>JAQSUU010000512.1:0-4800000 GCA_038087645.1 Saccharum hybrid cultivar R570
TTTGTATGTGTGCTAGATATCAAGCCTCACCTAGAGAGAGTCATCTCACGGCCGCAAAGAGAATATTGAGGAACTTGAAGCAAACAAGAGATGTTGGATTATGGTATCCTAAGGGGTCAAAATTTGAATTGATTGGATATTCGGACTCTGACTATGGGGGTTGCAAGATCAATAGAAAGAGCACAAGTGGCACATGTCAATTACTTGGAAGATCACTTGTGTCATGGTCCTCAAAGAAACAAAATAGTGTGGCAATCTCTACCGCCGAAGCCGAATATGTGAGTGCGGGGAGTTATTGTGCACAATTGCTATGGATGAAATCAACTTTGAAGGATTATGGCCTCAACTTCAAGAATGTGCCATTGCTATGTGATAATGAAAGTGCAATCAAGATGATACAAAACCTGGTTCAACATGGAAGAACAAAGCATATTGACATAAGGCATCATTTCATTAGAGATCATCAACAAAAGGGAGATATTACCATTGAAAGTGTTGGCACCGATAATCAACTTGCCGATATTCTCACTAAGCCACTTGATGAAAAGAGGTTTTGCAAGCTAAGGAATGAATTGAACATTCTTGATTTCTCAAACATGAGTTGAATGCACCCCACCCACTTATTGACATGCCTCTCCTTCGACATTGCAAGGTAAAGTTGATTGATATGGCATTCATCCTATGCTAAGGACTTGCTAGAGCATGTAGACATAATAAGTGGTACGCATGAGCATTCATGATAAATCAAATGAATTTGATGGATATATGTTACCACTTTTGCTTCTATGCTTATTTTGATCTAGTGGTGGCATATGACATGTTTGTGAGCTTGCAAACCTAGTGTTGAATCTAGAAGATTTGCTATACGTGTTTAATTCAACTTAGGCAAGATAACCCTTATTATGAGGTGTGAAGAAGCTTGTCTTTGGTTCAAACCGAATTAAATATCTTTGGTAAGTATTCTAGGTTGAACCAAACTTGATAAATTCTAACCTACTCCATCAAACATTGTTTTTCTCTCCATAATTTGATCCCATTTTTGGGTAAGTTGTTGACAAAGGGGGAGAGAAAAAGATGATTCAACATGATAAAAGGGGTAAATAAAATTTTGATGCACACAAGTAGGGGGAGCAAGCTCATAAACAAAGTTGTTGCATTTGTTTGTGCATTCTCATATGACTTGCTCATTGCACATATATTTAAATTCAATATACATGCTTGTGTGGTGCAATGCTAGTATAGAACTTGAATGATGAAATGATCTACTAGCATGCATAGGAATAGTTTACATGTGGTATCTAGACGTGTCTTAAACTTTACAAGTGGTTCAAGAACCTTTACTATAATATTGATCTCACGGGGTTCTTGAGTTGTGATGGTTGTCTAGTTACTTCATGATGCTAAGGATGGTGTAAAAGGCAACTCCGATTGGTATCACGCTTCAAAGGTCCATTTCTTACACCTTAGCATCATTTTGGTAGAATTACTCTCTCAACACTTCTATCAATGCATATGTGCAAAGCTTTCAATCCAAACTCTATGCACATATGTAGGGAGAGCTAATGCTACCAAAACCGAGCTTGTGATAATTGTCCAAACTTTACTTATGAGCAAAATGATTGGACAAGTATGACAAGTTCAAAACTTTTATTATCAAAATCATCTTTGTGAGGGTTGTCATTAATTACCAAAAAGGGGGAGATTGAAAGTCCCTAGTTTGATTTTAGCTAATTGATGAAACCTAGGACTAACCTTTGTATCTAAGTGGATGATTTAGATAAAGGTGGTCATTGAATATGATACATGACATTGACTCATATGACCAAGATGATGAAGACCAAGATGATGCTTGGCTCGATGGACCGGTTGTGAGGGTGAAGGGCAAGTCGAGGCTTCGAAGCGAAGGACCATGCGATGGTGAAGCTTGAGCAAGACTTGGCGCCGACGGATCGATGCAACGGTGAAGAGCAAGTGAAGTTAAGGTCGATGGATCGAGACGGTCATGTAATGATATGAAGTGGATCATATCTTTTGCGAGAACAAAATGGGCTCAAGGCAAAGGTATAACCATAGGACCATTTTGTTTTGCACTCAAGACGCCATAAAGGGTGTGAGTGGTTTAGGATCGATAGCCGAACTATTAAGAGGGGAAGTCTTATCGGTTATTCGATATACGGGTGTCACTAGGTGAATTCATGAAGTGTATTGCATGTAGGGCCTAGTGAGCTAACTGGAAAACCTTCAAAAATGATTATGAAAATGCTAACACACGTGCACAAGGTGGTGATCACTTGTTGGTGTTGGCACATTTATGAAGGTGTTGAAGGATGAGCGGTAGAGAGGGTTTGGGTCTCTCTCTCTCCCTCCCGCCGAGCTTGCGAGCGCGGGATTCAGGCGTTTTTGGGAACTTGAAATGCCTATTTTCCACTACGCCGGAAGTCGGAAAAGAAACGGAGGTGAACGGAGGTTATAGAGGTGACCAGACGCTGCACCGGACGCGGTCATGGTATGACCGGACGCGTCCGGTCAGTACAGCGCAGGCGCGGGTGCTAGGGTTTGCAACCGGCGCGTCCGGTCACTCGCGGGACCGGCGCGTCCGGTCAGGTGTCCAGAGGAAACTGAGTTTCGTAAGGACGATCGGACGCGAGGCGCGTCCGGTCACACATGATCGGACACGTCCGATCGTTGAGGGAGCTTACTGGACTCTAACCGGACGCGGGCACTGTCGCGTCCGGTCGTTGCGAGGGGCGCGTCCGGTCGTTGCTTCGCGGGCGCGCGAGTCAGTGCAATCGGCGCGTCTGGTCGTTCGAAGCGGTGCGTCCGGTCGTTTGACGGGCGTGTCCGGTCGTTGCATGGGGCACGTCCGGTCGTTATTTTGACCGTTGAGGGTCAGTGACCGTTGGAGGATCGGACGCGGTTGAGCGCGTCCGGTCAGTTATGACCGGCGCGTCCGGTCATCCCGAAAAGGACCCAGTGAAGGGGTATAACGGCTCTATTCGGATGGGATGCTTATAAATACTTGTTGGCCGGCCCTTGGGGAGGTCTCTCGTGATTTCTAACATTCTTGTGCATCCTTTGAGCTAGAGCATCTCCTCTCACTCATCTCTCTTGCTTGATTGCAAATCAAAAGTGAGATTGAGTGCTCTCAAAGTGCATTGCATAGCTTGAGGGCATCTAGTGGCACTTGTGGGTGGTTTAGCCGGTGGATTTCTTGTTACTCTTAGAGAGTACCGCTCCTAGCCGGCTTGGAGATTGTTGGAGGCGTTGGCAAGAGAAGGTGATTGTTCTTGGCCACCTCCAGTTGATTGTAAGAGGTTCTTGTGCTTTCCTCGGTGGGACGCCAAAAGCAACTCTATTACTTTGTGCGTGTCATTGAGTTACCTCACTTGAGAGTGGTGTCTTGAGGTGCCTTGCGGGGCATGCCTTGAGGGACAAGTGACTTGAGGGTCACACCGAAGAACCATCTAAGTGTTGGTCGACACAACCGGTGACGTAGCTTGTCGGTGCACAAGTGAACACCGGGTGAACAAAAATATGGTGTCTCTTGTCTCCCGGTGATTGGTCTTCATATTGTGTTGTTGTCAATATTGATTGGTTGTATATCATCTTGGTGATTGGCAACATCTTCACTCCACCATCGGTATAAGATTCACAATCCTATCTCTTGCTTTTACATTTACTAGATTATCTTGTGTAGCTCAAGTGGTAGCCTTTGTTAGTAGTTGTTAGCTTGCTCACTAGTGTAAAATTAGTGACATAGCCCTTGTGTGAACTAGAGATCATAATCTACTAGACTTGTGGATAGGAGGCTTGCATCACAACTGTAGGCTAAGCAAAACTTGCTTTGCGCCGTTTGTTATTCTAACAAGTTTGCTTAGTGGTTCTTGTAGAATTTTTATAGGCTATTCACCCTCCTCTAGCCATCTAGGACCTTACAGAGCCTGGTCCCTCTCTTTCTTTTGCCAATCAGCATCAGACTCATTAGTCTCCCTCACCGGTGCCACAGGCTCTGTGGGGCACGGTGTGGTGACCACCCAGTCCACCTCAGCGAAGACAAAGGCGAGGTTAATCTTCTTCTTCCATTCGGTGTAGTTGTCATCTTTGAGGGATGGAATATCTTTGATAAACCCCATCAAAGAGTAACCTCCTGAAAACATAATTCATGTAAAGTGAGAATATAATTATAACATCAATAATTGCATGTTTTAGTTCCAACGTTGGTCAAAATTAAAACATACAATTTTTTTTACACTAATTCTACATCACCGTTGGACAGAAATAGAATTAATGCATAATAAAAATCATAATACTGCTATTAATCAACGTTGGTCAGAATAATAACAATATTATAATCAGCTCAAGATTTATTCATTTTTCAAAATTAAATTCTCCTGTTGGTTCGAATTTAATAATGAAATTAACAACATCAAGTATGCAACGGAAATATTTGTAAAACTCTCATAATAATATTTTCCAGTAGCAACTTTACTGTTCACTAAACAAAAATATCGTTGGATAAATTTTGTACAGAAATTATCATCAAATTTAAGTAAAAATTGCATCAAATGGGCATTAAAATTAGCTTCTGGAAAAAATTAAAATGGAATTATGTTTTGTACTCTGCAAATTTCTCATCTGGCCCGAAGGCCTGATCTGTGCGCTCGTGGCCCAGCATAACACTACCCACTTGGCCCGTTTGCGCGCGCTCGTTGGCGCTCCCCGCGCCCAGGCCGCAACCTGGGCTTGGGCCGGGAATCTGGCCCTACCGTGCTGCCCACTTGGGCTGGAAGCGGTCCGGTGAACCGTGGTCGTCAGATCGGCTAGTCCCTTGATCCAACGGCCACGCGCGCCGATCGGGATGACAAAACCCGAAGCCGGCCGCCCAAATGTGAAACCCTAGTTCATTTCTTCCTCACCCGTTCTCTCTCACGGCCATCTCTGGAGCAGCAGGAGCCATGCATGGCGTCCGGAGGAGGATAACGCGACGCCGCCGCGGGGCCCCTCGCCGGCGTGCGCGTTCCCCGCGAGGGAGAGTGCGCCGCCGTCGAGCGGTTTCGCGACGGTGTCCTGTAAACTCGCGCGCGCGCCGCGGCAACCCGCCGGCGAGCGGCAGCTCCGTTGGCTCTTCCCGCACGACGTCCATAGCCGCCGGCGGTAAGGGCGGTTGGGCCCGGGTAGGTCCCCTCCATGCCCTCCTCTTGTTCTTTTACCCCATTAGGGTTAGGGTTCATGTTCTTTCCGATCCGAATCGGTGTTTCGTTTCTTCATTTCTTTTCCCCAAAACTGGATATACACCATGTGTAGGCGTCTGATACCAATTGTTAGGCCTTTAGGATCTCATAAAGTAGATCAGTGGGGATTTGTCCTTTACATTTCGGTAGGAACAAAACCTAGTACAAGATCTACCGGATCCGAGAGAGAGGCGGAGAGAGGAGAGTGGAGGGCGTGTGCAGACCGTCCGAAGGAAGAGCAGCCGGAGTGGTGGAGTTGGAGCTGGCCATCACGATCGTTGATGGAGGCTGCGCTAGGGCAGCGGCGGTCGGGGAAGAAACTACGATGCAGCGGAGATCGTTGACGCAGTGCAGTGACGGCGGCGGTGTTTCACGTCGCTGGCTGCGCCCCTCTCTCGTGATCGGGATTAGGGTTGTAGGTGGGAAAACTGGCGGCTCAGGTGAACCTCGTACCGAGTGCCCCGGCCCCACCTCTCTTTTGTATTCGCAGTGCGACGGGGGCCCGCCAGCCATGGATGGGCTAGACGCCTCCAATCAGGGCGCGAGTCAAGGCCCAAAGAGGCCGTTTGGCCTCCTCGGTCAGTAGATCAACCTAACATTAAGGAGCAGTGGAACTACTAGTTAGCTATGTTGGAAGCTTCCTGGTTATGGCAGAAATGGCTGAAAGGTGCAAGATGGAGTTACCATGTGGTGGTATGCTGATGATTTGACGCGGCTTGAGGGCAAGCCGCATTTCAGGCGGAGGGGAATATCATGTACTAGCTGTCAATTGGGCCTACTACGGACCGGGCTGCGAAATGGACTAGTGTTGGCTGCTATAAAGATTCAGAGCGTATTCCAGGAGAGGGCATCGAATCGAACAAGAACCTGAACCCGTCTTCTTCCTTCCGTCAAGAACCCTTTCTACTGCTGTTCTTGCTGCTACCCCTGATTCCTACTCTTCCCATTCTACATTCTCTCCGATTCTTACCAATTTGTACCAAATACTCTTGTAATTGCTACTACTGAGTAGTGAAGGATCGTAACAGGCTCCCCGTTGCCTCGTGAAGGCAACAACGCACGTCCATTTCAGATTTTCAGTGTGCCAAATTAACCCGCACATTCTTCTCCAAGAGATGTTTTGAATCGCAACTTCTAGTTTGTAATTTCGATATGCATCTCTGTAAAAAAAAAGCGATATGCATCGCAAATCTGGTTTTGAAATCCAATCCAGACGTACGCACGGATCAGGCATATATCCAAGCCATGGCCGGCACTACCGGGGTAGCTATTACCTGCTGCTGACCTGCATGCGGCAACGACCTGCTGGACGCGGCTTCGCACGTGGCACCAGTGCGCCGCACGTCACTGTAAACGCTCGGCTTGACCAGCAGCCGCCAGGCTCGCCACGCCACCGATATATTATCAGTTTATATCAGTTCAACCCCCTCATCCCATGTAGGAGTACAAAACAGATCGGAACGCCGCGACCGTCACATGCGGCAGGCGACCGGGTTCCCATTGTTTAAAGCCGGACTAAGCTAAAGGCTAGATCCATGGCGTCTCGCGCGTCGGCGTCCCTCGATCTCCCTGGCTGCCTGGCAGTGGCGAATATGAAACGGGGGGACGCGCAGGGCTTGGCTGGTTGGTGCCCGACACGGCTGCTCCCCAGTCCCCTCGGGCCACGACGGATGTGGACTCGTTACTTCCACGTCGGTCAGCAGCGCTCTCGTCTCGCGTCGCTTGGCTCGGCTGGCCTTGTCCTCTCTTCTCTGTTGTTGGCACTCTGGTTGTCGGGGCGCTGCCGTGTCGGCCGGTGCTCGAGGCTCGACTCGGCTCCTGGTTGAGTGCAGATGATGGACGGCTCGCTCTTGATGATCCGTGTCCTGGCTGAATGCAGATGGAAGCCGGACAAGAGCCTGTTGATGCATCCGATCCTAGCCAGCAAGAGCCTGGTGCCGCATACCGAGCCAAGCTACGATGGGTTCTTGGGCGAGGAACCAATCACGTCCTAAAAGATCTTGGTTCGCAGCCGCACCTTGCCACAGTGCACCACCCCTTCCGCGCTGTATTTTTTTAAAAGGACGGCAAAAGCTTTGCTGCAATATAAATTAGAAGAAAAAAATTAAAAACAAGAGTTTGCCCACTTTTTTAGAGAAACTGGACCTAAAACCCCTACAACTAGAGGTATAACAACTCACCGGGACAACTCCAAACACTCCTTCCGCGTTGTATTTTCGACGCGTGTTCCAGTTCATTTTGACGCCAAAAACTGCCGCAAGTGTGGTGGACAAATTCGGCGCTGTAGTTTTGGCACGGCCGTAGCGGAGGCGTGGCATGCGGTGGTAGGAACCGAATGTGCCCTTAACCAGCTACCATCCCACCCAATGCTTCCAAGCAGCTAATGGATCGACACGATTAGGGGTATGCTTACTTGCTTAGATACCACCAACTAAATTTTAGACCTAGACACCTAAACATGTGAACTAGCTAGTTTTTAGTTTCAACCCAACTAGTCATTGGTCCATTAGTTGGTAAACACTAATGTGAAATAAAATGTGACTATGAATCCATGTCCAAGGAATCCTTTTACTTTTAATTTATTTTTAGTTCATGTATCAAACATACTAAACTAAAAGTGGTGTATCTAAATTTTATAGTACAACACAATTTTATTTTTATGTGAGCATCTCCAACAGTTTGCCATCCGGCTTTCTCATCCTTAATTTTTTAGCAAAATGAGAAAAAACTCTCTCCAATAGTTTGGCATCCTCCCTCCCCATCTTTCCCAACCTCGCAAAAATCTATCCCGAGCGCGCATATATGCGTGCGGCCTAAGAGCGCGTATCCGGAGTTTTCCATCATGTCTAGTAAAAAGGAAGAAAGACAAGGTTCCAGGTGAGAAAAGCGCAAGAGAGAAAGATCTGGTGGAAGGGCTTAAACGCGTACAAAAATAAATTCAGGGTTCCTGATACAAAACATGAGACTGGGTCGTAGGAAAAAGTGCCGAGAAAAAAACTTTTGAGATAGAAATATAGGAAACTCTTAGAGATGACTTCTTTTTTTCCTTCCCATACTAATTTAGAAGTTGACAAATACCATATTTTGGGAACAAAATATGAAAAACTCTTGGATATGCTCTAAAAAGCCTAGGAGAAGTGAGAGCCGACGTCATCGTAGAGGAGACGCACCGGACGGTCAAATTTGGATCGCATCAGATTGGGCCGACATGAACGTTTGCAGGTCAAATTTGGGCTTCAACTTCAAGTCGAGTCATGACTGGGCTGTATTTTAAACCAGTCCAGGGCCAATTCCTTTGAAATACCGGGCTTTTGACTTTTTGTTTCTTCTGCAGCCCTTGGAGTTAGGAACTATTTTTATTTTTGGAGCTTTTTCATTCTATTTATTGATTATATTAAGAGTTTGGGCCAGTTGAATGCTCCGATCAGCCGATCGTTGACATCAGTTGCTTGTTGCATTTTGACTGATTCGGGCCCAAAACAGTATAATGTATTGGACGGAGCACGGAAGATATTCATGCTACTACAACCCACAACATTAGAAAGCATGGAACAAGTACAGTGCCCGGTCACAAAGAAGGGTTTTTTTTTGCGACTGTCACAAAGAAGGGGTTGGGGTACCGAGTACGACCGTACGGGTAAATGAGACTCATCAAGATTCAAGAAGCGGAGAGCTTAAATTGCTCTCTCATGCAGCCCATGTAACTGTAACCTAGTTATTAAGGCCTTGTTTAGATACCAAATTTGCCTTCCAAATTCTACTATGCAAAAAGAAGATTCTCATCACATCAAAATGTCGGCACATGCATGGAGTACAAAATGCAGATGAAATAAAAAACTAATTGCACAGTTTTGTTATACTTTGCGAGACGAACGTTTTAATCCTTATTAGTCAATGTTTGGACAATTATTACTAAATAAAAAAAATACTACAGTGCTACACAGTAACTCGGCACACGACACGGCCTTTAAAAAAAACTGTAACCTCGGACAGAGCTCCATTTTACAGATTTCCAGTTTCGCTGAGAGGCACCGAGGCAGGTAGATCTTTACAAAGATTGAGTGGTTGACGATTCTTTAATATGGCTATAAGAGGAGGGTATCCAAAGCTCTACTCTATCCATGGCTGCAGCAGATCACTGAACCTCTCCAGGATCCCAGTGGTTATCCTGAACCCCTGATTACACAGTGGGCCAAAACCAGTGTCATCATGGCCTTGCAGTTCCTGCCTGCCAACCGATGATCATGGCTGTGAACGCTAATGCACATCATTCCACTTCCTGGTGTGGTGCAAATTATGGTCTTTTACCAGTAGTTCCTTGCTTTAGCTTCAGAGAATCTCTGAAAGTCGATCTGGTCAGCCAGCGACCACGCCACACAGCATGTTGCAAATGATGTCTGATCACGAAGCGCTTGCGCGCGTTTTCAGGACAAACTTGTAGATCTCTTCTGCTCAAGGTTCAGGTTGCATTGTGCTCTTCTACTGAAATATAAGAGAGAGCCAATAACAGTTTGGATACTTTTGGATCCTTTCTAAGCAAGCCTACTTGCAGCAACAATCTCTGTACATATGGAGCATTGTCCCGCTGCATGAAAATCTTGGTTCAGGACGCATGCATTATTGATCTGCTGAGTAGCTGTTAATGTGCGCAAACGTATGGTCGTATCTCTCTCTATTGACGATCCGAAGTTGTTAAAATTTAACTCCCATCACATCAATGTTCTCTCAAATGCATAGAGTACTAAATGTATACTAATTGTATGCATGTCGGTACAGATTAGGAGTAATTTACGAGATGAATCTATTAAGCCTAATTAGTCCCAAATTGGAAACGTTTTGTCAAATAAGACGAAAGTGCTACAGTATTTGTTAAACTTTAACTCCTCAAACCAAACACCCCCTTAGTATACCCGATTTTCCATGCAGGAAGCAACATTGTTGTCAAAACATTTTTTTATCGGCAATCTGACTATGTTTCGGCGAGAAGATCCGACCTTTTTTTTTTTGGCACGTTTAGATGCCAAAAATTTTGCCAAAATTTTCAGATTCTCCGTCACATCGAATCTTTGAATGTATGCATGAAGCATTAAATATAGATAAAAAATAAAACTAATTACACAGTTTAGACGAAATGGACGAGACAAATCTTTTAAGCCTAATTAGACTATGATTGGATAATATTTGTCAAATAACAATGAAACTGTTACAGTAGCGTTTCGCCAAAAATTTTGCCAACTAAACAGTGTATACCGGCTGGCAAATCCAAAGGAGCTCGTGCATCGAGCATGACTTTTTGCAAGGAGAAGAGAGAAATGGGCATCGATATAGCAGGACGTGGTGATTAGTGAAACCATTATTTTTAAGTCCCTGCAGTTATTACAGCGCAATTGTTTAAGCAAGTCAAACGCTAGGTTGTATTCAGTCATGCTGCTGCTGCTGCTGCTCGCATGGCCCCATGTGTTCTCGAATAGGAGTAGGTGATACAAAAAATCCTCCATATATAACCACGCCGCCATCATAGTATGGTAGGGTCTTAGGCCACATGATACAAAACTCACCCCCCTGAATAGAGTAATCACGTGAGTCGATGTGAACTTGATGGGCCTCGCGTGGCTCTAAGCCTCTAATCCTGCGAGTAGTGGGCGTGATAATTGAAACGTCACTGCACAGCTTCAGATCGAACCTGATCGTCAGCAACTCAGCATCGCTGCAGAACATGCATGATGAAGCAGGAGTGCAGGACTTGTGTTACCGTCTAGGTTAGGTCATTAGGTTTGGTCAGATGAGCATTAGGCAATGATGACTTAAGTGGAGGTCTGGAAGATACTGTCAAGCAGCAGACAGCAATGGCTCTCACTCTGGTATCCTTTAAAACTGCAGAGACGTTGCCACATCTTGAAGCGTATTGACAATTGAGTACGGGCCAATTAGGAGTCGATCGGGAACGTGATTACTATATAATTATGCCTCCCTCACCAACGCAATCATGGCACCATCTGAATGCACTGTGGTCCGTGGATACTGTACCAACTCCTCTGTTGCCACTGCATCAACTGCTCACCCCCGCATTAGGACCAAGGACTGCTAACCAACCCTCTTACGGTCTTGCCAGGTTCTGACATTTTGCGATTGTCTTCCAGCCAAGGTGTGAACTGGCTGCGTTCGCCGTTCGGTGGAGAAAACAGAGGTGATCCTACAACAAGGCGTAACCTTTTGTTGCCCTACCCTACTAGCTTGCGTTCGTCATGCATGTGGCCTAATGGCCTTCTTGTTTCAAACGTGTACAAATGATCGTGAGTGAATGACATGCAACCTTTTCTGTTGCTCCCTAGTCCCTACTCCACTACTGCCAACTGGAGCCACGATGAGCTGCATTGCATGATGGATTTATTCGTGTGGGGCCTTAAGTGAGGAGAATAAACATCGATTCAGCTCATTACGACCTTACTATTACCCAGTGATATCATACCGTTTTGGATCTCCCCAACTACTTGTGGTTAAGGTAACTAACTACTCCTACTTGTCATGGACTGTGGCGCGATTCAATGAAGTCTGGTCAGGGGCTCAGGGCTAATGAAGTACGGAGTACTACTACACTCGAGCAGTTAAACACAGCCTTGCAAAAGAGCAGAGGCCACAAAATCTGAAAAGAAACAGTGAAGGCACGTAGAATTGATTATTGAGGCGGTGTTTAGTTGATTCAAAATTCCAAAAATTTTACAAGATTTCCCGTCACATCAAATCTTTGGACGCATGCATGGAGCATTAAATGTAGGTAAAAAAAATAATTAATTGCACAGTTTGTCTGTAAATGTCGAGACGAATCTTTTGAGCCTAGTTAGTCCATGATTAGATAAATTTTACCAAATAACAATGAAAAGTACTACAAAAACTTTACACACACTTTATAACCATCTAAACACACCCTGAACCAGGAAGCCACTGAAAAAAAAACACATGGCACTGGATCAATGCTTGTCTATCTCTGGTTTAGTGGTTGCATTGAAGTAAAGGTATGGTCCCTGTTTTTCAAAAAAAAAAAAAGGCATGGTCCCTGTCTCAGAGACATGCCCAAAGGTGAAGAAGACAGCTGAACTGAACAGGTGCAGAGGTGATTGGTGATGCTCAGACGCGCTCGAGTAAAATTTTCTGGCAAGAGTTTGCTTTGGCTGTGTGTTTAGTTCATAAAAAAAACACTATACAGAAAAAGATTCTCCGTCACATCAAACTTGCGATACATGTATGTAGTACTAAATGTAGATGAAATTAAAAACTAATTGTACAGCTTGGTTGTACTTTACGAGACGAACGTTTTAAACCTAATTAGTCAATGGTTGAACACTATTTGTCAAATAAAGACAAAACATACTACAGTACATTTTTTTTACCTTTTTCAGTGAATTAAACACACTTTTGAGGTCGGCACCGTGCATGCATGCATGCTTCTCTGACGCTTTTGCGCATCAGATTTGAGCGACGGACGTCAGACAGTGGTCCAGTTGCGACGGATGGAGGGCTACAGGTATCTAATATTTCTGCACCTCAAATTCTGGATGGAGTTAACACTTAACACGTCTTAACACGTGACGGGTCGCCCCATCTACTTAGGGGGTGTTTAGATGTAAAAAAAATTGTTTTTTTTACTGTAGCACTTTCGTTTCTATTTGATAATTAATGTCTAATCATGGACTAATTAGGCTCAAAAGATTCGTCTCGTGATTTACAACCGAACTGTGTAATTAGTTATTTCTTTTACCTACATGTCGGCGTTCGGTCCTGCGAGGGTCCAAAGCCAACGAGTGAATCAATGTTGTGTGTCCCTAATCTGGATGGTGATGCAAGGAGAGTACACGAAGGTTTATCCTGGTTCGGGCAAAAGAAGGCCCTACGTCCGGCGGGGAGGGGAGGAATATTGTATTTCCTTGCACCTAAGTGCTTGTGTAGGGGTTACAAGCTGTGAGAGAGGAAGCCGATCCCAGGTCTTAGGGAGAAAAAGTAAAAGTACAAAGGAGGTTGCTTGAGATGTTGATCTTCTACGGTGGCATGGTGACTGGCTTTTTGTCGTCCGTTGTCCGCCCCCCTCGTAGAGTCCCCTGCCTGCCCTTTTATAGGGTAGGAGGAGGCAGGGACGCCGGGGGTGCCTTAGAGGTGAAGTTTTGTCGAACGCTGTGAAGGCTGCTGTAGCGACGTGCCCTGAGAATGGCCGACCATCCCTGGACACCATGGTGACGTAGAAGATGAGACGGTGAAAAGACTCCGGGTCCTGCGTCACGCAAGCCTTGCATTCTTGTTTTGACCGGCGGTTGGTCGAGGACGGGTCGAGGTGGGTCGATGGTGAACGGATAAGGCTGAGTCCTCGGAATCGCGGGGTACGGTACTCGTCGTATTCTCTCTCTCGAGGGTGATCAGTGGCGGAATAGTGCCTGGTATGGTGCGTACAGTGACATGTTTTCACCGCTCATCCCGGGATGGGCAGTAAAAAGTGAGACTTGACACCGGTACTGCCTCCACGCCGGTTGTTGCTGTAGCCATGAGGGTAGAAAGTGGTTGGTAGTCACATTAAATGCTCTGACTTTTGTCCCAGAGTTGGTGAATGAGGTGGGTCGACCGGCCCGACCCAGGATCGTGCGAGTCGGAGATTTCTCGGTAGTCGAGGTGTTTTGTCGAGCGAGCCTCGTGCGAGTCAGAACGTAGTCGAGGCATCCCGTCGAGCGAGCCTCCTGCGAGTCGGAACGTGGTCGAGGCGTTTCGTTCGTTGTTTCGGCTCGTCCCGTTTTTGTGGGCAGAGCTTTTGGCGTGGTTTTGTTTTTTCTTGATCGTTGATTGTGGGTACCCCTTGTTTTGGTACCCGATAGTATCCCCCGAGCCTTTGAGTGAGTGTGGGTCACTCTTGCAGAGGCTCACCGAGTCATGAACTGGAGTTATAGCGTCGTAACTTTTTCCGGTGGGTGCGCGCGAGCGCACCTGTCGGGTGTAGCCCCCGAGGCCTCGGTGGAGTGTTTTGACTCCACCGAGGTCTTTAGTATGTTATATCGAGGAATGCTCTTGTATCGTGACGTGTTTTGTCATCTTTCGTTTGAGGTTTAGCCCTCTGCGGTCGAGCCCCCGAGCCTCGTGTGCACGAGGTCGGTCAGAGTCTTGATCGTCTTTTATCATTCGACCCTCACGCTCCTTCTTTAGAAAAAAAGGAGGAGGGGTGAGGAACGTCGTACTACCCTCATCGGGCGAGTTCTGACGGTCTCCGGTGAGCTGTTAACGGGGAATTCGAGTGGGAGCCCGTGCTCCATTCGGTAGGAGTTGGCTAGCGGCCACGGAGGCGCTCTCAAAAATACCAAAGAGTAGTCGTGTGGATCTTGGTTCCTTGCGATAGGATCCGAGGGCTCGATGCCTCCCTCCGAGGGGATTCCTCCGTCGACCTCTCTTTTAGCCTCGAATACGTCTGGGGGTGCCTCGAGAGAGTGACTCGAGCCCTGGCCTTGTACGGGCGCATCCCTAGTTGTCCCTGACTCCGTTACTCGAGGACAGCTGTCGAACCCCGATCGAGGGCCAGCTTTCGATCCCTCGAGGTTTATATCGGGCTCGGAGCCCGTTACCCATTCATGTGGGAATATCCGTTCGCGGATCCCCTTCCGGCCCATTTAGGGCGCGTCTTTTTAGGAGGGAAAGCGAGATCGGCGTGGTAGTGGGCGGCATGGTGCGACGGTTACGGAATGAACGACGGACACGTGCCCTTACCTGTGGGTTTTCAGGGAGCGGTTAGGTAAGATCATTGAATGCAGAAACTATTCCTACCTTTTCGCCCGCCCGTTGGCCTTCCATCGAGGTATAAGTGTGAGGCCCAGGGTTCCGTATACCCCCTATAGGCCATTTGCGTCTTTACCCTCTTGCTCTTTGTGCGCCCTTCAGCCGCCTTCCACCGCCGTCGTCACTTCTTCCTCTGCCGCCGCCGCACGTCGTTCCCAACAACCATGGCGGGCAAGAGCCAGATCCTTCCTGCGGACGTGTGGGCTTGTTTCTCGGTGACGGAGAGGAAGCTAGAGGAGTTGGTCCGCGACGGTCCTTTGCGACCAAGGGCGAGCCGAACCCAGCCGGAATGGAGGGTGCCATCGTCCGACCACTAGGAGCTGGCGCCCCCAGAGGGATACATGGTAAGCTTCGTGGCTTTTCATGAGAGGGGGCTTGGGATGCCACCGAGCCACTTCATGCGGGCGCTCCTCCACTACTACAAGGTGGAGTTGCATCATCTCGCCCCTAACTCCATCTCGTAGGCTGCTATTTTCGCGGTGGTCTGCGAGGGGTACCTAGGGATGGAGCCACACTAGAATCTGTGGCTCCACCTTTGAAAGTCCTATGTTTGGTGTTGGTAATTAGTGACAATGCATAAGTACTAATCCTATACCTAAATTGTATGTAGCATATGAGGATTAGTACATTCCAAGGTTGGTGGCAAGATGGACATGGTGATCATGATGGCCACACTTGGATTTGGACGCAACCCTACGTGATCAAGACAAAGGTATATGCTTAAGGGTTGTGTTTTAGTAACCAAGACACCTAGTGGGTGTGGTTACATTATAGGATAGATAGCCGTACTATAAAGAGGAGAATGACGCGGCTATTGAACTCCTAAGTGCCTCTAGGTGTGCATTTCATAATCATATGCATTTGGATAGAACTAATATCGCCTCGAAAAATGATTGTGAAAATGCTAACACACTCACACATGATGAGATCACTTGGTGGTGTTAGCACGTTTGTGAAGGCGGTGGAGTTTGAGCGGTAGAGAGGGTTTGGGGTCCTCTCCCTCCCGCCTCGCAAGCTCGGCGGGATTCAGGCGTTTTCGAGGAGTTGAAACGACTATTTTTCACTATGCCGGAAGTCGAAAAAGAAACGGAGGTGAACGGAGGTCACAGAGGTGACCGGACGCTGGACCGGACGTGGTCTCTGTTTGACCCGACGCGTCCGGTCAGCGTTCAGCGTCTGCGCGTGTTTCAGTTTGTTGATCGGATGCGCAGCGCATCCAGTCATAGTCGATCGGACGCGTCCGGTCGTTCAGGGAGCTTACTAGACTCCAACCGGACACTGGCACTGTGGCGTCCGGTCAGTTCTACAGCACGTCCGGTCGCTGTTTCGTTGTGCGCTGCTCAGGCTTGACCAGCGCGTTCGGTCTGTTACGGGACCAGCGCGTCCGGTTGAGCTTCGCGCGTCCGGTCGTTGCATGGGGCGTGTCCGGTCGGTGCTTCGCAGCATAGCCATTGTGCGATCGGTGCGTCCGGTCAGTTTGACCGGCACGTCCGGTCAGCGCGACTTCGGCTGTTTCAAGTTTGGCCGGCTCAAGGCTCTCTCTCTTGGACTTTTGACATACTTGTGAGCACTTTGAGCTAAGCAACTCCCCTCTCACTCATCTCTCTTGCCTCTTTGCATATTCGAAGTGATATTGAGTGATCCAAGTGCATTTGCATTGTGAGATTGCATCTAGTTGGCACTTGGTGGTAGATTTGCTGCGGGATTCTTGTTTCTCTTGGTGGTTGCCACCACCTAGACGACTTGGAGCAGCTTGGAGGCGTTGGCAAGAGTTGGTGATTGTTCTTGGCCACCTCCAGTTATTGTGAGGGGTTTGTGCCTACCTCGGCGAAGCGCCAAAGGCAACGTTAATAAATTGCTCGTGTCATTGCAACCTTTTGCCATTTGGTAGGTTCTTGTGGTGCCTTTTGAGAGGCTCGGTGTGAGACCGGTTAGCCACCGAACCACGTGGTGAAGAGGGACACAACGGGGACTAGCGTGCCGGTAAGCACGTGAACCTCGGGATAAATCTTTGTGTCATCACTTTCATATTGTGATTGATTGATCCCGGTGTTCGGTTATCTCGGTATTCATTGTTGATCATATTGGTTGGCTCAATACTTCGCCCCTCGGTGAAACTCTCCTAACTCAACTCCGCATTACCTTCTTAGTTATCTTTGCTAGCCAGTTAGCTTTGCTAGAGTAGCTCTTTTGTGTAGCTTGCTAGTTGTAGGTGTAGTTTCCTTCTCGGTTTGACTTATGCGGTTGAGTGCAAATACTAGAATTGTGAATTGGATAGGTGGCTTGCAAACACCCTATAGGCTAAGCAAAACTCGCATCTCGCTATTTGTTATATTGATAAACTTGTTTAGCTTGTCTTTGTATAAATTTTTAAAAGGCTATTCACCCCTCTCTAGCCATCAAGACCTTTCAAGTGGTATCGGAGCCGTAGTCACCATTTATAAGGCTTAACAACCTCGGTGTAAGATGGCTCAAGTTATATTCAATCATGTTAATGGCAAGCCTCCATTCTTTGATGGTGTATCTTCCTTTGATCATTGGAAAAGGAAGATGAAGCAATATCTAGGCAATATACATGAGAAGGTTTGGGATGTGACCAAAGAAGGATACATCATTCTTGATGAGGAAAATCTCACTCCAAATGACCGCATCAACAAACAATGCAACACGGCGGCACTTGACACAATCTACCGTGCCATTGATGACAAAGTATTTGAGCAAATCAAAGATCTTGAAAAGGCAAATGAGCTTTGGATAAGGCTTGAAGAAACATATGAAGGCACTTTAACGGTAAAAAGTGCCAAACTATATATGCTCAAGGACAAGTTCTCCACTTTCAAGATGAAGGATGATGAATCCATCCCGGAGATGTTCTATAGGCTCCAAGTCATTGTAAATGATCTCAAGGGGCTTGGGGAGAAGGTTGAGGACAAGGACTTGTCACACAAGTTCTTGATGTGCTTACCCAAGAAGTTTGCCACCTTGAGAAGAATGATCTTTAGAGAGGGATTGGACAAGGTCAAACCAACCGATGTGCTTAGAGATATAATGACTGATGCCCAATACAATGATGATGAAGATGAGGTAGAAGAGAAGAAGGAGACCAAGGTCAAGCAAGAGAAGCCCATTGCATTAAAGGCTTCATCCTCTAAGGGCAAGAGTAAGGTGAAGGGTGATGATGATGATCCATTCGATGATGAGACCATGACCCTCCTAGTGCACAAGATGGGGAGGTTCATGAAGAAGAAAGGATATGGGGCAAGGAAGAGAAGAGACACTATAAAGGCAAAGACCCTTTGCAATAATTGCAATAGCCCCGATCATATAGTGGCGGATTGCCCCTATGAAGATAAGATATTTTATAATGAGGACTTGAAGCTCAAGAAGAACAAGAAGGATAAGAAAGAGAAGGAGAAGAAAGCAAAGAAGAGTTTCACATTCAACAAGAAGAAGAAGGGTGGTGGTTATATAGTCACCTGGGATAGTGACAACTCCGATAGTGATGATGATGCAAGCTCTAGTGATGATGAAAGGACCACTCGGTGAGCCATTGCAAGCATCGCCCTCTCCAACAAGCCATCCATCTTCGACACTACATCGACATGTCTTATGGCCAAGCCTACCAAGGTAAAATATGATGATAGTGATGATGATTCTTGTGCTAGTGATGGTTGTAGGAGTGATGATGAGGAGGATGAGGACTACTCCAAGGATGATCTATTGAGCATAATAGATCAAATGAGCAAGGGCTACAAGAGGACAACCAAGAAATATAAAATCTTGGAACAAGAGCTCATTGCCAAGAGCAATGAAAATGATGTCTTAATGGAGGAGCTTGTTGCTCTAAAAAAGAGTAAGGAGTGCAAAGAAATTGAACAAGAGCTCAAAGCTCTTAGGAAATCCTTTGATGAGCTAGAGGCCTCTCGTGAGTGTCTAAAGGAAGACCATGAGGATCTTGAAATTGCTCACACTAGGCTTAAGGAAACCCACTCCACTCTACTTGAGCTCATCAAGGAAAAGGATCTCAAGTTGGAGAAGTTCATGAAGAAAGCTAAGGAGCAGCAAGTGATTATCACTTGTGACATTGGACTAACATGTGATATTATTGATGATTCTTTATTTGTTGGTCCTACTAATGCTTCATGTAGCTCATCATCATCCACCACAACTAACTATATCTCTACTACTAGTGATTCATCACTTGTGGTTGAGAATGAGACTCTCAAGAGAGAGGTGGATGATCTCACCCGCGCATTAGGCAATGCCTATGATGGGGATGCCCGCTTGCTAAAATACTTGGATAGCCAAAGATTCTCTCTTAACAAAGAGAGTTTAGTCTATACTCCTAAGAAGGGCAAGGCGGCCTTTGCTACTCCAAAGTCTCGCTTTGTGAAGAGCAATGGTCGTTTTTGCAATAGATGCAAGCAAGTTGGACATCTAGAAATTAATTGTAATAAAATTAACAAGAACAACAATAAGTTTCATGCTAAAATGGATTGCATTCCTTTTGATTCTTATTATGTGCTTACCAAGGGTGAGAAGGGTGTGCAAGCTAAGTTTGTTGGTACACCAATTGTGGGTCCAAAGAAGAAGGCCATTTAGGTACCAAAGAGCTTAGTGACTAACCTCCAAGGACCCAAGCAAGTATGGGTACCTAAAAGATATTAAATTGTTTTGTAGGTAAATTACAAGGCCAGAGGAAGGCATTGGGTGCTTGATAGTGGATGCTCTCAACATATGACCGGTGATTCAAGAATGTTCAACTCTCTCAAAACAAATAATAGTGGCATTGATAGTATCACATTTGGTGACAATAGCAAGGGTGATGTGAAGGCTCTTGGAAGGATTGCAATCTCAAATAATCATAGCATTTTCAATGTGCTCTTAGTTGAAAAATTGAACTTCAATCTTCTCTTGGTTGCTCAATTATGTGATCTTGGTTTCAAGTGCATATTTGGTGTTGATGATGTAGAGATAGTTAGTGTTGATAGCTCCAATTTGATCTTCAAGGGTTTTAGATATGAGAATCTATACTTGGTTAATTTCAATGCTAGTGACACTCAACTTTCAACATGCTTGCTCACCAAATCAAGTATGGGTTGGTTATGCCATAGAAGACTTGGTCATGTTGGCATGAAGCAATTAAACAAGTTAGTGAAGCATGACTTAGTTAGAGGCTTGAAGGATGTCACATTTGAGAAGGATAAGCTATGTAGTGCATGTTAAGCCAGAAAGCAAGTGGGCAACACTCATCCATTGAAGAGCATTATGAGTACTTCCAAGGCATTTGAGTTGTTGCACATGGATCTATTTGGGCCAACTACATATACAAGCATTGGTGGCAACAAGTATGGCTTTGTGATTGTGGATGATTTCACTAGATGCACATGGGTATTCTTTCTTGTGGACAAGAGTGATGTATTTGACATATTCAAAAAGTTCATCAAGAGAGTGTAAAATGAGTTTGAAACCACAATCAAGAAAGTAAGAAGTGACAATGGAAGTGAGTTTAGAAACACAAGAGTTGATGAGCTTTATGATGAGCTTGGAATCAAACATCAATTCTCGGCCAAGTATACACCTCAATCAAATGGACTAGTTGAGAGGAAGAATAGAACCTTAATGTTGAATGAGTATAATGTGAGTCATTCATTTTAGGCCGAAGCAATCAACACGGCTTGCTTCTATAGCAACTGCCTCTATTGCCACAAGTTCTTAGAGAAGACACCATATGAGATATTAAATGGAAGAAAGCCCAACATTGCATACTTTCGGGTATTTGGTTGCAAATGCTACATCTTGAAGAAGAGTACTAGATTGAGCAAGTTTGAGAAGAAATATGATGAAGGATTCTTACTTGGTTACTCAACTACTTGCAAAGCTTATAGAGTTTGGAATTTGGCTAGTGAACAACTTGAAGAAGTACATGATGTTGAGTTTGATGAAACAAATGGCTCTCAAAATAAAGAAGAAAAATTGGATGATGTGAGAGGAACTCAATTGAGTAATGCTATAAAGGAAATGGATATTGGTGATATTAGGCCAAAGCAAGTGATTGATGTAGATGACAACAAAGATCAAGTACTCCAAAGTCCAATTACACAAGCTAGTGGTTCTCTAATGCAAAATCAAGCTAGTACATCATCTCAAGTGCAAAAAGATCAACAAGTGGCTAGTTCATCATCTCCAACTCATGATCAACATCAACATCCAAGCAATCAAGTCCAACTGCTTCAACCAACTAACATTGCAAGAGACCATCTATTGGATTCCATCATTGGTGACATACAAAGGGGAGTTCAAACTAGATCAAGATTGACATCTTTTTGTGCTCACTCTTCTTTTGTGTCAATGGAAGAACCCAAGGACATTGATAAAGTATTGAGAGATCCGGATTGGGTAAATGCAATGCATGAAGAGCTCAACAACTTCAAGAGAAATAAAGTATGGGAATTAGTTGAGAGGCCTAAGGATCACAATGTCATTAGAATAAGATGGGTCTTTCGCAACAAGCAAGATCAAGATGGGATAGTAGTAAGGAACAAAGCAAGACTAGTGGCTCAAGGTTACACACAAATAGAGGGTCTTGACTTTGGTGAAACTTATGCCCCGGTTGCAAGATTGGAAGCAATTAGGATCTTACTTGCCTATGCTTGTTCTCACAATATCAAGTTATATCAAATGGATGTGAAGAGTGTATTTCTCAATGGGTACATCCAAGAAGAGGTGTACGTGGAGCAACCTCCCGGTTTTGAAGATAACAAGAAACCCAATCATGTATATAAGTTAAGGAAGGCTTTGTATGGATTGAAGCAAGCACCTAGAGCATGGTATGAAAGATTAATGGACTTCTTGCTATCCAAAGGATTTGTCATGGGCAAAGTTGATACAACACTATTCACCAAGAAGATTAGAAAAGACTTGTTTGTGTTGCAAATATATGTTGATGATATCATATTCAGTTCAACCAATCAAGATTATTGTGATGAGTTTGAGAAAATGATGGCAAAGGAATTTGAAATGTCATTGATTGGTGAACTTAGTTTCTTTCTTGGACTTCAAATCAAACAAATGAAGGAAGGAACATTTATAAGCCAAACCAAATACATAAAGGATATGCTAAAGAAGTTTGGTATGGAAGATGCAAAAGGAATCACTATTCCAATGAGTACTAATATCATATTGGTTGGCTCAATACTTCGCCCCTCGGTGAAACTCTCCTAACTCAACTCCGCATTACCTTCTTAGTTATCTTTGCTAGCCAGTTAGCTTTGCCAGAGTAGCTCTTTTGTGTAGCTTGCTAGTTGTAGGTGTAGTTTCCTTCTCGGTTTGACTTGTGCGGTTGAGTGCAAATACTAGAATTGTGAATTGGATAGGTGGCTTGCAAACACCCCGTAGGCTAAGCAAAACTTGCATCTCGCTATTTGTTATATTGATAAACTTGTTTAGCTTGTCTTTGTAGAAATTTTTAAAAGGCTATTCACCCCCCTCTAGCCATCAAGACCTTTCAACCTCTTCAAGGCAGAGCATTTCGCCAAGAAGGCGGGCGAGCGAGGAGTGCGGCATGCAGTGCGTGCAGGGAGCTGCACTCTCCAAGTTCGGGCGGGTCGAGGTGAGCAGTACATCCCGGCGCAGCTCATCTCATCGAACAGCGGCTGGCACGACGGATGGTTCTACCTGCGCAACGACGACGACCGGCTATCGAGGTTCTCCGGCCGGGTTCTGATGTCACGCGAGGAGAACTGGACGTACGGCGTCTTCGAGGTGGACAAGTCGAAACTGTAGCCGCTCCTCGACGCGTTGAGGAGGCTTCGCCAGCATGGTTTGACGGCGGGAATGGTGGCCGCCGTGTTCCACCGCCGGAGGGTGCTGCTGCTGATGTAGCGCCGGCTTCGGATCGACGAGATGACGCTAGAGGCTTCGCTGGAGGGGAGTCGGATGTTGCACGAGTCCCTCCCCCTCGATGAAGTCGCCCGGCGTGCACGGTGGATGGTGGGGAGCTTCAAGCAGGAGGACATCGACAGGGTCCCGATGCGCCCCACTCAAGGCTTTGAGCCTCTGGTAAGTGTTCTTTTTGACAGCCTTGGATCCTTTTGCTTCCCAATTCCCTCGACTAAGTTGATCGAGGCCTCCGTGCAGGATCTATCGGCGGTCAAGGACTCGCGGCCGCCGGTTCCGGAGGATCTGGCTGCTCGAGAGGCGAGACGCCTCTCGGCGGCCCAGAAGAAGGAAGAGAAGGATGCTGGTAAGAAGCATCAAGTCAAGAAGACCCTCGAGCACGAGGCGTTGAAAAAGCGTCGCCGCCAACAGAGCCTCAAGGGTCTCTCGATCGAGGAATCTCCCTCCAAGACAGTCTCAGGGGAGGATGAAGACAACAGCAACGATGACACCGAGTCGCAGTATGATACCGTGACTTTTCTGGTGCACCTCCCTGACGTGCGGCCCCTGCTAGAGCCCGTTGGGCGGTCGACCTCCCAGGCGTCGAGGGAAGTCTCGGCGCCCGTCGAGGGGGAAGGAGAGCCAGCAGAGGGAAGGGCCCGAGCGGGTCCTTCAGAGAGGGGATCTACCTCGCCTGGGGTCCCGCAGGGGAGGTCGGTGGCGCCGCGCCCACGAGCCCGATCGCCTCGGACTCTACCGGCGGGCAGAGCAACGGCATCGCCGTCTGAGGACAAGGCGCCGTCGACGGGTGTAAGGACTCGAGGCCAGATAGCCTCGTCGGTGCAGAGGTCCTCAGGCGCCCCGTCAGCCCGAGCTCCGAGGAGCACCCGGCCAACAGGAGGCTCAATGGAGGAGCCCTCACAGATGTCGTCGGGTGGCTCGGGGAGGCCAGAGTCGAGGCCCCTGATTCCCATATCCGGGTAAGTGCCTCACCTTGTCTTTCCATCAATGGTGATCTCGCTCTTTATTCTGACGCATCTGTTTGCTGCTCAGCCACAAGCGTAAGGCAGAGCTCGCGACTCTGACTCCCATCAAGGCGCTCAGGTCAGGCACCGCCTTCATGATGTGGACGCCGACCGATGATGACGCCTGGGTCACGAGGTACCAGGCTACGACGGAGTGGCTCAGGACGAGGGAGGCCGCCGTCAAGGCGGGAGCAAGCACCCAGGAGGTCACTGGTCCTAGTGACGCTGCGCGGGGGCCAGAGCCAGTTGAGGCGGTCCCGAGCGGTGCCAGGCTCAAGATGCCCGACGCTGGTGGGTCAGAGCCTGGGTCGACCGCAATGACCCAGGCGACCGTCGAGGCTGCTGAGGCTGAAACATCCGTCCTCGATGCAGGGCAGACGGATGTCAAAAAGTCAAGAGAGGTGGTGGAGGCCCTGCCAGAGGCGGGGCAAGAAGCGGCGCAGCCGGAGTCGCAACCGACGCGGGAGGAGCCACAGCCGCAGCAGGACTAGCCAACAGAGCAGGCGGTCGAGGCAGAATAGGGGGTGGTCGTGCCGCCGTCCAACATACAGGCGGTGCCACCAACAGTCGAGACGCCAGCCCCGCCCTAGGGGTCGACCCCAGCCGTGATCGACCTTACCGTCGAGGTCCCTCCTTCTGACAAGGGGAAGCAGAAGGCGGACGTCGAGATGGTTGATGCCCCGAATCGGCCCGGTACTTCTGCGACGTTGGGAGATGACCTGGCCGAGGCGTCAGCTAGGTGGCCTGACTATGCAGGCCTGGCACTTGTACGGGCGGAGGAGGAGCTCCCGTGCTGGGGTCGGTCGACCCTCGAGTTTAGGAATGCGTCTAACCCCAGCGCCGAGCCCTTCTTCGCCCTCGACGACAAGGACGAGGTGCAACACTAGGAGTTCATCGAGAGACTCCGTAAGTACTCCCTACGGTCTCTATGCATGGTCACAGATACCTTGGTGCGGGGTATGTCGGAGGCTTTCGAGGTAAGCTGGGTTCATTAGTCTTTCCTTACATTTTATCCTTCCTTTCTCCTTGGTTCTGATCTTTAGGTTTTAACTATGGTCAGGAGCTCAAGGAGTGTTCTCGCCGCAAGTCACTCTTTATCTGTCATGAGAGTGGAGTGTGGGCGACGCTTGCTCGTCAATGGGCTCTAGTCGAGGAAGCCAACAAGCGGCTATCCCAGAAGAGCACCGAGGTGGACGAGCTCCGCGTCGTCCATGCAGCGGTCAGGGAGGAGGCAGCACAGGCCCAGGAAGCCGAGGCCAAGGCGTGTGAAGACATGGCAAGGGCTCAGGAGGAGGCGGCTAAGGCTCATGAGGACCTCGTGCCGCTGCTGGCGCGTGTGAAGGAGCTCGAGGAGGATGTCGCCTTAGTCGGCGGTTAGCGTGACGCCCTCAACATCCAGATCAAGATGGCGTCCGCTCGCGTCAAAACCTTAGAGGATGAGGTTGCGACGCTGAAGGGGACAGTCTGAGAGAGGGACAAGGCTCTCTCAGGCACCGGTCGAGAGATTGAGACGTTGAGGGCAGCGGTCCGTGACAAGGACGAGGCTCTTCAAGCGTCGGAGAAGACGGGCGAGGAGCTACGCGATGAGGTCGTGGGTTGGTAGACCCACGCTGAGGGTAAACCTTTTGTTGTGTTTTGGCCTTGGTCTCAAGGTCCCAGCCTTATGCTAACTTGGTGCTTGTGTTTCAGAGCTGGAGAAGCAGCAGCATGCGGCCCAGGTGACGGCCACCTCATTCTAGAACCTCTTCGAGGCCGAGGCTGGGTGGACTCAGTTGCTCCAGGGTGCTATCACCTCTGTGTGTGACAGCCTGGGGGTCGAGCCCGATGCCGATACTATGGAGGACGCGCCAGGGAACTCGTTTGTTCGCCGGATAACGGCGCTGGGTCGCCTCGTCTGCGAGAAGATACGAGACGGGCTGCATCACGGCGTGAAGAGGGCCATGGCGGTCATTCGGTCTGGGTTTGAGTATGACATGGGCCTCATCGCTGATGGCTTCATCACGAATCCAGACCAGATGGGCGAGGAGAATGAAGTTGCCTGCCTAAACCTGATCGAGGCCGCTGAGGAGCCCGAGGGTCTCCTTGCAAAACTTTTCGAGGTCGAGATGGTCTCACCTGCTGACGATGAGGGCCTGTGAGCCAAATTGTTCAATGTTCCATGCATTGGTGAAGATTTCACCTTTCTCTTTCGATAGTTTGTAGATGCCAGGCTTTAGTACTTCCGCGACGATGTATGGCCCTTCCTATGGCGGAGTAAGCTTATGTCGTCCCTTGTTGTTCTGGCTTCGCCGTAGCACCAGGTCACCAACATTGAGGTCCTGTCTGTGGACATGTTTGTCGTGGTAGCATTGGAGACTTTGCTGATACCTTGCCGAGTGTAACAGAGCCACATTGCGAGCTTCCTCGAGCTGGTCGAGGGCGTCCTCTCTTGTGGCATCATTATTTTGCTTGTTGTAGGCTTTCAGCCTCGGGGATCTATATTCTACATCGGTTGGGAGCATAGCCTCGGACCCGTAGACTAAGAAGAACGGAGTAAACCCCGTGGCTTGACTCGGCATCATTCTTAGGCTCCACAGGAGCGAGGGGAGCTCGGCGGCCCATTTTCTGCCGTGTTTGTTTAACTTGTAAAAAATTCTCGGCTTCAGGCCTTGTAGGACCATGTCGTTGGCACGTTCTACTTGGCCATTTGTTTTTGGATGAGCTACGGCCGACTAGAGCACATGGATGTGATGGTTATCGCAGAAATCTAGAAACTTTTTGTCGATAAATTGGGTGTCATTGTCCGTGATGATGCAGTTAGGAATCCCAAAGCGGTGGACGATGTCGATGAAGAATAGCACGGCTTGCTCAGATCTGATGCTAGTGATGGGACGGGCCTCGATCTACTTGGAAAACTTATCAATAGCAACGAGCAAGTGGGTGAGGCCACTAGTTGTCCTCTTTAGGGGTCCGACCAAGTCGAGCCCCCAAACAGCGAACGACCATGTGATGGGAATAGTTTGTAGGGCATGAGCCGAGAGGTGGGTTTTCTTGCATAGTATTGGCATCCTTTGCAGGAGCGTACTAGCTTGACAATGTCGGAGACTGCGGTTGGTCAATAGAAACCTTGTCGGAATGCGTTTCCAACGAGGGTTCGAGGCGCCGCGTGATGACCGCAAGCCCCTGAGTGTAGATCATTGAGCAGGTTCCTGCCTTCCTTATTTGTGATACAGCGTTGGAGGATGCCCGTAGGGCTACAGCGATACAACTCCTTGTTGTCGCCAAATATCACAAAGGATTTGGCCCGGCGAGTGATCCGTCGAGCCTCGGTCTTATCCGAGGGGAGGTCCCCTCGAGTGAGATGGTCGAGGTACGGAACACGCCAGTCAGGCTCGAGGTTGGCTGGCAGGGTCGAGCCTTAAGCCTGCATGGCTTCAGCCCTGGTCAAGGGGGCTTCCGCCTCAGGTGGGGGATCGAGTGACGGCCCATCGGCCCGTCCATCTGCCCTGATGTTGATAGACGGTTGATGGAGATCTCTCACAAAAACGTCAGGTGGAACTGTAGTTCGACTAGAAGCGATTTTCATGAGTTCATCGGTGGCTTCATTATATCTGCGTGCAACGTGGTTGAGCTCGAGGCCGTGAAACTTGTCCTCAAGGCGTCGTACCTCCTCACAGTAGGCCTCCATCTTGGGATCACGACAGCTTGAGCTCTTCATGACCTGGTCGATCATGAGCTGGGAGTCACCACGAACGTCGAGGTGTTGGACCCCTAGTTCAACGGCGATGCGTAGGCCCATGATGAGCATCTCGTACTCGGCGACGTTGTTGGAGACAGGAAAATGAAGCCGGATGATATAGCGCATGTGGACTCCGAGGGGCGAGATGAAGAGCAAGCCCGCCCCTGCTCCCGTTTTCATCAGTGACCCATCGAAATACATGGTCCAAAGCTCGGCCTGGAGATGAACCGGAGGAAGTTGAGTGTCGGGCCACTCCGCTAGGAAGTTTGCTAACACCTGGGACTTGATGGCCTTGCGTGGCGCATAAGAGAGGGTCTCACCCATGAGCTCGACCGTCCACTTTGCTATTCTACCCGAGGATTCTCGGCTCTGGGCTATCTCTCCCAAGGGGAAAGAAGACACCACGATCACCGGGTGGCTCTCGAAGTAGTGACAGAGTTTGTGCCGCGTTAAGATGATAGCGTACAACAGCTTCTGGATTTGCGGGTAGCGAACCTTGGTTTCCGAGAGCACCTCGCTGATGAAGTAGACCGGTCTCTGGACGAGCAGAGTATGTTCTTTCTCTGCCCTCTCGACAACTAAAACTGTGTTGACCACTTGTGTCGTTGCGGCGACGTAGAGTAGGAGGGGTTCTCCTATGGTCAGAGGGACGAGGATCAGTGAGTTGGACAGCGTAGCTTTGAGCTTTGTAAGGGCTTCTTCTGCTTCGAGGGTCCATGAGAAGTGTTCTGATTTCTTTAGGAGACGATACAGTGGGAGCGCTTTTTCGCCGAGGTACGAAATGAAGTGACTAAGGGCCACGAGGTAGCCCATGACCCTCTGTACGCCCTTTAGATCTCAGATGGGGCCCATTTTTGTTATTGTAGCGATTTTTTCTGGGTTGGCCTCGATGCCACGTTCGGAAACGATGAACCCTAGGAGCATGCCTCGAGGAACGCCGAAGACACATTTCTCGTGGTTGAGCTTAATGTTCTTTGCCCTAAGGAACTTGAACGCAACGTCGAGGTCATTTATCAAATTACTGATCTTCTTGGTTTTGACAACGATATCATCGACATAAGCCTCAACGGTTGGTCCAATGTGTTCCCCAAAAATGTGTTGCAAGCATCGCTGGTACGTAGCCCCTGTGTTCTAGAGACCGAAGGGCATAGTAACGTAGCAATACATGTCGAATGGGGTGATGAATGAAGTCGCGAGCTGGTGGTAGCCGAAATACGCATCTAGGAATGACAGAGTTTCACATCCCGCAGTAGAATCAACGATTTGATCAATGCATGGCAAAGGAAAAGGAACTTTTGGACATGCTTTATTCAAACTAGTATAGTCTACACAAATCCTCCATTTCCCATTCTTTTTCTTAACTAATACAGGATTAGCTAGCCACTCGGGATGATGAACCTACTTGATGAATCTGGCCTCCAATAGCTTGTGGACCTCCTCGCCGATGACCTTGCGCTTCTCCTCATCGAAGTGGCGCAAGCGTTGCTTCACCGGTTTGGAGCCGGCTTGGATCTCCAAGGCATGCTCGGTGACTTCCCTAGGTATGCTCGGTATATCCGAGGGACTCCACACAAAGATGTCGATGTCTGCGCGGAGAAAGTCGACAAGCACTGCTTTCCTATTTGGGGTCGACGACAGCGCTGATACTTAACGCCTTTCCTTTTGGATCGGTGGGGTCGAGGGGTACGAGCTTGACATTTTCCGCGGGCTCAAAGTTGCCGGCGTGGCGCTTGGTGTCGGGGATCTCGTTGGCCAAACCGTCGAGGTTTGCCGCCAAGGTTGCTGACTCTAGAATGGCTTCTCCGTGCTCGACGCATTCCACGTCGCACTCGTAGGCGTGCTCATAGGAGGGCCCGACAGTGATGACACCGTTGGGGCCCGACATTTTGAGCTTGAGGTAGGTGTAGTTGGGGACCGCCATGAATTGGGCGTAGCAGGGGCGCCCAAGAATGGTGTGGTATGTTCCATGGAATCCAACCACTTCAAAAGTAAGAGTCTCCATCCTAAAGTTGGCGGGAGTTCCAAAACAGATAGGCAGGTCGACCCGCCCAACGGGCTCTGCTCGCTTCCCCGGCACAACTACATGGAAGCCCCCGATGCTGGGTCAGAGGTGCGTCCTTGTGATTCCTAGAAGATCGAGGGTCTGGGCATAGATGATGTTAAGACTACTACCCCCGTCTATGAGCACCTTGGTGAGGCGTGTGTTGGCGATGATGGGATCGACGATAAGTGGATAGACCCTAGGATTGGGGACGTAGTCTGGGTGGTCATCACGGTCGAAAGTGATGGCCACCTCAGACCAGTCAAGAAAGAGGGGGGTCGCGAGTTGCATGGAGAAGACCTCTCGACGTTCCCGCTTGTGTTGCCGTGCTGAGAGGCGCATCGAGGGTCCTCCGTATATCATGAAACAGTCATGAATCTCAGGAAACCCCTCATCCTTGTTGTCTCCCTTGGGATCCTCCCTCTTGTTGTCTTTCTTGATGCCTAGGCTTTCAAAGTATCTCCAAAGCATGTGGCAGTCCTCGAGGTTGTGGTTCGTGGGCCCTTTGTGATAGGGACACGGTTCTTTGAGCATTTTGTCAAAAATGCCCCAACCAGGGGGTCCTCGAGGTTTCTTATGATCAGCAGCAACAACAAGGTCATCGGTCGGGGCCTCTTGTCTGCCCTGCTGGTTCTTCTTCTTCTTCTTCTTCTTGTTCCTTTTTGAGCCCCGGCTAGAGCCCACGGGATCCTCTTTCTTGCGCTTTCCTTTGTCCTGGTCGTTACCAAAGATGTCACCAACTGCCTCCTCACCGACGGTGAAGTTGGTGATAATATCCATCAAACTGTTGGCAGTAATGGGAGTGCTGCGGCCCAACTCTCGGACCAACTCTTTGCAGGTGGTACCAGAGAGAAAGGTCATGATGATGTCGGAGTCGGTGATGTTGGGAAGCTCGGTGCGCTGTTTGGAGAAACACCAGATGTAGTCCTAGAGGGATTCGCCCAGCTTCTGTTTGCAGCTTCGGAGATCCCATGAGTTGCCGGGGCGCATGTAGGTCCCTTTGAAGTTCCCCTTGAACACTCTCACAAGGTCGTTCCAATCGTGGATTTGTCGAGGTGAGAGGTCCTCGAGCTAGGCTCGAGCGGTGTCCGACAGGAACAGGGGGAGTTATCGAATGATGACCCGATCGTCGGTGGCCCCACCCAACTGACAAGCCAAGCGGAAGTCAGCGAGCCAAAGTTCAGGTTTAGTTTTGCCGTTATATTTGGTAAGAGTCGTGGGGGGCGGAACCGAGCCGGGAGTAATGTTTCGCAGATGGCTTTGCTAAAGACCTGAGGGCCTAGTGGCTCGGGTGAAGGGCTTTGATCCTCCGAGCTGTCGTAGCGACCGCCTCTGTGCTCGTGGTAGCCTCGAGCTGCACGGTCACCATATTTGCGCCTCCGGCGCTCGATGATGTTGTCACGAGCATCTCGAGGTTCACGGTTGTCGACGATGCGTTCACGGACAGAGGCCGCCTTGTTCCGTTGGGCGTGCTCGGGATGAACCGAGGCCTCTCTCTCCTATCGGGAGGGCTCCGCAGGCTGCTCCGAGGCAAGCCCGCGTCGCCTCGAGGCAAAACTCTCGGCTTGCTGCATGGCAGCGGTCTTGAGGAGTCCTTAGATTTCATCATGGGCTTGACGGGCCTCGGGGTTCGATGGCTTGGGCATGTTACGAAGGAGCATGGCGGCTACGACAACGTTTTGGCTGGCTCGGCCGAAAACCAGGGGCTCGACTGCCCGATCCTCGACGATGCGACGATTGACGTCGCGAGCTCTCTCTCGAGCTCCTCCGCCATGTGCGCGTGCCGTGCGCTCATGCTCGAGGGTTTGTTGGAGTAGGCGTAGATTTTCTCGTTCCTCGTTAAGCCTGTCCTGCAATTCATGGATTTGCTCGAGTTGCATTCCTTGGTCCGCAAGGAATTGAGCCTCGTCCCATTTAGCAGGGAGCTCGACCTGAGGCGGTGTGTTCCTTCCTCCAATGGCTACCTCATCCTCTGAATCCGATGCGATGGCTCCATTGATATTGAAGCACTTGCGAGTCGGGTCATAGGTGTCATTGGCAGAGTCAAAGTCTGGAGCACCAAAATAATAGTACAACGGGTGCATGTGAGGTCGTGCGTTTCTGGGTCGTGATGTCGAAAGGCAGTCGCACGGAGCTCTGTATCTGGGGTCTCCGTGGAGTCCAGGTACTCGGAAGCTGGCGTGAATGCGACGAGGTCGAGGGTGGAACGTAGATGGTGTCCGGAGAGTTCCTCGTAAGCACTCATGCTGGTGCTTACAAAAGAAGCATACGCCCGAGCAACCGAGTCTAGTCTAAACGGGAATGCTGATGAAGATGTCGTTCCTAGTGCCAGAGTAGTCGAACTGTCTGGTGGCGACACCGTGCCGGGCGGTAGAGCGACGAGACTCCCTATCGGCATCTTACCCTTAGCCAAGCTCATCCTACACAGATCCTCAGTGAGGAAATCCGTGTCGGCGTCCGGCTAAGAGGCGCCAGATCGGGGAATACCATCACCCTCCGTGAGGTGATGACGGCGGTTGCGCTTGGCTCGCTGTCGCCTGGCGACGCGTGCCTAACGAGAGCGACAATACTGGCGCAGCGCTTCCCTAGGTTGGGAGAGCTCATGGTCACCGTCAGTCGGGTGCCTGGGCGGGAGGAGGACCATGTCGTAGCCGTGGCCAAGAGACATAAACTCTAAGCTCCCAAACCAGATCACCGTGGCCAACGGGAGTGGACGTTCGGGGTTAGCCATCTAGAAAAATGGTGGGAAAATGATGTTGGCACGCAGTGGCCCCTACCTGGCGCGTCAACTGTCGGCGTTCGGTCCTGCGAGGGTCCTAAGCCAACGAGTGAATCAATGTTGTGTGTCTCTAATCTGGATGGTGATGAAAGGAGAGTACACGAAGGTTTATCCTGGTTTGGGCAAAAGAAGGCCCTACGTCCGGCAGGGAGGGGAGGAGTATTGTATTTCCTTGCACCTAAGTGCTTGCGTAGGGGTTATAAGCTGTGAGAGAGGGAGCCGATCCCAGGTCTTAGGGAGAAAAAGTGAGAGTACAAAGGAGGTTGCTTGAGATGTTGATCTTCTACGGTGGGATAGTGACTGGCTTTTTGTCATCCATTGTCCGCCCCCTTGTAGAGTCCCCTGCCTGCCCTTTTATAGGGTAGGAGGAGGCAGAGACGTCGGGGGTGCCTTAGAGGTGAAGTTTTGTCGAACGCTGTGGAGGCTGCTGTAGCGACGTGCCCTGAGAATGGCCGGCCATCCCTGGATACCATGGTGACGTAGAAGATGAGACAGTGAAAAGACTCCGGGTCCTGTGTCACGCAAGCCTTGCATTCTTGTTTTGACCGGCGGTTGGTCGAGACCGGGTCGAGGACGGGTCAAGGTGGGTCGATGGTGAACGGATAAGGCCAAGTCCCTGGAATCGCAGGGTACGGTACTCATTGTATTCTCCCTCGAGGGTGATCAGTGACGGAATAGTGCCTGGTATTGTGCGTACAGTAACAGGTTTTCACCGCCCATCCCAGGATGGGCAGTAAAAAGTGAGACTTGACACTGGTACTGCCTCCACGCCGGTTGTTGCTGTAGCCATGAGGGTGGAAGTGGTTGGTAGTCGCATTAAATGCTCTGACTTTTGTCTTAGAGTTGGTAAATGAGGTGGGTCGACCGGCCCGACCCAGGGTCGTGCGAGTCGGAGATTTCTCGGTAGTCGAGGCGTTTTGTCGAGTGAGCCTCGTGCGAGTCAGAACGTAGTCAAGACGTCCCGTCGAGCGAGCCTCGTGTGAGTCAGAACATGGTCGAGGCGTTTTGTTCGTTGTTTCGGCTCGTCCCGTTTTTGTGGGCAGAGCTTTTGGCGTGGTTTTGTTTTTTTCTTGATCGTTGATTGTGGGTACCCCTTGTTTTGGTACCCGACACTATATTAAGTGCTTCATGCATGCGTCTAAAGATTGATGTGATGGAGAGATAGTGTAAAAAATTGGAATTTGGAAGAGAAGTAAACAAGGGCTTACTTCTCAGCTGCTTGTCAGTTTTTGGGTGTCAAAAGCCGAACCCCAAACCCAACCCAACTGAAACCGAACCGAAATGTCAGTTTTTCGGTACAGCTTCGGTTTTGAACATATGAAGTTCGGATCTTGGCTCCTTCATCGGTTTTTACCAGGGATGAAAACGGTACGGATATTTTCCGACCGTATTCGAGACCGAATCCGTTTAGAGAGGTTTTAATCCGTCCGTATCTGAGTCCGGATATTTAACATCCGATACCGTATCCGTATCCAAATATTTAAATCACATATTTATGATGTCGATATCCAATCGTATCATATCCGTCATTTTTTATACTATCCGTATTCGAATCCGAATCCGGACATAAATACGAAAACAAATACGATATCAGTGATATCCGTCCGTATCTGATCCGTTTTCATCCCTAGTTTTTACGTATAAGTGAACCAAATAGTTGAGGAACCAAATGCATGAATCAGCGAACGTCGAACTCAAACACCCACAACCCATGGGCGAACCCCGCCCCTGTGTGACCTTGGCCTACAACCCAAATAAACTCCCATCTTCAACCTCACCCCCTGGAACCCTACACCCTAAGTTTGGCAACGTCGTGCAGCGCAAAAACATTTCGCCACCAGCACACTGAGAGTCCTGCACGTCTCAAATCCATGACATAGCCACCCTTGAGAAGCACAACGAGTCATTGCCTAGTGCCTGCAAAGCTCATCGCTATAGAAACCATCATATGACGCCTATGCGCCACCACTAAGCAGATCCGGAGACATGAACCACATATATAGCTACCCCAAGAGTGGCACTGTCACTAACCAAATTGCTGGCTCAACTTCGACCAACGAACACCATAGGCCTTCACGCCAAAGAAACTTACAATAGCGGTGGAGGAAGAAGAGGAAGGGAGAGCCCCGCTGTTGCCTTTCTTGCGACCCCACATAGCTCCAACGGCGTGCTTCGGCGACGGCGAGAGGAGCAGTGAAGAAAGAAAGAGTGGCGGCACTACCGGTCGGGTTTCGCTCGAGTCACCCGTCGAATAAGTGCTTGATTCATTCTAAATTTAAAAATGATTTTGGTCTTATCCAAAATTGAAGTTTCTTAAACATCTTGACCAAGTCTGTTATACAACGCCAGGTCACCGGTGACCGGGAACCCAAGAACCCGAAGCCTTGGTCCGAAGCCAGATCCTCAACTTCTTTTTCGGATGTGATAGTAGCTGAAACATCGTGGAGAAGCCTTTGAGCAAATTTTACCATGGGTATAAATGATGAGAAATTTCACGCACAACAGTTTTCTACCCACTTTAATATTTGAAGACAGAAATCAAACGGGGATGCCGTGTTACCTAGGGAACACTTCCATAGTCCTGCAACTGCAGTAGTGCTACACTACGCCAGTACTACTAGCACATCAACCATTTGACGAAAGCCATACAGCCTCCCGAATTAGTACAGTACATATTAAATGTGCACTGTAGTAATTCGTTTGTATTTGATAAAAATTGTTTAAACTTTGACTAATTAGGCTTAAAATGTTCGTCTCGCAAAGTATAATAAAACTGTGCAATTAGTTTTTAATTTTATCTACATTTAGTACTCCATGTATGTGCTACCATTTTGATGTAATGATTTTTTTTTACATAGTGAAATTTAGGGTAGAAATTGAAAACTAAATCTGAAGCTCCCGTGCTTCTACAGGTCCACCGATCCAGCCGTCCCAGTCGCGTACGGTCTAGGGAGATGTACGTACATTCTACTACTGCGAGTCTACCACCACTACGTTGGTCCCATCCCCAGTAGGCCTTGTTTAGATCATAAAAAAATTAGAATTTTTAAAATTATAGTGCTTTCGTTTGTATTTGATAATTAATGTCTAATTATAAACTAATTAGACTTAAAAGATCCGTTTTATGATTTATAACTAAACTGTATAATTAATTATTATTTTTTTCTATATTTAATATTTCATATAATAAATTAATGTGATAGAGATAGCGAAACAAGCCGCAAATGTTTGACGCAACAGGTCGGAGCTATGTTTGACGCAACAGGTCGGAGCGGTTTACTGCGAGAGACTTGCACTCCGGCGACATGACCAGCGCCCTGACTTCCCGGCCCAAATTCAATGCCGTCCTGGGACGGTAAACCGTAAACACGAAGAAACACGGGTGTGGTGTGTTTAGTTCGCGAAAATTTTTAGTTATATCTACTGTAAAACTTGTGTTTGTATTTATTAATTAGTGTTTAATCATAAACTAATTAAGTTTAAAAGATTTGTTTCATGGTTTTCTACCGAACTATATAATTAGTTTTTTTATCTATATTTAATGCTCTATACATGTGTCAAACATTTGATATAACGGGTAATTTTAAAAATTTTGGGAACTAAACGTGACCTGAATCCGTGATCAGTACGGTAGTACTACAAACTGTGCCACACCCACACCAGGATGGAGGATGCCCAGGAAACAGCGTTACAGCGGGCAGTCTTGACTCGCAGGGAGTTGTTTCCACTGTTTCTCGAGAGCACGGTTGCACGGAGCAGGAGACAGGCGGGGCAAGCAGCAGAATCAGTGCACGGCACGGGGCTGCGCAGCGTGCGCCCCGACCAGCCGGCCACCCTCCCACCTGACCGGCCGAGCGAGACAAGCGTCAATGCGCCGCGCACCTCCACCCGATCCACGTCCACAGGCACCGCGCCGCGCTCCGACCCGGCGAGCACAACGAAACCATTAGCCGTCGGCGTCGCCCACTCCTCCGTGGACCGTGGCCGAACCACCGAGGTCAGGTCCCCGGTGGAGTGGTGGGGCGAGGGGGGGATGGCTACTCCGCTCATGCGGCCTGTCTGTCTGTCCGTCCGCGGTCCAAAGGCTACTATGGGCACGTCACATTCCTCCATCCTGGTTCTTGGACTTTTCCTGCCGCGGCTCCTCCGCTCCGCAGTCCGCATCGCGGTCCACGGCACGGACGACACCCCCGCGCCCACCACTCGCGCGGCGGACTCGCCCGTACTGCTTGCTGTCGGTACATGCAGTAGGCAACAAAGAAACTGTGCGCTGCCACGGCCCACGGCAACGCCCCGGAAAAAGAAAACCGCAAACAAATAAGATAGAAGATTCTGACCTCGCCGGATCGATCTCCCCGCCGCCGTCGTCTCGCCCTCCAAACTCCCAAGTGGCCTAGCCAAGCCCCAGCCCGCCTTCTCCTCTCCAGCTTCCACGTTTACCTCTCCGCCCGCGCCGCGCGCGTGACCGCATCATTGCGCCATCAGCTAGCCCAGTCCCTCTCCCCCATCGCCGCGCCGGACGACTAGACCAAACACCACCGAACGCCATAATGGTGGGGGTATACACTGCCTTTGTCTGCCTGCTCCACTTCACTCGAGACCTCTGAGCTTGCGTCGTACTTGTACCGTTCGTTCGCTCGCGCGGCAGCACCAGCCACCAGCGGCAGGCACGCGACGCGATGGGGTGCAAGGGGTCCAAGCTCGACGACCAGGAGGCCGTCGCGCTCTGCCGCGCCCGCGCCGACCTGCTCGCCGCGGCCGTCCGCCACCGCTACGCGCTCGCCGACGCGCACGCGGCGCTCGCGGACTCCATCGAGTCAGTCGCCGCGCCGCTGCACCGCCTCCTCCGCCTGCAGGCGGCCGAGTCGCCGGGGCTCACGCTGCACTCCGCGCGCAAGGGCGGTGGTGGCGCGCCCGCGAACCGGCTGCCGCGCTCCTTCGACCCGTCGTCGTCGGCGCCGCTGCCTGCCCACCACGTTCATTCCTCGCGCCTCCAGTTCGGCGCGTCGCCGGCCGACTCGCCTCCGCGCCGCGTCCCCCGAGCAGCTGCAGCACCCGCATTACGCCGCGTACGGGTACGACTACGCGACGCAGCCCGCGTACGCGTACCCGGCGCCGGCGGGCTCGCTGCAGTTCTACTACGCTCGCAGCCGCCCGCCCCCCGCGTCCGTCGCCGTCACGCAGCGCGCGCCGGGGCCGCCGGAGCGCGTGCGCTTCGGCTCCTTCGACGCGGCGGGCGGCTACCCGCAGCACTACGCCTACAGCGCCCAGCGGGCGCCGGCCGCGCTGCAGCGGGCGGCTCCGCCTTCGCCGCCGAAGGCGACCTCGTGGGACTTTCTGAACGTGTTCGAGAACTACGACTCGTACGAATACGACAGCTACTGCTACGACTCCGCCACGGCAGCTACTGCGGCCGCGGCGCCGTACACGCCGAGCCGGAGCTCGCGGGAGGTGCGCGAGGAGGAGGGCATCCCGGACCTGGAGGACGACGTCGAGGAAGACAGCGTGGTCGTGAAAGAGGTGGCCGGGCAGTACTCAGCGCCTGGGAGTGGCGGTGCCCGCAGCCGGCGCAGCTCGCTCGGCGGTGTCAGTAGCACCGCCGAGCTCGACCAGCGGAGAATGTTGTCGCCCATAAGGACGTCATCGGCGAGTTACGGCGAAGGCCAACAGCACATGGTAATGTGTCGGTGCACGCGCCACCACCTCCCGCGCGGAGGGCCGTTGACAATGCGAATGTAGCTGGCGAAATCAAGGCACAGCTTGTCCGCACGGCCGAGGCGGCTAGGCAGCTCGCGCCGATGCTCGAAGTCGGGAGGCCAAGCTACCAAGGCCGCAGCTCAGTCTACCAATGTGAGCTACATCTTGTTTACTTCATGTCCAATTTAACTTGGATTGTCAGTTACTCATTATGCCACTGGATGCTTAATTCTTTGATCAGCTTCCTCAAATATGATGTTGGCTATCTCCGTGGCTCATTTGGGGTGCAAAGACATGGACGTGTTGGACGTCGGAGTGATAGGGAAGATGGTGGACACGCGGAGCCTATCCTCGGCACTTGAGAAGCTCTATTTCTGGGAGAGGAAGCTGTATGGTGAGGTCAAGGTATAGTCATCATCTTCTGATAAAAAACTGGCCTTGTTTTAAACTTATACTACAATAGAACTGATCATGAACTGGAACTATGATATTGGTGGTTTATGGAAATGTTCAATGGAAATTAAATGGTAATATTGTATGGCATGCTTCAATCATGTCACTCCAATGTGTTTGTACTGTTGGTTTTATGTTAGTCTTAACCAACCTCTACTAAATTAATTAATGGCGCTGATCAGCAACAGTACTTTGCTAAGGGAAGGTTGATGTTATTTTGACTTTTTGAAGCAAAACTCTTAACTTCATACTTTTAAGAAAGGCCGGCTGCTAAGTCTCAGATTTGCAACCTAATTCGTATGTTTCTAAATAGTGTTAACTGATTGGTTTTACTAACACAGTGGTTTGCTGGCAGTATTTTTTTTTTGTGTACTTTAGGTCATGGGCATGTTTAACCAAGGGTCCAATTAGGATAATACCCACCATGGAAAGTGGATTTCTGGAAGCCTAACGGTCAGATTTGGAAGAATATGTCCCATTAACCTTTTAAAATATTCTTCTGATCAGTAGTGGAGTTTTATTGGGCCAACTAGTGGAACATGGGAGAACAAGTGGATATATTTTGAGAATCCATTTGTTTTCAGTTTTACGTGTCACAGTAAATAGAACCGGTTCATTCAAAACAGTAAATAGAACCATCTTCTGTTTATTTAAAACTGCAACCATCTTATGCAAAAAAAAAAAACTGCAACCATCTTCTTGAATTAGATATGCCACTTTATGAATATATTTGTTATCATTGATTTTGATAATTATTAATAGTTCAATAGGATAATACCCACCATGGAAAGTGGATTTCTGGAAGCCTAACGGTCAGATTTGGAAGAATATGTCCCATTAACCTTTTAAAATATTCTTCTGATCAGTAGTGGAGTTTTATTGGGCCAACTAGTGGAACATGGGAGAACAAGTGGATATATTTTGAGAATCCATTTGTTTTCAGTTTTACGTGTCACAGTAAATAGAACCGGTTCATTCAAAACAGTAAATAGAACCATCTTCTGTTTATTTAAAACTGCAACCATCTTATGCAAAAAAAAAAACTGCAACCATCTTCTTGAATTAGATATGCCACTTTATGAATATATTTGTTATCATTGATTTTGATAATTATTAATAGTTCAATAGATTATGTCCTTGCATATTTTCACCCTTGCCATCTTGTTTTTATATAATGTTCTTTTCTTCTCTCTGCTAACGTACTTCTCATGCAGGCTGAGGAGAAAATGCGCTTACTTATTGCCAAGAACTCCAAGCGACTGAAATTATTAGATCAAAAGGGTGCAGAGCCTCAAAAGATTGATGCAACTCGAAATTTGCTGAGGAAGCTTTCAACAAAGATAAGGATAGCTGTGCGCGTTATAGCCAAGGTTTCAAGAAAAATAAACAAATTAAGGGATGAGGAATTGTGGCCGCAAGTTAACGCTTTGATCCAAGGGTATGCCCCTCTTTTAGCTCAAGGAAACTGCTTATTTGTTGTTGTTGTTGTTGTTACTGTCAATGCTATTATTGCTATTGCTGTATTACTACCACTCTAACTCTTATTTATTACTAAAACTACTAATATTATTGTTATTGTTTTGGGAGAGGGGGGGGGGGGGGGGGGGTTGTTCTAGTCAGTGTTGGACAGACATATCAAATTGAATCTTTTTACACAATTGATAGTGAGCTGATGTATGCATTCATGCAAACTGAATGGATTGAGGGGAAACCATAAAACATGGATATGTAGGAAGTAGGATTGTCAGTGTTTTTGTATACCTAGTTGCATGTTATATGTCAAATCGTGTTAAGTGATCTATAATAAATTGAAATACTGATTTACTTGCTTTCCCCCTTTGGTTGTTCCCTCCTCTTTTCCATTGTTGGGCCCTTCCTGAACAAATTAATGGCTTATTTCCAGGTTTGTATTAATGTGGCAAGATAAATTGGATTGTTACCATAGTCAGTGTCAAGTGATATCAGAAGCCAAAAACTTTACTTCAGTTTTGTCAGGTGGAAATGGCCAGGATTTGGCGTTGGAGCTTGAGGTAGAGCTGATTAAATGGATCATCAGTTTTTCCTCTTGGGTGAATTCACAAAGAAACTTTGTAAAGGCACTGAATGGATGGCTAGCACTCTGTCTTAACTACGAGCCTGAGGATAACACTACTGGAGTTCCATCTTATTCACCAGGAAGCATAGGTGCTCCATTGGTTTTTGTTATCTGCAACAAATGGTCTCAAGCCATGGATCGGATTTCTGAGAAGGATGTGGTTAACGCCATGCAAGCTCTTGTGTCTAGCGTGCGGCACCTGTGGGAGCAGCAGCATATTGAGCAAAGCGAACAAATAATCTCGATTCGTGAAAGGGAAAACTGGATCAAGATTTTGGAGAGGAAGACCCAGGAGATTAATAAGGAGGCAGATGAACTAAACAGGAAGCTGGCGTTAATACCAAGCTGGCAGAGACATGTGCCTCGGACCGTACAACTGTACGAGGCGCATTGTGTTGAGGCAAGTAACTTGCACATAAATCTGAGGCTGGTTCTTGAAGCTTTAGAGAACTTTGCTGCCAATTCACTGCAAGCTTTCCAGGATGTGTCAAAAAGTGCTGAAGAGACAAGGCTGCCAAGAGATAATGCGAGGAGAGAGCACCGTAGTTCGAACAGAAGTTCAAACTACAAAACCAGCTCGTAAGATGCAGAGCTGGTAGCATGATGACTCGTTCAGGTGTACCGTGGGGGCTTCCTGTGCAGATGAAACTTGATGGGGTCTTGTGCCACAGACAAAACAACTTGAATGGGTTTTTGAGCCGTTGAAAATCTGACATTCAAGAAGTTTGGGTTAGTGATAGATTTATTTTGGGGGGCAAGAATAGAAAAATCCAATCAGAAAGAGCATTTTGCCTAGTGTTCAGGTGCGTTATTTGCCTTGGATCAGGGAAGTCTATATACCCCCTTTGTTGAACAGCCACAAGGTTATACCGGTTGCGAAGACTGAGCAGAAATATGTGGTGCAGGCTCGGGGCCATCCCTAGATGCAGCTGTCGCTTCTACGAAGTACGAACCCGGCCACACGAAGTTAGATTTTGGTGACAGTATGTAAAAGTGACTGAATGTGAAATCAGTCAAATGTGCATTCCTGAACGATCTTTTGCCACACGAAGTTGTACATATTTATGGTGTATTTGCAATCATCTTACTTTGCAGAAGTCTTGTAGGCTGGTGGCTATTAAGCTATCCGTGTCTCCAGCAAAAATGAACCATATAGGTGAACTGAAAAGAGGTGACCCCACCGATCAACGACGAAATATAACTGTTAGGCCACTTTGGAATGCAGGATTGATAAAATACAGAAATAGGAAAAACATTAGGAATAGGAAAAATATAGGAATAAAATAAGAATGCAAGTGTAAAACATAAGATTGACAAACAAGAAATTGTGAACATGGTTGTTTGGATGAGGAGAATTTTTATAATTTAATCCTTTTTTAATAAATATTTTAATATTAACTGCCCTAGAAAATATTTTACATCAGGTAGCCCACTGGCGCGACCAGTCGCGCCACATGCGTTGGCGCGACAAGATACGACACATTCGACGGCGTTTTCGACGTTGAAAAGCTTGTCGCGCCACTTTCGCTGGCGTGACAGTATTGTCTTGTCGCGCCACTGGGAGTGACGTGATAAGACTAAACTTTTGAAAAATCATAACTCTTCGATACGACGTCGGATGAAGATGATTTTTATATAAAAATTGTAGATCTCAATAAGATCTACAACTTTCTAGTTTTGAGTTTTTTCATTAAGATGCTAAAAAAAATTATATAAAGTTTCAGCACCAAAATGATCACGTATTAGCGCTTTGTCGCATTAGAAAAATAATATATTTTTTGTATGATTCAAATGAATATACCATTTATATCAAAGTTGTAGCTCTCAACGAGATCTACAACTTTGTAGTTTTGAGTTTTTACATTTGAGGTTGTTAAGATGTCCGAGAAAATAATATAAAGTTTCAGCACCAATACGCTTTTGAAGCTTTATATTATTTTCTTGAGCATCTTAGCGACCTCAAATGTAAAAACTTAAAACTACAAGGTTGTAGATCTCATTGATAGGTACAACTTTGATATAAAAAGTATTTTCATTTGAATCCATACAAAAAATATATTATTTTTCTAATGCAACAAACACTAATATACGATCATTTTGGTGCTGAAACTTTATATATTTTTTTGAGCATCTTATCATCGTCAAATGAAAAAACTCAAAACTAGAAAGTTGTAGATCTCATCGAGATCTACAATTTTTATATAAAAATCATCTTCATCCGATGTCGTATTGAAGAGTTATGATTTTTTTGAAAGTTCAGTCTTATCACACCACTCCCGGTGGCGTGACAAGACAGTACTGTCACGCCAGTGGGAGTGGCGCGACAAGCTTTTCCACGTCGGAAACGCCGTCGAATGTGACGTATCTTGCCGCACCAACGCATGTGGCGTGACTATGTTATTTGGTCGCGCCAGCGGGACTAGCGTGATCAAAAGGGCTATCTGATGCAAAATATTTTATGTGACAGTTAATATTAAAATATTTATTAAAAAAGGATTAATTTTTTTAAAAAAAATCCTTTGGATGATCTACAGGAAAACATAGGATTTTTCAATACACATATGCCTCATCGCACGCGAGCTAGGTGGAATTTTTCCTACGTGTTCGATTCTGCTATGTATGAACTTTCCCTGTACTTTACCTATGGACCCTATGAACCAAACAAATGTTATATAGAGTAGTATCCAAATCCTATGTTTTTTCCTCGTCCTCTTCAAATCCAAAGGGGCCCTAATGTTAATTGAAGAGGATGTATGACCAGGTTTTCTTTGTCAGGGAGGACCGCACGTAGTGCCGGTGACAAGAGCCGGTGGCTGGCTTCTTGCCCACCAGCGTTCGAGTCTTGGACTTGACATTGGTGTCTCATGTGAGGTTTTTTCCTAAAATTCTGTACATGTATTCTCAGGGGTCTCTCGCTGATGAAGCTTGTGTCTTCGTGAATGTCTTGTAGACGTATGTTGTGGGTAGTATAGTTTCTAGATGTAGCGTATATTTTAGTGGTGTATGTTGTGTGTGTGGTATGTGTTTGGTTATACGCTCAGATACTACAACTTGTACTACAGATCTGAAGAGTGAAAAAAAATGTTTTCTTTGAGGGGGCATTTTCCACGGGAGCTTCGGTAGCAACGGGCCAACTGCTAAAGTTGCCGTGGCATCTCATGGGCCGGACCTGGTGCAGCTGGCCGCTGGCGTCTTGTCCCAAGGTGGGTGTGTTCCTCGGAAAAAGTCCATTTGACTTATGTGTGAGATTTACCTCTTTTAATCGGAAAAAAATCAGATCTTTAGACTTTATATATCAACACTTGAAACCATTCGATTTACTCCCCCTATCCTTAAAAAAGAGTCGCTATGGGAATCGTGTTGGTCAAACTTTCTTAATTTTGACTATGTTTAAAGAAAATGCGTGCAACATTTATATCTCCAAATAAATTTATAATGAAAGTACATTCAACGATCCACCTAATGATATTAATTATGCACCATAAAGAATAGCCGCAGCTCCTGTCTACTCGAGAGATTACACAACTCCTATTTCAGTGGCATGGAATCTCCGGGTAAACTAGTCCGGAGGTGGCCACCTGTGCGTTTCGGCAGCGGGCAAATGTTTGCTGGCCACCGGATCTCGTGATCATAACGGAGTTGACATGGATATCCGTGCAGCTGCCGCCGCCGCCGCAGTCGAACGCCACGGCGGTTGGCAGGCTTGAGGTCCCCTTCAGGTTGGTGTGCGTTACGTTGCTGATCGCCACGGCCAGCTGCAAACCCAGAAACGCATAAGCATTGGTTGCATTGCTCGCAGTGCTTCTCATATAAATTGCCTGAAGGGTGAGCAGTGTGTGCCACTTCAATGCACTACTTTGTCAGTAATTGGAATCGAGCTGATAGCAAGATGAAATACACCATACCTCGAGAGTGCTGTCTCGGTAGAATTGGTCGATGATTACGGGGTGGTCCACGTCGAATTCTATGTCGGTGAATGAGATGGATTTTGCGTACCCTTGCGCACCCTATGGTAATTAGACAAGAAAAACACCAAATTAAACACAGCCTTGACATTTTACTTATACTGTTTAGTAATCACAAGTTTCGTTCACTTTACCTCCCACGTCTTGATCCTAGCTCCATTCGCTGTATTCGTAAAGTAAACGTTCTTTACGTCGATGTACTCCACGGCGGCGATTTCGCCATCCTTGCCGAGACTCCCAATGCTGGCCAACACGAAAACCATACATAGGTGCTGGGTTAATTAGTACAAATGCATCATCTTGTGCTAGACCGTCCACGCAGCACCGGATTGCCCTTTTCAGTCGCGTCGATCGATGGGTTACCTTACTCCGTGGCCAGGTCCGCACTGGATGCCGTCGACGGTGACGAAGCGGCTCCCGGAGCTTATGGAGACGCAGTCGTCGCCAGTGCCGATGGTGGAGTTGGTGATCTGCACGCCCTGGCTCCGCTCGACGTGGACGCCGTCCGTGTTGGGGCTGTTCCCCGGCGCGGTGATGTTGAGCCCCCACACGTTGACGCCGCTGCTCTCGATGATGGCGATGTGCATCTGCGGGCTGTTGCGGCTGCTCAACTGACTTAGCTCCAGGTTGTTGCAGCTCACCAGCTTCAGCGCCTGGTACAGAGACGAACAGATTCCTGAATAATGCAAGCTTCATCGAGAGAGGACCGAACACATGAGAAATAATCCGCGCAATGTTGCGTACCGTCGGTGCAGATTCAACGCAAGCCTGCGGAAGTGACAACAGATTAGGTGCTTGGAAACTGAAACAACATAGAAGAAGCATGTAAAACGTAATGGTACTCACGGCATGGGCATCGCTGTGGCATCTCCTGACCCACCAACTCTGACCGCTGCCGTCGAGCACGCCGTTGCCGGTCACCCTCAACCCGTCCACGCGATTGAACATCAGCCAGTAGAGGTTTGTCCCGTTGCTCCATGCGCTCGCCACCGTCGACGGAGGCGCCATGATCGTGCCCTGGATCTGTGCAGGGTAAAGCCGGCAAGTATTGGTGTTAGTCATAGTCATTACAGGTGGTGACGGAGCTGGAAGATTTTTTAAGTTTGACCATCCATATCTACAGTCTAGCCAGCAGTCCAACAGACGACGAAGAGCGTTTCTAAAACATTAAAAAAAAGAAACAGAGAACACAATCTGTCTGTTTGTCACGGTGGAGCAGAAACGGACTGACAACTGACATGCACGACATGAGCACTTGACGGGCGCGTACCTGCACGGTGACTCTTCCGGAGGCGCAGGGCCCCTGGAAGCTGACGGTGCCGACGAGGAACAACCTCTGCGCCGGCACGACCATCACCACGGACGGCCCCTTGGCGCCGCACGCCGCGTTCCACGCGGCCTCGAACGCCTTGATCGAGAGAAACACCACAAAAACCGTACTACGTGAGCACGACCGTCCTCTGCCGGCGCCGGCCGTCCGACGGACCAAGAAGATGAATCGCACGCACACGTACCTTGGTGTCGTCCGTGCTGCCGTCGCCTCTCGCGCCGTGGGCCACGACGTCAAACACGAGCTCCCGGCCAGCATCGCCGGCAGCGCAGCACGCCAGGGCGAGGCCGGCGAGCAGGATGACCGAGCAGATTATGCCGGCGGCGCACTGCAAGATTCATCAGCGTCTCCCGCATGAGCATATAATACGATATGGCATCGATCGTGCTATCTAGTTGCTAGCTGCATGTATATATTTCTCGAGTTTTGCAGGCCTTACCATCGTATACGTCGGTGTAGACTTGTAGGTCGATCGCGTATATTGCCAAGGGTTTAGGGGATGGAGTGGAGTATGAAACTGCTGAACTTCTTCAACTACGTTTAGGGGATTGCATAGAACGGGCCTTCAAGGAAGGATATATAGACTTGTCCTCGTGACCATCATGTGGGGAAATGAGTGGAGAAATACGTTGACCTAGTAGCTAATGTGCATTCATTTTTTTTAGATAATGGATTTTCATTAATCCGACGCTAATGTGCATTCATGTGGTAAATGTAGAGAGATCCTTACAATTAATAGATGCATTTGCTTACTGATAGAATGATGCGCTTACTTATAGATTTAGGTGGGACTGGAGATTTGAATAAAGGCTGCTGGTCACTCTTTAATTTCAGTAGCGCATCTCTCCAGCTCGTGCAACCACTCGAGCGGTTACTACTCACTGACAAATATATTCGTGCGTTGAAATGGGAAAAAAAAGAAAAAATATTTTTAAAATCCATATAATTGTATAAAACACTTTAGTTAGAATATAATAATAAATTATCAAATTGATTTTTAATATAAAAGGGATATAGTTTCTAATCAAGATTCATCATGGGTCCATGACAAAATGTTGTATAACTTAGCACGTTTAACTTATTCCTTGAAGTTATGTTGTGTAACACAGTCAGGGCAAGTTAGCACTGAATGTTGAAAGAAAATGTTGCGCTCTTTTCAAAAAAAAAATCTGCCGTTGTGCGAGCCCAAGTGCGCAAAAAGAAAAAGCGAGGCACGCGCACCCATCCTCCCAAAAAGTGAATCAGAGTCTGCATGCACCAGACCATCCAAAAAAAGAAAACTGCAGAAATGAATCATTTGCCAAAAAAAGGAAATCCCCAAAAAAGGAAAGTCTGCCAGTGGTTGGATTGTTCGCTCGATTCAAATTTGAGTGAACCTTCGCCAATTAGTGGCGGACCCCTCTGAAACGCAGGATCAAATAATATAATAGGAATAGAGAAATACATGAGTAAGATAGGAATGTGTGTGAAAAACAGATGAATTCTGTTAGAATAGGTGTTAAAAAGCATAAGGAAACGCAAACAATGAGATTCCGCTGAATGTTTTTCCCTTCGTTCTTCCTATGAAAGTGAAGTGATAGGAAACTTTTTTTTTAATTTTTCCTTCCTATGAATCAAAGGCCTCTAAAGTCCTAATTTCACAGGATTGTTGATTCCTATATTTTTCCTTTAGAAAGCCTATGAACCAAAGGAGCCCGGAGGGTGTATTTCAGTGTTTGTTCCGAGAAAAGGTCCATTTCACTTCAATGTGAGTTTGATTTACCTCTCTTAATCTAAAAACTAGATTTTTATACTCCATCAACTCTTGAAACCGTCTAATTTTAACTACTCGAGTGATTTTAAAAGAGATGATGGCTGACATGGCGCTACATTAGTTGTCCTATGTGGCGCCACGTCAGCAATAAGAAAGGTAATCATACTTTCACAATAGGTCAACTAGACTTTTAAAAAAATAGAAATATTTTTTTCAAAAAATTATCCAAATAGTTTTTTGGAATAAATATGTATTTGAATATATTAAAATCAGATTTAATATTAAAAATTCATAGAAATTTTGTTTCCCATGCTCACCAAATTTCTAATCTCTTGTCTTAGTTGCTTCAACATCATTATATATGATTTTCTAAGAGATTTGTCTATGTTCTTGATACGGTATAAATTTATGCCATACTCGTAATATCCTTCGAAAGATTCGAGAACCGTTGCATATTACAACTCCTATTTCAGTGGCATGTTATCTTCGGGTAAACTTGTCCGGAGGTGGCCACCTTTGCGTTTCGGCAGCGGGCGAATGTTTGCCGGCCACCGGATCCCGTGATCATGACGGAGTTGACATGGATATCCGTGCAGCTGCCGCCGCCGCTACAGTCAAACGCCACGGCGGTTGGCAGGCTTGAGGTCCCCTTCAGGTTGGTGTATGTTACGTTGCTGATCGCCACGGCCAGCTGCAAACCCAGAGTCAGAGATACATAAGCATTGGTTGCACTACTCGCAGTGCTTCTCATATAAACTGCCGGTGACAGCCAAAGCGTGGTGAGCAGTGTGTGCGACATCAATGTACTTGAAGTCAGTAAAGGGAGTCGAGCTGATAGCAAGATGGAATACACCGTACCTCGACAGTGTGGTCTCGATAGAATTGGTCGATGACTACTGGGTGATCCACATTGTTGAATTCTATGTTGGTGAATGAGATGGATTTTGCGTACCCTTGCGCACCCTATGGCAAGACAAGAAAAAACACCAAATTAAACACAGGACTTATGACATTTTACAGTATTATAATCGTAGTTTTTTTTTTGGCCAGTGTTCAGTAATCACAAGTTTCGTTCACTTTACCTCCCACGTCTTGATCCTAGCTCCGTTCATTGTATTTGTAAAGTGAACATTCTTCACGTCGATGTACTCCACGGCGGCGTTTTCGCCATTCTTGCCCAGACTCCCAATGCTGGCCAACATGAAAACCATAATTACCTTTCAGTCACATAAGATACCTCTTAAGATATGCATCTTGTGCTACAACGTCCACGCAGCACCGGATTGCCCTTTCAGTCTCATCGATCGGTTACCTTACTCCGTGGCCAGGCCCGCACTCGATGTGGTCGACGGTGACGAAGCGGCTCCCGGAGCTTATGGAGATGCAATCGTCGCCCGTGCCGATCCTGGAATTGGTGATATGCACGCCCTGGCTCCGCTCGATGTGGACGCCGTCCGTGTTGGGGCTGTTCCCCGGCGCGGCGATGCTGAGCCCCCACACGTTGACGCCGCTGCTCTCGATGACGGCGATGTGCATCTGCGGGCTGTTGCGGCTGCTGAACTGGCTCAGCTCCAGGTTGTTACAGCCCACCAGCTTCAGCGCCTGCCACAGAGACGAACAGATTCCTGAATGCGAAGCTTAGGAACGAACACAAGAGAAATAATCCGCGCAATGTTGCGTACCGTCGGTGCAGATTCAACGCAAGCTCCTGCCACAGAGGCATCGCTGTGGCATCTCCTGACCCACCAACTCTGGCCACTGCCGTCGAGCAGGCCGTTGCCGGTCACCCTCAGCCCGTCCACGCGATTGAACATCAGCCAGTAGAGGTTTGTAATTGTACCTCTGCTCCATGCGCGCGCCGCTGTCGACGGCGGCGCCATAATCGTGCCCTGGATCTGTGCAGGGTAAAGCCGGCAAGTATTGGTGTTAGACTGTTAGTTCTAGTCATTACAAGTGGTGACGGAGCTGGAAGAATTTTTTTATATAGGAATCAGGATGTGCAAAGCGCTCTGCATCCACTAGGTTTTCTCCTATGCCATTTTTTAAGTTTGACCATCCATATCTACAGAGTACAGTCTAGTCAACAGTCCAACAGACGACGAAGAGCGTTTCGAAAACAAAGAAACAGAGAACACAATCTGTGTATGGCCTTGTTTAGTTCCCAACTTCTCCCCCCAAATTCTACCATGCAAAAAGAAGATTTCTATCACATCAAAATACCGGCACATGCATGTAGTACTAAATGTAGATGAAATTAAAAACTAATTGCACAGTTTTATTATACTTTACGAGACGAACATTTTAAGCCTAATTAGTCAAAGTTTGGATAATTTTTACCAAATACAAACGAATTGCTACAGTGTACATTTAATGCGCACTGTAGCAATTCGGGTGTGCCAATTCGGCATCTAAACAAGGGCTATTTGTCACGGTGGAGCAGAAACGGACTGACAACTGACATGCACGACATGGGCACTTGACGGGCGCGTACCTGCACGGTGACTCTTCCGGACGCGCAGGGCCCCTGGAAGCTTACGGGGCCGACGAGGAACGACCTCTGCGCCGGCACCACCATCACCGCGGACGGCCCCTTGGCGCCGCACGCCGCGTTCCACGCGGCCTCGAACGCCTTGATCGAGAGAAACACCACGAAAAACGTACTGTACGTGAGAACGAGTGCACGAGCGTCCTCTGCCGGCCTGCGCCGCCGGCCGTCGGACGGACCAAGAAGATGAATCGCACGCACACGTGTACCTTGGTGTCGTCCGTCCTGCCGTCGCCTCTCGCGCCGTGGGCCACAACGTCAAACACGAGCTCGCCGGCCGCGCAGCACGCCAGGGCGAGGCCGGAGAGCAGGATGCACGAGCAGATTATGCCGGCGGCGCGCTGCAAGATTCATCAGCGTCTCCCGCATGAGCATATACGATATGGCATTGGTCGTGCTATCTAGTTGCTACCTGCATGTATATATTTCTCAAGTTTCACAGGCCTTACCATCGTAGTACGTCGGTGTAGACTTGTAGGTCGATCGCGTATATTGCCAAGGGTTTAGGCGATGGAGTGGACGTCGAGTATACAACTACTGAACTACTTCAGCTACGTTTAGGGGATTGCATAGAACGGGCCTTCAAGGAAGGATATATAGACTTGTCCTCGTGACCACGTGGGGAGATGAGAGGAGAAATACGTTGACCTAATAGCTAATGTGCATTCATGTGGTAAATGTAGAGAGATCCTTACAATTAGTAGATGCGTTTACTTACAGATAGAATGATGCTCTTACTGATATTAGATAGGCAATGTGTGCATGCATCTGTAACAAACCGATGAGTCATCGGTCAAGCTATAAGCTAGGGGTAGTTGCTATTAGATAGATATGCACCACAAGGTTGTTTGGCTATCCTTACTCGTAGCTATTCAGGTACATCTGTAATCTATATATGTAGCCACGGGTGAGGCTGTTTCATCTATCCAATTAACACGCAAGCACCTGTAGTCCTGAGTTTGGGACTTGGTGTTCATCCCCATCTGCGCCTCTGAATTTCTACATGGTATCAGAGCCATCATCTACTAAACTCCAGCGCCATGTCCTCTTCCAGCTCCAACAACAACTCCAATCCCTTCCACAGCCATGCCGTCACGGAGAAGCTTGGAAAGGGGAACCACGTGCTGTGGAAAGCCCAGGTCTGATCCGCTATACGCTGTGCTCGACTCCATGGCTACATCAACGGTGATCGCAAGGCGCCGGCAAAGGATCTGGTCGTCACAGTCGACGGGAAGGAGCAGAAGACTCCGAACCCAGCATTCGAGGAATGGGAAGCCCGGGATCAAACCGTGTTGAGCTTCCTCCTCTCGTCACTCTCCAAAGAGGTGGCAAATCAAGTCTCCACATGTGAGACTGCAGAAGCGGTGTGGAACGCCATCGAGCAGATGTACGCGTCGCAAACGCGTGCCCGCATCGTCAATCTACGCATCGCCCTCGCCAACACCAAGAAAGGTACATCTACTGCTGCTGAATATTTTGCAAAGATGAAGGCCCTTGGTGATGAAATGATAGCAGCCGGACGCCGGCTCGAGGATGAAGAACTGGTCGAGTATATTCTCACCGGTCTTGGAGAAGACTATTCTTCGTTTGTTACTGCCCTAACAATCAGGGTGGAACCGGTCTCGGTTGAGGAGCTCTATGCACAGCTCCTTAATTATGAGACCCGTATGGATCTTACCAACGGCGAAGGCGGATCCAGTTCGGTGAACTCCGCGAGTCGTGGTCGTGGAGGATTTCCCAGAGGTGGAGGCCGCACCCAAGGTGGCCGTGGTCAGCGCAACCGTGGCCGTGGTGGATCTCCATCACGCGGCCGCGGCAACTTCAATAGAGGCGGTGGACGCGGAGGCTTCAACAACTTTCACCGTGCATCACCTGCAGAAGATGACGATCGCCCTTTGTGCCAGGTATGCTACAAAAAGGGGCACTCCGCTGAAAAATGCTGGCACAGGTTTGATGAAGACTACGTGCCGGATCCGAAGTTGGTTGCAGCTACCATGAACATGTACTCAGTTCACACAAACTGGTACACAGACACAGGGGCCACCGATCACATTACTAGTGATCTTGAGAAGCTATCCTTCAGGAACAAGTATCATGGTGATGATCAAATCCACACTGCCAGTGGATCAGGTATGGATATTAGTCACATTGGTCATACTATCTTCATACCCCTTATCGTAATATTCATCTTAAAAATGTTCTTCATGTTCCACAAGCCACCAAAAATCTTGTTTCTGTACACAAACTAGCCTCTGATAATTCTGCGTTTCTAGAATTTCACCCTGATTTTTTTGCTATTAAGGATCAGGCCACGAAGCAAACCATCCTTAAGGGAAAGTGTCACAAGGGCCTGTACCCCATTCCGGCCCTTCCAATAAAGCAAGCTCATGGAGTTGCCCGAGTTTCCGTGACCAGATGGCATGATCGTCTAGGTCACCCTGCTACAAGCGTCGTGAAGCAAGTCATTAGTACCAATAATATTCATGTTTTAGAAGATTCATCTAGTGAGTCAGTGTGTGATGCCTGTCAACAGGCAAAGAGTCATCAGTTACCTTATGTTAAGTCATCCAGTACATCATTAGCACCTTTAGAACTTGTGTTTTCTGATGTCTGGGGTCCTGCTATTGAATCAGTTGGTAGGAAGAAATACTATGTCAGTTTTATTGATGATTATAGCAAGTTTACCTGGATTTATCTTCTCAAATACAAGTCCGAAGTCTTTCAAAAATTTCGTGAATTTCAAGCTCTAGTAGAAAGACTGTTTGATCGCAAAATTCTCGCCATGCAAACTGATTGGGGTGGCGAGTACCAAACATTGAACTCATTTTTTGCTAAGATTGGTATTACTCACCTTGTGTCTTGCCCTCATACACATCAACAAAACGGTGCCGCAGAACGCAAGCACCGTCATATAGTGGAAGTCGGCCTTGCTCTATTAGCACATGCCTCAATTCCTTTGAAATTCTGGGATGAGGCCTTTTTATCTGCTACTTATCTTATAAACCGCACCCCTAGCCGTGTCATCCACAAACTCCACTCCTCTAAAACGCCTATTTCAACATGATCCAGACTATGCCTTTCTCCGAGTGTTTGGGTGTGCGTGCTGGCCTAATCTTAGGCCCTACAATGCCCACAAACTTGAATATAGATCCAAACGTTGTGCCTTTCTCGGCTATAGTCAACTCCACAAAGGGTACAGGTGCCTAGACATCTCCACTGGACGCATCTATATTTCACGTGATGTTATTTTTGATGAAACTGTTTTTCCCTTTTCTGAGCTCCATCCCAATGTCGGTGCTCGGCTTCGCTCAGAAATAGATCTCCTTCATCCCACTGTGTTGAACCCAGGGGGTACAACTGTAGTTGATCCGGTGACTAATGTTGTACCTAATGCCACTAATAATTTTTCTCCAAGTGCTGTTCGAAGTGCAGAAAATACCGCTGTTGATCTGCTGCGCACAGCAAGTGTGCCACAATCATCCATCGACACTGGAACCGAGGATGATGCGCTGCAGCACCCTGGGCAGACGTCAGGGACGCCACGGCGGGATTCAACGCCGGGATCCACCCATGAGCGATCGCCATCCGCTGCTCCACGCCAAGGGGGGACAGGATCTTCTGATGCTACTGCTCGTCGCCAGGGGGGAGACTGCTGCACCTGATCTGTCCACCGGTGCTGGGGAATCTTCTGTGCCGGCTGCTACTACTAATGTTGATTCATTTGCTATACCCCTCTCCTCCACAGGCACTGATGTACAGGCAGAACCACGTCGTCAAACACGTCTTCAAAGTGGCATACGCAAGGAGAAAGTATACACTGATGGTACTGTCAGATACTCTTTTCTCACAACTTCAGGTGAGCCCTGGAATATAGAAGAAGCTTTGTCCAATACAGATTGGAAAATGGCAATGGATTCAGAATATAGTGCCTTGATGAACAACAAGACATGGCACTTGGTTCCACCACAAAAGGGTAGGAATGTAATAGGATGCAAGTGGGTCTATAAGATCAAAAGAAAGAAGGATGGAAGCTTGGATAGATACAAAGCCAGGCTTGTAGCAAAAGGATTCAAACAAAGGTATGGAATTGATTATGAAGATACCTTTAGTCCTGTCATCAAGCACTCTACTATTTGCATTATTTTGTCACTTGCTATCTCTAGAAGTTGGAGCTTACGACAGCTTGATGTGCAAAACGCATTCTTGCATGGATATTTGAACGAGGATGTATATATGCACCAGCCTCCAGGTTATGAGGATCCTGCAAAGCCTAATTATGTGTGCAAACTTGATAGAGCTCTCTATGGGTTAAAACAGGCTCCTAGAGCCTGGCATGCTCGACTTAGTAACAAGTTAATAAGTCTCGGATTTAAAGTATCAAAGGCTGACACATCCTTGTTTTTCCTCAATAAGGATAATTTGACCATGTTTGTGCTTGTATATGTAGATGATATTATTGTAGTAAGTTCTACAGAGAAGGCCACAGATACACTTCTCAAGGAGCTACAAAATGAGTTTGCCTTGAAAGATTTAGGTGATCTTCATTATTTTCTGGGTATTGAAGTTTCCAAAGTATCAAATGGGATATTATTGACACAAGACAAGTATGCATCTGATCTACTCAAGCGAGTTGGAATGTCTGATTGCAAGGCCGTGGCTGCTCCACTCAGTACCAGTGAAAAGCTGTCATTGCATGAGGGATCTTTGTTGGGACCTAAAGACACTACACATTACAGAAGTGTAGTCGGTGCATTACAGTACTTGACACTTACCAGGCCAGATATTTCATACTCGGTGAACAAGGTTTGTCAATTTCTCCATGCACCAACCACTGTACATTGGGCTGCAGTCAAGAGGATACTGAGATACATCAAGCAATGCACTTCACTTGGCATTAAACTTCTCAAGTCATCCTCTACTTTGATCAGTGCATTTTCTGATGCCGACTGGGCAGGCAGCGGTGATGACAGGAGATCAACCGGGGGTTTTGCAATCTTCTTTGGCTCCAATCTTGTCTCATGGAGTGCTCGCAAACAGAGTACAGTATCACGGTCGAGTACCGAATCAGAGTATAAAGCAATAGCTGATGCAACTGCTGAAGTTATGTGGATACAAACTCTACTTCGAGAATTGAGTGTGAGAACCCCAGCTGCTGCCAAACTGTGGTGTGATAATATTGGTGCTAAATACTTGTCTCAAAACCCAGTATTCCATGCTAGAACCAAGCACATAGAAGTGGATTATCACTTTGTCAGAGAAAGAGTTGCACGAAGACCGTTAGAAATTGATTTTGTATCATCTGGAGATCAGATTGCTGACGGGTTCACCAAACCCTTGTCAGTAAGGCTACTTGAGAATTTCAAGCACAATCTTAACATGACCAAGTTATGATTGAGGGGGAGTATTAGATAGGCAATGTGTGCATGCATCTGTAACAAACCGATGAGTCATCGGTCAAGCTATAAGCTAGGGGTAGTTGCTATTAGATAGATATGCACCACAAGGTTGTTTGGCTATCCTTACTTGTAGCTATTCAGGTACATCTGTAATCTATATATGTAGCCACGGGTGAGGCTGTTTCATCTATCCAATTAACACGCAAGCACCTGTAGTCCTGAGTTTGGGACTTGGTGTTCATCCCCATCTGCGCCTCTGAATTTCTACAACTGATAGATTTAGGTGGGACTGGAGATTTGAATAAAGCCTGCTGCGTCACTCTTTAATTTCAGTAGAGCGTCTCTCCAGCTCGTGCAGCCACTCGTGCAGCCACTCGAACGGTTACTACTCACTGACAAATATATTCGTGCATTGAAATGGAAAAAAAGAAAAAAAATGATTTTTAAAAATCCATATATAAAAACTTTAGTTAAAATATAATAATAAATTATCAAATTTATTTTTAATATAAAAAGGGATATAGTTTCCAATCAAGATCCATCATGGATCCATGACAAAAAGTTTTATAGGCTAGTGTTAACTTAAATTGAAGCATTGTCATATATTATTATTCAGTTAATGCGTTATTTTAGGCATTGACCACTAAAAGAAATTATGCATAACAAAAAAAAATTAATACTACATTATTAAATTATATAAAGACCCAACCACCTCAGTAGTATTTTATTTGTTTGACTTCATCCAACTGAGCCCCACACCTCGGTTAGGAGCAGACTTCGTCTCACGCCATATCTTTTTTTTTTTTTTAGAAACAAAGGTCTCCCCGGTTTTACTGATCATAAAGCGTAAAACATTACAATTCAGTTCAGAGAGCAACGGCTCGCCAGCCAAAAGAAACAGGCCTAAAAACCTGAAGTCTCAGCAATAGAACTGCTCATTACAGTTTGAGAACTCTGCTGATTCACAGCGATGCAGCCCGACGCCAAAGGCAGTAACTCCGATGCTTGAGATTGAAAAGGACTCCAGCTGATTCCAGGTGGTTTGCTTGCCTCCAGTTCGATCTTTTGGATTATCACCATCAGCTCGTCCTCCATCATCTCCTTGTACATTGGAATCTAGCGCCTTAATGTTCTTGCAATCCATATCAACACCTTCATTCCTGTCCATACTTCTCCCTGAAAACAGATTTTGTTACGTAAATTCCACAAACACTAAAGTGTCGCAGCATTCACCACATTAGCTAACATAAATTTTTTGTTTGCTAACCATAAGGAAGCTACATACTCATAGTTGCAATTCCCAGATAAGTTCAGAATATCAGCTAAAACTGACCACACACCATTAGCAACGCAGCAATCAAAAAAACAAATGATGCACTGTTTCTGTTTCAGAACAGAACAAACAAGACAAGTCCTCCAATTTCCTTCTCTTAGCTAGATTTGTTCTTGTTAAAAGCTTATTCTTAGAAAGGAGCCATAAGAATATTTGGACTTTTGGAGGGATTTTCAGCTTCCACACAGATTGAACAAACACCGGTTTAACACCTCTATGGTTGATAATTGCATATAAGGATTGTACCGAAAACTTACCATTGGAGCAAAAACTCCAGACAATTTGATCCTCTTCCTCAACTAGATTGACTTCCTCTTCAATTCCTAAAAGCTCAAACCACATCTCCATTAACCTTTCTAACACAGATCTCCTGAAGGTTTTGAAGAGAGTTGACCAGTCTACTTCAATCATCAGGCCAAATCCTGAAGCTATCTGCGCAAAAGTTTTCCAATGACACCGCCGCGGAGGGATACCTTTCATTTGAACCCAGACCTCCTGAAGCATGCCAAATGGCTCTATATCTCCAATCCACTCTAGAACTTCCACCTGGACCCCTTGTTTCCTCAAGTTGAAGGATGGGTAATTTTTAATGTCAGCTACTCTCTTATTGGGAGGAAACCTAACCAAGAACTTCCCCTATTCCAACTCCCGAATCTGCCACCGCCAATCTCTGCAATATATCTCAGAAATCTCACCCTCCAATTCAGCCATGGTAACAGACCCGGATTTAACCTTAACCACACCACAGTTAGTAAGGTTTAACCACTGAGTGGATTCAACAGTTGGCACCTCAAGATGATAGAACCCAAGCCCTAGACTAGAACTACCAACATAAGCTGCAATAGGATGCTCTTGCTTCCAAACAGGGCAAACATTCATGTGGTGACCAGGGACGCCACAAATGAAGCAAATCTTTGGCTTAGTGCAATTGCCAACAAAATGGCCTAGCTCTCCATAGTTATAGCATGTCAATTTCCTATACCTCGGATCAATAACAAAGGAGGGATTCTCAGGAATCTCATTACCTTGCCCTCTTCCCTGACCTCCTTTCCTGGATTGAGCAGGCTGCTACTGCCTAGGTGGCTGCTGTCGAGGCTGCTGCTGTCTTGGTGGAGGTGGGTGAGGAGCTCCCTGATTCCGAAGAACCTGCTGCCTCTGACCCTGACCAATCCATCCAGAAACCTGGTTCTGAGGAACTACTGACGCTGATCCTATCCTTGCCAACCTTGCCCCTGCTGATGCGGACCTTGGCCTTGCCATGTTGTTGGGGAAACCTCGCTTGATTCTGTTGAGGCCTTGTCGGGCGGGGCGGCGGCGGAAGAGGCTCCGGTTGCCACACCCAACGTCCACCTTCAGCCATGTTTTTTTGGGTGACTCTCACGTAAGTTTCCTGCTCCTCCTGGGTGCTCCAAATCTCTACGAACTTGATCTTCACCGGATCGTTATCAATCTGGTCAGATCGGCGAACTGGATGACAATCGGCGATGGAGAACCGCTTCGACTCAACGAGATCCTTCCGAATCCAGAAAAACTGGTCAGATTTGGTGGTGTTGGTGGCGGTGTCTAGAACCCTAGGTCTGCCTAGTGGTGGTGGCGGCGGCGAGTCTATGACCCATAGCTGGCCAAAAAACTCCACCACAACTTCGTCTTCGAGCAACCCTACACCTGGCGCGATCCTAGCCTTAGGGGGCGATCCCGCCCTTTTCTCCCTGGCATGTGGGCGCATCCCCCTCCCTCTCTAATTCCCGAACCCGCCTACAGACTGGGGACGAGTGGTCAGCCAGGGAGGAAACGGCCATGGCGGTAGGTCAAGGTCGTGGTTCTGTCGTATTGTGGAAGACGACATGGCGGTTCCCTCTGAATCTTATGCTACCGTCTCATGCCATATCTTTCTTGTTCTTATCCATAATATCCTTCTCATGTCCACGTCTGGCTCAAGCTGTCCCCTCCTCTTTGTGCATGCTCGCCTCCTTCTCTCCCTCTCCTTGAGCCCTTTGCCTCTCTCTTCGCTGATCTCCCTTTTCTGAGCTCGCTCTTCATGAGCTCTCTCATTCCTATTTCTCCCTCTTGAGTCATCATCATGACCGTGGGATGCCACAAGCAAATGACCATCGTTAGTATGGGGCACTTGTAGCAAGCGGTGTGGTTGGGGCATGCGATTGCCGGTGTTAGGGCACACGGAGCGAGGCAAGGCCAGGCACGAAGGTGAAGTCGCGGGGACCAATAACACACGTGGGGGTTAGGGTGTGGGCTAGAGGGAATCCATTATCCATCGAGGCGTAAACAACGAACTATAGCACGGTTGTATCCTCCTTGACGAAGACGTCCATGCTGGCCACGATTGGGAGCTCCAGCTTCCAACACCAGCAACAACAGGATTGGGATCTAGCACTAGCAATCCAATTGTTCTTGTTTTCTGGACAAGGTTCGATCTCATCTGTTTCAATTTAGGGCCATTAGCTCGAGATTTGATTGGATTTCATGTGGTTCATTTGCTATGTTCCTACTCTTGGTTACTGGTGGGCAAGCTTCGATCTGATAAATTGATCCAGGATCATTGGTTCGAAATTTGATTGACTTTCATTTGATTTACTTCAGAAGGTTGGATCTCATATGATACAACTGTGGGAAGAGGCTGTAGGGTCGGCCGATAGAAGAACTCGACGACAATTGGAACAGAGATCGGATTTTTATATATGCTGGAATTTAGGATCTTGATCGGAGTTCCTTTGGTGAAGCTTTTATTTTTTATAAGCATATGGTGCCACATGGTTTGGGAAATGGAGGAGAGGGCACCAATGAAAACACATACCTGTATGGGAATTTGGTGTTTCTGCCCTTACTCCAAACTCCAATGGTGATTTTGCCCCCACTATTTTATCTTGCGAGATGCTGCTTATTCAGTCACAGAAAATATAAATCAAGTTTCTTTTCAAGATTTGAGATCATTATAATCTTCATTATTGGAGTTGCTGGTGTATGATCTCCCTGGTACTGTCTGAAGCAATATAGTTCATGGTTAATGTCCTGCAGAAAAATATGTGTAGGATAATTTTGTTCTTGCAATATCAACGGTTCTCTGTGTTGTTCTAATAGACTGTTTTAATTTATCAATGTTATAGTAAAAAATTTTAAGGGGACTGCATAAACTACAGAGGACAAACAACTCTCTATGATTTTCATGTTTATGTGTCATTTTGTTTTCTGTTATCTGAACATCACCCTATCTGCATGTACCTGTTGCTATCTGTCATCTGCTTGTATCTGTTGCACTTCGGAAAACAGAGCTCGCAGTGTGTTGCCGTGTACGTGTAATTAGAATAGGGGTAAAAACGCAAATATTCTAAATACAACAAGGGTAAAAACGCATGGGCAAAGTTGTCCTCTAGCCCAAAAGTTAACACCGTTAGAGAGACTTCACAGAGAGGGGGTTAAGTCTGCCTTCGTTTTAAAATCGCAGGGGTAAAAATCACAACGTTAAAAAAAACGAGGGCAAAATCACCATTTCACTTCAAAACAGAGGTATAAACGCTTAAGACCCTAACTGTATTTGGATCGGACTCGACACGTATCTGCAGCGGACTCAGTCATGGTAGGCCATAGAAAGCCTGCCCTGGTGGCAGAAATTTTGGCTTTTTAATATTATGTATAGATTACTTTTTGACTCCACGAATCACCATTATGTAAATTGGATGGAATTTTTGTTTTTTCGTCTCAGATTTGTTTCCAAACATTTTAAGGGCATTTTCGGTGCAAATATAGATAGTAGTGCTAGTGCTAGTAACCAGTGCGCGAAGCTAGAGCAAATTAAAGAAGGTCTGCTTGCCTTCTCAGTGCATAGACCTGTGTTATAAAGGGTGTATATATGATATAATTTTATTTTGAATCACTGACCTCCCAACCTCTACCCTTGACCTCCCAACCTCCCTAGATGTCACTTATTCGAAGTCTCTAACTCTCCATCAGCGTTTTCATCCTGTTGAGTATGAGAGGGATGCGGGAAGTGGAGAGGGTGAGAGGGTTATGAAAAAAGTGAGGCGCGTTTCGAAAGGACCGTCGGCAAGATTTAACTTGTTGAGACGTTGCAGATAGATTTAGGGCTGCCACTACGGGTTGCACACAGGCTTGCTCCTTTTTAGGGTTGGAGTGCATGTATACAATGCTAACAACTAATCGCGTGTCTTGTCCATGTTGGAGACAAATGGCCCTGTGCTGATAAGCTGGCTGAAAAACACTGTTGGCTGATTTGGTGTGAGAGAAAAAACATTGTTCCGACTGAAAAAACAAGCTAAAAAGTACGGATTATAAGCCGGATGAATAGGGCCAAAGTTCATTAAGGTTATCTGGTTCGGTTCCCGAACCTAAAGCAGAGCGGACGCGCGTTTGGAAATTGGAACCAGCGATGGACGCAAGGATTGGATAGGGAAAAAGGGTGACACACATTCAAACTCGACACATGCAAATGATGGATGAACAAAATAGGATGGAATTGATGTGTCTTATCGGAACAATCCGAATATTATGGTCACAAAAATAAAGAAATCCGAACATAGCATGGACAATCAGATTTTCCTATTTGAACAATTAAAATATAACGTGCATGAAAAGAAACAAGACAAAGCCGCTTGGTGGAGCTCTCGCTTGCTCCTCTTCTGTGCAATGTATAGAAGAGTCGGTTTTATCTTTTCTTTCTCAAACAAAATGAATTGAAAACTGACTAAACCATTTTTGCACCGCTGCACGTCCTTTTTGTGGACAAGTGCTCATATTAAGGGTGTGTTTAGTTTGAGAATGAAGTTGGATGAAATATGTGCACCTATAGATTTGGGAATGACCTTATTCATGCTTGTATTTGGTTGGATGAATGAGACATGTCATTTTCTATTCAATTGGATGGATGAGAATGGATGAGATAAGAATAGTTGACTAATCATATCTTTTATTTAAAGATAATGACAATTAATTATGCAGTAACACTGATTTTATCATGATAATCACTAATTAAAAACATAAAATATGTAAATTAGCACTACAACTATCCTAATTGGCACACGAAATCTACAGTAATCACACCATTAGCACTTATCGAAATTAATGTTACCATCATAATTACCATGTAATAATATAACATGCTACTGATTCTTAATTTACTTAGTACTAATAACAAATATCAAACTTGTCCATGAACCAAACATGGATGAGCTCGCCCAGCAATTTTTAGTAGCAAGAATATCAAATATCTGAGAGAATATTCTCCTATTAGAGATATCGATATATCAAACTCGTTCATGAACCAAACAACACATGTCAATAGATGGCTATAACTCATCCAAAGATATCAATCCGACAAAAGGCACCCTAAGCTATATTCTTGTTGGGCAAAAACTTTCTCCACCTGGGCCAAAGTAAAAGGGAACTCTGATTGGGCTGTATTAATGGACTGGAGGCCATTTTCGAAGCCCGCCAGGAGTGGCAACCGGAGTACGGGTACGGGCCGGGTGGCCCAGGAGCTTAGAGGACGATGAGGCAGCCTGAAGACGGTGCCGTCAGTCCGTCATGTCCTCGCGGTGTCGGACTTAAAGATGGCAACGTGCATGAAATATCCGCGTACCCGCGGGCACCCGACCCGGCGGGCGTGGATACAGGCGTGACCCTGTGCCCGCGGGCACGGGAGCGGATACACAGCTGTGCCCAACGGGAAAAGGCATACGGGCAAGAAAATGCCATGCCCGCACCTGCAAACCCATCAAACCCACACGACTTATGGGGCCACTTGACAAGAGGTATATATGCTTCGGATTCTAGGGTTTCCATCAATCCATCCCAAAAATTCGATCCCCACCAGAGCCGCCATCGCCCAAGTGCCCTTAGCCCTCCCTAGTCCCCACTCGCGGTCGCGGGACGCGGCCTCACGGTGTCGCGACTCCGCCCTCCCCACGCGGGCGCGCACCGGCGTGCAGGCTCCCTGCTCCTCTAAGCTCCACAGCCCTCCCTCCACTCCTCTCTCGTCTCCTCTACTCTCCAGTCGCGCTCGCGCCTCCCCCAGACCCCCACCCCCAGATCCAGTGTCGTCTGCCCGTGCCCGTCCTTCCTCCGACGCCAGCCCCGTTGTCCGCCCTTCCTCCGACGCGGGCCGCAGTCTACCCGCCTTCCGACGCTGGCCGCCCGCCCTCCGGTGTCGCCTGTCGTCCGCCTATTCATTCTGATGCCTCCTCTCTGATGTCGGTCGCCGGTCACGCGCCTCCTGCCCTCCTCTCCAGATCCAGCGCCAGGTGATAGGACGGGGGAGCGAGGAGGAAAGGCGGCAGGAGGGGGAATCGGGAGGACGGGGCCATGGCTCCACCACCACCACGCCGACCAACGTCCTCATTGCCCCCACGTTGATCAGCGCCATCCTCGTCGCACGCACACCGGCCGTCGTCCTCGTCGCTCGCACGCCAGCCGCCCTCCTGTGCCCTCCTCCAGATCTAGCGGGCACGCGGGCAAGGCATGCCCGCGGATGGCGGGCGCGGGCACCGATTGCTACCCGTGGCGGGTGACGGGCGTGGGCGCGGGCATGGGATTTTCCTCGCGGGTGTGGGTCTGTGCTGCCTGTATCCGCAGGCAAAATGCCCGTTGCCATCTTTAGTCGGACTTGCCGCGTCCCTCCGCTTGTAGTCAATGCGCGCCAACTGCCAAGACTGGTGTCGCAGTGTGACCGACAGTTTTGATCAAATCCGCTAAAAAAGGACACTAGTTTCATATCACAAAACAGACCAGGACACGACAGATAGGATTATATGTACTCTCTATGTCCCATATATGTACTCTCTCTGTCTCATATTATCTGTCCTTTTTTGTTTTCTTGCCACAAGTTTGATTAAATTTATAGAAAATACGTACAATATTTATATCTCTAATGATATTAATTATTTATCATAAGGATTAATATTTTTAATATAAAATTATTTAAAGTTATTTATCGGGAAAGCGAGAATGACATACATTTTGGGACAGAGGGAGTATATGCTTCACAGGAACAGAAAAGAAAAACAAATATACTCCCTCCGTCCATAAAAGAATGCAATTCTCGCTTTTCGAGAAGTCAAACAGTTTGAATTTTAACTAAATTTATATAAAAAGGTACTAACATTCATGATACAAAATAAGTATCATTGAGTTTGTTATAGGATATATTTTCATAATAAATTTATTGGGAGACATAAACATTAATACTATTTACTATAAACTTAGTTAAATTTGAACTAGTTTGACCGGCACGAATCCCATAGTTGCATTCTTTCATGGAAGGAGTACAAACCACGAATATGGATATGGAAGGGTATTAATCTGTAAAGAACAGTGAAATGTTGATAGATCAAACAACGGAAGTGCTAGCGTCGGGACGTCCGACGGACGCTCGCGTCCGGACACCCGCACTGCACTATGTCACGCTCGAGCCAGCTCGTCTCCACCAGTGTGCCCCCGGACATTACCCGCGCCGCCACACTACACACAGGGACCGCTCGTGCCCCCTTGCGCTTCCCAAGGGCGTCCTCATATGTAACACCCGGTCTACTTTTAAAACATAAAGATGCAACATTTGCAACATACATCTAAAGACGGATAAAACACTTGAAATATACTTCTAAAACACTTGCAAAAGGCACCTGGAAAACACTTGAAAAAACATTGCAAAACATATACAACATCCTAATAAAACACTTGCAACGTATGTGTGAAATGTATGTAATATCCAGATAACACACTTGCAACATATGTCTGAAAAATAGATGAAACATAGGGAACAAAAGCTTGCAACATACATGTACAACTATTGCAACATCTCGATCTTCTTTTGCAACATTCGCGTGAAACAATTGCAACATATCTCCTGAAACATTTGAAATGTACACTTACAATATGTGCACAACATCTCCTTGCTGCTTGGGAGAAATGGAGGCTCATCAACATTCGGAGTTCATCGGCGTAGAGCACGCCGGTGGCACGGAGCGGCTAGCCAGGGGGGACGCGATGTTGTCGAGCACATCACAGCTGTGCTCTGCGCCCCGCCACAAGCCTCTTGAGGCGCCATGAGAACTGGATCTGGATCTGCACGAGGAGAGGGTGCCCGTCATCGCCACCATCAGTGGGAGAGGGGAGGCAGCTTGCTGCCACCACCACCATTGACGAGGAAGGGAGGGAACCGCGGCAGAATCCATAGGCAAGGAGGAAACGCCACTGGAGGGAAAGTAGAGGGAGTGCTGCCGTCGGGAGAGGAATGGCCACCACGGTCGCCGTCGGAATGGGGAATGACATATCGGCACGGCCGCGGTGGGCTGCGGCCCCTCAGCCTCGATCATGTGTGGTGGAAAGAACCTTATCCCTCCGTCTGGACAATAGAGGCAGCAAGATAAGGTTAGAGACACTGTTGGGCTAGTGCCGCGGCCCACGAACACGACCGGACGATCGGACGCCCTGACCAGAGAATTTTCGGTCTAAGCAATGGATCATGTCGATGAAACTAATATGGGGAGTGGGAACAGGTGCAATGTTTTATTTTTTTAAAAAAAGGGAGAAACTGTAAGACAATTCTATATTTGCGAAAGGGGGAATAACATGATGTATGCTCGGACAAAATTTCCCTTTACATTCTCATGTTTCAGGTTATATATACAAATTTAAATGGAGACCAGCAAAATTGGTAACCGACATTTATGAAAAAAAAACAAAATTAAGCATGATGGTAAACCCATCAAAATTTCATTATAACACTACACAGTAAAAGATAAGAGGGAATTCTTTTGTTTCTATCTACGGTACAAGCTATATGAAAGAGAAACCATGACTGTCAAAATGACTTCCATTTCTCCAGTCAGCATTGTTTGAGGACCGATCAAACACTGTACAGTTGTTACCTCATACCGAACTATAGGCTTCCTTCTGCATTCACAAGACAGAGAGTGACAATACTGATGATTTAATGCCAATTGGGTCAAAGGTATGATAAGACTGAAATTATGTGCTGATACAAATATATGGAGATTTTGATGAGGTAAACTTAAGATTTTCAAAGAACCATGTGCATTGAGACCAAAAATAGCATTGGCTTGCTTCAAGAATTTTGCATTTACCTGTCTTTTCTGAAGGAAGCTCTTCCAGGCCTTTCTTCTTTGTTGAGCTGGCAAAAACTTACTTGTTTCTATGTGTCTCCAATCTCCAAGAATAAACAGGAGAAAGATAAATTATGTAGCAGCTTCTGTCCTCAAAATAATTTATCACCAAGTCCTTTGCAAATAAAAACAAACCTATTGTGAACTATCTATCTGTGTTTAGTCCGACATCATATCCTCCAATTCAGGAATGTCTGATCCACCAACACGAATATCATCTGATTCGGTTTCATTAGATGAATCCCTGCCCAAGGGTGTATGCTCTCCGTAGTCCAAATCCTTCCAGTCAAGGTCCCCATCAATAGAATGGTTCTCCACAGCTTCTCCAGCACCTTTAACTAGGTGAGGCCTGCTCTGTCCAGTTTTTCCTTTCGATTTTGCACAAATGCAATCTACAGGATGCTCATGGAATTCGCCTCTTCCTAGTTTAATCTCATTGGGCTCCCCCATGAATCCCTTTTGGAAGGTCCGAACTTTAGATGCAAATGTGTCCCAACTCATGCTGGTTCGATTCAGAAATAATGAGTAAAGTTTCTTAGTGTCGGGCCTTATGGTCCTCCTGTGCCCAAAATATCTCCTGAAAATCCACAATTTATCAGTCAATCACCATTGCCTTAGAGTGTAAGAAAGATAAAACAAATCCACTTTGTTCATCAATTGCCACTGAGTCTAGGTTAGCACTAAATGAAAAACAGAAAGAAAGAGTACCTTCGACCAGCCAACATTCTGGCCATGTTGCCATTGTTGTTTGTCACAAAAACATCGCTCCTATCGCACACAAGAAAATCAAGAGCAGCCATGCGAGATGAATATGGTAAGAAAGGAGCTAACTCCTTGTTTGCTAGAGTTTCCTTTGAGTGAAAGTTTGGGAAGAGTGCTTTCAGAGGTGCCAGTGTCTCCTCGCCTCCATATACATCTCCTGATGCAACATAAAGGTGCACGTCCTTCCCAAATCCCAATGCCCTGAGCATGAGCCCTACTTCCTCTGGTGTTAGAGGGCACTTTCCATGCCGCCGTTCTCTGTCAGGATTGCTTGCCTGTACAATATTTTCAAATGTGTCACATAAAGAAATAAAATGATTTTACTTTCAGAAGCATCACTAGTTAAAACGGAATACAATACTACTCTCTTACATGCAGGGTCTTCCACCTCTTACGAATCTCACCAAGTTCTCTTCTCTCAATATCTCCACCCCCATAGTAGCAACCAGAGAACGCAAGCATGTCAGGCTCAAATCTGTCAATAGATGGGTCATCAGAGTTAGTGTGTACTATATATGAAACCCGTGTTGGACAAGAAAAAAAAGTGATCTAATATCACCTTAGGTGAAGAGCAATGAAGCGCCCACTTTTTTCTCTCATTCTTTGGACAAGCATTTCGCCCATTTTGAGGATTGGGTCTGTAAACCTTAGTGCATGATAATTGACTCTACACCTAAGCTTTTGAAGATCAGTCTCTAGCTTCTTTGACAGACGGTAGTCAAATTTGGTTAACTGAACAACCTGTGGGTCAACGTTCAAGAATTGATGTCAGAATTGAGCAATTTTCACTGAAAAATGTCAAACTTAAGGAAACAGGTCAAATTCAAAAACTTTAATGCTTACATGCTTCTTTAGAAGAGCAGGCAACACTCGGCTCTCATAGCATTTAGGAGTACACCTTCTAGGAATACGCATCTTATATGGCGAAGGTGGTTTCCCATTCCTGTCAGGTACTTGTCGTACGATCTTTACATCATTAGAGAGCGAGGATATGAATGAATCAACATCAAATATCTCTGCAAAGTCACTGCAATGCAGAACTAAAGATTAGGAGAAGGTACTTTGTTGCAACAAACAAGAGGGAGTAATGAATATGAGGTCTGACCTCGCATCTTTCCAGAAGGATTCTTCATCCAGCTTTGGAATGACAAGTGTTGCATTCAGTATGCGGGCTGCAACAACAGCATCTATGATCTGGAAATCAGATAAGTAGCAGAATTTTCCATTATTTATGGGCGAAAGATTCAGTCAAATTGATAAAATCGACAAATCATCATTCCAAAACAAATGATGGTGGCAAGCATTATTTACATATTTCTGACAGTTGTACGCAAGTGCCAACTGGCAGGAAATGAAACACATATACAGTAGCCGCCGAGGGCGCCAGAAAGTAGTTGGAGCATACCAACAAAAGACAGAAATGCACGGGCGCGGTGACGTACGGGGCCAACAAAACAAGTGGTTGGCGTATACGTAGGAGTGACCGGCTGATTGCCGATCGCATCAAATAGTAGTTGGATTAAATGGCTAACTTGTACACGCTGGACGAGTACAACTGAAGAAAAGCTAGAATGGTAGCATGTAGATCAGTACATGCTCCTAATAACTCTCATAATTGTCACACATAGGCACGGACAATAAGAGTTCAGGGTGTGTTTAGATGGGTGTAAAGTGTGTGTAAAGTTCCTGTAGCACTTTTCGTTGTTATTTGGTAAAATTTATTCAATCATGGACTAACTAGGCTCAAAAGATTCGTCTCGACATTTACAGACAAATTGTGCAATTAGTTGTTTTTTCACCTATATTTAATGCTCCATGCATGCGTCTAAAGATTTGATGTGACGGGAAATCTTGTAAAATTTTTGGAATTTTGAAGGAAACACTGCCTGATAAAAACTCTGTATGTACTGGAACCACAGCATAACTTGCTTAATTTTTTTTTTTGAAACTATAACTTGCTTAAATTTAACCACAGCACAACCAGATAGCTTTTGATTTTTTTTTAACTGATGAGATGCTCTGATGGTATACCAACCAGCACTGTTCATTTGGCAGTATGTATTGTTCTTACCCCTGTTCGCTGCTGATTCAGTCCGCCGCTCGTCGCGATCATCAAGTAACGGTCCGACTTGGTCACAGCCTCGGCATCTATCGAACCATAAATAGAGAGAAACAAAATGTAAGCTTTTATTGGCAGATTGGCACCCAACACACGCGCAGCATCAATCAACTCTTCCCCCAGCGCGGAACGTTAACGTAGACAAAAAAAAAATCACCATATGTCGCGAGGAACGCGTACCGGCGAATTGCTTGGTGGCGTTGCTGCAGCCGAAGAAGTTGCCCGCCGCCTTCGACTCCCAGAGCTCCTCCCCAAGCTTGTTCCCGCCGCTCTGCAAACCATCCATCACGAAATTCGGCGAAATGACCGCTCAATTCCCCCGAGCGAGGAAAGAATGGAACGAACCGAACACGGAATTCTGCACTCACGGGGACAGCGAAATCCACGGCGCCGATTACATTTGTGCGCACCTCCGCTGGCTTGTTCAACTGCTCGGAGAAGCAAAAGGTGGGGAGAGAAGAACAAGAGCCGCGTGTTAAGCAAGGGAGGATGACGAAATCGACGACGAGCCGGGTTTGACCATTGATGAACCGAGGACCCCCGTCGCCCCCAGAATCGTAGGAAGCGTACGTACCAGGAACGGCGGGTTCGGGCGCCGGAAGACACGGGAGCCGCCATCGCCACCGCCGTTGCTTAGCGGCGGCGACAGGAAGCAGTGGAACGCGACGACGACGAGGAGCAACCCCGCCGCTGCGAACGCCGCCGCGGCCGGCGCCACGGCGGGCACCACCCACCGGCCGTGGTGGTGGTGCCGCCGCCGCCTCGACCCCATACGCACGTACGCCTACACGCACGCGCGCGCACGCGCGCGGCGCACACGTACGCCGCTGCCTCTGGTCTGGTTCTGGTCCCCGCGCCGGGACTCTTCGCGCACGGGGACCTCCTCTTCTCGGCCGGCCTCCTCCGCGCCCCCCTCTGATGACTCGAGTGTGCTCCTCGCGCCCGCGGGCGAGACGCGAAGCGGTGGCGGAGGCGGGGTGGCGGGCGGCACTCGGAATGGGAAGCAAGCAAGGCAAGGCAAGCAAGTGAACGAGAAGAGCACGAGGCGGCGGGCGAGGCGGGGGCTGTAACTGAGAAAACGCCGGGGTTTCAGAGGGTGGAGTGCAACAAGAAATGGGCCAGCAACTAAAACAAAAAATAATGAGAAATATCAGAGGAATCTTCGCATGCTAACAACCGTTTTTTTATTTTTAAATTTCCTCGCCTGCTGGTTTTGGCTATAAAGCGGGATTAACATGCAATTATTAACACTATTATATTGATTTCTTTTGTTTTTTTTTCCGTGCTGAGTCGATCGATCTGGCTTGTTCTGTCGATGTCTCTTATGAGAGGGTGAGTTGGTGGCTAGTGAGTAGCATGATGCGTGTCCAGTAGTGGCGGGTTATTAGTCAGTCACACTGGGAAAAGTTTAGGGCGTAACATACAATTACGCAGATTTTAACCGTTGCAAAAGACAATACTAATCACCAGCCATAGATTTGACTGCGAGCACATTTAATGTGCAGACCATTTTAGTGCTTAATTGCCTTCATTGTATCAGATATTGCATGTCACTTTTTTTTGTGTTTTGTTCCTGTGATCTTTTTCAATACTGGAGTATCTTCTGTCACCAAAAACCTCGCATTTTTCTTCCACGCAAATGTCAAGGCGTTTGGGGTTGAAGCTTGTACCATCTACAGTAGAACAGACATTACAAGTGGGCATGGCTGACTGCTGCTGTAGGACGTGCGGGATGCCGATCATGTCACGTCTCATCAAAAAGCAGGAGGTAAATGACACGGATTTTGGACATGTCATCATGTCGGTTCAGGCGGCTTCTCTCACAGGAGGGGGGAAAAAAAGAAATGCACGAAGGGAACAGTCCATGTGGTGCTGGGTGCGTGTGTGTACTTGGTTCCGATCCGATCCCAACAGAGGCCTCGTTTAGTTCGGTGAATTGGGGAGAAAAACACTGTATCAGAATTTCTGTAGCATTTTGTTTGTATTTGGTAAAAATTATCTAAATTTTGACTAACTAGCTTAAAATGTTCATCTCGCAAAGTACAACAAAACTGTGCAATTAGTTTTTGATTTCATCAACATTTAGTACTCCATGCATTTACCGACATTTTGATGTGACAGAGAATCTTTTTTTTACATAGTGAAATTTGAGAAAGAATTTGGGGAACTAAACAAGGCCAGAAAACGGATCGGCGTCGTGCCCGACTCGCTCGCCTTTTCCGTGTGGCACACAAAAGGTGTGCTCGAAAGGACTCTGTGTTCCAGCCTAGTTTCATGTGAATGGATTCGTGGAACATACAAGCGGAAAATTTCTACGGATCATTGGCTACAAAAGGTTGACAGTCTAGTAGCAGTATCCCATTCTCGGGTAAAAAGGAAAAAGGTTGTTTGGGATTCGCGTGCAAGATCGCACACATGCATGCTTCAGTTCGTGCCAACTTGCATTAGAGAAACAACCGCGATCTAGAGGGTCAGAAGTGGCAGCCATAGCGTTTTACAAGATGGCTAGTGTAGGTTCAGAGCTCTCTGTCCAATGTACCATTTCACTCGAATATGTTCAGGCCAATCATTTCTAGATCCTTTTGATAAAAAAAAAACTTAACCAGTACTTCCTGCATCCACAAAAGCAGTATCGGCATTTATATCTCCAAATAAATTTATTATAAAAATATATTATATAACTAATTTAATGCTACTTATTTTGTATCATGAATGTTTGAAATCTTTTATATAAATTTAGTCAAAGTTCAGACTGTTTACAAGCAAGAGTGCATTCTTTTGTGGACAGAGGACTACTTGCCACTATTAATTTCAAATCTAGATACATAAACCTTGCAGAGATCTAAGTTTGTGGTTTCTATAAGAAAAAGGCAATAGGATCACATATTACCGACAGTAAATTTTGAGTTATGTTCAGTGGCGAATCCAGGACCCTGGCAACTCAAGGCGCCTGCCCGGGCAATTGCCGGTGCATTCGTAGCACATTTTGTTGGGAGCTCCAAAACATGCGACCTAATTGGCACAATGAGATCGCTCAGGCTACAACTAAGCGTTGGGTCCGCTATTGGTTATGTTTATGAGCATATATTATCGGCCGGATTGTTTATTCAGTTGTTTTCTCAATTTTTTTTTCGGTTATGTAATTTGCTCAGATGTATGCATGCTCCCATCACTGCTGAGAATAATAGCCTGGAGCGAACGTGACCAGTGAACTAGCTTACAAGATGCGCATGTGACGGCCTGCCTGACGGGCATGGACATGGATGCATGCTGTAGTGGGTGCCGTACTACACATTTTATTTTACAAAAAGAAAAGGTCTGATGCACAAGTGGAGCTAAGAACGAGCCAACGCTGGGGCGACGGAGACCTCTAACAAACTGTGCACGCAAAAAGGCAGCAAATTATGTGCTGAGAGAGGGTGGATTAGAAGGCAAGTCACCATCAATCATAAACCCAATTTCAACCTGGTCCCGGCCCACCCATAGGAGCTCAAATCGTGAGGGTTTCGTCTTCATCATAATTGGCTTGCCGAAAAATCTGTTTGTTTGCTACTATTGTCGTGCCCACATTTTAGCTTCATCCATTTGATATGTGCGGTCAAATCTTAGCCGTGCATAGTGTGAACAAAACATTAATCTGGCTGTTGAATTTTTTGTAACCAGAGTTTAATTTTCTCTTTGCTTAATACGATGATGCACAATTCTTCTAATCCAAGTATTAAAAAAAGGCATGTTTTTTGGGCTGACTCCATGTGCATATGACTTGGAAAATTATGTTGACATCGACCGATCATTGAGCTAGTTGGATAAAGCATACAATTAAACTGCACTATTTTGAGTGGCAGTGTGATCCGGTGTAATGGAGAACAGGTCTTGTCGATGACTTCAGACTTTGAAAGAGCCTTTTGCCTTTTAATTCTTCTAGATTGATGTAGCAAGATATAGATACTCTATGACTAATTCTAACATATTGTTAAGTCAAATTATCTTGATGTTGACCAAATTTATATATAAATATTAATATTTATCATACTGAATAAGTAATATTAAATTTTTTTATGGAATATGTTTTCATAATATATGTATTTAAAGTCATAAATATTGACATTGCTTTATTTGAACTTAGTTAAAGAAAAGATAGTTTGACCTAGACCAAACTTAGAATTGGATGGAGGTAGTAGAAAATTTGAAAAATAATTGTTGGTCACAAACACTATTTTTTTTAACAATGGCAGGCGAATATTCACATGGAAAAAAAGGCGACGTTCTATATAATACATAATGCCATCCCCGTCCATGGTTTTCAGTATCTACGACTAAACAACGTAGGAGACATTGTTCGTAAGAGGATTTTTAGCTTAATTCTACACCACCCAACTAAGCAAAATAGCATATGTTCTTCCACAACCAAGACAACAAGGTGACAAAGCCAAAGTCCTGCCCAAAAATAGCAATGATGAAATGCCAAGTGCACGACCAAAAGAAAGGGAAATATGGTGAAGATATATATCTTTTCCTTCTATTTGTTCTTTTTCTTTTTCTTGTGAAGACAAAGCGAGGTGCTAACAACTAAGATTGTGTTTGAATCTAGTACCCTCCGTTCTCTTTTATAAGGTGCGCACTCATATGAAGATTCAAACTTTAAAATATTTGACCAATAAGTTGGATAATAATTTTTAATTATTATAATACAAACTTGGTACAATTAAATTTGCAGTTAAATGTATTATTCAATTATCATAATATTATAATATAAACAGTATACTTTAAAATTTTAAAGTATATAAATGGCTAATGTGTAATTTGGAAAACCATGACTTATTAAATTATGTCTTATAAAAGAGAATGGATGGAGTAGCTAGGTAGTTAGCTGAAACCTGCTTAGATCCATTAGCTAATATAAGTGGCGGGATTGATTGACTACCTATAATGCCCTCCCCTCTATCTTTTCTTTCTCGCCTAGCCAGATCCACCTCTGCCTCTCCATCTGCGGCCATCGACCTCAAGCTCGGTGCAAGCCCGATGAAGATCCACCGTTGGCGCCCTTCCTCCTCCGCTGGCACAGAGCAGCGAGCGGAAGAGATCCACCTTCATATGCCCTCAACTACAACTATGCATCTAACCAATTTAATATATTTATGAGGGTTTGTTGTAGCTAGATGATTTTGAACTGTTGGATTATGAGCTGCACACAGATGGTTATTGTACGTACGTAATTTGTGAGTTTGCATAGTCGGCGACGTGTAGTGCACTGTGCACGAGCTAGTGATCATTGAACCAAGCACCAGAACAGTGGGATATTACGGTAGCTATGTTGCTGGTTGTTTCTGAAATGCCACCGGCTCCTCTCCGCTACTAGAAAATTAGCAATGTTTTCCCTTCCTCTATCTAGAAAAAATAAACAAAACACTCTTTTTTTTTTGCTTTTGATATGAGTGGAAAACGCATCATTGTTTTGCCACTACTACACCATAGCACACCTGGTTTCCCAATCCCAACAGAAAGAAACGGACGAAGAATCAATCTGCCTCCACCTGCGCACTGCGGGCAGAACACAGCAGCACGACCAAGCACAACAGGCACACGCACACAGCAGCACGGAGCAACCGGAGATCGTATCTTTGCTCAGCAGCCAAATCGGCCGACCACCAGGACCGTGTCAGTCAGGCATCCAGCGGTTACGTGCAACTGGGACAAAGTCGGCACGCGCGCAGAGGCTGCCAGCCTGCAGGCTGCAGCAGTGCAGCACCGATGCACAAGCACTGAGGCCGCGTTCACTTCCCCTCCCAACCCAAAATATTTCCTCTTACACACATCACATCAAATCTTTCGACGCATGCATGGAGCATTAAACGTAGGTAAAAAAGATAACTAATTGCATAGTTTGTCTGTAAAGTTCGAAACGAATCTTTTGAGTCTAATTAATCCATAGTTGAACAAATTTTACCAAATAACAACGAAAAGTGCTACAGTAACTTTTCAGCTACTTTTCGCGAAGTGAACACACCTGAAGCACAACTACTACTCGTACTTTGCATCCAGCTTCCTGCACCCATCGCCGCCATTTTTTAAAGACGCCCACGGCGATCCCTACCGCCGCTGACCGACACCTTGGCCGGCTATATAGCTTAGTTAGTTTAATCTTCGACGATAACTGCTTCCTGCCTGCACATCTCTCCAGAAACGAACCCACGCATGGCAATTGGCACTTTGGCAGTGCATCAGTGAACTCCATGTCCTCGACCAATCTGCCAAGCTCCATCCCGCTGACACCTAGCAGCAGCAAGCATCGTCACCTAACCGATCCATCCAACCCTTCAACCGAAGATAAACAGGGGGCCCAACACATAGACACGCCATGCTACAAGTAGTAAACAAGGCGAGAAAAGCCAGCGTAACTAAACAAAGAGACGGGATCGGATGCTTTAGGCTAGCTAAACCAGCCCTGCATCGATCTTTATTAGTAGAACGTGACAGCCTCCCACCCTTCGCATGCCTTTTTCTTTCAATCGTGCCCGGAGCTTTGTTCCTCCACCGGTGGTGTGGACCAAAGCTGCCTAACAACTCAATTTGTGCCCTTTAAAAAAACTCCATTTGTGACTATGGCCCTGTTCATCTGGCTTATAATCCGTCTTATTCATCTTGTTTTTTCAACCGGAACGGTATTTTTCTCTCACAAAAATTCAGTCAACAGTGTTTTTCAGCCGGCTTATAATTCCAGCCGAACGGCTCCTATCTATATACTAAATCCGTTCCAAATTATAAGATGTTTTGACTTTTCTAGATACATTGCTTTTACTATGTATCTAGACATAGTGTACATCTATGTGCATAGCAAATGCAACCTATCTAGAAAAATCAAAACATCTTATAATTTAGAACGGAGAGAGTATATCTTTTTTGGAAAAATAAAAATGACTATGTACCGGTCTATGTATTGGAGAGAGTAGTACTAGGAAAGCAACTAGTTGATCCGATCAAAGAGTCAGGTTCAGCCCCATAATAATTGAAGCGGCTCCGATCGACTGGAAGCAAACTAGTACGTACCAGTTAGTACCACTTTAGTTGTTGGAGCAGATAAGAAGGGTCGAGAGCGTCGGAATCAAGCACGTACTGATGGCATCCCTGAGCTGGATTTGCATTGCCGGCACCCCTATCAGTAACAGTAAGCGCCGCGCCGGCTCCAATAATTCAGTACGTCCAGCACGGATCCGAGGGACGGGAGCTAGCAAGAGTAATTTCCTCAGCACTGACGTTTGCGCAAGCGCACAGGTGTCCCTCCGGCGTACTGTCTTGCCTGCTTAACTGCGTGCTCTGCTCTGTTCCTAATGGTTAATGCCCCCATTGGTCGCTTTGATAGTTTGACGATTTGATCAGGGGAGGAGCGGGTGACTTGGGGGGGCACATGGCACGACCGCGACGGGATTAGTTTACGTCGGAGACGATTAGGAGCACATGGGGCAGTCGCATGGGCCATTAGAAAAAAGCCCTGTTGAGATGTGCATTGGGTTTAGGGATCCACGGTTGACCCTGAGGACTGGGAGACTGCACAGTGTAACGGCCTGCCCGTCACTTTGCTTGGGATGGCGCCAACAAACCGCCGGGTGGCCTTCTATGATTGTGTTGGGGAGGATCACGTACGTAGCCACGCACCATGCGTGGCGTGGCCGCATGGAAAACAGATGGCAATTGCACACGAAATCAGCTCTTGGTGGGTGGTGATGGCGCATGTCGGTACTTGGAGGCTGGAGCTCCTGGTCCCTGGACGATTACAGTCCAGATCTCTACTGCCTTTTGATCGAAAGAAAAGAAAACAAAAAGGTGGCGCCAAGAATTGAGTCTTCTCCACATTTGAGGCCACGGTGATTTTGTCTGGATCTGATGAGCGTCGCGCCACCTGTGACTAAGTCACTAACTTCGTCGTTCGTAGAGGAATCGATCTCGGCGCCAACCAAGGGCCAAACCATCTTAATTTTATTTATGTGTACATGCAAAACATAATGTTTTTTTAAAGGAACTACAGTAGGCGATTGCCGGTCTGATTTCTTATTGATATAAGTGTGGCAAACCACGGAATACGATGACGGTTACAGCCGAGGCACGACCGAACACAAGTGAAAAAAAAAACACAACCCACGAATGGCACACATGATTTTCACATTAACAATGTCCAAAATGACAACATGATATTATTTCAAAAAAAAATGACAACATGCTATTGGGAAGAATGTCATTAACAAAATCCTGTGAGGTCAAACCTCCCAGTCCCAGCACACACACACACACACAAAAGGCACATTAATTAAGAGCTGTGAGTTGGCCTGCGAAACTGATTGCTTTGCTGTCCGATCCGAGTACTATAGGGAGTAAACAACTCCAGATTCCCCGGAATGGAATCAGTAGTGGCTCGCTCGTTCGTCCCTACTACCTCGGTTAACGACAGGTTTAGCAGCTGACCCTGAGGCAGCGCAGATCGCCAGATCGTGCGCCGATGGACAGGAGGGCCGGGGCCGCCTAATTTTTTATAATTTGACCCTTTTTCGAAGAAAATTCATGTTTAGCCCCATGAACGACGTAAACTCAACTTTGGACCCTGAGGGTCGACGCCATGATTCATGGCGTCGAGGTTACACGTCTCGACGTCGTGACTCACGGCGTCGAGCTTCGGAGCCCTATTTGACGTGGCAGATGATCTGGCAGACAGCTCGACGCCATAGATCACGGCGTCGAGCTCGACGCCGCGGATCACGGCGTCGAGCCTGGATTGCTAGCACAGCAGGCTAGGGTAGCTGCAGATCAGACTGCAGGTCGCTAGTGCTTTGGCACTGTGCGTGGACGTGTCTATGCTAATCTGCTGCCTGGAAAGAACTGTGGTGATCGGATATTCGGATATCGCAGCTTACTGGGGATGCTGGGAGAGAAGAGGATGATATACGCTGCCTGGAAGGAACTGTGGTGATCGGATTTATAGCTGGCCGAGAGCACAGCACAGGCATATATATAAATATTATAAAACCCTAGTAATTAATAACTGATGATGATATACTACTGCATACTAGTATTAATTATAGCTAGCTAGGCGACGACGTGCATGAGATGATCGAGATGTATCGACGAGCTGAGGCTGAGCTGCCTAGAATGAACTAGCTAGGAGTAGTACGTATACAGTAGCTGACTGTATTGTAGTAGTATGTATACAGTAGCTGACTGTATAGTAGTAGTACGTATGTAGAATAGATGGACACGGATGGTCATCAGGGCATGCACTGTGCATCATGCTCATAGTAGTCTGAAGGATAGAAATCTAGTTTTTTAATAAATTTATTTAGAAATATAAATGTTGCGTGTATTTTTTATAAATTAAGCTAAATTTATAGCACGAAAATCAAAAACGAAAAGTAAACCGGGACAGAGGAGTAGCTGCTGGTGCGGGTAGCAGCTAGCTGTATGTACGAAATTGCATTGCATGGTGTGTGTGTCATGCCAATAACCTGCTGGATGGTGAGCTATCGTGTCAGCATATCTCGATCGCGAGCGAGCAAGAGCATGCATGCTTATGCTCCCCGGTCCGATGCATGGATCATTCATCAATGTTCGGTCAGCATTTCGATGGATATGTATTGATCGATTCAGTAAAACAGTAATAAGAGAGACACTCCTAGATAAATAGTACTAGCACGGTTGGGCGCGCTGCCGCCAGTAGAGAAAATATTTTAAATTTGACTGAGCAAGAAAAAAAGACGAAAGTAAACAATAAATGTCGATGTCATGTCATTACAGTGTTGAGCAACAGACTAAGCACGGAGAAGTCAGGAAAAAACTCCTGGTCGAGAGATATAATATATTATAAGACACGTAGCTAATACAACATGTAGAGTGTAGAGGATTTTAATTTCCCTCACACTGCTGTGCTGCACATGCAACGCCTACACGTATGACAATTGCCAAGTGAACGTGGTGGATATGGATAGGTATCTGCCTGCCTGCATGCATGCCCGTGCGCACGAGACTGACCTGACCCATGCATATACCAAGACGATCCAATCCAATCCACTGCATGCACGTACGTAGAATTTCAGACATACCGCATATACATAGTGGATAGAAAACACTGATGTACTGACGAGTGACGAGAAACCACTGATCGATGTGCATGTAGTAGTGCAGACGAGAGAGACGAGGGCCACATCTTCTCCCACCGCGCGCACATCCCCACATCATCGATCGAGATGGATCCACTGCACATGCGTGCACATGTCACGCCGCCGTTCAGTCGTCCGGCCGCGCAGTATAGCCGCACGCGGAATTGCAGAGTTTACATACGACGAACAGGGCAGCAGGGCTCGACGCCGTGATCTATGGCATCGAGCTCGACGCCGTGATCTATGGCGTCGAGCTGTCTGCCAGATCATCCGCCACGTCAAATAGTGCCCCGAAGCTCAACGCCGTGAATCACGGTGTCGAGACGTGTAACCTCGACGCCATGAATCATGGCGTCGACTCCCAGGGTCTAAAGTTGAGTTTACGTTGCTCAGAGGTCTAAACGTAAATTTTCTTCGAAAAAAGGGTCAAACGGTAAAAAAAAAAATACGGCCGGGGCCGCACGCGCAGGCGCAGGAGGCATGGAGTAGTAGACCACGACAGTGTGGGCCCGTGTGTCAGGGAGAGAGAATGTGGCGAGCAGCCGATTGGAGGACGGGCGGGGTCCCTCTCATCACGTCATCACCTTAGTTGGAGACTTGGAGCAGGTCTCAGTCAGGTCTGTGCTGGCTTTGGATGGCTGGTCCATTTGAGGGTCTGTCGAGACTCGAGCGTGCGATACGAGTTCTATGCTTCTTGGATCCACTGAGCGAGTGAGCAGTTTGAGGTTGGTTGATGCAATAACTTCCTCTGCATGAGTTCAAATTCTAGCTGCATACAGCACGTTTTGAAAAATCATCCGTCACACCCCCTACGCCAGCAACGACGAAAGACTACGAGATGAACTGAACTTGTGTGGAATTGTGACACTCTCCTTTCAGCGTCAAAATAAAGGGTGTATACAAATGTTGATTTAGGCCTTATCGGCCCATGCGCTCAGACAGGCCCATCACCGGCTAAAATTTCTTTTTTTCTTTAAGAAATTCACTTCTACACATGCAGGATGCAATACAGATAGATACTCCGTATTAACAAACAAATTATTCCTCGAGGAGAAAGAAAAATATAATATCAATTCCCAGTAATGCACAGGATGTTGTTCAGATCAATAATCCATGTAAGTGTGTAACCACATTATACAAACCTGTCCAAATGGACACAATTACGCAAGAACAGGCGTTTCCATATCCAAAGAATGATAAAAACTACTGTACTTCTAAAATTTTGCAATACCAGATCAGTACGACTCGACCCCCAAAAAAAGAGGAAAAGAAAAATTAACAATCTATGCACAGAGGTTACCTATCATTATCAGCTACCTAAATATACCTATACAAAGACAGTCTGAACTTGCGAATGCGAAGGCTCCAAAATGGCCAGTATCGCAGAAACAGTTGCCATCGAGTTTACCAGCAAATGAAAACCTACAGGTCGTTTTTTTCCACGTGATATGGTTTGAATTTACTTTCTCGCAAAGTAGAATCGTTAGCTTTTTACAGCCCAGCGGCGACCCCTGATCTCATATCCATCAGAAGCTTGATCACCACCTCCCCAGCTGTCCGCAGCAGCAGCTGAGCTCACAACTCTGCGATGTTTTTTGCCCTTTGTGACACCACTGTCACTTGTGCTTCCGCTTAATAATGGATCATCAATCCCACGAACAGGTCTCTCTGGTGTTGCTGCACTCACCCAGTTGTCATCCTGGCTTTTCTTACGCTTATCATTCTTTTTCATCAATTTATCAAAGCGCTTCTCCACTGGCCGCACTGCTTGGTTAACAGTGAACTTGAAATCCTTGATCACCTAAGTTAAAGGAGGGAAGAAAACAAGACAAAGCATGGAAATTATGCTCACAAACATATTCTGCAAACCCACACAAACCCATATGAGGTAATAATAGAAGAGAACATATTTGACTGTCAAGGTAAGATTTATTCTACTGGTTCAAATAATTCAAAGCCCAACCTATAATAACGTATCAAGAGAGGAAATTTGTCGGTAATGCTCAGAAAGAAGATTTGGTCCCAGCACTCACATATTCTCCACTGCCAACAACAAAGTCCCGAACACTTTCTTTTATGTTTGTCACACTTCTCTCATCTGGTTCGAATTGCGGAAGCTTCATTTTGGTAGGCCGGTTGCTTTCCTTAATTTCAAAAGGGTCCACAGGGTCAGATGATACGTAGTCCCCAAGTACAGAAATGTTTCCAGGGTGACTGGTTAGTTAAGAGGGCATAGGGCTTGGCTGGGAACACATAGAGGTGAACAACTGAAGCAATGCCCATCTGTCCTGGAGGAAGACATGGTGCTATCAGATATCTACAACTAGACACATAAACATGAAAGAAATAGATTATTTTAAGCAAAGGCGAAGATAGATAATAAAAAGTTAAAAACACCCTGGAAGGATGAATACCTCTATGCAAATAATAAAATCTTGAATGCTTGATTTTAACTCCAAGCTCTGGGCTAAAGGACTTCTAAGAAGGCCCAAAGCATACATTATTGCAATCACCACACCTTGCCACCAAGTCAAGAATACTATCGATTTGAAAGAAAGAAATTTAGCCAGAGGCTTTATAGGTGCCAATTCGTCCTTGGTAGCTGTATACCATGCTACTAGACAGTACAGGGCCCAATATTGACTAAAGTTGAGAACTGCAGCAAAGTAAGGGTACCTGCATCACAAATATATGCGTTGGGGTTTTAGAACAAAATGTAAAGAGAGGATATGAAATAACTGATTTAGCTATCTCAACATTGGTTCATTCATAATGGAAAACGAGCAATTAAGATGTGATTTTTTCCCCAATGAAAGCATGACATAGTACAGTGGAGAAAACCCTCGCATCGTCCGCATCAGGCAGCTCCCATATCCCCTGTCAGCACCCCTCACTCAACCCTATCTCTGCCTCTGCCGCCGCCAGAGCTGCCTGCCAAAGGCCTGGCAAGCAGTGAGGAGGACGGTGGCGAGGCCCTCTCAGCCCTCTCCCCTGCGCCTTCTCCCCTCCCTTCCCTTCCCTTTCCTTCCTCCCCTTCCTCTCATCTGCTCCTGTGGCATTTGGTGGTTTGGCATCAGGGTTGGCTAGATCAACTTGGGGGGGCATCGATGGCCTGGAGGGAAGATCCACTGTTCCCCGGTGCCATTGCTTTCTTGAATGCTTCGCTAGGCTATTCCAGCTCTGTGGCTTGGTGCTTTCCATCTGGTTTGATGCCACTCTTTTTCCTTGTAAGTTTTTGGTTTTGTGCAGACAGCTTTGAGTAGTTGCCCTGATGTTTGGACTAGCATAGTTGTCTTAGCCGGTGAATTTGTGCAGAGATAGTTGTAAGTTGTGTTCAGTGATGCTCTTCTAGGTGAGTTGTGGTGCCAAGCGTCGGTACCAACAGTACGGGGGTACCCACAGCTATCGCCAAAACACTAACATAACCGAAACCGCAATGAAAGATAGCCCACATCGGCCGAGTATCACGCGGCCCGCTCGACGGGGCGCCTCGACCGCGCCCCAGCTCCGACTCGTACGAGGCCCGCTCGACGGGGCGCCTCGACCGCGCCCCGGCTCCGACTCGTACGAGGCCCGCTCGACGGGGCGCCTCGACCGCGCCCCGGCTCCGACTCGTACGAGGCCCGCTCGACGGGGCGCCTCGACCGCGCCCCAGCTCCTCGACGCGTTTTCTTTACCTACCCCAGGACGAAAGCCATAGCATTCAATGCGGGTACCTACTACCACCTACCGGCATGGCTGCGGCATGGACCAACGTGGGAACAATACCCACGTCGAGTCTCACTGTTTTACCGCCCATCCCGTGATGGGAGGTGAAACCCGTCACTGTACCCACCTTACCGCACACTGTTCACCATCAATCACCCTCGAGGGAGGATAAGACAATGTCCGTTCCCCGCGATATCAGGGATTCGGCCTTATCCATCCAACCTCGACCCGGCCTCGACCCAGCTTCGACGCTCGGCTTAGTTCGAAGGACGGTATGGCATGGCGCTCTGTGTCATTTCGCCATCTTGTCTCCCACAACGTCAGGGTACCTAGGGATGGCCGGCCATTCCGAAGGCACGTCGCTACAGTCAACTCAACAGGAATCGACAAAGCATCACCTCAAGGCTCCCCTTGGCTTGGCCTCCTCTCGCCTTATAAAAGGGTAGGCCAGGGTTCGACAGAGGGGGGCGGACGAACGAACCAACCAACGAACAGACGAACAAAAAGAAGACGAAACAACCAACCACCCGACCGAACAACGAAAAGCAAGAGATCAACATCTCAAGCAACCGCCTTTCTCCTTTTTTTCTCTTTGAGACTTGGGCTCGACACCCTCTCTCGCCTGCTTGTAACCCCTACACGAGCACCTCGGTGCAAGGAAATACAAACCTCTCCCCCCCGCTGGACGTAGGGCCTTCTTTTGCCCGAACCAGGATAAACCCCCGTGTGTTCTCCTTGCATCACCATCCAGGAAAGAGTCACGCAGCATTTACTCGTTGGTTTAGGACCCCCCTCGGTCCGAACACCGACAGTTGGCGCGCCAGGTAGGAGAGCGCTGCGTGCAAACCTCGCTTTGTCGCCGTTCTTCCTGGATGGCTAACCCCGAACGCCCGATCCCGTTGGCTACGGTGATCTGGTTTGGAAGTTTGGAGTTCATGTCGCTCGGCTCTGGCTACGACATGATCCTACTTCCACCCAGGCACCCAACCGACGAGGATTACGAGCTCTCCCAGCCCGGGGGAGCAGTCAACCGGCACCGTCGCTCCAGGCGGGCGCGGGCCGCCCGGCGACGGCGAGCCCGGTACAACCACCGTCTCCACCTAGCGGAGGGCGATGGGATCCCCCGGTCCGGCAACCCCCAGACAGGCGCCAGCCTAGATCTCCTTTTGGAAGATTTGGGAAGGACGAGCCTGGCTGAGGGTGGCGTGCCGACGAAGAATCCCGCCGCTCCCCCGTCCGGTGAGACACCACTGTCCGTAGCATCTATTTCGCCACGGGCAGCGACGTCTCCATCACCATTCCCGTTTGGGCTGGACTCGGTTGCCCGGGTGTATGCATCCTCCGTGAGCACTCGCATGAGCGCTTATGAGGAACTCCCCGGACACCATCCACGCTCCACTCTGGACCTCGTTGCGTCCACGCCGGCTTCTGATTATCGGGACTCTACCGAGACACCGGAAACAGAGCCTCGTGTGACTGCTTCTTCATATCGTCACCGCGGTGACGGTTGGCAACGGCCACACATTCCCCCGTCATATTACTACTTTGGCGCTCCTGACTCCGACTCGGCTGACGACACCTATGATCCGACTCGCGAGTGCTTCAACATCGACGTTGAAAGCACCTCGGAATCAGAGGACGAAGAGCCGGTCGAAGGAAGGCACACGCCCCCTCATGTCGAACTTCCTGCCGAGCGAAACGAGCCCCAGTTCCTTGCGGATCAAGGAGCGCAGCTCGAACAGATTCGCGAGTTGCAGGACCAGCTTGACGAGGAACGGGAAAACCTGGATCTTCTCCAGCAAACCCTCGAGCGTGAGCGTGCGGAACACGTATTTGGCGGGAGAGCTCGTGAGAGAGCTCGCGACGTCAACCGTCGCATCGACGAGGACCGGGCGGTCGACCCTCCGGTTTTCGCTCGAGCCAGCCAAAACGTCGTCGCCGCCGCCATGCTCCTGCGCAACATGCCCGAGCCGTCAAACCCTGACGCCCGTCGGGCTCGAGACGAAATCCGAGGACTCCTCGAGACTGCCGCCATGCAGCAAGCCGAGAGCTCTGCCTCGAGGCGGCGCGAAGCAGCCTCGGAGCGGACCCTCGAGCCTTCCCGACAGGAGAGAGAAGCCTCGGTTCATCCCGAGCCTGCCCGGCGAAACCGGGTAGCACCGGCCCCTGAGCCCATCGCCAACGACCGCGAGCCTCGAGACACCCATGGCAACATCGTCGAGCGTCGCACGCGCAAACACGGTGACGGTGTAGCTCGAGGCTACCACGTCCACAGGGGCGGACGCTACGACAGCTCGGAAGACCGTAGCCCTTCACCCGAACCCCCAGGTCCTCGGGTGTTCAGTAAGGCTATCCGTGAGACGGTGCCCCCGGCTCGGTTCCGTCCCCCCACGACTCTCACCAAGTATAACGGCGAGACCAAACCCGAACTTTGGCTCGCCGATTTCCGCTTGGCGTGTCAGTTGGGCGGGGCCACCGACGACCGGGTCATCATTCGGCAACTCCCCCTGTTCCTCTCCGACACCGCCCGAGCCTGGCTCGAGGATCTCCCACCTTGGCAGATCCACGACTGGGACGATCTCGTGAGGGTGTTCGAGGGAAATTTCAAGGGAACCTACATGCGCCCCGGCAACTCGTGGGACCTCCGGGGCTGTAAGCAGAAACCAGATGAGTCCCTCCGGGACTACATCCGGCGCTTCTCCCGGCAGCGCACCGAGCTCCCCAACATCACCGACTCCGACGTGATTACGGCCTTCCTCTCCGGTACCACCTGTAAGGAGTTGGTCCGGGAGTTGGGCCGTAACACCCCGCTCACTGCCAACGGATTGATGGACATCGTCACCAACTTCGCCGCCGGCGAGGAGGCGGTTGGTGCAATCTTTGGCGGCGAGCCGGCGAGGGGGGAGCAGAAGGTCGACGACCCCGCGAGTTCCACCCGAGGCCCCAAGAGAAACAACCGCAAGAAGAAGAAAGGCCAGCAGGGCAAGCTCGAGGCCCCGGCCGACGAGCTCGTCGCTGCTACCGAGCACAAGAAACCTCGAGGCCCCCCCGGCGGGGGCGTCTTCGACAAAATGCTCAAAGAGCCGTGTCCCTACCACAAGGGACTCACTAACCATAACCTCGAGGATTGTCACATGTTGCGCAGGTACTTCGGGGGTGCCGGCGCCAAGAAGGACGACAAGGAGGAGGACCCTAAGGGTGACGACAAGGACGGGGAATTTCCCGAGATCCGCGACTGCTACATGATCTACGGAGGGCCCTCGACCTGCCTCTCTGCGCGCCAGCGCAAGCGAGAACGGCGCGAGGTCTTCTCCGTACAATCGGCAGTACCCCGTTTCCTTGATTGGTCTGCGGTGGCCATCACTTTCGACCGTGATGACCACCCAGACTACGTCCCCAACCCGGGGGTCTATCCACTCGTCGTTGACCCCGTCATCGCCAACACACGCCTCACCAAAGTGCTCATGGACGGCGGAAGCAGCCTCAACATTATCTACTCTCAGACCCTCGACCTCTTGGGGGTCGACAGAGCGCGCCTCCAGCCTAGCGTCGGGGGCTTCCACGGAGTCGTGCCAGGGAAACGGGCGGAACCCCTCGGGCGGGTCGATCTGCCTGTTTGCTTTGGCACACCGGCCAACTTTCGAAAGAAAACTCTCACTTTCGAAGTGGTCGGATTTCGTGGAACGTACCACGCTATCCTGGGACGCCCATGCTACGCCAAGTTCATGGCGATCCCGAACTACACCTACCTTAAGCTCAAAATGCCTGGCCCAAACGGTGTCATCACTGTAGGGCCCTCGTATGAACATGCCTACGAGTGCGACGTCGAGTGCGTCGAGCACGGCGAGGCTGTTTTTGAGTCGGCAAGCTTGGCTGCAGACCTCGACGGTCTCGCCAAAACGATTCCCGACCCAAAACGCCATGCCGGCAGCTTCGAGCCCGCCGAAGACGTCAAACTCGTACCCCTCGACCCCGCTGATCCCAAAGGGAGGACGCTGAACGTCAGCGCCACCCTCGATCCTAAATAGGAAGCAGTGCTCGTCGACTTTCTCCGCGCGAACGTCAACATCTTTGCGTGGAGTCCCTCGGATATGCCGGGCATACCCAGGGAAGTCGCCGAGCACGCCTTGGAGATCCGGGCCGGATCCAAACCGGTGAAGCAACGCCTGCGCCGCTTCGATGAGGAGAAGCGCAGGGTCATCGGCGAGGAGATACACAAACTGTTGGAGGCCGGGTTCATCAAGGAGGTTCATCATCCCGAGTGGCTAGCTAATCCTGTATTAGTTAGAAAAAAGAGTGGGAAATGGAGGATGTGCGTAGACTATACTGGTTTAAATAAAGCATGTCCGAAAGTTCCCTTCCCTTTGCCACGCATTGATCAAATCGTTGATTCCACCGCGGGATGTGAAACTCTCTCATTCTTAGATGCATATTCCGGCTACCACCAGATCAAAATGAAGGAGTCCGACCAGCTCGCGACTTCATTCATCACCCCATTCGGCATGTATTGCTACGTTACGATGCCCTTCGGTCTCCGGAACGCGGGGGCAACGTACCAGCGATGCATGCAACACGTTTTCGGGAAGCACATTGGGTCGACCGTCGAAGCTTACGTCGACGACATCGTGGTCAAAACCCAACGTGCCGACGATCTGGTCAGCAACCTCGACGTTGCATTCAAGTGCCTCAGGGCAAAAAACATCAGACTCAATCCGGAGAAATGTGTTTTCGGCGTCCCACGAGGTATGCTTTTAGGGTTTATCGTATCTAAACGTGGCATCGAGGCCAACCCTGAAAAAATCTCTGCAATAACCAAGATGGGCCCCATCCGAGATCTCAAAGGCGTACAGAGAGTCACAGGTTGCTTGGCGGCACTCAGCCGTTTCATTTCGCGCCTCGGCGAGAAAGCACTCCCTCTGTACCGTCTCTTGAGGAAATCGGACCATTTTTCCTGGAACCTCGAGGCTGAGGAGGCTCTCACGAAACTGAAAGCCACCCTCTCTAGCTCACCGATCCTCGTCCCTCCGACCCCGGGGGAACCACTCCTACTCTATGTCGCCGCGACATCACAAGTAGTCAGTGCTGCCCTGGTTGTCGAACGGGCCGAGGAGGCACACACCTTGCTCGTCCAGAGGCCGGTCTATTTCGTTAGCGAGGTGCTCTCTGAAACAAAGTGTCGATATCCACAGATCCAGAAACTGCTATATGCTGTCATCTTGACACGGCGCAAGCTCCGACACTACTTCGAGGGTCACCCGATTACTGTGGTTTCTTCTTTCCCCTTGGGAGAGATAGCCCAGAACCGGGAGGCCTCGGGTAGGGTTGCCAAATGGGCGGTCGAGCTCATGGGCGAGGCATTGTCCTATGCGCCGCGAAAAGCTATCAAGTCACAGGCGTTAGCAGATTTTCTGGCCGAGTGGACTGACACACAACTCCCTCCTGCACAGCTCCAAGCGGAGCTGTGGACCATGTACTTCGATGGGTCATTGACGAAAACGGGAGCAGGCGCGGGCTTGCTCTTCGTCTCACCCCTCGGGGTTCACATGCGCTACGTCGTCCGGCTTCATTTCCCTGCGTCTAACAACGTCGCCGAATACGAGGCACTCGTCACGGGGTTGAGAATCGCCATCGAGCTCGGGTCCGACACCTCGACGTCCGAGGCGACTCCCAACTCGTGATCGATCAGGTGATGAAGAGCTCGAGCTGCCGCGACCCCAAGATGGAGGCCTACTGCCAAGAAGTACGGCGCCTCGAGGACAAGTTTCACGGCCTCGAGCTCAACCACATCGCACGCAGGTATAATGAGGTCGCTGATGAACTGGTAAAAATCGCGTCCGGTCGAGCCACGGTTCCACCGGACGTCTTCGCGAAAGACCTTCAGCATCCATCCGTCGACCTCAGGCCAGACGGGGGGGGGGGCGACGGGGCGTCGCTTGACCCTCCACCTGAGGCAGAAGCCCCCTCGACCGGGGCTCAAGCCATGCAGGTGGGAGATTTGACGCCACCGTCTGACCTCGAACCTGATTGGCGCGTCCCGTACCTCGACTACCTCATCCAAGGGGACCTCCCCTCGGATAGGACTGAGGCTCGACGGATCGCACGCCGGGCCAAAACTTTTGTGATCATGGGCGACAGCAGGGAGCTCTACCGTCGTAGCCCAACCGGTATCCTCCAACGTTGCATCACGAAAGAGCAAGGCAGAGATCTGCTCGGCGATCTTCACTCGGGGGCTTGCGGTCACCACGCTGCGCCTCGAACCCTCGTCGGAAACGCCTTTCGACAAGGATTCTATTGGCCGACCGCGGTCTCCGACGCTGTCAAGCTAGTACGCTCCTGCGAGGGTTGTCAGTACTATGCGAGACAGACTCATCTTCCGGCACATGCCCTACAAACTATCCCCATCACATGGCCGTTCGCCGTTTGGGGGCTCGACCTTGTCGGACCACTGAAAAGGACGATCGGCGGCTTCACCCACTTGCTCGTCGCAATCGACAAATTCTCCAAGTGGATCGAGGCCCGCCCTATCACCAGCATCAGGTCCGAACAAGCTGTACTCTTCTTCACTAACATTGTTCATCGCTTCGGGGTCCCCAACTGTATCATCACAGACAATGGCACCCAGTTCACTGGCAAAAAGTTTTTGGATTTCTGCGACAACCACCACATCCGTGTGCTCTGGTCGGCCGTGGCTCATCCAAAAACAAACGGGCAAGTGGAACGTGCCAACGTCATGGTTCTATAAGGCCTGAAGCCCATAATCTTTAACAAACTAAACAAACATGGAAAAAAATGGGCTGCCGAGCTACCCTCGGTCCTGTGGAGCCTAAGAACAACGCCGAGTCGAGCCACGGGGTTCACTCCGTTCTTCTTAGTCTACGGGTCTGAGGCTATGCTACCAACCGATATAGAATACGGATCCCCGAGGTTGAAGGCATACAACGAAGGACACAACGACGCCACAAGACAGGACGCCCTCGACCAGCTCGAGGAAGCCCGAGATGTGGCTCTGTTGCATTCTGCCAGGTACCAGCAGGGTCTCCGACGCTACCACGACAGATACGTCCGCAAGCGTGACCTCAACGTTGGTGACTTGGTGCTACAGCGGAACCAGAACACCAAGGGACGGCACAAGCTCACACCACCATGGGAAGGGCCGTACATCATCGCAGAAGTACTAAAGCCGGGCACCTACAAGCTATCCAACGAGAAGGGCGAAATCCTCACCAACGCTTGGAACATTGAACAGCTACGTCGCTTCTTTCCTTGAAAAGCCTCGAGGCTCTGTATTTCCTTTTTCGTCAATAAAGAATACAGCGATGTTCAAAATTTTTCGTTTCGTAATGAGGAAGGATCGACCCTGCACTCCCAGAGTCGACCCTCCCTCGGAGGCTGCAAGGGGGGAACCCGGTCCCCGAAAAAACTTATGCTCTTTTTTAAATTTAAGAACCGCTTCTTAGATCGACTTCGCTGAAAGAGCACCCTAAGGTTCGAAAGGGCTCTCGAGTCTGGAGCATCACCTACGCCTCCGAGGCTACGGTACCTCCACTCAACCCTTACGCCTTTTAGAGGTAAGCCTTCACGCTGAGAAGATCTAAACAACGGTTCCTAAAATTAAAAAAAAAACATACCCCCTGTCGCTTAGATCAGGCTCTCACACGATTTACTAGGCCGCAACATCACCCTGAAGCTCGAGGGCAGTCGAGCCGCGAGATCACTTACGCCTCCGAGGCTACGGTACCTCCACTCGCTCCCTTACGCCAAAGGATGTAGCTGCGCGCTAAGTAAATCACGCGAGAACACGATCCGTGCGATAAAGGGAAGAAAAGCTCGAGTAAAACTGAATCAACCACGAACCGGTTTATGTTTCGAGTCTTTTAGGCCTCCGCGGCCACCACGGTCAAAATTCGAAATACTAACTTATTACATGGGCCTTCATGCCCAGATTTGGCTCACAGGCCTTCGTCGTCGGCAGGCGGAACCACCTCGGCTTCAAAAAGCGAGGCCAGACGACTTCCAGGTTCTTCGGCGGCTTCGATCAGCTCCACGCAGGCATCCTCGTTCTCCTCGTCTGTCCGATCGGGGTCTGTGATGAAGCCCTCGGCAACGAGCCTCATGTCAAACACAAACCCCGAACGGACGACGGCCAGCGCCCTCTTCACGCCGTGATGGAGGCCGTTCCGTATCTTCTCCCGGGCAAGGCGGCCCAGCGCCACCATCCGTCGGACGAAGGAGTTCCCCGGAACATCTTCCCTGGTGTCGACGTCGGGCTCGACCCCTAGGCCATCACACACGGTGGTGATTGCGCCCTGGAGAAGTTGGGTCCTCCGGACCTCGGCTTCGAAGAGGCTCTGGAAGGAGTTGGCACACGATTGGGCCTCTCGGTTCTCTCTCTCCAGCTCTGAAACACGACAAACAAATTAGTGCCCAACGCGGGGCCTTCAACGTCGTGACTATAACAACCACACTTACCCTCGATGTGGGTCTGCAGGCCCACGACCTCGTCGCGGAGCCCCCCACACGTTCGCTCGAGCCCCAGGAAGGCGCTGTCCTTGTCACGGATGGCTGCCTTTAGCGCCTCGACCTCCTGCCGAGCAGACTCGAGAGCTGCGTCCTTCTCTTGGACGGCTCCCTGCAGCGTCGTGATCTTGGCGTGGAAGGCGTCGCGCTGAAGGCCAACCTGGGAGACATCCTCCTCGAGCTCCCTCACCCGCGCAGACAAGGGCTCGAGGTCCCTGCGCGCCTGGGCAGCCTCCTCCCGAGCCTTGTCCAGGCTAGTGCGCATCACGGCCTCGGCCGCCCATGCCTGCGTCGTCTCTTCTTTCACCACGGCGTATGCGACGCGCAGCTCATCCATCTCGGCGTTCCGATTGGATAGCTGTTTCTGGGCCTCCTCGACCAGGACCCGTTGCTGGGACAGCGCGCCCCACACGCCACTCTCGTCCCGGATGAAGAGCGACTTGCGGCGGGAGTACTCCTTCAGCTCCTGAACGCAATTCGAAAAGGTCACAAATCCGAGGAAAAAACACATCAAGAAAGCCGACGGGTCGATCATACCTCGGTGGCATCCCCCATACTCCGCACGGCACCGGATGCCACTCGGAGCAACCGGTCAAGGTGCTGGCGGACACCCTCGAGGTATTCCCATCGGTGCACTTCGTCTTTGTCGCTCAAGACAAAGATGGGCTCGGCGTCGGGGTTCGTAGCGTCCCTGAACTGAAGGGACGGCCCCCCCACCTCGGCAGCTCCGTCTCTGCCCGCGCTATCGCCAGCGCGGCGATGTCGGGCCACGACGAAGATGACCCGGCCGGGGCGTCTCCCGGTCCCGCGGAAGGACCAGCCTCGCCCGCGGTATCCACCTCTCCAACGGCCGTCGCGACACCGGCCTGGTCCGCGACCTCACCCCCCTCGACCCCCATCGCTTGTTTTCCCTTGTCCAGGGGGATGTTGTCGAGGGGAACGTGAGGGCGGGCACTTACGACCGCCGGCGCTTCTGGAGCCGGCGCCTCGACCGTTGGCACCTCCGGAACCGGCGCTTCTTCTTCCGGTGCTCCGGATAGGGGCTCGACCGCCCCGACCTCCACCATGCCCGCTGGCTCTGCCAACGGGCCTTGTTGCGGCCGCGACCCCCTCGCCCGGGCCGTCTCTTGCCCTGACGCCGACGCGACCTCCTCCATGGTCACGTCAGCACCCGCCCGCTCCGCGTCGTGGACGGGTGCCTCGCCCGTCGCGACCGCGACGGCAGCCTCGGCCGTCCCCGACGACCTGGGTCCCGCCTCGACTACGTCAAGCGTCGCCGCCTTTACCGGTTCGGACCCCTCGACGGCAGGCTCCGGGCCGGCAACCGCCGCGGCGTCGGCTGACCCCTGCCGTTGTCGCAGGCGCCCTTTCGCGGCCTCGACCTGACGGACCCAGGCCGCGTCCTGCCCCGCCGTCCGGTTGAGGACAACGGCGCCGGCTCGGAGCGACTTCACAGGGGTAGGCCCCATCGGCTCCGCCTTCCGCTTCAGCCTGCGAAGTGAGAAGAATTGTCGGCCAACGGACTTTGGGAAAGGCAGGACAACCAAGCTGAGATACTTACCCGGAAATCGGCACCAAGTACCTCGACCCCGCGCGGCTCGAGCCTCCCGGGACGGTCGCTGGTGGCCTCGCGGCGGCCTCACCAGCAGGTCGAGCGCTCCTGGGAGCCCCGGCCGGTACACCGCCCTGCGCCCTCTGTGCTTCCGAGGCCAGCTGGCCTCGGGTCCTTACGCCCGCCGGCGCCGCCGCCGATGACGACGCCGGTACCGCCGCTTCCGCCCCTGCCGAAGCTTGCGAGGCCCCGGCTGGTGCGGGCGTCCCCGTCAACCCCTCTCGCCGGGACCGGGGTAAAACGGCCCCTCCCGTCGAGGGCCCGGCTTCCTTCCCCACCTTCTTCCCCTCGACCTCCTCGACCACGACGACCAAGGAGGACGCCCCCCCGATGGGCTCCAGCAGGGGGCGAATGTCGGGAAGGTCGCCCAGCCTGGTCGCAATCTCATACCGCGACAGGGCATCATCATCTTCGTCGCTGCTGCCGTCGTCCTCCCCCGAGACCGTCTCGGAAGGCGACAGCGACAGGGACACTCCGTCCATGGTCTGCTGGCGCCGGCGCTTCTTCAACGCCTCCGCCTCTTTGGCCTTGCGGACCGCCCGCTTCTTGGCCGTCTCCTTGGTCTGCTTCTTCTGGGAGGCATGCAGGCGTCGAGCCTCCCGGGCGGGCCGGTCCTCCGGGACTGGTGGGCGCGTTTCCCGCAACGCCGACAAATCCTACACGCCGGCCTCGACCACATCAGCAAAATCCACAGAAAAACAAGAATAGCAATACCTCAGCCCCGAGATACGTACCACGGATTCGCACCCTTCGGTAGGCCTCATGGGAACCTGATTGGCCTCCTCCGCCTTGAAGTTCCCGACCATCCGGCGAGCCCGCCGGAGGACCTCCTCAAGGGTGAGGAATTCGTGGGACATCCGGGTACCCTCCAGGTTCGCCTCCGGAGTCATCTGGTCCAGGCGGAGACGACGCCGGCACAACGGCATCACTCTGCGGTGATGGAAGGCCGCAGCCACCGCCGCAGCCGTTAGGCCCCGAAGGCGAAGCTGCTGCAGCGCCGCCAGCAGCGGGTCCAAGCGCGTCTTCTCGGCCTCGGGCACTCCGTACGACCAATGCTCCTCTCGAGCAGTCAGCACGCGGCCGGTGTACCTCGGCAACTGATTTTCATCATTGCGGAGGTAGAACCAACCCTCGTGCCACCCACTGTTCGAGGAGATGAGGCGGGCCGGGATGTATAGATCTGTCCGACCCGATCACACCTGTAGCACGCAGCTCCCAACTCGGGCCGCGCACAGGACGCCTTTCTCCCCCGCCCTCTTGGCGAAGAGCTCGGCCTTGAAAAGGTGAAGCCACAGGTTCCACTGCGGCTCCACCCCGAGGTAGCCCTCGCAGACCGCCGCGAAGATGGCGGCCTGCGCGACGGCATTGGGGGAAAGGTGATGAAGTTCCACCCGGTAGTGGTGGAGGAGCGCGCGCATGAAGACCGACGCCGGCACGCCGAACCCCCGCTCATGAAAGCTGACGAAGCTCACCACGTACCCTTCAGGGGGCGCTGGCTCCTGATGGGCAGGGGGCGGCGCCATCCACTCCGGCTGCAACAAGTTCGTCCTCGGCCGCAGCAGCCCGTCCTCGACCAACTCCTCCAACCTCCTCTCCGTCACCGAGGAGGCGGCCCAGTCGTCGGCGGGGAGGATCTGGCTCTTTCCTGCCATCGATGTCGTCGGAAGGGGGGATGGAAGGAAAGGATGCGGTGGCTGCGGCGATACGGGCGGAGAACGCGATGTGGCAGGGGATGTCTAAGGCAAAGGATTGCAGGGACGCAAGCGATCGGTGGGGAACGTAGACCCCTAGGCCTTAGCTTTATATGCCCAGACGGAAGCCCAACGGCCGCGCGAGAAGGTAGGAACAGTTTCCCGCATTAAATGCGCTCACCTAACCGTTTCCTTATATCTCGCAGGAACTGGGCACGTGGCCGCTCCCCACGTCGTAACCATATGCCGCTACCGCGCCGATCTCGTCTCCCGAAAAAACGCGCTCGGCCAACGGAATATCCCCAGGTACGTGGTAAATGGGTGCGAAGCCCGCAATAAGTCTCGAGGGAGCGAAAGCTGGCCCTCGAAAGGGGTTCGACAGCTGCCCTCGAGCAACAGAGTTAGGGACGACCCGGGGTGCGCCCGTACATGGCCAAGGGCTCGAGCCGCGCTCTCGAGGCACCCCAGGACGTATTCGAGGCCGAAGAAGAAGGTTGTGGTAGGAATCCCTCCGGGGGAGGCATCGAGCCCTCGAATCCTGTCGAAGGGAGTCGAGATCCACACGACCACTTCTTGGCATTTTTTAGGGCGCCTCCGGGCCACTAGCCGACCCCTAACGAACGGGGCACGGGTTCTCACTCGAATTCTCCCGTTAGCAGCTCACCGGAGATCGTCGGAACTCGGGCCCAAACGAGGGTAGTACGACGTTCTCCACCCCTCCTCCTTTTCTCGAAAAAGGAGCGTGAGGGTCGCGAAAGACGGCCGGGACTCTGATCGACCTCGTGCGTGCGAGGCTCGGGGTCCCGACCGCAAAAATGGGTGCGAAGCCCGCAATAAGTCTCGAGGGAGCGAAAGCTGGCCCTCGAACGGGGTTCGACAGCTGCCCTCGAGCAACAGAGTTAGGGACGACCCAGGGTGCGCCCGTACATGGCCAAGGGCTCGAGCCGCGCTCTCGAGGCACCCCAGGACGTATTCGAGGCCGAAGGAGAAGGTTGTGGTAGGAATCCCTCCGGGGAGGCATCGAGCCCTCGAATCCTGTCGAAGGGAATCGAGATCCACACGACCACTTCTTGGCATTTTTGAGGGCGCCTCCGGACCACTAGCCGACCCCTAACGAACGGGGCACGGGTTCTCACTCGAATTCACCCGCTAGCAGCTCACCGGAGATAGTCGTAACTCGGGCCCAAACGAGGGTAGTACGACATTCTCCACCCCTCCTCCTTTTTTCGAAAAAGGAGCGCGAGGGTCGCACAGCGAAAGACGGCCGGGACCCTGATCGACCTCGCGCGCTCGAGGCTCGGGGGCTTGACCGCAACGAAACGTTCCCCAATCAAACGCGTACAAGACCTCGGAGGAGTCTCCATACTCCACCGAGGCCTCGGGGGCTACACCCGGCGGGTGCGCTCGCGCGCCCCCACCGGAAAAAATCACGACGCCACGACTCCAGTTCTGACCAACCTCTGGGAGAGTGATCACACACTCACCCAAAGGCTCGGGGGCTACTGTCGGTACCAACAGTACGGGGGTACCCACAACTATCGCCAAAACACTAACATAACCGAAACCGCAATGAAAGATAGCCCACCTCGGCCGAGTATCACGCGGCCCGCTCGACGGGGCGCCTCGACCGCGCCCCGGCTCCGACTCGTACGGGGCCCGCTCGACGGGGCGCCTCGACCGCGCCCCGGCTCCGACTCGTACGAGGCCCGCTCGACGGGGCGCCTCGACCGCGCCCCGGCTCCGACTCGTACGAGGCCCGCTCGACGGGGCGCCTCGACCGCGCCCCGGCTCCGACTCGTACGAGGCCCGCTCGACGGGGCGCCTCGACCACGCCCCGGCTCCTCGACGCGTTTTCTTTACCTACCCCAGGACGAAAGCCATAGCATTCAATACGGGTACCTACTACCACCTACCGGCATGACTGCGGCATGGACCAACGTGGGAACAATACCCACGTCGAGTCTCACTGTTTTACCGCCCATCCCGTGATGGGAGGTGAAACCCGTCACTGTACCCACCTTACCGCACACTGTTGACCATCAATCACCCTCGAGGGAGGATAAGACAAGGTCCGTTCCCCGTGATATCAGGGATTCGGCCTTATCCATCCAACCTCGACCCGGCCTCGACCCAGCTTCGACGCTCGGCTTAGTTCGAAGGACGGTATGGCATGGCGCTCTGGGTCATTTCGCCATCTTGTCTCCCACAACGTCAGGGTACCCAGGGATGACCGGCCATTCCGAAGGCACGTCGCTACAGTCAACTCAACAGGAATCGACAAAGCATCACCTCAAGGCTCCCCTTGGCTTGGCCTCCTCTCGCCTTATAAAAGGGTAGGCCAGGGTTCGACAGAGAGGGGCGGACGAACCAACCAACCAACGAACAGACGAACAAAAAGAAGACGAAACAACCAACCACCCGACCGAACAACGAAAAGCAAGAGATCAACATCTCAAGCAACCGCCTTTCTCCTTTTTTCTCTTTGAGACTTGGGCTCGACACCCTCTCTCGCCTGCTTGTAACCCCTACACGAGCACCTCGGTGCAAGGAAATACAAACCTCTCCCCACCGCTGGACGTAGGGCCTTCTTTTGCCCGAACCAGGATAAACCCCCGTGTGTTCTCCTTGCATCACCATCCAGGAAAGAGTCACGCAGCATTTACTCGTTGGTTTAGGACCCCCCTCGGTCCGAATACCGACACCAAGCGATTGGATTGTTGGCTTTTGGTCTTTTGACTGGAGGTGTCAGGTGTGTACCCCTAGTTGTACGGTTGGAGCACCGAAGTTGTGTGGGGATGATTTGTGTACCCCTAGTTGTGTTGTGTGTTCTACAAATCAAGTTGTTCGGGGTTTGTACCCCTAGTTGTGCGGTTTTTGGGACCAGATTCCCTTATAAACTTGGCCAATTGTCTTCTTCTAATAATATTTTCAGCAAAGCAAAATCATTTGCCGTCTTTTTTTTAAAAAAAAAAGAGCAGTACATGTATCATGAGGATGACGCGGCAATTCCATTCAACAAACATAGCTTGCGCATAAACAAAAACCAATGTAATGAAGATGTAATTTTCAGATTTGAAGACAGAACTAGAAAGGAAATGCTTGTCTTACCCACATCGTAAATTGAATTCTCCATCACAATAAACACCAAAAGGTTCTAGAAGAAGAGATAATGTAGCTGTGAGGGTTTTTATGATCACCTGCAAGTGCAAAAAGGACATAACTAAGTCTTATTTTTGACTTCTCAGATAAAATAATTTGCAAGGGCTTGTGGAAATACATATTGGAAGATTCCAAATTTGATAATCAGGTAGAACCGTGTCCCCAATCTCCAGGGCTTCAATACAAAATTTACAGGAAAATGATGGTGTATGATTCCCTTCTCAGATGCATGATGCAGTAGAGGCTGCCCAGAACCAGAGCCACCTTCCCTCTTCAGAAAAGCTATTGTTTTATCTTCCCCACCTACATTTGATCAGACATAATAAACGCACACAAATGAAGACAACAAAATATGAAAGCTGCAAGTGCACCAAACAATATATATCATGAAGTGTATCAGAAAGACAAATGTAAGGGTTTGATTGTTTTAGCTGAAGATTGTGAAAAGCACCTTGTAGATTTTAAAGGCTGGTGGAAACCAGATTGCAGATTGCTGTAATCCGGTATTGAAATCTAGGGGTTTCTTTTAGCCTTGGATTTTAAAATTACAATCTAGCAATTGCAAGCTGAAACACTCTCTGGACTACAAAGAGAAATGATATAAGTAGACTGCTGCCTGCCTGCCACTGGACAATATTTGACTCTGAAAAGTGCCTCTATTTTGCTAATGCTACAGTAATCTTATGATGAACTACCTGATATTCTTAGCATCTAGTGTACTAAATAAGATTGCACCCCCCCCCCCCCCCCCCCCGCGGAATTACAACACGTCGATGCGACTCCAGTATGCACGACGGCAGGCCCACAGTGGTACCATACAAGAAGCTAATATATTAGGACAAAAAAGATTGCATTGTTCAAAATTATGTTACATTCCTGCTCTTTGAAATAACACTCCATATGCAAAAGCAAAATACAGTGACAGCTAAGAAGTAAGAACACAACACTACATGTATTCTCAAGAAAGCAATGTCTATAGGCATAACTTACCTAAACATGCAGTAATATATCTTCCAAAACAGTACATTGCAAATGCTTCATAACCATCACGTAGGATGCCACAGTAAACACTTGTATTTGGATTTATCAAAGAAATATACTGTTCCAAAAGAAGAATATTAGACACGCAGATGGAGTAACGTAGCACATAAATAAAGTGTTTTAGAGGCCTTACCGACTCAATTGCATAGCAAGGGACCATGAGAATAACACCCAGTACAAATTTCTGTTCCTGTACAAGTAGAACAGAACCTAAAACTGTGAAAATTATGCTTTGCCATGGTTCTTGATAAACAGAATTATGTAAAAAAATTGATGATAGGACTGCAAAAATAGAAACTAGAAACCTCTGGATTGTTGTATGCTGAGAGATGCTCAAATATCAGGTACATGGAGAGCGAAAGCGCAAGCAGCATGAAGAACCCAGCAACTAAAGTAGCCCATATGGGTGCGGAGTATTGTGCCATCAAGGGCACTAGGAGCCCAATATTGACCCTCATGGTGACAGACAACACTTCTTTGAACCGGTACGCTTTCAAAGTCCGTCAGCATCATCCAGCATCACCTTCCTTACTGGTACTTCAATCCAAATTAACGGGATCAAACCTCCTGGATCCAGACGCCCAGTCTATTATCTGCAATGTGAGCTCAAAAATGTGAAATCCTGAACCTGGGAAATTCATTCCCACGGACTGGTCGACGATCCATGAATTAAGCACAAAACATCCAAACGCAAACAATCTAACTAGTCCCGTAGAGTTGATATGAACTGAATACAGTACAGCTACATTGAGACCACCAACACGACCAACCCCACCAAAAACCTAGGCAACGAAAAGGGGTTGCAACCGACCAAAATTAAGCACGAAAACTCATCAGATCGCTCAATCTCCTCCGAGAAGAACCAGAAGAACGCGCAGCTACGTGACGGGCAAGAGAAGCTCCCGTGGGGCATGACCGCATGAATTTGAAGGAATTGAAGGGAACAGAGGAGCTTGAAGGGAACCTGAGCGGACGACTCGCCCAACCGGCTGTGGGGATGGGTCGGAGAGGCTGCCCCGTGCTGATTCCCCTGTTGGATCGAGGTGATTCGAGCGTCGCTGCGCGTGATTTCCCGCGAGCGAGACGGACGGGGAGGTGGAAAAGGGGGGAGCAAATCGCGAGCGCGAATCGTGACGGCGTCGCCCCCTCTGTCTCCTCTTCTCTTTCCAGTGGACCCCGCTGGTTTTCGGAAAGGCGACGACGTGACGCCAATTGGCTTTTGCGCTGGCGGGCGTGGGGCGTAGCGTAGCTGGGGGAACGCGGGGAGTCGGGGAGTCCGGGCCGAGCTGACTCTGGACAGGACAGCTTCATGGGGGGCGACGACGGTCAAGACTCGGTCTCTTCTAATAACTGGTTTAACTTTTCTCTGCAAACTTTAAAACCAACGTTGACACCCAAAACATGAACATGAAAGTTAAAGAATAAAGATAGACTAAACAACCACGTGTACATAAAAGTGATCAGATTTGAATTAAATCGGTCAAATTTGCAAAAATGAAAATTACAGAAAAACCACCCTCAAGCTAATTTCTCTATAAACATGAACACCGTTTAAACCGGTTTCGGTAGACCAAGGTCAAATGGAGATTTTCCTTTTGAGGCTCATCCAATCTCAAAACTTATAAATTATGTGTGTGTTTGCTACTAAGGCTGTCCGCACTGGGTCCGGTAAAGCCATCGTGCAGGAGGTTTTACTGGACCGAAGTCCCGCAGCGTCGTCCGCTATGCCGTCCGCTACGGTCCCGGACGAGCCGCGCGTACGCCAAACATAGCGGGATGCAGGGCATCCGCTATGCCCCTCGCCGGCCCCACCACCGACGCCGCCGCGCGCGCCGAAACGCCGGCCCGCCCGCCGCTCTCGCGCCCGACCGCCGCCCCGAGCTCGCGGGCCGCCGTCGCGCGCGGGTCGCCCGGCCCCGCCCCGAGCTCCTTCCGCGCCGCCCTACCCCGATCTCCACCGCACCGAAGGGAGCAGGGAGGGGGGCCGCGTCCGCCGTCGGACCTCCATAGCCAAGCCCGCCGAGCTCCACAGCGAGGTCCGCCGCTGCGCGAGGAGCCCGCGCGCTCGCCGAGGCCACGCGCCCTCCCCTGCTCCGCCTCGCCGGTTGGAAGCTCCGCCGAGGAAGCTCCACCGCGCCGCCGATTCGAGACCGGGGAGGAAGCGGAGAGGGAGGAGGGGGAGCTCCGCCGACGGCCGCCTGCTCCGGCCCCGACGCCGCCCCTGCTCCGCTGCACGGTGAAGAAGGACGAGGCGTGGAGGAGGAGGTGGTGGCGCCGCGCGGGCGAGCTCCACCGAGCCGCGCGGGGGAGCGCCGCCACCGGGCCGCGCGGGCGAGGTGGGGAAGAGAGCAGTGGGGGAGGAAACGGATAGAGGAGAGAGAGAGAGCGGCTGGGAGGAAAATGATAGAGGAGAGAGAAAAGGGAGAATGATAGCTGTACCCCACCAGCTGGTAGTTGGTATAGAGAATGAATATAGAGTATAGATGAGTGCGAGAGAAATAAGATTAGAGGAGAGAACCGATCATAGACAATTGGCCTTAGAACAAGCTTCAAATCGATCTCGCTGTTTAGAGCTTCCTCCGTGTATCTCAACCATGTGCGGCTCAAACGATCTAGCTCTCGCTAGTGCCTTGATCGGATTTAGCGTGAACAGCCAGACATCTTATAAGTTCTATCTCTTTCGTAAGAAGGCCGGTTTGTTTTTTTTAGTTAAATAATCGGTAAATACTAGACAAGAATTTTAAATCATAGAAAACATCTCTAAACTTTTTAAAATTCCCAAGAAAGAATTAAATATTTAGATTTGAAAATTTCAAATAAATATTTAGATTCACGAAAAACATCTTTGGAAACTTCGGAAAATGAGGTTTAGCTCTAGGAAAATAAGAAAAAATGTATAGGAAAATCTAGAAAATGTTTAAAATAAATGTATATTATGTGTTTAAAAACTTTGCATGGCAAGACAGATCTCAAACCCAAGATGTCTGGCTGCGCGTCTGCGCTACATTTGAGTGGCACCACTCCACTAAGACCGGCGAGGAGCGGCATCAGTCGCGTGCCCACGTTCAAATGTCAAATGAGAGAACAAGGTTCCAACAACATCGACACCATCAAGTGAACATCGAAATGAGAGAACATTTTGGACAAAGGCTATTGATCCATTTGATTCAGAAATTGTTTTCTTTACAAGGTTCCAACAGCATTCCTGAACAGGACAGTTCGTTATTAGCCGCAGTATAACGACCTGACCGACCGTCACTCGTCATTCAGGACATAGATAAAAAAAACAGTTAATCATAACTCTCCAAGGAAATTCGATGCACTTTTGGGCAACATCAACACGATGTTTTGTGCATCTTGTTCACGGAGTATGCTAAAAACTTAAAAAAATCCACCACCCCAGTTGAATTGGGCGATTCAACTAGATTGCACCTGAAGGAGGCGGTGTCCCTCCTGACTCCAGCAGGAACTGCGCAGGCAAAGTCTTGGCCGCGCACCCGAACTTGTAGGTACTGTACTTCCTGTGCACGCCAGTGAGCTTGCCAGTTCCAGCCTTCTGGTGAAAGTCTACCATCATCCTCGAGCACTCCCTGAGAGAACAGCAAAAGATACACAGAAAGTCAGGATACAGGTGCTTGTAAATGCAGTGAGGAAGTGACTTGAAATGGACTTACAGGAGTTGGTCGCTAGTGTATCTGCTATGTGACTCGCAAACCTTTGTCCAGTGAGGGCAACGATTAATAGCACATTGTGCAGTATAAACCGCAGCAGCAGCCAGATGCGAAGGCTGATAATTCAGCATTTGATATTCTACCAAGCAGAGCTCCAGCATGAAAAATGACACTAGCTCAAGCTGCGAGATACAACAGTGGGCAGTGTCAATCGTAAAACCAAAAGATCACTATTACTGGTGTTTTGTTTATCCAAGTAGACAAAAAGAAGATCAGAGTTTAGTGATATTTCACCTGTTTATCTGCATCTGCAGCTTTCAGAAACCTCTTCATGAAGACATAAGGTGTTGGAACAGACATGTTGAATTGCAGCGTGTTCAGAATCAACTTTTCCTGCTCAATCAGAAGATTTTCAACTCTTAGCCAAAAATAACAAATAATCACTATAATATAAAAGAAGAAAGAACGCAAGGGTATGCAAAACATGGAGAAATCATCCGAAAGATTACAATTGACATGGTGCACTGATGTAAAAGGGATAGAGTTGCATTTTTGCAGTAATATATGATATCATCATGATCAAGTGTACACCATCTTCTAAAAAAAGAAGACTGTGCAAGGATTTGCAGAAGTGCGAGAAATAATTCAAAAGATTACAAATTGACCAACTCTGTCATGTTCCACTTATGTAGAAAGGATATAATTACAATTTTGCAGTAAAAATCCATGTCTGCTGTAAGGAAATGTTACTTATTTGCTGATGTAGCATATATGGATCCTAATCTATGATCATTGTACGTTTAGATAATGCGGTATAAAAGAACCAAGCATGAATTCAGTGAGTGCAAATTGTATTTAGTGGATTACCATTTCTAGAATTTGCCCTTTTGTGTAGGCACGATCAGAAATGAGCACAAGGTCCTCAACAACTGGAACTGAGACCTCCTCATATTTGCAAGCAAGAAGCATAGCTGTGACTCCAACCAGTTGTAGCTTCTTCCTTGGAACCACTTCCTTTTCCAAGAATCTATCTATTATGTTTACCGTAAGAAAGAGCGTCTCATCCATGAGGTCAAACTTGTAGTGAACCTGGCAAAAGGATCAGCAAAAATATTAAAACATGCAGTTTCAGATCAGAACAATTTGTAAGGTTCATGCTTTTTGTACCTCAATCAGCCAGTCAATCAGAATCGCTCTCATCTTTGAGTTTATATCTTGTTGACTGGACATGTAATCAGGCCTTACACAACTCTTAGCCTGCATAAAGCACCACATTGGTAATACTGAAAAGATAATAAAAGCTGCAATAGAAAAATTCCAAGATAGTAGAAGCCTGCATAAGTCTTTGTGAATGTAAGGATACTGTCGGCAATAAGTTTCATTCTGGTGACCACGATTTGCTTCAAAAATACTGAAGGAACCAATTTTAGTAGTACAAAGACATTATCAACTGTTGTAGCTTTCACAGTTGTATAACAGATGAAGTGGTTCCAATCGTACAAGTATTATGTAGTGATGATTTTAGCGCAGCATAACTTTGCAATGTGTTGCACATGACAACTAGCACAATAGTTACCTACTCCTGGCTGTGAGGTGGACCAATGTGCTATATCAGTATCACTCGATTCAAAACATACTGACATTTTTTTACCTAGTTGCTTAAAATGCATAAAAGATATTAATCAACGTTAGACATGCATTTCCACATTATACCATACTGCAGTTAAGATTCTTGTCTGAAGTAGAATGATCCTTGCAGGTTTCCGGTCTAATTTATTCAGTTTCGCAAGGAAGTTGTTCATTCTTATAAGCACATTATAGATAAAGCATCTGCGCATTCGTGATATTCATCCAAAGGTTCAGAATTCATGATTTGAGATTATCTACCAAAAAGGAACAAGATAAGCATCGTCTGACAATAAACCACCTCATTTTCTCTGTAGAACTTGTAAAGCTCTTCAACATATTCTGTTGCTGCAAGCGGGTTCCCCGAGTCTGCACTGTCAATATCCATGAGCGATTCATCTTGGTTCATCTCCTTGTTCTCTGTCTCACCCTGCATTGCCAAACATAACAGTAAGCCAGAGCCATGGCAAAGATGCCCAAAACCCATCCCTTTCTGAGCAAGAGCACAAATCAGAAGTGCCAATACCATGTCGATGTCACTATCACTATCGTCGACCGGCTCGTAGAGTTCCACGTCGATATCAACGGTGCCATCGCCGATTGATTCCTTCTGTTGATCAACTCCGGGTTCTGGATCAGTTAGGATCGGCTGATATTCAGTTAGGATCGGCTTACATTCAGGTTGCCCTTGGTTGCTCGCCAAGGAGGCGGCAAATTTCCTGTACAACCAAAGCAATTCCCAGATCAAATCAAAGCCTGCAAGAAACGTCAGAGGTGCAAGAACAGCTAGCACGCGTCCTAACCTTGTCATGGGCCGGCTGCTTGGCAACGCTGTCTTCTTTTCGTCCCTTCTACTCTTCCTGAAGAGAAGAAAGGAACGCCACGGTTAAACAGATTTGGACACCAAGAACCATGAAAAAGACACGATCTTGGGGGCAGGAGATTACTGCAGCGTGGGCTTCTTGGCGACGGCGCAGGGGTACGGGGCAGCCTCGACGAGGTTCTTGATGTCCGTGAGCGCGCGCCGGCTCCCCATCTCTGCACAAATCAGGAGATCAAAACCATGGACTCGCGAGCAGCAAACAATCCAAGAAGAGATCAGCCCGGGCCGCCGCCCGCACCCACCTCGGACGCCTGGCGCGGGCTTCCCCGCCGCTGGCCTCCTGTTCTCATCAGCCGCCCTCGCCGCCATCGTCCCCGACGCCGACCTGCACACAGCACACGGCGTCGGCTCAGGATTCGATTCAAGAAACGCCCACCGATCCAGCCGAGACGCGGCGGCGGTGCCTTACGGACGCAGGAGCCCCGGAGCGACGCGGACCATACGAATGCGGGGGGCGGCGGCGGCGTTAATAATACCAACCAGAGCAACGGCTCTCTAGTCCTACTCTCTCTCTCTCTGGCCGCCTCCTTGGGATTCGAAGGAGGAGAGAGATAGAGAGGAAGAGGATTGGAAAGATTTTGGAGCGGGTTTTATTTTGTTTTTAGTTTGTTCTTGGAGGAGAAATCGGAAGAGAGCGTTGAGAGGGAAGCGGGCTGGGGTTTGTCTAGGGGCTGGGTGGGATGCCTAGATGCAGCGAGGCTGCGTGAGAGGGAAGGGGAGAATTTGAAAAGGGGAAAAGCAGGCCAACGGCTAGTGGGCCGCTGGACCGGACAGCTCGAGAAGGGCCGGCCGTCTGCCCGTCTGTAACGGTCGCCTCCCCTCTCCGAACGGGCATGCACGTGCACGTGTGTGTTTCAAACAGACGGCTCCGGTTGCGCTCTGCGCGGCTACGCCGGTGCCGTCCGACTGACCGGTGGGCCGTGGTTCTGTGGCGCGCGTTTCGCAGTGACGCGTGGGCATGTTGGTGTACATGGGATCAACTTGTAAGCGGGTAGCGTGAGCGACTCCGAGTCGTGTCTCTCGTCACTCACGCCCGACGCCCCTCCCAGTCGCCCCACTGCTCGCCGCTCCGCTCCAGTGCTCCACTGACCTAGGTGCGATCGGACGGACGGGATCGTGTGGTCCAGTGAGAAGCCGCGAGACAGGAGAAAGGAGATGATGGGCCTGCCCTGGGAGCCGCTTGGCAGAGACTAGCGAGGGCTCATCTGATGGCCTCTCATACCGATTTCTACGCTGGTAGTACATGTTCTGCATACACCATCTGTTTGAATAGGGAGCAAGAGGGAACGGGTTTGTATAGTTCCTAGCTTCCAGTGTAAATGAAGTAATTCCTATTTGATCCCCACTAGAATCTGTACAAAATTTTAACGTCTAGATGAGAAAAAGTGATTTTGGCCTCGTTTAGGTTGCAAATTTTTTTGTAATTTTGCTACTACTTTCATTTGTATTTGGTAATTAGTGTCTAATCATGGACTAATTAGGCTTAAAAGATTCGTTTCGTGATTTACAACCAAACTATGTAATTAGTTATTTCTTTTACCTACATTAAATACTCTATACATACGTCTAAAGATTGATGTGACGGAGAGTGAATGTAAAAATTTAGAATTCGGAAGGAAAGTAAACAAACCCTTTACGGAGAAAACTGCTCGACGCTGCCAAACAGCCTAAGATCGCATGACTTTCAGATTTGTCATTAAATTATTTGGCAGGGATAGCTCATACGCTGTCACGCTGCTCCACTGTCACTGTCCTTTTGACTGATTGCCGTTGCGCATGAAGCCATGGACTGATTGATTTGAAACCTTAGCTCTAGTGGCTGAGCCTAGGCGTAAGGGAGCGGGCCGCGGGCGTATGTAAGGCCTTGTTTACGCTCTAAATTCTAAATTTTTACGCTCTTTTCATCACATCAAATTTTAGACACATGCATGAAGCATTAAATATAAATAAAAAAATAACTAATTGTACAGTTTGGTTGTAAATCACGAGACGAATCTTTTGAGCCTAATTAGTTCATGATTGAACACTAATTGTCAAATACAAACGAAAGTGCTACAGTAACCAAAGTTGAAAAAATTTGCAATCTAAACAAGGCCTAAGTATTTTAACATTCTGACATACGTACTGCAGCTGCAGTACTATCAGAGTCTCAGAGTCAGAGACTCGCCCCGATCAGGAAATACACATAGCAGTGGATTTTATTTCAGTCAATGATTTCAGTTCAGTATCCAGCTTAGCAGATATATCATCAACTGTGGTCAACTACTTGGCATGATTTACGGATTATGGATTCTGGAGCACACAACCACAGTTCCAGCTAGTGCTCGAGGATTTCCTATTGCACGATGACAAAGGGTTTGGATTCGCCCGAGCCTTCACCATAAATTTGCTGCGTGCAAATGAGACGGTGCAGCAAGAAGCCGTTGTTGCACCACCATCAGCAGCCTTTAGGGCTGTGCTAGTGGCATGTGTCACGGTGGCAGAGCATGTGGGTGCCGCCGGATGGGGTTCAGAAGGGACCGTGAAGGTCACGTGAAAATCCACCATTCCATTGAGTTCAGAAAATCTTACCAAATCTACAGTCTACTAAACAAGAGCTTCGCCAGAGAGAGAGAGGATGGTTACAATGGGATTTGTTTGACTGTGCGGTCTCCAGCTACAGCATGTGTGTCAATCCACCGTTCCTTCAGAATCCTATCTCAATTGTCTGTCACGCCTGTGCACTTATGAGTTATTGGCAAGGTAATAAATAGCGTATAGCGGGTTGATAGCGGATTGGCGTCGAGGTAGCGGATTGCGGATAGCGGGCGATATTGCGGATGATAAGTTCCAATAGCGACACCCGATAGTCTCATATAATTTTAAGTACATATATCATGAATAATGAGTATAAATAATTTTAAGTGTATATATCATGAATAATTTTAAGTTTCACAAATGATACGTGAGTATTTAAATTTAGAGTGTGAGTCATAGTGGGCTAGACTAATTAGGGATATTTGCTTCCATGCTATTGCGGCCTACCACGGGCAATTGCGGCCGCAATATCGGCCCGCTATTCAGAATTGCAGCCACAAAGTTCCATGGTGCAAAGTTTAGAGCGCTACCTCGTAACAGTAGCGGCGATGGACCGCTACCGCTATTGCGGGTGCAATTGCGGCCGCTACCGCCGCTATTTATTACCTTGGTTATTGGGTAGGGCTCAATCTGAAGGAAGACAAGGAACTCCTGGAAGCCGGTGTCAACACAATGTTCCAGATTGCGTTGAAGTTGCTGAACAAGAAGATGAAGACAGACACGATTCTACTACTGAAGAATGACTCCGAGAACAGCCAGAAGGACTAAAGCCCCGATGGTGGCGGGCCTTTATCTGCGATGCATATCTGAGAGCTTGCTGGCTCTTTTGTGTCCTATCTTTAAACTTCCGTAATAATGTTCTGTGCCTGTTGATACCTTGGGCTACACGTTAGATTTTGCTAAGCTTTCTGGCAAGTTGGGTAGGTGTGCTAGTAGTAAGCTGCAGTATGATACTCTTAGATGTCTGCTTTCCTTCTGATAGTTCTGGCTACTCTGTTCGAACACTGTATTTCCGTTTTGAGTAATGGAAACGGTGGAAACCTCCGGTTCGAAAAAAACAACGCCAGAAACATCACACTTGTTCCATGTGATCCATTGTGCATGCTAGGCTAGAACGGAGCACGCATGCCGATAAAAAGAAGCCTCAGAGCATCTCTAAGAGTACCCTATTTTCCTTCCTAATCCTTAGTTTTTAGTAAGATGAGAAAAAACATCTCTCCAACAATTCCTAATCTATGCTCCTAAAATTTACGTACTTGTTAATCCTCCCCCGTTGCGCGCAACTTTGCACGTAGTAGCGGTCACGCGAATCCCATGCGTATCGGTCAATCTAAAAGTGAAAGAGTGTGGAAAAGAATAAGAAATAGAAAATGGTTCCTGATACAAATTTACGAGAGAGAAAGAATATATAAAAGTGGTTACGATAATTTAAAACTAGTATAGGATTCCTGATATAAAATTGTCTTCTACGTTTTAGGAGTAGATTATTAGAAACTCTTAGAGATGGTCTTCTTTTTTTTCTGCCAATATCTTTTTAAGAGTTATAAAACTACATGTTTTTAGGAGAAAAAATAAGGTATTCGGAGATGCTCTTACCAGCATACGGAACGAAGACACAAGCTCAATAGCACAGCAATAGCAAAACAGCAGCACTACTCTCGAGTCTCAGACTCTTGGGTGACACACACACGTAACAAACCAGCGGACAGCAGCCAACTAGTTACACCGAGCTCCAATTCGCCTCTTAGTTTCCTTCTCCGCCATGTGTAGCACCAACTAACCTCGTTATGTTAACATGGATATGTACAATATTTTTCTACGGATCTGTAAGACTGTTTTCACCTTCAGCAAATGCTGTACACCTCACTGCTGCTCCTCCACTGGGACAGATGGATATACATGTACATGGACGCACAGAGGAAGCACCAAACTAACCTATTTCAATTTTTGAGTATGTAACCGTCCAACTCAAATAGAATCCTGTCAAGTCCGCTCGGTTGAAGGTGAAGGTGGTTGAGTTTGTTCTATTGGCTTTGCCGATTTTTGAGGAGGGCCACATAAACTCAAAACGACCTGAAAGATTTAGTAATTTATGGGTGAAGTTCTTTTACGTGATTCTGTGGAAACAATAAGAGATGCCAGACAAATTATCTAGATCCTAACCGGTAGGAAGATAAGCCCATGCAGGAACCCAATGATGACAAGTGCCAAATACATTTGGAAGTAATAGACCTGTAGTCATATTGACATGATAAATGTGCAATTCAAGCTAATATGTAACTAGAATTTTAGGTTCAATGTGGATTCAGAAGTCGGTACCACAAAAACTTCAGATTTCGCAAAACGTAGGACAATAACTCCCACAAGTTTGGTCAAGGTGATTCCACTGAAAAGCCAAAAAGTGTGTCAGACTATGATAATAAATATTGAAGTGTAGATATAACAAGCAAATCCAGTTGACGCCAGTTTTAAGTCTTTTGTAAGAGTAAGATTCTTGCACAAAACAGTCAAATTTTAACATCTAAGAGTTGTTGTAAAAACACTTACCCATGCACATGAATGCATAAATTCAATCAACCAAGGATAAGTTGTAAAACCAATTAAAGTGTTGCAGTGATTAAAGCTTAAATCTTCCTCCTGTTTCTTATTTCCTTAGGAGAATGCAATCTCTAACCTGAATACAGATGCACCCATCGTGGATAGAGCCTGCCTTGCACGAGTTTCTCTGTCCCCAGTGCCAATCTATAAAACAATAAGAGAAAAAACCAAGTGTTAAGTCATGGTGTGTGCTGTGGAAAAGAACAGCTAACAAACAGTTAAGCTAAATATATTTGTTTAGAAGTATGTTTATATCAGGAAAAAAACAGCTATGCAGTTCTGTTTTAATGGGTTGTGTGGCATTAGAATTATCATGTTCCTTGCTATGAGAACTTATGTAGACTGTACACTAAGTATATATAATTAAAATGCTTCCACACTGAAGTCCAAAACTGAATTACTAGATAAGTGCAATTGTGTGAAACAAAGTTCAGCGGAAATGGCCTGAAAAATGTGGCATCTTCATGCCAAACCTTTTAGATTCTTCAAATGTAGTATAAAGATGCTAGGTTTAGATCTTCCCAGTGATTACATAAATCAGCAAAATTCAAAGAATTAGGACTGACAATTCCAAATGTACAATGCACCTACCATAAAGGCATGCGTGATATGAACACAGAACTCGACAGCGATTCCTATCGACATAACAAGGTTTACAACAGCAATTGCATTGAGCTGAATACCAAGGATGACCATCACCCCCTGCAAAACAATTTCAGAGCAAAAAGGAAAATATAAATTAGAGTAAACGGTAATTTAGCACTGCAAGAGAATAGAATGAATATCATTACTAGGGGTGTAAAATTGTACTGTGATTCCCTAACATCATATAGACTAGGTTATATTATATATACAAATACCCAGGAGTGCAGTACATGGCAATAATGGCAGGTGATGTAAAGGGGACACCTTTTTAGATTCATTTATAAAGGTTTCCAGTTTTATATTTCAGCATGATTATTACATGTTGTAGCATAGCTAGGTAACATATCCACAGGCTTCACCAATGGTTGCGAATCCTATAATTTACTTAGTTGCCTCTAACAAAAAACGGCCAGCCTAGGGGAAATAGGTGGTTTCTTAATTAAGAACAAACAAATAGGCACCCAAATTCGCCTCGACAAGGACTTGAACCTAGGTGGCCCTTGACCAACTGAGCTAGCCTCAGTTCTTCATTAGTTCAGCGATCAAACAAATCATACCATGACCTGTCATGGGCATTAGGCCCTAGGGTAGCTAGACATTGGCTATGGAGTTCATAGCCTCGATCTGTAGGGTTGGGGCGAGGTTTTACCCCTCAGCGCCCTGTTGTTGATTGAAGGGGGTGAGATTAAGAAGTTGACATATTGTTTTTGCTTGATTCCAGAAGGTTCGATTACACCAGACTAAATAGGCACCTAGGGGCGACCGCGCCCTACGGCACCCACATGACATGACCTGATAAGCCCACTTGATTTTAATAGCGTACTTCAAATCTGGTATGTGCATTACATACTCATTAGGAATAAATAATTAAGCTAAATAATTCTCAAACGTATTCAAACTCCAAGAGTATGCATTCTTAAAAGAGGGTCAAACATACCATCAGATCCAAGACTATCATTGCTAGCACAATTAAAATGATTGCTGAAGCCCATATACTGAAACCAGGATAAGATAATGAATATAAGGATCCAATAAATAGAGTACAAATTGGAAATAGCTAGCACTAGTGTTAGGCAATAGAATATCCCCTGCTAATTATGGATAGCATAGCCATAATTAGCAGCTGTAAATCAGGGAATTAGCAGATGTAAATCAGTGATTAGTTGCTATAGTTAGCAGATGTAAATCAGGGAGATTACCCCCTGCCTTGTAAAGCAAGGCCAGCCGGCCATATAATAGAAGGCGTCCCCTCACATTGAGGTGTGGCCAATTGCCCCAAACTCTATTCTCTTCTATTCTTCTACATGGTATCAGAGAACCAGGCCCTGACCTGATTTCCCACCTCCCACGCCGCCCCTCCTCCTTCTCCTCCCATGGGAACCGAATCAGACCTCACCTCTGCTACTAGTGGCGCCCTAGGGGCTGCTTCTGCTCCGGCCATCTGCCCCTTCGCCACTATCAATGTCAAACTGCATGTCCCCATGGTCCTCGAGTTGAAGCCCTCCAACTTCACCAAGTGGTCGACGGCTTTCCGCGCCATGTGCGGGAAGTTTGGCCTGCTGCGCCACCTCGACCCCGCCTCCCCCGCGCGCCCCACCGACGACGCATGGCAGCAGGCTGACTTCTGCGTCCGTGGATGGCTGTACAGCACCGCCTCCGATTCCGTCCTCAACCTCGCCATGACCGACCCGCAGCAAACGGCATGCGCGCTGTGGCGGGCCATCGACGATGTGTTCCAGGCGAACAAAGCGCCTCGTGCTATCTTCCTCAATCACGAGTTCCACTCGATGATTCAAGGGGATTCCTCCATCGACGACTACTGCGTCCGCATGAAGGCTAAGGCCGACGAACTGCGCGATGTTGGCCAGACCGTCCTCGAGAGCACCCTCGTCCTCAACCTTCTGCGCGGCGTCAATGAGGTCTATTCTACGGTCGCCGACAACATCGCTGGGCAACAGCCCCTTACCTTCTCCTCCGCTCGCCATCAGCTTCTCCTCAAGGAACTGCGGCTGCAGAATGACGAGAAGGTACGTGCTGCCTCGGCGCTCTTCACTGCTGCATCCTTTCCTGCTGGTGGCCAGCAGAAGCAGCAGCAGGACAACCGGCGCCCCAACAGCAAGAAGGGCGGCCAGCAGCCCTCCGCCTCTGGCGGCCACAACCCCACCCGGCGCCTACCCTGGGGTTTTAACCCCTGGACCGGCGAACGCGTGTCTCCTGGTGAGCGGGTCACCCCTCCTGGACAACGCCGCCATGGTGGCTTCGGCGGGTCTGGTGGCCCCAACGCCCCGTCTGGGCGCCGGCAGGGCCTCCTCGGGCCTCCTCCCCAGGCACACACAACCTTCGCTCCTGCGGCCACCTCCGGCACCTCCAGCAGCGCCACCTGGGATGCAGCCGGCCTCATCGCCACCCTCCAGGCCATGAACATGCAGGGCACCTCACCCTGGGTCGTCGATTCCGGCGCCTCAACACATATGACGTCCTCGGATGGTATGCTTACCCAGCACCTACCCCCTTCCACCTCCTCAATAACAGTTGGTAATGGCACCACCATTCCAGTCACGTCTCGAGGTCACTCCATCCTACCCACTCCCGCATCTAATTTTATTCTTAAAAATATCCTTGTCGCACCATCTATAGTTCGTAACCTGCTCTCTGTTCGTCAATTCACTCGCGACAATAGCTGTTCATTTGAATTTGACGCCCATGGTTTTTCTATCAAGGATCTCCGAACGGGACAAGTGACTCTCCGCTGTAACAGCGACGGGGACCTCTACACCATGCCCGCCTCCACGCCAGTTGCCCTCTTGGCTGCTTCGTCGACCCTATGGCATCAACGTCTCGGCCATCCAGCACCTACTGTCTTAGCGCACCTTAATAAAATTCATGCTGTTACCTGTAATACAGTAGATCGCTCCCTCTGCCATTCATGTCAGTTAGGCAAGCACACACGTCTACCGTTCAGTTCTTCGCATTCCACAACTCATGCGCCCTTTGAACTCGTTCACTGTGATGTATGGACATCACCTATCAACAGTCTGTCTGGTTTTTCCTACTATTTGGTGTGTCTAGATGATTACAGTCATTTTTGCTGGGTTTTTCCTCTCCGCAAAAAGTCCGATGTTCACCAACATTTAGTTGAGCTCGCTGCCCTCGCACAAACTCAGTTCAGCCTACCCATCAAATGTATTCAAGCTGATAATGGCACTGAATTCCTAAACACCACCACCACCCAATTCCTCGCTGCTCGTGGCACCCACCTCCGCCTCTCCTGCCCCTACACATCCTCCCAAAACGGCAAGGCCGAACGTATAATCCGCACCCTTAATAATTCCGTTCGCACTATGCTCCTCCATGCCTCCCTGCCACCCACCTACTGGGCCGAGGCCCTCCTGACAGCATGCTACCTACTTAACCGACGTCCATCCTCCTCCATACAGCATGACGTTCCCTTCACTCGCCTGCATAAACAGCCACCCACCTACAGCCATATGCGTGTCTTTGGGTGCCTCTGTTACCCAAATCTGCAGGCCACCTCCAAACACAAGCTCGCACCTCGCTCTGCGGCATGCGTCTTCCTTGGATATCCACCCTCTCACAAAGGGTACCGCTGCCTTGATCTCTCGACCCGTCGCATAATCATCTCCCGTCATGTCATCTTCGACGAGTCCACGTTTCCCTTTACAGCAACACCTGACACCCCATCCCCCACCTCCCTAGATTTCCTCTTAGACGACGATATGGTTTTGGTGCCCTGTCCTACTGTTATTGCAGGTGGAACTCCTCCCTCGACGCCCGTGGTCGCTTCATCTATCTCGGATGTCGAGCCACCGCCCACCGACGCCGCCCCTACATCACCAGCAGTTGGATCCGCTTCTCCGGCACCGGGCGGGCGCCCCCCTGTGGTCCCCTTTCCACGGGTCTACATCCGACGCCCCCGCACGGTGCACGCCCCTGCCCCGTCACCGGCTGCCCCGGCGCCTCCAGTTCCGCCGGCGCCACCCGTGCCTTCGACAGCGCCTCCAGCACCACCACCGCCACCTCCGCCACGGGTCACGCGCACCATGACTGGTGTCATCCCTCGCGTCAGCTATGAAGGGCTGACGGCCACATCATCCTCGACCTCGCCTCTCCCGACGAACTATCGCAGCGCGTTGGCCGATGCCAACTGGCGCGCAGCAATGACGGATGAGTACCAGGCTCTTGTCAACAACAACACCTGGCAACTCGTCCCGCGTCCCCCCGGCGCCAACATCGTGACGGGGAAATGGCTCTTCCGCCACAAGTTCCACGCCGATGGATCTCTTGCCCGCCACAAGGCTCGCTGGGTGGTCCGCGGCTTCTCTCAGCGCGAGGGCATCGACTACGACGAGACCTTCAGCCCGGTGGTCAAACCGGCAACCATTCGGACCGTCCTCAGCATCGCCGCATCTCGCGCCTGGCCGATCCACCAGTTGGACGTGAAGAATGCTTTTCTTCACGGCCATCTCGAGGAGACTATCTACTGCCAGCAGCCACCAGGCTTCGTCGATCCTGGCGCCCCCGACAGCGTCTGCCTCCTGCAGAAGTCCTTGTACGGGCTGAAGCAGGCTCCGCGGGCCTGGCACCAGCGCTTCTCCACCTTCGTCCGACTGCTCGGCTTCGTCGCCTCCGCCTCCGACGCGTCCCTCTTTGTTCTACAAGAGGGGACGCATCTCGCCTACCTGCTACTGTACGTCGACGACATCGTCCTCACCGCCTCATCCACGGCTCTCCTTCAGCGCATCACGGCCCAGCTGAGCTCTGAGTTTGCCATGACGGATCTTGGCACGCTCCATCACTTCCTCGGCATCGCCGTCACACGCTCCTCCGACGGCCTATTCTTGTCTCAGCGCCAGTACGCCGTCGACCTCCTTCAGCGTGCAGGCATGGCTGAGTGTCATCCTACGGCAACACCTGTTGACACTCAGGCCAAGCTCTCCGCACATCACGGGGAACTCCTGTCAGAGAAGGACGCCTCCGAGTATAGGAGCCTGGCTGGGGCGCTCCAGTACTACACCCTGACTCGTCCTGATCTGGCTTATGCTGTCCAGCAGGTGTGTCTCTTCATGCACGCCCCCCGCGAGCCGCACCGTGCGCTGATCAAACGCATCCTGCGCTATGTGAAGGGCACCCTCTCATCGGGTCTACACATCGGCGCCGGGCCCGTAGACAAGCTGACGGCTTACTCTGACGCCGACTGGGCAGGCTGTCCTGACTCCCGACGCTCTACCTCCGGCTACTGTGTATACCTCGGTGACACTCTGGTCTCCTGGTCCTCCAAACGCCAAACCACAGTGTCACGTTCCAGCGCCGAGGCGGAGTATCGTGCTGTGGCTCATGTGGTGGCCGAATGCTGTTGGCTCCGCCAACTCCTCCAGGAGCTCCACCTACAGCTACCCTCTGCCACCGTTGTCTTCTGTGACAATGTCAGTGCCATCTACATGACGGTCAATCCCGTCCACCACAAGCGAACGAAGCACATCGAGATCGACATACACTTCGTCCGCGAGAAGGTGGCCCTTGGTGAAATTCGGGTCCTTCATGTGCCCTCTTCTCATCAGTTCGCCGACATCATGACTAAAGGACTTCCGACGGCATTGTTTCTAGACTTTCGATCCAGTCTTTGCGTCCGGGAGCCTCCCACTGCGACTGCGGGCGGGTGTTAGGCAATAGAATATCCCCTGCTAATTATGGATAGCATAGCCATAATTAGCAGCTGTAAATCAGGGAATTAGCAGATGTAAATCAGTGATTAGTTGCTATAGTTAGCAGATGTAAATCAGGGAGATTACCCCCTGCCTTGTAAAGCAAGGCCAGCCGGCCATATAATAGAAGGCGTCCCCTCACATTGAGGTGTGGCCAATTGCCCCAAACTCTATTCTCTTCTATTCTTCTACAACTAGGATTATGAATGGGCTCAGTCACTCAGCTGACCTGCTGGTAACTATGAAGCAAACAACAAATATGGCACCTGCAATTTTTTTGCACAATGAACATGATCAGATTAAATGTGACAGATATCTTACTACTTCATTATATGATTGTGTCTAGCAGCTAATTCAAAATTAAGAAAATCTATGGAGTAAAAAAAACATCCCCCCCTCCTCCTTTTTTAGTGGTGATGTATTACTTTCGTTTTCATGTAGGATATAAATGGAGTGGAAATGTACTTTCGTGAAGAAAATATATAGCATTCGTTTGTTTAAAAAAAAACTAATACTGTAACGAAAGATTCAGCTAGAAGCCTAGCTGGATGGGACCACTTCAGCCAGAACATTGTGCAACTGTTCACAACCTGACTGGGACCTCTCCAGGTCTAGGCGGGGATCCTCTCCCCTACATAGTTTGCTCTCAAAAAAAAAGCTGGGAAGGAACTCACCAGTTTCAAGCAAAATACCCGGAAGTTTCATAAAATACTGTATGAATGACTAACATGTAGCAATCAATTCACTGGAAACTCACTCTAGTACTCTACCAGTACCAGTTCAATGAATCATAAGACCAGTTCATATTAATTGGCACTCAACAACAGTTGTTTCTTCTGTGCAATCTGATGAACTAATTCGAGGAGTAAACAATCATATGACAGTCTAGCAAGAATGCTCTATGCTGCGTATTTATATTAAGATACTAATTGAATATACTAGGAGTTCTCTTTTATATCAAGAGTTATACTGGGTCAAAATTTCGTGAATCGGGATACCAGTGCAACAAAGATGTCATAAGACAACATTAAATAAAATAACAAATAGCGGATTTAGTTACTAACCAAGGCAAACACATATGTTCATGATAGCTGTCTTCCACACGCTTAGGTATTGCTCAAAGAATATATAGAACACGGAATATGGGAAAATATTCATCTGCATGAATAAGATATACCAAAGGGTTGTTAGAAAGTACAACTTGGAAAACTCTCAGAAGCAACCCTTGCGAAATACTCCCCCAGGTCCAAATTACAGATCACTTTAGCTTTGCCCTAATGACAACTTCTCTAACTGTGCCCAAGAATTTAGAAAAAAAAAATATTAACATCTACAAGTTAAAATAAATGCACCACCAAGACATATTTCATGGAGAATTTAATTAAACTAATTTGATGTTGTAGATGTTGATGCATTTTCTATGAGCTTGGTCAAATGCAGAGAAGTTTGACATAGGACAAAGCTAAAGTGAACTATAATTTGAACAGAGGGAGTATCAAACTATCATTTCATGCACCTCAGCTGAAAAGATAGAGCTAGCACAATGAGATTTCTCCAAATAAGCAGTAGCTTGGCTGGTTGGTGCTATCAGTAAATTTCTTAGCCAGCTATCTCTCCCTATGATAGAGAAAAAAAAGGAGCATAATCTATTTTATTCTTGAGTTTGCAGCAGGAGAAAGTAGATCAAGAGAACAAACAGGTTTTTGTTACACTATATAGTCAATATCCACTGTCCAATTATCCATACTTGTTATATTTGAAGGCTGTACTTTTTATACTTTTCACTAATATATTGTCCTGGTCTAAAAATGTGTTGCAGCCAAGGTACCTGTAAATCTTTGGACATTTTAGAACTGAAGTCCCGAGCAGCTCTCATTGAGTTAACATAGTCACTCTAGCAAAAATAAAAATAAAATACTGATTAGTTTTGGCAATGTTGAAAGGAAATACAGGCATAATCATAATGGGTTGCATGCTAGTTTACTACCTGCTTGTTAAGGGGAGTATGGTATGTTCGGAATGCCGACGCTTGTATAATGCCACTTTCATAACCTGAAAAAGAAAGATTCATCAAGAACACTAGTTCACTACCTGCTTAGTGGAAGTCTATATGTTACAAATGATTTCAGATCCTAAAAGACAGTGCAATGATAAGGTACACAATCATAAAACACTACACACACCACTGAGGTCTAAACTTGTTGAATAAGCTCCTTTTCCCCCTTTAGAACAATCACTCGATGGAAGTGCATCAAGAAACCATGGAAGTTTATCTCTGAATTGGGTTGTGGATGGACGCCCATTATCCAAGTCTGAGTGTAGGAAGCACTGATACAAAAGCATGTCAAGTAGATCAGAAACATTTCATTGCTACTCGTGATATATAGTAGTGCGTGGATTATGGTTGAACCATACAATTTAAGCATTTCTCCATTGCATATAATAGGACACAGTAATACAAAAAACAATCATCTGGAATTGATCAATAAAGTAAAAGGCACAGAGATTACAGGTATTACCGTTGTACAGTTACTGCAGGTGCTGCCTTTGACGCAAGAGCCTGAAACCTGATCGTGTTGGCAGCATGGAGGCTGTAAAGTACAGGTTTGAATGTTACTTACCATATTATGAGATGAAAAAGGTGCACTCAAAAAGTTAATTTCTTAGTATAGCAACTGTTGCTACTTCAGTATGTGCAGCAATGTATTCTTATGAAGTGATCCACAGGTTTCCTGTGGTGATGAGGCAAGGAAGATGCATTTTTCTTGTTGCTGCGCTTGCCTACAGTTTGCTCCTCCAAATGTCTACACATTGGAGAAAAGATATTCCATGGAGTGACCAGCTACCGTTTTCTTGGTTAGTACTAGTCATCCTTTTTATTTCTCACAGTGAGGGAGGTTTCCAGTGATTCAGATAAGAGTTCTGTTTTGGTCAAATCCAAACAAATATGGTAAGCCAAGCAAGGAAATAGTGTATAACCTGATCATCTGGAGGGCAGTAATTTCCATTCACAAATTTCCTACAGCATCCAAATGCTTCAGGGGACATCCAAATTAGGAAGTCATCAAGCCATGAAGCAGCAGGTTTAGCAATGTAACTGGTCTCAGGGGATAATGATTGTCTTGATATCTGCATGATTGAAACAGTCATGTTGTGCAATCTTCACAACAAAATGAACTGTTGCACCAGATGCTCATTTTGCAGTGTGCACTCTGCACTGGGTAGCCTTATACTAAACAAGCACATATCTGATATATATTGCACTACTAAATTGGGCTAAGAATAATTTACCACTGAATATATTCTGCAACAGAACTTTGTTAAAACACAGGAAAATGATATACCTCATTCAAAAGAGAATTTGAATTACACTGGTTGATTGAACATATTTGATTCGTATGCACCGATGCAGAGCTGGAAAACAATATAAAAGAAACCATAAATCAAGTTTGTCTATCTCTGTTAAGCATGCAACTTAAAAGAGCTTCAGGGCGCATTCAAGAAAAAGAGCTTCAGGGTGCAATTCGGTGACCTTAAGGATCTCCACCGTCCCTATTTAGTCCAACAATTTGTACTTGTTTTCAAAAAAGAGCAACTAAATTGTCTCATGTCAAGCAACATAAGAAACTTAGTTTGTTTTTTAAAACTTTTTTGCATATCAGGAACAAAAGGATTTGCTATTGCTGTTATTATGCCCATATCAGGAATTAACGAAACCTGAAAGTTTAGTTATTCAGGACTTTTTTTCCATAAGAAAGAAAGCATATATCATATGCAACATTTGTCACAGGAACCACACATGACAGTGAGTTGACCATATTTGAAGAACTAAGGAAGATGGAAGAGTCAATATTACATTTGTTATATTTGCACGTAATGTGACTCTTTTCTTTGAGAAACTTTAGGAGCGCTATTGTTACACATGAATACCTGTAATTGAAGTCCTTCACAACAAAGTATAATGGTGGACCGACTTTCATGTACTTTGCAAGGTCGTCAAAATAATCCTGGAAATACAATGATCAGAGTAAGCTAAAGGAAGGTGACTCAAGAAGCGCTCGAAACTCTTTAGTAGGAAACCTGTAAATAGGAATTTCGTGGCAGAGCAATTTGCTGCTCCAGTCCTGGTTGCAGTCTAGTAGACAATGCCTAATTAGAACAGAGGAAACACTACAGGTGAGTGATAAGTCAACAACTGATTCTTTTGGAGAAAATGCAGGAGTGCATAAGGAGAAATGGTCAGGATGCTCAGTCACAATGAATAAGGCCTAGATCAAAGATGCAGTTAGGAAATGCATGAAACCATAAAACATCAGTGCCAGGCGTGTCCCCATAATGTGATTGTAAGAAATTTTTAAAGAAAAAAAGAGAAAAATGATCCATGCTCTTAGAAACAGGATAATCTTTGCAACGATGTTAGCGTGATGCTAGTAGTATTGATATATATTTTCTAAAATTGGAAACTTGGTAACAAAACAAAACCAAAACCTGACATGCCTGCCACCATCTTACTGCAGGCTAGGTACAGCTGTTTTATGAATGACAGGGAGAAGGGTGGTGGCCACTGACTCCCTCAGTAATACTCCACACATACATAACCCATGGACTTCTACAGGTTTTGAATGCAACAGTTTTTTTTTCTCCAACACGCAGGAGAGCAGTGTAATCTTTAAGAGGGAGGGGGGGTGGGGGGGGGGGGGGGGGGGGGTCATGTTCTTTAGGACCTCAGTTGTTACTTCGGCAGCTAAGATTTCCTAGTAGAGAACCAGAGTTTGAGAATTAGGAAATTCCAGTCTTATACACACGAACACTTCAAGACACTACCCCTGATTTCTGCTCTAATTTCTTAGATCTGCCTGTGTCTCCAGCATGCATTCCCTTGCCATCCCAAAGTGTCTTTTGTAATGTTTTCACATACAATAGTATCTGCAGTAGTGTCCTAACCATGTAAATATACTTAAGAGCTCTTAGGATGCTGTAGGCAAGGACTGATACAACAACAACAACCAACAACAACAACAACATAGCCTTTTGTCCCAAGCAAGTTGGGGTAGGCTAGAGATGAAACCCAAAAGAGACGAGAAACAGGGAGACACATAAAGGAACATAAAGGGCACAAGACAAAAAGAGGTCACGGTTCGGGCACGTTGATTACCAATCTCCAAGCACTCCTGTCCAAAGCTAAATCCTTGGAGATATTCCACTCCTTAAGATCTCTCTTAACGGACTCGTCCCAAGTTAGTTTAGGTCGACCTCTACCGCTCTTTACATTATCGGCCCGCTTTAGAACTCCACTACGCACCGGCGCCTCAGGAGGCCTCTGTTGGACATGTCCAAACCATCTCAACCGATGTTGAATCAATTTCTCCTCAATTGGTGCCACCCCAACCCTATCCCGAATATCGTCGTTCCGGACTCTATCCCTCCTTGTGTGCCCACAACACCAACGCAACATACGCATCTCTGCTACACTCAATTGCTGGACATGTCGCCTTTTTGTAGGCCAACACTCAGCACCGTATATAAAGCTCTTATTTCGACAATGCTCAAAACCATTGGATAAATCATAAGTATCACTGTGACAGCACCTATGATAAGCCCATGAAAATATCATCTCATGCTAATGGATTCCACTTGCATCACTTAGCGTAGGTGCAATGAAGTGCCATTAGCCATTTGGTCAAAAATTATATTAGTGAAAGACCACCTTGTAACATGAAACTAGATTAAAACATGCATAATATATTATTGATGGTCAAAAGGATTTCTAAGAAGTACAGATGGATTTCTTAACAACCATGATGCATGCAATGTAAATAGAAGAAAACTTACTATGCTTGCAAATGTCAATCCTACAAATACAGTGATTACAATGAACTTCACCGCCCGGTAACTGAGAATTGGTCCATGAACGTCCTACCAAAAAAAAAAAGGGCAACTATAAGTCTGCCAAAAGAAGAGGGAGATCTGGGAACCTAAAACATGGCTGAAACTGAAGTATAAAAAACGGGAAAAGAAGACCTAAATGTTTACCCTCATATATCTAGCAAGCAAGTGGAGCCTCTGCTCATCACCACCTTAAGTTTGCAAGGAAGTAAGAAAAAAAGACAGTTAGTAAAGAACTGAAATTACTTCACATTTAATAAGATCCTAGTTTACTACTCCTACTTACCATCACCAGCACCTGTACTTGGCGTGATTCTCGCACAAGGGACACAATCAATCCTGCCATCCTGTGCCCTCCTAAAGTCAAATACAATAAGGGCTACAAAGGCTGTCACTTGGAGAAGGAAATCCATAAAGACCGCCAGTGCTGCACAAGATAAAGTAGGTTGTAAAATCCCAAAAGCGACAAGTAGGGATACAACCAAGCCAATGTAGAGAAACCAACCAGCAAACATGGAAAACACTCTGGTTGCAGGCGTTGGATTGATTGCACTCACAGCAAAAGCTAGTATTTCAGCAAAACTGGCTAAAGTAATGGATGGTCCAACTTCCACCAGTGCATCACTTATCCGCTCTTCCAAGTTTGATTGATCTGGTTGCCGTTTGACAGCATGCACAAGGATACACATGTTATCGACACCGACCTAACCACAAGTGCAACTATCAGTTTCTTCATAGTAAATGAAAATCTAGCATCTTCAGATTATCCATCCTGCAAACTTTGTAATCCTTTCTGTTTATCTATTTGTAGCATGATCACCTACTTCTCGAACAAATTAGAAAACCAATTAAAGACATCAATCAACTACCAAACCTTTCCAGTAAAATAGGCATAATGTAGTCACAACAGCAATATGGATAAAATATGATTGTGATATGGCTGTGGAATTGGCTTTATTAATCTGCTAAGAAGAGTAACAGCGACAGGGAATGAAGCCTGCTCGCGCTCCCTTGGAGGCTCTGAACGGATGACTCAATTCCTGCTTATTCCCAAAGGTTTAGCCGGCCATTAGTTATAAGGCCAGCAGAGCACACTAACAAACTCCACTTGGCTGAGCACACTAACAAACTCCCTAACTTGACTAACAGAAGCTAACTTTAGTAACAAACCCGAACACTCGACAGACTTAAACTAAACTAATCAACCTCAGCCACTAGTGGACGCCGTCAAATCATTGCTATTCGACTCGGACCTGTTCTGAAAAAGTCGAGGTATTCCGAATTGTTTGTTGACACGCACAAAATAAGGGAAAACCTCTGAAAGAATTTCCATATTGACCTTGGACATATAAGAATTCCGAATCGGATCTCTTTAGAAAGAAGATCTTTTGTCTCATGGTAGCCTGCTCCAGTCCCCTTGCGAAACTTTCGTTATTGGGTTAGCCATACACTTCACATGTTTCTAGCGATTCACATGGCATCATCAAATGATACAAGTCTTGGATAAGAATCTACAATGCACTAGAACACCAAGATAACTAGTCAACCTCCGCCACCTTCTTGCATGCAAGATAACTAATCAACCTCAGCCACTAGTGGGCGAAGACTTCTCTTCTTGCATGCAAGATAACTAATCAACCTCAGCCACTAGCGGATGCAGATTTCTTCTTGCGGCGTGCATAGGCTTTGCCTACAAATGTGTCCACAACAGTGGGCAATACTCTTTGCCATGGTTACATGAGCAAGGGGAGGATTACAAACATAAAGATCTACAGGGCCAACATAAGAGGTAAAATCGGACACAAACATTGTTCTGGCTCAGAAACAATTCTTGGAGGCACGTTCCTTGAGCATACAATATCAACCAATATCTTACATAGTTCATACTTCATGGGATTCCAATTTTAAGCAGAGGTAGCTCATGGTGAACAAACATTTTAGCAGAAACAATTCAACATTGTACATAAAAGTGCTATAGTGTAACTCAGGTGTAAGAATAAATAGTTTTTTGTTAACGGAAAATCAAAGAAACATAAGGAAAGAACATCATATAAGTTAAGAAAAAAAAAATCAGTAAGTACTGTACAGAAGACTTACAGCCAGCACAAGAAAAGGAATCACTTCCATAATAATAAGGGTGGACTTCACTCCAATAGCACTAAAGAATCCCATTGATCCTAAAACTGAAAGCATCACCAGAACAACACCAGACAAACCAAGCAGTACCTGAAATAAATCGTCAAAATGTTTGTCATGACCAAATGTCCCAAGTGAAAGACATGTTTTGCATTGCTAAGTAAATCAGTATCTGACAAACAAATCGGCTCTGAGTTTCTTTTTGAAGAGCCGATTTGTTTGTCAGATACTCAGATTGAACTATTATTTAAGAAATTTAAAAGCAGATTGCCTCCTTTGTTCAAAAAAAAAAGCAGATTGCCTCCTGACAGAAAATTTTGGTTGTCTTTTTTGTGAAATTAATTAAAAGGATAATTGTTTGCCATGGTTACATGCAGTTTTACAGAGTAGCAAAGGTGGTTGTTTGTTGTTTGAGGAAAATGCTAGAATGTGTGATTCCTTGATTTTGGGCTAACCCTAGAAGGGTAGCTATATAGGTACCATACATGGGCCACATGGGCCTAGCCTCATGGGCCTAATACAAACACACTCCAACACCCCTCGCAGTCTGAACTACCGGCGCAGCGGAGTTCAAGGCTGAACAAGAAAGAAAACAAGTAAGAGCGCAACACACAGGACCCCCCGCAGCCACAACTAGCCACTGGAGACGTTGAGGCTGGAGCGAAACTCGGAGAAGGTCGAGGAAGGGAGACCTTTGGTGAAGATATCCGCAAACTGGGAGGTGGTCGGGACGTGAAGAACCCGGACGTCGCCGATGGCCACCCGGTCGCGGACGAAGTGTAGATCGATCTCCACATGCTTGGTCCTCTGGTGCTGGACGGGGTTGGTGGAGAGGTAGACCGCACTAACATTGTCGCAGTAGACGAGCGTACTCCTGGCGAGTGGGCGGTGAAGCTCAGCCAGGAGCTGGCGGAGCCAGGCGGCCTCGGCCACGCCGTTGGCCACGGTACGGTACTCCGCCTCGGCACTGGAGCGGGAAACCACGGGCTGGCGCTTGGACGACCAAGAGACCAGGTTGCCGCCGAGGAAGACCGCGTAGCCGGAGGTGGACCTGCGGGTGTCCGGGCATCCCGCCCAGTCAGCGTCGGTGTAGACAACCAGCTCGGCAGTGGAAGACCGTCCGAGGAGCAGCCCGTAGCCAAGGGTGCCACGGAGGTACCGGAGAAGCCGCTTCATAGCAGTCAGGTGAGGCTCCCGCGGAGCATGCATGTAGAGGCAGAGCTGCTGGACGGCATAAGTGATGTCCGGCCGTGTGAAAGTGAGGTACTGAAGCGCGCCTGCAAGACTCCGGTAGGCGGTGGAGTCTGCTAGCCCAAGCATCGGGCCCCCAGCCTCTGACAGCTTGCCCTGGGTGTCCACCGGTGTAGAGCAGGACTGGCAGGCGGTCATCCCGGCTCGCTCCAGAATGTCACAAGTGAACTGCTGCTGGTGGAGGAACAGGCCGGAAGGTCGGGGCTCAACAGTGACGCCGAGGAAGTGGTGGAGCACCCCAAGATCCTTCATAGCAAATTCCTTCTGGAGTGAGGCAATGATGCGGTGGAGCAGAGATTCGCTGGAGGCAGTGAGAACAATGTCATCCACATAGAGGAGCAGGTAAGCAGTCTCACCCCCATAGTGGTATATGAACAGGGAGGTGTCAGACTTGGCCTCCGTGAACCCAAGAGTCTGCAGGAAGGTAGCGAAGCGAGAGTACCAAGCCCGGGGTGCCTGCTTGAGCCCGTAGAGAGATTTGTTGAGCCGGCAGACGAAGTCAGGACGAGAAGCATCCACAAAACCTGCCGGCTGACTGCAGTAGACCGTCTCAGTCAGAGTGCCATGAAGGAAGGCATTCTTGACATCCAGCTGATGCACAGGCCAGGAGCGCTCGAGAGCCAGGGAGAGGACGGTGCGGACTGTAGCTGGCTTCACCACGGGACTGAACGTCTCAGCATAGTCAATGCCGGGCCGCTGAGTGAAGCCGCGGAGGACCCAGCGAGCCTTGTAGCGCTCCAAGGAACCATCAGCCCGCCTCTTGTGCGTCCAGATCCACTTGCCGGTGACAATGTTGGAACTCGGCGGACGAGGCACTAGGTCCCACGTCTGGTTGGCGAGGAGGGCCGCGTACTCCTCGTCCATCGCGCGGCGCCAGTGAGGATCCGCCAAGGCCGCGCGAACGGAAGAGGGTACCGGAGAGATCTCCGGCTCGCAGGCGGCGGCGGTGAGGGCCTGCGTGCGAGACGCCTGCCTCGTCACCATCGGGTGAGTGTGACGAGGGTCCCGGTGAAGAAGAGGTGGGTGGTACACCGGCGGGTCGGCGCGAGAGCGTAGTGATGCCGGCGGGGCAAGCACCGACGACGACGGCGCTGGTGACGAGAGCGGCGGAGCTGGCTCACGCCGGCGCTCGTAGACGATCCCGAAACGTCCGGGAGGAGGTGAGGGCGGACGCGGCTCCCGCCGGCGCTGGTAGACGAGTCCAAAGCGCCCGGGAGGAGGTGGTGTCGGTGTGCGCGTTCCCGCGATCGGAACGGCAGCATCTGGCACAACGGGAGGCAGCGAAGCCACAGGAAGCGAGGGTGGAAGCTCCGGGGCTGCCTCGACCGTGTCAGGCACCGGAAGGTCCTGGGACGAGTCCGGCAGGGGCGAGGCGGGACCACCAGGAGAGCGCGCCGGAGCAGTACCTGCAGGGTAGGGGGAGAAGGGTGGTGGAATCACCGGGTCAGTGGGAAAGAAGGAAGCCTCCGCAGGGTCAGCGCGAGGTGTGGGTGGAGAGGTGGTGGAGTAAGGGAACGCCGACTCATCAAACACGACATGGCGAGAGATGAGGACACGGCGAGAGGTAAGGTCAAAGCATCGGTAACCCTTGTGATCCGGAGAGTATCCGAGAAAGACACAGAGGGTCGACCGTGGAGCCAGCTTATGAGGAGCGGTGGCGGCGGTGTTAGGGTAACACGCACACCCGAAGACTCGAAGGTGGTCGTACCGAGGAGAGGTACCGAAAAGAGCGTGGTGAGGCGTGGGAGCTGGGCAGGCAGTAGAAGGAAGTCGGTTAAGGAGATAGGTGGAGGTGTGCAGACACTCAACCCAGAAGCGAACGGGTAGAGATGCCTGGAGCAGAAGGGTGCGCATGATGTCGTTGGTGGTGCGGATCATACGCTCTGCCTTGCCGTTCTGAGAGGAGGTATACGGACAAGACATGCGCAGATGGACACCGGAAGAAAGGAAGAAAGCACGGGAGGTTGAGTTATCGAACTCACGGCCATTGTCACACTGGACAGCCTTGATGGTGAGGCCGAACTGAGTGGATACCCAAGCAAAGAAGTGGCTAAGAGTGGGGAAAGCCTCGGACTTGACACGCAGAGGAAAAGTCCAGGAATAATGGGAGAAATCATCGACCACCACCAAGTAGTACTTATAGCCAGACATGCTGAGAACAGGAGAAGTCCACAGGTCGCAGTGAATAAGATCAAAGGCACGGGTGGTATGTGAGGACGAGGACTGAAAGGGAAGGCGGACGTGACGGCCCAGCTGGCACGCGTGACACAAGGGATCATCGGGAGCTCGAGAGTACCGAATGTCGGAACTATGACCGAGCTGCATCAAGACATCCCGGCCAGGATGGCCGAGGCGACGGTGCCAAGTGGTGGAGGAAGGAGTGGCGGCGAAAGCGGCTGAGGAAGGCGAAGAAGGTGAGACAGATGCCGGGAACCGAAGGGTGTAGAGAGGCCTAGTGCTGTTACATCGGAGAAGAGGTACCCGGGAGGACAAATCCCGCACGGTGAGGCCAGAGGGGTTAAACTCAACCGAACAGGAGTTGTCAGTGGTGAAACGACGAATAGAAAGAAGGTTGTGAACCATACCGGGAGCCACAAGAACATCAGGGATATGAAAGGAGCCGTGGGAACGGGCAGTGCCCACGGAGGAGACAGGAAGACAAGTGCCATTGGCGACCATGATGGAAGAGGGACAGGAAGGGTGGGGAGGACGAAGAGACGAGAGTAGACTCGCATCGGACGTGGTGTGGAAAGTGGCACCCGAGTCGGCGATCCAATCAGGGCTGGCGGTAGTGCTGAAGGAGTAGGCCAAGGCGGGAGGTGTAGATGTGGGGTTGAAGGAAAGATTGGCGGCGCCTGAGCCCCCCCCGCCAGCGGCCGCGGCGCTCGCGGTCATGGCGGTGGTGCCGCCTGGAAGATGGCCCGGCTGCAGCGTCAGTGGAGACGGAGCCGAGGGCAGAGGGTAGGGAGCCGACAAGGCCCGGCGTGCGACGCGGCGCCGGCACGTGGCCCGATAGGCGGCGGCTGCGCCCACAGCGCCAGCACCAGCAGCGGGGTTGCGGAAACGCCGGGAGGCTGGAGGCGGGCGGCCGGGAAAGAGGCGATGACCTGCTGTGCCCATGGCGCGTGTAGGAGGGACGCGGATACAGAGGTGGGCCAGCCCGGGCCAAGGGCAGCGCCGGTGGTGGCTGCACCCATGGCGTGAAGGAGCGCCAGAGAGGCAGCCGCGGGAGGGAGGGCCAGTGTCGCGGGCGTCGGCCATGGGCGGCAGTGGGCACGTGAAGGGGAGGGCGGCTGCTGGTGGCCACCAGCAGCATCAGCAGCGCCACCAGCCCCGTCCCCTGGGGCCCCCACGGCTGGAAGGTCGTCGCCGGCCAGCAGGGGCGCGGAAACGCCGGCGTCTGCCTGGGCGGCGCCCAGATCAGGGGCGGCGCCGCCAGGTGGTGGAGCGGGCGGCCCCCTAGATGCGGCAGGAGAATGGGCAGAGGAGGCGGCCAGGGGCCCGTGGGCGGGCGGGCACGCCTCGGAGGAGGATGCGGCCGGGGAAGGGGGCTGCTGCGGCCACGTGGAAGGGAAGGAGAGGGAAGGGGAGTGGCAGGAGAAGGAGGGGTGGGGAGGAGCGCCGGCCATGGCCTCCTGGCCGGCGGCGGCAGCCACCAGGATGGGTGGCGGCTGGACAGGGGAGAGAGGATGGGTGGGCGGGCACGCCTCGGAGGGCTGCTGCGCCCACGTGGAAGGGAAGGAGAGGAAAGGGGAGTGGCAGGAGAAGGAGGAGTGGGGAGGAGGAGCGCCGGCCATGGCCTCCTGGCCGGCGGCGGCAGCCACCAGGAGGGGCGGCGGCTGGACAGGGGAGAGAGGAGAAAAACTGGCTCTGATTACCATGCTAGAATGTGTGATTCCTTGATTTTGGGCTAACCCTAGAAGGGTAGTTATATAGGTACCATACATGGGCCACATGGGCCTAGCCTCATGGGCCTAATACAAACACACTCCAACAGAAAATATGTTGTTTGTAAAATGTATTGTATTTCTGGTAAATTTGCAAAATAGTCTACTCAATCTAAAGCACAAAATTGTACGGGTTCAGATATGATACTTTTAACTTATATACAATTATTTCAAATCGAGCACAAAACCACACAAAGTATGTTCTGTTCATTTGTATTAGGCACATAAATAAAATATAAGCACTGTATCAAGAATCTAGATACTAGCTGTAAGTTCAACAGCACATCTAAATTAGAATAGATTTCCATTGTGTACAGTTCTATATTACTGTTACAAGGACAAGCATGAGGAAAAGTATACCCAAAAGCATGGCAAAGAGCTGAGCGGTCATTTTACTTCACTCATACCTTTGATGAAACAAATAGTAACAGCCAACGAGAAGGACGGTCTCCAAGTGTGAATGATATATATGCAAACATCACAATATAGCTAATCTGATTTCAATTAAAGGAAACAAATAAGAATACATTTATTCATCAATATTAAGGACTTTAGGAGTTTTGCATAAAAAGATATTTACCACTATTGTAATTGCATCAGCTGTACTTTCTCTGTTTAATTCATCTTGGATAGAGCTCTCGGACGAAAAGGACAATGTCAGGTTCTGTGCTAATACCATCGGACGTATTTCCTCCTGAAATTTTTTTTGCCTTCTAGCTCATTGTATGTAATATTTAAAGCAAAATATAAAAAACAAAGAATAAGTAACTCCACTGGATAAATCAGAAGATACAACACACTAAAGGTTATAGATGCTTTGAGCTAAAATCATTGTGCATACAAATGACATTAGCAGTCAAGTATTTACTACTGTAATTTGAGGATATGCCATGTAAGTAGAATTTCAGGAAATGTTACCCGATATCTCAATGACACGTGGACCAGGAACCACATGTAAGTAAGGCACGGAATGACATACTCTAACTCTTGAGGGATGGCATATCCTTAAATAGCCCACCCAAATATTACAAGCTTCAACCAAATGGAGCTGGAATATGAGAGCTGGGTTGGCAATCTATAACAAGATATAAAGTTGAATACACTTAGATTGCCTTATCCAAGTTTTTCACACTGTTGTATCTTATGAGGACATAATAGGACCATGTGTACTAAAATGTTCTTTATGGTGCGTTTGAAAGGAACATAGAACTTTCAATAGTTGACTAGTCCACGAACAATGTTTATTCTTTACGTGAGTGCAATGGAAGTACTGAAAGGAACTGCTTCAAGAATAGATACAGAAGCATTGACTTGTATAGAACAGGTATCAATTAGAGTAGACTTCAATCAAAGGTAGAGCCACTTGCTGAGCACATGCAACAAGAGAAGCTGAATTAGCATGGCCAACCTTAACAAGATTAATAAATGCCCTTTCCCAAGCCACGGCCTTCCCGTTCTCTTTTCCTGTTGCTTCAACCTTGTTGTTCACAGGATAAGTTATTACAAATGCCGAAGCCTGCCCAGCAACATCAAGTTGATAAGGAGTGGGCTATCAGAAGATGTAATATGTTTATATTAGTACAAAGGTGTAATAAAATATTACCTCGGTAAAATTGCTTCCTGGAAAGCCACCTAAAATTGTACTTGGATCAATGGGTGACTGAAAAGTGCTCAAACATGTCTCTTCAGAAGTGTAATGCTGCAAAATACAAGATAAGTACTTAGGCACCACCATTACAACCAGCTCGAAAACCTAATAAGTATCCTGATAGTTAGTATTGAATGCCATGTACCCCACATGCCTTTGCCAATACAACAACTTAAGCACCAGGCAAAACGATGACAAAAATTACAGAATCCATGTTCCAATAAGTAGAACAATCAAAGTCATAATTCAATCTCTAATGTCGTTGAAGTTGCTACTCGAAATGTCATAAAAACATGTACTGATGAGATACTTTGAAGCAGAGATTCACCTGAAAACAAAACTTAGCATGGTCTATTCCAGAATCATCGAACTTTTTAGGATCCAGCTGGAAATACTGCAGCATTGAGCATTGAAACTATCACTTTTATAGTGTTTTGAAGAAACCGTATTAAACACAAAACAGGGGTATAAAATTTGTATATTCTTGAGAAACCAAGTTGGTTTCAACACAGAAACTAGACAGTAGACACTATAGGATCATCACCTGCAAGACACTTTGAGTAGCACAGTCTGTACTGAGTGGCTTTAAGCAAATGTCAGCAAGGGCTACTGTAGACCCAGAATAATTTACACGTAGATCATCAACCTTTACAATTAGAAGAAACATGAGAACCATACGGCAAATGCAGTCCCAAAATTCAAGTTACTATGTGAGTTTCCTACCTTTTTCTGAATCTCAAAAAGTAATTTCATATTGTTGTCATTTACTATTGAAGGAGCTTCGGACCCACCAGATGCAGAAGTGGCCAACACAAGCTGCAGTAACAACAATTAACGACAGAATTCACTGTTTAGAACATTCATTTCCAAATGGAAAACAGGAAAAATAATTCCACAGATAGGATGTCAAAATATTCAGACCCGATAATTCGGTTAAAACCGAACGCCCGCCCCTAATCACAGGAAAAGAACTATTCTATAGATAAGAATTCAGCTAATACAATGTGTAAGAAATGTTATTGTCATTGGACATAAATGAGGTTACAAGAGTTGAAAAGACCTGCTCGATCCTATAAAATGGTGCGAGATGGCTGTCAAAATAATTCTTCTCATCAGCAGCTTGACTTCCAGGGCTAACCCAAAGCTGACAAAAGAGAAGGAATTAAAATCACAAGTTTTTCGAAAAGAAAATGTATTCATAACTGCTTGATCAAATAAACAGGAAGTGTTGTAGATGTATTTACAACTGATTGATAATTTGCATATGAAGTCTTCAGTTCTGAATTATGCCAATTCATTTTGCGGGTCATGGATATAGTTAATAAAATTATATTTATTTCTGTGTATGCTTACACATTAGATCAACATTAGAGTTATGGTATTAAGCACAAGGGCAAGGAGGAAGGAAATGCCTCTAGCCCCTGCCCAACTCCAGTCATAGAGCTCCCCCCTAGCAAGTAATAATACTCCAGAAAGGCTAGAAGAGATCCCGTCAAAAACACACCGTTTGCAGTGTTTCCAAATACTCCAGGCTCCAAGAAATGGAAAGTGATAATTATAAAGAGAGTGAAATGTTATTGAAGTTTCGGTATATGCAAAAAGGATCATAGCCATTTAGAGAACATATCTAACATAAGGATACAATGGTATCAGAAAAAGATTCACTGTTGCATAGAAAGAGGAAATGTGGTTTCCATTTTATTTTTAAAAATGTACATCTTTTTTTTTATTAATTAAAAAAAATGTACATCTGGTCTTATAAATAACAGAGTGAAGCGATCATTCTAAACATACATAGAAAATTAGAAATCACTTGTGATGTCTGTTACTTTCATTTTTCATGCTCCAAAGTTACAGGATGCTAATTTATGAGTAGTAACCATCAGAAGAAATGTAGTACTTGCACCGAATGGACCAAGTAATAATAAATATCAAATACAAAAACACAAATTTAATTACAGATCTCAACTTTGGATTCTGAGTATTTTACCAATGGTAGGTCTTACTATGAGAGGACAACAATATCGAAAATTAATGATTGCAATAAATTAAGTACCTTTTCTGGTCGGGTTTCGACCTTGAAGCGAAGGAGACCAATGCATAAGAGGACAGGGACAAGCAATGACACACATAACACAAGGAGAGGGTGTCTAGCAACAAAAATTCCATGCTTCCTGCAATAAACTTTTAAAAAATTAAGATAGTGTTTAAGCACTTGAAATATTAATTGTATGGATACAATTGAAGAAGGAAACTAACCTAAAGAAAATTGACATGTAAGTTTGAACAATAGAAGGATTGGATGGGGGTTTGACAGTAGAGGATGCAGCTTCGGGCACCTGATACCAAGATAAATTCACCAAAAAAAAACAATGAACTTGGGAGAAGTAAGAACTCAAGTGCTATGTAATGAAATTAGCTATTATAATCATGCCAGCATTTTTCTAAAAAACAGACTAGAGAAACATGCTACAAGGAACTAAAAAAATACATAAATACTCGAGACAATGCATAAATACTCCGACAAATAAATATTCTAGTTAGCAGCAAGCTCTGGCCATGAAAAACGATTTGGCAGAAAAGGACCTGAACCGAGTTATGAGGGCTCTTGCCATTTTTGTTCGAGTCCGACTTATTATCTGAATTCCAAAATGGTTTTGTTTGCTCGAAAGCAGTTCCTCCTCGTGTTCTGTGTAACAAACCCCATAGCAGAAAAGCGCATAATAACGCAAGGTAAATAACCACTAGTGAGAAGTCCAAGCATTTGGCCTGTAGATATAGAAAGCAATATAAGTTAAGGGACACACCACACAGTTAAGAAAGCATCCAAAAGATTGCTAAATAATGGACAAAATTTTGAACCCATAGAATCTCAACAGAAGTTAATGTTTTAATTTAGATGTTGGGAAAGTTTTTTAGCACCTTAGGTGATACATACTTCATGAAGATTTAATGAAGACATTTGTTTTTCACAGTTAAATTTAGTTGTATATCCACTAAGTACATGATCCAAGCATATGAGCACATGCACGGAGAATAGTTCATCCAAATCTAATATGATGTTCGCCTATGACAACACATGATCTGTGCCATTTTCTAATGCATTTATTATTACGCCAACTCTAAATTGTTAGGATAAATATTGAGCTTAGTATACTAGACCCAATCCTTCTATAATTTCATCATACATATAAGGTCACAAGATATCACCTACCTTTAAAGATCCCATTTTAACTGAACAGGAGGTTTCTGTATTCAGCTGAGGCAGCAAGGATCCCGTGCATACAGAAGAAGAAGGGCAATCACCACATGAACAACCCAGAGAAGGGTCGCCGCAAGAATAAATTGTAGAGTTTAGAGGCTTCACACCAGATGAATCACTAAAATCCGATCGAAATGTTATCAAATAAGGTGACCCTGGCTCATTAGGGTTTGCTTGTCGCCCAATAAATGCCAGCCAATCTTTAGATGCCAAGAATTATACAAGTCAGTCAAACGTATTAGAATGAGACAAACCAATGCATTCAAAATTACATAGTCTAATATCCAGTCTGGCACTAAAAGGCTTAATAACTGTTAAAATGACCAACTCATCTCTATTATGATGCCCAAAAGGGGCAGATATGGTGATGTACAAAGTGCAGATAGCACCCTACACTAGTGAGCAATTACAAGAGATGTATATACATCTAACACCCCCCCTCAAACTCATGGTGGGTCAACAACACTGAGTTTGGAAAGAAAAAAGGTATGCTGCGCCCTAGTCTGAGGCTTGGTGAAGAAATCCGCCAATTGAAGCTCTGAGGGCACATAGTAAAGAGCCACCACCTCATCATGTACTTGCGATCGCATGTAGAAAGCATCAACACCAATGTGCTTGGTAAGTTCATGTTTGACAGGATCACAAGCAATACTGATCGCACCAGTGTTGTCCGAGGATAGAGGAGTCGGTGTGGAAGTCGTCACACCGAAATCCTCAAGTAGCCACCTAAGCCATGTGACCTCAGCCGTCACGGTCGCCATAGCCCGCAACTCAGCCTCAGCACTGGACCGGGAAACTGCCGTCTGCTTCTTGGTTTTCCAGGCAATCAAGGAGGACCCAAGAAAGACACAATAAGCTGAAAGGGAACGGCGATCAGACTGATCACTAGCCCATGTCGCATCAGAGTACGCCTGAAGCTCAAGAGAAGTAGAGTGAGGGAAGAACAAACGGCGTGAGATGGTGCCACGAAGGTATCGAAGAACACGAAGAAGATGAGCATAGTGGAGCTGTGTGGGAGCAGAAACGAACTGACTCAGAATATGAACAGCATGACAAATGTCAGGACGAGTAATCCCAAGGTAAACAAGGCTCCCAACAAGGTGACGATAACGAGTGGGATCAGCAAGGGGAGCACCATCAGTAGACCGCAGGTGAACACCTAGCTCCATAGGTGTATCAACAGTGCGCTGGTCGGTGAGAGCAGCACGGGAGAGAAGATCCTGAATGTACTTTTCCTGGGAGAGGTAGATGCCATCAGGCATGGAAGAGACCTCGAGACCAAGGAAGTAACAAAGAGGACCCAAATCAGACATCAAGAAAGTGTCACTAAGACGCTTCTTCACACAATCAATAAACTGAGAATCGTCACCAGTAATGATCATGTCATCGACATAGAGAAGAAGAAGTGTGCGACCACGAGGGGAAATGTGGACAAAGAGAGCGGGGTCGTGGTCGCTGGGCTTAAAACCAGCATCAATGACAACAGAGGAGAAGCACTCAAACCAGGCCCGAGGAGCTTGCTTGAGGCCGTAGAGAGAGCGTCGCAGCCGGCAAACCATGCCATCCGGAACAGAGTATCCTGGAGGTGGCTGCATGTAGACCTCCTCACGCAGCTCGCCATTGAGAAAGGCATTCTTGACATCAAGCTGGGAGATGGACCACTGTCGGACAGAAGCAACAGCAAGAAGAGTTCGGACTGTGGTCATGTGTGCAACAGGAGCAAAGGTCTCATCATAATCACGACCTTGCTCCTGCTGAAAACCACGGGCCACAAGACGAGCCTTGTAGCGCTCAATGGAACCATCAGAGCGAGTCTTGATCTTGTAGACCCACTTGCAAGTAATAGGAGTCACCTGAGGCGGCAAAGGAACAAGGTTCCATGTACCAGTGCGCTCCAAAGCGGCAATCTCCTCGGCCATGGCGCGCTGCCAGTCAGGGTGGACAGCAGCCTCTCGATACGTGGCTGGCTCAACCAACGCAGCAGCAGTGAAGCCATAGCGATCCGGAGGATGGAGAGTACTACGGTCACGAAGAGCATACCGAGAGGACGGCTCTAGAGGAGATCCAAGAAGCGAGGGAGAAGATGGTGGTGGAGAGGAAGGAGGAGGTCGGCGGCGGCTATAAACGTGAGTGAACTGACGAGGAAGTACCCCCACAGGAGTAGGCCCAAGAAGCGACGGAGAAGACGCATGGGTGGGTGCTGGAGTGAGGACGGGAGGGAGCTCGTGAGAGGGCACCTCCCATGAGGGTGTGGGAACAACAGGGGGAATGGAAGGTGGGGGGGAGGTAGGTGGAGGGCGTGAGTGAGGCAGCGGAAGACGCACGTCAGGAAAAGTCAAGAAGGAGATAGACTCAACATCAGTGGAAGAAGAACCGGAGGAGGAGCGAGGGTAGTAAGGACGGGATTCATCAAAGGTGACATCCCGAGAGATCCTCATCCGACGAGCAACAGGATCATAACAGCGATAACCCTTATGCTCGGTACTGTACCCAAGGAAGACACACTCAACGGACTGAGCAGTCAGCTTGGTGCGCTCACGTGGAGGGAGAAGAACAAAGCAAACACACCCAAGACATCGGAGGTGACTGTAGCGAGGAGGACGACCAAAAAGGCGCTCGTAGGGAGTACACCCCTGAAGAACGGTGGAGGGCTGCCTGTTAATAAGAAAAACAGCCGTGGAGACAGCCTCAGCCCAGAAGTGAGGTGGAAGCTGAGAGGAGAGCAAGAGAGCACGAGAAGTCTCAAGAATGTGACGATGCTTACGCTCAGCCACACCATTCTGAGCATGAGCACCAGGGCAAGAAAACTGAGCAAGTGTACCCTGATCAGTAAGAAAGCGACGATGCGCGTCAGAGATGTACTCTCCAGCAGAGTCGGCACGAAAGGCACGGATGGGTGAATCAAACTGAGTGCGAATCATAGTGGCAAACTGCTGGTAAATAGACAAAAACTGACCACGAGATGACATAAGATAGATCCAAGTAAACCTCGAATAATCGTCAATAAATATAACATAATAGGAGTGACCACCTTTGGAAACAAAAGTAGCAGGCCCCCATACATCAGAGTGAATGAGATCAAAGGGACGCTGCGACATAGAATCACTGGAAGGATAAGGGAGTTGCAGTTGTTTGCCAAGCTTGCAACCCGTACAATGAAGAGCAGCGTCACCAGAAACAGGACCTAAAACACCACTACCAACAAGAGTGGAGAGTCTCGAGCCGGAGAGATGTCCGAGACGACGATGCCACTGAGCAAAAGTAGTGGTAGTGGAAGCAGTTGAAGCTGAAGCTGGAGAACCGGATGACTGACTGGTCAGAGTGGGCGAAGGAAGACGCAGCCAATCAAGCTCCCATAGGCGCTGAGAGTCATGACGCCTAGGCCCAGTCCCCACCAGAAACCCCGTACGAAGGTCCTGAACACAACAAGAGTCAGACTCAAGAATGATACGACAACCATGATCAGTAATTTGACCAGCAGACATTAATTGCATAGTGAGCTGAGGGACATGAGAGACAGTAGGAACATGAAAAGAGGACATAGAGAGAACACCACGACCAACAACAGGAAGAGAGGTGCCATCAGCTGTCTGAACAATAGGAGGAGGATCAACAGGAGACAGAGATGCCAAGCGACTAGAATCTGGAGTCATATGGAAGGATGCACCAGAATCAAGAAACCACTTGGATGATATACCGGAGGGAGGAGGTGGTGATGGTGGAGTCCCAGAAGCCCGAGCAGTAGTGCCAGAAGCCCGAGCAGTAGTGGCAGAGGGTGAGGAAGCAACAGCATTGAGACGGCGGAACAACGTGAGGACCTCCTGCTCCAAGGCAGTTACAGAGCGAGCTGCACTGGACTCCCCACGGCGAGTCCTCTTGTCGCGCTGCTTCTTCCGACAGACATCCTCGGTGTGTCGAAACTTGCCACATTAGGCACATTGAGGCTCGGTGGACGGTGGCGGCGATGGTTGTGGAGGAGCAGTGGACAGAAGAGGAGCTCGGGTAGCCAAAACAGAGGACTGCGGAGCCCCACTTATGCCCCCCGCCCGAAGACGAGTCTCTTCAGCACGTAGCTCCGGCATCGCCTCATCGAGAGATGGGCGAGGTCGGTGTGTCAGGAGCTGGGACCTGACAACCTCAAACTCAGGACGGAGGCGAGAGAAGAACTCGTGAAGGCGCAGAGTGTCCCGCTGGCCCCGGTGACGATCACAGCACCGACAAAGACCAGCAGCACAGTACTCCGCACCCAAGATGTCAAGACGATGCCAGACGGCGGACATCTGACGGTGGAACTCCTCCACAGTAGAGTCGTGCTGACGGAGCGACTGGGCCTCCTCCACCACCGCGAGATACAACGCCTCGTTACGAATCTCATAACTGCGGCGGAGGTGAGCCCACATCGAGTGAGAGGTGGAGAGGCCACGGAGGGACAGAGAGATGTCAACCTCCATACTCGCGAGCAGGATAGCCTTGGCACAGGCCTCCTCACGCAGCCAGGTTGCCTGTATATCAAGAGCTGACTGGTAGGCCTCCATCTGATTCTCAAACGCCTCAAGGAGAGGCTTCTTGACCGCGTCGTCTGCATCAGGCGCATAGGTGGGCGGAGTGGGAAGAGGTGGGGTGGGTGGACAAGGCCGCTCATCCGTGAGATAGCACCACAGCTGCTGCCCGCCCATGTGTACCTCCATGTGAAAAGCGAACTCGCCCCAATTTGTGCCATTGAAGATGACAGGGCAGCGAGGAACAGAAATGGCACCCGGCTTTCCAAGGGACGCCATCGAAAACAACTGCCCAGCGCTCTGCCCTGGCACTGCTTGCTATGACTCTTTTTTTTTTGGAAATGAAGGAGCAGAGCGGACTGGAGGGAAGCTCGGTGCGAGGAACTGGAGCGAGAAAACAGAGAGCGGAGCAGAGGAGACTAGAGGAAAGGAGGTACCGGAGGGAGAGAGGGAGAGCGGAGGCAGGGAGGCGAGCCGCGGCGCGTGCGGTCGCGCGGGGAGAGGCGAGGCTCGTGCGGTCGCGTGGGGAGGCGGGGTCGGCCGCGTCGGCGCGAGGACCTGGGGCGCCTCCGTAGGCAGCCGCGGCCAGTCGCGGCGGCGCGGGGAGGCGGGGTCGGCCGCGGCGGCGCGAGACAGCGGCGGGTGCGAGGTGACCCGGACGACCGCGCGAAACGCGGGCGAGGCAGCACGGTCGGCCGCGCGAGGCTCGCGCAAGTGGAGATGGCTTCGCCGGCCGGCGGTGGCAGCTCACCAGCGGCTCGCCGGTGGCATGCCGGCGACGGCGGGATGGTGAACCCTAAACCTAGGCTCTAGTACCATGTTAAAATGACCAACTCATCTCTATTATGATGCCCAAAAGGGGCAGATATGGTGATGTACAAAGTGCAGATAGCACCCTACACTAGTGAGCAATTACAAGAGATGTATATACATCTAACAATAACATCAGCTGGAAACATGAATTTGGATGCACATCAAGATGGGGTGAAGGAATCATAGTTGCCATTTAAACTTGACACCCAGCAGCAGAAAAGGGTTTCCATTTTACCTTTGTAAGTTTTAGCACCAGCACCAATAAAATCCATTGCACGGGTGTTCAGAGTGCCAAACTTAACATCCTTGCACGAGTTATATAGCTCTTCACCATAGTTAGTAGTTACATAGTAATCTAAGCCATCGACAGTCATAGTGCTATTAATCTGCAAAAAAAAGAGACAAAAGTGAACCTGTAAAGGTTGAACATACAAAGTATTTACAAATGTCTTTTCATAGTGAGCTAGCAGTTTAAGCAAATAAATGGTTGCACAAAACCATATGAAATGAGGCTAGTAGAATCTCATAGGAAAATTTTATGGTGGCGAAGTAGATGAATTAAGAAAAGAAAGACCTGCTTTACTGAAGTCACATTAATGAAGAGGCTTTGGTTTGGAGAACAAGACATCTCACAGAAAAGATTCAAGAAATTCCTCAAGCATGCTGGGCATCCAACAAGAAACGGAACAGCCTGCAAAATGTTAACATTTAAAGACCATGGAGTGAAGTTTTATATTGAACATAGATCTAGTAGAAACCACCAAGGAGCGACTAGATCATTTGGCGTGCAAAAAATAATCAAGACATTTGACTAAGAGAAACTCCTTATGAATGTATTCAAATTTCATAATAGAACCTGTAGAGAAAAAGGCTTGTGAGTGTACAGAGAATAGTCACCAATTCACATTTAATTTAATAGATAATAATGTACTGAAAATGCAACCAATTGGCTGCAGCACTGCCTATTAGGAAATACAGTAAGAATGTCATGACAAAGACCAGCAACAAACAAATAATCAACAATTAGGCAAGTGTATTTGTTGATAGAGGCTCTACATGCTGGTATGCATTAGCACGAAAGGAGTGGAGGGATGACCTATGAAGCAAACATGAACATCATGTAAAACAAAGGTAACTTGTCACTAAAAAAATATTCAGCAGTTCAGGTTAGCTGGTCACAAGTTCACCAAACATTTCTTCTTGAAAAAAAAAACAAAAAAAAATTCATACACTGCAAAGACAACTTTACTGAAGATTGACTGCGATTGGTGAATGTTAAGCACTCATTAACATGATTTTCCTGATTGATCATTTGATCTATATCAAACAGAAATGATATTACCACATTGATTTGCTTATTAAAGTGCATGGTCCATGTACTTTCTTCAGCAATCAGTACATTTACCTGTTGGACTTGTTGGTGTAATGTGTCAAACTGATCTACAGTACAACAGACATCGCCAGTGATTGTTGGGCACAAACTTTGGATCCTTGAAGAAAACAAAGTGTCTGGCTGGAAAAGCAACAACAGCACTTGATAAACAGGCCACATCTGAATAATCATAAATATTTTTTTGCAAAGATAGAGGGTTTCTCCAACTATGTTATATTCAAATCAAGGTCCAAGGATCATATTGTCACCTTAACAGCTTTAGTTGCATTTGCACAGTTTAAGACCTTCCTATCACTTCGTTGCGCACAAATGCCGTACATGGAACAGTAACCTTCTGCTGGTACAACCCTACAAAAGCAAAATGGTAAGACAGATGATCACCAAGGGCTCCAGCCTCCAGGAATATGAAACACCATGTTTAAATGTAAAATAGTAAAATACAGTAGCATATTCTAGAAGCAATCGAGCATATATTAGACTTTCTAGCTACACTCAGTAAAACACAGGTCACTCTGACAAATTACCTTGAGCCATTGGATTGCTGTGCACTGATCGGAAACACTAGAGAACTGATCTGCGCCATAGTAAAAAAGAGTTACATGTTATTTAGACCATCCGAATCGCAGTGAAGTACAACCATATCAACATGCTTGTACAATGTACTTTTATCTATATGATAGCCTACTTACACACTATACATGATCCAGATTAAATATTGCTTTCGCTCCATATACACACATAACAGAAAAGGTAAAGAAGTGATATCTTAGCTATCAACATAGTTTACCCCTATTAACTGCATACTCGTCTCTCTGTCACCCCTGTAAATAAATAGGAACTACTAGCAGTGTTTGCAGGAAAATACAGAGGTGATTGGGTGATACTGTTATGGTTTCAAATCCTCAGGGGGCAGTATGGCCATGATTTAATCCACAGAATTCAGAAATATAGTCTAGAAATCACTTTTGTAGGTAAAATTAAAAGGTTAATGCAGACATCACCGAGTCAGCAGAAACTGTAACCTAGCAACTTCTGAATAGCTTGAAATTGGAATACAGTTGTTGGCTTATTGGGCACATAAATGTAATCAATTCTCCAGGTCAAAATGCGGAAAAACATGTGGAAACAGATTATAATTATACAATGGAAGTTTTCCATGTGAAGCCTGCAAAAGAGAGTTACTAAGGAACATCACGACATGAATTGCAAATACAGTCGTGTCGAAGTTCCAATCCTGGACAAGGACTACTGCAGCAACAAATTACATTACATCTTACAACAAGAATCAAAGTTGACCATCCAACTTTAAAGGAGCAGATACCCTTCAAATCAAAATGTGATAAAAGGGGAAAATTCAGAAAACATTACAACAAACCCGTAAGATATATCGTGATAGCATGCATTTCAAAGCAAAAATATAAAAACGGAAAGTTATGACCAAAGAGGCAAGCATAGCTTACTGTATAACCCAACAGTGAAACAAAAAAAGTTAACTAAACTATGCCGAACTAAACTCCCCCGGGTTCAACTAATATCGAACTAAGTTGGTGACCCAACCGAGGAAAAAAAACAACACCAATGGGGCAAAACCACACGATATCGATCCCCGAAACCGAAAATACATGTCAGTTACTGGTAGTAAAAATTGGTCAGACTAAGACGTGTAAAAGGCATTCCTATCTCAGATATTCTTCCAAGTTCGGATGTCTCAACCCTATATGGGAACTCAGAAAAGCCACAATGCAATGGTATCCAAAACCGGGTAACTCTACGCCAATTACTAAAATTGCAGCTACGAACCGCTCCAACCAAAATTGCATCTACCTCATGCAACCATGCAAAAAATAGTAGCAACCCAAGTCCCAAGAGACGGTTATGCAGGCTCGAGACCCCAACCACGACCAAAACCTCATCCCAAAAACCCCCGACCCTTCGGAGCGGCCGCGGCGGCGGCGGAACCCAACGACACCCACGCCAGTACAGTACCCGTCGAGAATCATGAGCTGGGGACTCACCTGCATCAGAGCGATCGCCGCAGCGGCGAAGGTGGCAAACCCGCGCCGGCGCCCGCCGGGGGCCATCCTGTCTCCGGTTCGTCCTCGATCTCTCGCGGGAGCGCTAAATGCCGAAGAGGAGGGAGACGACGGGGGAGGCGCAGAGGGGGTGGGGGCACCCGCACCGCACAGACTGGCGTGGGGAGGTGTAGACTTTTTGGAATGATCCTCCCGGCCGAACTTATATAACGGCGGGTGAAGGCGAACAGCGGAACAAGGAACAAGAGCGGCCCACGAGTTCGCGATGGCGCCACCTCACGCCGGAGGGAGGAGACAGCCGAAAAAAGGGAATTTTCTGGCCAGTTTTATCGCATTTTCAGCGTCTGTTTCCAATCTAGGCCCTGTTCTGCAAGTCATGTTTCGGCTTGTTTCAGCTTATTCTCTCTCACAGAACACTATTGAATCAATCAAAACCAGCCGGCTTTTCCACCAGCCGAACCAGCCCCTACTCATCTCGTTATTCGCTGAAGCAAGCTTCAGGCCCGGGTGTCAGTCAGCGGCTAGCGATAGGCTGGCATCCGCGAGGGAGAGGAGAATGTGGTGGGACCAGACCAGCCGCTTGCTGATTTTGCTCCTGGTGTGGACTGGTGGGTGGCGGGCGAACAACCAGTATCGAGTACTGCTACTACTAAGGCCGCGTTCACTTCCCCCTCCCACGCCTTGTTTAGTTTGCCTCAAAATTCCAAATTTTTTCACTCTCTCCTCGTCACATCAATTTTTAACCGCTTGTATGAAATATTAAATGTAGATAAAAAAATAACTAATTACACAGTTTAGTTGGAAATCACGAGATGAATCTTTTGAGCCTAGTTGGTCCATGATTGGACAATATTTGCCAAATAAGACGAAAGTGGTACTATTCATCGGTTTGAAATTTTCTTCAATCTAAACAAGGGCCCAACCCAAAATATTTCCTCTTACACACATCACATCAAATCTTTCGACGCATGCATGAAGCATTAAACGTAGGTAAAAAAGATAACTAATTGCATAGTTTGTCTGTAAATGTCGGGACGAATCTTTTGAGCCTAGTTAGTCCATAATTAGATAAATTTTGTCAAATAACAACGAAAGATACTACAGTAACTTTTCAGCTACTTTTCGCGAGGTGAACACACCCTTAAATACGTGATGATTTTGATTTCCGATGAACTGGTCCCTCGTTGAAGTTACTATATAATATTATAATGTCTCTGTCCAGAAAATGACCAATTATAGCTTATCAAAAATTTTAATGTTTGACTAGGCTGTGATTTTTTGTAACGGTTTGGACTGATGTGGATTGGCTGTAGTAGATTTGGCACCCTGTACAGCAACAGCTATAGCTACAGCCCTGCCGATAGACATGGCAGACTGATAGAAGAAGTATTAATATATATAATACAAAAATATGTGTACTATAAAAATAAATTTTAATTATACTTGATATCATAAATTTTAGTTCTCTTATAGATTTGTTCAGATTTAAAATGATTTGACTTGGTACTATAATAAGATTGGTTCTGCTTGCTCTGAAAAGTATTGTTCGCTGATTTGTTGTGAGAGAAAAACATTGTGAGTCCGTTCGCTTAGCTAAAAAGTCATGACTGAAAGAACTGTTCGCTGATTTGTTGTGAGAGAAAAATATTGTTTCGGCTAAAAAAACAAGATAAAAAAGTACATATTACAAGACAAACAAAAAGGGCCACTACTGATAAGTTCAGCAAACAAAGAACTGTTATATTTACTGTAGTTACTAAATGAAACAGCCACGGCTGCAGCAAGTAGACTGATTGTATTCTTTTAAAAAAAATAGAGATTATAGTACTATACTACCACTGAGTGTTGACAGCTGAGCCATTAGACACCACACCAGATATGATCCCCACCTGCTAGTCAAGACCAATTAAACATTAATTCAAGTTGAGCATTACCATAAGACCAAATATGATTGCTTAAACGCATCATACCCTTAAAAACTCAAGCTCATCAAATATAATATTGGCATCTTGAAGTATCGGAAATCAAAACTTTCATTTTTAGTCATGTTTTTTGATACTATGATATGGGTATACATCATCATCTTGAGATATCGATGATCCATGAGCTATGAGTGGCTACCGGATTGTATATGGCGTGTTTGGTTGTAAACCACAACACGCAACGCCACAATTGACGGTGGTCACGGAAATCGAAGGTGTTGTTTAGTTAACTACAAAGCTGCGGCAGCCACAACGCATGCAGTTCATTTTCCTACCAAACCTTAGGGCTAGATGCGGGATTTCTTCTTCGTAAACTTTGGCGACACCATGGCCTGGCGTGGCTACTAAGTCCAGTGTCAGTGAAGGTTTCATGACCCAGTTTCCAACACACCAATATTTTAGAAACTGTGCAGAAGAGTTTCATCCCCATGAAACTCTCTACTTCCATAAAACTTTCATCATCTCTCTCTTCATCAATGCAGTGTCATGTCATCGTATTTAATGCCTATAAAACTCTATGAAACTCCCATTGATATTGACTTAATGGTCCGGAACAAAAAAAAAAGGCTCATAGTCTAACTTATAATTGTGGAAGAGGAAGAATAAACATGAGATAAAATAATGAGTTGCGCCACTGCTGTTTGAGGAGAAATGAAACGTGTAAATCGACCGTGGAAGTCAGATCGAAGTTCTGTCGCTGCGTGCCTACGTACTGCTTACCCAAACAGACGTCAACCAGGTCCAGCCACGTGATTATCATTGATCATCGTGCATGCCACTAATGATAGTTCGCCCCCACGGAGCCTGTGCATGGTCCCTGGCCCGCGTGGCGGCGGCATCGCTTTCATATCACCCAGAATCCCACATCCATAATCCATCCACCTCCCGGTGGTGGAGGACCCTAGTGCCGGGGCGCCTGTGGCTTTTGCTCAGTGTTTTCTAAAAGGCCATTTGTCCCACGCCAACATTCGACGATAATCTCGTATCTCCCATCTCTACTGAGGCCAGTCTCAATGTAGGTTTCATGACCCAGTTTCCAACACATCCATATTTTGAAAACAGTATAGAAGAGTTTCATGGGGATGAAACTCTCTCTACTCCCATGAAACTCTTATCATCTCTCACTTTATTAATACGGTGCCACATCAGCACATTTAATGCTCATGAAACTCTGATGAAACTCCATTAAGACTGGCCTAATAAACAACATCACGGGGCAGCCAGTGCTCGGAAAAGGCAAAGAGAGAATGCTCCACTCACGATTGGCGGCATTTCTGGCAGAAAGTGCAGAGAGATTGGACCAATGTTCTTTTCTCCCTGGTGCAGCACTCTAGCGTCAGCGTGGAATGTGGACCTGAGGGGCACGCCAACGCCTGCGAAGTGCGAATGATGAAAGGACTGCTGAATGGTGTAGGTGACACTTGATCCAGCATCCCGCCGGCTGTTAGCAAAGATTGATTGTTGGTGCGAGCTATGTATGCGAAATTAGTCAGTCATCAGTGACAACTGACAGCTGAGAAGTTTCATTTAGCCTTGTTTCGTTTAGTCCAAAATGCAAAAAGTTTTCAAGATTTCCCGTCACATCGCATATACCGCACATGTATGGAACATTAAATGTAGGTAAAAAAATAACTAATTACATAGTTTATATGTAAATGTCGAGACGAATCTTTTAAGCCTAGTTAATCCATGATTAGACAAAGTTCGTCAAATACAAACAAAAAAGTGCTACGGTGCTTTTCAAAAAAAATGGAAACTAAACGTGACCTTAGCTGGGCGACAGCAGATACTAGATGGGATGGATGAAATGAAACGTACTCCCTCCGTCCCTTTTTATAAGTCATCCGGAAAGCTATAAGAAAAATACGGATTTCTACACATTTAGGACAGAGGAAGTATGCACCAACCCCGACACGCCGATGTCGGCACAGACTTGAGCAACCCACGGCTAAGCAGCTCGCGGCTCGCCGTTCTCGGGCATATGTGGCCACGCGCTCGGGCTCGTGGCTGTGGTTGGCTGGGGCTCTCGCCACCAGCCCACCATGGCCACTCCACTCGAGCTCTGCGACCAGCAGCGAGCCAACTGTTGCTGTAGTTGTGGCCCGGGCGGATGCTGGAGGTGCGCACGCGAGTACGCGACACGATGTCTGCTCTGTACTGTGCTGTACAGCGCCGCACAGTATCGTATCCAGCGATTCAATGCTGACACTGAGAGTGGTCGAAACCGAATCCTTGGCTGATGGAGGAGTAGCCATGTCGAGTTTAAAAAAAAACACGGACGTCGCCGTACGCTATATCGTCTGCGACCTTTGTACTGTACGTGACACCGTATCCCTTACCATAATTTAGGCTCGTTTGGTTTGGTTGTTAAAGTTTAATAAATAATGTAGCACTTTCGTCTTATTTGATAAAAAATTTCCAATCTTGGACTAATTAGGCTTAATAGATTCGTCTCGTAAATTACTTCTAATCTGTGCCGACATGTATGCAATTAGTCTACATTTAGTACTCCATGCATTTAAGGAAACATTGATGTGATGAGAGTTAAATTTTAACTCCTCCAAACCAAACGGGCCTTAGTGCTGTTTGGTTTAGGTACTGTGGTGAGAACGGTAAAATGGGACCAGCTAGCAGCGCTATTGGTTGCAGGTAGTTATTATCAGGTTTGTTTGATTGGCTCGTGAGGGAGGCGACTGGCTGCGGGATCAGATGACACCCAATGGAGAGCCGTAACAAGTTTCTACTGGTATGTAACCTGTTCGCTTCGCCGAAAAGCTAGGCTAAAAAGTACTGTAGGCTGATTTATTATGAGAGAAAAACATTGTACCATAGCTAATAAGCTAGGCCAATAAGTTCAAGCAATCAGAGCCACGGGTTGTCATCGATTGCAGTCCAGCTCAACCAACGGGATCTAATAAAGTTATAAACCGATAGCGTGCAAACACGTACCGCAGGGGTATGTGCTTTTGACAGGACTATGGGTGCACGGGGGTTGAGCGTTTACCAGGAGTAACCGTAGCTGAGCTAAGTAAGTTACAAATTGTAAAAGTGTGTGTTTGGTTCATGGGATATCCATGGATATCCCTGGACCAGGATTGTTTGTTTCATGGACAAGCTGGCCATAGATATCCAGAACATGGTATATTCTCCTCAGATGTTTGATAACGCGAGCACCAAAAAAGCATCGGACGAGCTTATCCACCGCGGTCACGGGCACGGGAAGACGCATGGGCGCGCGCCGGGTGAAAGCCCTAGTTTGGTTTTAAATAATTGATCAAACCTAGGAACTAATCATTATGCTAAGTGTGTAGACATGAAATGATAAGTTTCATGCTGAGTGGTGGAGCTAGATGATGGTCATGGTGATGGAGGTGACCAAAAGATGATCAAGTACTCCACATTTGGAAAAATAAGAAAGAGAAAAATAAAAATGGACTCAAGGCAAAGGTATATGTGATAGGGTCATTTTTGTTTTATACACAAGACACCATAGAGAGTGTGAGTCACTTAAGATCGATAGCCGTACTATAAAAAGGGGAGTTTCACAGTTGAAACAGCTATCAAGTGCCACTTGGTGAATTCATATGAGTATATGCATTAAGACCTAATGTGAGCTAACATCGACCCTTGTAAAATGTTTTGAAAAATGCTAACATACGAGCACACAAGTTCTACACTTCGTGGTTAGCAAGTTGGAAGCAAAGGCAAAGGCGTTGCGGTCTTAGAAATTGAAAAGGAAGTTGACTGCAGCGACCGGACGTAGGGCACATCATGACCGGACGCTGGCCCCTGCGTCAGGTCAATGGTTAGCCGCGACGTGCAGCTGGTCGAGCGGGCAGAGGTGCGACCGGACGCTGCATCTTGCGCGACCGGTCACCTTTTGATACAGTGGCGTGGGGGCGCGAACGGACACGTTGGGAGCAGTGTTAGGTCGAGCTGACGTACGATGATATCATCTTCGCGCGAGCGCAGAGAGAAACAGTACGTTGACCGGACGCAGGGCAGCGTTAGGTCACGCGTAAGCGGACGCGTCCGGTCATGTTTTCGCGATGAAAAATCTTCTCTGGAAACGAACGGACTCTGAGCGGCTCCGCGTCAAGGGCGGTAGAGGGGCTCGTCCGGTCAACTGGTTGACTGCGCGTTAAACGTTTTGTTACCATTGAAATCAAACGTGCTACATTCAAAAAGGGACACGTGGCAGCCATCCGTGAGCTTAGAGCGTAGTGACCGAACGCTGGGGCTGCGTTCGGTCACCCCGTGCAGGCAGCAGTGTCGAGCCTAACGGCTCTATTCTTTGCGGATGCTTATAAATAATTGGCGGCCAGCTCTTGGGGAACTCTCTTGGCTTTTTGATCATCTTGACATTCTCCTGAGTTAAGCATACTCTCTCCCACTCATCTCCCTTACTTGGTTGTAAATCTAAAGTGAGATTAAGTGATTTCAGGTGCATTTGCTTGTGAGTTTGCAGCTAGTGGTATTTGGGGATCGTTTGAGCTGCGGGATTCTTGTTGCTCTTGGTGGTTGCCGCGACCTAGACGGCTTGGTGCAGCGGAGGAGTTGTGGCAAGAGTTGATGATTGTTCTTGGGCACCTCTGTAAGGTCCAAATAGGCTAGAGGGGGGTGAATAGCCTAATTAAAACTTCTACAAGAATTACTTAACCACAAGTTAGTATGAAAGGTGGCGAAGCAAAGGCACTAGCTCTAACTAATTAAGCAAGCCACCTACACAAGTCTAGTATAAGGCTATTCACTAAACACAACAACAACTACAAGCTATAAACAAGAAGTAATACGAGAGAAGAGCTTCGAGTGATTATACCGCCGTGAAGAGATGAGAAATACCAATCAATCAATCATACAAGAGAAGTCCTCGGGAAGAGAATGACACAAGAATTTATCCCGAGGTTCACTTGCTTCCCGGCAAGCTACTCCCCGTTGTGGCGATACACCCACTTGTCGATTCACGAGCTAATCGACTATCAAGAGTCGAGCCCTCGGCGGGCGCCGTACAATCGCACACAAGATGGGGATCCTCCAAGCCACGAGCTCCACTAGAGTATCTAATTCGCGAACTCCCGCGGGGAAGGATCAAGAACCCCTTACAACACTTGGTGAGGGCTCCAACAATCTCCAATTGCGAGCTCAATCACCTCCGCTGCTCCAAGCCGTCTACCGTGTCGGGAAACACGGAAGAGTAACAAGAAATCCGCAGCAACTCGAAGATCAAGTGCCTCTAGAATGCAACTCTCAAGCAATGCACTTGAATCTCACTCAATCTCACTCAAGATGTGCAACTAAGCAAAGAGATGAGTGGAGGAGTTGTTCTCTAGCCCAAAGTATGTCTCTAGGTCTCAAAATGTGCAAGAGTTACCCTCAAACCCCGGCCAACGTCTATTTATAACGAAGGGATACGCAGCTAGCCGTTACCGGAGGACGCAGTTCAAATCGTGATGACCGGACGCACCGGTCAGGGTGACCGGACGCGTCCAGTCACTACAGGACAAGCGTGAACAATGCGCGTCAGAAGTTACCGTTGCTATGACCGGACGCGCCCTAGCGTATGACCGAACGCGCCCTAGCGAATGACCGGACGCACCTCACCTGGTGTCCGGTCAGAGTCCAGTAAGCTCCCATCATGACCGGACACGTCCGATCGTACATGACCGGACACACCCAGCGTCCGATCATCACTCCTGCGCTCTCTGCCCTTCTGGACGCCGGACCGGACGCGCCGGTCCCGTGAAGGACCGGACGCGCCGGTCGCGCGCTAAGCTTCTGCACACAGGTGAACTGACCGGACGCGCGGGTCAGGCCAGACCGCGTCCGGTGCAGCGTCCGGTCACCACAGTGACCTCCGTTCGCCTCCGTTTCTTTTCTGACTTTCGGCACAATAGAAAATAGGCGTTTCACTTCTCAAAAAGCGCCGAATCCCGCCTCGCAAGCTCGGCGGGAGGGAGAGAGGAACCCAAACCCCTCTCTACCGATTAAACTCCACCGCCTTCGCAAATGTGCTAACACCACCAAGTGTACACCACCATGTGCATGTGTGTTAGCATTTCACAATCATTTTTCCAAGGCGATATGTTAGCTCTTTACTAGATCCTAATGCATATGCTCAAGACATTGATCTAGTGGCACTTGATTCCCGAGCTAACCGTGATTGCCCCTCTTGATAGTCGGCTATGTATCCTAAACCCGGTCAATCACTTCTCTACTCATCTTAGACCGGTAAAAGAAAAACCCTATGGTTATACCTTTGCCTTGCGCTCTTAGTTCCTTCTCTTCCACTTGAACATCATGTCCATCATATTATGTGCATCTCCACCATGATCATCATTTCATGTCCATGCACCATCTCTTTGTGATCTTGTGGCCACCACTCCTTGCCACATACACCTTCATCACATGTGTTGCTTATGCCTAACTCAAAACACTTAACACATGGCATTAGCAACTTGGTATCATTAATTACCAAAACCAAACTTGGGCTTTCAACCTCCCGGTGATTGTGAGGAGTTCTTGTGCGTTCTCCGGCGGAGCGCCAAAGACAACTCTAGTGGATTGTGTATGTCATTGAGCTATCTCACTTGTGGGTAGGTTATTGCGATGTCCAAGTGTGTAGATGAGGTTTGTGCAACACCTCTTAGCCATTGAACCACCAAGTGTTGGTCGACACAACGGGGATTAGCGTGCTGGCAAGCACGTGAACCTTGGGAGAAAAATCTTGTGTTCATTCTTTGTATTTCTCCTGATGATTGGTCTTCATATTATTGTGATTGGTTCATTCCTTGACACGGTGGTATAAAGATCTGTAAGTGCATTCACCCCCGTTGTGGGTTTTGGATAATTAATTACAATCAAATTAGGGACTAACATGTCTATCTAAGTGAATATGCAGGTGTTAGTTCAATGAAAGAATTTGTATGGTCACATTTGATGATGTTAGCACCCTCAATTCCTTTGGCTGGAAAGCATTTTGTCTCAAGTGGGTCGATTAGATCTTATCTTTTGACTTGAGTTATAGGAAACGCCGCACTATCAAGAGGGATACAAATTAGGCTATCTAGAGGGAAAACTTGTGCTCAATTTGTGTTTGTTTAAGCGTTTGAGAGACACCTTTGCACTCACAGACACTTAGAGAAGTGTTTTATGCCTAGGAGTACCGGTAGTACCGGTGAACCACCAGTAGTACCGGTAGGCATAAATCCCGCCGGTGTCAGCGCCTTAGTTCTATGAGTTTTTGCTGTAGCGGTAGTATCAGTGGTTGACCGGTAGTACCGGCCATTGACCGGTGGTACCGATGAAAGTCCAGTAGTACCGATAAGTCTTTTTCCCACAAAACTTATCTTCGCCAAAATCTGTACTACCGGTGGTACCGGTCGTTGACCGGTAGTACCGGTGAAAGACCAGTAGTACCGGTAGGCTATTTTCTTGCAAAGTCTCCAGTAGGTTGGCTGTAACGGTCGGAACCCTTAGGACCGGTAGTACCGGTGGGTACTCACCGGTAGTACCGGTACCGCTTCGAAGATAAGAGTATAAATAGCTCTCCCCTTCATTTCTAACCGTTACCTATGCCATTTACTCCCACCAACCTTCAGACAAACAGCTCTCAAGCATTGTCTCACCCTCTCTCTCTTCCTCTTTGCTCTCAAATCCAATCCCTTGCAAGAGCTGTGCAGAGAGGAGAGATTTAAGAGTGGAAAGCTTCGTTTCACATCTTGAGCACTTGGTTCTCCTCCTAGTTGGCTTGGTTTGTGTTTGTTACTCTTGGGTTCTTGGAACCCTAGCCGGCTAGGTGTTCTTCGTGGTTGCCCATGTTGTTCTACTTGTGAGGGCACCCCGAAGTGTTTGTATTACCCTTGTATTCTTAGTGGAAATCTTGGGCTAACCTTTGTGGTTGCTTGAGGGAGGCAAGGAGGTGGAATAGACTCCGACCTTAGTGGTCACCTCAACAACAAGGACGTAGGGACTCCTTTGTGGGGTTGCCGAACCTCGGGTTAAATCGTGTGTCCTGCGTGCTTGTTGTTGTTGTTATTTGTGTTCACTTGAGATATTACTTATTCTTTGTGTTCTCCCTCTTTCATATCTCTTTCATAGGTTGTGGGTGCTCGATCTACTACTTGGTGAAGGAACAAGAAAGGAGAGTTCATAAACTTCATCAACATCATCTTCGGTAGTGGGGTAAAACTCAGATCTGAAATCACAACTCGCAAATCTCTGATTTCTTAGTTTCAGTAGGGTACCGGTAGTACCGGTGGTCTGCGTCGGTAGTACCGGTGATCCCTCACCGGTAGTACCGGTCCAAACCAACCGGTAGTACCGGTCAGTGTTTTAACTTCCGCGTTGAGTTTTGAGTTTCAGGTTTTTAGATCCGCCTATTCACCCCCCCCTCTAGGTCTATTAGATCCTTTTAATTGGTATCGAAGCTAGGTTTCCTCGTGTTTAGCGCTTCACCTCGTGAGGAGAAAGCATGGCTACCTTTGATGATGACACCTTGAACAAGCTAGTTGAGCTGCTTGCCGGGAAACTCAGTGACAGGCTTCTAGAGCAACAAAAAGAGCAAATGAACAAGATGCAAGATGAGATGAACAAGTTGAAGGAAGCCGTAAGTAAGAAGATTGAAGATGTGGCAAGTGGTGGTAATGGAGATGGTGAGAATGAAGCAATCAAGACACCTAAAGGGTTTACTCGTGTTCCATATGAGTACTCTTCTTTTAGCAAATCCAATACACACTTGCCAACCATCAACCCCGGTAAACCACCTCAATTTGATGGAGTTAGATATACCGATTGGGCTCATAGAATGAAGATGCATCTTATTGCCACAAGATGTTGGGAGATTGTGGAAGTGGGTGTTAAAGCTTTGGAAGAAGATGGTGAGTTGACAACCGAAGATTACCTTGACATACAACAAAATGCTACAGCTGCTTCCTTGATTCTATCATGCCTAAATCAAGAAGATTACAACATCTCTCCAACAATTCCTAATCTATGCTCCTAAAATTTACGTACTTGTTAATCCTCCCCCGTTGCGCGCAACTTTGCACGTAGTAGCGGTCACGCGAATCACATGCGTATCGGTCAATCTAAAAGTGAAAGAGTGTGGAAAAGAATAAGAAATAGAAAATGGTTCCTGATACAAATTTACGAGAGAGAAAGAATATATAAAAGTGGTTACGATAATTTAAAACTAGTATAGGATTCCTGATATAAAATTGTCTTCTACGTTTTAGGAGTAGATTATTAGAAACTCTTAGAGATGGTCTTCTTTTTTTTCTGCCAATATCTTTTTAAGAGTTATAAAACTACATGTTTTTAGGAGAAAAAATAAGGTATTCGGAGATGCTCTTACCAGCATACGGAACGAAGACACAAGCTCAATAGCACAGCAATAGCAAAACAGCAGCACTACTCTCGAGTCTCAGACTCTTGGGTGACACACACACGTAACAAACCAGCGGACAGCAGCCAACTAGTTACACCGAGCTCCAATTCGCCTCTTAGTTTCCTTCTCCGCCATGTGTAGCACCAACTAACCTCGTTATGTTAACATGGATATGTACAATATTTTTCTACGGATCTGTAAGACTGTTTTCACCTTCAGCAAATGCTGTACACCTCACTGCTGCTCCTCCACTGGGACAGATGGATATACATGTACATGGACGCACAGAGGAAGCACCAAACTAACCTATTTCAATTTTTGAGTATGTAACCGTCCAACTCAAATAGAATCCTGTCAAGTCCGCTCGGTTGAAGGTGAAGGTGGTTGAGTTTGTTCTATTGGCTTTGCCGATTTTTGAGGAGGGCCACATAAACTCAAAACGACCTGAAAGATTTAGTAATTTATGGGTGAAGTTCTTTTACGTGATTCTGTGGAAACAATAAGAGATGCCAGACAAATTATCTAGATCCTAACCGGTAGGAAGATAAGCCCATGCAGGAACCCAATGATGACAAGTGCCAAATACATTTGGAAGTAATAGACCTGTAGTCATATTGACATGATAAATGTGCAATTCAAGCTAATATGTAACTAGAATTTTAGGTTCAATGTGGATTCAGAAGTCGGTACCACAAAAACTTCAGATTTCGCAAAACGTAGGACAATAACTCCCACAAGTTTGGTCAAGGTGATTCCACTGAAAAGCCAAAAAGTGTGTCAGACTATGATAATAAATATTGAAGTGTAGATATAACAAGCAAATCCAGTTGACGCCAGTTTTAAGTCTTTTGTAAGAGTAAGATTCTTGCACAAAACAGTCAAATTTTAACATCTAAGAGTTGTTGTAAAAACACTTACCCATGCACATGAATGCATAAATTCAATCAACCAAGGATAAGTTGTAAAACCAATTAAAGTGTTGCAGTGATTAAAGCTTAAATCTTCCTCCTGTTTCTTATTTCCTTAGGAGAATGCAATCTCTAACCTGAATACAGATGCACCCATCGTGGATAGAGCCTGCCTTGCACGAGTTTCTCTGTCCCCAGTGCCAATCTATAAAACAATAAGAGAAAAAACCAAGTGTTAAGTCATGGTGTGTGCTGTGGAAAAGAACAGCTAACAAACAGTTAAGCTAAATATATTTGTTTAGAAGTATGTTTATATCAGGAAAAAAACAGCTATGCAGTTCTGTTTTAATGGGTTGTGTGGCATTAGAATTATCATGTTCCTTGCTATGAGAACTTATGTAGACTGTACACTAAGTATATATAATTAAAATGCTTCCACACTGAAGTCCAAAACTGAATTACTAGATAAGTGCAATTGTGTGAAACAAAGTTCAGCGGAAATGGCCTGAAAAATGTGGCATCTTCATGCCAAACCTTTTAGATTCTTCAAATGTAGTATAAAGATGCTAGGTTTAGATCTTCCCAGTGATTACATAAATCAGCAAAATTCAAAGAATTAGGACTGACAATTCCAAATGTACAATGCACCTACCATAAAGGCATGCGTGATATGAACACAGAACTCGACAGCGATTCCTATCGACATAACAAGGTTTACAACAGCAATTGCATTGAGCTGAATACCAAGGATGACCATCACCCCCTGCAAAACAATTTCAGAGCAAAAAGGAAAATATAAATTAGAGTAAACGGTAATTTAGCACTGCAAGAGAATAGAATGAATATCATTACTAGGGGTGTAAAATTGTACTGTGATTCCCTAACATCATATAGACTAGGTTATATTATATATACAAATACCCAGGAGTGCAGTACATGGCAATATGGCAGGTGATGTAAAGGGGACACCTTTTTAGATTCATTTATAAAGGTTTCCAGTTTTATATTTCAGCATGATTATTACATGTTGTAGCATAGCTAGGTAACATATCCACAGGCTTCACCAATGGTTGCGAATCCTATAATTTACTTAGTTGCCTCTAACAAAAAACGGCCAGCCTAGGGGAAATAGGTGGTTTCTTAATTAAGAACAAACAAATAGGCACCCAAATTCGCCTCGACAAGGACTTGAACCTAGGTGGCCCTTGACCAACTGAGCTAGCCTCAGTTCTTCATTAGTTCAGCGATCAAACAAATCATACCATGACCTGTCATGGGCATTAGGCCCTAGGGTAGCTAGACATTGGCTATGGAGTTCATAGCCTCGATCTGTAGGGTTGGGGCGAGGTTTTACCCCTCAGCGCCCTGTTGTTGATTGAAGGGGGTGAGATTAAGAAGTTGACATATTGTTTTTGCTTGATTCCAGAAGGTTCGATTACACCAGACTAAATAGGCACCTAGGGGCGACCGCGCCCTACGGCACCCACATGACATGACCTGATAAGCCCACTTGATTTTAATAGCGTACTTCAAATCTGGTATGTGCATTACATACTCATTAGGAATAAATAATTAAGCTAAATAATTCTCAAACGTATTCAAACTCCAAGAGTATGCATTCTTAAAAGAGGGTCAAACATACCATCAGATCCAAGACTATCATTGCTAGCACAATTAAAATGATTGCTGAAGCCCATATACTGAAACCAGGATAAGATAATGAATATAAGGATCCAATAAATAGAGTACAAATTGGAAATAGCTAGCACTAGGATTATGAATGGGCTCAGTCACTCAGCTGACCTGCTGGTAACTATGAAGCAAACAACAAATATGGCACCTGCAATTTTTTTGCACAATGAACATGATCAGATTAAATGTGACAGATATCTTACTACTTCATTATATGATTGTGTCTAGCAGCTAATTCAAAATTAAGAAAATCTATGGAGTAAAAAAAACATCCCCCCCTCCTCCTTTTTTAGTGGTGATGTATTACTTTCGTTTTCATGTAGGATATAAATGGAGTGGAAAATGTACTTTCGTGAAGAAAATATATAGCATTCGTTTGTTTAAAAAAAAACTAATACTGTAACGAAAGATTCAGCTAGAAGCCTAGCTGGATGGGACCACTTCAGCCAGAACATTGTGCAACTGTTCACAACCTGACTGGGACCTCTCCAGGTCTAGGCGGGGATCCTCTCCCCTACATAGTTTGCTCTCAAAAAAAAAAGCTGGGAAGGAACTCACCAGTTTCAAGCAAAATACCCGGAAGTTTCATAAAATACTGTATGAATGACTAACATGTAGCAATCAATTCACTGGAAACTCACTCTAGTACTCTACCAGTACCAGTTCAATGAATCATAAGACCAGTTCATATTAATTGGCACTCAACAACAGTTGTTTCTTCTGTGCAATCTGATGAACTAATTCGAGGAGGTAAACAATCATATGACAGTCTAGCAAGAATGCTCTATGCTGCGTATTTATATTAAGATACTAATTGAATATACTAGGAGTTCTCTTTTATATCAAGAGTTATACTGGGTCAAAATTTCGTGAATCGGGATACCAGTGCAACAAAGATGTCATAAGACAACATTAAATAAAATAACAAATAGCGGATTTAGTTACTAACCAAGGCAAACACATATGTTCATGATAGCTGTCTTCCACACGCTTAGGTATTGCTCAAAGAATATATAGAACACGGAATATGGGAAAATATTCATCTGCATGAATAAGATATACCAAAGGGTTGTTAGAAAGTACAACTTGGAAAACTCTCAGAAGCAACCCTTGCGAAATACTCCCCCAGGTCCAAATTACAGATCACTTTAGCTTTGCCCTAATGACAACTTCTCTAACTGTGCCCAAGAATTTAGAAAAAAAAAATATTAACATCTACAAGTTAAAATAAATGCACCACCAAGACATATTTCATGGAGAATTTAATTAAACTAATTTGATGTTGTAGATGTTGATGCATTTTCTATGAGCTTGGTCAAATGCAGAGAAGTTTGACATAGGACAAAGCTAAAGTGAACTATAATTTGAACAGAGGGAGTATCAAACTATCATTTCATGCACCTCAGCTGAAAAGATAGAGCTAGCACAATGAGATTTCTCCAAATAAGCAGTAGCTTGGCTGGTTGGTGCTATCAGTAAATTTCTTAGCCAGCTATCTCTCCCTATGATAGAGAAAAAAAGGAGCATAATCTATTTTATTCTTGAGTTTGCAGCAGGAGAAAGTAGATCAAGAGAACAAACAGGTTTTTGTTACACTATATAGTCAATATCCACTGTCCAATTATCCATACTTGTTATATTTGAAGGCTGTACTTTTTATACTTTTCACTAATATATTGTCCTGGTCTAAAAATGTGTTGCAGCCAAGGTACCTGTAAATCTTTGGACATTTTAGAACTGAAGTCCCGAGCAGCTCTCATTGAGTTAACATAGTCACTCTAGCAAAAATAAAAATAAAATACTGATTAGTTTTGGCAATGTTGAAAGGAAATACAGGCATAATCATAATGGGTTGCATGCTAGTTTACTACCTGCTTGTTAAGGGGAGTATGGTATGTTCGGAATGCCGACGCTTGTATAATGCCACTTTCATAACCTGAAAAAGAAAGATTCATCAAGAACACTAGTTCACTACCTGCTTAGTGGAAGTCTATATGTTACAAATGATTTCAGATCCTAAAAGACAGTGCAATGATAAGGTACACAATCATAAAACACTACACACACCACTGAGGTCTAAACTTGTTGAATAAGCTCCTTTTCCCCCTTTAGAACAATCACTCGATGGAAGTGCATCAAGAAACCATGGAAGTTTATCTCTGAATTGGGTTGTGGATGGACGCCCATTATCCAAGTCTGAGTGTAGGAAGCACTGATACAAAAGCATGTCAAGTAGATCAGAAACATTTCATTGCTACTCGTGATATATAGTAGTGCGTGGATTATGGTTGAACCATACAATTTAAGCATTTCTCCATTGCATATAATAGGACACAGTAATACAAAAAACAATCATCTGGAATTGATCAATAAAGTAAAAGGCACAGAGATTACAGGTATTACCGTTGTACAGTTACTGCAGGTGCTGCCTTTGACGCAAGAGCCTGAAACCTGATCGTGTTGGCAGCATGGAGGCTGTAAAGTACAGGTTTGAATGTTACTTACCATATTATGAGATGAAAAAGGTGCACTCAAAAAGTTAATTTCTTAGTATAGCAACTGTTGCTACTTCAGTATGTGCAGCAATGTATTCTTATGAAGTGATCCACAGGTTTCCTGTGGTGATGAGGCAAGGAAGATGCATTTTTCTTGTTGCTGCGCTTGCCTACAGTTTGCTCCTCCAAATGTCTACACATTGGAGAAAAGATATTCCATGGAGTGACCAGCTACCGTTTTCTTGGTTAGTACTAGTCATCCTTTTTATTTCTCACAGTGAGGGAGGTTTCCAGTGATTCAGATAAGAGTTCTGTTTTGGTCAAATCCAAACAAATATGGTAAGCCAAGCAAGGAAATAGTGTATAACCTGATCATCTGGAGGGCAGTAATTTCCATTCACAAATTTCCTACAGCATCCAATGCTTCAGGGGACATCCAAATTAGGAAGTCATCAAGCCATGAAGCAGCAGGTTTAGCAATGTAACTGGTCTCAGGGGATAATGATTGTCTTGATATCTGCATGATTGAAACAGTCATGTTGTGCAATCTTCACAACAAAATGAACTGTTGCACCAGATGCTCATTTTGCAGTGTGCACTCTGCACTGGGTAGCCTTATACTAAACAAGCACATATCTGATATATATTGCACTACTAAATTGGGCTAAGAATAATTTACCACTGAATATATTCTGCAACAGAACTTTGTTAAAACACAGGAAAATGATATACCTCATTCAAAAGAGAATTTGAATTACACTGGTTGATTGAACATATTTGATTCGTATGCACCGATGCAGAGCTGGAAAACAATATAAAAGAAACCATAAATCAAGTTTGTCTATCTCTGTTAAGCATGCAACTTAAAAGAGCTTCAGGGCGCATTCAAGAAAAAGAGCTTCAGGGTGCAATTCGGTGACCTTAAGGATCTCCACCGTCCCTATTTAGTCCAACAATTTGTACTTGTTTTCAAAAAAGAGCAACTAAATTGTCTCATGTCAAGCAACATAAGAAACTTAGTTTGTTTTTTAAAACTTTTTTGCATATCAGGAACAAAAGGATTTGCTATTGCTGTTATTATGCCCATATCAGGAATTAACGAAACCTGAAAGTTTAGTTATTCAGGACTTTTTTTCCATAAGAAAGAAAGCATATATCATATGCAACATTTGTCACAGGAACCACACATGACAGTGAGTTGACTATTAGGATATGTATATATCCGGCCTAATCACAGATTGTTTGTAATCCCCTAGATAGGCTAGCTGCCATATATAGCCTAGGATTATTTCTATGTATAGCCTGAGATTGTTTCCTTGTACAGGGAATAGCTTCCCATGTATGTAACTTCCATGTATGCCTATTGGCTATATATATGAAAGGCTCCCCACCCACATAGGGTGTGTGGTGATTCTCTCCTTTCTACATGGTATCAGAGATCTAGGCCTTTCCTTCTCCCTCCCTCCCACCGCACCAGCTGTGCCTCTCTCCTCCTCCCTTCCTCCCACCGCACCAGCCTCCCTCCCCAGGTCGCCATGTCGACTTCCTCAGCCACCAGCCCCTCTGGCACCTCGGCCTCCATGGGCACACTGCCTGCCCCAGCCATCTTTGTCGCCCCCTACGCGACAATCTCTGTCAAGAACCATATCCCGGTGACCCTGGAGCTGACACAGCCCAACTACAACCAGTGGGAGCCGTTCTTCACCTCCCTCTGCGGGAAATTTGGCCTCCTCCTCCATGTCGACGGCACGGCGGAGGCCAGACCCACTGATCCTGCTTGGGCCATTGCGGACTCCTGCGTTCGCAGCTGGCTCCTAGGTTCTGTCGGGCCGGACGTCCTCGGCCTTGCCATGGCACCGAACCAGACCGCGCGCGAGCTATGGGTCGCCATCAAGCGCCTCTTCGAGGCCAACAAGGCTCCGCGCGCCATCTTCCTGAGTCACGAGTTCCACTCCATGACTCAGGGCGACTCCTCCATCAACGACTACTGCAAGCGGATGAAGGCCACCGCCGACGCACTCCGCGATGTCGGTCGCACCATCACCGACTCGGAGCTCGTCCTCAATCTCCTGCGGGGCCTCAATCCTCGCTTTGCAGGTACCGCCGACAACATCGCCGACTCACACCCACTGCCGGACTTCGCCACCACTCGCGAGAAGCTCGTGCTGAAGGAGCTCCGCCTCGCCAACGACGGCACCGTCGCTGCCCAGACGGCGTTCCACGCCACGTGCGGCACAGCCTGCCGCTCCTCCTCCAGCAACACGGGCGCTGGATCCCCTGCCAGTCGCCAAGGCAATCACGGCGGAGGCTCCAGCGGCGGTGGCCACAGCAGCGGCTACGGGGGCAGCGGCCAGGGCGGTCGCTGGAAGAAGAAGGGCAAGGGCTCTCACTTCGGGGGCGGACCAAGGGCCCCTGCACCGCCAGCGGGTCCCTGGTACTGCTATGCTCCCTGGACGGGCGGGGCGCAACAGCAGCAGCAGTGGCGTCCACCGGCGCCGAACTCAGCCTGGCGTGGGCCTGGCGTTCTTGGCGCTTTCCCTCCAGCCCAAGCACACACTGCCTTCGCACCTGTCCAGGTCTCCGATGGTGCAGCACCCAACCCCTCCCACCAGCAACACGGCAACTGGGATCAGGCCGGCCTCATAGCCGCCCTCAACCAGATGTCCCTCCAGGGGTCCTCTCCCTGGGTGCTAGACACCGGTGCCACGACCCACATGTCGCCCTCGGATGGTATACTCCTGTCCCGTCTCCCTCCTCCTACTTCCGGTATCACGGTTGGTAATGGCACCACCATTCCTATCACCTGCCGTGGCACATCCACACTGTCTTCTCCTTCTACCACTTTTCATCTTAACAATGTTTTGGTTGCTCCAGCTCTAGTGCGCAATCTCCTTTCCGTCCGTCAATTCACCCGTGACAATCATTGTTCTATTGAATTTGACGCTTTCGGTTTTTCTGTCAAGGACCAGCAGACGGGGCGCGTGACTCTTCGCTGCAATAGTGCCGGCGACCTCTACACCTTCCCCTCCACGCCAACGCACCACTGCAGTCTTGCCACCACATCTTCGCTATGGCACCACCGCCTCGGCCACCCCGGTCCATCCAGCCTCGCCACTCTACAAAGCATGTCGGTCATCTCCTACAATAAGAGCTCGCCATGCCTCTGTCATGCCTGTCAACTTGGCAAGCACGTGCGGCTCCCCTTTAGTCCTTCCACCTCTGTGACCACTGCTCCTTTTGATTTAGTTCATTGTGATGTATGGACATCCCCCGTGCTTAGCAACTCTGGTTTTAAATATTATCTTGTTCTACTGGATGATTTTTCTCATTACTGCTGGTCATTTCCCCTTCGGCAGAAATCTGAAGTGCACCGCCACATTGTCCAGTTTATTGCCTATGCTCAAACACAGTTTGGTACCACGCCTAAATCATTCCAAGCTGATAATGGGACCGAGTTTGTTAATAATGCCACTACCTCCTTCCTCACCAGCCATGGCATTACGCTCCGCCTATCATGCCCCTATACCTCCCCCCAAAACGGCAAAGCTGAACGCTTGATCCGTACCACAAATAACACCATCCGCACCTTGCTTCTTCACGCGTTCATGCCACCTCCCTACTGGGCTGAGGCTCTTGCCACAGCTACCCTCCTCCTAAATAGGCGCCCCTCCTCCTCCATTCAAAACCAAATCCCATACCAGCTCCTTCACAACCAACTTCCAGATTATTCCTCACTTCGCGTCTTCGGATGCCTCTGTTATCCTAACCTCACTGCCACCACCCCACACAAACTCTCCCCTCGATCAGCACCCTGTGTCTTCCTAGGATATCCATCCTCTCACAAGGGCTATCGCTGCCTAGACATGTCCACTCGTCGAATTATCATCTCTCGCCATGTTGTTTTCGACGAGTCCGTGTTTCCTTTTTCAGCAGCACCATCGGCGGCTTCCATGCCGTCTTCACTTGACTTTCTGATGCAGGGACTGTCTTCCCCGACGCCACCAGCGAGCACTACTCCGCTGCCCGTTGACACCACCGAGGATATGTCCCCGGAGCTACTGGACCCGGCCATCCTCCAGCTGGGCCCCCAGGCTTCGCCTGCGGGCGGGCACTCTCCGGGCGGGCTGCAGCCGGGCGGCCAGCGCTTCGGCGTTGTCTACAGCCGTCGTCCCCGGCCTACTGCAGCACCGACCGCCGAGGTAGTGGCCCCTGCGGCTGCTCCAGTGGCCTCTACTGTGCCACCAGCAGCCCCGGCGCCACCTCCAGCACCTCAGGCAGCAACGACAGCGCCTCCTGCTGCGCCTCGTGCTGCCACAGCGAACCGGCCTGTGACTCGCTCACAGACCGGCACCCTCCGCACCGTCCAGCGCTACGGATTCTCCGCCACCGTCGCCTCGCCCATCCCGGCGAACTACCGCAGTGCACTCGCCGATCCAAATTGGCGCGCTGCGATGGCAGAAGAGCACAAGGCGCTGATCGACAACGGCACCTGGCGCCTCGTACCTCGTCCGCCTGGTGCGAACATCGTCACTGGCAAGTGGCTGTTCAAGCACAAGTTCCACTCCGACGGCTCCCTCGCCCGGCACAAGGCGCGCTGGGTCGTCCGCGGGTTCTCTCAGCAGGCCGGCGTCGACTATGACGAGACATTCAGTCCGGTGGTCAAGCCGGCCACGATCCGCACCGTCCTCAGCATCGCTGCATCCCGGGATTGGCCCATACGCCAGCTCGACGTGAAGAATGCATTTCTTCACGGCAATCTCGAGGAGACGGTCTACTGCGAGCAGCCGTCTGGCTTCATCGACCCCGCCGCTCCTAACTCAGTATGTTTGCTGCAGAAGTCCTTGTATGGACTTAAGCAGGCCCCGCGAGCTTGGAACCAGCGCTTCTCCACCTTCATCTGCAGCATCGGCTTCACCACATCCAAGTCGGACGCCTCTCTGTTCGTTTACAAGGCCGGTGCCGAGCTGGCCTATCTCCTTCTCTACGTCGACGACATCGTTGTCACCGCATCGTCACCGGCCCTCCTCCAGCATATCATCACGCGCCTCCACTCGGAGTTCGCCATGACGGACCTTGGCGACCTGCATCACTTCCTCGGCATCTCGGTGACCCGGGACAGCAGTGGGCTGTTCCTCTCCCAGAGGCAGTATGCTGTGGATCTCCTCCAGCGTGCTGGCATGTCTGAATGCCACCCGACAGCTACTCCTGTGGATGCACGGACCAAGCTGTCCGCCTCAGAGGGAGCCCCGGTCGCCAACCCATCGGAGTACCGGAGCCTTGCTGGTGCTCTCCAGTACCTCACCTTGACGAGGCCGGACCTGGCTTATGCTGTTCAGCAGGTCTGCCTCTTCATGCAGGACCCCCGCGAGTCGCACCTTGCGCTGATCAAGCGCATTCTTCGATATGTCAAGGGCTCCTTATCGGCAGGCCTCCACTTGGGCTCTGGCGCCATCGACCACCTCACTGCATACTCCGACGCTGACTGGGCCGGCTGCCCAGACACACGTCGCTCCACCTCCGGCTTCTGTGTCTACCTCGGCGACAACCTGGTGTCTTGGTCTTCCAAGCGTCAGACCACTGTGTCTCGCTCCAGTGCCGAAGCTGAGTACCGTGCAGTGGCCCATGTGGTTGCTGAGTGCTGCTGGCTGCGACAGCTACTTCAGGAGCTCCACATCTCCATCCCGCTCGCGACGGTTGTCTACTGTGACAACGTGAGCGCCGTCTACATGGCTGCCAACCCTGTCCATCACCGCCGCACGAAGCACATCGAGATCGACATCCACTTCGTTCGCGAGAAGGTCGCTCTGGGACAGTTCCGAGTTCTCCATGTTCCCTCCGCGCACCAGTTTGCCGATATCATGACCAAGGGTCTGCCCGTCCAGCTCTTCACTGACTTCCGGACCAGTCTGTGCGTTCGTGATGCTTCCGCTACGACTGCGGGCGGGTATTAGGATATGTATATATCCGGCCTAATCACAGATTGTTTGTAATCCCCTAGATAGGCTAGCTGCCATATATAGCCTAGGATTATTTCTATGTATAGCCTGAGATTGTTTCCTTGTACAGGGAATAGCTTCCCATGTATGTAACTTCCATGTATGCCTATTGGCTATATATATGAAAGGCTCCCCACCCACATAGGGTGTGTGGTGATTCTCTCCTTTCTACATTGACCATATTTGAAGAACTAAGGAAGATGGAAGAGTCAATATTACATTTGTTATATTTGCACGTAATGTGACTCTTTTCTTTGAGAAACTTTAGGAGCGCTATTGTTACACATGAATACCTGTAATTGAAGTCCTTCACAACAAAGTATAATGGTGGACCGACTTTCATGTACTTTGCAAGGTCGTCAAAATAATCCTGGAAATACAATGATCAGAGTAAGCTAAAGGAAGGTGACTCAAGAAGCGCTCGAAACTCTTTAGTAGGAAACCTGTAAATAGGAATTTCGTGGCAGAGCAATTTGCTGCTCCAGTCCTGGTTGCAGTCTAGTAGACAATGCCTAATTAGAACAGAGGAAACACTACAGGTGAGTGATAAGTCAACAACTGATTCTTTTGGAGAAAATGCAGGAGTGCATAAGGAGAAATGGTCAGGATGCTCAGTCACAATGAATAAGGCCTAGATCAAAGATGCAGTTAGGAAATGCATGAAACCATAAAACATCAGTGCCAGGCGTGTCCCCATAATGTGATTGTAAGAAATTTTTAAAGAAAAAAAGAGAAAAATGATCCATGCTCTTAGAAACAGGATAATCTTTGCAACGATGTTAGCGTGATGCTAGTAGTATTGATATATATTTTCTAAAATTGGAAACTTGGTAACAAAACAAAACCAAAACCTGACATGCCTGCCACCATCTTACTGCAGGCTAGGTACAGCTGTTTTATGAATGACAGGGAGAAGGGTGGTGGCCACTGACTCCCTCAGTAATACTCCACACATACATAACCCATGGACTTCTACAGGTTTTGAATGCAACAGTTTTTTTTTCTCCAACACGCAGGAGAGCAGTGTAATCTTTAAGAGGGAGGGGGGGTGGGGGGGGGGGGGGGGTCATGTTCTTTAGGACCTCAGTTGTTACTTCGGCAGCTAAGATTTCCTAGTAGAGAACCAGAGTTTGAGAATTAGGAAATTCCAGTCTTATACACACGAACACTTCAAGACACTACCCCTGATTTCTGCTCTAATTTCTTAGATCTGCCTGTGTCTCCAGCATGCATTCCCTTGCCATCCCAAAGTGTCTTTTGTAATGTTTTCACATACAATAGTATCTGCAGTAGTGTCCTAACCATGTAAATATACTTAAGAGCTCTTAGGATGCTGTAGGCAAGGACTGATACAACAACAACAACAACAACAACAACCAACAACAACAACAACATAGCCTTTTGTCCCAAGCAAGTTGGGGTAGGCTAGAGATGAAACCCAAAAGAGACGAGAAACAGGGAGACACATAAAGGAACATAAAGGGCACAAGACAAAAAGAGGTCACGGTTCGGGCACGTTGATTACCAATCTCCAAGCACTCCTGTCCAAAGCTAAATCCTTGGAGATATTCCACTCCTTAAGATCTCTCTTAACGGACTCGTCCCAAGTTAGTTTAGGTCGACCTCTACCGCTCTTTACATTATCGGCCCGCTTTAGAACTCCACTACGCACCGGCGCCTCAGGAGGCCTCTGTTGGACATGTCCAAACCATCTCAACCGATGTTGAATCAATTTCTCCTCAATTGGTGCCACCCCAACCCTATCCCGAATATCGTCGTTCCGGACTCTATCCCTCCTTGTGTGCCCACAACACCAACGCAACATACGCATCTCTGCTACACTCAATTGCTGGACATGTCGCCTTTTTGTAGGCCAACACTCAGCACCGTATATAAAGCTCTTATTTCGACAATGCTCAAAACCATTGGATAAATCATAAGTATCACTGTGACAGCACCTATGATAAGCCCATGAAAATATCATCTCATGCTAATGGATTCCACTTGCATCACTTAGCGTAGGTGCAATGAAGTGCCATTAGCCATTTGGTCAAAAATTATATTAGTGAAAGACCACCTTGTAACATGAAACTAGATTAAAACATGCATAATATATTATTGATGGTCAAAAGGATTTCTAAGAAGTACAGATGGATTTCTTAACAACCATGATGCATGCAATGTAAATAGAAGAAAACTTACTATGCTTGCAAATGTCAATCCTACAAATACAGTGATTACAATGAACTTCACCGCCCGGTAACTGAGAATTGGTCCATGAACGTCCTACCAAAAAAAAAAGGGCAACTATAAGTCTGCCAAAAGAAGAGGGAGATCTGGGAACCTAAAACATGGCTGAAACTGAAGTATAAAAAACGGGAAAAGAAGACCTAAATGTTTACCCTCATATATCTAGCAAGCAAGTGGAGCCTCTGCTCATCACCACCTTAAGTTTGCAAGGAAGTAAGAAAAAAAGACAGTTAGTAAAGAACTGAAATTACTTCACATTTAATAAGATCCTAGTTTACTACTCCTACTTACCATCACCAGCACCTGTACTTGGCGTGATTCTCGCACAAGGGACACAATCAATCCTGCCATCCTGTGCCCTCCTAAAGTCAAATACAATAAGGGCTACAAAGGCTGTCACTTGGAGAAGGAAATCCATAAAGACCGCCAGTGCTGCACAAGATAAAGTAGGTTGTAAAATCCCAAAAGCGACAAGTAGGGATACAACCAAGCCAATGTAGAGAAACCAACCAGCAAACATGGAAAACACTCTGGTTGCAGGCGTTGGATTGATTGCACTCACAGCAAAAGCTAGTATTTCAGCAAAACTGGCTAAAGTAATGGATGGTCCAACTTCCACCAGTGCATCACTTATCCGCTCTTCCAAGTTTGATTGATCTGGTTGCCGTTTGACAGCATGCACAAGGATACACATGTTATCGACACCGACCTAACCACAAGTGCAACTATCAGTTTCTTCATAGTAAATGAAAATCTAGCATCTTCAGATTATCCATCCTGCAAACTTTGTAATCCTTTCTGTTTATCTATTTGTAGCATGATCACCTACTTCTCGAACAAATTAGAAAACCAATTAAAGACATCAATCAACTACCAAACCTTTCCAGTAAAATAGGCATAATGTAGTCACAACAGCAATATGGATAAAATATGATTGTGATATGGCTGTGGAATTGGCTTTATTAATCTGCTAAGAAGAGTAACAGCGACAGGGAATGAAGCCTGCTCGCGCTCCCTTGGAGGCTCTGAACGGATGACTCAATTCCTGCTTATTCCCAAAGGTTTAGCCGGCCATTAGTTATAAGGCCAGCAGAGCACACTAACAAACTCCACTTGGCTGAGCACACTAACAAACTCCCTAACTTGACTAACAGAAGCTAACTTTAGTAACAAACCCGAACACTCGACAGACTTAAACTAAACTAATCAACCTCAGCCACTAGTGGACGCCGTCAAATCATTGCTATTCGACTCGGACCTGTTCTGAAAAAGTCGAGGTATTCCGAATTGTTTGTTGACACGCACAAAATAAGGGAAAACCTCTGAAAGAATTTCCATATTGACCTTGGACATATAAGAATTCCGAATCGGATCTCTTTAGAAAGAAGATCTTTTGTCTCATGGTAGCCTGCTCCAGTCCCCTTGCGAAACTTTCGTTATTGGGTTAGCCATACACTTCACATGTTTCTAGCGATTCACATGGCATCATCAAATGATACAAGTCTTGGATAAGAATCTACAATGCACTAGAACACCAAGATAACTAGTCAACCTCCGCCACCTTCTTGCATGCAAGATAACTAATCAACCTCAGCCACTAGTGGGCGAAGACTTCTCTTCTTGCATGCAAGATAACTAATCAACCTCAGCCACTAGCGGATGCAGATTTCTTCTTGCGGCGTGCATAGGCTTTGCCTACAAATGTGTCCACAACAGTGGGCAATACTCTTTGCCATGGTTACATGAGCAAGGGGAGGATTACAAACATAAAGATCTACAGGGCCAACATAAGAGGTAAAATCGGACACAAACATTGTTCTGGCTCAGAAACAATTCTTGGAGGCACGTTCCTTGAGCATACAATATCAACCAATATCTTACATAGTTCATACTTCATGGGATTCCAATTTTAAGCAGAGGTAGCTCATGGTGAACAAACATTTTAGCAGAAACAATTCAACATTGTACATAAAAGTGCTATAGTGTAACTCAGGTGTAAGAATAAATAGTTTTTTGTTAACGGAAAATCAAAGAAACATAAGGAAAGAACATCATATAAGTTAAGAAAAAAAAAATCAGTAAGTACTGTACAGAAGACTTACAGCCAGCACAAGAAAAGGAATCACTTCCATAATAATAAGGGTGGACTTCACTCCAATAGCACTAAAGAATCCCATTGATCCTAAAACTGAAAGCATCACCAGAACAACACCAGACAAACCAAGCAGTACCTGAAATAAATCGTCAAAATGTTTGTCATGACCAAATGTCCCAAGTGAAAGACATGTTTTGCATTGCTAAGTAAATCAGTATCTGACAAACAAATCGGCTCTGAGTTTCTTTTTGAAGAGCCGATTTGTTTGTCAGATACTCAGATTGAACTATTATTTAAGAAATTTAAAAGCAGATTGCCTCCTTTGTTCAAAAAAAAAAGCAGATTGCCTCCTGACAGAAAATTTTGGTTGTCTTTTTTGTGAAATTAATTAAAAGGATAATTGTTTGCCATGGTTACATGCAGTTTTACAGAGTAGCAAAGGTGGTTGTTTGTTGTTTGAGGAAAATGCTAGAATGTGTGATTCCTTGATTTTGGGCTAACCCTAGAAGGGTAGCTATATAGGTACCATACATGGGCCACATGGGCCTAGCCTCATGGGCCTAATACAAACACACTCCAACACCCCCCGCAGTCTGAACTACCGGCGCAGCGGAGTTCAAGGCTGAACAAGAAAGAAAACAAGTAAGAGCGCAACACACAGGACCCCCCGCAGCCACAACTAGCCACTGGAGACGTTGAGGCTGGAGCGAAACTCGGAGAAGGTCGAGGAAGGGAGACCTTTGGTGAAGATATCCGCAAACTGGGAGGTGGTCGGGACGTGAAGAACCCGGACGTCGCCGATGGCCACCCGGTCGCGGACGAAGTGTAGATCGATCTCCACATGCTTGGTCCTCTGGTGCTGGACGGGGTTGGTGGAGAGGTAGACCGCACTAACATTGTCGCAGTAGACGAGCGTACTCCTGGCGAGTGGGCGGTGAAGCTCAGCCAGGAGCTGGCGGAGCCAGGCGGCCTCGGCCACGCCGTTGGCCACGGTACGGTACTCCGCCTCGGCACTGGAGCGGGAAACCACGGGCTGGCGCTTGGACGACCAAGAGACCAGGTTGCCGCCGAGGAAGACCGCGTAGCCGGAGGTGGACCTGCGGGTGTCCGGGCATCCCGCCCAGTCAGCGTCGGTGTAGACAACCAGCTCGGCAGTGGAAGACCGTCCGAGGAGCAGCCCGTAGCCAAGGGTGCCACGGAGGTACCGGAGAAGCCGCTTCATAGCAGTCAGGTGAGGCTCCCGCGGAGCATGCATGTAGAGGCAGAGCTGCTGGACGGCATAAGTGATGTCCGGCCGTGTGAAAGTGAGGTACTGAAGCGCGCCTGCAAGACTCCGGTAGGCGGTGGAGTCTGCTAGCCCAAGCATCGGGCCCCCAGCCTCTGACAGCTTGCCCTGGGTGTCCACCGGTGTAGAGCAGGACTGGCAGGCGGTCATCCCGGCTCGCTCCAGAATGTCACAAGTGAACTGCTGCTGGTGGAGGAACAGGCCGGAAGGTCGGGGCTCAACAGTGACGCCGAGGAAGTGGTGGAGCACCCCAAGATCCTTCATAGCAAATTCCTTCTGGAGTGAGGCAATGATGCGGTGGAGCAGAGATTCGCTGGAGGCAGTGAGAACAATGTCATCCACATAGAGGAGCAGGTAAGCAGTCTCACCCCCATAGTGGTATATGAACAGGGAGGTGTCAGACTTGGCCTCCGTGAACCCAAGAGTCTGCAGGAAGGTAGCGAAGCGAGAGTACCAAGCCCGGGGTGCCTGCTTGAGCCCGTAGAGAGATTTGTTGAGCCGGCAGACGAAGTCAGGACGAGAAGCATCCACAAAACCTGCCGGCTGACTGCAGTAGACCGTCTCAGTCAGAGTGCCATGAAGGAAGGCATTCTTGACATCCAGCTGATGCACAGGCCAGGAGCGCTCGAGAGCCAGGGAGAGGACGGTGCGGACTGTAGCTGGCTTCACCACGGGACTGAACGTCTCAGCATAGTCAATGCCGGGCCGCTGAGTGAAGCCGCGGAGGACCCAGCGAGCCTTGTAGCGCTCCAAGGAACCATCAGCCCGCCTCTTGTGCGTCCAGATCCACTTGCCGGTGACAATGTTGGAACTCGGCGGACGAGGCACTAGGTCCCACGTCTGGTTGGCGAGGAGGGCCGCGTACTCCTCGTCCATCGCGCGGCGCCAGTGAGGATCCGCCAAGGCCGCGCGAACGGAAGAGGGTACCGGAGAGATCTCCGGCTCGCAGGCGGCGGCGGTGAGGGCCTGCGTGCGAGACGCCTGCCTCGTCACCATCGGGTGAGTGTGACGAGGGTCCCGGTGAAGAAGAGGTGGGTGGTACACCGGCGGGTCGGCGCGAGAGCGTAGTGATGCCGGCGGGGCAAGCACCGACGACGACGGCGCTGGTGACGAGAGCGGCGGAGCTGGCTCACGCCGGCGCTCGTAGACGATCCCGAAACGTCCGGGAGGAGGTGAGGGCGGACGCGGCTCCCGCCGGCGCTGGTAGACGAGTCCGAAGCGCCCGGGAGGAGGTGGTGTCGGTGTGCGCGTTCCCGCGATCGGAACGGCAGCATCTGGCACAACGGGAGGCAGCGAAGCCACAGGAAGCGAGGGTGGAAGCTCCGGGGCTGCCTCGACCGTGTCAGGCACCGGAAGGTCCTGGGACGAGTCCGGCAGGGGCGAGGCGGGACCACCAGGAGAGCGCGCCGGAGCAGTACCTGCAGGGTAGGGGGAGAAGGGTGGTGGAATCACCGGGTCAGTGGGAAAGAAGGAAGCCTCCGCAGGGTCAGCGCGAGGTGTGGGTGGAGAGGTGGTGGAGTAAGGGAACGCCGACTCATCAAACACGACATGGCGAGAGATGAGGACACGGCGAGAGGTAAGGTCAAAGCATCGGTAACCCTTGTGATCCGGAGAGTATCCGAGAAAGACACAGAGGGTCGACCGTGGAGCCAGCTTATGAGGAGCGGTGGCGGCGGTGTTAGGGTAACACGCACACCCGAAGACTCGAAGGTGGTCGTACCGAGGAGAGGTACCGAAAAGAGCGTGGTGAGGCGTGGGAGCTGGGCAGGCAGTAGAAGGAAGTCGGTTAAGGAGATAGGTGGAGGTGTGCAGACACTCAACCCAGAAGCGAACGGGTAGAGATGCCTGGAGCAGAAGGGTGCGCATGATGTCGTTGGTGGTGCGGATCATACGCTCTGCCTTGCCGTTCTGAGAGGAGGTATACGGACAAGACATGCGCAGATGGACACCGGAAGAAAGGAAGAAAGCACGGGAGGTTGAGTTATCGAACTCACGGCCATTGTCACACTGGACAGCCTTGATGGTGAGGCCGAACTGAGTGGATACCCAAGCAAAGAAGTGGCTAAGAGTGGGAAAAGCCTCGGACTTGACACGCAGAGGAAAAGTCCAGGAATAATGGGAGAAATCATCGACCACCACCAAGTAGTACTTATAGCCAGACATGCTGAGAACAGGAGAAGTCCACAGGTCGCAGTGAATAAGATCAAAGGCACGGGTGGTATGTGAGGACGAGGACTGAAAGGGAAGGCGGACGTGACGGCCCAGCTGGCACGCGTGACACAAGGGATCATCGGGAGCTCGAGAGTACCGAATGTCGGAACTATGACCGAGCTGCATCAAGACATCCCGGCCAGGATGGCCGAGGCGACGGTGCCAAGTGGTGGAGGAAGGAGTGGCGGCGAAAGCGGCTGAGGAAGGCGAAGAAGGTGAGACAGATGCCGGGAACCGAAGGGTGTAGAGAGGCCTAGTGCTGTTACATCGGAGAAGAGGTACCCGGGAGGACAAATCCCGCACGGTGAGGCCAGAGGGGTTAAACTCAACCGAACAGGAGTTGTCAGTGGTGAAACGACGAATAGAAAGAAGGTTGTGAACCATACCGGGAGCCACAAGAACATCAGGGATATGAAAGGAGCCGTGGGAACGGGCAGTGCCCACGGAGGAGACAGGAAGACAAGTGCCATTGGCGACCATGATGGAAGAGGGACAGGAAGGGTGGGGAGGACGAAGAGACGAGAGTAGACTCGCATCGGACGTGGTGTGGAAAGTGGCACCCGAGTCGGCGATCCAATCAGGGCTGGCGGTAGTGCTGAAGGAGTAGGCCAAGGCGGGAGGTGTAGATGTGGGGTTGAAGGAAAGATTGGCGGCGCCTGAGCCCCCCCCGCCAGCGGCCGCGGCGCTCGCGGTCATGGCGGTGGTGCCGCCTGGAAGATGGCCCGGCTGCAGCGTCAGTGGAGACGGAGCCGAGGGCAGAGGGTAGGGAGCCGACAAGGCCCGGCGTGCGACGCGGCGCCGGCACGTGGCCCGATAGGCGGCGGCTGCGCCCACAGCGCCAGCACCAGCAGCGGGGTTGCGGAAACGCCGGGAGGCTGGAGGCGGGCGGCCGGGAAAGAGGCGATGACCTGCTGTGCCCATGGCGCGTGTAGGAGGGACGCGGATACAGAGGTGGGCCAGCCCGGGCCAAGGGCAGCGCCGGTGGTGGCTGCACCCATGGCGTGAAGGAGCGCCAGAGAGGCAGCCGCGGGAGGGAGGGCCAGTGTCGCGGGCGTCGGCCATGGGCGGCAGTGGGCACGTGAAGGGGAGGGCGGCTGCTGGTGGCCACCAGCAGCATCAGCAGCGCCACCAGCCCCGTCCCCTGGGGCAGCGACGAAGCCAGCGCCCGGGCAAGGGGGGCTCGAGCCCGGGCTACGGCTGTCGATTACGCGAAGCCCCCTTGGAGCCCGGGCTACGGTTGCCGAGTTACCCGGACAGCCAGGACCCGGCGGCCATGGACGGGATGCGTGAGTGTATGTTGCTGCACACGGTGACACGGCGGCAGGCTCGACCGGCCTAGCAGGGCCCAGTTGTTTCAACGAAGCCCAGTACTAGCAGCACGCGTGGCCACGGCAGGGAGCTGGTTCAGCCTGTGAAGCATCGACGCGTTCGTCACCAACAGTCCAGTCCGGCATGCGATTCTATAAAAAAAAAAGCAATCTGGCATGCAGTGAGGCGGTGGCCACGTAGGAATACGTACATGTTGATGTTGACTTTTGGAGAAAGTTTTTTTAATTTGACATTTCATGATCTATTTTTGATTTTCGTTGATGTTTCAATATAAGACTACTTCAAATTATTATATTTGTCTATTGTAAAGAGCCATAGTGAGATTATGTTGTTGTAGTCGTGCTTTTGTTCAGCCCCACCTAAAATTTTTTCTGGCTTCGTCCCTGCCCTGGGGCCCCCACGGCTGGAAGGTCGTCGCCGGCCAGCAGGGGCGCGGAAACGCCGGCGTCTGCCTGGGCGGCGCCCAGATCAGGGGCGGCGCCGCCAGGTGGTGGAGCGGGCGGCCCCCTAGATGCGGCAGGAGAATGGGCAGAGGAGGCGGCCAGGGGCCCGTGGGCGGGCGGGCACGCCTCGGAGGAGGATGCGGCCGGGGAAGGGGGCTGCTGCGGCCACGTGGAAGGGAAGGAGAGGGAAGGGGAGTGGCAGGAGAAGGAGGGGTGGGGAGGAGCGCCGGCCATGGCCTCCTGGCCGGCGGCGGCAGCCACCAGGATGGGTGGCGGCTGGACAGGGGAGAGAGGATGGGTGGGCGGGCACGCCTCGGAGGGCTGCTGCGCCCACGTGGAAGGGAAGGAGAGGAAAGGGGAGTGGCAGGAGAAGGAGGAGTGGGGAGGAGGAGCGCCGGCCATGGCCTCCTGGCCGGCGGCGGCAGCCACCAGGAGGGGCGGCGGCTGGACAGGGGAGAGAGGAGAAAAACTGGCTCTGATTACCATGCTAGAATGTGTGATTCCTTGATTTTGGGCTAACCCTAGAAGGGTAGTTATATAGGTACCATACATGGGCCACATGGGCCTAGCCTCATGGGCCTAATACAAACACACTCCAACAGAAAATATGTTGTTTGTAAAATGTATTGTATTTCTGGTAAATTTGCAAAATAGTCTACTCAATCTAAAGCACAAAATTGTACGGGTTCAGATATGATACTTTTAACTTATATACAATTATTTCAAATCGAGCACAAAACCACACAAAGTATGTTCTGTTCATTTGTATTAGGCACATAAATAAAATATAAGCACTGTATCAAGAATCTAGATACTAGCTGTAAGTTCAACAGCACATCTAAATTAGAATAGATTTCCATTGTGTACAGTTCTATATTACTGTTACAAGGACAAGCATGAGGAAAAGTATACCCAAAAGCATGGCAAAGAGCTGAGCGGTCATTTTACTTCACTCATACCTTTGATGAAACAAATAGTAACAGCCAACGAGAAGGACGGTCTCCAAGTGTGAATGATATATATGCAAACATCACAATATAGCTAATCTGATTTCAATTAAAGGAAACAAATAAGAATACATTTATTCATCAATATTAAGGACTTTAGGAGTTTTGCATAAAAAGATATTTACCACTATTGTAATTGCATCAGCTGTACTTTCTCTGTTTAATTCATCTTGGATAGAGCTCTCGGACGAAAAGGACAATGTCAGGTTCTGTGCTAATACCATCGGACGTATTTCCTCCTGAAATTTTTTTTGCCTTCTAGCTCATTGTATGTAATATTTAAAGCAAAATATAAAAAACAAAGAATAAGTAACTCCACTGGATAAATCAGAAGATACAACACACTAAAGGTTATAGATGCTTTGAGCTAAAATCATTGTGCATACAAATGACATTAGCAGTCAAGTATTTACTACTGTAATTTGAGGATATGCCATGTAAGTAGAATTTCAGGAAATGTTACCCGATATCTCAATGACACGTGGACCAGGAACCACATGTAAGTAAGGCACGGAATGACATACTCTAACTCTTGAGGGATGGCATATCCTTAAATAGCCCACCCAAATATTACAAGCTTCAACCAAATGGAGCTGGAATATGAGAGCTGGGTTGGCAATCTATAACAAGATATAAAGTTGAATACACTTAGATTGCCTTATCCAAGTTTTTCACACTGTTGTATCTTATGAGGACATAATAGGACCATGTGTACTAAAATGTTCTTTATGGTGCGTTTGAAAGGAACATAGAACTTTCAATAGTTGACTAGTCCACGAACAATGTTTATTCTTTACGTGAGTGCAATGGAAGTACTGAAAGGAACTGCTTCAAGAATAGATACAGAAGCATTGACTTGTATAGAACAGGTATCAATTAGAGTAGACTTCAATCAAAGGTAGAGCCACTTGCTGAGCACATGCAACAAGAGAAGCTGAATTAGCATGGCCAACCTTAACAAGATTAATAAATGCCCTTTCCCAAGCCACGGCCTTCCCGTTCTCTTTTCCTGTTGCTTCAACCTTGTTGTTCACAGGATAAGTTATTACAAATGCCGAAGCCTGCCCAGCAACATCAAGTTGATAAGGAGTGGGCTATCAGAAGATGTAATATGTTTATATTAGTACAAAGGTGTAATAAAATATTACCTCGGTAAAATTGCTTCCTGGAAAGCCACCTAAAATTGTACTTGGATCAATGGGTGACTGAAAAGTGCTCAAACATGTCTCTTCAGAAGTGTAATGCTGCAAAATACAAGATAAGTACTTAGGCACCACCATTACAACCAGCTCGAAAACCTAATAAGTATCCTGATAGTTAGTATTGAATGCCATGTACCCCACATGCCTTTGCCAATACAACAACTTAAGCACCAGGCAAAACGATGACAAAAATTACAGAATCCATGTTCCAATAAGTAGAACAATCAAAGTCATAATTCAATCTCTAATGTCGTTGAAGTTGCTACTCGAAATGTCATAAAAACATGTACTGATGAGATACTTTGAAGCAGAGATTCACCTGAAAACAAAACTTAGCATGGTCTATTCCAGAATCATCGAACTTTTTAGGATCCAGCTGGAAATACTGCAGCATTGAGCATTGAAACTATCACTTTTATAGTGTTTTGAAGAAACCGTATTAAACACAAAACAGGGGTATAAAATTTGTATATTCTTGAGAAACCAAGTTGGTTTCAACACAGAAACTAGACAGTAGACACTATAGGATCATCACCTGCAAGACACTTTGAGTAGCACAGTCTGTACTGAGTGGCTTTAAGCAAATGTCAGCAAGGGCTACTGTAGACCCAGAATAATTTACACGTAGATCATCAACCTTTACAATTAGAAGAAACATGAGAACCATACGGCAAATGCAGTCCCAAAATTCAAGTTACTATGTGAGTTTCCTACCTTTTTCTGAATCTCAAAAAGTAATTTCATATTGTTGTCATTTACTATTGAAGGAGCTTCGGACCCACCAGATGCAGAAGTGGCCAACACAAGCTGCAGTAACAACAATTAACGACAGAATTCACTGTTTAGAACATTCATTTCCAAATGGAAAACAGGAAAAATAATTCCACAGATAGGATGTCAAAATATTCAGACCCGATAATTCGGTTAAAACCGAACGCCCGCCCCTAATCACAGGAAAAGAACTATTCTATAGATAAGAATTCAGCTAATACAATGTGTAAGAAATGTTATTGTCATTGGACATAAATGAGGTTACAAGAGTTGAAAAGACCTGCTCGATCCTATAAAATGGTGCGAGATGGCTGTCAAAATAATTCTTCTCATCAGCAGCTTGACTTCCAGGGCTAACCCAAAGCTGACAAAAGAGAAGGAATTAAAATCACAAGTTTTTCGAAAAGAAAATGTATTCATAACTGCTTGATCAAATAAACAGGAAGTGTTGTAGATGTATTTACAACTGATTGATAATTTGCATATGAAGTCTTCAGTTCTGAATTATGCCAATTCATTTTGCGGGTCATGGATATAGTTAATAAAATTATATTTATTTCTGTGTATGCTTACACATTAGATCAACATTAGAGTTATGGTATTAAGCACAAGGGCAAGGAGGAAGGAAATGCCTCTAGCCCCTGCCCAACTCCAGTCATAGAGCTCCCCCCTAGCAAGTAATAATACTCCAGAAAGGCTAGAAGAGATCCCGTCAAAAACACACCGTTTGCAGTGTTTCCAAATACTCCAGGCTCCAAGAAATGGAAAGTGATAATTATAAAGAGAGTGAAACGTTATTGAAGTTTCGGTATATGCAAAAAGGATCATAGCCATTTAGAGAACATATCTAACATAAGGATACAATGGTATCAGAAAAAGATTCACTGTTGCATAGAAAGAGGAAATGTGGTTTCCATTTTATTTTTAAAAATGTACATCTTTTTTTTTATTAATTAAAAAAAATGTACATCTGGTCTTATAAATAACAGAGTGAAGCGATCATTCTAAACATACATAGAAAATTAGAAATCACTTGTGATGTCTGTTACTTTCATTTTTCATGCTCCAAAGTTACAGGATGCTAATTTATGAGTAGTAACCATCAGAAGAAATGTAGTACTTGCACCGAATGGACCAAGTAATAATAAATATCAAATACAAAAACACAAATTTAATTACAGATCTCAACTTTGGATTCTGAGTATTTTACCAATGGTAGGTCTTACTATGAGAGGACAACAATATCGAAAATTAATGATTGCAATAAATTAAGTACCTTTTCTGGTCGGGTTTCGACCTTGAAGCGAAGGAGACCAATGCATAAGAGGACAGGGACAAGCAATGACACACATAACACAAGGAGAGGGTGTCTAGCAACAAAAATTCCATGCTTCCTGCAATAAACTTTTAAAAAATTAAGATAGTGTTTAAGCACTTGAAATATTAATTGTATGGATACAATTGAAGAAGGAAACTAACCTAAAGAAAATTGACATGTAAGTTTGAACAATAGAAGGATTGGATGGTTTGACAGTAGAGGATGCAGCTTCGGGCACCTGATACCAAGATAAATTCACCAAAAAAAAACAATGAACTTGGGAGAAGTAAGAACTCAAGTGCTATGTAATGAAATTAGCTATTATAATCATGCCAGCATTTTTCTAAAAAACAGACTAGAGAAACATGCTACAAGGAACTAAAAAAATACATAAATACTCGAGACAATGCATAAATACTCCGACAAATAAATATTCTAGTTAGCAGCAAGCTCTGGCCATGAAAAACGATTTGGCAGAAAAGGACCTGAACCGAGTTATGAGGGCTCTTGCCATTTTTGTTCGAGTCCGACTTATTATCTGAATTCCAAAATGGTTTTGTTTGCTCGAAAGCAGTTCCTCCTCGTGTTCTGTGTAACAAACCCCATAGCAGAAAAGCGCATAATAACGCAAGGTAAATAACCACTAGTGAGAAGTCCAAGCATTTGGCCTGTAGATATAGAAAGCAATATAAGTTAAGGGACACACCACACAGTTAAGAAAGCATCCAAAAGATTGCTAAATAATGGACAAAATTTTGAACCCATAGAATCTCAACAGAAGTTAATGTTTTAATTTAGATGTTGGGAAAGTTTTTTAGCACCTTAGGTGATACATACTTCATGAAGATTTAATGAAGACATTTGTTTTTCACAGTTAAATTTAGTTGTATATCCACTAAGTACATGATCCAAGCATATGAGCACATGCACGGAGAATAGTTCATCCAAATCTAATATGATGTTCGCCTATGACAACACATGATCTGTGCCATTTTCTAATGCATTTATTATTACGCCAACTCTAAATTGTTAGGATAAATATTGAGCTTAGTATACTAGACCCAATCCTTCTATAATTTCATCATACATATAAGGTCACAAGATATCACCTACCTTTAAAGATCCCATTTTAACTGAACAGGAGGTTTCTGTATTCAGCTGAGGCAGCAAGGATCCCGTGCATACAGAAGAAGAAGGGCAATCACCACATGAACAACCCAGAGAAGGGTCGCCGCAAGAATAAATTGTAGAGTTTAGAGGCTTCACACCAGATGAATCACTAAAATCCGATCGAAATGTTATCAAATAAGGTGACCCTGGCTCATTAGGGTTTGCTTGTCGCCCAATAAATGCCAGCCAATCTTTAGATGCCAAGAATTATACAAGTCAGTCAAACGTATTAGAATGAGACAAACCAATGCATTCAAAATTACATAGTCTAATATCCAGTCTGGCACTAAAAGGCTTAATAACTGTTAAAATGACCAACTCATCTCTATTATGATGCCCAAAAGGGGCAGATATGGTGATGTACAAAGTGCAGATAGCACCCTACACTAGTGAGCAATTACAAGAGATGTATATACATCTAACACCCCCCCTCAAACTCATGGTGGGTCAACAACACTGAGTTTGGAAAGAAAAAAGGTATGCTGCGCCCTAGTCTGAGGCTTGGTGAAGAAATCCGCCAATTGAAGCTCTGAGGGCACATAGTAAAGAGCCACCACCTCATCATGTACTTGCGATCGCATGTAGAAAGCATCAACACCAATGTGCTTGGTAAGTTCATGTTTGACAGGATCACAAGCAATACTGATCGCACCAGTGTTGTCCGAGGATAGAGGAGTCGGTGTGGAAGTCGTCACACCGAAATCCTCAAGTAGCCACCTAAGCCATGTGACCTCAGCCGTCACGGTCGCCATAGCCCGCAACTCAGCCTCAGCACTGGACCGGGAAACTGCCGTCTGCTTCTTGGTTTTCCAGGCAATCAAGGAGGACCCAAGAAAGACACAATAAGCTGAAAGGGAACGGCGATCAGACTGATCACTAGCCCATGTCGCATCAGAGTACGCCTGAAGCTCAAGAGAAGTAGAGTGAGGGAAGAACAAACGGCGTGAGATGGTGCCACGAAGGTATCGAAGAACACGAAGAAGATGAGCATAGTGGAGCTGTGTGGGAGCAGAAACGAACTGACTCAGAATATGAACAGCATGACAAATGTCAGGACGAGTAATCCCAAGGTAAACAAGGCTCCCAACAAGGTGACGATAACGAGTGGGATCAGCAAGGGGAGCACCATCAGTAGACCGCAGGTGAACACCTAGCTCCATAGGTGTATCAACAGTGCGCTGGTCGGTGAGAGCAGCACGGGAGAGAAGATCCTGAATGTACTTTTCCTGGGAGAGGTAGATGCCATCAGGCATGGAAGAGACCTCGAGACCAAGGAAGTAACAAAGAGGACCCAAATCAGACATCAAGAAAGTGTCACTAAGACGCTTCTTCACACAATCAATAAACTGAGAATCGTCACCAGTAATGATCATGTCATCGACATAGAGAAGAAGAAGTGTGCGACCACGAGGGGAAATGTGGACAAAGAGAGCGGGGTCGTGGTCGCTGGGCTTAAAACCAGCATCAATGACAACAGAGGAGAAGCACTCAAACCAGGCCCGAGGAGCTTGCTTGAGGCCGTAGAGAGAGCGTCGCAGCCGGCAAACCATGCCATCCGGAACAGAGTATCCTGGAGGTGGCTGCATGTAGACCTCCTCACGCAGCTCGCCATTGAGAAAGGCATTCTTGACATCAAGCTGGGAGATGGACCACTGTCGGACAGAAGCAACAGCAAGAAGAGTTCGGACTGTGGTCATGTGTGCAACAGGAGCAAAGGTCTCATCATAATCACGACCTTGCTCCTGCTGAAAACCACGGGCCACAAGACGAGCCTTGTAGCGCTCAATGGAACCATCAGAGCGAGTCTTGATCTTGTAGACCCACTTGCAAGTAATAGGAGTCACCTGAGGCGGCAAAGGAACAAGGTTCCATGTACCAGTGCGCTCCAAAGCGGCAATCTCCTCGGCCATGGCGCGCTGCCAGTCAGGGTGGACAGCAGCCTCTCGATACGTGGCTGGCTCAACCAACGCAGCAGCAGTGAAGCCATAGCGATCCGGAGGATGGAGAGTACTACGGTCACGAAGAGCATACCGAGAGGACGGCTCTAGAGGAGATCCAAGAAGCGAGGGAGAAGATGGTGGTGGAGAGGAAGGAGGAGGTCGGCGGCGGCTATAAACGTGAGTGAACTGACGAGGAAGTACCCCCACAGGAGTAGGCCCAAGAAGCGACGGAGAAGACGCATGGGTGGGTGCTGGAGTGAGGACGGGAGGGAGCTCGTGAGAGGGCACCTCCCATGAGGGTGTGGGAACAACAGGGGGAATGGAAGGTGGGGGGAGGTAGGTGGAGGGCGTGAGTGAGGCAGCGGAAGACGCACGTCAGGAAAAGTCAAGAAGGAGATAGACTCAACATCAGTGGAAGAAGAACCGGAGGAGGAGCGAGGGTAGTAAGGACGGGATTCATCAAAGGTGACATCCCGAGATATCCTCATCCGACGAGCAACAGGATCATAACAGCGATAACCCTTATGCTCGGTACTGTACCCAAGGAAGACACACTCAACGGACTGAGCAGTCAGCTTGGTGCGCTCACGTGGAGGGAGAAGAACAAAGCAAACACACCCAAGACATCGGAGGTGACTGTAGCGAGGAGGACGACCAAAAAGGCGCTCGTAGGGAGTACACCCCTGAAGAACGGTGGAGGGCTGCCTGTTAATAAGAAAAACAGCCGTGGAGACAGCCTCAGCCCAGAAGTGAGGTGGAAGCTGAGAGGAGAGCAAGAGAGCACGAGAAGTCTCAAGAATGTGACGATGCTTACGCTCAGCCACACCATTCTGAGCATGAGCACCAGGGCAAGAAAACTGAGCAAGTGTACCCTGATCAGTAAGAAAGCGACGATGCGCGTCAGAGATGTACTCTCCAGCAGAGTCGGCACGAAAGGCACGGATGGGTGAATCAAACTGAGTGCGAATCATAGTGGCAAACTGCTGGTAAATAGACAAAAACTGACCACGAGATGACATAAGATAGATCCAAGTAAACCTCGAATAATCGTCAATAAATATAACATAATAGGAGTGACCACCTTTGGAAACAAAAGTAGCAGGCCCCCATACATCAGAGTGAATGAGATCAAAGGGACGCTGCGACATAGAATCACTGGAAGGATAAGGGAGTTGCAGTTGTTTGCCAAGCTTGCAACCCGTACAATGAAGAGCAGCGTCACCAGAAACAGGACCTAAAACACCACTACCAACAAGAGTGGAGAGTCTCGAGCCGGAGAGATGTCCGAGACGACGATGCCACTGAGCAAAAGTAGTGGTAGTGGAAGCAGTTGAAGCTGAAGCTGGAGAACCGGATGACTGACTGGTCAGAGTGGGCGAAGGAAGACGCAGCCAATCAAGCTCCCATAGGCGCTGAGAGTCATGACGCCTAGGCCCAGTCCCCACCAGAAACCCCGTACGAAGGTCCTGAACACAACAAGAGTCAGACTCAAGAATGATACGACAACCATGATCAGTAATTTGACCAGCAGACATTAATTGCATAGTGAGCTGAGGGACATGAGAGACAGTAGGAACATGAAAAGAGGACATAGAGAGAACACCACGACCAACAACAGGAAGAGAGGTGCCATCAGCTGTCTGAACAATAGGAGGAGGATCAACAGGAGACAGAGATGCCAAGCGACTAGAATCTGGAGTCATATGGAAGGATGCACCAGAATCAAGAAACCACTTGGATGATATACCGGAGGGAGGAGGTGGTGATGGTGGAGTCCCAGAAGCCCGAGCAGTAGTGCCAGAAGCCCGAGCAGTAGTGGCAGAGGGTGAGGAAGCAACAGCATTGAGACGGCGGAACAACGTGAGGACCTCCTGCTCCAAGGCAGTTACAGAGCGAGCTGCACTGGACTCCCCACGGCGAGTCCTCTTGTCGCGCTGCTTCTTCCGACAGACATCCTCGGTGTGTCGAAACTTGCCACATTAGGCACATTGAGGCTCGGTGGACGGTGGCGGCGATGGTTGTGGAGGAGCAGTGGACAGAAGAGGAGCTCGGGTAGCCAAAACAGAGGACTGCGGAGCCCCACTTATGCCCCCCGCCCGAAGACGAGTCTCTTCAGCACGTAGCTCCGGCATCGCCTCATCGAGAGATGGGCGAGGTCGGTGTGTCAGGAGCTGGGACCTGACAACCTCAAACTCAGGACGGAGGCGAGAGAAGAACTCGTGAAGGCGCAGAGTGTCCCGCTGGCCCCGGTGACGATCACAGCACCGACAAAGACCAGCAGCACAGTACTCCGCACCCAAGATGTCAAGACGATGCCAGACGGCGGACATCTGACGGTGGAACTCCTCCACAGTAGAGTCGTGCTGACGGAGCGACTGGGCCTCCTCCACCACCGCGAGATACAACGCCTCGTTACGAATCTCATAACTGCGGCGGAGGTGAGCCCACATCGAGTGAGAGGTGGAGAGGCCACGGAGGGACAGAGAGATGTCAACCTCCATACTCGCGAGCAGGATAGCCTTGGCACAGGCCTCCTCACGCAGCCAGGTTGCCTGTATATCAAGAGCTGACTGGTAGGCCTCCATCTGATTCTCAAACGCCTCAAGGAGAGGCTTCTTGACCGCGTCGTCTGCATCAGGCGCATAGGTGGGCGGAGTGGGAAGAGGTGGGGTGGGTGGACAAGGCCGCTCATCCGTGAGATAGCACCACAGCTGCTGCCCGCCCATGTGTACCTCCATGTGAAAAGCGAACTCGCCCCAATTTGTGCCATTGAAGATGACAGGGCAGCGAGGAACAGAAATGGCACCCGGCTTTCCAAGGGACGCCATCGAAAACAACTGCCCAGCGCTCTGCCCTGGCACTGCTTGCTATGACTCTTTTTTTTTTTGGAAATGAAGGAGCAGAGCGGACTGGAGGGAAGCTCGGTGCGAGGAACTGGAGCGAGAAAACAGAGAGCGGAGCAGAGGAGACTAGAGGAAAGGAGGTACCGGAGGGAGAGAGGGAGAGCGGAGGCAGGGAGGCGAGCCGCGGCGCGTGCGGTCGCGCGGGGAGAGGCGAGGCTCGTGCGGTCGCGTGGGGAGGCGGGGTCGGCCGCGTCGGCGCGAGGACCTGGGGCGCCTCCGTAGGCAGCCGCGGCCAGTCGCGGCGGCGCGGGGAGGCGGGGTCGGCCGCGGCGGCGCGAGACAGCGGCGGGTGCGAGGTGACCCGGACGACCGCGCGAAACGCGGGCGAGGCAGCACGGTCGGCCGCGCGAGGCTCGCGCAAGTGGAGATGGCTTCGCCGGCCGGCGGTGGCAGCTCACCAGCGGCTCGCCGGTGGCATGCCGGCGACGGCGGGATGGTGAACCCTAAACCTAGGCTCTAGTACCATGTTCAAATGACCAACTCATCTCTATTATGATGCCCAAAAGGGGCAGATATGGTGATGTACAAAGTGCAGATAGCACCCTACACTAGTGAGCAATTACAAGAGATGTATATACATCTAACAATAACATCAGCTGGAAACATGAATTTGGATGCACATCAAGATGGGGTGAAGGAATCATAGTTGCCATTTAAACTTGACACCCAGCAGCAGAAAAGGGTTTCCATTTTACCTTTGTAAGTTTTAGCACCAGCACCAATAAAATCCATTGCACGGGTGTTCAGAGTGCCAAACTTAACATCCTTGCACGAGTTATATAGCTCTTCACCATAGTTAGTAGTTACATAGTAATCTAAGCCATCGACAGTCATAGTGCTATTAATCTGCAAAAAAAAGAGACAAAAGTGAACCTGTAAAGGTTGAACATACAAAGTATTTACAAATGTCTTTTCATAGTGAGCTAGCAGTTTAAGCAAATAAATGGTTGCACAAAACCATATGAAATGAGGCTAGTAGAATCTCATAGGAAAATTTTATGGTGGCGAAGTAGATGAATTAAGAAAAGAAAGACCTGCTTTACTGAAGTCACATTAATGAAGAGGCTTTGGTTTGGAGAACAAGACATCTCACAGAAAAGATTCAAGAAATTCCTCAAGCATGCTGGGCATCCAACAAGAAACGGAACAGCCTGCAAAATGTTAACATTTAAAGACCATGGAGTGAAGTTTTATATTGAACATAGATCTAGTAGAAACCACCAAGGAGCGACTAGATCATTTGGCGTGCAAAAAATAATCAAGACATTTGACTAAGAGAAACTCCTTATGAATGTATTCAAATTTCATAATAGAACCTGTAGAGAAAAAGGCTTGTGAGTGTACAGAGAATAGTCACCAATTCACATTTAATTTAATAGATAATAATGTACTGAAAATGCAACCAATTGGCTGCAGCACTGCCTATTAGGAAATACAGTAAGAATGTCATGACAAAGACCAGCAACAAACAAATAATCAACAATTAGGCAAGTGTATTTGTTGATAGAGGCTCTACATGCTGGTATGCATTAGCACGAAAGGAGTGGAGGGATGACCTATGAAGCAAACATGAACATCATGTAAAACAAAGGTAACTTGTCACTAAAAAAATATTCAGCAGTTCAGGTTAGCTGGTCACAAGTTCACCAAACATTTCTTCTTGAAAAAAAAAACAAAAAAAAATTCATACACTGCAAAGACAACTTTACTGAAGATTGACTGCGATTGGTGAATGTTAAGCACTCATTAACATGATTTTCCTGATTGATCATTTGATCTATATCAAACAGAAATGATATTACCACATTGATTTGCTTATTAAAGTGCATGGTCCATGTACTTTCTTCAGCAATCAGTACATTTACCTGTTGGACTTGTTGGTGTAATGTGTCAAACTGATCTACAGTACAACAGACATCGCCAGTGATTGTTGGGCACAAACTTTGGATCCTTGAAGAAAACAAAGTGTCTGGCTGGAAAAGCAACAACAGCACTTGATAAACAGGCCACATCTGAATAATCATAAATATTTTTTTGCAAAGATAGAGGGTTTCTCCAACTATGTTATATTCAAATCAAGGTCCAAGGATCATATTGTCACCTTAACAGCTTTAGTTGCATTTGCACAGTTTAAGACCTTCCTATCACTTCGTTGCGCACAAATGCCGTACATGGAACAGTAACCTTCTGCTGGTACAACCCTACAAAAGCAAAATGGTAAGACAGATGATCACCAAGGGCTCCAGCCTCCAGGAATATGAAACACCATGTTTAAATGTAAAATAGTAAAATACAGTAGCATATTCTAGAAGCAATCGAGCATATATTAGACTTTCTAGCTACACTCAGTAAAACACAGGTCACTCTGACAAATTACCTTGAGCCATTGGATTGCTGTGCACTGATCGGAAACACTAGAGAACTGATCTGCGCCATAGTAAAAAAGAGTTACATGTTATTTAGACCATCCGAATCGCAGTGAAGTACAACCATATCAACATGCTTGTACAATGTACTTTTATCTATATGATAGCCTACTTACACACTATACATGATCCAGATTAAATATTGCTTTCGCTCCATATACACACATAACAGAAAAGGTAAAGAAGTGATATCTTAGCTATCAACATAGTTTACCCCTATTAACTGCATACTCGTCTCTCTGTCACCCCTGTAAATAAATAGGAACTACTAGCAGTGTTTGCAGGAAAATACAGAGGTGATTGGGTGATACTGTTATGGTTTCAAATCCTCAGGGGGCAGTATGGCCATGATTTAATCCACAGAATTCAGAAATATAGTCTAGAAATCACTTTTGTAGGTAAAATTAAAAGGTTAATGCAGACATCACCGAGTCAGCAGAAACTGTAACCTAGCAACTTCTGAATAGCTTGAAATTGGAATACAGTTGTTGGCTTATTGGGCACATAAATGTAATCAATTCTCCAGGTCAAAATGCGGAAAAACATGTGGAAACAGATTATAATTATACAATGGAAGTTTTCCATGTGAAGCCTGCAAAAGAGAGTTACTAAGGAACATCACGACATGAATTGCAAATACAGTCGTGTCGAAGTTCCAATCCTGGACAAGGACTACTGCAGCAACAAATTACATTACATCTTACAACAAGAATCAAAGTTGACCATCCAACTTTAAAGGAGCAGATACCCTTCAAATCAAAATGTGATAAAAGGGGAAAATTCAGAAAACATTACAACAAACCCGTAAGATATATCGTGATAGCATGCATTTCAAAGCAAAAATATAAAAACGGAAAGTTATGACCAAAGAGGCAAGCATAGCTTACTGTATAACCCAACAGTGAAACAAAAAAGTTAACTAAACTATGCCGAACTAAACTCCCCCGGGTTCAACTAATATCGAACTAAGTTGGTGACCCAACCGAGGAAAAAAAACAACACCAATGGGGCAAAACCACACGATATCGATCCCCGAAACCGAAAATACATGTCAGTTACTGGTAGTAAAAATTGGTCAGACTAAGACGTGTAAAAGGCATTCCTATCTCAGATATTCTTCCAAGTTCGGATGTCTCAACCCTATATGGGAACTCAGAAAAGCCACAATGCAATGGTATCCAAAACCGGGTAACTCTACGCCAATTACTAAAATTGCAGCTACGAACCGCTCCAACCAAAATTGCATCTACCTCATGCAACCATGCAAAAAATAGTAGCAACCCAAGTCCCAAGAGACGGTTATGCAGGCTCGAGACCCCAACCACGACCAAAACCTCATCCCAAAAACCCCCGACCCTTCGGAGCGGCCGCGGCGGCGGCGGAACCCAACGACACCCACGCCAGTACAGTACCCGTCGAGAATCATGAGCTGGGGACTCACCTGCATCAGAGCGATCGCCGCAGCGGCGAAGGTGGCAAACCCGCGCCGGCGCCCGCCGGGGGCCATCCTGTCTCCGGTTCGTCCTCGATCTCTCGCGGGAGCGCTAAATGCCGAAGAGGAGGGAGACGACGGGGGAGGCGCAGAGGGGGTGGGGGCACCCGCACCGCACAGACTGGCGTGGGGAGGTGTAGACTTTTTGGAATGATCCTCCCGGCCGAACTTATATAACGGCGGGTGAAGGCGAACAGCGGAACAAGGAACAAGAGCGGCCCACGAGTTCGCGATGGCGCCACCTCACGCCGGAGGGAGGAGACAGCCGAAAAAAGGGAATTTTCTGGCCAGTTTTATCGCATTTTCAGCGTCTGTTTCCAATCTAGGCCCTGTTCTGCAAGTCATGTTTCGGCTTGTTTCAGCTTATTCTCTCTCACAGAACACTATTGAATCAACCAAAACCAGCCGGCTTTTCCACCAGCCGAACCAGCCCCTACTCATCTCGTTATTCGCTGAAGCAAGCTTCAGGCCCGGGTGTCAGTCAGCGGCTAGCGATAGGCTGGCATCCGCGAGGGAGAGGAGAATGTGGTGGGACCAGACCAGCCGCTTGCTGATTTTGCTCCTGGTGTGGACTGGTGGGTGGCGGGCGAACAACCAGTATCGAGTACTGCTACTACTAAGGCCGCGTTCACTTCCCCCTCCCACGCCTTGTTTAGTTTGCCTCAAAATTCCAAGTTTTTTCACTCTCTCCTCGTCACATCAATTTTTAACCGCTTGTATGAAATATTAAATGTAGATAAAAAAATAACTAATTACACAGTTTAGTTGGAAATCACGAGATGAATCTTTTGAGCCTAGTTGGTCCATGATTGGACAATATTTGCCAAATAAGACGAAAGTGGTACTATTCATCGGTTTGAAATTTTCTTCAATCTAAACAAGGGCCCAACCCAAAATATTTCCTCTTACACACATCACATCAAATCTTTCGACGCATGCATGAAGCATTAAACGTAGGTAAAAAAGATAACTAATTGCATAGTTTGTCTGTAAATGTCGGGACGAATCTTTTGAGCCTAGTTAGTCCATAATTAGATAAATTTTGTCAAATAACAACGAAAGATGCTACAGTAACTTTTCAGCTACTTTTCGCGAGGTGAACACACCCTTAAATACGTGATGATTTTGATTTCCGATGAACTGGTCCCTCGTTGAAGTTACTATATAATATTATAATGTCTCTGTCCAGAAAATGACCAATTATAGCTTATCAAAAATTTTAATGTTTGACTAGGCTGTGATTTTTTGTAACGGTTTGGACTGATGTGGATTGGCTGTAGTAGATTTGGCACCCTGTACAGCAACAGCTATAGCTACAGCCCTGCCGATAGACATGGCAGACTGATAGAAGAAGTATTAATATATATAATACAAAAATATGTGTACTATAAAAATAAATTTTAATTATACTTGATATCATAAATTTTAGTTCTCTTATAGATTTGTTCAGATTTAAAATGATTTGACTTGGTACTATAATAAGATTGGTTCTGCTTGCTCTGAAAAGTATTGTTCGCTGATTTGTTGTGAGAGAAAAACATTGTGAGTCCGTTCGCTTAGCTAAAAAGTCATGACTGAAAGAACTGTTCGCTGATTTGTTGTGAGAGAAAAATATTGTTTCGGCTAAAAAAACAAGATAAAAAAGTACATATTACAAGACAAACAAAAAGGGCCACTACTGATAAGTTCAGCAAACAAAGAACTGTTATATTTACTGTAGTTACTAAATGAAACAGCCACGGCTGCAGCAAGTAGACTGATTGTATTCTTTTAAAAAAAATAGAGATTATAGTACTATACTACCACTGAGTGTTGACAGCTGAGCCATTAGACACCACACCAGATATGATCCCCACCTGCTAGTCAAGACCAATTAAACATTAATTCAAGTTGAGCATTACCATAAGACCAAATATGATTGCTTAAACGCATCATACCCTTAAAAACTCAAGCTCATCAAATATAATATTGGCATCTTGAAGTATCGGAAATCAAAACTTTCATTTTTAGTCATGTTTTTTGATACTATGATATGGGTATACATCATCATCTTGAGATATCGATGATCCATGAGCTATGAGTGGCTACCGGATTGTATATGGCGTGTTTGGTTGTAAACCACAACACGCAACGCCACAATTGACGGTGGTCACGGAAATCGAAGGTGTTGTTTAGTTAACTACAAAGCTGCGGCAGCCACAACGCATGCAGTTCATTTTCCTACCAAACCTTAGGGCTAGATGCGGGATTTCTTCTTCGTAAACTTTGGCGACACCATGGCCTGGCGTGGCTACTAAGTCCAGTGTCAGTGAAGGTTTCATGACCCAGTTTCCAACACACCAATATTTTAGAAACTGTGCAGAAGAGTTTCATCCCCATGAAACTCTCTACTTCCATAAAACTTTCATCATCTCTCTCTTCATCAATGCAGTGTCATGTCATCGTATTTAATGCCTATAAAACTCTATGAAACTCCCATTGATATTGACTTAATGGTCCGGAACAAAAAAAAAAAGGCTCATAGTCTAACTTATAATTGTGGAAGAGGAAGAATAAACATGAGATAAAATAATGAGTTGCGCCACTGCTGTTTGAGGAGAAATGAAACGTGTAAATCGACCGTGGAAGTCAGATCGAAGTTCTGTCGCTGCGTGCCTACGTACTGCTTACCCAAACAGACGTCAACCAGGTCCAGCCACGTGATTATCATTGATCATCGTGCATGCCACTAATGATAGTTCGCCCCCACGGAGCCTGTGCATGGTCCCTGGCCCGCGTGGCGGCGGCATCGCTTTCATATCACCCAGAATCCCACATCCATAATCCATCCACCTCCCGGTGGTGGAGGACCCTAGTGCCGGGGCGCCTGTGGCTTTTGCTCAGTGTTTTCTAAAAGGCCATTTGTCCCACGCCAACACTTGACGATAATCTCGTATCTCCCATCTCTACTGAGGCCAGTCTCAATGTAGGTTTTATGACCCAGTTTCCAACACATCCATATTTTGAAAACAGTGTAGAAGAGTTTCATGGGGATGAAACTCTCTCTACTCCCATGAAACTCTTATCATCTCTCACTTTATTAATACGGTGCCACATCAGCACATTTAATGCTCATGAAACTCTGATGAAACTCCATTAAGACTGGCCTAATAAACAACATCACGGGGCAGCCAGTGCTCGGAAAAGGCAAAGAGAGAATGCTCCACTCACGATTGGCGGCATTTCTGGCAGAAAGTGCAGAGAGATTGGACCAATGTTCTTTTCTCCCTGGTGCAGCACTCTAGCGTCAGCGTGGAATGTGGACCTGAGGGGCACGCCAACGCCTGCGAAGTGCGAATGATGAAAGGACTGCTGAATGGTGTAGGTGACACTTGATCCAGCATCCCGCCGGCTGTTAGCAAAGATTGATTGTTGGTGCGAGCTATGTATGCGAAATTAGTCAGTCATCAGTGACAACTGACAGCTGAGAAGTTTCATTTAGCCTTGTTTCGTTTAGTCCAAAATGCAAAAAGTTTTCAAGATTTCCCGTCACATCGCATATACCGCACATGTATGGAGCATTAAATGTAGGTAAAAAAATAACTAATTACATAGTTTATATGTAAATGTCGAGACGAATCTTTTAAGCCTAGTTAATCCATGATTAGACAAAGTTCGTCAAATACAAACAAAAAAGTGCTACGGTGCTTTTCAAAAAAAATGGAAACTAAACGTGACCTTAGCTGGGCGACAGCAGATACTAGATGGGATGGATGAAATGAAACGTACTCCCTCCGTCCCTTTTTATAAGTCATCCGGAAAGCTATAAGAAAAATACGGATTTCTACACATTTAGGACAGAGGAAGTATGCACCAACCCCGACACGCCGATGTCGGCACAGACTTGAGCAACCCACGGCTAAGCAGCTCGCGGCTCGCCGTTCTCGGGCATATGTGGCCACGCGCTCGGGCTCGTGGCTGTGGTTGGCTGGGGCTCTCGCCACCAGCCCACCATGGCCACTCCACTCGAGCTCTGCGACCAGCAGCGAGCCAACTGTTGCTGTAGTTGTGGCCCGGGCGGATGCTGGAGGTGCGCACGCGAGTACGCGACACGATGTCTGCTCTGTACTGTGCTGTACAGCGCCGCACAGTATCGTATCCAGCGATTCAATGCTGACACTGAGAGTGGTCGAAACCGAATCCTTGGCTGATGGAGGAGTAGCCATGTCGAGTTTAAAAAAAAACACGGACGTCGCCGTACGCTATATCGTCTGCGACCTTTGTACTGTACGTGACACCGTATCACTTACCATAATTTAGGCTCGTTTGGTTTGGTTGTTAAAGTTTAATAAATAATATAGCACTTTCGTCTTATTTGATAAAAAATTTCCAATCTTGGACTAATTAGGCTTAATAGATTCGTCTCGTAAATTACTTCTAATCTGTGCCGATATGTATGCAATTAGTCTACATTTAGTACTCCATGCATTTAAGGAAACATTGATGTGATGAGAGTTAAATTTTAACTCCTCCAAACCAAACGGGCCTTAGTGCTGTTTGGTTTAGGTACTGTGGTGAGAACGGTAAAATGGGACCAGCTAGCAGCGCTATTGGTTGCAGGTAGTTATTATCAGGTTTGTTTGATTGGCTCGTGAGGGAGGCGACTGGCTGCGGGATCAGATGACACCCAATGGAGAGCCGTAACAAGTTTCTACTGGTATGTAACCTGTTCGCTTCGCCGAAAAGCTAGGCTAAAAAGTACTGTAAGCTGATTTATTATGAGAGAAAAACATTGTACCATAGCTAATAAGCTAGGCCAATAAGTTCAAGCAATCAGAGCCACGGGTTGTCATCGATTGCAGTCCAGCTCAACCAACGGGATCTAATAAAGTTATAAACCGATAGCGTGCAAACACGTACCGCAGGGGTATGTGCTTTTGACAGGACTATGGGTGCACGGGGGTTGAGCGTTTACCAGGAGTAACCGTAGCTGAGCTAAGTAAGTTACAAATTGTAAAAGTGTGTGTTTGGTTCATGGGATATCCATGGATATCCCTGGACGAGGATTGTTTGTTTCATGGACAAGCTGGCCATAGATATCCAGAACATGGTATATTCTCCTCAGATGTTTGATAACGCGAGCACCAAAAAAGCATCGGACGAGCTTATCCACCGCGGTCACGGGCACGGGAAGACGCATGGGCGCGCGCCGGGTGAAAGCCCTAGTTTGGTTTTAAATAATTGATCAAACCTAGGAACTAATCATTATGCTAAGTGTGTAGACATGAAATGATAAGTTTCATGCTGAGTGGTGGAGCTAGATGATGGTCATGGTGATGGAGGTGACCAAAAGATGATCAAGTACTCCACATTTGGAAAAATAAGAAAGAGAAAAATAAAAATGGACTCAAGGCAAAGGTATATGTGATAGGGTCATTTTTGTTTTATACACAAGACACCATAGAGAGTGTGAGTCACTTAAGATCGATAGCCGTACTATAAAAAGGGGAGTTTCACAGTTGAAACAGCTATCAAGTGCCACTTGGTGAATTCATATGAGTATATGCATTAAGACCTAATGTGAGCTAACATCGACCCTTGTAAAATGTTTTGAAAAATGCTAACATACGAGCACACAAGTTCTACACTTCGTGGTTAGCAAGTTGGAAGCAAAGGCAAAGGCGTTGCGGTCTTAGAAATTGAAAAGGAAGTTGACTGCAGCGACCGGACGTAGGGCACATCATGACCGGACGCTGGCCCCTGCGTCAGGTCAATGGTTAGCCGCGACGTGCAGCTGGTCGAGCGGGCAGAGGTGCGACCGGACGCTGCATCTTGCGCGACCGGTCACCTTTTGATACAGTGGCGTGGGGGCGCGAACGGACACGTTGGGAGCAGTGTTAGGTCGAGCTGACGTACGATGATATCATCTTCGCGCGAGCGCAGAGAGAAACAGTACGTTGACCGGACGCAGGGCAGCGTTAGGTCACGCGTAAGCGGACGCGTCCGGTCATGTTTTCGCGATGAAAAATCTTCTCTAGAAACGAACGGACTCTGAGCGGCTCCGCGTCAAGGGCGGTAGAGGGGCTCGTCCGGTCAACTGGTTGACTGCGCGTTAAACGTTTTGTTACCATTGAAATCAAACGTGCTACATTCAAAAAGGGACACGTGGCAGCCATCCGTGAGCTTAGAGCGTAGTGACCGAACGCTGGGGCTGCGTTCGGTCACCCCGTGCAGGCAGCAGTGTCGAGCCTAACGGCTCTATTCTTTGCGGATGCTTATAAATAATTGGCGGCCAGCTCTTGGGGAACTCTCTTGGCTTTTTGATCATCTTGACATTCTCCTGAGTTAAGCATACTCTCTCCCACTCATCTCCCTTACTTGGTTGTAAATCTAAAGTGAGATTAAGTGATTTCAGGTGCATTTGCTTGTGAGTTTGCAGCTAGTGGTATTTGGGGATCGTTTGAGCTGCGGGATTCTTGTTGCTCTTGGTGGTTGCCGCGACCTAGACGGCTTGGTGCAGCGGAGGAGTTGTGGCAAGAGTTGATGATTGTTCTTGGGCACCTCTGTAAGGTCCAAATAGGCTAGAGGGGGGTGAATAGCCTAATTAAAACTTCTACAAGAATTACTTAACCACAAGTTAGTATGAAAGGTGGCGAAGCAAAGGCACTAGCTCTAACTAATTAAGCAAGCCACCTACACAAGTCTAGTATAAGGCTATTCACTAAACACAACAACAACTACAAGCTATAAACAAGAAGTAATACGAGAGAAGAGCTTCGAGTGATTATACCGCCGTGAAGAGATGAGAAATACCAATCAATCAATCATACAAGAGAAGTCCTCGGGAAGAGAATGACACAAGAATTTATCCCGAGGTTCACTTGCTTCCCGGCAAGCTACTCCCCGTTGTGGCGATACACCCACTTGTCGATTCACGAGCTAATCGACTATCAAGAGTCGAGCCCTCGGCGGGCGCCGTACAATCGCACACAAGATGGGGATCCTCCAAGCCACGAGCTCCACTAGAGTATCTAATTCGCGAACTCCCGCGGGGAAGGATCAAGAACCCCTTACAACACTTGGTGAGGGCTCCAACAATCTCCAATTGCGAGCTCAATCACCTCCGCTGCTCCAAGCCATCTACCGTGTCGGGAAACACGGAAGAGTAACAAGAAATCCGCAGCAACTCGAAGATCAAGTGCCTCTAGAATGCAACTCTCAAGCAATGCACTTGAATCTCACTCAATCTCACTCAAGATGTGCAACTAAGCAAAGAGATGAGTGGAGGAGTTGTTCTCTAGCCCAAAGTATGTCTCTAGGTCTCAAAATGTGCAAGAGTTACCCTCAAACCCCGGCCAACGTCTATTTATAACGAAGGGATACGCAGCTAGCCGTTACCGGAGGACGCAGTTCAAATCGTGATGACCGGACGCACCGGTCAGGGTGACCGGACGCGTCCAGTCACTACAGGACAAGCGTGAACAATGCGCGTCAGAAGTTACCGTTGCTATGACCGGACGCGCCCTAGCGTATGACCGAACGCGCCCTAGCGAATGACCGGACGCACCTCACCTGGTGTCCGGTCAGAGTCCAGTAAGCTCCCATCATGACCGGACACGTCCGATCGTACATGACCGGACACACCCAGCGTCCGATCATCACTCCTGCGCTCTCTGCCCTTCTGGACGCCGGACCGGACGCGCCGGTCCCGTGAAGGACCGGACGCGCCGGTCGCGCGCTAAGCTTCTGCACACAGGTGAACTGACCGGACGCGCGGGTTAGGCCAGACCGCGTCCGGTGCAGCGTCCGGTCACCACAGTGACCTCCGTTCGCCTCCGTTTCTTTTCTGACTTTCGGCACAATAGAAAATAGGCGTTTCACTTCTCAAAAAGCGCCGAATCCCGCCTCGCAAGCTCGGCGGGAGGGAGAGAGGAACCCAAACCCCTCTCTACCGATTAAACTCCACCGCCTTCGCAAATGTGCTAACACCACCAAGTGTACACCACCATGTGCATGTGTGTTAGCATTTCACAATCATTTTTCCAAGGCGATATGTTAGCTCTTTACTAGATCCTAATGCATATGCTCAAGACATTGATCTAGTGGCACTTGATTCCCGAGCTAACCGTGATTGCCCCTCTTGATAGTCGGCTATGTATCCTAAACCCGGTCAATCACTTCTCTACTCATCTTAGACCGGTAAAAGAAAAACCCTATGGTTATACCTTTGCCTTGCGCTCTTAGTTCCTTCTCTTCCACTTGAACATCATGTCCATCATATTATGTGCATCTCCACCATGATCATCATTTCATGTCCATGCACCATCTCTTTGTGATCTTGTGGCCACCACTCCTTGCCACATACACCTTCATCACATGTGTTGCTTATGCCTAACTCAAAACACTTAACACATGGCATTAGCAACTTGGTATCATTAATTACCAAAACCAAACTTGGGCTTTCAACCTCCCGGTGATTGTGAGGAGTTCTTGTGCGTTCTCCGGCGGAGCGCCAAAGACAACTCTAGTGGATTGTGTATGTCATTGAGCTATCTCACTTGTGGGTAGGTTATTGCGATGTCCAAGTGTGTAGATGAGGTTTGTGCAACACCTCTTAGCCATTGAACCACCAAGTGTTGGTCGACACAACGGGGATTAGCGTGCTGGCAAGCACGTGAACCTTGGGAGAAAAATCTTGTGTTCATTCTTTGTATTTCTCCTGATGATTGGTCTTCATATTATTGTGATTGGTTCATTCCTTGACACGGTGGTATAAAGATCTGTAAGTGCATTCACCCCCGTTGTGGGTTTTGGATAATTAATTACAATCAAATTAGGGACTAACATGTCTATCTAAGTGAATATGCAGGTGTTAGTTCAATGAAAGAATTTGTATGGTCACATTTGGTGATGTTAGCACCCTCAATTCCTTTGGCTGGAAAGCATTTTGTCTCAAGTGGGTCGATTAGATCTTATCTTTTGACTTGAGTTATAGGAAACGCCGCACTATCAAGAGGGATACAAATTAGGCTATCTAGAGGGAAAACTTGTGCTCAATTTGTGTTTGTTTAAGCGTTTGAGAGACACCTTTGCACTCACAGACACTTAGAGAAGTGTTTTATGCCTAGGAGTACCGGTAGTACCGGTGAACCACCAGTAGTACCGGTAGGCATAAATCCCGCCGGTGTCAGCGCCTTAGTTCTATGAGTTTTTGCTGTAGCGGTAGTATCAGTGGTTGACCGGTAGTACCGGCCATTGACCGGTGGTACCGATGAAAGTCCAGTAGTACCGATAAGTCTTTTTCCCACAAAACTTATCTTCGCCAAAATCTGTACTACCGGTGGTACCGGTCGTTGACCGGTAGTACCGGTGAAAGACCAGTAGTACCGGTAGGCTATTTTCTTGCAAAGTCTCCAGTAGGTTGGCTGTAACGGTCGGAACCCTTAGGACCGGTAGTACCGGTGGGTACTCACCGGTAGTACCGGTACCGCTTCGAAGATAAGAGTATAAATAGCTCTCCCCTTCATTTCTAACCGTTACCTATGCCATTTACTCCCACCAACCTTCAGACAAACAGCTCTCAAGCATTGTCTCACCCTCTCTCTCTTCCTCTTTGCTCTCAAATCCAATCCCTTGCAAGAGCTGTGCAGAGAGGAGAGATTTAAGAGTGGAAAGCTTCGTTTCACATCTTGAGCACTTGGTTCTCCTCCTAGTTGGCTTGGTTTGTGTTTGTTACTCTTGGGTTCTTGGAACCCTAGCCGGCTAGGTGTTCTTCGTGGTTGCCCATGTTGTTCTACTTGTGAGGGCACCCCGAAGTGTTTGTATTACCCTTGTATTCTTAGTGGAAATCTTGGGCTAACCTTTGTGGTTGCTTGAGGGAGGCAAGGAGGTGGAATAGACTCCGACCTTAGTGGTCACCTCAACAACAAGGACGTAGGGACTCCTTTGTGGGGTTGCCGAACCTCGGGTTAAATCGTGTGTCCTGCGTGCTTGTTGTTGTTGTTATTTGTGTTCACTTGAGATATTACTTATTCTTTGTGTTCTCCCTCTTTCATATCTCTTTCATAGGTTGTGGGTGCTCGATCTACTACTTGGTGAAGGAACAAGAAAGGAGAGTTCATAAACTTCATCAACATCATCTTCGGTAGTGGGGTAAAACTCAGATCTGAAATCACAACTCGCAAATCTCTGATTTCTTAGTTTCAGTAGGGTACCGGTAGTACCGGTGGTCTGCGTCGGTAGTACCGGTGATCCCTCACCGGTAGTACCGGTCCAAACCAACCGGTGGTACCGGTCAGTGTTTTAACTTCCGCGTTGAGTTTTGAGTTTCAGGTTTTTAGATCCGCCTATTCACCCCCCCCTCTAGGTCTATTAGATCCTTTCAATTGGTATCGAAGCTAGGTTTCCTCGTGTTTAGCGCTTCACCTCGTGAGGAGAAAGCATGGCTACCTTTGATGATGACACCTTGAACAAGCTAGTTGAGCTGCTTGCCGGGAAACTCAGTGACAGGCTTCTAGAGCAACAAAAAGAGCAAATGAACAAGATGCAAGATGAGATGAACAAGTTGAAGGAAGCCGTAAGTAAGAAGATTGAAGATGTGGCAAGTGGTGGTAATGGAGATGGTGAGAATGAAGCAATCAAGACACCTAAAGGGTTTACTCGTGTTCCATATGAGTACTCTTCTTTTAGCAAATCCAATACACACTTGCCAACCATCAACCCCGGTAAACCACCTCAATTTGATGGAGTTAGATATACCGATTGGGCTCATAGAATGAAGATGCATCTTATTGCCACAAGATGTTGGGAGATTGTGGAAGTGGGTGTTAAAGCTTTGGAAGAAGATGGTGAGTTGACAACCGAAGATTACCTTGACATACAACAAAATGCTACAGCTGCTTCCTTGATTCTATCATGCCTAAATCAAGAAGATTACAACAAGGTAAACGGCATGGAAAGTGCAAAGTAAATTTGGGATACCTTGAAGGTTTCATTTGAAGGTGATAAAAGTGTGAGAAAGGGAAACATTGAGCTACTTCAAAGCAAGATTGAGAACTTTAGGATGATTGAAGGTGAAACTACCCAAGCTATGTTTGATAGATTCATGACCTTGATCAATAGAATAAGAGCTCTTGGTGACACGTATTGGGATGATAACTCGGCGGCTAGAAAGTTGTGTAGAGTGTATAGACAAAAGAACAACATTCTTGCTTCGGTCATCATGGAAAGACCTAACTATGACACAATGACACCTCAAGAAATGCTTGCCAAGTTGAAACACCATGAGTGCTTAGAAGATGAAGCAAAAGAAGCATCAAGTCAAAAGAAGAATATTGCTCTCAAGGCATCTCATGGTAGAAGCAAGAAGAAAGATATTCATGATCCGTCAAGTGATGAAGAATAAGATGAAGATTCCGATGTGGAAGAAGCTCTATTAGTTGCAAACTATAGAAAATACTTGAAAAAGAAGAAGGAGAGGAAGAGGAGTGGAGCCAAACCATACAAGAAAAGATTTTGCTATGGTTGTGGAGATATTGGTCATTTCATTGCCGATTGTCCAAAAGAGAAGATGAAGCACAAGCACAACAAAGATGATGACAAGAAGCATAAAGGCAAGAAGAGAGGTGAAGCACATCTTGGTGAAGAATGGGAATCAAACGATGAAAGTGATGATTCAAATGACAAAGACAAGGAGAAGAAGAAGGGTGTAGCAATGATTGCTATTCAAGAGACTTCTTCCTCTCAACCCAAGCGCATCATCAACCATTCTTCGTCACCATCATTGTTCGCCGACTTATCTTTATCACCTAGGCTCTTCGAAAATCTCATCGACAACGACTACTACACTCCTACTTGCCTTATGGGAAAGGGAGAGAAGGTACCACACAACTCTCCGACTCACTCTAGTAATGAATATAGTAGTTGTGATGAAAATGATGATGAACTTGCAAACAACATGATAAAGAAATTCGGCAAATCGGCCGGCTCTCAAATAATAAAGCTAATCCATAAGCTAGAAAAGCGGGAAGCATGCATCGAGTCGCAAGGGGAATTGCTCCTAGTGGAAAGGGAGAAGAACCTTGAACTTGAAGCATGCCTTTCTAAGGAAAAGGAGGAAGTTGAGAAATTAAACAAAGAATTATCCTTAGCCAAAGATTCATGTGAACGTTTGACTAAGGAACATTCTTTGGTTAATGACTCTTTAGCTAGTTTAAAGAGTGAACATAGCTTGGTTCAAGAAAGCCTCACAAGCTTCAAAGATAAATATTATACTCTTGAACTTAGATATGAAACTCTTTGGAATAGCACTTCCATCCATCCTAAGGAATCTGGTGATTCCAATGCTTCAACTAGTGGAGGATGTAAAAGATGTTATAATCATGATATAAGTGCTTGTGGTACTAACCTTGTTGAGCTAGAAAAGAAAGATAAGGAGATTCAAAGATTAAACATGGTTATCAAGAATGGTTGCAAGGAGAAGCAATCAACAACCATGTACAAGTCATCAAGACACCTCCTCATCAAGGATGGACTTGGCTACAATAGGTATGATGGTAAAGCAAATGGAAGGAACATGATCAACGGAGTGACTTGTGTGAGATTCAACAAGGGTGTGGCACTAGACGATCTTATCAACAAGGTCAACAACGTTGCCACTTCTTCAAGCACATTTGTCAAGACCAAGGCCAACAACAAAAAGAAGCAAGTGCTTACCTCCAAGCAACAAGTACCCATTTCACGAAGCTATGCTAGTGATTATATGTGTTGTTGGGGTAAGGATGGCAAGATTGTTGTGAAGTATGTTGGTGCACTCAAGAAGAAGCAAATCATGAGGAGTGTTTGGGTGCCCAAGACCTATGTGACTAACCCCTTAGGACCCAATTCAATTTGGGTACCTAAAACCAAGGCTTAATTTGTTTTTGTAGGAATACTCCTCCGGTGGAACAAGTTGGGTGCTAGATAGTGGATGCACTAATCATATGACCGGAGAGAAGAATATGTTCACCTCCTTTCAACCAAATCAAAGTACAAGTGAACGCATTGTGTTTGGTGATAATGGTAAAGGAGACGTCCTTGGTTTGGGTAAAATTGCTATCTCAAATGATAATTCTATTTCAAATGTATTACTTGTGGAAGGGTTAGGATACAATTTGTTGTCCGTTTCACAACTTTGTGAGATGGGCTACAATTGTCTCTTTACCAATGTGGGTGTGGAAGTCTCTAAAAGGAAGGACTCCTCCATTGTTTTCACGGGTCGTTTGAAAGGCAAACTTTATCTAGTTGATTTCACATCTAGTAAAGTGAAGCCAGAGACTTGTTTAGTGGCAAAATCTAGCATGGGTTGGCTATGGCATCGCCGACTAGCCCATGTTGGAATGAGGAACTTGGCCGACCTTCAAAGAGGTGAACACATCCTTGGACTAACAAATGTCTCTTTTGAGAAAGATAGGATTTGCAGCGCATGTCAAGCGGGCAAACAAGTTGGAGCCAAGCATCCCGTCAAAAATGTTGTATCAACAATGAGACCACTTGAGCTACTTCACATGGACTTATTTGGTCCCAATGCTTACATAAGCATTGGAGGTAACAAATATGGTTTTGTTATTGTTGATGATTATTCCCGCTTCACTTGGGTATTATTTTTGCAAGATAAAAGTGATACTCAAGTAATCTTCAAGAAGTTTGCAAGAAGAGCTCAAAATGAATTTGAATTGAAGATTAAGAAAGTGAGAAGTGACAACGGGACGGAGTTTAGGAACACCAACATTGAAGAGTTCCTTAATGAAGAGGGAATCAAGCATGAGTTTTCGGTTCCCTATACTCCTCAACAAAATGGTGTTGTGGAGAGAAAGAACCGAACACTCATAGAAGCGGCAAGAGCAATGTTGGATGAATACAAGACTCCAGACAAGTATTGGGCGGAAGCGGTCAACACGGCATGTCATGCAATCAACCGCTTGTATCTTCATAAAATTATGAAAAAGACCGCCTACGAGCTTCTTACCGGTAACAAACCTAAGGTGCATTACTTTCGAGTTTTTGGATGCAAGTGTTTCATACTTAACAAGAAATCCAAAAGCTCAAAGTTTACACCAAAGGTTGATGAAGGTTTCTTGCTTGGTTATGGTACTAACGAACATGGCTATCGTGTTTTCAACAAGACCACCGGTCAAGTTGAAATAGCGATTGACGTGACATTTGATGAAACCGATGGCTCTCAAAAGGAGCAAGTCAATGTTGACATTATAGGTAAAGAAGAACCATCCTCTCAAGTGATCAAGAAGCTTGCTACCGGTGAAGTAAAGCCTGTTGAAGAAGATGATGAATATGAACAAGAGCAAACCATTCATGATCTGCATATGCATCATGGGTCAATAAATGTCCATGATGATGGTTCTACATCAAGAAATGGACATGATTCAAGTGTTCAAGTCATTCAAAATTCACCACAAGTCGAAGATAGCAACCAAGTTGATGATCGAAATAGAAATGAAGACAACTTCACACAAGATCTTAATCTTGACCTTTGAATCAACCAAGACAAGGATGATGAAGATGAAGGTCCAATCCAAAGGAGAACTCAAGTGCCTCACCCAAGAATACATCATACCATTCAACGAGACCATCCCGTTGACAACATCTTGGGAAGCATTCAAAGAGGAGTCGTCACAAGGTCAAGGCTTGCAAGCTTTTGTGAACACTTCTCATTTGTGTCTCCAAAAGAGCCTAAAAAGGTTGAAGAAGTCATTGATGATGAGGATTGGATGATTGCAATGCAAGAAGAGTTGAATAACTTCACTCGTAATGAAGTTTGGACATTGGTGGAAAGACCTAAACAAAATGTGATTGGAACCAAATAGGTTTTCCGCAACAAGAAAGATGAGCATGGTGTGGTCACAAGAAACAAGGCGAGGTTGGTAGCTCAAGGATTCACTCAAATTGAAGGTTTGGATTTTGGGGAAACTTATGCACCGGTGGCAAGGCTTGAGTCAATACGGATCTTACTTGCCTATGCCGTCCATCACAACTTCAAGCTATATCAAATGGATGTGAAGAGTGTATTCCTCAACGGCCCCCTCTCCGAAGTAGTATATGTAGAGCAACCACCGGGTTTTGAAGATCCCAAGAATCCTGATCATGTCTATAAGCTCAACAAAGCACTCTATGGGCTTAAGCAAGCCCCTAGAGCTTGGTATGATTGTCTTAAGGACTTCCTACTCAAACAAGGGTTTGAGATAGGCAAGGCCGATCTAACTTTATTTACTCACAAAGTCAATAATGATATCTTTATTTGCCAAATATATGTCGATGACATAATATTTGGTAGTACTAATGTGGCTTTTTGTGAGGAGTTTAGTAGGATTATGACGAATAGATTCGAGATGTCTATGATGGGAGAGTTGAAGTTCTTTCTTGGTTTTCAAATCAAGCAACTCAAGGAAGGAACCTTTATTTGTCAAACGAAGTATACTCTTGACATGTTGAAGAAGTTTGACATGGAGAAAGCAAAACCCATCAAGATACCGATGCCAACCAATGGGCATCTTGATCTCGACAAGGATGGAAAGGCCATCGATCAAAAGGTATATCGTTCTATGATTGGATCCTTACTTTACCTTTGTGCATCTAGGCCCGATATTATGCTTAGTGTGTGCATGTGTGCAAGATTTCAAGCTAATCCGAAAGAATGTCACTTAGTGGCTGTTAAGAGAATTTTGAGATATTTAGTGCACACTCCTAATCTTGGCTTGTGGTATCCTAAGGGCTTCACTTTTGATTTACTTGGCTACTCTGATTCGGATTATGCCGGTTGTAGGGTAAATCGAAAGAGCACTACCGGGACTTGCTAATTTTCTTAGTAGGTCTTTGGTATCGTGGAGCTCTAAAAAGCAAAATAGTGTTGCCTTGTCTACTACCGAAGCCGAGTATGTGGCGACCGGTGCTTGCTGTGCCCAACTACTTTGGATGAAGCAGACCCTGAAAGACTTTGGTTGTGAGCTAACCAAGATTCCCCTCTTGTGTGACAATGAGAGTGCCATTAAATTGGCTAACAATCCCGTAAACCATTCTCGTACAAAGCACATAGACATCCAGCATCATTTCTTGAGAGACCATGAAGCCAAAGGAGATATCGCTTTACATCATGTGAGCTCCGAAAAGCAACTAGCCGATATCTTCACAAAGCCCCTAGATGAGTCAAGATTTTGTGCTTTGAGGAGTGAACTAAATATCATTGATTCTCGTAACGTGGCTTGATTTTTTTTTTGACATATTTTGTTTGATTCTAGCTAGGCGAAAACTCTTTGAAAAAGTTTGGATGAGATTTCAAAATCTATTTTCACTTCTCAAGCATGTTCATAGTTTTGTGTTGTTTCTATGAAATCTGAACATGCTTGAGTTGGTTCTAGTTCATCATATATGTTCACCATCTCTCACTCACTTCTTCCTGCACTGGAACCACCGGTGGTACCGCCGGGTGATCGGTAGTTTTTTTTTCTCGCGTCGCCTGGCTGCCGTTGTCGACCTGACCGGTAGTACCGGTGCATCTCCACCGGTAGTACCGGTAGTGTAAGTTGTGGCTGGGTATAAATAGGGGCTGTGACCTTTCTTCTCTCATTCTTCTTCCCCGTGCCCGCACCCTACCACCACCGACGGCGCCGCCCCTTCCAACCCCACTCGATCTCCCTCCTCCCTCCACCACTCTTACCGATCTTTGAGGAGAAGTTTCCCCTTGTCATGGGGATCGTGTGGAGGTGCTTTGGAGTTGCCCAAACTTCTTCCTTTGCTGTGATTCGATCTTCTTTCATCTTCAAGCATGCAAAGAAAGAACCCCAAGAGGGCCGCTCGTCCCAGTGGAGGTGATGGTGGTAGTGCTTCCCGGCCTGTCCATGGAAGGACTGCCGCTCGTCCCCGTGGAGGTGGTGGCGGCATTGGAGATGAAGATGATGTTGAGCCCCAGGGTGTGTCTGCTCCTCTCTCGAGTATGGGACGCCCTAATCCTCCGCGTCGTCATAGCGAGCAAGTGCAAGGTCAGCGTCCGGCAGGTGAGAATCCACAGCTTGCCGCTATGCAAATTAAGGGTCGCTCTATTGACCCTAACATTGTGGCTCAATCCCCCATTCAAATTGGTCTTGCCACTGCCAACCGGATGCTTTTATTTCATCAAAATGCAAATCCTCGTATGTCCGGTCCTCAAAATCAAGGTGGTTATCAACCCTCTCTTCCTGTTGATTATTCTAAGAGAGCGGGTGATTTAAGGGTGCAGCACAGTGAGAGTCCCTATCAGTTTATCCGCAATCCTAGTGTGGATGTTCATTTTTGGAGCCGCATGCATTCGGATTATTATTACAAGGTTCTTTTCAAGAGTGGGCAGCGTGGCTCTTCTCCGCCGATATTCCAGCACAAGTGGGTGCAGCGCGCCTCTCTTGATAATTTGAACAATCTTGACATTCACCGTTTGGTTACTGATCTTGATGCTTGTCGTCTGCTTCCTCTTATGACGTTTCAGCATAATTGGAATGATGAGATTATCTGTCAGTTTTATGCAACTCTATGGATTGATTCTCAGAACCTTGTACTACATTGGCTTACCCAAGGCGTCCATTACAGATGTGATTATTGGACTTTTTCACGCCTTCTTGGGTTTACTGCTGAGGACAGGGGTGCTTCTAGTCTTTTTGATATTTTTCCAGATTCTGTCTCTCACGATGACTTAGAGGTTGCTGAGGTTTACAAGCCTGGTGCGAGTGTTGATTTCACTACCACTCATTTGAAGCCGTACTTTTATGTCCTCAACAATCTCATTCACCTCACCTTGGACCCGAAGATTGGAGATTCTATTCATCTCATGCTTGATGCTCCTAAGGTCCTTTGCCGTTTTGGCACTGGTGGTGATCGTTTTTCCATCACTGACTTCATGTGGCGCAAGATTGAGCAGGCTACAAATGATCCCCACAAGTCTGTGCCTTATGCTCCATATCTCATGTATATCATTGAGCAAGTGGTGGGTCATTCATTCCATCACAATACTGTGCACAAGTCCTACTCTGTGCGTCATTTGGGCCCCAGAGGTATTGGTGGTGATTCCGTTCCTTCTCCCACTCGTGGTTCGGCCACTCGTACTTCCTCCCGCGATGCTTACTGTGGTGGTACTGCTACTGCTCCTACTCGCTCCTCCTCAGAGCGTCGTCGGCGTGGTGGCGGTGTCATCAAGTATACTTTGGGGAAGCTTTGGGAGGCCTTCTGTTACAAGGCTGAGAAGGATGATCGTCGCCTAAGGCGTATTGAGCAGCACCTACAGATTGATCCTCCTGAGAGTCCTCTCCGTGAGTTTCGGGATCCCTTTGTCGAGTACAACGAGTTGTATGGTGCTCCCGTCTCTGGTCCTAGTGAGAAGGCTGGCCCGTCCGATGACCCTTGTGGTAAGAAGACAGTCCCTACATCGCCAGGGTTGGTTGACTACTCGACCGACGACGACGATGACGGCGACGACAGTGACGATGACCGTGACTTCTCGGAGCCTTATTAGATTTCGCTACCTTGGTCGTTTCCGTGCCTACCCTTTTCGGCATTTGATGCCAAAGGGGGAGTGTTAGGCTTATCATCTATGTAATAGGTAGTTAATGGTCGTGTAATAATTCCAAACCTTGTGGTGAACTATGTATGGTGGACTAAGAACTTTGGTGTGATGATGGATGATTGTAGGCTAATCACTTATGCTTATTTGTTACGTTTGCCTAGATTTTTTTTCTGATGTTGTTTGTTGGCTTAGTTTGGCTTTGTTGTTTTTAAGTCCTTTTCTTTCTACCTTAGCCTTTCCTGTGTTTGTGTGATAAGTCATGTCTCATGCATCATGTTATATTTCTTGTCATACACTTTTAGGCACCCCACGAATTGCAAAATTTAGGGGGAGCTTCCCTTATGTATGCATATTGATTATGATCAATGTTGAGATTCAAGTTCAATGCATACACTGAGGGGGAGCCTCTTGTAAAGTTTGAAATTCAAATTCTTCAATTCTTTACACCTTATGTAAGCCTAAGTTGGTTGTCATCAATTACCAAAAAGAGGGAGTTTGTAAGTGCATTCGCCCCCGTTGTGGGTTTTGGATAATTAATGACAATCAAATTAGGGACTAACATGTCTATCTAAGTGAATATGCAGGTGTTAGTTCAATGAAAGAATTTGTATGGTCACATTTGGTGATGTTAGCACCCTCAATTCCTTTGGCTGGAAAGCATTCCGTCTCAAGTGGGTCGATTAGATCTTATCTTTTGACTTGAGTTATAGAAAAAGTCGCACTATCAAGAGGGATACAAATTAGGCTATCTAGAGGGAAAACTTGTGCTCAATTTGTGTTTGTTTAAGCGTTTGAGAGACACCTTTGCACTCATGGACACTTAGAGAAGTGTTTTATGCCTGGGAGTACCGGTGAACCACCAGTAGTACCGGTAGGCATAAATCCTGCCGGTGTCAGCGCCTTAGTTCTGCGAGTTTTTGCTCTAGCGGTAGTATCGGTGGTTGACCGGTAGTACCGGCCATTGACCGCTGGTACCGGTGAAAGTCCAGTAGTACCGGTAAGTCTTTTTCCCGCAAAACTTGTCTTCGCCAAAATCTGTACTACCGGTGGTACCGGTCGTTGACCGGTAGTACCGGTGAAAGACCAGTAGTACCGGTAGGCTATTTTCTCGCAAAGTCTCCAGTAGGTTGGCTGTAACGGTCAGAACCCTTAGGACCGGTAGTACCGGTGGGTACTCACCGGTAGTACCGGTACCGCTTCGAAGATAAGAGTATAAATAGCTCTCCCCTTCATTTCTAACCGTTACCTATGCCATTTACTCCCACCAACCTTCAGACAAACAGCTCTCAAGCATTGTCTCACCCTCTCTCTCTCTTCCTCTTTGCTCTCAAATCCAATCCCTTGCAAGAGCTGTGCAGAGAGGAGAGATTTAAGAGTGGAAAGCTTCGTTTCACATCTTAAGCACTTGGTTCCCCTCCTAGTTGGCTTGGTTTGTGTTTGTTACTCTTGGGTTCTTGGAACCCTAGCCGGCTAGGTGTTCTTCGTGGTTGCCCGTGTTGTTCTACTTGTGAGGGCACCCCGAAGTGTTTGTATTACCCTTGTATTCTTAGTGGAAATCTTGGGCTAACCTTTGTGGTTGCTTGAGGGAGGCAAGGAGGTGGAATAGACTCTGACCTTAGTGGTCACCTCAACAACGAGGACGTAGGAACTCCTTTGTGGGGTTGCCGAACCTCGGGTTAAATCGTGTGTCCTGCGTGCTTGTTGTTGTTGTTCTTTGTGTTCACTTGAGATATTACTTGTTCTTTGTGTTCTCCCTCTTTCATATCTCTTTCATAGGTTGTGGGTGCTCGATCTACTACTTGGTGAAGGAACAAGAAAGGAGAGTTCATAAACTTCATCAACATCATCTTCGGTAGTGGGGTAAAACTCAGATCTGAAATCACAACTCGCAAATCTCTGATTTCTTAGTTTCAGTAGGGTACCGGTAGTACCGGTGGTCTGCGTCGGTAGTACCGGTGATCCCTCACCGGTAGTACCGGTCCAAACCAACCGGTGGTACCGGTCAGTGTTTTAACTTCCGCGTTGAGTTTTGAGTTTCAGGTTTTTAGATCTGCCTATTCACCCCCCCTCTAGGCCTATTAGATCCTTTCAAAATCACATTCCTCTCATTTACATTCCTGCAATCTAGTTGAGCTCTTTAGTGTAGCTAGCTTTTGAGAGCTCGTAGTGACTTAGCATTTGATTGTTATAGTGATCATAGCAACTAGAATTGTTAGATAATTGGCTTGCAACCCTTGTAGAGCTAGAGCAAAATTGTATTACGCCATTTGTCATACTAATCAATTGCTCTAGTGCTTTATAGAATTTTCAAATAGGCTATTCACCCCCCTCTAGCCATATTAGGACCTTTCATCGGGGAGTTTCCTCACCTCCTGGCTCCCATCTTCACCCGTCACCGCTCTGCCTTGGCCCGGCATCTGCGTCGACGAGAGGGAGAGAGGATGCAGGGGCCATATCTGCGAGGTAGAAGACGAGGCAACCATGGATGGAGCCGCTCTTCTCCCCGCTGGCAATGGCGCTGCTCTGCCTTGGCCCCACGGCCCGACAGCTGCATCGCGAGAGGGAGAGAGGATGCAGAGGCCGCATCTACGAGGTGGCTGGCGGTGGCGCTGCTCTGCCTTCCCCGCATCTAAGGTGGAAGATAGAGGCAGTCATGGACAGGGGGCGTGAGGGAGAGGACGAGCGAGCGACCAGAGGATAAGGCCGGCCGTGCATGGGGTCTCCGTTTGTGGCATTGTGTGCGTGCATGTGTTGGCATGTTTGGTCCCTGGCAGTGTTCGTGAGATTTGTGGGGTGCGTCTATTTTTCTTTTTCTCTCTCTTTTTCTTTTGGAAAAATTTTCTCTCTTTTTATTAAAAAAAACAATTCAATAACCATATGTATATGTTGATGAAGTTGCTGTGCACCTCTCAAAGTGGTAACATGTGGCCCTGTTCGCTTGAACTTATCAGCCAGCCATTCAGCAGTGTTTTTCTCTCACAACAAATCAGCGAATAGTACTTTCAGTCATGGTTTATTAGCCAAGCGAACAGGGCGACATGTGGTGATTGCATCTGCTTCCTGCATCCTCGTCCAAAGCAACCAAACAGAAAAATGGTTTGTCCTGTCCAACAGATATCCATCCAACCAAATAGAAAATTGGCTCGCCCTATCCATCCAACCAAACAAAATAACATGGATATCCATATCCAGAAATCTATGGATGACCATATACCATCCATCCTTGTCCTCAAACCAAACACACTCTAAGAGACTAAGAGGTACAGAAGTACAATATTCTGTATCCTCTGTCAATATGCCACATATACTTATCGTATTTGCCTTTTGTATGTTGTCGACATATATAATTTTACTGCAATAATATCTTTTGAAGTACCCTCTCTGCCCAAAAACGAATATAATTCGATCACAGTACCAAGTTAATGTATCTTCAGTTTAACCAACTATATAAAAAATATCAATAATCATGATATGATGTTTTTCTTGAAAGATATAACTATGATATGATATTAAATAAGTATCATAGGATTTATCTGACATATGTTTTTATATATACCTATTTGGTATTATAAACATTAATATTTTTACATATATACATATTTGGTCAAACTTTAGATACTTTAACAAAGAATGCACCTAAAATTACACTTTTCTAAAAATGGAGGTAGTATTTACAATATTTTTCAATAAAAATCTACAGGCATATGTTATGTGTTTTCAAACTGAACGATTTTAAAATTATTGTATTTGTAGTTTAAAACATTAGCTAAATTTTATTATGAAACATATATGCTTTTATGACCTAAGGAATACTATGAATGATAGCCGATTTGGACGTTCTCTGCCTCTTCGGCATCCTTTCACTTTACTATGGACATAATTGGTTATATGCTTCCGAGCGACCCCGGTTTTTGTGCGCTGTAGGCACAATGCGATTGGATGGTTGGGCAAAGGCCAGACCCTATCATGACTGGTTCCAAAGAAACGAGCATCGTTTCGTTTCTTCGGAGCCTAGCTCCTACTGGCGCGAGAGCGCGCACCTCGTGGCTCGGCCAAGATACAACGAGCACAAACCGCGAGACAGCGAATAGGCAACCAAACAATTGATGTGCTGATCCAGGGGTGTTTGATTTCACGGCAAAACTTTAGTCCTGCACTATTAGCCTATTTTTTTATCATGGGGATCCAAACAGGTGGGCTAAAAGTGAATAAATGGTGTGGACTAAAGTTTTGCTCATTTGCTACTTAAGAGTGCAAAACTGGGCTAAAACGTCTTGGGGGTGCACTCGACACCAGATACCCCCACCTACCCACCTGCGCCCTCTCTCTCTAGCATTGCTTAATTAAATGAGGGCAAATCAGTCATTGTAGGATGGATAACTAAACTTTTGTCATGAATCCACACCTCCTGCTGGACTAAAGTTTAGCAGCTACACTTTTTGCCATAGCAAATGGCTCCAAACAAGTTCTTAGTATATTTACTCATTCAATCAATCGAATAAGAGGGTGTTGCATATAGTAGGCCTGTCCGACCTCGGCCCGGTCCATAAGAGCGAGTCAGACTCCCTTGGTCACCGAACCAATCACGCCCTATAAACTCTCGTCAAGTTGTCGTTGCACATAGCACCAGTCTCAATCCCCCCAGCACGGGTCTATTGAGGGGAAAACTATTCCACCGGCACCGCGAATGACAAACTTGGAGGCACGAATGCACACAAAGGACCCTCCTCCTACGGGCAACTCCAACATTGTTCGAATGACTAGCTCATAGAATATTTTATTCAATAAAAAAGAGATAGGATGACAATAAATTATCTATTCATGAACAGATAGAAAAAAATCTTTTCTACACCAGCATGTTAGGTTAATCAATTTTTATCCTTTTTTCACATGAGCTAGCATGTTAATTCTATTGTTGAGGGTTTCTACCTAGACTAAACGTTTGTGTCAGACAGACTTCGACTATCTACATTCTAGAATCTAAATAGATGGAAGTTGAAGCTACCGCATGAAACCATTCATCAGTCATTATCATTTGTTGAGAAATTGTCAAACGTATTTAACTTTGATTATATATATATATATATATTTAGTACTCCCTCCGTTCCCAAAAGAATGAAATTCTGGAATAGTATCATGTTTTAGTATACCAAGTTTAATCAATTATAAATAAAAAAGTATAAATATTTATAATATCAAATAAATATCATTAGATTAATTACGAAATGTATTTTCGTAATAAATTGATTTTAAGTCATAAATGTGAATACTATTTACTAGAAATTTGATCAAACGTGAAACATTTTAACTGGCACACATACCATAGTTTCATCCTTCCCAGGACAGAGATAGTACATAGTTAATGTCATTAGTTAGACCATTGTATATATTTTTATAATAAACTTATTTAGGGATACATATATTGCTAATATTTTCTACAAGATTGATCAAACTTAAAAAAGTTTGACCAGCACGAATCTTATAGTGTTTTTATAGGAAGGAAAGAGTAGCTTATAGAATATTTTATTTAACAAGAATGTGAGAGTATAACAAGGTAGCTTTTCATGAAGAGTTAAGTACACTATGCTCACACGTTTTTCTATACTACTAAAATACATTACTTTTTTATTCTTTTAAGTTTGTATGAGCTAGTAATAAGTTAACTTTAATGTTGAGGATGTACTTAGACGTAACGTATACTTGCAAGCTGACTAGACGAGTGAGTCCAACAGTGTGCGAAGAGTCGTCTGAGGTCGCAAATCTGCCGAGTAGCTACATAACTGCAGATAGATAGTTGCTCAACAGTGGCAGCAGTCGACCATTAATTAAACTTACCATCGCCATCTTGGTTGTCCAAATCGGACGGCTGGTTGGTCCATTAATTAATCGTGAGCAGGAGACACTGCCAATTAACTGTGACAGCGCACATCCTTGAGCTGACCCCAGCATTGGCCCGCACATCAGTGATCAGACCACAGTGTTAGTGATGGACGGTGCCTGGCTGTTGTTTTTTTTCCACCGTATGCATTGCTTTCACGGCCCATACGCGGCTAGTACGCCCGTAGTACAGTGGCACGCAAGTACTCAGGCAGAGAAGACAACACCAGCACCACCCGCCGGCTGGAGCAACGCCGTAGGCCCTGCGGCGCTTAGCGCACAAAGCTAACCGGCACCACCGGATCGCGCGCATCACGCGTCTCTTGTGCACCGATCAGCCTCGGGGTGAGCAAACGAGGTGGCGAATGGAGGCGTGTCAGCCCGATCGAGGAGAACGGGACGTTTCTATCCATCCGGGGACATCGCACACAGCACGGCTGTTGGTTGTTGCTTGCTTCCCGGAGGACCTGGACAAGTGTTGCCCCGCGCTACCCAAAGCGGCGCCAGCTACCGATGAGCTATCGGACTGTACTACGCCGTGCAGGTGGGCCTTTTCGGTGCCATTGTCCTCTTGACCTCTCCCGGCATGGTTGTTGCAGTGTGCTGCGCACCGCATCGGCTCCAACCACCACCGTCCACCGTATGCGTGCAGTGCACGTGTGAACTTGGTGACGTGATGCGTTGCTGTTGCAATGGGTTTGGGGTGTCTAGACTCCCCGTACTCATAGACCTTTATATTCATCATCTATACGTCCTAGTCAGCAAGATTCTCTCCTCTATACTTAATTCTCCCGCACCCATCCATCCTCTATATCATCCTCTATTCACTCTATTCACCGTGGGACCCACTTGTCACTTTATCTAAATATATCCATGTGTGATCTAGTTTTGAAGAATTTATTGAGACGAATTTAATGGTGAAATCGAAATTTAATTTGGATTTTTGGTTTGTGAGTTATAGTATTTTTTCCTTTGTTTAGCTAGTAGGCCCCGTCACTATAGAGTATAGAGTAAGCACAGTACCACTCTAAATATAGAGTGAAAGAAAAAATAGAGTATCGTTTTAGAGTACCCAGTGCAGCAGTTTTTACTCTATATTCATACTCTAAAGCTTTAGAGTATCGTTTTAGAGTATCCACTGCGGCTAGGCTTAGGCACTGAAACCCGCCGTGTCGAGTCCACTGCCCAAGTCCAATCAAACACGCAGGCTATTGAAGCTGTGGTGGAGCATCGCTGACAATGTTTTTAGCGAGATTATTTACCCCAGCTCCCCACTTGCCTTCGTCAGGAATGTTCGTTCGTCTGCGAACGTCGCGTTCGCTTTTTTTATTGAGAGGAGATCTGCAGTGTGCAGGGGCGCGGGCCAAGCAGATCATCCCGTTCGACTGTGCTCTGCTGATTGATTTGTTGTGAGAGACCCGATCGACTGTGCTCTGCTGATTGATTTGTTGTGAGAGAAAAACACTGCTGATAAGACGAATAAACAGGACCACCGTATCATCGTAGTCGTATCCGGTTTCGTTCACGCATCTACTGGATCGGTGTGAGACCAAGCTGAATGGGCCGGGTATGTGCCAAGTTGAGTTTATATTAATCAAGTGGACTTTGCATGTTCCGGGGTACTTGAACGTTCAGGGAATCGGAGCTGCAAAACGACCAATGCCCGTCGACTGAAGACACAGGGAGAGTCGGAGAGAATAGTCGGTGTACTCCTCGTGATGACACGTCACACGATGCGCTATGCGCATGTGTGGGCCCGGTGGTAGGAACAAACCATAAGTGTCGTGGTCCTGTTTTGACCAGTTATTATTATCGGTTACAGTAGACATTCCTGCGCCGAAGTGAAAAAATAAACTCAGGAGACGAGAGCGCCGGGCCGGGAAAAACTGTGGGCCGAGCACCCGGTTCACTGGATCTAGCTCTAGCTTCATTGATGGATTCTTTAGCCCATTTGGGAGGGCCCTGCTCTGCTAATTGATGGATTCTTAGAGCAGCTCCGGCGTACTCCCTCCATCAAAAAAAAAAAAGTTATTCTCGCTTGTCAAAAAGTCAACAGTTTTTAACTTTAACCAAATATATTTAACAAAATATTAATATTTATGGTACATAATTAGCATCATTAGGTAGATCTTTGAATATACTTTCATAATAAACTTATTTGGAGATATAAATGTTGCACGCATTTTCTACAAACATAGTCAAAGTTGAGAAAGTTTGACCAGCACGCTTCCCACGGCGACTCTATTTTAGGACAGAGTAGTACTTGCTAAGGAGGTGCTAGTAGAAGAGAGAAAGACGAAAAACAGGTGCATCACGTTGGAGGGCTGGTGCTATCCTAGCACCTGTGGCAAAATTGAGCACTCGGTGCTCTGCCTTAAAAAATATTTTTCTCCTAGATCTTGCACGTGGTGGTAAGTGCTACCTAGGACCCACTATTAACAAAGGCAGACGGTGCTACACATTGGAGAGAGAAAGAAATCTGAGCACCTCTATGACATGTCTAGCACCTTGGGTGGTGCTATATACTGCGGATGCCCTTAGGCCTCTTTCGGAAAGGATCTCCTCAGCTTCGGGTCTCATTTCATGACACACCACACCGAAGCGACTAGCAGCCTAGCAGGAGCCCCCATCTCCTAAATAAATTCGAAATTAGAAACTAAGCCATTTTTTTGCACCATTAGCTCTGACTTCCTTGGTTAACAGCAGGAAGCTCTCTCAAGCGAACCATTTATAATACTACTGTTTAGCAGAACCTTCGCATTTGGATTCTTTCCACAAGACACCTTCGCACTCGCACTGCTCCCATACCCTACATGGCTACATACTTTAGGACCGGCCTTGGCATTTGGGAAGGTGCACCAGGTTTATGACCACCCTCATAGCCCATGATCGATAAGGCCTTACCTAGCAGAGAGCCCAAGACCGTCCGCGCGCAAGCCGTCCGTCTTCCGTCTGAATCGCTGCCGTCACTATCGATTCAGTTGCCTATACAGTCAGTTACAGCCTGCCATGAAGCGCCGCCCTCGAGGGACTGACTTCGCCGAGTCGCCGACGGACGGACGGACGGACGGACGGACGGAAGAAGGGCCGAGTCGCCGAGCGGGCAAGCCGAGTCACCTGCTGACGCCTTGATCCTCCTCAGACAGGATCGCATGACGCAGGGGCCTGACAGGCTGACGATCGACCTGACTACAAGAGTTAGTCCAGGTAATTTCTTGTTGCGGTTTTACTCGATTGAATGATTATTAATCTTCCTGAATAGTGATTAGCTGATTATACATTGGACTAGTAGATTCCTGAAACTACATAGCCTATGTGCAACAAAATCTGGCAAAGGGATATGATTGAGAGGAAAGATATCCTCCTGATTCCTGAGCCTGTACCAGCCAACATTTGGGCCATCTACAATCAAACAGAGACATACATGACCCTTCTGGCCCTCATCAATCTGCCAATCTGCATGCCGCAGAAACCTGCTACAAAAGCGACCAAAAACACCTCGCAAACATCCGTGCTCCATCCTCCACTCGCCGGGAGATACAGCTCAGCTCGATCAGTGCTGGGCCGGCAGCCGCGCTACCTCATGCTCGGAGACTGGTGGTGGTGGCTGCTGCTCCCCGCCCGGCCCGGCCCTGACCTCGGGCGCGACGACCGCCCGTGCCCGCTCCGCGCTGCTTCGTCCCCCCGGTCCCGCGGCGCGCCCTTGGGCCGCACCTTGAGCTGCTCGATCTCCTGGAGGGCCAGCACGACCTCCGCCATGGAGGGGCGGCTCCTGGGGTCCCCCTCGAGGCAGCGCAGCGTGAGCTGGGCCGCCTGCAGCGCCGCCTTGGACGGGTACTGGCCCTCGAGCCGGGGGTCGACCAGGCGCGCCAGCTTCCGCTGGTCCGCCAGGTACGGCTTGGCCCACTCCACCAGGTTGTGCTGCTGCGCGGGGCGGCCCGTGTCCAGCGCCCGCAGGCCCGTCAGCATCTCCAGCAGCACCACGCCGAACCCGTACACGTCGCTCTTCACGTACAGGTGCCCTGAAGACGTACGCAAGCGAGCACGTATAAGTTTGGTGGAAATACATATACGGAATACTCAAGGACGTACGGTAGACTTCATTGCGAGACACGAACAAGAAGGTGGTGGACTGGTGGGACGGTGTTACCTGTGGCGACGTACTCCGGCGCAGCGTAGCCGTACGTGCCCATCACCCGGGTGGTGACGTGGCTGTCGCCGCCGGTCGGGCCATTCTTGGCGAGACCAAAGTCGGATAGCTTGGCGTTGTAATTCTGCGGGGGTGGCAGGGAAGAAAAGCATGGGTCTGTGTTTCAAGTGTCGTCCTGATTGGATGAGACTTACGCACGGAGAGAGGACATGAGGCGAACGTACCGTGTCGAGGAGGATGTTTGAGGCCTTGAAATCTCGGTAGATCACCTGCTTTTCCGACGAGTGGAGGAAGGCGAGGCCACGCGCCGCACCAATGGCGATGCGCAGCCGAAGGCTCCAGGAGAATGGTTCGAAGGAGCCACCCTCTGTTTAATCGCAAGATATCATGTCATTCTACCTTGTACACTTCCTTTCATCATCATTCATCAAAAACTTGGGTACTAAACCGGGCCTATAGCCTGAGATGGCTGATTGCGACATGCATCTCGATAAAAGAAGGGGAGAAAAAAGAAAGCAACTAAGCAGCATATACTGTAGCTTTCGGCAAAGTCAACTCAGTCTTTATCAAACCAATCGGTGTGTACTTGCGAGGAAGTAGACAAAGAAGATAGACATTCCAAAGACAGAGGACTCACTTCTGAAGAGATGATTGTCCAGGCTGCCTTTGGGCATGTACTCGTACACGAGGAGGAGCTCCCTGTCCTCCACGCAGTAGCCCAGCAGCCTCACCAGGTTCGGATGCGACAGCCTCCCCAGAAAGTTCACCTCAGACTGCAAAATTCCCACAGAAACGTCGCGGGTTAGAATTTAGGAGTAGTCCGTAGATCAGAATCAGTCGGCGAACGCGGCGTCGCCCATCGCCCACGCCACGCGCAATATCCCTCGGCCGGCCCTCGGGGACGCCGGGAACTGAAGCGATCAGACCGGAGGCCAGGCCGCCAGGTCGGCGCCAGCTCCTACGCAGCTTATTGTATCCCGCTCCCACGCAAGACGCAAAAAAGCAGCGCGGCATTCGCGTATGTATGAACATTTGAAAACGATGGATTGGGGCACCGGCCACGTGAACACGCGGTATGGATGGGATTGGAATCTGCTACCGCCTACCGGTTGCAAGCTACGGATAACGGATCGATGGTCCCAGCCCAGCGATCCTCAGCTCCTTGAGCTAGTCCAAATCATAAAGAGAAGCAAACTCCGGTTGGTAAACCACGCACGCACGACGCTGTCCACGTCGTCACGGTCGGCGATGATCGGCAGCAACTAAACTAGCGAGCTGATGGCAGTAGAAGAGTAGTAGTAAGCTTGGAAAATCGCGGCGGCGTGTTCATACGAACGAGACGCACCTGCCACTCCTGCAGGCCCTGCACGCTCTCGGGGTTGAGCTTCTTGACGGCGACGACCATGCCGATGCCGGAGCGCGTCGGGTTCATGGTCTTCTCGTCGACCCAGCCCTTGTACACCCGCCCGAACCCGCCCTCGCCCAGCACCGTGTCGGGCTTGAAGTTGCGCGTCGCGGTCCTCAGCTCCGCGAAGGTGAAGATGCGGAGGTCGGGCGTCTCCAGGATCCTCCCCTCCTCCGGGTACGCGTCGGCGGCGGACACGAGGGGCCTCGAGCCGCTGCTGGTGCTGCCGCTTCGGCCCGTCGTCGTGGCGCTGCTGTTCATGGACGAGCCAGGAGACCTGCTGCTGCTGGGGGGCCCTGAGCTCATGGAACCCTCGGATTTGGGTGGCGCCATGGCTGGAGCTGCCGTCGTAGCTGCTGTTGAGAAAAACAAGAGATCGGTCATGACACATGAGAAATAGGATTTGGATGGCGGTAGCAGACCTGAACCTCGAGCTGTTATTCCAGCTGAACGAATCGTGTCAAAAGCCAAGGAAATCAGCCGATGCAGGAATCAAGCAAGAAAGGATCGTGTCGCGCCGTCTACGTAAGGCTGCTAGCTAGCAGAAAGTAATGCAATCCAGACACGCGTTGGTATGGTATTAGTACAGTACCTTGGGGCTGTCCATGGTGACCCGAGTTCTTCACGACCTCCAGTTCGGCCTCCTCCGAGCCGAGGCAGTTCCCCATGGAAGCAGCAGTGGGACGACGGCGCCTCACTTGTGTCTGGTGGTCTGCCGCCTTCTCTCTTCTCCTGGGTTCCTCTGTTTCGTTTGTTGTGCTCTCGCTGTGATATATAAAAAGGGAGGGGGGCGCGGCCGGCGGCCAGTACCCCGTACATGTGCGATCGCCGAGGCTTACGCGTTATGGAAGACCTTTACCTTTCCATGGCTTGGTTGGTGCTGCTGCTGTCGTCGTGGAGGCAGGGCAATGGGCAATGGCATGCATGCATCTGTCTTCCTCTGCGCGCGCTCGAGACGGCAGTGTGTGTGTGTGTGTGTGTGTGTGTGTGTGTGTGTGTGTGTGTGTGTGTGTGTGTGTGTGTGTGTGTGTGTGTGTCAACACACTTGACATCATGTTTCGCCTAATAAAGCGCAGTGCAGTGCAGGAGTCGGGAAGGAAAGGGCGTGCGTTTACTTCGGCGAGCGAGGTCAAACGCCGTTTGGCAACTTGCAAGGTCTCCTCTGCTTTCCCTCTGCTATCGTTCATATTTATTCATCGCATCATTTCTGGTGGATTTCGAGGCAACTTGTCATGATTATAGGGCACGTGTTGGACTTGTCTAGCTCCGGCCAGGCCACACGTACTACCGCTGGAGGAATTTTGGGGGCTAAAGTTGTCTAGGGTGTCGTATCGAATATTAATGGCTCTATTAATTTGGCTGAAAAACCATGGCTAAAAGTACTGTTTGTTGATTTATTGTGAGAGAAAAATACTGTTTATTGACTGAAAAAGTACGATTTATAAGCCAAACGAGCAGGGCGTATATGGAGTGTCACATGAGAGCGTTCGGATAGTAATAGTAAAACAAATTACAGAAATCCTCAGAAATTCGCGAGATGAATTTATTAAACCTAATTAATCCGTTATTAGCACATATTTACTGTAGCACAACGTTGTCAAATCATGGAGTAATTAAACTTTAAAATTCGTCTCGCATGAGCCAGAAACTGATGTGCCGAAAGCTATGTGTCTGAAACGGACAGGTTTACAAGTTCAAGTGCTGAACTACTACTACATACCGGGCTTTACCTGGTTACCCCATCTGGTGAAATGAACAATCTTTGTTCTCGCCTGTGAGTTCGCGTGCCGAAGAAGAACCAGCGAGACGCGATCTTTTGTTGGGACCTGGGACAGCGCCTGAACGAGGCTTAGAACGAACCCAAGTTAATTCGGATGGACGTGTCCGGACGTCCGCACAGCACGCATTCGTCCGCCTCACTCCGACTCACACGTGCACCCTGCCCTCGACGCTGCACCCGCAGCTCCTTGTGTCCACATGGATGGCCACGCAGCCCGCCCCCGCCTCGCATGTGCACCCTGCCTTGCCCTGCACCTGCTCTCCCTCCCCTCCCCCGACCCCCCTCCTCTCTCTCCGTGTGGGAGGGACCTAGGAGCTGGTCCCATCTCGCTGCGTCCCCGTCTGCCGGTCACTAGCTCTGCCGCGTCCTATCCCCCGGTGCCCGGGACGTGCGCCCATCACTCAACGTGCCCCCTTAAAACACTTGCAACATGAAACACTTGGATGCACCATACGTCGGACACAGATGAAATATTCGAAACATACTGTTCCAACATATGTGTGAAACATATGCAACATCCAAATAAAACACTTACAATATATGTGTAAAACATATGCAACATCCAGATAAAACACTTGCAACACATGTGTGAAACATATGTAACATCCAGACAAAGCACTTGCTCCAACATACGTATGAAACAGACGAAACATTTTTCAAAATGCTTGCAACATACCACTATAAACACTTGCAAAAATATGCACCATGTGCAATATACTGATCTACTTTTACAACATACATTTGTAACAATTGCAACATACTTATTAAACATCTGAAACACTTGAAACATACATTTGCAACATAGGAAAGGGGAAGGTGGGGGCGGTTGTTCTGGTCGTCGGGGTGGGATTCGGCGGCAAGCAGCGGCGCTCAAGCACTACCAACACCGCCCACGCTCGTGGGTCCCCTTGGCTCGGCCAGGGAAGACCTGAGGCACCACAACACGTGTGCCCCAGCGACCATGGCGGGGTTAGCGACGCGCCCGATGGCAATGGGCGACGGAACGGCGAGGGAGCGAGCGACACAGGGAGCGAGGGCGCGAGGCGGTACCGGCGATTGGGGGAAGGGCACGCGCAGCAGGCCGTTGAGCGCGGATGGGAGAAGAGGGCTGACGGATGAGCAGCCACGCTGCTTCGGGGCCGAGCAGATAAGCATATGAGAGAGCGAGGATTTATTTTGTTATTTCTGAGATAGATGGGGCCCGTTTTTATGGAGCCGCATCCGGACGGGAGTCACAGACGGACGTCCGTGTTGGGTCATTATCGAAGTTAATTTGGCCTGGAGCTTGCGAGGACATCACAACTTTTTCCCAACAATTGGATACGGTATCTCTTGCTTTTGGCCTTTGGGCCTCATCTGAACAAAATCTTTCCAATCTAGGAGTATATATATGGTTCGTCTTGTACTGATTGAAGAGCCTCCAAAGGTCAGAGCTCAAAAGGCACACAGCTCAGACTTTTCTTGGAGCCCACACTATCCCTGGGACGCAAAGCCTACCACCACTAGTAAAGAAAGCAACCAGATCATCCGCCTTTTGTAGTATTGACGAGGCCCAGCCTCGAACATTAACCTCGATCCCATTGGATCTCATGTAAAGTTCATGGCTTCGGCAACGATTCAGACAAAAAGCACCAGTGTGGTAGTATAAGTTATGATATCAATTAGTAGCAAGCACAGCAAAGCAAAGTTGACTTTTTTTGGTAAAAGGTCTCGAGATTTTATGGGCCGATCGATCCGTGTCCTATCCTAGCTCTTGCATGCAGCAGCAGCACCAACATATCGAGATCGAATCGATCTCACAATTTCATATGCATTGACTGGAGAGACTTTTTTTAAAAAGCAGTCCTTAACTGCGGTGATGATTGACTTGCTCCTGGTTTGATTAGTACTACTAGCGACCTCACGTAACGAAATGCTCCTAGTAGTAATTTATTGTGACGATGATGACCGTATCTGGCTGCAGCGTCATAATAGCTGATAGGATCATGTAAGATACTACGATGACGCGATTTCCACGCGGCTCAGTTGATTGTGCACAACACAGGCCGGCCCGCCTGCCACGCCACACGTTTCCGTCAGAAAAGAAAGTGCACAGCACCTAAACACGTACTCCCACTCATGCTTTTTTTTTTCTCGATCACACAAAAGTTTTGCGTGCCTTTATATTAAGGTAAAGAAAAAGTTCGATATAACACGCCTTCGGGCGCCCTAAGAGGTCTCTAAGGATTTACATGAAATCTCAGACCCTCTCTAGTGTACTAGAAGCTAAGTTGTTACATTGGGCACATATCAACCCAAATTTATGGTGCCGGCAAGAAGGCCTATGCCCTAGATGCTGGGCGGCGCCGCCGCTTGCACGGGCCTACGTCGCCAACTGGAGGGAACAACTCAAGTAACACCTGCAAAATGATCATTAACTTTTTTGAAACGATTTGTTTTTAACGAACAAAATGATCATTAGCTTTGAGCTTAGCTTTATCTGCTACGTAGTGTAAAATGATCACTAACATTTACACGAACATACGTGAAATATTTAATGACATTATTTAGTCCACGGAACAAAAAAAAAATCTTCCCTTTTCCTTTTCTCATATATAGTCCACTCGCCTTAAGCGCTGGTGATTGTCCAGATTCCTGAAAGCGACATGAGAGCTTTAGCAAAATTCTGGTTCGTATATATTGCTTGTCCGGCCAAAAGCGGAAATTAACTTTTGCAGTTTGGACACACGTCGTGGAACGGCGTTGTGGCGCCGCGTGAATTTTCTGTCAAATTTCCTGCAGCATGATGTCTGTCAAAATGACCAAAATGACGTGATAAACTGCCCAACTTCCGTGGTTTCAGCCTTTCAGGACTTCAGGTCTTTCACCATCAGCATCAGGCATGGGCGACATTCTCGCATGGATGCGCTTAAATTGTAATATTAGCTCGTAAGACCAGCATCCAACCATGCTATGTTCAGTTCTCCAGACAGTTCAGTTCGCCCCAGCAGAGTACAACTAATTGGCACCAGCAGAGCAAAGCAAAGTTTATGGACAGAGCGACTACCAGCTACTAAATCCATTCTAAATTATTGTTTCGTTTGATTTTTTAACCCTAAGTTTGACCACTCGTCTTATTAAAAAAATTGTGCTAAATATCACTTCTTTTGTTGTGGCTTACTTTATTAACAAAAGTTCTTCAAGAATGACTTAAATTTGACTATGTTTGCACAAATTTTTTGAATAAAACGAGCGGTCAAACTTAGGGTCAAAAAAGTCAAACGAATTATAATTTGGAACGGAGGAAGTACCATATAAACTAGTGATACACATGGGAGCGATTATCTCTTTACAACCAGGTTCAGCCAGCCATATTTTTTTACACCAGCTATTATCAGCTAAAGAGAAATGCTAATCCATATCGAAATCCATATCATCCATGACTGAAATTTTGGCCCTATATCTCCTCTTGAAAACATCTTCCCTGAACAGCTTGGTTTCAGCCATCAGGTCCATGGTCGGTTTCTGCTGTATGGTTTCCTTCTCGCTCTCCAGCATGCTCTTCCGCTTTGTGAGGGCGTTTATCGCAGCAGTCAGCCTGTCCTTCTGCAGCTGCTTCTCTTCCTCCTCATCCTCATCCTCTCTTGCCAGCACGTACTGTTCAACAAAATATGAGTTGTGTTGGCATCAACAAGTTACAGCTGCATCAAATTGTGACGGTCGTTCCCTGGAAAATTCACAAGTGAAGTGAAACAGAAATGCTATCAGGTTTACCTCAAGGTCATGAATGAGGGAGTCAAGTGACTTGATTTTCCGGTGAGGCCAACGAGGTATCCCATATTGTCGGCATTTCCTCTTCAGTATGCTGACCCCAATCTTGAGTGTTTTTGATGCATCTCGGATTGGAAGATGGAAGTACTGGGCTATATCAACTAAAGTAATGCTATCTATATGCTTCCGGTTGGCTCTTGTATGCTTCTGAATTGGTGGTGCAAGTTCTGCATATACCACACATATATTATTAAATATTCAAGTAGCAAAAGAGGAGACATGAATAACGAAATAAATCAAACATATAATGACAACTCAAACTTCCAAAGGCACTATACTTTTTTATATTAATTTGTTCTTTAAGTTTATATACTTTATGGATGAAAAAAGTAAATTGTAGAAAACCCACCAGTAATATCTATAAGAATGGGCTTTCAATATAAGTTGGGGGTAAAACAACTTTTCCTTGAAACAAGGGTAAACAGGTAAGTTCTGTGATAGCAACAACAAACCATTACATATTATTAAATTATTACTATATAGATTTCATGCACTGGCGAAGCCAGGGGGCTGGAGGCCCCCGCCCCCTAACTTTGTTAATTTTTCATTACACCCCTTAATAGCCTAGCTCATCTGCCATGTAACTAAAGAGTACATGCCCCCCCCCCCCCCCCCCCCCCACTCCCCCCTCTAAACCTAAGTTCTAGCTGCGCCACTGATCTCATGAGGCCATAAAAGTACATAATACTAACAAAAGTAAGTGCCACAACTAACCAATTTCAGAGATTGAGAACCAAAAAACGTTTGCTGAATTTTAGCTTATCTTCATGTTAACCTTTTATTTTGTTAACACAAGGGCATCTTAAAGTAAATTGCCAAGAAGATACAGATGTATGATATCCAACTACTGAGCTCTCTTTGCACTCTTTCTTAATCTAAAGGAAGAAAATGCTAGAGCCAAGATGTGTGGTTGTGCCAATTTCGAATCATATACCATCTGCGCCAACTTAGTTCCTCATAAGAGCAGGGATGGTCAGAACACAGTATTTTTTTAGGGAAACTTACAGGTGGACTGCCTTCTTATTCAAGCTGGGTAAGAATATTTACAGGCTGTCATGGTGAGGAGACAAGACACAGAAAACCAAAAAGTAAAGAGAAACAAGGAAAAAACTGAAATCCAGTACAACGCTATGTTAACCAGCCAAAGATGACTATCAAAATTTCTGTTTCTATTTATCCACAGGTAGCTACAATAAAGTGATGTTTTGCTGAATTATCAAAATAACTATTTCTATGTTAATTCTTGGTTTTGAGCAACATGGCATGGGCACTGGCAATTAATTACAAGAAAAGAGTTGTATATCAGAGCCCCTAATGGGCTAATGGCCTAACCAGCGGGTTTTTTTTTCTTGAACACACATGAGAGCTGCGTATCATTATATTAAGAAGAAAAGGAATCTAAGATTATAAGAAGACTCAAAACATAAAAGAAGCCCATTAGGGCATGAGTTTACATTAGTGACTAGCCACGAAGACAAGAAACTTCGACTAGCGACCTAAACTCCACACCACATTACAGCCAAATACACCTAAGACCGCCTAACCAGCAGGTTAGGAGCTTTACATCAAAATATATTCATAATCAAAGATCTGTGCATAATTCTTGCCGATAAAAAATCCTGATGGTTAAGCTCTTTACATATGTTCCACCTAGTATATGTGGCAGGTTGGATTGTTGTCCTGCTAAAGGGTGTGCACTCCTGCAGCAGCTTTGTCCATCCTGTCCCTAGAGAAACTGTGGATTGTGCTTATTCAAGTATTACAAATGCATCCATTGCACTCATTTGCCAATTTTCAATACCTCTTTGGAGGATGGATTAACAATTAGGTTCACTCTCACATTTTTATTAATTTAATCTTTCCTTTAATTAACTGTAGTGTTGATGACCTATCAAACATCACAGGAATAATCGTAAATCCTTTGCCATGAACTTCAACATGCCATGGAAATAGTGTACTAATATTAGGAAGATAACAATACAGCCAATCTGTCGGCTGGTTATGGGTCCTCATACAGGTCAGCCTTTGGGGCATTTTCTCGACCCTGTGGAAGGTTGAGTCTCCTTAATACAATGCCTTGTGGGAGGTCATTCCCCTAAGGGTAGATCTTTTTTAGGAGGACAATGATATATTATACTCACAAATTTATATTGCTGACACCCCATACCAGTCTAGCTCCATGTTTTCCCTGCTGCACACTAAACCCATGATCAAACACCTCTTTCAGTCTAACGATAATGCTAGATTCCTCCGAAGGCACTTCTAACTTGCCAAGTCTCCAATTGTTGTCAGTGTCAACCCACTATCTGCCGTCCCCCAACTATTGAGTTATACAATATATGGAGTCTTTTTTTCCAATAATTCTAATTGCCGGGTTACCAACCAAAATCCCTTGATTGATCATGTCATTTGGCACAGCTATTGACTGCTTCACAAATGTCCAAGACTCCTACTCATCGTAGATCGGTATGTGCAAGAAGCTCCATCTTTGTTAATTTTACAGGGGAAATTCAAACTTAGCAAGAGATGTGGCCTCAACTAGGGGGAAAAGGCATGTGTCAACTGATTGGTGGCATTTAAAAGAAAAATGAAAGCACCGACACAAACTGCAGATACTAGCAATCACTAACACAAACTGGTTCAGGTGCGGGTATCCAACTTGGCAACTGGACAAGTCAAATAGGACATGGAATCCGACAAATGTGTCAGAATCTAATACTGATGGAAGTATACCCTGCACATTCAGTAGTCTAGTGTCAAGTCTGTTAGAGTCAGTCTTTGAGTGTTCAGTTCAGGTTTGTTAGCAGTTGCCTGGTCTCTAGGGAGTTACTGAGTGGGACGCTTGGGTGGGACACTTGCAGAAGTTGCTGTTTTTTCATGCCATAGTGGAAGTCACCAGGATCGCTTGCTGTGGAGCTGCTGCCTGGTCAAGCGTCGATGCCTAAGCCTAAGGCTTGTTTAGTGTGAAAAGCGACAATTTCAACCGGAACAACTGCATATTAGCATGGAAAATTAGTTAATGCTGGTTTAAGCATCTATTTAAGCATCCTTCCATTGTACATGCCCTCACAAACACACCTCAAATGCAGTTTGGAGTTAGACAAGTTTCAGAATTTGACATATGCCAAATAAGATTTTGAACCCGAAAAAAGTGTCATAATCTAGCACACACCAAATACCACTTAAATCCTACCAGGCGCAATAATCTGAGTTGTGGTTGTTTGACTCAGCAAACAAAAATTGGAACTTGTATACAGGTAACACTGGTTACAAGTAGATTTCCAAATTAAGGAAGAGAAAACAGTCACCTTTGTCAGATTGAGAATCCCCATCTGAATCGAACTCCGATGCATCAGCCAGATCAGAAGTTTTCTCCTGCTCACCAGAACGGATGGGTTGCCCTTTTGAATTAACGAGCTGTGAGACCTTTTTCTCTTCCTGAAACCGAAACACCTTCAGCAGGTCGTTGTACAGGTTAGGCAGATACTGCAGCTGCGGGTTCCTGGAAGGACAAGATCGAAGGCTTCAGAGTTCAGAATCAATCATCAGTTCTTACCTCCCCGAAAACAGAAACAATTTGTAAACTGAAAAGGCAAATCTTTCGGCCATCAAAGCATTTTGAGAAAGCAACGCAGCATCCGTTTCGAGCTTATGTGAATTGTGATCTGATTGTCCTTACACGAAGGGGGAGAGCATGGGCGGCGGCGGGGAAGACGGTGTGACGGCGGCGACGGAGTCGAATGCCACAATGCAACGCCAGGTCTCCACGGTCTGTCCCTCGCGGAACACCGGCCGGGTCCGCCACCCCACTGGCAGTATCCGCGGCGCGGCGGCGGGCAGGGCGACCTCGAGGCACGGTGGGAAGGAGAAGGAGAGGACGAACTGCCGCTCCACCCACCTCTCCCACCGGACCCACCCGCCGCTTTTTTTCCCGACCATCCTGTACCCGTGCACGCTCCTGTAGGCGGCTGCACGGACAAGAAAAGAAAAAACACCGCGCGTCAGAGACAGGGAAACGATTGAGAAAGCCTGGCGGAGGCGGCACCGACCGTGCTCGACGGTGCTCGCGAAGATGGCGAGAGCGGTAAGGGTGGAGACGGCGGTGTCCATGGGAGGAAGGTCTGGATGGTGGGGAAAGGATGTGGAGATTTGCCTGGCTAATTGAGGAATCGCTAATAGCTACTGCTCTGAAAATTGGCTGCCGTGCAATTGCACTGGCCGTGGCTGGCGCCTGGCAGCAATTGAAGAACAGTGGATTTCGATCGCGTTGGGTCCTTTCTTCTTTCTAAAAGTCCGGTGGGGAGAGGACAAAGAGGAAGGCGGGCTTGACGTGGAGCATGTAATGCCAGCACACTAGGGGTGTGTTCACTTCGCGAAAAGTAGTTGAAAAGTTACTGTAGCACTTTTCGTTGTTATTTGGTAAAATTTGTCCAACTATGGATTAATTAGACTCAAAAGATTCGTTTCGAACTTTACAGACAAACTATGCAATTAGTTATCTTTTTTACCTACGTTTAATGCTCCATGCATGCGTCGAAAGATTTGATGTGATGTGTGTAAGAGGAAATATTTTGGGTTGGGAGGGGAAGTGAACGCGGCCCTAGTTGTCATTTGGAAAAGCTTGCGATGCATGCTGCAAATCCTGCTGTGCTGTGCAGTGAACTGGTTATTACTGGTGTGACCACCTGGGTGTGACGTCCCTTCGACAAACGTGCATCAGAAGCAGCCATAAACTGAAATTTTGGGTTCTTGTGATGCGTACGTGTATCCTGCAGTGCAGTTGACACCGCCGAGGCGGCGAGAAGGCCTCCGCACGACAGAACAAATCCAGATCAGTGGTGCGCCACATTCACGCGGCACCCTGGGGCTTTTCTCGGTTTTTCACGCCACGATAAATGCGATATATCGGCACAATAAACCCAGAGCCCCAAGCCATAAAAACACATGCACAGATAGAGAGAGAGGGGTTCCTCGTAAATCAGAGAGAAATGCCGTAATTACGAGAGTCACTGTTTTACTTAGGTCTGGTCTAGTTTTCAAAAAAAAATTTGCCTCCACCTAACACATCGAATGTTTGGACACATGCATGGAGTACTAAACGTAGACGAAAAAAAAACTAATTACACAGTTCTCGGGAAAATCGCGAGACGAATCTTTTAAGCCTAATTAGTCTATGAAAAGCCTTAATTGCTACAATAACCAATACGTGCTAATGACAGATTAATTAGTATCATTAGATTCGTCTCGCAGTTTCCTGACGGGTTCTGTAATTTGGTTTTTTATTAGTATCCGAAAACCCCTCCCGACATCCTTCCGACATATCCGATGTGACACCCAAAAAATTTTTTTTCGCGAACTAAACGCAGCCTTACTTTGTTCTTGCCGAGTCCACTTGCATGCGTCTATCGCTGCCGGTCAAAGCATCCTCCATCCCACGGCGCATCCTCTTGATTTCTTCCCAAAATCTTAGGAAGAAGGGAACTGACGAAGAAGGGGGTGATGGTCGAGGCGGTGGCCACGACGCCTGCGGCTATTAAGGTTTAAGCATTTGTGACCATCTATGGCTGGCGGCCTTAGAAGGAGGGGCATGGGGGCGACAGCCGGCTAGGCTGCGTTGACGGGTTGAGGGGCGGTGAGCGAGGCGGCGGCGACCGCCACTGAGTGGGCGGAGGGAGACAACAGGATGGGTGGTGCCGGCGGCGAGGGCGAGGAGTCACTTGCGAACTCCTAGATTGAGACTAGTGAAGGGCGGGTTTGTCTAGTGGGGGTGGTAGGTGGGCAGTGAGGTTACCCGTGAGGTTGCTGGCAGACTAGGTGGCAGTTGAGGCGGCGACCGGGAGGAGGAATATGGGTACAGAGGGAGAGAGGGAGGAGAAAGACGAGAGGAAGAAGACGTGTGCGTCGCTATCCCTACTGGCGCGCACGCGTCAAGAACGAGGGTCGCTTCTGTATAATCGTATGTACTACTAACACATGATGTATGCCACGCATGACAGCGTGAACACCTTTGACATCACGGGAGAATGCATCACCATTTGGGTAAATTTGGTATACCATAAAAAGCCATTGATTGCTACTTTATGGATTCCAAGTTCTTGGGTAAAACATGCCTAAAATAGTTAATTTCTTCATATATTTTAGATTTACCAGTGAAAATAGGGTGCAATATTCTTCAAGCAAATGGGACAGCTTCACGTTAGTTATGTTGCATAGTTAATATAATTTGCTATACCTTCATGATTAATGTTAAAGATTTCTAGAAAATATAATGACCCACAATTCGATATTCAGCCAAAACCTCTAGCAATGAATAATTCCCATGATACATGTATACAAATACGAACAACGTCCTAAGAAATTGGACATTGTAATAAAGCAAGCAGAAATTAAACAACACTCTGATACGTGTAGTTGTATACTACTTAATGGGGGTAAAATCAATTAAGGAAACTACAGCAGACAACAATGCAGATGTCGATCTAGCGTAGGCTTATAAAGATATTTTCATGAGCATAACTCACCAAAGGTAGCTCGTTTTCCTTGACAACCGTAGGAGTTTGAATGTGTTGCGCCCATCCAACATAGTACCATATTTTTTAAACCACTTCGCCGAGGAGCCTGGTAGCAGACAACCTGGTGAAGTTCAGAGAATCAACTTCACCCTTCCAAAGCAAAACAGGAAAGAAGGTCTAAGAGAGAGGCAGCTTTGCTCATCTCCTCATCTTCAGTTCAGATTTTCCACAACCTTAAATGAGGAGAAAACAACCCATCACTACCAGTCATTTCTGTCCAGTGAGTTCTTTTGATAGAGTGGAAGGAAATGCAAATTAAGGAAACTACTTTGAGGGGAAATTCAGATATCTGTTCAGGATTCAATTATAGCTTTTTGTGAATTGTACCGCTAATAGGAACTGCTTTCCATGTTGGCATTGGCTCCATTTGCATCAGAGGAGCGAGGAATCTGACCCATCAGTTCAATATATAATCATCAAATGGAATGTTTTTTCCTTGAATTTATTCAGTGTTCAGTATTCAGCCTCCACTAAGGGGTGTTTGGTTCCCCTTGTTTTTTTTAACACCTATTACATCGAATGTTTGGACATATGCATGGAGTATTAAACATAGACTAATTACAAAACTAATTATACAGATTGAGATTAATTTACAAGACGAATCTATTAAGTCTAATTAGTCCATTATTAGTATCCGAACACTCTATGATCAATCCCATGGTCAACACATGTTAAAGTTTAATAGGACGAACCAAACAGACCCTAAACCATCATTGCCTAACTCCCAAGTCCCAATGGAACCCAGTCTCGAGCAGTTACTTCTGTAGTATCAGTTTTTTTAAAGGCGTAGTATCAGCTTTTGACGTAATACTATAAAAAACAATATAATTGTAGTACTTTCTAGGGGTGTTTGGATCCAGTGACTAAAATTTAGGAGGTTAGTCTATATTTAATGCTTCATGCATATGTCCAAACATCCGATGTGACAACGACTAAGTTTAGAAGGTGAATCCAAACAACCCCTAATTCGAGCGCCTAGAATCTGAGAATTTCATAGCACGGCCGCCATCTGCGTCATCCTATCGAACACCTTGCACGCGTCCCTTTGCCTGCTCCAGACCGACCATGAACAACCAGCTCCCCTGTCGACCTAAGGCAGAGAGGTACTTCATGGATGCACATTGCGTCATTATATCAAACACCTTGCGCGCGCCCCTTTGCCTGCTGCAGACCGACCACGAACAACCAGCTCACCTGTCGACCTAGAGGAGGTACTCCGTGGATGCACACATCCAATTAGGATGCGTTTGGTTGCTTGGATCGGTATAGATGGGATTGGACTATCCATGGATCACTGGCGTTTGGTTGGATGTATTACTGGGACCAGCAAAACCATGGATAGGGAATATACCCTCAGATGCTGGATTTCCTAGTTCGTAAAAATCTCGCGAACCAACTTATCCATGTTTTCTAATCTTTGTCATTAGTAAATAAATTAAGGATTATTAGTATGTTATATTATTACTTAGTAAGAATGATGGTAGGATTAGTTTTGATAAGTGGCAATACGTTGATTAGTACATTTTCATATGCTAATTAGGTTATCAGTGGTGCTAATTAACATGTTTATTTTAAATTAATTATTATCATGGCAAAATTAGTATTAGTGCATATTTATTAGTATCTAATTAGTTATTATTATTTTTAAATAATAAATATAATTAGTCAACTATTCTAATTCTATCCCGTCTCGTCCATCCAACCATACGGAAAAATACCGCGTCGCATCCAACCCCCGAACCAAACGCACCGGCAATTACGTATCCGGTACCACGTCGGCAGCATCACCTACGCACCTTCGCTTCTCCTTCTTCCGGCTAGGCGGCTAGGATACAGTCCCCACTGTTCCCAGCCGATTCACCACAACTACAGATATATTCGAAATTACGAACTTTTTTCAGGGACCTTTCTGCAAATACAGTAGTTGGCCGTGGCGGCGTCGCCGTTCCTGCCCTCAGCCTACTCAACTACCGGCGGGCGCCACCGCCACCGCCACCGTGCGCATAAGAGCTCCGACGATATTTCGATCCTCTTCGGAATTTTCCACCGCCCTGACCGCTGGTCCGCTATGTGCATCGCGGCGTGGGCGTGGCAGTGCCACCCGACGCACCGCCTACTTCTGCTCTTCAACCGCGACGAGTATCACTCCAGGTGCGCGCCCCGCCCCTCCTGTCCAGCTCCGCGCCTTCACCTCCGCTTATTATGCCCGATGCATTTATCTCTCTACTAAGCCGAGGCACCCGCAAATTGGCCCAGACCGACGGAGCCGGCGCAGTGGTGGGCGGAAGGGGAGGACAGCAAGGAAATCCTCGGAGGCAGGGACCTGCTCGGCGGGGGAACGTGGATGGGGTGCACGAGGGACGGTAAGCTCGCCTTCCTTACCAACGTGTGCGAACCCAGCTCGCTGATCGGGGCCAAGACCAGAGGACAGCTCCCGGTCAGGTTTCTACAGGTTTGACCTTGTTAGCTTTCTGATGAATTATATTTTAGATATATGATGGTATGATTATGGAGGGATATGGTTAGATTACTGTGTGATCATGCTCTGCATATGCTGCAGGGAAATGAACGCTGCTTAAAATGTTCTGTGCCAGTAGGCAACCTGGTGTCCATCTGTATTCGAGAAAAAAAATATCAGTTGCAAAAGAAAAATGCATAGGCATGACTGTGTTTAATGTTAGATCGGTCAGCAGTCAAGTTCAAGCATTCGTCTTTGGTAATCAAAGAAACTAATAAAAGCCTTTGTAAAACGTTTTCTAGAATTACATACTGAGTAACCCATTTTGCTGCCTTCTATTTCAGCTTAGGTTTCCCCCATAGCTTCCTTGTCTGTCTTAAGAAAACCTTTACTATTTTTTGAATGTAGGGCAACCACAGTCCATTGGAGTATGCCACAGAAATTGCAAATGAAGCAGATCAGTACAATGGATTTAACCTTATATTGGCTGATGTGAACTCAGGAACCATGGTTTACATCTCTAATAGACCTGGAGGTGATCCTGTGATTCAAACAGTTGCTCCTGGGCTTCATGTGCTTTCGAATGCTGCAATTGATTCCCCTTGGCCAAAGGTAAGATATACAGGGATTTTTATTAAGATATTGTGAATGCTAGGGATGTGATTATTTTTGGAAGTTTTAATACACTTCAGAGTTGAGATTCAGGTTCTTTAAAGAAAGCTAATGGCACAATACTTGTATGGGACTGTAGTCTCAACAGCCCAGGTCTATTTGATGCTCCATCGGTCTAGTATGGAAAATTCCCATTAATTTTGCAGGTTTCAGTGAACACCAGAATGCTCATGTATCCTGCAATTTGCTGTGACATGCTAGCTCTGCCTTCTTTATGCCATTCTATTGTTTCCTTCTATGATTTCTGTTGCTGATTGTTAGGTTATTTATGAGTAGATGCTCTTATGCTATTCATTAATGTTAAAAGTTCATGATCCTCTGCAGTTACTAGAATATATGCGGAAGTAGTATTCCATAATGAAACTTGTACAATTATGTTCTACCCTGTTATAATGCCTGAAATATCTATTGCAGCCAAATGACGGGTCTATGCATATTATCTTCGCTTTCTTTAAAACTTAGCTGATAATTTGGTCAATTTAGTTGGATAGGTTTATTTATTGTGTTGGTTTAGTAGTTCTGGACTTCGTAAGTAATATGTAACACAATGGGCAATATTCTAGTTTCATCGAGTGATAACCTGGTCTTGTTCATTTGATATGTGCTCCCTACTATTAAGTATTATAGATACCATTATTTTCTGCTCTTTTAAGTAATTTTTGGACTAAGTTTCTTCCAATTTAAGTCGACCAATTGTTGGACACGTTTTACTTGTGGCATTCATTTCTCACCTGCAGGCAATGCGCTTAGGACAGAGTTTCAAAACATACCTGGCAACACATAATGATGCAGAAGCCTCTTTAAAACAGATGGTAGAAGAGTTGATGATGGATACTGCCAGGCCTGATAGATCTATGGTGCCTGACACCGGCGTTGACCCTGAGTGGGAGTACAAGCTAAGCTCAATATTCATTGACACTGCAAAGGAACAGGCAAAAACCCTGGCATTCAGTATTTCAGTAGCTATCGTTATACTTTTTGGAAACAAACTATATCCATCTTTCTTCTTGATTTCAGGCACAATATGGAACACGAAGCATGGTGGCGCTAGCAGCGAAATTGGAAGGTGAGGTAGCATTCTATGAAAGGTACTTGGAGAACAGCTTGTGGAAGGAGAATCTCATACAGTTCCAGATGGAGAAGGCACAATAGGACTTGAGAGAAACTTCAAAACACTCGCAAAGACTGGTCGATTGCTTATTATTTTGCTGTCACTTTATCTTTAAAGTGTATAGCAAGGCATATACAAGAGCAGCGTATAATATGGCTACTATTTTTTGAGAATCGTATAATATGGCTACTATTGATGACCCTTTTGTGCAGATGTACAGTAATGTTTATCCAAATACAACAACAAGAATTGATTGCCTGTGCTATCCCCCCTTGCCACTGTATAGTTTTGAAGGACATCAATTCTTTGCTGGCACAAAATTGCTGAAATTACAATGTCACCCTATGATTTTTTTTTTATGCCTCAATACTTACGCTGTATGCCTGTATCGGAGTACATCGAGAGTGTTTCAACTGAGGTAGCCCTTGGAAACTGGCTAGTGGCAACGGAAGGAACTAAGCATGTCGTATGATCTTTTAGATAAAGTCTTATGATCTTCTAGTTTTGTTGATCGTTAGGAATGATGATATTGTGTGCATACTGCATCCTTTTCTACTTTTCATTGAGATATAGTGACTTCGAGTGGTTATCTTCTCTTTTTTTTTTTTCTATATAAAAGTAGAGTTGGCAACTGTGATTGGTTTTGCATATGAATCTTTTGCCTAATGTTTTTGTTTTCCTTCTGTTCTGAGGATTCTGTGTAATGACTCGTACATGTAAAAGAGTTTTACAATAGCTGATGCTTGTGCCTCTTTAAAACTGATGGCAGAAGAGATTGATTGTATATGAAAAAACTTTAAAATAGTATATATAAAAATCCGTCTAAATAGATTGTTAAGTGTAGAAAAATTTAAACATTTTTATTATATAAATCCGTTGTACGCATGGGCGGCTTGCTAGTGTTTAATAAAGAGACAGGCACAAATACATTCTTCAATCTGGGATCATCAATATCGCTGTCTCAACGTGTGTGCATTTTCCATGGGTGTTTTTGTTACACAAAACATTTTTTTGAAAAAAAGACAAAACATTGATGTAAATATAATTATTGTGATACTCCCTCTGTCTCATAAATAGATTTATTTATCTTAAGTCATAATTTTTGAACTTTCATCGATTTTTTTTAAATCCGTCAAGACTTATGACATCGAACTAGTATCATTAGATATATCATTGAATATATTTTCATAATATTCATTTTATATCGTATATGTTGTTATTTTTTCTACAAAGTTAGTCAAACTTAAACTTAAGATAGTTTGACTTATATGAATTCTAGAAATTAGTTTATTGTTTTAGCAGAAGAAATTGATTTTTTTTAAGAAACAGGGTTATATTTCATAGAAATATCTGATAGTTTACATCACACACCTTACAAAGACAACCTTGACAGAAATAAAAATTACAGACACGTCCTTGTAAGGAACTCCCGGTTGTCCTCGTCACCGGTGGCCGGAGGAGACACCCAGAAGCCGACCACCTTCCCGACGAAGTAGCTTCAAGGTTTTGGAACGGCACCAAGTGTAGCACATCAGGAAATCCAACATGCAGTGTAGACGATGAACGAGCAGGCCGAACAAGATGGTCAACGACCATCACCTCGCCGGTGTCGAAGAGGTCCGACGCCGCGAACAACATCAAACCCAACGCGCCGGTATAAGGAACAAACAGAAGGAGATGCAAACCACCAGATTCGGTGGGATTTAACAAACAACCCGATCTCCCAAACTGGTCAACTAACATCCCAAGAAACTTCACCAGACAAACGCCAACGAAGACAAGGGATGGAGAAAGGTAAAACCCGATAGGATCTAGAACACACATAAATCCAGATCTGCCAAGTTGTACCTTTGTTCTCCAAGAAGCATCGTCGAAAGAAGGAGCTGCAGACTCGGCAACGACGCCAGCAGATCTACCACTCCTGCATCCTTCGACAACGCTCAGGAGCATCAAAAGCTCCGGCAGCCAACAAGAAACCGCCGGCAAGACTCAAGAAAAGGAAGCAACCAAATCTGGAACTCTACGAACTCTAGACGCAGAGATTCCTAACATCACCGGCCCGCCGCCGACACCACCGGAGGAGGCAACGACGAGATGGGAGAGGGCTGTGAGTACCTTATTCCACTGTGGCGACGCCGTCTCCACCTTACGACCGCCGCCCGGAGAACTATCCCTATAGTAGGTACCTAATCTACACCGTCGGTCGAAGATCCACCCTTCCCCCACACATCCGAGGGCCCTAAGGCCGCCGGAGGCGGAGGGGAACGGCGACCTCGCCGGCGGGAGCGCGAGTCGCCCCTTTGTCGCCTCTCTCAACTGTAGCAGGGAGAGAGTTCGAGAAAGTCCGAAGTGCTGTAGAAATTGATTTATTTAGGATAAGTCTAGAGAGTATTCGCAAAAGTGGGCCGCATGACGGCCCTTTCGTCACCCACTTTGCCGAACACGAGCCCAGGTTCCCATCCGTTTCGCACAGCCTCACTGCCCTCACGCCACCTCTCTCCTCTCTTCATCGCCCTCCCTCGCACGACCGCATTTGGGCATTTCCCAGGGGAACCAGACCAGAGCATTCCCCCCCGCTCCACAGTCCCTGCGTCACCTGCACCCTAGGCCTCAGCAAACCCTAACCGCTCGTCGCCATGAAGGACACCTCGTAAATTGCCTCTCTCCACCCTTCTCTCGGCTTGTGGGCGATTCGTATGTGGCTTGCTGGGGGTAGCGACTGATTTCTGTGCGTGTGTTTTTTTTTCTCCGATGAAGGTTCAAGGCCAGCGGCGCCAAGCGCAAGAAGGCCGGCGGCGCCAAGCGCGGGCTCACTCCCTTCTTCGTGTTTCTGTAAGCTCTACCGTCCCTCCTCTTCCCATCCTTTCGCGTCTCCAGATCTACGCCTATCGTCTTTCAATTTTCTAGGGTTTTGTTGAATTTTGTGTGGTGGTGTTCGTAGGGCTGAGTTCAGGCCGCAGTACCTGGAGAAGCACCCTGAGCTCAAGGGCGTAAAGGAGGTAAGTTGCCTCTCCTCACCCTAGTCATGTAGCTGGATTAGGGTTTCGCTTAGGTGGCTCATATATGCCTTTGCTCGTCGGTGGCTTTGCTTATAGGTGAGCAAGGCGGCTGGGGAGAAGTGGCGCTCTATGTCGGATGAGGTATACGGATGCTTGCAATGCTTATATAGTTTCTCATATTAGTTAGTATGTATCTGTCCTGTAAAAGGGAAGACAAATGTTTTGTCTCAAACTGTTTAATGTTTGCCTTGTTTAGGAGAAGGCAAAGTATGGTTCTAGCAAGAAGCAGGATGACAAAGCAAGCAAGAAGGTAATGTTACTAGTTTTTGTCTATTTAACGGTCATCTGTTGTTGTCGCAATTGGTTGCCTCCTGTACCATCAGATCCTTCCATGATGGAATCTGGTAGTTAGATGAAGCAAGGGCTTGTGCACGTGCTGTCTGCGCTGCTACCATGTCCAGCGTGATGTGTTTATAGGCATTTAGGCTATCACCTTGCCACAGGAAGTTTATAGGCATGGTTGCAAGCTCCTTTCACCTTTCATTGCTACTGCACCTTGATTTGGCTCCAATACCATGTGAATTAATTTGTCGTTTATCTTGTTAGTGGTTACACTCATGCATGGCCTCATCCTCCCATGATGGAATCTCAGTAGTTGGAGCCAAGACCTCACACGTACTATCTGTTGCTTGTCACCCTGTCCGTTGTAATATGACATGATTTGCGGAGTTACTTTCCCCTTTAAATGCCATTGCTCCTGGATAGGCTCCAATAGCATTGGAAATTAATGTGCATCTGTCGTTTTCCTGTCAGCGCTTATGGTCACGGATGAAATTAATATATACCATTATCCTCGCCGCACCTCCCCCCCCCCTTTTCCTCCACGGTGGAATTTGTGTAATTGGATAAAGTGACTCCCGCACGTGCTTTATGCACATTTCCACCTGTCCATTGTGTGTTGTTATACGATACAATTAGGGTAGACGCTTGTCCCTCCTTCCATTTCGGTTCTCACATCCTAGTCTTCCAAATCACTGTCTCAGTTCTATAGTCATTACTGCACGCTTCATTTAGTGCTGCTGCACCTGAATTGTCTCCGATAGCATGGGGCCTAACTAACATGCATCAGTTATTTTTCTTGTTGAGTAGGTACGGCCATGCACCGTTGTATCCTTCCATGACGTAATCTGAGTAGTTGGGTGGAACAACGGCATCCACGTGCTTTATACTACTTGTTGGAATGTGAGTGTATTAGGCCCATGAGGCTAGGCCCATGTGGCCCATGTATGGTTACCTATATAGCTACCCTTCTAGGGTTAGCCTAAATCAATGGAATCCCTTTCCCTAGCATGGTATCAGCAGCCTAGAGTTAGTCTCCCTCCTCTCAGCCGCCGCCGCCGGTAGGCTTCCTGCCGCTGCCGCCATGGCCGGCGCCCCACCCCCTCCTCCCTCCTTCAGCTCCTTCCCTCCCCTCTCCTCATCTTCCTGGGCCCAGGTGGTGGCCTCCTCACCCGCCACCCCCGCCGCCCCTCCAGGCGCTGCAGCCGCCCCTGCCCTGGGCGCCCACGCCACTCCTGCTGCCGCCGCCCTGGGCGCTGCAGCCGCCCCTGCCCTGGCCGCCACCACTGGCCTTGGCGCGGTGGGGGAGGCTGTGGAGGCCGTGATTTCGGCTGCGGCGTCCCTCCAGCAGCCGGCGGACCACCAGCAGCCGCTGCCTGGGGGCCTCCATCCGATGCATGCCGGCACCTCTGCTGCAGGGCTCCGGATGCCGCTGCCTGGGGACCTACCTCCTCTGCATGAAGGCGCGTCTGCTGCTGCTGCCGGCCTCCAGTCGCCGCCGCTTGGCGGTCTCCCTCTCCTGCACGCCGCAGCTGGGGGCCTGACTGGACCGGTCCACCCACGCCCACGTGCTCCTCCGCCGCCCCTACAGAGTACGGGTCCGGACTCCGCTCTCGCTGCAGCCCTCGTCGCTGCCCGGCCTGCCGCCGCGGAGGGGTAGGCTCGTGTGCGCGCGGCTGCCCTCGTGTGGGAGCGTGAGCGCAACGCGGCCGACGCCCTGGCCCGCCAGATCGCCGAGGCGGAGCAGCTCCTCGCCTCTCCCGCCTCCCAGGACGCTGCGGTCACCTCCTCCGACTCGTCGGGACGCCGCGTGTCCCACACCGCCGTCCTCTGGCACGACCCGGCCGACCCGCTCGTGACTCAGCTGCACTACCAGGCCGGGGGGGGGGTCCAGAACATTCGCCTCGTTCCGATCGTCCTCGAGCCGGAGTCGTCCTCCTACGCCCGCTGGCGGGATCTGGTGCTTCTCACTCTCCGCCGCTACGCCCTCGACGACCACGTCCTTGTTGACGCCTCGGTCGTCGTCCAGTCGCCGTCGTGGCTCCGTCTCGATAGCATCGTCCTCTCCTGGATCCTGGGGACGATCTCCTTGGACCTCCACGACCTCGTCCGCAACTCTCCTGACGCGCGCCGGGCGTGGCTTTGCCCTTGAGGGACAGTTCCTGGGCAATGCTGAGGCCCGGGCTCTGCGTCTCGACGCCAGCTTCCGCACCTTCGTCCAGGGTGACCTCTCCGTTGGCGAGTTCTGTCGTCGGATGAAGGGCATGGCAGACTCCCTTGGCGACCTCGGCTGGCACGTGGAGGATCGCATCTTGGTCCTCAATGTCCTTCGCGGGCTCAGTGACCGCTACGCCCATCTCAGGACGTGGATCACTCGTTAGCGGCCCTTCCCCACCTTCCTGCAGGTCCGTGACGACCTGGTCATAGAGGAGCTCACTCAGGGCATCCAGCCGGGGTCCACCACCTCTCCGGGGTCCTTGTCCTCTTCGACGGCTCTGGCTGCTACTCTGCCGCGTCCGTCCGCTCCACCACATTCGTCCGCTACACCGCCGTCGTCTCTCCTGAGTCCCCCTCCCTCCGGGCCGAGCGGGGGTGGGGGGGTCGTGGCGGTCGTCGTCGCCGTGGTGGGGGTCGCGGGGGCGGCCGTGGTGGTGTCACCCAGGCTCCGGCTGGTGGGCAGGCACCGGTCGGACCGTAGGGGGGCACCATGGTCTTCGTTCCACAACCCGTGGTCAGGGCGCATCTCTATGTGGCCCTACCACGCTCCCGGTGGTGAGCCTCGCCCACCGGTGGCCATGCTCACTGGCGCTCCACCTTTTGGCGTCTCCACTACACCTCCGTGGGCTGCACCTGCCGGCACCCCTCCTGGGGTAGCCGGCTGGGACCAGGCGGCCTTGGCTCGCTCGTTCAGCACCATGAGCCTGACACCTCTTGTCGGACCAGAGTGGATCGCCGACTCGGGTGCCACCTACCACACCACCCTGACCCTGGTATACTTTTGTCTGTCCACTCTCCCTCTTCTTCTCTCCCTTCGTCCATTATGGTCGCAAATGGTTCGTGTCTTCCTGTCACGTCTGTGGGTACTGCCGGTGCTCATGGCTCCTTTCGTCTTACTGATGTTCTTGTTGCTCCTTCTATGGTTCACAACCTTCTTTCTATTCGTCGTTTTACAGCTGACAATTCTTATTCTGTGGAGTTTGACTCTTCTGGTCTTACTGTAAAGGATTTGGCTTTCCGGCGTTCTCTGCTCCGATGTGACAGCACCGGGCCCCTTTACACTCTTCGCTTCCCGGCGGCTACTTCTACTTCGCCGTCCGTTTTGTCAGCTGCTTTCGCCGCCTCTACTTCCTCTACCACTTGGCACCGGCGCCTCGGCCATCCTGGACGTGATGCCCTGATGCAGCTCAGTCGTAGCTCTGGTTTTCCATGTACTCGGACTCATGATGAGCATTTGTGTCATGCGTGCCAACTGGGCCGACATGTTCGTCTTTCTTTTCATAGTTCTACTTCACATGCGGTCCGCATTTTTGATCTTGTACATTGCGACCTATGGACATCTCCTGTGATCAGTATTTCTGGTTACAAGTATTATCTTGTGGTGGTCGATGATTTTTCGCATTATTCGTGGACTTTTCCCCTGCGTGCGAAGTCTGACACTTTCTCCACGCTCCTTCACTTCTTCACTTGGGTGTCCACATAGTTTTGCCTCACCATCAATGCCGTCCAGTGTGACCATGGTCGTGAGTTTGATAATTCCACCTCCCATGCCTTCTTTCTCTCTCACGGTGTTCAGTTGCGCATGTCTTGCCCGTATACCTCTTCCCAGAATGGCAAGGCTGAGCGGATGATTCGCACCACCAACGACACCGTGCGCACCCTTCTGTTTCAGGCCTCTCTTCCTGCTCGCTTCTGGGCTGAGGGCTTGCACACCTCCACCTACCTTCTCAACCGTCTTCCTTCCGCTGTCTATACCGCTCCTACGTCACACCACGCCCTCTTCGGTACCCCTCCTCGGTACGATCACCTTCGCGTCTTTGGGTGTGCGCGTTACCCCAACACCACTGTCATTTCTTCCCACAAGCTGGACCCTCGCTCCACTCTCTGTGTCTTCCTCGGGTACTCCCCGGATCACAAGGGGTACCGGTGCTTTGACCTTACCTCCCGACGGGTCCTCATCTCTCGCCATGTGGTGTTCGATGAGTCCGTCTTTCACTTCTCCAGCACACCCACCACCACTCCTGTTCCTGATCCCTCCTCCCTCTTTCCCGCTGACACGGTGGTCCAGCCACCTTTTCCGTGGTCTCCTGCAGGTACTGCTTCGCCGCGCTCATTGCCGGGCACCTGTCCCGACTCCCCGGCGGGTCCGGGCCCGTCGTCCTCTGGCGTGGCCCCGACCTCTCCGTTTGGCGCAGATCCGGGGACCTCGTTCCCCGATACTGCCCCGGGGGGGCCGTGCCGGTCGCCGTCGCCCGGTGCTGCCCCGGCACCTCCTTCGCGGTTCGCTGCGCCGGTACGGGTGTATCAGCGCAGGCCGCGGCCACCGCCACTCACGGTCCCTTCTCCGTTGGGGACACCTACACCACCGCCTCAGTCCCCGCCGGCCCGTGACGCACCGCAGGTCTACCACCCGCCGCTTCTTCACCGACACCCGCGGCATGTTCACCCGATGGTGACACGGCACGCGGCTGGCACACTGCCACCCCGGGCCATTGCGGCATCGACCGGCGACGCGCCGGTCTCCCCGGCACCCTCTTCCGTCCGTGACGCCCTGTTGGATCCTCACTGGCGTCGTGCGATGGAAGAGTACGCCGCGCTCCTCGCCAACCAGACGTGGGAGTTGGTGCCCCGGCCACCGGGCTCCAACGTCGTTACCGACAAATGGATCTGGACTCACAAGCGTCGGGCTGATGGCACTCTCGAGCGCTACAAGGCTCGCTGGGTTATCCGGGGCTTCACTCAGCGCCCTGGGGTCGACTATGATGAGACCTTCAGCCCGGTGGTCAAGCCGGCCACCGTCCGCACCGTGCTCTCACTGGCGCTTGCTCGGTCGTGGCCCGTCCATCAGCTGGACGTCAAGAATGCTTTTCTGCACGGCCTTCTCACCGAAACAGTCTACTGCAGTCAGCCGGCGGGGTTCGTTGATTCCTCCTGTCCTGACATGGTCTGCCGGCTCAACAGGTCTCTCTACGACCTCAAGCAGGCACTCCGGGCGTGGAACCATCGGTTTGTTGCTTTCCTGCTAACACTGGGGTTTGTGGAGGCCAAGTCTGATACATCTCTATTTATCTATCACCATGGAGCCGACATTGCGTACTTGCTGCTCTATGTTGATGACATTGTCCTCACAACCTCCAGTGACCCACTTCTCCGCCGGATCATCATCGCTCTTCAGCAAGAGTTTGCTATGAAGGATCTGGGTGTGCTCCACCATTTACTCGGGGTCACTGTTGAGCCTCACCCTGCCGGGTTACTTCTTCACCAGCGACAGTATACTCGAGATATCCTGGAGCAGGCTGGGATGACTGACTGCAACCCCTGCTCCACTCCGGTTGATACTCAGGGAAAGCTATCAGAGGCTGAGGGCCCCCCAGTGTCAGATCCCACTGCATACCGGAGTCTTGCTGGTGCCCTCCAGTACCTCACCTTCACCCGGCCGAACATCACATATGCAGTTCAGCAGATCTGTTTTCACATGCATGATCCCCGGGAGCCTCACCTCACGGCTCTCAAGCGCCTCCTCCGCTACCTCCGGGGCACGATCGATTACAGCCTCCTCCTTCACCGGTCCTCCTCCGCCGACCTTGTCGTCTACACTGACGCTGATTGGGCGGGGTGTCCGGCCACTCGCCGCTCCACCTCCGGCTACGCTATCTTCTTAGGCAGCAACCTGGTGTCCTGGTCGTCTAAGCGCCAGCCTGTGGTCTCCCGGTCCAGTGCCGAGGCGGAGTACCGCGCTGTCGCTAACGGCGTGGCTAAGGCCTCCTGGCTCCGGCAGCTTCTCGCCGAGCTGCACACTCCGCCCTCCCGGAGCACACTGATCTACTGCGACAATGTCAGTGCGGTCTACCTCTCCACCAACCCCATCCAACACCAGCGGACGAAGCATGTGGAGATCGACCTACACTTTGTCCGTGATCGGGTATCCATGGGCGAGGTGCGGGTCCTTCATGTTCCGACCACCTCCCAGTTCGCGGACATCTTCACCAAAGGCCTCCCGTCCTCGACCTTCACCGAGTTTTGCTCCAGCTTCAACATCACCAGTGGCTAGTTGCGTCTGTGGGGGGACGTGTGTGTGATCTTTCTTCTTTCTTGTTTAGCCTGGAACTCCGCTGTGCCGGTAGTTCAGACTGCGGGGGGGTGTTGGAATGTGAGTGTATTAGGCTCATGAGGCTAGGCCCATGTGGCCCATGTATGGTTATCTATATAGCTACCCTTCTAGGGTTAGCCCAAATCAATGGAATCCCTTTCCCTAACACTATTTCCCATTCATTCCATTGATAGTTACAATCGTTGGAGTCACTTCATTTCTTTCCATTTGGGCTCTCCGCTCTAACTTGTGAATCCTTTGTTTGGAGATTTATAGCCAATTCTGCACGCTTCAGTGCCACTTGAGTGCTTCACCTTGATCCGGCTCTAATAGCATGGGAACCTGGTTCTGACTGCTTAACCCTAGCTTGTCATGTTCACACCTGGAAGACACCACCATTACCAAAAAAAAAGGTCTATTTGAAAGCCCAATGTTACAACCTGAAATGTTTCTTCTATGGAATCTTGGGTTTAAATGTCAAATTTCCCATTTAGTTTGGAACCTCTCGAGCCTAGGGCTGGTTCGTCTGGTGGAAAAGCCGGCTGGTTTCGGCTGATTCAATAGTATTCTGTGAGAGAGAATAAGTTGAAATAAGCTGAAACAAGCCGAAACATGACCTGCAGAACAGGGCCCTAGTTCAAAGTCATCTTTCAAGTTGGTAGTTGCCTACTCCACATGTAGTTAAAAAGTGAGACCATTAGGAAAAGACGGATAGATATTGCTGCTGATGTTCAAATTAAAGTGCTGCCTTTTTTTTTATAGCTGAGTAACTTAGACACCCCAGGTTATCGGCACTACCAATTATCCATATTTACTGCTGTCCCATGAAATTGGTCTTGTATTTCCTGAGCTTTATGTTTCCGTTTTAGTGATGATGTGCTGTATTGTTTTAATCAGGAGAGCACTAGCTCCAAGAAGGCCAAAACTGATGGTCGGGAGGGAGAGGAAGCAGCAAAGTCCGAGGTTGAGGATGATGATGAGCAGGATGGTAATGAGATGTGTAAAACCCATGCGTCATAATAAGGTGGTACAGGGCACATGGAATTTGCCAATTGTTGCTAACATCCGCATAATTTGTTCTTTGCAGGATGAAGAGTAAATAGTAGGATGGGGAACAGCAGCTTTGCAATTGGGTGTTTGCTTCTTCTTAGCTTAGCTTCCAATGTGCTGTTCCTTTTGATGTTATATGCTGTAAGGAAAATCTGTACATGATGGAACCTTTGGGCTATGGCATGCTGGAGTGCCCGTTTTAACTAGAAGAGCCGGATACTCATGCCAGCCTCGTCAGCATGTGTAAACTGTTGATTTTCTTGTTTTATCGACTAATTGGGTGACTATCCTATAGTTGGTTTTAAGACTTGCAGTTAACCGCGTCTGCTGTCCTGTCTGTGCTTGAGTTGGTGCATTGGATGCTTGGTGTTTTTTCGTGCTCGATGCTCTTATTAGCTCGACGTGCCCTTTTTTATGTGTGGACGCTGCTGTGAAGGTGTGAAGATCATTCTTGAGATGCTACTACCATGACAAACTATTTTAACTTTGACTAAAATTTATAACTCCACAGATAATATTATGAAATTTCCTGATCGGTTGAGCTAGTTTAGGCTGTGGCTGCAGCAGCACCTGCATAGATTCGGTGTTCTTGGAATTGGTTGGGTGGTTTTGTGCAGCTGCAGCGCAGCTACAGCAATCTCAACTGATCAGGCTAGAGGTATATTGGCCCGTTCGGCTGTGCTGATAAGTCGGCTGAAAAACGTTGTTAGTGTTATGAAACGCTGAAAAACGCTGAAAAACCTTTCCATGGTGATCTCATCCCGTCCGTACGGACGGTTTAGGATTATGATTAGCAGTTAATTATATGCTTAGACATATCAGTTAATCCCGTCATCAAAGGGCGTGTCCTTTGGTGAACGGTTGTAACACTTGAAGGCACCCCTTCAGATTGTATATAACCCCTTTTTACAGATCAATGAAAGATAGTTGTTCCCAAATCTTGTTCATTCCATTCACTTTACAATACGTCATCAGCACTTTTGCTCTTCAAGAGAGAAGGAGAACGACGGCCCATGCCTCTGAACCACCGGTAAGCATCATGGCCAGAATCGACTTACCGTCTCACATTGCTCGTGGACTGTTTTTCGCCCTTCGCCGCGTCGGCGGAGTTCGCCGTGGCCCGATCCGCAACCACGGCCACCATGGACAGCGCCGCAGCGTCTTCGAGCGCCTTGGGCCTCGTGTTCGCCGCAACGTTGCCCATGGCCATGGCCATGATCGTTTTGGCCGCCTCTTCGACTCTGCCATTCGCGGCCTTCATGCAAATGCAGTTCCTCGCCGTCGCTGGATTCCAGCGCGTGGCCACCAAGCTTCTCCTCCGCGCGGTCTGCGTCTGCAGAGCCAGCCACCGGATCCTCGCCTTGGAGTAGACGGTGCTGGCCCCAGCAACGCCGCACCACGTGCTGTTGAAGCCCCGGCGCCACCCGCTGTTGAAGTGCCGGCACAGGCGACACCCGCTGTTGAAGTGCCGGCACCGGCGACACCCGCTGTTGAAGCCCCGGCGCCTTCCATCGATGAAGTGATTGCTGTGCCTGTTGTACCTGCTTATGTTCCCATGGAGCCGATGTCGCCAACACCGGCACCTGCACCACCGAAGTACTGGTGTGACTTCTGCAAGGAATTCACGTCGATCCCACACTCGATCGAGAACACCTACTCGTTGCCGACGCACACGCCAGCCTCTCCGACTCCGGTGGCGACAGGAAATGGCGTTCCCCCACTCGATCCGTGGTTCCTGAACACGCAGGCTGCCCCAGCGCTCGATGCAGTCAAGATCGAAGACGAGGTCGACGTAGTGGCTGCCCCCGGTATCGGCAACCTCTTCAACCTCGGCGACATCTTCAACACAGCGGCGAGGACCGGCATCTCGCCGTACTTCTTCCTCGACAGGGCTAGATCCTCGGCTTCGCCTCCGGCACGCGCGGGCTCCTCGGCTCCTCCTCCGGCGACGACCCCGCCAACAGCTGCTCCTCCGCCCGCCACACGTGCGGAAGCAGCGGCCCGCATGAAGGAGAAGGCCCTTCCTGCGACGACTCCATCTCAAGCAGAGGGCACCGCGACCACCCCACCAACGCTCCGGCGCCTCCTCGGACGCAGGGTGGCAGCGGTTAACCGGCACCCCGGCATCCGCGCAGGCTCCTGGAACCCGGCGGCCCTTGGTCTCCCGAGCGCGGAGGTCCTCAATATGGCGCTAGGTGGCGGCAGTTTCTACTCCCCCGATGAGGGGGAGTCTTCCTCGAACTGAAGGCAAGCATCGGCGGCGGCGCAGTGGGTACAGGGATCGGGAGCAGAGGCTGCGGCTCCGTCGGCAACAGTCAGGGATTTCACCCTGCTGCAAGTCAGCCGACCGGCCTAAATGGCCTGTGCTCACTTGGGCTGATGGCCCAAATCTACGTGCTTCTTTTTTCCCCACTCTACTGTGCACGCACGAATGAAGTTCCACAGGCCCGAATATGATGAAATCAGTCCCTATTGGCCAGCCGATTTATTATTTTATCTATTTAATTTCAGCAGTAATTCAAACATGACTCTTGTTAGTCCTATTAATTATGTGCTGTAAAAAATAGTATTATTACGTTTAGGTCACTGACATTCATATTTGTACCTGTGATGTTTTATATTATTGTAAAATATCAGTTTGTGATATTATTCAAAGTATTTGTCCCTGTATATATGGCAAATCCAATAAATAATATCCTTGTTATTAACGACCATGATCTTGTCATTATTTATTTATTTTGCAATTGATCATTTTATTTAAGCCCCTTTATGCTTTTCAACTTTAAAGCACAACGCGCTTAAATAATGGAAGCGACATTTTATGTGTATTTTTTTTCTCTAAAATTGTATAACGCGCATGTTCTATATTTGTTTTGTTGGCCATACACAAGGTAGCACCATAGTTGCTACTGCGGGATCTACACTATACTTAGTGACTATCCTCAACGTGCGTACCCAACATCATAAATTAGAACATTTGGTCTACATCTTTTCACAAAGATGACTACCATTAATTCACATTCCTGTTGGCCATACACAAGGTAGCACCATAGTTGCTACTGTGGGATCTACACTAAGTCTACAACTTAGTGACTATCCTCAACTTGCGTATCCAATTCGTTTGTGAATTAACTAAGGTCTACATCATTCTTGATGACTACCTTAAGACGCGTTCATACAACTTGCATAAATTACTTGGCATCTACTATTAACATAGACTATGCCCAATTTGAGGTCTACACCTTCATGGTGACTACCTCCATTATTTTATTATGCACATGAGATCTTTACACCATTAATAATACGAGATTTACCAAGTCTCTGTTTTGCATCCCATAATTACAACACACCACAACATTTTATTAACTTAAAATGTTTTCGATGGTTTGTCTCGTGTAGGATCAATAACTGTCAAAGAGTTTGATTTACTTGCTCTAGACGGCCACAATTATCCCACATGGGCTGTGGACGTAAAAGTTAGTCTTGCGTCCCGTAGACTTTATCGAGCTGTGTTACCACCCGAAGAGGGTGTTGCACCACTTGATGATCAACATGTATACACGGCCCTATATCTCATTAGGAGCCATATTCATCCTAACCTTAAGGTTGAATACTTGTTGGAAGAGAACCCACGAAATTTATGGAATTCTCTTAAGCAACGCTATGAACAACAAAAGGCACTTGTTATGCCCGCGGCCAACTATGAGTGGACGCAACTTCGCTTACAGGATTTCAAAACTGTGAGTGATTACAATCATGCTGTTCATAGGATTTGCTCCAAGTTGCAATTCTGCGAGAAAGAACCTACTGATGCGGATAAGATAGAAAAAACTATGTCTACTATGCTTCCCTCTGAAAGGATTCTTCAACAACAATACCGTGAAAGGCGTTTTCAGGTTTATTCAGAGCTTATCCAAACTCTACTTGAGGCCGAAAAACATTCTGAACTTATGGTTTGGAATAATCAGCAGCGCCCCGTAGGGTCTGCTCCATTGCCTGAAGTACATGCATATACTCAGAATAAACCCAAATCTAATGATAGATCTGAAAAGAACTATCATCAAGGAAACTCCAAGAAGGGTAAAAACAAACGCAGACGCAACAAGAAATCTCAAAATCGTGTTTCCAACAAGGGTAACAACATTTCCAAATGCAGGGATAACAAACCTGTATATCAAAAGTGTGGTTGTTATAGCCATACCACTAAGAAATGTCGTACCCCAAGTCATCTTGTTGATCTCTACTTAAAGTCTGTGGGTCGAGGACGAGCTACACCAGGACAAAAGTATGAAGCCCACTTCAATCTTCGACCTGACACCACCAGGGAAGAGGCTGGTTGTTCGCAACAAGTTCCAATGGAACCAAGCAACAACAACATACGAGGAGGCGAGGATCTTGCTAATACAGGGAATATGATCGTGGAATATGCATCCAACGACATATTTGGAGACTTCCAATAGGCTCCCAATCCCTTAGATTCTAGTGTCTTTATGTCCTAGTGATTGTAATAGTTAAAAATAAATAAATGTCCTATGTGTTGTAAATATTTAATAATGTCATCACTATTTAGTTTGGATATCCAATAAATATATTGTACACATTTGATATTCAATAAATAAAGTATGTATTCTATATATCATCAAAGAGTTTCATATTGAATTCTTTATTTATATATAGTTTCTACGGGGGTCGATCCGATGGAAGAGGAATTATGCCTAGTGGATAGCGGTACCACTAATTCTATTCTTAGGGAAACAAAATATTTCCAAACTCTTACTAAAAGACAAGGAAATGTTTTGACAATCGCTGGGCGCGATGCTACGATTGTTGGCTCTGGTCATGCCACTATCGTACTCCCTATTGAAAGCCCAAGTTTGGTTTTGGTAATTAATGACACCAAGTTGCTAATGCCATGTGTTAAGTGTTTTGAGTTAGGCATAAGCAACACATGTGATGAAGGTGTATGTGGCAAGGTGTGGTGGCCACAAGATCACAAAGAGATGGTGCATGGACATGAAATGATGATCATGGTGAAGATGCACACAAAAGGAAGGACATGATGATCAAGTGGAGAAGGATCTAAGAGCTCAAGGCAAAGGTATAACCATAGGGTTTTCCTTTTGCCGGTCTAAGATGAGTAGAGAAGTGATTGACCGAGTTTAGGATACATGGCCGACTATCAAGAGGGGCAATCACGGTTAGCTCGGAAATCAAGTGCCACTAGATCAATGTCTTGAGCATATGCATTAGGATCTAGTAAAAAGCTAACATAACGCCTTGAGAAATGATTTATGAAATGCTAACACACATGCACATGGTGGTGTAAACTTGGTGGTGTTAGCACAGTTTGTGAAGGCGGTGGAGTTTAAGCGGTAGAGAGGGGTTTGGGTTCCTCTCTCCCTCCCGCCGAGCTTGCGAGGCGGGATTCGGCGCTTTTTGGAGAAGTGAAATGCCTATTTTCTATTGCGCCGGAAGTCGGAAAAGAAACGGAGGCGAACAGAGGTCACAGAGATGACCGGACGCTGGACCGAACGCGGTCTCTGTATGACCGGACGCGTCCGGTCAGTGTTCAGCGTCTGCGCGGTTTTCAGTTTGATGATCGGACGCGCAGCGCGTCCGGTCACTGATGACCGGATGCGTCCGGTCATCCAGGGAGCTTACTGTACTCTAATCGGACGCTGGCACTGTGGCGTCCGGTCAGTTCAACAGCGCATCCGGTCAGTTCTCCTGAGCGAACCAGAGCGCGCGACCGGCGCGTCCGGTCCCTCACGTAACCGGAGCGTCTGGTCAGGCGTCCAGAAGGGTAGAGCGAAGCGGAGTAACGATCGGACGCGCGGCGCGTCCGGTCACGTGCGATCGGACGCGTCCGGTCTCAACGGGAGCATACTGGAATGCGACCGGACGCGGGCACTGTCGCGTCCGGTCAATCGGTTCAGCGCGTCCGGTCACGACAACGACTAGTTCTGACACGCACTGTTTCTTGCTGTCGTGTAGTGACCGGACGTGTCCGGTCACCCTGACCGGAGCGTCCGGTCAGTGCGTTTTTCGCCGCGTCGTCTGTAACGGCTAGCTGCGTACCCCTTCGTTATAAATAGACGTTGGCCGGGGTTTGAGGGTAACTCTTGCACATTTTGAGAACTAGAGACATACTTTGAGCTAGAGAACAACCCCTCCACTCATCTCTTTACATAGTTGCACATCTTGAGTGAGATTGAGTGAGATTCAAGTGCATTGCTTGAGAGTTGCATTCTAGAGGCACTTGATCTTCGAGTTGCTACGGATTTCTTGTTACTCTTCCGTGTTTCCCGACACGGTAGACGGCTTGGAGCAGCGGAGGTGATTGAGCTCGCAATTGGAGATTGTTGGAGCCTTCACCAAGTGTTGTAAGGGGTTCTTGATCCTTCCCCGCGGGAGTTCGCAAATTGGATACTCTAGTGGAGCTCGTGGCTTGGAGGATCCCCATCTTGTGTGCGGTTGTGCGGCGCCCGCTGAGGGCTCGACTCTTGATAGTCGATTAGCCCGCGAACCGACAAGTGGGTGTATCGCCACAACGGGGAGTAGCTTGCCGGGAAGCAAGTGAACCTCGGGATAAATTCTTGTGTCATTCTCTTCCCGAGGATTTCTCTTGTATGATTGATTGATTGGTATTTCTCTTCTCTTCACGGAGGTATAATCACTCGAAGCTCTTCTCTCGTATTACTTCTCGTTTCTAGCTTATAGTTGTTGTTGTGTTTAGTGAATAGCCTTGTACTAGACTTGTGTAGGTGGCTTGCTTAATTAGTTAGAGCTAGTGCTTTTGCCTCGCCACCTTTCGTACTAACTCGTGGTTAAGTAATTCTTGTAGAAGTTTTAATTAGGCTATTCACCCCCCCTCTAGCCTATTTGGACCTTACACCTATGGGTACCCAAATTACAATTGAGGATGCTTTATTGTATCCCGATTCAAAGCGTACCTTGTTAAGTTATAGAGATATCCGTCAAAATAGTTTTTACATCAAAACCAGTGATGACAATAATAAGGAAATTCTCCTTGTTACTAAAAATAACGGATATGGCAAAAGAATTGTTGAGAAAATTCTCTCTTTCTCGTCCGGATTGTACTACACATACATCAAACCCGTACCGCATGTTGCGTACAAGGTAATTTTCCAGAATGTTGACGCATTCAAAACTTGGCATGAACGCCTTGGCCATCCTGGTGTTGGGATGATGTGAAAAATTATCAGCAATTCGAATGGTCATGAGTTAAACACTACTAAATTCCCAAAATCTTCAGATTTTATGTGCACTTCATGTGCTACAGGGAAATTGATCATACGGCCATCGCCTGTTAAGATCCAAAATGAGCCACTTAAATTTCTTGAACGCATTCAATGAGATATTTGTGGCCCCATACAACCAACGTCTGGACCGTTCAGGTATTTCATGGTTCTAATAGATGCATTTACTAGATGGTCTCATGTGTGTCTTTTGTCCACACGTAACCATGCATTTGCTAAAATTATTGCTCGAGTTATTAGACTTAGAGCACATAATCCTGAACATCAAATTCTATCAATTCGAATGGACAATGCTGCTGAATTTTTCTCAAAGGCTTTCAACGATTATTGTATGTCTTTGGGAATTCAAGTTCAGCACTCTGTCCCAAATGTCCATACACAAAATGGTTTAGCAGAATCTCTTATTAAGAGAATTAAACTCATTGCAAGACCATTATTACAAAATTGCAATCTACCAACTTCATGTTGGGGTCATGCAGTCTTACACGCTGCTGACTTAATTCAATTGCGACCAACTGCATATCATGCAGTCTCCCCATTGCAATTAGTACGTGGGAATATGCCAAATATTTCCCATCTGCGAAAATTCGGTTGCGCTGTATACGTACCGATCTCACTACCTAAGCGTACTTCTATGGGTCCACATAGAAAACTTGGTATCTATGTGGGATATCAATCTCCATCGATTATCAAATACCTCGAGCCTCTTACAGGGGACTTATTCACGGCTCGGTACGCTGATTGCATATTTAATGAGGACCATTTTCCGGCATTAGGGGGAGACTACAAGTACCAAAATGAATGCCAGGAAATCAACTGGAATGCCCAAGGCATTTCCCCCTCAGATCCACGTACTCTAGAGTCTGAACAACAAGTTTAGAAAATCATAAACTTGCAACATATTGCAAATAACCTGCCAGAAACATTTACTGATTATAAGGGTGTCACCAAATCCTCTTATCCTGCTCGCAATGCGCCCGAAAGAGTGGAGGTACCAATAAAAACCATTCAACTCACACTTCCAAAGAAGAGGGGGAGAAGTACGGCCGCTCCTAAGGATAACGCTCTAAGTAAGCGTTCGAGGAAATCGAGGACTAAATCCTCTAAATCAGTAAATCCAAGCCAACCTCAAGTTGGTAGACACCTAATAGTGGATAAAAGTCCAACACCAGGACCAAGTCCGCAACCCAGATCAACGGTGCATCCAAATTTTGATCCTGGGACATCGGAACACCCTGACTCCATAGTTTTGGGAAATATTGAGTCAAATAATAGGGTGAAAGAAATTTCCATCAATTATATCGATTCTGGAGAATCATACGATCGTAAGACTACTGTTGTCGACATGTACTTCTCCGCAGCAATTGCAGAAATCTTTCTCAATGATCCAGATCCTAAGACCATGGCAGAGTGCAAAAAGCGCTCGGACTGGGCCCAATGGAAAGAAGCAATCCAAGCTGAGATAGCCTCGCTCATGAGAAGAGGGGTATTCACATCTGCAATACCTACGCCTTCCAAAGTCTTTCCTGTAGGCTTTAAATGGGTTTTCGTCCGGAAACGGAATGAAAACAATGAGGTGGTGAGATATAAAGCAAGGCTAGTAGCACAAGGGTTCACGCAGAGACCCGACATTGATTACAATGAAACCTATTCTCCAGTAATGAGTGGAATTACTTTCCGATACTTAATATCATTAGCAGTTCAAAATCATCTATCTATGCAGTTGATGGATGTGGTGACAGCATATCTATATGGGTCACTTGATTCAGACATATATATGAAGGTTCCCGATGGAATCCAAATTCCGAATCCAAACGCAAATCACAACATGTATTGTGTAAAACTACAAAAGTCATTATATGGCTTAAAGCAGTTGGGACGAATGTGGTACAACCGACTGAGTGAATTCCTTCTAAAGAAAGGATTCTCCAACAATGATGATTGTCCATGTGTTTTCATTAAGAAATCTCGAACGGGATTTTGTATTATATCCGTGTATGTTGATGATTTAAATATCATTGGCAACCCAAAGGATATAGAAGAAGCACACAAACATCTAAAGACGAAATTCGAGATGAAGGATTTGGGTAAAACCAAGTATTGCCTAGGCTTACAACTTGAGCACCGTCCTTCAGGGATTTTAGTGCATCAGTCAACCTATATCCAGAAAATATTGGAGAAATTCAATATGGATAAATCATACCCTATTAAAACCCCGATGGTTGTTCGTACCTTAGAAATAGGGAAAGATCCATTTAGACCATAGGATATTGGGGAAAAGATATTGAGACCAGAAATCCCATATCTCAGTATCATTGGCGCACTTATGTATCTTGCAAATTGCACCAGGCCTGATATCGCATTTGCAGTAAACTTACTAGCTAGGCATAGTGCGGACCCAACTCGTCGTCATTGGATGGGAGCGAAGTGTATCCTCAGATACCTTAATGGCACAAAGGATCTTGGTTTATTCTTCAAGAAAAATCATGATCCCAATATGATTGGTTATACAGATGCTGGTTACTTATCTGATCCTCATAATGGAAAATCCCAAACAGGATTTGTATTACTACATGGAGGTACAGCAATTTCATGAAAGTCTTCTAAACAGACTCTGACAGCGACCTCTACAAATCATTCTGAGATTATTGCCCTATACGAGGCATCACGAGAATGTGTATGGCTTCGCAGAATGATTAATCACGTACAACAGTCTTGTGGTCTAGGTGCAATTGAATCACCTACAATTATCTATGAAGATAATTCTGCTTGTGTTACACAGATGCAAACGGGTTACATAAAGAGCAATATCACTAAGCATATTGTTCCTAAATTGTTCTATCCCCATGAACTACAAGAAAGTGGGGAAATAAACATCTTGCAAATCAAGTCATGTGATAATATCGCTGACCTATTTACTAAGTCCTTACCAAGTTCTGTGTTTCAAAAATTGGTACATGGAATTGGTATGCGCCGACTTCGAGATTTGCCAGAATCAGGGGGAGACATCCCCTAGATGTAGACCTGTACCAGCATCATATTATACTCTTTTCTTTGACAAGTTTTACTCACGATGTTTCTTGTTAAAGTTTTTAATGAGGTAATATTAACATAAGCATGTGTCATATTTCCTATTTTCCCCACCAGGGTTTTTGTGGGAAATATCAAAGACACATATTGCCCTCATAACTCATTCATGGTTTTTCCTGAAAAGGTTTTTCATGTGAGTTATCCAAGAGGCAATACCAATAATATGTCGTCATATTTTCTCCTAATTTTCCCACTGGGTTTTACGGGAGTTTTAGCGACATATCATTTTACATTGATCCTCATATTTTTTTCCTAAAAGGTTTTTGGAGGAGCAATTTATATGTCGTATCTCCAATATTTTTCCCCACTGGGGTTTTTAATGGGATATCAATGACATAGTGATTTATTTAATCACACTTACATATGCTATTTTCTCCTTATTTTCCTATAAGGTTTAAAGGAGTTTTTATGGCATATCTATACATGCATATTCCTCAGATTTTTCCCACAGGGTTTTTCGAGGAATCCAAGCTTACAACTGCATTGATCTCAAAGATGATTCGATCAAGGGGGAGTGTTATGAAACGACGTCTGTTCCCAACGGACACCTTTCCATGGTGATCTCATCCCGTCCGTACGGATGGTTTAGGATTATGATTAGCAGTTAATTATATGCTTAGATATATCAGTTAATCCCGTCACCAAAGGGCCTGTCCTTTGGTGAACGGTTGTAACACTTGAAGGCACCCCTTCAGATTGTATATAACCCCTTTTTACAGATCAATGAAAGATAGTTGTTCCCAAATCTTGTTCATTCCATTCACTTTACAATAGTTAGCTGATTTGTTGTGAGAGAAAAATACTGTTCCGGCTGAAAAAATAAGCTGAAAAAGATAGATTATAAGCCGGATGAACAGAGCCATTGCATGAATCTAATGATGCTCATTTGGCATCATAAATATTTGTAGTTCTTTATACAAATTTATTGAACTTTGAGATTTTTTTTTGGTGAACAGAACTTGAGATATTATTACTTGGTAATGTGCTAGAGCTATAATTCTTTTTGGGGCGGAGGTGGTATTTGTTACCGTTTCTTCTTCTTCTTATCACTCCAAAGTTCAAGTTCCTTTTTTGGCTCCGGCTACTTTAGGTCAAAATCAATATTGTTTTGGGCGTTTGAGACTGTCGGAACCAGAGCCCTTCAAAGGGCCCAAGCTTCTTCCACGTTACCTTTTTTTATTCTCAAACTATGCAGGAGATCTACACGTCATTTTATTAAGATAGAAAAATGTACACGAGTCCAGAAGGACCCAGACCTTAGTACAAAGAACCACACACACAACACACCTCACCAACTAAGCTAGAAACTTGTCACAAAGAACAAGAAAAAAACGACCATAGACCAAAGGGCCTAAGCACCAATGGCCAGCACCCTAGGCATGAGCTCTTGGAGCTTTGAAGCTCCTGCTGAACACCAGAGACCACCCTCCATGCTCACAGGCCTCAGCACCACCTGAAGACTTAGTCTCGAATTCTCGAACACGCAATCATTTCGGTGTTTTCAGATCTCCCGTGCCACCAAGATTATTAAGGAGTTGAGGCCCTTACGCACTTCTTTTGGTACAACTCTGATAACTTTTCTCCACCATCCAGAGAAACGACCCACTGAATTCCGAGAGATTTAACTTTTTACCATTATAACGATTCACCTTAATGGCTGCTGATACAACTTTGCCAGAAAACGGAGAGAAATGATATGAAAATACCACATTTGGTGGCGTGGCACGCCAGCACCGCACTCATTGGATCCAAGTCAGCATCGGGTGGCAAATGACCACGCCTGCCCCTGCCCCTCCCTTGTTCGTACTCCCAGCGCGGCACCCACACGCGCCGCGGCCGCCCTCGCCGGAGTCGATCTCGGGCGGGGACGCGTATGCTGAACAAATGGAAGGTCGCGGAGGGCGGCGGGTGCGCCGGCGTCATGGGTGGCGGCAGCGACCAACGCCGGCGGTGCGTGATAGCGTTGCTGTCCACGCTGATCGCGGCTACACCGGCGTTCCTCGCCTACGTCACCTTCTTTCCGGACGACGGCGCGCACGGGTTGTACTGGCTGTGGAGGTGCCAGGATTGCGTGGGCGATCTGGGCGAGTTCCCCGGTGACGACGCGGCCGCGGCGGCCGATGGCCCTTCGGCCGCGCGCGCGCATGCCCCACTCGCCGTCGACACTGTCACACATCGTGTTCGGCATCGGCGTGTCGGCGCGGACATGGGACCAGCGCTGCGGGTACGCGGAGCTGTGGTGGCGCCCCAACCAGATGCACGGGCATGTCTGGCTCGAGGAGCAGCCCGTGAGCCCGTGACCGCGCTCGCCAAGTCCATCGACGGCTGCCTCGACCGGTACAAGTTCTTCTTCGGCAGCAACGAGTGCGTGAAGGCCTGCCTCAGCGAGCTCGGCGTGCTGCTCCCCGCCCCACGCACCTGCCCGCGCCGCTGCGTGCGCCCTTCCGCTGACGCGTGCGCTCGTCGGTGGCCCCGCGCTCGCCTGCCCGTGTCCGCACGCGCCCGTTCGTCGCCGCGTGCGCTCGTCGGTGGCCCCGCGCTCGCCCGCGCCTCCGCGTTCGCAGGCCGGCCGCCCCACGCGCTCACCCGCCCGCCGCTGCGCGCCCGCCGCGCCTCCGCGCTCGCGTGCTCGCTCGTGCCCCACGCTCGCGAGCTTTTTGGAAATAGACTATTATGAGAAGTGGGTTTCGGTGATATGCTATCCCTCGACGGGGCTTCGCCAGCTTGCCATTATGAAACACCATCCACCCTCTAGAATGTCATTTGATGCCTTTGGGATCCCTTTATTCCTCTTCTGCCCCTGCTCCTTATCTTTTTCTTTGACCGAGCAGCCGCTGGGACGGAACGGAGGCACGCAAAACGGATCGAGCGTGGGCGTGCTCGTTCTTCTTCGTTGCCGAGCGAGCGGGCAAGGTCGCACCCACGGCGAGTCGGCGAGCCCCTACGGCCAGCTCCCCCACGCCCGCCCGCCTCCCCACGCGACGGCCGCCCACTCCCCCACGCCCGCCCGCCTCCCCACGGCACGCCCACTCGCTCCCCCACGCCCGCCCGCCGAGCGTCGCCTGCGTGGCCTGCTCACCCGCCATGGCCGGCCCCAGCTCGCCTTGGCGCGACTGCAGCGCCTCCACGCCGGCCATGGAGCACAGCACTGCAGTGACGCCCTCAAGGCCGGCCATGGAGAACAGCAAGCACGCAATACCGCGAAGCCGAAGGATTTCAAACAATGAACTGCCTCTTGTTCATTGCAAGGACTGTAAGTGCCGGTTTCTCAAGGTCTTTACAGCGAAGACGGAGAAGAACTTCGACCGCCAGTTCTATGTTTGTCCAACTCGAACGGTGAGAACAGTTAGCTGCAAATTTTTGTGTGATGTATTTTGTGTGATTTTTGACTTGATTGGTTTGTGTTTATTTGGCGACAAAGGGAAGGTGCTGGTTGTCCATTTTGGGAGTGGGAAAAAGGATATGAGCAATACTTGGTTGACAATAAACTGGTGCCTCCAGATTATCAACCTGTTTTCAAGTCTACTAAGTTGCCGCAGGAAGTCCCAATTGTCGAAAACAAGCCGAACTGTGGAGAATCAAGCCAGGAAGAACAAGTTAAGCAGCTTAGGGAGATAGTAATGCTGCTGAAATGTTTGCTTCTTGTTTGTGGACTTGTGTTAGTTAGCATTGTGTATGCAATTGTTAAGAGCGGGTGAATCTTGTGTACTTGTTATCAACATGTATCAGTTATGCATAGTTATTATGGAAGCTAGCACCAGATGATGATTGTCTGATTGAAGCTCATAATTCTGATCGAAGCAATTTGACAATGATATGTTGGGTGAATAATTCATTCGTAGTTATGCTGAACGGTCAAGAGATAAAGCCATTCCGATAGTTGAAAGGATGACAGCATACTTGCTAGTCCTAGTTGCATTGAGTAAGACAGGAAGGTGGCTTGCTGTTCTACCATGGAAAGTAATTCTAGAACCTACAGAGTTGCTTGTATGAATGGCTTTCAGCCTTTTTAGCTTAGGCATTCCAACACATTCAATTCCTGATGAACTTTATGCCTGTAGCAGTTTAAAATCAGCCTGGTTGATCTGCCAGGAAAAAAAATACAAGCAGCGAATGTAATATTATGAAGTATTGCTTTGAATAGAGTAAAAAAATTCCAGTTAAACTTAACAAGAGCAGTTCTATTGGTCAATGTCCATTCATACAAAGCAAAGCCGATGCTAATAAATACCAGTTACTAGTTATGAAGAAAAAAAATGTCAGCATTCAGTAAGAGGGGTGTCTCATGTCTGGCCTAACAACTCCAGCTTCTCCACTTTTAAGTCTAATGAGATTTTCAACGTATGTATAACCAAAACCAGTGGCAAGTTACATGATCTGTTGACGTGAATCAGGTGAAATATTTCCAACTGACTGAACCAATGACTCAATAAAAATGGCATGTTATGTTCTCAATTGACAAAAACTACTTTCTTCTTAAATGGCAGAGGGTTCATGAGACCCATTAGTAGGCTGGCATAGGTTCAAATGGCACAGGGTGAAAAGCATACATGTTCAGGTTCACAAACACATACAAGTCTAGTAGCATACATGTTCAGGTTCACAAACACATACAAGAGCCATCAGTAGGCTGGCAAAGGTTCAAATGACACAGGTTCCTTTTGAAACATGACACAGGTTCTCAGACTCATACAAGACAGGTTCACAAACACACAGGTTTAGGTTCTCAGTTTTTTTTCATTTTCCTTGGGACCAACTTCTTCGGTGTCGTTCTCTTCTTTCTTGGTGTTCCTTGAGTAGTGCTACTGTGCTAGGCGACCCATCAGTAGGCTGGCCATCTGATCCTTCTCCCATCAAGATTGCCAAGCGGCTGAAACAAAAAAAAAACAAAATTAAGTAACTGAACATTGCAACTTTCAGGAAGTATAGATGGCTGTCATTACTGTTTTTACCCTCTTGTTAGCCTAATTGGGCTCTCTTGCAAGATTATTTCCTTGGTCGGTTTGGTGGGGCTGGTTACTACAATTGAGTTTTCTGAAACAAATGGGACTATAGCATTATCATTTTCAGCTTGCACAGCTTCCACAGCTTGCACAGATTGCACAATTACATTTTCATCTTGCACGATGGCATGGTCAGATTGCACAGTATGATTTTCAGGTTCCTTATCTTGCTTCTTTGCCTTTTTTGTTGGGATTTTAGCATTTGGTCCATATTTAGTAGTATTTTTCCTGGGCTTTCTTTTCCTGCATGGAGAAAAACATTAAACAAATATTTCAAACAGCATGGTGCAATCAGTCACTAAATAAAATGAAGAACAAAAGATGCTACCTTTTCTTTGTCCCATTAAGCTTGCACTTGTAGCTAGTTTGTCCATGACCCAATTCACCGCACCGCTTGCACTTCCTTTTTCCCACAATTAGTTCTCTTTCCCTTAGCAGCTTCCTCAACTTCCATTTCTGCATCCTTATCGGCCTGATTGGCAGCATCCTTTGCATCTTTTTTGCTCATGCCACCACTTCCCCCCTCCAAACATCCTTTGATTCGCAGTTTTCTAGGCTTTCCAGCAGGTCTTCTACCTAATGGTGCATTAACTGCAAAGTCAAGCTCAACTTCGGGCCACTGAGTCTTTTCTGGAAGTGGCTCTATCAATCTCTTATAAGCATTCTTGAACCTCTCCACTGAGTATTAATCATGAACAAAGTCTTTCATCGTAACATTAATACTTTGTTGTGTTGTTATGAGGACCAAGGCATGTTGACAAGGTTTTCCAGTGTGCTGCCACTGAAGACATGTACATTCATGCAAATGTGACTTGACAACATGTCTATTATGTGTGCTAGTTGTGTCATGTATCTCTGCAGCAAAAGGACCGGCCTTCACAACTGTTAGGTTTCCTAAACCCCTAGTCCTTGCTCTCAATTGTTGTAGTACTGCAGGTAGGATCCTACCATGAAGCCTCTCTGAAATTGCACGTCTCTTGTTCCATAGTGTCATTATCATCTCTCTAATCTTGTCAGCAAGTTCAACTATAGGTAGGTCTTTCCAATCTTTGATCCAATTATTGAAGCTCTTTGCAAGGTTGTTGGTAACATAATCACACTTGATTTCAGGGTTGAAGGCACTTCTCATCCATAATAATTTGTGATGGTTTTCAAGCCATTCCAATATTTGAGGGCTAGCTGTAATAATTTGGTTGAAACAAAATCTGAAAACTTTAGGCCTATATGTTCTTGCTGCAGGATACATCTTTGAAAAAGTATCTCCCACAAATCTTTAAATAAAATTCTGCATTAGATTCCTAAAGCATTCTCTATGTTCAGCTTGAGGGAACACATCTTTGACAACTTTTTCTAACCCTTTGCATGCATCAGTGCAAATAGCAAGTACTAGTAGGTGTCCTGTGGCCTTATGCAGCTGAGTCATAAACCATGTTCAATTATCTATTGTCTCACCATCTATGAAACCAAAAGCAAGTGGATACATCCAATTGTGACCATCTATAGTAGTAGCTGCAGCCATATGTCCATTCCATCTACCATTAAGTGTTGTTGAGTCTATGCTAACATAAGGCCTACAATCCTCTAAAAAACCCTCAATGCAAGGACTTAATGCACAAAAAAATATGTGGAAGTACAATTGACCATCTACCTGCTTTATGTCAATTTCAATGATACTTCTAGGCGATCGTTGCAGTACTTCTGCCCTCCAATTGAATAATATTTGGAAGCTCTGTTGCCAGCTACCAAACAACTCCTCCATGGCAATTTGTCTTCCCTTCCATACGGTGTCATAGTGAATCTGACACTTGTGCTCCTCTTGTAGCAGTTTCTGCATGCTTATGGTGCTTATGGCGGAATCCTTCCTGAGGTGATGATTGGCCTTTGATGCCACCCAGGCAGCTGATGGAGTGGTGGTCTTCCTCCTTGCGCTAGAAGCACAGGTATGCAGAGCAATCAAAGCTGTTACCTGCAACAAGCCAATAGCCAAAATATTAGATTTTTTTTTTTTAAAAAAAATGGTGGCATACAGTTAGCAAATAGTTATACACCTTTACGGTCGTCCCATCATGTTGTGTTCGCCCATTAATATGCCATGGGCAATCATCATCAGCGCAATCAGCAATGTACCTCTTTTTATCTGTTTTGACTAAGTGAAATTCAAACTCCTCATTTATTGCAAATTGTTTCATGACCAGTCTAAATTCTTTCATGATTGGATACATGATGTCAATATCCATACAAGGCTTGTTAGGATCATAAGCATAGAGTCTTTCCCCTGGTACATGATCATCAACAGGAATTACAGCACCAGTTGTGTCAATATCAATGTCAGCAATTCTATTCTCAGCTGTGCTGTCCCTCTCAGCAGGAGCCTCAGCCTCAGCCTCACTAGGCCTATCATGCAGATCATCATCAGTTCTTAAACCTAGAAGACAGAACAACTGATCCTCATCAATTATATCTAGCACACCCTCACCCTGTTCATCAATTGTATCAGCAATCTGCAGTCTGTCCAAATCAACACTTCCATAACATTCTACGGCCTGTGAACTGCCAAGGACATCACATACTTCATGTTCTATAGGTTTATTATTGCTACCAACATCTCCAATTTCTTCTACTGCATCTAAACTAACGTCAGGCTCCTCATCGAGCCTGGAGAAATTGGGAAAAATTATAGTGTTAGAAACCTATTGGGCGAGGTCACTGTATTGGCTTCCCAAACTCAGTTAGACGAATACAAATACTGAAATAAAGAGGAATCATACCGAATAAGGTCACTCCATCTGTAGTCCATTGGGGAAGGTCACTGCATCGGTGCTTGAAGCAGCAGCAGCCGCCTGAAGCAGGAGAGGGAGCGCGGGAAGGGGTGGCACTGTGGGGAGCTGACACGGGGGGGGGGGTTTGGTGGCTGCTCACCGTGGACAGCGCTCCGCTCGCCGTGGGGGCTGCTCGCTTCGGAGTCGGACAGGAGCACCACGCCCCGCACGATCTGTTCTCTGACTACCTCCGTTCTGTCCCAGGCATGATGTCGTGAAAGAAAAAGATAAGGAGCAGGGGCAGAAGAGGAATAAAAGGATCCCAAAGGCATCGGATGACATTCTAGAGTGGGTCGCGTTTCATAATGGCAAGCTGGCGAAGCCCTGTTGAGGGATGACATATCACCGAAGCCCACTTCCCATAATGGTCTATTTCCGCGCCGTTCATGGTGCCTAACTCCGCCAGCTAGCCGCCACCGTTCATGGAGCGCGCCATCGAGGAGTTCGCCTTCGGACAGGCCGCTAGCATCCGCATCCCGTGCTGCGAGGACTTCGAGTCCACCCTCACCTTGCTCGAGCTCGAGTCTACCATGGCGCACTGGTGCCCTCGACCCGGCAGAGCCACCGCGGCATGGACGGGGGCGTGTGCAAGAGCGGGTCAGGGACAAAGGAACAAGAGAGTAGGGGCAGGAGGGACATTTCACATGCCCCTGCTGACTCGGATCCAACCTGAAGTGCGGTGCTGGCGTGCCATGTCAGCAAATGTGGCATTTTCGTATCACTTCTCTCCGTTTCCTAGCAAAATTGTATTGGCAGCTGTAAAGGTGCTATTTCAGGAGGTGCCAATCGTTATAATGGTAAAAAGTTAAATCTCTCCTGAATTCCATGTTACCTTTGAGAGCTGCTCTCATAGTATAAGTGTAGAATCAAAATTGCCGCGGCAAAAAATAACTGGCAATGTCAAGTATAGACCTCATAGTTGCACCTACACTCGATTCACTATTTACAAGTAACCTGCTTGTATAGTTGTATGTAGTGGAAGAGACTTTGACAACGGCAGATCCAGTATCCAGATAGTCAGATCGACAATCCAGGGATGAGAAACGGAAATGAAGAACTTTACAACAGGAAGGGGAAATTGGTAGGTGATTATGAGGTCCCCTTCTCGTTCTTTGTTGTGCGGAGTAGCTCTTTTGCCATTGCAGAGAATGACTGGGCGCCGCTGGCCATATCAGCAGCCCGAAGGTTAATGCCCTGCAGAAAGCACATTGGTCCACGTTATCAGGCAACAATAGCAAGTCTTCTATGTTTCTGCAGGTTTTTTTGTATGGACTTTTGGTTGAAGAAATACGGAACTGGTAACGAATGAGTAACAATAACAAGAGTTTAGAGACTGAACTGTGGTAGATCTTGTTCAGAGCGTCATGTCAACAGGAATCACGGAACAGTATTATTCCTTAGGGTACATCTAATTAAGTTAAGAATCTTGAAGACTAGTTTCCTAACTGCATGATCTGGTTAGAGAAGCATAAGCATCTTACCTCCAACTTTTTCATGTTCTCCTGCAGCTTGTTTCCAATCATTTTTGGAACGCTGGTTGAGTCCTGTTCATATAAACATGAAAAAGGATTGGCAAATGATAATCGAAACGTGGCTGTTAATTATATTGTGCATTATTCTATGCAGTATGCACAATTCATATGATTTGCATAGATGAGCTTAATGCACTTACATCATTTGTTATATTTGCATATCCATACTTCATCTTTATCTGATCGACTTGACTATCTGATGTTTCATCTTCAGTTTTTTTGTTCCCTGAGCTTATCTTTTCTTCAGTCTTGGGCTTCAACTTTCCTGCATGTGCATAATTGACTTGATCACATGACACAATTTTTTTTAAAAATATAGTTGAATCAGAACCCAATTTTACAAAGCCACACAGTGGATTACAAATTAATGAACATCTTATAAGTGTACTTTACTGACCTCTAAGGGTATGGAGTCCCTTGCTGATTTTCTCTTTGCTTAGACCAGGGAAATGTGGTCCTTTTGGCTTCTGTGGGTTGTCATCAATGTCGATATCATCTTCAGACAAAAAACATATAATATAAACATAAGTATATACTGCTACACAAGTAAAAGCAAAATGATAGCATGTACCTATGTCCAGCTCGACATTTTCATCATCTCTTAGTGAACTGTTCCTTCCCTCGGATGGCGGAGAAAAGTTAGTTGAAGAAAATATTGAAGCCAGCTCTTCAGAAGTCGTTGCAATAAATTGTTCGCTGCCATTTGCAGCACTTTCTTTTGATTTGCTTCCTTTGTTATCTTTCATAATCATTCCAAACAGACCCTGTTGAGTTCCATACTTCCGTTGTAAGTAAAGTTATGTAGATGGCTTCCAGCTCTCTACGATCAATTAATTACCTTTTTCTTTTCTTTAGGAGATTTCACTACAAAAGAAGAGTCTTCCCTGGTTGAGTTCTCTTTTCTGTATACTGTACTAATGCTGTCCACGTGCCTGTTACAAACCATAGTACTCAGATAGCATAAGCCAATCTTCAAAATAACTAAAAGGAACTGCATCTAGGTGTTCAGATCTAGAATTGAAATTCCTTTTTGAAATTATTAGGTTATACATAGCTTAATCATGAACCCATGGGTCTCAAAGGCACAAAAGTGCAAAACTACTACAAAATTACATAGTAACATACCGGTATATCTCATCCTGGCAGAGCGTAGAGAAAAAATAGGTCTCTTCTCCATTAAACTGTAAAATCAATTCGATTATTTTGTAAGACAATACATTATTTTACAACTGAAAATTTACATGCTATTCAGTAGATAAAGGCTTTAAACAATGAAGAGTATGAGAAAAGGATGTGCAGGCGCAGAGCATACCAAGATGGTTTCTCCATCAGATGAACATGCTATGGAACTAATTGAATTCAAGTTTCTTGAGTACACAAAACCTCGTAAAAAGGCATCCTTCAACAAGGATAAGTCTGCCAGGGATCTGCAGTTTCACATACACAAAAAAAGGAAGCACATTGACTTCACTTTAGTATCCACAGGCACATCGAAGTCTTTAAGTAAATTGTTGCCTCACCTTATTTCAATTTTCCCATTGGAGAAGACAAGTATAAGTCCAATGTCATTAGAAGAACTATGAATAAGAGAGGCGAAACAACAACTACTATTCAATTTCTTCTTATTGATTATCTTCTTTGTGCCCTGAATGGAGTATACAACCATAAGTACAATGACAACTCATGGTAAAGAAAGAAAATGATAGATAATTAGAGATACTAATACCTGAATTGCGTGGCTCAAGGAAAATAAGCGGATCGCATTTTCAGTGCAAAGTAACAGCAATGATTCCTTCGATACTGTATCGTGGTTATGTGAAACTGCTGGTGTGTCATTGGGCGATAACTCTGTCACACAATTTTCTACAGGGACTTAGAATGCCAATAGTTAATTTATCAACAAAAACTGATAAGTATGCAATGCCATAAAGTGCACCTAACATCTGAAGAAGAAGGGCTTTAGAGGGTTTGTCAGTCTGAACTGGGTTGGGGTTCAAAAGTTTCCCATTTTCTTCCTCGATAATAAAAATAGATGAATCTTCCATCGCTGCTATCAAAATGTCCTTGTCATATCCATTATGGCTATAGATTTCAAATTGCAAAGAGGCGATTCCACCAGATAGTCGACACTCAAACTGTTTTTGATATAAGATTGTAGTATCTTCTATGTTGATAACTGATACCTGAAACATGGATTTTGTGACATTATAGGATTTTGTTGGCTTAGACCACTGGGACCTAACAAATCTGAGCCACATATAAATGAAGTAAAATCCATGGGATACATGCTTAAATTTATCATTTTATCTCTATGGAATAACCAGGGACATATCGATATCCATGATACTGATCATTGCAAGCCATGAATGTTAAAAAATTGTGGCCATCATGAGATTCCATGGTTCCTTTTTTTTTAAATAAATAAATAAGAACAATAATTTGCTAATCTTGTTTGTAACCATTTAGTTTCGCTTCCCTCATGTAGCATAGCAACCACATACCGATATTTGATAGTTTTGACTCCTGTAGATGAACAAATGTCGTTTTCTGAAACTAGGACAAAAGTCACAAACATGTTGGTGATAACAAGGAGGCTGCCTTATCTATTTATTACACGAAACAACATGTGGGGTTCAAGGCACTGTAAAAATCCTTAAAATTAACAATATACGAAAATTTATTATTAATCAAGAGAAAATAATTTTCTGTCATCAATGCTAGAATATACAAGGATGAACTCTACTTTCAAGCCTAGCTCTGAAATGTATTATTATCCAGCCCAGCCTGTTGACTAAACAGCGCCTAGGAATTACAGCCAAAAAAAAAACTGAGAATGTTTTGTACAAACTGCACACAATAGATCACTTACAATTCCTTTTTCTGTCCCAGCAGCAAAATGCTTTGATTTTGAGATAGAAGACATTGTGGTTACAGCTCCTTTAAGCTTTATACTTCTGACGTTGCAGTTATCTCTTTGCTTTGCTGTCAAATTATTTGATCATGTCAAGATATAGAATATATAAACTTGAAAACTCATGTATTTAAATGTGTCATGAAGAAAAATACGTCATTCATCCAAATGATAAGACCAAGAATACCAATGCTTACAGAGTCTCTTACATCTGCATCTATGAATACACTTGTAGACTATGTATTGTCCAACCAACCAAAGATACACCTTAATCAACAACATATCATATTTCTTTTCTTTTGAGGAATAGATCTGCAGGCAAACCCCAGACATCTCTTCTATACTAATATCACATTATTCTTTATCTTCAACACAAGGTATGAGATATTGCCACCCACTCACCGTCTCACCCTATAATAAAATTGATGATGATGATAATTGTCTAGAACTCTACTTTTTTTTCTCGAACATCTATAGGACGGCGATTCATCCGGCAATGTTATACGGTGCTGAGTGTTGGCCTACAAAAAGGCGACATGTCCAGCATTTGAGTGTAGCAGAGATGCGTATGTTGCGTTTGTGTTGTGGGCACACAAGGAGGGATAGAGTCCGGAACGACGATATTCGGGATAGGGTTGGGGTGGCACCAATTGAGGAGAAATTGATTCAACATCGGTTGAGATGGTTTGGACATGTCCAACGGAGGCCTCCTGAGGCGCCAGTGCGTAGTGGAGTTCTAAAGCGGGCCGATAATGTAAAGAGCGGTAGAGGTTGACCTAAACTAACTTGGGACGAGTCCGTTAAGAGAGATCTTAAGGAGTGGAATATCTCCAAGGATTTAGCTATGGACAGGAGCGCTTGGAGATTTGCAATCAACGTGCCTGAACCGTGACCTCTTTTTGTCTTGTGCCCTTTATGTCCCTTTATGTGTCTCCCTGTTTCTCGTCTCTTTTGGGTTTCATCTCTAGCCTACCCCAACTTGCTTGGGACAAAAGGCTATGTTGTTGTTGTTGTTGTAGGAAGGAAAGTTGCGTATCATTGCATTAATAGAAGAAGGGAGTGTTACAACACCCACCCACCCACACCTGATTTAAACATTAATTACATTTGTGCCTGTTAGAAAAACTAATAAATGACCTGACCTAGAAGCTTAACGACCTGAGCTAGGGGCAGTGTGGAAAGACAGCCAAAGCTGGGACTCCTCCCTCAGAGATGCTACGGTGGGCACCATTGAACACACAGTCATTCCTATGTTCCAAAAGGTACATTCTCCGAAGATGATGACTAGAACCCTACTATTACAAGTTGAAAATCAGGTCACGAAGAAAAAAAATGCTGATATAGTCTCTGAAATTACGCCTACTATCCTTTAGTCTCATGTTCCACAATTTTTATTGAGCAAGTACACATCGAACTGGTAAAGGTCAACATTTTGAATGACAGTATAGATGCTGTTGTAGTGTAATTTTCCATGCAAACAACACATAAGCATACCAAGATAGAAGCACCAACTGTTGGGTTCAGGAACAGTGTGAGGATAACAGTACCATTTAAAAAGGAGAATATGTTGTCGCTGGAGTCCTTTTTGAATGTGATAATACGGACCTAGAAAATAAGAGGAAAGAAGCTTTATTGCACTGCAAGTGCATCAGACATGGAAGCTAGAAGTCATGTCATGGCCATGGAATAGTTTACCATTCCACTCCTTTCTCCAGACAACAGAATGCTAGAGGACATATCAAACTGTAATGATGTGATAGGGTTGCCAGTTGATGTATTGTCTTCATTCTGCACAATTATCAAAGTAACCAACATATTAATTGGTATGCAGATGCATAACTATGAATGCTCAAAAGTTATTGTAATTTGAAGGAACCTGCTGCTTTATCATAAAAATCTGCAGCAAATGAGGGCATGATGCATCCCAAAAGCTTATGGTTCCATCTAGATGTCCAGTTATACAGAGGTTCCGGGTCTTATGAATGTTGGTAAAACTTGTTAAAGTCTGACCTTTATCCTTCATTGAAAACAACCATGGATATTTGGTGGCTGATGAAAAATAATCCTGCACACCATTAGAAGAAGGAACAACTTGATCAAAGAGTTCGAAGTTTTTGAAAGAAATAACAAGTATATACATGCCTCGTCCAAAGAAGCTAAGGCTGCAGGGTTACATGTATAGAACTTTGCAACACTGATGCCTGAATCACCATAAGGAAGCTTCACATATGAACAGTTTGGAAGTGTTGGAGGTGATCTAGACTGAGAGTGAAGGAGATAGCGCTCAATTTCTGAATCATCATATAAACAGATCTGACCAGATTTCAACAAGAGAACAAGGGCACTTTGTCTGTGCTTATTTGGGTCACTAAGCCCTGTAACAAGTTCCATTCCTTGGCAAGATTCAGCGATAGGCAAGACCATCTTTACAATTCGCGAATCACTCTCTTCATTCAGAATCAGAACCTATTCATAAACACCAAGTGGAAGGTTGAACAAAGATGCAGTTCTTACTGAACAGAAACAATCAAGATACATTATCCATGTAAGTCATCAAACTAATTTTGTAGGGAAGAAAATACAGGCTCCAACAATGTACAGAAAGAGGCAACTTTCAAATGTTTCTGGGAAATAAAAACACCTTTTTGGTCAGTCATAGCTTGCTATTTAAAGTGTGATATTTCAATTTGCAGACCAGCCAATTATAAAACCATTGATTCTAAATTGGTATTATGAAGAAAAATCTTACAGGTGATAAGGCACATTGCTATTTTAGAACAGAACTCCACATGATAAGAAAACAAGGTACAAGGGCGGATATAACATGGCACTTCAATTTTATGGCAGTGGACATTCTACAAACTACTATTTGAGAAACAGTTAAGTATTTCTTTTGCTAAAGGTCAGCGTTTCCACCTGAAATAAGTGTCCATGATCATTGAAACCATTGATATACAAACGACCTGCCTTTCCATCGCTAGAGATCCATTGCAAAGAGACTATTGGCAACTTGTCTAGCTTGTATCCTAGGTTAAGCCTTTGAATAGGTAGATTCTGGCTGCCCATAGATGAGGAATTTTGTGTACTTGTAACCACAGGAATGGCCCAAATGTATAAATCGCCATTATCGTATCCAATAGCGATTTTGCTTCCCTTGGCACAAACCCAGCATGCTGATGTTACATTTTTAGCCTCCGTCTGTGATTGCTGCTGCATAGTTTTACCAGATATGGATACTGCTTTGCTAGCTTTAATATCCCACAAACTCATAACCCCATCTCTGAATATAATGAGCACCCTGAGAAAAAGAGTGTACCTTAATGAGACTTTTTTTTTTATATGTGACGTATGTCTACAAATAGTGGAATGTAAGATCAAACAGGGATACCAGATGGGTTATTAAGATGAAGTTGTTTTTTTCTCGAACATGCAGGATTAACCTGTTAATTCTAGATTAGGATATATGGCTGAGCACTAGGAAGAGATTAACCTGTTCAATTCAGACAAAGGCTGGGGCGACACAAATATTACTTCGACATCATTACCAGCACTAGCAGTGGAACCTTCAGCAAAGAAACAAAAACCCAAACAAAATGAGTCAACTTTTAGTGTTCCACTTCATTTTATGACTACTCTTATTGCAAGAATTGTCTAAAAATGAAACCAATATCTGAAGGGTGCTCCCTTTTGAATGTGATCACATACTGAAAAATATGAAAAATAAGACACCGATTGACAAAGCTGATTATGAGCACGGTAGACAGATATTTCTAGTTTAGCAACATCATACCATAAGGTTCAGTAAAAGGAATCCAGTACGGCATGTCAGCTAGGCATCTCTGAGCCAAATCAAGCTTCAATAGAGACACATTTCCAGAACTATCCCCAACATATCTGCCAGGCACAGAATTCCCATTAGAGCACTAAACCCTTTGGAATTCATGGACTCAGTAGCCGGCAACAATTCAAGTCTATAACTCACATGTAGGAGCTCTTCTGAAGCACAGAGAATGCAGTGATCGCCTTTTCAATCGGGTGCAGACAACAGAGTTTTTTCGCATCAATGTCCCAAACCTGCACACAAGGTGCCTTCCAGATTAACAATACATGGAAGCAAGAGCACCAATCAAATATATTTATTAGTTTTTTTTAAAAAAAAATCACCTCGATCTGGTTCTGGGTGTTGACATTGAGCAGAACCCCTTGGCCCTCGGCAAACTGAAACGGAACATCTTAGAGTGAGACGCCTCCAAGTCTCGCCACGCGACATTGGACACGCAAATTAAGCAGTGGGATTGACGACGGGAGGGCGGCGCGGTGGTACCTGCAAGAACCTGGAAGGGAGTGGGGAGGGGGACTGGAGCAACGCCTGCGTGTTGTCGCGGCCGAACAGCTTGATCTGTCCATTCCTGAAAGCAATCGCAGAGAAAGGGGGAGTGAACCAGAAGCGGAAGGTAGCGAGGCGGCGGCCGTGCTGTTACCTGCTGGCGACGGCAAGGACGTGGAGGACGGGGTCGTAGGCGAGGAGGGCGGCGTCGGCGGGGACGCCATAGTGGAAGGCTAGCCGCGGGCTGACGTCCTCGGCGCGCAGGGAGCTGATGCTGCCGATATGCTGCTGTTGAAAAGAAAGAATAAAAGATTTAGTTTCAAAGCCAGCAGCACCTGCTTCCGTAGCATAGTGGTAGTGCGTTCGCTTCGTAAGCGAAAGGTCGCGAGTTCGATCCTCGCCGGGAGCTGAAATTTATTTTCTTTTGACATATTTCGTGTTACAAATTTTTTTTTTTGCTCCGAGAGAGGAAATGCTCTCTGAAAAGTATTCACTTTTCTTATCTTTTTCCCGTGTAAAATCATGCTGTGCTACTCTCTTTCAAAATTATAGCTTGTTTGTTTGTTAAATTAGCAATATATTAACATCTACGAATTCAAGTAAATGCTTTGTCAAAACATACCCCATAGACAATTCAGTGGAACTAATTTAACATTGTAATTGTTGATGCATTTTGATATAAACTTAACCAATGTCAAAGAAATTTGACTCAGAATAAAAAAAAGCGAATTGTAATTGCTAAACGATCTTCGAGACGAACTCTACCCACCAAGCTGGCAAAAAAATCCATTCCAGTTCCAGCCCAGAGTGAACTTTTTAGTGCAATGATTAGCAAAGGGCCCTAAAAACCAAAAGAAAGGTTACGTGGCAGAAACCGAGGGTCTCCTGGACCAGCCGCTCACCGGCCTTGCACTGCTGCACATGGCCGGTCACGTTCACGTCAACCTAGCACGCACCTTCTCGCATTATTTTTGAGGCATTCTGAGCTGCCAGACGTCCCGGATCTAGCCAATTGAAAACCAAGTCGCCAAGAGACAACCGTACACGTACTAATCCCAGACTCCAGTTCGATAAACCTACGCTAGCAACGTACTACGATGACGGATTATCTCTGCCGCTCTCCGTGTCACTGTCAGTACATGACCTGCTCTCCGTTGTCGTTAACTACTACTCCACAGCCTGCTCCACTATCAAGTTGATTACTGCTTCTTTTTTTCCCTTTAACAATGCAATGCACGCATCATTCCTTGACCTCTGCAACAGTCACCATCTCCAATTCCCCGTCCTTTGCACAGCACAAGTGGCGGCACTTCCCAAGTGGCCTGCCAGGCATGGACTGTGCCAGGTAAAACAGCTGGTACAGTTTGAGCATTTGGGGCTAGAGAAAAAAAAAAGAAGAGAGGCTAAGCTTACACCCAAATGCGACTCGATGCAAACCCGGCGTTTGATACGTCGAACCCAGCATTGGAATAAACGGATCTCGTTGATCTCGAAGAACCGGCCAGACATTTTAAATCTCACTAGATGCCATGTTAATAATAAGAGCTGGTCTGCTACTGCTACTATCTGACCTCGTCAATGCAAACTCTTATCCATCTCGATCGCCTTTAACAAAGATCATGCTTCCACCAAAGCGCTTTATCTCGGCTCCAGCCTTACTTTTTTCCCCCTTTCACCACAGGTAAGGATAATTTCTGCTGGGAATAAACTATGCGTCCGAAAACAATATGCTAGTGGTTCGACATTTATGGGATCACATGGCTCTACATCTACGCGTGCCGTGGGTGTGTTTAGTTGAGAAAAATTGGGTGAAAAGTTACTGTAGCACTTTTCGTTGTTATTTGGTAAAATTTGTCCAACCATGAATTAATTAGACTCAAAAGATTCGTCTCAAACTTTACAGACAAACTATGCAATTAGTTATTTTTTTTACCTATATTTAATGCTCCATGCATGTGTTCAAAGATTCGATGTGATGGGTGGAAGAGGAAATATTTTGGGTTCGCATGCCAAATGAACACAGCCCGTATTGATTTCCTTGGGGTCCTACATTTTGACAATGTTTGAAAATTTGAAACAGAGCTTCGATTAAAAACCATGTCTCTGTCAGAGTGTAGCCATACGGCACGGCGTCTGCGAGTGCGAGGACATTCTTTTTCTAGTTTCCGAGAGGAAAACAATGCTTAAAAACGGGAAATGGGATAGTGACATTTTTCGACTAGAAATATTTCAGACTGAAAAAAAAATCGACAAACATACGCAAATTCAACCAGCGCGGTGCCGGAGGATTCGCCGCAAACACGCAGGATTATCTAATCCGAAAGAAAAATTCCTGTCCTGAGCGGCATGGAAGTTCGCCGCAGCCCCAAATTTCGTCAGCGTCTTCTGCAGAGTTTTCATCTAATCTACAGTAATAAGTATCTAATGCTTCATTCAATGGTACGTATCTTCAACCAGGAGCCTAGCCCGAAGAAAAGAGACGGCAGAAACGGAAACTGGGAGAGCACAGATGTAGGGGGGTAAGGGAGAGAAGCCGTACCTTCTTGGAGGCCTTCTCCACGAGCTTCTTGACGAACATGGCCGGTCGATTCACGGCGCGGTGGAGGACAAAGACGAGCACCGGATCAAAGCAGGCCGAGATCGGCGACTCCTTTCTAGTATCTTCACCGGAAGAAGAAGCAGGCAGCGCCCCCCGGCCAGTTGCCAACTTCCTGTTCAGGAGCGGGATCGAAACGAAACCGACCAAGGCAAGGCAGGGAGAGAGCGAGAGAGAGATGGCGTGGCGTCGAGGGCGGCAGAGGAGGAGGAGTTGGCGTTCGGAGGGCAGTTATGGAGTAGGTTGGTGTCCTCCTGCCTCTCTGCTCTGCGTTGCGTTGCGTTGTGTTCACTGACCAGTGACTACTGCGCTGGCAAGGCAAACAAGAAAGGGAAGAAGAGCGAGCGAGCGCAGGGGGGTTAAAAAGAAGATCGGCGAGCGAGGAGCCGCGGACGCCGGGACAGGCTACAGAGTCCACCGGCCACCGGCCGGCCCACCGCAACCGACAGAATAACTAGCGTCCGGTGCCCAAACGTGGGAGCCATCGACCCGGCGCAATCGGACGCCGGCACTTGGCGGCGTCGCATCGGTCGCAGTAGGCAGACAGAAAAAGATGGATTATACGATGTGCCGGTGCTGCCTCCAGCCTCCATGTCAGCTCGCAGAGGGTAACGTGCCACCGAAGCAAATCTGCGATGCTTCTGGGGGTAATTAGAGAGGAGCGGTGTACGGAAGGTAAGCACTAAACATGACGACGTGGGGAACCTTTGTCTTCCGCAGGCGTCTTCAGTGGTTGCTGGTTTTGGAGAGCGAGCGGCCTGATGCGGCATTGTTTCAAGACCATTTGGTGCTGTGCATATCTACCGGCGCCAAATTTGCCAGGCGCCAACTGCATGCGGTGCACGCGGGTGCGTTGGCAGTTTAAGCCGTGGGAGTGAATGGAGATCGGAGGAATCGGATGCAAAACTTTCGATGAAAACGATCGTGTCTCACTCTCTGGTGTCGACTACAACATCATGCAGTACGTGTTCGGCAAGCAGCACGACGTGTCGTGCGCGGGCGCGGTACTGCCGTCCGGTTAGGACAAGGTGGAGGGCCTGCTCGAGATGGTCCACGAATGAGTTCCTTTTATTTTTGCTCTGAAAATGACATGTTACTGGATTATTAGTTAGTGTTCAGAAATATCTTCCTTAAGATATTCAGGAGAAGAAAGGCTCTTTGTGTTTGGTAAAACGATACGTGAAATCAGTTGGTGCTTACTGAAGGTCATATTTAGGGGAACACACATTGACTCGCTTTTAGACTCAGTTGCAGTGATGTGAGGAGTGTTGGAGACGCCAAGCTAGAGAATGCAGCTAAGATTAGGACTGATACCTCAGATCATCTATAAACTGTCACTGATGTTAAACTTTTTTAATTACTGATCATCAGCCAGTCAATGTGTGCTGATGGCTGAAAAAGGAGTCTGAGGGTGTCCACATCTTACACAAGTGCACTTCATCTGCAGTCAGCGGCGGAGGCAGGATTGACGACACGGGGCTGCTTCCTCTTCTTCCTCCCTAGTCCCTACTTTCCTTCTTCCTCCTCCTCATATTTGTAGAGGGGCTCTGTGGGAATCACGGAGGTAGGTGGGGCTCGAGCCCCCCCCCCCCCCCCCCCCCCCCCCCCCCCCGCCCGCGGCTCCGCCGCTGTCTGCAGCCACAATTTCACTGATCTATCACAGAAAATATAAAACCCCACAACTTATTTGGGAATATGACCAGTGGGAAAACTGCAACGTTGCCCCCCTGGTTAAAAGTGCTGCACAGATCAACTGAAACAAAAAGAAATTGCAGCACCTCAACACGTACTGAACATATTGTTTCTTCAGAGGACCAGAAGATCAGTAGTACACCCACCATTGTTTCTTCAGATCGTGAATTGCTAAACAAGTTTCAGATTGTCAGTTGTTTCTTCATATGATTAGAGGAACAAGTGTTTCAGATCAAAAGAAGCAAAAGCCACATAGATTGTTTCTTCAAAGCAACTGCAACTTTTTGGGACTCCGCCTATGTTGACTGGAAGACTTTCTTAAGTCGTCTCAACATAGCCGGTCCCAAGCCCGGGTAAAGGAGGAGGGTGTGTTAAGGTCTGGCGAACCAACAGTAAAAAAAACAGCCACTCTCATGGATTTGAAACCCACAAGAGATTCGTTGGGGCGTAACCCTCTTAGCGACGCGCTACATCGGAACCCGGGTGTGGTGTTAAATGGGCAAGGGCCGGGTCGTCATCCCCTTAGTGGCGCGTCGTATCGTGACCCGGGTACGATGAAAAATGAGCAAGGGTCGGGCCGTCGCAACCTTAGTGGCGCGCTACATCTATGCCGGGGTGTAGTGAAAAATGAGCAAGGGTCTTCGCACTTCCCTCGACGGGTGCGAAGGGTAAGGAAGCTAGCCGAGCCAACTAGGATTCGTCTAGATAGCTGGAATGTAGGGTCCCTAACGGGTAAACTAAGAGAGCTAGTCGATGCAGCAATTAGAAGGCGTGTAAATATTCTATGCGTTCAGGAGACTAAATGGAAGGGCCAGAAGGCGAAGGAGGTGGAGGATACTAGCTTCAAACTTTGGTACACGGGGACAACATCGGGTAGGAATGGTGTAGGCATCTTGATCGATAGGAGCCTTAAGGATGGAGTCGTTGATGTTAGGAGGCAAGGCGACCGGATTATCATGGTCAAGCTGCTAGTTGGAGATTCGGCTCTGAATGTGATCAGTGCCTATGCCCCTCAGGTAGGTCTTAGCGAGGGCACCAAGAGGCAATTTTGGGAAGATCTTGATAGCATGGTTAGTACCGTGCCTATCAGCGAGAAACTCTTTATAGGAGGAGACCTCAACGGCCATGTTGGTGCGACTAATGTAGGTTTCGAGCGGGTGCACGGGGGGTTCGGGTATGGTAGTAGGAATCAAGAGGGGGAGGCTGTTTTGAACTTCGCGCTGGCCTATGACTTGTTGATAGCGAACACTCTCTTTAGGAAGAGGGAATCTCATCCAGTAACCTTTCGTAATGGACAACACTCGAGCCAGATCGACTTTATCCTTGCAAGGAGGGAGGATAGACGTGCTTGCTTTGATTGTAAGGTGTTACCTGGGGAGTGTGTTGTCCCTCAACATAAGCTTGTGGTGGCGGACATTCGCTTTCGGGTACGTGTCCACCGGGACAAACGGGCCAAGATTGCGAGAACGAAGTGGTGGAAGCTTAGAGGGGAAGAAACGCAGACGTTTAAGGAGAGGATGCTAGACGAGGGACCTTGGGAAGAAGGAGAAGATGCCGACGACATGTGGCTAAAGATGGCAACATGTGTCCGGAAGGTGGCTTCGGAAGTGTTTGGCGTGAGTAGGGGAGGCAAACGGGAAGCGAAAGACACATGGTGGTGGAATGACGAGGTGCAAAGGGCTATTAGGGAGAAGAAGGAGTGTTTCAAGCGTCTCCACCATGATAAGAGTGTAGCCAACATCGAGGGCTATAAAATAGCGAAGAGGGTTGCAAAGCGAGCTGTGAGTGTAGCAAAAGGTCAGGCGTATGATGGCCTTTATTAGCGGCTAGGCACGAAGGAAGGGGAGAAGGACATTTATAGGATGGTTAGAATCCGCGAGAGGAAGACAAGGGACATCAACCAAATAAAATGCATCAAGGATGGGACAGATCGACTTCTGGTGAAGGATGAGGAGATCAAGGACAGATGGAGAGAGTACTTCGACAAGCTGTTTAATGGGGAGAATGAGGGTCCTGCCCTTGAGTTGGACGACTCATTTGACGATACCAACAGACGCTTTGTGAGGAGAATTCAGGAGGCAGAGATCGGAGAGGCTTTGAAGAGGATGAAGGGAGGTAAAGCGATGGGCCCTGATGATATCCCCATTGAGGTGTGGAGATACCTAGGCGCCAGAGCGATAGTATGGTTAACCAAGCTTTTTAACCTTATTTTTCGGTCAAACAAGATGCCTGAAGAATGGAGGAGAAGTATATTAGTACCTATCTTCAAGAAAAGGGAGATGTTCAAAGTTGTACTAACTACCGTGGGATTAAGTTGATGAGTCATACGATGAAGCTCTGGGAGAGGGTTATCGAGCATCGCCTAAGGAGAGTGACACATGTGACCCAAAATCAGTTTGGGTTCATGCCTGGTAGGTCGACCATGGAGGCGATTTTCTTATTACGACAATTGATGGAGAGATATAGGGAGCAGAAGAAGGACTTGCACATGGTCTTTATTGACCTCGAGAAGGCATATGACAAAGTACCGAGAAATGTCATGTGGTGGGCCTTGGAAAAGCACAAAGTCCCAACTAAGTACGTTACCCTCATCAAGGATATGTACAGGGATGTGGTGACGTTTGTCCGAACATGTGATGGCGACACCAGTGACTTTCCAATTAAAATAGGACTGCATCAGGGGTCAGCTTTGAGCCCTTATTTATTTGCTTTGGTGATGGATGAGGTCACAAGGGACATACAAGGTGATATCCCTTGGTGCATGCTCTTTGCTGATGATGTGGTGCTAGTTGACAACAGTAGGGCGGGGGTTAATAGGAAGTTAGAACTATGGAGGCACACGTTAGAGTCGAAAGGGTTCAAACTTAGTAGGACTAAGACCGAGTACATGAGGTGCGATTTCAGCGCGACTAGGCACGAGGAGGGAGACGTTAGCCTCGATGGGCAAATGGTGGCCAAGAAGGATACTTTTCGGTATTTAGGGTCGATGCTACAAAAGGATGGAGACATTGATGAAGATGTTAGGCATAGAATTTCAGCCGGCTGGTTGAAATGGCGTCAAGCTTCTGGCGTTCTCTGTGACAAAAGGGTGTCTCAGAAGCTGAAAGGTAAGTTCTATAGGACGGCGATTCGTCCGGCGATGTTATATGGTGCTGAGTGTTGGCCTATAAAAAGGCGACATGTCCAGCAATTGAGTGTAGCGGAGATGCGTATGTTGCGTTGGTGTTGTGGGCACACAAGGAGGGATAGAGTACGGAACGACGATATTCGGGATAGGGTTGGGGTGGCACCAATTGAGGAGAAATTGATTCAACATCGGTTGAGATGGTTTGGACATGTCCAACGGATGCCTCCTGAGGCGCCGGTGCGTAGTGAAGTTCTAAAGCGGGCCGATAATGTAAAGAGCGGTAGAGGTCGACCTAAACTAACTTGGGACAAGTCCGTTAAGAGAGATCTTAAGGAGTGGAATATCCCCAAGGATTTAGTTATGGACAGGAGCGCTTGGAGATTAGCAATCAACGTGCCTGAACCGTGTCCTCTTTTGTCCTGTGCCCTTTATGTCCCTTTATGTGTCTCCCTGTTTCTCGTCTCTTTTGGGTTTCATCTCTAGCCTACCCCAACTTGCTTGGGACAAAAGGCTATGTTGTTGTTGTTGTTGTAACTGCAGCTTTTTGGTTTTGCTCACTGATCGATGTTCTTCTCACTTGGGCATCACAGTACAGTGCCTATCGCTTCTGTAGCTTGCATGCCAGAAATGAAATGACAAATCCCAGCATATTAAGATGAACAGTATGCATGGGAAGTACCGTAGTACCTAAAAGGTCAGGACTTCAAATAGACAGACAGCTTTCATAATTTGATCATTTCTTATGAGCAAAACAATACAATGTCTTCATATACTAATTCAGTTGTTGTACCAGTCAAGAAAAAGAACAGAGAAAGTGAGAACAAAGAAGAAGAGCAGGAGAAAGGTTCTACTGCTGCTGTTGCGCTGGATTGCCTGGGATAGCTCCTTGTTCCCACGCTCCACATTATTCGTAGCTTCAACAGCCTGCGCAGAAGATGTTCTATGAGGACATACAGATAACAATCGAGTTCGTTTCATTAGTGAATATCCAAATCGTGCGTTCTTTCAGTTAAGGGAAAAAAATCTGACCATGCACCAATAACCCCCACCCCACCACACACACACACACACACAAAGGTAGACCAACCGGAGTATATTAAGAAGAAAATAGAAACCCGAATTCCCCTCGACAAGGACTTAAACCTGGGTTGCCTATGCCACAGATTATCACTAAACAGTGTTCACCAGTCATCAAGTATTTGTGAGCTATTATACCTTAGGGCTGGAGACAATGATTTAACTCTATACGGTGTTACAAAGCTCTTTCATGGACATAACCTTCATGTGACCATTATACTTTCTTTGGTAGATTCTGACATTCTATATGTTTATGTTCACATAAAACACAGCATATAAACTGGTCGAATAGGATTAAACGAATCTTATACCTGGTCATATAAATACTGAATTTGTTGAGCTTGTTGTAGAACATGTGTTGACATAAGATGATTAAGTGCTGACATTTCTATCATCTTTGTCTCCGTTTCTTGGACAGCATCAAGAAGACTTGTCAACTCCACCTGAGAAGTGTTTCAGGACACACATGTTGCATGGTAGTTAAGTAAAATAGCCAAGTTTTTCACTAAAGAATAATTTATATGCCATCCACATACTACCTGGAGGGCTTTTGTTTCATCATCCAATAGTTGTTCTTGAACTCTCATAGGTGCTGTAGATACTTCATGTTCTACAATCTTTGATACATCAGATTGTAGAACAAGATTGGACTTGGATGGTTCAGCAGGTTCGATTTCTGGTCTCTTCTGAATCTTCTTCCTTGGCATTCTTCTGTTAATAGCATCTTGAAAACGCATGGACCGAAGACGATCAAATTGTGCAGTTACCGAGTGGAGACGCTCACTCAAAATTAGAACCTGAAAGTTGGACACAAAACAGACAGCTTACTAGAGCTGGCCACAAGAGCATAATTTTTTATCCTACCAAATGAAATCAACCAATTGAGGTCTGACATCCTACAAATATACACCCAACTTAAAAATTTGGAAAGGAAATGTTGAAAACATCAATCCTCAACAGGATCACCTGTTCAATTGGCTGTAATGAAAGGAAATCTTTGCTCATAATACATCATACATGTAGCATCGTAGCAGGTACCTAAGAGCATCCCCAACAGTCTTTCTTAAACCTACTATCTAAATCCTCGTTCAGAGAGTCATTCTAATAAAAATCGCTCTCTATATCTCTCCACCCTCTAACAACTTCTCTATATCTTGTTCAGCGCTCTGGAAAGCTACATTCGCTCTCTATCTTTGGAGAGCGAGAAATCAGGAATAAAGGATGGCAATATTTGGAGATCTAGTTCAAGAAGCTGTTGGAGGGGATTTTTTTCACCAAAATCTCTATTCCTATCATTACAGAAGGATATAAAGAGATTCTTGGAGTTGCTCTAAGGAATTACTTTGCCCCATCCTCTAAATGGAACACATTCAGGCCAGTTCTAATGCTAACTATTTATGTATCATGTACTCCTTCAAAAAAATAATTAATCCAGCAGAAAATTTTAAACTTATAACAGTAATGGCAAGGAGAATAACCATACCACACCATGCTGATGAGCTATCAAGTCCAACCGTGAACTCTCATCCCTAGTGCCAAGCCATGTCTTTCCACTTACATTCTTCTCTTCTTCATGGATCCTGTTCTTTAAGATATCAATCTGTTCCTTGCATGCTTTGACAAAAACACCAACCTAATATGCATTCAGTAGTTACAAATAAGTACTAAATTGAGAATAGAAAGCAGGTTATGTGAATCAGTGCGTGGCGTGCCAGTATGAATATAGGTTGCCAACTCAATGGTCTATACAAAAAGAACACCCAATCACTATGTCCAAACATAGATTAATAGTATCAACAGAGAGAAGCACTCTTCTTAATGAAATGATATGCAGCTCTCCTGCATTGTTCGAGAGAAAAAAAAAACAGAGAAAAGCACAACCTACATTAACTGAATGTCTGAGCATCAAGGATACATGATTGTGCATATATATATGCTCTTGAACAATTTTTTTTAGGGCTACAGTCTTCGATAATTGTAATCCAAGACTAGATTTGTACAGTTGTGAAAAAAAAACTTGACAGCCAAATATATTTTTACAAAAATGGACATGGTACAACAATAGATATCTTTTGTGCCACTGAGCTTCAGGAATAAAAGCATCTATTGAAGTTTTCAAAAATTGAAGGCTTCAAGCACATTACAATGATAGAGAACTGTAATGCAATGCAATGCCAAACAGACAAACAACCGGCTAGACAATTTTTATGAGCATTAAACATATAGGTTGCCAATTAACACACACATTTATGATCTCATTGATGCATCATCACAGGAAAAGTGATAACAAATCAAAACAAACATGACATACAGTATGCAACTTACTTCATGCTCGATGTTATCCCTCTCTTGCTCGGTAGTGCGATGCAGGTCCACATAATCTCTCCTATGCTTCACTATGAACCTCTGGAGTTCCCTGATGCTCTCAAGCTATAAATCAACAAAAACCCATCAAACAAAATTACACTGGCAACCTGTCTCACCACATGCAGAACAGGAACACAATCCACCACAGACTCCTACCGTCTTGATCGCGGCATTAGTGAACGGCGACTTGGGCGACGGCTTCCGGATGATGAAAGACGACATGAGCGCGGCCAGTTGGGCCTACATAGCATAGGCAAACCAACACAATGAGTCACTGAGCGAGCGAGCGTGAAGAATTGAGGATCCTTCGTCAGGCTTCCATCACTACGCTGAGGAGGGGGTGCGGATGGAGAGGCTGGGGGCGCAACTCACCTCCGTGTATCCATGGGAGAGCGCGGCGACTCGGACGGCCTCTTTGAAGTCTTCCGTCCTGTCCCGAACCCTCGCCATCGCCGAGGGAGCAGCAGCAGCCGCGGCCTCCTCCGGTCAGATCCACGATGCTCTTGAGCCGGCGAGATACGAGCTATTATGGGCCCCAAGCGCAGGGGAACGGCAGGAAGAGCAGACTGTTGCACGTCGGATCGACAGCGGCCGGCCGCCGGCGATCCAGCGCGTCGGATCGGGCGGCGACTGGCGAGGTAGGAGCCTGGGAGACGGGTCGGGAAGACGGGGGCCGATTCACGGTTCAGCACATCAGACAATTGCTCAGCTGCGGACCCCGACAGTGCCGCCGACGCGGTGGTCCGGTGCCTTGGGGAGCCGGGGACGGGGAGGAGAGAGGCGGCGGCTTGCGAGCGGGCCAAGCCTGGACCTTAGCCTGTTCGCTTGAATGCTCGCCTGAAAATGTCAAGTGAACAGGCTGAACTCGATGCGCCTGGGCCCTGGGCGCAGGGCCAAGCCTGAATCGGAAGTAGGCATGCACAGGCGCGGGCTCGTGGACCGACTCGACACCATCAGTCGATATCAAACTACCGACGAGTAAGCTGGGCAAATTTAACCGAGAATCGAAAATCGAACCGAAATAACCGGAACCTAAAAATTCGGTTCCATATTTGGTTCCTGTTTCGGAAGAAAATTTACCTGGGTTAATTTGGTTCCTATTTTGGTTAACTGAAATAACCGATATATCAAGTAGGAGCTGATTTCAACCATCGGTAGGAGCTGATTTCAGCCCAGCCCAATAGAGGTAGGAGTTCATATCCCAGTGATCCAACCAGGCCCTAGGCCCTAGGCCCCAGCCCCCGCGTCACACCCGAACCCTATCCCTCCAACTCCCCGCGAGACCTGACCCCCACCCCTCGGCGGCGGCCACCTCACACGTCGTAGAAGCAGAGGCGGCCAGCACCCGCCCCCGCTGCGAGGCCTGGATTGGAGCCCTCCACCGCCGCCTGCGCATGCTTGGAGTGCTCCTCCGCCGCCTCTGCTGCCGGCGAGCGTTGAGGAGGCCCGGATCTAGAGGAAGACACTACTGTTGTTGTGTTTTTTTTTCATTTTTTCCCTTTCTTTTCTCTTCTGTTTTTTTTTGAACATTTCTCTTGTGATTCGCTGGTTCAATGAATGGCTCGGTTAGTTCGGATCTAACCGAAACCAAACCGAACTAACCGAGACCGGAATTCCTCGGTTCTCAGTTTTCTAGCTAACCGATCGGTTCTGAGTTTTCTGCTAACCGAATTTCCCAAAGGACCGAGGAACCAAACCGATCGGTTTCAGTTAACCGAATGCCCAGGCTGGCCAACAAGTCCCAACTCTTTGTTCCTGCGCTGCTACTGCACGTGCCTGCCCAGTGATGGAATCCATCACTGAGAGCCCTCCCTTGATCTAATGATCTCCCCGAACCAGAGTACCAGACTGACCGTGCCAATTTGCAAGACGGAGACAGGTGAATCAATAGACTCGTACCATAATCCTTTATTCTGAACTTTGTGATAGATGATCTCTCCAAATTACGAGCTGATACGATGCCATGGAAACAGGTGAATCCACCCAAGAATCTAGACCACGTAAAAACATACCGTGACATCACCTGAAAATAGATAAAGATGATTCATGAGAAATGCAGCACCATAAATTAAAAAAAAGGAGCTGGCCATACCCATACATCCTCGTCACGAGCTCCATGAGAAGAAACAGCCGTCTAGTGGTCAATCGGGACGTTGCTCTATTGTTGTGATGTTGTAAGGCGAGTCTCAATTGAAGTTCAAAGGAGTTTCGTTCTTATTTAGGACCTATTATGAGCTAGAGCGTTATTGGTTGGACTAAACATTAGCTAAAATTAGTAGTTGGTGTAACACCTCGGGTGTTATGGTTGCTAATTAACCTGCCATGTCATCATATTGCATCGCAAAGCATCCATGATTAGGTCAACCCTGTTATGCGTTAACTAAAATGAGTTTACCTTTCTAGGTTGGATGCGCTTCTCAGTGGTGTGACTCGAACCCAAAACCCTAATTTCGAATGTCACCGCAAATACTTAGTCCATGTCCTGCGTAATTTGAGGTGTGTGACTGTGTTACACACTAGTGCTAAGTGTAGGGTATGAACTTAAGTACAACACGTAAAATGAAGCTCCGAGTTTGAGTTTGAATTGGAATCCAAAAACTTGTCGCGAGTTTTCTGATTCGAATTTGAATTCAAATTTGGGGAAATATTAAAAGATTTTCAAAAGCTAAATTGGTCAACCAAGAGTGACATTTGGTCAACCATGTCATGTTTGTCTAAATGATGCACTTGGATGATGGTTTGATCATTAAGTAATCACCAATTAAGGTAGCAACAAATTTCAATTGGAATTCCTCCGAAAACCCTAAAAATTCAAAACCCTAGTTTTACCCATTTTTAAATAATTAAAAATATAAGCAAAATTTGGGAAAAAAGTTTAAAACCAAGTTTGTAGAACTTTTCAAGGGCTACAACTTTGGTGTTTTGAGTTTTCAAAGTTTTAGTGTAAAATTTGGAGCAATTTTGAAAAGAAGCAAATTTCAAATTTGACCCCTTTTTATCCCCAAACTCAAATTTCAAAATGGAGATAAAATTTGAAAATGGTTTGAATAGCAAAGTTGTAGGTCTTGGCTAGATGTACAACTTTGGTGTTTGGAGTTTTTGAAGTTTCAATACAAAACCCAAAGTGATTTTTAAATTACCAAATTTTCAAAAAGTGTCCCCTTTTGAATTTAAACTCAAATTTCAAAATCCAGTTCGAATTTGTAAAAGTGTTCAATACAAAACTTGTAGAGCTTGAAATTTTGAAGATTTCATATCTTGGGAATTTTTTAAGTTGCTATGTGAATTTGAGAGTAATTTGAGAAAACAATTTGTATTTAAAAAGTTTTGGGGAGCTACAGAAGCACGGCCAATGGCGGCCGGCCACCAGCCGGTATGGGCGCCGGCGCGCTGTCGTGACCATCCAGGCCCTTCTCGCGCGCACCAGGACCGCCAGCGCGACGTCGCGCGTCTTCTAGGGCTGTTGCTAAGACCCTTGCCTATATATAACCGAGATCACCGTGGAGCATTTCTTTCTTCTCTGTTTCGCCACCACCGCCGCCGCTTAGCTCCGCCGCTCGCCGCTGACGCCGTTGAGCCGCCACCAGCCACGCAAATCGCACCGTCACGTTCGCCTCGCCCTCGCGCACCTCGTGGTCCAACTGTTCAAGCCTTTTTCTCGCCTAAATCGCCGCACCACCATTTCCCGTGCCCAACTCCGGCGACCGAGCCGCCCTCACGTGGCCATCACCCTCCACCGCCTTCCAGCGTCTCCTTGTGACTTCACTGCGACCGCTGTAAGCTCCTATTGCTCCCCGTGCCTTCATTATAGAGGCTACCGTAGTGGATCGCCGGGACGCCGGTCACCGTGACCGCCGGTCCGCCATGGCCGTCGGGAAGGTCTTTCCGGAGCTGTAGCGTAGCCGTTAGGTGTTAAAATGGGTTCACGGTGAAGTGTAGATGCCGTTGAGCAGCTTGGTTGGGTGACCGACGTTGTGATCGTCGGCCGGCCACCGTGCGGGCATGGCTGGGTCGCGGGAGAGGAGAGAGCGGAGGAAGGTGATGACAGGTGGGGATGAGTTGTCAGTGAGAGAGAGAGGGAGCGCGGGCGCGGACGCGGCTCGGCTGGTTTGCTGGGCCGCACGAGCGCGCGACATGGGTGAGTATGAGCGAGCCGTTTGGCTGGGCCGAACCGGATGAAGGAAGGGAAGGCGGCCCGAGTTGAATTTTCTTTTTTCTTTTTCCAAAATATGAATAGTGTTGGTTTTTGTTTATTTCATTAGAAATTCTATAGAGCTCCAAAAATAATAAAAATTTTTGTGTAAGCTTTTCAAGATATAAACTACCTAGGAAAAATATTAAATGCTAAATTTGATTACTTTTTGTAAGACATTTAATTAGTTCAATTAAATATTAAATGCAACTTCCATGAATTTTAGTAATTAAAATATTAATCCAAAAATCATGAAATTTATTTTGACACAGTTTTAGGCCATGATTGATCCTTATAAAAAGTTCAATCTCAATTAAATGAAGTTTGATTTATTATTAATTATGCCCTAATTAATTAAATGTTTAAATAAATATTAAATTGATAACTTTAAGTGTTGTGTGCCCTTTTGATTGAGTGATGACCTTGGGTCACTAATTCTTGATGATCTTTGGCACCTTAATTTCATGATTGAGCTCGTTAATAACATGTTTGGTAAGAAACACTAGTATCGCTTAAGTTATCGCTATTAGTTAGTAGGTTTTACTATGTTGCGACTGTACCGCGAAGGAAAGTTGTACGCAAGTCATAAACCGTGGCATATCATCATCAAGCATCATGTTTATCACTGCATCATGTTGAAACATGTTATATACTCGTATAGTTCCCGCTTTCGAAGAAGTTGAAGTTGGCGAGCAAGTCTCCGAAGAAGAGTTGTCGTCGGTGGGTTCCGGACCGGAAGTCGAAGTCTTTGAGCCTGAGTCAGTCGTCGCGTCAGAGCAAGGTAAGCCCCAGTGCATTTAAATCCTACCTTGAGATTTACAAATCTTTATTATTTATACTATGGTTTATTGCATTAAGTAATTAGGAATTGAGTGATAACCCAATTGCTGCATTATCATCCTTGATTATTGCGATATCACCCTTGATACCTGTTTTACTGAAAATGCATAGTATGCTTCGCCATACTTATGAGTTAAGCTTTTAAATAAAATGTTTACATGGCCATGATGGCATACTTAATGAATATTGAAATATGAGAATGAATTAGAAGATCGGGCGGGTGGTTTGGCCACTGCTAACTTGCATTGGGAAAGGAGTCTCAATGTAGTGTTTTCACCTTGTCAGTTAAGGACCGTATGTTGCAGTCTTGTTTATGTTTCGAGACTTTGCAACTAGCCTCATGCCTTGGGTAAGCCCAAGATGTTAGTGATTCCATTACGAGAATGTCTAACCTCGTACTGGGAGTGGAGAGATGGCGGGAGTAGCGTGTACCCTTGGGGCTAGAATCGGGCCGGATTCGAGGAGTACTGTACTCTCGGGTGGCGATGGACACGTTCTGGTTTTGGAAGACCTAAATGAGGATTGGCATATGTAAGTTTTAGTTCTACATATGTCGTGAGGTTAGAGATCCCCAGCTGGGTATAATCGGTTCGAATCGTCGTTTGCTCCTCGGTTATGGAGACTCGATCACCTGTCCTGCATCGTACTTAAGAACTGGAATTGAAAGAAAGAATGAGAAAGGTCTTGATGAGAATTACTTTGATCTAGATTAGAATCACTTAGAATTGGTTAATGAACCATCAATAGTAAAAGTAAAATATTGAAGGTAAGGACTTACTTTAGTAAGCTTTTCTGCAAAAGAAATTTTGGTTCTTGAATACCCGTACCTTGATTCCCTAAAGCTAGCATGCCCTTGGAGTCTTTTTCTTAGTCGGGTAAGTCTTGTTAAGTACTCTCGTACTTATGGTTTGTTAAACCCCTTGTTGCAGGTGCGGTTCATGAACAAGTCTGCTTTGAGCCTTGTTGCATGACCGTTGTGGCTGAAAAAAGTGACGACGAGTAGACTGTGTGGCCTCTGGGCAAGGCACTTCGCTTGTGTGTTTGTAATAAAGTCAGTACTGATACTTTCCTACTACCGGTTTGTAATAATACTACATAAGGTTTGAAGTTTGGAAACTAAGGTTTGTAAACTTAAGTTATTGTAAGACTTCCGCTACTTTACTCTGTTGGTATTTTGAATAAACTGTTGTAATATTGCAATACTCCTATGATTGGATCCTGTTCGGAGGAAAGCAGGCCTTTTAAGTTATGAGGAACATAAGTACGGCTGTCAGAGATTATTATGACGATGACAGGTACATGTGCGCCATCATAATTAGGAGGTTCTGTGACAGCTGACTAGCCAGTTGGCTAACAAGTAATTTAAGACTTGTCTAAAAATTAGCCCACCAATTTGCCCTTCTGTTTGAATGCACCAGAGCCAATTTGGGTTAATGTTTAACTATCTACTTGCACATGTCATATGTCAAAAAGTCAAACTTTGCTAAGTTTTGACAAGATATATACAAAAAATTACTAATGTTTATAATGTGTAACAATTATCATTAGATTGGTTGTGGGATATACTTTTATAGATAAAAATATTGATATCAATTTTTACATAATTAGTCAAACTTTAAAAAAGTTTGACTCCTCGATATGCGTGATGTGAACTCATTTTGAGACGGAGGGAGCAGTCTTAGTTCTTGTATACAAACATGCCCTTAATATTGTGACATATATCAGCAAATTTGCTAAATTCGCGGGTTAATTATAAAGAGAAAGATATAGATAATTTCATCTAGACAAAACATGTTGTCACATTTACCAAAAAAAACTAGCGGATAATTTTAGTAACCATGTCATAAAATTCTCTATTCAGACTGACCTAACATGTCATTATCTTCTTGCTGAGAGGGAAGTTTTTTTAAAAAATATGGAGGGGGAAGATGCTAGACCAGGCCCCAGGGGTTGGACGTAGGAGACTGCCTGGAACCTGCTCTCCTTACAAAACCTACTCTTTCAAAGTACTAGTAAGCATGAAAAACAGATGAGAAACGATCAAACGAATCAGTTTTCAGTTTGTCAGCTGATGGAACAAAGGAAAGAAGGAGCCTTTGGTTTTCCTTCTTCAATGAAGTGAAGTTTCGTTTGATCTTTTTCCTTTTTGGCATGGCAAATTCTCCAAGGTTTCACCTCTATGAATTGAATTGCACAGCAATATTTTACCAGAATCATTCAAAACTAGTATGACCAACAAACTTAAACCGTGCACAAACTTTGGATCAACGATAATGCTTCTGTGAGGGCGTCCGTCTGGGCGTGTCCGCGCCAGACGCACCGTTCTGGGCCTGCGCGGCGATCGGCCCAACATCAACGGGCTTGCGGCCTCTCGAAACGTCTGCTACCCAACTCGCTTCACTCGCTCACTCCCGACCTAGCCGCTCGCTTTTATGCTTCGCGCGCTACCCCGACGTGCGGCCATGGCTGCCTCCCTGACCGACGGCGGCGCGCTCCCCCACCCCGTTGTCCTCCCCACTCGGCGGCCTCCTCCCCCACCCCGGCGTCCCCTTCCCCTACCCAGGCGGCGCCCCTCCCCCCACCCCGGCGTCCTCACCCACCGGGAGCACCCAACGCCCGCGATTCGATGACCCTCTCCCCCACCCAGGTGAGATCCATGGAGTACAGGCGAAATCCATGGAGGTGGCGCGACGGTGTTTTATGGGAGTGGGCAGCTCTGCCCACCCCCGACGTGGCGCCCTCCCTACCCCTGGCAGCCAAAATCGACCAGTCGAACCTTCCCCTCCCCTATGTTTGCATATGTATGTTTCAAGTGTTTCAAGCGTTTCAGATGTACGTTGCATTTGTTTTATATGGATGTTGTAAAAGTAGATCAGGAGATGTTGCATATGTTACAATTATTTCAGAGACATGTTGCGAGCATATATTTCAAGTGTTTCAGATGTATATTTCATCTGTGTTTTCTGGACGCATGTTACAAGTGTGTTTATCTGGATGTTGCATATGTTTCACATATACGTTGCATGTGTTTTATTTGGATGTTGCATATGGTTGCAATGATTTTCAAGTGTGTTTCAGGTGTTTTTTTTTTAAGTGTTTTAACTGCCTTCAGACGTATGTTGCAACTGTTGTATTTGGATGTTTCAAAAGTAGATCGGGTATTGCATCTCTCATCCTCACCTTCTACTGCATCGTCTCTCCCGGAGCCGGCATGGCATCCATACGACACCGCGGCCGGGTCCTTCTAAATCGGAGGCGCCGTGCGCCCTTCCCCTCTTGTCGCTCGGGCAGCACGGGCTGGCACTATTCCTATACATGGGTGTCGTTTTCTGAGGTGCGTCTGGACACGTCTTGGTGTTGGATGTCCGGACGCTAGGCATACCGTTGGATCAATATAAGACGCCTCTCCGCGAGGACATGAGACCATAGAGACACTGAAACATGCTACAAACTCCTTGAACAAAATAATCTTACACAAAATACGTGTACTCTTGAATTGTGTACATTCGCATGGATTCAATTCCTGTTCCCTTTGTCTTATACAGTACAAGTTACAAGATCATATAGGATTTACACATGGATCTGCTGCCTGGTACAGCTGGAACCTATATGGCTCTATTCTGAACAAAACCATGTAGATTTCAGAAAGCTCGCAACGATTGTGTATGCTGCTGTCCTATATTTTTAAGCGATGCAAAGCATGCCCAAATCAACATGGCAGCTGAATTGGGTTGGGTATCAAACTCTCAATCTACTCAAACCAATGTACAACCATTTGAGCGCTCCCATTGCATTAGCAAGGCATGGTTACCAATGAATTTAGCAAGACATAATGCATATCAGAATGTCGATGCCGATGCTTACAGGTTGGAAGAACTGAAGATTTGTACGAGCGACGACCATGTCCCGGACACCGCGAGCGCAATCCCGATAACAGCGAGGGCCACGTCGGCGACGAGCCCGGTCCACCCGATCTCAGCGCCAAAGACCTTGAGGTGGAAGGCGGCGGGCAGCACGAACAAGAGCACGACGCAGACGCTACTGCCGACGAGCGAGTGAAGTCGGCGAAGTTGGGCACGAGCATCGCCAGGAGCCCGACGGCCACGACGAGGATCCAGCGCAGCCACCAGGCGTAGCGCCTGCCGCAGAGCAGGCGCTCCGCGACCTCGTAGACCGGGTTCATCGACACCGGCATGGCGAAGAAGAGGTTGATGCATAGGCCGAGCTGCACGAGGATCGAGAGCCAGCCGGTACCGAGGTTGGTGGTGATGATGTCCCGCGTGGCGGAGCCGAAGGCAAGGTAGCCCATGGCGCCGAACAGCCCGTACATGACGGCGATGAACGCCAGGGACAGCGCGAGCGTGGCGCCGAACCTGCGCTTGTCCGCGGCCTCCGCCTCCAGCGGCAGGACCATGCCGATCGCCTCGAAGGCGTTGACGGCGACGACGAGGCCGTAGAGGAGCTCGGCGGGGCCAGCGAAGGCGAACACGGGGGGCTTGTTGGCGAGCCAGATGGAGGCGTCCTGGCCCAGGACGACACCCATGGCGCTGAGGTCGACGACGTCGGCGAAGATGCTAAGCGGCGCGAGGAGAGTGAGCGTCTTGATGGAGTTGAGTCCCAGCTGGAACGGCAGCATGGCCCAGATGAAGAGCGCCTTGGCCGTGAGGAGCGGGGACGCCGGGGAGTCGACCCCGATGGGGTAGAGGTGCGCCATGGTGTTGGAGATGAAGATTAGGTAGCCGACGCAGAAGCTGGCCTGGCTGAGCACGAGCATGGCGTCGACCGCGTGGCGCCCGGGCGCGCCGTAGATGGCATGGCCCAGGTCCCCGAAAGAGGCGATCTTGGGGTGCTCGTCGGCGATCCGGCGGCGCGCGGCGACGAGGAGCATCATGCAGTGGAAGGTGAGCGCGGCGACGGCGAGGAGGAGCAGCGTCCCCACCGCCCAGCCCGTGCGGGAGAAGGTGTAGGGGAGGCCCAGCACGCCCGAGCCGACGACGGAGATGAAGACGTTGGCGAACGTCGGCTGCGACGACAGGTGCCCGCCGCCCGCGCCGCCGCCGCAGCCGTGCAGCCCGTGCTGCGGGAGCAGCGGCGCCGTGTCGAGCCGCGAGGACGAGGAGCTCGCCTCCTTGTCGAGTCCCATGGTTTGCGGATTCAGCCGCTGGATCAGACGAACCGAGCAGGGAGCAGGGAACCAGCTGCGGCGGTTTGGAGCGTGGAGTGGGTAGCTGGTGTCGGAAAAAATGGGGAACTAGGTAATTAGCACCGCGGGTTGCTGCTGGAACTGGAGAACTGATTTCTCGCGCGTTGCCGTGGGAACTCAGGAATTGATTTCTCATAAACAAAAGATGAAGAATAGATATGGGCCTGTTTAGTTCCCAATTTTTTTTTTCAAAAAACTACAGTAACGAATCTTTAAATACATACATAGAATATTAAATATAGATAAAAAAATAAAACTAATTACATAGTTTAGTTGTAAATCACGAGACAGATTTTTTAAGCTTAGTTAGTCCATGGACACTAATTACCAAATAACAACGAAAATACTACAGTGATTTTTTGCAAAAAAAAATAGGAATTAAACAGGCCCTATATTGATGTGTCAGGGGATTGTAGAGAGTCTTCTGAATGTGTTCAGTTTGACATCAACATCAAGTATGCAAAGAAATTGTATTAATGAATTGGAGGAAGTGTCTGGCTGGACTTCCGAGTGATAAGCCAATCCGTGAATAGACTTATAAACAAATCGAAGCTGCAAATAAGAGAGCTGTAATTAGAAATCTAGTTAATCTAAGGAGGAAATACATGTGATGGTGATATAATAATGATCCGTATGCTTGCCTTGGGATGACTCTCTTCTGGTCTATGGGCACATACGTGGTGACCCAGTAATGACCATGATCAACACCATGGTCAATGTAACAGGCTAACAACACGCCTTAAATAAATTGATGCAACCATGGCCATGAAGGAAGATGATTAACCCATCACGTACTGAGGCCATGCGTAGAGCTGCAAATCAGATATTGGCGATGATCCGCCCACCCTATGGTCTCAGAGATGCATGGTGATCGGTGACAGCAGTGGGCTTTTCAAGCAATTCGAAATGAGTATATGTAGTGGCCGGGTCCTGCTAATAATAGAATCATCCGATGGTCGGTGAAGGATCTGGATACTCGTAGAAGGAAGTGTGTTGGTTGTATCAGTTTCACAGTTTCACGTTTAATGTGGCAACATTGGTAGTGCGCAAGTTTCAGTTTATGAAATCCACGTTTAGGCGCTGTGTCTCTTCATCGTCTACAATTTGCTGCTGAGTGCATACATGCTGGCAGTTATGGAGAGGGAACGATTGCTGCTGGGTGCATCCATGTGGGCAGTTATGGGAGGGAAGCCGAGGATAGGCTAGTGGAGGATGAGATTATTGAAGATGCAAAGGATCTGACGGTAACCAAAAAAGAAGTGACGTTGCTTAATGTGGTTGCAGTTTTATAGCAATCAATGATTGCTAGTGGCCTCCATCTATTATAGAAGATCACAAGAGTATTCTCTGATCTTTTCCACTTACCAGTCTCCCAAGAGGCCCTAGGTTAAATGCAAAACTTGGAAGCTGAACTAACACAAGTTACCCTGTCAGGTGAGAAAGATAAGTGGAACTACACTTAGGGATCCACTAAGTTCTCTTCATCAAGGATCTATAAGGAGTCGATGGATCATCCTATGGTACATCCAGCATTCAAATGGATTTGGGCAAGTCCCTATCAGCACAAACACAAGGTCTTCTTTTGGCTTCTGCTCAAGGACAGGGTAAGTACCAGGAATGTCTTAAGAAGGAAGAATATGGTCATTGACAGTTATAATTGTGTTCTTTGTAGCTGTCATGTTGAGGAGACCACTCAACACTTATTTCTTAGCTATAACTTTGCCAAACAATGCAGGAATCTCTTGGGAATCAACCTTTGAGGCAACAACAATTTCCCAGTGATTACATCAATACTCAAAGCAAAGCTACAGTCAAAATTCTTCATGGTGGTAGTCATTCTAATGTGTTTGTCTGTCTGGACAGCTAGAAAAGATTTGATCTTCAATGGGACTCAGCCAGAGGTGGAACCAGTGATTTTGATTAAGGGGGGCTAGACAAATGTGATCGTATTTTTTAGTATGATAAAATATACATAATTATATGTTTCAACAATTTTTCAAAAAAAATCTACACTATTTCTAACAAAATCATCATATTTTAATAAAAAATAGGTGAAATTAATATTTTTTGTGCTATGAATACAAATATTTATATAGGTATTTAAATGAATCTACTGTGCTGGGGGGCACGGCCCCTGCTAGCCCCCCTGGTTCCGCCTCTGGACTCAGCCAGTGTTCAGAGCTGCAAGAGAGTTTTTCTCCAGGAACTAAGAATGGTTCAATATAGGATCAAGCAAAGCCTGCAAACAAGTTTTGACTTATGAATTAACAGCCTGATTTCAGACCATCAATCAGTTCAATTTTTTTCATTTCCTTTGTTGTTCACTAAGTTTTATTGTATTCTTGTATGTTTTTGAACTCTTCTTTTAATAAAATTTCTGTAGGGCCCTGACCCCTCCAGTTCCCTCAAAAAAAAAGATGTGAAGGATTGGACGGTAACAAAAAAAAATAAAGAAGAAGTGACATGGCTTAACGTGGTTGCAGTTTAATAGCAATCAACAATTGCTAGTGTCCTCCATCTATATAGGTTATATAAATTTGGGGAACCTCGTGCCGGGTGCTTCCTCGTTTTGTTTATTGCAGAGAGGCTGCTATGTTGTGTTCAGGGGCCGCTGGTCTGGAGTTTACTCTAACTGGCCACATTGTCAAGACCAAGTTCATAGGTTTCTTGGGCTTCTTAGGTCAGGTACAATGCTATACAATATACATCAGCGGTCTCATACTCCGTCTCATGGAGTGCCATGTAAGATTTTTTTATGATGTGGAGCAAAGAAAGAGGGAGAGAAAAAGAGATCGTTGATTAAAATTTAGGACTATGAGACAACTATTATAGCATTGTATAAGATGTTATTGTCATGCAACTCACAACTTTACTTTTATTCTAAGCATAAATTAAGAAATGGTGAGTTAATATAAGACAACTTAAAAGATAATTATTGTATATATGATCTATTAAGTCGTCTTAAATTACATGGCACTATATAAGACTACCTACGAGACAACACCAATGTACTTGCCCTTACAAAAAAGTATAGCTCCTATTAAGAGGGAGTTGTGCCTTCAACTCAACAACCAACTCAAATGCCCCCTGCTTGATGTTGATGACTTCTGTCATCAGAAACCACTGGATGCTGGACCCTCTCTCTCCTTCAAAACTGTTGTTATTGTCGTCACTTGGTTTCTGTCTGTTTGTTGTGGAAGAAGTTGAGCATGTGTACTTCTAAGTGTGATGGTTAGAGTTGAATTAATTGCAATTGTAATGGTATAGGCTAATTAACTGCACTTGTTGTCCCCGTAATGGTTTGAGTTCTTGAATAGCAGCCGTTAAACTTACGTATTCCTTCTTGGGCTGGACTGTGGACGGCAAACAAGTTTGTCTGTGGTAATTACTAGTTAGTTGGTGAAATCTAGCAGGTTGTCTAGGCAAACAAATAGGATCTATGGCCGGCCAGACCTAGTTGGTCCAGGGCAAACAAACAAGCCCTATTGCACCGGTTGGACCAGCCTTGTGCTGACTAGGCCCAGCTGGTACGCATCGGCCACACTAGTGCAGGCAATCAAAAAGGCTTAATGAGTCCCCAACTCTGTTTTCCTACGCTGCTCCTTACACGTGCCTGCCCAGTTACGGAATCCATCATTCCATCACTGAGAACCCTCCTTGATCTCCCAAAACCATTGTCCATCCATTGCTTAGTGCTCGAGCCATTGATTGAGAATTTCGGTCTGGTTAACTAGTATAGCACCCGAGGCTCTGGCTTCTCCTGACCTCCGGTCGTACTGTTTACAACTATAAGGAGGAGGTGAAAATAAACTGTAGAATAGGAGAAGTCTTTTTTTTCCCGACCAAACAGGAGAAGTTGGATGAACCACAGTTTGCTGTGCCACTGACTCCGTGCTCACTCTGATTCAAATCAGGCAGGAGTCGTGGTAGATACCAGCCACGAAACACCAGAGTACCAGACTGACCGTGCACAATTTGCAAGGTAGAGGTAGGTGAATCCAATAGAGTCGTATAATAATGCTTTGTTCTGAACTTTGTGATAGATTATCTCTGCAAATTGCATGATGAAGATAGATACGAAGCCATGGAAACAGATGAATTCACCTAAGAATTTGGACCACGTAATAACATACCCTGACATCACCCGAAAATGGATAAAGATGATTCTAGAGAAATGCAGCACCTGAGTAAATAAAAGGGTGTGTCACGGTAAGGTGACTCATGCTTTCCTTAAGCGTCAGTCAGCTTCTCCTTTAGCCTCGCCCGTCTCTCCACAGTGCGCCCGCTCTCCCCGCTTCCTTCTCCCTCGACGTCAGCCCTCTTCCCCCACCCCCGCCTCCCCTGGCCACTGGCTACCTCGCCGGCAGCGGTGCCACCGGCCGCGCCGCCCACCTCCCATCCCCGCCCTCCTCCTTGTCCTTGCCACCGTCGCCTCCCACCGCCCCGTCGCGGAGCTCTGGCGAAACTCTAGTGCGCCAGCGGCGGCCGTCTTCTTCCCCTCCCCTCTCCTTCTTCCACGGCGAGCTCCGCCCATGGAGCTCCCCCGCCCCGACTTGGCCTGGCCGCCTCCACCACCGTCAGGGCCCTAAACCACCTTGCCGCCATCCCCACTGCCTGGCCGGCCTTTACAAGTGGTTAGCTTTACAAGTGGTCCAAGAACCTTTACATATAATGTTGATCTCACGAGGTTCTTGAGTTTTGATGGATGTCTAGTTACTTCATGATGCTAAGGATGGTGTAAAAGGCAACTCCGATTGGTATCACGCTTCAAAGGTCCATTTCTTACACCATAGCATCATTTTGGTAGAATTACTCTCCCAACATTTCTATCCATGCATATGTGCAAAGCTTTCAATCCAAACTCTATGCACATATGTAGGGGGAGCTAATGCTACCAAAACCAAGCTTGTGATAATTGTCCAAACTTTACTTATGAGCAAAATGATTGGACAAGTATGACAAGTTTAAAACTTTTATTATCAAAATCATCTTTGTGAGGGTTGTCATCAATTACCAAAAAGGGGGAGATTGAAAGTCCTTAGTTTGGTTTTGGCTAATTGATGAAACCTAGGACTAACCTTTGTATCTAAGTGGATGATTTAGATAAAGGTGGTCATTGAAATATGAGACATGACATTGACTCATGTGACCAAGATGATGAAGACCGAGGTGATGCTTGGCTTGATGGACCGGTTGTGAAGGTGAAGGGCAAGTCGAGGCTTCGAAGCGAAGGACCATGCGATGGTAAAGCTTGAGCAAGACTTGACGCCGACGGACCGATGCAACGGTGAAGAGCAAGTGAAGACAAGGTCGATGGATCGAGACGGTCGTGTGATGATATGAAGTGGATCATATCATTTGGAGAAACAAAATGGGCTCAAGGCAAAGGTATAACCATAGGGCCATTTTGTTTTACACTCAAGACACCATAGAGGGTGTGAGTGGTTTAGGATCGATAGCCGAACTATTAAGAGGGGAAGTCTTATCGGTTATTCGATGCACGGGTGCCACTAGGTGAATTCATGAAGTGCATTGCATGTAGGGCCTAGTGAGCTAATTGGAAAACCTTTGAAAATGATTGAGAAAAAGCTAACACACAAGCACATGGAGATGTACACTTGATGGTGTTGGCACATTTGCAAAGGTGGCGTTGGTCGCGCTGTGGTTTGCGGGTAGAGAGGGGTTTGGGTTCCTCTCTCCCTCCCGCCGAGCGTGTGAGCGCGGGATTCAGGCGATTTCGGGGAAATGAAATGCCTATTTTCCACTACGCCGAAAGTCGGAAAAGAAACGGAGGCGAACGGGGTCACTGAGGTGACCGGACGCTGCACCGGACGCGGTCACGGTGTGACCGGACGCGTCCGGTCAGTACAGCGCGGTATCGAGCGCGCGGGCTAGGGTTTGCAACCGGCGCGTCCGGTCACTCACGGGACCGGCGCGTCCGGTCAAGTACCCAGAAGGAACTGAGGTTCACAGAGGACGATCGAACGCGGGGCGCGTCCGGTCACACATGATCGGACGCGTCCGATCGTTGAAGGAGCTTACTGGACTCTAACCGGACGCGGGCACTGTCGCGTCCGGTCATCGCAAGGAGCGCGTCCGGTCGTTGCGTCGCGGGCGCGTGGGTCAGTGCGATCGGCGCGTCCGGTCGTTCGACAGGCGCGTCCGGTCATCGGGACCGGCGCGTCCGATCGTTATGAGAAGCGCGTCCGGTCATAGGGTTTGACCGTTGGCGCAGTGACCGTTGGAGGATCTAACGGTCGCATTTGAAATTTGAGGGACACGTGGACGTCGCAGGGCGACCGGACGCGGTTGAGCGCGTCCGGTCAGTTTCGACCGGCGCGTCCGGTCGTCCCGAAAAAACGGTCAGTGGAGTGGCAACGGCTCTATTTGTTTGGGGTGCTTATAAATACTCGTTGGCCGGCCCTTGGGGAGGTCTCTTGGCATTTCTAACACTCTTGTGCATCTTTTGAGCTAGAGCTACTCCTCCCACTCATCTCTCTTGCTTGATTGCAAATCAAAAGTGAGATTGAGTGATCCCAAAGTGCATTGCATAGCTTGAGAGCATCTAGTGGCACTTGTGGGTGGTTTAGCCGGTGGATTTCTTGTTACTCTTGGAGAGTACCGCTCCTAGCCGGCTTGGAGATTGTTGGAGGCGTTGGCAAGAGAAGGTGATTGTTCTTGGCCACCTCCGGTTGTTTGTAAGAGGTTCTTGTGCTTTCCTCGGCGGGATGCCAAAAGCAACTCTATTACATTGCGCGTGTCATTGAGTTACCTCACTTGAGAGTGGTGTCTTGCGGTGCCTTGCGGGGCGTGCCTTGAGGGGCAAGTGACTTGAGGGTCGCACCGAGGAACCATCTAAGTGTTGGTCGACACAACCGGTGACGTAGCTTGTCGGTGCACAAGTGAACACCGGGTGAACAAAAATATTGTGTCTCTTGTCTCCCGGTGATTGGTCTCCATATTGTGTTGTTGTCAATATTGATTGATTGTATATCATCTTGGTGATTGGCAACATCTTCACTCCACCGTTGGTATAAGATACACAATCCTATCTCTTGCATTTACTTTTACTAGATTATCTTGTGTAGCTCTAGTAGTAGCCTTTACTAGTAGTTGTTAGCTTGCTCACTAGTGTATAAATAGTGACATAGCTCTTGTGTGAACTAGAGATCATAATCTACTAGACTTGTGGGTAGGAGGCTTGCATCACAACCCTTGGTTAAGCAAAACTCGCTTTACGCCGTTTGTTATTCTAACAAGTTTGCTTAGTGGCTTGTGTAGATTTTTTAATAGGCTATTCACCCCCCTCTAGCCATCTAGGACCTTACACCCTCCCCTCCTTTCCCCTCTTCCTCCCCACCGCTGCGACATGCACGCCCTCCTCGCCACCGAAGTTGGGGGCGACGACGGCAGCATCCAGTCAGCCCATGCACCTCCCCCCTCCCTACTTCATGCTCTTGTCCTCACGCGCCGCTAGCTCCATAGGCTCCGACGAGGTAGGTAGGAAGGGATCTAGATCTAAGGCACCACTCCTCCTCCTTCTCCTCTTGTTCTTGATCTGTTCCCTCCTCTTACTCCCCTCCTATTCCTCTTCCTCCTCCTCCCTCCCCTCTCTGGATCTATGGTTTTGATGATGGCTAGGGTTTGTGGCGATTCAGATCTACACGTAACAGATGATGTGAAATGCTTTTGCATGATTCTCTGATGTTGCAGCCATCCCCTCCTCCTCCCCCCGTTCTCCTCTGGATCTGAGGTCTCCTCCCTCCTCCTCCTCTGGATCTGGCCTTCCTCCTCCTGCTCCTTCACTCCACTGGATCTGAGACGCAGCGGTGGGGCTAGGGTTTTTGACGATTTTTTGTTGCACCAGGCCTGTTTATGTTGTTGCAATAGTGTTTTTTTGATATTGCACAAGCCTTTTCTTCTGTTTGTTTCACTAGTTTTTTTTTTCTGATGTTTCATTCTTCCATTGCAGTTTGTTGCAGTAGATTTTGGGTTGCTGTTGCACAAGTATGCATTAGCACTCCCCCGGATGTTGCAGTAGTTTTGTTATGTTTGTTTCAGTTATTTTGATTTGTTGTTTCAACGAGTAAGTCCCTTTGTTTCAACATGTATGAATTACTATTTTTTGGAAGTTTCAGTGGCTTTGTTCTGTTTGTTGCACTTGCTCTGATTGGGTGTTTCAACAAGCAATTTTCTTTGTTGCAACAAATATTCAGTTGATGTTGCAATAGGGTTTCAGCTGATGTTTCACTAGTGTTGCTCTGTTGTTTTAGTTTCTTCACCTACCGTTGCAGTGGCAAGGGAAGGGGGTGGCCTCTGGAGAACGAGATGGGGGCTGTGCGGAGGTGCTGGGGGTCGGGCGAGGTCGCCGGTGGGTGGACCCCGTGCAAGCTGGGGGGGTGGGATCTGGAGAACGAGCTAGCGGGCGTGCAGAGGTGCTACGGCGGGCGAGGATGGCGATGGGCGGACCCCATGCAAGCTGGGGGGATCTGGAGAACGAGCTGGCGGGCGTGCGGAGGTGCTACGGCGGGCGAGGTCGACGATGGGGCGGATCCCGCGCGCGTTGCAGGCGGAGCGGGGGCCTTTTTTCTCATGAGGGGAGCCGTTCCATGCGGAGCGCGCACACCATCTAGACGTGTCCGGACGGCCCTGTGCATCTGGGCCCATTTATTTTTCAGTTTGTCAGCTGATGGAACAAAGGAAATAAAGGAGCCTTTGGTTTTCCTTCTTCAATGAAGTGAAGATTCGTTTGATCTTTTTTTCCTTTTTGGCACGGCAAATTCTCCAAGGTTTCCACCTCTATGCGAAAATCTTCAAAACTAGTATGATAAAAAAACCTAAACCGTGCACAAACTTTGGATCAACAAGGCCCCTGAGAACATGAGACGATAGAGACCCTGAAACATGCTACAAACTCCTTGAACAAAAGAATCTTACATAAAGTAGGTACTCTTGTATTGTAATTTGTAGATTCGCATCGATTCAATTCCTCGATCCGTTTCTCTTACAAGATCATATAGGCTTTACACATGGATCTGCTGCCTGGTACAGCTGGAACCTGGCTCTATCTGGACAAAACCATGTAGATTTCAGAAAGCTCCCAACAATTGCGTATGCTGTCCCATATTTTTTAAGCGACGCAAAGCATGCCCAATCAACATGGCAGCTGAATTGGGTCTCAAAATCTCAAATTCTCAATCTACTGGAACCAATGTACAACCATTTGAGCGCTCCCATTGCATTGACAAGGTATGATCCATTGTTCCTTATCAGACTGTCGATGCTTACCAATGCATTAGCAAGACATGATGCATACCAGACTGACGACGCTTAAAGGTTGGAAGAACTGAAGATTTGTACGAGTGACGTCCATGTCCCGGACACCGCAAGCGCAATCCCGATAACGATGACGGCCACGTCGGCGACGAGCCCCGTCCACCCGATCTCGGCGCCGAAGACCTTGAGGTGGAAGGCTGCGGGCAGCACGAACCCGAGCACGACGCAGACGCTGCTGCCGACGAGCGAGAGGAAGTCGGCGAAGTTGGGCACGAGCATCGCCAGCAGCCCGACGACCACGACGAGGATCCAGCGCAGCCACCAGGCGTAGCGCTTGCCGCAGAGCAGGCGCTCGGCGACCTCGTACACCGGGTTCATCATCACCGGCATGGTGAAGAAGAGGTTGATGCAGAGTCCGAGCTGCACAAGGACCGAGAGCCAGCCCGTGCCGAGGTTGGTGGTGATGATGTCCCGCGTGGCGGCGCCGAACGCGAGGTAGCCCATGGCGCCGAACAGACCGTACATGACGGCGATGAACGCCATGGACAGCGCGAGCGTGGCGCCGAACCTGCGCTTGTCCGCGGCCTCCGCCTCCAGCGGCAGGACCATGCCGATCCCCTCGAAGGCGTACACGGCGACGCCGAGGCCGTAGAGGAGCTCGGCGGGGCCAGCGAAGGCGAATACTGGGGGCTTGTTGGTGAGCCAGATGGAGGCGTCCTGGCCCAGGACGACGGCCATGGCGCCGAGGTCAACGACGTCGGCGAAGATGCTGAGCGGCGCGAGGAGCGTGAGCGTCTTGATGGAGTTGAGTCCCAGCTGGAACGGCAGCATGGCCCAGATGAAGAGCGCCTTGGCCGTGAGGAGCGGGGACGCCGGGGAGTCGGTCCCGATGGGGTAGAGGTGCGCCATGGTGTTGGAGATGAAGATTAGGTAGCCGACGCAGAAGCTGGCCTGGCTGAGCACGAGCATGGCGTCGACCGCGTGGCGCCCGGGCGCGCCGTAGATGGCATGGCCCAGGTCCCCGAAAGAGGCGATCTTGGGGTGCTCGTCGGCGATCCGGCGGCGCGCGGCGACGAGGAGCATCATGCAGTGGAAGGTGAGCGCGGCGACGGCGAGGAGGAGCAGCGTCCCCGCCGCCCAGCCCGTGCGGGAGAAGGTGTAGGGGAGGCCCAGCACGCCCGAGCCGACGACGGCGATGAAGACGTTGGCGAACGTCTTGGGCTGCGACGACAGGTGCCCGCCGCCCGCGCCGCCGCCGCAGCCGTGCAGCCCGTGCTGCGGGAGCAGCGGCGCCGCGTCGAGCCGCGAGGACGAGGAGCTCGCCTCCTTGTCGAATCCCATGTTCTGCGGATTCAGCCGCTGGATCAGACGAACCGAGCAGGGAACCAGCTGCGGCGGCGATTGGGAGTGTGGCGTGGCTAGCTGGTGGCCAGAAAAATGGGGAATTTTGGGAACCTCGTGCCGTGCGCTTTCTCGTTTTGTAGAGGCAGATGCAGTCGGAGGAGGCAGCGCCGTGGACCTTTCTTTGGGCAACGTCGTGGACATGGTTCACGGCCTGTTTACCAATCAATCAGTAGTAGCTCATTAGTACACGGTGTGTGTGGTGCACGGGAGGCGAGGGTGTCGGACTGTCGGCGCACGGGCATGCCCCCCTCTGTGCTATGTGGACTACACTCTGTAGTGGCGTCGAGGGGCTTGCTCGCCGACACGGCGCCGGCGGCGAGGCCGCGAATGGAATGGTGAACTGATTGGTTGTTCTGTTGTTAATCATTCTACTGTCTGATCGCTGAATGGAGTGCTCGCGGGCTTCGAGTTGTTTAAGTTAAACCCCACGCAGCCACGCTACTGGGTTCTGACCAACTTCTACTTGTTCGCGGCAGTGCAAATTGCAAATCCGGCGCGGGTAGGCAACCAAGACGCCATTGAGCAACTCTGCCCGAAAATAACCCCACAATGTTTCTCGGCCAAATCTGTCAGATGCCCCCATGCCGAGCACGATACGGCAGATCCGGGCGGATCAAACTTGTCTTTCCCTTCTGCTAATAGAACTAACGCGTGTTTCATCGTGCGCTCGTGCCAACTGCTATGAGTATGAGAGTACCTGACAGAGAAAGTGACGTTGTTGTTTTCTCTCGTCTTCTTTTCTTCTTCTAGGGGGAAAATTGATTTTTCGGTGACGTTGATGTAGTCATGGCCTGCCTGCCGATGCATGCACTTTCTACATGCGGTTAACCTGACACTTGGTAGTTTCCCGCGAAGATACGACATCCTTCAGCCTTCACTCTGCCTTATCACAAAAAAAGAAACGGACGTAATTCATTTTGACTCTGTCTTATATAGCAAAACAAAACAAAAACGCGTAATTAATTTCGCTGCGGTGCTTAGTTTTGCCCCGGATATGTTCAGTATGTCATCCTATCCAAACATAGGAAGACGATGGTCAGCTCGTTGCGGGAGGCGCACGGGTCAAGTCGATTTGGTTTGATACTACTCCACTCTACGGCCGCAATCTATTTGAATAAAGCTCGATTATCACATTGCCGCGTTTTATAAGACGGGAATGTGGGTCCTCTTTATTCGGGGCCGAATGATATGAAGCTCCCGCAGCATATCGTCACGTGTGATTTGATTATTTCTTCTTATCACATCACATAGCAGCTTTCAGATCTTGAGCGACAGTTGAGATTAGGTTCGGTAGAGAAGAAGAAGATCATCAATACATCTCGACTTTCAGTACTACTCCCTATGTCCGAATGTAGTTCTTACTTTTCAACGAGTTAAATAATTTCAATTTTAATCATCTCTATACTAAAATACAAATATTTTTATATCATTATTATGAAATATAGAGAATTCCCTATTTAACACTATAAAGATAAAGTATTGCTCCCTTGAACTACCAAAGTTAGAAATCCCCTATGTGACACTACAAGTATCTTTAGCATCCAAAATGATACAGTTGTTACTTTGGTGGTCTAACGGCGTTAAACCAAAGATAAAAAAAAAGACCATATTGCTTCTCAATATGACTGGATGTATATATACTGTGTAGTATGACCAACTACATGCATGCATGCAGTTTTGGTCATACTGTACGGTACATATACATCTAGTCATACTGAGGGGCAATATGTTTTTTTTACCTTCGGGTTTAACACCGTTAAACATCCAAAGTAACGACAATGTCATTTAGGCGCTAAACATACAAGTAGTATGAGATAGGGGATTTCTAACTTTGGAAGGCCAAGAAAACAGTGCTTCATCTTTATAGGGAATTATTTCTATAAATATACTCTCATAACAAATTTATTTGGAGACATAAATATTTTTCTATAAAATAGGTTAAACTTGAGTATATGTGACTAATCTTAAATAAAAAAATATGTTCTTTTCTTGACAGAAGGATACCTTTCGCTCCTAAAAAGCATAAACCGGTACAGCAATTCATGTGTGCAGTGGGTATCTGGAGTTACGAAGTAGGCGGTGTGATTTCTGGAGGTCTAATTTGTGTACAAATCCCGCGGGAAGCGTCACACAGGCCGCCGTCCCGCCGGAATTTCAGATCCAGAAATGAGCAAATAGATAAATCTGCACTGTAATTTATGGGTGGTATGGGTTCAGTGTGCAGCAACATCCCACTAGACATCCTTTTTTTTTTTTTGGAGAAACACTAGACATCTCTTTTCTGGAGAAACCGGCCTGATGCTAGCAAGAATTTAGCCCAGCCCAGGATTTGGAATCTGCCGTGCAGACAGCACGGTCCACGGGCTCCTATACACTACACGACTCTGACCAATGGAAATCTGAAGGAGGCAGCAATGAGGCGCCGTCACGGCACATCCTGTCGAGAACCATCAAAACAGCGTTCAAGGAGAACCATCAAAATGTTTGTTGTTTCTTGTTTAGAAATATACAAATAAATTATGTTTGGTGAGATTTGAATTATGAGCATAAAATTAACATATGAGGATGATGTGAAAATAAGTTAACAAAATATCATGAACCAGTTTGGCTCCTTATGATTCAAATACTGCTCGCTAGATACCCGTATTTTTCTGGATTTATTGTATAAATATATAGTGCTATTTTTCAATCACAAATGATGCGTCTGTCAACATCGAAATGTCTTTGATGACTACGTCAACTCAAGATACATACTCATAGGGGGTGGGTATATATAGGATCGAGGATTCTAGCCAGAGGAGAGTAAATATGTGGTTTTAACTAAAATCATGAACACCGGAATTCTAAAAAAAAGTCATAAACATCGGGTGAATTTAATTTGTACAACAAAAGGGCCCTAATATACTACTCTTTCTAAGCTAAATGAAGGTTTGCAACCTTGGTGATCAACAATAGAACAAGTAAGTAAACTACTCAAAGTAACTTGCATGAAAGTAAATCTTGCACAAGAGATAACGGAACGAGGGACACAATGTTTATCCCATGGTAGCAATGACTTGCCGGTCACTCCATGCTGAAGTGGATTCAATGTTCAACCGCTTTTATCAAGTCTTCGCTTCATCTTGAGCCGGCTAGAACCAAAGAGTCGCTCCACAAATTGATTGCATTGGAGTTGCTCTTCACTGCTCCAGTAAGGTGAGCACAAGAAGCTCCCACAATCACTTTCGGAGCACCTTCTCAATCTTCTTTGAAGTGCTTCACAGAACCACAACCTTCAAGCTATCAAAGAGGTGGCAACCTCCAAAAGTAACAAGTCAATTATGCTTGCTTGAAGTCTCTCTAATGCCACAAAGATCGACCACTTGATGCAAAGCCCTAAAATACTCTAAATCTCACTAAAATGCAATCCCAAGAAATGTATGTGAGTGAGAGGTGGAAGATGGCTCTAATATGTCAAAGAAGTATTCAAGGTGCCAAGAGAGCCTACCCCATGAACAGGAGTGGAGTATATCTAGCTCCAACCATAAAAACTAGCTGTTACTATGCTTTCTATGCATAGGCTGCCATTTCATAGACAGTCCACAATACAAACGATCTGTCATTCAACCCAAAGGCTATACTTCAAATACATCAGTGTCAGAGTCGACCTTTAACTTGTAATAGGGACAGGGAACAAGGGTTTGTTCGATGTCAGCAAGAGGGTCATCGTGTACCGAATAAGAGTATTTGGTCACTTGTATGAGTGATATGGGTGGATGTAAAAGTAGGAAACACCCCCCTAACCCCCCACACCCACACATCTTGATTCACTGGATATGCTTGAGTTGAGCTTCTCTGCTCGTACAAGCAACTGTTTGGTGTGACTGTGTGGTAAATGCAGAGCAACTAAAATAGACCCCCTATTTAGGCCCCCTATCCTACTATTTTGATGATTGGTAACAAAAACACACTCCAATAAAGGCCTCTAGTAGGAGGTCCTCAAATCTGCTTCTCAAGCTTTGATTTCCAAGGCCCTAGAGAAGGCCCCCCCTACTTTTTAAGTTTTGACTATTGCTCTGCCGCGGTTGTCGCCAAATATGTCGCCACCGTTGCCTTCCTCCTCCCTAGCGGCTCCGCCCTAGCGTGCCCACCCGGCCGCCCAAGCAGCTCCTCCCCAGCGTGCCCTCCACCAACCTATTTGTCCTCCTCCTTGACTTGGCATTCTCCCGCTCGATGTGGCCCTCCCCCTTGGCACGCCTCTTCCTATCGGTATAGCTTCACACCCATGTGACCTCATCCTCCCAGAGCACCCCCTCTTTCAGCACGAATCACATCCACCCACGGCACTACCTCCACCCCTACACATCCTCCTCTACAGTGTCCTTCCCGGCTCCTCCACAACCGCACACCCTCCATTGGCTCAAAGAGGAAGTAGGGCGTTTGATTTGGGGATACCGCTAGAGATGATCCCATAAAACAAGACCCTCAAAAGTAGAGTAGCCTCCAAATATAAAATAGGGCCCTGATTTAGAGGTAATTGCTGAAATTACTCTTACACCTATAAAACTGCGCCTTTTGGTCTTAAGTGCATGGTCACTCCACATTATGCATGCAACCAAACACTTTTTATTGAATCATGGCATCTCAACCAGGCCTACCCCAACTTGCTTGGGACAAAAGGCTATGTTGTTGTTGCTGCATGGCATCTCAACCAGCCAACCAACGACTCTTATTTTAAGTCACTTGATCCACTCACCATGCTTCCGATCATGAGGAATTTCCACGTCCCAAGGGGTCTGATTGGCCCTGCGCCGCTGCTGGCCCGGAAAATTGTGCCAAATTACATCATGTCCGTTTGAGTGGAGAAAACTTTTACTTTGCCGCTGTGATTCTGAAAACATTTGGAATTATGGGCTGTGAGCTGTGTCAACTATCTGACTGCCGGACCTCTGCTACGGTGCTACCGACTTTTCTGAAAGCCAAGGCCTGGTGTGCCTAGTTACCCTACATTATTACAGTATTCCAGGCTATACTGGAAACCTAAAAAAAAAGTACAGGACACGACAATAAAACAAGGAAAAGCAAGCAATTCATTCCGAGTTTCCAACGAATAGCCGTTGCCGAGGCAGCAGATACTAGCTGAATTAACCATGCAGTCATCGCCATCGCGAGCTCATGGGTACAGGCAGCTCCTGTAGGCGGGCGCCCAGCAGTCCGGCAGGGTGTCATCGTGGTATGCTTGCGAGGTCAGCGAAACAGGGACCAGGCAGAGCCCTCTGCCCCTCAAGTCATGCCCCGTCCCGCTTTCCTCCTCTTTCTTCTCTTCGCCTCTGCGTCGAATGTGACCCTGAAATAAAATACCGGCAACGAGTCGTGGCCACGCACGCATTCTTGTCAATTGATTTATTGAAAAATATTATATTTGTTGCTTTAGTGGTGGTACCTTGTACGTGTTCTTCGTCATGTACGGTTCACTAAACAGCTGCAAAGTGGAGGAGTGGATCAGCATGGTAGTTAGCTTTAAAAAAACAGCAATCTGGATTACTTGTCAGCGTTACTAGACTTCAGAAAAAAAAAAGGTGGACTAATGGCTGTGACAGTGTAATTGACCCCTTTTCCCTCAAGTCTATTGGTGTCCGGACTCTGGAAAAAGACAGCATGATTGTTACACAAGACAGGACTTGGGCATGACTTGGAAGTCCACTGATAAAAAGGTCAATCTGGTATGCTCACTAACGAAACAAGGGCAAATGGCTGCTTCTCAGTCTATATATTATCTTGGATGATATATTACATAATTACACGGCCTATATATTCTCATTTCTCAGCTGCAATTTATATATAGTTAGGCCTTGTTGGAATGTTATCGGATTCATCTCAATCCACATGTGTTGGGGTGGATTGAGGAGTAGTTCCAATCCAATCCACTCCAACATATGTGGATTGATGCGAATCCGACTGCATCCAAACAAGACCTTAATTGGTGATTAAGGATCTTAGTGTGTTCTTCAACTAGTAGAAAGTTATGTAACACAAACATATTAGATATGGCATATTGTGTACATGGAGCTATTACCCGTATCTGCTCATGAAGAAATTTGATGTACTCGATCGTTTCAAACAGCACCGATGATGTATCAGTCTGGCAAAATGAAGTGTTCTATGCGAGTCATATATCATCAACCAAAAGAGAAGGAACAGAAATAAACTGGATTTCAGCACTGTGAAGCAAAAGTTGCGCACGGCAAGAATCCCGTACCTTCCCAAAAGGTGACACGATTTGCTGCAGCGCTGTGATCTTCTCTCCCAGCTTCACTTTGGGCGCTTGAGGCTAAGTAAGTTTGAAACAAAATCGTGAGAATGCTTGCTCAAAAGTTCCGGGCTTAACACCTTCGCCCTAATTTTCTCATCATTACGTACCCTGGGAGGCGACGCCTTGTGGGAAGCCTCCTGCTTAGATTTCTTCGTGTTTCCTCCAACCCTTTCCTCTGATTTCCTCCTCGAGGTTACACTTGTCGCAGCTCCACTTCCACTGCTGCTACCGCCCATGCCCATCCCCTGCAAGAATCAAGCGCGGAATTCAACAGGTTTCACTTTTTCTGTATTGGTATACGGTTGTACGCATCGTAGACGACCGAGAAGCTACTTTGATTTATGTAGGAAAGTCGAAGCTTACCGGCCTGATAATTTGCTCCTGCCTGTTGCTGTTGCTGGACATGAAGTCTGCGCTTGACCTGTTGCTGTTGTAGTCACTGAAAGAACCGGCATCCGGCAAGCTCCCCACGCCGAAGGAAGACTCCAGTCTTTCAGACACCATGCCTGAATAACCCAGAACACTCTGAAGCTCCACTCGGCTTGGGACCGTTTGCTGCAGAAAAGCGGCCATGGGAGCTCCAAAACCCTCCCGCTGGCTGTCATCAGCTGGTTTCTCCTCGTGGTCGTAGCACGGCTTGCAGCCCATGCTGCTCCCGTGCACCACACTGTCCCCCGAGTACACGAGTGGCGATGGCAAGCTAGCGGTCTCATGCTTGACTGGAGGAGCACTGCTGGCAACAGTAGAGTACGGGTCGACGCTGCCGATGCCAACAGCTGGGCCCACCCTTCCGACTCCGAGGTAGTCGCATGCCGCCGCAGGAACATCCTCGAACATCTCCGGCGTCACGTTCTTCGCTTCGAGCAGAGACAGGAAGTTCCCTCTGTAGCCGCTGCCCCCGTGCGCTACCACGCTTCTGAAAATCATGCAGAACGTCAGCTTGACCATCGAACAAGAGCATCGATCGAGCTAGCAACCATGTCGTATCCGCCGGCGTGTTGGATGTGTACACCGGTGTACTTACGGGGCGCTCTGGTTCCAGGCGGCATGGTCGGGGCCGTGCTCGCTCGGCAGGCTCGGGGCGGCCGCTGCCGCCGGACCGGCCCCGGCGGAGGGGAAGGGCGTGTGCGCTTGCATCATCTGCCGAGGAGACTCCCACATGCCGGTGGCTGGTGAAGTGGAGGAGCTGCTGCGACTGCGACCGACTGGAGCTTCGTGTGCTTCTTGGGCCATGAAATATACTACCGGGGAGCTAGCTGTGCCTGCTACGCTGCAGTCCTGTCTCCAGAAGAGATGCCCGTGCGGCGTGCATGCGTGTTGTGCGGGGCGCGCATGGAGCAGACGACACTACGGACGGAGTGGACCAGGTTGACGGATGGGGCCATTTTTGTAGGTGCGCGCCGGAGGGAGCTTTTCCTTTGTCCTCCCGAGGTGGGGCTTTCGAGGATGATATGCTGGCGTCGGCATGACGTGATCATTTCGACAATACCCGTTGAGCCTCTAAGTCGATATTATATTATCTACAGACAGCAGTTGAGCAGAAACTATAGCGAGTTATTTCGATTTCTAGCAACACAAAATCGTAGTGTCTGGCCTCCTTGACATTCATATCGAGACAAAGCACGAAAAGAGTTTACTTAACTCTTTAACTATTGACATTCATCAATTATTTCACCTCATCATCGCTTGAAAACCTAAGTGTCTTTCTCCCTTAAAGTATTGACAACCATCTAAATAATCTCTTCGAAAAGTGTTTCATCTCTCTAAACACACCTCTGAAACATGAAACACTTGAATGCAATATACATCTGAAGCAGATAAAACATTTAGAACATACACTTGAAACATATGTAGCATCCAGATAAAACACTTGCAACTTGCAACATGAAAACACTTACTGCAACATAAGACTGCAACAGTTGAAATCATTGGAACATACTCTTGCAACATGTGCGGAACATATGAAACATCCAAATAAAAAACGCTTGCAAACATACGTCCGAAAACAGATGAAACATTTTGAACATATGATTGCAACATGCCTCTGAAACACTTGCAACATATGAAACATCCCAGTCTACTTTTGCAACATCCGCATGAAACACTTTCAACATACCTATGAAACATCTGAAACACTTGAAACATAAATTTGCAACATGAGGTTTTCACCCTTCTTCCATACGACGCAATGCAGAGCGGGGGACGAACATTTCCAACCAGCCAGCGACCGAGGACGGTGGCACGGCCTGGCAACGGCCAGCTGCGCCTGTGCTTGGCCTGGGCCTAGCCAGCAACGACCCCCTCTCCTGGCCGCCTGGCTTGGGCGCAGTGGAGGACAGAGCACGACATGGCATGGCAGGGGACGAAGGCACCACGGGGATGGGGGGGCTCCGTGGGGCATGGCGGCGGTGGCACGCCAAAGTGGGCCGTGGCGCGGGATGGAGGCACCGCGCGGGATGGTGGTGGCGATGCGGTAGAGTGGGGCAGGCGGCCACGCCGTGCAGTGCAACGTGGGATACGGCTCCGCTGCGTGGGAGAAGGCGACGGTGAGCGGCCTCGCGTTGCCTGCGGCGAGGAGCCTTGCGCTGGAGAAGGGAGCAGCATTGTCTTTTTTAATTTTTGAGAAGTGGATTGACGAGCGGCACTAAATAAGGCGGAGTGCGGGCGCGCGACGTTCGGACAGACGCCCTCATCCTATCATTATCGATATCTTAAGGGGTTATGTAGATTTTATTATTTGTTGATTCACAGTCATATCATCATCTATGTAATATGCCACATCAGCAAAAAAAACCACTTTTAAATCACTGAAGGGATTATTTATACATTTATAAATACTTTAAAAGTTAAATTATCTGGTTTTGTAGGTGGAGTAGTCAAGTAGACGGACCTGAATTCATTTTCTAGACAAGCACCTGCCACCTCGTTCTCTTTAAGGTATGTTTGGTTGACTGCATCTCTTTCATGCTAGCCTGAGAAATAAGTATATATGTTTGGATGGTTGTTGAGCGGATACAGAAACATACTCTTATCCTGGCCCCGACGATCCATTCAAAATGAGCCTAACTTGCCATCCTAGCTAAGCGAAGATGCATTTCATGTTGGCTCACACGTCATCATCCTCAGGTGAAGAGTCTCTCCCATATATACACGCAACAAAACATCTTCTTAAGGTTACAGGTTTATATAATCCGCTGATATAAGGCCACTTTATTCGCCTATGCAACCAACCAAATAATGTTCTTTTATGTCATTGCGTCCACTCAGCATTGTTCGTTCATGCAAAACATATGATGCAGCCTCGTGAAAAGTAACCCCCAGTCTTTGGAGACCAGGTGATGAACGAACGACTTGTGGGAAGAAGCCAATGCCAAGGAATGTTTAGATGGAAAATTGGCAAATGATTACGGTGATGAATAATAAGCTAAAGGTCCATTTCTCAAGAAAATAAGCTAATGGTCCATGCATGTGAAAGGTACCTGAATAATGCAACCGGTGGGATCTCTCGCGCTGTCCCTTGTCCATCGCCCACGCGCATGTTTCTATGCAAGCACGCGCGTGCTCTCGCGGTCTCGCCAACCGCACATACAAATTAAAGTGCAGTTCGCCAGGAAGATTGAGAAACATGTCACAACCTCTCAGCTTGATCAAACAACGATACAACGAAATGACAAGGCGACAACTTGCTATTACTAGTATATAACAGTTGACGAGAGCCTTCCTTTTTGTAAAGAAAAAGAACCCATACATGTACAGGAATAATGATCCGTCTTTCATCAGAAGGAAAAAGGTTACTATACCACATTACCTTCAGTCCTTCACAAGTGGAGGGACCACGCAATTTGGAGTCATATTTGTGCCGTGTCAGTTTAAGATTAGCTCATAACAATCTGGACATGCACCCGTAGCCTTAAAGATTAAACAGTAGCATAATTCTCATTACGAAATGATGACACCGGCATCTAAACTACGGTACAAGATAGGATATTCTTGGACAAGACTGAACAGTGCGCCTTCAGTGGGTCGGTGCAAAGTTGTGGTATCAGATATTGGTCCGTGGGGCTGCACATGCATCTGTTGTTGAGTCATCCTGTGGAAAGGACTGCGGTCTGCAGTCTGCACAGGTACAAAGACGGAAAGACCTTACCATTGTGGCCGTGACGTCGCGTTGGTGCGCCAGGGAGGTTTCAAGGCTGCAATCAAGTGCTTCTAGCGTCTAGCAGCTAGCGCGTAGGATGTGGATCAGTGAGTGCAACGAAAGGGGTGTCTGAACATGCCGTAGCAACTGGAGAACCTTTTAACTTGGAGCTCTGCAACCAAAACCAGAACATGAAAATTACTACTACGGCCTTGTTCACTTCCATGACAACCCAAAATATTTCCTCTTCCACCCATCACATCGAATCTTTCGACTCATGCATAAAGTATTAAATGTAGGTAAAAAATATAATTAATTGTATAGTTTGTCTGTAAATGTCGGGACGAATCTTTTGAGCCTAGTTAGTTCATGATTGGACAAATTTTGCCAAATAATAACGAAAGATGCTACAATAACTTTTCAGCTACTTTTCACGAAGTGAACACACCCTACGAAGAAAAAAGAACAATGTAACTAGGAAACCGTTTCACCAGCAGATCAACTTCAGAAGGACGACAGAATGCTATAATTTGCATGACCTCATGACAAAAAGAAATGTACATGCAGCATTGGCAAAATGGCAACACAAAATAGCTTTCACCAAGTAATTTTCAGTTCAACATAATGGGCAGCAAGACTGTAACTTGTTATCATTAAGCCATGATAGAGTTCGAAGACTACATAATGGGCAGCAAGCATGTAACTTATTATCACCTTTGCACGGTAGCCTTTATTCTAAATTTCTAACTTTCCAATCTTTGAAAATCCATTGGACAAAGCACGAATTCTATCTATAGCTGAAAAACACAAATTTGTTTGCAGCTAAATAGCTAATATATCTAAGTACATTTGCAAAGGTGATAACCTCTAACAGAAATTCAATGATAGAGTATCTTGTTTCCAATTCTCAGCAACCAGAAAGCAATGAACCTAACAAGGCAATAAACTTGAACACTGGCTCCCCTGCGCCTAGTAGCTAATGTAACACATGTTTTTCCACCGTATGTCTTTACAAAAGCATTTCACCAAGTACCATATAGAACCACAAATATTGATGCCCCGATTAAATTAAGAGGTTGGGCAGGATGAATCTTTTATTATGAATCTATAAAATATCACCTGTAATTGGTTCTGAATATAATCTTCATCAAAAGGGAACATTGGGAAAGCGACAGCAGGCTCTTTTCATAATGCATTTGCTTAATAGCTAATTAGACAGAAGGCCATCTTGGAAGATAGCAAATGGTTACCATGACGCCCATTTGTATCCAGCGTCTTGAAAAGGTGTGGCACTAAATGATACCTGATGAAATGTCAACTCAAATCTGGAAACAGAGTTTTCAGTACGGCCTTCACAAGAGATCCCAAAAATCCATCCTAACTTAGAGGTAATGTGGTGGTAATATGGTCCAAGAACGAAAACCAATTACTATAAGCTATCACAACTACCAATCTTCACTTTCAAGAGATGGACATCGGGGTCCTCAAACTTTAAGAAAGACGAGAGACAGAGCATGCATATCGCACTGAGCACGTGTACCATTTATTCTAATCGAGAAGAATAAGAGGCGAAGTGTTAAGTGCCCTCACAACAATTAAGTGACCAGCAAGCCAAATGTGCCTTTGTTGTTTACTCTATGTTGACACCTTCCGTGTCAACCACTAGGAACAAACTCATCTTGAAAGATGATGACGAATGCAAAGGCTTCTTATTAGTGACAAGTGACACCTCATGTGGGTAGGGATTGACTCTAGAAGCATTTTACCTCATGGTCTCGATTGAATTTTTCAGTTGTGGTGTGTAGGTTAAATTGTCACAGTGGTTCAGTCAGCAGCATTTGCGCTAATTGGAAAGATGCTAAAATGGCAATCTTACACTACAATCACAACAAATCTCTTTAGAAATTCTGTTAAGCTGTAAGGACTTGTTTGTAAAATATAGGGTGCATACTCACAACTTCTCGATGTTTTTAAAAAGCAGATAGATATTCCATTTATATTCTACACAAATTACTGGAGAAGCTGGTTCCATCACCAATGCTAACAGAAAATACCACACAGCATGTGGGGATTTCTATCTGTCTGTTTAGACTTTTCAGCTCAACAATTGCAAGTTTGCAACCATATCGACTAGCTGCTTAGAAGAGCATATATGTTATGCAGAAATAGAAATCACCAGGATGCTAATTGTGCTACAGGCATTACTCGGGATAGCTTAAGAAACAACACACTGACGCATAGTAGTTAATAGCCAATTATATAAAGATACCTGGAGATTTCAGTATCCACATCAACAATGCAGTCCTCCTAATAGCTTTCATGCCTTTAAGCTTTAACCGAAAAACAGTTATGGAATACAATCATAAATGAACAAAATGTAACTTTGTAAAGGAAACAAGTCAAGATAGGACAATTCACCAATACCTATCACTCATGCTGAGCATGAAAGTAGAGTAAAAGCTAGTTTGCCCTTTTAGAAACTTTGCATTCGGTGGAATAACCATTATCCCTATAGGTTAAAGGAGTCAAGACTAGTGCTAAAGTTCACAACCATGGTGGATGGAAATAGCTGAAAGTAAGATGATGGAATCAATCAGAATAGTATTCATTCATTCAATCCAGGACGGGTCGTCGGGGGTGACTCCAACTTGATCTACCGTTCTGCTGACAAAAAATAATCCCAATGTCGATAGGGCGATGATGGGCAGATTCCGCCGTTTTAGACCTTGAGCTCCTAGAGATTGAGTCGCTTGGTCGTCGCTTCACCTGGTCTAGAGAGCTCTCAACCCCAACCCTTGTGCCGCTCGATCAGGTGTTCTGCTTGGCGTCTTGGGAGGAGCTCTTTCAGGACTCCCTATTGCAGAGCACGGCAGCTGGAATATCTGACCATTGTCCCCTGACTTTGGGTCTCAGAGATAACGCCCATGGGACTCGGCGTTTCCACTTTGAATGCTACTGGTCGGACATGTACGGTCGCAACTCGCAACAGCCTGGGTGGCGACCGTGATCCCCTTGGAACGCCTGGCCGCCAAGTTCAAGAACCTGACCCATGCCCTTCAGTAATGGAGTCAGCGGTCCGTTGGTAACATCACCGCCAAGCTACATCAAGCACTGGAATTGTTACACCGGTTGGAAATCGCACTAGACAATCGGCCTTTGTCCCCCACGGAGGACTGGCTGCGCCGCCGGCTTAAGTGCATTGCCTCGCACTCACCTCCTTACAGCGCACCATTGCGTGTGCGCGATCCTCCATTGCTTGGGCTTCAGGAAGGAGATGCCAACACGTAGTTCTTTCACTGCCAGGCTCGATATAGGAAGCGTAAGAACTTCATCGCCAAGCTGCATGTCGACGGTCGTCTCAGTCACTTCTCAAGCTCTGTTGTCTGTGAATTCTATCACGGGCTGCTGGGCGTGGATTTAGTACAAGATTTTTTTTTTCAGGAAAATATTTCTTTTAAAGAATAACATGCTGGTTCAGTTTGTCTGTGGAAGGCTTCAAGCCTTGACCAGACCTCAGGGGACGTTTGGATGCTAATTAGGAGGACTAAACATGAACTAATTATAAAATTGATTGCACAGATGGAGACTAATTTGCGAGACGAATCTATTAAGCCTAAATAATCCACTATTAGCACATTTTACTGTAGCACCACACATTATGTTTAATAAATTTGTCTTGTAAATTAGTCTCCATCTGTGCAATTAGTTTTGTAATTAGTCTATATTTAATACTCCAAGTTAGTGTTCAAACATCTGACATGGACTATGCAATCAAACGGGCCCAGCTGTGTCATCGTCCGATGTGAATCAATCGCTCTCCAGTTACCTTTGTGAAAAAGAAGAGGAAATAAACAACAGAGGACAATCACTAGCTATAATGCCAATTAGAAAAAAAATATCAGTATGACAAGAATTTAAAATCACAAGTGCAAAAAATTATTTCTATATCTGTTAGAGAAAATATTGTACTATGCCTGATAAGCCAACCTGATAAGTTCAAGAACTTTCAATATTAATAGTTGAATACAAGAGAAAGCAGAAGTGCTTTCAATAATGCAGCTTTTTTTTCTTGCTGCAAAAAAGATAGCAATAACTGTAGAATTTATGTGAATTTTCCATGAGCATGGTTTTCCTTGAAGAGAAACAGAGTGCAGAAAGAGGGTGCACCACTGCTTAAACTAACCAGTACATCTGTACATCAACCAAGAAATAATAGCATCCACTTTGGAGGTGCAAATTTTGTATGGTAAGTCCTACCACTAGCTGGGTGGATCCAATGACCAGTAATCCGTTCTTCCAATATAGCATCATCAATTGCAAAGTTCAGGACCTTATCAACATTAGCACCTTGCTTTGCCAACATCTCATCGAGCTGCACAGGATGTTCAAAAAATAAGAGAGGGGGAATTATACTAATTCAAATAGTTTGTAAGACAATATGATATAGGAACATTTCTTCATGCTGATGCATTGATCGGGTATCTGATATTCTGTGCTTGAGTGACAGTTCTAGGGAATCCATCAAGAATGAAACCTTTCTGACACAGGGGTTTCTTCAAGCTTCATCAATAATCCCCACAACCAAGTCATCTGAAACAAGCTCCCCCTTAAAGAGAATGGAGTCAGAAAGAACTTGTTCATCTGGTTAGCATATAACCAGTGGCTAAATGGCACAGGCAATATTCATCCTTAATAATGGGAGACTGAGTTCCCTTTCCAGAGCCATGTGGGCCTACAAGATTTGTAGAAAAGGTGTCAAATTCTCCAAATCAAGAGCACTATATATAATAGAAATAAGAAGTCAGAATGCTATGAATGGGGAAACAAAAGATAGAACTGTTTTGTTTATTGCTCTCCAGAGAAAAGCACTATGACCTTATATCTCCCTATACAATACTACCTCTTTCATCCTGACTATCAGTACCAGAATAATATATCAAGTCGAATAGCATGACAACGAACAAGGCCTGAAAAGCAAGACACCATAAAACAGAGCAAACATTTCAATTTACTTGTCTTGAATGCCACAATTTAGTACCATTTTGTTAATGCAGATCCCTTTTTTGCCATGTAAATGCACAATCATTAGCAACAAAAACTAAAAACATAATTGCATAAGGGACCTCAGTCTTACAAAAATATGACGACAATACATACTCAATGGAACAATGAAAAAGTTGAATAAACAATACAAAGTGACATATCAGAGTAGCGTCTTCACTTGCATGCACAATGGGGGCACCCCCATCTTATACTGTCATGAAGAATAGGCTTTCACATCAGGCCAAGATGGCCAAGATTACCTCACCTCTATATTTGTTAAGTTAATCCTTGAAGAATTCTAAATTTAAGACAAAATCATCAAAACCGAAGAGCAGAGACCTAACCGACCAGCACATGCTTAATAATTACTCTTGCTATTCAGCCAGTGAAACCATCCTTCTGTTAGAAAATCATGGACAACCCACTTAATGCAAAATATAGACATATTTCTCTACCACAAATGCAGGATGAGAAATAGGGATTCACCAATTTTTCACAGCAAAGGAGAAAAATTTCAGCGAAACCATAGCACCAGCGGCGGCAAGCCGTGGTCTTTCCGTCCCTGCGGCACCAGGAACCATGCGGACAGGGATCCACCGAGCAGCAGAGGACGGAGGAGGGGTAGGGGGGAGGTCTAACGTAGGCTTGCTAGCACCCGCATGTTTGGTGCCATGTCCGCGTTCGGACGCAGCTCCCGCACCCCGTGCCCAGCATCACTTTCCACTTGCTCCATCCCGTTCCCCACCAGCGCCAGCGTCTGAAACCATGGCCCGTGCCCATCCTAGGCCCCGCACGGTAGAACCGTGCCCCACGCCCGCACTACAGAACCAGGACCCGCGCCCACCTGCCCCGCCTGCAGATGCACGCCGTGGAGGAGTCTGCAGGTCTCAGGTGCCGGCACGTAAACCACGGCGGCGCACCAGCAGGCGAACGACGGCATGCAACATCCGATCTACTTTTGAAATATCCAAATAAAACATTTGCAACATAAATCTAAAAACAGATGAAACACTTGAACACATGCGTGTGTAGCTATTACAACATGTGCAACATCAAGATCTACTTTTGAAATATCCAGATGAAACATTTGCACCATACTCCCTCCTCAGGATATAAGGCATGCACGTATTTTAAAATTCAAACTTTGTTATGTTTGACCAATAATAGTGTTAACATTAGATTTGTCTTTACAAAATACTTTATAATGATACATTTATTGTTGCCATAAATAACATACAATAGTATAAATTGATGGTTAAAATATGATCTTGAAGACCACACCAAATCAAATCACGCCTTATATCTTGGGACGGAGGGAGTAAGACAAACAAATGCAACATGAAGATCAACTTTTGAAGATCATATTTGGTCTTACTCCCTCCGTCCCAAGATATGCTTGCAACATGTGTATCTTGTAGCCATTGCAACATATGCATTGCAACATATGCTTGCAACATGCTTGCAACATACGTAGGTCGTGACATGCTCTTGTAGTCATTGCAACATATGCAACATGAAGATCAACTTTTGAAACATCGAGATGAAATATTAAACAAACATCTGAAACACTTCAAACATATGCTTGCAACATGCGTATCTTGCATTTGCAACATATGCAACATCCCAAATCGACTTTTGCAACATTCAGATTAAACACTTGAAACATAAGTCTGAAACGCCTGAAACACTTGAAAACACAGCATTCGCGTGCACGGCCACGACCTACCTGGCGTGGAACTGCAGTGGCGCAGGTTTCCCCTTCCTACCGACAGCGCGAGGTGGATGGAGGCGCAGGCATAGGTGTAGGCATATGCCTCCCAAGGCACAGGCGGCGCAGGCCTTCCCTGTCTCTCCTTCCACGACGGGCGAGGTGGATGGGAGCGTGACGTGGGCGCGCGAAGTAGCGTGACGTGGGGAGGGCCCGAGTGCCTCGTGGAAAGGAGCAGCACGGGAAGGGGCCGACCACACGGGAGAGACACCGGAGTAGGCACTTCATGCTGGGGAGGGAGCGGAGAAGAGAGAGCGTCCAGCTGCGGACCTTGCGACGGTAGGGTCGTCCAGAGGTACGTTGCAGTAAGGGGTCATGTCTGGAGCGAATAAGAATAAGTGGACGAGAGCTTTTTTTTAGAAACTTGAATGAGAGAAGATAGCTGGGCTGGCGTCCTCAGGAGCGTTTGGGTGGACGGACGCCGTCAGAGGCGCCCCTATGGCTTGGAGCGGCACTTCATACGACGGAGCAGCTCATGCATCAGATCCAACAACGGCACGTCCTCCAAATTTCCGCCATCTCCACCACTGCCGCAATGGGAAGAGCTCGACTCGCGTGCGTTGGCCGTTGTGTCAGGATCCGAAGAAGCCGATCTGACGAAGAACGAGATAAATTTAGCGCAAATCTAAAGGAAGACTGAGGGGAGATGGAGTAGGTTTCTAGTGGGCATGGTGCTTGTCCTAATTGGATTCGATGTGCGAAACTTCTTTGACAAAGGTAACTAGCCCTTGTTATCAGATGGGACTCCTTGTCCGAACAGAATTATAGCTGGGTTTCTTCGCTCTTCTATATAAACAAATATAATTGATCACATGAATCTGTGCTGAATATAATTCCCAATATTTGCTATGGCAGGAACTTGTACAAGCCCCAGCTGGTCCGACCTCCCAATTGATGTCCTCCTCCTCATCCTGCAACGCCTCGAGCTTCCCCAATCACTTGCCTTTGCATCAGTTTGCACAACATGGAGGGCTGCCGCCATGACCGCCGGTGTTCCTCGTTCTTGCACACCATTGATCTTGTCTTGGGCCCATCTTCAGAAAACGTTGGAGCAGGGGAAGTGCTCCTCAGCTGTGACCTGCAACTTGTACCACCTTCTCGATGGTAACAAAGACTGCGGTGTTAGTTTTCCACGCGGCTGCTTTACTGCGTGCTGTGGAGCCTCTCATGGATGGCTTGTTTTGGTAAACGAACTCTCCAATCTTGTGCTTTACAACCCTTCACCACGCGCATTATCCCTCTGCCACCAATCACGGATTTCTCATGCGTGGAAGCAGTCTACCGTAGCGGAGGGAGTTTGGAAGGTTACCATCTTGGAACGGGTGGAAGAGTCTATGGTTCAAATGAACTAGGAACATTGTTTTACCAGAAGGCGGTGTTGTCTTGCAGTCCATCCAAAGGTGGTGACTACATCGTGATGATCATCCATCGTGATTCTGATTGGCTTTCTTTTGTTAAGGCTGTTGACTTTCTGTGGATCGACTAGGGTAGATCTAGGCGGAGGAACACTTGGATCCGTGAAGCACATGCACATTTAGACCTAGAACACTACACCGAGAGGGAGATAGGGTAGAGAGGGGCTGGTGATGAACCTAAGCCTCCGGATGAAGTCGCGGTTGTGCTGGCCATCGCTGGTTCGGTGATGGAGGCAGCACACGGGCAGCGACGGGTGGAGTAGAGGTTGCACGGACGTCGATGCAGTGCGGTCGGGCGTAGCAGTGACGACGGCGAGGATCAGCGGAGCTTCCCGTCACTGGCTGCGCGCCCTCTTAGATCGGTCTAGGGTTTTGTCGGTGGGGTTCGCGGCTCACGATGAACCTCATACTTTGAGCCGCCGGCCCCCACCTCTTTATATAGCGCAGTGCGACGGGGGCGCACCAACCATGTAGGGTTGGACGTCCCCGATCAGGGCGCGTGACCAAGGCCCAATAAGCCGTGGTTAGGAGATCAATCTAACATTCTCCCCCTTGATCTCACTATTACTTTTATCTTTAAACTTTAAACTTCAATCCTTTTATCCTTACTCATTTCTTCACAGATGATGCATAGAGCATGTCTCATCGTTACGGTCAATCGCCGATAGATTTAACAGCTACAATGCACGTCTCTGATCTGAAATAGTTACTTTAACTTTTGGGCCCTTTATAGTTCAGGAATCATAGGCTTTCCCTTAAACCCATGCCGGCTACATGTTCTCTGAACACGTTGGGTGGTAAGCCTTTTGTAAGCGGATCCGCGAGCATATTTTCGGTACTTATATGCTCAAGACTTATCATTTGATCCCGGACTTTATCCTTCACAACATAATACTTTATGTCAATGTGTTTGACAGCACCACTTGACCTATTGTTGTGAGCATACTGTACTGCTGGATTATTATCGCAGTATAACTTCAGTGGTCTATTGATGTCGTCAACCACCTTCAAACCGGGTATGAACTTCTTTAGCCAGTTCACCTGTCCCGTTGCCTCATAACATGCTACAAACTCGGTATACATTGTGGACGATGTAGTGACGGTTTGCTTTGAGCTTTTCCATGAAATAGCTCCCCCTGTGAGAGTAAACACATATCCAGACGTGGATTTTCTATTATCTCCCGCATAATCAGAATCTGAATATCCCACTATATGGAGTGAATCAGATCTTCTATATGTCATCATGAGGCATTTCGTTCCTTGCAAATAACGCAAGACTTTCTTTACCAATTTCCAGTGTTCTATTCCAGGATTGCTCTGGAATCTGCCAAGTAACCCGGTAACAAATACCAAGTCAGGGCGCGTACACACTTGAGCATATTGCAAGCTTCCGACAGCTGAAGCATATGGAACCACTTTCATTTGATCGATCTCATATTGGTTTCTGGGGCATTGAAAATTCCCATATCTGTCGCCCTTGACTATAGGAGCAGGTGAGGGACTACATTTGTGCACACTGAATTTCTTTAAGACTTTTTCTATGTATGCCTTTTGTGACAGTCCTAATACCCCTTTACTTCTATCTCGGTGAATCTCGATCCCTAGAACGAATGAAGCTTCACCAAGATCTTTCATATCAAACTTTGAGGAAAAAACTTCTTTGTCTCCAGTAGTAGACTAACATCACTACTAGCAAGTAAGATATCATCCACATACAGGACAAGAAAGATAAACTTCCCATTCTTAAACCTTGCGTAGACACAATTGTCCTCAACATTATCTTTGAACCCAAAATTCTTTATTGTCTGATCAAACTTCAAGTACCACTGTCTTAAAGCTTGTTTTAATCCATAAATAGATTTCTTTAGGCGGCATCCCAAACGTTCTTTTCTTTCCATGACAAAACCTTTCGGTTGTGCCATATAAACATTTTTCTCTAAGTCTCCATTGAGAAATACCGTCTTTACATCCATCTGATGTAATTCCAAATCGTAATATGCCACCAATGCTATTATGATTCTGAAGGAATCCTTACATGAGACTGGAGAAAATGTCTCATTGTAATCAATCCTTTCTCTTTGTGTAAAGCCTTTTGCCACAAGTCGGGCTTTATATCTCTCTATATTCCCTTGAGAGTCAAGTTTTGTTTTGTAGACCCATTTACAGCCTACTGTTTTGGCTCCTTTAGGAATTATCTCTAAATCCCAAACTTTATTTGCATTCATTGATCTCATCTCATCTTCCATGGCCTTAAGCCATTTTGATGAATGATCACTTTTCATGGCTTCTTCAAATAAGGTGGGATCATCCTCCATTTGAAATTCTTCAGTGTTGTACACTTCATAATCAGCAGGAATAGCTGATTTTCTAACTCTTTGAGATCTTCTAGGGGCCTCCTCAATTGGCACATTTTCTGTTTGAGGCTGTTGTTGCTCCCCCTCATGTGTGGCAATAGGTTCTATAGGATCCTGAGGCACATGTTCCTCATCATCATTCATTGTTGCCACAGGCGGGATAACAACAGGTGCTGGCACCACAGTGTCTTGTCCTATTGGTGCAGCAACAGCAGGTAGTAAGAAAAATGGCTCATGAATGATCGGAGTGGGTGCATACACCCGCTTCTCTTCAAGGTCAATTTCTCGAGCTACCATGCTCCCCCTAATCATTTCATCCTCTAGGAAGACGGCGTGTCTCGTTTCCACAAACTTTATATGTCTGTTAGGACAGTAGAAACAAAAACCTTTTGACTTTTCTGGGTAGCCAATGAAATGACAACTCACTGTTTTGGGATCTAGCTTCCCAATGTTTGGGTTAAAAACTTTAGCCTCAGCAGGGCTCCCCCACACACGCAAGTGGTTAAGTGAGGGTACTCTTCCTGTCCACAACTCATACGGTGTTTTGAGCACCGACTTACTTGGTACTCTATTGAGAATATGAATGGCAGTTTTTAACGCCTCCATCCACAGACTCATGGGTAAAGTGGAGTAATTTATCATACTACGCACCATATCCATCAGGGTACGGTTACGCCTTTCAGCTACTCCATTCTGCTGAGGTTCACCCGGTGTTGAATACTGGGTGACTATACCATTCTCCTGTAAGAACCTTGCAAAAGGTCCAGGAATTTGTCCATATGGGGTATGCCGACCGTAGTACTCTCCTCCACGGTCAGACCTGACTATCTTAATCTTTAAATCATGCTGATTTTCTACTTCTGCTTTAAATATTTTGAATTTATCCAATGCTTATGTTCTTTCTTTAATTGGATAAATGTAGCCAAACCGAGAGTAATCGTCTGTGAATGTTATGAATGAATCATAACCATCCACACTTTTCATAGGAAAAGGACCACATATGTCTGTGTGAATAATCTGTAGAATTCCTGCGCTTCGTTTGACATCTTTCTTAATTTTCTTTACATACTTTCCTTTTATGCAATCTCTACATTGTTCTAACTCTAAGAGCTCTAATGGAGGAAGAATATCATTCTTAACTAGTCTTTCTATTCTCCCCCTCGAAATATGGCCTAAACGACAGTGCCATAATTTCAACAACGCATCGTGAGCTCTCTTTCGTTTTCTGTTTCCATTGTTCGATGAGGATACATTTTCATTCACATCACATACGGAATTCACATTTTCACGAAGTGATAACAAATAAAGTTCGTCTTGTCGGAAGGCAAGACCAACACATTTATTATTAAACAATATCCGACATTTGCCATTTCCAAAATGGCAATCATAACCATCATGGTCCAACTTTGATACACTAATCAGGTTTCTTTGCAAAGAAGGTACATAAAGAACATCTCTCAGAAAAATTATGAAGCCATCTGGAAGCTCTAGAGGAAGATCTCCTACGGCCTCAACATCTGCTTGTACTCCATTTGCGACTTTAATGAAACTTTCGCTTCTTTGCAAAGTTCTCATCGAACGGAATCCCTGTAATGAATTAGCAACATGAATAGTTGCACCTGAATCAATCCACCAAGTAGATTTTGAAAACTTTACATACAAGGATTCATTTACGAACGTAATAATGTTCTCACCTTTATTCTTCATAATCATCTTTAAGAAATCAGTACAATTCTTTTTATAATGTCCCATCTTCTTGCAGTGGAGACACTGGTCTTTAGCCACTGGGAATTGCTGGTTCTGAGACTGTTGCATGGGACCTTTTCCAGATGATTTGGAGGAAGAGCTATTATTATAGTTCTTTTTCTTATCTTTTAGGTAGTTGACAGAACCACCTTGTGAAACTTTTATTCTTTCCTCCTCCTGCACACACATGGCTATGAGCTTTTCTAAATCCCATTTTTCAGGCTGTATGTTGTAATTAACAACAAACGTGTCAAATTCTTTGGACAAAGAAGCAAAAATCAAATGAATAAGAAACTCATCCTTGAGTGCCAAATCCATTGGTTTGAGCTTAGATGCCAGATTGCTCATTCTCAGTATGTGCTCTCTAATTTCACTGCCGCCACCAGAGCACCTTTCTGTAACCAGCTGCTTGATCAGCTGGGTTGCATGTCTTTGAAGAGCCAGTGAACTGACTCTTTATTCTATCTAGGTACTCTGTGACCGCGTCACAGTCTGGAATTGAGCCCACAATCGCAGGCTCAATCGTGTTCTTTATCACTGCCAAACACTTCTTATTGGCAGTGACCCATTTCCTATGCTCAAGGTCATAGGACATCTTTACGGGAGCAAAATCCCGCTCTCTGTTCTGCCATGCAGCATCAGTCTCATCTGTCTCCCTCACCGGTGCCTCAGGTTCTTTGGGACACGGTGTGGTGACAACCCAGTCCACCTCAGCGAGGATAAAAGCCAGGTCTATTTTTTTTCTTCCACTCATTATAGTTATCACCTTTTAGAGTGGGGATCTCTTTGATACAACTCATTAAGTTGTATCCTCCTGAAAACACAATTCAAATAGGGTGAGAACAGATATAACAACAATAATTGCATGCCTTAGTTTAACGTTGGTCAAAATTAAAACATACAATTATTTTCTACACTAATTCTACATCACCGTTGGGCAGAAATAGAATTAATGTATAACAAAAACATTATAATATTGCCATTAATCAACGTTGGTCAGAATAACAACAATATTATAATCAATTTAAAACATATCCATTTTCAAAATTAAATTCTTCCGTTGGTTCGAATTTAATAATGAAAATTACATCTTTAAATACGCAGCGGAAACTTTAACATTTAATAATCTTTTTCCTATTTTCCAGAAGCAAACTTACTATTTACTAAACAAAAAAATATCGTTGGATAAATTTTGTACAGAAAATCAAACTGTTTTCTGGAAAATAAGAAAAACCAAAACTGTGACTTTACTATTTTATTTGGCCATTTTGGCCCAGCCAGCACACGCGCGGCCCACGGCCTGCTCACGCGCGCGCGCCAGCGCACTCGGCCCAGCTGCCGCGCCCCATCCGCGCGCTCCAGCGCACCCCCGCGCCCAGCCGCGCGCGCTCTCTCCCCCGCGCCCAGGCCGCAACCTGGGCCTGGGTCGGGATTTCGACCGAGCAGCAGCGCCCGCCTGGGCCAAAAGAGGCCCGAGCCCTCCTGGCAGTTGATCTCCGATCGACGGTGGAGCGCGCAGCTCGGGGCATCAAAAACCCCGGCCGACCGCGCCTCCCTCAGCCCTAGCTTTATTTTCACGCGCACACTCTCTCTCTTCGCCTCACTGCTCTCCTCTTCTCTCCTCAGTTCATCACCGAGCGACCACGGTGAAGCAGCGAGGTCCCGGCGCCGTCGCCGGCCCCCTCGCCGGCGTGCGCGCTCCCCAGCGGGTGAGCGCGCCGCCGTCGAGCGGCCTGGCCACGGCGCCCCTGTGGCCGGATCCCGACGAGCCGTGCCCCCTTCGGCCGGTCTTTCTTTTCCCTGCGCGCGCCGGCGTGCTCGACGGCGAGGTGAGCCGAGCCACCCTCTTCCCCTTCTTTTCCCCTTTCGGTTTCTTTGATTCGGATTTTTGAACGATTTTCCCGATTAGGGTTAGGGTTAGGGTTAGACACAACACTGTTTTTTCTTTTCCCCGAATCACCTTCAGGTTTAATTCGGTTTCCAGTATTCTCCCTATCCCAAAACCCGATCTAGGGTTTGGATGTGCGGTTCTTTACTTTTCCCGAACCATCATCGTTTCTCATATCCGAAGGGATCGAGTTTAGGGTTCAAACGAACCCTTTGTTGGCCGAAGCCCTTTCTTCTTTCTAGATCCACACTGGATCTCTTCATCTTTCCTTTTCTAATCGGTACCCGTTCTAGATCTACGTGCTAGTACCGCTCCGATACCATTGTTGACTTTCTGTGGATCGACTAGGGTAGATCTAGACGGAGGAACACTTGGATCCGTGAAGCACATGCACATTTAGACCTAGAACACTACACCGAGAGGGAGATAGGGTAGAGAGGGGCTGGTGATGAACCTGAGCCTCCGGATGAAGTCGCGGTTGTGCTGGCCATCGCTGGTTCGGTGATGGAGGCAGCACACGGGCAGCGACGGGTGGAGTAGAGGTTGCACGGACGTCGATGCAGTGCGGTCGGGCGTAGCAGTGATGACGGCGAGGATCAGCGGAGCTTCCCGTCGTTGGCTGCGCGCCCTCTTAGATCGGTCTAGGGTTTTGTCGGTGGGGTTTGCGGCTCACGACGAACCTCATACTTTGAGCCGCCGGCCCCCACCTCTTTATATAGCACAGTGCGATGGGGGCCCACCAACCATGTAGGGTTGGGCGCCCCCGATCAGGGCGCGTGACCAAGGCCCAATAAGCCGTTGCCATTGGGCTTATTGGTTAGGAGATCAATCTAACAAAGGCAGGACAGAGAAATTGGCAAGTGGCTTCAACTTTAGTTGTAAGCGAGAAAGACAAATATGCAGACTGTGCATACCATGATGGCAGATTCTACACAGTTACATTCCATGGAGTGGTGGAGAAATGGGATATCGACGGATCGAATGGACCAACAAGGGAGGTGGTGGTTGCCGCAAGGCGCCATGTAGGACTGATCCTTACTAGGCATTTGGTGCCTACACCATGGGGCGATCTCCTGCAGGTTCGTGCAATTCGGTCGGATGGATACCCGGATGGCATCAGATTCCAAATCCGCAAGGTAGATCTGAATGGATGCAAGAGGATTTCGTACAAGGATCTGATGGATCATGCTTTGCTCCTTGGATTGAATCACTCGGCATGTTTGCACACCAAGGATTTTCCTGGGCTTCAGGCTCAATGTGTCTATTTCTCTGTTCCCTGGATGGTGGAAACATTCCACTGGATTCGTCGAGGCTGCGTTTGGGGAGGTGTGAGGATTTACAACTTTGAACGCAAAAAGTTTGAGCGTGCTCTTCCCATTTGCTATAGTAAGGGATTTATCCACGTTATTCCTACTGAGGTCTGGATCACCCCGAATCTGTAATAATTAGCGCAAAGCAATCATTGATTTTCTACCCATGTGTAATTGTAAGGAATCGATTGACCCTCCTATACTGAGGTTGGGATCACCCGGGATCTGTAATAATTAGGCTTCTCTCATCTCATTTGCAATACTCCGTCCATTTCAAAATATAGCTACGTTTAGGTTTGCAAGTTTGATCAAGTTTATAAAAGAATATTCACATCTACAACACAACTTATAACATAAGTGCACCATAAAAACGTATTTCATGATTGGTGTGATGTTCTAGTTTGATGACAATCTTGATATATTTCATATAAATTTAGTTAAACCTGAGATAGGTTGGCTAGAACAAACATAAACGCAGCTATACTTTAGAACAAAGAGAATAGTAAGGAATTGAACAACCTTCTCACGGAGGTCCAGGTCACCCTGAATCTGTCATATCAGCGCAAAGCAATCATGCAATTTGATAAGGCATACTAACTATTAACACCTACTATTGACTTAAAAGGGCACAATACTAAAGAAAAAAATGGGTGGGCCCAACCATTTGTAATGATAAGGAATTGATCGACCCTATTACTGAGATCACCCGGAATCGGTAATAATTAGCGTGAAGCAATCATTATGCAATTTGGTGACCTCACTACTATTGGAAGGGCACAATTCAAGAGAGAGAAAAAAAGTGTGGGTAATTCTTCGTGTTATACCCAAAGTGATGTTTTGAGACTGCGCCAACAAAGTCATAGTGGAACATGCAAGATTTAGAAGTGGGAAACACAGAACAATGATTTTTTTTATTTTCTCCACGGCCATTCTTTCAGCTGACTGTACATCACTTTATTTCTCAACGGGGTAAGGATCGCACAATTAATTAGGAGAATTCTTTCGGAAGCTCACTGCTCTGCTTCCAACGTAGTCCTGAAATAAAAATAATAGAAAGATCTAAAAAAACTTCAAAAGATGTGCATTATATTGTATATGTTAGATCTAAGATACATCTGTTTTGAAGCTATAGGAACTGAGCCTAGTTCAATTGTTGGGAGGTGTCGTTATACACAACTATCACCAAAGTTTTGAGTCTTCTTCGACTCAAATTGGGTGCATATTTCTTATTTACAATGCCATGCTACATGCTATATTATTCAACTCAAATTGGTATAAATCTGGAATTAATAGAAAGAAAAACCACAAGGCCTAGTAATAACCTAAGTGGCCGAGTCTCATACTTTCTATCAAAGAGGTAAAGCAATTATTTTTATCCCTAAGTGTTGTTTTCTATACAAAACAATGACGGGAATGATAAATGATATCCTTATGTCCTTGTTATATCCTAAGAAGTTTTTATTTCTAATCAGGGAATAGTAGATAGTAACCAACCAGAAGAGTTTGCAAATTGGTTGCTCAATATTTGGACCAGAGAGTGTCACGCTCCCAAAGGACCCTCCCATAGCAGGCCGAACGGGCCAGCGGGGCCCTGCAACCCGGCGGCAGCCATGGCCACGGCATCTGCGCGCGCTAGTAGGAGGCGCGGCCTAGGGGCTGTGACCCATCTACCTCCACACCATCCCGGATTCTAGATAATTTAGGGAAATAAATATATTTAGGAAAAATAGATAGAGATTTTGTTTAGAAAAAAAAGAAATTTAGATTTTATTACGAAAAGAGAGAGTTTGTTTTAGGAAAGAAGAATGTAAACCTATAAGGACTCCTTGCTAGATTGCTGGGTGTGCATGTCCACTAGGGACAATAAATATATGAGCATTGTAACTATTCCAACTCAAGAACGAAATAAAGCCTTGTTCTTTACACAAATCTCCTCCCTCTCTCTCTTTTGCTCCAAGCGCCGCCGCCCCTCTTCCCCAAACCTGCGCACACGCCGTCGCCTCCTCGGCCGCACGGCGCCAGCCACCAGCGCTCCCCACGCCGCCCACCAGCCCTAACTGTGCCACCCAACTGGCCACCCCCAAGAAGGAGCAGGACACCTGGTATCCAGAGACCAAATCAATCCTATGGCCACGTCCACCACTGTGATCGCCTAGATGAAGAAGATGATGGGCATATTCTCTGTCAACATGAGCAACCGCTTCAACGAGCTCAACACGAACCTCATCAAGCTCGACCTCCGCCTCACCGAGCTATCGTAAGGCACGTGAGGCCACGGCCAAGGAGCTTGAGGAGGAGACCAAGCATCATGGAGGACGCCGGTCGTGCATTCCTCAAGAGGAAGCAAGAGGCTCCGACCACCACCAACCCCCTGATCTTGTGCATGTCGTGGCAAGCAAGTTGTTCATCATAGCTTCCACGTCTACGGAGCCACAGAGGAGCACCGCTGTAACACCCCTGGTGTTACAAGCACGCTTAGCACCTAGATTAATACCTAAGAGAAATTATTTAACAGGTTCCTTGGGTTAAAAAGAATTTTTAAACTTACATGAAATGATAAACGAATCTTGTGTGATTTACTTTTATGGTTATGAAAAAGTCAAATGAATTTTGGGGATAGTTTGCTTAATGTGAAACATGCTAATAAAATTGTAATAAGAGACATAGAATAAGTTGTTGGCGTGAGAAGTAGTTTTTATAAACCAAAGTACATTATAACTTATGTTAAAGGTGCCACTTTGGGCAAATTATATTAAGCAAAATAATTAGATAGTGCTTAAATGTTTTGCTACTGTGGGTTAATATAAAGAGTAGACTTTTGCATGCGATACTTGTAAGATGCAGTTAATAAGGTTTAGATCTTTTAAAAATTTTGACAAAAGAGCTAATGACTGCTAGTTCTAGCCTAAATATCTAAATTCTCTAAGTTCAAAATAGTGATAGACCATGCTATTTTGGCATTTAAATTACCACAAAAATACTTGTACACTAGCTTCACGTTTTTGTACTATGGGTTGCATCAAAGTGAGCACTTGAGCATGGTATAGGTTATAGTCATGTTGGGAGTCACGTTGCTCTCTGTAAAAATTGCCTAAACTTTGCTAGAACGCGCTAGAATCTTGACGTTGGCGCTCTGTTCGTGAACCGGCGCTCCAGTGACGAACTCAAGTTGGCATTCCTTTATCCTCTTCTTTGGTTGCTCTTGGGTCATGGTAGTTGCTCTGCTAGATAGCTGGTATGGTGCTCTTCAGGTTAGGGAAATTAGTTGAACCCAAACCTGATCGTTAGGAGCTTTTGCTTCACTTTAAAATCCGTGTTCGTCACCGTTCGTCGTTACTTGACCGGTGTCTGCGGTCACCGCGCGCGTAAGCTGCCGCTACTTGGCCGTTCATGGCCGACGTGGCGCTGTCTCGGCCGCTCATCCCACCACCTTGCCTCTCTGCTTGTGCCGTGGGACCCATCGAGTCCCATCTCCCTCTTCATCACGCGAGAGCAAGTAGCAAGTACCAGCAGTAGCTCCCATCAGCACATAGCAAAGCACGCACAGCAGCCGCATTAATCACATATAGATAGGGAGCAGCGTGCGTACCGACCGGTCACTGCTCTCACTAGACGCCACCGCTCACCGTCCTACTACCACTGTGAGCACAGCAACGCCATTCATGGCATGCCACCGAGCGTTGGCACAGCTCTGCCATGGCCATGCCGAGGCACTTGGCGCCCAGCTGAGCCTGCCAGCCGAGCTCGCCTCGTACTAATAACTATAGAAGAGCCGCTGCTCACCTCTCCTCCACCACGCCAACCACGCTGAGCCGCTCAGCTGTGCAGCCACCCACTCCTCGCTCATCTTCTTCCTCCTCTATTCTTGCACGGAGACAGCCGAGCCTCGTCGATCCCCGACGCCCGGTCATCTCCTCCCGAATCCTTCGACGGTGAGTACCTACATACCTTCCTCCACCCTTCCCAAGCTATGCCTTGACTTCTCCCTACATGTGCCTAGCTCTCCCGAGCTTCAGCGTCCATGGCGGACCGAAGCTGAGGACGATGAACGTGTAGCCTCTCTGTCTCCTCTGATATATTTTTTCCCCCCCTTTGGCCTTGAGGACCCAGCAAGCAAGCCGCTGCCCAGGTGCACTCCGTAAAGCCCAAAGGCAAAACCGGCCAGGTCCAAGCACGTGTTTGCATATCTTCCCTAAATGTCCTTGTTTATTTAATTGCACACCCACCTTGCATAATCTATATCTCCCACATATCATCCCCGATTCCATGGATTCTTCTTCCTAAATTCATCTTAAATCAATAGCTATCTCCCATAAAATTTTCATGTACAAAAGAGATGTTTGGTGCGTCGCCTTTTTATTCCTTGGTTATATTTATTTAATCTTGTATATATACTAGATGTTTAAATTAAGGATTAATAAATGCTTTTATATACTACTTGTTATTTGTTTAGTAATGGGTGTTTGTTTAGCATGTAGCATTGCCATCTGGGCCTTCCCTCCTGGGCCGGCCTGCCTTGCCGTGTGGGCTGACTCGCCGCTAGACCAGGCATGGTTGGGCGGGATCAGGTCCAGGTGGTCGTTTTTCTTTTTCTGTGCTTTTATCAATCTCATATTAAAAGCTGAGCACTTGTAAAATCCATAGTAAATTAAATAAAAATCGTAAAATGGTAAACTCAGTTTTGTTGAACTCTACATGACAAAATCTACCCGTTTAACATATAAAATACCATGTTTTGGTGCAAAATATTTACTGCAAATGTTTAACTAGTGTTTACTATAATTAATTAGATTAGTTTCTGTGCTCCAAAAATTATGAAATTTTTATGGTAGACTGGTGCTGATGTGTGTGATCTGTGGTAAAAATTTCATGTCCAATGGATACGTGTTTCCTGAGTTATAGATTTATCTTGTAGTGAGCTTTGTTTAATAGTTTTAGAGTAGTTAAAAATGTATAAGAATGAAAAAATCTGTGTCATCTAGATGTTATAACTGTTTGTATGTCCCTTGAACCTTTAATATAGCTCTAGTGTTTAATTAAATGTTAAGTCATGGATTTATCATGCGTCACATGCTTTCTTGCATAGAATCCTTGGATTAGTTGTAGTTAACTAGAACATTTGGCGCCCTACAGTGACTTGAGAACAAAAATCTATTTATGTGTAATGGCTCCATAAATTGATGTGGTAACGCTAAAATTTTAAGCACGTACATTGATTGCCACCATCACCATAGCGCAGTACCCAATATCCAACATACCACACCAATAGATACATAAATAACACACTATGAACCACATATAGCATGGTTTGTATGACCACCCCAACCTATGGTTATATTCAGCCTCACATTAGTTCGTCATCAGAATTCATTACTATAAACAAATTAGCAGGTAGCTTAGAAGTCTGATCCAAATGCACATAGAGATCATTAGAGTAAGTTCATAATGCTCGAGAAAAAAAAAGAATACAAAACTATGCAGCCTGCAGGTATAAGGTTCTCAAAACGCAGCCGTCATAGTGGCGAGTTCCCTAGACGTTGAACGCAAGACATCAATCAGAGAAAATAATTTGTGGAAAAGTACATAATTGGAAACCTTTGATCTAGTTGATTAATTCAAAATTATGTACTCCTCTGTGAAAGCACATGGAGATTGTTGGAATCGAAAGATAGATCCTAGAAGAAATCCTATCATACATTTATCATTTTTTCTAGTTTCTAAGGTAAGTTCAATACCACATTGTTCATCCAGATAAAGTCAAACACGCAACTTTTTTAGGAAGAGATGAAGGCTACATTTATTAGATCTTCAAATTACATGATATACAGTGAGCCTCTACTTCAAGCTTTCAGATTATTGTTGGGTCGTGTTACTCATGCTATTCAATCTAAAAGGATTAACTGTAAGTGTACCAATCATTAAGAGTAGTGAAGGGGCACTACCTATGAAGGTACAGCTCAAAAAAAAACCCTTGGAAGCAATTGTGTAGAAGACATTATCAAGAGAATCCTTTGTGGAGGTTACACTTGCAGGTGAAAAGTGCTTGGAGTATTTAGCAACTCACAATAGCAGAGCCTCATATCTCAAGGGAAGGCAGCAATGTCAGTGTACCTGACAAGGTTAATTAAGCAGTACCATAGAAGAAGAGCATGCCCTGTAAATAGAAATAAAAGAAGACACATTCAAGTCTGAATGAACAACTGAGCCATGCACTGTGGTAATAACATTGTTGCTTAAGCACAGGTGAGTAACCGATACTAACTGACACCATTTAGGAAGAGAAGACCAAAGATAACTCATTGGAAGTAAAAAATGCTTCAGATTGGTCAACAGGTTTCACTTCGCCTTAACCACAAAACTGTATCCTACACTGTAATTCTATTTGAGCGAAAAATGTTAAGGAAAATAACATATACATGAACCACAAGAGCATTGGTAAACGTAGGATTCTTCAAATAAAAAATAGAACAGTTATGCATTAGCACAGATCACGGGAGAAATTACGAACAACTAATCTATTACCAGCTTCCACGATGAGGACAAGCAGATACCATTTAGCTACATTTCAGTAGCATAGCCTAACCATGACTGGATATTGTATACAAGGGAATAAAAATTCAACAGCTAATCTATTCAGCAGTTTATAGTTGAATAAACAGAGCAATGCAAGAGTGCATAAACTAAAAAAATGCATAGATCTGAGGTTAAAAAGCATGCGCGACAACCTGTAAATTTGAATGAAAGAACAGCAGTAGAGTAACACACCTGTAGAGAAAATAAAACAATTTCTCATAAGCTACTGTTACTCTAGCTAGGACACCTGATTTTACATTTAAGACCTTATATGGTATAAAAGTAACCATCGTCACGTCTCAGTACATAATCTAACTGCGTGACTGGGCATAGACCTATACAAATTAATAGTTTTGACCAAACAGATAATTATGGGAGGACCTCTTCCCTGAGGAGCTAAAGGTTGGATGGGTGGCAAGGTAGTTCCTTGTCCATTGGTGGAAGGACCATTTTGCTCAATTCTTGTCTAAGTAGTATGCCAACTTATGCCATGTCCATGTACCTGCTCCCTGGTACTGTTATTGAAAAAATTGATAAAATCAGGAAGAGATTTTTTTGGCAAGGAGGGGGGATGAAAAAGAAATATCATTTGGTGAAATGGAAAATTATTACAAAGCCAAAAAAGAATGGTGGTTTAGGTATCAAAGAAAATGAATAGAAGTCTTTTATGCAAATGGTGGTGGAAGTTGGAACATGAAGAAGGGGTTTGGCAAGAAATTGTTAAAAGGAAATATTTGAAAAACAATTGGATTTCTCAGATTACCCAAAAGCCATATAATTCCCCTGTGTGGAATGATTTGTTCAAAATAAAACACATATATGTTAAAGGGAGAATAATGCGGCTTGGAAATGGAAAGAGGATTGATTTTTGGCATGATACTTGGTGTGGGTCTCTTCCTTTGAAAGATAGATTTCCCAACTTATATGATATTTGTTTTGATAAAAAATGCTATGTGCATACTATTTGCTGTCGTAGTTGGAGACTCTTTTTCAGAAGATGGCTCTCAGAAGAATTACAGAATCAGCTGCGAGAGTTACATGATATGCTTTTCAGATATAAGACTAATGAAAAGGTTGATGGGGTAACTTGGAAATGGGAGAAATCTGGTAATTTCTCTGTAAAATCAATGTACAAACACTTGTTCACGAATGATGAAGGGGATGGGAACAAACAGCTTTGGAAAGCTAAGATACCTCTTAAGGTCAAAATATTTATGTGGCTGACTTTGCAAGATTCTATTCTGACCAAAGACAATTTGCTCAAGAGAAAATGGAGAGGTAGCCCTGCGTGTACATTCTGTCAAGACACAGAATCTGTCAATCATTTGATGTTTGAATGCCCTGTGATGAAATATGTTTGGAGCATTATGGCCTACATACTTGGGGCAACTGTAAGACCGAGTTCTTTTTCTCAGTACTGGATTTGGATCAACCGGCACTTGCCTGGTGGAAAACATGTGTTCTTTGTTGGGTTGGCAGCAGTTTGCTGGTCAATTTGGAAAATAAGAAACAGCATATGCTTTGAAGGAAAAAGAGTCAAAACTCCCACTGAGATCATTTGCCTAATTTGCTCCATGTTAACCTACTGGGCAGGTTTGCAGAAGGACGCAGTCTCGACGCAGATGGAACATGGAGCGGAGGTCCTCAAGGCTACGACGCTTCATTTTCACCAACATGGGAGCGTGGATGGAGGAGATAATCGCCTGGTAGTGATATGATACTTCGACCTTCAGAAGGAGAAAGGTGGCTTCGTTAGAGGACCGATCGCAGCCTGTGCGCTGGCAGTATGTTTTGCCAACGGGCATGTAATAAATTTAGACTAATCGGGGACTTGGTGTCTGCGGGCTGTGATGAACGGTTTTTTGAGTTTTTGTTTTGCGCGAGGAGGGGTTCTTCTGTCAGGTTTACCCGTTGGTTTGAACCCTCTGTGTTCATTCCAATGTGGCTGTCGGCATGTCTGTTACGTTTTGGGGGTTGGGTTGTTACTGTTATCGAACTCTTGTAATTTCGTTGCTCTCGGGTAATGAAATTCGGTTTTACCGTTTTGGAAAAAAAATAATACCAGAATTATTGACATGAAAATTTCAATTCTAGAGAACTCACTTCTATCAGGCAAATCCAGTGGCAAACTGGGGCAGGAAAACACATTGGCAGACTTGCCACCGTGAAGAGAGATCCCCAGTCTGAGATCTGAACATGCAAAAAAAATGTTAGAACAAATGAAAACATATACTGCAGTTTGAATGTTGAAGTAGAGCCCAATTGCTTCAGTGCCCAAGCAACTACAATGGACATCATAACCAAACCCTTCAGTTCATCTGGTGGTCCAATTGAGCAATCTCCTATGTATGAAACAGATGCACGGGTCAAGCCTTCAGATGCCTCTACTGAACTTTGTTTGTGCCGATGATTTCAGTTGAGACACTTGTGGCCCATTGAGAAGACATACATCTCATTTGAATGCAGTGCAGCAGAGCATGTGAACAGGGATCGTTTGGAACAAATGCAACAAAATGTGATGGATGATGATTTTACAAATATTTTTTTACTCGTCTCAAATATAGCAAAGCATTGCGGCACCACATGTAACTATGAAGGGAAAAAAATCATGGTGCGACGGCATGACCTGCACAAACGCAGTTCCTCCTCAGTGAAGCATTGGAGTCCTGGACGGGTAGGCAGAATTAGAATTTTTGGAATAGTGAACACTAAGCTACCCAGCTTTATAGAGTTGGATGAGCGAGGTCAGAACGTTTCAAAAATAGAGAAGTCAGAAATCCAAAAGAAATTGCTCGTGAGGTTCGTGCTCCCTGCCATTCCACAACATTGAATTTAAGCAGGTCACAGATAATTGCTATTCATCAACAGCAAAAAGCATAATATCTAATTTCCTAGAAAAAACATAGATAGTTCATATTCTTGAGTTGACATGTAAAACAGTGCAAAAGGCATAGATGAGCAAAACATAAGGATCACAAAGGTACTTTCAGGGAGTGATAAGACCAAAAGTATAGTAACTTTAACTAAAGAATTCATCTACTGACAAATTTATTCAACAATTTAGATACAGTTTTACAACAAAAAAGACCAAAGATAAAACCTATTATCCAGTATGCATATAATAAATTAATGGCACATCTAAATCGATAATCTTGTAGCCTCCTGTAGTGCCATCGTGGTCAGGAAAAATCAAATCACGAGCATCATCATCTAGTGGCAGGTTGGGGCATGCTAATACACGGCCATACTTTCCACCATGAGAAGAGATTGCTAGTTATGTCAATAAGCCTGAGATATGAAACATGCAAAACATCTGTTAACCAACACTTCATTATGAATACTGAAATTATGCCACTGCAAAATAAAAAAAGGTGAAAGAACCATCTGCTGCATTTACTTCAGTACTCTATGGCTTATACGTAATCAGCATGGTGATCAAACATTGAAATTGATGGTATTTATCTCTAAAGATCATGATAAGGCTGGACAGGAACTTCTGGTATTGAATTTACATATCAAGGCCAAAGAATTGACGTACTCATGCTTTCTGAAAACAAGCACAGTTGGAGTACCTGGAACAGGCCCAACCTTGAGCGATGGAGAACAATGACGCATTGTCTCTTTGGGTGAGGATCAGTCAACTCCTTGAGACGCACTTGCTTGGTACCAGCAAGAATTCACACTGCTGATTACAGAGACAGAAACATAAGCAGGAGCTAATCCAGTATATATATCAAATAGCTAGCTAGAAAATAGAAACACAGGTCGATGGACAGGAAATACAACAGAGTAAATTACTGACACCACACTGTAGTTTAACAAACTGATAGGCCAACTACTCCAAAGTTATAAAGAAATGTCAGAACAAAACCGTAAAGAAGGGCAGAGCACAGGCATGATCTTCATTTCAGCAGGAGCATCCCTATACAACAAAAATCCTAGTTGGTTGCATACACTTGTTTGCAAGTAAATCAGATCAGAATATAAATCCTCCAGGACCTTTAGACGCAGGCGTTTGCTGCAAGCTTTAGACTGGGGCGTTTGCAACTTGCAGCAGTCATTTCTAATCTGCAACTTACAACAGTTATTTCACAATATATTTAAGTAATGGATTGACCCAGCTATAGCAGTTGACGTGGAAGGAGGCAGCGTGAGAGCATCTCACCTCTGGCGGATCCGATGGTGCCAGCTGACGAAGATCAACGAGGACGCCGGCGAGCCCGTGTAACAAGGCCGCCTGCCCGCCATTGGATCCGGTCTACCCTCGCGCCCGCGGATCCAGTAGCCTGCGTGCCACTCGAGGTCAGAGGTCCCCACTGCGGCAGATTTGAAGGAGGTGCCAGAGATCTGAAGAAAAGCAAGCCACCGGTTCTCATCGCGAGTGGAGAGTCCAACAGACTGCTTGTGCGGGGCGCCGGGTGATGGCGCCTCCAACCCATGGATCCACGGAGGTTCGTGCTCCCTACGCGCTCGAGCTCGCCGCCTCCACCCGAGCCGCTTCCCTCGCTCCTAGCAACGGAGAGAGATGGGATGTAAATAGAGAGAAGGGGAAAAGAAGACAGGAGGGAGAGGGCGACAGAGGGGAGATAAGGCCACGGTAGCTTGGCGGAAGAACACCCGTGGCCGTGGTACGTGGAGGAGGTGGACGAGCACGACGGCGAGCCGGGAGGTGCGTGTGGCGAGCTACATCGGCTCCACACCATGGGTCCATCGGAAGCTGGTCCTCCCTGGGCCGCCACCACGCTCGACCTCGGCGGTGGCGCCTGAGCCGCCTCCCAAGCTCCTAGCGGAGGAAAGAGATGGAATGGAAAGTGAGAAGGGGAAAAAGAAAGGGCTGATTCCCCGTAGGCCATTATAAAAAATACACCTTCCTTATACAGAAAAGTTTATGTTCCTATCGACCACCTGTTCACAAATTTCGTTCCCTATGGGCCACTGCAGTCATCTCCGTTAGAGAACCGTTGGACGTGAGTGTCAGTTTTTTCGATTAATGGCCATTCTACCCCTACTTCCGCACCCCGCTCTCTCCCGGCAGCCTCTGCGACCGTGAGGAAGAAGGCAGCACGTGCCCCGAACCGCACGCTTTCACCCGCCTCGGAGTCTCCGACTCGCCGTCCAAGTAGACGGCCACCTCCGCTTCCTCCTCGTGCTCGTGGCCATGGTCCCCACCGTCCCGCGCGTGCGCCATCGCCAGCTCAAGACGCGGCGGCGGCCTGTGGTGCCAGACTGCCGGTGTTGCTGTTGCCGCCTCCGCCGCTCCTGTTTCATGGGGATTGAGAGTCCAATGCGGATGCAGACGCAGCCTCCCCTCACCCCACCGGGGCACAGGCGTCGTCCGCCGGGCCAGTACGGACAGCGACGCACTCTTCCCCAGGTGGCGGCCGTCCACTCGAAGAGCTCGACGCCGGTGGTGGTGTACTCCACGTGCTCAGGCCGGGGCTGCAGGCTGCAAACTCACGGCGGCGTGACCGCCCTGCTAGGCCTCGCCGGCGTCGTGAAGACGTCGGCTCACTCCCACGCATCGACGCGCCCCGCGGCGTCCATCGTGTACACCGGCTCCCCGCTCCCGTTGACATTGAACTGGCAGAACATCATCATAGTTACCTGGACTTTGCTGTTAGGTTGCTAGCACAACGACATTCTGAACCTGAAGCAGGAAGACTGGAAGAGAAGAATTTGATCAGATCACTTAACTGGGTAGGAGGCGTTCTTCTCTGGATACAATGAGGACTCCACGAGAGACGTCGTCCCACTCCCACGCGTCGACGCACCCCACGGCGTTCATCGTGTACACCGGCTCCCGTCCGCGCCGGAGGACGAGGTGCGCACGGCGTCCACCCAGCACCGCCCAGCCGCATCGGCGTCGAGCAGCGCCCACTTCGCGTCACCGGCCCGCATGAGAAGGAGGGATGGCAGATGAGCAGCATGGCATACCCGCCGCATGAGAAGGAGGGAGCCGCCCTCCACGGCACCAACACGACGGCGGCCTTCTCGTGTAGACCTCGTACCGGAGCCTGCCGGGCGCGAGCGTCTCCGTTGGGACCAGCACCTCCTCGCCGCCATCTTCGGCAAAGCAGAACCACAGGCCGAAGTTCTCAGCACAGCTGTCCGCGCCGTGGCGAGAAGGAGGAGGACCTACGCGCCCATGACCAGGTTCAGGAGGCTCTGCGCGGCTGACGGATCGCGTACGCCTGGCCCTCCGCCAGGCTCAGGAACTGCACCACCGAGAGCTTGGCGCTCCCATCGTCGTCGCCGCGGCCGGCCTATGCCAAGACGGTGCCTAGGAGCAACTGTTGGCGGTGGCATTCAAGGAACCACTGAGTTTTTTTTACAAGCCACGTCAGCATAGGGCAGAATGGACATTTCATCCTCCAGTAAAGGCACGTTAGATGCAAAGTTCATCGTAGTGGCTCATAGGGGATGAAATTTGTGAACCAGTGGTCGACGAGGAACATGAACTTTTCTAGTGTCGTATAAGGAAATTGCATCTTTTATAATGGCCTACAAGGAATTCTCTCAAAAAGAAACGGGAGCGAAAGAGAGAGAGGGAGGAGATAAGGCTAACTGGGGGGACACCAGTCCGTAGGTGGACGGAGGAGCGCCCGTGGAAGAGGCGCAGGAGCGACGGTGGCGAGCTGGAGACTAAGAGGGACGCGCGCGCGGCGATACACAAGGAGTGGCGGCGGGGAGAAGAGAGAGAGAGGATGGAGAGGAATGAGGGGATTGGGCGATTGGCTAGGGTTCAGGTTCAATGAACTGGACTGCGGGTTCATTTCCGAAAAGGCGAAGGGTTTTTTCGCAAAGCCTGCATAGGCACGTGTCGACATAGAAATGAGCCACGGATGCTTCAAATTCTGTGGTGCAAGGAAACCCGAGTGGTCATTAATCAACCCTGATAACCAACTCGCGAGTATGTTCTGACGAGAGTATGAGAGCGGTTCTTATCAATGATTAGCTATCTTAATCCCCTTCGACGTGTTGCTTGTTCTTTGAGTTTTGTAATACCTGTGTGTATGCTTGTTGACTGAGACATGCGCTGCATTATGCATATCATAATAGGAACGGTGATGGATCGATGGATTAACTGGTGTTAAACCTAAAAGATGGTGCAACGGTGAACAAATCATAAAGATAGAATACTAACTTTTGGTTTTATATTACCCAGGAAAGCCTCAGCGCATACCCTCTATTATTCTGCACTTTATTTTATGCTTGTGCATTAAGTTTCAAGGAGTTGAATGAAAACCACTTTCATATATACATCTTTGTCCTATAAGTCTTACTAGTATGATAGGATCATGTAGATTGCTATTCTATAGGAACCCGACAGAAGTCGAGTGATTGTCTGTCACTCGCGAGAGATAGAAAATATATTATTATTATTATTATTATTATTATTATTATTATTATTATTATTATTATTATTATTATTATTATTATTATTATTATTATTATTATTATTATTATTATTATTATTATTATTATTATTATATTACTATCATATAGAATATATATGAATAATAATTGGAGATCGGGCGGGACTGGACTTGGATGGACTTGGACTTGGACAACAGAGCGGGGCTCTGGTTGCATTTGTCTCGTTTGTGTCGATTGAGGACCGTCCGTTGCATTGGACACTAGTCAGGTCACAGACTTATTATCTTGATCACATACTTGCTTATGAGAGTGTGTAACGGATCAACGTAATTATACGAGATTAAGTCAGAAAAATCTTCCACCGAGGCGGTTAATTTACCAGACTTAAACCCGTATAACCCGAGATTCCGTGAAATCACGCGGGATTTCAAACCAACCAACGTACAACCAAGATCATACTGATTTAGCAGCCCCAGTTCACATGATACATAGAGTTTACAATAAAAGTGGAGTACATCGGAGTTCTGAATAAAAGTTATTACAACATAGTTCAGAATAACATAGCGGAAGCAAGTAGTTTTACACACACACTTAGTTCAAATACAGTGCCAGTAGATAGTCATGGTCCACAAAAGCAGTAGATAAGACGAACAGAGTGACCCTTGCCCAAGGTCCTAGTTGTCGCCTATCGCCGGATACAGACAGTTGGAGCAGTACCCAAAGTACATCTGACCATCTGCAACAACAATGGGAACAACACCCTGAGTACGAGAATGTACTCAGCTAGACTTACCCGTCAAAAACCAGAAATAAAGGACACCAAGGATCATGCAAGGCTTTATAGATTGGACTGGCTTGACTCATTTGCGAAAAGCATGAGTTGTTATGAAAAACTATACCAGTACTTTTTGCATCACTTTTAGTACAACCTATTCCAGCTAGGTAAGCATCTATTACTAAAAACAATCACTTGATTCATCATTAACAATCTAGATTACCATATCAGGTTTAGCATTTCCAACATCATTCACTTAACCATCAGTGTTTCTTTAATGTTACTACGATGCCATAGCTCGAGTCAAGTGCTCACTAACCGGGAGCGACGGTGATTCGAATCGAATTCCTATCCAGCTGGAGATTTATTCCTCACACAAACCCTGCTTCCCCCGTCAGGGTCGCGTAGATCACCAATGACACTTTCCAAGAAGCCACGGGATAACAATCATGGATCGCACTACCTAGGGACCGCCCGACTGCTAGGACGCACCTTGGGCTCACTCTTCGCGTCCCCGTTACATCCACTTCAACACCAGTCTGCCAACCCGAGTTTATCCCGGCTCGAAAAGTGTCACTAGCTTTGCGATCGAAAGGTACTTTATCCGGCCAGCTAAATGTGAGGCATGCGTTCAACATGACAAGAGGGACGAGCAACGATTGGTCCTTAATCGACACAGACGGAATCACTATAGTCCAAAACCCTATAAAACTCCGCCCGATCTTCGTTTATCCATCAACACTTGGTTACTTTCCATGATCACAATTACAGCTAACCATAATCAGGTATCCACCTATAGCTTGCAGGTGACAGGAAATCACCCGACTTCTACCGGTCTAAGCATGGCTAAGCAATTAACTCGTTCATGACCTAACAGGGTAAAAGGTAATCCGGGGGCCAAGGTAATAATGCAACAACGGTTTCACTCAACTCCTATAACTTAATGCAACAATATATATATAACTATAGTTCATGTAGTAAGGAACAACTTTTATAAAACAGGAGACTTAAAATGCTCCGGGGCTTGCCTTTTTCGAACGAACTAGGATGGTGGTCAACGCACTCTGGCAGTTCCTCGCCTGACTCTTCTTCCTCGGGCACCTCCTGTGCCTGGGGTTCCTGCTGATCCGTCCAAACTTGCTCCTCCGGTACTGCTACCTGTGACTCCTCCTGCGATCCTGTATGATGCAAGTGCATAAGCAAACATACGAAGAATGCATCGAATTGTGGTGGAGTGCTTTGATGATATGAGATGCAGATGAGCACATAGAATGAGCAGTTCGAATATAATTATTTCTTATACAAGGTAGTCAACGTCATCCAAGAACATGTACCCTAAAACATGCACCTTATCCTTCTATTAGTTAGCCTATCATCTACACATATAAGTGAACCTAAGCTACCAAAGCTTACCAATCTAACTCATCCATAATATCAGCAAGGCATAATGATGCTTCAAAGATACACCAAACATATTTTATTTCTCTTAATTTCTCATAAAGAATAATATTTTATTTCCTATTTAACTAGGGTTATACACCAACACCTATTTTTGGTATAGATAAAAATCTACAAAAATTACAGTAGATTACTCTTACCCTAACTAACCTACTACTAAATTTTCATGAGAATTGCATGTGTAAAACTGCCTATACAAAATAAACAAGTTATAGCCTAAATATGAGCATGAAATTATTTTGTACTAAAAAAATATCAAACAATAGATTTCATATTTTTTCTATGTTACTAACAGTAAACTAACATACTACAAAAATTATCACATGTATGTTCTATACAAATTTAGCTCTCTACTAAAAATAACAAAGATTATCAATTAAAAGCATTTGAACTACACTTCAAAAATTTCTCATAGAATATGCTTCACTAATATTTTTCCTAGAAAGTACATCACTAATAAAGATTAAAGCAACAAGAATCATATTTTTCCCTTCATTATTTTATTTACTACACATTTTCTAAGATATCAGCATTTATAACAATTAAATAAAGCTACACAGAAAAGTGTCACAATTTTATCATGAAATATTTTTAAACTGTAGATCTATTCAAGAGGAACATTTCAAAATTTGTTTTATCATTTTTGAAGCTATAAATCTTGAGATATGATTTTTCAAAGTTGTTTCAAAATTCTGAGGAATTATTTTCCTTAATTCTTTTAAAAATTCGCCGATGAAAACGCTGAATACACCCGGTGCAGTGCACCCACACACGCTGACACGCGGGACCAACGGGTCAACGGACCCCACCGACCAGCCAGAGCAGCGCGGGGGAGGCGCTGACCGGTGGCGTACTCGCCGCCGGTGAGGTCTCCGGCGACGGGGAGGGCACCAACGTGCTCCCCGCACCGGGACGCACCCAGCGCACCAACTCCGAGCGGCGCGGGAGCTCCGGAGGAGGCTCGCCGGCGGAGATGGCGGCACGGCGGCGCGGGAGCTCGTCGGCCGGCTAATGCAGGCCACGGGGGCGACCGAGAATGCGAGCGCGAGCACCGCTAGGCGAAGGGGAAGCGGATGCTCGAGACCGGAGGATGCATGAAGGGCCAGGGAGCTCTGGCCATGCGCGCCGGCCAACGGCGGCCATGGCGGCAGTGGAGGAGGGGGGCGGCCATTTGGCCCTCACCTGAGCTCGAGCGGCGGAGTGGAGGCGCGCACGCGGTAGAGGGAAGCGGGGCGGAGCTGAGGCCGGGAGGAATCGGCCGGAGAAGCAGCCACGAGCGCGAACGGCGGTGGCGGAGCTCTGGGAGCCGGTGATGGCACAGCGGTGCGCTGCTGCTGCTGGCGGGGCGAGAGGAGGAATGGAGGGCGTGCAGCCGAGGGAGGAGCGGGCGCGGGTTCAAGGCGCGTGGCGCGGGGGACGCGGGGGCCACCCGGGGCGCGTGTCGCGCGGCGTCGCCGTCGCTCGGCCACGCGGCGGCCGAGTCCTGCCGTGGCGCCACGGCGCTGCGCGCGGGCGCGCGCGCGCGCGGGGAGGAAGCCGGCGCGGGGCGCGGGCCGGGCTGCCAGCGCTGCTGGGCCGAAAGGGTGGCTGCGGCCCACTAAAGAAGGAAAAGCATTTTTCTTTTTCTAAATAAATTTTCAGATTTCTATATTTGTTTCAAATTTGTATTTGAAGATGAAAAAGAGGTTTTTAGAATTTTTGTCTAAAATAAAAGTTGTTCAAAATTTAATTCTCTACAACTTTCATGTCGGGCACTTTTCAAAATTCTAAATAGATTTTGAATTTGGGATTTAAAGCTAAATTTTTAAGTAAAAATTTATTTTTCTAGAATATTTTTAAAAGCAAAATTTGAAGGAATTTGAATTCAAGTGTTGCTCCAAAAATCATGTTTATTTATTCTAGATTATCTAAAATTGTAGCTACACAAAATTTCACCACTCTTTAGCACTTAAATGCTGAATTTGGGGTTTTAAGTAATTGTTTTTTTTTTCAACTTTAAATTTAAAAATGGTCTATATTGCATGCAATGATAACCATGTATGAGATGATTATGACTAGTGCCTTAGATGCTAATGCATGCTTAACACCCAGGGGTGTTACAGCCCTCCCCCCTTATAAGAATCTCGTCCCGAGATTTTGAGTTACGAACCATTTATCATAAAAATCTTTATACGCGGTTTGAAGATATTCTCCCGTTTCCCATGAAGCATCACTCTCATCATGATGGCTCCACTGAACCTTGCAGGTTGTTACCACTTTATTCCGGGTGACTCGGTCCTTTGTATCTAGAACTCGAACCGGTTGTTCACGATATTCCAAGCCCGCCTTGATCCGAATACCCTGCGGTTCTATTCTCTCTTCCGGAACACGCAGACATTTCTTCAACTGGGATACGTGAAAGACAGGAAAGATCGAACTCATCTCTTCTGGCAACTGCAACTTGTACGCCACGGGACCCTTTTTCTCTATGATCTGGTATGGTTCGATATATCTAGCAGATAGTTTCTGCTTGATTCCAAACCGTTTCTTCTTCATGGGGGTAACTTTCAAATAGACATAGTCACCCACTTGGAAATCCAATGGTCTCCTTCTCTTGTCTGCATAACTCTTCTGACGGGACTGTGCAGCTTGCATGTTTTGCCGGATAATACGGACCTTCTTCTCTGCCTCATTTACAAAATCAATTCTATAAAACCTTCTTTCTCCAGGCTCTACCCAATTTAACGGTGTTCTTCACTTCCTGCCATATAAAGCTTCAAAAGGTGCCATCTTGATACTCTCTTGGTAACTGTTGTTGTAAGCGAATTCTACCAATGGTAACCATGATTCCCATGAGCCTCTGGATGACAGTACACAAGCTCTAAGCATATCTTCAAGTACAGCATTAACTCGTTCTGTCTGCCCATCTGTCTGCGGATGGTAAGCCGTACTACGAATCAAACTAGTACCCAAACCTTTATGAAGATGTTCCCAAAAATGAGAGGTAAACTATGAACCACGATCAGACACGATCGTTTTTGGTATACCATGTAATCGGACAATCTCAGCAATATACTTTTCTGCATATTGAGGTGGTCGGAATGTTGTCTTAACTGGCAGAAAGTGAGCTGTCTTGGTGAGACGATCTACTATTACCCAAATAGAATCGTGTCCCTTCTGTGTGGTGGGAAGACCAGTGATGAAATCCATACTTATATCATCCCATTTCCAATCGGGTACAGACAAGGGTTGCAGAAGTCCTGCGGGTCTCATGTGAAGAGCTTTAACTCTACAACACATGTCGCAACGAGCAACGTATGCTGCAATTTCCTTTTTCATCTTAGTCCACCAATAACGGGGTCGCAAATCTTGGTACATCTTACTACTTCCGGGGTGAATAGATAACTTGGAATGATAGGTCTCATTCATCAACTTGTTCTTAAGCTCTCTATCCTTAGGTACCACTAGGCGATCCTTAAACCATAACACTCCTTGGTCATCCAATCGAAAGTGTTTGGTGGGTTCTCTCTTCATCTTCTCCTTAATATGAAAGATTCCCTTATCTGTCCTCTGACTTTCAATGATCTGGTTTTCCAGAGTATAACAGATCTGAATATTATGCAACACAGCAGGATGCAACAATTTGAACCCTTCTTCAAACAACGGTTGCACACCAATAGCATGTGATTTTCTGCTCAGTGCATCAGCTACTACATTAGCCTTCCCGGGATGATAATGTACATTTAGATTATAGTCCTTTATCAGCTCTAACCATCTTCTCTATCGCATGTTCAACTCAGATTGGGTAAAAATGTATTTAAGACTCTTATGATCTGTAAAGAGGTTACACATATTACCCATTAGGTAGTGTCTCCAAATCTTTAGAGCATGCACTACTGCTGCAAGCTCCAAATCATGTGTAGGATAGTTAACTTCATGCTTTCTCAATTGACGTGAGGCATAGGCAATGACCCTTCCATTTTGCATTAGTACACATCCTAACCCATTCTTAGATGCGTCACAGAACACATCAAAAGACTTTTCTATATCTGGTTGGGCCAGAACAGGAGCAGTGGTCAACAACTTTCGCAAGGTGCAGAAAGCTGCCTCGCACTCCTCTGTCCATACAAACTTATGATCCTTCTGTAACAGGCTTGTCATTGGTTTGGCAATCTTCGAGAAATCCGGTATGAAGCGACGATAGTAACCGGCTAAACCAAGAAAACTACGAACTTCATGCACTGAGGTTGGTGACTTCTAGTCCATAACCTCTTGTACCTTACTAGGGTCTACGGAAATGCCATTTTCGGACAGCACGTGGCTGAGAAAAGGCACTGTCTTAAGCCAAAACTCACACTTGCTGAACTTCGCATACAGTTGATGTTCCCTGAGTCTAGTCAAGACAATCCTGAGGTGCTCTGCATGATCTTCTTCATTCTCTGAATATATTAGAATGTCATCAATGAACACAATCACAAACTTGTCCAACTCTGGCATGAAAACAGAATTCATCAGATACATAAAGTATGCAGGAGCGTTTGTCAATCCGAAGGACATGACAAGGTACTCGTACAAGCCATATCTGGTAGAGAACGCAGTCTTAGGCACATCTTGCGGCCTAATCTTAATCTGGTGGTATCCTGATCTCAAATCTATCTTAGAGAACACTTTGGCTTTAGACAATTGATCAAACAAGATATCAATTCGAGGAAGAGGATACTTGTTTTTAATTGTCACTGCATTCAGTGGTCGATAATCCACGCACATATGTAAGGAGTTATCCTTCTTCTTTTTCACAAATAGAGCGGGCATCCCCATTCAGACGAGCTGGGATGAATCAAACCTCTCTTTAGTAAGTCCTAGAGTTGCTTCTTCAATTTGGCTAACTCATTGGGAGGCATCCGATAGGGCCTTCTCGAGATCGGTGTTGTTCCCGGAATTAACTCACTGGCAAACTCAACATCTCGGTCTGGTGGAAGTCCAGGTAACTCATTCGGAAACACATCTGGAAACTCACAGACCACTGGAATCTGGGCTAGCAAAGTAGTTTGGACCGCACAAGTCGTGCTAGCTAGGTCTACCTTCCGAGGTAGGACCACCCGAAAAGTGCCTTCTCCACTTGGTTCCTTAAGAGAGATACTCCTTCCTCCAACATCGATTACTACCCCCATCTTATTCATCCAGTTCATACCCATGATCACATCCAAAACTAACCCTGGCATGACGATCAGATTAAGCTTATATTGCCGGTTTGATATGTTTAGGGTCACTCCCTGAACTATCTGATTAGTCAACAGATCAGCCCCAGTTGAACTGATTTTATATGCACATTCCAGTTCAATTATCTTTTGCTCATGCCTCTTAACAAAAGCTTGACTTACAAAGGAATGAGATGACCCGGAATCAAACAAGACTACTGCAGGATGATTGTTGATAGAAAACATACCAGCTGTTACGGTTCTCCTTCAGGGATGTCATCCACGGTGGTGTGATGCACACGAGCTTGATACTGCGTCTGCTGTTTCTTAGGGTAGGGATAAAACTTCACAAAGTGTCCGGGTTGGTTGCAGTGCAGTTGAAGCATGGTCCCTTCACTTGAGCCACAGTTCCAGATGAACTGCCTTGTCATGTCTTCGCCTGAGGCAATGCCATCTTGAATGGTTTCTGATTCCTCTGGGGTTGCTGAGCATTCTGATTCTTTCTTTGCGGTGGCCTAAACCTTGCACCTGGGGCAGGCGATCGATAAGCTGGACGGTTGGCCACTGGGGCTCGGGACTAGGATGAACCCGACTCGAAAGCTCTCTTACGGATCTTGGAAGTAGCATAAACATTGTTGTTCTTCTCTTGCTTCAGACAGTCGCTAACGAAATCATTAAAACCAGTCCTCATATTTGTACCCACATATTTCATCATCTTGGGATTTAGGCCTCTCTTGAAGCTAGCGATCTTCTTGGCCTCCGTATTCACCATATCAGGGGCATAACGGCTCAGGTTATTGAATGCATGTAGATATTGAGTTACAGTCTTTGTGCCTTGATTCAGTGCCAGGAATTCCCCAAGCTTCATCTCGGTCAGACCAGGTGGAATGTACGTTCCACGGAAAGCTTTGGTGAACTCATTCCAAGTGATGTGAGTGTGGGGAGGAAAAGTGGTGCGGTGATGTTTCCACCACATTCCTGCCGGACCTTGAAGTTGATGAGCTGCATACTCAGTTTTCAACACTTCAGTCATTCTCAATACACGGAACTTGTCTTCCATAGTATTAATCCACTCTTCTGCATCCAAGGGTTCTGTGGCTTCCTTAAAGATCGGTGGACGAGTATCCATGAAGTCCTTGAAACTGCTGTACTGATTTGCTTCGTGACCACCTGGGTTTATTCCTCGACGGGTGTTGTCTGCGATACTGCGCAACGCAGCTTCCATATTCTGTTGCATGCTCTCCATATTACGTTGGCTTCCAAGAAATTGTGCGAAAAACTGTTCCGCAGTGTAGGGTGGAGGAGGCTGTGGTGGATCACGGTCATCACTAGCAGCTGCACTGCCACCAGCCTCAGCGGCACCATACACGGTACGACGAGTGTTCGGCATCTGCATGTTTCAGCAACAGTAATTATTAGGTGATGTTGTAGGAATTGCAATCGAATGAAAAATCATGCTGACTAAATTTACTGGAGAGAATAAATTCATACAATAAAACAGGGGCACAATAAGTCATTCCAATTAACACAACATCACTAATTAGATTACTTAAAGCGCACACATTGCGTCCATTACAACCAAGTTACCAGCATACATACACTGGACTTTTTGACGTTCGGATACCGCCACAAACACATCCCAGCTTTCCAACATTACATCAAAGCCTTAGTCCTTCTACTCATTATTACATGCCCAACGTGCCAACAACGCAAAAGATCATGTAGATGGAACCTAGTAGCTAGCATAACAACTACTAGCCTACTCATCGTGGTCGTTGTCTAAGTCCGAGACGTTGGCGTCGTCGCCATTAGCAGCGTCGTGGTGCTCCCCAACTGGTGCTTCAGGCTCTTCAGGATCTTCGTCTTCATTCAAATCCATCTCTGCCGCACCAGGAGGAACATAGGGGTTGAGTTGATTGTTCAGCCGATGAACCTCCTCATGCAGATTGTCATTATATTCCTCTGCATTTGCCAGCTGTTGCTCTAGCTCAAACTGTCTAGCCCTCAACACATTCTCTACGGACTAGGCCTCATTCCTCTGATGGAGCACATGAGTCAACATGCGCTCAGCGTTCCTGTTGGCGGTGGTCAGTCGCTCAACCTGCTCTCTCAGGGCACGCACATCTCCTTCGAAAGCCACAGTCCTCTGGGTAGCCTGATCTCTCTGGCGAGTCAACTGAGCCATCTCTGTGTTGAGCCTCTCAATCTCGACGTCGTGATCTCTCTGAAGCTGATGGCGGTCATCACGAGACTGACCAAGAGCACTAGACACACGTCTCAGGCTACCTTCCACTCCATCAAAGGCCCTCATCACTGTGAACATGGCACTCATAGCGGGGTTGTCACTGTTCTGTGCTTCTGCGGCGCTAATCTCCAGAGATCTTCCTCTTGCCTGCTGCCATGAGTCAGTGGAGGGGTTGCCCCTCGGAAAGACTCCAACTAAAGCTGCTGCCAACTCCTGAGGAAAGCGATCCATGATATCCCTCAGGATCCCAAAGGCTGCCCTCTCAGCGGCTTCTTCAGGAGTCCTGCCATTTGACTCAAAATGCCAACTGGTCCACTCAGAACCATCACCTCGAGGACGAACTACTGCTTCCACAGTCACCAAAAGTCCTTCCCCCAACCGCTCATTCGACCAAAAGTAGCGGGGCTCCATTCCATCAGGATAGCCTACATCGCTGAGTACTCTCCACAAGAGCGTAGGCATCCCAAACTCTCCAAGAAAAGTGTGGCGCTGACGAGTGCGTGGAGCTAGCTGATGACGGGGAGCTCTGCCGGTGGACTTGCGAGCTGTCTGCTTGGTACGTGCCATCTGTAGCAAAATTTTATTACCGCGGTGAGAACAGATTTTTAAGTTGGCATTTTTATCGAAATGAGATAATCAACTTATAAGGGGAGGAACAATGCCATGAATGAAATGCACAACATGATACATGTACGTTTCGTACATCCTCACAAACTTAGAAAAATAATAACTACTAACGGAATAAACGGTGGCATACGACGATCTCTTGTAACGTAACTAATACGTACTACTCGAAAGCGTTGTTATGTACCTGCAGAAAGTCACTTCAGCCCAAACCTCACAGTATGAAAATATGCAAGAAAGCAGTAAAGTAAGTTACTCGCTCTACACGCATCCCCAGATACGAGTATAACGGTAACAACTACCCGAATCATCGTCCTATTGACGGCATCGTCACCGCATGACGGAAGTCCCCACCAATTGAATACCCTTATACGAACATGCGCATGGCACGTAAGTATTTCGGTATCACATAAGCACTCCCCTAGATCGGCAGTGTATCCGACCATGCTCTCACAACTCTCACTTACCAAGGCGTAGAGGGAATTGATTCATTCATTACCACTCAATTGAATGGCACTCATACAATAGCACGCCGTATGAGCGACGAAATTTCAAATATGATGCAAACCCCCAAGTTAGTACTTAATTAAGCCACCTAGAGTCCTTATTGGGCATAAAGGATATGACCACTGGCACACTCTTAAATTTAAAAGCCTAGTTGAAAACACAGTTTTGTTTTTAAATACCCATGTGAACAGGAACATGCTAAACCATGCTCCGATACCAGCTGTAACGGATCAACGTAATTATACGAGATTAAGTCAGAAAAATCTTCCACCGAGGCGGTTAATTTACCAGACTTAAACCCGTATAACCCGAGATTCCGTGAAATCACGCGGGATTTCAAACCAACCAACGTACAACCAAGATCGTACTGATTTAGCAGCCCCAGTTCACATGATACATAGAGTTCACAATAAAAGTGGAGTACATCGGAGTTCTGAATAAAAGTTATTACAACATAGTTCAGAATAACATAGCGGAAGCAAGTAGTTTTACACACACACTTAGTTCAAATATAGTGCCAGTAGATAGTCATGGTCCACAAAAGCAGTAGATAAGACGAACAGAGTGACCCTTGCCCAAGGTCCTAGTTGTCGTCTATCGCCGGATACAGACAGTTGGAGCAGTACCCAAAGTACATCTGACCATCTGCAACAACAATGGGAACAACGCCCTGAGTACGAGAATGTACTCAGCTAGACTTACCCGTCAAAAAACCAGAAATAAAGGACACCAAGGATCATGCAAGGCTTTATAGATTGGACTGGCTTGACTCATTTGTGAAAAGCATGAGTTGTTATGAAAAACTATACCAGTACTTTTTGCATCACTTTTAGTACAACCTATTACAGCTAGGTAAGCATCTATTACTAAAAACAATCACTTGATTCATCATTAACAATCTAGATTACCATATCAGGTTTAGCATTTCCAACATCATTCACTTAACCATTAGTGTTTCTTTAATGTTACTACGATGCCATAGCTCGAGTCAAGTGCTCACTAACCGGGAGCGACGGCGATTCGAATCGAATTCCTATCCATCTGGAGATTTATTCCTCACACAAACCCTGCTTCCCCCGTCAGGGTCGCGTAGATCACCAATGACACTTTCCAAGAAGCCGCGGGATAACAATCATGGATCGCACTACCCAGGGACCGCCCGACTGCCAGGACGCACCTTGGGCTCACTCTTCGCGTCCCCGTTACATCCACTTCAACACCAGTCTGCCAACCCGAGTTTATCCTGGCTTGAAAAGTGTCACTAGCTTCACGGTCGAAAGATACTTTATCCGGCCAGCTAAATGTGAGGCATGCGTTCAACATGACAAGAGGGACGAGCAACGATCGGTCCTTAATCGACACAGACGGAATCACTATAGTTCAAAACCCTATAAAACTCCGCCCGGTCTTCGTTTATCCATCAACACTTGGTTACTTTCCATGATCACAATTACAGCTAACCATAATCAGGTATCCACCTATAGCTTGCAGGTGACAGGAAATCACCCGACTTCTACCGGTCTAAGCATGGCTAAGCAATTAACTCGTTCCTGACCTAACAGGGTAAAAGGTAATCCGGGGGCCAAGGTAATAATGCAACAACGGTTTCACTCTCAACTCTTATAACTTAATGCAACAATATATATATAACTATAGTTCATGTAGTAAGGAACAACTTTTATAAAATAGGAGACTTAAAATGCTCCGGGGCTTGCCTTTTTCGAACGAGCTAGGATGGTGGTCAACGCACTCTGGCAGTTCCTCGCCTGACTCTTCTTCCTCGGGCACCTCCTGTGCCTGGGGTTCCTGCTGATCCGTCCAAACTTGCTCCTCCGGTACTGCTACCTGCGACTCCTCCTGCGATCCTGTATGATGCAAGTGCATAAGCAAACATGCGAAGAATGCATCGAATTGTGGTGGAGTGCTTTGATGACATGAGATGCAGATGAGCACATGGAATGAGCAGTTCGAATATAATTATTTCTTCTACAAGGTAGTCAACGTCATCCAAGAACATGTACCCTAAAACATGCACCTTATCCTTCTATTAGTTAGTCTATCATCTACACATACAAGTGAACCTAAGCTACCAAAGCTTACCAACCTAACTCATCCATAATATCAGCAAGGCATAATGATGCTTCAAAGATACACCAAACATATTTTATTTCTCTTAATTTCTCATAAAGAATAATATTTTATTTCCTATTTAACTAGGGTTACACATCAACACCTATTTCTGGTATAGATAAAAATCTACAAAAAATTACAGTAGATTACTCTTACCCTAACTAACCTACTACAAAATTTTTATGAGAATTGCATATGTAAAACTGCCTGTACAAAATAAACAAGTTATAGCCTAAATATGAGCATGAAATTATTTTGTACTAGAAAAAGTATCAAACAATAGATTTCATATTTTTCCTATGTTACTAACAGTAAACTAACATACTACAAAAATTATCACATGTATGTTCTATACAAATTTAGCTCTCTACTAAAAATAACAAAGATTATCAACTAAAAGCATTTGAACTACACTTCAAAAATTTCTCACAGAACATGCTTCACTAATATTTTTCCTAGAAAGTACATCACTAATAAAGATTAAAGCAACAAGAATCACATTTTTCCCTTCATTATTTTATTTACTACACATTTTCTAAGATATCAGTATTTATAACAATTAAATAAAGCTACACAGAAAAGTGTCACAATTTTATCATGAAATATTTTTAAACTGTAGATCTATTCAAGAGGAACATTTCAAAATTTGTTTCATCATTTTTGGAGCTATAAATCTTGAGATATGATTTTTCAAAGCTGTTTCAAAATTCTGAGGAATTATTTTCCTTAATTCTTTTAAAAATTTGCCGGTGAAAACGCTGAATACACCCGGTGCAGTGCACCCACACACGCTGACACGCGGGACCCACGGGTCAACGGACCCCACCGACCAACCAGAGCAGCGCGGGGGAGGCGCTGACCGGTGGCGTACTCGCCGCCGGTGAGGTCTCCGGCGACGGGGAGGGCACCAACGTGCTCCCCGCACCGGGACGCACCCAGCGCACCAACTCCGAGCGGCGCGGGAGCTCCGGAGGAGGCTCGCCGGCGGAGATGGCGGCACGGCGGCGCGAGAGCTCGTCGGCCGGCCAATGCAGGCCACGGGGGCGGCCGAGAATGCGAGCGCGAGCACCGCTAGGCGAAGGGGAAGCGGATGCTCGAGACCGGAGGAGGCATGAAGGGCCAGGGAGCTCCGGCCATGCGCGTCGGCCAACGGCGGCCATGGCGGCAGTGGAGGAGGGGGCGGCCAATTGGCCCTCACCTGAGCTCGAGCGGCGGAGTGGAGGCGCGCACGCGGTGGAGGGAAGCGGGGCAGAGCTGAGGCCGGGAGGAATCGACCGGAGAAGCAGCCACGAGCGCGAACGGCGGTGGCGGAGCTCCGGGAGCCGGTGATGGCGCGGCGGTGCGCTGCTGCTGCTGCTGGCGGGGCGAGAGGAGGAATGGAGGGCGTGCAGCCGAGGGAGGAGCGGGCGCGGGTTCAAGACGCGTGGCGCGGGGGACGCGGGGGCCACCCGGGGCGCGTGTCGCGCGGCGTCGCCGTCGCTCGGCCACGCGGCGGCCGAGTCCTGCCGCGGCGCCACGGCGCTGCGCGCGGGCGCGCGCGCGCGGGGAGGAAGCCGGCGCGGGGCGCGGGCCGGGCTGCCAGCGCTGCTGGGCCGAAAGGGTGGCTGCGGCCCACTAAAGAAGGAAAAGCATTTTTCTTTTTCTAAATAAATTTTCAGATTTCTATATTTGTTTCAAATTTGAATTTGAAGATGAAAAAGAGGTTTTCAGAACTTTTGCCCAAAATAAAAGTTGTTCAAAATTTAATTCTCTACAACTTTCATGTAGGGCACTTTTCAAAATTCTAAATAGATTTTGAATTTGTGATTTAAAGCTAAATTTTTAAGTAAAAATTCATTTTTCTAGAATATTTTTAAAAGCAAAATTTGAAGGAATTTGAATTCAAGAGTTGCTCCAAAAATCATGTTTATTTATTCTAGATTATCTAAAATTGTAGCTACACAAAATTTCACCACTTTTTAGCACTTAAATGCAGAATTTGAGGTTTTAAGTAATTGTTTTTTTTTAACTTTAAATTTAAAAAGGGTCTATATTGCATGCAATGATAACCATGTATGAGATGATTATGACTAGTGCCTTGGATGCTAATGCGTGCTTAACACCCAGGGGTGTTACAGAGTGTGAAGACTTGTTACTCTCTTGTCATGGGTTTCGGCTCTTTCCGGACCGACTATTATGGTGGATTATTGGATAGGAGGTCTAAGCACCACACTGAGGCCGGACCTTCAGTGTTGGGGGCTTGGAGTCCCAGTTTGGACGGGGATCTGGACCCCTCGATAGGAGTGGAACGGGTTGGTCTTGCTTGTGCCTGGGGTACGAGCGAGGCGTGTGTTTTTCGGGGTACCCAGCTGGGCACATTGATTCACGAATTGCCATTTCTACGTGACGATATAACTTGGCTACTGTCTAGCACCGTAGTAATAACTGGAACATGGAAGAATGGTAAAATGATTCTGATTGCTTACCACCTGCTGGAAAGTAACATAGGTGTTTACATAGAATGGTTAGTTAAGGAACTAATTATGACTGCTAATAAAATTTAATTATAAGGATGCACATTTAGTAATACTTCCTGTAGTTGTAATAAACCCACAAGCCAAATAGCCTTGCATAACCTTGGAGTTTTTTTATTTTCTCCTATCGGGTAAGTCTTGCTAAGTACAATTGAGTACTTAGGGTTTTATTCCCCCCTGTTGCAGGTGACAAGCGTTTTTGGAGCTGACACTTGTGTGTGGAAACCTCCTGGTGGGCTCAGCGAGGATTTTCTTTGTGTGCAGACATAGAGTTTATTTAAAACTTCCACCAAGAATGTTTTTTCTCAAAAGAAAGACTTATAATATGTTATCATTTCATGCATATAAATGTTCTTCATGATAATGTTTAACTTGGCATTAAATGATTTCTATTCCACTGAAACTCTAATAACATTTTATATTTCACTGTTATAATCAAATAATGAATTACGCTGATGTTGTACTAAAAGTGGTGTAAGAAATGACAAGGATGTTGTAAGCTTTACTCTCTTATTTATGATTCTAATGTAAAAATATGGATTTTCGAGTTCTCCCTTGTGGTGTGCTCGATAGAATCGCATAGTTTAGTGCTTTCTCTTGGGTACTTAGTGTCTAGTGAAAGACAAGTACCCTTGGAAGGGCATTAGATTAGGCGGTTCTGCCACAACCGTCGACATCACCGCTACAACATCATGGTCCTCATCGCGGATCATCATCAACAACGACAACGATGACGATGACTACACCGACATCGAGCCTCGCCTATTGATGCTCCCAAGCGCCCTAAACTTGGGGGTACGAGAAGGACATACCATGCTCTTGGCGGGAACCATCCTTAGCCAGGGTGTTCAGATCCTCGTCGAAATCGGCGCCACCCACTATGTCATCGACTCTAGCACCGCCCCATCATCGGCCTCATCGAGCGTCGCATCAACACCACCGTGCTCATTGGGAGTGGCACGGAACTCACCTGTCAGGGAGCCTGCTTCATTGTCCCACTACGCATCGACGGCGGGACATTCAAGATTGATGCCTTCCTCCTCCCCATCGGCAATAACATCGACATCATCTTGGGACCTCCATGCATGAAGAACGTGGGCAAAGCCATCTGGGATTTCACATCTTTGCAGATGCAATTCTGGTGGGACAACCGGATGGTCACCTTCACCAACATTCCATACCGCTGAGCATCACCACAGCACCTCGCCTTACCAGCACCATCACCATCAACACTAGCACCAGCCATGTGGGCGGCGACTCCCGCGCCGACTGCATCGGGGTAGTAGCAGTGCCAACCACATGGATGGCACCAGCAGCATCACCCGCATGGGCGATGACCATGTACCTAGCCGCATGGGTGACAATTGAGCAGATCGCATGGGCAGCGACAACCGAGCCGGCCGAGCCGGTCGCATGGGCGGCGGCACCGCCGTGACTCCCTTCATTGACTCTGGCGACGGCAACACTTGGACCGACCATGCAGCAGCCACGATCCTCACCTCCGCCACAAGCACTGGCACACTACCACCTTAGTCGGGCAACTCAACCTCGTCAACCCTCCTGCCTCGACAACTCTGACATGAGCACACCGGTCTTTACCGTGCTCCGCCAGGCAACCTTGCAAGAGGCGAAACTTCACGACATTGCCACCAGCGTCATCAACAAGAGGGTGGCCCAAGCTTGGATGATCAACACTGGCTACATCTTCTTTGACAGGCGCCTTTACATACTAGTCGCTTCACCACTACTTTTGGCCCTTATCGATGCACTCATCAGCGGCAGCCGCGTCCACAACCTCAACCACTTGGAGGTGGGGTTCCATACCCTCCCAATGTTAGCGACATAGACGTACAGCTTACCATCAAGCATCTTGCTCACCCGCCCATGGAATAGGGGCACTCCACTGATGGCGGCAGTCACCTTCTTCGACAACATGGGATGTCGCTGCATGACCGTCATTGATGTCGCCATCGACATCAACGCCAATGATCACCTCTAGTTGATCTCAACAGTGTGGACTTCATATTTGGTGAGATGCTCTACTTGACAACCACGCTAGCTTATCATGTACCTTCGCCTGCCATTTGCCGCAAGATTCCTAGCTACATCCTCCCCAATGCAAGCAATAAGGTATGGGGTTTTGAGGAACCACCGTATCCCAAGGAGCACTTCCACATTGATGCCAGCATCTCCAAGGCAACACTCGTGCGAGCACAGCAGAAGCTCCACCCCCAGGCAGCCATAGACGCCCACCACTATTGGCTCCACAACCACATCAATAACCTCTAGTACTGCTTCGAGTTCATCGTCAACAGCGACCATCGCAACCTCCTGTCCACAGGAGTCCTCCATGGCGACCTACTCGTCCACATTGAGCGAGTCTGTAGATCAGTTCCACCACCTCGAGGCCTTGATGACTGGCCAATGATTCGGCTCGGGATGAGCCGAGTAAAGATGAGGGAGATGTCATGCTCCCAAAGGGACCCCTCATAGCGGGCCGAGCGGGCTGGTGAGGGTCCGCAACCCAGTGGCAACCATGGCCGTGGCATCTATGTGCGCGCCAGGAGGAGGCACGGCCTAGGGGGCAGCGGCCCCTCTACCTCCACATTATCCTGGATTCTAGATGATTTAGGGAAATAAAGATATTTAGGAAAAATAGATAGATATTTTGTTTAGGAAAAGGAATTTAGATTTTGTTAGAAAAAGAGAGTTTGTTTTAGGAAAAGGAGAATCCAAACCTATAAGGACTTCTTGCTAGATTGCTCGGTGTGTAATTCCGCTAGGGACTATAAATATAGGGGCATTGTGACTATTCCAACTCAAGAAGGAAATAGAAGCTTGCTCTTTAAACAAATCTCCTCCCTCCCTCTTGCTCCAAATGCCGCCGCCCCTCTTTCCTATGCCCACGCACACGTCGTTGTCTCCCTGGCCGCACGCCACTAGCCACTGCCACTCCCCATGCTGCCCACCAGCCCTAGCTGCACCACCCAACCAGCCACCCGAGAGAAGGAGCGTGACAGAGATAAAGAGAATGCTATTAGTGTGTGCATGTTCGAAAAAAAATAGAAAAAGTGGTGCTTAAGTATGTGCAAGAGATTTCTAGTTCATTTTTGTACTGTCTAACTTAATAGCTACTATTTTGTTTTCTTTAATTAACACAAAGGTACCAGTTATGCAGTCAAATTTCATCTTTTTGCTACAACTAAAAATGGTATGATTTATGGCGCGTTCATTGCAAATAAATCAAGCTTGATTAACATCAAGATGCTGAAAATAAAGCTCAAACTGAGAATTAGCAGTATATCGTTTAGTCTATATATGCACGCTCGACAGAACTTAGAGCAGTGTTTCTTGAAGACGACGTTGTTACCAACCCAATTTATTAGATATTTACTTTGCTTTTATGCCCCACAAAATAGAAAAAATCTCTCAAAATCTATTTGGAAGGGATGGAAAATCTCCAGAAATATAACACCCAAGCTGTATATCAATCTAAATAAGGACAAGAAGAAGTTCCATTTACAAGACATTATTATATATGATTGTATCCTAAGTTGTTTATTTCATTTTTAAATTTTTAGCCACCAATGAAATTATCAGAATTTGCAAAATTTAGGCAAAGTTTTTATTGGAGGCTTCATCAAAATATACAATATGACAGAATGCTCATTTTAACCTAATCCCAAACGCACTTATCAATCATTTGACACTAAGTGCCCAATAGACGTAGCCAAATCCGGTACTCTGTCAAACGCACCCAAGAGCGAACTCGAAATGATGCACTTTAAATCCAGAATCCATAAACGAGGGAATAAAAATTCTAAACATCAACAATATTTCTTACATCACATGAGATATAAAATCAAAGTTATTATAACAAGTTTAATACAACAATGGCAGTTTATTAAGCAACATATTTACAATTGCAAGGTAAGGTAGACATAACATGTTGTGGCAGAAATAAAACATTTATACAAAGACATGTTTAAACATTAAGCATGAAGTGGAGGATAAAACAATTATTATTCAAGACATGATAGCGGAAGTGTAAAACAAACAATGGTGAAATTTATAAAGAACACTATAATTAAAGTGATAAGGAATCCTTGCTAGGCCCACTAAGAGGTATCCACACACACAAGAGTTAGCTACAATTGTAGATCCATTTCTTCCATCAGCTCTGTCGTGTTCCTCTTGACGGTTAGTCATGGCCTCTAGTTGTGGATCCTCTGCTTCCATTTGCCTTTGCTCCTACCGTGTTGGCATGTTATGTTGTTATGTCCTCGCCTACTACTACAGATTGAGCGATCACCATAGCCAGTATTGCCGTCGTTTATTAAATAGGCAACGGTGATAAGTTCCATGGCCGGCTGAATCGATAGAGAGGCTTGGAAAGGAATCGAACCGGTGGATGGCTTGGAAAGGAATCGAACCGGTGGATGAAACTTCTAGCATTGACGGTTGGACGATAGATGCGGCGGTGCTATTGGTGTTTCTTTTCTCTGTCGTATTGAAAGTCGAGCCAACTAAGATACGCTTTATGGCCGCCGGCCCTAAACGACTGATTGGTCTACTGGCGGTCAAAATTCAACATTAGTGTTCAATGTCCCAACTACCCACAACACGGTTCCATCACCATTACTTTCACTTCTCTATCTTCAAGGTTGGTCTATTTAAATTGGATCTGGATGCACCTCTTGGGCTCAATCCACACACTCGTGAGCCAATCATCTTTCTTCATCGCCTAGAGGTGCTTTGTCTTCCACCTTGCACCTCTCACAGCCCCTCTCACGGACCATGAGAGGTGCAAGATGGAGATAAAGCACCTCACGGAGATGCTAGTACTGGGAGAAGGACTTCAAGATTTGGTGTTTCATATTCCATGATCTAGCTACCTCTCAGGGTCAAGATGCAGATATGCATCCCTCCATCGTCAGAGGTAGCACCCTCGACCCTTAGGTAGCAAGATTATGGAATATAAAGCACCTCACTGAGATGTTGGTGTGAGTTTTACGAGGTGCTCCTTCTTCATCCTTTGCGAGGTGCAGCCCCTATACAGGAGCTTACCCTGGATGATTGCAGATCTTCTTGCAGACTTCTGTTAATAGAAGATCTACAATCGTTAAGGTGCTCTTCTGTTTAGGGGCTCCATACTCGATTGGGTGCTTCAAGTTTGCGAGGTGTTCGTTTTTAAGATTGGGTGCTTTATATTCCATCTTGAATCTCTCACAGTCGAGAAGCAGATCTACATCCCTCGACCGTGAGAGGTGCAAAATAGAAGTACAACATCTCACTGAGATGCTAGTGGAGTGTTGCTTTGTATGTGCAAACCGTCTTATGGTACGTCTTTGTTATCGCGTAGACCTAGAATCGCCTGGCCCGTTCCCTAACTTCGGGATCGGGACATGGCAGCGCCTCTCGGTGGCGTTCCTCCCACAAGAACACAGAACTATAATTAAAGGCAATGGATAGACATAATAATTAACCAAAGTTTCACTATCATAATAATTAATATAACATAAGATAATTACATGTCTGCTGCTTAGACTCCCTTCTTGTCAGCGACCTCCTTAGAGGCGGCCTTCAAGGTGCCCGACAGTTTGTCCAGGTTATCGGCGAGCAGGTAAAAAGTATAGGCGTAATTGGCACTTTCTCCTCCTGCGTCGTGTTGATGGTGCCCAAACCGAGCTCCGTTAGCACAGTGTTCATCCTCTATAAAGTCTTCTAGAAGAGGCTAAACGCCCACACGTCGCCATACCCAAAGGGATTGAACGGATTTTCGTTGATGTCGTCGGGCATGGCTTCATCATTAGATTCATCTGTCAACACGGTCGTGTACTCGAGCACGGACTTGCCGGTGAGGTTGGGCTTAACGAGGCCAAACGTGAAGGCGCAGCCCTCCATATGGCTCTCGATGGCATACATGATCTTGGCCGCGAGCGTCTCAAACTTTTGTCCCACGCGGCAAGGCGCGGGGGCAGGCTGGCCTCGCTCACATAGCACACGACGGCGCTCCAGGGCCGCACTACCGCACCTCAGACGTGCTTAGCTCGGCGAGCGACGCGCTCCGGTTGCCATCGCAGAGAGCACAACTAGGCCCCTCCAGTTGTGCTGGTGCTGGACGTCCATTGCCTACTTTAGGCGAGGGTGCTGGATGCGGCTGAGGGCATGTTTAGTTCGGGAATTTTTTTTCTTTGGCTACTGTGGCACTTTCGTTTATATTTGTTAATTAGTATCCATTCATAGACTAATTAGGCCCAAAAGATTTGTCTCGTGGTTTTCTACCGAACTGTGTAATTAGTTTTTTTGTCTACATTTAATGCTCCATGTATATGTCCAAACATTGGATGTGACGGAGAATCTTGAAAATTTTTAAGAACTAAACATGGCCTGAGGCTGTGTGAGAGGGATTGATGCGAAATAAATGATGCCTGATGAAATGTCAACTCAAATCTGAAACCAGAGTTTTCAGTACAGCCTTTATTAGGCCTGGTTTAGTTCTCAAAAAAATTTTAGCTCCACCTATCACATCAAATGTTTGGACATATGCATAGAGTACTAAACATAGACGAAAAAACTAATTGCACAGTTCTCGGGAAAATCGCGAGACGAATCTTTTAAGCCTAATTAGTCCATGAAAAGTCTTAAGTGCTACAGTAACCAACATGTGCTAATGACAGATTAATTAGTATCATTAGATTCGTCTCGCAGTTTTCTAACGGGTTCTGTAATTTGTTTTTTTAACCTCTTCCGATATCCTTCCGTAACGGGTTCTGTAATTTGTTTTTTTTAACCTCTTTCGATATCCTTCCGATACATCCGATGTGACACCTAAAAATTTTCTTTTCGCGAACTAAACGCAGCCTCATAGACCCAAAAAAAACATCCTAGAGATGATACGGTCCAAGAACCAAAACCAGTTACTTGAAGCTATCACAACTACCAATAATCTTCATTTTCAAGAGATGGACATAGGGATCAACTTTCAGAAAAGAGACGAGGCAAAGCATGGATATCCAGCCCTGAGCACGCGTACCATTTATTCTAATTGAGGAGAAAAAGAGGTGAAGGTATAGATCATTTGCTTTCTAAATGCAGGGTTACACCTTAATCTAAAAAACGAATAACTGAATAAGAGGTGAAGTGTATTAAGAGCCCTCATAACAGTTAAGTGACCAGCAAGCCGAATGCGCCTTTGTTGTTTACTCTATGTTGACACCTTCCGTGTCAACCACTAGCAACAAGTTCATCTCAACCCTAAACTTGTGTCTTCAATCTAAGTAAAACATGCTGTCATACATGATCTGTTACTTGTAATTCTGCCCAATATATCAGAACTATTAAATGACAACCTGTTACAATTAATGGAGAGCACTATAAAACCATCGTCTTCCTTCCAAATCTTATCGAGTATCAATGTACTCTAGAAAGAATTATCCAGATAGTAATGTTTAGACTCCCACAAGTATGGCAATCAGATTAGCAACAAGTATGCATACTGCTCCCAAACTGTTCAAATATACAAAAACCAAAGCACTTTTCACACAGAAGACAATTGCTGCAGGCCCAATCGATTCATATCCATAACTTGCCTGTTGCCTCTAAGATCAAACCTGGACAAATTCAATGACTTGTATGTGAAGATGCAATAATGTCTAAAAGCAACACAAGCATACATTTCCAAAAACCCTTCGATGGATCGGAATGGTACTTGCTTCTTCTGCAGTTGATATCCATGACAAACCCAAAACAAAGAGTTAAACAGCACTCAGAGTTACCACTAGAAGTCACAGTTGCTACTCAATTTCACCTTCTGGTCTCTATTAAGTTGTTAACCATTAGCATAAAACACAGCACTACATAGTAAAAACTTTCCAGGCCATATTGCAATATAACACTGGTGGTATTATCTTAATTGACCCAGAAAGAGGGCAGAACAAGTTTATCAGAATAACAGGTGCAAGAATCCTTATGCTTACTAGTTACTAGAACAAATATGCATAAGGAAAAATGCTTAGCCAGTACTTTGACTACTAAACAACATGCCATGGAGGATCTTAATTCTCCATGAATCTTAATTCTCTACAGATACCATCTGCAATACACTGAGCAATACAGCTGCAAACAACAGCAATGAGTGTGACCTGTCAAGAAGAGAAAGGATATCAGGCCACATTCAGCATAAACATAACAGGAAGAAAAATAACTACTACGTATTATATAATTCATATATAAGATGCTTTGCATGCCAATAAAGCAATATGATGAAGTTAGTAGCCATAATTTTTTAACTTGAAGCTAAAGGATACAATGAAAGAACCCTATGTTTCTGTTCTCCACAAAGTTGACTAGGATAGATTTCACAGAGAGGAAGTAAAAATAATGAAGAGTCGAATATATATTGACCCTAAAGCAGAACCCAAATGTGGTGTCAGTATTGAACAACCAATCCAATAACATGATCCATATACAGCACCTAGAATAATTAAACTCAAGGAGCATACGGGAGGTTTCCATCCTCCGTGTAGAGTTAGATTACTAGATTAGCAACTCTGTATTCTGAATTCCTGATACACAGCTAGGTCCTCTGTGATGCAGCAAAAACATGTGACCTGTTTGGTCAAGAAGCTATCACCAAGATTGCCCAAATCTATGCAGTACAGGATCCAATACATCTTTCTTGTGTCCATTAGCAGCAAAGATAACACAATTAAGCCATATGGCCATTGCTAAAGTCATTACAGTTAACCTAAAAGGCCATTGATTTTCATCTTATTCCTACCAAATATTTTCACCAATATTACCATGTATATGACTTAATCCACCCCCATCATGATTTATTCCTTGAGTTGCGCTGTTGCAAAAACAGGAACTGTCTGAAGTCCAAAGTGTCCCTCAAGGTCATGCTCAAACATTGGTTGAGAAGAACTTTCCCCGTACTAGTGATGTCAGAATTTCTAAATTGTCTATTACACAGAGCAGATTTTCTACCAATAAGGTTGCAATGTACATTGATGAACACTTTGTACAGTTAGTTAGATGACCTGCAGTCGATCGTGTACCTGTCGCTCATCAAAATTCCTAAGGGTATGCTTGCAGCTCTAAATGCGCCAAGACAAAATTTGGCCATGACCAAAACCAGGGTATTGCCAGATTCACAAGTGGGTGGCAGCAACAAGCAACTCAAATCGAATCACTCAACAGGCAATTGAACAGGTACCTAGATCAACTCATACAAAGCAATCTAAGGAGTCGATTATCTGATTCTGACGAGACGGAAACCCTAGCTTATATTCCAGCGCCTCACCTCACTTGCAGTAGCGGTCGGCCTTCTTGCGGACGCGGTCGTCGAGGGCCTCCTCGACGGTGCGGTTCCGGGCGGCGGCGCGGGCGGCGTTGGCGGGGTCGTACCCGAACTTCTTCGACTCCACTGGGAAGAGTTCCTCATACTTCATCTTCTTCGCCGCGTCGATGGTGTAGTCGTCGCCGGTGCCGCTGGCGGCACCTCCTCCACCTTCTGCTCCCTCCGCGGCCGCGGCCTCGACGTCGCCGTCGGCGGCGGCATCGGAGGCGGGCTTCTTATTCTTCTTGTGCTTCTTTGGCTTGTGGATGGAGGCGGCCTCGCCGCCCTTGAAGACGAGGCGACCGGGCTTTGCTTTCTTGTACGCGTCCGACATGGGGAAGTGGGGAACGGGTGAACTGGGGTGGAGACTCGAGACTCGAGAGTCGACAGAGACGGAGATGAGATCGAAACGGGTACGTCGAGCGGCCGCTTCATGCCGGCGTTTATGGTGTCGCCGATCGTACTGAGGTCGGTTGAGTCATTATTAAAAAAAAAATACTCGCTACTCATAACAAAGTAAACACACATCTGGCTTCTGGAAAAATCAAACTTTCATCACAAAATATTTATGATATCTGATACTCTCTCCGTTCCAAATTATAAGTCATGACTTTTTTTATACATATATTTCGCTATGTATCTAGTTATAATAATAAATCTAGATACATAGCAAAATGAATAAACAAAAAAATCAAAGCGATTTATAATTTAAAACGGAGGAAGTAAGTATTATTAGATAAAGCATAAAGTATACTTTTATAATAAATTTATTTAGAAATATAAATGATGCTGTTATTTTCTATACTAATAGACAAGCACTTGTGTCTATCAAAAGTTTGTCACAAAATAAAGGAGATGTTAGTAAACATTGTATTTCTGGTTGAACTTACCTACCACCTATGAATGTTTACCACACATATAAAATATAAATAAAATTTTGAGACAAAAGAAGAATTATATTAAATCAGAGCTGAGTATATCATCACGTTACAAGCATATTAGAATACACTACGTGTATCCAAAACCTGATCATCTAAATTGTACTCACGCTTTGTATAGCCCAAAATCTAAACTCCAAACTTGTACGACGATTCGTATAGATGACCGCACAGGCAAGCACTCGGCAAAAGGCCTGAGAACATATACCCAACGAACGACGGCCAACATTCCTACAGACGAAGTGGAGAAACTTCTTCTTTCTTACGTCTTCCTCCTTCTTTTTGCCACCGAAGAATAAAGAAGACTGATATGAAATTTATTCTCCCTAGTCCTTCATCGTAATCAGATCTAACCACAATAAAATGAAGAAAAGATTGAAGAAAATTATTCCATGGCGGCGATGTCATCTCTGCCTTGATGTCGCCGTCCGGAAAGCCAAGTCTCTATGTCGTCAAGCTGATGAAGTTGCTAATGCCGTTGTCGCCCTCATCTTCAACGGAGATGCAATGGATAAAACGAATCCACCCTGCCCCCTTGCTGTCGCCGGGGAGGAAGAGGAGGAGATAAATCCCCAGTACTAAGAAACTTGAGACTCAATCTACTAAAAAACTTAGAAAAACAATGGATCCCCGCTTCCTCCGGCCTCCGGCGAGACGCCAGAGAGGGAAGGAAGGGGGACCAACGGTGGTGACGCTAAGGCATGCATATTGAGTAACTTGGTAAAGATTATGCTCCAGAATATAAATAATGAACACATGACTATTGAGTTACTTGGTATAGATTATGTTTTGGATTTAGGACAACTTGCATGGTACCAACATTTCTTAGGAGGACAATGTAGTAAAAGCAGGAAAAGTAGGCATTTAATCAAACATTGAAGTTCAGTTGAGTGGTAAACGATCACAAGTTTTAAAAAATAGGAAAACTTAACTGACCGTTATTTAGTACTACCTCTAATTCAAATTATAAAACATTTTGGCATCTCTAGATATATAGATTTGCCTTGGTTCAAACGCATGCCAAAAGTCCTCTTTGACCAGGCTTTTATTACTGTTTCACCAATTTAATTAAAAATCTTACTAAACGTGCACTCATAAAAATAGTTTGTGAATTCAAAACCAAATAGAAAACAAAGCCTGTAAAAAAACTAGCTTCCCTTTGAGGGCCGGTTTGGTCTAAACTTTAGTTGTCTAAAGTTGAAGAGTAAAACTTTAGACAACTTTAGTTCACTTATGTGATCTAAAGTTTTTTGTGAGGTGGTCTAAGCTTTAGACAACACCTTAGACCTTATGTTTGGAGCCTTAAGCTAAAGTGATCTTTAGTCTATGAGATCCCAAACAAGACCTCAGCCAAAACCCGAGGCCTTAGATCACAAGTTCAGAATCATCTCTCCCGAATCCACACGACACCTAGCAGACACTTCAAATACTCAAACCCAAGTGCGTCGAGCGACGGATAGGTCCCACATGAAATGTTTTGATTCAAAAATCAAAATGATTGGAAAACTTCTGAAAATTTTGGAAACTGCCCTCAAAAGGTATAGTAATCTAAGAGCATCTCCAACTCCAAAAATAGAAGACGAGAATGACTCTCTAGAATGTGCATCTCTATCTCTACCCCTATAATACATCAGTTAGAATAAATCTATGGCCACACAACAAATGTCTGCTCCACAATCATGACCTATGCTACATCCACACCCACGAATACACCCCAAAAATGTAACACTATCGAAACGGATGCACCAAATCATTTCTCAGTCATTCTCTCTCGTTACTCATCCAAATCCGACGGCTCATGTTTAGTGTGTCTGCCCTCCATTGCCCTCACGCGGACCTCCCACGCGCATGCGCATGCAGGTTAGGCTTGCGTTGACATCGGTTGCCCCCGTCCACGATCATTTGACTCCTAGGCCGGCGGCACAGGAAGCGGCGACCGCGAGGGAGACGGCACACTGCAGAGGGCATGACGACCACGAGGGGCACGACACTGGGCGCCGCGGCGCAGATCGCCACTGCCCGGGGTCGGCGGCGAAGGGCGGGCCGGACACATGCACGGCGGCGGCGGCGCCGCGGCCAACTGCGAGGCGTTCATTGGCTTTGGAATCCTGGAGGGCAGCGGCGCGGCCAACTAGGACGCCGCGTCCGTCATCAGCTGGGCGTCATCGGACCATCCTATGCCATCAGTCATCGTCATCTTCCTCAAAGCGTGCTCTTGCTCGCCTCGTCCTCATCAAGGGCCTTCACTGCATATGTAAGTTTCTTCAAACAATTGTTGATGGTTTTCTTGGCTACCTCCACGCTCTCAGTTTCAGTTTCTTTTCTTCTTCCTGTCGCTTTTCAGTAACTTTGGTACTCTGCAAGACATGGTCTAAGTTAGCTTCTATTTTTATGCGGTTATATGTCTCCTATTCAGTTTACACAAAACCGATACGATTGTTCTGACCTAAAAGTTTAACGATTATTACTCAGTCCTCCTGCCTTTCCAACAATGCCTGTTCCAATCATCATGACATATGGCCAAATTTGGATGTTTGGGTGCTACAGGTCCATAGCTAGGCCAAATCGTTGTTGATTCCTCATATTAGTATTGCGAAATCATTAGCTTGCAAATTAAATCTCCGTCAAGACACCACCATAGGTAAGTTTGCCATTTGCTACCTGTTAAATTGGATAGGCCAGATCGTTGTTGATTCCTCATATTAGTATTGCGAAATCATTTGCTAGCAGATTTAAAAACACAGGAATACATGGCATCTCAGAAATCAGAGCGCACTGCGTTAGGCGAAATAACAAACAACAATACAGGTATTCCACTCTCATAAATCAGAGCGCACTACTATCATGGCATCATCCGTGCTAACGCTACGGTGTTGTCTAGAAACACAAATCAACCAACAAAAAGCATAATAACTCAGACCAGAAAATAATAAGCATAATAACTCTGTTGAAAGCGAGTTGAAGAAGAGCACATGCTAAGAAACATAATAACTCAGCTAACAAAAAAGCATAACAATTGTACGTTTTATGCACAGGTAATGTGTTAATAATGATATGAAGTTCTCTCCAAATATGTGTTTTCTATTCAATTGGGCAACACCAAAGTATTTTTAATCAACACTAAACTGGCAACTGAGGTTATCATCATACATGGAAATCTGCTACAAAGAATCATCTCCAGCACATTCTGGTTGAGCAGCGACATCATCCGTGCAGTCCCTAAAGAATCATCTCCAGCACATTCTGGTTCAGCAGCGACGTCATTCGTGCAGTCCTTAAATCCACCATGTGAAAACAAAATAAATCATTTTTTCACGCAAGAGGCGCTTAAAAATCAACAAGCAGAGGCTAAGCAAACAAAAAAGCAAATCGAACCTGGCACTTGCTTCGTGGAGCCTGAAAATGGCAGTGCGTTGCTTGGTGCAGCAGCATCAACAGAAGAGCTCTGCATTTGCATCATCAGCCACCTGTTGGCGCCCAGTACTGCACTGCACTGCAGCATTGCTGCTGGCTGCTCAGGCGCACCACAGGGAGAGCGAGCAGCGGCCGCCCAATGACCATCTATGCAGGAGCTCGCCCAGGCACAGCAGCCCAGGCAGAGGAGGAACAGAGACAAACGTGATGAGAGGTCTTGTTTAGTTCCCAATTTCAACCCTAAATTCTACTGTGTAAAAAGAAGATTCCCATCACATTAAAATGCCGACACATGCATGGAGTAGTAAATGTAGATGAAATTAAAAACTAATTGCACAGTTTTGTTGTACTTTGCGAGACGAACATTTTGAGCCTAATTAGTCAAAGTTTGAACAATTTTTACCAAATACAAACGAATTACTACAGCAATTCAGGAGCTCCAATTCCGGATCTAAACAAGGGCAGAGAAATGCGAAAAATATAAACTGTCCCGTCTAAGGGCGAGGAGTGGCAGCCGGCGCGGCGTACAATATGATAACACATAAAAGAATGAGTAACATTTGATATAGCACGGCAATATCAATCATGAAGCAATATCTGAGCTTGCCAAATGGTTTAGCCCACGTTTAGATGCTGAAAAAATTTCAAACTGATGAATAGTACCACTTTCGTCTTATGTGACAAATATTGTCCAATCATAGACAAACTAGGCTCAAAAGATTCATCTCGTGATTTTCAACTAAACTGTGTAATTAGTTATTTTTTTACCTACATTTACTACTTCATGCATGGGTCCAAAGATTGATGTGATGGAGAGAGAGTGAAAAAATTTCAACTTTTAGAGTGCATCTAAACAAGGCCTTAATAGATCTTCATCCGCTGTAGGCAAAGTGGACAGAATAATTTGAACCGCTAACAGTCAGCCAGTGCCCTGTGCCCCTATATCACTTGCCCCTCAAATCTGCAATCCATCAAAGCAAAGAAGAAAAAAAATTATTTGACGATTTAATTTATTAGTCTCCAAGTCTAAAAATTGTTTGACGATTTAATTTATTATTAGTCTCCAAGTCTATCGCTGTGCTCAAGATATATTTAACACATAAATATACATTGTCGTCATCTTATTGTTGTTCCTCACAAGACCTTTCAAAATACAGAATTTAAGCAGATATAAGAAGAACGGTGTTTCCCTATGCATACCTAATAATGATATAACAATAGTACAATACTACCCAACCAGAGACAAGAGTTATAGTAGGTTCGCATGAACACCAATTTTGCTTTGCTGAAGAAAGATAGCCAAAATACCGCAATCCATGGAAACAATTATGCTTGCACAGAAGCATTCTAATGCAACCAGCATTCACAGCTCTTGCTATCAAGGTCGACCAAACATATGGCATTTTCAGATAATGACCAAGCAAAAGACTGAAGAGTTGAAGACACAAGCATTGGAGTCCGACCAAACATATGGCCTTTTCAGATAATGACCAAGCAAGAATACACATTCAATTTATTTATGAAGAAAAAAAATCTTATTTGCTTCAAAATAACAGCAGGATTAAAAAACAATAGCATAGTAAATTTTATCTCTATGTTTTTTAATAATTATTATACAGTAAGTTAAATTCTAGTCATACAATTGTACAGAACAAGCAATCCAATTTGTGAATAATCAAACTGAAGAGCATAACTTCACATTCTGCAATATGCAAGGAAAAAAAGGGACGTGAAGACATCACCTTGTCCATCCTGACGAGCTCGAATATGCTGCCGGATTGATGCCCAAATTCACATCTCCCAGCTTGATGTCCCAGTCCCACCACAATGGTCTCGTCCAGATGCAGGAGACGTCTCTGCCCAAATCGAAATCCATCAGTTGGATGCAAAAATGCCCCCAAACTATTTTTTAGGTTCTAAAGTCCTTAAAGATATAAATTAGGTATATGTTTTTATCGTGAAAGGGGCTATTTGTTCCCCATCTTTCACCAAAGCTCTCATAATAGGCATCTAGGGCATCTAATTCCAAAAAGGGATCACCACAGGTTAATCAATTCCACCCAAAACTACAATCAAATAGTCATACAACATCTGCAGCAACTGACTGTAAATCTATACAAAGAGCTGACGAAACATACTTGTAGATCAAAAGAAGCCTAAGCCTCTGGTAGCAGCAGCACCAAACCAGTTCTGCAAAGAGAAGAAAAAAAAAGAGCGGGACCGCAACCTACATCCTTGAGTTTGTATTGATCCTAGAAAGCATCACCCTTCTCAATCTCGTCCTTTTTGTTATCCTGTGAAATCAATTTCAAACTGAATCAACATAATCATGAGCAACCCAAGACGATTATTGATACATGGTTACATTTGTTGATATATAAGACAAATTAGATGCATATACCATTCTACCCTACAACAGCCTGAATGAACGGGGAAGGATTGAAGGAAGAGATGTAACCTCATGTGTAAGAACCCTAGGTGGCCCTGAAGGACCTCATGGGGAGCAACTGGCATGCTCGACTTGACCTTTGCAACGGTGACCAATGCGTCGACCCTGCAGCCGCCGTCCTTGGATGCTCCCGTTCCTACGGCTACCGCAGCAGATCCCTATGGCGCAGGGTGCACAAGGGGGGAAGGAGGGAGCGAGAGGAGGTGGGCACAAGATCGGAGATGGGGATGGAGACGAGACAGGAGGAGGCCGCGGCGGAGAAGGGGCCGCGACGGCAGCCATCGTCGGAGATCGGCGAAACTGTACGGCTTCGTGCTCACCCTCAGAGCCACGATGTCACCGCGCTCCCGCACCGCAACAAGGAACGCCGCCGACGACCTCCTTCCCTTCCTGGCTGACCTTCTCCGCCTTAGCCACGTCGTCTCCGACCATGCGCCGATCGGATCTGGCCTGGCTGCACCGCACCCCGGCGAGCCGCGCCAGAGCCCCGATGTCCCTCGCGGTCACCGCTTCCTGTGTCGCCGGCCTATGGCGACGCGACGTGGGAGTCAAAGGATCGTGGACGGGGGGCAACTGGATCGACGCGAGCCTGACCTGCATGCGCGTGGGAGGGCGACGGAGGGTAGACACACTGAACATGAGCCGTCAGATTTGGTTGAGCAAGGAGAGAGAACGCCTGAGAGATGATTTGGTGCATCTGTTTCGATGGTGTTACATTTTTTTAGGTGCATTTGTGGGTGTGGATATAGCATAAGTCATGACTGTGAAGCAGGTATTTGCGGTGTGGCTGTAGATTAATTCTAACTGGTGTCAGTATCTTCTAAACCCTCAGTATCTTATAAACACTTGCAGCACCTGTGGATGAGGCCGAGCGAAAGAGGCAAGAGAGGAATAGAAAACAACGAGAATACCGAGCAAGGAGAAAGACTGAGGAGTCCGAAGAAATAAGACAAGAAAGGAACAAAAGGCGTCGAGAACAACGATTATTCAATAGGACAAAACCATTAACAAATAATAATAATAATAATAATAATAATAATAATAGTAATAATAATAATAATAATAATAATAATAATAATAATAATAATAATAATAATAATAATAATAATCTAGGAGCTCATCATGGTATTGTCTGCAATGTTACTCTTTACCAAAATTAAGTGTCTTTGTCTATCTCACAATTTACTCTATGATGATAGCATGTTCAAGTTTTCTCCAGCCATCAAGCGCTCAAGACAAGGAGAATGTCATTCCTAATGACAACACGGATTGGCTACATACGAATCATAATTATGTACGGACAAGACAACCGACCTATGATAATTCTTGTGTTCCCAACAACCTATCAGGCCACACTCTATTGGATGCAAGTGAGGCAACTCCAGGTGCCATCCTCCTATTTTTTTCATTTTTAATATGTACAGCTACATGTACAACTCAGCTCACCGTGTAAATGTTTTCCAACTGTTCTTGACCAGTTGGCAACTCAAATAGGAAAAAGGCCCTCGCACAAAGAAGAGAGGTACAACAATATGGATGACAACAGCAAAGAAAATTTGTTGCAAAAAAGAGGGAATACAGTAGAAAGATGAGATCACAGTCAGCCGGTAAACAACCTGATCAGCCAAGATCTATAGAGCAGACTGATATAGAATTTGATAGTGCCTTGTTCGAACCTACAAACAATGAATCTGATGAAGGTGTGTCCTATTTCTATGTTTTTCAGTAAATTGTGAGTTTGATCTATTCCTAATTAATATATTATTAATAACTCATGTTCAAGCAAACATAATGCAGATGATGACCATCTGGAGGCACCTCATGTCTTAGATAGTGATGATCTTCTTGCTGACGATGAAGCCAGACAGTATGCTGGTGAAGGTATCTTTTTTCTTGTGTGGCGCTTTCGAGTTAATATTATTAATCTTGTCATGGCATTCCTATTTAATATTATTAATGTGGTGTAATGACGGCCAGTGTTTGCTTTCATAGCAGATGGTGCCTTCGAGTCCTATCGTGTCAATGTCAACGGTGTTGATCTGAATAACAATGAAGATCCTTATGATTATGTCTACCAAAATTTGCCTGATACGCACCATGTTCTAAGAAAGGTGCCTAACTGTTTGTACTGTGGAGCAATGAGATTTCAATATGAATCACCTGGATTCTGTTGCAGAAAAGGAAAGATAAAAGTACATGTTCCACAAGTGCTTGATGAGTTAAAAAAAGTCATTCACAAGTCAGGTAGATAATGATGCACAATATTTCAAGCAAAATATCCGGTACTTCAACTCTCATTTCTCTTTCACGAGCCTTGGAGTAACCTTGGATCGATGAGTTGCCACCGCGGCAGGGACTGGTATATATACATTTCGTGTGCATGGGGCCTTGTACCATCGCCTAGACCATTTGGTCCCAGGTTCTAAAGGAGCTCGCCACTTGCAACTCTACTTTTATGATACGGAGGATGACAGTTTGGCGCATAGAAAGAAGAGATCGCCTGACCTAGATATTAATCTTATCATAATTGTGGTGCGAATAATGGAAGACAACCCATATATACAGACCTTTAACAGAGTTGGAGCTATACCGAATCTTGATGACTATGTAATTGAACTCAATACTAATGTCACACCAGACCAGCGAAGGTACGCATGTTCAGGAATATATTTATGTATTGCAAGATATTATTATTCTACTACAAATAAATTTGATTTATTTGTACTACTAAATATATGTTCCTTTGCTGAAAACAAGGTATAATGCACCCACGGCGTCACAGGTCACAACTATCTGGTCAGATGGCAACGATCCCCAAAAGATGTTTTGATAGGAGTGTGCTTGTGTATGCCAGAGGGGATCGCCCACGCTATATCAAAGCATATCATGGATGTTATGATCCATTGGCATATCTGTTATTTAACCCTAAGGGGGAAACTGGCTGGAATAAATTTATGTCGTACAATGATACAATGACTAATGGGGAAGGACATACCTCGGTTGATCCAACATAAGCAGTAGATCCAACAGGTACCGAACATGATTTAATTTCCAATGCCTTAATAAAACGCATGGGTACATACTAATATATAACTTTTGGTTAGGGATAGAGCAAAGTGAGGATGACGCGGACATACAACAAGGTGAAAACATGAGTACCATGATGGAGGAACGATAATCTGGGAGATTTGTGACAGCAAGAGAGTACTATTGTTATTTGATGCAAGTTAGAGAGGGGCTTTTTAACATATTGCTATTTGGAGGACGACTTTTCCAACAATGGGTCGTTGACATGTACGTAAAGATCGAGTCTACGAGGCTTGATCGGTATTCTAACCCTGATAACCAGAAACTCATACGGGCGGAACTATATCAGGTGAGGTATGCAATGTTTTATTATTTGCAATATAATATGACACAACAATTCAAAACTAAAAAATCATACATGCTCTATATTTTTTATTTTTTCGTAGGGTTTGGTTGATGTAATTTCTGCTGGAGAGACAAGGGCTTCAGTGGTTGGCAAGAGAGTAGTGCTACCCCCAGGTGACGATCGTGACATGATGCAAAGATTTCTTAATGCAATGGCTATAGTCCAGCGTTTTGGAAAACCAGATGACTTCATCACCATGACTTGCAATCCGTATTGGGAGGAGATTACTCAAAATCTTGAGCCTGACCAACAACCATAAGATAGGCCAGAGCTAGTTTCAAGAGTATACAGGGCCAAGCTGCGGTCCTTGATGGATTTATTGATCAAGAAAAAGTATTTTTGGAGAGGTGGCCGCATATGTCCATGTCACTAAATTCCAAAAGAGGGGGCTTCCACGTGAACACATCCTACTAATTATGAAGAAAGGCAGTAACTTAACAACCCCAGACGCTTATGACAAAGTCATTTCTGCAGAGCTACCAAACAAGGATAAATACCCGGTGTTGCATAGCCTGGTCATCAAGCATATGCTGCATGGCCCATGTGGGGTCTTGAATAGAAAATGTGCTTGTATGGTTAATGGAGAATGCCACTTTCGCTATCCTAGACAGTTTTGTGCAGCAACGCAGCAAGGCAAAGATTCATATCCTTTGTATAGAAGGAGGGATGATGGACGTCGTGTGAAAGTAAGAGGTGCCGAGTTGGACAATAGGTGGATGGTTCCATACAATCTTGGGCTGCTCATGACATATAATTGCCACATAAATGTTGAAGCTTGCTCAAGCATCAAAGCTTGTAAGCAGGGCCGAGCCGGCAAAATCCGGGGCCCTGTTCCAAACTCTAGAAACATATCTACCTGCCTAGAGAAATAGAACGGTGCGCGGCGCGGCAGCGGAGTGGGTGCTGAGGAGTGGGGAGGGGAAGTGGGCGAGCGAAGCGAGCGAGTGGGCGTGGGGGTCACGGGACGGGGTGGGATACAGATAAGGCGCCAGGGGCGCGCGGCGCTCACTCGAGTCGTGCTGGTCCGTCTGAATGGGACGGACGCCTTAGCCAATCAATTTTTAATTAACCAGTTAGCCAATCAATTATTTTAACCTGTTAGCCAATCAATTTTTTTATAGGAGCCAATCAATTTTAACTCATCAACACATGGGAGAAATAGAACTGAATAGAGAAAAATCAATTAAAAATGGAGAGTTCGGAGTCGGAGATAAACCTCATCTTGGCAGGATGGCACTAGCACACCACGTAGGCAGCAGCAAGCCTTGTCGAGCACTCCAGGCGCCCAACCGTGTGAACTGAGCGGCGCGGCACACCAGCGGGCAGCGGCAATCGATGGAGCCGACGGAGTCGTGACAGAAACGAGTAGACATTGCACGGACGGTGTGTGTGTGTGTATATATATATATATATATATATATGCGACTTAGGCTATATATATAATTAGTGGGCATATAATGGTCTCAAGCGTTGGAAGTTAGGGCCCTAGAAATCTGAGGCCCTATTCAGTCGCACCTCTTGCACGTCCTTAGACTCGGCCCTGCTTGTAAGTACTTGTTTAAGTATGTACACAAATACCATGACCGATCATACTCTGTTGATCCTGCTGGAGTAATCAATGAGATCCATCAGTACAGAGATGCTAGATACATATCACCCCGGGAAGCTGTACATAGGATTTTCGGCTTCCACCTTTTTGGAGTTTGTCCATCTGTTTTGCACCTCCAGTGTCATCTACCTAATATACAGTCTGTTATTATTGAGGAGACAGCCAATCTCGAGGATGTTGTAAAAAACCATCTGCAACTATGACGACACTCATGGAATACTTCATGTTGAACCGTGCTGATAGTTATGCAAGGAAATTATTGTATAGAGAGATTCCAGAACACTACCGGTGGATTAGTGGTAAGAAGGCGTGGCAAAGAAGAAAGCAGAGGAGACAAGTGGGGCGTATTGTGTATGCACACCCGACTGAAGGAGAAAGATATTTCTTGAGAGTACTTCTAAATCATGTACGAGGTGCAACTTCATTTGAGAATTTACGGACAGTTGCTGGAATCATGTACCCTACTTTTAGAGAAACATGTAAAAAGAGAGGACTCATAGAAAGGGATCAGACTATTGATGACTGCTTGAGTGAGGCAACAACTTTTCAGATGCTAGCAGCTTTGAGACGGTTATTTGCGATTATTCTTGTGTTTTGTGAGGCCACCAATATCCGTGGATTATGGGACAAGCACAAGGAATCTTTCTCTGAAGATTATAGCCGAAACAATCCTAACAGAGCAGCAGTAGAACAAATGGTTCTCAGAGACATTCGGGATTTAATTCAGTCAATGGGAAAGGATATAAGGAATTATGATCTACCTGAGCTAAATGATACGGGTAATATTTTCAGCATTAATATTATTCTAAAAAATATTTTATTGTTTAGTAAAATACATAATTCTAATACTTTAATATTTGGATGTCAATACAGTTCATATATTTATTTACTTATTCCATTATCATTTTCTTGTGTCAAGCAGATAAATTTAACAATGACATTACGAAAGAGGTTAGGGAGGAACTGGCTGTGCCTATCGACCAAGAACATTTTAATATGTATGCATCTCTTAACAAGGAACAACGAAAAGGATTTGATGAAATATTAAATTGTGTACTGAATAAGAAGAGCCAAGTGTTTTTCGTGGATGATCTAGGAGGAACAGGAAAGACATTCTTATATAAGGCACTTCTCGGTAGAGTGCGCTCAGAGAGATGAATTGCCATTGCAACTACAACTTCAGGTATTGCGGCGTTCGTATTGCCTGGAGGACGCACAACACACTCAAGGTTCAAAATCCCAATTAAGCTTGCCGATAATAGCCCATGCACCTTCACAAAGCAAAGTGGCACTGCAAGTTATTGCGTACGACATCCTGGATTATCTGGGATGAAGTAGCGATGACAAAGTGGCTAGCAGTAGAGTGTCTTGATAGGTCCCTCCAAGTTGTTATGAATTCTTGTTTGCCATTTAGAGGAAATATTATGGTATTTGGTGGAGATTTTAGACAGATGCTGCCTGTGGTACCACGTGGGACAAGAGCACATGTAACAGATGCTACATTGCAGCGATCTTATTTGTGGGAAAGAATAAGGAAGATAAGGTTGCCACGTAACATGAGGGCTCAGTCTGACCCATGGTTTGCAGATTACCTCCTTATAATTGGGAATGGAACTGAAGAGAATTGGAGATGATTATGTCCGTCTTCCAGATGATATTTTGATTGAGTATACTAACAACGAAGAATCAATAAACCAGCTCATTCAAGAAGTCTTCCCATCATTTAAGAAAAATACAAGATCATCAACTTATATGAGAAAACGCGCTATCCTGTCTACCACAAATGAATATGTGGATCAGCTAAATGCAAGTATGATTGATAAATTTCCAGGTAAGGAAAATGTTTATCATAGCTTCGACTCTGTTGATGATGACTCAAGGAATAACTACCCTATTGACTTCTTGAACTCCATCACTCCAAATGGTCTCCCCCCGCATGAGCTTAAAATAAAAACCAACTGCACTGTGATCCTTCTCCGCAATCTTGACCCTAACAATGGTTTATGCAATGGAACAAGATTAATGGTTAGAGCATTCCAGGACAATGCAATTGATGTAGAAATAGTTGGTGGGCAACATGCAGGGAAAAGGGTGTTCATACCTAGGATCCCTATGTCTCCATCGGATGATATTTCACTTCCTTTCAAGTTGAAAAGGAAGCAATTCCCAATTCGTTTGAGCTTTGCGATGACAATAAACAAAGCTCAGGGGGCAAACCGTCCCACATGTTGGGATCTATCTTCGAGAGCCAGTGTTCTCACATGGATAGCTCTATGTTGCCTTGTCGAGGGGTATATCCAGGCAAACAACAAGAATTTTGGCTAAACCAAACAAGGAATTAGATCCAACAGGGAAGTGCACCAAGAATATAGTGTATAAAAATGTCCTGGAATGGTGACAAGGGGGTAAGTAATGTCCTAAATGACTTTTTTTATCTCTACTAATCCTTGTGAATTTAATTAGTCGACCAAACATTTTTTTCAAGTGATTTTTGTATTGGTTTGCATCCATCAGCGATGACTGAAATACTAAGAAGGAGAGAAGGCATGACTGACGAAGAACAATTTTAGATGACATCTTAATTCCATGCTTAAATCTCAAATTGTGCAAAACTATCTTGGTCATTTCTATTGTACAGTTCTTAAAAAAAATAAAGACACATAGACGTACTCACTATGGGACTTTTGGTTGGGTTATTTGACATTGAACTATACATTGTGATTTAGGAATGGCTCTGGTATTTCCTATCCATCGTGCGCCTGCTTGCTAAGACTACCCGCACTCATGGACCTCTATATTCATCCTCTATACGTCCTAGTCAGCAAGATTCTCTCCTCTATACTCAATTCTTCCGCATCCGTCCATCCTCTATATCATCCTCTATCCACTCTATCCACTGTGGGACCCACTTGTCACTTTATCTAAATATATCCATATGTGATCTAGTTTTGAAGGATTTATTGAGACGAATTTAATGGTGAAATAGAAATTTAATTTGGATTTTGGTTTATGAGTTATAGCATTTTTCCTTTGTTTAGCTAGTGGGGCCGCCACTATAGAGTATAGAGTAAGCACAGTACCATTCTAAATATAGAGTGAGAGAAATGATAAAATATAGTTTTAGAGTACACAGTGCAACAATTTTTACTCTATATTCATACTCTAAAGCTTTAGAATATCGTTTTAGAGTACCCACTGCGGATAGTCTAAGAGGCGGGAGGCGACCGCAGTGCCGCACCATGCCCCCGTGCCCCCTTCGATTTGGCACCCTCGCTACTCATTATCTAATTATTTTTAATATTTTATTGGTTACCAATTCATTTTATGTATAAATAATATTATGCATAAAAATGTAATTATTTTAAATATTTTATTGTTTAACAATTCAAGCAAATAATTATGAACAAATAGAAATTTAATGTAAAAATGATTAGTAGAATGTTTTGACAGCTTTCCTGAAGATCTCCGAGTCATGATTAAGGACTTAGACAGAATGTAACTTAGATGGTTAATATGAGAAATAACTTTAGTTTGCCTTCTTATGCAAAAGTATTTTTTCCGATTGTATATATGCTCAAATATAATTGTATAAAAGTTGAATTGTAGAAAAAAATTATTGGTTATTTTCGTGTGCGTCCTCGAGAAAAAGCGGTGGCGTTAGCACGGACATTATACTAGTTAGATATAGAAGAACTGTTGAAGAATGAAAAGATGTAGAAAATAATTTTTATATAAATAACTTTTAAAAAACTCTCGGAGATGCTCTAAATACTCGTAGGCTGTGTTTAGTTGTGTAAAAATGTGTAAAAAGGTGTAAAAAAAGTAATGTAGCACGTTTTGGCTTTATTTGACAAATAGTGTCCAACCATTGACTAATTAGGTTCAAAACGTTCGTCTCGCAAAGTATAACCAAGCTGTACAATTAGTTTTTTATTTTATCTACATTTAGTACTCCATGCATGTATCGCAAGTTTGATGTGACGGGAATATTTTGTTTACACAGTTTTTTTTTTAAGGAAGTAAACACAGGCGTAGAAGATTTAATGAAAAAATCTAAAAAAGCGATTGGCGGTCTGGTCTACTTCAGCTTCGGCGCCGCCCAGTTCTCCCACTATCGGGGCCGCCAAAATTCCCTCCCCGATTCTCTCGTGCTCCCTCTAGACCGCCGCCGCCGCCTCCTCACTTCCCGCCTCCGCTGGCCTGTCCCCGCCTCCTCCTCGCTTCTCGCCTCCGCTGGCTTGCCCCGGCCGCCCCCAAAACCCTAGACCCCAGCACAGTCCGCAGGCGTAGCAGCAGGCTGCGGCCGCTGCCTCGCCCCGATGCACCGCGGCTTCGAGGAGATCTCCGACGAGGAGTGGTCTAATCACACCTTCAAGCCCTCGCGCGTCCTCAAGCGCCCCAATCAGCGGCCCTCGCGGCCTCCGCCGCCGATCGATTCATTCGCCTACAACCCCAAAGCTTGCTCCGCCGCCGGCACCAGCACCGCAACTGTCGTCCTCTCGGACGACGACAGTGACTTCGACCTAGGCGCGGACGGGGGTTCCCGACGCGCTGCGAAGAGCCAGCGCGTCCTCAAGCGCCCGCATAATGTGCCCCCTTCGCGGCCTTCTCCGCCAGTTAAATCGTTCCGCCGCAATCCCCAACCCTCCAATGCCGCTGCCGCCTTTGGGGTCTCCGACAGCGAGGACGATGACTTCGTCCTCACAGACGATGACTTCGATCGTCCTACGTCCTCTTTGAGGACGTCAAGCCTTCGCCGCAAAGGGAAGAGCCAACGCCCCCTAAAGGGTCCTCAGCTCAATCCCCATTTGCGGGCTCCTCCGCCAGTTAACTCGTTCAGCCATAATGCCAAACGGTCCAAATTCGCCACCGATGTGGGCCTTTCCAACAGTGAGGACGATGAATTCGACCTCACAGAATCGTCAAGCCTCCACCGCAGCGCAAAGAGACAACCCGTCCAGAAGCGTCCACAGCACAAGCCCCGTTTGCAGGATCCTCAGTCCTATGGCTCGCCTCGCCACAATCCGAAACCTTCCAAGGCTGCTGCCACCACAGGGCTATCTGACAGTGATGATGATGACTTCAACATCACGGACACTGACGTTGACCTTCCAGCTTCGCTCTCGAGGACATCGCGCCCACGCCGCACTACTAGTCGCCGGTTGACGAGTTTTGCCATTGACATCTCTGAGGAAGACGAAGAAGACCTTGCTGATGACGACTTTGACTACCAAGACCCAAGGCCTCCCCAGCAACGCCCCTCTGGCCGCCGCTTTGTGATCGGGGACGATGATGACAGTGATGTGCCTGTAGCTGTGGATGATGATGATGATGGGGTGAATTGGTCGGAGCTGGAGAAGGAGGACGAAGATGAGGGCTACAATGGGGAGAGAAGTGTAAATGTGGAGGAGCCCGAGGGAGATGTGGTGGGAATGGCATTGCGCAAGTGTTCACGCATCTCGTCAGATCTGCGCAAGGAGCTTTTTGGTTCATCAGCGCGGGATTGTGAAAGCTACGCCGAGATAGACGCTTCCACTTGCCGTATTGTTACTCAGGTAAATTGTATGGTACTCTGGTACATGTTATTTAAGTTTTTTTTCTTTCTTTTGAGACGAAAATTTAAGGGATTTGAATGTTTTGAACCAATGTGATTTGTGAACGCTGGAGCAGGAAGACGTAAATGCTGCATGCACAAGTGAGAAGTCAGGGTTCGAGCCTGTGTTGAAGCCGTATCAACTTGTGGGCGTCAATTTCCTTCTCCTATTGCATCGGAAAAGCATTGGCGGAGGTGAAGCTTCTTATGCATTGAGCAGCTGAAAACTTGAGCACTCTCAATTGATCACAACATTTTTGTCAATGGTGTAGTTTGTGATCATTGTCAGAGAGCATCCTGTTGTTTCTGCAGCTGTTGCCTTCTGCAATAAGCAGTCCTGCATTTTCTAGTTCCTTTTCTACACTGATGTAGATTATGTGAGTAGCGATCACATTGGTGAAAATCATTTTGATTGAAAACATTTTAATAGTACCTTCTGGTTCTTTTAGCATTAGCATTTTTTATGAGGGAAACTATTAGGGGAAGCTCCTACTGTTGTATCATGCATGTAATGTCAAATTGATGCTAGGGTGCATACTGCATACGTAGATGTGTAACTGGTGATCAACTTGGTCATTATCTTCTAAATGCCTCTCCTTAGGTGTCACCTATCATGGAGTTTGTTTGTAAGGTTACTGTCAAACCTTAGTATTTTTTAGCAATAAATTATTTTCTATTATGTATTCATTTTAAGGAAAACGGTATGCCATTCATTATTGTGTGCTGCATGTTGGAGTACCATATGCTAACGATCATACTTACTATTGATTTGCTATGTTTTATCATTTACACAGTGCACAAAACTAGATTATTCATAATTCATTTAAGTATATCTCTCCTCTTTGTTTTAACAGCAATTTTGGCTGATGAAATGGGTCTTGGGAAGACAGTGCAGGTAAGCAACCATGGTAGTAGCCTAACATGATTCCTAAATTAGGGGAATCCTGAATGTTTTGTCATATAGCTATATGATTATTGTATTATGCCAACTGCATTCTACAATGTATTATGTACTCCCTCCATTCCAAATTATAAGACCTTTTGACTTTTTCTAGATACATTGCTCTAACTATGTATCTAGACATAGTGTATATCTAAGTGCATAGCAAAATCTATGAATCTAGAAAAGCCAAAATGTCTTATGATTTGGAATGGAGTATTATCTATGCTAGTTCATGTGTGTTATTCAACTGTATTGTGTTGAAATATAACATTGGATGATTTTATTTGTCTAAATATTTTATCGCTGCGCATAGTTACCGTAAAACATTATACACCTTTGCTCACGGAGAAGTTTAAAACACACCATTTGTTGCTGCGCATAGTTTCCGTAAAACATTATACACCTTCGCTCAGGAAGAAGATTAAAACACACCATTTGTTGGATGCTGCATAACAGAGTACCAATTCATTTTTTTTCTTAGTGTTTGAATTTTTTTCTTTTGTTCTTGCAGGCTGTCACTTATCTTACTCTATTACGGCATCTATATAACGACCCAGGTCCACATCTGATAGTTTGCCCAGCTTCCGTGTTGGAGAATTGGGAAAGAGAACTCAGGAAGTGGTGCCCTTCGTTTTCGATCATCATGTTTCATGGAGCTGCAAGGACTACCTACTCAAAGGAATTAAGCTCCTTAGGCAAGGCTGGCTGTCCAGTTCCATTTAATGTCCTCCTTGTTGGCTACTCACTTTTTGAAAGACGGAGGTTTGGAGTGACTCCTTTTGCATGACACAGCAGAATGTCATATTCAGAATATTGAACATTTATTTATCGTTTAAAACATTTATGTAGTGCTCAGCAAAAGGATGATCGCAGGGCCCTCAAAAGATGGCAATGGAGCTGTGTTTTGATGGATGAAGCGCATGTTCTGAAAGATAAGGGTAGCTTCCGATGGAGAAACCTGATGGCTGTTGCGCAACATGCTCGCCAAAGGCTAATGCTGACAGGAACTCCTCTCCAAAATGATTTGCATGTAAGTCTTTTTGACAAGTGTTTGGTTCATGGCAGTCCATTCAACATAAATCCTGTACAGAATTTTCTGGAAACAAACATGCTGAATATATTGGCTAGGAAGAATTCAGAAAAAATGTGCATAGTTAAACTTCACAAAGTAATAAAGTGTGCACCAGCAGCCATTGAACAATAGATTTCTAACTACTAGCACTGAGTAGCACCTTTTGAGCAATTTCAAGATCATGTAATAAACAAAATAGTGCTCGCCTGCTCGGAAGCAATACTCCTCTAATACCAATTGTATATTGCTTTGAACTTGTGGACTTTATCTAAATACAAGATATTCTACAACGTCAATGTACAATTCTACCATTTCTTCTTTGTATCATATTTATTGAACAGATGCCCAGTGTCAATATATGAGTTTATACATTTACATCTGTCATGCGTGTGCCCCAAATAACCTATCAACCAGTGGCGGATCCAGGATTTTGCACTAGGGTATTCTTGAGAACATTTTTTTGCCCTCCAAGACAGCAAGAAAAAGCTAAAGCCTAAGAATACTAACCAGAGGAGGATGTGAACTGACGGGACTGAGCCCAAGTGGCTGAGACGAAGGGTGGAAGTTTCAACTGACGGACTTGCTTGCCTCTGCGCCTGCTTTCTGCGCTGTTGGGTGCTGCCCGTCAGCTGCTGCTGCCACTTGTGCCTGCGCTAGGGCTGCGGAACTTGGGTGCAATAGGGGGAACACCAGGCGGCCGCTCGGGGAATCGGCGACGACCGATGATTGTGATAGGAAGAGCGTGTTCCCTTTTCCCTGAAGGCCTGAATCCTTGTACCACTGTGGGCTGGTTGATACTTCCGTTTGTGCCTTGTGGACCGGTAGAACAGAACAGTATGGTATACATAATATATATTCGTCTTTTTACAAAAAAAACATTGGCATTCCAAGGAATACCCCTTCTGCTGCCCTGCTATCAACCGTCTACCTCCGAAACTAAAGTGCCAGAATAAGTGAAGGGCATTATGACAATGTCCTCTTACTCTTGAATCTGTGTGCTCAAAGCTATAATGTTTTTTTTTATGTAGTCTATCACATGAAGTCCTTATTTGCATCTTGCTGCTATGTGCTGTGTTTCATGCTTTTCTTTTATAACATTGACGTGTGCTGTCTATCGACATGACCCGTGTAATGCCAGTTAAAATTTTAAAAACAAATATGCAATACAATTTTTGTTATCATTTGAGATTTCCACAATCACTGTTTTTATAGGCACTATTAATGCTTAAAATTCTATTTCATCTTAAATTACCATGTACCTAAAACTTCTTTTTATGGAGTTGTTCTTGGATTTAACATGGTATGCAGGAGCTATGGTCATTGTTGGAATTCATGATGCCTGATATATTTGCCATCGGAGATGTTGATCTGAAGAAGCTGCTGAATGCAGAAGACCGTGAACTAATTTCACGCATAAAGTCCATTTTAGGGCCATTTATTCTTAGACGTTTGAAGTCAGACGTAATGCAGCAGCTTGTTCCTAAAATACAACATGTGCGTGACTCTTTTTACACATCGGCGATTAGTTGTGCCTCTTTATTTTTTCAGCCTAAATTCATCTCGTTTGCAGGTTAAGTTTGTCGTCATGGGCACAGAGCAGTCTAAAGCTTACAAAAATGCCATAGATGAGTACCGCGCTGCTTGCCAGGCTCGTAGTGCCAAGTCTTCAGATGGCATTTCCAATAATATTGCTGGATTGATTCCAAAGCGTCAAATATCGAACTATTTTACACAGTTTCGTAAGGTGAGCATATCTCATGATGCAAAATTTGAGGTATATGTTTATGGTTATTTTCAAATATTCTTTCATTGCTCCACAGATTGCGAATCACCCTTTGCTTATAAGGCGTATTTATAGTGACAAAGATGTTGATCGAATTGCACGGTTGCTGTACCCTAAAGGTGCATTTGGCTTCGAATGTTCCTTGGAGAGAGCAATCCAAGAGCTAAAGAACTACAATGATTTTGATATCCACCAAGTATTGTTCTTTCTTGACTTCTATACTTCTACCTTATAAGCTGCTGCATTGTCTGTTGTCTTTGTGACTGAATTAACTATATTAGGTCTTGCCATTTGCATTGTCTGGTCACAACTCAACCATTGTCCTGTGTTTTATTATTTTGCTCTGGTGCAAAATAATTCAATGTAGGACCGGGTTGTATGTACATGTTGTATTAATGGTTTGCATTGGGCAAAGAGTGGTTTTGATCATCAGAAATACACTATTGTCTGAAAGTTAGGGTCTATTTGGTAGAGCTCCCCCTGCCCCCTGGAATTGGTTCTGTGGCTGAAAGTGATTCTGATGGAATAAACTCTTTGGAGGAAGTGAATCAGGAGAGGCAGTTTTTTTTTTCAGCTCCTAACATCTTAGTTCATTTCAGGGAATCACTCCTAAGGCACCACTCTAGTGATATGGGCACAGTCTTGTTTTTATTCTTTAATTTGCAGCTCTGCCAAACATACCAGTCTTGTTTTTAACTCTCTATAGATTGTGTATTTATTTATTCTTTAACTTGCAGCTATTATTGTCATACGGTGATGTGGGCACAAAGGGTGCTCTAACAGATGAGCATGTTTTTGCATCAGCAAAATGTCAGGTATATTTCTTTCTCCAACATCTGTTTTGATATGCACTACTTTTTTATTTATAGAAAGAATTGGAGATGTCGAGTTTTTTGCAATATATTCTCAACAGAGTCATCCATATTTGACACACTAAGCTAAGATATTTTTTAAACTAGTCATGCTTTTAGTCTTATAGTCTCTACTCTGTGTTCAGGCTTTAGGGGAGCTTTTACCTTCTCTAGCAAATGATGGTCACAGAGTACTCATATTTAGTCAGTGGACCACAATGCTTGATATCCTTGAATGGGCACTGGAAGTAATAGGAGTTACATATAGACGCCTTGATGGAGGGTATGTTCTTTACTTAGATTTTTTAATCGAAATTTACTCTGTTTATTAGCTATTTTGTCTTTCTTCCAGGACCGCTGTAACAGAAAGGCAGACTATAGTGGACACGTTCAACAACGATCTTTCTATATTTGCATGTTTACTTTCTACAAGAGCTGGAGGCCAGGGGCTGAACCTTGTTGGAGCTGATACAGTCATTATACATGATATGGATTTTAACCCCCAGATGGATCGGCAAGCTGAGGACCGTTGCCATCGCATTGGACAACAGAAACCTGTCACTATCTATAGGTGCTACTCTAGTGACTACTCTAGCTGATTTGGATTTACTATGCGTCTCTTCTGTTTTTTCGTTCGTTGATATCATGCACATATCCATATTGTTATTAATTTTTCCACCAAGACATGTTTATATTTTTTTAATAGTGACTAAAGATTATGAAAAGTGCTTCCTTTATTATTATACTTTCTTAAAATCTTCTGATGTTTTCCTACAATATGGCCCTGTATATAGAAATTCTGTAAAGTTACAATGAAGTCTAGTATTATTAAAAAGCCTTTGTTCTTTTTTTGTCCTGTTCAATTTAGTGGTGTGCCTGTGCAAAATTTCATGGTTAGATGTATGTACTGAAAGATAATTGCATAGTTACCCTAGTTTTGCTGCACTTGGTAAGCTGTTTGCAACTCTTTCTAACGGAGCAGGATCCTATTTTGTTGAATAACCCCAGGCAAACACATATTCGACATTTTCTGTTGAGTTTACTCAAAGCTCATTTGTGTCCATCTGTGCCAAATAATTATCTCTTTTACTATGTGCCATTTAATTTTCATTGGATTTTGAAAATAGGAAATGCCCTTATAATCCAAAACAATCATAATGTCTAACGAAGAAAATGAATGGTACACATTAGATAATCACAATTATAAAAGGCAATACAGTGAGCTTAGTTGTTTACCAAGCTCCACAAGAAATTGTTATGGAATGGTACTGAACTTTATGTGTCTATCCAGGCTAGTGACAAAGGAGTCAGTTGATGAAAAAATCTATGAGATTGCAAGGCGGAAGCTAGTACTAGATGCCGCAATTCTTCATTCTGGAGCAGAGTTGGACAATAGTACCGATGTACCAGAGAAGACAATGGGAGAGATTTTGGCATCTCTTCTCCTGGTCTGAAGTTCTAATCCTGGAGTTTCTTGAAGGTATTCAATTCTACCTGTGGGATATCTTTAACAATGGGTTTTTGGCCTTCATTTAAGCTGGCCATTCACCCTGGTTAATGTCTCGAGGTCCTAAGATGTGCATCCATATTCCTTTTTGCTCTGGAGACCTCCCATCTTTGGTCTGCCTAATCCATCTTTTGTTCTGTGAATGCTCTGCTATAAACTGCTGGATTTCCAAAGTGTTTCTGGTTCTACATAATGACAGTGTTTAAGGTTACTGTAGGTGGTAATGGAGTCTGATTTTATTTTTCTCCAGTATAGGAAGGACTGAAATCTGAAGCAATACATCTGTACCAAAGTTTCAACATGTTTTAAATGCAGAATAGTTCCAAGTTGCACATTTGCTTCAGTCTGTACCTTTTTTTATATGCACAAGTGCGTACCTACACTTAACATTGTCAGGATACAAGTTCCATCTTGTTTTAGAGTGCAGTTTGACCACATGTACATGTATCTTCACACACTGCTCTAACCGTCAGTTTTCCTTGACACCCGCTTTATCAGAGAACTGTAGGGGAAACATGATATGTGTTTAATTTAAATTCATAAGAGTCAATTGGTGTGCATGTTATGAACCATGTTCGACAGAAAGATTCTGTTGTGCCGTGAAGAATTTTTGAAAACCACAGAAAGCTGTGCCTTTTTGTTTGCAGTTGGATGGTGATTCCTCACTTCACGGCATATTGTTGGTGTACTGCTCAAAGCTGCTCTGCTTGTTGTATCTTATTCTTTTTTTCTCGAACACACAGGAAAACTGCGTATCATTGCATTAAAAGAAGAGTCACAACACACCCAAACACCCCTAAAAAAACAGATTACATTTGCGCCCATTAAAGTTTAGAAGGTAAAAAACGACCCAAACTAGAGATTGTAGTTAGCTGAGCTAGGGGCTGTGTAAAGGACAACCCCTTGGCTCCTGATAACTCTCACCAGTTCTATTTTTGTTATTGACCTTAAAAATGGGATTATTGCCTTGTCCCAATATTTAGGGTAATTCTAAAAGTTGATTTATTTTGAGATGAGTAATTTCTTCTCTCACATGTTTTGATTCCGGTGGGATCACAAGCTATATGTTATGCTGATTGAGCCTAAGTATTGCCATTGAAAATTTTGAATTTTCTTATCCGTTGGAATATGATTGCTTGACTGGAGGTATGCTAAGTTGGTATTTGTATCATGTTGAAAACACCTGTCAGTGGGAGAACATAAATGTATTCAGTGGGAGAAAAAGAAATGTATTCATGTGAGCCGATTGTCCTTGTGTACAACACTAGTAAAATTACTTCTACCGGTCATTTGTGTAAAACATTTGTGTAAAATGATTTCCCCGCTTCTGTAGATACATTAGAATCTGATAAGTTTCCACTGTTGAAATTTATCATCATTTGCCGTGTGCATGGTCGTTTTGTAGCGAGTAAAGTTCATGGCCGGTCCTTAAACTTGCAGGGGTGTGTTATCTCGGTCCCCGAACTCAAAAAATATGTCATTTTGGTCCTTAAACTCTGTTTGGGTCTCATTTTTATTCCAACGGATAGGGAGGCGGGTATGAATCTACATCTGCTTGGATGAATATGAGATCCATACAAAGTTTAAGGACCAGAATGATATACTCATGAGTTCGAGGACCGGTCATGAACTTTACTATTTTATTAATCAATTACTTAGCCTATGAAAACTAATAATAACTATAAGTTCGAGGACCGGTCATGAACTTTACTCTTTTATCGATCAATTACTTAGCACATGAAAACTAATAATAATTAAGCCTTGGAGGCTTTTGTTTGGCCTGCTCAGCGGAGTGCGGCGCTCTGGCACCGCCGGCGGCTCGGCGGTGTGCAGTGGCCAGTGGGTGCGAGCGGGCGGCGGGTGCCTGCGCCTGGTCGGACGGCAGCAGCAGCCGCGGCCTGCCCCTGGCACCGGCCTGGCTGGCTGGGGCGCTGGGCAGCTGGCCGCTGCCCCCTGGCCCCTCGGCTCAGGCAGTCAGGCCTCACTGTGCGGCGGTCGTCAACTATGGTACGCGATTCTGATCTCGACACTCAAAGCGACACGCAACTAGCGAACTGGTCGTGGAACGGAAAGTCGGAAACCTCAGATTTTCAAACCACAACAAGATGAATTCGCTACAAGAGAGTTTACGAGTCACAGGAAATGACTATAGAGAGACGAGAGATCCGCCCATTGCAGGCAAAAAAGCACCAAACTACGCACGCATGGATACATCGTCGGGCTTTCCAGCAAAAGAGGAGCTACTGTAGAAGCTGCAGGTTTTGACAGGGACGCACGCACAAACCATGCAAAGCTTTGCAGCAGTGACGAAGTCAGAAAAAATATTAGGGGGGCTAAACACGCATCTCAGACGTCTAGCCCCCTTCTCAAGACAACAATGACGGAAATTTGTAGACGGGACTCAGGAAGGGCTCTATGGACCCCCCATCGGTAGGGGGCTCTAGCCCTGGTTGCCCTACCGCTGGCTCCGTCCCTGCTTCGCGGAGACCAAGAATAAAGATCATGCGTTTACGTGTACGCACGCTCGTCAGGATCGTGATTTGCATCGTCATGGCCAGAACCTGCAGCACACGGACCTGGTGCCGCTTCCTGCCGTCGCCCTTCCGCTTGGGCACACGGTCACCGTGAGCACCCTGTCCGCCATATATGGCCGCGCGCACCTCGTCCGCGGCCACGACGTCCGGCAGCCGGAACTGCGTCTCGAACGCGCGCGCTGGCCCTCTCCCTGCAGTGCCACCTGAGTCTCCTTCCAGTCCATCGGTGGTCGCGTCTCGCCAACGCCGGCGTCGGGGACGAACCTGTCGAGGAGCATGCGAGACAGCTCCAGCGACATCTTAGTCTTCGTCTTCTCTTTCGGTCGTTGAACTTGTAAGGGTGTGTTATTCTAGTCCTTAAATTTTGTCTGGATCTCATATTCATCCAAATGGATATGAATTTGTACCTGTCTCCATATCTGTTTGGATGAAAATTTGACCCAACCAAAGTTTAAGGACAGAAATAACACACTTTCTGAGTTCGGGGGCCGAAATGACTCCCCCACCCCCCGCAATTTGGAGGACTGGCCATGAACTTTACTCTTTTATAGCATACCTCCCAGCATGGCTCTGTCCCAGAAGGTGAGAAGCCATTCTGGCTAAGTGACAAGAAGCCAAGAACTGCCAACAAACACTGTTACCTGGAGGCACGGCGTCCTGGTGCTCTTGCATGAAGGAAATGGTCTTAGCACGCTCTGGGTAAGTTGCTGTTGGCATGCATCATTGATGGAATGAGCATTGTCCCCCAACCATGGAACTACTGTCCTCGTGGAGGGACGTGTTTTGGTCGTTATAATCGCTGATGGGTAAAGTTGGGTTTATGGGCTCACTGCTGGGCCACTTTGTTGCTCTTGCTCTCTGAATTTCTGATGCCCCCTCTCGTCCGGTTGTCTTGGAAATGGCCCGAGCTTTTTTTTTTTCCTCTTTGGCAGTACTTCAGCGATGCTGTGCATAAGCGACATGGGGAAACGGCCATGAGCCTTGTGTACCTAGTGGTGTACGGGTGCGGTTAGAATGTCTCCTTTTCAGTAATCGGCTAATCGTCCTACTTGTCGTAACGACGGGATGACCTCGCCCTAGCTCGCAGGACATTCTTGAATGTCCAGTGTTTCTGCTGCTTGCCTGAATCTACTAGCTTCGTACATTCTCTTTTGCGACGTGTTCAAATTTTTCCCTTGCGGACCTTAGCTAGTTAGCTTTCCAACTTTATACGGTGGCGTGTTACTGCTTGCGCGCATTCGCCCAGCAAATATCACATTGATGCTTGTCGTTGTCGCCTTGCCTAGCTACACCTCGCATAGTTTGGTCGTGCACGTGAATAGTCCAATTATACTGTCGGATCGTATATTCTTTACGCGAAGAGAAGAAACTGTATACCTCTCCTTCAACCACGATACGTACAAAAGGCATGTTTTCACCTGTGGACCTGCTGGACGAGAAGAGGGAATAATGTACGGGTCACATGGATATGTGTCGCGGTCCATGTAAGCGAATAAGCGACGATGCATACGATGGCATGCACCGCATGCATCTTTTTTGGACCAATATATACACATCTCCCGCAAATCGGCGGCACACATATGTACGGCCGGTGTAACTTGAAATTAACTGGCTGGCTAGGGCTAGTGGCCTAGTGCTCTTTGGCTCTTAATTTGCCATGGGCACGCACCACGCAGCCATGTACGTCGCGGGAATCTGTCCACTGGCGATGGCGTCCATGGGGTCGGGGCGGATAGTGCGCGGCTCGCTTGGAAGCGCCCGTGAACCCCTCTTCTACGCCATCTCTTTTATTTCGCGCGCAGCACGAGTATACTCCGTAGTGCTATAAGCGACATCATACGTTGTGTGCGGTGGTGTGGCAAGGCCTTGTTATCGATATCATATGCTTGCATGTCAGTCATGGATCTGTCTTGTCCATATATCGCCCCACTCCCTCATGTTTCCTCGTTGTACAGTGCAGGTATATGGCTCACGTGATTATGTGTGTTTCAGTGTCGACTCTTATTTACATCACTACTGGATCCGACTTCTTTGCCGAGAGCCGGGAGCCCTCGGCAAAGGCCTAAAAGCCCTCGGCAAAGTCTTTGCCGAGAGCCTGCCGCGTGGCTCTCGGCAAAGACTTTGCCGAAGGCCAGAAGCGCCCTCGGCAAAGCCCACGGCGCCGTCGAGGAACGTCAAAGTTGACGTCGTCTTTCCCGAGAGCCGGGCTGGCCAACTCTTGGCAAAAACTTTTTATTTTTTTTTAAAAAATCTTTGCCGAGAGTCAACCACCCAGGCTCTCGGCAAAGACTTTTTAATTTTTTTTAAAAAAAATCTTTGCCGAGAGTCTACCTGGACGGCTCTCGGCAAAGCCTTCCTTTGCCTTCCTTTGCCGAGAGCCAGCCTGGCAGGCTCTCGGCAAAGCTGAAATTCTTGTGAGCAGCTTTCCATCTTTGCCGAGTGCCAGCCATCCTAGCTCTCGGCAAAGCTGGGATTTTTTTTTGTTTTTTTTCCTGTTTTTACATGCGCGCGCGCACACACACACACACACATACATACATATATATATATATATATATATATATATATATATATATATATATATATATATATATATATATATATATATATATATATATATAAACATAAACCACAAGTTCATAACATAAACCATAAGTCCACATGGATATCACTGCTCGAAGTCGCTAGCGCCTCACCCCTGGTGCTGTGACTCCGACCCGTCGTCGCCGTGGCCTCCGTCATGTCCTGAGCCCCCATCTGGCCACGCCGACCAGGGTGAGTGCCCCCCAGGGTGTGGAGAGCTCCCACCTGCCCACGGCGCCCACATGGCCTGCCCTGGCGTCGACTGGTACAGGTACGAGTACCCGGGGCGCGGAGGAGGGCTGTCGGACAACCCAGGGTGGCCGTGCTACGGATGGGCACCAGACCACGTGTGCTGCGTACTAGGGTGGCCATAAGGACTAACCTGCCACCCGCTGCTTGGTGAAGGGGTCGGGTTCGAATCCCACGACTGATGCTGCACAAATATATAAGCGATCTCATTAGTACCTGCAGGACGGCCGCACAAGCCAAAGCAATAGACAAACATATATATACTCACCGGACTCCCTGCAGGGGCAGGAACAGGGGGTGGAGCGAAGAGTGAGGCAGGCAGCGGAGGCGCTCCAGAGCTCTGAATGGACTGGAAGTAGCTGACTAGGTCCGAGATCTGACGCTGCGTGTGCTGCTGATGTGCCTCCATGTGGCGCCGATGGGCCTCGTCTCTGGCCGCCAGCTCTCGCCGATGGGCCTCCTGCAGCTCGTCCTGCCTGGCCCGCAACTCCTCCAGCTGCGACTACAATATTACACCCGCGATGGTTAAACAATGCAAAAGGAGATGTACATATGTAAAACCAATGGACGACAGATAAAACTGTAGTTACCTGAAACGCCGTCTGCATCGTAGCCATCTGCTGCATGGAGCTCGGCTGACGAGGCCGTATGGGGACGTCGGAGGTCGTGCTGCTCCCCTCCTCTCGTCCGTGCATGGGTACGGTGGCCGTTGGAGCGTGGGTACGGTGGCCAGGTTGATTGCGCTGTGGGCAATCATGTACCGGCCGTGCTGCTTCCCTCCTTCCGTCCTCATGAGCAGGTTCGTGTCCAGTGGCTCGGTGGTAAGGTCGAAGTCGTCCCCATGGCGCGTGCGAGCTGCAGTGGCGTACACGGACATCTTCTCGTAGGCGGCAGTGTTGGTGTATGCGTCGAGCCCGTCCTGCAGGTTGTAGACGTTGTTCGGATCCGACGCTCGCCCCTTGTTAGCCAGGGCGTACCCAACAAACTCGCTGATGGGCACATTGCCGTGGGTCTTGTGCTGCGAGGAAAACACAAGGTTGATTAAACGTAACGAGAACAAAGCGTTAGCAAAAATAAATAAACAAACAAAAAACAGAAACGTACATATGTGTCCATGTACCCTGGGAGGGGCACGCTCCCCTGGTGGTGTGACGCCCCTCTCATCGCGGCCAGGTGGTTCTCCCGTCTTTTTTCTGCGCTCCACGTACGCCTCCGGCCTCTGCCACGAGTCCACAATCTGGGCCCAGCAGTCCATGTGCGATTTGCACCAATCAACAGGAAACTGCATGACAACGTGTATTTGACATGTCAGAAGATGAATGAGAATTAATGTTTCATACTTATTTTTCAAGGAAGGAAACAGAATAAATGTTTCCTACTTACCTGCATGTAGCACCCTGGTGATGTCAGTGTCAGGCAACATGATCATCTCCCTGGCCTGTTTCTTTGTCACCTTCTGGCCAAGCACCTCATGGTGGTAGGAGATGACGCACTGGATGTGCGCCTCGGAGTACATGTCCTTCAGCAGCTCTCTGCAGACCTTGTCTTGGACTTTCACCGCCTCGGCCTCTTTCCCCTCCTTGCACATGAACCACTCCTGCATACAAACATCATATATGTTTCATTTCATTATTTCAAAAACATCCAATGAATGCATAGTACTGAAGACTTACCCAGAACTCGGCCTTGATGACATGCGCAAGAGTGGTGCCGTTTGCCTCGACGCTAGAGAAGTGTGGCCAGTAAAAGGGCGGCTCCTCTTTCCCCTTGTGCATGACCAAGCCAGGGTAGTGCTTCTTAATCATGAGGCCCTGTATGCTAGTGATATGGCGTGACTCCATCACGTCCACTTTGACAAAGTTCCTGCACGAGGCATTACGAAAAATTGTTAGTCTGAAGTTCGATTTTCAACATGTCATATGAATTAATCATAAAAACATGAATGGTTACTTACCTATCACCGCAAGGTGTGATCAACGCCCGGGTGTGTGGCGCGGGCACCCGGTCAGGGAGGCGCGTGATCCCCCGCGCATAGAGCTTGCTCGAGCTAGACGAACTCGCCGCCTCGACAACTGGCTCCTCATCCTCGTCCCCAACGTGGTCGCCCTCGAAGTGCTCCTCCTCGGGCTGGGCCATCGGGCTAGAAGACGCCGTGACCTGGCCCCGTCCACGGTCCCTGCTCGTGGACGACTCCAGCTGAGGCTGAAGGTCTGTGTCATCGGTGTCGTCGTGCCTCATGAAGGTCGAGGCGACCCCCTTTCGGCGCGGTCGCCTTTCGCCCGACATTTTGTCCTATGCCTGCAATGACAAAGCTTAAACCAATTAGTACAATTAAACAAGAAGTATTTGCAAAGATATGCAAAATGAACGAAACATAATTGCAAAGTAATAACAATAAAAATACAGTATTACATGAATTAGAAATTATCTCCACGAATGGCGGTGGTTGGCTCATCGTCACTATTGTCATCATCACTGTCAATATTGTCGAGCTCTCTAAGGTCCTCGACATATCCATTTTCAACACCAACTCCATCGTCCTCAACAACATGTCTATCGCGTTGAGCTCTCCATTCCTCAAGCATTATTAAGTCCTTAGCATCTTGCACTACTTCACCCTCGTCCTCATTGACGTCGTTGTCGCCTTCCATGCCCATCAGCGAAAGAATGTCTATCTCCAAACGCCCGTCTAGCACCTCAGGTTGATAGAACTCTTCGCTATTATCCTGTGGATCATAGTTGTAGTCATCATCGTTTGGGAGAGACGCTTTACCACACGGCGATACCAAGTGCACAAGGTACCAACCCTCAAGATCCTTGTCTTTTTGGCACGCCCATAGGAGATAATAAACTTGCATGGCCTGTTGAGCCACAATATAGACATCTTCTCCTTTATAGACGGAATCTTTTCAAATTTCGACTTGCCCAATGTCATCGGCTCTTCTGATGACCTCGGGATCGAACCAATGGCATTTGAACACAACTGGTTTAAGAGCTTGGGGGCCCTCAAAGTTGAGCTCGTATATTTCTTCGACTATGCCGTAATAGTCACGGTCATCGTTGCCGGGTGTACGAACTCCTATGCACGTGGTCTTTAGGTTGGGCCGACTCTCCTCGTGGCTTCTCGTGCGAAAGCGATAGCCATTCACATCATAAACGGTGAATGACTTGACCCTTGTAGCAAAGCCCCATGCAACCTATTTCAATTCACCATCCATTTCCACATCCATGCAGGCCTGCAAGGTGAGGCCAGGTAGATCGTTACATTACTTGCTCCTAGGAGAAAAGTGGAATCTCAAAGTTGGAACGAGGTAGGTTGGATGGTACCTTTGTACGGAACCAAGAAATAAAATCGGGCACAACATTTTTGAGAAGATTGTCTTCTTCTTGGATGGTGGGAGCCCTTCTCCCTTTCCATTGTTCTTTCACAAACTTCCTGAAAAAACAAGAGACAAGCTCATTGTTCTTTCGATATGTAGAGGATATTGATGGCGTATGTAACAAGCTCATTGAGAACTTACATTCGATAAGGCTCCACTTCGTCAAGGTTCATCAACACGTAGAGCATGATAGTGCGCCACTCATAATCTCGCAACTGCTTGTGGGTACCTACGCTTCCTCTTCCGAGTTGCCCTTTGAATAGACTCAGGGTCGATGAACTCTCATCGGTGTTGTAACGAGGGGGTGCACCGGTGGGAAGGTTCTCAGTATAGTACGTCGTTGTGAAGTTCAACACCTCCTCCACTATGAATGCCCCTGCCATGGAAGCCTCAATTTTGGCTTTATTTCTGCACTTTTTTCGAAGAATCTTTAGACACCTCTCGATTGTATAGCACCAACGGGCCTACACAGGACCCCCCAGCCGTGCCTCACGCGGTAGGTGCAAAATCAGATGCTGCATCGGTAGAAAGAAGCCAGGTGAAAAGATCATCTCCAACTTGCAGAGCAACAGAGGTGCAACACGCTCCAGGTCAAGAATCACCGCCCGAGATAACTCTCTAGCACAAAGCTATCGGAAGAAATAGCTCAACTCTGCCAGGACACGCCACACTGGATCGGGAAGGTATCCACGGGTCATTACAGGAAGTAGCCGCTCAATCCATATGTGGAAGTTATGACTCTTCATCCCTAGGACTTTCAAAGTCTTTAAGTTCACTCCCCTACTCAGATTCATCGCGTACCCATCGGGGAACCTTAACCACTTGATCCACTCTAGTACTTCCTTCCTATCGGCCCTTTTTAGGATGTAATCGGCCGAGCCCCTTCTCCAATTCTTGCCAGGAGTAGGGGTCTTCATCACTAGCTTTGGTCTATCGCACATCTGTTCCATGTCCAGTCTAGCCTTCATGTTGTCCTTTGACTTTTCCTTTATGTCCATGAGTGTTGCCCAGAGTGCCTCGGCGACATTCTTTTCTGTGTGCATTACATCGATGTTGTGTGGAAGAAGAAGGTCCTTGAAGTAGGGGAGCCTAGTCAAGCCTGATATATGAGTCCACATGTGCTCCACACCATACTTCTTAAAACCAACTTTGTCATCAATTTTGAGGGCCTCTAACTCGGCAAGGACCTGAGCACTGCTCATAATCTGAGGAATGGTGTCGGTGACTTCAACACCTTTCGTGAAGTGCTTGATGTCTCGTCTGAACTCATGGTCGTCATCTAGAAATTGATGATGCTTGTCGAACAAAGAATACTTGCCACCCTTATTCAGCCAGGTGAACATCACAGAGGCCTTGCATACTGGGCAAGGGAACTTCCCGTGAACACACCACCCGCTGAATATGCCACATGCCAGGAAGTCATGCATTGAATACTGGTACCACACATGCATTGTGAAGTTCTGCTTTGTAGCTCGGTCGTATGTTCGTACCCCCTTTTCCCAAGCATGTTGCAATTCATCCCACAGTGGCTGCATGAAAATACCCATATTGCTGCCCGGGTGTCTAGGTATTATCAGCAATAAGAACATGTTCTTGGGATCGAACATGACGCCGGGGGGGGGGGGAGATTGAGGGGGATCATGAACACGGGCCAACATATGTACGGGGCCGCCATCATTCCATACGGGTTGAACCCATCTGTTGCAAAGGCTACACGTACATTCCGAGCCTTCGACGCTTTGCTACGATCCTGCTCATCGAAGTACTTTCATGCTTCACCATCCGATGGATGTACCATCTTGTCACTGTATCTATTGCCTTTCTTGTGCCATGTCATCTGTTTCGTGGACTCCTCTGTCATGTACATCCGTTGGAGCCTCGGTAGGACAGGAAGATACCGTAGGACCTTCTCGGGGATCTTAGACTGTTTCTTGTTGCCATCACTGCCCTCTACCTCCACATACCTAGAGGCTTTGCACTTTGGATAGTGCGTTGCTTCCTTAAGGTCGTCTCCCCTAAATAGGACGCACCCTTTAGGACAAGAATGAATCAACTCATATGACATCTTTACAAGAATGAGTCAACTCATATGACATCTTAAGTGCACCAAGGAGTTTCTGTGACTCATAAGTGTTCTTCGGCAGCGTGTGACCCTCTGGAAGCATTGTGCCCAAAACTTTCAACATGAGATCAAAGCCATCTCGGCTCAGGCTCAACTGCGACTTCAATGCTAAAAGGCGTCTAATGCCATCGAGTTGCGACATTGTTGTATTCTCATGAAGGGGCTTCTGTGCCGAATCAATCATCAAGTAGAACGCCTTTGCGGTTTCCTCTGGATCCTCCTCCACCGATCCTTCATTGTCACATGCCTCGTTGATGTCTACCATCATGTCGGTGACCCCGGCATCTTCATCAAAATCCTCGAGGCGTGCTCTCACATCCTCCGCTGCCATACGATCACGCTCACCATGCAAGGTCCAGCGGGTAAGTTTGGCATGAATCCATTCTTGTGAATATCTTTCCACATCTCTCTGGGCAGTTTTCTTTTTGAGTTCTTACAGTCGCTGCAGGGATACATCATCCGTTTCGACCCTTTAGCAACAGCCGGGTCAAATGCTTCATTCATGAAATGTTCCACCCCCCTAATCCATTCATCACTCTTACTTGCAAAGCCCGTGTACATCCAGTCACGGTTAGCCATCCTCTGTCATATACATGTGTAAGCGAGTAATAAAACCAACAATTGCATCTACATGGCGTTCCTACCATCTAATAGGTGAAGGACAGGTCATAATCCCACCCGTGGATTGCATCTACATGGCGTTCCTACCATCTAGTAGGTGAAGGATATGTCCTAATCCCACCCGTGGATGTGTAGACGGGTTAGCTTCCATGTTCTGCTCCCGCCAGAGTCAGAATTTCAGAAGCACCTCCCCGCTGTTCTCCCGATACACGTCCTGGCAAGGAGAGTGTGTATTCAGAGAACAACGGGGAGGTGCTGCCGAAACTTCGACTCGGACGGGAGCAAAACATGGAAGCTAACCATCTACACATCCACGGGCTGTCCAAAAAACATGGACAATCCAAAATAGATACGGACGACGAATATGCACAGACACGCATACCAATGGCCGTATCTCTTTTGGACGGGAGACGCCTAACTGTGTTACACGACCTACGTATGACAACGATAAGGGATGGAGGTTAATTATACCTAAGGTGGCGGTGAAGACATGCTACCGGCGCAGTGGCGAGACGGTGTAGTGGCGAGGCGGCGCTGTGCCAAGGTGCTCCGAGTCCCCTCCGACAGGTCCTGGTCTGCAAAACAAGAAAAACAACACTATAAGTACAAAATTTCGGCAGAACCTCCCCTGCACGGGGAGGTTTCCAAAACCTGCAAAAAAAACCGGCTCGATGGCCGACAACACATATATGGCACGAAGGCCACACATCCAAGCAAATTTTAAATTAAAGAGGGCATAACTTCAACTCTCGTTTGTTCCAACCTTGTCCTTTCTTAATATAATTTTCACTGTTAAGGGAATACCGGAAGTTACACAAAATGTGCTAGTACTACACATGAGAATATATATAAACATGCATGGAAGTAGCATGGGCGTTTTCACCTATCTGCTTATATTAATCCTTGTGCCCACCTATATTATTTGCAATCCAAGAGAGCATTAATACTTGTGTATAACTATATTATATTACTGAATGTACCTGGCACACCAGCAAGTAGTTTACCTAGCAGCTGCAGCTGCCAGTTGTTGGGTTTTCAAAATTAACAAGAAAAGAGTAGAGATGCTACATGCCAAATTCTCCATCCCCACGTACGACTTCACTCAATGCATTGTACTACTCCTGTGTAGGAGTATATACATCCCAGATGCAGCCTCATATGTACTCCCTCCGTCCATAAAAACATGCAATTCTCGCTTTTCGAGAAGTCAAACAGTTTGAACTTTGACTAAATTTATATAAAAAAATACTAATATTTATAATACAAAATAAGTATCATTAGATTAGTTATAGAATATATTTTTTTAATAAATTTATTTGGAGACATAAATGTTAATACTATTTACTATAAACTTGGTCAAACTTGAGTCAGTTTGACTGGCACGCTTCCCATAATTGCTTGTTTTGTTGGACGGAGGGAGTAGGCGGATGTGTTTAATGCACCACCTCGATCAATAATTGGCATTAGAGACAGATATTCCCCTTCTAAATCCTCACAGCCACAACATAAGGAATATAATGAAATCTAGCCCTGCCCTGCCGGCTGGCGCGGTACCACACTGAAGAAAGAAACAAGATAAGATGAGCGAGATGAGACGGGGGATCCGGCTTTGCACAAATCAAACACATGCATCCATGCCATGGCAGCTCTTGCTGCTTTCTAGATGGTCAGGGGCATTCAAGGCATGTACTACTGTTTGACATTTTCCCCCGGTGGCCTTGTGTAGTAGCGCTGCGCCTCTCTGGACTCTGGTGCTCCGATAGCCCCATTGGACACGCTTGCTGGAGCCTGCTACAGCTAGATGTGTAACGCTCCAGCGAATACCACTGGGGGCTACCACTCTGCACCTAGTTTCTACTAAGTCGAGAAATTACTAAGTTTCTGAATTCCCACTATTTTAATCATAACTCTCAATTGGCTTAACCGAAAGGGACAAACAAATACATCCTGGAATTCTATTGAAAATTTCCTACAACTTTCATTTAAATGTCCAGATCAAATTCTGGTTCTAAATAGGCCGAACAATTAGTCGAAACATTCTGCATACAGAAATTCGAGCCGGACAGGACAGCAGCACCGTTCTGGCCGTTACTCCTAAACCGTTAATCTGATTAAAGTGAAACCAGCGCCCTTGGAAAGATAAAAACGAGGCCTACAAATTTTGTTTAAGAACGGCATTGAGATTCTACACTGATTACTCCCAGAAATTCTCTGAACAGATCAGCCTAATTACTGCCTAATCTGATATTGATGGACTAGGAACCAAAAGAGATCTATCATGAAATTCATATGTTCAGGAATCAAGTTGAGATTACCCTTCAGAACTGCAATTCTTATCATTACGTGCCAAGTAACTTAGTATAGATTCAGGAATTTTGAACGGAAAAAGTCTAATTGACCCCCCCAACTATTGGGGGTGGTCTAGTTTACCCCTCAATTATGAAACGGTCTAATTTACCCCCTGAACTTTGCAAAACCGGCCAAATCACTCCCTCGAGCGGTTTTGGGCGGTTGTTTTGCTACAGTAACAACGGTTTTGCTGGTTTTGTCCTTTTCTTTTTTATTTATTTTGTTTGAATCTTTGAAAAATCATAGTAAATCACAAAAAAAATCACAAAATGAAAAATTTAATTTTGTTGGACTCCACATGAGTAGATCTACACAGTGAATATATAATATAGTATGCTTTAGTACAAAGTTTTTGCTATAAATTTTGATCTATTTTTTTTCTATAATTAATTTGAATAATTCATACAACAAAAACTTTATACTAAAGCATACTATATTATATATTTACTATGTAGATATACTAATGTGGAGTCCAACAAAATTGGATTTTCCATTTTATGTTTTTTTTGTGATTTACTATGATTTTTCAAAGATTCAGACGAAATAAATAAAAAAGAAAAAGACAAAACAACTGTTACTGTAGCAAAACCGTTGTTACTGTAGCAAACCACCGTCCAAAACCGCCCGAGGGGTGATTTGGCCGGTTTTGCAAAGTTCAGAGGTAAATTAAACCGTTTCATAGTTGATGGGTAAACTAGACCACCCCCAATAGTTTGGGGGGTCAATTAGACTTTTTCCAATTTTGAACCACATCAATTATCCAATAGCCTGAAGGAACCGACCATCCAACTCGACAAAAAAAACTATCCAGGAAAGGAATTCAGAGTTGGTACCCTGGATGGAACAGCAAGCAGCAGCCGTGACCTTCCCTATCTTCCCTTCGGCTGGTCCCTTGATCCTTTACTCCTAGACGTGAGCACCAGAAGACCTGCAGCAGCCTACCGTTCAAGCTAGGGTACAGGAACAGCAGCAGCCTACCAGCGGCGGATTTGGTCGGCGGCGGCGGCGCGCGGGGCAGGGGAGGGGCGGGACAGGGGCGGGGGCGGGGGGCGGTGTCGGCCGGCGGCGACGGATTTAGTCGGCGGCGGCGGCGCACGGCGTCCAACGTCAGTGGGGCACGGGCGGCGGCGGGTTGGGCGCGTGTGTGCGGGCAGCGCGGGGGGTGGGGATAAGGTGGATTTCTTTTTTTATATATATAGAAAATACCCTTTGCCGAGAGCCTGATGGGCAGGCTCTCGGCAAAGAAGTGTTGACTTTTTTATTCTTTTTTATTTTAGAGCTGAGTTTTTTTTGTCCTTGTGACCTATTTCTAAATACATTTCAAAATTTGGCATTAATTTGACTTTTTTGCTTTATTTAACTAATTAATCTTGTTTCTTTAAATTTTGTCACATAATTCAAATTTGAACTGCAGGTACATGGAATATTAGAACTCAGTGATTTGAAAAATGATAGTCAAGATATTTGGTGTACGTTAAGGCCGTATCCACAACAACACATGAAATCTCAACCCTCTCGCTGACGTAACATGTCGAGGAATGTGAGGGAAAAGTGATTTTTAATTATATAAATTCTAAATGAAGTCCAAAAATCATGAAACTTGGCGACGTGTCGTGTTATCGTATGTGGAGGCTATGGTAAAAATTCATAAGGTTAGACATCCGGTGTCGCAACTTGCTCGAAACCTTATAAATTTTTTACCACACCCTCCACATGCGATAACACGACATGTCGCCAAGTTTTGTGATTTTTGGACTTCATTTGGAATTTATATAATTAAAAATCACTTCTACAACACATGGATGGTCATGTTTTGTATACAAGACATTCAAACTTTCGGGTGAGTTTATGGATACAACCTCAAAATGCACTCTCGAACATGAATATTATTTTTTGAATGGATATAGTTTATTATTTCATGCTCCTACAGTTCAAATTTACTTTTTCGAGAAAAATACAAAGAAAATAAATTAATTGATAAAATATAGCAAAATATTATAAAAAGCTCCCAAATCTGAACATGTGCTTGTATACAATATGCAAGGGCTACAGAAAAAATTTGGGTCCAAAACTCAAAAATAACCTTTCCTCTTTGCCGAGGGCCTCTCCTGGCCCTCGGCAATGGTGCTCTTTGCCGAGAGCCAAAGTGGCCAGCGCTCGGCAAAGGTTGCTGCCCTAGGCCCAGCTTTAGGCCACGTGACATTTGCCGAGTGCTTGCCCAGGTGCTCGGCATCCTCTTTGCCGAGAGCCTAACGACGCGGCTCTCGGCAAAGGTGACGACAACAGGAGTTGTTCCCGACGCTGCCCCTTTGCCGAGAGCCTGTTTTTGCCGAGAGCCAGACTCTCGGCAAAGCTGGCCTTTGCCGGGAGTTTAGCCGTCGGCAAAGGCTCTTTGCCGAGTGTCCTTGTTGGCTCTCGGCAAAGGCAGTCTTTGCCGAGGGTCTGGCTCTCGGCAAAGCTGGGCCCTCGGCAAAGCTCCCGTTTCCTATAGTGCATATGCTCTCGTTTTGCTCCATTATAATTTGCTTCCTCTAATATATATGCGAAGTTGCAGAAGTTGTCTTCCATCTCACGCTAACATAATTCGGATTGTTTTATTAGTCATCCTAAATGCTTGCAATCCACCTCTGAAACGTAGACCAAGACGTAAAACAACACGAGGTGCTAATGATTACTACTAGTTGCTTGAAAATCACGTTTGTTACCACCTCTTAAGAGTAGAAATCAAGAGAGATACAGAAGTATAGTGGGAATGATTCTCTTGTATTAATCACATGAGTCATCACACACACACAAACACACATATACATGTCCAAAGCCTGAGTACGCACCCTCTATCATTAGCAACTGTTAATGATGTTATTAGTCTGCTAATTGATGCAATGGCGGTGGCAGCGACCAAGAGTAATATTATTTGTAACACCATTGACTAATCAAGACGTCCGATCTTAGTTAGACCAACGGTCCACGTCATTTTTTCTTCCTTAGATTCTAATAGCTGGATGACACCATTCCTCTGGGTCGCTGTAACCGCGGAAAAAGTCCACATTACCTCCCTTAACTTTCGCGAAAGTCCGCTTTTCCTCCCTGAACTTCAAAACTGGGCAAAATACCTCCCTCAACTTTTAAAACCGTTCATCTTACCTCCCTGCCCTGTTATAAGCAGTTTTGAAAGCGATTTTATCTTTATCTTTTTTATTTATTTCGGCTGAATCTTTGAAAAATCATAGTAAATCATAGAAAAAAAATCATACAATGGGAAATCCAATTTTGCTGGACTCCACATAAGTAGATCTACACAGTGAACATATAATATGGTATGCTTTAGTACAAAGTTTTTGCCGTGACTTTAAATCTATGCTTTTATGTAATTAATTGGAATAATTCATAGCTGTAGTTTTTATGGTCCAATTGTGATAAATTTTTTATGGTGGGCTAATTATTATATGATTGAACTGTAGTAAAAATTTCATACTCATTCGATCATGTATAGCTTAGTTATAGATTTATTTATATTTAACAAGCATAAACCTAAATAAAATCTATAACTAAGTTATACATGATCCAATGAGTATGAAAAATTTTCAACAGTTTAAGCAAACAATAATTAGCCCACTATAAAAATTTCGCCATAAGTGGACCATACAAACTGCAGCTATAAATTATTCCATTTAATTACAGAAAAGCATAGATCTAAAGACACAACAAAAACTTTGTACTAAAGCATACCATATTATATGTTCACTGTGTAGATCTACTCATGTGGAGTCAAACAAAATTAGATTTTATATTTTATGATTTTTCTATGATTTACTATGATTTTTCAAAGATTCAACCGAAATAAATAAAAAAAAAGATAAAACCACCTTCAAAACCGCTTATAACAGGGCAGGGATGTAAGATGAACGGTTTTAAAAGTTGAGGGATGTGTTTTGCCCAGTTTTAGAGTTTAAGGAGGAAAAACGGACTTTCGTGAAACTTGAGGGAGGCAATGTGAATTTTTTCCCTGGTACCGCCCATATTGCCCCTGTAGCTCCGGCCGGCCCGCCACCCTCTGTCTCCTGCAGCAATCTTGATGTCTCGGTTCCCCCACTTTCCCGTGGCAAACTGAATTTGCCTAGGCCATTCTGGCCCTGTTTAGTTCCCACCCAAAAACTTTTCATCCCGTCACATCGAATGTTTGATACATGCATGGAGTATTAAATGTAGATAAAAAACAAAATTGCACAGTTTGCATGAAAACCGCGAGACGAATCTTTTAAACCTAATTAGTCTATGATTAGCCATAATTGCTACAATAACGCACATGTGCTAATGACAAATTAATTAGGCTTAATAAATTTGTCTCGCGGTTTCCAGACGAATTATGTAATTAGTTTTTTATTAGTATCCGAACACCCTTTCCGACATCCTATGAAACATCCGATGTGACACCTAAAAAACTTTTCACCCACGAACTAAACAAGACCTCTATTCGGCCCTGGCCGCAGCCAAAATTCCGTCGGCACTGGCACCCTACCTCGCCTGCTGATCACCAGGCCATCAACCGCGACCGAAATGTCTACCTCCCATAGTCCCATGCATGGTCCTTCTCCCCTAAGCTCGGCGACGACTGTAAAAATAGTTTCCGTCATTTTCAGGAAACCCAGAAATAGGAGCAACGTTCGTCGTTGTAATTCTTAAATATAATTGCCTTATTAATCACACTCTAAACAATCTTGCTAACACATCATTTCGTTCAGAGAGAGGACATTTTGTGTTAGTTGAACCTCATCAGGTTCATTCGAACCGCAAAAGAAAACAAGAAAAGAGCTGGTGAACATTATTCCGTCCATAATAAAGCTCGGCTTCAAGCAGATTGAGAGTAATTAGATGTGTGTAGCTCAAAGAATCGCGAAAGAAGGAAACAACAGAGCTCAACATCACATGCAAATAGCCAATGCTGCAGACGATGGCACGGCATGCAACACTGTGTCCGCCGCGCCTACGTATACGACGTACTATATGTAAGATATTATGGGCTTGGCCCATTTATTTAATATCTCTATTAAACTCTATGGTCCGTACATGTACATTAATGGTTTTATACCATATGTAAATTTAATCGAGAGGCGACTCTACTTAAATACTTGATCATTGATCGATCTATTTGAGAAGTAAAAGTGAATCACCTGGATGCCACACGCGCGCGTGCGCCGCCGCCCGGCCCGAGCCCGTGGGCGTGGGCGTGGGCGAGGCGAGGCGAGCGGGCGAGGCCTTTATTTTTGAAACTCCGTTTCCGTTTCCTGTGACGAATTGATTGGAGGTTAACTCCCGTGACTTCTGGCTCTCCGTCTCCGTCTCTCCCGCCGCAGGGTAGGGAGATGTGACCCCTCGGTGCCGTCGACTTCTCGTCTTCTGGCCTCTGCCTATAAAACAAATCCTCCCTTCTCGGTTAATCTCTCTTGGCGAAGTACATCACTTTCCAGCAGCGCAAGTTCTTCCCGTTCCACCTCCGGCGAGCACCAGAGATGGAAGAGTAGGCCTCCGGAACGCGTCTCCGTCGTGGGCTTCACCTGCTCGAGTGAAGACGGGCCATTACGTTTTTGGGGAGTGTCGGTGGTGGCACGACTACTCACTGTCGGTGGTGGCACGACTACTCACTAGTGAACCTGTAGCGGTGCCTCTTCACGGCGTCCTTTTCTGCACTGCATCGAGCGGGACGACTACAACAGCAAAGCACCACCATGGCTTTTCCTGGTGCGAGCGGCTCCGCCGCAGGGTATAATCTCCTTCACCCTCTTTTGAATTTCATTATCAATATTATGATGTTCCTAGGCAATACTGCTTTCATATTCAACATGCTCTGTTTGGTTCATTTGGATGATTATACTAGTACTGGTTATCTGGTTCCTTTTAATTTTGTGATCATCATGATCTTGATATTTGAGAACACATCTTTTACATTTGTGATCATGTCTGTGATGCTTCAGCTATGTAAAAAAATGTTTCACATATGTTTCGGCTCTATAATTTGTTTTATCATCATGTTAACATTTGTCATGAATGTTTTCTGTCTTTTTATTCATGACTTCACTCTCCTTTTTATTGCGTTCTTTTTATGGATTAAAATAAATATGAAAATGCCTTATTTATCAACATTCCAAAAACGTAATTTTAGGCCATTTTCATCTGTTGGCTTTGCGGGCATGCTAAAGCCTACGCCGTTTGAGGGCACTCACTACAAGAGGTGGCGTGAGAAAGCCCTTCTGTGGTTGTCGGCCATGCGCTGTGGTCATGTGCTCAATGAGCAGCCTACTACTGTGAGATCCGATGAGGATGAACAGGCTTGGGGACATGCTGAGACCATGTGCAAGGCTGCACTGTTGAGCATCATCAATGATTCTCTGGTTGATGCCTACATACCACTCCCGACTGGCAGAGCTGTGTGGGAAGCCCTTGAGGCCCGGTACGGTCTTTCCGACGCCGGTTCTGAGCTGTATATCATGGAGCAGTTCCATGACTACAAGATGGTTGATAACCGTCCTGTAGTCGAACAGGCTCATGAGATACAGGGACTGGTGAAGGAATTGGAGCTGTACGGCTGTCCTCTCCCTGACAGGTTCGTGGCAGGGTGCATTATTGCTAAGCTGCCACCTTCCTGGACTGATTTTGCTACTACCTTGAAACACAAGAGGCAGCAGTTTAGCATTGCTGAACTTGTTGGCACTCTTGATGTTGAGGACAAGGCAAGAGCAAAGGATGTTAAGGGAAAGAGCAAGGGCGGGAATGGTGAGGCGACTACTAGTGCACATGTGGTGCAAAAGTTTCGTCCTAAGCCACAAAAGAAGAAGCCCCAGCAGGAGCTTAAGCAGAAATCCACTACCTTCTTCAAGAAAGGTAATAATAAGAAGATGGGATTAGACAAGGCAAAGATGAACTGCTTCACTTGTGGGAACACTGGGCACTTTTCTAGAGAGTGTCCTGAGGCTAAGTGGAGGCCCCCACCAAAGGCGAAGACAGTCAACACCATTGAGACTGATGCAGACGCTGCTGGGTATGGTAATTTATCTGCATTTACAGTTTGTTCCTCACCTGATTGGTGGGTTGATACAGGTGCAAATATACATGTGTGTGCTGATAAGTCCTTGTTTTCTTTTTATCAGTTCGGGAGGAGTGGAGCCTTGCTGATGGGGAATGGCGCTCGTGCTGGTGTTCATGGTGTTGGTACGGTGGATCTGAAGCTTACTTCGGGGAAGACCGTGCAACTCAAGAACGTGCATCATGTCCCCTCAATAAGGAAAAATCTTATTAGTGGCTCTCTGCTATGTCGAGACGGTTTTAAACTTGTGTTTGAGTCGAATAAATGTGTTATGTCAAAGTATGGAACCTTTGTTGGAAAAGGCTATGAGAGCGGAGGCTTGTTCCGCATGTCTTTGGTTGATACTTTACCTCTTGCAGTGAATAATGTCGTTAATAACGTTAATGTTGAGATGAATGTTTGGCATTCTCGATTATGTCATGTTAATCTTGGTTGCATGTCCCGCTTAGCTGGTTTGAATTTAATTCCTAAATTTGACGTTGCCAAAAGCTCCAAATGTCATACATGCGTTGAGGCAAAACAACCTCGCAAGCCTCACAAGGCAGTTGTGGCGAGAGAGTTGGCACCACTTGAACTCATCCATTCCGATATTTGTGAAATGAACGGAATTTTGACAAAAGGTGGTAAGAGATACTTCATAACGTTCATAGATGATTGCACTCGATATTGCTATGTGTACCTAATTAAAACAAAAGATGAGGCATTACATTATTTTAAAACCTTTAAAGCTGAGGCTGAGAATCAACTTGAAAAACATATCAAACGGTTGCGGTCCGATCGTGGGGGAGAATATTTCTCTAATGAATTTTCCGAGTTTTGCGCGGTGCACGGTATAATTCATGAGAGGACACCTCCATACTCACCACAATCCAATGGGATTGCTGAGAGAAAGAACCGCACTCTAACTGACTTGGTGAATGCCATGTTGGAGACAACTGGTTTATCTAAGGAATGGTGGGGTGAGGCAATTTTAACTGCGAATCATGTCCTAAATAGAGTGCCCACAAAGAACAAAGAAATCACTCCATTTGAAGAATAGGAGAAAAAGAGATTAAATATTTCTTATCTTCGCATTTGGGGTTGTTTGGCCAAAGTGAACGTGCCAATAAACAAAAAGCGAAAGCTTGGACCAAAAACTGTAGATTGTGTTTTCCTAGGCTATGCCATTCATAGTGTGGGCTATCGTTTTTTAATAATAAATTCTAGTGCTCCTGATATGGCTGTTGGAACGGTCATGGAGTCTAGAGATGCCACGTTTTTTGAGAATGAATTTCCAATGAAAATAGGTGCATCTAGCATGTCTAGTCATGATCCAGTTCCTGAACTTCATGAATCGAATATACACGCTGATGATAACACCCATGAGCTTGAGCAAAATCCTGAGGAGGATGATAATACTGTCACTCGAAGGAGTAAGAGGCAAAGAGTTGCAAAATCCTTTGGAGAAGACTTTATTATATATCTCGTGGATGACACTCCCACAACTGTTTCTGAGGCATACTCCTCTCTTGATTCCGACATGTGGAAGGAGGCAGTGCAAAGTGAGATGGACTCCATTATGTCCAATGGGACGTGGGAAGTGGTTGACCGTCCATTTGGTTGCAAACCTGTGGGCTGCAAATGGGTGTTTAAAAAGAAGCTGAGGCCTAATGGTATAATTGAGAAGTACAAGGCTAGGCTTGTTGCTAAGGGTTATACACAGAAGGAAGGTGAAGATTACTTTGATACTTACTCACCTGTTGCTCGATTGACGACCATTCGTGTGTTGCTATCCCTGGCTGCCTCACATGGTCTTCTCATTCATCAGATGGACGTTAAGACAGCCTTCCTAAATGGAGAGCTTGAGGAAGAGATCTACATGGATCAGCCTGATGGGTTTATTGCAAATGGTCAAGAGGGTAAAGTTTGTAAGTTATTGAAGTCCCTGTACGGCCTAAAGCAAGCCCCCAAGCAGTGGCATGAGAAGTTTGATAAAACTTTAACATCAGCCGGCTTTGTTGTGAATGAAGCTGATAAATGTGTATATTATCGGTTTGGTGGTGGTGGTGGTGATGGTGTGATACTATGCCTATATGTGGATGATATATTAATATTTGGCAACAATCTAAATGTGATTAAAGAAGTAAAAGATTTTTTGTCGAGTAACTTTGAGATGAAAGACTTGGGAGAGGCTGATGTTATTCTCAACATTAAGCTTTCAAGGGAGGAAGGAAATGGTGGGGTAACTCTTATGCAGTCTCACTATGTGGAAAAGGTCTTGAACCGATTTGGGTACAGTGAGTGTACGCCTGCTCCTACTCCGTACGATCCAAGTATTCATTTGAGGAAGAATCACAGAATTGCAAGAGACCAATTGAGATATTCACAGATAATTGGTTCTCTTATGTACCTAGCTAGCGCAAACATGCCTGATATCTCGTTCGCTGTAAGCAAACTGAGCCGGTTTGTGTCAAATCCGGGAGATACTCACTGGAATGCTCTTGAGAGAGTGCTGCGCTATTTGAAAGGGACAATGAGTTACAACATTCACTTTTTCGGGTATCTGAGGGTACTAGAGGGTTATTGTGATGCTAATTGGATTTCTGATGCGGATCAGCTGTATGCCACGAGTGGATACGTGTTTCTACTTGGAGGTGGTGCTGTTTCTTGGAAGTCTTGCAAGCAGACTATCTTAACGAAGTCTACAATGGAAGTAGAACTGACCGCATTGGATACCGCTAGTGCTGAGGCAGAGTGGCTCCGTGATCTCCTGATGGATTTGCCGATTGTTGAGAAACCAATCCCAGCAATTTCTATGAACTGTGATAATCAAACTGTGATCACTAAGGTAAACAGTTCTAAGGATAACATGAAGTCCACAAAGCATGTGAAGAGACGTTTGAAGACTGTCAGAAAACTGAGAAACTCCGGAGTAATTGCATTGGACTATGTCTATACATCAAATAATCTGGCAGATCAATTCACTAAGGGTCTATCACGCAATGTGATAGAAGGTGCGTCGAGGGAACTGGGTTTGAGACCAACATAGAGCCATCAACAGTGGTAACCTATCCTATGTGATCGGAGATCCCGTGAATTAGGATGGCGAAACAAGCTGTTGATTGACTGAGGGAGAGACCCCTTAGATTATAGCTCAATTCGTTGGAGATGCACCATCTCTCCAATACTGTTAGGCAGGATGATTAAGTTCTTAATGTGATCCGAGCGGCTTGGTATAGCGGGGATGTTGTCCTACAGAACATCCTATAAGGAACACACCTATATAAGCTCGATTGCTAGTCACAATCTATGAGATGTGGGTAATCTCTAGATGCTCATGAAAAGGCCTCGAAGTGTGACTTATATGCTTCAAAACAGAGGGAAGGTACTTGGCAGCCTAGTATCAGTTAAGGGGCTATGTGAAACTCATCTCGCACAAAACTGTCAATTCAAGGTTCTGTCCATTGTTCAGTTGTGGATGGGTGTAGCTAGCTTTCTAGATGGATGTTCAACTTAACAGTCTCCATCGAAACACTGGTATATAAAAGGAATGTGGTTCTGAGAACTTCAAACTGCGTACCCTAGAGTTTGGTGGGGATTGTTAGATATTATGGGCTTGGCCCATTTATTTAATATCTCTATTAAACTCTATGGTCCGTACATGTACATTAATGGTTTTATACCATATGGGAATTTAATCGAGAGGCGACTCTACTTAAATACTTGATCATTGATCGATCTATTTGAGAAGTAAAAGTGAATCACCTGGATGCCACACGCGTGCGCGCGCGCCGCCGCCGCCGCCGCCCGGCCCGGCCCGAGCCCGTGGGCGTGGGCGTGGCGAGGCGGGCGGGCGGGCGGCGAGCGGACGGGCGGGCGAGGCCTTTATTTTTGAAACTCCGTTTCCGTTTCCTGTGACGAATTGATTGGAGGTTAACTCCCGTGACTTCTGGCTCTCCGTCTCCGTCTCTCCCGCCGCAGGGTAGGGAGATGTGACCCCTCGGTGTCATCGACTTCTCGTCTTCTGGCCTCTGCCTATAAAACAAATCCTCCCCTCTCGGTTAATCTCTCTTGGCAAAGTACACCACTTTCCAGCAGCGCAAGTTCTTCCCGTTCCACCTCCGGCGAGCACCAGAGATGGAAGAGTAGGCCTCCGGAACGCGTCTCCGTCCTGTAGCGGTGCCTCTTCACGGCGTCCTTTTCTGCACTGCATCGAGCGGGCGACTACAACAGCAAAGCACCACCATGGCTTTTCCTGGTGCGAGCGGCTCCGCCGCAGGGTATAATCTCGTTCACCCTCTTTTGAATTTCATTATCAATATTATGATGTTCCTAGGCAATACTGCTTTCATATTCAACATGCTCTGTTTGGTTCATTTGGATGATTATGCTAGTACTGGTTATCTGATTCCTTTTAATTTTGTGATCATCATGATCTTGATATTTGAGAACACATCTTTTACATTTGTGATCATGTCTGTGATGCTTCAGCTATGTAAAAAAATGTTTCACATATGTTTCGGCTCTATAATTTGTCTTATCATCATGTTAACATTTGTCATGAATTGTTTCTGTCTTTTTATTCATGACTTCACTCTCCTTTTTATTGCGTTCTTTTTATGGATTAAAATAAATATGAATATGCCTTATTTATCAACACTATACACCCATACAGTACACATACATGTCTAACATTTTCCATCGCAATGCAAGTTTCGTTTAATTTGCCTCCTAGTACGCGTACTAGTACCTGTGCTGCCCTATCCCTGACAAGCTGACACTGTAGTTCTTGGATCGAACAGTTGACAGTTAACTAAGGGCATGTTTGTTAGAGGTGTTAAAGTTTAACTAACACTGTAGTACTTTCGTCTTATTTGACAAAAAAAATTTAATTTTGGACTAATTAGGCTTAATAGATTCGTCTCGTAAATTACTCCTAATCTGTGCCGACATACATGCAATTAGTCTACATTTAGTACTTCATGTATTTACCACAATATTAATATGATGTGAGTTAAACTTTAACATTCATGAACCAAACAGAACCTTCAGTCGTACCACTGCATGCAACCAGTAATGTGCGGCAACAGGAAGTGAGAAACACATGGAAAGAAAACACACAAGGTTCCCGGCCCGATTGGCTTTCTGCATCACTGCACGTCGCTGTTCCCGGCCCGGTTGTCCATATCTTCATTTTTCTCCTCTTCTGGCCACTTCTCTCGATCTTCTCCTGCAGATAGATATCTGCTACTAGCTTTTTGTCGATGCAGAAATTGAGTTGTAATCACGAATCAATATCAATGCAACCTTGGACTATATATATATATATATATATATATATATATATATATATATATATATATATATATATATATATATATATATATATATATATATATATATATATATATATATATATATATATATATATATATATATATATATACTAGTACTAGTATAGGCCACGCGCCCCTGCGCGCGAGCACAGGTGACTATTTTGAAGTCTGTATAGGCAGTTCTTATACGATACACATACTGCTGATTTGTAAAATTAGGGTACATTGGACACAATTACAGGATGTATAAGCAAAAGCTGTTAGGTTTGCAAAGGTAGGATCCATCTGGTGAGGCACACAATTAGGGTTCCATGCTGGCTACACGCGTACATGATTACATCAGCATGTGAGCATAGGTTGTAAAATACCATAACAGCATGCAATAGTTCCAAGGAAGCACCAATAATCTCAGGAAACCACTGGAACCATGTAACGTTTCTTTTCTCAGGAATCAATGCGGCAAGCACATAAGGATAAAAAGAAATTTGAGACAAACAACTAAAATAGAAATATAAAGCAGGGCAAGGGAACGTACTTAAACAGCACATATTAACAGAAGACCAAAGGAACCTTCTAAAACAATACATATCACATGAGGAAACGGCCTGAGCCATAAGAACCATACGAAAAAAACAGATCACGAACCATTTCATGTGTAGTTTGGTGGTTATCATTTGGCGAGGTAAAAAACATAGATAGTTACATGAAAGATTCTAATTTAGTCAGCTAAAGGGAAAACATAAAATGGTTGTAACTATATGCCTTTTGATATGGATTACTGAACAGAAATATGTTAGTGGACAAAAAAACAGAAATGCTAGTGAAGACCCAGTGAGACATGCCGAATTAGAAATCTGTTAGTAAGTATAGCCAATGCAGTAATAACTCATGGCTGAATTGGATGGTGCTTTGTTTATGCTGCCTGTGATATGATTGATTTTTCTTTCACTTTGGTGAAGCATTAAGCCTTCCTATCTCTCTCTATATATAAAATATATTTTCATTTCATACAATATCCTAGGGAAAATATTAAGTAGTTGTAACAATATAATAAAAACATAAGGTCCTGTTACGTGCCTCTGGAATGTAAATTCACAAGAAGGTTTTTGTTACCTGTATATGAGAATAGATCGGCAAATTCATGGGACTGCATGTGCACCTGCAAACAAAGAGGTAAGAATTAAATTACCACCTTAGGTCCTGTTAGAAGCCATCTTGCATAAGAAAACGCACGCGTTTGACGGCAATACCTAAGGGCACATATAATTAATGAGGATAAGGTATTCTTTTCAATAGAAACCAGCAAGTGCAGATGTTTCAAACATGCACACATGAAACAACGTAAGCAACTCTATGGTAGGCACATGCTAGCAGGCACGGCAAATGTAAAAGAACAGATGGCAATGAAAGGGAAAGAATGGACCAATTTGCAGCTAAAGCAAAGGAACAGACCAATTGGGAAAAAGCATAAATTAGGGAAAAGAAATAAGATCACATAGCAACTGTTGCGGATAGATAGCTGGACTGATTTTCATTCTAGAATTAAGTGGGTAAAGCCTGTTCAAAAGGCTAGCAGTCTACCATACTAAGCACGAGGAAAAAATCTTATTGTTGTTGTTTGTCAGCTTTGGAAGGGAATGTTTCGTAAGGAAATTAGGAAAGGGAAGAGGAAAATATAAGGCCAAACAACATAAGGGAAAAGCAACAACAAATAAATTGAGAGTAAAATAGGAAGGGTGTCAGCCTGTCAGTAACTTTGGTAGGATTTAAGTATATTTGTATCCTCTAAAAGTAAAGGTTATGAGACAAGATTGTCTATCAATGAGGTCTACATCTCTCAAAATAGGAAAAACCATAGTATTATATAGTTCTTTTGTTAATGACTTTCATCAGCTAAATGATAGCTGGTATGTCCAAAAATGAACATCTTTATACTAAAAAAATATACGCATCATTGTGGAGAAGTAAGATCTATATTCCTTTAGACGCCAATCTTACTATGGAATAGTTAACTAATGACATTGTAACAGAATGCATGACATGTGTGGCTACCGCAGAAGTAAACCAATGAAGCCCCTTAATCTTGTAACTAACAATCAACTTTAATTAGGGACATGAGACTGCAAGTGAGAAATAAATAAATAAAACAAAGGATGAAATCGAACGATATCAGAACCTTCATCTTTTTTCAATATGGAGCTGTTAACCTTCATCTTGATGTATGCACTGTTAGGTTTCAGGACATAAATAAAAGCAATGAAATTAGAGTGTTCAGTTGTCAGTCTCACAATGAGAAACAACGTACCAATCACAACAGTACAAATTAAGATGAAGGCAGAACAAAGACGGAGTATATATAAAAATAGATCTGCAATGTAAATTATTGCTATGCTCCATAGACATGAGAAAAAATACACGTGGATCGATATAACATCGTTGTTGTCTTAAAAGATCGGACAGGAGCATATATGTAATTACCCTAGCAACAGGTGCAGGAGCATCTTCCAGAAGCTGGACGATCTTCAGCGCAACATCTTGAGAATTAGAGGCACCACAAGCTTTTAATTAAAAGTGATGTAGGTTTAGTAAACACATGAGTCGGTAACCTTTGAAGGGATATATAATATAACTGTACTCTAAAATATTCACGTGCCAAGCAGAATCAAGCATCAAGGGGTTGTTCTTGCTTCAGTTTCCATCTTGCTGGCTCATAACAATAGAACATGTACTAAATCTGAATATGTCAGTTGTGATTAGTTCATTTGGAAGCAACCATCACAGGGAATTACTACTGATTCAAATGCTCTATCTACTAAGATCACTCACTGTACTGAAGGTAAGTATGAAGTTCGTTCTTACATTCACAGTAGATAAACTGCATATAAAAAGGAGCAATGTATTATGGAAAAAGCTAGGAAAAGGAGCAGTGCCTATTCACGCATGATTTAAAACAATTATTTTATAAGAGGACGAAGGTTTATCAAAGCACATGAAAAGCGAGCTATGAAACAGCAGTAATTATGGAAGCAAACTCCAAGTCCTAGATAGGAGCACAAAAAATATGTTAGCATCAATAATCACGCGTACATCCATGCCGTGGATGTTGGTTAAAATATGCAACATCACCAGAGCGTAGAAAGTCCATACCTGTTAGCTTGTAGAAATATGCTAGGTGAACTAACATAATAATTTCATCAACACTTTCCAGTTCCCGCACCTCAAGTCTACTAATATTATGACGCAGTTAATGAGAGCCACAGGCAAATCAAGGTAGTCAACTTTCCTCACCTGGTGGCCTATTTGATTTTGCATCTCCTGGTACCTGATCCTTTGACCTTACCTGGACGCTAGGTCGCTAGCCGCTAAAAGCAACTAAAGTAATTATATTTGATCCTACTCAGAACATAAAAAACAAATAATCATTATATATGGCAATTAGTAATGATTAGCTTGGAAGAGAAAACTATCATATATATGAAAGTGAGGTGTCTGTAACTCAGTAGAAACCTTTGTCTAATTGAAGCCTATACAAAGTGCTGGATTGTTTGCTAATATTTTCTTGTCTCTACAAAATGGAAAAAAGGCCATGTATTTATTCTGGAAGGAAGCGACAAACTACACTACCTGGTTAGTGGATTGCCTGCACCGAAGTAATGATGACTTAGAAGGTGCGCCTTGGTGGCGTTATTTGGCAGAGGAGATGAGCCTATAAATGAGAAAAACACAGTAAGAGGATAAGAATATAGGTCTCCAGCGGCAGAGATAGATATGGCACAAGGTAAATGGTGAAATCTGACAGATAAGGAGCAATGTAGATGCTTATATTGTGCGGCAAAAAGAGGAACTATCAAATAATGGGAATCCATGCTTCCAGGTCTATGCTGTGTAGGATCATCTATGTATCTGTGGTAATCATGAAGGCAGTAACTAACAATGATCATCCTATCTGCAAATACATATAATGGCATAACTATTCCCAAAAGTCATAAGACCAAATATAATAGATGGAAATAGAAGCAGCAACATGGCCAACTCCTGTCCTATTGAATTTCGATAATAGGAGTCGGTAATCTAAAAAATGGTACATTAAAAAACATGAAGAGAGGCTGATTCATTCAAATTTCAGAGTAGGCATAGGAAAAAAAACACCAGAGTCATAGTTATTGGAGCATAGTAAAATTGCCATTTGATGCCCTGAAATCCCCATTTCAATACTGTATACTGCATTTACAGCAAACAACAATAGCAAAAAAATGGTTGAAGCAAACTTAAGCAAAAATAAAGGATAATGTAGCAGAAAAGTTATAGTACATACTAACTTGCAAACTGTATTGACCAGCAGGGCAATACAGCGTATGTTTTCCATAGAACCAGGAGAAGGGCAACATGGTGTTGGATCAGTGTATTTGCAAAAAAGTGGAGAGAGATGGATAGGAATAAACACATCATTGGAAATGGGGTGTGGTCAGTAATAGAACATCCAACAAATTATGTGAAGTGAAGACATCATCGACAATGGACCTATCCTCAGTAACAAATGCATGACGTGTAGGAACTAAAGAAAACAAATGAAAACAAACAACACATGCAGAAGATAATTGCCAAGATATAATGACATTGCCATCACAAAACCACTACAAATAGCAAGATTGATGGAAGGATGAAATAACTAATCACCATTGCACAATTCCATTGTCTCAGTCTAAAACAGTTCATCATCACACAATCCCAAAACCTCAATAGATAATACGACACCAAAGGATATCAGTTCTGCTCATGACCTGCACATTTTAAAAACAAGAGAGCGGCAGGAGCCGACGGCCTCCTAGGGGAGGGGGCCAAGATCCTCAGTGAGGAGAGGGAGACGAGGGAAAGAAGGGAAGGTGGAGAATATGGTCCCTTTTTTTCTTCCTGTTTAGCCCGAAGGTCTAACATCAAGTTTTAAACCAGGCACCAGTAGTACCTTGTACATGGCAAATTTACGAAAGATAAGTCGATGCTATGCACCAATTGGCTTCCCCAAACAGAAACTACACGAACTCTCAATCTGGAGATAAAAGTGTGTATGTAAAATCAGGGGCAGGAAAAAGGCAAAAAAATCCAGGAATTGAACCAGCTAACTGGAGACAAACGAACTGAACCTGAAAGCAGCAGCCAACAGATGTTACATGGCTTTGCGAGGACATTTATTTTCTGAAACATAAAACTACAAAAGGCAACATTGAAGACGAGTAATTCAACAGCCTAAAACCGAGTGCAATGTGGCATCAGTGACGCCTACTTTATATTTTAGGACATGAAACCCATACTTTGATGAAATCATTTCGTAAGAAAAGATAGCTCTAGTGCAATGTGGCAACAGACAGTATATATAGACAACCAAAAGCGTGGAACATTACTAATTGAATAAGGTGCAGGCAATATATATAGCCAAAAGCTTGGAACATTGGAACATCAGTAAGTAAAGAAGCTGCAAGAAATATATATAACCCAAAGCCTGGAACACTTCTAATTAAAGAAATCGTCTTAAATATGTTAGCATTAGTCCCGATGCAAGCTGCAGTAGATAGAAACTAATTTAGAGCAGATAGATGGCAGCTGCATCATGGAAAATAAAAGCACAAGAAAATGCCAGTTCAACTATGAACAACAAAGCTGAATTAACAGATCAGTTCATTATGGCAGCTCATTATTTTGTGCAAAACCTGCTACAACCTAGATGGCAAATCCAACATGCCTGAAGCTGTTACCTTGGGCATGATAATATACACCTCAAATTTGGAGGAAGCGTTGATCTAAAAAATCTTACATAAGGAACCTCTGTTTCCAACGGCATGTGAACATGCCTCACAGAAAGATGCATGTATGCACGACTTACAAATGTACCTGCGTAGGTAATAGGCATCCTGCCTTGCCCCTACACCTATTGCAATAGAACACGTAGCAAAACTGTAATAGAACAAGATGAGCCTAAAAATGAGAAGTGATCTGAGGAAAAGCACAATGGTTGTATGACGCAACGCAAGCCAATCCTAGAAAGGGCAAAAAAACATGATACATAGAGCAGCCATGAGACCGAGAAGGAGAATAAAAGGGTGAGGTACCGCTACACCTGATTTGAGAGCAGAGCTGAACCGCTGCGGTTGCCGCTAGCGAGGAAGAAGCCACTTGCAGGCGTGGTCGGCCATGCTGCGTAGTGACGCCGCCGGGAGCGGGTCGCGACGCAGCCGAGGTCATCGACCACAAGAGGTAGGGTTTTGTTGAGCAGAGCAGACGCGAACAGCCGAAAGGAGGCACGCTGAACCGCTGCAGTTGCCGCCGGCGAGGAAGAAGCCACTCGCAGGCGTGGTCGCCTGTGCTGCGTGGTCACGCCGCCAGGAGCGGCTCGCGACGCAGCTGAGATCCTCGAGCACAAGAGCTAGGGTTTTGTCAAGCAGAGCAGACGTGAACCGCCAGAAGGAGGCAGCGCCGGGGGGCAGGCAAGCCATCGGGAGAGGATGCGAGGGTGACGGAGGGAGCGGCGGAGGCGCCGGCGCGCCGCCTCGGGCTGGCCGCACAAGGTGGCCGCCGCCGCATCGGGAGGGCAGGGGAGAGAGAGAGAGAGAGGAAGGGGAGGGGAGAGAGGAGGAGGAGGAGGAGGTGGAGGTGGAGGAGGGTGGCCTCGGCGGAGGCGCCGACGGGCCGCCTCGGGCTGGCCGCACAAGCTGGCCGCGCCGCCCGCCGCCGCATCGGGAGGGCAGGGGAGAGAGAGAGGAAGGGAAGGGGAGAGAGGAGGAGGAGGAGGTGGAGGAGGGTGGCCGCGACGCGCCGCTGGCGCCCGGCGTCGTCGCCGCCGCCCCTGCTGGTGTCGGGAGGACGGAGGGAGCGAAGAGAAAGGAGGAGAAGAGTGAGGAAAGGAGAGAGGGCGAGGAGGCGACGTGGCGTTGAGGTGGACCAATCAAAAAAATTCGGACGACATGGGCGGTACAACCGCGCGGGGGACGACTGCGGCTTAAAGAGTTATATATATATATATATACACCCTTGGCTGGAAGATACATGACGAGTCTTTGACATCCTACTTGTCGTATGTCACCTTCTTGCTCACCCTAGCTGGCTAGCTAGGTTGGTGGACTGGCATATAGGCCTTGTTTAGATGGTAAAAAAATTTGTCTGAAAAGTGCTGTAGCACTTTCGTTTGTATTTGGTAATTATTGTTCCACCATGATCTAAGTAGGCTTAAAAGATTTGTCTCCTAAATTATAGACAAACTGTGCAATTAGTTATTTTTTATCTACATTTAATGCTCCATACATATGTGCAAAGATTTGATGTGATGGAAAATCTTGAAAAGTTTTTAACTTTTCACACCCATCTAAACAAGACCATAGTATACAACTCAGGTTTGCTGCTGGGTAGACGTCCATCCATTTGCTGCTGGGTAAACTAGGCTCAAAAGATTCGTCTAGACATTTACAGAAAAACTGTGCAATTAGTTATTTTTTTTACCTACATTTAATACTCCATGCATGCGTCTAAAGATTCGATGTGACAGGGAATCTTGTAAAATTTTTGGAAGTTTGAGGGATCTAAACACTGCCTTAGCGGTAAACTTTATCCCCTTGGGTTTGCATTGGGCCTTGGCACAGAAGCAGCAGCCCGGCCGCCGGTTGCCGGATGGACAAACACGGACGCAGACGCCGAGACGCGCGCTCTGTACCGGGCACCAACAGGGCCCTACGAGCTACGACGGCACCCGATCGAACCAGGCGTACCGCGCGCCTGGGGCCTAGTTATATAGCTAGCCTTTATTTTCCTGTAACAGAAATACCCATGCCATGTGCCATGCCATGCCATCGTAAGATTGGAGGATTATCATCTGTATTTGGGTTTCAGATTGCTCCACCACATGCAGTGATGCAGACATGCCGGAAGGTACGGCTCCGGCCACACGGGCCATCCCGCGACTCTGCGAGAGCCCGGCCACGGCCGGCATGTGGGGCCCGCCGGACCGCCGGACTGCCATCTCGTAAGCTAACAGTTTGACGTACGGGCCCCGCGTCGTCGCGTCATAGTGCGGCACTGCCGAGAGGGAATCTACTGTGGGGTGGTCGCTGTGTGGCCTGTCCGCCTCTGTGGGGCCCGCATGATTGGGCCATGCATGGTCCAGGGGACAGACAGATGACAACGGTGCGTCACCGGTTTCCTGCAACGGCCATTGTTAACATCGCATGCTCGCACTCTATATCAAAGTATGGTATGTACATATGTTGATAACCACAACACAATAACACATTACATCGTTGGCAAGATATAGATGTACCAGCGATTCTGACTGGGGGCCAAACAAATATGATCATATTTTTTTAGTATGCTAAAATATACGTAATTATATGATTCAACAAATTTTAAATATTTTACACTATTTATAACCAAAATCATAATATTTGAATAAAAAATAGGTGAAAATTGATATTTTTAGCTGTAAATTCATATATTTATATAGGTATTAAAGAAAATTTACTGTGCTGGGGGCCACGACCCCTGCTAGCCACCCCTGGTTCCGTCTCTGGGCACATGAGTGGTCGTTGTACTAAATTAACCTGCTGCAAGATGGGCATCTCTGAATGCGCTGATGCTAATGGCTAATGCTACTGAAAACATCTAGTTTTTCCTCATGCATATGTCGGTTTGATAGAAGTCAAGTTCCAATTTTACAGAAAATGAAGAAATCCCAGCGTGCGTGGTATGCAACTCAAAGGTTTTTTTTGAGGAAACAACTCAAAGGTATTTCTTAGCTTGAAATAAATCGGTAGCCGAATCTTTCGACTATTCTTAAGTTATGGGTACAAATTAATGAAAGCAACACATGGTTTTCTAGTAAGACAATATTAATATGATTTTCAAATGAAATTAAATCCGACTAGATATATATTAACGTAGCTTTCATGTGTATGAGAGTGATAGCTAGGGTAGAATTTCTTCTCTCCCCATCCACCACATCTTGAATACTAAGTTTCGTACACACAGGCCCTAGGTACAAAATTGCGAACTTTTTGTGGCTATTTTTGGCCTTCTGCGCCTACCATCACTACTGGAATCCGGTTCTTTGCCGAGTGCCATGTGGTTTGCCGAGTGTTTTTTTTCAGGCGCTCGGCAAAGAAGCTCTTTGCCGAGTGCCAAATAAAAAACACTCGGTAAAAAAAACACTTGGCAAAGAAGCTGCTTTGCCGAGTGCAAAAAAAAACACTCGGCAAATGCCTTCTTTGCCGAGTGCCAAAAAAAACACTCGGCAAAGAAGCTGCTTTGCCGAGTGCCAAAAAAAACACTCGGCGAAGAATCGGCAAAGCAGTTTTTCAAAGCACATTTTGAAGCCCTAAACGAATTCAAATCAAAAAGTTTTCAACTACAAAGTTTCATAACTTCTCAAGATCTATAAAGTTTATTTTGGTCATTTCTTCATTCGACAAAGCGATAGTAACGTTGTTCACAAAATCTACACGTCTCGTATAATTTCACGAAACTACCAAAGAGATATAAGATTTGTGAATAATGTTAGAACCACGACCTCAGATGGAAAAACTTCCTAAATAAAAATTGTAGATCTCGAAAAGTTATGAAACATTATAGTTGACAACATTTTAATTTGAAATCATGTTGTCATGCAAAACTGCATCCGAATTTCAAAAATTTAAAATTCAAAATTTTCAAAAGACCTCGGATGAAAAAATAACCAAAATAAACTTTGTAGATCTCAAAAAGTTATGAAACTTTGTAGTTGACAACTTTTTAATTTGAAATCATCTTGTCATGCAAAACTACGTTTGAAATTCAAAATTTTAAAATTTAAATTTTTCAAATGACCTTGGATGGAGAAACTTCCTAAATGAAAATTATAGATCTCAAAAAATTATGAAACTTTGTAGTTGACAACTTTTTGATTTGAATTCGTTTAGGACCTAAAACAATCAATTTACACTTGATTTGGTATAATATTTGGGGAACCGAAATGGAATATAGACATAAATGAAAGAGAGGTGTAGTGGTAGAGGAGCTCGCGCGTGTGTGAGTGGGCACAAAGTTTCAAAAAATTGTTTTGGCTGGTCACTTGGGAGCAGTTGCCATATGACTGGTCGGTGGGTCCCTCCCCCAATTAAAAAAATCCTATTTTTTCAGATTTTTTCGGTTCGACCTTTGCCGAGTGCCCGATAAAAAACATTCGACAAAGGCCGCTTTGCCGATAGTTTTTTTTTATCGTGTGCTCTTTGCCGAGTGTATTTAGGGTTTTGCCGAGTGCCCTAGACACTCGGCAAAGCGCCTGATTCCAGTAGTGCATGCAGGCGAGGGAAGTTGAAAGCACATATATGCTTGATTGGGACACATATGAGGGCAGCAACATGATGAAGCTAAGCTCAAAATTTGACTCAGCAGAATTGCCAATTTGGTCCTTCGACTTTCATAAGAGGCTCAATTTCATCCCTCACCTTTTGATCTGCAGAATTAATTAAGGCCCTGTTTAGATCATATGGGCTAAAGTTTAGTTGGCTAAAGCTAAGGACTAAACTTTATGCCACTTTAGTTCACTTGTGTGTTCTAATGAACTAATGGCCTTTTTGTGAGGCTGGCTGAACTTTACACAACATTTTAGACCATTAGTTTGGAGCTTCAAGAGATAAAGTGATCCAAAGTTTAGTGGCAAAACTTTAGACATGGGATTCAAAAAGGGTATAAGTGTCTCAACTTTAGCTTATTATTAGGTCAATTTTGTCCCTAATCTTACGTGATTTCGGCATTGATGTGCCAAGTAGGGCTCTAATGGCACTGAGGGGAATATACAAACTTTTTTTTGTGAATCCAATTTTGGGTTTGATTATTTTGCTTGAATTCAAGGATACGCAAAAACTATTGTTGTTGAAGATGGTTCATTATTGTTATTGATCTCTTGAATTCATACTGGTTTTCATTAATTTTTTTTGTAGCCCCTCATCACCAAATTCAAGTTGTGGGACATGATTTGCCTAGAGAGTCGAAATCTATGTGGAATCTTGGTTGACTCAGCACACCTACCTGGAAGCCATTAAGGATTAGGGATTCTATTGGCCCGTGAAGGCTCCCTTTTGGAACACGCGATTTTTTTCCCTACGAAAATAAACTGAATTCTGAGAAATTTTTGCGTTCCAAAGGAGCCCAAAATGAAAGTTGAGGTACTAAATTGCAATTTAAAAGATCGAGGTCAAAACTGAACCTTCGATAAAAGTTTATAAAGACCAATTTGGCTATTCCACCATGACAGTTCATGTACTCCTTTGACATTGATGTGGATTCAAGCACAATAAATTTACTCATATGCATGTAAAACCTAGAAATACTATTGTTCAACTTTTTTCCCTTGAAAAAAAACCAATATCATTTCTGTTGATATAATAAGCTGACTGGTGAAATTATAAATGATTGAATAGTTCAATAATTTTATATGAAATGCATATGATTATTATGTAATGTATACAGCAGATCGAGTTGCATGCACAGTTGCACACAGACATCACAAGGGCAAGAATTGCATGCAAATGTGGTATCTGTATTCATATTCAACCTTGTTGCTTTGTAGATCCTTTTTGTACTATGAGTTTTTTTTCCGGTGGGTATTGCACACGATGTCTTCAACTCATGATACATCATATATATATATATATATATATATATATATATATATATATATATATATATATATATATATATATATATATATATATATATATATATATATATATATATATATATATATATATATATATATATATATATATATATATAGGCCTTGTTTAGATCAAAAAATTTTAGGAAAAAATTCCTGTAGCACTTTTGTTGTTATTTAGCAAAATTTGTCTAACCATGGACTAACTGAGCTCAAAAGATTTGTCTCGATATTTACAGATAAACTGTGCAATTAGTTTTTTTACCTATATTTAATGCTCCATACATGCGTCTAAAGATTCGATGTGACGGGTACTATACAAAAAAAGGGTATTTTTGGAACTAAACAGGGCCTACTTCAGCCCAAATCAAAACAGCATCTCTGTTCATGAAGCTAGTGCTTCGATCAGTACGCGTGCGCATAGTAGGTATCTATCTGCACAAGCGTGTACTACGTGTCCCATTTGGTTAGGCAGATGGGTATTATGGTAGTGTATATTACACTTAAGTACTTAACTACACATATTATGACTAGGTAGCTAGACTCATCGATATCGAGTGCACATATACGTGCAAGAGAGTGGAGCCAAGCGGGTATGGACAAGCAAGCAAGGCCTGGACCTGGACGACGGAGTGCCTGCATGCAGCTTGCGGCGCGGCCTGCTGGCACCGGCACCGGCGCCGGCACGCTGCAGCAATAAAACGCCAGGCTTATGCTTTTGAGCTGCGCTTTGGTCTCGGAATGAGCGCCCAAGCACATGACGGCAAGCCGATGCAACATGCATGCAGACCTGCAAAGGCAACGCAGGGAAACAGCGCCAGCAGCTTTTGCATGGATTTCTCCGGCCCGGCCATGCATCCTCCTCCTTTCCGTTGATCCTTCCTTCGCCTTCCGTCGCCTTCCGTGCCCTTGCCCACACCGACACAGCAAGTCATGGCACTGCAGCCGATCTCAGCCGTCAGGCTCGCTCAGGCCATCGATGTCTGCGCCATGACTGGGGGACCTCGGGGTCGGGGAAACAGACATGGATTCGGAGAGAGAAGAAAGGGGTGGAGGGACTGACACGAGGACCACTCAAGTCACGGGATGGAAACGAGACGACGACGAGTCGACAAGGATGAGATGAGGCAGGTTAATTTATCAACAAGTGCATGCGTTTACCATATGGAGTATACGAGTAAACTACGACGATTTCCTTTGCATTATGCAAATAAAGTGTAAACTTTGCATAGAGTCTTGGTTGAAAGTATTGTTTGCTAATTTATTGTGAGAAAAAAAATATTATTCATTGATTGAAAAAGTAACTTATAAGCTAAGCGGACAGGCTGATCAGGACTCCGGCGTCGTCGTCTTTAACCGCCAGCCTTCAGCAAGTCAAAACAACTCAGCCTCAGAGACAGCAGCACGCACAATTGCTCTGAACAATCGGACTGCATGCCTGCATGCCACGCAGCTATCATGAGGGCATGCATGCATGCATACGCGAAAGCTGTGCTCGAGTCTGAAGAGGCAAAATTATCTGGAGAGGAGATAGCTGACCTGACCAGCAGATGTCATAGCATGCATGCTCACGAAGTCACAATGCAACAGAGAACAGGGCGAAGTGTTGGAAGTATGGAGCAGCCTCTTCCGTTAGTCAGGAGACACGAGGTACAGTACACGGGGACGGGGTAAAAACACTACACTGAGGCGAGAAGAGAAGGTCGCTCGGACCTCTCGGGCCTCGGGGCATGGCCGTCCGTGCACGCACGCAAGCTGCGATGTGCGACGCTGTGCATGGGTCGTGTGCGCTGTGTCCATGGGCGTACTAGTCCGCAGGCCGCAGCACACCCCGCCCGCCGGCCCTCGATGATCCTGTCCTGGGCTCCTGGAAGGCGGGCTAGCCTAGTGGATTCGTGCACATGCTTGCCTGCTTCCGGCTTGTCACTGTAGATCTTATCGTCTCTCCTGTTGCTCGTCTAGCTCACCCACGTGAACGTGATATACAACTGCCTTGCATATACAGTTGCATGCACGCCGTTGAGTGTAATCATCACGATCCACACGGTGATATGGATGGATCGAACGCTCTCTGTCGCGTGAGCACCGGAAAAGATTTGCATCTCGGCATCGATCTGTAGCATGCATTAGTCCATCAACCAGTGCTCCCGCACATGCTAGAATCTTATGAGACATAAAAATTAGATGGTACTCCCTCCGTCCATAAAAACATGCAATTCTCGCTTTTCGAGAAGTCAAACAGTTTGAACTTTGACTAAATTTATATAAAAAAATACTAATATTTATAATACAAAATAAGTATCATTAGATTAGTTATAGAATATATTTTTTTAATAAATATATTTGGAGACATAAATGTTAATACTATTTACTATAAACTTGGTCAAACTTGAGTCAGTTTGACTGGCACGCTTCCCATAATTGCTTGTTTTGTTGGACGGAGGGAGTATTGTTTAATACCTTTGACCAATAAAATTTGCTTCTATTAATTTGAACGTTGTTATCTTTGTTTATTTTCTAACACAATCAGCATAATAGATACTTTGTAGTCACAGTCCAATTGTGATAAACTTACCAATCGCTAATCTATATGTTTTGTATATATATCAATTTGTATTCCTTTGCAATGCACCTCTGTGTATTTAGAATATATATATGTACTCCCTCCGTCCAGGAAAGAATGCAATTCTAGCACAGTGTCATGGTTTTGTATCTTAAGTTCGATCAATTATAGATAAAAAGTAACAATATTTATGATATCAATAAATATTATTACATTAATTATGAAATGTATTTTTATAATAAATTATTTTAGAGCCGTAAATGTGAATAGTATTTACTAGAAATTTGGTTAAATTATCGATACGGGACCCACAGGGTTCCTCATCAGAACAATTACTGGCAATGGGCCCTGGCCTGACCCACCGTTAGACGGAAGAGGCGTGATGACAGACGACACCGATTCTGAGTAGAACAGGCTAAACTAGCCGGACTCCTAATAGAAAGTAACTTCTGTAATTAGATCAGGACACCTTCTTTAAATCTGACTAGGACTGTAACCGCACCGTAGCCGTCTCTACCTATATAAAGACAGGATATAGGCACCCCTGTAACGACACGATCATAACAGTCAATCCAACGCAAAGGCAAACGACGACTGGACGTAAAGGCTATTACTCGATCACGAGGCCCGAACCAGTATAAATCAACTGTCTCTTGTGTTAACCGTCGAGTTCTGCATACGCCGAAGCCCGAACAACTGTCCGGGGTACCCCGTGGCAGGCTATCCATGGTAAAACATCGACAGCTGGCGCGCCAGGTAGGGGCTTTCGGCGGATTTGCATCCAAGAGTTCGGCGGACCTCGACAACATGATTTTCTCGATGGGATCAACCACATTCAAGATGGAGTCTATCCGGGTTCTTTCAGTGATGGACCGAGTTCTTTCCCGCTAGGACTACACAACATGGCCTTAGTCCATCAAGAGTTCAACTCGAGATATTTTTAGAATTCCTTCAAGAAGTCAGGCCCTTTCCCATTTGGACTCCATAACATGGCAACGTCTTATCAGTCACTACTCCAAGGATCAACCAGTCCGGTGCGAAGGGTGCTACTGACAGGAGCTCAGGAAGGCCTCATACTAACTTTAACATCTCGAGATTACATCGTCCACTGGCCGGGTTCTATTCCTAGAGATGACAGTACACGACTAGTTGGCACAACGATGATTCTACACTACCAGGAAAGAGACTCAATTTGCGACACTGAAGCCTCCACTAAAGTTCTCAGCAACTCTAATAGTGTGGAAACTGGCATCAACAACAAAATGCTTCATACTCGAGAATTATTCATGGTTCGTCGTCCCCGATCACCGTTAGTCCCTCCAGAATCGCCCGACGTCAGGTCATCAGATGAATCCGAATCCAATATATCACCCTTTGCCCTGGGGCATGATAGTTAAACTGAAAGCCAGAAACAAACTAGAGAGGGAAGGAACAAGACGAAGCAAGGACGCTGACGCCGTGCCCGGCAGCGCAAGGAAGCCTGAGTCAGATATGAATCTGATATGGCCGAGTACAATAGAAGAAAATCAGAGCAAGAAGCCAAAGAAAGGCACACGATCAGGAGAACACACAACTCTCCATACACCAAAATCCAAGAATTGGTTGAAGAACTCGAAGGTGTCTCTCATTCCAACGAGGAGCAAGAGCGCCTTAGAGAAATTCTTCGATTAACAGCTCTACGGATATGGGGTGGAAGAACCAATTCAAAACAACCCGCCAGGTCAGTTTCACAGAAGCAGGATAACCAGAGCCAATGAAGATAAGCTTTTGACAGGCTAGGTCCAAATGGGAGCAGCAACAAAGGAAGCAGGGGAGACCAAAATCAAAGTATTCGAGTCAAGCAAACAAGGGAAAACAGGACCAGACCTCCTATTCCTTCAGCTCCTCGAAACTACTCGCACCGAATCTACAGCTGGCAGGAAGGTGGAGCTGAATCCGAATACAGAGAAGCTAGAGTACCTGATAGGTTCCCTTGTTTTGCAAATCGACTCCTTTCAGTATGGCTACCTTACAAATTCAAGCCTTCCAACCACTCTAAATATGATGGCAAGATTGAACCTAAGCAATGGCTCAGAATCTACTCTCAGTCAATTGAACTAGCTGGAGGTGATGATGGCATCAAAGCACTCTTCTTCTCCATGGCACTAGAAGCCATGCCGCTCCAATGGTTTGACAAGTTGAGCCCCAGATCAATCAGGGGCTAGAAAAACTTGTAGAGAGCCTTTTGTGAAAATTTCGCAAGCACCATTACGCACCCTATCACTCATGTGAAACTAAAAGTACTCAAGCAGAAAGGAGGTGAAAGTCTTAGGGACTATTATCGACGATTTGGTGAGTTGTGTGCTCAAGTTCACGATATCATCGAAGGGAAGTCATTAAAGCTTTCTCCTATGGAATTCTAGCCAAGTGGCAATTTCAAGATTTCTGCAAAGAGAACCCGTGAAGCAACAAAGAATTCAAGCTCACGGTAGAAAAGATGATCACTGCGGAGGAGAAGTCCTGAGAAAGATTTCCAAATTAGAACAATCAAGACAACCTTGACAGATAAAATCATTGAAATAATGGGCATCAAGACAGGAAACATGGGCCCGACAACATTGTGGCGGTAGCAGACAAAGCAAAGAAGTTTTCCAAGCCTAGAAAATTTGACGATATTGAAAATATGCATTGCATACGCCAAAGCCCGAACAACTGTCCCGAGTGCCCCCGTGGCAAGCTATTGGTGGTAAAACATCGACAGCTGGCACCCAAACAAAAATCACATGACCGAAGATTGTCGCATCTTTATTGATCGACACACAAGAAAGGGCAACAATGGAGAAAGAAAAGAAGATAACCAGAAGAAGGAAGATGACAATCATGAAGACAAGGGATTCCAGAAGTCCAAGGGGACAGTGGCAGTAATCTTTGCCGGAGTCCTAGATTCTAAAAGTAAGCATCAAGACAAACTGGCTCTTTGAACTATCATGGCAGTAGAACTGGTTACTCCTAGGTACCTCAATTGGTCGCAGTATCTAATCTAGTTCTCAGGAGAGGATCAGTGGACTAGTGTGGGGAACGCTAGCCACTACCCATTGGTTTTGGATCCAACCATTGCTAGCATGATCGTCACAAAGGTGCTAATCGACGAAGGAGCTGGACTCAACATTATATTTTTCAGATACGCTAAGGAAGATGGGGCTAGAACTTGCAGGGATGATTACTCCAACAAGTGTCCCTTTCTATGGGATAGTACCCGGCAAGGCCGCTATGCCACTTGGACAAATCACCCTGCCAGTCACATTTGGAACTCCCTCAAACTACCGTACCGAGTTCATCAAATTTGAGGTTACAAACTTCGAATCATCATATCATGCTATCCTTAGGCGACCAGCATTAGCCAAGTTCATGGCGATACCGCACTACCTATACCTCTTGCTTAAGATGCCAGGACCCAACGATGTTCTTTCTCTCCGAGGTAATCTGAAGCGTGCTTTTGACTGCGATGTTCAAGCAATCCAAATTTCGACCAAGACACAAGCAGCCAACAGAAGGAAAGAGATAGCCACTGTCGCTACAGAAATAAACCCAGAAGAGCTAGAGATCCCTGCTAAAAGGCCTAGCATTCTTGCGCTACCGAAAGAAGCCGACGTCAAACAAATCGACCTAGGCACCGGTGATCCCTCCAAGATGACGACCATCAGTACCCACCTTTCTGCAAAATAGGTACTCGCGCTCACCAACTTTCTTCGAGACAACCAAAATATCTTCGCTTGGAAGCCAGCCGGCATGCCAGGTGTCCCGAAAGAGTTGTGTCGGCGTCTGGCCCCGCGAGGGTCCTAAGCCAACGAGTGAATCAGTGTTGCGTGTCCCTAATCTGGATGGTGATGCAAGGAGAGTACATGGGGATTTATCCTGGTTCGGGCAAAAGAAGGCCCTACGTCTAGCGGGAAGGGGGAGTATTATATTTCCTTGCACCTAAGTGCTTGCGTAGGGGTTACAAGCTGTGTGAGAGAGAGCCGATCCCAGGTCTCAGAGAGAAAAAGTGAGAGTACAAAGGAGATTGCTTGAGATGTTGATCTTCTATGATGGGATGGTGACTGGCTTTTTGTTGTCTGTTGTCCACCCCCTTCGTAGAGTCCCCTGCCTGCCCTTTTATAGGGTCAAGAGGAGGCAGGGACGATGGGGGTGCCTTAGAAGTGAAGTTTTATCGAGCGCTATGGAGACCGCTGTAGCGACGTGCCCCGAGAATGGCCGGCCATCCCCGGACACCATGGTGACATAGAGGATGAGACGGTGAAAAGACTCGGATCCTGTGGCATGCAAGCCTTGCTTTCTTGTTTGACCGGTGGTTTGGTCGAGGCTGGGTCAAGGACGGGTCGAGGTGGGTCGACGGTGAATGGATAAGGCCTAGTCTCGGGAATTTTAGGGTACGATAATCGTCGTATTCTGCCTCGAGGGGGATCAGTGGTGGAACAGTGCCCAGTATGGTGCGTGCAGTGACAGGTTTTCACTGCCCATCCCGGGATGGGTAGTAAAAAGTGAGATTTGACGTTGGCACTGCTTCCATACCGGTTATTGCTGTAGCCATGGGGGTAGGAAGTGGTTGGCGGTTGCATTAAATGCTCTGACTTTTGTCTCAGAGTTGGTGAGTGAGGTGGATCGACCAGCTCGACCTAGGGTCATACGAGTCGGAGATTTCTCGGTGGTCACGGTGTTTTGTTGAGCAAGCCTCGTGCAAATCGGAACGTGGTCGAGGCATCCCGTCGAGCGAGTCTCGTGTGAGTCGGAACATGGTCGAGGCGTTTTGTTCGTCATTTTGGCTCGTCCCGTCTTTGTGGGCAGAGTTTTTGGCGCGGTTTTCTCAGGGGTTTGTTTTTTTTATCATTAATTATGGGTACCCCTTGTTTTGGTACCCGAAAAGTTGGTTGAGCACAGAATCGACGTTAATGAAGGCTCTAAGCCTGTAAAGTAACGGTTACGACATTTTTCACCTGACAAAAAAGCAGCAATCAAGAAAGAAATCGTGAAACTGATGGCAGCCGGGTTCATAAAGGAAATTCTCCATCCTGATTGGTTAGCCAATCCAGTCCTAGTACAGAAGAAGAACACGGCTGAGTGGCGTATGTGCGTCGACTACATAGATCTCAACAAGCATTGCCTGAAGAACCCATTTGGGCTACCACACATTGACCAAATTATTGATTCAACAGCAGAGTCTGCTCTACTATCCTTTCTTGACTGCTACTCAGGTTATAATCATATTGCATTAAGAGAAGAAGATCAAAGCAAGACCTCTTTCATTACACCGTTCGGCGCCTACTACTATAAAACTATGTCATTTGGACTCAAGAATGCTGGGGCTACTTATCAAAGAGCCATCCAAACTTGCCTTGGTGAGTAGATTGGTGACAACGCGGAAGCTTATATTGATGATGTTGTAGTAAAGACAAAGGAACCAGACATGCTTATTGAAGATCTGAAACAAACTTTCAAGAACTTGAAGAAATGGAAGTGGAAGCTAAACCCAAACAAATGCATTTTTGGAGTACCATCAGGACAACTACTGTCGGTGTTTGACCACCGATAGCCTACCACGGGGGTACCTGGGACAGTTGTTCGGGCTTCAGCGCGTGCTAGAACTCGACGGTGAACACAGAGACAGTCAATTTATACTGGTTTGGGCCCTCGACCGTGATCAAGTAATAACCTTACGTCTAGTCAGCGTTAGCCTTTGCGTTGGATTGATTATGTTCTATCGTCTCTCGTTACAGGGGTGCCCATGCCCTCTCTTTATATCGATAGAGAAGGTTGTGGTGCGATTACAATTCTAGTCGGATCCAGAGAAGGTGTCCTGAACTAAATACACAAGGTACTTGCCATAGGAGTCTGGCTAATCTGGCCTATTCTGCTCGGAGTCGATGTAGCAGACGCTGCACCTCTTCTCGCTTCTGCCCGTGGGCCAGGCCAGGGCCCACAGCCTATAGTCACATCACTATGGAACCCCATGGGTCCCGCATCGACAAGCCCCCGAGCATTTCACGGTTGAACTCGAAGGCCTCCTTGTTTTCCTGGCTTTGCCTGGTGAATCAAGCTTGGTTCGGGTTCTTTCGACGTGAAGCCTTGAAGTGGTCATATCTTTAAGGATTCTCATGAGTGACGTGCACTTTTTTCATAGAAAAAAGTGCACTCACTGAGTGTAGCCCCCGTGCCTCTTGCTATTTGGCACAAAAAGTTAGAGGGTCTTGAATCTTGATTGATCCTATCTTGAAGAAGTCTTTCGAGTGATGTGTGCTTTTTTGAAGAAAAAAGCATTCACTGAGTGTAGCTCTCGAGCCTCTTGCTATTTGGAACAAATAGTTGGAGGGTCTTGAATCTTGATTGTTGAAAAAACTAAAAATCTCTTTTAAGGATATGTACCCTGCAGCCCCTGAGCATCTTTCTGGGTTCTTTTTGATCATTAAGAACTCGGATAGAGGGTCCTTTATCATCTTCGTAGGTGGTCAGCTTTATGTCTAAGGTTGGTGGTGGTTGGCGATTGAATTGAATTCTCTATAGTCACAAGGTGTATAGTGTTGGTATATTCTTTTGAATTTGCTTGTCCTTGAGTACTATTCTTTCACACGCGTGTCCTCTTCTTATTGCTTTCTGTCTTTTCATTGAGACCTTTGTCAGGCTTGTTCTGTTGGTGCTCCTAGTTAGGGGCGAAGCTAGAGCAAAATGACGGGGGGTGCCTCACTTAATTTATAACTACACTAACCGATATGATGTTTTGATGTTCAATCAAAAATAGCATAACTAATGTGCAACTACCATATTTTAATATCAAATTCGACTTCTAGCAATAAATATGAGATTTTGGTCAAAACATAACACTCACCATTTAACAAAAAAAGAAGTGTATTCATTGATAGAATCCCAAAATCATCAAGAAACATGCCCATATAGCAAAATATTTGATCCAGGAGACCATGATGATTGATGAAGATCCCACTAGCCTAAAAGAAAAGAGAACAAATATGTCAATTATTTATCAAATAAATTGTAGAATTATCGATTAAAAGTAGATACATTGCATTACCTATTAGAGATCATATTTATGCCCTTTTCCTTCCATGGTCATGAAACGATGAACCACAGCCTCGTTGCTAACTTTCTTCATTTCTTCTTTCTCTAGATAGCAAATAAGTCTATGACTCAAGTGTTGATCACCCATGCGATTAGACAAACTTGTTTTGACAATCTTCATTCTAGAAAAGCATCTCTCAACTGTTGCAGTAGCAACAGGCAGTACTAGTACAAGCTTCAAAAGTCGATAGACCAATGGATAACGACGATGTTTCCCTATCTCAACCATTTTTTGAGAGAGCTCACCAATAGTGTTGATGTTGGAGAATCTATCATCTTCTCGCACATCGGCAATGTAAACGCAAAGATCATGGCTAAGCTCCCTCAACTCATCAGAACTAAAATCATTAGGATATAGTTTTGCTAAGCTCATCAAAGTCTCCACATCAAAAGCATGAAATTGATCCCTTGGGTCAAAAGCAGCCGAGCAAACAAGCAATTGAGAGCTTGTCTCACTAAAGCGGCTATCAAGCTCTTGAACTAGCCAATCAATAACATCATTAAAGCAATCCACTTCATAGTGATGCTTGTATGTAATTCCTATTTTTTTCTAGGTTGTCGGGGATCAATATATGCATCTTCCATTTCCACTTGGTCAATCTCATGCTTGTCGCAAAACTCATTCACTTCATCTAATAATTTGTCCCACCCATCTTTTCTAAGATTATTCAAATGGAGTCTAGTTGATTTCACACATCCAATGGCATTAACAATGTATTGATCCTTGCGTTGCAATGATAATGATAAGGCATTTGTGGCAGTTAATGTAGTCAACATGAGATGCAAATAAAAGGCAAAGTCAAATGATTTGAAGTATACTAGAAGATTTGATGCTTGATGTCTATTTTTCCAATCTCTGTCATCCTTTTCAACAACTTTTAGCACTTCAACTATTGTAGGAAACATGTTGACTAAACTTTTGAAAGTTTGTAATGAGAACTCCAACGAGTATCCCCAGGTCTTTGAAGGCATTGCTCTTGATTTAACCCTGTCCCGGTCTCAAGTTGCCCACAACCTAATGCCTTTGTCACTTGTTCATGATTAATATCTCTAATCATATCCCATCTCTTAGCTGATCTACCCACCACATTTAATAAGATAGCAATCATGCTTAAGAAATTGCTTAGCCCTTATGTTTTCTCACAATAGCCACAATGACTAATTAAAGTTGGTGAGCAAAGCAATGCACATAATAAGTTGTCCTACTTTCTCTCATGATTAATGATTGCAAGCCATTGAACTCACTTATCTGATTGTAAGCAACATCTATGTGTTGCTTTCTTTGTAACAAATCATCACACTTCTTCATTGCATTATAGTGTAAGCCACCAACATCACCAACATGTGACTTTAACCTTCCTTTCCTATGATAACCATTCCAACCATTAACTACAAATGATTCATATCCTGCATCCTTCTTTTCTCTAAATAATAAACAACAAAAGCAATATGCTCTGTCCTTTGACTCACTGTATTCAAGCCTACTTCCAAACTCATCAAACCATTCCGGGATAAATATTCTCGGCTTGTCTCCAATATCTGACATAGGAAAATTACATGTGCGAGGTTGGCAAGGTCCATTTTCCAAATATTTTCTTCTAACCTTTTCTCTATGGTTAGGATGGTAAGCATCAATTTGTTTTCTCAAGCCTGGATCATATTTAATCTCCTCTTCCCAATTGAGATCATCTACACATGAATTTCTATTATTATTGGCGGTGTCAGTGTCTGGAGCTTTCCGTTTAAAAAACCTCTCCATGATTACCTATCATTTGGAAGCATAATCAAATTGCACATCCATACTATCATAAATGTATATGCATATACTAAAAAGAGAAAACCCCAATTAATCACTAACCCTAAACTGCAACCTACTCAATTTCAACATAAAACTAAGAAGAATCAAAATCGGATGTGAGGCTTAACTTGATTGAAATACAAGATAAATAAATTGAGGGTTTGATTCCTTACCTTTTCTTTTGGACCAGAAGTCCAGAACAGAGAGAGCGCCCTCACGTCAGGCTGTTGACACGGCCATCGGGCACTCGGCTCGGCTTGACGAGATGATGAGGGAAGGGGCGCCGGCCTCAGCGACCACGACCAGTAGGGATCATTGCCGGCGTGGTGGTGTCGGTGCCTTGTCGTCCCCGTCCTTGCGTAGTTGCGTCGCTCGCTCGCTGCGTCAGGCGAAACGCCTAGGAAACGCCGTGGCCTCCTCGGCTCCTCGCCCCTCATGGACTCACACGCGGCCACGGCAAAAATTCCTGTGTCGATTGGCATCCTTCTCCTAGAAGCAATTTGTGACGTGTGACGTGGGCTGGCTTGGGCCGGTGGGGGGTGCCTGCTTTTGGCCTAGGGGGGTGCACCAACGGTGAAAATTTGCTCGTCATAAAGTAGTATCGATTTTGGCTTGGGTGCCTGGGCATCCGGTGCTCAAAACGTAGCTTCACCTGTGCTCCCAATCTATCTACACTACTTTTTAGCCTATAAATACCCTCCTGGTGTGTTGCTTCGATTCATCAAGTGTCTTATTGTATAGTCTGAAGTTCCCGTAGTCATGAGTATTATAGTTTGTGAAGTAGAGCAGCCCCCGGGCATGAGTTGTGAATCTCGTAAGTCTTGTAGCAGATAGAGGAAGTCTTGTGATCGAGATTAGAGGTAGACTAATCTCGCAGTAGCTTTGTATCAGGTAGTACGTGGTGGTAGGTGGAAGAAGTCTTGCGATGTGGGATGCGTTCCATCATCTAGTAGCTTCAGGTTGTTCCTTCCACGCTCCTTACGACTGTCTAGTGCAGATCAGTGTCTGATCCAAGATCACATCAGGCTTGGGTAGACTGATGCTTGTGAGCCTCATCTGGTCCGTGTTGTCCCACTGTGCTGCTGATATTCATCTTGGATGCACTGCATCCTTCCTTTGAAGAAAATAATGTTTCTGAGTTAAGTGTCTTCTGCCGTGTTGTAACTAGGAGCGCGTAGTTGTTTCCAGAGCCATGTTCTGCCTGGGCTCCTTGTTGCTACCTTGCTCGTCGTAGTGCCTAATTCATTGGGTCTTATAAGATCTGTAACTTTATGTCCTTTGATGATATTTGTAATAAAAACCATTTCTTTCCCATTTGTTGTCTCCTTTTTTGTTGTCTGAGAGCTTTTGAGTATCATCCAGGTTGAATAACTCTAGGATAGGACGAGCGCTTTATGGCTCTCATCCAGGCCATGACAACAACCCAGGATAGGTCGAGTGTTGGCTTAGCAGCCTTCTTATTCCTATCCACTTGGATATCATATGGGGGAATCTGAAATCTATCTGTTGCGCTTCTCCGCATGAAAACGTGCACCACTTTCACACCGATTGCGCTGCTGAAAGTCCTATGTTTGGTGTTGGCAATTAGTGACAATGCCTAAGTACTAACCACATATGTATAAGAATGTGTGTAACTATGATGTGGTTGGTGCAATGACATGGTGAAGCAAGGATCAAGCAATGGTGATGTGATCAAGTGCTTGCCATGGTGAAGGAGGAACAAGGTGCAACCCTATGGAGCTCAAGGCAAAGGTATCAATAGGGTTTTGCATTTTGGTGATCAAGACACCTAGAGGGTGTGATCACATTTAGGATTGATAGGCGTACTATAAAGAGAGGAATTTCCAGGGCTATTGATCACTTAAGTGTCACTAGATGAAGATTCATTTGCATATGCATTTAGATCTAGTGGAGAGCTAACTTAACGCCTCAAAAATGATTGTGAAAATGCTAACACACATGCACATGATGATGTACACTTGATGATGCTAGCACATTTGTGAAGACGGTGGAGTTTGAGCGGTAGAGAGGGGTTTGGGTTCCTCTCTCCCTCCCGCTGAGCTTGCGAGGCGGGATTCAGCGCTTTTTGGGAAATGAAACGCTTATTTTCACTGCGCCGGACGCGAAGAAACAGAGGCGAACGGAGGTCACAGAGGTGACCAAACGCTGGACCGGACGCGGTCTCTGTTTGACCGGACACGTTCGGTCAGTGCTCAGTGTTTGCGCATGTCTCGATATTCTCATCGGACGCGGTGGCGCGTCCGATCACGATCGACCGAACGTGTCTGGTCGTTGTGGGTGCTTACTGGACTCAAACCGGACGCTAGCACTGTGGCGTCCGGTCGCTGACTCACTGGAGCGCTACTCGGTTTGACCAGCGCGTCCGGTCAGTTACGAGACCAGCGCGTCCGATCAAGCTACGCGCGTGGGTAGTGTACGACCAGAGCGTCCGGTCAATTTGACCAGCGCGTCCGGTCATCATGACTACACTGCAGCAGAATCAAGTGCCTAATGGCTCTATTCGAAGGGGTACGTCTATAAATACTCGTTGGCTGGCTCTTTGGGGCATCTCTTGGCACTCCTTTGAGCTGAGCACATCCCCTCCCACTCATCTCCCTTGCTTGTTTGCTTAATCAAAGCGAGATTGAGTGATCTCAAGTGCATTTGTTTGTGAGTTTGCATCTAGTTGGCACTTGGGTGTTCATTTGCTATGGGATTCTTATTTCTCTTGGTGGTTGCCGCCACCTAGATGGCTTAGAGCAGCGGTGGAGGTCCGACACGTGTTGGTAATTGTTCGTGGCCGGCTCCGGTGAGCTTGTTGTGAGGGGTTGTTGTGGTTCCCTGGCGGAGCGCCGAATTCCAACTCTAGTGGTTTGCTCGTGTCGGAACTTCTTGCCATTTGGTAGGTTCTTGTGGCACCTTTTGAGAAGCTCGATGTGTGATACCGATTAGCCTTCGAACTACGTGGTGTAGGGGGACACAACGGGGATTAGCGTGCCGGCAAGCACGTGAACCTCGGGATAAATCATCGTGTCTTCACTTCATTGATTATGATTGATTTGTCTCGGTGGTTTGGTTATCTTGAATATCATCACTTGGAAATATTGATTGGTTGGCTCAATTCATTGCCCCTCGGTAAAATATTTCTTACCCTACTCTTGTATTATATTTCAAGTACTTAGTTGTTTTCTCTAGTGCTTAGTAGCTTGAGTAGAGTAGTCTTCTAGTTTTCCCTTGCGGTTTGACTTGTGCGGTTGAGTGAAATATATTAGAATTGTCTTTTGGTTAGGTGGCTTGCAACACTTCATAGGCTAGGCAAAACTCGCTTCTCGCTTTTGTTATTGCTAATTAAATTATCTAGCACTTTTTGTAGAAAGTTTTATTAGGCTATTCACCCCCCTCTAGCCATCAAGACCTTTCAAGTGGTATCGGAGCCGTGGTCACCATTTGTAAGGCTTAACAACCTCGGTGTAAGATGGCTCAAGTTGTGTTCAACTATGTCATAGGCAAGCCTCTATTCTTTGATGGTGTCTCATCTTTTGATCATTGGAAAAGAAAGATGAAGCAATATCTTGGCTCTATTAATAAGAAGGTTTGGGAGGTGACACATCATGATTATGCTATCATTGATCCCAACAACCTCACCAACAATGACCGCATCAACAACCAATGCAATACTATAGCTCTCAACACTCTCTATAATAGGATTGATGCAAAGGCCTTTGAGCAAATCAAGGATCTTGAGATGGCAAGTGAAGTGTGGACAAGATTAGAGGAAACATATGAGGGCACTTCAACGGTAAAGAGTGTAAAGCTCTATATGCTCAAGGACAAGTTTGCAAGCTTCAAGATGAAGGATGATGAGTCTATACTGGAGATGTTCTATAGGCTACAAGTTATTGTCAATGATCTTAAGAGCCTAGGAGAAGATGTCAAGGACAAGAAATTCTCACACAAGTTCTTGATGAACTTACCTAAGAAGTTTGCTATCTTGAGGAATATGATCCAAAGAGAGGGTTTGGATAAGGTGACTCCAAACCAAGTGCTTAGAGATGTTATGACCGATGCTCAATATGACGATGATGAAGATGAAGATGAGAAGAAGGAGATCAAGGTCAAGCAAGAGAAGACCACCGCATTCAAAGCTTCATCCTTAAAGGGCAAGAGCAAGATTGATAGTGATAATGATGATCCATTTGATGACGAGACCATGGCCCTTTTAGTACAAAAGATGGGTCGGTTCATGAAGAAGAGAGGCTATAGTGCAAGGAAGAGAAGAGACCACATGAAATCTAGAGAGATGCTATGCTACAATTGCAAGAGCCCTGATCATGTGGTAGCTGATTGCCCCTATGAAGACAAGAGGTTTCATGATGAGGAGTTGAAGATGAAGAAGAACAAGAAAGACAAGAAAGAGAAGAAAGAAAAGAAGAGCTTTACTATCAATAAGAAGAAGAAAGGTGGTGGTTATGTGGTCACTTGGGATAGTGATGACTCCAATGATGATGATGAAGAGAGCTCAAGTGATGATGAGAAACCCATTCAGAGAGCTATTGCAAGCATCGTCCTCTCCAACAAGCCTTCACTCTTCGACACTACATCGACATGCCTTATGGAAAAGCCCACCAAGGTATAATATGATGATAGTAATGATGATTCTTGTGATAGTGGTGGTTGTAGGAGTGATGATGATGAGGATGAGGACTACTCCAAGGATGATATATTGGGCATAATAGATTAAATGAGCAAGGGTTACAAGAGGACCACTAAGAGATGCAAGATCTTGGAGCAAGAGCTCATTGCCAAGAGCAATGAAAATGATGCTTTGATGGAGGAACTTGTTGCTCTCAAAAAGAGTAAGGAGTGCAAAGAAATTGAACAAGAGCTCAAAGCTCTTAGGAAATCCTTTGATGAGCTAGAGGCCTCTCGTGAGTGTCTAAGGGAAGACCACGAGGATCTTGAAATTGCTCACACTAGGCTTAAGGAAGCCCACTCCACTCTACTTGAGCTCATCAAGGAAAAGGACCTCAAGTTGGAGAAGGTCATGAAGAAAGCTAAGGAGGAGCAAGTGATTGTCACTTGTGATATTGGACTGACATGTGATATTATTGATGATTCTTTATTTCTTGGTCCTACTAATGCTTCATGTAGCTCATCATCATCCACCACAACCAACTCTATCTCTACTACTAGTGATTCATCACTCGTGGTTGAGAATGAGACTTTCGAGAGAGAGGTGGATGATCTCACCCGTGTATTAGGCAATGCCTATGGTGGGGATGCCCGCTTGCTAAAATGCATGGGTAGCCAAAGGTTCTCTCTTAACAAAGAGGGTTTGGGCTATACTCCCAAGAAGGGCAAGGCGGCCTTTGCAACTCACAAGCCTAGCTTTGTGAAGAGCAATGATCGGTTTTGCAATAGATGCAAATAAGTTGGGAACCTAGAGCATAATTGCAACAAAATGAACAAGAACAAGAAAAATGCTAATGTACCTTATATTTCTTTTGATTCTTGTTATGTGCTTACCAAGGGTGAGAAAGGTATGCATGCTAGGTTTGTTGGTACACCAATTGTGGGCCCAAAGAAGAAGGCCATTTGGGTACCAAAGAACTTAGTTACTAACCTCCAAAGACCCAAGCAAGTATGGGTACCTAAAAGACATTAATTTATTTTATAAGTAAATTACAAGGCCAGAGGAAGGCATTGAGTGCTTGATAGTGGGTGCTCTCAACATATGATCGGTGACTCAAGAATGTTCAACTCTCTCAAATCAAATAATAGTGGCATTGATAGCATCACATTTGGTGACAATAGCAAGGGTAATGTAAAGGCTCTTGGAAGGATTGCAATCTCAAATGATCATAGCATTTCTAATGTGCTCTTAGTTGAAAAGTTAAACTTCAATCTTCTCTCGGTTGCTCAATTGTGTGATCTTGGTTTCAAGTGCATATTTGGTGTTGATGATGTGGAGATAGTTAGTGTTGATGGCTCCAATTTGATCTTCAAGGGTTTTAGATATGAAAATCTATACTTGGTTGATTTCAATGCTAGTGACACTCAACTTTCAACATGTTTGCTCACCAAATCAAGTATGGGTTGGTTATGACATAGAATACTTGGTCATATTGGCATGAAGCAATTGAACAAGTTAGTGAAGCATGACTTAGTTAGAGGCTTGAAGGATGTCACATTTGAGAAGGAGAAGCTATGTAGTGCATGTCAAGCCAGAAAGCAAGTGAGCAACACTCATCCATTGAAGAGCATTATGAGTACTTCCAAAGTATTTGAGTTGTTGCACATGGATCTATTTGGGCCAACTACATACACAAGCATTGGTGGCAACAAGTATGGGTTTATGATAGTAGATGATTTCACTAGATATACATAGGTATTCTTTCTTGTAGACAAGAGTGATGTATTTGACATATTCAAGAAGTTCATCAAGAGGGTACAAAATGAGTTTGAGACCATAATCAAGAAAGTGAGAAGTGACAATGGAAGTGAGTTTAGAAACACAAGAGTTGATGAGCTATGTGAGGAGCTTGGAATCAAGCATCAATTCTCGGCCAAATATACACCTCAATCCAATGGTCTAGTTGAGAGGAAGAATAGAACCTTAATTAATATGGCAAGATCAATGTTGAATGAGTATAATATGAGTCATTCATTTTTGGCCAAAGCAATCAACACGGCTTACTTCTATAGCAACCGCCTCTATTGCCATAAGTTCCTAGAGAAGACACCATATGAGATCTTAAATAGAAGAAAGCTCACATTGCATACTTTTGGGTATTTAGTTGCAAATGCTACATCTTGAAGAAGGGCACTAGATTAAGCAAGTTTGAGAAGAAATGTGATGAAGGATTCTTACTTGGTTACTCCACTACTAGCAAAGCTTATAGAGTTTGGAATTTGGCTAGTGGTTTACTTGAGGAAGTTCATGATGTTGAGTTTGATGAAACAAATGGCTCTCAAGATGAGGAAGATAACTTGGATGATATGAGAGGAACTCAATTGACCAATGCAATGAAAGAAATGGATATTGGTGATATTAGGCCAAAGCAAGTGATTGATGTGGATGACTACAAAGATCAAGTGCCCCAAAGTCCAATTACACAAGCTAGTGGTTCTCTAATGCAAAATCAAGCTAGTACATCATCTCAAGTGCAACAAGATCAACAAAGTGGCTAGTTCATCATCTCTAACTCATGATCAACATCAACATCTAAGCAATCAAGTTCAAATGCTTCAATCAACTAACATTGCAAGAGACCATCCATTGGATTTCATCATTGGTGACATACAAAGGGGAGTTCAAACTAGATCAAGATTGGCATAATTTTGTGCTCACTCTTCTTTTGTGTCAATGGAAGAACCCAAGGATATTGATAAAGCATTGAGAGATCCAGATTAGGTAAATACAATACATGAGAAGCTCAACGACTTCAAGAGAAATGAAGTATGGAAACTAGTTGAGAGGCCTAAGGATCACAATGTCATTGGATTAAGATGGGTCTTTCGCAACAAGCAAGATCAAGATGGAATAGTAGTAAGGAATAAAGCAAGACTAGTGGCTCAATGTTACACACAAATAGAGGATCTTGACTTTGGTGAAACTTATGCCCCGGTTGCAAGATTGGAAGCAATTAGGATCTTACTTGCCTATGCTTGTGCTCACAATATCAAGCTATATCAAATAGATATGAAGAGTGTATTTCTCAATGGGTACAACCAAGAGGAGGTGTATGTGGAGCAACCTCCCGGTTTTGAAGATGACAAGAAACCCAATCATGTCTGCAAATTGAGAGAAGCTTTGTATGGATTGAAGCAAGCACCTAGAGCATGATATGAAAGATTAAGGGACTTCTTGGTATCTAAAGGATTTGTCATGGGCAAAGTGGATACTACTCTATTCACCAAGAAGATTGGGAAAGACTTATTTGTGTTGCAAATCTATGTTGACGATATCATCTTTGGTTCAACAAACAAAGATTTTTGTGATGAGTTTGGAAAGATTATGGCAAAGGAGTTTGAAATGTCAATGATTGGTGAACTTAGCTTATTCCTTGGACTTCAAATCAAGTAAATGAAAGAAGGTACATTTGTGAGCCAAACCAAATACATAAAGGACATGCTAAAGAAGTTTGGTATGGAAGATGCAAAAGAAATCACTACTCCAATGAGCACTAATGGAAGCTTAGATAGTGACAAGAGTGACAACATGGTGGATCAAAAGCTATATAGATCAATGATTGGTAGCCTACTCTATGTGATGGCATCAAGGCCCGATGTAATGTTTAGTGTATGCATGTGTGCATGATTTCAAGCCTCACCAAGAGAAAGTCATTTGAAGGCGACAAAGAGAATATTGAGGTACTTAAAGCATACACAAGATGTTGGATTATGATATCCTAAAGGTGCAAGCTTTGAGCTAGTTGGATATTCGGATTCTGACTATGCCGGTGACAAAGTGGAGAGAAAGAGCACCTCCGGGACTTGTCAATTGTTGGAAAGATCACTTGTCTTATGGTCATCCAAGAAGCAAAATAGTATTGCACTATCTACCGTCGAAGCCGAATACATCGCCGCGGGTAGTTGTTGTGCATAAATCTTGTGGATGAAGGCAACATTGAAGGATTTTGGAATCAATTTCAAGAATGTACCATTGCTATGTGACAATAAAAGTGCCGTGAAGCTAACCAATAATCTGGTTCAACATCAAAGAACAAAGCATATTGATGTTCGCCATCACTTTATTAGAGATCATCAACAAAAGGGTGACATTGCTATTAAGAGTGTAGGCACTGAAGATCAACTAGCTGATCTATTCACCAAGCCACTTGATGAGAAAAGATTTCACAAGCTCAAGAATGAGTTGAACATACTTGACTTCTCCAACATGAGTTGATGCACCCCATATATGGCATGCCTCTCCTCCAAGACAAAGCAAGGTACAATTGGTTGACATATCATACATTCTATGCCAAGGACTTGTTTAATGCATCTAGTCATAATGTGTTCTAGGCTCATTCATGAAAATCAAATGAATTTGAAGTTTATATGGTGCCACTATTGTTTTCATGACTTGTATGATCTAGTGGTAGCATATAACTTGTTTGAGAGCTTGTGATCCTAAGTGTTTGATATAGATAACTTGTTTAAGTATTTGCTTCAACATGGTGCATGATAACCTTTCTAGTGAGGTGTGAATAAGCTTGCCCTTGGATCAAACCGAAGCATTTCACTTATGCAAGAAATCTAGGTTGAACCACAAACTTGACCCTCACCCCATAATTCAACATGCTAATCTATCTAAAAATTACTCCTTGTGGTCATTGGTGCCAAAGGGGGAGAAAATATTGTTCACAAAGATAGATTCTAAAGGGGGAGAAAACCTAAAGGGGAGAATTGATAAAAGAAGGGGATCAACTAAAATTTTGAGCACACAAGTAGGGGGAGCAAGCTCTTAAGCATGATTGTTGCACTTTCGTGTGCACATCATATGTTTGTTGCATTGTAATGCATTCTTTTCTGTAATACCTTGCTTGTGTGGTGATTTGCTAGTGTACAAATTGAATGATGTATTGAAGTACTAGCATGTGTAGGTGTTAGCTAGATATGTACTTATTTTTATTTCTCTAGCTTCACTAGAACTCATTTTATATTGTTGATCTCACCAGGTTTCAAGTGTTTGCAAGTTCTTATTCTTTAGTGCTTTCCAAGTGGTATCTAGCTACACAAGGTGCTAAGATGATGTTTATCGCTACTCCGATGGTATCACGCTCCTATATTTACCTATCTAAACATGTATGCTTCCTAAATCCAAACATATAGCATACATGTACGGGGAGCCATTGCTATCAACTTGATTTTATGATCACTTGTCCATACTTCTTACACATGATAACACACTTGGGCAATATGACATGAAGTCAATCAAAATTTTATCATAATATCTTTGTGAAAGGTTTGTCACCAATTACCAACAAGGGGGAGATTGAAAGTCCTATGTTTGGTGTTGGCAATTAGTGACAATGCCTAAGTACTAACCACATATGTATAAGAATGTGTGTAGCTATGATGTGGTTGGTGCAATGACATGGTGAAGCAAGGATCAAGCAATGGTGATGTGATCAAGTGCTTGCCATGGTGAAGGAGGAACAAGGTGCAACCCTATGGAGCTCAAGGCAAAGGTATCAATAGGGTTTTGCATTTTGCTGATCAAGACACCTAGAGGGTGTGATCACATTTAGGATCAATAGGCGTACTATAAAGAGGGGAATTTCTAGGGCTATTGATCACTTAAGTGCCACTAGATGAAGATTCATTTGCATATGCAATTAGATCTAGTGGAGAGCTAACTTAATGCCTCAAAAATGATTGTGAAAATGCTAACACACATGCACATGATGATGTACACTTGGTGATGTTAGAACATTTATGAAGGCGGTGGAGTTTGAGCGGTAGAGAGGGGTTTGAGTTCCTCTCTCCCTCCCGCTGAGCTTGCGAGGCGGGATTCAGCGCTTTTTGGGAAATGAAACACCTATTTTCACTACGCCAGACGTGAAGAAATGGAGGCGAATGGAGGTCACAGAGGTGACTGGACGCTAGACCGGACGTGGTCTCTGTTTGACCGGACGCGTTCGGTCAGTGCTCAGCGTTTGCGCATGTCTTGGTATTCTGATCAGACGCGGTGGCGTATCCGGTCACGATCGACCGGACGCGTCTGGTCGTTGTGGGTGCTTACTGGACTCAAACCGGACGCTGGCACTATGGCATCCGGTTCGTCTAGCAGCGCGTCCGGTCGCTGACTCATTGGAGCGCTGCTCGGCTTGACCAGCGCGTCCGGTCACTTACGGGACCAGCGCGTCCGGTCAAGCTGCGCGCGTGGGTAGTGTACGACCAGCGCGTCCGGTCAGTTTGACCAACGCGTCCGGTCAGCACGACTGCACTGTAGCAGAATCAAGTGCCTAACGACTCTATTCGAAGGGGTACGTCTATAAATACTCATTGGCCGGCTCTTTGGGGCATCTCTTGGCTTGTTGATCATTCTAGCACTCCTTTGAGCTGAGCACATCCCCTCCCACTCATCTCCCTTGCTTGTTTGCTTAATCAAAGCGAGATTGAGTGGTCTCAAATGCATTTGTTTGTGAGTTTGCATCTAGTTGGCACTTGGGTGTTCATTTGATGCGAGATTCTTGTTTCTCTTGGTGGTTGCCGCCACCTAGATGGCTTGGAGCAGCGGTGGAGGTCCGACACATGTTGGTGATTGTTCGTGGCCGGCTCCGGTGAGCTTGTTGTGAGGGGTTGTTGTGGTTCCTCGACAGAGCGCCGAATTCCAACTCTAGTGGATTGCTCGTGTCAGAACTTCTCACCATTTGGTAGGTTCTTATGGCACCTTTTGAGAAGCTCGGTGTGTTATACCGATTAGCCATCGAACTACGTGGTGTAGGGGGACACAACGGGGACTAGCGTGCCGGCAAGCACGTGAACCTCGGGATAAATCATCGTGTCTTCACTTCATTGATTGTGATTGATTTGTCTCGGTGGTTTGGTTATCTTGAATATCATCACTTGGAAATATTGATTGGTTGGCTCAATTCATTGCCCCTCGGTGAAATATTTCTTACCCTACTCTTGTATTATATTTCAAGTAATTAGTTGTTTTCTTTAGTGCTTAGTAGCTTGAGTAGAGTAGTCTTCTAGTTTTCCCTTGCGGTTTGACTTATGCGGTTGAGTGAAATATATTAGAATTGTCTTTTGGTTAGGTGGCTTGCAACACTTCATAGGCTAGAAAAAACTCGCTTCTCGCTTTTGTTATTGCTAATTAAATTGTCTAGCACTTTTTATAGAAAGTTTTATTAGGCTATTCACCCCCCTCTAGCCATCAAGACCTTTCAGCTGCGCAGTTAATGTTGGAAATTGAAGCGCCATGTGGGTTTTGGTGAAGGAATAACTCTGCCTTTACTTTGAGGAGGCTATTGGACTGCTTGAGGAGATGGCTTAGCCCTATTTAATAGCTCCTTTCACGATTGTTTTGGCACCTTCATTTTTTCAATCTTGCCACAACCAAAATGGTGACGAAGAAGTTTATCCAAAGGCGTTGCATTCATAAGGTGTTGTGTTCTTCGCTTGCCTGCTCTCCAAGAGCAGCTATTTTGGCGGCGGCGGCGAGCGGAGGGTCTTCATCGTCATCATCCTCGACACCATTGTCCCTTGGAGTTCGAGAGGCTTCAGTGGTGGAGAAGGCTCCGCCTGCCAAGACATCAACGCCAGTTCCTACTTTGCGGAAGGTGGAGGATCCAGCGGTTGCTCCTGCGGGTAATCTTGTCTCCGTTCCTCCTATTGATGCCGCCTTGATATGGGTTGATTTAATCGTCCTTAGCAGTGACAGCGAGGACGAAGTTGACTGGGAAGCGCTCGTTGCCAGGGATGAAGTCAACTAGGATGCTCTTGTTGCTAAAGATATCGACGACGTCGAGTCTGTGGGTAGCTGGTCCCCATCGAGGATTTGACAGCGGCTTAGACGCGCTGCTGTTAGCCCTCGCTTTGATGTTGGCATAAAGGAGATCAAAGGGCGGGCTGTCCAGTCGTAGATTCATCTTGTTAGGTTGTCAATGTAGCCAGTAGTTCTATATGTCGTGTAAATCTTTTGTTCTTCCTTAAATCCAAGTAGTTTCTTGTGGTTGTAGTCCGTTCTTGAAGATCTATCATCAAGGATTGCTTTTGCTTCTCAAAAAGTGTCTTTTCCTTCTTCTAACGACGATTCTAGAAATTAGGCCTTCTCTTTGTTATTTTGTAAGAAAGTTTCCTTTTCGTGACTTTTTTGTCTTTGTTGATCTTGAACTTTGGCTAGCATCGACGCTTCTATTTGTATTAGGAGTTGTCTTGGTGGGCTCAGGCTTCTTTTGTAGCCTAGATTTTACTCAGCCTAGAGTAGGCTTATTCTTGATCCAAGTCAGATGTAACGAGGTCAAGTATCATTTCAACTCTTTTGCTCTTGATTTGTGAATTGCGAGCTCAAGCGTCTTTTCAGCTCTTTTGCTCTCATGCGGTTGAGAGTACAACTCGGGATAGGGCGAGCACTCTCTGGCTCTCATCCAGGCCATGAAAATAATCTAGGATAAGTTCGAGTGTCAGCTAATTAGCCTTACTCTCATCTAATCCTGAAAAGACTTAGGATAGCGAGCTCAAACATCTTTTTAGCTCTTTTGCTCTCATCCGATTGTGAAAACAATTTGGGATAGGGCGAGCTCCCTTTGGCTCTTATCCAAGCCGTGAAAACAACCCAGGATAGGTTTGAATATTAGCTTATCAGCCTTACTCTCATCCAAGCCTAGAAAGACTTGGGATTACGAGCTCAAGCATCTTTTTAGCCCTTTTACTCTCATCCGGTTGTGAAAACAACTCAGGATAGGGCGAGCTCCCTCTGGCTCTCATTCAGGCCATGAAAACAACCCAAGATAGGTTCAAGTGTCAGCTTATCAGCCTAACTCTCATCCAAGCCTGAAAAGACTTGGGATTGCGAGCTCAAGCATCTTTTGAGCTCTTTTGCTCTCTTCCGGCTGTAAAAATAACTCAGGATAGGTTATAATAAGACAAATGTTGATGAGGAACATCATCCTTATTTTATTGGTCATGAATCCTGATAACATGCTGCTCTCTTGCTACATAATTTTGGTCTTGAGTTTTTCAAGCATAGAACCTCCTTAGCTGGCTGATATGCCACGTATTCCTTACTTCTATTCCATATTCAGTCATCAACTTGTATGTGCCTGGTCTGGTGACTTTTGCAACAATAAAAGGACCTTCCCATGGGCTAAGTAGTTTATGGCATCTGTCAGTCTTTTGTATTCTTCATAGTACCAGATCTCTGACTTGAATTGAGCGTTGTTGAGTACTTTTGTTGTGGTGGCACCTTAAGCCTTGGAGGTATCAAGTAGACTGAAGGGTAGCGTTTACTCTGACTTCTTCTGTACTATCGAATTCTAATCTTTGGGTGTGTGTTGCTTCTCTCTCCTCGTATTGTTCAATTTTTGGTGATGTCCAGATCAAGTCTGCTGGTAGCACGGCTTCTGATCCATATACTAAGAAAAGAGTTGAGTATCCAGTGGCTCTGCTTACTTGAGTGCGTAGCCCCTAGACTACCTTAGGTAATTCTTCAATCCACTTGGAGCCATAATCTTCTAGTTCTTCATACAACCTTGGTTTCAACCTGGCTAGTATGAGTCTGTTGGCTCTTTCCACTTATCCATTAGCTTCGGGGTGTGCAACTGATGCATAATCTACGTTGACATCGCAGTCGCAGTCTTGTGCCCAATTTCTGAACTCGATGGCTATAAAAGGAGAACCCAAATCTGTGATAATACGATTGGGTATTCCAAAGCGGTGCATGATATCTTGGATGAACTTGACTGCTTTTGCTGCACTATACTTCACGAGCGGCTTGTATTCGATCCACTTAGTGAATTTGTCGATTGCAATGAAGATGTACTCAAATCTGCCTTTGGCCTTTTTGAGTGGTCCTACTTGATCCGGCCCCCAGCATGCGAATGGCCAAGCAGGAGGGATGCGAATTAGGTCATGTGCTGGTACGTGAGCTTGCCTTGCAAATATTTGGCACCCTTTACACTTTTTGACTAGTTCTTCTACATCCTTCAAGGCTGTTAGCCAATAAAAACTGGTACGGAAAGTTTTACCCACCAGTGTCCTTGAGGCTGCATGGTTGCCATAGCAACCTGAGTGGATTTCATCTAGGATTTCTTTTCCTTCTTCTCTTGAGATACATTTAAGAAGTACTCCTAATGACGTGACTTTTCTATATAGGTTGTCACCTACAAGGACGTAGTTCTTGCTTCTTCTAATTATCTTGGTGGCCTCTTGATTATTAGATGGTAGCTTGTTTTCTCTGATGTAGTCGATAAAGCCTTGAGTCCGTGATCTGTTGATTACCATGATCTGAGTTGTTGGTGCTGGTGGCTCAAAGGTTATCTCATAGTGTTATTTTATGGAGGGTGATGGCAACTCCTCTACAAACACACCTGGTGGGACCTTCGCTCTGTCCGATCCCTGTTTGGCGAGAACATCTGCCGCTACGTTTGAATCTCGTAGAACATGCAGGATTTCTAGTCCTTGGAATTTTTTCTCTAGTTTTCGTACTTCAGCACAATAGGCATCCATGTTGTCTTTGGTGCAGTCCCAATCTTTGTTGACTTGATTGATGACCACAACTAAATTGCCACAAACAAGTAACTGTTTGATTCCAAGAGAAATCGCGATCCGCAGTCCATGGATGAGTGCTTCATACTCTGCTTCGTTATTTGTTGCTTGCCACAGTATCTGGAGTACATATTTGAGTTGTTTTCCTTATGGGGATATGAAAAGGACACCTGTGCTGTAACACCTCAGGTGTTTGGCTTCCATAATTGCATTGCATTTCATAAGCATGAGCATCATTCATCTCATCCATGTCTTTATTTTGTTTGCAACATGAGTATGCAACATACTCTAATATGCTTGTTTGAAATTATTGTGCTTATGAAATGTGAGTGGTGCAACTTGTAGATACAACATGGGATCTCATACTTTGAAATATGACAGTGTTGTTAGTACACCATGATAGGTTCAATGGATGCAACAAAGTCTTGAAACATGTGCAACATTTTGGTGAAATTATTGTTTTGCTTGTTTCAACTTATGTGACACTAGGAATTTTGTGTAACCAATGTGTAGAGTGGCTAATTAGATCTTATAACACCTTAATTACATTTAGGGTAAATAGTGGAGCAATGTTCATGTTGACCAAAATGACCAAATTGCCCTTCTAAATGTTGTTGACTAGGTTTTGACCCTAGAATGCCTTGGTTTGACCATTTAAAAAGCCCAACTTAGAAATCTTGCATGGAGGAGCAACCTTAAGCAAAATTGTAGAGAATTTCATAAGGAACAAAAGTTCTAATATGGCCATCTCATGAAAATGACCAGAACATGCTCAAAAGTGACCCACAAGTCAGCTTGAGGGGTGCTCAACACTTAGAAAATTTCTAAGTCTGGAATTTGGAATTTTAGTTTCAATGTACCCCACTTCAACACCGTGTAACTCAAAAACCAGGCTGAACCAGTCCAAGCTCCATTTGACAAAGTTGTAGTACTCATGTAGCTCTACAAGTTTGATCTTATCACCTCTTGCTAATTCGAGCCTGATTAGGAGTAATATGGCCTCAAAATGGCGCTGTCAGTCGCTGATAACGGCCTCAATTCAGTTCTTCAGGCCTCGGTGTGGCCGACCGGCCACAGGCCCGCGCCAATGCATGGACGCGCGGTGGCAGCTGTACGCCAGCCGTGGCCCCACCAGTCAGGCCGCGAGGTCTTCAAGGGCGCCACGAAGCCAACACTCACCCTCACTCGCGCCCTAGCCCCTCTATCTCGCCCTCTCCGAGCCAGGGCGGAGCACCGAGGCGCCATCGCCGCCGCATGCTTCCTCGCGCTCGTGCGCCGTCGTCATCACGCCCTGGCCCAATTCCTTCCGTCAGCAGCACCCCAGCGCCTTCCTCTACCCTCTCAACTCCTTCCTTGGATCGTTTGAGCGAAGGTGAGGTCGCATTGGCCGATTTCGCCACCGCGGCCATGTGCGGGACCTCGCTGGAGTTCGAGACCGCCTTGGTCGGGGTAGCTAGACCCCTTCTCATCCCTCCCTTTTCACTCCCTTAGCTCTCTAGTGACCTCATGAGGCTCATACGATGCTTAGTCGAGGCAGTGGAGGCTCGCCGGCGCCGGCGCACCGCCACCGTAACCCTGCCGTCCGCCTTGACTGGCCACGGGTGCCCCCAGCCACACCTAGGTCCACCGTAGCACCTCCCTCGGTTCAGGATCACGAGAAGAGCATGATGGTGGTCTCGGCTTCGCCGGCTGACCCACCGGTGGCGAGCTCTGCCAGCACCATCGCTCCCCTGCTCCCTGTCCCTCTGACTAGCGGGCCCCGCCTGGCAGTCGCGCACGCGGGCGGGATGGCCGTAGCGGGCCGTGCGCGCGCTTGGGCCGCGGCAACCGTGTGAAGCCACGCCCGGGTTAGCGGGCCGCGCGTGGTGTAACTGGCCTAGTGACCGGTTTTAGTTTTCGTTTTTGGTTTTTCTTTATTTATTTCACAGATTTTCTTGCTACATTGTAAAATTCATATCTCATGCAATATAGATCCAATTGAGGTGATTAAAATTTTGTTAGACTCTGGTTGAAGTGTAGTATTTAGGAAAAATATCAAATATTTATGTGATGTTTAATTTCTGGAAGATTTAATTACGCCTTTGAAATGTGTTTTAAATTGGATGCAAACTTGTTAAATGGATAACTTGAGTTGTAGTGTTCTAAAAATTATGAAATTTGGTGGGTAGGTTATTTAAGGGATATTCTAGCTCTGATAAAAATTTGGGCACTAGTGCTTGAGTACTTTTCAAGTTATGATGTTGTCATGTTATATTAGAAGATATTTGAATGAATTTTTATAATTTTTCTGTATGTGCATTGCTTATGAAATTTTATGTAGAGTGTCCTGGTACCATAAGTTTGCTAAGAAAAATTTGGTTTCTGTTGTTTGATACTTTTCAAGGTGATTTATTATTTAGGCAAACATCAGCCTTTTTGGCTTGTGAATTTTGTGTAGGGGTTTTATGTGAATAACTTTAGTTCAAATTTTTACAGTAGCCTCCTAGTAGGGTATAGAGTCTCCTGTAATTTTTATAGAATTTTCTAATTAGTTTGAATATGAGTTTAATTTCCCACTTAATTAATTAAGTAAATTAAGAAAGAGGTTGAAATAAATGTCTTAGGTTGGCACACCTTGCTTTCGGGTGTTTTCATGACATGTGTGAACTAGTAGTGTTATTAGTTTGGTCATAAGGGTAGTTTGACACATGAATAAATAATTAATTTTCACATCTCTAGGTTCTCTGGACAGCTGGTAGCATTTTTGGATTTGAACCTTGATAAAAAGGGTTTGCTGGGAAACTTGTGAATACCAAAGTGGTAGTAAACTGGTTAAACTAGATTATGTCAAAATTTGGTGGTATTTGGTCTAGTAGTCTAAGAGTTGTAGCTGTTTAAAGTGGCTATCCAGAAATGACTGCTCTCTGTTTGGAGAGGACAAATTTCTGGAAATTTAGAATCTTGAGTAGGTAAACTTTGGAATTAAGTGTTGAGGTCTGAAAATGAATTGTAGAGCATTTTATAAGCTTTCCAGATTATCTTGTATCATGCCATTTGGATTTTTGAATATATAGTTGTGTTGAAAATACTAAGCTGTTGTCCAGTAGATGTTGTTGCGATATTTTGTGAATTGATTGGTGGTAACCTAAGTAATGTTGTTCTTGTTGATTGTTAGGTGTTAGGACCTTAACTGAAGAGGAACAATTATACATTAGGTTGTGTAGACTAGGTAAGTACTTCTCTACCGAAGAATAGATTTGCACGTATTATTGAAGTGATTTGAATAGAGCACTAGAATTTGCTGAAGTGTATTCCATTCCGAGCATGCTGTATTTCTTCTTATGCATCTATGAGATTTATTGTGCATTCATGCAATAGGTGTACCGGAGGGAGTGACACTCCTCGAGTTCGAGGGAGCGATTCCGGAGGAGGATCAGGAGCAGCCGAGGGAGCCCGAGGACCCAGCCGGCGAAGGAGTTCCCGTAGACGATCTACCTGAGTGCCTGGATCATCGCCCATCCTCGTTCCTAAAAGGCAAGCCCCGGTGCATGCTGACCCAATTGTTTTATATATAAATCTTGAGTACTTTTACTTGTTTATTGCATTAAGTTGTAGGAGTTGTATGAAAACACTTGTTGCATTATACCTGTCCTTATCCAGATATCGTACTTAAACCCTAAATTAGGTTTAGACACGTGTTAATGCTTAGCCCTGCTTAGTCCGGTAGAAGTCGAATGATTTCCGGTCATCCGCGAGATGTAGGAATGGGTCACGAGTGGCTATGTTGGCTATCGTGGATGGAACCATGCCTAAAAATGAATTTGAGATCGGGCGGGAGTTCGATAGTGCAGCCGCAAGACACTTCACGTCTTGGGTGCGGAGCTATGCCCGTCTGAGTCGTTTAAGGACCGATTTGTTGTACGTCCTTGAGTCATGTTGAATGCAGTCTAACACTTAGTTGGCCAGATAAGTCGTTCCGACCGCGAAGCCGAGTAATACGGTTCAGGCCGGGAATCGAATGGTAGGTCACATCTTGGAGGAGAGTAAGGATGTGCTTGGGGACATTGGCGTGAGACCAAGGGAGGGTTAGAGTCTCTAGCACCTGGCAGAGTGTCGCCCTTGGGGATGTGGCATCATTCAAACCCGCGGCTCCTGAATTGTATGAAAGGTGGCTTGTGCGACCCTGGCAGGGGCCTGCGCGGTGAGTGTTAGAAATACCCCTCCAGCTGGATAGGAATTCGATTCAAATCACCATCGCTCCCTGTTAGTGAGCACTTGACTTGAGCAGCGGCAACGTAGATCTCATTAAATTGAACAGATGGTTAAGCGAATGATATAATGTTGCCACAAATTTATACCTGCTATGGATATAATAAGATTATTGTTTGATTATAATCAAGTGAATGTTTAGTACAGGTGCTAAGATAGATGATAGGTTAATGCTAAAATAACTGCTAGTACAGGTTAAAAGAGTTTAAATTACTTATGCTTTTCTGAAAAGGTGATGTCAGCCAGCTCCACTTATGAAAGCCTTGCATGATCCTTGGTGTCTCTTATTTTCCGTTTCGACGGGTAAGTCTAGCTGAGTACATTCTCGTACTCAGGGTTTATTCCCTCCTGTTGCAGATGACATGCTTTATCAGGGCTTCTGCAAGACCTGCCTCCACCCCGTGGGTGATGAGGAGTAGATCACTCGGGCGTGATCGTCTGTTAGTTACTTTCCTTAATGCTTTTGTGGAATGTTGATCTGTAAGACTGGCAGTAGTATTTGAACTAAATGCGTGTGTTATGCTTCCACTACTTTATGAACTCAGTTTGTAATAATTTATGACTCCGTGTGTTGTAAGAGAACTTCCAGACTACTTGTGAAATGTAATGTATGATGTGTATGTTGAATGATGCGATCTTGGTTGTAAAAGAGTTGGTTTGAAATCCTTCGTGGTTTCGATTGACTACCGGGATTATATGGGCTCAAGTTTGAAAATTTGAGCGTTTCGGCGCTTGTTTTTGGTACTTATGCTCTTATAATTTGGTCAGTTCTGTTACAGCCAGCCCTGCCTAGCTTGAGTGATCCATCAAAGTACATCTTCCAATGGTCAACGAAAGCATCTAGCGTGAGTTGTTGGATTTCTGTCTATTTGGCCACGAAGTCTGCGAGTGCTTGTGATTTTATTGCTTTTCACGAAGCGAAATTGATATTTAGAGCTTCGAGTTCTACTACCCACTTTGATATGCATCCTGTCACATCTCTATTGTGCAGGATGTCTCCAAGAGAGAAATTTGTTATCACAGTAATCTTGTGGCCTTCGAAGTAGTATCGTAGCTTGCGGGAACTAATCAGGAGGGCATAGAGTAGTTTTTGTACTTATGGATATCGTATTTTTGAGTCTATCAGAACTTCGCTGATGTAGTATACTGGTTGTTGTACTTTGTATACATGCCCTTCTTCTCTTTCTACCACGATTGCTACACTGACCACCGTAGATGTTGCCGCTATGTATAACATCATGTCTTCATGCTTCTTAGGCGGTGTGAGTATGGGTGATGAGGTGAGGTACACCTTAAGGCTTTCAAAAGCCTCCTTGGCTTTCTCTGTCCACTCAAACTTGTCTGTCTTTTTTAACAACTTGAAGAACGGGAGTCCTTTTTCGCCGAGTCATGAGATGAAGCGATTGAGAGCTGTCATGCTTCCTATCAGTTTTGGCACATCTTTTACACAGCGCAGGTGTCCCATTTCTGTTATGGCTCGAATCTACTTAGTACTTGCTTCTATTCCTCGATTACTGACCAAGAATCCGAGTAGTTGTCATGATGGTACCCTGAAAACACACTTGTTTGGGTTCAATTTTCACTTCTATTTGTTTAGGTTTTCAAAAGTTTGCTTCAAGTCTTCGACTAGCATGTCCGGGTTCTTTGTCTTTACTACTACGTTATTGACATAAGCTTCCGCGTTGTCACCAATTTGTTCACCGAGGCATGTTTAGATAGCTCTTTGATAGGTGGCGCTAGCGTTCTTGAGTCCAAAGGATATGGTTTTATAACAATAGGCACCAAACGGAGTGATGAAAGATGCCTTGTTCTGGTCTTCTTCCTTTAATGCGATCTGATGATACCCTGAATAACAATCGAGAAAAGATAGCAGGGCGGATCCTGCCGTTGAATCGACAATTTGATCAATTCGTGGTAACCCGAACGGGTCCTTTGGGCAATGTTTGTTGAGATTCGTGTAGTCGACGCACATGTGCCATTCAGTCGTGTTCTTTTTCTATACTAGAATGGGATTCGCTAGCCAATCTGGATGAAGAATTTCTCTTATAAATTCGGCTACCATTAATTTTGTAGTCTCCTTTTTTATTGCTTCCTTCTTGTCTGGTGAAAATCTTCTTAGCCGTTGTTTGATTGGTTTGGAGCCTTCATTGACATCGATTCTGTGCTCAGCCAACTCTCTTGGGACACCTGGCATGTCGATTGGCTTCCAAGCGAAGATATCTTTGTTGTCCCGAAGAAAGTTGGTGAGCGTGAGTTCCTATTTAGACGAGAGGTGAGCACTGATGGTCGCTGTCTTCTCGGGGTCACCAGTACCCAGGTCAATTTTCTTCACATCGGCTTCTTTTGGTGGTGCAAGGATGCAAGGCTTCTTAGCCGAGATCTCTAGCTCTTCCGGGTTCATTTATGCAGCGACGGTGGTAATTTCTTTTCTACCGTCGGCTGCCTATGCTTTGACTGCGATTTGGATTGCTTGAATATCACAATCGAAAGCGCGCTTCAAGTCACCCCGGAGGGAGAGTATTCCGTGAGGCCCTGGCATCTTGAGTAGGAGGTATGGGTAGTGAGATATAGCCATGAACTTGGTGAGTGTTGGTCTTCCAAGGATGGCATGATATGATGTCTCAAACTCCACAACTTCAAATTGAATGAATTTGGTTCGTTAATTGGTCTGTGTTCCAAACGTAACTGGTAGAGTGATTTGTCTGAGCGGCATAGTAGCCTTGCTAGGTACTATTCCATAGATTGGTACTCCTATTGGGGTAATCAACCCGGCAAAGTCTAGCCCCATCTTCCTTAGTGTTTTTAAAAATATAATGTTGAGTCCAACTCCTCCATTGATCAAGACTTTAGTGACTATCATCTCTGCTATAGTTGGATCTAAGACTAGTGGATATAGGCCAACATTTCCAACGCTAGTCCATTGATCTTCTCTTGAAAACTGGATTGGGTACTGTGAACAATTCAGGTACCATGGGACGGCTGCTTCAGACGCCATGATGCTGCAGAGAGCCAGTTTATCTTGGTGTTGTCGATACGGGAAGCTTGGAACGAGTTCTTTCGCTATGCCCCTTCAGGGCTGTTGTTCGGAGAACTTCTCGGAGTTGTTCTTGTTCCTTGTTGGGATGCGAGATTACTTCGAGTTCTTCTAGCACTTCTTGTATCTTGTCATAAGGAACTCTGTGTGCTCTGGCCGCGCGCCTCTCTTCAACTTCTCTCTGTGATTTCATTTTGTTGTATTCGGCCAGCTCTGCTTCGTACGTGTCCCACGCTTCTTTTCGTTGCCTAGCACAGCGTCTGTGACCTTCTTTTAGTTTGTTTCTTCTTTCTCTAGCTCATTTCTGGCCCTCAGACTCGCCATCATACTCAGGAGCGTTGGGTGATATGGTTGATTATGATTCATCTAAAGACCTAACATCGGGTGCAGTTGGTGGCATCGGTGGTGGCCGTTGAATCATGAAGACTTCTCGGTCTGGCACCAGCACTGCCCTGCTGTAGTTGCTGATAACTTCAGTTGGAGCATTGGGATCGCAGAGCGCACCACCTTCTTGGTAGGGTAGAGTGATAGCTTCTTCAACTAGTCGAGTGTTGTTGTTCTGGGGAAAGTACCTGGCCAGTGGACTAGGCAATCTTTAGATGTTACTGTTAATACAAGACCTTCCTACACCCCGGTAAGACATAGCCTCCATACTGGACTGGCTGCTTTTCGGAGTAAGTCTTGATACGCCCTCGCCACGTTGTTAAGTCTGGTTGGGAGGCGACTCAACTTCCTAGAAGAAACCTAAACTAGGTTCAAATTGATCTCTTGAAGAGTTGATACTACGTTCCGAAGTCTAATCGGAAAAGAGCTCGTTTCGTCTCTAAAAGAACCTGGATTGAACCTCGAAGAGGGATCTGACCCGAACACTAAGTCGAGACTGGTTATCGTCGGAGCCTGAGTCGATTCAGACATCGTAAGGCCTGAGAATCTCTCGGCGAGATCTCCGGCTGACCCCATCAGAAGAGTGATTTCCTCATGGGCCTTCTGTGCTTTGACGAGACATCCCAAGAGGTTGCCCTCACTGTCTACCTCGCAAATCCACGATCCAAAGATGAAGATTGATCTCGTTGGAAAGATCATGTTGTCGAAATCCGTAGAGCTCTTGATCGCGATTGTGCTGCAAGCCCCTACCTGGCTCACCAACTGTCGGTGTTTGACCACCGATATCCTGCCATGGGGGTACCCGGGATAATTGTTTGGGCTTTAGCGTGTGCTAGAACTTGACGGTGAACGCAGATACAATCGATTTATGCTGGTTCGGGCTCTCGATCGTGATCGAGTAATAACCTTACGTCCAGTCGGCGTTAGCCTTTGCATTAGATTGATTGTGTTCTATCATCTCTCATTACAGGGGTGCCCACGTCCTCTCTTTATATCGATAGAGAAGGTTGCGGTGTGATTACAATCCTAGTCGGATCCACAGAAGGTGTCCTAAACTAAATACAGAAGGTACTTTCCATAGGAATCTAGCTAGTCTGGCCTATTCTACTCAGAGTCGGTGTAGCAGACACTGCACCTCTTCTCGCTTTTGCCCATGGGCCAAGCCATGGCTCACGGCCTATAGTCACATCGCTGCAGAACCCCATGGGTCCCGCATCGACAACTACTTGGTTTCTTAGTCATCATGGGATTGAGGCCAGCACCAAGCAAATCTAAGCTATAACAGAGATGGGCCTCCCTTGCTACGTCAAGGATGTTCAAAAGCTAACAGGTTGTATGGCAACCCTCAATCGCTTTATTTTGTTACTCGGCGAGAAAGGACTACCTTTTTTCAAATTACTAAAGAAAATGGGCAAGTTTGAGTGGACAGAGGAAGCCAAGGACGCTTTCGAGAACCTTAAGGCATACCTCACCTCCTCGCCCGTGTTCACACCCCCAAAAAAGCGTGAAAATATGTTATTATATATCGCGGCAACTTCCATGGTGGTCGGTGCAACAATCATCGTAGAAAGAGAAGAAAAAAGACACGTCTACAAAGTACAATGACTCGTCTACTACACTAGCGAGGTACTGTCAGACTCAAAGGTCTGGTATCTGCATGTACAAAAACTACTCTACACCCTCCTAATCACCTCTCGCACGTTTCGACACTACTTCGATGGTCACAAGTTCACAATGGTAACCTATTTTCCACTCGGAGATATCCTACGCAACAGAGATGCAACTGGGCGCATTTCCATGTAGGCAGTTGAACTTGGGGCATTGAACATAGATTTCACTCCTCGCAAGGGCATCAAGTCTCAGGCACTCACAGATTTCCTAGCAGAATGGACAGAAATCCAACAGCCAACATCGAAAACCATGCTCGATCATTGGAAAATGTACTTTGATGGATCGCTTAAGCTAGGAGGAGTTGGCGCTGGGGTTCTCTTCATATCTCTAGATGGAAAACAACTCAAATATGTTCTTCAAATCCTTTGGCAAGCCATGAATAATGAAGCAGAGTACGAAGCTCTTATCCACGGGCTTTGGGTAGCTATAACTCTTAGAATCAAACGACTACTCGTCTAAGGTGATTCAGCAGTGGTCATCAACTAAGTCAACAAAGATTGGGACTGCACCAAAGACAACATGGGTGCCTACTATTACGCAAACTAGAGAAATATTTTCAAGGGCTAGAAATTCTACATGTCTTGCGTGATTCAAATATTGCAGCAGACATCCTCGCTAAGCTCGGGTCGGACAGGGTGAAGGTCCCAACTGGGGTGTTCGTAGAGGAGTTGTCAGCTCCCTCTATCAAACAACCCGGTGAGATAACCCCTGAACTCCCAGCTCCCATCACCCAAATCTTGGTAATTACTCCGTCATGGACTCGGGTTTTTATTGATTATATCAAAGAGAATATGTTACCAGCAGATAAAGAAGAAGCTACCTGAGTTGTTCTAAGAGGCAAGAATTACATCTTAGTGGGAGACAAACTCTACAGACAAGCTGCATCATCAGGAGTACTACTCAAATGCATCATGGCAGATGAAGGCAAAGAAATTCTAGGAGCAATCCACTCAGGATGTTGTGGTAACCATGCTGGCTCCAGAACTCTAGTAGGCAAAGCTTTCCGTTCCGGGTTCTACTGGCCGACAACTTTAAAAGACGTAGAAAAACTCGTCATGAAGTGCAAAGGCTACCAAATGTTTGCAAGACAGGCTCATGTCCCAGCACATAATCTTATATGCATCCCTCCTGCTTGGTCGTTCTCCTGCTGGGGGCTGGATCAGGTAGGGCCCCTCAAGAAAGCCAAGGGTGGTTTCGAATGCATTTTCGTGGCCATCTACAAGTTCACCAAATGAATCGAGTACAAACCACTCGTCAAATACAACGCAACCAAGGCAGTCGAGTTCATCCAAGACATCATGCATCGTTTCAGCATACCTAACCGAATCATCATGGATTTGGGCTCTCCGTTCACAATTATTGAATTTAAAAGTTGGGCACAAGACTACGGTATCATCATCGATTACGCATTAGTAGCCCACCCCAAAACTACCTAGACAGATGCACAAGACAATGACTCCAAGCAATAAGATTTTTCTATTACAAATATCTTCAAGGGATACAAGATTACAGATCTCACAAGACCCAACGAACTCGGTATTATGATAAACAAGGTAGCAACAAGGAATCCAGCAGAACTCGGCTCTAGAACGACTACGTGTTTCTAGTTGCTACTTGGCAGAACACACTCTACTCGGCTACACCGTTTTCTTCAAAGGAAGGGTGCAGTGCATGTCAGCGGCACAACAGGAAAACATGCACCAGGTGAAGCTCACAGGCATCAGTCTACCCAAGTCCGATGTGATGCTAGATCAGGTGCTGATCTACATCGAACAATTACGAGGCAGACTGGAGGGATCAACCCGTAACTGCTGGATGAGGGAACGTATCCCACATCATAAGATTTCTTTCATCTGCCAGAATGGACTACCCAGCGTAATATCGCCGAGAGATTAGTCTACCTCTAACCTCTATCACAAGACTTCTTCCATCTGCTATAAGCAATACAAGATTTCCAACTCACGCCCGGAGGTTGCTCTACCTCACAAACCATCGTATTCATGAATACAAGCTTCAAGATCTACATCAAGACTTCACTGGTTTACAACAGCTCGCTAGGAGGGTATTTATAGACCAAGGAGAAGTATACATAGACCAAGTCCACCAACAAATTCAACCTAACAGCCACCAGGAAAAAACACAAAGCAGCAAAAGCAAGTCAGAAAAAATGACCACATGTGAATCTACAGTACACCAGGACAGCATATCCAAAGGAATATTTCAACACTATGCGACCCGTGACCGCGCAGCATTCAACCACACAGTGACCAACTACCACCTACTTTTGACAGACCACCTAAGAATACGACAAATGGACCCTCTGTACGAGTTCGTTCTTCACAAAAAAAACCTGGATACAGGCTCGGGGGCTGCAAGGTACATATTCTCAGGAGAGATATTCAGTTTTTCAGCTCGAAAGATTCAAGATCCTCTAACTTTTTGTTGCAAATAGCAAGAGGCTCGGGGGCTATACTCAGTGAGTGCACTTTTTCTCTGAAAAAGCACATCACTCAAGGATTTTTTTAGGAAAGACCACTTCAAGGTTTCTCTTCGAAAGAACCTGGACCAGGCTTGCTTCTCTTGGTAAGACTTGAGGAAGTAAGGAGGCTTTCGAGTTCAACCATGAAACGCTCGGGGGCTTGTCGATATGGGACCCACAAGGTTCATCATCAGAACAATTACTGGCAATGGGCCCTGGCCTGGCCCACCACCAGACGGAAGAGGCGTGATGACAGACAACGCCGATTCCGAGTAGAATAGGCTAAACTAGCCGAACTCCTAATAGAAAATACCTTCTGTAATTAGATCAGGACACATTCTGTAGATCCGACTAGGACTATAACTGCACCATAGCCGTCTCAACCTATATAAAGAGAGGCTATGGGCACCCCCTGTAATAACACGATCATAACAATCAATCCAACACAAAGGCAAACACTGACTAGACATAAAGGCTATTACTCGATCACGAGAGCCCGAACCAGTATAAATCAACTGTCTCTTGCGTTAACCGTCGAGTTTTGCTTACGCCGAAGCCCGAACAACTGTCCCGGGTACCCCCGTGGCAGACTATCAGTGGTAAAACATCGACACAAAGGTAACCTACTTTTGCAACATGCAATACGTAGTTGCATTCTTTTCTGAACGGAGGTAGTATTCACTTGAAATCTTAGCTCAAACTATGGTGGTCCTTGCTGCAGCTTGTGTCTTATGACACAATGGATCTAGTTTTGATTTTAAAATAATAATTTTATTAGTTGCTACATTTTTTTATCCTCAAGTTAAGTTGAAACTCTAGTTCTTAATGTATATTTTTACTAACTCTTCTTTTATTTTTTATTAGTTGCTGAGCTGGTTAGGTTATTTGTGATTGAATCTATCTATCTGGATTCGAGTTCTCGACTCGTATTTTTTGTATTTAGGGTTGGCGACCTGTCGGTCGACAACTAGGCACATACAGTGACTTCGTTAGTCTTGAGATCTGTCGGTCCAACTTAATCTTTCGCTCATTTCATATAGGTGAATGTGTGTGCATGTATACAAGCGTGTGCATCGTAAAAAAATATTCATCATAATAATTGTACTCCTGTATAAATAAGTACTGCAGATAAGGTCTTGTTTAGTTGCCAAAATTTTTAGCAAAATACAACTGTAGTATTTTCGTTGTTATTTGGCAATTAGTATCCAATCATGGTCTAATTAGGCTTAAAAGATTCGTCTCGTCCATTTCGTCTAAACTGTGTAATTAGTTTTATTTTTTATATATATTTAATGCTTCATGCATGCGTCCAAAGATTCGAAGTGACGGGGAATCTACTGTTCTTTTGCAAAATTTTCTAGATCTAAACTGGGCCTAACATAAGATTAGTAGGAGTACCCTCACAAAAAAAAAGTATAAATAACTACTAGTAGTAGTCACAAAAAAAAAAGAGCGCATAACATATACTTGCAGGCGGCGCAGACCGCCCGTCCTCTGACCAGACCGAGAGCGGACATGCATATTCACGGCGGCACATGCATAGTACTATACACTGCAGTCCTGCACACTCGTCGTGGTGCAAGTGCTGTGTCCATGTGCTGGCTCACAAGTCACAAGCGCCTAGTAGTTGTAGCAGGCGAACAGTAGTACTACGTTTGTACCCCCCTGCCGGCCCTGCGCAAGCGCAACTGTTCAGCTATCCCATCAGGTGCGATTCCCCAAGACAACACAACACAACACTGCTCCTCGACCGTCCCCGGCCGCCCGTTCGGACAAGAAACGGAGCCGTCGAGCGCGTCCGCCCGTGCGTTTTACGGCGGGGGCGAGCAGGTGTGTTGTTGGTAACACAGACACTGGACGGGACGGAGCGCCCGCTTGCTGTTACTGTGCGCGAAGTCGCAAGGGAACAATCACGACGACCAGCCGGCCGCTAGCGCCGCAAACCGCGCGCGGGCGGGCGGGGTCCCCCGGCGGCCCGGCGGGCGCGGTCAGCCCGCCGTGCCCGTGCGCGTGGGCCGTGGGGGCAAGCGGCGCAGCGCAACGCGACGCGATGCTGCTGCCTGTGCCTGCCGGCCTGGCCGCCTCTGCGACGCTGCCCTGCCTGCGGTGGATGATGCATTGGCATGGCATGGTCCATGCGGGCTACGGCGACACGCATGACATGAGGGGCGCGCGCGCGCGGCGGCAGGTTGGAGCTCTACTATAGACCATGGGCGGATCTAGGGGTATTCCCCTATATTTCCAGGAATACCTAACTTTTTTTGCGCACCCTTATATATATATGTCTATATACTTGTATATATATATATATATATATATGTGTATAATGTTGTATTCTGTGGTATTTTCGCAACGTTAGAGCCATAAACAGCAAAAGAAATGGCCTTTTGGCCTGGCTTCCAAGATCTCACCTTACCAGGCTGGCCCACTAGGCCCATTCAGCTCTGTGGCCACACTCAATAGGCCTACTACTTGCAGGAGGACGACTCACCAGCTCTGTGGACTGGCCATCTGGTGAGAGATTTATCGATTTGGATTTAGGAATGTGTGGCAGTGATTTTTAGTTAATAGTGTGGATATACTTTTTCTATACATTACTTTCGGTTAAATGGTTTGCAATGAAGAAGAAATCAATTGATTTCTAGTTATTTTTTTCATATCTATCTTATGTATAAATAATTTGTTATTTTATTATTTTTGTGACTTTAATTATAGAAAAATGCTATTATGAACCGTATTTAAAACCTATGCTGCTATGCATTGGATTTTTTTTAACTCGGGAATATCCAAGTTCAAAATTCTGGCTCCGCCACTGCTATAGACAATGGAGTAGACTGCTAGTACTGGTAGTGGTAGGCTGAGCCAGCCGATCGATCGATCGATGGGTGTACACCTAGCTAGGAGGAGTAGCGTGCACACACGTGACTTGCCGTGCCAGCATGTCGATCGATCCCGCCTGCTGGATCTGCTTTTCGGGCCGGCCGGCCGGCCGGGCTGCGTGGGATTGAGATCGCTCGATGGGTCGTCGACTTGTCCTGCTCGTGTTAAATGTACTGTGGACAGGGATCCGGTCGGGGTCCCGAGAGATTCACATGTTTGTTTGAGATTATCAGTTAAGCTAGTCATTCAGTAGTATTTTTCTCTTAAAAAAACAAGTTAGATTAGCCAAATTTTAGCCGAAGCGAACAGGCTGATGGTACCCCCACCTCCCAGTTCATGCATGTGACGACTGTTGCAACACTGTGCACGCTGCTGGCCTCATATTTGCAATGCGTCTCTCTGTCTCTCTTTTCTTTTCGTTTTCTCTTTTTATTTTTGAAACAAGACTCTAGATTTCCTATGTATCTCTATATGGTTTACAGAGATGAGATGACCGAATTGTGTTGCCATGCCACGCGCACAGCACGTCTCCATCGGTTCACGTTCCTTTCGAGAGTGACAATTATATACAGTAAATAATGTTCACCGTATATAAAGTAACTTCATTTATGCACGTAGCTATCACGGACTGATCGTGTCGAACGCTTGGTGTTCGCGGATTTTTCTCCCTGGACATATATACTTCACTCTCCTCCTCCAGCTGTAGCAGCTAGCCAGCTAGCTAGAGCGCGTCTTTCTTAACCGAAAAGAAACGAGACGGCAACCACTTCATTCCGTGGATTGGCAGCACCCCTGCTGGTCCTTCGACTTCGAGCTCGATCGAATAAACAAGAAGCCAATCGATCTTCTGCATCTAACCCTCGTCTCGTCTCGTGCCTCCGTGGAACCTTTTTTTTTTTTGCCATTATTCCAATGATGATGGGATATATATATATATATATGAGTAACTCCCTCCGTATCCTAATTAGATGACGTTTAGGACATGAGTGTGATTACCAAGGAGAGTCATCAAGTAGAGGGTATTTTTCCCTGTGTTCTCCTGTTAAATAGGCCTGCGGATGCATTATAAACGACAAAGAATCAGGGTTGGAGTGGCTACCACAAGGCGGTAAGTGCCCCCGCGGTACCGGGTTCGATTGCTGGTGGGTTCACTTATTTTTGCGGTTCGCTTGGTTTTGCTTTTTTTTTCTTTTCAATAGAACGTTGCTGCACTGTAGCCCTACGCAAGAAGGCAGTTCGCTTGATTTTGCTTTTCAATAGACCAGTGACCATTCGCACAGCCACGCGCGCGGCAAGAACCAAAGGACGATCGAAGCGGCTGTGTGAAAAGGTGATGCATGAAGCCTCGGTCTAGCTGCGACGGCGCCGGCAGCCGGATCCATGACAACGTATGTCCACTACAAGTCTCGTGGACTCTTCAGACACGGGGCTTTTACCGGCCGGCCTCTCGCATGCATCGGTTGCCTCCACGACAAGTCCGTCTTGACAGGACGTTAACTGACGATTCCATCGAACGATTTGCTACTATATTGCAACGAACTACAGTTTGTTGTAAGATAAGATCATCTAAACAACTTGTGAATCAAAAAAATTATGGAACGGTTGCGTCATCTATTCCAAAAATATATATTGTTTTTCTAAAAATGAGGCTAGCAAGCAAAGGAACCAAATACGCTGCTTATTTCACTTTGGGGGCAAGGCGAGGCGAGGTATGCCTGAGCAAGAGATCCAACTGCTTCCGATGGTGAACATGCTGCATGTGAACCAATGTTTGGACCAGAAATACTGAACCTGATGTGCTGGATTGCTAAAACTGGAGGCACCTAGAAATTCGAGGACCCATGCGTCCGCACTCCCACAGGGATGATTCTTTGGCAACCTTATTTTAATTAACTTAGATAAATTCCAAGATCTATTACAAATGTTAGGAGCAATAAAGAATTTCCTTATGAAAAAGTGACTTAGCTTAAATGTATGGCTAGTTAAGAAAATTAGAAGTGTGCACTGAGTTGCTGCACGCATGGGCAGGGGTCGGAGCTAAGGCCACAACATGAGTGTTGTGGAGTTTTGCAGGTCCAAATTGTAACTGATATTGTGTTGGATATATAAGGATACCTTTGTTAAGCCTCAAACTATTAAGGGTAGGAGTGAGGAAATGATATAGTCTACAGTCTAGCTCTGTTGGGCCTCATACTCAGAGGGGTACGAGTGAGGAAATGATCTAGTCTATCTTTCTTTGGCCTTACACTCAAATGGGTGGTATTGAGAGATAGACGGATAGAAAGAAGTGAATGACGGACGAGCCGTGATGGATAGTGATACTCTAGAGGAATAGTAGGAGTAAGAGACGGAATAATAGGATTGTTAAGAGACGGGACGACCGGAGAAAAGAGGCGGGAACGGATATTATGGAGAGTGAATATATAGCTTTCACTTTCGATTTGTGTGTGTTCTGCATTAAAACTGACAACTTATCTGGATGTCTGGTACGGCTGTTTCTGCCAACGGCTCTGTTCAGTCGAGTTATAATCCGTACTTTTCAGCTTGTTTTTTTAAACCAGAACAATATTTTTCTCTCTAAAAAATCAGCCGGAACAATATTTTAACTTGTTTTTCAGCACAAGCAAACAGGGCCCACGCGTTTGGATTGTTGTTCGCCTTGGCTAATACTACAAACGCTTCTACTAATCAGACACGAAAGATCGAATCACGAAGCAAAATTAAATCGATGGTGACTAAACCAAGTCATGTCTCTAAAATCCATGGACGTACAGCTAAAAAAGAAAAAATTGTGAAGCTTTCTAACCCTTTTCAGGACTACTGTACCTTAACAATGCCACTGTCTGTTGATCAGCCGCGACCGCGACGCGACGTGCTGAAAGAAACGCTTCGATCGAGGGCACTTCGCATCAGTGATCAGTACGCACGCAGTACTCTCATCTCATCTCATCTCATCTCATCTCACAGGTCAGCAGCTACACGTAGGCTGTGTTTACTTCCTAAAAAAAAAAATACTGTGCAAACAAAAGATTCCCGTCACATCAAATTTGCGATACATGCATGAAGTACTAAATGTAGATGAAATAAAAAATTAATTGTACATCTTGGTTATACTTTACGAGACGAACATTTTGAACCTAATTAGTCAACGGTTGGACACTATTTGACAAATAAAGCCAAAACGTGATACAATACTTATTTACACTTTTTACATCTTTTTACACAACTAAACACAGCCGTACGTAGTACTCTCTGCCATACAGCAGCGCAATGCTTCGAGAAAGGAACAAAAGAAGGAATCATAGTGGCCTGACCAATTTATTAATATAGGGGCCTGTTTAGATGCTAAATTTTTTCCCAAATTTCACTATGCAAAAAGAAGATTCTTCATCACATCAAAATGCCGGTACATGCATGAAGTACTAAAAGTAGATGAAATCAAAAACTAATTGTACAGTTTTATTATACTTTGCGAGACGAATCTTTTGAGCCTAATTAGTCAATGTTTGGACAAAAATTCACAAATACAAACGAAATGCTACAGTGAAGAAGACTTCACTGTGCAGATTTTGGCACACCCAAATTAGGCCAACTAAATACGGCCTAGGAGTATTCCGGTATCATTGTCGCGTCTGGACGTCATGAGCTGAGCACGGTGACGTGCGTCCATGGAGAAGCTTTCTCTTTGCAAGCTTGCTACACAGCCATCTGCAGATCTGCCTGCCTGCATGCCTTCGTCTACAAGGTAGGAGGCTCTCTCTCTAAAAGAGGAAACAAAGGTTCCTTTTCACTGCTTACACTACAGGATTCAGACGCTTTGCCGGGTGCCGAAAACACCCGGCAAAGGCTACTTTGCACTCGGCAAAGCCTTTGCCGGGTGCAGCACTCGCCAAAGAGCCGCCGGCAAAAAGTTAGTCGGCAAAGATTCTTTGCCGGGTGCTTTTTATCGGGCACCCGGCAAAGACTTTGCCGAGTGTAAACCCGCCACCCGGCAAAGAAAAGTGGCCATCACGGCGCCGGCTCCATCAGCCTTTGGTTTGCCGGGTGCCATGTCAGAGGCACCCGGCAAAGATTTTTTTAATTTTTTTTCCAAATTTTCTTTGCCGAGTGCCCTACCGGGAGGCACCTGGCAAAGATTTTTTAAATTTTTTTATAATTTCTTTGCCGGGTGCCATGTCAGAGACACCCGGCAAAGATTTTTTTTAATTTTTTTTATAATTTCTTTGCCGGGTGTCGCTCCTCTAGACACCTGGCAAAGAGTTTTTTTTATTTTTTTAGTATTTTCTTTGCCGAGTGCCCTATCAGGACGGCACCCGGCAAAGAATTTTTTTAAAAAAAAATAAAAAAATCTTTGCCGGGTGCCCTGGCACTCGGCAATACGGAGAGGTGATGCTGAAACACCATCTCGAAATATGTAATTCATTACAGGCAATGCTCTAAAGGCATATACTACTATGGTTATGTATCAACAACTTCAGCGTCAATACAGAGGAATGGATTTTGCGTAAAATTATTGATCAGAGCCGAAACAGCAATCCCCGTATAGGCAAGAACAGGTAACCATCTACATTGTGCGTACAACGTTGCATAGGTACATCGCTAATGTGGAAAGGATTAGGCACAGAATTAAGCACATAGAGATTTGCAAGCAGATTACGCAGGTCAAAGATACCTGCATAATGATTATGAAACATGTGGGTAAACAGGAAAGTGAAAAATATTATGTGATCAGTACCAGCAGTCCTTACCCAAAGACGTTGTCTTGCTTGATGATGTCAATTCTGTGGTCCTTTCATGTCGAAAATGGTCAAGCTCGGTGACATTACCAAACTGCATGTGCATAGGACATTTTTTTGTTGAGAGAGCATGGACCCAAGGACTAAGGTAAGACACTAGTATAATGCCCGTGCTAACGCTACGGACTTTACAAATATCTAAAATATTTGTAAGAAAATATTTGTTTGCCCATGAACAAGATATTTAAAAAATCATACACAATAGAGGAATCAACTCAATTCATATATATCTTGTTCAGCCGTATCTCCAATTTTTGTACCAAGTATATTGTCTCAGATAATCAACCAAATACATTGCCTCAGATAATCAATGATACCACACACAAGTCCATGCTTCCCTTTGTCCACTCCTAAAAGGATAGAATAATCCGTGACATTCACCGACTACAAGTACAATAATTATGTTCACAAATGTTTTTATTGAATACATAACTGTTAGTAATTGCGGCAAAGATGTGCTTTTATACTTACAGTGAGGAAAGATGTGTCATTCTAGATTGCATGTTGCAAAAGATGCCTTCTTCTTAGCATATGCAAGACACAACACCACCTGGCTTCCATCGCGGCAACGATAAAATTGACTGCAAGGTTGTATTTGAGGTGTAAGTTACAAGAATAGTTACTCGATTACTAACCTGAAGCAATATTTATTTGATCATTCTGAACCTGGAATTACTCCAAATTTGATGTTACCTAAGTTGAACCATTCAAGACAATTGGTAAGGAGTTTGAACAGGAACAAATCAGTTTGTGTTCAAAAATTATTTGCTTCTTTGATATACAATTAATTGTTCATTAGTTCATAAACCTTTATGTTCTCAGGATGAAGAGCCCCAACAATATATATATATATATATATATATATATATATATATATATATATATATATATATATATATATATATATATATATATATATTATGCCATACAAATTTCAATAACTCCATAACAAGATAAATCTAAAAGGGAGTTCCAAACAGAAAAGGCTTAAATCTCTCTAACAACAATATGATAAGCAGCACCTAAATATCCTAAATATTGTGAGTGTCAGATAGTATATATATATAGTAGAACATAAATAATGAGAGGACCTTGAAAAACAATAGTAGAAATAAATCACCTAGTAGGCCTTTGAGTGCATTAAAACATAGGCAAGTGTCCTCTACCAGTATAGGCCCATTCACCTGTATGAAGAACAAGATACGCTTTCGCAAAAAAAGAAAAAAAAAAACAGATACGGATTTTAACCATACCAGAAAGCACATGGAATTTAGAATTTAGAAACATGGAAGTACATGAGATTCTCAATTATATATGTCAAATCATATCCAGATATTCTCAGCTATTCTACGTTGTACTTTGCAGAGTTAGCAATGCAAGGTCACCGTACAAATACCAATATACCATTAAAATAAGCCATTGTTCAACTAATAAGCTACATACAGTTATTTCAATCGGGCGATTGCCAAGAACAAGCTGAGCATCAATATCTTCACACACCTCCTAGCTGCCCAGAACTACTAAAGTACAGTATATGAGATGCATAAATAAATGACAGGAAAACCATACATGGATGACCAATAAAATGTATGCCCGTGCTAACGCTATGGTGACACTTCGTCCACGCACATAAAAAAATGGTCAAGTTCTAATGGCAAATACACTCAGGAAATAAAGGTTAATCCATTAGCTCACTGTACACATGAGCATGGACCAGACGATGTCTAAGACAAAAATGATCAAGTTCCAATGGCAAATGTCTATATAAATGACGACAGTAGAAACTTCTATATATTATCACTCAAGCAATGAAGGCATAAATGCAGTTGTAAGCTGCAGTTTAACAATCTAGTAATATACTTCTTCTAAGAAGCACATGTACCAATTCAGTATGATGTGACCCTTGAGCACCACACATATACTAACTCTTTTCAGATGTATACAAAAATTATATAGATATTCACATGAGGCACCAAGGCACAACTGGGAGAACAATTAGGAATTACAGAGTCACAAAGAGCACCAACACATATACTGAACTTTTGTAGATGTACAAAAATCCTTTTGTAGATGTACAAAAATCATATAGAAATTCATATGAGGCACGAAGGCACAACCAGGAGCACAATAAGTACACAATAACGAATCAGAAAAAGGGGGAAAATCCACATAACTATGAAGAAGTATAGGTAAAAAATGAATTCACCTCAACTAACTGGGATTTCAATGAGATCTTGCTTGTGTTGCGGATGTCACTGTTGTGGTCCAAATTGATGCAATGAAAATTCACCCAAGCATCAGGACATTGTATATAATCAGTATATAATCCCAACGTACATGGGAGTTTATTTTAATCACAGGCTATACAACTCAAAAAAACATTTTCGTTGCCTGCAGCAAGCATCAGGAAATTGAAGATCATCAGCCTGTATGGGAGTTTATTTTCATGACAGGCTATACAACCAAAAGCAACATTTCCATCACCTGCATCCAGCATCAGGGGAAAAACAGGAGGTGTTCATGGGCGTGGCACTGAAATCAGTAAAAATCATTGTGCGCAGGAATGAAATCCGTGTGATAAACACCGGAATCAGATAGCAGTATGGAGGTTTGTCCTAAATTAGCATATCTATGAAATCTTAGCTGAGAAGACAAAGCAGGGAAAGCACCTAAAAAAGAGAGGCGCATGTTGAGATTAAGATGAAACCTGGAGGTGACAGAGGGAGGGACATACAGAGCAGACCTCGAGAGGCGGCAGTGGAAAGGGCCGCTTGCCCAATCCACCTCACAAAGGAAGAGACGGAGAGAGAGGATGCGGGGGAGGAGGCACGGGACAGCGGAGGAAAAGGGAACAGGCACCTGCCGCGAGATCCGGTGGCCGAGCTGAGGCAGCGTTGGTGATGTCGCGTCCGTGCAGGTGGGCGCTCGAGTCAACGGCGCGGGGAGGGGGGCGCCTCTACCGTGGCTGATCCTCTTGCTGGCGCAGCCGGGCCGCGGCGGCCGGTGGCTAGGCTGCCATGCTGGGGTGCCGCGTTGCTGCTCCGCGCAGGAAGCCGGGCGAGCCCAGGCTGGGTCTGTATGGCCACCTGGCCCCGACGTCGACGACGGCTACCGACCGGGTGGCTGCTACGTTGCGAGGACTAGACAGAGGCGTGGACTGCGGACACGCGAGGAGGGCAGCCTCATGCGCACCGTCATTGCGGCCTCAGCGACGAAGGTGGGGGCGGTATGGGAGGATGTGGGACTGACGGCAGAGAAGGGTGGATCTGGATTTGAGGAGGGAAGGTGGAGCGGGAGGGCGAGCGGCGGCGTGCGGGTGGGTGGGAGGGAGGGAGAGAGTGACTGAGCGAGGAGTGTTGGGCCGGCAAGCTGGGCTTTTAGGTTAGAACCTTTGCCGGGTGTTGGGCACAGAGGCACCCGGCAAAGAATTTTTTTATTTTTTTAAAATTCTTTGTCGGGTGCCTCTGATCTGGCACCCAGCAAAGAATTTTTTTTATTTTTTTTTAATTTCTTTGTCGGGTGCCTCTGACTTGGCACCCAGCAAAGATTTTTTTTATTTTTTTTAAATTTCTTTGCCGGGTGCCCGCTGATCTGGCACCCGGCAAAGGCTTCTTTGCCGGGGGCCCACGTTGGCACCCGACAATTTTTTTTGTTTTTTTGTTTTTTAGCCTTATTTTTTGTGGGGCCTTGCTACAGTAAATAAATCCCTATTTCAAAATTTGGGACAATTTTGAGTTTTTGAACTATATTTCCTTAATTTTTTTCGTTTCCTTGAATTTTTGCGACTATTCCAAATTTGAATTGTGGGTACATGAAATAATGGAATTTGGTTATTCAAAAAATGGTATTCATGATATTTAGGGTATGTCGAGGCTGTATGCAGGAAGTGGCATGGATTTTTGCGCATCATGTTGTCGTAACATGACGATGTACTCGCGGGAAAAGTGTATTTAAATTATATAAAATCTAAACAAAGTCTGAAAATCACGAAACTTGTCGATGTGTCTTGTTGTTGCATGTGGAGGTCGTGGTAAAAAATTCAAAAAGTTTCTAGCAAGTTGTGACGTCAGATACCTAAAACCCAGACATCTTCATATATGTGATCACATGTTTTTGCAAGTGGAGATATGTGGGTTTTAGACATCCGACGTCGCAACTTGCTCAAAACTTTCTCAATTTTTTACCACGGCCTCCAAATGCAATAATAAGAAACCTCGACAAGTTTCGTGATTTTCGGACTTCATTTGGATTTTATATAATTTAAATAAACTTTTCCCACGATTACCTCATCATGTTACGACAACATGATGGTCGTAATTTAATGCGAGTTCCTGGATACGGCGTTAACATACACCAAACATCATGAATATCATTTTTCGAATGACCGAATTCTATTATTTCATGTACCTGCAGTTTAAATTTAGAGCAGTCGAAAAAATTCAAGTGAATGAAAATAATTAAAGAAATATAGTATAAAAAAGTAAAAAATATCCCAAATTTTGATATGGAGTTATAATTACTGTACCAAGGCCCTAGAAAAAAATGGGGCCAAAAACACAAAAAAAATTATAATTTGCCGGGTGCCAAACCTGGCCCCCGGCAAAGAAGCCTTTGCCGGGTGCCAGCTCAGGAGGCACCCGGCAAAGAATTTTTTTTAAAAAGGCAAAGGCTGACGGCAGGTGGCCGCCGTCACGCCGGTCACCTTTGCCGGCGGCCATATTTTGTCGGGTGCCCGGGACCCGGCAAAGACTAATTTTTTGCCGACGGCTGTAATTTGCCGGGCGCCTGGCACCCGGCAAAGGCTGGTTTGCCGGAGGCCTTTCTTTGCCGGGTGCCGCCAGGTCTGGCACCCGGCAAAGAATGACTTTGCCGAGTGCCCGATAAAAAACACCCGACAAATTATTTTACACCCGGCAAATTAGCTGTTTCCTGTAGTGTTATTCCTTCCTTCCGTTTCCCCGTCCTGCTGCTCATGGTCATCGATAGAATGCGGAATGCCCGAGAATAACTCCGGGATAAACTGCTGGCCATGAGGCTGACATCTCACACACACGGAGAGAAATTAAAGGACAGAGACAGAGACGGGACCACTGCGTGTACAGTACTGAGGTCACAAGTCTACAGGACTACGGCCTTGTTGAGTTCCAAAAAATTTTACAGGATTTTTCAAGATTCTCCGTCACATTGAATCTTTGAACACATGCATGAAACATTAAATATAGATAAAAAATAAAATTAATTACACAGTTTAGACGAAATGGACGAGACGAATCTTTTAAACCTAATTAGATCATGATTGGACATTAATTGCCAAATAATAATGAAAATCGCTACAGTATCATTTTGCCAAAAATTTTTAATCTAAACCGGCCCTACAATAGGCCGGTCTCTCTCTCTGAATTTTTATTCAGCCATGCGTTTCTTTTTATCTCCGTATTTCTTGTGCAGCCGGCCGGATAAGTTTACACAGGATAATAAAGAATTGCAACTTGCACATTTACCTGTTTCTTGACACTGCAAGTTGTCTTTTAAGATTTTGACAAATTAAAACGGCTAAAACTTACTGTATGACTGTATTATTACATGGAGCTAGCCAAGACAATAATATCCGAACACGGAATCGGTTGCATACCTGTGTTCGACTTCTTTGAACCGATATCTTGAGAAAGACCTGTTTTGTTCCAGTAACCTTAATTTATGTCCGGTCTCTCTCTCTCCCTCCGGTCGTCTTCCCGGCCTCCAAATCGAAACAAAACCATCGTATCATGTTGGAATTTATGTCCTTGGAACAGGCCATATGTTGGTCACTTAAACTAATGCTCACAGAACTCGGAAGGTGTGTGTGATCTGATGTGCATGATTTGGTTTGGGCCGTGTTTAGTTGGCCTGATTTGGGATGGCCCAAAGCTGCATAGTGCCAGATTCTGCACTGTAGCATTTCGTCTGTATTTGTGAATTTTTGTCCAAACATTGACTAATTAGGCTTAAAAGATTCGTCTCATAAAGTACAACTAAACTGTGCAATTAGTTTTTGATTTCATCTACATTTAGTACTCCATGCATGTGCCGGCATTTTGATATGATGGGGAATCTTCTTTTTGCATAGTAGAATTTAGGGGGAAATTTGGGATCTAAACAAGGCGTTGGTGTGTGCGCGAGCAGCAGCAGATCGAGTACAGCGAACACGGCGGCCCCAAAACCTGATTCCCCGAGCAGCGAATGTTTTTTTAGGTTTAGGCGAGCCGTGAGTCATGAGACTCCTGTCGGCGAACAACCGGATGCGGATGATGCCAGTCGCCACCTCGCACGGAATTCCCTCACCTAATGCGCGCAGCGCGCAGATAGCAAATTTCTCTGCACCTAGCCCTAGATAGGCTGTCTCGCTCGGTTTGCTGGGTTAGTGGCATAAACTTAATTGAGCGTTCTAGATTTGGTGCCCTGAGGTTGAGAAGCAGACGCAGAGATGTGTTCTTTTTTATGTACATCTATCTATTATATATTGTTCAGGACAGCCAGGGCGTAGATTAATAGGGTTTCGTGATGGCCACAGTTTGACTTGTTTGACTAGGTTAGTGCCTCCTCCTACTAGGCTCCAGATGATTGACCCGGCCATATCATCGGTGTAGCGTATAGGGCGGCTTAACAAATACATTCCGTGTGATTTGACGCGTTTGTTTGGCAAAGCTGTGCTATTGGTTTATTTATATATAACCTATAAGCAAGAAAGCGGGCAAATCAAAAGCGTTGGGGAATCATGAGAAATGAAAAACAGTGAGTCAATTGGGATTATCACAAGGATTGTAGGTTCCAAGTTTGTGAAGTCTGTAGTTGTTCTCCCGGATGGTCCGCGAAAACATCAACGACTGGGACAGAAGTGCAAGCTCTCTGAGTGATTTGGCGGACAGTCCGTGTGGACGTTTTCAATGCACAATGAACATCACAAAATGGAGATCTTCATCTATGTGTTATGCATGTCAAAACTGTTGTTGAGGGGTGTTTCTAGGGTACTATAGAGCATATCAAGCTAGTCAAACTAAGCTACATTGCATTTATCTACCATCTAGGTCACAGGGAGTGTTTTTCTAGATGATGAAGATCTAGTTCATGAATGTGATGAAAATGTACATAAGCTCGAATCCAACCTTACCAAGGGAGTCAGTGGTGTTGTTGGGCTTCTCAACAAGATGAAGAAGCCGGTTCTCCCCCTTCTTCCTTTGCTCCTCCCTTTTCTTGATTTCTCCTCCTCCTCCTCATAGCTCAAAATGGTTAGGGAGAGAGGACTCATCCCTCTTCAATCCCCAACCTCTTGTGGAGAACACCTCCTACTTGATCTCCATGGCTCCTTGCTAGTGATGGCAATCTCCAATCCCTTCTCCTTGCTCCTCCTTGCTCTGGGTGTGTATAGAGAGAGGGAGTGGAAGAACCGGCTTCTCCTTGCTCTTTATGTTAAGTGGAACTTGTGTGAGTTATGTATGTTCTTGTTTAGCAATGGATATTGAGCATGTCATGCATAGTGGTTAGCACATATGGTGTTGAAAGCTCTAGTTTGGTTTTGGACAATTGATGAAACCCTAGGTACTAACATTTGGCTCTAAGTGAATATAAGGATAGGTTGGTACACACCAAGCATTGGAGCAAATGGATGATGATCATGATGATGGTGATGGCCATATGGATGATGATCATGATCAAGCTTGGAAAAGAAGAAAGAGAAAAACAAAATGGCTCAAGGCAAATGTATATTTGATAGAAGCATTTTGTTTTGCCACTCAAGACATCAAGTGGTATGAGTGGGTTTTAGAACGATAGTCGTACTATTAAGAGGGGTGAAACTTGTTATGAAATGTGGTTATAAAAGTGCCACTAGATGTTCTAACTCATTGCATATGCATTTAGATTCTAGTGAGTGCTAACACCCTTGAAAATGCTTTGTGAAAATGCTAACACATGTGCACGTTGGTGATACACTTGGTGGTTAGCACATGGAAGCAAGGGTGGTGAAGTTTGAGAAGAGGAAGGAGCTGTTTTGGGGTGACCAGACCCTAGTCTCGGGAGGACCGGACCCGGCGGTTGTGAGTTTGGTCACCAACTCAGATTAGGCGCACAGTGAAACAGTGATTGGACGCTAACGCAACAGTGACCGGATGCTAAATGAAATAGTGATCGGACGCTAATGCAACTTGCGACCGGACACGCCTGTACAACTGTTCTCAGACAGGCAGCGCACATGGTTGGGTGACCGGGCGCTGGGCGAATTCGGTCAATTGGAACCTCTCTGTTCGTGACCGGATGTTGTTGCAACATGCATTGGGCGCTACTGAAACTTCCATAGGACGCTGTTGCAATTTGCATTGCAAGCTAATGCAACAATGCACCGGACGCGTCCGGTCACCCCGACCAGCGCGTTTGGTCAACGTGCAGGAAGCCCCACCTTGTGCTTAACGATTCTATTTCGTTTGGGGGCTATAAAAGGTGGTTGGTCGACTTGAGCTCCAACTCTTGGCCATTTCTATTGAGAATACACCCTAGTGAGCCTTGCCATTCCTCTCTAACTCATCTTGCTTGATTGATTCATCATTTGGTGAGATTGGAGAGCATCCAAGTGCATTGCTTTGAGTGATTACATTTAGAGGCACTTGGTGATTGTGTTTCGCTGCGGGATTTGCTTGTTACTCTTGGTGTTTACCAACACCTGACGGCTTGGAGCAGCGAGGATCGTTGAGCAAAGGGTGGTGCTTGTCTCCAGCTCCGATCATGGTGATTGTGAGGGGTTCTTGAGGCTTCCCTATGGGAGATCACCAAAGGCATCTTTAGTAGATTGGTCGTAGTTTGTGGATCCCTATCTTGTGTTGGTTGTGCGGCACCCGGTTACAGGTTAGGCGTGTGATGCCTATTAGCGCGTGAACCTCCAAGTGGGTGAATCGCCACAACGAGGACTAGCTTGCCGATAAGCAAGTGAACCTCAGTGAAAAATCATTATGTCAAATTGGTATTCATTGTGATTGATTTTTCACTTGCCGGGCTCGGTATAAAATCCTCTACCTCTATTATATTTACATTTTTAGTGATATCTTGTGTAGAGGTAGCCTAGCTAGTTGTAGGGTCGAGATGGCGGACTAGAGGGGGGGGGTGAATAGTCCTTTCTAAAACTTAAACACGTTGGCTAACCGAAACAAATGCGGAATTAAACTTAACGGTCTAGCCAAGACTACACCCCTCTATCTAAGTTCTCTAGCACCTTGCAAAGATCCTAATTAAGCAACTAAGGTGCTAAGCTTACCAAGAGCTCACCTAATCAATTCTAGAGCAAGGTCACACAAACCTATGCACTAGTACTTTGCAAGCAAGAGGGAGCTCCTACACAATTCTAGTAAGCAAAGCGCACAAAGCCTAAGCTCACTAGCAATGCTCAATAACAAGGCTACACAAGCCAAATTAGAGAGCGCAAACTACTTAGCTACACAAACTAAGCAATGTGACTAACAAGGTTACACAAACCAAATTAGTCACGCAAAGGGAAGCTTCTAGCTACACAAGCAAGAAGACAACTAGCAAGCTACACAAGCAAACTAGTTAAGAGAGCAACTACACAAGCACAAGTATATATATGAAAGTAAATACAAGCTTGTGTTGCACGAAGGCAAACCACCGAGAAGAGTAGACAATGTTGACACGGTGATTTTCTCCCGAGGTTCACTTGGTCGCCACCAAGCTACGTCCCCGTTGTGTCGACCAACACTTCGTGGTTCGGCGGCTAATCGGTCACACACCGAGCCTCTCAAAAGGCACCGCAAGAACCCACCATAAAGTGTGGTAGCTCAATGACACGCTCAACTAGAGTTGCTCTTCGCGATCCCCGCGGGGTGAGCACAATCCCCCTCACAAAGCTTCTCCGGAGCCTCGCACAATCTTCTTGCGAGCTTCGACGGAGCCACAAGCCACCAAGCCGTCTAGGAGGTGGCAACCTCCAAGAGTAACAAGCACCACCGGCTTGCAACACGATCACCTAGTGCCACTCGATGCAATCTCACAAAGCACTCGCACTAGAATCGCTCTCTCACTCGATCCGATGAACACTATCAAGCATGAGTGAGTTAGAGGGCTTCCAAGCACTACCACATAAGCCACCAAGGCCAAAGTGTGCTCAGCTACCGGCCACAGCCGGCCACAAGGTCTATTTATAACCCCACGGTCAAATAGAGCCGTTACCCCACTTGTCCGTTTTTCCGCGGGAGCACCGGACGCGCCGGTGGTAACTCACCGGACGCGCTCAACCGCGTCCGGTGCCCCTCCGACATCCGCGTGTCCTCCGAATTTCAAATTCGTCCGTTAGAACCTCCAACGGTCACTGCGTGCCAACGGTCAAACGACCCGCCGGACGCGCTGATGCGAACCACCGGACGCGCCGGTGCGCACAGTCTTCGCGCGCGCGAAGACATCACCGGACGCGCTGCTCGCAACCACCGGACGCCACAGTACCCGCGTCCGGTGCGAGTCCAGTAAGCGCCCGAGACCACCGGACGCGTCCGATGGTGTGACACCGGACGCGCACCGCGTCCGACGTCCTTGTTTCCCTCAGGGCGCAAGACCGGACGCGCCGGTCCCGTGGGTCACCGGACGCGCCGGTGCCAAACCCTAGCTCGCGCGCCTGACGCCCGCGCTGCACTGACCGGACGCGCCGGTCCACAGTGACCGCGTCCGGTGCAGCGTCCGGTGCAGCGTCCGGTGCTGCGTCCGGTGCTGCGTCCGGTGCTGCGACCGGTCACCTCTGCAAATGTGCCAACACCAACAAGTGATCACCACCTTGTGCTCGTGTGTTAGCATTTTCACAAACATTTTCTCCAAAGGAATTAGGCACTCAACTTGCCTCGCCACTCGATCCTAACACGTATGCAAAGTTAGATCGCTCAAGTGGCACTAGATGACCGATATGCAAACAAGTTTGCCCCTCTTAATAGTACGGCCATCTATCCTAAACCCGGTCATCAGCTTCTCTACACACCTATGACCGGTGAAATGGAAATGCCCTAGGTTATACCTTTGCCTTGCGCATTCCACTCCATCTCCTCCGACATTGATGCAACACATGCACCAACCATATCACAAATGATATGATCCACTTCATATCATCATGTGACCTTGGTCCATCGATCTTGACCTCACTTGCTCTTCACCGTTGCGTCGGTCCATCGGCGCCAAGTCTTGCTCAAGCTTCACCGCCTCACGGTCCATCGCTCCAAAGCCTCCGACTTGCCCTTCACACTTGCAACCGGTCCGTCGAGCCAAGCCTCATCTTGATCTTTGCCACCTTGGTCACATGACTCCATGTCATGTCTCATATGCAATGAGCTCCTTTATGACACCATTACCTGTGGACTAATCTCCTGTGTATCTCACATAACCACATATTAGTCCACCTAAGTTGTCACTCAATTACCAAAACCAAACAAGGACCTTTCAATCTCCCCCTTTTTGGTAATTGATGACAACTCTACAAAGATATGGAAATTAAGCTTTTTCAAGCTAGCACTTCACACAAAGTGTAAATTGCTAACTTGTTTTGGATTTTATGCTACTTATCCAACATTTAAGCTCTATGTCAAGATTTGGATAAGCACCATAAAACCCGACTTGGTAGTGATAACTCCCCCTACATATGTGCTCAAATGGTTTGGTTTCAAGCTTGCACATATGCATAAATATGAAATTTGTGGGAGGGTTAGCACTACTAAGTGATGCTAAGGTGTATAGAATAAACCTTTGTAGCTCGCTACCAATTAGTAGCTTGATACCATTTGAAAATCACAAGTTTGCCATCATCCTTAGCATCATGAGTAGCTAGACATCAAAAACACTAGAAACCCCGTGAGATCAACATTATAAGCAAGGTTCTAGTTTTTGCATGATAATCACAAGTCTAGCTAACATCCTATGCATGCTAGTTATCAAATCATCATTCAAGTTCTATAACTAGCATACACCACACAAGCATGCATATTGAATTTAAGAACTTATGCAATGCAAGCAAGCACATGAATTATGCACATATCAAATGTAATCAATCAAAATTCATGAGCTTGCTCCCCCTACTTGTGTGCTTTCTTTGTCCAAGAATGTTTGATCCCCTTACATTCTTCAATGTTACTCCCTCTTTGTCCATGTTCATGTCCAATCTTTCCAATCTCTCCCCAAAGCTCAAAAAGCTTTCATATCTTTGTCCAACTTCTCCCCCTTTGTCATCAATTTCCATAAAAGGTGTTCTTCTTAATTGATACAAAGGCTTATATTGGGGTAGATGGTTGAGACTTGAATATTGCATTTTTGATGGACATTACCACATATGTTGGAATGACATTACTTGTATGTTGCTCTTGAGATACCACTTTAGGATCTTTGACCTTGATACCATTGGTGGGGCTCCTCCCCTATGTCATAGCATGTGTCATTCACTTGATAATCTTGAGCTCTTGTGTGTGAGGGAACTTTCTTCATTTGATGATCACTGAAAGATGAGGATCTCTTATGGAGCCATCGTCTTGCATGAATGATACCATGTGAAGCTACCATGAGTAAAAATGTGATACCATTTGAAAGAATTTTCTTGTATGGATTCACTTTGAAGGATTTGGCAATAACATTCACTTCTTGAACATTTTCTATCTTCATGAGTACCACTTGTAAGATATCACTTGTAGATCATGATCTAGACACCACTAGTGAATACCACTTTAGAAGATCAATTTGAGTCTAGATACTACTTGAAACAAACTAGATATCTATTTTCATTGTTGTCTTGTGCTTGTACTCTTATCATTGTCATGAGCTTTTTGTATGACTTGAACTAAGTTGATTTGCCTAAGATTCCAAGTCCGATTTGATCCAATGACAAGCTTCTTCACACCTTATGCTAAGGGTTATCATGCCAATGTTGTACTTGTCACTTGTTAGCAATCCAAACTAGATCAAGTACTTGGGTTCACTAGCTCATGAACAAATTCATACTCATACCACTAGATCATTTAGACAATTCAAGCAATAGTGGTAGGCTATGAATTAAACATTTCATTTGTTATGCATGATCCTAGTAAGCATGTACTATATGCACTAATCGCATACTAGTAAGGGATGAAATGATCATGCACATTACAATGATACCTTTGCTATGTTGGAGTAGAGGATAGTCACATAGATTCTAATTCATTACTCCAATAGCAATGTGAAGTCCAATTTATAAGCTTGGTGAAGACCAATCATCATAGATAAATTCATTCTTCACCCATATGAAATGAAAACCACTTATGATCAAGTGCACTATCTCTTGAGTTGTGGTTGGCTTGCTCCATCTTTTTGATCAATGCTTGCATGAGAGAACTACTTAGAATACCACTCGAAATACATGACTAGCTCTCTTTTGGGTGTTGCTTGCTTTTCTTGATCAATCCTATTGATTGCTTCAATTAAGCATCTCAAATGTCCCTTGAATTCATCACTTCCATGTTAGCCTTCCAAGCCAGTGCTCGGTTTACCCACCCATGGGCGGCAAGCCCCCTCAGCAGGGAGAAGTGACCTCTTTCCAAAGAACCATCCTTGACACTTACTTGAATTGCCTTTGATTGATTGTTCTTATGGACTTAACTTGATGAGTAACCTTGAATTATTCTTTAAGTCCTTTTCTTTCTACCAAATGATCTCCAATCATTACTAGAACTTGAACCTCATCTTCATCTTGAGTTTGATCTTCATTTTCAAATTTGAGTACCGAATTTGTACACTAAGTACATTCCACAATCAATGCCCTTGTACTCATTTCTTGTCATGCTTCTAGATCAATTCAAAACCAAACTTAGGTACCTCAACCACTTATAAACAAGTTTCCAACATGAGGACCTTTCAATTAAAGTGACTCTAGATTAATCCAATGATTGTTACTTTTCTGGCAGATTCTGTACCCTTCAAAAATAATTCATATCTCCCAATGTACAGAACCAAATGCCATAAAATTTGGTGGAGATGTGCTTCACTAAGTCATATAGCAACTGTAAAAATTTGAACTTCTTTTGACTTCAAGATTGCTACTAGATTTCAAATCTTCCACCACTGCTACATGCTGAAAACTGCTGCACTATAGCTGACAAGATGTACTCCAAAACCGAAGCATCTCTTATCCATTTCTCATGAAATTTCTACAGCATCTTCTTTCATAAGTGTAGAGCATGTATATCAAATTTCAAGCCAATCCAAATAGATTTGATCACTCAAACTCAGACTTGATCTCAGCTAGCTTAGATTTTCAATAATGGACAGATTTTAATACATTGAGCTATACTTCATCAAATGTGAATCAATCTTGAGATTAACTTGTTTGAACACTCTCACAAGACATATATCCATTCAATCCACTTACTAAATGTCATCTTATGAATTTATCCAACACAAATCAATCCAAACTTGATTACTAAGCACTTAATCCGTTCAATCATCTCATAGCAAGCAACATTGCACATTTGTCCAATTCAACCAACTCATATGCACCCAAATAAAATGATCAACTAGAGATATACCTTGGTTATCACATTATTATCCTCTTAGCAAGCTCCAACTCAAATATTTGCAAGCCATCAAATATATCCAATAAATCACCACAATCTTTGACATTGCACTTGTATGTTGTATCACTTGGACTTCACTTGTTTTGACTTGGCATTGGGATTGGATATGCATTGAGCTTCATAACTTGACTCAATATATGATGAACAAAATGAAACCAATTGACTCAAGCCTCCAATGCCGATAGTACCTACAAACAATCATCCACTCTTTGATGGTACCCAAACAAGTTTGGGTCCTCTCAAGTTAGGTGCAACATACTTAGGCATTGCCTTAGTATGGATAGCGGGATGTTTTGCAATTGCAATCATAGAGGTACCATTGCCATCCTTTCTAAGCACATTAGTATCAACAATTGAAATGAGCTTAGAATTTTTACCTAGGGGACATGAATAAGCCATGTGTCCCCTTTCCCGGCATAAGTAGCAACTTCTTTTAGAGTGAACCTTTTCTTCCTTGCTCATGTGTTGCTTCTCAATGCCTTGCCTCTCATGAGTTGCTTGAGCCTTCTTCTCAAGCTTGGTAGGACACCCCGAGACAAAGTGTCCCATATCTTCACATTTGAAGCACTTGATGTGAGTCAAATTTCTTTTCTCATTTTGATTCTTGCTCATCATCTTGGCATCTTGAATTTGCATTGGATGCCTTGCTTTACCACCCCTTCTTGTTTTCTTTTTCTTCTTTATCAAGTCACCATCATCTCCATGGTTGATCTTGATTTGTTCTTGGAGTGTCTTCTCTTGCTCAACTAGTGGCTTAGGTTGAGGCTTTACTTGTTGCTTCACCAATTGCTTGGTTGGGCACATTGAGGTGAGATGACCCCAAGTGCGGCACTTGAAGCACTTGACATGCTTTAGCCTCTCTTCTTCTTTCATCTTCTTGAGCTTCTCAATGTTTGGGCAACCATTAGCAAGATGTCCCGCTTCATGGCATCGATAGCACAAGGAATGCGAGAGCTTCTTTTGGAGTAGTCTCTTCATTCTCTTTTCTTGCTTTCTTTCGCCCCTTGTCAATTTTTTCTTGAAGCCAAGGCCACTTTTATCACCAAGGTTTCTTTGAGTCTTCATTATGTGCTCAAAGGTGACTTTTGAGTTGTAGCACCTCTCTAACTTGTTGCTCAAATTCTTCACTTCACTTTTGAGCTCATTGTTCTCCTTCAAAAGGTTAGTCTCACAAGACATAGAAGTAGAACAAGCATTTAATTGTGAAGAACATGGTATTAATAAATCATCACAAGAGGTGGATACATGCTTCTTGCCTACATCACAAGGGTTAGTAATATGTGATTGATCATTTGACCCAAATGATGAGCTCTCACTAGTTTTGAGTTTTTCATTAGAAAGCTTATTAGTGAGTAAAGCATGTTCTTGTGCCAAGTTATCATGAGCAACACTAAGTTCCTCATGAGCCAATTTTAGCTCCTCATGTGAACAAGTAGTTACATAAAGTAGATGCTTTTGTTGTTCACATGTGGTTTTTAGAAATGAGTTTTCATTTTTCAATTTACTTGTTTTTGCCATCTCATTTCTTAGGGCCTTTGAGAGTTTATATAGAAGCTCAAAATTTGGACCATCACAATCAACAACAAAACCACCAATAGATACCTTAGTGTCACCATGTGATGATATTGATGAGCTTGTTGAGGCATCACTCTCATAGCCATCATCTTCACCATCAAGTGTGCATGGAGTAGAATCATTGCTTGCATCACTTGTGGCATTATCATCATTCTTGTCAAGTGATCTTGTGGTATGATCATCATCATCACTTGACATTGAGGTGGAGCAATCTTCCACAACCACATCGTTGTGGTCATGCTCAACATCCTCATGTACCTCCATCACTATGTGATCATCCTTCTTGAATTTTCCATCATCCCAAATTGAGGAGCCACAATAGTGATGCTTGAGCGCCGTCCACATGCTATGTGCACTTGAGAGACCCCTCACCTTGTCAAAAATCTCATCATTCAAAGCTTTGATTAGATAAAACTTAGCTTGTGCATCAAGTGTTCGGCAATCCTTTTGAGCTTGGGTAAGGTTACCACACCCATCCAAGTCATGAGAAAAGCCAACAACTATGATCCACCAAAACTTAGGGCCAAGAGCACGAAAATGATCAAGCATGTGATTTTTCCACCGTGCATAGTGAGTGCCATCAAAAATGTGTTCCGCACAAACATCTAGCCCATAAGCCGTCATCCTCTCGGGTCGGTGAAGACCACAAATGAGAGACCCGGCTCTGATACCACTTGTAGGGTCGAGATGGCGGACTAGAGGGGGGGTGAATAGTCCTTTCTAAAACTTAAACACGTTGGCTAACCGAAACAAATGCGGAATTAAACTTAACGGTCTAGCCAAGACTACACCCCTCTATCTAAGTTCTCTAGCATCTTGCAAAGATCCTAATTAAGCAACTAAGGTGCTAAGCTTACCAAGAGCTCACCTAATCAATTCTAGAGCAAGGTCACACAAACCTATGCACTAGTACTTTGCAAGCAAGAGGGAGCTCCTACACAATTCTAGTAAGCAAAGCGCACAAAGCCTAAGCTCACTAGCAATGCTCAATAACAAGGCTACACAAGCCAAATTAGAGAGCGCAAACTACTTAGCTACACAAACTAAGCAATGTGACTAACAAGGTTACACAAACCAAATTAGTCACGCAAAGGGAAGCTTCTAGCTACACAAGCAAGAAGACAACTAGCAAGCTACACAAGCAAACTAGTTAAGAGAGCAACTACACAAGCACAAGTATATATATGAAAGTAAATACAAGCTTGTGTTGCACGAAGGCAAACCACCGAGAAGAGTAGACAATGTTGACACGGTGATTTTCTCCCGAGGTTCACTTGGTCGCCACCAAGCTACGTCCCCGTTGTGTCGACCAACACTTCGTGGTTCGGCGGCTAATCGGTCACACACCGAGCCTCTCAAAAGGCACCGCAAGAACCCACCATAAAGTGTGGTAGCTCAATGACACGCTCAACTAGAGTTGCTCTTCGCGATCCCCGCGGGGTGAGCACAATCCCCCTCACAAAGCTTCTCCGGAGCCTCGCACAATCTTCTTGCGAGCTTCGACGGAGCCACAAGCCACCAAGCCGTCTAGGAGGTGGCAACCTCCAAGAGTAACAAGCACCACCGGCTTGCAACACGATCACCTAGTGCCACTCGATGCAATCTCACAAAGCACTCGCACTAGAATCGCTCTCTCACTCGATCCGATGAACACTATCAAGCATGAGTGAGTTAGAGGGCTTCCAAGCACTACCACATAAGCCACCAAGGCCAAAGTGTGCTCAGCTACCGGCCACAGCCGGCCACAAGGTCTATTTATAACCCCACGGTCAAATAGAGCCGTTACCCCACTTGTCCGTTTTTCCGCGGGAGCACCGGACGCGCCGGTGGTAACTCACCGGACGCGCTCAACCGCGTCCGGTGCCCCTCCGACATCCGCGTGTCCTCCGAATTTCAAATTCGTCCGTTAGAACCTCCAACGGTCACTGCGTGCCAACGGTCAAACGACCCGCCGGACGCGCTGATGCGAACCACCGGACGCGCCGGTGCGCACAGTCTTCGCGCGCGCGAAGACATCACCGGACGCGCTGCTCGCAACCACCGGACGCCACAGTACCCGCGTCCGGTGCGAGTCCAGTAAGCGCCCGAGACCACCGGACGCGTCCGATGGTGTGACACCGGACGCGCACCGCGTCCGACGTCCTTGTTTCCCTCAGGGCGCAAGACCGGACGCGCCGGTCCCGTGGGTCACCGGACGCGCCGGTGCCAAACCCTAGCTCGCGCGCCTGACGCCCGCGCTGCACTGACCGGACGCGCCGGTCCACAGTGACCGCGTCCGGTGCAGCGTCCGGTGCAGCGTCCGGTGCTGCGTCCGGTGCTGCGTCCGGTGCTGCGACCGGTCACCTCTGCAAATGTGCCAACACCAACAAGTGATCACCACCTTGTGCTCGTGTGTTAGCATTTTCACAAACATTTTCTCCAAAGGAATTAGGCACTCAACTTGCCTCGCCACTCGATCCTAACACGTATGCAAAGTTAGATCGCTCAAGTGGCACTAGATGACCGATATGCAAACAAGTTTGCCCCTCTTAATAGTACGGCCATCTATCCTAAACCCGGTCATCAGCTTCTCTACACACCTATGACCGGTGAAATGGAAATGCCCTAGGTTATACCTTTGCCTTGCGCATTCCACTCCATCTCCTCCGACATTGATGCAACACATGCACCAACCATATCACAAATGATATGATCCACTTCATATCATCATGTGACCTTGGTCCATCGATCTTGACCTCACTTGCTCTTCACCGTTGCGTCGGTCCATCGGCGCCAAGTCTTGCTCAAGCTTCACCGCCTCACGGTCCATCGCTCCAAAGCCTCCGACTTGCCCTTCACACTTGCAACCGGTCCGTCGAGCCAAGCCTCATCTTGATCTTTGCCACCTTGGTCACATGACTCCATGTCATGTCTCATATGCAATGAGCTCCTTCATGACACCATTACCTGTGGACTAATCTCCTGTGTATCTCACATAACCACATATTAGTCCACCTAAGTTGTCACTCAATTACCAAAACCAAACAAGGACCTTTCACTAGTTTAAGTAGCTCTCTAGTATAGCATAGAAGTAGTTAGTTGAATTACTCTTGCTAGGTTGCTTACTAGTAGTAAAATTGGTGACATAGCCAATGTGTGATTACTAGAGATCATAGCATACTAGAATTGTGGATAGGTGGCTTGCAACACTTGTAGTGCTAGCGTAAAATTCGCTTCGCCATTTGGTTAACTAACAAGTTGTCTTTGTGTTGTTGTAGAAATTTTAAATAGGCTATTCATCCCCTCTAGCCATTTAGGACCTTTTAGGTGTTAAGCCATGATTTTAGGATAACATCTTGGTTTTGCATGGTTAATTGAGGGGTCCCTGTGTTAGCGCATAAGAAATACAGTTCACATACATTGGACGTAGGATGCCCTCTTTTTGAACTAGTATAAACATCATGATCTATGTGCTACTATCTAGATATGCTACTCGCACAACACCCTATAGTCATAGCTAGGTAAAAAAACATCAACATGTTTACATTGTCTTATGAGCTTGTGATTGTTTAGGGAGAGTTCAACTCTTTTCCACTCATTCACCCATAATAGGTTTGAGTCTTGGTTTGCTTGTGCTCATTTTTTAGCTTTAGTCTCCCTGAGGCCCTCGTATTACTAGTTGGCATAATGAACCTTGTGTTAGAGCATGAAGTGAGATCTAGGAGGGGAAAAAAGTGCCAACCTCAAGACAATATGATCATCTAAGCCTAATAACCATAGTTTATTCTGAAAAAATCTTAAAGACATATTAAGAGCATCTCCTATAACACCCCTAAATAGAGCCCCAACTCTAATTTTTAAGGATTAGGGAAAAAAACTTGCTCCAACACAGTTCGTGCTCAAGCCTTCAAACTAGGGAGAACCCCAAATCCCCCATATATATCCCCTTCTCTCTCAGATCAAGTGGGAGCCCCTAGATGATGATCAGTGTTCGTTTCACACACGCACGCACCCCGTGTTTCCTCACCCAACCACGGCATCTTCCGCCATCGACGGCCAAATCAACAACCCTATATCTACCTACACTACGGCCCGATGAATGGATCCACCCCTCTATGCCTCCGTACATCAGATCTCTGCCTCCTATGTTCCTACATGCTAACCTTATTTTTTTCTATTTATATTTGCCTTTGCACAAATTATTTAGTAGGTCTGACATTTGACCATTATGTTAGATGTTGTATACGTGGCAAATAATCCACAGCTCCGAATCAGGAAAACGACAACTATAAATCTGAACTATTTTTAGTAAGAATAAAGTTAGATGTATACAAAGTTGATGCGTAACCTATTGCTATATTCGTATTTGTCTTTGCATAAATTATTTAGATAGGCTGACATTAGAGTGTTATGTTAGATCTTGTATACGTTATATCTATATATAGAGGGTGTCGTCGCATAAGGTGGCAAATAGTTGAGCTCCAAATTAGGAAAACGACAACTATAATTCTAAATGTTTTTTATTCAGAGTATGTTAGATGTCAAAAAGAAGTTGATGCCTAACCTATTGTCATCGTGACGTGTTATTTTGATATGTTTATGTGTAGCCTATTTCTAGTTGGTCATCATGTCCTACACAATCAGGAGTCCATGCCATCTAGGTCGTCTATCCCTCTCTCTCCTCTCCTCAACCACCATAAAAACATTTTGTCTCCTGGCGAGCTTCATCTCCGGTACATACTGTAGGGTGTAGTTAGTTCACTACGACATAATTTTCAAATCAAACACTATATGTGCAGTGACCTAACTACGTCCTGCAATGCCACGGAAGTGTTGATTTTGATCACTCTTATGCCATGTCTTCGTTCCTATCTCCTAGTAAGGAGAATGGCATTCCAAAACCGAACCTCGAAGCCCTAGCGGCAGTGAGCCTATGAAAGGCGATTGACGAATGTGTCAAGCACTACATTCGTGAAACTGTAAGGAGGAGATAATGGGAAGTAAGGTACTCCCTCCATTTCAAATTATAAGTTGTTCTGGCTTTTCTACATACATAATTTTTACAGTGTACCTAGACATAATATATATCTAGGTACATAATAGAAGCTAGGTTCTAAATTGTAAGTTATTCTGGCTTTTCTAGATACATAATATTTACTGTATACCTAAATATAATAATATCTATGTACATAGTAGAAGCTATGTATCTAGAAAAGCCAAAAACAACTTTACCATTTGGAATGGAGGGTACTGCATCAAAGCCCAAACCAACGGTTGTTCGAGATACACTATGGGAAAAAGAAAATAGTATGCTTCCAGTCTTTTTTTATAGGGTACGCCACCGTAGTCTATAACGTATGGGTCGGACATGTGTCAACTGTGCACACAACACGTGCGCATCTTCTCATCAAGGCTAGTTACCACATTACTGACACGTCGAGAACTGCCACGCCCACTGAGAGCAAAGTTGAACTCTTTTTTGCACATGCACCCACTAAAGAAAATGTATTTTGCAAATATATGTTATCTGCACCCAACACAAAAGAAAATATATGTCGCATATATACACGTTATATATGCCCATGTGTCAATAACCCAAGACGTCTACGTGCAGGACGCTTAGTATCTTGACGTACGTCGTCGCTACCGGCGAAACTTTTTCAAAGCGTGTTGAAGGCCATGACGAAACTATAGCTAGACCCGAGCGAGAGACGCGCGCGCCAACAACGACAAGCGCCGAGCTTACGTCCGCTTTCTCGGACGTTTTCCCAGCAGTAGCAGTAGTGTGTCACGGCTGCACTGCACTACATATGCCTCGCGAACGTTTGGCCTCGATCGATGGCTTTCTTGGACATTTTCGAAGAGGCTTTCTCCATGTTCTACTGGAAACTGTTGCCTAGCCTGTACATTGATTGTTCCACTTCTTACACGTACGTCATGGTTGTCTGCTGTTCAAAATCGCCAGTCTTTACTACTAATTAATATAATATACGTGAGACTGTGAGAGATGGGTAGTTGATGAGTTTGGGTTAAATTAAAGGAAGGGAAAAAAATACTTTCTAGGCTGAAAATTTAACGTCCTAACTGGCTTCGTTGTTCAAAATAGCCGCTTATATTAGATCGAATGACCTACTTGATCGATAAAATGGAAATAAAGAGGAAAATAAAGGTCTACAAAAATTCTTGGAAGGATGGAAGTGTACATGCAATGTACGTACTACTATATGTACGAATGCGCGTGGTGGGTCGTCATGCATCATGAATGCTTGTCAAATGCATCAAACTAGCATAATACAAGTTACAACTCTCAGCTAATTTATTGATCAATGTATAAGATAGAATAAGGACACTAAGTTTACTTATTAAGGGGCAGAATGTAATGTGCTCTGATCGATCCTACATCTCGTCTTTAATCTATTGCTTGTATCCTTGCTTTGTTGGATGATCATATCTGTACGCCGGTTCCCGTATATCTTTTGGTAGTACCTACTAGCCCAAGCAACAGCTAACAGGGGCATCCAATGTGAACAAGAGGATAGATAGAGCTTAGGTGTCAACTAGTGATAGCGTCATATTATTTATTCCTACAGCGGATGTGGTTTTGACAAAAAAAAAAGTAAAAAAATAATTAGCTGGATCATCAAGAAATAATTAATAGTGTGCATACTGCTGACAATCAATATCACAAGACGAAATTTTGCCACTCTATTTATACCACTTGTGCAACTAGGTAGTTATCCTATATATACTTAATTGTTAGTAGGATGTATAATTTAAAATAGGAAATTAACGCATATAAGTTTTATATATGATTACAAAAGAAGTTGCATCGCTCACTGTGGGTGATCTGGTTGGATATACCAACGGTGTAGGTATATGCTAATCATCGCCACACAAGCAAGCGAACTTTTTACGTGTACATAAAACGGACAACAATAGACCGTTAGAACGTATTTTGTACTATACAGGGAATAAGTCGGTGTCTACGCTACACTAGCTGGTTCCTTAGTATGTTTGTTGTTGCGACTAAAACAACTCTTGTCGGTAGTCTTACGTATAGGACATGATACATGGTAATATCTTAGAAATAATCGTGATGTGAGTCATCATAGATACAAAATATATAAGCATGCAAACAAATACTAACAAAAAGTTCTATCGGATCTAACAGAAATTAGGTGGTATTTGTTTGATATATTAACAAGACGATATAAATGCATACTTGTGACCCACAAACATCTAAAAAAACCAAAACAACTCTATGAAAATGCACGCTTGCAACCCATATAAACATCTAAAAAACCAAAACAACCCGGGGGGAAAAGTTTTTGCGGGTGTGCGCGCGCGTGTGATGGCGAGAGGTAAGTCCCACACGCAGTCGGTGGACCCAATCCTCAGACGCTTCACGACACCGCGCGTGCCCCCCGCTCCCATCCGCTGTACCGCTTTCTCTCTCCTCGCTCTCTCTCTTGCTCCGAGATGTATATAAAAATACTCCCTCTCCTGTATATTTTCCCGGTGTGCATAGGCTTTGGAAGGGGGCGCAGGAGAAATTCCAGAAATTGATTTATATTGGGGCATATAAGAGTGTGGGAGAGGAAAGCAGCAGGAGAGAAGAGAGAGAAGGAAAAGTATGACAAGGAAATGAGAGAAATGGGAGAACAGCCTTCTTAGCCTCTCCTCCATCCTCTCTCCACCACCACTGCTATCTCTCCTCAGTAGCAAGAGCAAGCAAGAGGAGAGGAGCAAGCCAGCAGCAGTACCAGGGAGAGTGAGGTACAGAGAAGAAACAAACTCGCTCGATTTTTTTCCTGTTAAATAAATATATATCTGTCTCACTGTATGTTTGTGTCATATACGAGTCTGCGGGTGTGGGTGTTTGCGAGCTTTTGTTGTTTTGCTTTTTTACTAGTTTTGAGTGCAACTGTTTGTTTGGATTTCCCTGTCCACTTTGTTCTTTTGTTAATCTCGGAAGAGTCCTAAGCGGCCGATGCCTTGGAGTTTTTCTCGGCTGCCTGTCGATTTGTTTCTTGTTTCAGATCAATTCCAATCCAAGCACATACATATGAGAAGGTCTAGCCATCAGGAATTTTGAGGCTTCCTCTCCTTTCGGTCTTTATCTCCTTGGTTCTGTCGGGCTCCTCCTCGATTTGTCTCCGGATCGGAGGAACAGCTAGCAAAATCTTTCTCGTCTCGCTCCCATGGTGGCCGCCGCTCGCATGCTGTGTGTGTCATCTGTTAAATTTCTTGGAGATAGCAGTTGTTGATTGCCATGCCGGTCTCACTTGGAAAGTCTTGCTTGTTTCAGCGAAGAAGGGGAAGGACGAAGAGCACTGCCAATCCTATTCCTAGCAACGGGCCAAAGCGACCGGCAGGAAGAAGAAGCAGTGTCGTTGGCGTGTTGGAGCTGGTGGTGCCAGGATAAATCGGGAGGCGGCGGCAGTGATGGCATCGAATTCATCGGCGGCGGCGTTCTTTGGCGTTAGGGATGGGGACCAGCAAGACCAGATTAAGCCGCTGATATCACCGCAGCAGCAGCAGGCAGCGGCGCTGCCCGGCGTGGCAGGCGCGCCGACCGCGGCGGCGCAGCCACCGCCCAAGAAGAAGAGGACTATGCCCGGTAATTCACGCAACCCAAGTATCCCCCTTTCTGATTCCGGTCGTGCATGCACACTGCATATACAGGTCAGGTCTCTGCTGCCTGCGAGAGATCTCGCTCGTCTGGATCGATTGGAGTTTTATGAGTTGGATGCTGGCAGCAGGAGCATCTTCTTCTCTCACATGCACTCGATCGGTTTCTCTTTCCATTTCTTCGTGGTTTCTTCACTTCTTGTTTGTGTGTTCTTGATTCGTGATCACTGCTCCCTGCACTGCGTAATTAATAGTCCAGAGAATTGTTGCCTGGTTTTCCAACACAGATCGATGTGCGCAAACTACAGCCTGTTTTTTTTTGTTGGAAATTGGATTTTATGAAAATATTACAGTAATTCTCAAGTTCTTGTTGGTTTTCTCTCTCTTCCCTCCCTCCCTACCTAGGTGGATCCCCTCCCTACCTTGGCTGCAAAGTAAGTAGTAGACTTGACGAGACGAGCTTGGCCTTCAGTTTGCACCTTTCAATCAATATACTTCATTTAAAGCTCTCTGTTCTCACAGTCACACCTGAGAATTTAAATCAGGTGAAGAATATGGAGGCTGGAGTCAGTAGACTTCATTCAATTCATGGCGCCACTACTAGTTTTTTTTCCTTGGCCTCTTGTTTGGGTTCTTCTCAGCAAGGCTCACGTTTTTGTGTTAACCGGTTGAAGAATTCAAAGTCCTACCAACTTATTTTGTTTGGTAAATAATAAAAAAGCTAACGAAGTTCCATATTTTTCAAGAAGAAAACAAAATCAGTTTACATCCCAAGATTCCATGTGTGCATGCATGAGCTGTTACTCAGTTCTTCTTCTTCTTCCCCCAATTATGAGAAGCAAATAGGAGCCATGACACAATCCATGTCGATTCCTTTGTTCTCTATACCTCTTCCTGCAAACTCCTCCCTCCTTCCCAAAAAATCTCTTGCAAAATATTCGTTCCCCTCTCTCCATCGTCTCATAGCTTGTCGTCTCTACCGTGCCGTGCCACAGCTCACACCCACCGAGAGAAAAGCGGAAACAAAAACAAATATCTTCCGTCCCCAAATTACTATATCATCAGTACTAGCTCCCACCATCATTTCTTAATCATGCATGGCTAACTTATAAGCAAAATATTAATTAATCCAGCATAGAACAATAATTCCCTCGAAATAATTAATAGTAAAACTCAATCATCAATATAGAAAAACATGTGCTATTGTCCTCCTTCCTAATCCACAACAAGTGCTGTGCTGACGATCATCTATCCTTCCTTGTGCATCCATAATGCATACTTTTACTGTTCGCTGAATTCAAAGTAAATTTTCCCTCCTGTTCATCATCATGCATGCATCAGTTCTATCGATCATATATAGCATTTCTTCTCTCTTTTATTCTTTTGCAAAGCTATATATTAGACTTGTGTTTGATTATTTCTCCTCGATGGAAGCAGACCCCGACGCTGAGGTGATCGCGCTGTCGCCCAAGACGCTGCTGGCGACGAACCGGTTCGTGTGCGAGGTGTGCAACAAGGGGTTCCAGCGGGAGCAGAACCTGCAGCTGCACCGTCGCGGGCACAACCTGCCGTGGAAGCTGAAGCAGAAGAACCCGCTGCAGGCGCAGCGCCGGCGCGTGTACCTGTGCCCGGAGCCGACGTGCGTGCACCACGACCCGGCCCGCGCCCTCGGCGACCTGACGGGGATCAAGAAGCACTTCTGCCGCAAGCACGGCGAGAAGAAGTGGAAGTGCGACAAGTGCTCCAAGCGCTACGCCGTGCAGTCGGACTGGAAGGCGCACTCCAAGATCTGCGGCACCCGCGAGTACCGATGCGACTGCGGCACACTCTTCTCCCGGTAAGCCGCCTACGCCTCGCTCTCGCTCCCGTGTCCGGCCGGTTTCTCCCATGCATTTACCTCTCCTCGTTCGTGTGTGCTGTGCGTGCACAGATGGCAAGGTAGTAGCTGCATTGCATTTGTACGTATGTGTGTATGTGCATATAGAGTATGTTCATGATTGCTGCATCATGATATGCATGGCAAGTGTATAAAGCTAGGCATGGCATCGTCATGGGGTTTTGCACTGCATGAGCCTGTTGTAGCTGTCCGCTTATGGCTACCTCTTGGATTCGGTGAGCGAGTAAAGTATTAGGAACGTTCCATGGTTTGGCTGGCCTTCTTTAGGGTTAGGGTTAGGGTTTTGTTTGGGCTTGCGGCGACATGGCGCCTGTAGGTATAGTTTTGGTGCTCGCTGCTCAGCTCAGCTGGCCTGCCTGATGATGAGCTAGAAAGACGAACGAAGATAGATCCGCCGTGAGGGAGAGAGAGAGAGAGAGAGAGAGAGAGAGAGAGGAATATATGGCTAGCCAGGCCGGGCGTGCTGGAGGACTGCTTGCACGTGAAATGCAGAAATGGCTTCTTTTTTGAGCCTTTTGGCCTTGGTGATGATGCTTCCCTTTCCGACTTCCCTAACCACCAAACTCTCTCTCCTTCTGTCTGGCCAAACACTCGTCACAGTCACTAGTATTCATCTATCTTTTTTTTTTTTTACCTGAACGGCTGAACTGGTTCGTCAGTGTTACCCATCATGTTTACACAGATATGCATGCGTCTATGTTGTTACTGACCCAGACCCACATTTTTACTGGTCCATCCTGTCAGGAGCAGTCAAGTTGCAAGGACTAGCAGGCTCTCGCTCCGTCAAGTTGTAAGGAGCAGCAGCCCTGTCACTAGGGTCTTGATTAGATGCACTCCAAATTTTTTCACTCTCTCCATCATATCAATCTTTGGATCTATGCATGAAGTAGTAAATGTAGGTAAAAAAAATAACTAATTACACAGTTTAGTTGAAAATCACGAGATGAATCTTTTGAGCCTAATTGGTCCATGATTAGATAATATTTGTCAAATAAGATAAAAATGGTACTATTCATCAGTTTGAATTTTTTTCAACATCTAAACGTGGCCTAGGCTTGGCTGCCATGTAAGCCTAGCTTGTTCTCATGTGAGTTGGCTGCTGTCTAGATGTGGCAGGCAGGGCCGTTCGTTGGCCGTGCTAGTGAGCCAGGCGCCCAGGCCTAGCCAGGCCAGGCCCACCCCTTTTTCATGGATACGTTGCCGACCTCGGCTTGTTCGTCTGAGTTTGTCAGCGGAATCAGCAGCCATCCAGCAGTGTTTTTCTCTCACAATAAATCAGTGAACAGTACTTTCAGTCACGATAAACCAGCGAAACGAACAAGCTGCCTGTCTGTCACAGTATGCCCTAGTCACGCATGCATCACCTAGTAGGTGTAACTTTGAGCCACTGTTCACATTTCTTGGCGCTGGCGGTGTTAAACATGTCCCAAAGTGGTGTCCTCATTCTCACTACTCTCGTTCATGGGTATGGCAAAAATTCTCCAATAGGAAGTAAGCATATATACTACTTATAAGTTGCATCAACAGGAGTTGCATTAATGGCCGCTTGAGTTGCTCTATTGAAGAAGTACTTCTGTTCCACTGTTTGCTCACACTAAATCCATAGATTCCACACGTTTTGTTGTCAAACAGTAATCTTGATTAGGGTCTACTATTAGATCCATTTAGTGCGTGGTTCAAGGCTTGCAAAAAAAGAGAATCACGGTGCGTGACTGTGTCTTGGTCCCTTGGGAAGTGAGCTTACCAGCCCCACAAAGTTTTCGGATCTCCTTGGGGTGTGTGTGTTCGTGTAGATGCATGACAGTTCTGCTGGCTGTGTTTAGTTTCATTGAAAAGTGTACTATGTAAAAAAAATCATCACATCAAATTTGCGATACATGCATAGAATACTAAATGTGGATGAAATCAAAAACTAATTGTACAGTTTGGTTGTACTTTACGAGACGAACGTTTTGAGCCTAATTAGTCAACGGTTAGACAATTATTACCAAATACAAACGAAATACTACAACATCACTATAGTAAATTTTGGCATTCCAAATTTAGGAACTAAACACAACCTATGTCTTGCTGCCTTTTTCTCGTCTCCACGCTTCCTACTAGTGGGAACCTGGCAATGCTATCCAGCACATCTCACCTTTTCTTTCTCCATTATTGATTGACATGGGTTTCTGGGATCTTGAGCTAGCTTTGTGGTGAGGCTAGCCTGATGTCTGCATGCGTCAATGCATGGTTACCAAACACCTTTGACCAATGCTATCAGACAAGACAAACCATGTAAGGCTGTGTTTACTTCAATTCATCGTCACATCAAACTTGCGATACATGCATGGAGTACTAAATGTAGATGAAATTAAAAAATAATTGTACAGCTTGGTTGTACTTTGCGAGACGAACGTTTTGAACCTAATTAGTCAACGGTTGGACACTATTTACCAAATAAAGCCAAAACATGCTACAGTACTTTTTTTATACCTTTTCGCGGAACTAAACACAGCCTAAATGTTTCAGGTAATACTAGTCATAGCACCATTAGGAAAGTGAAATGAACTACACATCACATACTGCAGACTCTTTTATCCAAAAAAGGAAATCTGCAGAGCCTGCAGGGAAAAGAGAGAAAAAAAAAGGATCACTACCGTTCACATCCATGAATTCCAGCTACAAACACAACATTCAGTGGCACAGCATCGGCATGCATGCATCGTTCACATGTCCATCAGAAACAGTATCTTAACCCGAGATGCCGCTGTTCCTCGGTGCTTGCGCCGTCTGCAGCGTGACATGTGGCCATGCATGCTCATCGTCTGCCTGCAGTTTTCCTACGAAACCTGCGTGCTTACTTGTCGCATCAACTTTTACTGTGCATTTTCACTGCGCCGTCTCGGGCTCATGCGATTGTCTGCTTCCCTTCTGAGTTCTGACCTAGCTACACAACACAACACAGCAATGCAAGCTGAAAGCGCATGCATGCGTGAATGATATCCTATCGTTGGTCCATGCAGGAGGGACAGCTTCATCACCCACCGGGCGTTCTGCGATGCGCTCGCGCAGGAAAGCGCGCGGCTGCCGCCGACCAGCCTCAGCAGCCTCACCAGCCACCTCTACGGTGCCACCAACGCGGGCAACATGGCGCTCAGCCTCTCGCAGGTGGGCTCCCACCTCACCTCCACTCTCCAGGACGGCCACCACCACCACCACCCGTCCCCGGAGCTCCTCCGGCTCGGCGCCACGGCCGGCGGCGGCAGCAGCATCGCCGCGCGCCTCGACCACCTCCTGTCGCCCAACGGTGCGTCCGCTTTCCGCCCGCCGCAGGCTCCGCCGTCGTCGGCGTCCTTCTTCCTCAACGCGGCGGGGGCATCGGTCGGGCAGGACTTTGGGGACGACGCGGGCAATGGACCGCACTCGTACCTGCAGGCCAACAAGCCATTCCATGGACTCATGCAGCTGCCCGACCTCCAGGGCAACGGTGCTGGGGGCCCCGGCGCCTCAGGCCCCAGCCTCTTCAACCTGGGTTTCTTTGCTAACAATGGCAACAGCTCGGGGTCCAGTCACGAGCATGCAAGCCAGGGGCTCATGAACAATGACCAGTTCAGTGGCGGAGCAGGTGGAGGCGGTGGCGGCGGGGGTTCGGAGGTATCAGCGGCGGGGATTTTTGGCGGCAACTTCATTGGTGGTGGAGATCAAGTTCCACTGCCGGGGCTCTACAGCGATCAAGCCTCCATGCTGCCACAGATGTCGGCGACCGCTCTGCTCCAGAAGGCGGCGCAGATGGGCGCGACCTCGAGCGCGAACGGCGGCGCGGCGTCCATGTTCCGAGGCTTCGTGGGCTCTTCTTCCCCTCACGTGCGGCCGGCGACGCAGCACATGGAACAGAGCGACGCGAACCTGAACGACCTGATGAACTCGCTCGCTGGAGGTGGCGTCGGCGCCGGTGGAATGTTCGGCGGCGGCAACGGCGCCGTCAGCGCGGGGATGTTTGATCCCAGGCAGCTGTGCAACATGGCGGAGCACGAGGTGAAGTTCGGCCAGGGTGGCGGAGACATGACGCGGGACTTCCTTGGCGTCGGCGGAGGCGGCATCGTGCGCGGGATATCGACGCCGAGGGGAGGAGGAGACCACCAGAGCAGCAGCGATATGAGCTCCCTGGAGGCCGAGATGAAGTCGGCCTCGTCCTTCAACGGAGGCAGGATGCCATGACCGACCCATCGATCGATCGAGCTTATACAAGACATAAGCTCGCGCACAGTAAGCCAGAGACTTGATCAAGCAGATGCAATGAGAGGAGTAAGGTCGTCGTTATATAGCGTAGTGGCAAACAATGCAAGTTAGCAACTGAGTCGCATGAGTGAGTTCATGCATGGGATCAAGCTATCTAGCTAGCTAGCTTTCATCATCCGAAGGGACCTTGGGTGAGAGAGAGGCGTCTCTTCTCTGACTAATGGAGTAAGCTAGTGCGAGTTGGACGCATGTGATGACCCCTTTGCTCGTGGTGGGGGTTGGTGTTCATGCTGGGCTTGTTTTCTTGTTGGTTTTCCCTTCCTTGTAGTTGGATAATCTTTGTTGGATTAAGTATAGTTTCTGGTCATAGAACCAATAAGGATGTTTGTAGCTAGCAAAATGGGGGCGTGTTTTGCAGCTTAATTTGCTCCGTTCCTCTCCTGCTATTTTTATTACCTTTTCTCTAGCAGCAAAACAATCTTCCCCTTACAATGCCATTAATCATGCTAGCTCAAATTCATGTTGTTTTCTTGTGTCGGGATGCATATGCATATATAGTCAAGTGTTGTGTCTGCATTGACTAGGTCAACAATATGTTGACATCTTTTCCTATTTAATAGTCTTATAAGTCCATTTACCAGGAAAAAGTTTCTATGTATATATAGTATCTGCTTGAAGATCATAAATCCAACACAAGCTAGTATTTCATATATTTTCTGCCAGAAGGCTTGGTATCATGATAGTGATTAGGGTCTGAAACAAAAATCAATTTATTTTTAACAAAGTCAAGTCTTTTGGACATTATAAATAATACTAAATCCATATCAAAATAAGTGTTCTTCTGACTATGCACTTGTGGTTATTCTAGGATGGAGGCGGGGTTTTTTTCAGTTTTGATATATTATACACGGGTGAAAAAGGCCCCTCTTTCACCTGAATTTTGTGAGCATATTATAAGAAAATATTATGGTGTTTAGAAGAGTTCTACACTCATATTTAAGGTGTTGCAAGAATCAGGAGAAATATTCCTTTCACACAACCGAGTTCCAAAGTTACACCAATTATACTTAGAAATAATTATATCAAAATGTAAATCCAGGATAAGTTATTTTATACTCCCATAGGTGTTTTGTATTGCAAGGGCAGTACTACTTAACACGCTACATTGTGTTGTTACACGACAAGTGGAACTCCTTTTAAATTTACTGCACAATGATACTTGTGACTTTTTTTAACGAAAATATGATACTTGTAACTGATTGGCCACTTTGATTAAGCACAGCATGAGCTGATCTCTAGGGCAAAAGATGCACTAGTACAGAGACGGGCTTTACTCCCGGTGGGGAACCCCCTCTAGTCCCGGTTCTCCACCCGGGAGCAAGCATCCGGGACTAAAGGGGGTCCTTTAGTCCCGGGTGAGGAACCGGGACTAAAGGAGGACCTTTAGTCCCGGTGGGTAACACCAACCGGGACTAAAGGTGCCTCCTGACATGCCACGATGGCCAGCACCTTTAGTCCCGGTTGGTAATACGAACCGGGACTAAAGGTTTTTTTTTCTTTTCTTTTCATTTTTTGTTTTCTTTTCAAAATAGGTTTTCGAAGTCGTATTGTACGCTGCTAATTATACATTTATACGCGCATATAGTATGTTTCGGTTCAAGCACAATGAACGTATTAAATCACACAATTCAAGCATAGAAATATATATATATATATATATATATATATATATATATATATATTTACATGCATGCATGCATATGTGTATTTTACATTATATTATTTCATGTGCATATATTACAAAAGATTGCATTATAGTTGTTGTGACATAACGAGTTTCTTCTCATCCTCTAGCTTGGCTTCAATGGCAGTGTTGGGTCGAAGTAGAACTCGCCCTTGGAATCGATGACCTGCTCATTAAAAAATCCGGCTATAGACTCTTGAATTGCTTTGATTTGGTCTTGCCGTATGACCTTTTCCTCCAACCATCGAGTCTACAGGTTTGAATTAAAGGAAAATAAATTAATATATGTACATATATATATAAAGACATAGTAACACAATCAATAATAATAATTAAATGAATATATAGTGTATTTTTAACGTACTTTGAGTCTCTCTGTAGGAGTTCTTTGGGAGACCACCTTGATAAACTTGCAAACATAGTAACCACAGTAGTTGTTCCCCTGTTCCTGCCTCAGACACCACTTTACGAGAAAAAGATTTGTCATCCAATCTGGTGATCCGGTGAAAGCTATATGTTTAATTAATAAAGATGATGCGATTCAGGGGACTTACTTTCAATGGGATTACATTCAGTGGCGCTTTGCATTTTTCCATGTGTTGCTTCTCAATAAAGGTTTTCCAAACACTGCCCAATAAAAAATTTGCCACATCATTAGATATAGTTAATCATCATGTTTGTGTGTATATATAGTTGCTAGAGATCCCGAAATTACCTCTGGATAATATCTATCATATCTTGGTAGTCTTGTTGTGGTTTTCTCATCGAGTCATAGATTATCAAGTGACTTTTCACCAGATCGATGTCCATCAATATCCAGTGATTGCTGCATATGTTTATAGGATATAACGCATAACACTCATTAATTAACTAGAATCAACATATGAGCCATTAAGGCTATGATCGACATGATTAACACTCACTTGAAGTTATAGGGAAAGAGTATATCCTTCTTGTGGCGTTGGTTCACTAAGAAGTTCATGAGGTTACTCTCTGACTCAGACTTCCAATTAGTCATTGGAGTAATTGGGTCTTTGAATACTATATGGGGATCAACAAAACCAATTTCATTGCATCCTTCCTTTCTGAGCTCTGTCATTGTAAATCTGCATATATATAGTACTTGTTAGGATAATTTATATGCATATACACACATATGATGAGTTTAATAATAGATCGAAAGAATTATTACTTACAGGCAATAGCAGCTAATGATAACTTTGTCCAGAGATGTCAGGTGGCATAGTTGATGAAATTCTGCAAAGTCAACATACATAACATCATCGCCACGAAACCAATGTTCGTCTCTAATTCTGACACCAACGCAGATGTCTCCACTGGTAGACGCCTGCATGTACCACTTGTTTAGCAGGTACATTTGCGTCCCCAGATCAGATAAGGCTTGAGGGTTGTATAGACTCTGGCCTAGTACAAATTTTTTCTTCCAAATATCAACCTCCGCCGCACTCTCAATGTTTCCATCACCAAACATCTGGTAAAGGTCGAGACCAGTCTCATCAAGAAATTCACCAAGGTGATCCAAATCGACATCCGGAGGTATGTTTGCCTGATGCATTAATCCTAAATTCGAACCATATTCATTACCAACAACTAGCGGGGGGATTGATTGGTGCGCTTGTTGTCCGAGTTGGGCAACTCCTTTCCCTGCCCGCTTCTTTTTCTGTGCCGCCTCAATTGACTTGGTGAGAGTGCGGTCATAGTCTGATAATGTTGATTTGGACGGCTTACGAGATTCCCGCTGTTGATGCTGGTAAGAAGTCACCTTTTTTCTTAAAATATCCGGAGCTACGAAGAAGTACGGTTTCTCTGGGTTTCTCCTTGCTTCTTGATTCATTTTAAGTTTGTCATAGAATCTAGACATGTCTTTTTTATATGCATCAGTTCCTTCTTCCTTCTCTTCAGATATTATTTTGGGAATAGCCCTTGGTTTCACGGTGGCTTTCTTTGCAGGCGGGGACTGGTTCTTCGTTTGAGGGGCTGGCCTCTTGCTAGGCTTCTTGGTAGGCGGGGGCGGGGGAGGCGTTGGAGACCTCCTTGGAGGTGTTGGCAGCGGCGTTGGAGACCTCCTTGGAGGTGGCGGCTGCGGCGTTGGAGACCTCCTTGTAGAGGGTGTGGATGCAGCCTCGTCTTCCAACATAATGTCATCGTACAGAGCACTATGATGATCTGGCGATTGAACAATTGGATTTAGGTTGGGGGAGGATCTGCTACAAAAAAAGGAATGACATATTATTATGAGCAGATTGTTAATTATTTAAGCCAATACAAATTAATGATGTAGTGTTTTCATCCGCACGTACCTATGGTGAGGTAGTTCAGGAGGAGGTGGAGCCGACATCCCTGGAATGATGATGTAGCGCTTGCGCCATAGAATGAATGTCTTCTCCGCTTCTCCTAGAGTCTTCTCACCATCACCTCCAGGAATATCAAGAGGCAAATCACTAAAACCTTTTTCAGCTTTATCTACCGAGATGGTGGCATATCCTTCTTGGATTATATTCCCATGAATCCTTGGTGTCTTGGTTCGGTCGATAGGATTAACAAGACCGATAGCCACCTTGATTGTGGAATTCTCCTTCGGAATGTGTAGCTCACACGTTGTACAAGGTTCAGTGACGTCATCCACAGGGAAGTGCAGTCCTGTGTCCCCTTGATTTGGTATCTCCGTGGAAGCGCAGCTGCTTTTCAACTGAACAGATTGGCTAATGTTGATTCCTGGCTCTGATGCCTGCTTGCTTGCACTCACTGCTATTTGCACTTGCCTTTTGATTTCCTCCTGCATTCTCGCTTCAAGGTTTTTTTCCCGCTCCTGTGCTTCACGCACCGCTTCCTCCAACCTCTGGAGTCGTTGTGCCTCTTCTTCCTTCTTTCTCTGGCGACTTCTGTAGGAAGGTCTGTCCTGAGGGAATCCATGCTCCCACGAGACACTTCCTTTGCCTCTAGTTCGGCCACCATGTTCAATAGTCCCGATGGCGTATGTCAGCTCATCCTTATCTCTGTTGGGCCTGAACGCACCACTAGCAGTAGCTCTCTGAGCATAAAACAATCTTTCTGCTGCTTCTTGCAGTCTTGCGCCATAAACGCACTTCCCTGTCTCCTGGTCTAGTGTTCCCCCATGAGCGAAAAACCAATTCTTTGCACGTTCTCCCCACTCGAGTGATTCTGGTCTGATACCCTTGGCAAGAAGGTCTGCTTCCATTTTGTTCCACTTCTTAATGGCAGTCGGGTAGCCACCTGATCCCAAGGTATGGTGGTATGTCTTCTGTTGGGCATTACGTTGGTTCTTTATCACTCGACTCACACCCTCTTCCGAAGTCTTGTACTGTACAAACTCATCCCAATAGGGCCTCTGCTTTGAGATCGGGCCTGGGACAGTAAAATCTGGTGCTATGTTCTTCTTGATATACGTCGTGTATAGGTGTTTCTTCCAAGTCTGAAACTGGGTGGCCATCTTCTTCATTGCCCAATCCCTAACTCGCTCCTTCAATTCATCACCATCTATTATATCATCATAATCATCTGTTTGGAGCGTGAAATGTACCAAGACATCATTCCAAATTAACGCCTTGTCACGATCGGAGACAAAACTGATATGAGGAGCATTGGTCTTCTTCTTCCATTCACGGGTACTAATCGGGAGCCGGTCCCGTACAAGGTAACCACAGTGGTGCACAAATTTCATTTTATTCGGCCCCCCCCGGTTCTCCTGTATCCACATTGAACTCCGAGATGATGAAGCGACCCTCCAATGGCTTTTTCGGACCTCGAACATTTTTACTCTTCGTTGTAGTTGTTGATGTCGATCCAGAGGGCTACAAAACATAAACATTATTTTTAATGTCATGAGCACACATAAGACATATGATAATATATATATATAGCTAATAATAAAAAATATATACTTGGCCAATATGTTGTTGCTCATTTTGTTCAAGAGCTAAGTACTGACTCCCGTCATCTACATCCTCTTGCACGTTATTTTTAGCACCATCATCGCCGGCAACTTGAGTGCCAGTGTTGATCAAATTCATCATCAACTCCTCCTCATCCATATTTCTCGGGTCGGCCATCTAGCTTCAAAAAACAAAACCAATATATAGTACGTCAACCATGTAGTCATTCATCATATGAGAAAAGTCTATGTTAATAATATAAGTATAAGTCATTATGAAATGTAAGTATATGTGTCTTATTGCTCATATAGCCATTACTATTTCCGAAATGATAAGAATTTATTTTCTTCTACAGGCGATCTCTGATGCTATGATATAAAGTTTGAAGATAGTCTTCCCGGAAAAAAATATGTAATGCTCATATTACTTTAGCAACATTAATATATTATATCTGTATATTCAAAGTTCACAAATGAAGAAACATGTGTTATTTTTTATAAACTAAAAAACGCTTAGTTTACAAACTGGGTATCAAAATTAAGTTCCTATTTGACCATTATATATCCTACAACAAATCCTTCAAAAAAAACCCTACATGAATATATTTGGATAAAATTTCGTTAACAAACATTGATCTATGTCCTCGGTGGAGGGCCTCGGGCGCGGAGGAGGGCGCGGTGGAGGGCCTCGGGCGCGGAGGAGGGCGCGGTGGAGGGCCTCGGGCGCGGAGGAGGGCGAGGGCGCGGTGGAGGGCCTCGGGCGCGGAGGAAGGCGCGGTGGAGAGCCACGGGCGCGGAGGAGGGGCACGGGCGCGCGCGGTGGAGGCCGCACGAGGAAGAAGACGGCGGCGCCGGTGTCACGGAAGACGAACGGACGCGGTGCGAGGAGAAGAGGGCGGCGGTGTTCGATGAGGAAGAAGACGAGCGGATCGATCTGCAGGCGCCGGAGGTTATATAGCAGAGGAGAATTACTCCCGGTTCCAGCCACCAACCGGGAGTAAAAACCCTTTACTCCCGGTGCGTATTACCAACCGGGAGTAAAGGTACCTTTACTCCCGGTGCGTGTTACCAACCGGGAGTAAAGGTATACCTTTACTCCCGGTGCGTGTTACCAACCGGGAGTAAAGGTATACCTTTACTCCCGGTTGGTAACACGCACCGGGAGTAAAGGATTTTTTTGGCGGGCCACGAAACTGCAGCCCACCTTTACTCCCGGGTGGGATTCCCACCCGGGAGTAAAGGTGGCCTGCAGTTTCGTTTCCCGCCTGTTTTAAGGAATAGTCTTGTTAAATACAATAGAAATGCAATAGTTTTTATTAAATACATAGTAAATTAAATAAAAGGCATAAAATTATTTTGTTAAAAATATGAATTTTATTTTTGTTTATTGCACATAGGAAAAATCGATAACCTAACTTTTTTTATTTTTTGTTAGAATTATGAAACATAATGTAACTAATATTTATTATTTCGTTAATGCAAAATGTATTGTTTAATTAAAATTATTAAAATTATTGGTTTTGGACAGGAAATTTGTTTTCACATCATTTTAACGTTAATATTTTAATATTTCATCACTCAGTAACCAAATCAAACATTGATTTAATTTGAAACATGACATAATAAACATCTGAATTCACAATTATTACATAATATCTCAAACACACACTATATTAAATCACTATATCATCAAGTGGGCACAGCAGTGAACTTCTTCTTTACGTATGTCCCTTGGTTATGATCGCTTCGTAACCATGGAGTGTCCTCATCATTTACCAAGATGCTAGGGTCTTTGTTCACTTTGAAGGGCGGAATTCGGTCATCCTTTTCATATTCTTCTGACATGTCCGACTTGTCCTCAATTCCCACGATGACTCTTTTCCCTGAAAGAACTATGTGGCGCTTTGGCTCTTTGGTTGAGTCATTATCGTTTTTCCCTCTTTTTGGTTTGGTAGACATATCATTGACATAGAACACCTGATTCACATCCTTGGCAAGGACGAATGGTTCGTCTTTGTACCCAATATTACTAAGGTCTACTGTTGTCATTCCATACTCGTTGTCTACTGTTACCCCGCCTCCGGTCACCTTGACCCATTGGCACTTGAACAATGGGATCTTCAAAGTAGGTGCATATTCTAGTTCCCATATTTCATCTATGCGTCCATAATATGTTTGCTTATTCCCATTCGGGTCTGTGGCATCTATGCGGACACCACTGTTTTGGTTGGTACTCCTTTTATCTTGGGCTACTGTGTAGAATATGTTCCCATTTATCTCGTACCCTTTGTATGTGACGATATGCCATGATGGTTGCATAGCCAATAAATACAGTTGCTCATGGATGCTCTCATCACCTTGACATTTTTTTCGCAACCAACCGCCGAAAGTTTCCATGTGCTTATGCGTAATCCAAGCTTCAGTCTTCCCTGGAAACTCGGATCGTAAGAGATCCTTGTGTGTCTCAATATACGGATCTACCAAAGAGGAGTTCTGTAGAACTGTGTAGTGCGCTTTATTGAAATAATCATCATCCATACCAATATATGTTTTCCTCCCTAGTGTCCCCTTTCCGCTTAGTCTCCCCTCATGTCTCGATTCAGGAACACCAATCGAGTCAAGGTCGGGAATAAAGTCAACACAGAACTCAATGACCTCTTCTGTTCCATAGCCCTTGGCGATGCTTCCTTCTGGGCGAGCACGGTTGTGAACATATTTCTTCAGGACTCCCATGAATCTCTCTAAGGGGAACATGTTGTGTAGGAACACAGGACCGAGAGTGAAAATCTCCTTGACTAGGTGAACTAGGAGGTGTGTCATAATATCAAAGAAGGAAGGAGGGAACACTAACTCAAAGCTGATGAGACATTGAACCACATCATTCTGTAGTTTAGCTAGATCAGTTGGATCAATTGCCTTCTGAGAAATTGCATTGAGGAATGCACATAGCTTTACGGTGGCTAGACGTACATTTGGAGGTAGAATTCCTCTTAATGCAACTGGAAGTAATTGCGTCATGAGAACGTGACAGTCATGGGACTTTAAGTTACAGAATTTCTTCTCTGGCACATTTATAATACCCTTTATATTCGAGGAGAATCCAGATGGTACCTTGATGTTGTTTAAGCATTCAAACATGATTTCCTTCTCCTCTTTGCTTAGAGTGTAGCTAGCAGGACGTAAGTAATGGCGTCCATCATCTGTCTTCTCTGGATGCAGGTTGTCTCTTTCTCTCAAACAACGTAGGTCCTGTCGTGCTTCAAATGTGTCCTTAGGCTTTCCATACACACCCATAAAGCCTAGCAGGTTCACACAAAGATTCTTCGTTAGGTGCATCACGTCGATCGAGCTACGGACCTCCAGGACTTGCCAATAGGGTAGTTCCCAAAATATGGACTTTTTCTTCCACATGGGTGCGTGACCGTTAGCGTCTTTCGGAATAGGTTGGCTTCCATGTCCTTTTCCAAAGACGACTTTCACATCATTGACCATATCGAGTACATCCTCACCGGTTCGGTTGCGAGGCTTGGTCAGGTGGTCTGCTTTCCCTTTAAAATGCTTACCTTTCTTTCTTACGGGGTGATTTGCAGGAAGAAATCGACGATGGCCAAGGTACACGACCTTTCGACATTTTTTCAAGAATACACCTCTAATATCACCGAAGCAGTGTGTGCATGCATTATATCCCTTGTTTGACTGTCCTGAAAGATTACTTAGAGCAGGCCAATCATTGATTGTTACGAACAACAATGCTCGCAGATCAAAGTGTTCCTGTTTGTACTCATCCCACACACGTACACCTTCTTTATTCCACAAAATGAGAAGTTCATCAATAAGTGGTCTCAGGTACACATCGATGTCATTGCCAGGTTGCTTTGGGCCTTGGATGAGCACAGGCATCATAATGAACTTCCGCTTTATGCATAACCAAGGAGGAATGTTGTAGATACTTAGAGTAACAGGCCAAGTGCTATGACTACTGTTCTGCTCTCCAAAAGGATTGATACCATCTGTACTTAAAGCAAACCTTAAGTTTCTTGCGTCATTTGCAAACTCCGGGAATTCTCTGTCGATTGCTCTCCACTGGGACCCATCAGCAGGGTGTCTCAACATATTGTCTACCTTACGGTCTTCTTTGTGCCATCGTAACAATTTTGCATGTTCTTTGTTTCTGAACAGACGTTTCAAGCGTGGTATTATAGGAGCATACCACATAACCTTGGCAGGGATTTTCTTACGTGGACGTTCGCCCTCAACATCACCAGGGTCATCTCGCCTGATCTTATACCGCGACGCATGGCATACCGGGCATGCATCTAATTTCTCGTACTCTTTGCCATGGTATAGGATGCAGTCATTAGGACATGCATGTATCTTCTCTATTTCTAGCCCCATAGGACAGATAACTTGTTTTGCTTCGTAGGTAGTGGCGGGCAATTCATTGTACTTCGGAAGCATCTTCTTTTGGATTTTTAGTAACTCTCCAAATCCCTTGTCAGATACACCATTCTTTGCCTTCCATTGCAGCAATTCTAGTGTGGTTCCCAACTTTTTCTGCCCTGCATCACAAGTTGGGTACAACAATTTCTTGTGATCTTCTAGCATCCGCTCGAACTTGATCTTCTCCTTTTCACTTTCACATTCTCTTTGTGCATCACGAATGACCTGACAAAGATCATCAGCCGGCTCATCTTCTACGGCTACCTCTTCTTCAGCTTCTCCCATTGCAGTATCATTGAGGCACGCACCATCAGGAATAATATCATTGTCGTCCCATTTTTCTTCTTCATCTTCTTCCATTACAACACCGGTTTCTCCGTGCTTTGTCCAACAAATATAGTTTGGCATGAAACCCGACTTGAACAAGTGTGAATGAAGAGTCCTTGAGCAAGGATATTCCACTGTATTCTTACATATGGCACATGGGCAGCACATGAAACCGTCGCGTTTGTTTGTCTCGGCCGCACGTAATAAAGAATGCACGCCGTCAATGAACTCTTGTGAGCGGCGATCAGCATTATACATCCAATGACGGCTCATCTGCATTACATGACATAAATATCATATTAAAACCTAGATCATAATTAATTATTTATACAACATGCGTGCCACCACAAAAGATACAAATTTATGAAAGCATCGCTACAATGTAGACAATCTCAACTACCACTAAAAGAACTAAAGCTAAAATACATTTCAGGAGCACAAGGATTTCGCGACCAATCTCAACTAAAACAGACAGATCCCCCGATTGTGCAACATCTTTGGGCTTCTTCGGCTGGATCACTGCCTCATTAGCCGCCGTATCTGCCTGTTGTGCAAGATATTTTTGCACGAGTTCAACATACTCTTCCTCCCAGTAGAAGCCTGAACATCGTCCACTGCCATCCCACTGAAATTAAAACAAAAAATTAGAACTTTAATCACAACCATCATGAAAATAGGTATAAACTAACCATAATCATTAAATACGATAAAATAACTCACATTGCGATCCGGACACTTGTAGAAGATACGATCCTTGTTGGGACCCTCCTTCTTCACTCGGTACTCCATCACAATCTTCGTCTCATCATGACACTTGCCACATGGAATGAGAGGAAGGCCCGGCCTAAGTCGCTTTGAAAACCCATGAGAGGCCGAGGACCCGGAAGCAGTTGCCATCTACTCTCTATACTCATTTTTTAATACACTATAAATTTCTTCTTTTATAAACAAATAAAATTAACAAACTATAAAATTATCTACATCTCTAAACAATGATATTTTTAACCTTCTTTCATGTAAATATGCAAGCTTAAAGTGATTTTGAGCTCAAATTGCTTACAAATGAAAAAAAACCACAATAAAGAACCATAAATATATATAGTGAATAAAATGGCATAAGAAAATGGTAAAAAATGAGAGTATGAGATTGGTAACCTTTACAACTGAAGAATCGACGGAGGAATCGAAGAATGGATGGAGGAACAATGGAGGGAGGGAGGAAGCAAGAACACCAGTGAGCTTCAAAATGTGCTGAGCTCGGGCTCGGGGAGGAAGGAGGAGACGGCCGATTTATAAAGGGAGAACATTTAGTCCCGGTTGATAGATCCAACCGGGACTAAAGGTAACTTTCCAACCCCGGGCGCAGCCACGGCCCGGGAGTAGACCTTTACTCCCGGTTGGAGCCACCAACCGGGAGTAAAAGTATACCTTTAGTCCCGGTTGGTGGCTCCAACCGGGACTAAAGGTCCTTGCCACCTCTGTCTGGCGCAGTAGCCGTTGGGCAGGGACCTTTAGTCCCGGTTGGAGCCACCAACCGGGACTAAAGGTATTTCTAGTCCCGGGGGCAAAAAATTCCGGGACTAGAGCCCATTTTAGCCGAGGATCAAAGGTCTGTTCTCTACTAGTGATGCCTTCCTGCTGCCCGTGACTGTCTATTGCGCTTGACTTATTTGCACAGAACATCGTGCGGCTTTAGCTTCTCGCTAAGCTCGAGCTTGCTACTGCTTGGTTGTGCTGTGTCTCTCTACATACGTTGAACAGAGAGCGAGAGACAGGATGTAGCTTTCGATCGCCTCGTGCATGCGCACGCCGGTCTAGCTCAAGCACACCACAGTATGGGCCGCGCAAATCATTGCATCCTTCTTCTCATCAATATACCAATCATTCTCGACTGAAAAATATTCAGATATTCTACATATTATTGTCTGGATCCATATTGATCGAAGCAATTTTATCTGTATAATTCGGTTTAGTTTGATGCTAGTAATAAGTATATCTGCGCACCCAATAATTCCCTTTCTTCTTACCAATTACCAAGAGATGAGTAATACATGCATGCATTTCATTTAGGGCCGTTTGAATCTTTTTATTTTGGAGAAATTAAAATGTACTTTACGGACCAAGTATATTCCCATGCGGCCATATTAATTTAAGCCCCGTTTGGATGCTTGGAATTGAATTCATTTTAATAATTATAATTTAGACATAGATTAATTAAGCTAATATGATTGCATATGGAATATATTTGTGTATTATTGTTAACTATACAAGTGAGATACTTATATGTTGTATTTCTATGGTAGGAGAGTGAGTTGAAGAGTGTAATATAAGTTAAAGAGTAGAAACATAGCATTGGAAGGAGAAGAAAATTTTGTGGAGGAGGGAAAGACTAGAGCTAGTGCGCGGTTTGGTCATATACTGTATATACTACTGTACGTTGGTGGTTGGTACTACATACAGCTTTCAGTCCAGTCAGGACTCAAGGAGGAACGGAATGTTTGGACCTAACTGCTAGATTCGCGGTTTGGCCGTGGCTCCTTGTGTGGCAGCCACGCATTTTTGTGGAAGATTTGGCTTTCCTCTTGGACGCCTTTTTTGTGGCCGCGGTGGTTACTGAAAGAGAATTATTGTCGGAATGAAGTCGTCCGTACCTGCTGTAGCGTTGCGTTGACGGGGACGGCGGCGAGGCCAACGGCCGTGGGCCGTCGCCGACAGGGACAGCTGCCGCTGCCGGCCGTAAAAAGCCACTACTAGCTCTCGCGATCTCGCCCGCAAAAGCGGCTGCGATATCCGATTTTCCAATGATTCTTGGGAAGAAAGGGAAAAGGCCGGCCGGCCGGGCCAGAGCATGCAAAGCATGATGCGCCCGCGATCAGCCTTAGCCTTCACTTTTGTCTCGTGTGCTGTCCGTGATATCGATGATGATGAGATTGAGGGCTGGCGTCAAGAAAAAGATAGATTGGTCACAAGTACAATTGTTCCCTGGAAAGCAAAGCAAAAAGGCGAGAATTATTGGAGGAAGCTGGAGGGACAGAGCTAGTAGCAGTAGTCAAGCAAGATCTCATCGTGAAGTGGACTTATCGGTATTTCCTCTGTGCCTAAATATCTGTTGTTTGCGCTTCCTAATAAATAACTTTGACTAAATATATATTAAAAATATTAATATTTATAGTACATAATTAGTATCATTGAAAAAATCTTTGAATCTAGTTTTTTAATAAATTTATTTAGAAATATAAATATTGTACATATTTTCTATAAATCGAGTCAAATTTGTAGCACGCACATCAACAGTGACAGATATGAAGAGACGGAGGAAGTAAGTTATTAACATCAGGAGGTCGGAGCGCTACTAATCGTCTGGTGCGGAACCAATAATAATAATAATTTGCACGAGTCCTGTTGCAAACCAGACTTTAGCTGTAGGTTAGTTTGAGTTCATTTAATTTCCTAGAAATTCATACTATGCCAGCAGAAGAAGCTCGTTCGAGCAATACTACCGTAAAGATCTACATGCACGAATAGTGTTGGTAAATCAACCTACACTGTTTGATACTTTAGCGGCATCGAATAGAGATTAATTATTCCCCCCACGTGGCCGCTGTTACAGTGATGCGCAGTACAAATGTACTGCGCGAAAATTTTCATCTATACATATGTCTCTCTATATTCCAAGCTCGATTTAGTATTGAACAAGGTAGCAACCACCCATGAATGAATATATATAATATATAGGGAGTACACGTGGAGGAGGATCGGGCACGAGACCTGAACTAGTAAATTGTGACGCCTCTATCAGGAGCTCTCCCTTTTTATTGGCCGGCCGGGCTCCGAGACCCGGAGAATCTGTGCATTTACTAATCGCTCCGACTGTCGAAAAACGTGGGGAGGGGAGACGACGCACAGCCTGTTCGTCTGAGAGTATCAACCAAATTATTCAGTTAGTTAATAGTGTTTTTCTCTAAAAAAATCAGTCAGCAGTATTTTTAGTCAGCTAAATCAGCACAAGCGAACCGGCTGGTAGATGCTGATGCTGGTGCAGCACTGCACACGGGATGCTCGCTGCAAAGGTTACCATACCTAATAAGCATCCTAGGAATTCCTGCTCCCCGATGCTCAGCTCTTCGATCAGTGGTCTCCTCGCAAGGACAGTGCAGCTGACACGTATATATGTACGGTGCGGGTACTATATATTACTCGTATAATTTATACTGTCTCATGACCGGACCGATACAGTGCTGCGGCGTACGCTAAGAGCCTGTTTGGTTCCAAGTTATTAAAGTTTAACTCCCATCACATCAATATTTCCTTAAATGTATGGAGTACTAAATGTAGACTAATTGCATGTATGTCGGCATAGATTATGAGTAATTTACGAGACGAATCTATTAAGCCTAATTAGTCCCAAATTGAAAACTTTTTTGTCAAATAAGACGAAAGTGGTACAGTGTTTGTTAAATTTTAACTCCTCAAACCAAACACCCCTAGACTAGTACGCAGTAGACTAGACAGAGTATAATAATTGTTATTAGGAGTACAAGATTATCCGCGCAGCGAATCGATCGGGGCGATTTGTTTAGGCGTGAAGGTTAGTTGGGACGCGATGCCGGTTTGTTGGTAGCGTCGTCGCGGAGCGTTTGGCATGTCCGCTGAAGAACCTTCGCCCGCGGGGGCGGGGCGCATGCAGGTAGGCATCATGTCGCCCAAGGTCACGGGCGCGGGCATCGCATGGCATCGCATCGTTTCCACCCAGACCCAGGCCGCGCGCGAGGAGAGGAGAGCGAAGAATCCTATGCAGCACGCGACGGCGATGCGACTGCGAATGTGACGACGCTGGCTGGCTGGCCCTGGCTGCTCTCTGCCTCTGCCCGCTGCCTGTGCCGCACTGCCGCCTGGCCTGATGCTGATTGCACGCCGCGCCAGCCTCTTGATGCGTGCATTTGGAGCCTAGCTACAGCTTTTCGGTCGCAATCATGTGGTACGTACGTGGCTGTAGCTGTTGCCCTGTGTGGCTGTGTCCCCTGACTTCCTGTAGAGGGGAGGGAGGGGGGACGTGTAGCTGGTCGGTGTTTGTTTCGCATGCATTGCTTTTTACCCCGTGGTAGATTCGGAGGCGGGCGGCTAGCTCGCTCAGCTGTGCGAGGTTCAGAAGTCGCGACAGGCACGGACGGGCGTACGTCGCTCGTACAGTTTTGTGTTTGCAGTTGGTACGTGCTTGGTGTTGAATCTCGTGAATAGAGGGGCCGGGTACAGCGAGTTGCAATCAGCATACAGCTAGCTAGCTGCCTGCCCTTTCTGTAGCCGGTTCGTGCACAAGATCGACAGTGGCCTCGCTCCCCGGCCCCGATCGATGGTGGCGATGACAGCGGTGGGAGCGGAGTGAACGGGTGGAGCACTTGCGTGAATAGTTGCCACGGAGATTCCACGCACCGCGCAGGCACTGTTGCCGACTTGCCCTGCCACGCTCCTGTTCCGAGGTCGACCTCCACGCACGAGCACGAACAGGGAGCAGCAGCGCACGGCCACAGGCTTTGGTGGATGCGGGGCCTTTGGTTTGGTCGCGTCGCATCGCATGGCATCGCAGCAACCTCCAAGCCCGTGGGCTGCGGCCCACTTCTGCTCGGGGTTTTCAAGCGTCCTCGTGATCTGGCTAACGTCCACTTCTTGGGCCTCAACCGCACTGCTCGTCCGTCCGCGATCGAGAGAAAGGACCGCGGACCAGCGGTGGTGGTGTCAGCGCTGTCCTCGCGCGGTTAACCGCACACCCGCGGACTCGGCAGCCGGCAGGACCAACGTCGTGGCGCTTTTGAGACCAATCGGGAAATTTCTAATAAATCTTAAAAGTCCATTCATACGAGAAGAGAAGAGAGGACGTGAGAACTCTTTAGTACCACCTTGCTTTATGAAGTGGAGGTAGTCATACTTAAATATGTAAGTCCTCTTCACTTACTCAAGTCTAGTGTGAGGAGAGTAAGAGAAGTCCACACGCGCGCGCTCGCTCGCCTCACCAGGTCGGGTGAAGGGCGGCGCGGGTGCGCGGCACCTGCGTGAATGGTCCGCCGAAATCCGGCTCCTCACCTTGCGGGAGCGCGATCTCCTTTTGTTGTTTTCGTTTTTGGTAAAGGCTATGATTGCAGAGGCTTGTTCCGCCTATCTTTGACAGATTTTTGTAATAAGTCAGTGAATCATATTTGTGGCACGATTAATGAGAATTCGAGTGTTTGGCATTCTCGCTTATGTCATGTTAACTTTGGATTGATGTCACGTTTGTCTAGCCTGAATTTAATTCCAGATCTCACTATTGCCAAAGGTTCTAAGTGCTATAGCTGTGTGTAATCTAAAAACCTCGAAAGCCTCATAGGGTAGCGGAGGAGAGAAATTTGGCACCTCTAGAACTCATACATTCTGATCTTTATGAGATGAATGTTGTGTTGACAAAAGGTGGAAAGAGATATTTCATGACTTTAATTGGTGATGCAACTAGATTTTGCTATTTTTATTTGCTTAAAACTAAAGATGAAATGCTAGACTACTTTAAAATCTACAAGGCTGAAGTTGAAAATCAACTAGAGACAAAATTAAACATCTAAGGTCAGATCGTGGTGGTGAATATTTTCCTATATTATTTGATGAGTTTTGTGCGGAACATGGTATTATTCATGAGAGAACAGCTCCCTATTCGTCCGAATCAAACGGGATTGCCGAGAGAAAAAACCGCACGCTGACTGACTTGGTGAACGACATGTTAGACACTGCTGGTCTATCTAAGGCATGGTGGGGGAAGCTCTATTGACTGCGAGTCATGTTCTGAATAGAATTCCAAACAGAAATAAAGAGACAACTCCATATGAGAATTGAATTGGAAAGAAACCATCACTTTCATACTTGCGCACGTGGGGATGTTTGGCGAAAGTCTATGTCCCAAATTATAAGAAGCTTAAGCTTGGACCGAAGACTGTGGATTGTGTCTTTCTAGGATATGCTCACCATAGCATTGCCTATAGATTTTTAGTTGTAAAATCTGAAGTTCCTGATATGCATGTGGATACAATTTTTGAATCTAGTGATGCTACATTTTTTAGAATATATTCCATATGAAAGATATGTGTAGCAATGCTAGATTTTCCTCTAAGATAGCTCCTGATATTACTGTACCTATTGAGTCTTCTATTGAGTCATTTGAGTAATCACCTGAAGAATTCCTTGAGGAGAACGACAATAAAGTTCCTGCGAGAAACAAGAGACGAAGGATTGCAAAATCCTTTGGTGATAATTTCATTGTGTATCTTGTGGACGATACTTCTACCTCTATTACAGAGGCATACGCATCTCCAGATGCAGATGATTGGAAAGAAGTTGTTCGTAGTGAGATGGACTCGATTCTTTCTAATGAAACTTGGGAGTTATCTGAGCTACCTTTTGGTTGTAAACCAATTGGATATAAGTGGGTGTTCAAGAAGAATCTTAGGCCTGATGGTATTATTGACAAGTACAAGGCTCGTCTTGTGGCTAAGGGTTATACCCAAAAGGAAGGCGAGGATTTCTTTGATACTTATTCACCTGTTGCTAGAATGACCACTGTTCGAGTGCTACTTTCTCTAGCTGCCTTGTGTGGTCTTCTCGTTCATCAAATGAACGTGAAGACAACTTTCCTTAATGAAGTGTTGGATGAGGAGATTTATATGGATCAGCCAGATGGATTTATAGTAAAAGGTGAAGAGCAGTAGGTGTGTAAATTACTGAAGTATTTGTATGGCCTGAAACAAGCACCTAAACAATGGCATGAGAAGTTTGACACTACTTTAACTGGTGCAGGCTTTGCTGTAAATGAAGCTGATATGTGTGTGTATTATCGACATGGTGGGTGTCAATCTGTTATATTATGTTTATATGTTGATGATATTCTAATCTTTGGAACAAACATTAATATTATTAATGAGGTCAAGTCTTTTTGCCAAAGAGTTTTGACAGGAAAGATCTAGGAGAAGCTGATGTAATTCTAAACATTAAGCTGATTAAGGAAGATAATGGGATTACCTTGTCACAATCTCACTATATTGAGAAGGTCTTGAGCCGTTTTGGCTTTATGGATAGCAAGCCTACTCCAACACCTTATGATCCTAGTGTGACATTGAGAAAGAATAAGAAGATTGCTAGAGATCAATTGAGATATTCTCAGATAATTGGTTCACTCATGTATCTAGCTAGCGCAACCAGACCAGATATCTCTTTTGCCGTGTGCAAGTTGGGTAGGTACATGTCCAATCCGGGTGATAATCATTGGCATGCACTTGAGAGGGTCTTGCATTATCTCAAAGGTACAATGAGTTTTGGAATTCACTATTCTGGGCACCCAGCTGTGCTAAAGGGATATAGTGATACAAACTGGATTTCTGATATTGGAGGCCTAGTAAACAGACTATTTTGACTAAATCTACCATGGAAGCAGAACTTACTGCTTTGGATACAACTTCTGCAGAGACAGAGTGGCTGCGTGAGCTCTTGTCAGACTTGCCAGTGGTTGAAAAACCAATACCGGCTATCCTTATGAACTGTGATAACCAAACAGTGATGACTAAAGTAAATAGTGCTAAGGATAATGTGAAGTCAACAAGACACGTTAAAAGACGTTTGAAGTCTGTCAGGAAGTTGAGAAACTCCGGAGTAATCACTCGGCTTATGTGCAAACAAACAAGAACCTGGCAGATCCCTTTACCAAAGAGCTATCACGGAATGTGATAGAAATAGCATCAAGGGAGATGAGTTTGAGACCCATATGAGTTTACAGTAGTAGTAACCCAACCTTTTTGATCAGAGATCCCGTGACTTAGAATCTGGGAAGAACAAACTATTGGTAAACTGAGGAGAGTATAATTATAACCCTCTCTATGTGAAGATGCAATACTCTCAAAGCGTTGAGGCACTGTATGGTAGGTTGGCTAATGCCTTAACATGTTCTATTGGCTTTAACAAGCGAAGATGTTGTCCTACAGAACATTCTTGAAAGAACATACATATATGAGTTCAACTGTATAACGTTGCAGTCTATGAGACTTGGGTGGTCTCTAGTAAGCTCATGAAGAGACCAGGAAGTACGACGTATATGCTCTACCTACGGAGTAAGGCTATTGGAAGTCAGGTACTAGTTTGACTTTGAGCAAAGCTTATTCGCACAAAACTTGTAATTCAAGGCATAATCCATTGTTCAAGTTGTGGATGAGTATAGCTTGAGGTTCTAGGCAGAAGTTCAACTTCACAGTCTCTGCCGAAACACTGGTATATCAAACAGTAGTAAGAATAGACAAATCTCTAAATGGGTATTTGAGATCTGGTGGGGGATTATTGGAATTTATATGGGCTTGGCCCAATAACCAATTGTAAAATTCCTAATAAATCTCAAAAGCTCATTCATGTGAGCAAGAGGGGATGTGGGAACTCTTTAGTACCACCTTGCTTGTTGAAGTGGAGGTAGTCAAACTTAAATATGTAAGTACTCTCCACTTCCTCAAGTCTAGTGTGAGGAGTAAAAGAAGCCCACACGCGTGCGCTCGCTCGCCTCGCCGGGCGGGGCGAAGGGCGCGGGTGCGCGGCACCTGCGTGAATGGTGTGCCGAAATCCGGCTCCTCGCCTTGCGGGAGCGCGATCTCCTTTTGTTGTTTTCGTTTTTGGTTTCTTGGCCTTCAAGTTGCATGTGTCCTAATCGGTTATAAATTAAGAGTCCTAAATCAATTTAGATCGTGATCACGACACGAGATTTGTTAGACAGGACTATATAAACAACCTGCCGGCCACGCCAAAACGTATCCAGTTGAGCTAGGGTTTTTACCTCTATTTGCTATTGCGCCGCCGCTGTAGCTACTCCAGTCCGATCGCTTGCGTACCAGCGACCGGGTGAGCAGGTCTCCGAAACCCTCGTCTTTGCGATCCTGCACCGGGAGAAGGCGAATAAGTTTTTTGGGAAGCGTTCTTCGCGCGACTGCTCCCAAAACTTCCACAACGGCTCGTCTTCCAAAGGGTGCATCGGCGCGTCGGCTTCGTCGTGCTAGAGCTCGCGGGATCATCATCAAGAATACTCCTCCGCCTCTCATCGACGACTTTGACGACGACTTCAACATCGACGACATCGACATCAGCGATCTCGCTCCATCACCACCGCCAGCCACATCTTCAACACCATCTACTACTTCTACAACCGAAAGGTATAATTCTCTTTATCTAATCTTGACGTTCGTACAATCTAATCTATCTGCTGGACTATCAATGCTTATCATGTTGATGCTGTGAAATATGTTGATCTGCTATACTAGCATGTCATACATGTTTAATCTAGTTCATATATTTACCATGATTTATGTTCTAGATTTAATCATGCTTTTAATCTGGAAATTACCTAATTCTTTAACACTTTCCACAGCTCGGCGCTGCTCACTTCCATGCCCACGAGACCGGAGGCCAGCTCTCTCTTCTCTTTTCTTCTCCGTATCAGTATTAGTTTGGCTATAAGTCTACTGAGATGCCTGGCCCGGCCGCATTCTCGGCTTGCCGCCACTGGTTCTCCCGCGGAAACAGTTCAGAGGGCACGTCATCTCCACGTCCGCGTTGGTTCCCACCACCATTCTGAGTTTCTAATGCTATCGAACGCTATGCCCCGATTTTGGATTGTTCCTCTATTTCAACGCCCCAGTTTTACCCGCCAACGTGCCCGCAGCACAGCGTTGCGTGGGTTCATTTCTTCTGTCTTCTGTGTGGAGTACAGTCGAGCAAACGGAAGCTACAGAAAAAAGGTACAGAGAGAAATGTGCCATGCGAGCTCAAACAAAGCATTGGTGCTCTCGTCGGTCCAGGACGTACGTACGTTGCTGGTTGGTGGCTAGACTAGATCATGAGTTCAAGGCCTTGTTTAAATTAGAATTTTTTTCACTCTCTTCATCATATTAATTTTTAGCCGCTTACATGGAGTATTAAATGCAGATAAAAAAATAATTAATTACACAGTTTAGTTAGAAATCACGAGATGAATCTTTTAAGCCTAGTTAGTCCACGATTAGACAATATTTATCAAATAAAACGAAAATGATACTATTTATGAGGTTAAAAAAAATTTGCAAACTAAACGAGGCGTAAGTACCGTAGCGTGCAGTACCACAGAAGTCAAGTCCGCTGTGCAGCTATCAGATTCCGTCGGTTTTTCAGATACAACAGTCGTTGTCCCAACTTGGGGGTGTCAAAGTCGAAAGAAAAACACTGATGCATACTGTAGCGCACTGTAGCATTTTTGTTTGTATTTGATAAAAATTGTCTAAACTTTGACTAATTAGGTTTAAAATGTTCGTCTCGCAAAGTACAACAAAACTGTGTAATTAGTTTTTAATTTCATATACATTTAGTACTTCATGCATGTGCTGACATTTTAATGTAACGGAGAATCTCCTTCTTACACAGTGAAATTTGGAGAGAGGTCGGGAACTAAACGAGGGTCCAATGGACGACCGTGCTGTCGCTCCTTTTTGTTTTTTTATTTCACTGTTGCACGACCGTGCAGCCCCGGAGTACCGATGTGATAGCACAGAGCGCAGTCCCACTGAGAACAACGGGCCTTGGTACATTCGGCACGTGAAAAGCAGCCAGTACCCTGCTCAAACGGGCCTCTTGGTACATTCGGCACGTGAAAAGCAGCCGAGCCTGCTAAAAGCAGGGTACAATCAAGTCCAAAGTGCAGCCCAACTGAGGCAAGTGCCGTGGATGCGCCCGCGGCCCGGCCTTCCTGATGTGCAGAGATCACTGATCAGCACGTCCGGGTCCGGAGATTGACACTGCAAACTGGACAGCGAGCAAGGGCTGGCAAACTGGCAGCAGGTTCATGAGCATCGATGCTTTTGGTGCGGGATCGGCGGATCGCACATCGCATCTTGGTTTCTGAATCCAAACCGGAACTCTCCTGGTACTTGCTCAGATGAACGTGGGCTTGGCTGTGGCCCTGACCCTCCGAGCTCCTGCCTAATGTTCGTGAAGGAGTGCCCCGGTGGTAGCGCTGGCACTGATCACGGTTTCTTTCCATGCATTGCAACTGACCCCGTCCATACAAGAAACCATAGCTGCCCTGATCATCGGACAATAGCATGATTACAAAACTACTCAAGAAACTAGCTGTCCTGATCATCGGACAATCAAAGCCTCACACAAACAATCAGGTTCGTCATAACATACACTAAGAGTGGCTGGTTACAACATACAACAAATAGTTTACACATCACACAGTACTAAAGCACCTTGAACTGCGGCGTCACGACATTACGAATACAAAACAAGCGTACTTAAAATCCCCAGATCACTGGAAGTCCTAATGCATAAATTCGGTGTCCGACAGTATCATCGAAACAGTGCCGATACATGGAATACTCCAGGATATCTTGGTGAAGGCAGGCCCAGCATCTCAGCAGTAAAACATGACACGCTTCACGTTTTCCTTGAGAGCGGGTAGGGGCCTGACCGCAACGCTGCCCGCCCCTCTGACACTGCGTGCGCCACCTGGTGGAGGGCCACGGGCACCACTGGCCATTGACCCACTGTCAGAGGTATCTGGCTCCATGTAGAAGCGAGCTCGGAAGGCTGCCAGATGAGCATAGTATGCCGGGGGCACTGCAAGAAATCAAGCAACGGTCAACAATTTGTTTTATGGAGTATGGAGTAGCACCCGCAATGGGTTGCCAGAGTAGACAAGAGACTGAGTAATGTTCTCAAGCTGGGCTTACCAATTGACACAGAGCGGGTGCACCTAGCGTACCTGCAAAAGCGGAAACAATGTTTAACAGGCAGTTGAAGAGTGCACGGGAAATAATGGATTGATGGAGCAGTAGATGTATTACGTGTAGCACAGATTGTTTGTCAGAGTCTGCAGCTCATCAGCTGTAAACTTGTTTTCATCCCACAGGACATGGTAATGAGCAGGCCGGCTTGTTCCCTGATGGATGTGAACTTGAAGTCAGTAATCAGCCCATTCCATCGAGGGGTGAATTGAAAAGGAGAATGAAAAAAAAAAGCAACCTGAATGCCAGCATGGCTACACAGGTAGAAATCAAATTCAGTAGGATGGCAAATTTTTGAATCAACCACGGTGCCTAAATTCAGATGAAAAGAACGTATCTGGTCAGATCCAAATTAGACATGCTAAGCCCAAAAAGATGGAGAGCACCAAGAACTAACCAGGCAGTATGTTTCCACTTCTATCAACTGTACGCTGGTCATTGTGGTTATTAGCAAACAGCCTAGTGTGATGTCGCTTCTGGACCACGACAAAAGTAACTGGAGGCTGGTAATTGGGCTCCAGGGATGCACAGGCCTATTTCCATGGTACCGAGAGGATAGTCAAGAAAAGATGAAGAACAACATCAATCGAATGCTATGTAATTACATGTACCTTTCTGATGGCATCAAGTTCATACAACAATACTTGATAGAACTGTCCCTCACTGACACCATCCCTGAAATTCAAAACTGCTTAGTATATTGAGAAACAGATCAGTAAAGTTGACCGATCAAGGATAATAACCTGTAGAATATGATCCTTTGGGGCTTCTGTCCAGTTGCCCTCTTGAAAGAAATGAGAAGTTCCCTGCAACAAAAAGAATTTAAGCATAAAGCAGAATCCAAAGATGGAGAACTGTGAATAAATCTCATCATCTCAATACGGATCATACTTTATCATGCCACCAGTTACTGTCCTTCTCTGCGGGTCTTGCCATACTTTGAAAAGATCCTGTATCAGCTCCTGGCGATGGGCTTGGGCACTCACTAGTCCAGCATATTTGGTGACCTCAGGCCAGTCTTGCGAAGCAACAACCTAGGAAGGAACAATATAGTAAGAATTAAAAATCGAAACTTCCGAGGTTAGACTACGTGAACTTCTGGCCTGTTATAATTGCAACAAGTACTGCACTTACAGCTGCAATGGAAGGACTGGAATCTTCTCCAGGATGTGGATGGGTAACATCAGCACCAAATATTATGGTCGGTCTGTCACTGACAAGGGGGATTCTCCTTGTCAAAGCATCTACAAGTACAGTATTCCTTCCCCCAACCTGAAGAGGTAGGAAAACTGTGAGAAAACTAACAATTCAGGAGTGACTTAAGGATGGAAGTGTGGAGAGATTTTACCTTAACATTTATTTTGAGTGCAACATTTGCAAGATACTGCTTGCTCATCTTAAAAACATGTTTAGTCAGACAACACTGGGAGACCAATCCAAGATCAGTCTCACAGATCCTTTTGAGATCCCCTGAGAAGTGAAAAGAATGCTGATGACCAAATGTATTCAGAAGACAATGTTTTAAGTGTGTTTTGGAAGAGAACATTACCATAAAGAGAACCATTATTGTCTGGCAGTATTACAATCAGCAGATCGAGTTCCCTGCCCTGTGGCCTCAGTATGTTCATTGCATCTTGATAACGTGCCTTTAACGCTCTTTCAACATGTTCAGGCCTTGCAGTCACTGGAGGCAGCACAGACTCAAGAGCAAAATCCTAAAGGGAGAGGAAAATACATAGAGTAAATAACAAAAATAGCCAAAGTATATTGCGCACAAATGATAATTGAAGGAAAAAGACTTACCATTCCTGATATTTGGCACATGACTGCCAGCTCATGACAGAAACCCCTAGCGGCACTATCTTGCACATTCCGAGAGAAGTTAATACATGCCCAGTTGCTGACTCTGCCACCATTAACCATTTTCTATCCAGAAAAAGAAGGCAGCCAAAGAAGAATAGACAAGAAAGTTGATATTAGGATTATTGTACAGCTAAGCGTATTGTGTTTTGTGTAGCTACCGTGTTGTATGCATCGTACTTGTATATGGCTCTCTATATATATAGGCACCCCCCCTCCCCCCCCCCCCCCCCCCTCCCCCTCAACAAAAAGGGAGCATGCAGACAGAAGGCAAGCTAAACGTAGAAAACAGATGCATTTAGATTCAGGGGCGACACCACATTCATCTACGGTGGTGCACTGGCACCACTGATTGAAAAAATGTGTAGTATTAGGTGACCTATTTTGACCTTGTTAATGAGCTCGAAATGGCGATGTTACTGCAAGGTCATACTTGTGTGCACCACCATAAATTCTGTTTTAGCTTCGGCCCTGTCTAGATTATAGCAATGTCAAATCATAATCCAAATGTATAGCATAAAAGATGGTTGCAACCTACAAGAGTAAAAGGGGGGAAAAAGAAGAGACACCCCAGATAGTTCAGAGGTTCTTGATAGATTTTTTTTTGTGGGCTTATTGATAGATCTCTCTGAGTACATAATGCAAAATTAATCCCTCCAAAAATATTTCAAGCTAGGTAGATACTAGAATTTTGAGGTAAGGAGATAGGAAAGAGGCATGCCTAACAAAAAATAAGAGGAATTTAAGTACCGCGAAACAATAAACTCAGTAATAGCTATGACTATGTAACTTGGACAAACAAACTTATTTGCTGATGAGGCAGCTACTCTCCCAGTTGCTAGGTTAACTTTCTGCTTTATTATTCTTTTTTTACAAAATATAGTACTTATTTAATTTGGATGGTCCTCACTTAATGTTACCATATCAGAAAATTAATTACATTCAAAAAAATCACAGGAAGAGCGACTTTATCTAGATTTCTCAGGGCACAGGCATACCTTATTCATCATGTTCCATTGGCCAATTCTGGGTAAAACATCCTTCTCTCGGCCACTATCATGGTATTTAAGCTAATTACAAAATGCACAAATTCCACGTTAGCAGCCATGCACAGCATATGCGCAAATATGGAAAACAAAATGCCAAGATGTTAGAAGTCATGTTTGTTAACTTACCCTTGGTGGTGGCAGAACACGAGCTTCAACTGCCGCAAGACGTTCATCAATTCTTATACCAAATTCCTGTGCATATGGGTCTTCATAGTATGCATTGTGATGCACAGTCTGATAAAAGGCAAAATAAGGAACTAAGTCATAATCATAAATTCAGCTGACTGACTTTGGTAAATACAAAACCAATAAAACCTCTGTACCATATTATGTTTAAACATTACACAGTATTCTGAAAAAACAGATGGCACTATTTATCAGAAAAATACAATTTACACAAACATTTTAATAATCAAACAACTGTTGCAGATACCCTGTTACCAATCCCAGAGAGCCAGAGATCATTTTAGATGCACAGGGAAATGTATAATCATGTTAACAAAAGACAAGTGGCAATGGTTTGTAGTGCACCTAAACCCTGAAGAACGCACAGGCAAATGTGTAAACAGGGCTTCCAAAGCTAAAAGGCTTGAAAACTGCTAACCACAGGCTATAAACTAAACATGGTTAAACATTTGAATTCATAAGAAGTATACACTGATGAAATAACTCATACAAAAACATACGATAAACAGCCACCTGTAAGATGTCCAGCTCACGCTCTTGAGGGCGCTGACAGGTCACTTTCAGTAGAGCAGTGATTTGCTTCTCATTGAGTCGCTTTGAGTAACGCTGTCCTTCAACTATCTTGCAAACCTGAAATTTCATAAGCCATTAGCATAATACTGAAGCTGGATATAGCATTCAGAAACCATTCAAATAGATAAGCACAATAATAACAAGTCCAAGTTCAATGGAGACAGTTGAAGACACTAACCTCCATTGGCAGATAATTTGGTCTTTGTTGATTGCCCACTTGCAAGCACGGTAAAGTGGTGTGCTGGATACTAAAACCATAAGTCTCCATGAAGTATTGGACCACAGTCTTCACAGTACCACGATCATCAACAGGGAATCTATCACAAAGAAACGAAAAAATCATGTCACTGCATTATTCTTTAAGCTATTAGCTCATACCAGCAATGGAAGACACACATACGATAGCTCTCTTGTTGCTTGTGAGGTGAGGCCAGAAATGCGATATTTTCTGCGCATGTTTCCCCTGTGAGTGACCTCGACCTTCACACCTCTTAGGGCTTTTTTGATCTACAGAGGAACAAACACAACAGTAACTCAGCATGAACTAGCATAAACCAAAGTTGCTATCAAATAGGTGAGGTAATGATTCAAACCTTCACGCGATCCGAATCAGACAATGGTCTAACTGAGATATCTCTGTTAAGAAGCTGAGCAACAAAATCGATCACAGGGAGAGGCTCGATAAATGCAGTAGAGGACATATCTGCAAGAGCACAAATAAAGGCTAAGAAAAGACCAATACTGATTCCATAAACTACACTGGGAGTCCATAGAATTAGAATTTAGTGAAAATACGCCATGGATCATGTGTGGCAACTGAAAGATAAACAATGAAACAAAAAGGTTGAAGTGACAGTATCTAACCAATATTCAGTGAAAGGCCCATCTGTGTCGGCCTTATGCTTTGGTAAAAACCGCGCCAACTTTCCAAACCCTCACCAAGTTGCTGGCGTCTCCCTAAGTTGGGAGAATAAAATGACCTACCAACAGGAGAATACCTGCACAAGAAAAATGTAAGGCAATGAAGACTTTGACTTTTGCCATGGAAAAAGTAACTAATAAATACACCTAGCTCAAGATCACCTCGCAGTAGGCAATTCACGTAGTACAATGTCAAGCACTTGAAGAGCTTCTTGAGGAGCATCTGCTTGCCTTCCAGCTAGAAACATAGCCAGATGGTGGAGATCAGCACGGGCCGCAAATTTGATCACCACCCTAAATACTCTCTCGCGCCTTGAACAGAACGGATTACAGCAGTCAGCATGAAAAGTTGCATATGTTCTAAATACAGACACAGCATAATGACATACCTTTGTCCACCTTGGCCACCGCCAAGACTATCTTCCTCATCTTGCAAGGTAATTTCAAATGTCATAGAAGTAAATGGCAATGGTCCAGCAGTATAAAGGCTCTTTCTTCCATCGTACGCAGGTAGACGCCCACCCAAATGGGAATTTCTATATAGTGTTACAAGCTCTCCCATGACAGCACGATTAACGCCACGTGAAGTAACCTCAGGTGTTATAGATACCTGATGGCAAAAGATTGGTGAACAGAAATAACAACATAAAAAAAAACTGACATGAAATTATTCCCTACGAGGAGCTTACATCATATTGGTGAAGGTCTTTGTCAGGAAGCTCAGCGAAAAAATGATTTGCCTTCACAATGCACCTGTCCCCATAAGTGCCCTTGCCAGGGCGCAACGGGAATCGAACCGATTTGCTTGATGCTGGTGCCACTTGAATTTCTTGGCTCGTGGAAGTCTGGCCATGAATGGCAAGTTGCTGAAACTGTTGCTGGACTTGTCCAGAGCTCACCTCTGCCACAGGCTGTGAGGATGAGCCAGGTCCCGATGGGGATGGTGAAACCACCGGGGCTTGATACTGGACATAGGGGGCTTGGTGCAGCTCGGGAACTGTTCTAGATGGACCTGGAGGAACATTTCGTCCAACATTACCTCCCCTATGCCCACCATAGTATGGCTGTGGCATTCCACCTCTGGAGCGGGCGCCACCACGTCCCTGGTACTCACCACCTCGTCCCTGATATTCACCACCACGTCCCTGGTATTCACGCGGGTGATACTCGGGTGGCCCACCACCAGGGTGATGTGGCCCTGGTCCTCCACGGCCCTGATAATGTCCACCACGACCCTGGTGTTGCCCACCACCACGGCCACCCTGTTGAGGCACCCAGCCACGTCCTCCCCCAGGTTGTTGAGTTCGCTCAGGCCGCTGTGAACCTCCTGAAGACTCTCCAGAAGTTTCTCCAGAACCGCCAGGGCCAGTTCTCTTCTTCCTCACCATGATGGGCACTGGCATGACAGGAATACATCAAGACTGAGATTGTAAAAGTATAACTTATCAAAACTTAACATGAAGGTACGGCTATATCGGTATTTTTTAGATATATATGCTGAGGCTTTAACTAAGTAATCAGTTCACCCGCATATGAGCACTGGACACCTGAAAGAACAGATGTTCCTTATCTCACAAAGCAATTAAACCTCCCGTTCCACATTAAGCGCTTAGCGTAGATCGACAAGCTAAAATGATCACAAAAACAGTCGCAAATGGTCAAGCTCTCATTGGATCAGCTCACAACCAGCTAGAACCGGACAAATCAACCGACAGACCCCCACAAAATCCACGAGCGCCCTCTCGAGCTCGTTCATTTTCGAGCACCAACACCGCCGCCCCGGAAACGGTCGAACGCTAAGTTACACACCCCACACTGAGGCAGCAGGCGAAAAGCAGCAGATCTAGCGGATTGCGGGAGGGAGCGATACCTGAGCAGGCTCGGCAGACGGCTGCGCGAGGGATGGGAACGGAGCGGGAGTGTTAAGCTCCCAACTCCACTAATGGTGCTCTCTACTGCCGCAGCGCTGCTGGTGTGCTGGGTGCTTCGCTGCGTGCCCACGACCACCACCTCTCCGCCTTTTTTTGAGGAGGGGGACGGGGAAGGCGACGGCCGCTTGTGTGGTTAATTAGCGGCAGCGGGTGCGGCTCACTGGAGAAAGCGCCGAAGCGAGGGGCAGGCAAGGCAGCGGCAGGGCTGGGTGGGCTGGGTGCCCGTGTCAGGGTCAGCCTTCGCCGTGGACCCGGCGACCCGTTCCGAGCGGGATTAGTACTGGAGAACGTGGGACGGATGCCACTGACGGCGTGGGGCCGAGGCGGCCAAGGACACCTCGGGCGCCACGCCACCGATGGGGATTAGTGGGGCTAATCAAGCGTTTTAGGCGCAAAGGACAGTGGGGGACGGGTGTCAGGAGTGGATTATCGTGCCCCCCCTCGCCCTGTTTTTGCCCAGGGCCCAAAGACGTTTCGGTTGCTGATTGGATCGCCCCGCTCTCGTGTCCCGTCCGCGATCATACCGAAGCATCAGACCGAGTGAAATACTCACGTATCGGCCACCGATGCACATGCGTCAGAGCGTACGGCGTGAACCAAAAGTAACAAACGATCACGGATCCATCAATGACCGTGAGTTGCCAACGGCGACTGCTATGCTCGTAATTTGGCCATGTGGGCACGGTGGTTCGCCGGTGGTGGGTCGCTGTCAATGCAGTCCCGTTTCGGCTAAGCCGTCCAGGCCCGTAAGAGGCAAGAGGACGAGTTAAACACAAACGGGCGCCTCTCGATGCTCGCAGCAACCATTAGCCTGCAGGAGTAGCATTTGCTAGCGCACCCAACGTCCAACGAGCACAGCTGCACAGGCCTACTACTACGGCCACCCTACCGGATCAAAGGCTGATCGGTTCCGCATACGGGGCGCACGCGCCAGTGCGTGGGCCACCGTTAAACTGTTCAAAACGCTGGCCCACCGGCCATGGCCCATGGTCCTGTCCCCACGCGATGACACGGCGATCCCACTGGCCGCACGGGCCCAGCGCGCAGCGAGTCGGGGTGCCGAAACAGCGGGTCGCGCAAGTTGCCCGCTGGATGTACTTGGGGATAGGACGCTGTGGGCCCCGGCTGCGAGGGCCGTACTGGGCGCGCGACCAGCCGTTGCTCTGGTGGGCCCGCGGCCCGATGACGGGGACGGTGTGGAGCCCGCGGTACGGGGTGTGGCTGGGCGGGGGCCTTTCGCTTTCGCGTTAGGGCCTCGTTTAGTTCAGTGAATTGGGAAGAAAAACACTGTATCAGAATTCCAGTGGCATTTCGTTTGTATTTGGTAAAAATTATCCAAATTTTGACTAACTAGGCTTAAAATGTTCGTCTCGCAAAGTACAACAAAACTATGCAATTAGTTTTTTATTTCATCAACATTTAGTACTCCATGCATTTACCGACATTTTGATGTGACGGAGAATCTTCTTTTTGTATAGTGAAATTTGGGGAGAATCGGAAAACTAAACCAGGGGCAGGATAGGCCACAGTGCCCAGTGGGCTGCCTCGGGCCTCACGACCAGAATGACACAACAGGCCGCGGCCGCCCGGCCTTCTCCAACGCCTGCGCCCCTGTTGATTGTAGCGCCGGGACGGCGAGACACAGCACAGCAGCGGCGCTCTAGCCTCTAGTAGCAGGTGGCGCTCGCAGACGCAGGGCTGCAGGAATCGACGAGCCGCATCGTGCTCGTATAGGTGGCGCCGTGATGCTATCTACTGCTCCGTCCGAGGGAAACACGGTTTTCTTTAGGAACAGAGGGATACAGCGGGTATCACGTCGATCGTACGCCAGTGTCTTGGTTTTGGTGGAAGGTCGAGACAGTTCTTCCTCGTCTCCGTGCTTCAGAGTTCACATCGGGGGTGGGGCGGGGCGCACCGTGAAAAAATTTGCTGGGGCCACCGGTGGTCCGGTGCAAAAGAGAGTGTAGATCGGTGCTATGACTGTTAACGGGCTGCATTTCGTTGTCACCACGATGTTTGTTGCAAAGCGATGAATTCGGTGTTGACGATATGTCTAACAACGACGAACACCCACTACCTGTCACTGCATTAGCACCTTGCCTTTAGCACTCACAAAAAAAATAATTTGGTGAGTCATGAAATAAAGACAGTTTGTGTCTCTCGAAGGCTCGAAGCCACTGTTCCAAATGATGTTTCCTCTCATCTTTCACGGAAAGGAATGGCTACCCAATAAAAACAAAGAAAATGAAGCTTTTTGTCACGACTTTTAAATCTAGCTGTCAATGCTTCTTCACCTTTTATTATAAGAGAACAAAAGGTCACCCGGTGAGTAAAGAAAATGAAGCCTAGTCAAAAGAAACAAGCAGCATCTTTCCTGCTGACATTGTCACACATGGCCTTTTCAGACTAGCCTCGCTGATTTTCTTCACCACTTTAGAATCTTTTTTTTCAATGAGTTTTTTTTTCATTTTAATTGATCTTTCGCCTCGTAAACTTCTATAGTTTTTTCTTGATTGTCATACACTTCATGGTACTCTCGTTCGATTAAACTAAGGCCCTGTTTGGTTTGCTTTTGTTAAAGTTTAAATTCCATCACATCAATGTTGTCTCAAATGCATGGAGTACTAAATGTAGACTAATTGCATGCATGTTGGCACAGATTAAGAGTAATTTACGAGACGAATCTATTAAGCCTAATTAGTCCCAGATTGAAAACTTTTTGTCAAATAAGACGAAAGTACTACAGTGTTTGTTAAACTTTAACACCCAAACCAAACACCCCCTGAGATAATAGATTCATGAGACAAATTAACAGAGGCTGTGCCATTGCGAAAAGAAAGGAAGTTGACCTTTTTTCGGCGGGGGAGCAAAAAGAAAGGAAGTGAATATGCAACACTAGTAGGAGAAAGATATCTTCAAAGAACAGTGCAACTAAAATTGTGTTTTTTTTAAAGATCCAGTTGCCTGGGTTTAATAAACAGTAAGATAAGAAGAAGGTAACATACAACAGTTGGTTACAAGCACGAGCGGCGCTCCCAACGGATATTTTGGTTTGCAAAGGCTAATAACTCACTACCTAGTCTGGACTACTATTAGAGGTTTGAGAGGTACCCTTTCCGCCAAGTACAAGTAATGACTAGTATCCTTAATTTTCATGAACATAGCCTTTGCTGACCTCTTACCGCATGATGACAGCCAACCTAAAGTTTACTTAAAATCGTTTGAAATTGTGTTTAATGATAGTGCACGGCTGGACGCCCACACTCATATGCCAATGTGTCTCGATGGGTTGGACAACTCAAAAATCAAATAGAATTGTCCCTTATATCTATAAGGTGAAATTATGTTTACTAAGCGGACGCCAATAGCGGACTCAATGCTCGAATGGAGCCCGAGTAAGGATCAAGACGCCAACGACATTATGTATTTTTGAACGACATATAATATGGTGTGCTTTAGTACAAAGTTTTTGTTGTAGCTTTAAATTTGTTAGGATCTACAGTGCTCGGCTCACTGCCGCTGCTACAGTGCTCATCCATACCTGAATTGGGCCCATTTGGCCTATAGGGCTGTTACAAGTAGTACCGTGTGCACCAAACAAAGGACCATTCTAGATCTTGGGCCTTGTTCGGCTGGCTAGCTCCCAGCCAGCCAGCAGTGCTTTTCTCTCACACTAATTCAGCACCAGCCAGCAGTCACCAGCCAGCCGGCAGTATTTTTCTCTCACAACAAATCAGCACCAGCCACCAGCTACCAGCCAGCCGAACGAGGCCCTTAATGAAAGCGAAAAATAACAAAAATATGAACCACCACGAGCTTGATCATCAATAACCGGATGATAAGAACCAATTAGCAGTTAGCATAGCATGTAGTGAAAACTCTATATACTCCAGCCAACATAAAATAAATTAATTCTTAGAATCATCTTTAAATCAAGCTATTTTAAAATTTTTATCGTTTTGTCAGGAAGTATAAGAGACACGAAATAAGTATATTATGAAAATATATTTCATGATGTATTTGTTGATAGTAATTTGATGAAATAAATATTAATGTTTTTTCTATAATTTTAGTAAAACTTAAAATAATTTGACTTAAGACAACTTTAAACATTGATTTAGTTTAGAACAAATGAATTATTGACACCGTTTTTTAGGAAGAAGAAATGAAATGGCCCCAATATAGTAGCTTATATTACCGTGCACTTCCCATAGCTGTTTCTCGTAGGGTGTGCTTGATTCATAGATATAGCTAGCAGCGGATTCAGAAACTATCTTGGGTCAATGTTTTTTTTTCACGCGAAATACATGAGTTCGATTCAGAGAGAGAGAGAAAAGAAAGGAATCTCATAAACTTTTGCAATTTCATAACTTTCATTTGCACTTTCTAAGTAGCTCGGTTGTGATTTTTTCTTGTCTAGGATCGGGGTTGTAGCATAGGCAGCCCGAGGCATAGATCCGCTAGTAGGCATAGCCATAGCAGGTCAAAATTAATGTATTTTAAAGAATTTTAAGACATAATAACGTAAAATAAGGACTTAAGAGTATAATTACACAAAATAAAATTATAATCATAACCTTTAACCTTGTATTTTTTTTTTAATGTCATGAATCATATCTTCTCGCATGCAAACAAACAACATCTTTTCTCAGCCAAGCTAATAAGATACAATCAGCCAAACTGTAAATCATTGCATATGTCGAAGCCTGATCCAATGAAAAGTGGCTCAACTGATGCAAGCCAAACTAGATCATATAAGCAGCTAATTATAGATTCTTAGTCACTGTCTCGCTGTCAACCAAACACACTATTATAAGACGTAATAATGCCGGAAGCAGTCACACCACTCTTAAGTAGTCGCGTTGCGCGCTGGTACACGTCGAAGCTTCATACATACCCTCATGCAAGACGGGCATGTGCGTTTGGTACACTTGTGAGTGGGAAGTTATAACTGGTGTGCAGGATTCCCCGTCATCAGTATCGTAACGAAGTTAGCTGTGTTAAATTGTCAATCGCAAAATCCCAACTTGAAGCGCGTAAAGTTTAGGTTTTTTTTTCCTCAACAGAAAAACATCGAGTCTGATAGAAGTAGACCGAAGAAAGAAAAGAGTTTATTTTTTTTTAATCTTGGGCTGCTAGTACATACTAGTATATCTCATTCAAGGTAAAACAGCGTATGTTGGACTGAGTTTTTTTTTCAAAAAAAGCGTATTTTATTTTAAATAGAAAAAATAAACAAGCCGTTTGCAAAAACTGAACTGTTGCTCCACTAGAGATGAGACAAGAAGATACCGTTCCGAGGCAAGAAAAGATGTCATTTACTGACACGACGGTGCAAAGCGGACCGGGGCGCGCGACGTGACAGTTCGCTTGACGCAACGTTTAGATGCCAAAAATTTTACCAAAATTTTCAGATTTTCCGTCACATCGAATTTTTAAACACATGTATTAAGCATTAAATATAGATAAAAAATAAAACTAATTACACAGTTTAGACGAAATGGACGAGACAAATCTTTTAAGCCTAATTAGACCATGATTGGACAATATTTACAAATAACAACGAAACTGCTACAGTAGCGTTTCGCCAAAAAAAATGCCAACTAAACAGCCCCTCCCTGGGGACTGACATATGGGGCCCCGTACCTTGTGCTGCGGGCGGCGGACGGGACCGCGTCAAATGACCCGTGAACCTGCGGGCGGGGCCAGGGCCCAGGCCCCAGGGCAGTCGTCGCCGACGTGTCAGCCGGCACGGCGCGTGTGCCCGCGCTCTATCGCTTGTCAGGCCGCTCAGAGCTCGAAACGTGTCCCACAGGGGGCGGGTGACCCCACCTGCACGACGGCGTACTATGGGCGCTCGCAGCTCTGGTGGACTTTGGTGCTGTGTGCGCACAGTGTACGTACTGCTGTACTGCACCCCGACCCATAATGCCGTGGGCCCGCCGCGACCTCCCTCATCCACGCGTGGTTTTGGTTGCTACTGTACGCACGGACTCGAGCCGAGCCCTTCATTCCCCCACCCGCGATGTCACGGCCTTGCTGCTGCGCTTGCCGCCATGGATGATGGGCCCATCGCATGGCGCCCCGAGGCGAAAGATCCACCAGGTATCCAACGCCTCTTGGATAGCGGTAATGGGCACGTTACTATTCCGTGCGACGCAAGTGCCAAATGGGCAAATGGCTGTCTCTTTTTTCTATTGTCGGCAGCTCTCGTTCAGGTTTGGTTACTGCTGTTTTGGCTTGTGCGTTTGTTGCGTGCGTTTTGGATGTTGCTGTTGTGTGTCTTGTCTTTTGCGAATACAGTAGTCGTTTCGAGAATCAAAACTGCTGTAGAAACTGGCTGATAAACCAAGATTTGAAATAATCGTTTTCATGAGTCACGCTGTGCTCGATAATGATTAATGATGTGCTTACATAAAAAGCCTGTTTAGTAACCGCTAGAGAATGGATGTGAACCTGTGAAGAGGTGCTAATGGTTCATGTACATCTTCAACCAACTATCGAACCATCTATTAACAGGTTTTAATCAAAAAATCCCTGATAAGCTAGCTAACAGTCAGTAACTTTTTAACCTATTGTTAGTACTGCTAGTGGATTAAAAATAGAGCTTATTGCTCTGTGAACGTCCACATAGAGCAGTGTGTAAGATGAGACGGGCGGTAGAATCAATCAAGAGATTAATGGTAAGCTTTCAAGACGAGATGGGTATGCATATGCTGATATGCAGATATGCTTCATGTGTGTACCCGGCGGACCAGTGAGTATGGAGCGGGGGGGCATGGAGAGCGCCGATCGTGAACAGCTGTGGCATGCATGGGCGTCCAGGCAGCCCAGCAGTGTGAAAAAAGACGATCCATCCATGTCTCGTAGCTGTGCTAACAATGGCATTCGGTCCTCCGAGGTAGCTGGTGCCATTCTCACATTCTGCTTGACTGGCTCCACACCTGTTTACAGGCTGCTGCTAGCTTGTTTCTATCGGTCAAGCTACGCTCGGCAGGTGGCTGAATAGGCCACTGCATTCGCCGCACCCCACGCGTTGTTTATCCCCTATCATCACTAACCGCAGGGTTTAGTTCACTGATGACGGGTGACGACGACGCGACCCAAAGCAGCTAGGAACAAACTGAGCAAGGACTCAGGAGCTATAGAACGATCCGGTCGACGAACTGTTCCTCGAGGGCCCGAGGCCCGAGCGCGCGCGGTCGCTGTAGTCTGTGGGCAGGCAACAGTGTAATGTGAAGCCCGGTCGGCCGGCATGGCATGGGCGTGCGCGACCATGCGAACAGGATCACAGGTCGCCGACACAACAGGAAGGGACCGACGTCCACGAGCGCGCGCGATTCCTCCATGCCGCATGCCGGCAGCCCGGAAGGCCGCGGTCAAAAGAGGCCCGTCCCGACCCCGCTTAGCGGCGCACAATCATGCACGCGAACTGTGCGATGATCTGACGGGACGACACGGCCGGCCGGGCAGATGCACGCGCACGCACAGCAGACAGAGCCGCTGCCCGCAGCAGCAGAAGCGAGGAAAAGGCAAAAACCGGAAGCGGGCAGGGCAAGAGGGGACGGTCGCCGAAGCGAGACGAGGAAGGGGGAGGGAGGGCACGGACACGGGCGTACCTTGATGGGCGCGCCCGTTGTTCTCCACCCGCATCGCCATGTCAAGGTCACACATCGTCCTCGTCCACGCCGCGCGCCAAAGCTGAACGCAGGACGCTGGGCACGAGCCGGCAGCCGGATCGCGGCCACTTCCGTTCCCTCGTCTGTCTGCCGATCGAGAGGAAGAGCTGCTGGTGCCTGGTGCCTGGGGCTGGGGGTGAATCACGAGCGAGGAGATGCCGGGCGCCGGGGTCTTATTGGTGGCTGGGCGAAGCTAGCGATGGCTGGCTGGCGCTGCTAGGGGGAGGAGGGAGGAGGACTGGAGGAGGTCCGTGGTGGGTGGGGCTCCCTGGCCTCGTCGTAAGCAAAAGATATCGGTGATGTAAGCTTCAAGATATGCCCAATTATTGCCGCTGGCGCCCCGAGAAAAATATTGCGCCGGTGCAGGTGCTATGCGGCTTCCATTTTTGCGAGTTGCGGCTACTGCTACCTCGTTGGTAATGGTGTGGATGAGCAATCACCCATCAGAGCGATTAGCCATTAGCCATTAGCTGATCGATGTGCGAGCTTTAGCTTCCGTTAGGTGGAAGGGCCCCCCCCATCTCTCCAAATGGGGCTGCCACTATAGATCGATCATATTCGCCATTAAAAATAACACATCATGGTTGGTCAAGAGGAAACCTTTGCTAAATAAGGTGATCGGCTGATCCTAGTTACCAACTATGGTGCGTCGAGATGACCCAACATATATTTTTTTGTTTAGCAAGATTTGCACTTAGTAGCGTAGTCCCAGCTAGCGAAACAAACAAGACAGCACTAGCAAAAGTTTATAGAATCTCCGTCTAGTCATCTGATCAGATCATTGGTCAGCCAAGTTGAGATCTAGTCAGACATTTGAGTAATCCGACGCGCAGCAGTAGTTATCTGAAGTGATGTGTAGGCGATCGATCGTTCACCTAAAATAAAATTGCGCCGCACGAAGAGTTGCAGCTGCAGCCGATGACCTGTTGGAAAGGGATTGATTTGGTCTCATATGGTCTGGAAGCTCATCCGCTTGTCGCCACGGCATCGATTGCTCGGAATTGCCTGGCATTCCAATGAAAGAACATTGTATATATGGCTGGACTGGTGGTTGAGTTCTTTTATGAAAGACTGCAAACTTGACACCTCCTTAAAAGACAAGGTTGTGTATACATCACATACTTAGCCATTTCAGGAACATATATAGTTTTTATTTAAAAAAGTCTTTGTTGCCTTTTTTTTCTTTTGTGAATCACAATATTTCCAGGCATTTAGCTCATTTGTCCTAATAGGATATCCGAGGGACTATACCCCATTGTTGTGAAAACTATGTTTTTGTAGTAAAAAATGACAATATCCTGGGGAGTTTAGGTTTCATTGTCGCCACAATAAAAGTTTGATAAAATACGAAATAGTAGAAATGGACACACACACACACACACACACACAAAAGATAGATACAAGCCTCAAAAGCCCACGACCAGGAACTGAACTTCCTAATGGGCCGCGGTCCAGGATCAGACACGTGTCTAACAAATGGGCTCATCTAACCATAACTACAGCCCAGTAGTTTTGCAGGCTCTGTGCCTCTGCACCTTCTTTGTGCATGTCCAAGACCATGTCTACAGGCTACAGCAGTGTGCTTCGCAGGTTGCAGTTTTTCTTTTTCAGAACACAAAAGAATACGGAGTTGCCGACAAAGATTGAGCCGAAATATCTGTTCAACAAGCTCTTAGCCTTGCTGAGTTTGCTCAGTTTGTTGCTTGCCACATGTTAATACCAGCGGTACCTTTCAAAAAAAAAACAGCGGGACGGGATTATTTGGATAGCGGTGGAAGGATTTTTGGAATTATTGTATACTTGTTCATCTTTTCGATCCCTTCTCTCTAAACTCGCTCTGCTATTTAACCGATACCACACCTCCTAAACAGCTAAGGCGCCTCAGTTACATTGGCGGCCTTGCCCTGTCCATGTATACATCCAACATTTGTTGGGCCTCCTCTTCAGTCCTCGGCCCATCCCGTGCATCTAGACTTGCCTCCACATGTTCAGGACTGCTGACATTGCCTCTTCTTGAGATACAGCTTGATCCCAGCACAAAAGAGAATTGTTGTTGCACAACCTTCAGATCTTCCTAAGTTGCTAGATTCTCAGACCATCCTGACCACTCGATCAACACTTGATGAAATGGAGACAAGATGTGATTTGCCCAACATTTCTGTAGGACATGTTTAGAAACGCGTAAGAGCTCAATGTCATTAGAAACAGATGTGCCAGTGCGGCAGTGCCCAAGCAAGGTGTCCCACTTAGGCTCCGTTGAATTCTTTCGAAACAGGCCGTTCCGCGCCAGGAACGGTTCCAGTGTCCGTTCGGCTAGTAATGATTCCCCAGAAACCGAACAAGTAGTCAGAATCCAGTAAGAACTGAAATATTTGAAAGTGAGTTTGTCCAAACACGCCTTAGTCGATTGAGGGAAGCCACTGCACGTAGCGCACATCATATATCACATTAGCTAGAATAATAGTTGTCCCATGATCGGGTGCTAGCTCTGCCACGGTGCTCGCCGTGTCAGTGTTAGAATGAAAAAAAGAAAAATAATAAAATAAGATTAGATAAATTTCTTCGTTATTTACAGTATGTTTAGCATAAACATATGTCATCTGGAAAGGATGAATGCTGTTGGGACCCGTGTATAACCTATGGCATTAGCTAACAAAATGCCTTGGGATGTTTTTGGCTTGTGGCAAGAAAAAATGTACCAAGAAGTTTCCATCAATCATATATTCATGATGTGACTGTTGGGAAACAATAACCCTAATATTATTGTGGGCTCATACCAAATACTAGTATATCCTTGAAGGGTTAAGACTATATAAAGGAACCTATACCGATCTATAATAAAATAAAAGATACGAGTTCCACAGTATACCTACGTCTCCTGTGTGTTCTTGTGTATTATTTTATAGATTAGACAAGCGAGACGGAATCGATCTACAACTTCTACACGTCTCTTTCTTAGGACCAGGAACGGAACACGGATCTGACAATCCGTAGATAGGCCGATTCTTAACACGTTATCAGCACCTCTTCCATCTGGTTGAATTTGTTCCTATACTACTTTCATTGATTTGATCTCTTTTTTGTGGTGCTAATCATCACCGATCCGGTCGTGGGCTATTCTTAATTTGTTGATGATCCATGCGTATACTAATCATGGATTGGTTCTTGTTTTCCATCTGGATTGAGCACTACGACACCTACTGGCCACGGGCACGCATGCACCGTCGGCCACGGCCTAGGGGAAGGACGACTCCTCGATTAAAAGCTTAATAGCTAGCGCATCAACAAGTACACGCGTACATGGATGCGAAAGCCACGGTCGCAGCCATCCTCGTCGACCTGCGTCAACAAGACACGATGAAATCCTATATTTTATTTGCCTTTTGATACAATCAAATCAATCTCTATTTTGATTTTGCTAATCATAGATTGGTTTTTTTTATACGACTCGACGTCATCTCGATTCGGCAACACGCGAGCCATGACCATCGTCAGCCATCCACGCCGCCACGTGCCAGCGTGAGCGGCCATATATGGATCCGATCTGCTTCGTCGATCCTGCTGACACGGAGTCTTGTCTCCAGTGCCGTCGTCCCATCTTTGTGGACTTAATTAGCCCTACCTGATAATTCTATATTTTATTTATTTATTATTTAGATCAATCTAGCACATATGAATAACAGATTGATCCTTTTCTACCTGAATCTTGTGCACACGGAGGTATTGTGATCGGCGGCATATATCACTCGACCGATCCCCAATGTCGCTCGTCGGCGTGGATGTGCACAAACGCTCGGCATCGAGCATGCTACCTCTCTCTGTTATCGATCTGCACTGCAGCGATATGTGTGGTCGTCATCGAGCGACAGATCTACGACAATGTCAAATGCTCTACGCAGTATGTATCTAGTAACCACTGTCCTACATGTGACATAGATTAAATTGGCATCCTCTACAAGGTATGAATAAATTGCATCTTGAAGAATGCATTTGTCTTGACCACCAAAGTTGGGCAATTATTAGTTCGTCGCAGACTATTTTTCTTTATGGTCTATAATTGATGTTTATATCAAATAAGACTGACTTGCACTTGCCGCCCGCTGCCGGTAATTTGCATATCCTATCATTTGCACTCTGCTATGCCATGCTGCCACCTGTAGCCTCCAGGACCTTACTATGTGACTGCATAAATGACTTAGGCTGTGTTTAGTTGGTGCTGTAAAATTTTTGGAAGCACAGTAACTCTTTCGTTTGTATTTGACAATTAGTGTCCAATCATGGACTAATTAGGTTCAAAAGATTCGTCTCGTGATTTACAACCAAACTGTGTAATTAGTTATTTTTTTACCTATATTTAATGCTTCATGCATGCGTTCAAAGATTCAATGTGACGAAGAATCTTGTAAAATTTTTGGAAATTTGAAGTATCTAAACACACCCTTAACGGTATTTTTTTTCGCTGAAAGGTGGCTACTGAGCAGCACGCCTGCGAGGTGTTCACGCAAGCGTTGACCTAGTGAAGGCAACCTCATCTGTATCATAGTACACGTGGCTGGAAGCTGCTGTACCCTCCATGCCCATAGAACATAGACCGCTAAATTTTCTAGATTTATGAGCTTTCATAAATTTCATGTTAAAATGGTTTAGACCCCATGGAAGTTTATATTGGATTTATGTTTTCCTTGCATTGATTGTATGTGAATATTATATGGAATTATAATTCTGAAGTATTACCAAGGCCAATATAAATAACCTAACACATGTGCTTGGAAAATTCTAGGAAATAAATGAAATATGTATGGCTACATAAGACCATTTTTTCTTACTCTAGCGCTCTCTTTTAATGCTTTGGTTTATTTACCATAAGTAACCTGAAGAAAAATCATTACACGAGACTTGTTGGTATATCACACAACTGAATTTGGGAATCTTTTATAAAAAAGAGAATTAATACCTCGCCTAGGCATATTTGCCAAATGTGACCTGAAGTCAACATGTTGCCCTTGTTTCTCTGCTGCGGAATAAGCATGAGATGCCATCATAATTGAGGTTTGTTTCAAAGCAACGTTACGTGACTTTAAGCTAATATATTCCCCTAGGCAACATAAAGTTGCTACAAAAGTACCGAAGGAATTAATATTCTGAGTTTTTTCCTAATTAGTGCGAAAGCACAATACTTCTTCCTGATGAAGAAAGTTGCATGTCCTTCCTTAGACTAATGAAGCCCTGAAGTGCATATCAAATCTCAGAATAATTAGAGGTACCCACAGTTGCTGAAATGACAGTGGGCATTATCTTAGGAAACTGTTGTATAGTCTACAAGTACAGTAAGACGAATTATATGGTGGAGTGACTTCTCTACGCAATAATATGATGGCTAGTAGTCCCCGTTCATGCCACACCTCAAATAATTTATTAAGATCTACCTGTCATCTGCCAGAAGATGGAAAGCAGGCAACAAGAATGAATCTCACATCACAATAAAGTTGGAAACTAATTTTTGGATATTAATTAATTATCGGTTATAGCAGTCATCCTAGGCTCTGAAAGGCCATATGGATCTCGATGATCTTGACAACTGCATATGTTTCTTAGATGTACCTTTTACCAATGAAAAGTTGCGCTATTAATTGAGAGTTTATCCCAGAAGGATATTGGTCACTATTGCTTTTGCGAAGCAGCTGTTTTTTTTCTTAAGTCAATGACTTTGCATTAAAATAATATTTCCTAGATAAAAAAAAAATCATTGGCTTCTTTTCATGTTGAACAATGAATTGATCCAGGTCATACTCTATATAGAACATGGAATATGTTGTAATAAATATAATGACTCAATTTTTTCTATGTGGTATGAGTAATTGGGTCAAATTTGGGCACTAAAAAAAAGAGCTAGACTATGAAATAACTCTGTATCCGAAATTTATGCTTGGCAACCATGGCTAATTGTCATATTCTTGTTGTATCATACTTATGCACACCAAGCTTAACGCGTTTGAAAGCGTAATGCCGCCATTAGTTGTCTTTTCTCATGCATAGACCTAGAAGGTCAATATAGGTAATGGACAGATTGATTGTCAATTATACAACAATTGGTGAGCATTAGCCCCTGAAGGATTGTTATGGCTAAATTGTAGGTTACGTCAGTAGCTATAGGTGTTAAGTCCAGAAGACTGCATATGCATTTGTTGAAACCAAGAACTTGCAGAGCAATAATTTATAATTCACCAGAAGTTATGGACTCAACAAGAAGTTGAGGATATATATATATACTCCTCCTGTAGAAGGAAATATATGCAGTATTCATGCAACTGCATTATGAAGTCCAAACTCACTGCATATAGTAATAGACCCCCTAACAAAGTGCGTAATATTTTCCCAAATAAACCACCACTAAAGCATACATATACACCACTAGAAGTTGATGAATGGGGAATTTTAGTATGCTATTAAATATCTCGGCATTAGGGGGAGATGAAAGCCCATATTATGAAATGCCTTGATATTTATGAATCAAAACACACAAATCCAAACTAAACTAGTTGTTTAGTTACACTCCTCTATTCTATAGTATGGAGTTATGCCAGATAACTATTTGTATTGATGAGGAGCAACCAGATTGGTTAAAATCTAAATGAATGCTTCTACCCGAAGTAGATGTGGATATACCCGGGATTAATTTTATATCCATTTGACATTGACATTTGGATCAAATCATGCGGGGACGCCTGCAAGTAAGATCTAGTGGCCTAAGTCACAAGCATATGCTCATGAAGCAAGCTCACTTATATGTGATATAGCTCCTCTCATACTCTTGTAGAGAAATCATCCTGCTAGTGAGTTACCTCACGACGAGGTTCATCCTGAAGATGAAAATCCTAGCAATGCGCGCGTCTTATAAAGCTAGGAAAACGAAACAATAATGGATCTATCATTTTGGGAAATAACGAAGATTATTATTAAGATGTATAAAGTCAGAAAATATATGTCGACATTTGTTTGCCTCTATAATTACTAAATTAGTCTCTTTGGTAGAACCCAGATCTGGAATAAAGTCCATGGCAAGAGTGCTTAGAGTTCTCATATCAGGTCAAATGAAACATGCAATTGAGGTTGAACCAAAAATCACTAAGTGGATATCTTGAACCTGATGTTCGGATAATTATGGGTCATCATTGAATATTGGGTGGTGAAAAGTGATGGTTCAAAAGGTCCTAATAGAGACCAGTTCCGACATAAGTTTTACAAAAATATGTTCCGCTATATAATGAATCTGGCTAATGGCTTGAATTAAAATATGCAGTTATGGGATTCTGAAAATCCATGATGAGCAACATTGATATTGTCTTTTATGTGAAATAATCTCCCTATAAGGACCATAACTCCATGAAGGATTTTTCTTGAAGGAATGTATGGTTATAAGTCTGAATGCACCAAAGTAAGTGAATTCCTTGAAAGGAATAAAGACTCATATAAGATCCGAGAAGTAAGAATGAAAAGAGGAACTGAAAGGAACAAAGATATACCATATAAGCACATGGGCTTTTACTATAAGTGTATATATACTTGTGATATAATGCGTTCTCCACCTGAAAATTTGGAGTTGAAGTATCCTATGAAAAAAATGATATATGTGGTGTTACTAGCAATACTTTCTCCATGACGCTAGAAATACAGACGTGTGATGTCTTACTATATATTAAAGATTAAAGATTCTCGAAGAATCCATAGTCAATCCTAGAAGGAGGCACAACTATTATGAATCGTGAAAATTATAATAATATAAGAATAATGATTATTAATCACATCCGGAAGATATGTGTCATTGCTACTTTAAGTTGCACAAACACGCATCCTGATATATGCATGCTAGAATATAATATTTTCTATCTCAATGTTCTTGAAGAATAGCGAGACAAATGTCATGAAAACGAAATATTGTGGAAATCTTATAATATCACTGGCACTATCCACATTTATATTTATTTCCAAATAATGGTTAATGTCATGGAAATGAATTACTTCAACAGATATCGTCATCAGGGGGAGTATTTATGAGATATTGATTATCATTCACGAACATTGAGATCCAGGCACCCCTGCAGGCAGGTCCCCAGCCGCCCTGGCCCCGGTGCCCCCACTCCGCCGTGGCAGCAAGCCAGCGAGAGTGCGGCAGGTAGGCAGGTGAGATCCAGCAAAATTCCAGATCCCTACTCCGTAGCATGAATTTCAAATTTTCCATTATTCATTGAATTTTACTTTGCAATTGCAACATTTCATATCTCAGGGTACGTAAGTTAGAATGCTAGAATGGAAAGATATTATGGCAAGAAAGATGCATCAAAAAGTAATGCCAGAACTAGAGAGCCTTCTCCACTATGAATGGATATTATCAAGACTGAATGAAGAAATAAAATGAATAATGATTGGATGGATAATAGGTTGATATCCTATATTTAGCAGGATTTGTTTGCATCGATTGAAGATGAAATTTTTTTAAAGCACTTTTGAGGCTTAAACCATATTTAGCGGGATTTGTCTTCTATGAACTATGTTATATCTAATAGTCTACGACTAGTAAGATTTCTAGCATTATACTAGTTAGCCTGGGGCGCAGCCTGTTTCTGGATCCGCCACTGATCATACACATTAATTACCTTTGTGTGTAGTATATATGCATGCATGCCTTCAATATATGCATAAATATAGATAATGGAGCTCTTTCAAAAATGGAGTCTATACAACTCTCTCTGTATATGTGCTGCCAAAGTTCATGCGTTGTGCAGCTGCATGCATATACACACATGCATATATATTTTTTTGAAACGAAACACATGCATATATGTACATGTCTACAAATATACTGTATTTATTTACCAAGGCTGTTGTTATCAGCAACGCAGAAGTCCTGGAGCTGGGTCGGATCAGTTGCCAGACCACGGGGAACTGAAGCAAAAACCCACAACCGCTAGCACTGCAAGCAGTGTAGCAAAGGCACGGGAAGCCATGGCAAGGAGTTTTTGCTACTGGTGATGAGTGCTCGTTCGAGCTGCTTAGCTTTTGCTCTCCAACACTTGCCAGGGCAGTGTTCACCCACCAGTCGTGAGATTCTTGACACACAGTATCACTTGCGTAACAACTGTCAAACCAAACAGGCATGCAGCCACTAGCCAGTCAGATACTCAGATTGCCCTCCATTTCACTTCTGCCAGATTTGGCTCTAACGGTGTCAAACTGCGTGTCGGTGTTCGGACCAAGGGGGTCCTAAACCAACGAGTAAATGCTGCGTGACTCTTTCCTGGATGGTGATGCAAGGAGAACACACGGGGGTTTATCCTGGTTCGGGCAAAAGGAGGCCCTACGTCCAGCGGGGAAGAGAGGTTTGTATTTCCTTGCACCGGGGTGCTCGTGTAGGGGTTACAAGCAGGCGAGAGAGGGTGTCGAGCCCCAAGTCTCAAAGAGAAAAAGGAGAAAGATGGTTGCTTCGCGTTTTTTCTGTGATGCTTCGTGTTTTTTCTTTCCTCTTCCCTCCCCCCCTCTTTGGTTCGCCCTGGCCTGCCTTTTTATAGGGCGAGAGGTGGCCAAGTCGAGGGGAGGCTTGAGGCGATGTTTCGTCGATTCCTGTTGAGTTGACTGTAGCGACGTGGCTTCGGGATGGCCGGCCATCCTGGGTATCCTGACGCGGTACGGGACAAGAGGGTGAAATGACCCAGAGTGCCAGGCCATACCGTCCTTCGAGCTAAGTCGAGCGTTGGGGCCGGGTCGAGGCTGGGTCGAGGTCGGATGAATAAGGCTGAATCCCCGGTATCGCGGGGGACGGACCTTGTCTTATCCTCCCTCGAGGGTGACTGATGGTGAATAGTGCGCGGTATGGTGGATACAGTGACGGCTTTCACCTCCCATCACGGGATGGGCGGTAAAACAGTGAGACTTGACGTGGGTATTGTTCCCGCGTTGACCCATGCCGTAGCCATGTCGGTCGGTGGTAGTAGGTAACCGCATTGAATGCTATGGCTTTTGTCCCGGGTAGGTAAAGAAAGGGCGTCGAGGGGCCGGGGCGCGGTCGAGGCGCCCCGTCGAGCGGGCCTCGTACGAGTCGGAGCCGGAGCGCGGTCGAGGCGCCCCGTCGAGCGGGCCTCGTACGAGTCGGAGCCGGGACGCGGTCGAGGCGCCCCCGTCGAGCGGGCCTCGTACGAGTCGGAGCCGGGACGCGGTCGAGGCGCCCCGTCGAGCGGGCCTCGTACGAGTCGGAGCCGGGGCGCGGTCGAGGCACCCCGTCGAGCGGGCCTCGTACGAGTCGGAGCCGGGACGCGGTCGAGGCGCCCCGTCGAGCGGGCTTCGTACGAGTCGGAGCCGGGACGCGGTCGAGGCGCCCCGTCGAGCGGGCTATCTTTTCTACTGGTTTCGGTTTTTGTTAGTGTTTTGGCGATAGCTGTGGTACCCCCGTACTGTTGGTACCGACAGTAGCCCCCGAGCATTTGGGTGAGTGTGTGATCACTCTCCCAGAGGTTAGTCAGAACTGGAGTCGTAGTGTCGTGATTTTTCCGGTGGGGGCGCGCGAGCGCACCCGCCGGGTGTAGCCCCCGAGGCCTCGGTGGAGTATGGAGACTCCTCCGAGGTCTTGTTTGCGTTCGATTGGGGGACATTTTGTTGCGGTCAAGCCCCCGAGCCTCGTGCGCGCGAGGTCGATTAGGGTCCCGGCCGTCTTTTGCTGTGCGACCCTCGCGCTCCTTTTTTGAAAAAAGGAGGAGGGGTGTAGAATGTCGTACTACCCTCGTTTGGGCCCGAGTTACGACGATCTCTGGTGAGCTGCTAGCGGGGGAATTCGAGTGAGAACCCGTGCCCCGTTCGTTAGGGGTCGGCTAGTGGCCCGGAGGCGCCCTCAAAAATGCCAAGAAGTGGTCGTGTGGATCTCGATTCCCTTCGACAGGATTCGAGGGCTCGATGCCTCCCCCGGAGGGATTCCTACCACAACCTTCTCCTTCGGCCTCGAATACGTCCTGGGGTGCCTCGAGAGCGTGGCTCGAGCCCTTGGCCATGTACGGGCGCACCCTGGGTCGTCCCTAACTCTGTTGCTCGAGGGCAGCTGTCGAACCCCGTTCGAGGGCCAGCTTTCGCTCCCTCGAGACTTATTGCGGGCTTCGCACCCATTTTTGCGGTCGGGACCCCGAGCCTCGCACGCACGAGGTCGATCAGAGTCCCGGCCGTCTTTCGCGACCCTCACGCTCCTTTTTCGAAAAAAGGAGGAGGGGTGGAGAATGTCGCACTACCCTCGTTTGGGCCCGAGTTACGACGATCTCCGGTGAGCTGCTAGCGGGGGAATTCGAGTGAGAACCCGTGCCCCGTTCGTTAGGGGTCGGCTAGTGGCCCGGAGGCGCCCTCAAAAATGCCAAGAAGTGGTCGTGTGGATCTCGATTCCCTTCGACAGGATTCGAGGGCTCGATGCCTCCCCCGGAGGGATTCCTACCACAACCTTCTCCTTCGGCCTCGAATACGTCCTGGGGTGCCTCGAGAGCGTGGCTCGAGCCCTTGGCCATGTACGGGCGCACCCTGGGTCGTCCCTAACTCTGTTGCTCGAGGGCAGCTGTCGAACCCCGTTCGAGGGCCAGCTTTCGCTCCCTCGAGACTTATTGCGGGCTTCGCACCCATTTTTGCGGTCGGGACCCCGAGCCTCGCACGCACGAGGTCGATCAGAGTCCCGGCCGTCTTTTGCGACCCTCACGCTCCTTTTTCGAAAAAAGGAGGAGGGGTGGAGAATGTCGCACTACCCTCGTTTGGGCCCGAGTTACGACGATCTCCGGTGAGCTGCTAGCGGGGGAATTCGAGTGAGAACCCGTGCCCCGTTCGTTAGGGGTCGGCTAGTGGCCCGGAGGCGCCCTAAAAAATGCCAAGAAGTGGTCGTGTGGATCTCGATTCCCTTCGACAGGATTCGAGGGCTCGATGCCTCCCCCGGAGGGATTCCTACCACAACCTTCTCCTTCGGCCTCGAATACGTCCTGGGGTGCCTCGAGAGCGTGGCTCGAGCCCTTGGCCATGTACGGGCGCACCCTGGGTCGTCCCTAACTCTGTTGCTCGAGGGCAGCTGTCGAACCCCGTTCGAGGGCCAGCTTTCGTTCCCTCGAGACTTATTGCGGGTTTCGCACCCATTTAAGACATACCTGGAGATATTTCGTTGTCCGGGCGCGTTTTTTCGGGAGGCGAGACCGGCGCGTTATCGGCGTATGGTTACGACGTGGGGAGCGGCCACGTGCTCAGTTCCTGCGAGATATAAGGAAACGGTTAGGCGAGCGGTTTTATCGCGAGAAACTGCTCCTTACTTTTCGCGCGGCCGTTGGGCTTCCGTCCGAGCATATAAAGCTAAGGCCTTGGGGTCTCCGTTCCCCACCGGTTACTTGCATCCCTGCAATCCTTTGCCCTAGACATCCCCTGCCACATCGCGTTCTCCGCCCGTCTTGCCGCAGCCACCGCATCCTTTTCTCCCATCCCCTTCCGACGACATCGATGGCAGGAAAGAGCCAGATCCTTCCCGCCGACGACTGGGCCGCCTCCTCGGTGACGGAGAGGAGGTTGGAGGAGTTGGTCGAGGACGGGCTGTTGCGGCCGAGGACGAACTCGGCGCGGTCGGAGTGGGTGGCACCGCCCCCCGCCCACCAGGAGCCAGTGCCCCCCGAAGGGTACGTGGTGAGCTTCGTCAGCTTTCATGAGCGGGGGTTCGGCGTGCCGGCGTCGGTCTTCATGCGTGCGCTCCTCCACTACTACCGGGTGGAGCTTCACCACCTTTCCCCCAACGCCGTAGCGCAGGCCGCCATCTTTGCGGCGGTCTGCGAGGGCTACCTTGGGGTGGAGCCACAGTGGAACTTGTGGCTTCACCTTTTCAAGGCCGAGCTCTTCGCCAAGAGGGCAGGGGAGAAAGGCGTCCTGTCCGCAGCCCGAGTGGGGAGCTGCGTGCTGCAAGTGAGATCGGGTCGGACGGATCTATACATCCCGGCCCGACTCATCTCCTCGAACAGTGGGTGGCACGAGGGTTGGTTCTATCTCCGCAATGATGAAAATCAGTTGCCAAGGTACACCGGCCGCGTGCTGACTGCTCGAGAAGAGCACTGGTCGTACGGAGTGCCCGAGGCCGAGAAGACGCGCTTGGATCCGCTGCTGGCGGCGCTGCAGCAGCTTCGCCTTCGGGGCCTGACGGCTGCGGCGGTGGCTGCGGGCTTCCATCGCCGTAGAGTGATGCCGTTGTGCCAGCGTCGTCTCCGCCTGGACCAGATGACTCCGGAGGCGAACCTGGAGGGCACCCGGATGCCCCACGAATCCCTCACCCTTGAGGAGGTTCTCCGGCGGGCTCGCCGGATGGTCGGGAACTTCAAGGCGGAGGAAGCCAATCAGGTTCCCATGAGGCCTACCGAGGGGTGCGAATCCGTGGTACGTATCCCGGGGCTGAGGTATTGCTTTTCTTGTTTTTCTGTGGATTTCGCTGATGTGGTCGAGGCCGGTGTGTAGGATTTGTCGGCGTTGCGGGAAACGCGCCCACCAGTCCCGGAGGACCGGCCTGCCCGGGAGGCTCGACGCCTGCATGCCTCCCAAAAGAAGCAGGCCAAGGAGACGGCCAAGAAGCGGGCGATCCGCAAGGCCAAGAAGGCGGAGGCGTTGAGGAAGCACCGGCGCCAGCAAGCCATCGACGGAGTGCCCCTGTCACCGTCGCCTTCCGAGACAGTCTCGGGGGAGGACGACGGCAGCAGCGATGAAGATGAAGATGCCCTGTCGCGGTATGAGATTGCGACCAGGCTTGGGGATCTCCCCGACATTCGCCCCCTGCTGGAGCCCATCGGGGGGGGGGTCCTCCTCGGTCGTCGTGGTCGAGGAGGTCGAGGGGAAGAAGGTGGAGAAGGGATCTGGCCCCTCGAGGGGAGGGGCCATTTTACCCCGGACCCGGCGAGAGGGGTCGTCGGGGACGTCCGCACCAGCCGGGGCCTCGCAAGCTCCGGCAGGGGTGGAGACGGTGGTACCGGCGTCGTCATCAGCGGCGGCGCCGGTAGGAGTAAGGACCCGAGGCCAGCTGGCCTCGGGAGCACAAAGGGCGCAGGGCGGTGTGTTGGCCGGGGCTCCCAGGAGCGCTCGGCCTGCTGGTGAGGCCGTCGCGGGGCCACCATCGGCCGTCCCGGGAGGCTCGAGCCGCGCAGGGTCGAGGTACTTGGTGCCGATTTCCGGGTAAGTATCTCAACTTGGTTGTCCTGCCTTTCCCAAAGTCCGTCGGCTGACAATTCTTCTCACTTCGCAGGCTGAAGCGGAAGGCGGAGCCAATGGGGCCTACCCCTGTGAAGTCGCTGCGAGCCAGCGCCGTTGTCCTCAACCGGACGGCGGAGCAGGACGCGGCCTGGGTCCGTCAGGTCGAGGCAGCGAAAGGGCGCCTGCGACATCAGCAAGGGTCGGCCGACGCCGCGGCGGTTGCCGGCCCGGAGCCCGCCGTCGAGGGGGCCGAACCGGCAAAGGCGGCGGCTCTTGACGTGGTCGAGGCGGGGCCCCGGCCGTCGGGGACGGCCGAGGCTGCCGTTGCGGTCGCGACGAGCGAGGCACCCGTTCGCGACGCGGAGCGGGCGGGTGCTGACGTGACCAAGGAGGAGGTTGCGTCGGTGTCGGGGCAAGAGACGGTCCTGGCGAAGGGGTCGCAGCCGCGACAAGGCCCGTCGGCAGAGCCAGCGGGCGTGGTGGAGATCGGGGCGGTCGAGCCCCCATCCGGAGCACCCGAAGAAGAGACGTCGGCTCCGGCGGTGCCGACGGTCGAGGCGAGGGTACCGGAGCCGTCGTCGGTCGAGGTGCCGGCCCCGGTGGCGCCGGCGGTCGTAAGTGCCCGCCCTCACGCTCCCCTCGACAACATCTCCCTGGACAAGGGAAAACAAACGATAGGGGTCGAGGGGGGTGAGGTCGCGGACCAGGCCGGTGTCTCGACGGCCGTTGGAGAGGCGGATACCGCGGGCGAGGCCGGTCCTTCCGCGGGACCGGGAGACGCCCCGGCCGGGTCGTCCTCCTCGTGGCCCGACATCGCCGCGCTGGCGATAGCGCGGGTCGAGGCGGAGCTGCCGAAGTGGGGGGGCCGTCCCTTGAGTTCAGGGACGCTACGAACCCCGACGCCGAGCCCGTCTTTGTCCTTAGCGACAAAGACGAAGTGCACCGATGGGAGTACCTCGAGGGCGTCCGCCAGCATCTCGACCGGTTGCTTCGAGTGGCGTCCGGCGCTGTGCGGAGTATGGGGGATGCCACCGAGGTATGATCGACCCGTCGGCTCGCTTGATAGGCTGTTTTTTCTTCGGATTTGTGACCTTTTCGAATTGCGTTCAGGAGCTGAAGGAGTACTCCCGCCGCAAGTCACTCTTCATCCGGGACGAGAGTGGCGTGTGGGGCGCGCTGTCCCAGCAACGGGTTCTGGTCGAGGAGGCCCAGAAACGGCTATCCGATCGGAACGCCGAGATGGCTGAACTGCGCGTCGCATACACCACATTGAAGGAAGAGGCGGCGCAGGCATGGGCGGCCGAGGCCGTGATGCGCACAAGCCTGGACAAGGCTCGGGAGGAGGCTACCCAGGCGCGCAGGGACCTCGAGCCCTTGTCTGCGCGGGTGAAGGAGCTTGAGGAGGATGTCTCCCAGGTCAGTCTTCAGCGCGACGCCTTCCATGCTGAGGTCACGACGCTGCAGGGAGCCGTCCAAAAGAAGGACGCAGCTCTCGAGTCTGCTCGGCAGGAGGTCGAGGCGCTAAAGGCGGCCATCCGTGACAAGGACAACGCCTTCCTGGGGCTCGAGCGAACATGTGGGGGGCTCCGCGACGAGGTCGTGGGCCTGCAGACCCACGTCGAGGGTAAGTGTGGTTGTTATAGTCACGACGTTGAAGGCCCCGCGTTGGGCACTAATTTGTTTGTCGTGTTTCAGAGCTGGAGAGAGAGAACCGAGGGGCCCAATCGTGCGCCAACTCCTTCCAGAGCCTCTTCGAAGCCGAGGTCCGGAGGACCCAACTTCTCCAGGGCGTGATCACCACTGTGTGTGATGGCCTAGGGGTCGAGCCCGACACCGACACCGGGGAAGATGTTCCGGGGAACTCCTTCGTCCGACGGATGGTGGCGCTGGGCCGCCTTGCCCGGGAGAAGATACGGAACGGCCTCCATCACGGCGTGAAGAGGGCGCTGGCCGTCGTCCGTTCGGGGTTTGTGTTTGATATGAGGCTCGTTGCCGAGGGCTTCATCACAGACCCCGATCGGACGGACGAGGAGAACGAGGACGCCTGCGTGGAGCTGATCGAAGCCGCCGAAGAGCCTGGGAGTCGTCTGGCCTCGCTTTTTGAAGCCGAGGTGGTTCCTCCTGCCGACGACGAAGGCCTGTGAGCCAAATCTGGGCATGAAGGCCCATGTAATAAGTTAGTATTTTGAATTTTGATCGCGGTGGCCGCGGAGGCCTAAAAGACTCGAAACATAAACCGGTTCGCGGTTGATTTAGTTTTACTCGAGCTTTTCTTCCCTTTATCTCACGGATCGTGTTCTCGCGTGATTTACCTAGCGCGCAGCTACATCCTTTGGCGTAAGGGAGCGAGTGGAGGTACCGTAGCCTCGGGGGCGTAAGTGATCTCGCGGCTCGACTGCCCTCGAGCTTCAGGGTGATGTTGCGGCCTAGTAAATCGTGTGAGAGCCTGATCTAAGCGACAGGGGGTATGTTCTTTTTTAATTTTAGGAACCGTTGTTTAGATCTTCTCAGCGTGAAGGCGTACCTCTAAAAGGCGCAAGGGTCGAGTGGAGGTACCGTAGCCTCGGAGGCGTAGGTGATGCTCCAGGCTCGAGAGCCCTTTCGAACCTTAGGGTGCTCTTTCAGCGAAGTCGATCTAAGAAACGGTTCTTAAATTTAAAAAAGAGCGCAAGTTTTTTCGGTTTTTCGGGGACCGGGGGTTCCCCCCTTGCCAGCCCCCGAGGGAGGGTCGACTCTGGGAGTGCAGGGTCGATCCTTCCTTATTACGAAACGAGAAATTTTAAACATCGCTGTATTCTTTATTGACGAAAAAGGAAATACAGAGCCTCGAGGCTTTTTAAGGAAAGAAGCGACGTAGCTGTTCGATGTTCCAAGCGTTGGTGAGGATTTCGCCCTTCTCGTTGGATAGCTTGTAGGTGCCCGGCTTTAGTACTTCTGCGATGATGTACGGCCCTTCCCATGGTGGTGTGAGCTTGTGCCGTCCCTTGGTGTTCTGGTTCCGCCGTAGCACCAAGTCACCAACGTTGAGGTCACGCTTGCGGACGTATCTGTCGTGGTAGCGTCGGAGACCCTGCTGGTACCTGGCAGAATGCAACAGAGCCACATCTCGGGCTTCCTCGAGCTGGTCAAGGGCGTCCTGTCTTGTGGCGTCGTTGTGTTCTTCGTTGTATGCCTTCAATCTTGGGGACCCGTATTCTATATCGGTTGGTAGCATAGCCTCAGACCCGTAGACTAAGAAGAACGGAGTGAACCCCGTGGCTCGACTCGGCGTTGTTCTTAGGCTCCACAGGACCGAGGGTAGCTCGGCAGCCCATCTTTTGCCATGTTTGTTTAGTTTGTCAAAGATTCTGGGCTTAAGGCCTTGTAGAACCATGCCGTTGGCACGTTCCACTTGCCCGTTTGTTTTTGGATGAGCTACGGCCGACCAGAGCACACGGATGTGGTGGTTGTCGCAGAAATCCAAAAACTTCTTGCCAGTGAACTGGGTGCCGTTGTCCGTGATGATACAGTTGGGGACCCTGAAGCGATGAACAATGTTAGTGAAGAAGAGTACAGCTTGTTCGGACCTGATGCTGGTTGTGTATCTCCTCGCCGATGATCCTGCGCTTCTCCTCGTCGAAGCGGCGCAGGCGCTGCTTCACCGGTTTGGCTCCGGCCCGGATCTCCAAGGCGTGCTCGGCGACTTCCCTGGGTATGCCCGGCATATCCGAGGGACTCCACGCAAAGATGTCGACGTTCGCGCGGAGAAAGTCGACGAGCACTGCTTCCTATTTAGGATCGAGGGTGGCGCTGACGCTCAGCGCCCTCCCCTTGGGATCAGCGGGGTCGAGGGGTACGAGCTTGACGTCTTCGGCGGACTCGAAGCTGCCGGCATGGCGTTTTGGGTCGGGGATCGCATTGGCTAGACCGTCGAGGTCTGCGGCCAAGATCGCTGACCCAAAAACAGCCTCGCCGTGCTCGACGCACTCGACGTCGCACTCGTAGGCATGTTCAAACGAGGGCCCTACAGTGATGACACCGTTTGGGCCAGGCATTTTGAGCTTGAGGTAGGTGTAGTTCGGGATCGCCATGAACTTGGCGTAGCATGGGCGTCCCAGGATAGCGTGGTACGTTCCACGGAATCCGACCACTTCGAAAGTGAGAGTTTCCTTTCGGAAGTTCGCCGGCGTGCCAAAGCAAACAGGCAGATCGACCCGCCCGAGGGGTTCCGCCCGTTTCCCTGGCACGACTCCGTGGAAGCCCCCGACGCTAGGCTGGAGGCGCGCTCTGTCGACCCCCAAGAGGTCGAGGGTCTGAGAATAGATAATGTTGAGGCTGCTTCCGCCGTCCATGAGCACTTTGGTGAGGCGTGTGTTGGCGATGACGGGGTCAACGATGAGTGGATAGACCCCCGGGTTGGGGACGTAGTCTGGGTGGTCATCACGATCGAAAGTGATGGCCACCGCAGACCAATCAAGGAAGCGGGGTACTGCCGACTGTACGGAGAAGACCTCGCGCCGTTCTCGCTTGCGCTGACGCGCGGAGAGGCAGGTCGAGGGTCCTCCGTAGATCATATAGCAGTCGCGGATCTCGGGAAATTCCCCGTCCTTGTCGTCACCCTTAGGGTCCTCCCCCTTGTCGTCCTTCTTAGCGCCGGCACCCCCGAAGTACCTGCGCAGCATGTGACAATCCTCGAGGTTATGGTTAGTGAGTCCTTTGTGGTAGGGACACGGCTCTTTGAGCATTTTGTCGAAGACGCCCCCGCCGGGGGGGCCTCGAGGTTTCTTGTGCTCGGTAGCAGCGACGAGCTCGTCGGCCGGGGCCTCGAGCTTGCCCTGCTGGCCTTTCTTCTTCTTGCGGTTGTTTCTCTTGGGGCCTCGGGTGGAACTCGCGGGGTCGTCGACCTTCTGCTCCTCCCTTGCCGGCTCGCCGCCAAAGATCGCACCAACCGCCTCCTCGTCGGAGGCGAAGTTGGTGACGATGTCCATCAATCCGTTGGCAGTGAGCGGGGTGTTACGGCCCAACTCCCGGACCAACTCCTTACAGGTGGTACCGGAGAGGAAGGCCGTAATCACGTCGGAGTCGGTGATGTTGGGGAGCTCGGTGCGCTGCCGGGAGAAGCGCCGGATGTAGTCCCGGAGGGACTCATCTGGTTTCTGCTTGCAGCTCCGGAGGTCCCACGAGTTGCCGGGGCGCATGTAGGTTCCCTTGAAATTTCCCTCGAACACCCTCACGAGATCGTCCCAGTCGTGGATCTGCCAAGGTGGGAGATCCTCGAGCCAGGCTCGGGCGGTGTCGGAGAGGAACAGGGGGAGTTGCCGAATGATGGCCCGGTCATCGGTGGCCCCGCCCAACTGACACGCCAAGCGGAAATCGGTGAGCCAAAGTTCGGGTTTGGTCTCGCCGTTATACTTGGTGAGAGTCGTGGGGGGACGGAACCGAGCCGGGGGCACCGTCTCACGGATAGCCCTACTGAACACCCGAGGGCCTGGAGGTTCGGGTGAAGGGCTACGGTCTTCCAAGCTGTCGTAGCGTCCGCCCCTGTGGACGTGGTAGCCTCGAGCTACACCGTCACCGTGTTTGCGTGTGCGACGCTCGACGATGTTGCCACGGGTGTCTCGAGGCTCGCGGTCGTTGGCGATGAGCTCAGGGGCAGGTGCTACCCGGTTTCGCCGGGCAGGCTCGGGATGAACCGAGGCTTCTCTCTCCTGTCGGGAAGGCTCGAGGGTCCGCTCCGAGGCTGCTTCGCGCCGCCTCGAGGCAGAGCTCTCGGCCTGCTGCATGGCGGCAGTCTCGAGGAGCCCTCGGATTTCGTCTCGAGCCCGACGGGCGTCAGGGTTTGACGGCTCGGGCATGTTGCGCAGGAGCATGGCAGCGGCGACAACGTTTTGGCTGGCTCGAGCGAAAACCGGGGGGTCGACCGCCCGGTCCTCGTCGATGCGACGGTTGACGTCGCGAGCCCTCTCACGAGCTCTCCCGCCAAATGCGTGTTCCGCACGCTCACGCTTGAGGGTTTGCTGGAGGAGATCCAGGTTTTCGCGTTCCTCGTCAAGCTGGTCCTGCAACTCGCGAATCTGTCCGAGCTGCGCTCCTTGATCCGCAAGGAACTGGGGCTCGTTTCGCTCGGCAGGAAGCTCGACATGAGGGGGCGTGTGCCTTTCCTCGACCGGCTCTTCGTCCTCTGATTCCGAGGTGCTTTCAACGTCGATGTTGAAGCACTCACGAGTCGGATCATAGGTGTCGTCGGCCGAGTCGGAGTCAGGTGCGCCAAAGTAGTAATATGATGGGGGAATGTGTGGCCGATGCCAACCATCACCGAGGTGATGACGTGGAGAAGCAGTCACACGGGGTTCTGTTTCCGGTGTCTCCGTAGAGTCCCGATAATCAGAAACCGGCGTGGACGCAACGAGGTCCAGAGTGGAGCGTAGATGGTGTCCGGGGAGTTCCTCATAAGCGCTCATGCGAGTGCTCACGGAGGATGCATACACCCGGGCGACCGAGTCTAGTCCAAACGGGAATGGTGATGGGGACGTCACTGTTCGTGGCGAAATAGATGCTATGGACAGTGGTGTCTCACCGGACGGGGGAGCGGCGGGATTCCTCGTTGGCACGCGACCCTCGACCAGGCTCATCCCTCCCAAATCTTCCAAAAGGAGATCTGGGCTAGCGCCTGTCTGGGGGGTGCCGGACCGGGGGATCCCATCGCCCTCCGTCAGGTAGAGACGGTAGTTGTGTTGGGCTCGCCGTCGCCGGGCGGCCCGCGACCGCCTGGAGCGACGGTGCCGGTTGACTGCTCCCCCGGGCTGGGAGAGCTCGTAATCTTCGTCGGTTGGGTGCCTGGGTGGGAGTAGGACCATGTCGTAGCCAGAGCCGAGCGACATGAACTCCAAACTCCCAAACCAGATCACCGTACCCAACGGGATCGGGCGTTCGGGGTTAGCCATCCAGGAAGAACGGCGACAAAGCGAGGTTTGCACGCAGCGTACCCCTACCTGGCGCGCCAACTGTCGGTGTTCGGACCAAGGGGGTCCTAAACCAACGAGTAAATGCTGCGTGACTCTTTCCTGGATGGTGATGCAAGGAGAACACACGGGGGTTTATCCTGGTTCGGGCAAAAGGAGGCCCTACGTCCAGCGGGGAAGAGAGGTTTGTATTTCCTTGCACCGGGGTGCTCGTGTAGGGGTTACAAGCAGGCGAGAGAGGGTGTCGAGCCCCAAGTCTCAAAGAGAAAAAGGAGAAAGATGGTTGCTTCGCGTTTTTTCCGTGATGCTTCGTGTTTTTTCTTTCCTCTTCCCTCCCCCCCTCTTTGGTTCGCCCTGGCCTGCCTTTTTATAGGGCGAGAGGTGGCCAAGTCGAGGGGAGGCTTGAGGCGATGTTTCGTCGATTCCTGTTGAGTTGACTGTAGCGACGTGGCTTCGGGATGGCCGGCCATCCCTGGGTATCCTGACGCGGTACGGGACAAGAGGGTGAAATGACCCAGAGTGCCAGGCCATACCGTCCTTCGAGCTAAGTCGAGCGTTGGGGCCGGGTCGAGGCTGGGTCGAGGTCGGATGGATAAGGCCGAATCCCCGGTATCGCGGGGGACGGACCTTGTCTTATCCTCCCTCGAGGGTGACTGATGGTGAATAGTGCGCGGTATGGTGGATACAGTGACGGCTTTCACCTCCCATCACGGGATGGGCGGTAAAACAGTGAGACTTGACGTGGGTATTGTTCCCGCGTTGACCCATGCCGTAGCCATGTCGGTCGGTGGTAGTAGGTAACCGCATTGAATGCTATGGCTTTTGTCCCGGGTAGGTAAAGAAAGGGCGTCGAGGGGCCGGGGCGCGGTCGAGGCGCCCCGTCGAGCGGGCCTCGTACGAGTCGGAGCCGGAGCGCGGTCGAGGCGCCCCGTCGAGCGGGCCTCGTACGAGTCGGAGCCGGGACGCGGTCGAGGCGCCCCGTCGAGCGGGCCTCGTACGAGTCGGAGCCGGGACGCGGTCGAGGCGCCCCGTCGAGCGGGCCTCGTACGAGTCGGAGCCGGGGCGCGGTCGAGGCACCCCGTCGAGCGGGCCTCGTACGAGTCGGAGCCGGGACGCGGTCGAGGCGCCCCGTCGAGCGGGCTTCGTACGAGTCGGAGCCGGGACGCGGTCGAGGCGCCCCGTCGAGCGGGCTATCTTTTCTACTGGTTTCGGTTTTTGTTAGTGTTTTGGCGATAGCTGTGGTACCCCCGTACTGTTGGTACCGACACTGCGGGTGTAAAAAGTAAAAATACTCTCAAATCTAAATGTGTAATTAATTTTTTTAGCATCTTAACGATCTCAAATAAAAAACTCAAAACTAGAAAATTATAGATGTAGATCTTGTCAAGATCTACAATAGTTATATCTATCTATACTATAAAGGAGCGAAGGAATTGGAAATAACTTTTACCCGAAAATTTCTTACCCACCTAATATCTCGACCATTGATGGCTTAATCTCAATTAATCTAACGGTTCCTGTTAATCTAAAAGTGGGCCCGTAGTAGTCTTACACGTAAAATCTTACGCCTTCCCTTCTCCGGCCGCGCTCCACTCGCGTTTACCCACAGCGCCCACGGTGGTTACCATCTCCATGAATCACGCTCATAAGTGGAAGTGTAGTAAATTTGTTAAATAAACGTGTTGCCTCTAAATAAATTCTTTTTAAAAAATAATTAAAGTCTTTGTTTGGTTCTTAACTAAAAGATGTAATATTGACGGAGGACATTCACATTCTAGTTAAATATAAATGGAAATGTAGTAAATTTGTTGTTTTTGAAGTAGTAGCAAAGAAAATATTTATTTATTTTTTCTTGTCACGTAGCAAGATTTATTTCGAGAAAAATTCAAATTGCATGTTGGTTTACGATCACTACTTCACTAGTGAATGTAGGTGTATATAACTCGTTTCGAAATTGGTTGCAAGGAATGGACCCAAAAATGCGTCCCCAAATGAGAGGCAGCTTGTTGGGCTGTCTTTTTTTTAACGTCTCAAATCTTCAAGTACAAGCTGCAGCATATGAACTCACGTATCATATCACCACACATTCTAGTGCACAAGTTAGACCTGAGATTGCACATGGTTGAGAGATATCTAAAGTCAACTAGACTTCGTACGTCACTCTGACCATTATGACAACACATCCTAGTGCACAAGTTAGACTTGAGACTGCACATGCTTGAGAGATATCCAAAGCCAATCAAACTTCGTACGTCACTCTTACCATTATGACGTACTCCCTCCGTCCAACAAAACAAGCAATTATGGGAAGCGTGCCAGTCAAACTGACTCAAGTTTGACCAAGTTTATAGTAAATAGTATTAACATTTATGTCTCCAAATAAATTTATTAAAAAAATATATTCTATAACTAATCTAATGATACTTATTTTGTATTATAAATATTAGTATTTTTTATATAAATTTAGTCAAAGTTCAAACTGTTTGACTTCTCGAAAAGCGAGAATTGCATGTTTTTATGGACGGAGGGAGTACATATCCTAGTGCACAAGTTAGACTTGAGACTGCACATGGTCGAGAGATATAAGTCAATCAAACTTCGTACGTGGCTCTGACCATTATGACGCATCAGGTATGAGCATAATGCGTGCAGAAAATGGAAACAAAGTCCCGGTGGGCACCTGCGTGAGTGGAGACTCGAACGCAGGCGGGCTTGGACGCGCACCAGGCGTTGCCAACCGCACTACGTGCGCTCCTCGCTTGTAGGTCTGTTTGATTGAGTAGACGTGATGTCGAATTATCCAGGTCGTCATCGTATGTAGAGCCACGTACCGGATGAGCTTAGGGTCCCTGTTGCAAAAGTAGAATGCTCAGATAAGATGCTGGAAATGGCAGTCATATATGGACCCTAAGCTCATCCAATAGATTTACTATTCCGTTTGAGTCTACTCCACCCGATCTTTAATAATGGTTTTGAGCACACAGCCGAACTTTAATAATAGATGGTTTAATAATAAGTATATACTCCATGCATCTTCTTTTAGACGGAAGAAGAATTGTATATTGATTAGAAAATAACTGAGTATGTCGTCACATTACGAGCACTCTAAAACACATTAAGTATATTTAGAAACTGATCATTTAAGTTGTACCTACGCTTTGTATAGCTCCAAATCTCAAGTCCAAACATTTATGACGGTTTGTATGGATAACCACACAGGCAAACATTCGATGAACAAATGTCCAACGAACGACGACCAACATTACTGCAGTCAGCTAAGAAACTTCTTCAATGTCTACCTTTTTTCTTTCTGCCACCGAAAAAGAAGAAAGATTGATATGAAACTTATTCTCCCTAGTTCTTTATCATGGTCAGATCTGAGAGAAGAGACTAGAAAAAATTATTCTATAGCGGTGACATCATCTCCACCTTGATGTCGTCGTTCGAAAAAGAAGTCTTCATGTTGTCATGCCGAGAAAGTTTGTTGACACCGTTGTCGCACTCATCTTTAACAAAGCCACCCTGTAGAAAACGAATCCACCCGGCCCCTCACGTCACCGGGGAGGAGGAGGAGATAATAAAAAACTTGGCACGAAGAGACCATAACACTAAGAGCATCTCTAACAGCTCATCTTCTCATGCCCTGTTCATTTGGACTTATCAGCAGAATCAGCAGCCATCCAGCAGTGTTTTTCTCTCACAACAAACCAGCGAACAGTGCTTTCAGCACAATAAACCAGCGAAACGAACAAGTTGTCAACCCATATCCTCATAAATCTGTTATATTAGGGGAGATAAGTCAAATTTGATGCTCCAATAGCTCCCCTTTCCCATCCCCTTTTTATGGTGATCACCAACATCTCCCCTATTTCCCCTCAAATAAAGGGGGAGTTGTATCTCCTCCAATAGCTGGGACCCACCTCCAACTGTCACTTCTCTCTCCTGCGACGCTCGTCGGAGATGGCTTGGTGGCCGGTGGAAGACGCATTCACGAAAAGCTTTGCTTCGGCGGCTATGGTCATTGTGGACCCGAGGTGGAGGGAGGTGGGCCCCAATATATTGGGGGAGATTATTGGTGATTTGTTGGAGCATCTCCTCTAATAGTCTGAAAAAACAGTATTGATGATCACCAATATCATTCTATTGGGGATAAAGTTTTGATGAGCTGTTAGAGATGCTCTAAGAACCCAATCTAAGAACCCAATCTACTCACAAAATTTATTAAAATGATGGATCTCACACCCTCCAGACTCCGGCGAGACGCCGGAGGGGAAAGGAGAGGAACCAGCAGGAGTGGATGTCGCGAGTCGCGCTAGGGCGAGGCGGTCGCAAGTGGCGGCGTCGAAACATCTGCGCTTCCTGTGCATCTCATTCAGAGGACGACATATACGTAGGTCTGTTCGAATTCGAATAAGTCAAAGAAAAAGCCAAAGCACTACAGCTGCACACGGTAACTTGTGTGAGTACAACTACAGTACTTTTTGCAGCAACAACCCTTGCTTTAGGCCACGTTTAGTTTCAAAAATTTTCAATATGAATAGAGCATTAAATGTAGACGAAAAAAACTAATTATACAATTTGATAGAAAACCACAAGACGAATCTTTTGAACCTAATTAATTCATGATTGGACACTAATTGACAAATACAAAAGAAAGTGCTACAGTAGCCAAAGTCAAAAATTTTCGCGAACTAAACACACCCTTAGTAGAAGCGAACAGACTCATAAAAACTATCTTTTTTTTTCTTCTCTTCTATAAAAAGAAACTTAACATCTGTTCTCTGGTCCGAGCTGATCGCACATGTCAGGAAAAAGTAGTGTTGCCACTTAGGGCCAGCTGCAACGGGGGCTAACAGCCTGTTGGCCTCAGCCCTATTTAGATAAAAACTTTTTTATGAAAAACGACTGTAACGAATCTTACGGCACCTGTATGGAATATTAAATATAGACGAAATAAAAAAACTAATTGTATAGTTTGCGTGTAAATTGCGAGACGAACGTTTTAAGTCTAAGTAGTCCGTGATTTGACACTAAAGCTTAATAAATTCGTCTCGCAGTTTTTAAACAAGCTATGTAATTAGTTTTTTTATTAGTATCAAAAACTCCTTCCGACGACACACAAAATATCCGAAGTGACATTTTTTGTCAAAACTTTTTACCAACTAAACACAGCCACACAAAAGCATGATACCGTAGACCAGGACAAATTTGAGACACGCAGCCCCGAACGCAAGCAGCAACAGCAGGGTACACGACCTTTTTACTGCTCAGGCTTTGATCAAGAGAAATGATGATCTTCTCTCCCTGCTTTTTGCTAGGCCCGTTTAGTTTTCAAAATTTTTCAAGATTCTCCATCACATCGAATCTTTAAACATATACATGAAATATTAAATATAAATAAAAAATAAAACTAATTATACAGTTTAGACAAAATTCACGAGACGAATCTTTTAAATCTAATTAAACCATGATTGAACACTAATTACTAAATAACAAAAAAAATATTATAGTACCATTTCTCAAAACATTTTGCGACCTAAGTTTTTCTGACAAGCCTATCGACGCCTCTGCAAGCCACTGCTCTCCGCAGGGCTACCATCTCACCTCCCCTCTCCTCTGAGTAAGACTATCCGCAGTGGATAGAGTATGAATATAGAGTAAAAACTACTGCATTGGGTACTCTAAAACGACACTCTATCATTTCTCTCACTCTATATTTAGAGTGATACAGTGCTTACTCTATAGTGGGCAGTGGCGGACCCCACTAAATAAATAAAGGAAAAAATGTTATAACTCACAAACCAAAAATCCAAATTAAATTTCGATTGCACCATTAAATTCGTCTCAATAAATCCTTCAAAACTAGATCACACATAGATATATTTAGATAAAATGACAAGTGGATCCCACAGTGGATAGAGTGGATAGAGGATGATATAGAGGATGGATGGGTGTGGGAGAATTGAGTATAGAGAAGAGAATCTTACTGATTAGGACGTATAGAGGATGAAAATAGAGGTTCATGAGTGCGGATAGCTAAGCATCCGAGCCTACATGGCCCTGCAGGGCTACACGCCACGTTGAGCGTGCTCTTACCAGTCCGATCGATGTTTACAGCAGCTGCTTTTTCGTCGGGATTTTGTTACCGATACGGAACCGTCATCTGAGTCATCTCCATCGTAGGGGGTTAGCAATAGGACTTTCGTGCGCGTGTGACAAACGAAGCTGACAAACGTTCTGCGTGTGAGATGTGGTACAGACTACAGATAGCTACGGCTGTCACGATTTGGTGTGTGTTCGGGCGCCCAAACTACTCTACATATAGCTAGTCCATACCAGCAGCAAGTTACACGATCGCCCCCCAGCCCGTTTCGTTACCACGCAAGTTTTGTTCGGTTTAAAGCATGCATGTGCCGTGCAGTGGCGGAGCCAGTGCTGAAAGAAAGGAGGAGCCGGACGGAGCTTTATAGCGCGTCTAACTAAAAAATTCTATCATTTTCTTTAGCTAAAATTTACTAAGATTGCTGATCATCAACATCAATTATTTAATAGAGAACAAAATGTCAAGAAATAGAAATTACATGCTTTACGCATACAGGCTACCCAAATTTTGACTAGAACCTAATCATCTGGATGCTTGTGCTTCCGTTTGAACATATTCGAAGCTAGCTTGACGTGCGGCTCTGGATGACATGGCAGTTGCGAGACACTATACGGCACGAGAGCAACGAGACTGGGAACAATGAGCCAATGAGGCAAACAAACAATTCAAGCTTCTAATAAGCGAACATGAAGACAACTCAGTCTAGCTAGAAAATAACTATATATACATGCAGCCATGTATTCAAGCTTCTAATAAGCGAACATGAAGACAACTCAGTCTAGCTAGAAAATAACTATATATACATGCAGCCATGTACATGTGTAGCACGAGTAGTATGATATGCATGTTGTGTCTCGAGTTGTATCCTAGCTTTGAAAGTTCATCGACGGCAGGGGGGGGGGGGGGGGGGGGGGGGGGGGGGGCAGAGCCCACTATGGCCCCAACATAGCTCCGCCTGTGGTGCCGTGCATCGCAAAATTACTTCGATCGTCTTGGTCTTGGTGAAAATATATAGACGTATATATATAGCACACGTACTCCACTTGGCGACGAACCATAAACCTCGACACACGACATATGTACGTTAGGGGAGTAGCACGTGACAAAACTAGCTGGACCACATGACACGGCACATCCAGCCCAACTAGCTAGTCGATCGATCACATGCCCACACGTTCTATATATTGCGACTCGCAAAACCATGGCACGGCACCGGTCACAACTCACAAGTTGACACTTCACAGCCAGGTAGCTAAGATCGTTTTTTTTTTGGTTCGACAGCGCCCGATCCCTTTTGCTTTACATATATACCTTGTACTGCAAATGATCTCTCCATCTCAACCATTTGCGTGTAATGTAGACCTCTCATCTGGTTCTTCCTCCGGTCCGAGCTAGCACGTACAGATCAGGAAAATTAAAGGCAGTGTTCACCCACCGGCCCGTGATTCTCTCATCTGTAGCTTTTTCATTAGGAATGAACAGATTGAATGCTAAATAGAAGCACTATATGTGCTCACAAATTGTTGCGTGTGTAATTAGGATTCGGTAGATAGATAAGCATGTCACGATCTGGTGTGTATTCGGTGAACTTTTGCGTCAAACAGCACGCAGGCCCATACAGCATGTCACGATCGGCCCCGTTTCGTTACCAATTTTCGTTCCGTTTGAAGCATATATACGCACCGTTCCTCCATATATCGCCATTACTTTCTCTGGGTCGTGGAGGAGAAGACACACGACCTATAGCATCACCTGCGTAGTCAGATTTTTTTAAGATAATGGACTCAATAATCCGGTCACTATATCCATGAAAAAATATACACACCCAAAAGCATACAGAGAGTAATTAGACTCACCCATCAACAAAGAGGAGAACACATAGCCAAAAGAGAAAAAAGATGAAAAAAAAAAAACTACGACCTTCTCTTTGAGAGAAGGCCAGTTTCAGCGAATGGAGGTCGTCAACTCGCCGCCGCCCCTAGTGCGCCATCACAGCAAATCTCCACTGGTGTCATCTTCATCCGCTTCAAGTGAGCTGACACCACATGTCGCCGGTTAGCCCACCTTCACAACCGTCGTCATCTAGTCAAAACTAGCCTATTAGACGCGAGCTGACAGGATCCGCTTCCGCTTCGCCGGATTCTAAGGCCTCCGCTGCACATAGTGTGGCCGCTGTCATTGGGATCATGGCTGTCGCTTCTGCCAGAGTCCTCTGTCGTTGTCGCCGAGGATATCCTCTTTTGCACGGACACCCAAGCCTCCGCCACCCCTAGGGCCGCCGCTGCCGGTGGGATCTGTCTCTACATGATCCGCCTCTTCCTCGCCGAGATCTTCACCGGCGTTTTGGCCGACGCTGTCCCTAAGGGTTGCCGCCGCCGAAGAGGAGGTAGGACTCCTAGGACGCCCCCGCCCCCTGCGACAGTTGTTTACAGAACCACCTCTGTTGGATCTGCCTTAGGAAAAGGATGATGGCCTCCTGCAACGTGCCTGAGGGCTGGCCGCGTGCCGGCCGCATCGTACCTAGGGACCGGTCGCGCCCGCATCTAGTGCGACGGCGCTGCCTGGGCCCAGCCACGCCCACATCTAGTGCGGCGGGCACACGCTACCTAGGGCCCGGTCACACTATCCCTGGGGACAAGCTCTCACCCGTGCACCGCGCATCGGTGTTGGCCGCACCGCACCTGAGGAATAGTCGTGCCCACATCTAGTGCGGCGACGTTGCCTAGGTCCGGTCATGCTTGCATCTAGGATGAGCAGCGCTCGGCGCGGTGGGTGGTGGGATGGGTCAAACCGCGGTACTCAGATCATACGAGTCCACAAGATATATATACTCCATCTATTCCAAATTGTTCCAAATTGTAAGACATTTTAGCTTCTTCTAAGTATATAGTTTTTCTTATGCACTTCGATATATATTATGTCTAGATATATAATAGAAATAATATATTCAAAAAAATTAAAATGTCTTATAATTTAGAATGGAGGGAGTAGTAAAAGCAATATATACAAAAAAAACTAGGACTTTATTAGCGCCCGCGTGTGCAGGCACACATAACTCCGCCCGCTCACCTTCCTCGCCCACTTTCTTTCTCCTCTGGCCCTTCCCCTGCACTCCCGCCGGTTTTCCTCGTCGCTTCTGACCCCGCCCTAGCCCCCGGCTAGCAGCTCTCTCTCTACTGGCCCCGCCCCTCGACTCCGCCTCGCCCTGTCGCTACCCATCGCCTACGGTGACCTCCTTCTTCTCCTCCCCCCTCCCGCCTCATCCTGGGCCGGCCGCCTCCTACGCCGCCAAAACCCTAACCGTCACCCTCCCGCCGTCCCTATCGCCCGATCGGCTTGCCTTCTCCGTGCCCTTCTAAGCCTGTCGGAGTTAGAGAGAGAGAGAGGTCCTCAGGAGTTGGAGAAGATGCCGCAGTCAAGCGAGGGCATGCGGGCGTCGCTCACATGCACATCTGACGGCCATGATCCGCGCATCGGACGGCACAACGCGAGCGCGCGCTCGAAAATTAGGATTCCCGAAAAAACTATTCTTTTTTCTAAAAAGAGACTTACCATCTGTTCTGGTCGTCGGAGCTAATCGCACTTACCAGTCCGTGACTCGCCTGTCAATCGATGTTTATAGCTGCTGCTTTTTCGTCGGGAATTAATGAACTGATACTGAATGTGAACTGTAATCTCCGTCGTAGAGGGTTAGCAGTAGCACTTTCGGGTGCATTTGACAAACGAAGCTGACAACATTCTGCGTGTGAGATGTGGTACAGAGAGTATAGATAGCTAATAAGCATGTCACGTTTTGGTGTGTTCTGTGAATTTCGCGTCAAACGGCCCATACTTAGCTATCTACATTCTGCGTGTGAGATGTGGTACATAGACAACTTGCAATTTCCACAATGGCATAGATAGCTATCAAGCAAGTTTATTTGGTCGGTTTGCCGTGCATCGCAAAATACAGTAACTTTCTCTTGGTCTACGAGGAACTATCTAGACGTAGCACGCATAGTTCGCAACGAACCAAACCTCGACACGACACATGTAGCAGTAGCACGTAACAAGCATTCAAATCAAACATCCAGTCCACTAGCCGATCATAGCTCACACGTTCTATATATATAGCGACTCGCTAAACCATGGCTCGGCACCGGTCGCAGCTCACAAGTTCACACTCCACAGCACGCTGACCACGCCATGTTGAGCGCCACCATGCCACGAGGTTTCGCCGCGCCTCGGGCGCCATGCCGCAGCCTCCAGACACTCAGGTGCAAGGCTACCGGCGGCGCCGACCGCCGCGACGTGCTCATCGGCCTCGGCGGGGCGGCGGTGGCCGGCCTCCTCAGGTCGTCGTCGTCGAGAGGCGGCGGTGCGCTCGCGGCGCCCATCCAGGCGCCGGACCTCCGGAACTGCAACCCGCCCGACCTCCCCGACACGGTGAGCGACGTCAACTGCTGCCCACCGGGCGCGGGGACGGCGATCGTTGACTTCACGCCGACGCCGCCGCTCGGGCTCCGCGAGCGCCCGGCCGCGCACCTGGTGGACGAGGAGTACCTGGCCAAGTACGAGAAGGCCGTGGCGCTGATGAAGGAGCTGCCGGACGACGACCCGCGCAGCTTCGCGCAGCAGTGGCGCGTGCACTGCGCCTACTGCGACGGCGCGTTCGACCAGGTCGGGTTCCCGGCCCTGGAGATCCAGATACACAACTGCTGGCTCTTCTTCCCGTGGCACAGGTGACGGTCGGGTCCATATGCATGCTGGCGTGTAGGCTGTTATGTGAACTTATTCCGTAAAACTTTTCTGCTATATACTGATGTGCGCTAGCTAACCATGAGCGTCGTTGCACTGCTTAATTAGTTTCACAAATTGGACAACGCGTGCAGGTTCTACCTGTACTTCCATGAAAGGATTCTTGGGAAGCTCATCGGCGACGACAAGTTTGCGCTGCCGTTCTGGAACTGGGACGCGCCCGGCGGCATGTCGCTGCCGGCGATCTACGCCAACAAGTCCTCTCCGCTGTACGACGAAAGGCGTGACCCAGCTCACCAGCCACCAGTCACGTTAGACCTCGACTACGACGGGACCGAGCCAACCATCCCAAGAGTTCAGCAGATCGATCAGAACCTGATGATCATGTACCGTCAGGTCAGTGTTCGTATAGCAGCTAGCTGTATTGTTGTAGACAAATATTACACCGTCAGGTGTCAGGTTTGCTAGTGTAACACTGCACTAACATTGAACACTCAGTTCTTGGACGTAATTGAACACTTGATCTTAGAACTCTAAAATTGAACACTTTAGCATATGGATGGATACACATGTCTCTACTCTACGCCAGATGATCTCCGGTGCCAAGAAGAAGGAACTCTTCTTTGGGCTGCCTTACAACCAGGGCGACCAGCCAGACCCCGGCGCGGGCACCGTCGAGAGCGTCCCGCACGGCCCAGTACACTTCTGGAGCGGCGATCCGAGGCAGCCGAACGCCGAGGACATGGGCAACTTCTACTCCGCCGCGCGCGATCCGATCTTCTTCGCGCACCACGGCAACATCGACCGCATGTGGTCGGTCTGGAACGGCCTCCGCCCGGGCAACACCAACTTCACCGACCCCGACTGGCTGGACGCCAGCTTCCTCTTCTACGACGAGGAGGCCCGCCTGGTCCGCGTCCGCGTGCGCGACTGCCTCGACACCGCTGCCCTGGGCTACACCTACCAGGACGTCTCCCTGCCGTGGCTGAACGCCAAGCCGACCACGGAGGCCGGGTCTCCGGCGCCCGCCTCGGGCGCGCTCCCGGCGACCCTGAACCAGACCGTGAGGGTGGCCGTGACGCGGCCCAGGACCTCGAGGACCCGCCAGGAGAAGGACGCGGAGGAGGAGGTGCTGGTCGTCGAGGGGATCGAGGTCGCCGACCACTTCAGCAGGTTCGTCAAGTTCGACGTGTTCGTGAACGAGTGCCAGGGCGGGGGCGGCATGGGGGCCGCGGCGGCGCAGTGCGCGGGGAGCGTGGCGCTGACGCCGCACTTGGTCCGGCCCGGGAAGGGCGGGGGATCCGTGAAGACCGCGGCGAGGTTCGGCATCTGCGACCTGCTCGACGACATTGGCGCTGACGGGGACAAGACGATCGTCGTGTCGCTCGTGCCGAGGTGCGCGGGAGACATGGTCACTGTCGGTGGCGTCCGGATCGAGTATGTTAAGTGAGGTCCTTCTACCTCCTACCGGCCTACGAGTACATGTGCTAGCGCGCTAACGACATCTGCCCTACGAGTATATATGAGGTATATATATACATGAATAACTGTGTGATGTAGGAGAGCATGTATGAGGTACACATGAATAACCAAGTGATGTAGGAGTATACCTACGTGCATCAACGACTCCGGGGTTGTGTTTGTGCCGCCTATGGATATATGGGTCAATGATTATGCTTAATAAATAAAGGCATTCATAATTACTATGTGTAAGGGTGGACATTAAGGCAAACAGGCAAGGATAAACATTTCATTACTGAAAAGCTGCCAGAATCGCATGCAAATAAACGAAACCAAATTACGAACAAAACTCATCCATTAACCAACTCAAGGAAATGCTCCAGAAAATTACTACATACGAAATTCATTCATTCTCCAATATACCCATTCGAAAGAGTGGCGGGCACAAAAAAAACACCAGCGACATACAAATATTCTCGTTCAAACAAAATAACCGGCGAAAGTTCAGAACGCAGGATATGCGCCATACCACGGCACTATTTCCGACCATACACTGGTAAACAGTTTAGTGAATATACGCCAGGCTAGTAGGTAGAAGCAAAATCTAGTTCTTCTTTTCTGACCACTCAACTCGGAGGATAAGGTTATCATAACCATACCCATTGAGCTTGCTGATAGCCTTCTCACCATCCTCTCTACGAACGAAGTTGACAAAGCCAAAGCCCCTGCTTGATCCAGTCCTCCTATCCTTTGCGACGAAAGCACGGCTTACAGGGCCAAACTTGGAGAAGAGCTCAAAGAGGTCGAACTCACTGGTGTCCTCTGAGAGATTGTTCACACGGATAGAGTTCTCGTCATTCCTTCTCTTCATCATACTTGCTCCACTTGTATCAGCACCTTCTTTCTTGTTTGGAGGAACATATGCTCGCACACCGGTACCACGTGGTGCTGCCAGACCATCGGCAGTAGAAGGAACTTCGACAAGACCTTGTGTCTGTGCAGGAAGGTCCTTGTAGGGGCACTTCGACATCCAATGATCACCCTTTTTCCCACATGTTCGACAAACCATGAGAATGCCACTTGTTGTACTTGCCATATCCAGTGGATCATCAGAAGTACATGGTTCCTCAGCCCTCTTCCCTACAATTGAGAGGACTAACAAATTATGGCATGAAGATACAAATTGAAGCAACACCAAAAAAAAGTTTTGAGGCTTCAGAAACAAGGGGCGGGAGATGTATGTGTTATAAAAAAGGAAGATAAACTGTCAGCTACATTATAAAGATTACTGTCATGGCTGCAGAATATCTCTATATCCACAAGATGTAAACTATTGAGCAGACAGTGACATATGCTTTACCAGGTTTGGTTTTTGATCAACAGTAATTGTGTTAAAACAATTAGTAAAGTAATCATATTAATGTCTGGAAACAAGCTAGTAACGTAGTAGTAAAGTAATCATATTAAATTCTATTGAGTTTGCATTCAGGAGGATATAATTCTACAGTGGAATTAGAACACAGGAAAATATTCAGTGCAAACCATGCATCTACTTGGTGGAATCATGAAAACACTTTACAAAAACATACTTAGAAGTTCTCAAAAAATTTCAAACTTGCACATCTATAGTGCATCTATGGATGTACATTATTCCAAAATTTGAGATTCAAACTCAATTCAGAAAAAAAAAACATATGGAAATGACAATTCCAAGTGCATATGCACTAGAAGACAAATTCCCAGGAATTTTGTCCTCTAGTACATATGCACATGAAATTTATTATTTTCATATGAATTTTTACAAAACGAGTTTGAATCTCAAATTCTGTGACAACGTATATCTATATATGCACTATGGATGTGCATAGTTTCCTAGTTTGTTTTTCTAAAGGGTTTTCACGATTCTACTGAGTAGAGCGTTTGCACTGAATATTTTGCCATGGATCATCTGCAGTTGATGAAACAACTGCAGCAAATCTCCACAGCTGGATCATGCTAATTTTGGATGTTTGTAATGCCATCACTGATTGCACCTGAAGCAATTGGAATGATAATGAACTATGAAGGCATGTTCCTTCCATGGTAGACAATACTAGTGTACTCATATAGAAAGAATGGTATAAATGATGTACACACCACATGTCCATAACTAACAACAATATCAGCATCAGATCATAGTATGGGATTTGAGTCTACATGGTGAAACTGAAAAATGTGCACACATATGTCTCTGAAAGGGTGAGCCGCCTTCTTTTAACCACGGTTCTGGGATTCGGCCCGAGAGGCCCGAATTTCAACGAATTTCGCCCATTTCGGTGAGGCCCGAGATAAAACCAAATCGGTCAAATAATTTCGGCCCAATTCAAATTTTTAGCCCATCATAAGGTCCAAGACAGCCCATGAATACCACCACCGGTATAAAAACTTGAAGCCCATTTCAGAAACCCTAGTTTCTTTCATTTTCCCTTCTCTCTCAGCTGATGGCGGCTGGCTGCCCATGCGAATCTCAGATCTCGCAGCTCCTCCTCACCGTGTTCGTGCCCCTTGCCCTCCATCGTTTCTTCCTAAAATCCCCTACTGCTCCCGTGCATTGCAGCCCAGCGTGAAGGCATTCCCCAAGGAAGCCAATCTTCCAATTTCCAAGAGCATGAACTCGTCTACAAGCCATGCTCGTGAAGCTCCAAGACGGTTTGGCGGCAGCACAGGCTCAAGCACTCAAATCATCGGCGGCAGCCTAGGCATACGGCGCTGAGCACATCCTCTTCATGCACACGGCCATGTCTGGCCGTTTGGGACAAATTTCATTCAAATTTAGTCAAATTTCATTCAAATTTCAAGTGGGAACCGGTCCGAATTTTCCGAATTTCGCCTATTTCGGTGAGCTCCGAAATATTTGCAAAAAAGAATCCCAAAAACTTGCTTTTAACATACTAAACATTACTATATCCATTAGCTAGACTTGAATACTGTACATTATGAAGATGACTAGGGAGGATGAAGAGATTAAAAATCACAGCGCCAATTTTAGTATATTTGTAACACCATCATAGTATCATTAATTGCATCAGAAGCAACCAGAATGATAGCAACAGCACGTTCCTTCCATAGTACTGCAGCTGGAAATCATGCATGGTCTACAAGACTGGAACAATACATAATTCAGGGAGAATGGTGAGTCTTAAGAAAACGAGGATGCAAATTTTGGCTGTTTGGTAACACTAACTACATTGACTCCATTGTGAGCACTTGGAAAGAGAATTCTTCCAAGGTACATGGTGGTTTTGATGTTCTATATAAGACTATAATTCGTGTACACAAAACATGTCCATAAAACTAGCAACAAGAATACGCTTATGGTTGACAGATAAATCAAGGCCATCAATCAACGCAGAGCAGATCTAGGCCGGAAGAAACGCATGGGGGGTGAGAACAGAAGAGCTACTACCTCGGGCTCGTGGGCGCTCGAGGAGGACCTCTTCGGTGGAGACCATGGTGAGGCGCGAGCCGGCGTCGTCCCCCTTGATGGCGTCGCCGAACTTGGGCCACGAGCGGCGCTCGACGGCGCTCCTGGAGAGACGCGCGCGCGCGAGGAGGCTGCAGGTGCGGGTGGTGGTGACGACCTTGACCTTGTTGCCCTCGCCGTCGAAGCGGTACTCGATCACCCTCCGGAGGCCGCCCGCGTCGGGCTCGACGACGACCCGCGGCGGGAGGAGGAGGAGGCCGAGGTCGCTGGCACCGTCATCGTCCGCGAGCTCGCCCCACTGGTACTTGCGCTGCTGCGTCGCCACCGCCGCCGCCATGGCTCTCCCCCGGTTCGCTCGCCGCGCGCGTTAGGGCTTTGGTCGGTGCGGCGGTGGGGAGGGTAGAAGGGGGAGGAGAGCTTTGGGTTCGGTTGCGATCGCAGCAGTGGTTTCCTTCCGAGTAGAAGAGATGGGCTATATGGCGTATGGCCGGCTCAAGCGGGCTTTCCCTAGGAGGATGCAGGCTGGGCTTATCAACGCGGCAAATGTATTGAAGCGATATTGGAAGGCTTCGGCCCAGCTTCAAAATGGGTGAGGAGGAACTGATGATGAGCGCTGCCCTTTGCTAGAAAAACTGACGATGAACGCTGCTTTTCGTCATTCCCAGCAGAGCATCATACACCAAGATAGAAAACGGTTGGAGGAAACTAATTGTACTAAAAAAACCCAGTTATACTGATCGACGTTTGCTGGAGTTCGAGAGAGAGTGAGAGACAAAGCTCTACATCGAGCACGAGCAGTCTACATACGTCCGGCTAGTCAGAAATGGCCCGGGTGGCCGGGTACGTACGTTGCACTTGCACGTTATTACTAGGTCGAGTAAACAAATGGTTGACATCCGAATAGGACGGTGTCGCGCTGTCTCGTCTCAATCGATCCCAATGCAACTTGTGCTGGGTCAGCCAGCTAGCTAGCCAGGAGGCAGGAGCTATACCGTGCCTACGCTGTCTCTCTCGTGCAATTTAGTCTTTTAACGAAACTTTGGTTCACATCGATCGATCAGCACTTGTGTCGTCGTACAAATTATTTGACAGTCTCTCATCACCATGCATGCAATGCAAGTCAGTCGCCAACCAATAGTTGCCGAGGTTTCCGACGTGACATGATTCTTCCTGTCCCTGTCCCTCTCGTCGCGCCCGCTAGATAGCTCTCTCTTTATGTTAAAAAAACGCGCGACGAGCCGAACGTGGCATTGTTCTCGCCCACATCGATCGTCGATGCACATGCACGGACTTCGCGTTGCACCAATGCAAGACGAGAATATGCATGTTAACTTCAGACATGCATGCTATCAGCAGGTCATCATCTACAATTCAGGTGCTAATGGACAACCGCATGTTTTAGAGCTTCCTAGCATGCGGATTCTGGGCCTTTGATCGTTGGGAGCGTCCGTGCTCTGCCGCCCGATCTGTGAAGGCCGAAGGGCCTACCGCAAAGCCGAGGCAGCGGCAGCGGCAGCGGCAGCGCATGCACACCACGCACGGCCTGCCTCCCCTGCTTCCGGCGGACTGGACTGGACGTCCCGCCGCCACGTGAGCAGGAGCAACACGGCGGCCGGCTGCTGGCGCGCGTTGCAGGGGTAGCACAGCACGATGGGCGGCATGGCGCAGATCTGGCCGGATGTGGATTTTGTATTTCTTCTTTTAAATTTCTGAAGAATTTGTGAATAATTTGATATATATATATTTCTCTAGTGTTTGGAATCTATAGAAAAAAATTTGTAATTTTTTTTTGAAAAATTTGGCATATATTTGTGTTATCCTCAAATTACACCACTCTGTCCAAAAAATTACACCGAAGAAATTGTTATAAATATAGTAATAAGGCGGTGTAAATATAGCTATAAGACAGTGTAAGTGTATAGAAAAAAAAAGTTATTGGGAGGAGCTAAAACATCCGGTAGTTGGCTAGACAGATTTCATATACAATCCTGATTCCCGCCCGTAAATATTCCAGCGGGTGGAAAATTCAATGCATGCTGCCGAGCGTAGTACAGGGCAAGGCTAAGGTTTAGGTTTAGCCGACGAATCTTCTTACAACGAATATCGGGTGCAAGCTCTGGCCTCAGAGCGTGGCCACGTCACCTGTAAATCCCGGCCATCAGATCGGACGTGCAAACAGTCCAGATCAGGCGAGCTTCGGTAATTTTACAAAAAAAAAGTCCTCTATATCTAACGAAATCAACCCGCAGTCCGGCCTCCTCTCTCAGTTTTTTATGCGAAAAAAATCCAAAACTTTTTGAAAATCAACCCGCAGTCCAGTCTTCATGGTTTATGAAAATTTGCAAAGAAACCCTTAAATTTTCACGAAATCAACCCGCCGTCCTGGTTCTCTCTCAGTTTTTTTATAAGAAAAACTCTCAGATTTTAATTTAAACCGAACCACAAGCCGTTCCCGTTCGTTTCTTTTACATGGGCAACATTATACGTACAATTTGAGCACCAAAACGCGTTCAACTCAAAAGTTCTTCAATATGAAATTTGATCAAAAATTAAAAAACTAAAACTTTATTATACAACAAACTTTTAAATTCAAAACGCTTTCTCAAAGCGTTTGCATAAATGTTTACATGCGATCCGTTGTACCTACAATTTGAACACCGAAACGGTTTCAAATTAAAAAAGGTTCAATACAAAAGTTGTCCACAATTTCAAAATCTACATCTTTGTTATAAAGTACAATTCCAAATTTAAAGTGCTTTTACAATTTATCCGCATAAATGTTTACATAGGATCCGTTGTACCTGCGTTTCAGACACCGAAACGTCTTTACGCCAAAAAAGTTTAGAATACAAAAAAATGCTCAAAATTTCAAAACCAAAAGTTTTGCTATACAACAAAAATTAAAATTCAAAGGGCTTTATACTGGCAAGAACGCGTTCAAATCAAAAGTGCTTCAGCAAAAAAATTTAATCCAAAAAACCAAAAACTACAATAGAATAAATTTTAAAATTCAAAACACTTTCGCAAAGCGTTTGCATAAATGTTTACATGCGATCCGTTGTACCTACAATTTGGACATCAAAATGTTTCCAAACTAAAAAGTGTTCAAAAAAATTGTCCACAAATCCAAAATCTACAACTTCATTATAGAGTAAAATTCTAAATTTAAAACGACTTTACAATTCATCCGCATAAATATTTACATAGCATCAATTGTACCTTATCTATTTTACTATAATATATAATAGATAACACAGTAGAATGGTAAGCTCATGGCAGGCGAGGCAACGCCGCGCCCTGGTTTCTAGTGATGATGATGGCTCGTTGCCGAGCGAGACTGCACTGCAGCTGCAGGCCAGTGCTGCAAGAATTTCCAACCCAAAGGCGCCAGCCTTTTTCGCACCGACTCGACCTGATCCACGACCCATTGCATGCTGCCATGCCGAGAGGGAAGGCGCCTGCATGCACTAGTGTAGAGAGAGAGGACGTGAAACACGGGACACAACGCAAATGATGGCGAAGCGATCGGTGGCCCGTCGTGCAGCCGCAGCGCACTGCGCTCGCATTTTTTTGCAAGGGGATGGTGGGAGAAGTGACCACCTCTCTTCTCTCCATGTATGTCGCCCTCGCTTGGACAGGGCTTCACTTCATTAATGAAGTCATTTTTTTTCTTCAGCTTCACGAACAACTTTATCAATGGAGCTGAATCTGTTTTGGTAAACTATTTGGTAAAACAGCTTCCCTGTGAGAGCATGTTTTTAGGGGCCTGAAGGAGGAGCCGGAAGAAGCCACTTTTTTTTCTCCATCTCACCTCAAATCACTGTGAGAGCATGTTTTTAGGGACTTCACTAGTGAAGTCGTTTCACTTTACCCCGTTTGACAGAAAATAACTCCAAACAACTCCCGAAGCCGGTGAAAAAGCCCTGCCAAACGGGGCTAAGGCGTTTATTGAGCTTCATGTACAAATGCCATTCGGTGGAGATACAAACCATCGTGTGATCTAGCTCCAATCTTTCCCGACACACAATAGTCTAAGGGGGTGTTTAGATATAAAATTTTTTTAGAATTTGGCTAATGTAACACTTTTGTTTGTATTTAACAATTAGTGTTCAATCATAGATTAATTAGGCTCAAAAGAATCGTCTCGTGATTTACAACCAAACTATATAATTAGTTATTTTTTTATCTATATTTAATGTTCTATACATGTGTTAAAGATTCGATATGATGGAGAGAGACCGTAAAAATTTGGAATTTGAATGCATAAACGAGGCCTGAAATCTCGAATGACCAAATCACTGGCCAGCTATTAGTAGTACCTACCTACTCGATCGGGCCACACGGGGTAGTGGGCGGGCCAGACTTAGCCATGGTGGCTGGTGTGGCCCACGCGAACGGAATGGACGCGGCCTGCCTCCCGCACGCTGCTGGCCCAACGGCGTACGTTTGCGTCCGACGCAATGATGGCGCGTCGTGCGGCCTAGTTAAGCCCTTGTTTCCTTTGTAGCATTTCTTTCGTTCACTTCGTTTTTTGGGGGGACGAAAAACTTCGTTTTTTGCCCTCCTTACTTAAAAAAATAAATCGATGGTATTTATCCTTCGCGGGACAAAAATTTGATGCCAATGCCAGCGCTGCCTATGGTTTTTTTTATTTTTTATCCCTTTTATTTAATATTTTAATAATAATCGATTCTGAAATTTTTTTGCGGATTTAACCCTTTTGGTCACGTGACCAAATAACGTGCATTGACGCGGCAACATCCGCCACGTTAGACGGCATTTCTAACGTGGAAAACACTGTCACGCCACTCCCGCTGGCGCGACAGTATTGGTATGTCACGTCACCGGGAATTGCGTAACCAGACAAAACTTTTAAAATATCATAACTGTTTGATATGACGTCGGATGAAGATAAAATTTATATGAAAATTATAGCTCTCGATGAGATCTACAACTTTGTAGTTTTGAATTTTTTATTTAAAGACGTTAAGATGCTCAAAAAATAAATATAAAATTTCAGGAGCATAATAATACGTACAGGTGGTTGTCACATTATAAAAATAATATTATTTTTGTATGGTGTCAAATGAAGATACTTTTTGCATAAAAGTTGTAGCTCTCAATGAGATCTACAACTTTGTAGTTTTGAATTTTTACATTTAAGATCGTTACAATACACGAAAAAATAATATAAAAATTCAGCAGCATAATAATCGCGTACTAGCGCTTGTCGCATTAAAAAAATAATATCTCTTTGTATGGTGTCAAATGAAGATATATTTTACATCAAAGTTGTAGCCCTTAGTGAGCTCTACAAGTTTATAGTTTTAAGTTTTCATATTTGGAGTCATTAAGATGTTAAAAAAATAATATAAAATTTAGAAACGTCATCTAACGCGGCGGATGTTGTCACACCACTGCATGTGGCGCGACAACATTACTTGGTCATGCTAGCGCCGCTGGCGCGACCAAAAGGGTTAAATCCGCAAAAAAAAAGAAACAATTATTTTTATAATATTTAATAAAAAAGGTTACAAGATAAAAATTCTCCGCTGCCTGTCCGCTGTTCCCAGCAGCTCCAGTACTTGCGCGCTCTTGTCCTGTATCTCCGCCCTGCCGCCGTATCTGAGACCAGATTGCATTTATATTACACATATAATTCTGTACATCTGAAAGGATTCCATTCCACTGTGCTTTACGTGAACAGTCCGAGATAACTTTGCTATGATTCGTAAAGGGGTCGCCACGCCAATGAATTTATATGACACATCCACTACAAACCATTTTACTGTCTCAATATATATATGATGCTAGTATGCAGTACATTAAATGAACACATTTGTACACCAAACATATACATATATACAGTATATATGAATATGAATATATATACTGTGTGAGGCTAGTATGCTAGTGTCTCAATTCTCTTTGTTTGTTTGGATGTAAACTTTTTTTTTGGTTAACTCACCTAGATACCGGCCCGGCAGCCCCGGCCCTGTGTCAACCGTTAGGTATGACGTGGATGTCCTGGATTTTGGAATGCTTTTTGGAATGCATGATCTAGTTTTTTCCCGATTTCTGATCTAGTTCTATAAGACGGTTGGATGGATCTACCGTCAGATCATGATTAGGTTAAACAGACACTAAGAAAGTCAAACCATGCTGGGCATTTATCCAAGAAAATCCCATCTCTTGTTTGAACTGCTTTCGTTCTCTGTTCAACCTTATAGCCGTTGGCTGACACAATAAATAGGTAAAACCAAGTTTGCAAAGCACCGCATGAATGAACATGTAAAAGGATCTCGTCAAATTGGGTGCACAGCCGGCGAGGGCGCCCAATGTTGGCAATGTAGCGAGCACCATCCAGACGCAACAGTTTCAACGCGTGCATAGCCGTGCTTCTGGCCACAGGAAGTAATGATTGCCCGTGTGTACCATTTCCATGCAACTATACATCTGGCATTGTCCACTGCTCGATCGTCCCTCGAAAGTCAATTTTTTTACTGCTACTGTCACTGTACTTTCTTTAATTTATAACACATGTTGTTAACTGGCCTTCTTTTACCACTTCTTTTTTTTGTTTGTTGAAACGAAGTATGTCATCTGTCCCAAAATAAACGCACATCTCGCTTCTTAAGAAGTCAAAATTTTTAAAATCTGACCAAATTTGACTCTTCGAGAAACGAGATGAACATTTATTTTGGGATGGAGGGACTAACACCGGTTCGAACGGTGAATGAAAATGTTACCACCTCGATCCGAAAAAATGTGATTCTTGGTGCATTCTCGGTTAAAGTGTCTAAAGTTTGACCAAATATATAGATAAAAATATTAGTTTTTATGACATGAAATATATTGTAAAAGTATGTTCCATGACAAATCTAATGGTACCTAACTCATAAGATAAATATTAATTTTTTATGTAAATTTAGTCAAACTTGACATACTAAAACATAGCAATGTTCCTTGCATCATATGGGATGGAAGGAGTAGTTAGCAGTGTGAAGAAATCAGGACTACCTATGCCCTAAAGAAAATAACACGTTTTGCCCTAAGTCAAACTATTTTAAGTTTTATTAAGTTCGTAAAAAATATTATTAATATTTATAAAATTAAGTATATACACCATAAATCTATATTTAATGAGAAATCTAATTACACTTATTTAGTAATATAAATATTGAGATTTTTATATAACTTTAATTAAATCAAGATAGGTTGAAACTTATTAGGAAAAGAGAAGAATGATATTTTTTTAGGACGTAGCTAGTACTTCATCCGTCTCAAATTATAAGATGTTTTAACTTTTTTTAGATAAGTTGTTTTTAGTATATATCTAGACAGAGAGTATATCTAAGTGCATAGTAAAACTATGTGCGTAGAAAAGTTAAAATGTTTTGTAATTTGGAACAGAGGGAGTAACGTAGCGTGCTCGTCGGAACTCAAAATAACGAGTAATGAAACACGTTTTTCAGTAGAAATCGCTGCAGGGGATAGAGGACATGCATGTGTGCGTGTAGTTGGTGAAAATTGGCAGAGACAGAGCTAGTGATGGTGTATTTCATGAGGCAAAATAGTGTGGCAATTATTCATTCTGTCTGGCACTGTGCTGAGGTCAAACGAAACATTCCTAGCTTCCATTAAATGGTTCGTGCATGCCCTTGGCATATCCTGTAGTAGCCTCACCAAGCGCCAACGGTGCTGCTGCACATGCATGCATGTACAAGGCGATCATTGCAACTGCCACGTGTTCCCTATTCGGTTGGTGACCAAAACACCTAGTCAAAGGTTCGTCGATCGTCGTGCCACAGTTTATTCGGCAGCTGGTTGATTCACTGCCACACCTATGGTACGCCGTACTTTCTTAGTACCCTATCTCATATGTCATAAATCTATTTTTATGCTAAATCTTGCTATAAGTGTGGCTTCAATTTTAGTCGTCACACTTTCTTTAGTAGCCATAGTTTACCGAATGTTAGACGTGGTAAGTTTTAGTCACCAACCAAACGAGCCCATAGAGCCTTTCTTACCGTAACTTTTTTTGAGCCTCCTTTCTTACCATAGCTGCGTACTCTAGTACCCGTATTGCTCGTGATACTGCATGCCAAGACGTAAGTACATTACGTGATCCTCATGTTGGCAAGAAAAAAACTCCGTCTGCGCAAGCCTCGAGGTACACAGATAAAACATCCAAAAGAACAAGCTTAGTACTGTGTACTCTCGCGTGAGGGCATGTTTGGAATGCAGGATTGCAAAACAAAGGAATGGGAAAAATGCAGGAATAAAATAGAGCGAAAAGTAGAAAACTACAGGATTTGAAAACACTAGGATAGAAGCTTTGGGGTGTTTGGATCACAGAAAAAAAAAATGCCACATGTGCTGAAGAACCAAGGTTCCGTGCTTGAGAAAACACTGTAGGAATTTTTCCTTTACCTTGGATGCTTTTTTTTCCTATGTTTTGTGAAGCAAAGTTAGCCTTTCCTTTGTAAAGGAATGCAGGTTTCCTTTGTTCCAAACAGCAAGTTGAGGAAATTTTGCTATGAAATTCATTCCTTTGATTTTCCTTTGGAAATCCTCCATTCAACAGACCCTGAATGGATGTACGCGGTTACTCCGTACACAGTCATAAGTAGGCCTAAAGAAACCAACCAACCTCTCAGCCACTCCTTGAATGGAAGTACGCTGTTACTCCGTACACCGTTGGCCGTAGAAACTGGACACACGCCGGCGCCGGCTTCTCCTAGACACAATCGTTCATAGGCAGACCCAGGGCCCAGCGACCCTGGGTGCATTTCCGGGCTCGTTCGTGAGAGGCAGCGGAGGAGGTTGGTTACATGTGAAAGAAAGGGCAGTCTGTCCTGTTTGTTTCGTTGAAATTTGGCTTATGCTAATTTGTTATGGGAGAAAACACTATTCTATCGCTAAAAAATACTGTCGAAGAAAACATTTTATGGTCATATCTTTAATGTTTGGGGTTTATGACAAGCACAAGCTAGGCAACATCATCGGCACGTGATTTAATTCCGGGAATTTGTTTGTAGGGCGGAGATTTCTAGATTGCAAAAATAAGATGAGGCAACCAATTTGAGGTCTAATATGATATATATGTTTTTTTCTGAAAGTTATTCATCAGAGAATTTTTGTTCATATGATTGGCATTTATATTTTCCGAACTTTAGGATAACATTTTGAAATATATGAACGTTCTATTCTGAGACAATTGATCTATTCTGAACCTTTACTTACCTTAGAAGAATTATTGCTGTGGTGGATTGTTAATCTTTGAAAACTGCTAAATGTTAACATACAGTAGTATTTACGATTAAATATTTCCAACTCTAGAATCCTTGGGAGTTGGGACCTAATAAACGGTGGTGGGGCACTTGACTTGGGAGTGGCCAGCGCCTTGCACCAGGGCGTGTGCACTACACGAAAATCAGTCAAGTCATTGAAAATGGATAATTTTGCTCTTAATATTTACAGTCACATAATTAAACAATTGTTGTGATCTCTATTTTTCTCAATGCACACTCGATCGCATCCGAACTTAACTTTAATTTTGTTCGAAAACTGTTAATGTTATCGAGTTTCTTGTGAACTTATATATTACTCTCTTCATTTTAGAAAAAAGTATCGTTATGGGTTCATGCTGATCAATTTTTCGTGAGTAGTTGTTATGTTTGTCTAGGCTCTAGAAAATCTTTGGATCCACCACTGCAGTCGTTGACACAGCAGTGTGTGAATATGGAAATCTAATTGAAATCCACGAACAGGGGAGTCGTGTCCCCTGCTGTTTTTTTTTCTTTAGAGATTGCAGCCAATGCACTGTCCACAATGCATGTACATTCATAATAGTATAATACAATAGTGCCCCTACTTGTGACATGGTACTACGTCTTTGTGACATACTCCTTCGTCTCATAATATTTGCACATCTACTATTCAAATTTTTTTGCACACGTAGGTACCAGAGGCATGCACTCCTAGACTGACAGATGAACCAGCCGGTGCGAGTAGACACTACATCTGCATGGTGTTCTGCTAGAATCTCGTATATACAGCACACGACACGAATGCCAGGGCATTTCTTCCCACGATAGCCCGCTCGGTGCAGTAGCAGTATAGCACTGTAATCATGCTAGGAGAGTGGTGACTGGTGAGTGCGTGCTCATGTTTCCCAGCGGAGTAACGTTTCACGTTGATTGTAGTGCAGGGAGCCCAGCAATCGCGAGGTACTGCGAAATTGATTCTTTCACGTTGAATGGACGTGTATGCTCGTTTTTGCATCTCTGCGTGCAGTGCCCGAGCTCCACCCTCTAACTGCCACAAAAACAAAAACAAAAAAAGGAAAAAAAAAAACCAGCTCCAGGTGCTGCAGGACAGGGCAGGCATGTACATACATGTACCCGTGTTGCACTGGCTGACTACGCTGGCGCACAGGGACCAAGCCAGGAAAACATATTAGGAGCTGAACAAAAGTGCTTCAGTGACTTAGCTCGGCTACAGCTCGCCTGGATGCCTGGAGCCCCACTGCGGCGTTGCCTGCTCGCGGCCGCCCCCAGCGCTGCGCCGTTGCGGCGTGCCGCGTGCGGCCTGCTTGCCGGCCACCAACATCTGCCCGCCTCGCTTGATCCTGGCTGCTAGCTCCTGCTGGCTGCGAGCCGTCGAAGTGCTGCTTCCCGCTCGTCCGCCGGCCGCTGGTGCGCTCCATCGACTTAGGATGGAGTCGCGATCACGGTGTAAGGAGAAATTGGGATATGTTTCTTTCATTGATTGGGCCTCCTGTTGAGCTCTAATTGGAAAATGCTTTGTCGCAGAATTGTTGGCCCAATAAACAAAATAGGTTTTTTTTCTATTTCCACAAAATCTCAGCCCATCCTATATACATATTTGCCAGAAATTTTAATTTTAAGGGAGACTTTACTGGAACTCCGCGTGAACTCCATGTACTCCCTCCGTCCAACAAAACAAGCAATTATGGGAAGCGTGCCAGTCAAACTGACTCAAGTTTGACCAAGTTTATAGTAAATAGTATTAACATTTATGTCTCCAAATATATTTATTAAAAAAATATATTCTATAACTAATCTAATGATACTTATTTTGTATTATAAATATTAGTATTTTTTTATATAAATTTAGTCAAAGTTCAAACTGTTTGACTTCTCGAAAAGCGAGAATTGCATGTTTTTATGGACGGAGGGAGTACCTAGGAGCGCAGCGTTGGCTCCGTGCCTAGAGGAGATGACGTGATAGGGGGGCTCGAGCCCCTGCCCTAGCATTGGCTCCGGGCCTAGAGGAGATGACGCTAGTGATCTGAAGTCATGTTGTAACGGGATAGTGCAGGCGTATGCGTACGTCTATGCGACGCGTGATGCGTGTACGCGTAAGAAGACGACCACAGAATCTCTGGGCGCCGGATGTGTCAATGCCAAATCGTGTCACACTCACACACCGCTTAGCCCTAGCTTGGCTGCTGCTGCTGCACACTTTTGCTTATTAAGCCAACAATTCTACAAAGACAGAGCATTTTCCAGTTAGAGTCTAATAGGAGATCCAATCGGTGAAATAAACATATCCCAATTTCCCCTTACACCGTGATTGCAACTCCTGGAGTGCACCGGCGACCGACAGGCGAGTGAAAAGCAGCACTCTAGTGGCCCGCAATCGGCAGGAGCTAGCAGCCAGGATCCAAGCGAGGCGGGTAGGCGCCGGTGGCCGATAGGCAGGCCGCATGTGGCACGCCGCAACGGCGCAGCGCTGGGGCGGCCACGAGCAGGCAGCACCGCAGCGGGGCTCCAAGCATCCAGCCGAACAGCAGTCGAGCTAAGTCGTTGTAGCATTTTTGTTCAGGTCCTCCTAATTTTTTTCCTGGCTTCGTCCCTACCGGCGCAGAAGCTCTAAGATCCTCCATTTGCCGGTCGCCAGGCTAGAGCTGCCCGGCTGGCCACACAGCCGCACAGACGCACAGCACTGTGCACCAGTACACGTTTGATGCCTATTCACTGTACAATACCAGTCTGCAGATGCTAGTGCTTTTTTAAGTATTATGCTGAAATTTAGTTTATACTGATACTTATGTTAAAATATTACGAGAGAAAAATAATATTTCATGATTGAAAAATAGCTCAAGTGAATAGGGTGACAACCTACTAGTGCTATACCAGTAATATACTGGAGTAAGGTCTGCGATAGCTGTATACAAGGCCGTGCCTGTGCGTACCACGCACTTGCTGCTCACTTGCTCTAGGTCTGGTTTAGATCTAAAATTTTTAGTAAAATAGTACTGTAGCACTTTTCGTTGTTATTTGGCAAATATTATCCAATCATGGTCTAATTAGACTTAAAAGATTCGTCTCGTCCATTTCGTCTAAACTGTGTAATTAGTTTTATTTTTTATCTATATTTAATGCTTCATGCATGTGTCAAAGATTCGATGTGACGAAAAATCTGAAAAAATTTGTAAAATTTTCTGGGAACTAAACAGGGCCCTAGCGGTGGCAGCAGCCTTCCCTGCTTCGCACTGTTTGCTGCTTGCCGCGTACGATCCCTCCGTCCCCCCCCCTCAAATGCCATTTTTTTTTTCTTGAGAAGTCAATTAATCTTAGCTTTGATCAATTTATTTAAACAGTACTAATACTTATGATACTAATAAACTAGCAAGTTTATGTTTATAATATTAATTTTATACATATTCTGTCAGTTTAGAAATTTTGACCGAGTTCAAACCTAGGATGATAATTTTTGGGGGACCGAGGGAGTACTATTTTTATTCTCCCATGTGTTGGTTATACCAAAACAAATTAATTATTGCACCCACAAACTCTATACTTTGTTGTTATACAACACACCTTTTTAGGGCACACTACCTAGAGTTGAGGGATCCATAAACTGTAACTAAGCTTTAATTCTTTTTGAGGGCTTGTTTAGATGAAGGCTAAAGTTGAAATTTTTTGACTCTCTTCATCACATCGAATCTTTAGACGCATGCATGAAGCATTAAATATAGGTAAAATAAATAACTAATTACACAGTTTAGTTATAAATCACGAGACGAATCTTTTGAGCCTAGTTAGTCTATAATTAGACACTAATTATCAAATACAAACGAAAAGGCTACAGTTAGAAAAATTCTAACTTTTCATCAACTAAACTAGTCCTGTAGTATTTGAATGCAAGAATTACAGAGTACTTTATGTTCAGAGGAAGTACTTCAGGCAAGGAGAACACAAACGCTACCCACAGGATGCATGCGAGCCTGTGGATGCTGGGGCTAACGTTCAGGCGAAGTCCTCGCTAATCCGCGAGACGAATTTATTAAGTCTAATTAATCCGTCATTAGCATATGTTACTGTAGCATTATATTGTCAAATCATATACTAATTAGATTTAAAAATTCGTTTCGTAAATTAGCCTCAATCTGTGTATTTAGTTTCGTAATTAATCCACGTTTAATACTCTATGTACGTGTCAAACATCAAATGTAACTAGGGTCTTGTTTAGTTCTCCAACTTTGGGACCAAATTCCACTATACAAAAAGAAGATTTCTCGTCACATCAAAATACCGGCACATGCATGGAGTATTAAATGTAGATGAAATCAAATACTAATTACATAGTTTTATTGTACTTTGCGAGACGAACATTTTGAGCCTAATTAATCAATGTTTGGACAATTATTACCAAATAGAAACAAAAATGCTACAATACACTATAATGATTTAGCCATCTTCAAATTAGGGAATTAAACAAGGCCTCGAACACACGCGCATGCACTGCTTATGCAGGCCGGGAATTCATTGTCCTTGCAGCTATGCACAAGCTTCTTCCGGGCTACTACTGGCTATACATGGAGTAGTGGTAGTACGTATCTGGATTATGGAAGCCAGCTCTAGACGCTGCAAATTCCCTCCATTGGACGCGACGGCATCAGGCATGTACCATCGGCTCCCTGTCTGTGCTGTGTCGGCGCGGAAGGCCAGGACGGCAGGCGGCCTTCGTCGCCGCTGCGCCTGCGCTCGAGCTGCCCAAACCGCAGCGCTGCACAAGGCTACTGTACATGCCTATATCCACTGACTGTAGCACCAACAAGGGCCTTCGTCGCCGCTGTTCCTGCGCTCGAGCTGCCCAAACCGCAGCGCTGCACAAGGCTACTGTACATGCCTATATCCACTGACTGTAGCACCAACAAGACAGGAGACAGAAGGCTCCCTCTACTCCGTCTGGTTGTGCCAGGCGCGTGTACGCACCCGGACGTATCTCTCCCCAAAAGACGTGATATCACGCTGCGTATACTCCAGCACTTAATACGCCTGCGTCTGCTTCTTGGTGCAGTGCAAGATACAGCAGGACATCCAAGGCCTTGTTCACTTCTCATCCCAACCCAAAATATTTCCTCTTCCATCCATCACATCAAATCTTTCGACGCATGCATGAAATATTAAATATAGGTAAAAAAGATAACTAATTGCATAGTTTTTCTGTAAATGTCGGGACGAATCTTTTGAGCCTAGTTAGTTCATGATTAGACAAATTTTGCCAAATAACAACGAAAGATACTACAGTAACTTTTCACCTACTTCTCGCGAAGTGAACACACCCAAATCGTTCCTGCGCGGCTCTGCGCCCGCTGCGCGAGGCCTCGTTTAGTCCACTGAATTGGGAAGAAAAACGCTGTATCAGAATTCATGTAGTATTTCGTTTATATTTGGTAAAAATTATCCAAATTTTGACTAACTAGGCTTAAAATGTTCGTCTCGCAAAGTACAACAAAACTGTGCAATTAGTTTTTGATTTCATCAACATTTAGTACTCCATGCATTTACCGACACTTTGATGTGACGGGAAATCTTCTTTTTGCATTGTGAAATTTGGGGAGAATTGGAAGAACTAAACAAGAGGTACGTAGCTATAAGGGCTTGCGGCAGCGGCAGCAAGAGGTCCGGCGCACGCAGCACGACAACGAGCATGGTAGGCTGGTGGTAGCTGCTCCGGTCCGCCTTCAGTCCTTCGGCTTGGCACGCCGTGTTACACGCCCGCCGCTCGAGCGTGTTTGCATTCGGTTGCCAAGATTTCGGTTGCGCGTACTGTACGTATGTCAGGAGTGCTAGAGATACGCTTGTCAGGCGGCGACGTGCCTCGCCCCTCGGCGCCCTCGCTATGCCGGAGCTGTGCCTGTCCGGCTGTGGCCGGCAGCTGGCCCAGAGACGACAAGACAGGACAGGGTAGGGTACTAAGACTACCAGCACCGCAGTCCGCTACCGCATCCTGCAGTACGCGGATAACGGACGGGGACGCTGCAGCGGGTACTCTATCCCCGTCCGCTAGGAGTGCTTGTCCGCCAAAGGTAGCGGAATAGCGGACGTCCGCTACGCCCGCGTCGGCCCCACCTCACATCGGGCAGGAGGCGCAGGAGGCGTGGGGCCCGCCGCCCGCCGCCGCCAGAAAGAGAGGGCGAGCAGGGAGCACGACGGCCGGCTCCGGGATCTCCACAACAGGGGCGAGCAGAGGGGGAGAAGAAGAGGAGACGAGCGCCTCCACGGCGAGTAGAGGAGGAGACGGGCGCCGGCCCGCCCGCCCGCCACGCCGTAGCCGAGGACGCCGCCGCCCGTCCACCCTCGCCGGCCGCCCGCGCCGCGCCCGTCAGCACGTGCCGGCTGCTCCTCGCCTGCTCGACCTCGGGCACGCGGGAGCAGCGCCGCTGCAGGCCGCAAAGGAGCTCCGCCGCCGGAGAGACGCCGTGGGGAGAGAGAGAGGGGGAGGAGGGGAAGGGCCGGCGGAAGTGGGAGAGAGAGAGAGGAGGGAGAGGAGAATGGGAGGGAGGAAGGCCGGTGTCGGTACCAACAGTACGGGGGTACCCACAGCTGTCGCCAAAACACTAACATAACCGAAACCGCAATGAAAGATAGTCCACCTCGGTCGAGCATCACGCGGCCCGCTCGACGGGGCGCCTCGACCGCGCCCCGGCTCCGACTCGTACGAGGCCCGCTCGACGGGGCGCCTCGACCGCGCCCGGGCTCCGACTCGTACGAGGCCCGCTCGACGGGGCGCCTCGACCGCGCCCCGGCTCCGACTCGTACGAGGCCCGCTCGACGGGGCGCCTCGACCGCGCCCCGGCTCCGACTCGTACGAGGCCCGCTCGACGGGACGCGTGCGAGGCTCGGGGTCCCGACCGCAAAAAGGGGTGCGAAGCCCGCAATAAGTCTCGAGGGAGCGAAAGCTGGCCCTCGAACGGGGTTCGACAGCTGCCCTCGAGCAACAGAGTTAGGGACGACCCAGGGTGCGCCCGTACATGGCCAAGGGCTCGAGCCGCGCTCTCGAGGCACCCCAGGATGTATTCGAGGCCGAAGGAGAAGGTTGTGGTAGGAATCCCTCCGGGGGAGGCATCAAGCCCTCGAATCCTGTCGAAGGGAATCGAGATCCACACGACCACTTCTTGGTATTTTTGAGGGCGCCTCCGGGCCACTAGCCGACCCCTAATGAACGGGGCACGGGTTCTCACTCGAATTCCCCCGCTAGCAGCTCACCGGAGATCGTCGTAACTCGGGCCCAAACGAGGGTAGTACGACATTCTCCACCCCTCCTCCTTTTTTCGAAAAAGGAGCGCGAGGGTCGCACAGCGAAAGACGGCCGGGACCCTGATCGACCTCGCGCGCGCGAGGCTCGGGGGCTTGACCGCAACGAAACGTTCCCCAATCAAACGCGTACAAGACCTCGGAGGAGTCTCCATACTCCACCGAGGCCTCGGGGGCTACACCCGGCGGGTGCGCTCGCGCGCCCCCACCGGAAAAAATCACGACGCCACGACTCCAGTTCTGACCAACCTCTGGGAGAGTGATCACACACTCACCCAAAGGCTCGGGGGCTACTGTCGGTACCAACAGTACGGGGGTACCCACAGCTGTCGCCAAAACACTAACATAACCGAAACCGCAATGAAAGATAGCCCACCTCGGCCGAGCATCACGCGGCCCGCTCGACGGGGCGCCTCGACCGTGCCCCTGCTCCGACTCGTACGAGGCCCGCTCGACGGGGCGCCTCGACCGCGCCCGGGCTCTGACTCGTACGAGGCCCGCTCGACGGGGCGCCTCGACCGCGCCCCGGCTCCGACTCGTACGAGGCCCGCTCGACGGGGCGCCTCGACCGCGCCCCGGCTCCGACTCGTACGAGGCCCGCTCGACGGGGCGCCTCGACCGCGCCCCGGCTCCTCGACGCGTTTTCTTTACCTACCCCAGGACGAAAGCCATAGCATTCAATGCGGGTACCTACTACCACCTACCGGCATGGCTGCGGCATGGACCAACGTGGGAACAATACCCACGTCGAGTCTCACTGTTTTACCGCCCATCCCGTGATGGGAGGTGAAACCCGTCACTGTACCCACCTTACCGCACACTGTTCACCATCAATCACCCTCGAGGGAGGATAAGACAAGGTCCGTTCCCCGCGATATCAGGGATTCGGTCTTATCCATCCAACCTCGACCCGGCCTCGACCCAGCTTCGACGCTCGGCTTAGTTCGAAGGACGGTATGGCATGGCGCTCTGGGTCATTTCGCCATCTTGTCTCCCACAACGTCAGGGTACCCAGGGATGGCCGGCCATTCCGAAGGCACGTCGCTACAGTCAACTCAACAGGAATCGACAAAGCATCACCTCAAGGCTCCCCTTGGCTTGGCCTCCTCTCGCCTTATAAAAGGGTAGGCCAGGGTTCGACAGAGGGGGGCGGACGAACGAACCAACCAACGAACAGACGAACAAAAAGAAGACAAAACAACCAACCACCCGACCGAACAACGAAAAGCAAGAGATCAACATCTCAAGCAACCGCCTTTCTCCTTTTTTCTCTTTGAGACTTGGGCTCGACACCCTCTCTCGCCTGCTTGTAACCCCTACACGAGCACCTCGGTGCAAGGAAATACAAACCTCTCCCCCCCGCTGGATGTAGGGCCTTCTTTTGCCCGAACCAGGATAAACCCCCGTGTGTTCTCCTTGCATCACCATCCAGGAAAGAGTCGCGCAGCATTTACTCGTTGGTTTAGGACACCCCTCGGTCCGAACACCGATAGTTGGCGCGCCAGGTAGGGGAGCGCTGCGTGCAAACCTCGCTTTGTCGCCGTTCTTCCTGGATGGCTAACCCCGAACGCCCGATCCCGTTGGCTATGGTGATCTGGTTTGGGAGTTTGGAGTTCATGTCGCTCGGCTCTGGCTACGACATGATCCTACTTCCACCCAGGCACCCAACCGATGAGGATTACGAGCTCTCCCAGCCCGGGGGAGCAGTCAACCGGCACCGTCGCTCCAGGCGGGCGCGGGCCGCCCGGCGACGGCGAGCCCGGTACAACCACCGTCTCCACCTGGCGGAGGGCGATGGGATCCCCCGGTCTGGCACCCCCCAGACAGGCGCCAGCCTAGATCTCCTTTTGGAAGATTTGGGAAGGACGAGCCTGGCTGAGGGTGGCGTGCCGACGAAGAATCCCGCCGCTCCCCCGTCCGGTGAGACACCACTGTCCGTAGCATCTATTTCGCCACGGGCAGCGACGTCCCCATCACCATTCCCGTTTGGGCTGGACTCGATTGCCCGGGTGTATGCATCCTCCGTGAGCACTCGCATGAGCGCTTATGAGGAACTCCCTGGACACCATCTACGCTCCACTCTGGACCTCGTTGCGTCCACGCCGGCTTCTGATTATCGGGACTCTACCGAGACACCGGAAACAGAGCCTCGTGTGACTGCTTCTTCATATCGTCACCGCGGTGACGGTTGGCAACGGCCACACATTCCCCCGTCATATTACTACTTTGGCACTCCTGACTCCGACTCGGCTGACGACACCTATGATCCGACTCGCGAGTGCTTCAACATCGACGTTGAAAGCACCTCGGAATCAGAGGACGAAGAGCCGGTCGAAGGAAGGCACACGCCCCCTCATGTCGAACTTCCTGCCGAGCGAAACGAGCCCCAGTTCCTTGCGGATCAAGGAGCGCAGCTTGAACAGATTCGCGAGTTGCAGGACCAGCTTGACGAGGAACGGGAAAACCTGGATCTTCTCCAGCAAACCCTCGAGCGTGAGCGTGCGGAACACGTATTTGGCGGGAGAGCTCGTGAGAGAGCTCGCGACGTCAACCGTCGCATCGACGAGGACCGGGCGGTCGACCCTCCGGTTTTCGCTCGAGCCAGCCAAAACGTCGTCGCCGCCGCCATGCTCCTGCGCAACATGCCCGAGCCGTCAAACCCTGACGCCCGTCGGGCTCGAGACGAAATCCGAGGACTCCTCGAGACTGCCGCCATGCAGCAGGCCGAGAGCTCTGCCTCGAGGCGGCGCGAAGCAGCCTCGGAGCGGACCCTCGAGCCTTCCCGACAGGAGAGAGAAGCCTCGGTTCATCCCGAGCCTGCCCGGCGAAACCGGGTAGCACCGGCCCCTGAGCCCATCACCAACGACCGCGAGCCTCGAGACACCCGTGGCAACATCGTCGAGCGTCGCACGCGCAAACACGGTGACGGTGTAGCTCGAGGCTACCACGTCCACAGGGGCGGACGCTACGACAGCTCGGAAGACCGTAGCCCTTCACCCGAACCCCCAGGTCCTCGGGTGTTCAGTAAGGCTATCCGCGAGACGGTGCCCCCGGCTCGGTTCCGTCCCCCCACGACTCTCACCAAGTATAACGGCGAGACCAAACCCGAACTTTGGCTCACCGATTTCCGCTTGGCGTGTCAGTTGGGCGGGGCCACCGACGACCGGGTCATCATTCGGCAACTCCCCCTGTTCCTCTCCGACACCGCCCGAGCCTGGCTCGAGGATCTCCCACCTTGGTAGATCCACGACTGGGACGATCTCGTGAGGGTGTTCGAGGGAAATTTCAAGGGAACCTACATGCGCCCCGGCAACTCGTGGGACCTCCGGGGCTGTAAGCAGAAACCAGATGAGTCCCTCCGGGACTACATCCGGCGCTTCTCCCGGCAGCGCACCGCGCTCCCCAACATCACCGACTCCGACGTGATTACGACCTTCCTCTCCGGTACCACCTGTAAGGAGTTGGTCCGGGAGTTGGGCCGTAACACCCCGCTCACTGCCAACGGATTGATGGACATCGTCACCAACTTCGCCGCCGGCGAGGAGGCGGTTGGTGCAATCTTTGGCGGCGAGCCGGTGAGGGGGGAGCAGAAGGTCGACGACCCCGCGAGTTCCACCCGAGGCCCCAAGAGAAACAACCGCAAGAAGAAGAAAGGCCAGCAGGGCAAGCTCGAGGCCCCGGCCGACGAGCTCGTCGCTGCTACCGAGCACAAGAAACCTCGAGGCCCCTCCGGCGGGGGCGTCTTCGACAAAATGCTCAAAGAGCCATGTCCCTACCACAAGGGACTCACTAACCATAACCTCGAGGATTGTCACATGCTGCGCAGGTACTTCGGGGGTGCCGGCGCCAAGAAGGACGACAAGGAGGAGGACCCTAAGGGTGACGACAAGGACGGGGAATTTCCCGAGATCCGCGACTGCTACATGATCTACGGAGGGCCCTCGACCTGCCTCTCTGCGCGCCAGCGCAAGCGAGAACGGCGCGAGGTCTTCTCCGTACAATCGGCAGTACCCCGTTTCCTTGATTGGTCTGCGGTGGCCATCACTTTCGACCGTGATGACCACCCAGACTACGTCCCCAACCCAGGGGTCTATCCACTCGTCGTTGACCCCGTCATCGCCAACACACGCCTCACCAAAGTGCTCATGGACGGCAGAAGCAGCCTCAACATTATCTACTCTCAGACCCTCGACCTCTTGGGGGTCGACAGAGCGCGCCTCCAGCCTAGCGTCGGGGGCTTCCACGGAGTCGTGCCAGGGAAACGGGCGGAACCCCTCGGGCGGGTCGATCTGCCTGTTTGCTTTGGCACACCGGCCAACTTTCGAAAGGAAACTCTCACTTTCGAAGTGGTCGGATTCCGTGGAACGTACCACGCTATCCTGGGACGCCCATGCTACGCCAAGTTCATGGCGATCCCGAACTACACCTACCTTAAGCTCAAAATGCCTGGCCCAAACGGTGTCATCACTGTAGGGCCCTCGTATGAACATGCCTACGAGTGCGACGTCGAGTGCGTCGAGCACGGCGAGGCTGTTTTTGAGTCGGCAAGCTTGGCTGCAGACCTCGACGGTCTCGCCAAAACGATTCCCGACCCAAAACGCCATGCCGGCAGCTTCGAGCCCGCCGAAGACGTCAAACTCGTACCCCTCGACCCCGCTGATCCCAAAGGGAGGACGCTGAACGTCAGCGCCACCCTCGATCCTAAATAGGAAGCAGTGCTCGTCGACTTTCTCCGCGCGAACGTCGACATCTTTGCGTGGAGTCCCTCGGATATGCCGGGCATACCCAGGGAAGTCGCCGAGCACGCCTTGGAGATCCGGGCCGGATCCAAACTGGTGAAGCAACGCCTGCGCCGCTTCGATGAGGAGAAGCACAGGGTCATCGGCGAGGAGATACACAAACTGTTGGAGGCCGGGTTCATCAAGGAGGTTCATCATCCCGAGTGGCTAGCTAATCCTGTATTAGTTAGAAAAAAGAGTGGGAAATGGAGGATGTGCGTAGACTATACTGGTTTAAATAAAGCATGTCCGAAAGTTCCCTTCCCTTTGCCACGCATTGATCAAATCGTTGATTCCACCGCGGGATGTGAAACTCTCTCATTCTTAGATGCATATTCCGGCTACCACCAGATCAAAATGAAGGAGTCCGACCAGCTCGCGACTTCATTCATCACCCCATTCGGCATGTATTGCTACGTTACGATGCCCTTCGGTCTCCGGAACGCGGGGGCAACGTACCAGCGATGCATGCAACACGTTTTCGGGAAGCACATTGGGTCGACCGTCGAAGCTTACGTCGACGACATCGTGGTCAAAACCCAACGTGCCGACGATCTGGTCAGCGACCTCGACGTTGCATTCAAGTGCCTCAGGGCAAAAAAACATCAGACTCAATCCGGAGAAATGTGTTTTCGGCGTCCCACGAGGTATGCTTTTAGGGTTTATCGTATCTAAACGTGGCATCGAGGCCAACCCTGAAAAAATCTCTGCAATAACCAAGATGGGCCCCATCCGATATCTCAAAGGCGTACAGAGAGTCACAGGTTGCTTGGCGGCACTCAGCCGTTTCATTTCGCGCCTCGGCGAAAAAGCACTCCCTCTGTACCGTCTCTTGAGGAAATCGGACCATTTTTCCTGGAACCTCGAGGCTGAGGAGGCTCTCACGAAACTGAAAGCCACCCTCTCTAGCTCACCGATCCTCGTCCCTCCGACCCCGGGGGAACCACTCCTACTCTATGTCGCCACGACATCACAAGTAGTCAGTGCTGCCCTGGTTGTCGAACGGGCCGAGGAGGCACACACCTTGCTCGTCCAGAGGCCGGTCTATTTCGTTAGCGAGGTGCTCTCTGAAACAAAGTGCCGATATCCACAGATCCAGAAACTGCTATATGCTGTCATCTGGACACGGCGCAAGCTCCGACACTACTTCGAGGGTCACCCGATTACTGTGGTTTCTTCTTTCCCCTTGGGAGAGATAGCCCAGAACCGGGAAGCCTCGGGTAGGGTTGCCAAATGGGCGGTCGAGCTCATGGGCGAGGCATTGTCCTATGCGCCGCGAAAAGCTATCAAGTCACAGGCGTTAGCAGATTTTCTGGCCGAGTGGACTGACACACAACTCCCTCCTGCACAGCTCCAAGCGGAGCTGTGGACCATGTACTTCGATGGGTCATTGACGAAAACGGGAGCAGGCGCGGGCTTGCTCTTCGTCTCACCCCTCGGGGTTCACATGCGCTACGTCGTCCGGCTTCATTTCCCTGCGTCTAACAACGTCGCCGAATACGAGGCACTCGTCACGGGGTTGAGAATCGCCATCGAGCTCGGGGTCTGACACCTCGACATCTGAGGCGACTCCCAACTCGTGATCGATCAGGTCATGAAGAGCTCGAGCTGCCGCGACCCCAAGATGGAGGCCTACTGCCAAGAAGTACGGCGCCTCGAGGACAAGTTTCACGGCCTCAAGCTCAACCACATCGCACGCAGGTATAATGAGGTCGTTGATGAACTGGCAAAAATCGCGTCCGGTCGAGCCACGGTTCCACCGGACGTCTTCGCGAAAGACCTTCAGCATCCATCCGTCGACCTCAGGCCAAACGGGGGGGTCGACGGGGCGTCGCTCGACCCTCCACCTGAGGCAGAAGCCCCCTCGACCGGGGCTCAAGCCATGCAGGTGGGAGATTTGACGCCACCGTCTGACCTCGAACCTGATTGGCGCGTCCCGTACCTCGACTACCTCATCCAAGGGGACCTCCCCTCGGATAGGACTGAGGCTCGACGGATCGCACGCCGGGCCAAAACTTTTGTGATCATGGGCGACAGCAGGGAGCTCTACCGTCGTAGCCCTACCGGTATCCTCCAACGTTGCATCACGAAAGAGCAAGGCAGAAATCTGCTCGGCGATCTTCACTCGGGGGCTTGCGGTCACCACGCTGCGCCTCGAACCCTCGTCAGAAACGCCTTTCGACAAGGATTCTATTGGCCGACCGTGGTCTCCGACGCTGTCAAGCTAGTATGCTCCTGCGAGGGTTGTCAGTACTATGCGAGACAGACTCATCTTCCGGCACATGCCCTACAAACTATCCCCATCACATGGTCGTTCGCCGTTTGGGGGCTCGACCTTGTCGGACCACTGAAAAGGACGACCGGCGGCTTCACCCACATGCTCGTCGCAATCGACAAATTCTCCAAGTGGATCGTGGCCCGCCCTATCACCAGCATCAGGTCCGAACAAGTTGTACTCTTCTTCACTAACATTGTTCATCGCTTCGGGGTCCCCAACTGTATCATCACAGACAATGGCACCCAGTTCACTGGCAAAAAGTTTTTGGATTTCTGCGACAACCACCACATCCGTGTGCTCTGGTCGGCCGTGGCTCATCCAAAAACAAACGGGCAAGTGGAACGGGCCAACGGCATGGTTCTATAAGGCCTGAAGCCCAGAATCTTTAACAAACTAAACAAACATGGAAAAAAATGGGCTGCCGAGCTACCCTCGGTCCTGTGGAGCCTAAGAACAACGCCGAGTCGAGCCACGGGGTTCACTCCGTTCTTCTTAGTCTACGGGTCTGAGGCTATGCTACCAACCGATATAGAATACGGATCCCCGAGGTTGAAGGCATACAACGAAGGACACAACGACGCCACAAGACAGGACGCCCTCGACCAGCTCGAGGAAGCCCGAGATGTGGCTCTGTTGCATTCTGCCAGGTACCAGCAGGGTCTCCGATGCTACCACGACAGATACGTCCGCAAGCGTGACCTCAACGTTGGTGACTTGGTGCTACGGCGGAACCAGAACACCAAGGGACGGCACAAGCTCACACCACCATGGGAAGGACCGTACATCATCGCAGAAGTACTAAAGCCGGGCACCTACAAGCTATCCAACGAGAAGGGCGAAATCCTCACCAACGCTTGGAACATTGAACAGCTACGTCGCTTCTTTCCTTAAAAAGCCTCGAGGCTCTGTATTTCCTTTTTCATCAATAAAGAATACAGCGATGTTCAAAATTTTTCGTTTCGTAATAAGGAAGGATCGACCCTACACTCCCAGAGTCGACCCTCCCTCGGGGGCTGCAAGGGGGGAACCCCCGGTCCCCAAAAAAACTTATGCTCTTTTTTAAATTTAAGAACCGCTTCTTAGATCGACTTCGCTGAAAGAGCACCCTAAGGTTTGAAAGGGCTCTCGAGTCTGGAGCATCACCTACGCCTCCGAGGCTACGGTACCTCCACTCAACCCTTACGCCTTTTAGAGGTACGCCTTCACGCTGAGAAGATCTAAACAACGGTTCCTAAAATTAAAAAAGAACATACCCCCTGTCGCTTAGATCAGGCTCTCACACGATTTACTAGGCCGCAACATCACCCTGAAGCTCGAGGACAGTCGAGCCGCGAGATCACTTACGCCTCCGAGGCTACGGTACCTCCACTCGCTCCCTTACGCCAAAGGATGTAGCTGCGCGCTAAGTAAATCACGCGAGAACACGATCCGTGCGATAAAGGGAAGAAAAGCTCGAGTAAAACTGAATCAACCACAAACCGGTTTATGTTTCGAGTCTTTTAGGCCTCCGCGGCCACCATGATCAAAATTCGAAATACTAACTTATTACATGGGCCTTCATGCCCAGATTTGGCTCACAGGCCTTCGTCGTCGGCATGCGGAACCACCTCGGCTTCAAAAAGCGAGGCCAGACGACTTCCAGGTTCTTCGGCGGCTTCGATCAGCTCCACGCAGGCATCCTTGTTCTCCTCGTCTGTCCGATCGGGGTCTGTGATGAAGCCCTCGGCAACGAGCCTCATGTCAAACACAAACCCCGAACGGACGACGGCCAGCGCCCTCTTCACGCCGTGATGGAGGCCGTTCCGTATCTTCTCCCGGGCAAGGCGGCCCAGCGCCACCATCCGTCGGACGAAGGAGTTCCCCGGAACATCTTCCCCGGTGTCGGCGTCGGGCTCGACCCCTAGGCCATCACACACGGTGGTGATTGCGCCCTGGAGAAGTTGGGTCCTCCGGACCTCGACTTCGAAGAGGCTCTGGAAGGAGTTGGCACACGATTGGGCCTCTCGGTTCTCTCTCTCCAGCTCTGAAACACGACAAACAAATTAGTGCCCAACGCGGGGCCTTCAACGTCGTGACTATAACAACCACACTTACCCTCGATGTGGGTTTGCAGGCCCAGGACCTCGTCGCGGAGCCCCCCACACGTTCGCTCGAGCCCCAGGAAGGCGCTGTCCTTGTCACGGATGGCTGCCTTTAGCGCCTCGACCTCCTGTCGAGCAGACTCGAGAGCTGCGTCCTTCTCTTGGACGGCTCCCTGCAGCATCGTGATCTCGGCGTGGAAGGCGTCGCGCTGAAGGCCAACCTGGGAGACATCCTCCTCGAGCTCCCTCACCCGCGCAGACAAGGGCTCGAGGTCCCTGCGCGCCTGGGCAGCCTCCTCCCGAGCCTTGTCCAGGCTAGTGCGCATCACGGCCTCGGCCGCCCATGCCTGCGTCGCCTCTTCTTTCACCACGGCGTATGCGACGCGCAACTCAGCCATCTCGGCGTTCCGATTGGATAGCTGTTTCTGGGCCTCCTCGACCAGGACCCGTTGCTGGGACAGCGCGCCCCACACGCCACTCTTGTCCCGGATGAAGAGCGACTTGCGGCGGGAGTACTCCTTCAGCTCCTGAACGCAATTCGAAAAGGTCACAAATCCGAGGAAAAAACATATCAAGCAAGCCGACGGGTCGATCATACCTCGGTGGCATCCCCCATACTCCGCACGGCACCGGATGCCACTCGGAGCAACCGGTCAAGGTGCTGGCGGACGCCCTCGAGGTATTCCCATCGGTGCACTTCGTCTTTGTCGCTCAAGACAAAGATGGGCTCGGCGTCGGGGTTCGTAGCGTCCCTGAACTGAAGGGACGGCCCCCCCACCTCGGCAGCTCCGTCTCTGCCTGCGCTATCGCCAGCGCGGCGATGTCGGGCCACGACGAAGATGACCCGGCCGAGGCGTCTCCCGGGTCCCGTGGAAGGACCAGCCTCGCCCGCGGTATCCACCTCTCCAACGGCCGTCGTGACACCGGCCTGGTCCGCGACCTCACCCCCCTCGACCCCCATCGCTTGTTTTTCCTTGTCCAGGGGGATGTTGTCGAGGGGAACGTGAGGGCTGGGGCACTTACGACCGCCGGCGCTTCTGGAGCCGGCGCCTCGACCGACGACGGCGCCGGTGCCCGCGCCTCGACTGTTGGCACCCTCTGGAACCGGCGCTCTTCTTCTTCCGGTGCTCCGGATAGGGGCTCGACTGCCCCAACCTCCACCATGCCCGCTGGCTCTGCCAACGGGCCTTGTTGCGGCCGCGACCCCCTCGCCCGGGCCGTCTCTTGCCCTGACGCCGACGCGACCTCCTCCATGGTCACGTCAGCACCCGCCCGCTCCGCGTCGTGGACGGGTGCCTCGCCCGTCGCGACCGCGACGGCAGCCTCGGCCATCCCCGACGACCTGGGTCCCGCCTCGACTACGTCAAGCGCCGCCGCCTTTACCAGTTCGGACCCCTCGACGGCAGGCTCCGGGCCGGCAACCGCCGCGGCGTCGGCTGACCCCTGCCGTTGTCGCAGGCGCCCCTTTCGCGGCCTCGACCTGACGGACCCAGGCCGCGTCCTGCTCCGCCGTCGGTTGAGGACAACGGCGCCGGCTCGCAGCGACTTCACAGGGGTAGGCCCTATCGGCTCCGCCTTCCGCTTCAGCCTGCGAAGTGAGAAGAATTGTCGGCCAACGGACTTTAGGAAAGGCAGGACAACCAAGCTGAGATACTTACCCAGAAATCAGCACCAAGTACCTCGACCCCGCGCGGCTCGAGCCTCCCGGGACAGCCGCTGGTGGCCTCGCGGCGGCCTCACCAGCAGGTCGAGCGCTCCTGGGAGCCCCCGGCCGGTACACCGCCCCTGCGCCCTCTGTGCTTCCGAGGCCAGCTGGCCTCGGGTCCTTACGCCCGCCGTCGCCGCCGCCGATGACGACGCCGGTACCGCCGCTTCCGCCCCTGCCGGAGCTTGCGAGGCCCCGGCTGGTGCGGGCGTCCCCGTCGACGACCCTCTCGCCGGGACCCGGGGTAAAACGGCCCCTCCCGTCGAGGGCCCGGCTTCCTTCCCCACCTTCTTCCCCTCGACCTCCTCGACCACGACGACCGAGGAGGACGCCCCCCTCGATGGGGCTCCAGCAGGGGGGCGAATGTCGGGAAGGTCGCCCAGCCCTGGTCGCAATCTCATACCGCGACAGGGCATCATCATCTTCGTCGCTGCTGCCGTCGTCCTCCCCCGAGACCGTCTCGGAAGGCGACAGCGACAGGGGACACTCCGTCCATGGTCTGCTGGCGCCGGCGCTTCTTCAACGCCTCCGCCTCTTTGGCCTTGCGGACCGCCCGCTTCTTGGCCGTCTCTTTGGTCTGCTTCTTCTGGGAGGCATGCAGGCGTCGAGCCTCCCGGGGCGGGCCGGTCCTCCGGGACTGGTGGGCGCGTTTCCCGCAACGCCGACAAATCCTACACGCCGGCCTCGACCACATCAGCAAAATCCACAGAAAAACAAGAATAGCAATACCTCAGCCCCGAGATACGTACCACGGATTCGCACCCTTCGGTAGGCCTCATGGGAACCTGATTGGCCTCCTCCGCCTTGAAGTTCCCGACCATCCGGCGAGCCCGCCGGAGGACCTCCTCAAGGGTGAGGGATTCGTGGGACATCCGGGTACCCTCCAGGTTCGCCTCCGGAGTCATCTGGTTCAGGCGGAGACGACGCCGGCACAACGGCATCACTCTGCGGCGATGGAAGGCCGCAGCCACCGCCGCAGCCGTTAGGCCCCGAAGGCGAAGCTGCTGTAGCGTCGCCAGCAGCGGGTCCAAGCGCGTCTTCTCGGCCTCGGGCACTCCGTACGACCAATGCTCCTCTCGAGCAGTCAGCACGCGGCCGGTGTACCTCGGCAACTGATTTTCATCATTGCGGAGGTAGAACCAACCCTCGTGCCACCCACTGTTCGAGGAGATGAGAGCGGGCCGGGATGTATAGATCCGTCCGACCCCGATCTCACCTGTAGCACGTAGCTCCCAACTCGGGCCGCGCACAGGACGCCTTTCTCCCCCGCCCTCTTGGCGAAGAGCTCGGCCTTGAAAAGGTGAAGCCACAGGTTCCACTGCGGCTCCACCCCGAGGTAGCCCTCGCAGACTGCCGCGAAGATGGCGGCCTGCGCCACGGCGTTGGGGGAAAGGTGATGAAGTTCCACCCGGTAGTGGTGGAGGAGCGCGCGCATGAAGACCGACGCCGGCACGCCAAACCCCCGCTCATGAAAGCTGACGAAGCTCACCACGTACCCTTCAGAGGGCGCTGGCTCCTGATGGGCAGGGGGCGGCGCCATCCACTCCGGCTGCAACAAGTTCGTCCTCGGCCGCAGCAGCCCGTCCTCGACCAACTCCTCCAACCTCCTCTCCGTCACCGAGGAGGCGGCCCAGTCGTCGGCGGGGAGGATCTGGCTCTTTCCTGCCATCGATGTCGTCGGAAGGGGGATGGAAGGAAAGGATGCGGTGGCTGCGGCGATACGGGCGGAGAACGCGATGTGGCAAGGGATGTCTAAGGCAAAGGATTGCAGGGACACAAGCGATTGGTGGGGAACGTAGACCCCTAGGCCTTAGCTTTATATGCCCAGACGGAAGCCCAACGGCCGCGCGAGAAGGTAGGAACAGTTTCCCGCATTAAATACGCTCACCTAACCATTTCCTTATATCTCGCAGGAACTGGGCACGTGGCCGCTCCCCACGTCGTAACCATATGCTGCTACCGCGCCGATCTCGTCTCCCAAAAAAACGCGCTCGGCCAATGGAATATCCCCAGGTACGTGGTAAATGGGTGCGAAGCCCGCAATAAGTCTCGAGGGAGCGAAAGCTGGCCCTCGAAAGGGGTTCGACAGCTGCCCTCGAGCAACAGAGTTAGGGACGACCCGGGGTGCACCCGTACATGGCCAAGGGCTCGAGCCGCGCTCTCGAGGCACCCCAGGACGTATTCGAGGCCGAAGGAGAAGGTTGTGGTAGGAATCCCTCCGGGGGAGGCATCGAGCCCTCGAATCCTGTCGAAGGGAATCGAGATCCACACGACCACTTCTTGGCATTTTTTAGGGCGCCTCCGGGCCACTAGCCGACCCCTAACGAACGGGGCACGGGTTCTCACTCGAATTCTCCCGTTAGCAGCTCACCGGAGATCGTCGGAACTCGGGCCCAAACGAGGGTAGTACGACGTTCTCCACCCCTCCTCCTTTTCTCGAAAAAGGAGCGTGAGGGTCGCGAAAGATGGCCGGGACTCTGATCGACCTCGTGCGTGCGAGGCTCGGGGTCCCGACCGCAAAAAGGGGTGCGAAGCCCGCAATAAGTCTCGAGGGAGCGAAAGCTGGCCCTCGAACGGGGTTCGACAGCTGCCCTCGAGCAACAGAGTTAGGGACGACCCAGGGTGCGCCCGTACATGGCCAAGGGCTCGAGCCGCGCTCTTGAGGCACCCCAGGACGTATTCGAGGCCGAAGGAGAAGGTTGTGGTAGGAATCCCTCCAGGGGAGGCATCGAGCCCTCGAATCCTGTCGAAGGGAATCGAGATCCACACGACCACTTCTTGGCATTTTTGAGGGCGCCTCCGGGCCACTAGCCGACCCCTAACGAACGGGGCACGGGTTCTCACTCGAATTCCCCCGCTAGCAGCTCACCGGAGATCGTCGTAACTCGGGCCCAAACGAGGGTAGTACGACATTCTCCACCCCTCCTCCTTTTTTCGAAAAAGGAGCGCGAGGGTCACACAGCGAAAGACGGCCGGGACCCTGATCGACCTCGCGCGCGCGAGGCTCGGGGGCTTGACCGCAACGAAACGTTCCCCAATCAAACGCGTACAAGACCTCGGAGGAGTCTCCATACTCCACCGAGGCCTCGGGGGCTACACCCGGCGGGTGCGCTCGCGCGCCCCCACCGGAAAAAATCACGACGCCACGACTCCAGTTCTGACCAACCTCTGGGAGAGTGATCACACACTCACCCAAAGGCTCGGGGGCTACTGTCGGTACCAACAGTACGGGGGTACCCACAGCTGTCGCCAAAACACTAACATAACCGAAACCGCAATGAAAGATAGCCCACCTCGGCCGAGCATCACGCGGCCCGCTCGACGGGGCGCCTCGACCGTGCCCCTGCTCCGACTCGTACGAGGCCCGCTCGACGGGGCGCCTCGACCGCGCCCGGGCTCTGACTCGTACGAGGCCCGCTCGACGGGGCGCCTCGACCGCGCCCCGGCTCCGACTCGTACGAGGCCCGCTCGACGGGGCGCCTCGACCGCGCCCCGGCTCCGACTCGTACGAGGCCCGCTCGACGGGGCGCCTCGACCGCGCCCCGGCTCCTCGACGCGTTTTCTTTACCTACCCCAGGACGAAAGCCATAGCATTCAATGCGGGTACCTACTACCACCTACCGGCATGGCTGCGGCATGGACCAACGTGGGAACAATACCCACGTCGAGTCTCACTGTTTTACCGCCCATCCCGTGATGGGAGGTGAAACCCGTCACTGTACCCACCTTACCGCACACTGTTCACCATCAATCACCCTCGAGGGAGGATAAGACAAGGTCCGTTCCCCGCGATATCAGGGATTCGGCCTTATCCATCCAACCTCGACCCGGCCTCGACCCAGCTTCGACGCTCGGCTTAGTTCGAAGGACGGTATGGCATGGCGCTCTGGGTCATTTCGCCATCTTGTCTCCCACAACGTCAGGGTACCCAGGGATGGCCGGCCATTCCGAAGGCACGTCGCTACAGTCAACTCAACAGGAATCGACAAAGCATCACCTCAAGGCTCCCCTTGGCTTGGCCTCCTCTCGCCTTATAAAAGTGTAGGCCAGGGTTCGACAGAGGGGGGCGGACGAACGAACCAACCAACGAACAGACGAACAAAAAGAAGACGAAACAACCAACCACCCGACCGAACAACGAAAAGCAAGAGATCAACATCTCAAGCAACCGCCTTTCTCCTTTTTTCTCTTTGAGACTTGGGCTCGACACCCTCTCTCGCCTGCTTGTAACCCCTACACGAGCACCTCGGTGCAAGGAAATACAAACCTCTCCCCCCCGCTGGACGTAGGGCCTTCTTTTGCCCGAACCAGGATAAACCCCCGTGTGTTCTCCTTGCATCACCATCCAGGAAAGAGTCACGCAGCATTTACTCGTTGGTTTAGGACCCCCTCGGTCCGAACACCGACAGCCGGCGGGGGATTTTTAATAAAAAAAAATCTTGATAAGTAGGTCCCATAGCAGATAGAGGATGATATAGAGTATGGATGGGTGCGGGAGAAAGCAGTATAGAGTAGTGATCAGGCTGGAATATTCCTTTTAGAGGATGAATATAGAGGATGATGAGTGCGGACAATCTAAGGTATCGCGCGCTTTACTTTGGCTGTGTTTAGTCCGCGAAATTTTTTTTACAGTGTCACGTTAGATGCATCGCAGGGATGTCGGGAATGGTTTTCGATATTAATAAAAAAATTACATAATATGTCAGGAAACAGCGAGACAAATCTAATGATACTAATTAATTTGTCGTTAGCACATGTTGGCTACTGTAGCACTTAAGGCTTTTTTATAGACTGATTAGGCTTAAAAGATTGTCTCTCAATTTTATCGAGAACTGTGTTTTCGTTTACGTTTAGTACTTCATGTATATATCCAAACATTCGATATGATGGGTGAAGGCAAAAAATTTTAGGAACTAAACCAAGCCTTTCATTCTAAGGGTGTGTTTAGTTTGCGAAAAATTTTAGCTTTGATTACTGTAGCACTTTCGTTTGTATTTGTCAATTAGCGTCCAATCATAGGCTAATTAGGCTCAAAAGATTGGTCTCGTGGTTTTCTACCAAACTGTGTAATTAGTTTTTTCCATCTACATTTAATGCTCCATATATGTATCCAAACATTTGATGTGACAGGTAATCTTGATAATTTTTAGGAACTAAACGTGGCCCAAGAGATTTTAAAATTCAAATAAAAAAATCTGCAAGATGTCCAAACGGTGGAGATTTCGGAAGGGATGAGAAAAATCCTATGGTCGGGTTCTTATAGCCCTCGAAAATCGGCCCCTAGTTCTTTTAGGATTTTTCCTATACTCAATCAATAAAAGACACATTTGCTCTCACCTTATATATATACATGAGGATATGCAAGACTGAAAGTATTTTCAGAAATAAAAAATAACTATTTTTTAATCAAATTGGGAGGGTCAATAATCTATTGATTATATATATTAGGAAAACAACAGATTTTTACATCCATAATAGAAAAAGGAAAAGTGTGCACAGTGTTTCCAAAACATAACTTTTTTTTTTTTGTCTTTTTCAAGACTAAGGACATGTATGGCACGGCTCGAGGACTCTACCAACAGTTTCTGCTGAGGAGCCGTACCAAACATTTTTTGAGGAAGAGCATTTTTCTAGTGAATAGTGGAGGAGCCAGAGCCGGAGCTGTAAAAAATGGGTGCTCTACCAAATAAGCCCTAAACTATAGAAAGTTTAACCAAGTTTATAGAGAATAATATTAAAATCTAGGGCACACATAAGAAACCTATGAAAATATATTTCGTAATCTATTGATTTTCATATGCTATCATAAATATTGTCTTCCTTGAAGTAACCTATGAAAATATATCTTATATCTATTGCTTTCCATATGCTATCATAAATACAATTTTCCTTTTTTCCATAGTTCTTATAAAAATTACTATAGTTTGATCTTGGACAGACCAAAATATTTATATTTGAGGATGGAGGGAGTAAAAATCTAAATGCATCCAATAACTATACTTATACATATGTCTATGCGGGATCGTTGATTGTTTATGTGCTCTCTAGGAGTAAACCACATTTCACTGTGTATTAAGACAAACTGAAGACACGAGTATTCCTCCTTACCGGTGGCCCCTCCTTCCTTTGGGCTGTTTAGTTCCTCCTAAAAATTTCACACCTCGTCACATCGGATATTTGGACACATCAATAAAGTATTAAATGTAGACGAAAAAATAACTAATTACACAGATCACGATAAATTTATGAGACGAATTTTTTGAGCCTAACTAATTCATGATTTGACAATATCGTGCTACGGTAAACATGTGCTAATGATGGATTAATTAGGCTTAATAAATTCGTCTCGTGGTTTTCAGGCGAGTTATATAATTAGTTTTTTAATTAGTATCCTAGTTTTTTAATTAGTATCCGAACCTCTCTTTCGACATCCTATAAAATATCTGATGTGACACCCTAAAATTTTTCGCTCCAAAAAACTAAGGTCACGTTTAGTTCCCAAAATTTTTCAAGATTTTCCGTCACATCGAATGTTTAGACACATGCAAGGAGCATTAAATGTAAACGGAAAAAAATTAATTACACAATTTGGTAGAAAATCACAAGACTAAACTTTTAAGATTAATTAGTCTATGATTAGACACTAATTAATAAATATAAATAAAAGTAATGTAGTAGTCAAAACTAAAAAATTTCGCGAACTAAAAGCCGAACCCCTTGTCTTCCCGAGTACCCACATAGGAGTAGGGGTATCTATGCGCTGCCTGCTGCCTGTGCCTCCTGCTGCTGTGCCGCCTGCGGCCTGCCGCGGAGCCGCAGCCAAAACTTTGGTTTCTACGCAGCTTTTATGGCAACTTTGCTTCTACAAGTAGGCAAACCAAAGGGAAGGATGCATGCAGAGCCGCAGAGGGCGCAGGCCAGGCGTGTGCAGAGGGCGCAACTTTTACTCGAGGGTGTGTTCACTTTCCCGTCCCAACCTAAATATTTCCTCTTACATCTATCACATCAAATCTTTCGACGCATGTATGGAGTATTAAATGTAGGTAAAAAAGATAACTAATTGTATAGTTTGTCTATAAATATCGGGACGAATCTTTTGAGCCTAGTTAGTCCATGATTAAACAAATTTTGCCAAATAAAAACGAAAGATGCTACAGTAACTTTTCACCTACTTTTCACGAAGTGAACACACCCTCAGCTGCCTGCGTCAGTGCCTCTCTTCCCGCAGTTCATACTGCTACATTCCTCGAGAGTCCTTCTGCTGCCTGCCCTCCCCATTGAAAATTTAGGGGCTGTTTGGTTCCCAGCCTGGGTCAGCCACGCCACAGCGTGGCGTCAGTGGCGTCGCCACGGCCGCCGCGGTGAAAACGCTCGCCACACTCGCTACACTATGCTAGCAGGTAAAAGACAAATGCCAGAAGCAAAACGACAAGGGATTCAATGTGTGGCAGCCACAGCTTACTCCAGAACCAAACCTGAGCCTTGCAGGTGTGGCAGCCTTACTTTCTCCGTGGCGAGTTGCGGCGGCAACCAAACAGCCCCTTACACCGTGGGTGTGTTCACTTCGCGAAAAGTAGCTGAAAAGTTACTGTAGCATCTTTCGTTGTTATTTGATAAAATTTGTCCAATTATGAACTAACTAGGCTCAAAAGATTCGTCCCGACATTTACAGACAAACTATGCAATTAGTTATCTTTTTTACCTACATTTAATGCTCCATGCATGCGTCGAAAGATTTGATGTGATGGGTGAAAGAGGAAATATTTTGGGTTGAGATGAGTAAGTGAACAAGGCCCGTGTTGCTAGCTCCCAGTCCCAGCTGTGCTTTGCATGCTGATGCTGCATGCATGGCCAATGCACGGTGAGAGGAATTTCCGGAGGCACAAAAATCTTTCTGCTCAGAGCTTGCATTGTGAATCTCTCTGCGTCGTGGTTCTTTCAAAATACTACAGGGGAGCTGCCAACAGCTATTCCTTAGAGTACTCCGTATGCAGCTCGTTCTGTTTGTACCCTTTTCACTGCCTGCAGTTACGACCAAAACAACATACTCCCTCTGTTCCTACACGTAAGTCGTCCGGAAAGCGTGTTTGTCAGGAAAACACGGTTCCTATATGTAAGTCGCCCGGAAAACGTGTTTGTGAGGGAAACACGGTTTTTTAGAGATAAATATTTATAGACAGAGGGAGTACTATATGCGCCCCACCTTTTTTTCATATCCCGTGACTACTACTTGCGAAACATTCGTCTCCACATTCTGAACGCATCTCGCAAGGGAAAGACAACACAAACAAACTTGAGTGCCTTTTTGTTTGCATCTCAGTAGACTTTAGCATTAGCATGATAGGGTGTGTTTAGTTCGTGAAAGTTTTTGGCTTTAGCTAATGTATAATTTTCGTTTGTATTTATCAATTAGTGTCCAATCATTAACTAATTAGGCTTAAAAGATTCGTCTCGTGGTTTTCTACCAAAATGTGTAATTAGTTTTTTTTTCATCTACTAATCCATGCATGTGTCGAACATTCGATTTGACGGAAAATCTTGAAATTTTTTGAAAACTAGACATGGCCATAGTGGGTATACATGAGTACTGTACGTATAGGATGATAGGATCGGACGGAGAACTCCGGGTCCCCGGTCCTGAACACAAGTTATTATACAATCAAGCAACGGTCCAGCCCCCCCTGCAAGATTAAATCCTCGTTTGTTCCGTTGCAAGTCCTGCTGGGTAAAACGGGGACACACGGCTCTCACTTTTTAGATCCTTTATTTTACTATTTACTGTATAGCGTTCGTTCTTCAATGGTGAGTTTTACTCCCGCTGCAGACTGTCCACTGATTTGACGCCAGGTGACGACTGAATAACTAAAGTCTCTATTACACTGTAGTATTTCGTTTGTATTTAGTAATAATTCTTCAACCATTAACTAATTAGGTTCAAAACGTTCGTCTTGCAAAGTACAACCAAACTGTACAATTAGTTTTTTATTTCATTTACATTTAGTACTCCATGTATGTATCGCAAGTTTGATACGATGGAGAATCTTCTTTTTGCATAGTGTATTTTTAGAGGAAGTAAACACAACCGGTTGATATTTAGACGCATGCAGGAAATATTAAATATAGACTAAAAATAACTAATTACACATATTACGACTATTTTAGGAGAGGAAATTTTTAAGCTTAATTAGTCTATGATTTGATAATGTGGTGCTACAGTAAACATATGCTAATGATGAATTAATTAGATTTAATAAATTGATCACACGGATTCCTAAAAAAATTATGTAATTTATTTTATTATTACCATACGAACCCTACAACGTGACTGCCTAAACTTTAGCCCGAATTTAAACACCACCGAAATGCAAAGGATGGAGATCGATCTGACATGTGTAGCCTTATTTACGACTGGCAGGTGGCAAGCAGATCAAGTGCTGCGAGCCTGCGAACGAATGCCGGTCGGCTTTACACGAGCGAGCTGGGCCTTGTTTAGTTTGATAAAGTTATTAAAATTTGGTACCGTAGCACTTTCGTTTGTATTCAGTAATTATTATCTAATTATAGATTAACTAAGGTTAAAAGATTCGTCTCGTAATTTACAATCAAACTATGCAATTAGTTATTTTTTTATCTACATTTACTACTCCATACATGCGTCCCTAGATTCGATGTGATGGAGAAAGTGTAAAAACTTAAAATTTAGGAGCAAGCTAAACAAGGCCTAGGCCTGTTTTGATCAAACAGACGATTAACAGATGTAGCGGCAAGTGGTTAGAATTAAGCATGCTAACATTAGTACTCCCGCCTAGTACATCGACTCATCTCTAACTAAGTCAACTTGTTCTCAAAAAAGAAAAAAACTAAGTCAACTTCTATTAGTACTTCTAAGTCAATTTTTCTTATGTTTAATTAGCCAGATTTAAAGAAAAGAATATTAATATCTAGGATCCAAAAAAATATAGTATAAAAATAAATTTCATGTTCTAACTAATTATACTAATTTTATGTCACAAGCATTAGTCTTTAATCTATAAATTCGATCAAGCTTAAAAAAGTTTAACTTAATACAACTATAGAAGTTGATTATTTAAGAATGGAGAGAGTAAATTCAAAGGCCTAGTCGGTTCATCACGGCCACAAGGTACCTCTACATTATAAATCATACCATACATCACACATCCTATTAGCCAGTGTGAATGAAAAGAGTAAATTTAACAACCTATCCATGAATTAGTAGGGGTGCCATCATAGTCCCTTTACCTTCAAAATGCTAATTTTTTGCGGCTAAACTTAGGCCCCATTTGGTTTGGAGGAGTTAAAGTTTAACTTCCATCACATCAATGTTCCCTCAAATACATGGAGTACTAAATATAGATTAATTGTATGCATGTCGGCACAGATTAGGAGTAATTTACGAGACGAATCTATTAAGTCTAATTAGTCCAAGATTGGAAACTTTTTATCAAATAAGACGAAAGTGCTACAATATTTGTTAAACTTTAACACCCAAATCAAACGGGGCCTTAGTTTCGAGTCTTACCTAGGTCCAATAGGGTTTAACCCGCTTCATATGCTCACATGGCAGCACTGATTGACATATGTTGGCATGGACCCAACATGTGGAGCTCACATGTTAGGTCAGCCGCTCCCTGCCCTGCTCCTCACGCCATCAAGGTCTCTCTCATCGCCAATATATAGGTCTCATGTGCCGGAGACGAGAAATAGAGAGAAGAGAGAGATGCACTTGACATGAGCACCCCACATGTTAGGCCCACATCAAAAATACACAGTCAGCGTACGAAAGCAGGCTAGCCCCGTTTCATCCCGATGGGTCCTGAAGCATGTTTAAGGATTAAAATTAGTATTTTGAAAGTATAAAGATCGAGATGATATCCATGTTAAGTTCAATAACTGGCTGTGAATTTTACTTGTATATGGTAAAAAATCAGAGGTATAGGGCACACGAATCTACCGTGTCCAACGGGACCGATTGCGATAGTTAGCCCCTGTTTAGTTCTAAAAAGTTTCCCAAAAAATGCTACAGTAGTTATCACGTCAAATATTTGAATATATGCATAGATCATTAAATATAGATAAAAAAATAATTAATTATACAGTTTGTCTGTAAATGTCAAGACAAATCTTTTGATCTGAGTTCACGGTTGGATAAATTTTACCAAAAAACAACGAAAGTGCTATAGAAATTTTTCTAATTTTTTTTTTCAATATAACACGGGCTTAAACTGGAATACGCGCAAATCATCTCGATTGACCACCACGGCGCCAGCCGTACATGTATGTTCGCAGTGGCACTGCACTACATTGGCCATGCATGTACGGAGCCTGCAGGGACGATTCTTGTAGCCTGTAGGACGCAACAAATAAATGCAAATACCAGCCGTATGTATTTACCTCGTGTGACGTGTGGTACGTACGTATAAGTACCCTAGATAGTATAAAGAGAGAGGCTTGCCATTGCCTGCAGCTGTATCTCTCTTTTGTCATTGTTATAATTGTATTATATTGTACGTGTAGCTGGTCGTGTGCGTATATATATATATGAATACATATTTGTGAAGCGGAAACACGTACTGACGGGTAAAGCTGGTACAAACGAGTGTACGATGTACTATACTACTATACATACTACAGTCCAGGCACGTGATGCTACTAAGTAGTAGTGTACAAGCATACGCGCGTGTACTACCCAGTGTTACAGTGTATCGCGGTAGCCAGAGACTGGTACGGCGTGGTCACATCTCGATTTAACTGAGGGTATGTTTGGTTCACGAACGTTTTTGGCTTGGTTTACTGTAACACTGTCGTTTGTATTTATCAATTAGTGTCTAATCATAGACTAATTAGGTTTAAAACATTCATCTCGTGGTTTTCTACCAATCTGTATAATTAGTTTTTTGGTTTATATTTAATGCTCTATGCATATGTCCAAATATTCGATATTACGAGAATCTTGAAAATTTGTGTGAACTAAACATGGCATGAATATACTACCAGCCTTACGTATACATCAAGTCCTCACGTGGTATAAAAAAGTACAGCGTATTCTAAATGTACTACCTTAGTCCAAAAAAAATACAAATTTAGATCCGATTAAAATTAAATTATCTTAGATTTAACTAAATTTATAGAAAATACTACTAACATGTACTCCCTCCGTCTCATTGAAAGTGTCGTTTTTGACTTTTAGACATGTTGTTTGATTGTTCGTCTTATTCAAAATTTTTATATAAATATTATTTATTTTGTTATGACTTATTTTATCATTAGAGATACTTTAATAATAATTCATTTATTTTATTATTTGTATTAAAAATTTAAATAAGACGAACGGTTAAATAAGAAGTTTAAAAGTAAAAAACGACACTTTCATTGGGACAGAAGGAGTATGCCTCTAAATAGACAGATACATAAAAATACAATTCATGACGAATTAAATAATATTTATTTAGCAAATATTAATATCAATTTATATAAATTTAGTTAAAACTTAAAAGTTATTTGACTTAGCACTGTTCTAGGACTGTTTTTTTTTGCGATTTGAGTGAGAACGTTTACAATTTGAGTGCTGCAATGCATGTGACCGGAGTACGTATATGTATATACTGGCTGCTGCCTGCTGGCCAGCCATGGCTGCATGCATGCATAAGCCAATCCGGGGCTGCATGCATGCACATGCCAATATGCTATCGGGGATGCATGCAGCATGCATGCATGGACGCCGCGTAGAGTTGTGGCGAGGCTGTACATGTACAGATGTACTACTCCTGGGTTAGCCGGGCTGGGTAGGCTGTGCTGTGCTGTGCGTGCCCAAACAAGGAAAAAGGAAGCGTGTAGGCGCCCGCGGGCGAGTAAACTGGAGCCGCACCACGGTGACCAGTGTACTCCTTGTAGAGCTAGCGCGCTACTCCAGGCAGCAGTGGACAGCAGTCGACTAGCACCGGCAGTGGCGAAGCCCAGCAGCTAGCACTACCCATCACGAGCAGCAGCCAAGCTAGGGCTAGAGCTAGCTAGCAAAGCAAGCGGTGTGTGAGTGTGACACGATTTGGCATTGACACATCCGGCGCCCAGAGATTCTGTGGTCGTCTTCTTGCGCGTACACGCATCACGCCTCGTAGACGTACGCATACGCCTGCACTATCCCGTTACGACACGACTTCAGATCACTGGCGTCATCTCCTCCGTCTCAAGATGTCAACGGGAAATTCCCCGTCGGAGGGGCAGCTGCTCATCCCCGTCCCCGCGGGGGAAAATCTCCCCCATCCCCATCCCCGTGAATGGCAACGGGGGAAGTTTCTTCCCCATCCCCGTCCCCGTGCGGGGATAAAATCCCTGCGGGGTCCCCGTCCCCGTCACAAAATCCAGTTAATGATGATGAACAAAGCAAATCTAAAACGCAAAGAAACAATGCTACTAAGATTTTAATTGAGCAAGTAGAATTTCCTATATCCAATCAGTTCCCATCTCAAAAATCTAAATCCAACTAAAATACAAAAGAACAATTAACTAATACTCCATAGGGGAAAGAAGCTTCAGATCTATGCTTATATACTCAATATGTTGATGGGCTAACATGTGCCATGTTGAGCTAAATTTTAGCCATGCTTCCGGCGCTCTTCTAAACGGGGCGGGTTCGCGGGATCGGGGACGGGGGACGCACAACCATCCCCATCCCCGCTAGACCCGACGGGGAATGATTTCGTACCATTTACATCCCCGTGGGGGACAAATCTTTCCCATCCTCATCCCCTAATAGGTGAATTCCCCGTGGGGAATCGGGGATCGGGTCCCGTTGACATCCCTACCTCCATCCCCGGCCTCTCGCCGTCGCCTGTACCGTAAGTTTCCGTTCCGTCCATGCATGCGGTGCCCCCGACGCCCATGTCGCTGTCGCCGGCCGGCCGGCGTGATGGGGTCAAAGGCTGGTGTGGGCCGTGCGTCTGCGGTAGGGGGCGTCGGGGCGTAGGGCTACCAGATCGACTAGCAGTAGGTGCATTTCACAGAGGACTGCATGCAATGCAATTTGCGCAGCCCAAAATGGCGAGCATGGTATGTTTGGCCGGAGGCGCTGCCGCCTGCCGGTGCCGGACGGAAGATGATGGGCTTTTGTTGTCAGGTGTTTTAAAACGGTGGGTTGTGGTCTTGTGGATGGATTTGTTTCGATCAGTTCGCTGTGGCATGGCACGGCTTGCCTTGCCTTGCCTTGGACCTCTGGGGGTTGGCTCTGGACCAGTGCACCCTTTTTGTCCCCTTCCATTTGTTCACTTGTCACCGCACTGTTGCCTTTTTTGAATTCCACCACTCCCGGTCCTAGCACAGCTACCACTTCGATCTTCCTATTTGGATAGCGGAGATTGCTGTTTCAGTTTCAGCGTACCGTTGACCATGCCGACAGACATAGGTTGCGTTTAGTTTGCGAAAAGAAAATATTCATGTGTCATATCGGATGTGTCGGAAGAATATCGAGAGAAGTTTTCGGATATTAATAAAAAATAAATTACAGAACCTGTTAAGAAACTGCGAGACGAATCTAATGATACTAATTAATTCATCATTAGCACACGGTGATTATTGTAGCACTTAAGGCTTTTCATGGGCTAGTTAGGCTTAAAAGATTCGTCTTGCAATTTTTTTGAGAACTGTGCAATTAGTTTTTTTCATCTACGTTTAGTACTCCATCCATATGTCAAAACATTCGATGTGATGAGTGAAGGCAAAATTTTTTGGGAACTAAACCAGGCCATAGCACCGCTTCACGCCAAGGTATTCTTTTGAAGGAGCTGGTGCTAAAGGGAGAAGTCATAAATTATGACTTCGGCTTCTACGTAAGAACAACTCCCTCTGTTTTAAATTATAGGTTGTTTTGATTTTTTGGTTCATTCATTTTGCTATGTATCTAGACATATTGTTATATTTAGATCATAGCAAAATGGATATACCAAAAAAATTCAAAGCGGCTTATAATTTAAAACGGGAGAGTACTTGGACTCCTTTTGCTAGAAAGAAAAACAATTTCTCCTAAGATTTTTAGTATGGCTCTTCTGTCAAAGCTAATATTAGAGTCAGAGTCAAAACCATACCAAACAACGTTCTAAGGTTTGTTTGGTTGGGTTTCCTCATCCTAGCTTCATGCTATGCCGAAGCCAGAGGAGCCATAATTGTGGCTTCTTCGGACTAGTTTGGTAATGTTTGGCCGGACTCCTTCAGACTCTCTGGCTCCAGCTATAGTATCGGATGAGCCATAAATTATGACTTCTCCCGACTCCATGTTCATTTTGCAAGGAGAGAGAAAAATGACTCCTGTGAACATTGTTGCTAGTACAGAAGGAGCTGGAGCCCCAAGAAGATGTGCCAAGCAAGAACTTCATTTTGCTATGAGAGAAAATGACTCATGTGGATAGTGTTGCTACAGTTGCTTGTGTTGGAGCAGCCAGAGCCACAAGATCATTTGTGCCAAATAGGCCCTAACATGAGTGTGTTTGCTCACATAGAAACAGTGTTAGTCCACTAGTTGGTAAAATTAATTGCTAGTAAGGCCTTGTTCACTTTCCCATCCCAACCCAAAATATTTCCTCTTTCACCCATCACATCAAATCTTTCGACGCATGCATGGAGCATTAAATATAGGTAAAAAAGATAATTAATTGCATAGTTTGTCTGTAAATGTCGGGACGAATCTTTTGAGCCTAGTTAGTCCATAATTGAACAAATTTTGCCAAATAACAACGAAAGATGCTACAGTAACTTTTCAGCTACTTTTCGCGAAGTGAACACAGCCTAAGCGACTAAAGTTAGCCCTGTGCTATTTGAATATAAGTGATAGTAGCTATTAATCATCTTTAGCTTATCTTTGCTAGCTAGTGAACTACTGAACTACTTCCTCCGTCCCTTTTTATCTACCGTTCTCACCTCTTGAGAAGTCAAACATACTCAACTTTGATCAAATATATAAAAGAAAATATTAATATTTATGGTATATAATTAGTATCATTAGACAAATCGTCGAATCTATTTTCATAATAAACATGTTTGGAGATATAAATGTCGTTAATATTTTTACAAACTTAGTCAAACTTAAGAAAAGTTTGACAAGTATACTTCCCATAGCGACAAATAAAAAGGGACAGATAGAGTATATTAGATGATGTTTAAGAATCTTTCATGGATACCAACTCTAAAACTAAAAGACCAAAATGCCCCTCAAGGAGTAGAGATGGGTATGTATTGTGAAAAGAAAAAGGTGTGTTATGAAAAGAAAAATATGCATTAAGAAGTGAGAAAGTCAAGTACTTTGGGAAAAAAATGTTATAAAGTCATGTATTTCAGGATGATGGAGGGAGTGTTCATTAGTTCACATGTTTGACATTTACTATTTTAGATGGTGAAAAACTAAACTTTTGGTGACTCATGTTCGTAGAAACTAAATGGGTCTCAAAAGTCTCATCAAGAGAGAGAATAAGATCGTTGGCAGCATTGACCTGGAGCCACCGTAACTGCTGCGATCCCCTAATTCTCCCCAAATTTTACTATGCAAAAAGAAGATTTCTCGTCACATCAAAATGTCGGCAAATGCATGTAGTACTAAATGTTGATAAAATTAAAAACTAATTGCACAATTTTGTTGTACTTTGCGAGACGAACATTTTAAGCCTAGTTAGGCAAAATTTAGATAATTTTTACCAAATACAAACGAAATGCTATAGGAATTCTAATATATTGTTTTTCTCCCCAATTCACCGAACTAAACGAGGCCCGAGATACGATACGCGTACTCCAGCAGAACTGAAGAAACCTGCTGCCGTCTTTTCACTCGTAAAGACGCTTTGCTTTCTCAGGTTTTACAGGAGGTGGAATTTAAAACACACCGGCCTGGTTTAGTTCCAGATTTGGGTGCCAAAATTACACTATGCAAAAAATAGATTCCTCATCATATTAAAATGTCGGCAAATGTATGGAGTACTAAATGTAGATGAAATAAAAAACTAATAGTATAGTTTTGTTGTACTTTGCGAGACGAACATTTTGAGTCTAATTAATCATTTTTGGACAATTTTTTACACTAAAAAACAAAAACACGCTACAGTATTCCGCCCGATCCAACTCGGTGGCTGCCGACTTCGGAACTGAACACGGTTCTTTCTCCATGGCATGGCGGTAAGGCCTCCCTCGCCTTAGCGCAGTCATTAAATCCAGCTAGTGATGGCCAGTATCGGTATCTCCTCGTGAGAGCAGCAGGGTCAAGGCAACTGACGGAAGGGCCGAGCGTCCAGAGTCCAGCTCTGGGTTCTCGCCTCGCCTTTTGAGGAGGGAGCGAGCGAGAGACACGGTGTAGGGCGCTGCGAGGAAGGAAGGGCACCTGCAGCTTGGTCTTTCTCATTCGCAACAAAGCCCGTGTTTAGATCCGGATTCCGGATGCCGGAATCGGGAGCTGCTGCTACAGTGTTCCTGTCGGAACACTGTAGCAGCTTTCGTTTTGTAGTGTAAAAAATTGTCCAAATATTGATTAATTAGACTCAAAATGTTCGTCTCGTAATGTACAACAAAACTGTGCAATTAGTTTTTGATTTCATCTACATTTAGTACTCCATGCATTTGCCGACATTTTGATGTGATGGGAATCTTCTTTTTGCATAGTGAATTTTGGGGTATGGATTTGGGAACTAAACAAGGGCAAATCTTGCATCTCACCATAAAAAAACAAATCTTGCATCTTCAGCTGGTGTGTGTGTGTGAGAGAGAGAGAGGAGCGACAGCCTGCTTGCCGGTGCAGCAGCTCTGGGCACGGCTTATTAGGCCTTCTGCAGTGTGGGCGGGGAGTGATGCCCAAAAGAGGAGAGAGAGTGTTTGGGCATCACTCCCAACACTGTAACAAGTGGTGCTTGTTTTCATTGACGCCAAAAAAGTTGGGAGCGGTGAATGAAGATTCACCCGGTGCCCAAAGCATAAAAAATAATTATTCACTGTAGCGTTGTCAGAACGGTTACAAGGCCGTTGGCACACAGACCTTCACAAGGCCGTTGGCCACACACGCACACAGACCTTCAAAGTTCAAAACACATAGGCGCCGGGCACACAGGCCTTCAAATTTCAACATACACATGCGCTAGCACACAGGCCTTCAGTACACATAACCGTTGCCAAATGTCTATAAAATACAAGGAACTACCTGCACATAAACACACAGATCTCTCTCTATTCTCTCCCTCCGTAGCCATGGAGAACACAGCTTCATCTTTCACAAATATGGTGAACTCTGCAATAACAAGTGGTGAGCCACAAAATCCAGCTAGGCAGCAACATCATTTTCCTTCACCCCAATACCCCATGAACTATCCACCACAATTTCGTACCTCTTTCCAACCCCAGTATTCACAAATGTTCAATCCCTTTGGATCCCAATCAAACTACCCACAATTCCCATTCTCATCACAAGGAAACTATCAAGGTACTTCTTACCAAGGGATGGTACAATACCCACAAGGGGTTGCTGATACATCACAACTTGGATCCATGGGTTTCTTCCAATTCCAAGGTAGCCAAGGGGCTGATTCACGAGCTGATGAGAGTAGCCCTATTGGTTCAGCTTCTCCAGTGTCCCAAGAGCAACAGCAGACTGGTGTTCCTCCTGTAAACACACCAGTTTGGAGTGACAATGACAGCAGCCCTGAAGAAAGTGAAAAGAAAGAAGGTCGTCTGTTTTGGAGTGAGGAGGAAAACCTTCGGTTAGTTAGTGCTTGGCTGAAACATTCTACTGATCCAATTGTTGGAGTTGATAGAAGAGGAGATAGGTACTGGAAGGATGTTGCAGCAGAGTACAATTTGACTACACCCAAAGATCGAAGAAAAACAGGTGCTCAATTGAAAAATCATTGGACCAAGACTATCCCTTTAATTACAATTTTCAATTCATGCTATGAAAAGGAAAAAAGAGACCATGCTAGTGGTGAATCCGATGATCAAGTTATGGAAAGAGCTCGTGCTTCGTATAAAGTAGCCGCCAAGAAAAGGAGGCCTTTTGCACTTGAGTATTGGTGGAAAGCAGTGAAGAATCAACCAAAGTGGTGTAAAGCTTACCCAATTGAAGAGATGATGAACAAGAGAAGCAAGGTAAATGCATCAGGTGCTTATACTTCTTCAAATCAAGATAGTGAAGATGCAGATCCTGTCATTAGGTGTCGACCTATAGGACGAAATGCAGCCAAAGCTCAACAAAAAGGCAAAGGCAAGTCAGTGCAATCAGAAGACAGCATCTCAAATGAAAATGTGAACCTGTTCAATGAACTTCAGTTAAGAAAAACTATTGCTGCTGAAAAATTAGCTGAAGCAACACTTATTAAAGCTGAAGCTGTTAAAGCTAAAGCTGAAGCTGAAAATAAGATGGCAGACAATGAGAAGGAAAAGGCAAAGCTACAGACACTGGGTATGTACATGGCCCTATTAGATAAAGACACTTCAAGCTACGATGAAGAAGCCATGAAAAGGCACAAACAAATGTTGGCATACTTATCTGAAAAGCTTTTTAGTTGAGGCTATGTAGCAATGTACTGCCTCTCTAAATCGAGGCTATGTAGCAATGTATTAGCTTTTTTTTCAAATATATTGTACTATCTATGTAGAAGACCTGTAGGTTTCAATGTGCTACCTTGTATCAATGAATTAACTTGTTGGTTCTGCATGCACTACTGCCATATATTGCCTGTAAGAAAGAAGATGCAGATACATCAGAGAAAAAAAAATAGCCAGCCGAAATTAATATGAAAGGAATAATAGTTGTTCTGACAATACATATAGCTGTTGTAGAAAAGAAAAGTTGGTCTGACAATAGAGCTGTTCTAAAAATGACAGTTGGTCTGACAATATAGCTGTTGTAAAAAGAAAAGTTGGTCTGACAACTAATATAGCTGTTGTAAAAAGAAAAGTTGGTCTGGCATGCTGTTGTAAAAAGAAAAGGTGGTCTGTCAATATAGCTGTTGCAATGAACTAGCCGTTGTATAAAAGGAGGTCCCTGCATTCCACCATGCACAGACCATATCTTCCACCAGAGAGTTTTAGTCTTGTAGCCAGCAAACCAACTACACTACAGAAGTTCCCATGGACCCAAACGTGTCCATGGAAATTGATGAAGAGGTTGATAGTGAATATGAAGTTGACCAATTCATTTGGGACTTCATGAATGATCCAGTCGAGGCTCAAATTGAGGCACAAATCAGAGCTCAGATAGAGGCACAACATATCGGTACGTCTACTCCAAACCAAAGGTTTCATAGAAGGTACATTGAAAGAGGGCGTGGAGCTGCTAGGGATCGTTTAATGTCTGATTACTTCTCAGAAAATCCAGTGTACAATGATTTCCAATTTAGACGGAGGTATAGGATGAAGCGACACCTATTTCTGCGCATTGTGCAGACCCTTAGTGAATGGTCTCCTTATTTTGTGCAACGGAGCGATGCATTTGGAAAGGTGGGCTTTTCACCTTTACACAAATGTACCGTTGCTATGAGGATGTTAGCATATGGAACACCTGCAGATTTGTGGGATGAAAATCTGCGAATTGCTGAAAGTACAGTTATTGAGTGCATGAATAAATTCTGTAGAGGTGTCATTGAGTGTTTTGGTCCTACATATTTAAGAAAACCAACTACAGAAGACATCCAAAGGTTACTTCATATAGGTGAAGCACGTGGATTTCCAGGCATGTTGGGTAGTGTGGATTGCATGCATTGGCAATGGAGGAACTGTCCGGTGGCATGGAAGGGACAGTATACTCGTGGAGATCAATGTGGACCAACTGTCATGTTAGAGGCAGTTGCCTCACACGACATGTGGATATGGCATGCATTTTTTGGTGTTGCTGGGTCAAACAATGATATCAATGTCCTTAATCGATCACCTTTGTTCACTGATGTAGTACAAGGAAGAGCTCCAGAGGTTCATTTCACAGTCAATGGCAATGAGTACAACATGGGATACTACCTAGCAGATGGTATTTATCCAGAGTGGGCAACGTTTGTGAAAACAATTCATTTGCCTCAGTGTGGAAAAGACAAATTATTTGCAGAACACCAAGAGGGAGCAAGAAAAGATGTGGAACGTGCCTTTGGTGTTTTGCAAGCTCGATTTGCCATTCTACGAAGCCCAGCACGTATGTGGCAAGTGCGATCACTCGCTGAAATTATTTATGCATGTATTATATTGCATAATATGATTGTGGAGGATGAAAGGGATTCTTTCAGAGTTCGATATGATGACAACTATGAGCATGAGTACCACGAGAGTAGCTCATCTGCACCATTGTTAGGATATGGACATGGGCCCGTTCATGGATTTGCTAGGGCTCTAGAGATAGAAGAAGACATACGTGATCGAGATATGCATCGTCGTCTAAAGGCGGACTTGATTGAGCATATATTTCAGCGCTTTGGAGGCGGCCAAGCTTAGATTTATCTTATCTCTTATCAAAATGTCTGTACCAGTTTGGATTGTACTATGTTAGTTTAAATTTCTATTGTAATCTCAAGTATTGTAATCTCAAGTACACCGTTTGGATTGCGTTGTGTAGAGACTCAAAAGTATTCATTTTTCTTTGTGTCCACTAAACAAAACGAACTACAATCACTAGATGTTAAGATTTATCACGAGATGAAGTAGTACCTGCAACAACACCACGAAGCAAGGCAGCAGCAGTAGCCTGCGTGCCTTCCTCCTCCAGCCTCCGCTTCGGACACCTGCACGCGCCATCGATGCCTCGCACGGCCAGACCGACAGCGGCAGCGAGGGAGGCGGGGGCTGCGCCGTGCATCTGCCGGAGCGTCCCGATCCGCCAGGACGGGCCTTCCCGCGACCGGGGCCTGCTGCCGCGAGCGGGGGGCGCCACCACCTGGCCCGATCTGCTGTTGCCATCCGCCTCCCGCACGACCACGGCCTTGGCGGCGGTGCCAGACCCGACGGCGACGCCATCGACCAGATCGGCAGCTGCACGCGCCTCTGGATCGGCAGTGCCCACCCTCCGGGTCAGACAACTGCACGCGGATCGGCACCGATTTTCACAGGAGAAGCAGGATTTGGAAGAGCACGGTTGGATTCGAGGGAGATCCATGGCAGGAACTGGGAGATCACAGAGGAACGGAGGAAGAGAAAGGGGAATTTTCCGTCGCGCGAATGAAGAAGGCAACGAGAGTATTTTTATTGGATGTGGGTCCCAACCGTACCGGATGGCTTCGCTCCCAAAACTTGTTCACATTACAGCTGAGTGGGCATCGGTGCTTAATACTGTAGAACGGGCCCATTTATTTTCTGGCACCGCTCCCACACTACAGAAGGCCTTACAGCTGAGTGGGCATCGGTGCTTAATACTGTAGAACGGGCCCATTTATTTTCTGGCACCGCTCCCACACTACAGAAGGCCTTATACACCTATAAGGGGAAGTCAGAGAGCGAGGGAGGAGCTGAGGACTAGGAGCCGGGAAGAGGGAACAAAAGGGGAAGTTTGGTTCTTTCCTCTACCACCTGCGTGCGGCGTCTCCTTGCTAGGGCCCGGTGAGAGCTCCATATCATCCAGGGAGGCGAGGACCCGTCGTCGTTGCTGGCGATCCAAGAGATGTCCGGCGGCGGCAGCAGCAGCGGCAGCCGCAGGAATGGCGCTGTAGTGAGGCGGTACATCCGGTCCAAGGAGCCCAGGATGAGGTGGAGCGCCGACCTCCACCGCAGCTTCCTGCAGGCCATAGACTGCCTCGGCGGCCAACACAGTACGTTCTCCTTCCTCCTCTTCATCCCTTCATCGTACATATATTACGCTGCCCTCCCATGTTGTAATGTTGCCCTCAGTTTTTTCTATGCTTATGTAGTAACATTGCCCTTGAGAGATTCAGTAGAATTAATTATTTAGTGATTTGTTGCCTGTCGGTTCTAATATTGGTCGTGTTCTTTTGGAGAAAATATCGGTTGTGTTGTGCTAGCTTGTGTGTCTTTCTGCTAGCTACTTTCAGTGGCGTTTTCAACAGCCTAGCTAATTGCCTTTTTGGTGGTCTAAATTGCAGAGGCTACGCCGAAGCTCATTCTCCAGTTCATGGGCGTCAAGGAGCTTACCATATCCCATGTCAAGAGCCATCTCCAGGTTAGTTTCTTTTTTCATCCATTCCTTCGCACCTCCGGCAACGACTGTTTGTGTTTGTTTTCCCGTTGGAGCAACCGCGCGCTGGTGCGCAAATAAACTCAAAAGCTTCTGATTCCTCCGTTTGCTTTTCTGATGAACAGATGTACAGAGCTGCGAGGCTTGGCGCAGGAAGAAGAGGTGAGAGATGAAACGAGCCCTCGTTTTCTGGCTTCTTCCACTACTGAATTCTTCCTTCCTTTCTTTTACTTGGTTGTATTTTTATTTATTTTACACGTTTACGCCGCCGTGCAGTGTACATAGCTTCTGAATTATTTATTCAGTATCCAGGAACAAACAAATGTCCTACAACAGTAAACTGAACATTCCAAAATATTTTTATATATAATTTCTTTTTTTTTAAAAAAAAGATATCACATTGCCTTGTGGTTTGTGTGACTCTCCTCTTTAGCTCAGTTCTCCACATGCTCACTGCACTTGCCAACTACTCCTAGCAACCCCAGATTCCCTTCTCATGTGTCATGAGTAGCTTACCTTGCAAGCCTCTTTGTTGGGAAAGCCAAGTATAATATACTGCACACTTTAGATAGATTTTGCTAATGGAAAGCCAAACACCTTTCTTTCATGGCACCATCGATCAGGCCCAGGGATGCAAGCCCAGCTGCTGCAAAGGAGGTACTCATGCACCGGTGATGAGCAAGGCCACAAGGAGGAGTTCCTGTGCCCACCACCTCTGAAAAGGTTTGGCCTGCAAACACCTTTTCCCCTCTCCTCTTTGAATGAAACGTGTTCAAGTTAAAAGAAAGACAAGCTTTTCAAGGCCCTAATCTTGACGCAAAACCAAAGCGCCTTTTCCCATGGTGTCTGTCGTCCATTTGCTCTTTTTTTTCATGGGGGTCCTGGTCGTCTACTCTTTGGATGCATGAACAGGGCCCGGATTGGGTACGAGAGCACGCAGGGAAACCATGGAGTCAGTGATGCGAGGACTACTGCCGCTGCTGGGGGCCTGTACTGCATCGATGATTACATGCAAGCCATGGCCTCCATGGGCAGGAGAATAAAGGAGGAGGGACTCATCAGATGGCAGAGGAGGGATGCTGATGCTGCTGCGACGACTGCTGCTGCGCCTTCCAACCTCCAAGCCATGGGATGTTCGGTGCAAGAATCTGACCCCTTTAAGGTACATCAGCTAAAAAAGTAAAAGTAATAGTAGAAAAAGAGATATTGCCAAAAGGTTTATCAAAAGAAGACGAATCTTTCCTTGTCTTAACCAGCTGGCTTTCACACCCACAACCCTTTTCTTCTTTACATCCTTACTCCTATCTTGCAATGTTTTTTTTTCCAATAGTTATTCTGTGGCAGAATTTTTGCACAAAGTCATTATCTTAAAAAAAAAGAATTTTTGCACAAAGTGTGTTTACCTGTAGGGCCCACTTCCTCACCATGAGTAGGTCAACCAGCCAATCTAAGGCCCTGTTTAGTTGCAAGAAATTTTGCAAAATTTTTCAACATTCTTCGTCACATCGAAGTTTAGACGAAATGGACGAGACGAATCTTTTAAGCCTAATTAGACCATAATTGGACACTAATTGCCAAATAACAACAAAATTTGCTACAGTGTCATTTTGCAAAAAAAAAAAGCATCTAAACCGGCCCTAAGTAATCTGTACATATCTCAGATCAGGCACACTTGCACATCCCAGATCCTCCTGCAGGACTGCCGTATCTTTGGCGCATGTTTTGTAGAAGATACACACAACATTGATGTAGGATCGTCGGCACAGGTATCACCTCGGTATCTGGCTACGTGTAGACGCCAGTAGGCCCGTGAATACCTGTATCCATCATTCCATCTCACTCAGGAGGACATAGTACAAGCATCGGCATACTAGCAAGAAGACTGGCAAAATCTGCTCTTGAAATCTGTCTGTTGTTTTTAAATAGAGATCATTCATAGCATTGGTTCAGGCATTTATACTTCTCACCTTACTGCAGCGGCATGTTGCAGTCAGATCCTGCCTAGCATTGCACCCAGTAGTTCTCATTATAGCTTCGCTCTGACTGAAAAATTCTGAAAACTGCACGTCCTGCTTCCACACTAGAGCAGCGGAGCTGCTGTACCACGTTGCCCCCGGATCCTGGCGATCCTTGTGGATAGACAGGATAGGATAGTGCAAAGAGGAGTTTTACGGTTACTTTATGCAATACTTTCCATCAGTGTATGTATCTAATTGCAATTTTCATTGGATTTTTTAGCAGATACGCCGACCAGAAGCACGCCATCTTGGTTCTGCGCTGATTCAGAAGGATGCCTCCAACAAAGAGGACGCTAACGGAAGCCCCCTCTTCAGCAGCTTCAGCATTGCAGCCAAGGACGAGCCATCCGAGCAGTGCTCACTCTCGCTGTCCCTTGGTCTGGACCCAAGATGCGCCCGTGCCATGGCAGCAGCCTCCTCACCAAGCGGCGAGAGCAGCTGCATCCTCACGGCATCGCCGGCGAGGAGGAGCTCCAGCGACTGCTCCGGGCACTCAGGCTGCTTTGTCGGCCCGGGTGTTAGCCTGGAGCTTTCCCTGTCCATCTGTGGATCCTAGATCACTCCACTTCTGGATTCTGTACATCGATCGATCCGATCCGACCGGCTGCTTCGCGTTGGTGATCGCCGCGTTTGTTTTGGATGTTCCTGGCATCATGGCCGTGTTAGAAAGTTTAGTAGCTAATTCCAAGTTGGTAGTAGGATGATGACCTTAGAATCAAATCATAGCATGTTACTTCTAGCTAAGCTAGTATGATGTTACCTCTGGCTCTAGCCAGTATGTGTAAGTGGCGGCAAAGTCACCGGCTCCTTTCAGATTCAGAGTAGTACCATTGTGGTATTGCCGTACTGTTGCTTTCAGCTTCAGGCTTGAGCACCAAAGAACAGGAAAAAGTGAGATTCTTTGCCCCCAACGATCTTTGCCTCCTCCTTTCGTTTGATCATGTCAAAGATGACTGAGACTTTCTAGGAGTAGGGATCAAGAACTTGGCAACACTAGGTTGTGGTTTTCTTTTTTTCTGCGGATCATGTTTGAGCCGAAGTCCACAAACTGGAAAGAGGGTACCCTTTTTATTCCAATTCCATGGAGTACAAGTCAGAAAAGGCAAATGTAGGAGTGGTAGAGTGCAACTGCTAATGTTGTTCCTGTGGAGTAGTAGTATATATGTACTCGCTACTGCTGACATCGACAGCTCCTGCAGCTGCAAAGAATATCCTCAACTGAGGAGATTCTCTTTTCCCAAAAATCGCCACTGCATTTCTCCCTTGAGAGCAACCAAAGAATATACAGAGGCGAGAGGCCTTTTCGATGCGACAGTCCCTGTGCTCGCTGGGGAGCCTCCAGCCTCGTCGGTGATGTAGACAGAGCACGCAGCATAGCATCCTCCCGTGCAACCAGGCCTCCATCTGAAATGCCATGATCGCTCCTAGTCCTAGAACAAAGCATGCTCAAGCAACAGGGATGAAATGAAAGGAATAAACGCATGCAATCATCAGACAACATCCTATTCTTTTCGCCCTGTCAATTTTCTTGCGAGATCAGAGGAGGGAGAAGCAACCCAACAGCTAGAGCACCTTAGCTCCAGCAGCATGATTGAGGTTCAGGATGAAGCAGTCAAGACATGTACTGTACCTCCGGCGCGCCCACCGCGTGATTCTGAGCAACCGCGCGTGTGCAGTAGTAGGAGTAGAGGGAAAGGTGCACCAAAAAGGGAGCAAGCTGCAAGCCTCTGTCAGATGGACCACTGATTTCCTAGTCAAAAGAGTAGACAAAAATTGACCCGTCGCAACAGCATTGCATTCCGGCCCAGAGAATGCATGGAATTGAAAAGGAGTAGTACTCCATGCGAATCTCATAGTCTCATGAAGCCTTTTTTTTTAAAAAAAAGAATAAAGATGGGATTTTTCAAAAGGCAAACAAAAAGAAAATCTCCAACAAAAGCCGCGAAGATTGTCAATTTCTGCTGCACGAGCAGAACAAATTATTACCACGATGAGCTTGGCAGTAGGCTCGCAGCGTCGCAGAGGGAGAAGCACGGCGCACGGAGCAGAAGCCATCGAGCACACCACAGCCTGCTGCGGCCCCTTGAGCGTCAACAATTCAACATCATGCCATGCTTTGTGAACTGGCAATTATGCATGGTGGAAACAGTGGCTAGAGAAAGTTGCGGGGCGCAGCAGTGGCGAGGCCATGATCAGATCAAACCCCACAAGCTTTCTGAGCTTTGACATTGAAGGGCACCGAAAAGGTGACGAGGAGCTAGGCGCCAAGGACTGGCACGGCTCTGGGCTTTCAGAACTGACCTTGCCACAGGGATCTGTCTCGCTGTCAAATGGCCATAGTGGAGGAGCAATCATGCCTTGTCCCTCCTCTTCTCGTTAATCCTGCATCGATTACCAACTCATTCCTTTGATTAGACAAGCCCTCAACAGAAAGGCCTGCAGTGGAAATACTGTAGTACCGGCCCTTTGCTGCGCGCCGTGGCTCCAGTGCCATGGAATTTTAGACCGGTTTAAACATGGTCTGCAAACAGCAAAATGCCATGCCCACTCTGACCAAACTTCCATCAGTTCTCATCATAATAGGCTGGCTGGGAATTCAGAGCCCTGCAGTTCAGCAATGTGGCATGCATTTGTTGTGTCACATGGAGTTTCTCAATCCTGCAGTTAGGTTCTTCAGTTTCTTGACCAATGAGCAGTGATTTTGCAAAGCTGTAAGCATGTAACAGCAGCAGAACCTGAAACAAAGCAACTCCACCACCGGGTACCTTTTTTTTTAGCAAAGGTCACCGGCTCACCGCCGAGTACTAGAGACAAGGCCCGTGGGCGTGAGGGCCGACGAAATACAACATTCATGCGCGGCCCTCCTGTAGCCAGAGGCCCTCTGTAACTGTATCAGTATCACCGTCTGTTCGGCCGTCCCTGCCTCAAAGTCTCCAACTTCATCGTAGTATTTACAATCAAATAATTGCTACCATACCATCGACCTGCTGGTGTAGACAGGGCGCCGTCGTCTAATCAACAATTGATAGTCCTGCATTGAGTTGAGCCTAGCCCAAGCACGGCGTACCTAAGAGAGTTTTAACACTTGTTTCAACAAAGAATAGTTGAAAGCAGGCCTGTGCTCATTCACATGTCACCTACATCTTTTCTTTACATCGTTCAATTTCCCAGTCACAAAACAACATCAGATGGTGTGAATCTGCACTTTTTGAGAAACAGTGTAGTACGTTTTGAGAAACAGTATTACACGACAAAAGATAGCATGTAGTAGCTGCTGTTTATAAAATCTAATAAAAAAGAAAATGCAATATACCCATATTGAAGAATAGTTGGATCAAGCAAATATCGAACACTGCCAGATAATGCAAGAAGCAAGGGATAATAACAAATTTCAAGCTTCATAGAACCTGTACCATCCAATTTAACAATTAAAGCAACAAAATATTAAGTATGCCTTACCTTGAACATGTATAGCATGAACTATGTCTGAAATAAGAATAAAACTAGAATTGCCACATCAAGAAAAATGTCTTGTCAGTTGATTTACTGAACGAGGAATAACAGGGATATCCCATTCCTATAATGCATATGTTGTTGAAGCAGCAGGAATGATAGACAAACACATGCTACAGTTGTGCAGCATTAACAGCCAACAATAATCCAAATATTTCAGAAGTAACCACAATTCACCATGCTTTAAGATACTGACAATACAAAAGCAATTTAATCCTGCGTCATCCTTAAAACATTTTGCATAATCCACAATTTGTAATATGGAGATGGAGAGCATCACAGCATTTGGTTTGAATCTCAAAGCAAGAACCATTAACTAGAACAACCAGCTTGATATCCATAAATCAACATTCGTACAAGCAGTTAATTCAGTAGGCTTGCACTCAATATTATAGTCATCAGCAACAAAGCTTGGAAATGTGTACAAATTCTATAGGCAAAACAAGCCAATTTACTAGTCGTGGTAAAACACTGGACAACACAAAAACCAGTAACATATACACTGATCTCGCATTTGAATGAAAAAACACACACCAATCTCGCATTTGACTGAAAAATATGTACACTAAGGTTAACGAATTCCCCAGGACAACACAAAAAAACAGTAGCATATATACACCAATGTCGCATTTGACTGAAAAACTAAATTTGTGCACTTAGGAAAGGTTAACGAATTTTTCAAAATGCCTTGCCCCGAACACAGACAGCATGATTCAGCTAGCTTCCCGCTTCACGAAAATGTTACAACTGACAAGGATATACGGGAATCTGATTCCAACAATGCATATTCTTATGTTTTGCAAGAAAGGTATATAAGCCCTTTGCAGTAATATAGAATTAACAGCCACACTAATTAAAATCGCTCAGAAATAACAACAAAACCCTGTGTTATGAAATAATAAACGATACAACAGCAATTCAATTCTTCACCATCCACAAAGCATTTAAGGCAACAATGGTTTTAGATATATGGAGGCATCAAAGAACTCATTTGAGTCTCAAAGCACCATTAATTTGACATTCTCAATACGTTTTTGACATATATATCCATAAATCAACAATAGCACCATTAGCTAATTCAAATCTTCATAATGCACAAAGCATTTAAGGTAAACATGATTAGATATACAGAAGCATCAAAGCACTTGGTTTGCATCTAAAGCACCATTAACTCAACCATTCTCAATATGATTTTGATACATATTCATAAATAAACATTAGCCCATTAGCTAATTCAGGACAGAGATTGCACTCGAGTAATGTAGTCAATCAACAGCAATAAAACTTGGAAATTTGTACAGATTCCATACGAGTACCTTAACTAACCTAATTATTACTACTAGCCTGAAATCGCTAGATTCATACCTACTAAGTCTGCTAAGCACTGTGGTTTATAAAGCCAGATCAGGCACGTATCTCTCGAGAACTTGATTCCCCGCGACGGCTACGCCGGCCATGAGTCCTCCGACGACGCAACCAATGACCGCGGACCTCGGACCAGCCGCCGCCCGATAGAGCAAGCCAGCCCCCAGCCCCGCGGCGACGGTGTTCTTCCAGTCGTCGGCGCCGCGGAGCCCGGCCGCGCCACTCTCGACCCCCGCGTAGAGCAGGCCGATGATGCCGAACCGGTTCCCGTACGCGCGGCCGACGGCGCCGCACTGGGTGAGCGCACGGCTGGCGCGGAGCTTGGCGGACTCGCCGCGCTGGGACTCCGCCGCGGCGCGGCGCAGCCCGACGGCCGCTCCCGACGCGCAGCCGGCGAGGTAGCCGCAGCCGGTGTACAAGGTGAGGTTCTCGCCCCAGGTGCGGCCCTTACGCCGCTCCTCGTGGAACAGCAGCTCCGGCGAGGTCGGCAGGTCGTAGAGCGCGCGGGGCGAGAGGACGCTGAGGCCCTCCGTCTGGTACGGTGTGTAGGTGCGTCGGGCGTCGTCTCCCGACCGGTGCTCGTCGCCGTAGGGGGGCTGGTCGGAGGCGTCGGCCATGTCGACGAGGGGCGGTTTGTCGGGTGGGGGTCTAGGGTTCTGCAGCGCCGCGCCGCTGATCAGGCTTTCACGAACGCGGCCGGCGGACCCTTCGGAAGTGCGGTAGGAAACCTGGTACCTCCCGTTTGCTGATACGGACCAATGTGCTTTTTGTTGGGCCGTGCTTTTACCAGCGTGCTGTTCGTTCTAGTCCTACTTGTTAGCGTTTCTAGCCCAATGGGCTTTCAGGCTTGCCAAGTTCTCTACAAAATGGTTTTATCTGGCAACATTAAAAAAAGAGATGTTGCTCAAAAAAAAAAGAGATGGTTTTATCTGGCATCGCCATCAGTCAGTGAATGAAAAAGAAAAGAGAAACCCTCCCTTCCCTTCCTGGTATAGGTGATTTTCGAGAAAAAAAAAGAAAAGGGAACATATAATTGTTTTTTGAAGAAAAAGGGAACATATAATTGGAGGTCAACACCTATTCGAGAAAGCAAGCCTGGTGTGTAGATCTGAGTATTTTGCGGGTCACGCCGGGTTCAGGCCAGGCCAAAAAAAAAAGCCCGGTTATTTCAGGGCAAAAAAAAGTCCCGCCTATGACTGTTCCACTGGACAGGCTGGATCTAATTTTTTGGGATGTTCTCGGGCCGGGCCTGGGTGGGCCGCCCTCGCATTTTGTCGGTGTCTAAAGAACTGGGGGTCTAGACAGAGTGACGAATGAATTTGTATTTGCGCGTCTAGGCCTGGATGGTGTGCAAAGCGGACACAATGGTGTATACGGGTTCGGGCAAGAACGGCCCTACGTCCAGTGGATTCTGCTGCTGCTCGTGTTGTCTTGCACCGAAGTACTCGTAGTATGGGTTACAAGCTTTCGAGAGAGGGAGCGGATCTCAGGTCTCTTTTGAGGGGTGGTGTGTGTTGTTGTTTTAGCGAGGTGTGTGTTCGTTCCGTCAGGGGTCTTTTTTGATGTGGCCCCTGCCTCCCCTTTTATAGTTCTCAAGGGGAGGGTTCGGGTTATATTTGTGGTAAAAAGATGAAATGAGAAAAAGATGAAAGAGAAAAATAAAAAAGGTGGCCTCGGGTGCAGCCGTTTTCCTCCTTATCTGGTGGGTGCAATTTCCCCTGTAGCGCAGAGATGCAATAGGCGTTGATCTTTTGGCTTCTCCATCCGTTGGCGCAATATGTTGTGGGCATGCTTCGTCCTGTGTGCTTCTGTGCCGTCGAGGACGGGCGGTATGGGCGCCCGGATTTGCGTAGAGAGGGGAGTAGTTGTATAGTTGCCGTTATCCTCGTCGCTGTAGAGGTATGGATGTCATCATGGTGGAATGACCGGGGTCATGTTGGGTCAGAGCGTGGTTCCCGTGATCCTGTTCACTGTGCACGGTTACGTCTGTCCCATCGGCGGAGTGGGTGCCGTGGTTGGGCCCCCGTAGCTCCCCGTCTTTCCAGAGGGCTCCACGTGTCCCTCGGGCGAGACGGAAGTACGCCGAGGGTGTCAGGCTCTTTGATGACGTGATGGAGGCTCGGGCGAGGCGGAAACTGCCGCTCGAGGCGCCTATCTCGCCCGAGACCTCTCCGCAAGGCTCAGGCGGGATGGAGGTTGACTTTCGTGCTTCGAGTGACTGACATGTTGTCAGCGCCTTTGGCGAGTCGGTTTTACCGAGGCCCCTACGATGGGGCTTTAGCAAACGCGCAGGGTGCTGTATTTCGCCATTTATTGGGTACCCTGGTATTTTGATACCCGACACATTTTATAGTGTTAAATGAAAAAATAGTATTTTGGGCTGGGCTCGGGCCAAGAAAATTTCTGTCGAGTAAAGTTCGTGGGTGAGCTAAAACCCACCCGGCTCGGGCCGGGCTCATTTTCCTCAGATTCCAGTTATACTACTGTGTGTAGGTGTAGCATCCACCGTCCAGATTCCGGTTATCACTTCGTTTTAATAGACTATAGACTACTAGGGGGTCCATAAAAGAATATAAATCTCATTTTTCGAAAAGTTAAACAGTTTACATTTTGATTGAAGTTATATATAAAAAGGTACCAGCATTCTTGATACAAAATAAGTATCATTAAATTAGTTATAGAATATATTTTCATAATAATAGAGACATAAATGCTAATATTATTTACTATGAACTTGGTTAAACTTAAGCTAATTTGACTAACCTCATAATTATATTCTTTTGTGCACGGAAGAAGTATGCAGTAGTATCAAGCCTACGGAAGACTGCCACCCCAGATGCGTTGTACACCCCTGCCGGCTAAGACAGGTCAACAACAAGAGCCTTTTAGGGCGTAGAGTAGGGCAGCCATTGGACCATGCTAACCACGCTTACAAAACAATTCGTACCGATCCAGAATCTAAAACTCTAAGCACCAAAAGGACTACTCGTACTCGTGACCGGTTTTTAATCCATCCTTGTGAACGGCGAGGGCAGTCGCCACCTGCCAGTTGGGTACTCTCAAAATAAAAATAAGGCGATCGAGCAAATAGGAACAATGACTCGTTCTTCTTCTTCATCCTCACCAAATGGCAAAGATTTCCATCTAGCGAGGGCCATTGGCCATGCATCACGGCCACCAGCTCCACGCCGTATCAGCAAGAATCCTACTCGCTGGCGTCGTCTGAGTCTGCGTACCGGCCGGCTCACATCCGCACGTGAAGAGGAGCAGTTCATTCGGGTTAACGGGAAGATCGGGTGACTGAAGCGCATCTCGGCCGCGTGAATTTCTATTCCCAAAGGGCAGGCTCAGATTGGCCAGAAGACCCAGCGGATAAACGCAACGATGTGTGCAGGCTTCCGTCCTCACATCATCACAGCTACTCTCTACTCTAATTAATGATGGTGTGGTACAACATTTAGTATAAAGCATATGGGCGTTTGTCCCAGCCAGGATTCTTTGCTGATTTCCTGCCCATTTTGTCACGTGGCACTCAGTACGTCCAGTGAGCAAGAATTGCATTTCCTCTTTTTTAATGCTCGATGCTCATCACGCTGTCATGCTGTCATCGGCAGTTGGGCACTGAGCTAGCAGGAATTGATCAAAGCAGGCTTTTGAGTACATGTATGAAATCAAGCAGCAATTGGTCGTCCCAAGGATCACCATCCCAATTCCCATCCATGTGGACATGGGTACATTGCTATCTGAAACTGGCCACTGCTCATGTCCGCATGCATCACCTACGTCCCCGTGAGCAAGATAGCGGAGCGGCAAGAGATCTGTCCCTTCACATAAGGAACGCCAGTTGGTGGTAGCTCCAGAGTCCAGAGGAAGCACAGAATAGAGATGGCAGTTGGTGTTTAGGTATATATGAACGCTGAATGTGAAATCGATCAGCTCATGTGGACCTCTCATGAGAGTACCGGCCCACTTAATTACCACATCGCCCATTGCCATTAGGGAAAAAAAGAAAAGAAATCTTCTTACAAATATCAGCTGTTGGTGAGATGTCAAAGGATGATGAGGCCATGCAGGCAGGCAGGCAGGCAGGCAGACGACTTCCAAAAGTTGTTCCCATCAAGTCAAGGAACATAAATAAACGGGCGCTAAAACTAAAACATTTCCCCTAAGATTATGTGCTGATTCACTAGAGTAGCCAGTCCTTTTAAATTAGCAGCTTTAAGATTTATAGAGCTCTATAAAGGCACACGCCTACATCCGTAGCTGGAGTGAAGGGCTACCACCCGAGCCCAAATGCAGCTAGTAGTAGCCTAGTACAGCAGAGGGATAGAATAAGCAACGCAGCAGAGGAAAATTGGAGGCTGGGGATCACAAGCGTAGTGACCAGGCAATCCAATTGGTCCCCGGATCGTTATGTTTTGGCAGATCCAGGAGCTAACTGTAGGTTGCCGGTAGTAGAAAGGAAAGGGTGCGGACCGCTAATACGTGGCTTCACCCTGGCGCCACCCCTCGCTATTAAATACCCACGCCATGGCTGCTTTGGCATCAGCAGAGAACACAGTTTCAGAGGTATATGGCGGCCGGCCGGGAGGATGATGCAGGAGGAAGATGACGACATGGCGTGGTATTGTTCCGGCTCATGTCCTTCTTGCTTCGAGTCTGTCGTTGGACTTGGACTGGATGTGAGCCGAACCAATATCACTCATGTATTCTTCATTCTGAAAAAAGGTCCAGAGACGTCATAGCCTTGGTAAGAGTTCTGATCATGCTGAATGGTTCTTAATTTGAAGCCAGTAAAACAAGGTTAGGCTGTTCTTTCTGATATTTTGGGGCCTTTCCGAAACCATAGCAGAGAATCTGCATGATCTGTGTTTATTCGACCTCTGTCTAGTAAGTTCAACTCAACGACTGATCCCATAGTGGAGCCATAATACTTCATCAAGCTAAGCTAGCATTGCTTGTAAACTAGGATTTCTAGCAGTACTACAACAGTTATGCTCATATTTATCCATCTACACTCAAAAAGGTATTGTTGTATAAATACTCCCTCCGTATCGGATTTAGAAGTCGTTTAGGACAGCGACACGGTCTCCAAAACACAACTTTGACCTCTTGTTTTTATAAAAAATATTTATAGAAAAGTGATATATGTATACTTTTATGAAAGTATTTTTCAAGACAAATCTATTCATATAATTTTTACATTTGCAAACTCAACAACTTAAAAGTTATTGATGATTTATATTCCCAATGTTTGACCCAAACCTTGTCCAAAACGACTTCTAAATCCGATACGGAGGGAGTATGCTTGTTGATTATCCGAAGCCGACCAAACTTGTGGATGTGCAGACATATTATATTCATGCCAGCTCATCTTTTCTTCAGGGAAAAGAAAATAGCCTGAAAACGTTGCTGTTTATGGTAAAAGTGTTATACCATGTATGTTATGTGAATCCGGTAATGATGATAGCAGAGCTATTAACATTGGTTCATAACATTACGTATTATATCCAATTTTCAAGCCACCAATTTCTTCAGACATATTGTTTCGCTTACATGATAGTAGCATTTTTTTCCTTTCTATATCTCGAGTTCCCGACCACACAAGCCATCTTAGCGATATTCTGTAAGCATCCCTGTCGTATCAAAGACGTCCATATGTCAGTCTCATCATGTGATTTGATTCCCCAAGAAGAGATAAGTTTCCAGAATCCACCAGTGGTGTGCGCTAGATCATATGCTGTTTATAGCTATAGGTACATGATGCTGTACTATCAGCTACATGATCAGATCTAAAGATTGGGAAGAAAGCTGTTAAAGTCCAAATCAGTTTTATAGGAGTACCATACAAGCAAGCTAGTGTTGTACCTGCTCTGGAATCAATTCATTGCGTGGTCCCGTGTAGCTTGGTTGCAGTTTAAGCATGAGTAATAACAAACTATAAAATTAAGAAGACACACACATATATTCCGTGCTTACTTCGATATGCAGATTCAAAATCACAGACAGATCCAGAGAGGACATTTGTGCACTTTTGCTAGCTTTATATAGCTTAGTCAAAACTAAACATACATAATACATCTGACGCCAAGCTAACTTTCTCCAGCTGTAGTTGGAAACCATAAGTAAACTTCCCTGTGATCCAATAACACATTGTGAAGCTACTGCATGGGATGCCGTTTTGGAGCCTAGCTAGTGTCTGTCAAAGCCCCGTGCTGTACATTGGCAACTTGCAGATATATATATGTAGTGTACTAGTAGTGTTTTTATATATAGAGCTGGACGAATCGGGGAGAGATACACTGGCAACTTGCAGATATATATATGTAGTGTACTAGTAGTGTTTTTATATATAGAGCTGGACGAATCGGGGAGAGAAGAAAACGGATCCCATTCGATGGCAGATTTGTGCATGTGCGGTGCACCCCTAAGCTTCGTAGCGCGTCACAGCGGCTTGTTCATCCGAGAGGGACATCCGGGCCGGCTGTCGCTAACACGCCGTGCGCGCTGGTCATTACAAATTGAAATTGCGTTTCATGGCACCCAGCTAGCGCTCCCGTAGTCCCGTCTTTGGTCATTTGGACGATGATATATTGACATGACATGTCTAATGCTACACGTTAGATGCGACAGGCGCGTTTGATAGGATGACAGAAAATGCAGTTTGGTGGGATGTACCTTCTGTCAGCCGTTTTTGTTTTTCTGTGTTTTCGTGATCGATATCAGAGTGATTTCCCAGAGATAGAGATGTAGCTTTCTTGCAATTAAAAGAGTATGTCATCGCTTGCGCGGCATGACCCAGTCGTATGGTCGTAGAGTACGAGCGTGTTGACCTCGATGTGCATACGTGAATGCGAGCAGTGGTATACTGGTATCCATCGGTCCTGAAATGATGTGAGAGATTTTCAGTTGTACTTACTAAGTCAAAACCATACTAAATTTGATCAGGTTTATAGAGAAAACTATTGCCATCTACCACATCAATAGATAATTATGAAAATAAATTTCATAATACGTCTGATGAAGCTCAATTGATATCGTGAATATTACTGTTCTTTTCTACAAATTTAATCAAACTTAGAATGGTTTGAACAACTAAAAAATTCTTATATTTCAGGACAGTGGAGTACAAGTATAAGCATAAAACTATAAATGAGACCAGAGAACAATCATTCACCTTGCATTTACCAAGTGTAACGTGTCAAGAATCAAGATTACATGGGCTATACAAAATTACCACCTTTCAAAGAACTACATAGTACATACATTCACTCCCAACCTAAATCTACAGAAACACCATTAGCATTGTATGATAATCAAGTCACGTGATTTCCTATTTTTATTGTAAATTTGAGATCCATTAGTACATACATGCATCTCCAAGAAAATGGCATGTCAGAACCGTAGTTCTCTTTAGTTCGCCAAAACCAATACAAGGGGCAATTTGATCAAATCAGCGTGTATATCTAAAATGAGAACTCTCGGCACTCAGCATCGTGTACGTCTCGGCTTGCAGATGCGTAAGGGGGCACTATAACCAGCACAAACAAGCAATAATTTCTGTCATGGGTGGCTCAAAAAGCTGAACTGGTTCCAGAAGATCCAAAACAAAGTGATGCACCTCTCATCACTACCATGAAACAAACAAATACACACAATGATCCCACCAACGGTTTAAAAGGTGAGCTAATCCCCAAAGATAAAGGCAAACCTTAGTTCAGTCTTAAGATGTCCTTATCAAAAACAGAAGCTGCCCATATCTGTACTGATTTTCATAGAATGATACTCATTGTAGTTCAGATACCCCCAGAAACGGGAAAGGCCAAGCTCCCCATATTTCGAAGATTTCAAATGCAAAATATACAAATCTCTGATGTTGCCCTCAAACTTTGTTCTAATTACATCCACCTGCATTGAAAAGCATACAGTGACCAAAGGGCGCTGAAAAGCCTATTAGCAGATAATACTTGTGGCAAGGTGAGATCTGGAGGAAACGAAGACCTCTAAACTACTGCTGCAGATAACAGTGAACAATCAACAAAAGCGGATCTTAGCAACAACAACAACAACAACAACAACAACATAGCCTTTTGTCCCAAGTAAGTTGGGGTAGGCTAGAGATGAAACCCAAAAGAGACGAGAAACAGGGAGACACATAAAGGGACATAAAGGGCACAAGACAAAAGATGTCACGGTTCAGGCACGTTGATTGCTAATCTCCAAGCGCTCCTGTCCATAGCTAAATCCTTGGGGATATTCCACTCCTTAAGATCTCTCTTAACGGACTCGTCCCAAGTTAGTTTAGGTCGACCTCTACCGCTCTTTACATTATCGGCCCGCTTTAGAACTCCACTACGCACCGGCGCCTCAGGAGGCCTCCGTTGGACATGTCCAAACCATCTCAACCGATGTTGAATCAATTTCTCCTCAATTGGTGCCACCCCAACCCTATCCCGAATATCGTCGTTCCGTACTCTATCCCTCCTTGTGTGCCCACAACACCAACGCAACATACGCATCTCCGCTACACTCAATTGCTGGGCATGTCGCCTTTTTATAGGCCAACACTCAGCACCATATAACATCGCCGGACGAATCGCCGTCCTATAGAACTTACCTTTCAGCTTCTGAGGCACCCTTTTGTCACAGAGAACGCCAGAAGCTTGACGCCATTTCAACCAGCCGGCTGAAATTCTATGCCTAACATCTTCATCAATGTCTCCATCCTTTTGTAGCATCGACCCTAAATACCGAAAAGTATCCTTCTTGGCCACCACTTGCCCATCGAGGCTAACGTCTCCTTCCTCGTGCCTAGTCGCGCTGAAATCGCACCTCATATACTCGGTCTTAGTCCTACTAAGTCTGAACCCTTTCGACTCTAACGTGTGCCTCCATAGTTCTAACTTCCTATTAACCCCCGCCCTACTGTCGTCAACTAGCACCACATCATCAGCAAAGAGCATACACCAAGGGATATCACCTTGTATGTCCCTTGTGACCTCATCCATCACCAAAGCAAATAAATAAGGGCTCAAAGCTGACCCCTGATGCAGTCCTATTTTAATTGGAAAGTCACTGGTGTCGCCATCACATGTTCGGACAAACGTCACCACATCCCTGTACATATCCTTGATGAGGGTAACGTACTTAGTTGGGACTTTGTGCTTTTCCAAGGCCCACCACATGACATTTCTCGGTACTTTGTCATATGCCTTCTCGAGGTCAATAAAGACCATGTGCAAATCCTTCATTCTGCTCCCTATATCTCTCCATCAATTGTCGTAATAAGAAAATCGCCTCCATGGTCGACCTACCAGGCATGAACCCAAACTGATTTTGGGTCACATGTGTCACTCTCCTTAGGCGATGCTCGATAACCCTCTCCCAGAGCTTCATCGTATGACTCATCAACTTAATCCCACGGTAGTTAGTACAACTTTGAACATCTCCCTTGTTTTTGAAGATAGGTACTAATATACTTCTCCTCCATTCTTCAGGCATCTTGTTTGACCGAAAAATAAGGTTAAAAAGCTTAGTTAACCATACTATCGCTCTGGCGCCTAGGTATCTCCACACCTCAATGGGGATACCATCAGGGCCCATCGCTTTACCTCCCTTCATCCTCTTCAAAGCCTCTCCGATCTCTGCCTCCTGAATTCTCCTCACAAAGCGTCTGTTTGTATCGTCAAATGAGTCGTCCAACTCAAGGGCAGGATCTTAGCAACAAAGAAAAATCAAACTGTTAAGTTTCACACAGAATGACAGAACAAAGGGATTCCATTGTCGACAACTATGACGAAACTGCCAGTTCTATATCAGCATTTAAGGGCAGTGGCTTATTAACTAACAGGGATACTAACTGCAAGCCACTCTGAACATATATGACATTCTGGAGTTGAAAGGCTACACATATATATCACCATAGCGTTGGACGCTTTTCAATTTGCATGCTGGACTTGAAAGGCTGAATCAAGGCAGAAATCAAACTACATTGCTTGTATGAAACTGAGAGAATACCTGAGAGAAGTTTATAAGGTATTGCAGATTACTTAGTTGATTTACTGATAAATCACAAGTATCACCAAGACTCTGGAAGCATAATCGTAACTCCAAAGCCAGTTGCAGCATGCTTTTGATTATCGTGGCAACTTGTTTTGACTCATCAGATAAGAAACATCTGAAAAACATGTCATGATCAGTTATCAACGAACACAAATACGTCATGATAAGTTAAAAACAAACACATCAACCAATCAGATAACAATTGGCACGTTGTAAAGCATACTCCATCCAGTCCAATCCAGTATTATTAAGTCGTCCAGCTAATTGTGATTAGTCGACAATTAGTCACCAGTCGGTTGGTGGGCATTGACTTGGTGCAGCAACTCGACTAGAGTGACTAGTTCACCAGTCATATGACTACTCGATGGCCAATCACGACTGGTAGCTCAATTTAGGCATGGACGACTTGACCTCAATGAGTTGGCCTTGGAATTTTATCCCATTTCAGTTTGAGGCCACAACCCAGTAGAGTTCTAGTGATATAATGCGATATTGTGTGATATAATGCGATATTGTGCTCTGCATATGCTGTGGTATGCTAGATTGCTACTTGACTTGCTACTTTGCTAGTACTACACTGCTACTTGCTCTGGAATATTTAATCTATATTTGTGCTAGTCTTTGTGCCTCTGCCACCAACTAGTCGTTCTAGTGATCCGAGTAGTCGACCTAGTTGTCTAGTCAGTGCCAGGGTGTCTACGCTTGACTTACCGACTTGAAAACACTCCAATCACAATTAGGGTGTGAATGTACTCTTAGAAACATGATCGCATGGATGTGTGTTGTAAGGGTTCTTGCCCTATTTTCTTCTTAATACAAAGATACACAGCTCTCATGCTTGTTCGAGAGAAAAAAAAAAAGCACTTCAATCACAATAAGTGTCATTGTGGACATAGGCATATGGTCTCCGGGACAGAATTCTGGTCACGAATTATAGTTGCATATTTATAAGACCAAGTAGAGGTGCAATCTTGTGAAAATCTTCTTAGACAAATCTACTTTGTTTCTACATACCCAAATCTAATTACTCATGGAGATATCCACATCAAATCTAAATAGGATGATACGCACAGATAAGACAAACGAGAAAATGAGATAGAGAAAATAAGCTTTTTTTGACAAGTTAAACACAATCTTTGAGTCTGGATACTCAATTAAGTACTCGTGTTTCCCATGCCATCTATAAATCTATTTATTACCCTAACTCATACATGTAAGAAGTAGGTCCATACTCCATACTCCATATACTCACCTATGTAACCAACTGAAAAATGACAAGCCAAAACTTTAACAGTCAGGCAATTTTATTATTATTTATATTATGCTGATGGCAATAAATTACACCACTAAAGAGATAAAGCAGAAATAAATGCCAGTTTTGCACATTGCTGTTGTTCCCCTTCATTTGAACAAACGGTATACTTAAGTACACGGCCAGTATCGCAAATTACAAATAATTTTTTTATGGTTTCACTCACATGTCAAGTGCATCAGTAATATAACACATATGCACATACTCCAGGTCCAGTATATCCCTCACCTAAGCAATAGCAGAATATTAGTAGCCATAGTTCAATTCGTAAGTGATAAGTGTATTTAATGAACAGAAAAATTAGGAAAGGAAGCCTAACAAAGCATATTAATTCCTCTCAGGGTGAAGTTTTATAAAAGAATAGTGATTGAAATACTATACCTGATTTTTAAGGGAATGTTGAAAACGGCGCCACGATATATCAGATAAATGGCAATGGAGATACTGCTGTAGTGTTGATAGAAAGTGATAAAGTTTATGCCTAAATAAAGTCATACAACAGAAAGAAAGACAAGCAGTTAGTGCCAGAAACCAAAATAAAGCCACATGACTGTTCATTATAGGTAAAAATGCTATTCATGGGCACAGTACAAGAAATTAGAAATGAGCCAACAGGATGAGCAAGATCCAGTATGCTTTGTTGACTTGCTAAAATTAGTTTACGCAATTGCAAATCAAATATTTATATCTACTACATATGCAACTGAATGGATAATTACCTAATTGGATATGAACTTTATATCTACTTTACTATGATATGAACATGCCTATGTATATTGCATTCCCAAAGGAATTCCAGAAGCAAGATAAGATTCAACAATGTATCAAACAATTTAGGAAAAAGTATTTCATTCCTAACACTTCAGTGACAGCATAAAACTGATAACAGGAATATAAGGTTGGTGATTGGGTGCCAAAGTTTTAGAAAGATTCACAATGTAAGTACCTCACTTTCATTACAAAATTCAATTTCTTCAACACATCAGGTCTACTATCACTGGAGCGACTGATGAACTGTGTCAACTCCTGTGATAATGTAGCAAGAGAGTCATATATTCACATACATACCAAAGAAGTGCCGCATTACCAAGATCTATAATGAGAACTAGAGCAAAAGAAACAGCTTGCTGTAGCTACTTGATAAGAAAATTTAGCTCAGGATCAGTTAACAGTGGTACTTTCCATGAACACTGGGCAGTGGGCACTCACAAAATTGGTTCAGTCCACAGGAAATAATAACAGAAGTCAAAGTTCTCCTAGCATGTACATCTAAATGAATGAAATGCTGTGGATGAAACATCAATGGAGAAAAGATACCTTTAGAAATCTCCATACTTCAGTCAGTGAAAACACTGCAAACCTAACTTGAAGAAGATAACAGAATATTTCAGCATATATTTTAAGTGTGTCTTCTGTAATGACAATATTCGCTGGATATTCAGCTTTATAACCCAACAAGATATCATCCAGCAAATCAAGACCTGGCAGTAAAGAATCAGGCAGTTAACAACAATCTGAGAAGTAGAACTTTAGTAAACAAACTGCAGATAGTAGGTAGAGACATCCCAGATGAAATTATTACCACATGCAGAGGCATCAAAAGAATCAACGGGTGGCTCCCTCATGTATATAAACAATCTTTCCTTATAAGGATCAGAATCACAAGAAGATCTCTGCAAAGCCAAGTCCATAAGCCCTTGGATCTCCGATCTTTTCTGCTCATATTTAACAAATGACCATTTCTGCATGGGGGAAGTTCAAATTTGAGAAGACTTGTACAGATTAACAAAAACACATGACCTATGGCTAAAATACTAAGGTTAGACAAACATTACCTTATGATAAATTGAAGCAATAAAGGAATCTGCCCAGTCAGCTATTTCCATGAAATGGTACCGCCGCAGAGCTAGCAGATGTGCACAAAGATCAAAACCTTCCTCAAGCAACTTCATCGTGAAGCTGCTAACATATTTATACCTTTTAAAGTTAAGGACAAAGGGTAAAATTGGAAGAAAACTTAGATGCATTTTGAGTGGTTAATGATTAGGATAAAAAATCACCGACAAAATTTTCAGAAAAACAATAAAACTATAGTATCATATATCAAGAGCTTGTATGTAAAGTTCTCACTAACAGAAGCAGTCGACCAATGGTAAAACAGAAGGTATATATACTACTTAATAAATGACAAAGAGCAATTAGAGATAATAAATCAAAACTTAGTGTTCAAGAAAATTGAGTATCTGATGTTCTGCATCGCTCTTTAAAGCTCACACACTAACAAAACTTGGAACTATCTGCACTACAAATGCCTGAAGAACAGAACTGAAGAAAAAGTTCCAGGTCTCCTTAAAGGCTTAAAGACAACTCCATAACAAATACAGTAGCACAGATGCCAAAACTCTAAGCCAGTAAGCCTTTTCCGATATAGTTGAATGACTGAGAGGATGAAACATAACAATTGATCATGAAAACACCCAAAGCTACAAATGATTTATCGATTAGGAAAGCTAAAAGGATACTGAAGCAAAACTTCTTGCATAATGCACTTGTCGATAACTATATCAAGGGGCATATCAAACTGTGAACTAAAGTCCATGGCTGGTTTTTCTTTTGATTTATCATTATATAGTAATGATCTCTCCCAGAATGCCCCACCAGAAGCATTTTTCTGGAGACTGTCTCTTGTTGACATTTCTCCTGAGGAACTAAGGGATGCCTGACTTCTTGTATGAGCTTGAAGAAGCTTGGTAGAACAATCAGGCTGTTCATAAGGCTGAGTACTAGGATGTAAAACTGTTGCTGCTCCATTTAAAGACTCGTCAAGGCAGGATGGGCTCCTTGCACAATATACTTCACATGGATCCATGACTGACTCAAAATCAAAGCTGGCAAGTGATTGGTTCTTGCTTTTCTGTTGCACGTCACTCTCCATACGGTAACAAGCTGCATTCTTCAGTATGGGGTTCAAACTGAGATTGTAAGGAATACTGGTATTCCATGGCTGATTTATATTACCAAACTTCCCATTGTTTTTACTGTTTGATAGTTTCGTAGGCCCTGATTCAGAATGTAATGGATAAACTGCATTACCATGTGATACTTTCTCCACTGACCTTTTATGATCAGTATATAAGAACTCCCCAACTGAATCAATGTTTTCAGATGAGGAACTGGTTCTCTTCATAAACCTGTGAAACGGGGAAAACTGACTATACTGATAATCCAGTTCTAAACCATCAGGCAATGCAGTATGCTTAGTATTCTGTGAGTGCACAGGAACATGTTGGCAACTCAAGCTTTCATCTTTCTCACACTCATTAATAGGGATTGCACAGTTTATTCTGTGGTGAACTGAACTGGCTTGGGAAGAAAGCAGCTTCCTGGTTACCAAGGAGCATTTTGCTTCATCTGTGCTTGTACAGTATAATGAGAACATGGAACTAGACAAATTTTCACAAGCTGTAGAACTCTCAACTTCTGTGTCATCCATAGAGGTATAAGAAGAGCACTCTGAAGATTCTTCGGAATTCAAAGAAGCATCATGATCTTTTTCATCTGCAGCCCTAACATAAGAAGAAAAAAAATCAGACTATAACAAGGGATTGACTTGCAGCATTAGAACGACCGAAATATGAATTTGGGGGGGGGGGGGGGGGGGGGGGGGGGGGGGGGGTAGGGCTAACTGTTTCCTGTGAAATCTGTGCACTACAAATAAATCCACAAACAGAGGCATACATATTGCAAGGTAGTGCAGCGTCGCTGTCCCCATAGAACAGCTCAGCATCTGAAACTGATGTATCCAGAAGGTCCGTCCTTTTATGTAGGAAGTTTGATGCAGTATCGAAAGGAATCACCTGAAAGCATATTTGCAAACAGAAGCAAAGGTTATGAGGAATAGAAGGTGAATGAACACAACCCCCAACATAGAATCAGCATGACTTTTGGGAAAGCAAGTATTCTTGCTTCTGTTAGAGCAAAAATCAGAGAAGTAGATGTTGGAGATAAAAAACAGAGTGTAATTCAGTTAATGTGACTAGACCTCAACATTAGAGAAAAAATGTTGGAGCTTCTCCATCATCGACTTGTACATAGCATTCCTTTTGCATGTTACTGCCTCCATGCTGCTTTTTGAGAACGTAAATGAATTCATTGAAGACTCAATTGGTGTATCAAACCACGGGAGAACCCCCTCCATATGAATGATATTACGAGAGGGATAAGCATCCCCTCCAGTAGCAGACAGATTGCACGACTTTAGAAGGTTCATGAGCACTTGAAGCTGCTGCCCAGTACGCAAAAGAGGATGGCATATCTCCTTTAGAAAACATGGAGCAGATACATGATTTCTTCCCTGATGACAGCCGAGCATGATAAAATGACCTTAGACATAATTCAAAACAAGTATACTAAATTAAATAACAGTAATTATGGACTGGTTTGCACAGAACCCCATTGGTAATATATTTCGATTTCTGATGTAACAATATATTCTATTAACAGAGGAAAAAATTAAGTACAGATTTTTATACTTGAAGCTTCACCCAACAAATTAACATTTTACCTTTAAGGGGAAGAGGGTAAACTCATCTGTTATGTCAGAAGAGACTCCTTGAGCACCCTTATTTTCAGTTTGTGTAATGAGAAATTCCTCATATGGGTCATCAACAGAAGCTCGGTAAATCCATGACATAATGAAGTTAAAGTATGGCTCACAGGAACGAATGAAAAGATACTTCAGAAGACCATAGTGAACTGGATCAGCATCCTAAAATTCAGGTGAAACAAAATGAGGAAAAAATTCATTCAGCATCTTACCTAGTATGTTATATGTACAAGATGAACAAGACATATCACAATAAGATCTTTGTGGCAAAGAAGGGGAAATTTGTGGCCATCAAGTACACGCAAAAAAGCACTCAATTTGGTGGAAACCAACTAAGCAATTGCATATTAGTAGGAAGGCATGATAACATCAGACACACAACTATAGAGAACCCAACAAAAAAGTATGATCTTGGGGAGGAGTGTCACACCCAAGGAAGGAGATGTATTATGCTAGCACTATCAAATCTAGTTTCATTGTAATGACAACAAATTGAGGAGCTATCTAAACAAGCATCGAACATCTTGCCTTGCTTATTATAAATGAAAGAGACAGCTACTAATATATTTGCCAACCATCACAAAAAGATAAGAGACTTCAGAGTAATAAAAGTAGGCACTCAATAAATTCCCTTTGAAAATCCCTGCTCCACTTTGGGCACATGTAATAGGAGCTTGAGTGCACTTCAGAGCAAGAAAAACTCAGGCCAATCAGGTCTACCTGACAATATGATTACATTTTTAGAACACAATACGTCTAGTAACTGAACCTACATACATACAGTATGAATACTTGGGAAAGATATATTAATTAACACGTGTAGATCTAAGACATTATTACAAATATATGTGAATACAAGACATTAGGAAGTGTATAACTCATACAGTAGCGCAGAGCTAGTAATTTCCTTTTGAAGTTAGATGATTAGATAAATAAAGTGTTCAAAACCTAAATCGTAAGATGATGTCTTACACGAATATGGACATACAAATAGGAAAGCAAATCGGTGCCCCGTGGGAAATTCTCAAACTCCACATTTGCATCAGTATTCAAACCCTCCTGGCACAATGTAACACCTGCAAACTTAGGGAAACAAATATTTCCAAGGGATTTAACATGCCTTCTTAACTCCTCAGTATCTCTCTCAACAACAACAACGAGGAGGAGGAAAAGAGAGAGATATCTCTCTCAACAACAACAACGAGAGGAGGAAAAGAGAGAGATGATGAACCAAAGCATCATCCTGCACAACAAAGATGATCCTCACACTTATCAGCGGCCTAATATGAAATATATTGGTACTCATACATGAAACTATAACATAACTGATCCCCCCACCCAACCCCCACCAAAAAAAAAGGCACAAATACAGAGTTTCAGATAAGAAAAGCTAAAATGTTCAATGCAGCATAGTATTTCCTGGAACAAAGTTCTCCAAGCTATCTGTTTACCCATACTCTCGCTGAATTTTCAAAATTACAACCAATCAAAGTAGGTGAGAGGTAGATTTCACTCACAGTAACCGATGCGAGCTCGTAGATCGGCTGCAGGCGACGGCCTCCGAGGTCTGAGACGCGAGCGGCGCCGCTCTCAGGGACGACCGACTCCCAGGTTCCCGGTGGCGTCCAGGGCCCGTCTACACGCAAGGTGGAGAGCAGCGTCGAGAGGCTGGAGGCGGCCGCCTCCATCTCGGGAGGGCCTAGCTAGGGTTTATTGCCCTCCCGCGTGATTTGGTGCAGCACACATCCAACGTTCCGAGCGCAGAACGAAGGTTGGGGGAGCAAAGAGGAGACGAAGATAGGGGTGGCCGTGCACTGGTGGTGACAGGCTCCGGCGAGGTGCGCCGGCGAGGGAGTGGACGGTTGGACGGTTGGTGAAGCGGTGAGAGAGAGGCCTGCGAGAATTGGGAAATGAATTTGAAAAAAAAAAAGCCTAAATCACCCATAACTATTGACTCCTGAACTATGAAACGGTCTAATTTACCCCTGAACTATCCAAAACCATCTATTTTACCATCTGGGCGGTTTTCGACGGCGGTTTTACTACAGTAACATAGGTTTGGTACAGTAGCGGCGTTTTGTCTTTTTTATTTATTTTCGCTGAATATTTGAAAAATCATAGTAAATCGCAGAAAAATCATAAAATAGAAAATCTAATTTTGTTGGACTCCACATGAGCAGATCTACACAGTGAACATATAATACGGTACCGTATTATATGTTCACTGTGTAGATCTATTCATGTGGAGTCCAACAAAATTAGATTTTCTATTTTATGATTTTTTCTGTGATTTACTATGATTTTTCAAATATTCAGCGAAAATAGATTTTAAAAAGACAAAACTGTTGTTACTGTAGCAAGTCTTGTTACTGTAGAAACCCGTCCAGAGGGTAAAATAGACGGTTTTGGATAGTTCTGGGATAAATTAGACCGTTTCATAGTTCAGGGGTTATGTGTTCCAGGGTCAATAGTTCAGAGGGTGATTTAGACTTTTTCCAAATGGAATTTCGAACGGGAGCGAGCCCACCAACCATTCGCGGGCTCGTTTCGGCCCAGTTGTGCCAGTCCGACGCCCGCATCAACTTGGCTTATGAATTTGAGCCGCGTCGGAGCGTCGGCGCGTCTGCAGGACCGCAGGCGAAGGGGAAGGACGACCGAACTGGCAGGGAAGCAGGGGTGGCGGGCGGCGGCGAACCGACGGAGGGCAGCAGGGGCAGCGGCGGACCGGCAAAAGGCACGATGCGCGTGCGCGCGTGCGCCCCGTGCGGTCGTACGGCTGCGGCAGGGGAGTGGGAAGAGGAGACAGGAGAGGAGGCTACAGTTTACTCCATCCTTAGTTGGGTCGGTATGGTGGGCCTTTGAGCAGGCTGCTTAAACTTCGGGTCCTTGACGAGACTCGCGAACCCGACCCCGACCTGCCTCGTTTCGGGTCTCCGAACCTGAAGATCCGCGGGACGAGAAGTAGACCCGCCCCCGTTCCCGCTGGGTCTACACCCTGCGGGTTTCGGATTTAGACTCGCCCCGTTGCCATCTTTTGAATTTGAAAACAAAGATGTCAGATCGTTTTTTATCAATAGTAGTAGAAAAGATGATCACAAATCCACAATAATGATAGAGGTGGGTAATTTTTCAAAGAGGAATAGAATCAATGTCTGTTATCATGAGAATTTTAGAATTTAGTTTTTTTTCTTAACACATCTCATAAAATTAACATGAAACCTTCAATTAATAATATGCTAATACTTAGCCACGGGCGTCCACCCCCATCCAGATGCTATCTTCATGGGCCTACGCAGCGGACAGGCCAACAGGCGTGCTCTTCCCCATCGCACTCGTATCTGGCTGTCGAGGCATCACCGTGCATCTGTCGTCACGCTTTGCCCTGTCGCGCCCCCTTCCCCCAACTCGTGCCCATCCCCCGCGCACGCCGCGCTCTCATCCCGTCGCGCCGCACCCTATCGCCAGCCGAGCCACGCCACCATCCCGCGCCTCGCCCCTATCCACCGGCGCGCCCTCGTTCACCTCGCTCATTGCTGCCATGGCAGGCACCACGCCACCACCACCTCGGCGCCACCAGGAGGTCGCCACCGGTCCAGACTTCGTCTCCCACGACAAGAAGGGAGGCCTACGCATGCTTGGCCGTTTGCTCATGTTCCCTCTGGACATGAGCTTGTTGGTTATCGCAGTCCCCCCACCAAATAAGCAATGGCTACCGGCGACGCCGTGTTTGAAGTGTTTCAGGCGTTTCTAACTTATGTTTCAAGTGTTTCATCTAAATGTTGCAAAAGTCAATTTGGGATGTTGCATATGTTGCAACAACAATATACGCATGTTGCAAGCCTATGTTTCAAACGTTTCAGGTGTTTCAGACGTTTATTTCAAATGTTTCGTCTGGATGTTTCAAAAGTTGATCTGGTGTTGCACATGTTACAATGGTTATACTTGCATGTTTCAAGCATTTTATCTATTTTTAGGCGTATGTTGCAAATGTTTCATCTGCATGTTTCAAAAGTAGAACTTGTGTTGCAGGTCGCTCTCCACCCACTACTGCTGGTGTGCCATGGTGGTTCACTTGTTGGCGCCTGAGGCCTGTAGACGCCTCCACATCATGCATCCGCAAGTGGGGCAGGTGCGTGCGGGTTGCGGTTTCGTCTTGTGGGCATGGGGCACGGTTCCGCTGTGCGGACCCGGAATAGGCGCGGTGGCATGGTTATGCCATGTCGGGCGTGGGATGGGTGTGGGCCGCTGTTCTGGACGCTGGCGCTAGTTGGGAAGGAGACGGAGCACATGGGTTGCGATGCAGGCACAGCGGCGTGGGAGCTGCGTCCGGACGCGGGCCTAGGACTGGACGTCCAGGCGCTAGCCTTACCGTACGGAGGGACGGAGGAGGCTAGGTTAGACGAAAGATGGTTATATGTTTAAGGACACAATGTGACCTTGCTTTTTCAAGGTAAGAAGGGATAGAGAAAATACCTCGAGCCGAGGTCCTAGTACCAAGCGCTGCAGCGCTGAAGTATGAGCCCTGTGGACTAGCTATTGCTCCTCCGTGAGGCTCATACCAGGTGCTACAACGCTAAAGTATGTAACCCATGCCATACTCCCAGGAAAAGCTCGAACGACCTATACCCTAAACCGACACAGTTGTGTAGGTAGGCACCACTCCGCCTGGACGTCCAGAAAAATCTGATCCGTCGGATGCTCCATCTATCCGCAAAAGTGACTTTCATAAGTGTCATGTTAATTATTCGTATCCACAAAAATTATCTTCCTATGTGGCCCGTTAATTATTCTTTTTAATTCCACGTCCTGAACACTCGTACGATCGCATGTTCAATTTTCCCTACCTCCGCGAGGGAATGGTGTCATCGACCTCTCTTGTTAGACGTTATGTATTATACACCATACCTAGGTTCCGACATGGTGCGTCGCTAAGAGGGTTACGCCCCAACGGGATTCTTTTGAGTTTCATCTTTATAAGAGTAGTTAAGTTTTTATATTGGCTCGCCAAGCCTAACACAACTCTCTTCCTTTACCAAGGCTTAGGACCTGCTATGCTAAAACACCATATGCACCCCATCATAGGCGGAGTTTTGTTAAACGCTGTGTAGATTACATTTTATTTTGTTGTCCAACTAACGTTACAACATCCAACTATGGGCCTTGTATGTAAATGAAACATATGTACACACGGGACGGCCTACGCTCACGTCTGCTCGCAAAACACTTACAACATGAAAGCACTTTCTATAACATACGTCTAAAGCAGATAAAACATACGCTTATAACATATGTGTATAGCCATTACAACATATGCAACATCCAGATAGAAAGCACTTGCAATATATGTCTGAAGTAGATGAAACATTCAGAACAGATACACGCAACATATGTGTATAGCCATTGCAACATATGCGACATCCAGATCTACTTTTGCAACATCCATATCGAGCATACAGGGACCACCTGCACCTACTCATGAAATACTTACAACATGAAAGCATTTCCTGCAACATATGTCTGAAGCAGATGAAAAATTTAGAACATACACTTGCAACATATGTGTATAGCCAATGCAACATATGTGTAGCCACCGCAACATACGCAACATTCAAATAAAACACTTGCAACATACGTCTGAAGTAGATGAAACAGTTTGAATAGACACTTGCAACATATGTATATAGCCATTGTAACATATGCAAACATCTAGATCTATTTTTTTACAACATCCATATGGAACACTTGCAACATACATCTGGAATATCTGAAACACTTGACACATGTTTACAACGTGCGCTTTAGTGCAACATGGGCGAGCGCGCGCGATGAACTGGTGCGTAGAGGTGGCCCTGCTAGACGGTCGCAGTAGGCGAGGGGCACGACGCCGGGGGCAAATCAACGCGGGCCGGAGCGAGCAATGGTTAAAAGGTCCAAATGGCTAGAGGGGGTGAATAGCCTATTTAAAATTCTACAAACTTCACTAAACAATAATTGTTAGTAAAAAAGATGGCGACGCTAATTTTAGCACTAGCTCAACTATACTAAGCAAGCTATCTATATAATTCTAGTGAACAAGACTATGATCTCTAATTCACACCAACAAAACTAAGTCACTAAGCTACTTACTCCTATGTGATACAAACTACTCTAAGCACACTAGATAAGATATAGTGCAAGAATATAAGGGGAGTGAATTGATTCTTATACCGATAGTGTAGAGATGAGATGTATCCAAAGAGTCAATCACACATAATCACAAAGAGAATCCTTGGTCAGAGATGACACAAGATTTTTTATCGAGGTAAACTTGCTTCCCGGCAAGCTACTCCTCGTTGTGGCGATGCACTCACTTGATGGATCGTGAGCTAATTGACTATCAAGAGTCAAACCCTCAGCGGGTGCCGCACATCCACTCACAAGATGGGGATCCTCCAAGCCACGAGCTTCACTAGAGTAGCCAATTCGCGAACTCCCGCGAAGAAGGCTCAAGAACCCCTTACAATCACTTGGTGAGGCTCGAAACAATTTCCAATCATGAGCTCAACATCACTGCTGCTCTAAGCCATCTAGGATGTCGGGAAACACCCAAGAGTAACAAGAAATCCGCAGTCAATTCAAGGATCATGTGCCACTAGATGTAAATCACTAAGCAATGCACTTGAATCTCACTCAATCTCACTAGAGTATGCAACCAAACAAGAAGATGAGTGGGAAAAATTCTCTAGCTCAAAGTATGTCTTAAGTGTTTAATGAGTCAAGAGAGAAGTCCCAAAACTGGCCAAACAACTATTTATAAGCATCCCCAAAGAATAGAGTCGTTAGCCTTGAGATGCTGCTCTACGCGCGTTGACCGGACGCGCTGGTCTGATCGACTGGACGCGGCCAGCGTCCGATCGTACCAGCGTGACTTCGCCAATGCTCACCACGTGTTCTTTTTTGAATCCCGCTCATTAGATTTCCAATGGTCACGAAACGTTACGCTCCCAGGTAAAGTGTGACCGGACGCGCTTCACGCCACGACCGGACGTGACAGTGCCAGCGTCCGGTCGCTGTCCAGAGAGGTTCCAAAGAAAGACTTTGTCGACCGGACGCGTTGACGCGGCTATTGAACTCCTAAGTGCCTCTAGATGTGCATTTCATGATCATATGCATTTGGATAGAACTAATATCGCCTCGAAAAATGATTGTGAAAATGCTAACACACTCACACATGACGAGATCACTTGGTGATGTTAGCACGTTTGCGACGGCGGTGGAGTTTGAGCGGTAGAGAGGGTTTGGGTTCCTCTCTCCCTCCCGCCGAGCTTGCGAGGCGGGATTCAGGCGTTTTCGAGAAGTTGAAACGATTATTTTTCCACTACGCCGGAAGTCCGGAAAAGAAACGGAGGCGAACGGAGGTCACAGAGGTGACCGGACGCTGAACCGGACGCGGTCCTTGCATGACCGGACGCGTCCGGTCAGTGTTCAGTGTCTGCGCGTTTTTCAGTTCGATGATCGGACGCGAGGCGCGTCCGGTCACTGGTGATCGGACGCGTCCGGTCGTTCAGGGAGCTTACTGGACTCTAACCGGCCGCTATCACTGTCGCGTCCGGTCATTTACTTCAGCGCGTCTGGTCACTATTTCGTTGAGCGCTGCTCAGGGGACCAGTGCGTCCGGTCCTTCACGAGACCAGCGCGTCCGGTCGTTCCCGGCGCGTCCGGTCAGTTGGACCAGCGCGTCCGGTCGTTGCTTCGCAGTTAGCCGTTGGGCGACCAGCGCGTCCGGTCGTTTGGACCAGCGCGTCCGGTCAGTACTTCACGAGTTAGCCGTTGGGCGACCGGCGCGTCCGGTCAGTTGGACCAGCGCGTCCGGTCAGCCCGATTTCGGCTGTTTAAGTTTCTAACGGCTATATTCGAAGGGGTACGTCTATAAATACTCGTTGGCCGGCTCAAGGCTCTCTCTCTCGAACATTTGACATACTTGTGAGCACTTTGAGCTAAGCAACTCCCCTCCCACTCATCTCTCTTGCTTCTTTGCATATTCGAAATGAGATTGAGTGATCCAAGTGCATTTGCATTGTGAGATTGCATCTAGTTGGCACTTGGTGGTTGATTTGCTGCGGGATTCTTGTTTCTCTTGGTGGTTGCCGCCACCTAGACGGCTTGGAGCAGCTTGGAGACATTGGCAAGAGTTGGTGATTGTTCTTGGCCACCTCCGGTGATTGTGAGGGGTTTGTGCCTACCTCGGCGAAGCGCCAAAGGCAACATTAGTATATTGCTCGTGTCATTGCAACCTTTTGCCATTTGGTAGGTTCTTGTGGTGCCTTTTGAGAGGCTCGGTGTGAGACCGATTAGCCACCGAACCACGTGGTGAAGAGGGACACAACGGGGACTAGCGTGCCGGCAAGCACGTGAACCTCGGGATAAATCTTCGTGTCATCACTTTCATATTGTGATTGATTGATCCTGATGTTTGGTTATCTTGGTATTCATTGTTGATCATATTGATTGGCTCAATACTTCGCCCCTCGGTGATACCCTCCTATCTCTCTTGTATTATTTTCTTAGTTATCTTTGCTAGCTAGCTAGCTTAGCTAGAGTAGTTCTTTTGTGTAGCTTGCTAGTTGTAGTTGTACTTACCTTCTCGGTTTGACTTGTGCGGTTGAGTGCAAATACTAGAATTGTGAATTGGATAGGTGGCTTGCAAACACCCCGTAGGCTAAGCAAAACTCGCATCTCGCTATTTGTTTTATTGATAAACTTGTTTAGCTTGTCTTTGTAGAAAATTTTAATAGGCTATTCACCCCCCTCTAGCCATCAAGACCTTTCAAGTGGTATCGGAGCCGTGGTCACCGTTTGTAAGGCTTAACAACCTCGGTGTAAGATGGCTCAAGTTATATTCAATCATGTTAATAGCAAGCCTCCATTCTTTGATGGCGTCTCTTCCTTTGATCATTGGAAAAGGAAGATGAAGCAATATCTAGGCAATATACATGAGAAGGTTTGGGATGTGACCAAAGAAGGATACGTCATTCTTGATGAGGAAAACCTCACTCCCAATGACCGCATCAACAAACAATGCAATACGGTGGCACTTGACACAATCTATCGTGCCATTGATGATAAAGTATTTGAGCAAATCAAAGATCTTGAAAAGGCAAATGAGCTTTGGATAAGGCTTGAAGAAACATATGAAGGCACTTCAACGGTAAAAAGTGCCAAACTATATATGCTCAAGGACAAGTTCTCCACTTTCAAGATGAAGGATGATGAATCCATCCCGGAGATGTTCTATAGGCTCTAAGTCATTGTCAATGATCTCAAGGGGCTTGGGGAGAAGGTTGAGGACAAGGACTTCTCACACAAGTTCTTGATGTGCTTACCCAAGAAGTTTGCCACCTTGAGAAGAATGATCTTTAGAGAGGGATTGGACAAGGTTAAACCAACCAATGTGCTTGGAGATATAATGACCGATGCCCAATACAATGATGATGAAGATGAGGTAGAAGAGAAGAAGGAGACCAAGGTCAAGCAAGAGAAGCCCATTGCATTCAAGGCTTCATCCTCTAAGGGCAAGAGCAAGGTAGAAAGTGATGATGATGATCCATTCGATGATGAGACCATGGCCCTCATTGTGCACAAGATGGGAAGGTTCATGAAGAAGAAAGGATATGGGGCAAGGAAGAGGAGAGACACTATAAAGGCAAAGACCCTTTGCTACAATTGCAATAGCCCCGATCACATAGTGGCGGATTGCCCCTATGAAGATAAGAGATTTCATAATGGGGACTTGAAGCTCAAGAAGAACAAGAAGGATAAGAAAGAGAATGAGAAGAAAGCAAAGAAGAGCTTCACTTTCAACAAGAAGAAGAAGGGTGGTGGTTATGTAGTCACTTGGGATAGTGACAACTCCGATAGTGATGATGATGAAAGCTCTAGTGATGATGAGAGGATCACTCGGCGAGCCATTGCAAACATCGCCCTCTCCAACAAGCCATCCATCTTCGACACTTCATCAACATGCCTTATGGCCAAGCCTACAAAGGTAAAATATGATGATAGTGATGATGATTCTTGTGCTAGTGATGATTGTAGGAGTGATGATGAGGAGGATGAGGACTACTCCAAGGATGATCTATTAGGCATAATAGATCAAATGAGCAAGGGCTACAAGAGGACAACCAAGAAATATAAAATCTTGGAACAAGAGCTCATTGCCAAGAGCAATGAAAATGATGTCTTGATGGAGGAGCTTGTTGCTCTCAAAAAGAGTAAGGAGTGCAAAGGAATTGAACAAGAGCTCAAAGCTCTTAGAAAATCCTTTGATGAGCTAGAGGCTTCTCGTGAGTGTCTAAAGGAAGACCACGAGGATCTTGAAATTGCTCACACTAGGCTTAAGGAAGCCCACTCCACTCTACTTGAGCTCATCAAGGAAAAGGACCTTAAGTTGGAGAAGTTCATGAAGGAAGCTAAGGAGGAGCAAGTGATTGTCACTTGTGATATTGGACTAACATGTGATATTATTGATGATTCTTTATTTGTTAGTCCTACTAATGCTTCATGTAGCTCATCATCATCCACCACAACCAACTCTACCTCTACTACTAGTGATTCATCACTTGTGGTTGAGACTCTCAAGAGAGAGGTGGATGATCTCACCCGCGCATTAGGCAACGCCTATGGTGGGGATGCCCGCTTGCTAAAATGCTTGGGTAGCCAAAGGTTCTCTCTTAACAAAGAGGGATTAGGCTATACTCCCAAGAAGGGCAAGGCGGCCTTTCCTACTCCAAAGCCTCGCTTTGTGAAGGGCAATAGTCATTATTGCAATAGATGCAAGCAAGTTGGGCATCTAGAGATTAATTGTAATAAAATGAACAAGAACAAGAAAAATGCTAATATACCTTATATTCCTTTTGATTCTTGTTATGTGCTTACCAAGGGTGATAAAGGTGTGCATGCTAGGTTTGTTGGTACACCAATTATGGGCCCAAAGAAGAAGGCCATTTGGGTACCAAAGAGCTTAGTTACTAACCTCCAAGGACCCAAACAAGTATGGGTACCTAAGAAACATTAATTTATTTTGTAGGTTAATTACAAGGCCGGAGGAAGGCATTGGGTGCTTGATAGTGGGTGCTCTCAACATATGACCGGTGATTCAAGAATGTTCAACTCTCTCAAATCAAATGATAGTGGCATTGATAGTATCACATTTGGTGACAATAGCAAGGGTGATGTAAAGGCTCTTGGAAGGATTGCAATCTCAAATGATCATAGCATCTCCAATGTGCTACTAGTTGAAAAGCTCAATTTTAACTTGTTGTCGGTTGCTTAATTATGTGATCTCGGTTTCAAGTGCATATTTGGTGTTGATGATGTGGAGATAGTTAGTGTTGATGGCTCTAACTTGATCTTCAAAGGCTTCAGATATGAGAATCTATACTTGGTTGATTTCAATGCTAGTGACACTCAACTTTCAACATGCTTGCTCACCAAATCAAGTATGGGTTGGTTATGGCATAGAAGACTTGGTCATGTTGGCATGAAGCAATTGAACAAGTTAGTAAAGCATGACTTAGTTAGAGGCTTGAAGGATGTCACATTTGAGAAGGATAAGCTATGTAGTGCATGTCAAGCCGGAAAGCAAGTAGGCAACACTCATCCATTGAAGAGCATTATGAGTACTTCCAAGGCATTTGAGTTGTTGCACATGGATCTATTTGGGCCAACTACATACACAAGCATTGGTGGCAACAAGTATGGTTTTGTGATTGTGGATGATTTCACTAGATACACATGGGTATTCTTTCTTGTGGACAAGAGTGATGTATTTGACATATTCAAGAAGTTCATCAAGAGAGTGCAAAATGAGTTTGAGACCACAATCAAGAAAGTAAGAAGTGACAATAGAAGTGAGTTTAGAAACACAAGAGTTGATGAGCTATGTGAGGAGCTTGGAATCAAGCATCAATTCTCGGCCAAGTATACACCTCAATCAAATGGCCTAGTTGAAAGGAAGAATAGAACCTTAATTGATATGGCAAGATCAATGTTGAATGAGTATAATGTGAGTCATTTATTTTGGGCCGAAGCAATCAACACGGCTTGCTTTTATAGCAACCGTCTCTATTGCCACAAGTTCCTTGAGAAGACACCATATGAGATCTTAAATGGAAGAAAGCCCAACATTGCATACTTTCGGGTATTTGGTTGTAAATGCTATATCTTGAAGAAAGGCACTAGATTGAGCAAGTTTGAGAAGAAGTGTGATGAAGGCTTCCTACTTGGCTACTCAACTACTAGCAAAGCTTATAGAGTTTGGAATTTGGCTAGTGGTTTACTTGAAGAAGTGCATGATGTTGAGTTTGATGAAACAAATGGCTCTCAAGATGAAGAAGATAACTTGGATGATGTGAGAGGAACTCAATTGAGTAATGCTATGAAAGAAATGGATATTGGTGATATTAGACCAAAGCAAGTTATTAATGTAGATGACAACAAAGATCAAGTGCTCCAAAGTCCAATCACTCAAGCTAGTGGTTCTCTAATGCAAAATCAAGCTAGTACATCATCTCAAGTGCAACAAGATCAACAAGTGGCTAGTTCATCATCTCCAACTCATGATCAACATCAACATCCAAGCAATCAAGTCCAAGTGCTTCAACCAACTAACATTGCAAGAGACCATCCATTGGATTCCATCATTGGTGACATACAAAGAGGAGTTCAAACTAGATCAAGATTGGCATCATGTTGTGCTCACTCATCTTTTGTGTTAATGGAAGAACCCAAGGACATTGATAAAGCATTGAGAGATCCGGATTAGGTAAATGCAATGCATGAAGAGCTCAACAACTTCAAGAGAAATGAAGTATGGGAACTAGTTGAAAGGCCTAAGGATCACAATGTCATTGGAACAAGATGGGTCTTTCGCAACAAGCAAGATCAAGATGGGATAGTAGTAAGGAACAAAGCAAGACTAGTGGCTCAAGGTTACACACAAATAGAGGGTCTTGACTTTGGTGAAACTTATGCCCCGGTTGCAAGATTAGAAGCAATTAGGATCTTACTTGCCTATGCTTGTGCTCACAATATCAAGCTATATCAAATGGATGTAAAGAGTGTATTTCTCAATGGGTACATTCAAGAGGAGGTGTATGTGGAGCAACCTCCCGGTTTTGAAGATGACAAGAAACCCAATCATGTATACAAGTTAAGGAAGGCTTTGTATGGATTAAAGCAAGCACCTAGAGCCTGGTATGAAAGATTGATGGACTTCTTGCTATCCAAAGGATTTGTCATGGACAAAGTTGATACAACACTGTTCACCAAGAAGATTGGGAAAGACTTATTTGTATTGCAAATATATGTTGATGATATTATATTCGGTTCAACCAATCAAGATTATTGTGATGAGTTTGGGAAAATGATGGCAAAGGAATTTGAAATGTCAATGATTGGTGAACTTAGTTTCTTTCTTGGACTTCAAATCAAACAAATGAAGGAAGGAACATTTGTAAGCCAAACCAAGTACATCAAAGATATGCTCAAGAAGTTTGGAATGGAAGATGCAAAGAGCATTACAACTCCAATGAGCACTAGTGGAAGTTTGGATAGTGACAAGAGTGGCAACATGGTGGATCAAAAGCTATATAGATCAATGATTGGTAGCCTACTCTATGTGACGGCATCAAGGTCCGATGTGATGTTTAGTGTATGTATGTGTGCAAGATTTCAAGCCTCACCAAGAGAAAGTCATTTGAAGGCAACAAAGAGAATATTGAGGTACTTAAAGCATACACAAGATGTTGAATTGTGGTATCCCAAAGGTGCAAGTTTTGAGCTAGTTGGATATTCGGATTCCGACTATGCCGGTGATAAAGTGGAGAGAAAGAGCACTTCCGGGACATGTCAATTGTTGGGAAGATCACTTGTCTCATGGTCATCCAAGAAGCAAAATAGTATTGCACTATCTACCGCCGAGGCCGAATACATCGCCGCGGGTAGTTGTTGTGCACAAATCTTGTGGATGAAGGCAACATTGAAGGATTTTGGAATCAATTTCAAGAATGTGCCATTGCTATGTGATAATGAAAGTGCCGTGAAGCTAACCAACAATCCGGTTCAACATCAAAGAACAAAGCATATTGATGTTCGCCATCACTTTATTAGAGATCATCAACAAAAGGGTGACATTGCTATTGAGAGTGTGGGCACCGAAGATCAATTTGCCGATCTATTCACCAAGCCACTTGATGAGAAGAGATTTCACAAGCTAAAGAATGAGTTGAACATACTTGACTTCTCCAACATGAGTTGATGCACCCCATATATGACATGCCTCTCCTTCGAGCCCCAAGGTACAATTGGTTGACATGTCATACATTCTATGCTAAGGACTTGTTTAGTGCATCTAGTCATAATTTATATGTTCTAGGCTCATTCATGAAAATCAAATGAATTTGAAGTTTATATGGTACCACTATTGTTTCCATGACTTGTATGATCTAGTGGTAGCATATAACTTGTTTAAGTAGCTTGTGATCCTAAGTGTTTAATCTAGAAAACTTGTCTAAATACTTGCTTCAACATGGTGCATGATAACCCTTCTAGTGAGGTGTGAAGAAGCTTGCCCTTGGATCAAACCGAAGTATTTTATTTATGTAAGCAATCTAGGTTGATTCATAAACTTGATCCTCACCCCATATTTCAACATGATAATCTATCTAAGGTTTGCTCCTTGTGGTCAATTGGTGCCAAAGGGAGAGAAAATATTGTTCACAAAGATAGAACTCAAAGGGGAAGAAAATGTTGTGGGGGAGAAAATGTTGTTCACAAGATAGATTCTAAAAGGGGAGAAAACCTAAAGGGGAGAATTGATAAAAGAAGGGGATCAACTAAAATTTTGAGCACACAAGTAGGGGGAGCAAGCTCTTTAAACATGAATGTTGCATTTCTATGTGCACTTCATATGTATGATGCATAGTTATGCATTTCGTTTTCTCCGATACATTGCTTGTGTGGTGACTTGCTAGTATAATTTGAATGATGCATTGAAATACTAGCATGAATAGGAAGTAGTTAGATTTTTCTTGCTTCATGTTTTTCAAATTGGTACTAGAGCCTTGCTTATAATGTTGATCTCACGAGGTTTCTAGTTATGTTTGTGCTTTTCCAAGTGGAATCTAACTACACAAGGTGCTAAGATGGTGTTTATCGCTACTCCGATGGTATCACGCTTCAAAAGTCTATAATCTAAAACACTTAGCACCTATTGGTAGACAATGCTCCTAATCTTTCCTATCTAACATGTATGCTTCCAAAATCCAAACATATAGCATACATGTAGGGGGAGCCATTGCTATCAATTTGAATTCATGATCACATGTCCATAATTCTTACACATGGTAATATACTTGGACAATGTGACATGGTTTCAATCAAAATTTTATCATAATATCTTTGTGAAAGGTTTGTCACCAATTACCAACAAGGGGGAGATTGAAAGTCCTATGTTGGTGTTGGTAATTAGTGACAATGCCTAAGTACTAATCCTATGCCTAAGTGGTATGTAGCATATGAGGATTAGTACACTCCAAGGTTGGTGGCAAGATGGACATGGTAATCATGATGGCCACACTTGGATTTGGACGCAACCCTACATGATCAAGGCAAAGGTATATGCTTAAGGGTTGTGTTTTAGTAACCAAGACACCTAGTGGGTGTGGTTACATTATAGGATAGATAGCCGTACTATAAAGAGGGGAATGACGTGGCTATTGAACTCCTAAGTGCCTCTAGATGTGCATTTCATGATCATATGCATTTGGATAGAACTAATATCGCCTCGAAAAATGATTGTGAAAATGCTAACACACTCACACATGACGAGATCACTTGGTGATGTTAGCACGTTTGCGACGGCGGTGGAGTTTGAGCGGTAGAGAGGGTTTGGGTTCCTCTCTCCCTCCCACCGAGCTTGCGAGGCGGGATTCAGGCGTTTTCGAGAAGTTGAAACGATTATTTTTCCACTACGCCGGAAGTCCGGAAAAGAAACGGAGGCGAACGGAGGTCACAGAGGTGACCGGACGCTGAACCGGACGCGGTCCTTGCATGACCGGACGCGTCCGGTCAGTGTTCAGTGTCTGCGCGTTTTTCAGTTCGATGATCGGACGCGAGGCGCGTCCGGTCACTGGTGATCGGACGCGTCCGGCCGTTCAGGGAGCTTACTGGACTCTAACCGGACGCTGTCACTGTCGCGTCCGGTCATTTACTTCAGCGCGTCCGGTCACTATTTCGTTGAGCGCTGCTCAGGGGACCAGCGCGTCCGGTCCTTCACGGGACCAGCGCGTCCGGTCGTTCCCGGCGCGTCCGGTCAGTTGGACCAGCGCGTCCGGTCGTTGCTTCGCAGTTAGCCGTTGGGCGACCAGCGCGTCCGGTCGTTTGGACCAGCGCGTCCGGTCAGTACTTCACGAGTTAGCCGTTGGGCGACCGGCGCGTCCGGTCAGTTGGACCAGCGCGTCCGGTCAGCCCGATTTCGGCTGTTTAAGTTTCTAACGGCTATATTCGAAGGGGTACGTCTATAAATACTCGTTGGCCGGCTCAAGGCTCTCTCTCTCGAACATTTGACATACTTGTGAGCACTTTGAGCTAAGCAACTCCCCTCCCACTCATCTCTCTTGCTTCTTTGCATATTCGAAGTGAGATTGAGTGATCCAAGTGCATTTGCATTGTGAGATTGCATCTAGTTGGCACTTGGTGATTGATTTGCTGCGGGATTCTTGTTTCTCTTGGTGGTTGCCGCCACCTAGACGGCTTGGAGCAGCTTGGAGACGTTGGCAAGAGTTGGTGATTGTTCTTGGCCACCTCCGGTGATTGTGAGGGGTTTGTGCCTACCTCGGCGAAGCGCCAAAGGCAACATTAGTATATTGCTCGTGTCATTGCAACCTTTTGCCATTTGGTAGGTTCTTGTGGTGCCTTTTGAGAGGCTCGGTGTGAGACCGATTAGCCACCGAACCACGTGGTGAAGAGGGACACAACGGGGACTAGCGTGCCGGCAAGCACGTGAACCTCGGGATAAATCTTCGTGTCATCACTTTCATATTGTGATTGATTGATCCCGATGTTTGGTTATCTTGGTATTCATTGTTGATCATATTGATTGGCTCAATACTTCGCCCCTCGGTGATACCCTCCTATCTCTCTTGTATTATTTTCTTAGTTATCTTTGCTAGCTAGCTAGCTTAGCTAGAGTAGTTCTTTTGTGTAGCTTGCTAGTTGTAGTTGTACTTACCTTCTCGGTTTGACTTGTGCGGTTGAGTGCAAATACTAGAATTGTGAATTAGATAGGTGGCTTGCAAACACCCCGTAGGCTAAGCAAAACTCGCATCTCGCTATTTGTTTTATTGATAAACTTGTTTAGCTTGTCTTTGTAGAAAATTTTAATAGGCTATTCACCCCCCCTCTAGCCATCAAGACCTTTCACGCGTCCGATCAAACTTCCTCCCGCGCTGCTCTCCTGGGTGCTTGACCGGACGCACCGGTCCCGTGAGTGATCGGACGCTCCGGTCACAAACCCTCGCACTTCGCCTCGTGCGCCTTCCGGTTGAACTGTCCGGACGCGCCAGCCGCATCCGATCCAGCGTCCGATCGCGCGTCCGGTCACCTAGTGACTTCCTTTCGCCTCTGTTTCTTTGCCTCCGACGCAGTGAAAAAAAGATGTTTCACTTCCACAAAAGCGTCGAATCCCGCCTCGCAAGCTCGACGGGAGGAAGAGAGGAACCCAAACCCCTCTCTACCCCTCAAACTCCACCTCCTTCTCAAACGTGCTAACACCACCAAGTGTTCACCATCTTGTGCTCGTGTCTTAGCATTTTCTCAAATATTTTTCAAGGAGTAAGCATCTCACTAGATCCTAAATGCATATGCTCAAGAATATGGACCTTGTAGCACTTGATTCATGAGATGACCATAATTGACCCTCTTGATAGTCGGCTATCAATCCTAATCCTGGTCAATCACTTCTCTACTCATCTTTAGACCGGCAAAAGAGAATCCTATGATTATACCTTTGCTTTGATCATCTCATTCCTTATCCATCACCTATGTGCATGTTCACCATCATCTTTATCTTCATGCACTTGCGATCTTATGGCCATCACCATCATGCTCCTTGCTCCTTCATCACATGTGTTGCTACGCCTAACTCAATTCACTCGATACAATGACATTAGCAACTTAGTATTATTAATTACCAAAATCAAACTTGGGCTTTCAATGGTGTGGGCGGGCGGGGCGCAGGGCACGCGGAACAGTCCGTCTGGACGGACGGACACCCGCTTCATAGCATTACTGTTAAAAACAGTGCAAGATGAAATTTTGGCATGGTGTTGACTATGGTTAATCTGGCAAACTAAATTATTAAGCCGGCCATACAAATATTTTATATGTGGCTCTAACATATCACAGCCCATAGAGAGATGGTTGCTATTTATGTTGACCATGCTAAGTTGATTCGCAACATGATCAGGCTCACATATATTTGTGGTTTACAATTATTTTTGGACAAAGGTATTTTTGTACACATGCATGCAAGTATAGACGGTGGCCATACGTTGCTCTAGCTGGTCATTCAGTATAACTCTCCATGCATGTCGATTATGTCCTTTTCTGGTATACATGCATGTCACGTATTCACGTTATAAACTTCTGATGAGGCCTTCATACATACATGCACATATTTGTCTTACATTGTGTACATGATTAAAATATAACTGGGCCAACTGAGCAGCCGGTGCAGCATGGAGCAACGGCATGAGCGGGGCGCGGCTCGCGGAGCAGTCCATCCGAACGCTTAAAACAAATCAACCCGATGGCTAGTGGATTAAAAGAACGCGGGCGCACGAAGCGGTCCGTCCAGACGGATAGACATCTGTTTCCTAGCATTACCAATAATAGTAAGATTACTGTTAAGACGCTTAATCGTGTTAGACTCATCTCTAACAAACCCACTGGGAGCTAGCACGCGCATTAGGTACATGTATTTCCATGTTCGGTCATGTTCTTGTTCATGCGAAGCCAACACAATGGGCTTTTTTTATACTCCGTCCATTCTAAATTATACTTCACTGTATTTCCATGTTCGGTCATGTTCTTGTTCATGTGAAGCCAACACAATGGGCTTTTTTTTATACTCCGTCCATTCTAAATTATACTTCACTTTTATCTTTATCCTTTAAATCAAAGTTCTTTACTTTGAACTATCATCATCTACAACATCAAAGTGTTTTCATATTAATTTTTTCATTAAATACGTCTTTGATAGTGTATATATTTGTACTTGGAGATGTTGTTACATTTTTTTTCTAAAAACTTTGTTAAAATTTAGAGCAATTTGATGATTCCGGGATCTTCACGCCGCCACCGCCACCTAGCAACGCCTACTCCTTGCTTCCACCGCCTAGGGGCCATCTCTTTCTTTCTCTCCGGTGCATCTGCCGGAGACAAGAAGGTAAGGGGACCCATCCTTTTCCCCGTAGTTTTTCTAGTGTTTTAGGATTGACTCCAAATAAAATTTTCGGCAAACCCAGATGTTTTTAGTCAGGATCGTATGTAATAGCCCCAAATGAGCGGAACGGGCTGATACTGTAGCAGCGAGGTACTGTACAGGCGGACTCCGAGTGCTGTAGCATTGGGACTGTTCATCGAATTGGCCATGCCGAATTTGGTATGCTATTCACCGGTTACTTTAGCATCTCGAAACGCTGTGCACCCAGAAGTTTAGTACCATACCGTGAGTCTGAGGATCGCCTGACCAGCTTAAATACCAGGGCCAGGGACGCGTAGTAACCTTCGGTTAACCGTTTTGAGCAAAGCGATGACGAAAGCTCAAGTGGGTTGCTACGCAGGTGAGACCACTCCTCGGCAGAGTGGGCCTGGACCGTATATGCCGAGACTGGATGTTACATCGTATGTCCTACGATGACTTCGGCGATTGCCATGGCGAGATCATTATTGTAGGCATCGATTTCATCGGCAGACGGCCAATCCGCAGACGGCCAAGCTGATGCAAGGGGAGGGGTGCTTCTGGGCACCCCGTATGAGGACAATGACTTCAGGTCATCGATCTCATCATTGATGGCCGTGGAGAGGAAATCAAGGTCACGAGGTGATAAATCTACATCCTATGTTGTATCCGACGATGCAATTGCCGATATTTTTTTCATCAATTCAGATGCATTTTGGACTGGTTTCGAAACGTTGCATCTTACGGCATATCCAATATTTTGGAGTTGGTCATTGGATTCGGCATAATGACTACACTTTGACTCTGGTGTTCGAGCGAAGCCATTGGGAAAGAAGACGATGAAAAAATCTAGACAGAATATTATGTACTTTTTATTTCAGATTCTTTTAATGTGTAATTTGGGTATATACTGTGCCGAGCTTTATTATAAATCTCCCTTCCTTTCGAAAAAATTAGAGCAATTTAATTCAGGTCAAAATTAAAATGTGTGAAATATGACTTGGAAAGTAGAATTATTTAGATACCATTATGGCTGAGCTCTACAATTGGACGTCATTGTTGTCGTCGCCAACGGAATGACGACAATAAAGAACAATATTTTCCTACAATAACTTTTTTCGTACATAGGCGTAGCAAACCAAGGTCACTGAACTAGTTGATTGAATGTAAACAATAATCAAGCAACCGTCGGTGTTCGGCAGAAGCAAAGTTCAGAATGAAGAACGCATGCAGAGCGACATAGCCTGATAGCCAGATATCTTATACAAGTACAAACACTAAATTGCATTCCCGAGTGCTATCAGGAGTAACTTTAAACACTAAATTGCATTTGCTGCCAAGCCATCAATAGGCACTGTATTGTACTCCACTTAGTTCCTTTAATGCGCCCAACCACCAATTCAACTATGCGTCCAAGCATTACAAAATTTCACTCTGCACCTTCTCCATGATGACTCCGTCCAGCATCAAACTCTCATGTCCTTCCAACTCGTCTACTCCACTTCCGTAACGAAGCTAGCAGCTAACCAAATTCATCCATATTTTCTACACGCAGTAACGCGCGGGGAATTCTAGTTCTATGTAATCGAGATCACACAAAAATGTGCAGATCACTTTGTTGCCTCCCATTTTGCTGTCTTTCTAATACAAGCTGCTTATATGGCGGTTCCACTTCCATTCGCCTGTCTGTCGTCCGACCAAACTTTTGTTTGAAAAATTGTCTGACCAAACTTTTTTGGTCATTCTCCGGTCCCCGTCAGACTCGAGGGGGGGAGAGGGTGTGGTGAATGGTGATGGGATCGGGGTCCCTGTGATTTTCAGGTGTGTCCTGTCATCCTGACCATAAGAATAACGTCATCTCCATTTAAGTCGGTTTACAGTCTTAGGTTATCCGCACTCATGGACCTCTATATTCATTCTCTATACGTCCTAGTCAGCAAGATTCTCTCCTCTATACTCAATTCTCCCGCATTCATCCATCCTCTATATTATCCTCTATCCACTGTGGGACCCACTTGTTATTTTATCTAAATATATCCATGTGTGATCTAGTTTTGAAGGATTTATTGAGACGAATTTAATGGTGCAATCGAAATTTAATTTGGATTTTTGGTTTATGAGTTATAACATTTTTTATACGGAAAAAAGTTGACACGCTTTTCTATGCACCGCTGTTTCTTCTGCTGTCTTACGCGCGCGCGTCCGTCGGCACCGTCCCGTCCTTTAACGTATGAACAGTAAAACACCAGATATAGAGGACCGCATGCCTTCCTGAGCGATAGAGTACCGTATACAGGGTCCCGGTGCAGCGGTTTTATGCTCTATGCAATCCTGCAGGGAGAGATAGCGGACGTGAGTGCGGTCGGTCTTAGTAGAGTTCCGGTGCTTCGCATCGCATAATGCAACGAAACGCATACCGAGAATCTGGTAACCTTTCATCTGGCTTATGCTCAGGAGCTCTCAAATCTAGATAAACTATGGAATGACCTCGTTTAGACGAGAGAATTGGGAAGAAAAACACTGTATCAGAATTACTGTAGCATTTCGTTTGTATTTGGTAAAAATTATCTAAATTTTAACTAACTAGGCTTAAAATGTTCGTCTCGCAAAGTACAACAAAACTGTGCAATTAGTTTTTGATTTTATTAACATTTAGTAGTCCATGCATTTGCCGACATTTTGATGTGACGGGGAATCTTCTTTTTGCATAGTGAAATTTGGGGAGAATTGGGGGAACTAAACAAGGGCAATGAAAAGATTAAACTTTTGAAGGTTTTTTGTTTTACATATGTACTACATGAAGTCACTAGGCTTACCTGCTGACTTCATGATTAGTTTTTTTTATATTAAGAGAGAGTAATTTGAGCCATGCATGGCGGTATGCTGGATCAGTACTCCTGATGAACTTTTCAGCAGATTAACAAGCATTTTCCATTCCCCAAAGCAGAGCCTTTTTACACCGTGTTAGGTTTTCAGGATTAGGTTGTTGACAAACCAATCTTAATTAAATCTGAACCTAACCACAACTTGTTTGGTTGCGGGAAATGAAATGTGTAGATCTACCATCGCCAAGCAGGCTCAAGGAATGAGGCCTTGTTTAGATACCCAAATTCATCCCCAAATTTCACTATGCAAAAAGAAAATTTCCTATCACATCAAAATGTCGGCACATATATGGAATACTAAATGTAGATGAAATCAAAAACTAATTGCACAGTTTTGTTCTACTTTGCAAGACGAATATTTTAAGCCTAATTAATCAATGTTTGGATAATTATTATCAAATAAAAATAAAATTGCTACAGTATGACGCGACATTTACTATGCAAAATTTGCCTCCAAAGTTTGGTATCTAAACATGGCCTGAGAAATTATGATCTCATCCCCAAAATCGTGATGGATGACACATTGACACCATACTATTCTCAATCAGACTCCGTACGTGATTCCCTTCATGTTAGGTCTCGTTTGAACTTTGAATGCATTGGAAACATGAGGATTGCTTCCATTCCAAGGGCGTGACTCAATCACGGAAGTGAAACCCGCATCAGATCGGGCTCGACTCTTCGTCATCTTCATTTACCAGTGGTGGACTGAATTCTGGTCGCAATGCAATCCGATTAGGCCTGCTCAAGCGTCTTCATCGTCGCATTCCCTTCCGACTCTTTGATCACGTTTTTCGCGGGCTTTTCGTTTTCGTCGCCTGCTGACTCGAAGTTGGCGAGGTTCGCCAGCGTGTCGACGGCGTCCACGACGCCCTCGATCCTCAGGGACACCTCTATCAGCAGCGAGGTGATCGTGAACAGCTGCGCCGCGCCTACCATCATCGGCGCCGTGGGCTCCGCCGCAGCCGACCCTGCCGTCGTCGTTGCCTTGGCAAGCAGCAGTCTGGACGGGAGCGCCCTCAGGTCGGCCTGCAGCTCCTCCACGGCGGCGTTCATCTCCACCACGGCCAAGCCCAGGTCCCGCGACGTCGTCATCGTGTCGACGGAGCTCGACGCCGCCCTGAGCGCCGTCGCGCACCGCGCCGCCACCCGCGCGCACGCGCCAGCCAGGTGCCGCCTGGTGTGACAGGGCGCCGCCGCCGCCGCCGTCTGGATCTCTGCCGAGCGGACGCAGCCGCGCAGGGCCTCCACGCAGTAGGCGCAGTGGCGCATGGCGGCGCCCACGCTCCTGTACTGGCCGTACGGGTGGCGGAAGGCGAACCTGCCGTGCGCGGGCTCCCACCGCGCCAGGTTGGCCTGCGAGTCCTCGGACGCCTTGGAGTTGAGCACGCACTTGTAACCCTCCGCCGCCTTCATGGAGTTGGAGGACGGCTGCTTGTCGTTCGCTTCCTCCCCGGCGGCGGCGAAGTAGCCCTCGACGCAGGCCTCGACGGCTTCCGCGAGCTTGTCCATGTTGCGCACGGTGGCGCGGTGCAGCTCCTGGCCGGCCCACACGGGGCAAATGAGCGCGCAGATCGCGACACACATGGAGACGCCGATGGCGATGGTGCACACCCGCTGCTGCGCCATCGCCACGAGCGCGTCCACGCGGTAGCCCGACACCGCCACCAGGCTGTAGGTCAGGATGAATATGGTGACGCCGTAGTCGAACCGCGCCTTCACCGTCGGGATGAAGCGCGAGAACGTCGCCATCGCAGCTGTGAGTACATGCAGCAGGTTTAATTTGGTACGTACAACGAACACTTCGCAATTTACACATACGGCTTTGGTACGTACCAAGCACAAAAACTGAGCCACTTCTGATGAACGGCTGAAACTTGTCATCAGACTTGCTGGCGATCCAATGCACGCCAAGCGCGATCACGCCGGCACTGGCCGTGGCGAAGGCTCGGTTGAACCCCTTGTACACACAGCCACCTGCATGCATATAATATAATTGTAGCCACCAGCACGTTAGCAGTGCAGCAAACATTCCGTGCATGCATGGCATGGGATGCGGTCGACGTGCAACTAATTAAACTTACCGACAGTGTACTCGAAGACGACGACGACGGTGAGGACGGCCCACATGGCCGCGCCGCCGACGCCGTCGTAGAGGGGCCTGGTGTAGTAGAACACGGAGACCAGCGTGAGGGCGAGGCCGACCTTGAGGCCGTGCACCGCCCTCCTGGGGTCGTCGGCGCCGATCCTCCAGACACGCCTGCCGAACCCGAGCACCCTGTCCCTGACCGTGAGCACGCACGAGACCAGCCACGCCCACGCCCGCGCGGCCCGGCAGGCCTCGTGCTCCACCGCCACCGAGGCGCCCTCCGGCACCGTCACCCGCCACTCCGGGGCACTAGCAGGCCCCTTCGCCGCCGCGGCCATCTCCATGGACGATGACTGACTTTGCTTTAGTTCCGTTGCACCGTACCTCTGTCTGGCTGTCTGTCGTGCAAGGGGCCTCACCGGCACCGCATGCAGAGTGTAGTAGGAGAGGAGGGACTAGGGAGGATGCAGATAGACGTGGAGCGAGGAGCGAAGTACGTAGAGAGCCCTAGTTAATTCATCAGCTGGCTAGAGGCTGATGCTCTTCTTCTGCTGCTTGTTTTCAAGTGTGGAAAAATCTGGACGAGTCATGCGTATATATAGTGGGTAGTAGTGGAGACTGATGATGTTAGGCCACGGTCGTGTAAGGCGTGGAGGCGCTGAACGACCTTGCACAAATCTGAAAGCGCGATGCAGCTTCTCGATGTACGCAAATATGCAGCATACATGCACGGTTTCATAAAAACCAACAGGAATAGGCAGTACAGTTACGGTCAATTGGTTGGCATGGCGAACCAAACCTAACTATTGAACCCGTCTAAGGCCCCACCGCCCCAGCATCGTCCCGTCCATGGGACCCCATGCTACTGCCCGAGCTCGCCGGCGAGCGCCTGTGCGGAGACAATGAAGGAGGCGACGGGCCCTGCATCCTATACCCTCTATTTCCCTGGTTTACTTGGCTGCTAGTCGCCATGGCTAGCGTTGGTGTTAGGGGGGTTCCCTCAAAAATCGGAATAAAATTGGGTAGACTCTGGGTCCAAACTCCCTCCCATGCAGCCCCTACCTTGGATGTATGACACGTGGCAAAAAAAAACTAATCATGTATGACAGCTTGGATAAGCATAGTTGTGTGTGTTGCTCTCAGCTCCTAATGGAGTTCTAGGAAAAGTGTTCCATTGTAATAGAGGAGTAAGGCAGGAGGATGCTCTGTCCCCCTTACTTTTTGTATTAGCTACTGACCTTCTACAATCAGTTTTGAACAAAGCAAAGGACCAAGGTCTCTTCACGCTTCCAATCCCTCTTAGATGCACAACAGACTTTCTAGTGATTCAGTATGCTGATGATACACTAATTATAATGGAAGCTTGTAGCAGACAACTTTGGACTCTCAAGGCCCTGCTCAATACTTTTGGGGAATCTACGGGTCTGAAAGTAAACTTTGCAAAATCTATGATGGTACTTATCAACACAAGTGAATTAAAACTGCAGCATTGTAAGGTCCAAATAGGCTAGAGGGGGGGTGAATAGCCTAATTAAAACTTCTACAAGAATTACTTAACCACGAGTTAGTACGAAAGGTGGCGAGGCAAAAGCACTAGCTCTAACTAATTAAGCAAGCCACCTACACAAGTCTAGTACAAGGCTATTCACTAAACACAACAACAACTATAAGCTAGAAACGAGAAGTAATACGAGAGAAGAGCTTCGAGTGATTATACCGCCGTGAAGAGAAGAGAAATACCAATCAATCAATTATACAAGAGAAATCCTCGGGAAGAGAATGACACAAGAATTTATCCCGAGGTTCACTTGCTTCCCGGCAAGCTACTCCCCGTTGTGGCGATACACCCACTTGTCGGTTCGCGAGCTAATCGACTATCAAGAGTCGAGCCCTCGGCGGGCGCCGCACAACCGCACACAAGATGGGGATCCTCCAAGCCACGAGCTCCACTAGAGTATCCAATTTGCGAACTCCCGCGGGGAAGGATCAAGAACCCCTTACAACACTTGGTGAAGGCTCCAACAATCTCCAATTACGAGCTCAATCACCTCCGCTGCTCCAAGCCATCTACCGTGTCGGGAAACACGGAAGAGTAACAAGAAATCCGCAGCAACTCGAAGATCAAGTGCCTCTAGAATGCAACTCTCAAGCAATGCACTTGAATCTCACTCAATCTCACTCAAGATGTGCAACTATGCAAAGAGATGAGTGGAGGGGTTGTTCTCTAGCTCAAAGTATGTCTCTATATCTCAAAATGTGCAAGAGTTACCCTCAAACCCCGGCCAACCTCTATTTATAGCGAAGGGGTACGCAGCTAGCCATTACAGACGACGCAACGAAAAACGCACTGACCGGACGCTCCGGTCAGGGTGACCGGACGCGTCCGGTCACTACACGACAGCAAGAAACAGTGCGTGTCAGAACTAGCCGTTGCCGTGACCGGACGCGCTGAACCGATTGACCGGACGCGACAGTGCCCGCGTCCGGTCGCGTTCCAGTATGCTCCCGTTGAGACCGGACGCGTCCGATCGCACGTGACCGGACGCGCCGCGCGTCCGATCGTCACTCCGCTTCGCTCTATCCTTCTGGACGCCTGACCGGACGCTCCGGTTACGTGAGGGACCGGACGCGCCGGTCGCGCGCTCTGATTCGCTTAGGAGAACTGACCGGACGCGCTGTTGAACTGACCGGACGCCACAGTGTCAGCGTCCGATTAGAGTCCAGTAAGCTCCCTGGATGACCGGACGCGTCCGGTCATCAGTGACCGGACACGCTGCGCGTCCGATCATCAAACTGAAAATCGCACAGACGCTGAACACTGACCGGACGCGTCCGGTCATACAGAGACCGCGTCCGGTCCAGCGTCCGGTCATCTCTGTGACCTCCGTTCGCCTCCGTTTCTTTTCCGACTTCCGGCGCAGTAGAAAATAGGCGTTTCACTTCTCCAAAAAGCGCCGAATCCCGCCTCGCAAGCTCGGCGGGAGAGAGAGAGGAACCCAAACCCCTCTCTACCGCTCAAACTCCACCGCCTTCTCAAACGTGCTAACACCACCATGTGTAAATTACAATGTGCATGTGTGTTAGCATTTTATAATCATTTCTCAAGGCGTTATGTTAGCTTTTTACTAGATCCTAATGCATATGCTCAAGACATTGATCTAGTGGCACTTGATTTCTGAGCTAACCGTGATTGCCCCTCTTGATAGTCGGTCATGTATCCTAAACCCGGTCAATCACTTCTCTACTCATCTTAGACCGGCAAAAGGAAAACCCTATGGTTATACCTTTGCCTTGAGCTCTTAGATCCTTCTCCACTTGATCATCATGTCCTTCCTTTTATGTGCATCTTCACCATGATCATCATTTCATGTCCATGCACCATCTCTTTGTGATCTTGTGGCCACCACACCTTGCCACATACACCTTCATCACATGTGTTGCTTATGCCTAACTCAAAACACTTAACACATGGCATTAGCAACTTGGTGTCATTAATTACCAAAACCAAACTTGGGCTTTCAAGCATCTAGCAAGAACCTTCAATTGTGAAACTGGAAGTTTGCCTTTCACTTATTTAGGTCTGCCTTTAAGCCTCACTAAGCCAAAGGTGATTGACTACTCCCCATTAGTCAATAAATGTGAAAGAAGGTTGGCTGCAAAGCAGGCAGGCTAGAAGTCACAAACTCAATCTTCTCAACTCTACCAACATTATGCATGAGTGCTTTTCTTCTTCAGCAAACAGTGATTGATCAAATAGATAAATTCAGGAAATTATGCCTTTGGAGGGGGTTGATACCAATGCTAGGCAAAAACCAAAGGCAGCATGGCCAATGGTATGCAGATCCAAAGAACATGGAGGGTTGGGAGTTCTCAACATCAAGACCCAGAATGAAGCACTGCTACTCAAACATCTACACAAGTTCTTTAACAGAGAGGACCTAACCTGGGTTTCTCTGATTTGGGAGCAATACTACAGCTCTGGAAAATTGCCCCGGAACTCAAAGAAGGGATCTTTCTAGTGGAGAGATGTCTTGAAGCTTTTGGATAATTTCAAGGGTATGGCGAGGGTTATAGTTAGTAATGAAAAATCCTATTTTTTTTCTGGGAGGATCTTTGAGGGGGGTGAACCACTAGTTTTTAAAATGCTAGAACTCTTCTCATTTGCTAGGAAGAAACACATTCTTTTTGCCGAGGGCAAAGCACAAACACATCTCCATGGCCTGTTTCATTTACCCCTGTCCCCGTAAGCACACTTACAGTTACTACAACTTTAGGAAGAATCGGAGGGGATCCCTTTGAATGACTTGCTAGATAATTGGTCATATATCTGGAACTCAAACCAATATTTAGTGAGCAAAGCATACAAGCAATTGAGTGGACATATAGCTCTACATCTGGTATCGAAAGAGCTCTTGCCAATTTTTTTTGTTACTAATTAAAGACAGGTTAAGCACCAGGGAACTTCTGAGGAGAAAGAACATAGCATTGCAAGATTTCAATTGTGTTCTATGCAACAGTGCTACGCAAGAGTCTTTGGTACACCTCTTCCTAACATGTCTGTTTGTTGTTCAATGCTGGGCATGGTTAAGGGCCCGTTTGGTAGAACTCCGGCTCCAGCTAAAACAACTTTGGTTGTAGCTTCATCTGTGGAGCAGATTCGTTTGGAGAGTTGAATCCGTTTTTTGACCGTTTAGCAAAACAACTTCTCCTGGTAGTCTAAAAGGGTGAAATGTCAATAATACCTTTATTTTTTCCTTTTTCTTTTCCTTTTTTCTTTTTCTTTTTCTTTTTCTTTTTCTTTTTCTTTTTTACTCCCAACCTTATCCTTACCCAGTCCCCATCTCCACCTCACGGCAACATCCTCTTCTCTTTCTTCCCATCCACGCCTAGACTTGGGACTCCGCACCCTCCGCCATGCGCCACGGTCGATGTCGACCTTAGGCCTAGGCTTAGTCGAGGAGGAGCGTCGCCAGCCGGGACGCCCCACCACCCTGCACCCTCGTCGGGACACCTACAATCGGTGTGGCCCCAGACGGCCGCGCCCTGGCCCGCCGGCGGCTTTGCCGGTGGCTTCTCCGTAGATGGCCACACCAGCATCTTCTCCAAGCACACCTGCACTTACGCCGAGGGCAAACTCTCTCGGGCCCGCGGATCTGAGTAGGGAGCCAGAGGAAGCTATAATTTTCGGCTCCTTCTCCCGTTTCCACTCTCTCTCAGCGCAATTTCAAGGACTCCTATGGAGCTGTTGTTGAAGGAGCCTTTTGGTAGGTGGAGTCGTAAAAGAGCTCCCGGAGCTGTTGTGGGAGCGCTACCAAATGGCCCCTAAGCATTCAGGTCGACCATAATCTGGACCATTTTCAAAACCTTCAAAGATTCAAAAATCAACTTCAAGTCCCCTTCTTCATGGAGATAATCATTCTGATGAGTTGGACAATTTGGAAAGAACGAAATGACCTGATCTTTCGATAGGTTAACCCTGTTTTTCAACAGTCCATAGATCACTTCAGACAACAGCTTCAGCTTCTATTTGTGAGATCCAAAAGAAGTTACTCCCCTCAGTCTAATCAATGGATTGCCGGTCTTTCTTAGCTTGGACCCAGCTTGTAGTTGCTCTTCTCTTTTTTCACTCCTTTTTTTTGTGTCTTGAACTCCTCTGGTCCCCTTTCTTTCCCTCTAATCTGTTCTTGTACTTTTTCTGCATTTTGTGGTTTTTTTAGTTCAATCTCAGTAGGGGCATGCCCCCTCCTGTTTCCTTAAAAAAACATACATGTGACATACATCTGGGTGGGTTGCATGGGGTATTACCATGGACGTGGTGTCCACCCAATTTTATTCCCAAAAATCCTAATAGATAACCAATTTTGTGTTTTATCATGCAGGCCAACTCGAGGCCACCATGCTCGGCCAGAGATAAAAACCCATCATACCACCCAAAGGAAAGAAGTCCACCCCCAAGAACCACCTCCAAGAACCACAAGAGCACGTCGCAATACCAAATCCGGTTACTATTTTCATTTAGATCAGGATTAGGAGGATAATTTAGAATTTTTCTATTGACAAACATGTGTAATTTTAGAAAATCAAAACAAATCTGATGACTATTATTGTGGTGTTGAATAGTCGATGTTTTTCATTTTAATGTTAGTTTTTAAAATTTATTATTTCCTAACATATCTTGTGAGAATTAATATGAAGATTTTATTAGGGTAGTAGGAAAACAAGTTGATAAAAAGCCATCAAGTGGAGCCCTACTAAACAGGCACTAAGTTGTCTTTTTTTTTCTTTTTAAGATCAGGGAGTTGAACTCTGATCTAGCTATCAAAGAGCACAACGAGTTGCTTTTTTCTAGAATAGGAAGTTAAACTCTCAATCTATAGGTCTCCCCTACCACCACGCTATGTGCACATTCTCAAAGAATTTCTCTAGCAAGCTTAGCACTACATACGCTACTAATAATGACAAGCCAAACATTTTTTTTATTAAAACCCATTTTGAATCTATCCAGCTAACTATTTGTTGGGTTAGCTAAAAAAATCTAGATACCTATTTTTTAGCAGGTAGTGGGTAAGATATTAGATGAGGGCCCAAACAGACAAGCTCTCCAGTAATTTTCAGGAGCTAACTATTAGTCATATGGATTCAATAAAACTCTAAACCTTGGCTGGTTGAGATAGCTTTGATCAGACCAGCATGTTGGTCTTAATGATTGATTGATCCCTGTGGAGGAGAAAAAATAAATTGGCAACACATGGTTAAGGTCCGGTCGGAGATGATGCGAACCGAACAAACGACGAACATAAAGAAAACGTACAAATCGTGGACTCGTGGCAACATCTACTGTATGCAGCAACACTCACTAGTGTCCTTCAGAAAGTCTTTTAGGCTCTCGGAGTAGCTTAGTTCGGTTTAGGCTCTCAGATCGGATTAGCTTAATTAGTTCGGTAAGCGCACAAGCTCTGAATTTAGTGATTGCGGTTGGGGTTGCTACATCTCATGATTCTCGTCATTCGGTCCAGAGAAAAACAAGATCTACACTAATCTTTTAGGTTAGGTACACTGACTAAAAAAACTAATACTGCGTTTTTTTTTTCCTTTTATCAGAACTAAAAACCTTCTTATCGTCATATACCCCAATCTCGACATATACATCACACACGCCTAGAGTCCACCGGCCTCACGTGTCATTAGTCCAGGAGGTGGACGATGCCTACGTGGAGCAACACAAGCGACGCGTGTCATTAGTTCAGGAGGTGGACGATGCCTACGTGGAGCAACACAAAGGAGGTGGACGATGCCTACGTGGAGCAACACAAGCGACGATGCGTTGACAGAAGTCATATGCCATGAGTCTGAGATACTAGAACGCATAGATGGTTCCAAACTTTGCACTAGCTAGTGCCAAGAAAAGGTTTAACTAGCTTTTCCCAATTTGGTTATGTCATGTTTGGTAAGCGCGCGACACAAGCTACCTAGAAAGGAAAAGAAGCTTTTATAGCCCATTACTGACATGCATAATTTTGTCCTGGGGTTGCTTAGTTTTCTACTTTAAGAAAATTATGGTAATCAACTTTTGTAAATGCACAGTAGCTAGCAAGTTAGTGGGTCGGTTACGTGTATGTGTGTTGGTATAGCTCTGTCTACGGAAGAATGCAATTCTCGTTTCCCGAGGAGTCATTTAGTTTGAACTTTAACTAAAATTATATAAAAAAATACAAACATTCATAATGCAAAATTAGTATCAATTAGATTAGTCAGAGAATATATTTTTATAATAAATTTATTTAGAGACATAAATATTAATACTATTTACTATAAACTCGGTTAAACTTGAGCTAATTTGACCGGCACGGATCCTATAATTACATTCTTTTATGGATGGAGAGAGGAGCACATTATCTTGTACCTAAATCTTCACTGATCAGACTCATGATCTAGTGCTTAACCATAACACTTCTCTGCCACTAGACACACTCATTCTATACATAAGATTATATCTTTTTAACTTCTGTAGTGTTATATTAAATATTTTTTTTATTAAAGGGTTGGCTCTACATCCTTTTATTAGGAAGCACTGACTTGACTAAATCGCGAGCAACAAGAGTATTTACAAATTCTAGGAGGTGGTTCGCCTATAGAGTTCACTCGGGTCCCAACTCATAGCAAACTTTGTTAAGTCATGTGCTACAGAGTTACAAGCTCTAGGGACAGAAATAATTCCACTACATACAGAGTGTTCCCGTAGCATGAAACGAGTACTGATCATCATCCCGCAAGTCGCCAAATCCATAGTAGAAGACTATATTAAATATTTTACCACTAAATAAACTCAAATGAAAAAAATTGACTACAAGGTTTTAAATCTTATCAAACACTACAACTTTGGTATAGGATGTGTTTCTATCCGAGATTGTATGAAAAAAATCAAAATTTTGAATATCTAAATATATGAATTTAAAACAAATATTTGAGACACTAAATAGCTTTAAATAAAAAATTTATCAAAAAATATAGATCAGGTCAGCCACTACAATTGTGATCGTTTAGAAATACTAAATTCTGTATTTCAAAATCTATGAACTTACAACACATATCTTGTACTCTAAACGTCTTCAAATAAAAAAACTTTTCAATCACAAAGTTTTAGATTGTACTGAGAACTATAACTTTGATATAGACCATGTTAACATCCAAGGTTGTTTAAAATTTTTAAATTTCAAAATTTGTGAACTTAAAACAATATTTTGGGACTCTAAGCAGTTTCAAATAAAAAACTTTTCAACTACAAAATTGTAGGTCGTGTCGAGAGCTACAAGTTTTTTTGGGGGAACAATCGAGAGCTACAACTTTGATATGAATTTTTGGATACAACTATCTACAAAGACGGACATCTCAAGTGAATATTCTTAACTAATTATGCAAGAAAACATTTAACTAAAGAAAATTTCATGAACAAAAATACTCAAACATATGTATAAGCTTTATGAGAACATGCTCCACGTCAATTACTTAACATTCACTAAATCAGTCAACATACTCATGGCTCAACATTTATATAGCAGAACAATTGGCAATATCCTATTGGTAGAGCCTTGAAAAAGCTATAACCGGATATTAATGTCCTAAATCGGATCAATAAAAAATCACTGAAGTTCCGGTCATCATTTGGTCATGCATTCAGATACACAACTACACAGGGAGACTGACGCGCGTAGTACTGCTACTCTCCCCCATTTTCAGCTTGTTGGCTTGTCGCCGCCGCCGGCGAACACCTCTGCTGTTGGCTGCAGATCAGTGACGGAACCAGGGGGGCTAGCAGGGCCGTGGCCCCCCAAGCACAGTACGTTCTCTTTAATACCTATACAAATATATGAATTTACAGTTAAAAAATATTAATTTTTACCTATTTTTTATTCAAATATTATGATTTTGGTCATAAATAGTGTAAAATATTTAAAAAGTTGTTGAATCATATAATTACATATATTTTAGCACACTAAAAAACTATGATCATATTTGTTTGGCCCCCTAGTCAGAATCGCTAGTTCCGTCTCTGCTGCAGATGCTTATCTCCAGACGTCGAGGGTCCAGTTCCACTGTTCCAGTACCATTAATCATCTGTAAAACAAGGATTTGTCATTGCCATGCGCGCGCCATCTGTCCGAAGCCAGCGAGACACGAACACGAGCCTCCTTTATTTGTCCTTGGTAGTGCGGTTGCCCACTGAAAGTAGTGGAACTGTTTCCTGAACCGAAATGTTCTAATACAGTACCAGAATTAGGTCATCAGATCACCGTCTCAAAGATCTTTTGCTTTGTTTTTTTTACTGGTTTCTTTTGCTTTGTTTAGAACCACATCTGACTCCATCACCTTTGTGTGCAAATTACTGGTAACTTAACGATGGTTGTATTTGTGCAGTACTTATCAGCGACCGATGTATCGTGGTGCAGAATGACATGAAACGCAAAGTCGACTATCAGGTAAGTGCACAATGACATGAAACGCAAAGTCGACTATCAGGTAAAAAGCCACAGAGCTGCTTATTAGGAGTTGCTTTTTTTTTATTATTCCTCAGATACGGTAGTACAAGTTGTACTGGTATACTATGAACGAACATCCAAACACACGCCAGTACGCCACAAAGACCACCTCTAGGAGTTGCTGCTGTGTACGAACAAGAAGCCCGAAGAAGGTGCCGATCTTCTTGTGTCTTGTCTGGGCTTGGGCCCTTATTGGCTCTTCCTCCTGTCGACCAGATGGACCGGACCGTCCGGGTGCTCGGCTACATCCTATATGGGCTGAGCCATTAATTGGGCATTAGGCCGCCTGACCACGAACGAGAGGCCTCGTTGGCGGCTGCGTTCTCTCTATTGTTCCAGCCGGCGCCCTCTCGCCTGTCTCGCCAAATATCGCGCGTGATACACGGACATAGATGTCCTGACGTACCGGCCATGAACACCATTATTCATCCATCCCCGCCCTGTTTGCAACAGGGCAGTTCAGTCGATGCATCGATCGACGCATATATAGCATAATAATGCATGGTCCCAAACCGAGATCTTCGACCTGCTTCGTCCAAATGCAAGCTTCCAGAGGGATCGGTCGGAATCAGCCCCGTCCCTTTCACTCTAATAATGTACAGTATATAGTCGGCCTTATCATTGTGTGAGAGACGATTTGGCTGCGACGGACGGAGCCGACTTGTTTGAACGACCGCGCGGACATAGCTAGTACAAGCACCACACGGTGTCCGCGCTAGCCTATATTGTTGGACCGACGTGCGTGAGCGGCACGGCACAGGGACATGCACTATCCCGGCCCCGGCCCGGGTGTGTGTGCCTGCAAGGAGCCGGCGGTCGATGTACTCCTCGATCTCTTGCAGCATGGAGCTGGCGATCGAAGACCGGCGACACAGCTACCACAAGCCCTAGCCTAGCCCTACTAGGCTGCTATCAGTGTCCATGTACGTCCAGGCCAGTGTAGTGCTCCATCAGCATCCAGAGCGACGTCGAGACTCGAGACGGATATTATTCCTGTGGTGAATGATGCAGCTGGATCTTTACTGTCTTATTATTGATCTATATATGTTCCAGTCAAGATCAATTAGTCTGTACTATTATTTGGCCTGTTTCCTCCAGCTAGCTATGTGCATGAGTAACATGATGTCACGATTCTGTCACGCCTGACGAACTAGTCCGATCCAGGAATGATTTTTTCTCTCTCGCTCCAATATGCTAATGCTCCTAGTGTTGTTTGTGATGTCTTTGTGAAAGTCGAATCTGGAGTGATCATGTATCAAAGATTGGATTAGGTAAGGCTGTAGGCACTTGTACTAGCTAATGCATGCGTGGTGCGCGACTATCATCCATCATTTAGAATATACTAATTATGTCAAGTGATGATTGTATATATATATATATATATATATATATATATATATATATATATATATATATATATATATATATATATATCCAATCAAGCATGTGTAATTCTTGGGGCCGGCCGGGGATGGACGAGCGAGGCATGGGTACGGTATATAATATCCTACGACTAGCTACCAGTGGTGGACCTTCCAAATTCATTGCTAAACTGTACACAAGTGCCACCAATGCAAATTAAAGTAGTCACAAAACAGAGAGTGACTTTCTAGGTGGCAGCTGCTACATTCAGAAAGATGGGCAAAACACCACAATAAGCTTGATCGATTGCCTTTGGGGGTGTACCCTGAAAGTGCTAGCATAATTCTTCTCTTTTACCTGTCAGCCGCGAAATCATCCTGCTTTCGGCATCATCTCACCAGCAGCTAGCAGCACATGCATGGAGTGTACATGGTGATGCAATTGCTTCACTGGGAGAGGGATAGGAATGAAGGAAAAAGGTTTAATTTGTTGCTGTGATTGGGAGATTGACCTTGCTTTGGGAATACTTGGAAAGCTTCACGGGACAAAATTATGGGCCTATATGGCTAGCTTGGTTAGCACAAAAAATGATGGCCATGGACTTGGTCCAGCGTAGTTGACTCATCAGTACTTCCTTACCCATAGCTGAGCTGGTTAGCAGCTACACTAGTTAGCCTCCGATCATAGACCTTTGCCCATTCATAATAACCATGGAACAAATTCACGGTTCTATATATATGAAGTGCTTGAAGGAACTTGAATCAAGAAGGCATATATCTTTTGTTCAGCAGGTCCATCTAGTTTGTTTTCTTGCCTTCATTTTGAAAAAAAATAGAGCAACCTAGGAGGAACAATGTGACATTTTATTAAGAAGAAAATAGGCACACAAAAATTCACCTTGACAAGAACTTTACCTAAGTGTGGTCTGGCCTTACATCCATAGTACCCTCGACCAAGTGAGCTAGCTCAGCTTCCTTTTGCCTTCATTATTTCGATTGCAGTACGTATTCCAATGCGTTTGGCTTATTGTAGGGTGAATGGACTTTGTAATGTTCTTATGGATATGCGTATGTTCTCTCCTAAATGAAATATTAATGTGTATATCCATGTTATCGTATATATTGATTTTAGTAGTGACAAGAATTACTAAATATGTTGATCATAGCAAATATTTCTCTTATTGGTGATATGCATTTCCTTTGCGGTTGAGAGCCACCAAGGAAAACATTTTTTACCTTGGTGGTTACTAGTAGACCTAAGCATTTTGCGGGTTGTGCCGAGCTGAAAAAAAAGTTCGATTGTTTTGGGTCAAAAATATCCCATCCATGACCGTCCCACTAGGTGAGTCAGTCCTGATTTTATGGGCCAGGCTTAGGCCGGGTCACTCGCGCAGTTTATAGTGTAAAAACGCTAAAATAAATAAATATTTCAAATCAGGATTAGACTGGGAATTTTTTTTCTAGATAGCATGCAGGATTTGTGCCCATATCCTATCCACTATAGCGAGTGGGCCAAAACCTGGCAGGCTCGGGCCAGGCCCACGGGCCGGACTCAATTTGCTCAGGTCTAGTTACTAGCCCTCAAGGAAACCTTCTTCCCTTGGCGGTTAGTATATTTCCATGTCGTCTTCGGTAAATTTGACATTGTCTTAGTTTCCTTGATGGCCAAATTGCCAAGAAAATTACCTTATGCTTTACCCTTAGCTGGTTTTGCTTGATCGTTGGCCATCAAGGATTATTTTCTTAGTGTCTTGGATATTTTTCTTGACAGTTTCTGGCTGCCAAGGAAATTCCTAATCCCGGTAGTGAGTCATGAAAAGGGCTCGTTTAGGTGTCATAGTTTGAGAAACTCTGTGACATGAAGAAATTGTAGTTTGTATATAAAGTAGAGATATGCAAAACTGTGGTTTACAAGAAAGCGATGTCTAGAGCGGAGTTTGTAATAAACCTGTAAAAGGCTACTACGGTTCTACAAATACCATGGTTTGGATTCAAAGTTTTTTTTAAATTATTAGACAAATACTAAAATTTTATACAATACCTTAGTTTTAAAAAGTTGTGAGGTGTTTGGATGCAACAAATCTTCTAGTTTCTAAAATCATGGTATTTTGCTAAAACCAAAGCCTTTTTGGAGTTTTAAAAACTCGGTCTATATTTGTTAAACCACAGTTAACTTATAAAATCATAGTTTTTTTAATACCATAGTTTTCTAAAGCAATGATGTCGAGCAACTCCAAGAGAGTAGCTATTTGTGTTGTGAAATTCTATTTTAGATATTTTTGGAAGAATCACAGCTCCAATAGCTATTCTATCATATTTTCCGAAATAACAAGTCACCCATCCCGCACTTCTTGTTGGGTAAAAAAGCAAGTCGTGGAGGCTCGTCATCGCCTCCTGGTCATGTGCAAGCAAATGGTGGGAGTACAGGAAATGGAGAAGTGAACCAATCTCCGTATGACATGTCAGCTTTAAAAATCAAAATAGATAATGAGAAATTTAGAAAGGCTATTGCATTACTCTACTATTTTGGAGGATGTTCTATTTTAGAGAATGGCTAAATCATGGGTTTTAGACTCTTATTTTACATAATCTCTTGGAGTTGCTCCTAAGTTTTTCAAAACCAAAGTAAGTATATTTCATAAAACCATAATTTTCCCTAAAAGTACTAAATAAATTGAACCTAGATGCGCGTGGCCTTACTTGCATTTGCGTATATGCTAGCACATAGTAGGACTACAGGAGCACATACCCCTGATCAAACGTGAACACAAAGGTCTTGTTGATGTACAGTAGGTGCCACTTCTTTGCCATTGCCGATGTGCAACAAGAGTTAGTGGACCTGTAGCTAGCTAGCTAGGGCTAGGGGAATGTCGATCGATGACACATCAAGGATGACCATCATCACCAAGTGGCAGACATTCCCTGCAAAAGCCGGAAGGAAACCTAGAAATATGCCTTTGGTAGGCTCTCAATCAGATGTGACCACACATGAATTGGGTTAGCAGGTACAGTACAGCACTACACATGATGGTCCTCCTCCTCCTCCTCCATAGCTATAAACAGAGCGGAATGAGAGCTGAAAGCCATGCATGGATCTAAAAAGGCAGTATCCGTACGCATGATGAGCTTGAGATGAGAGAGCTTTACAGAGCCATCGGGTCGACCATGCTCATGCTCATGCATTGACAACCTTTGGCCCCAATGGAATGTCTGGGAATCTCCATGCACGCATCATATATATGGTCGACGGTTGTTGCACTGCCCTGCCCTGATGGCGCGGTGATCTTCCCCGGTCAAGATTCCAACAATTGCGTGGGGGTCTTGTCTTGCTCTTGCACCATCTCTCTCCATCCACTCTCCAGTCTCCACTCCACTCCCGGCTGATGGGGGCCGCGCCCGCGCTTCTGGGCCGGTGTGGGCCTGTGCCGCCACACCGCTGCCATTGCGCTCACGCGTATAGTCACATAAAACGGGTTCACCACCTTCGACCCTTGACCCGGGTTCGTCGACCCCGACCCGGGTTCACGGGTTCATTTTCAACCCGAAGTGTAAAAATCTCTCGCAAGTAGCGTACCACGTACCGCGACCCCGTACCTCGACCCCGTCGACCCAGAAACTTTTGTGACTATGCTCACGCGTACACATGCATGAGAACGGATCACATGCTTTCGGGAGGCTGGGGTTGTCATGGCGGCAAGGTTAGGTTAATGCCGCCCCGGGCCCCGGCTACAGAAAAGGACCGAGAGAGAGATCACACGGACTGGACTGGAGGGTGATACAGGAAAGATGATGCACTCACATGCATGCACACTGGCACAGCAGGGCGTTGGAGAACTTGTGCAGAGATGGCCCCGGCCGGCACCTTTACTATTTCCCTCCGAGTCATGCGCTTACTAGCTGTCTCTTATGCAGTTTTGCATCCTTCTTCTGTTCTTCTATTCTAAGCGTCGGCAAGCGTGGTAAGCCATCAACTTTGCAAAAGTTGATATATATTCGAGGAGAGTTGTTGAGGCATGACTTATTCATAGACCATAATAAAGACATTTCTTTAATTACTAAAGTAGTAACTTTATATTAGACATGTGAGCAAGAACACGCACGAATGCAATATAACTAGCACGGTTGCGCGCGATGCCGCCACGCCCGTGATGAACAATAGAGGAAATATTTTTAAATTCGCCTGAGGGTGAGGAAAAAAAACGAAAGGGAACAGTAAATGGTAATGCCGTGTCATGAACAGTGTCTGACGTCACGTCATAAATAGTGCTGAACAGTCGCAGAAGTGCTCCTCAGCCTTAAAAAAACTTGTGGTTGAGGGATCTATTACGTAGCTGCTGGCATTCTGGCAAAACAATACGGGTAAGATGGATGTGGAGCCTTTTCATTCGTTGGCACCACAGCTTGCGCGACAAAAACCAAACAGACCCTTGATAACTAAATTTCTCAATCTTCGGTAGCTAGACATCAAACCCCAAGCTATAATAAAATTTTGGTTGGACTGCAAAAAAATGCACATGGCTCAAGGTGCATATCTTCTCGTCGAATGACTATTTGATAGGTCGCATAAAATGATTTCGTGTGCTTATACTTTCATAGTATCATATATATCGGGTTGTACTAATTAAGAATTGATAAAGTGTGTAGAAACTGGCGGTTTGCCCAATAATAATTCTTTTCGAGAGCTCCATCATTGTCCACTCAAATGAGCAAAATGAATGGTAGTAGTAGCAGTAGTAATAATAGGACAAAACTGTAGTAGACAACTTTGACCTACCAATAAAATTAGCTATTCTTTTCATGTAAGATAAATAATTCATCCGTTTCAAATTATAAGTCACTTTAACTTTTTTTTTAGTACATCTATTTTTTTTATTATACATCTAGATCTCTATTTCTAAAAAGAGTAAACCGGACCCCTTTACCCCTCCGTGGTGAAGCCGGGGTGCTCAGGCTCCACACTAGGATTTTTTGCGCCGACATGTGGCCACCACATCACTCTCCGCTCCGGCACTCCACGCTCCCCCTGACACCTCCCCACTCGTCGAGAAAAAAAAAACAGAGAACCCTGCCCTGCTCCCCACGCCTCCCCGACCTTCCCAACCGCCGCCTACCACCTCCCCTCCCCTCCCCTCCCCTCCCCATACCGCCGCCCCGCCCCTGCCAACGCCGGTGGCCCGCCCCTGCCCGGTCATGCCGCCGCCCCTCCCTCCCCCGCCAACCCTTGCTGCCTCCCTGCCGCATCCCTGCTCCGCCCGGTCGGCACCACGCCCCGCCCCGCCCCCGCCGAGGAGGCGGTCTGGCTTGGGTGGACTCGGCCAGGGTGGAGGCGCTCTCCCTTAGCGGATCCAGTGAGGAGGCTGCTCGACCGGGTGGAGGCCCGCCCGTTCGCACATGCCTAGCTTAGCTACCATTGTTGCCAACTTTTGCAGATGCGGCCTCAGCACGCTCGTCCGCGACTACTTCCTCCACTCCCTCAAGGTCCATACAAAACCCTCTCCACCCCGATCCCCCCCTCTCTCTCTCACGCGCGAGCGCGCACACAGGACTGTTGATGTGCTAGGTTGTTATTATGTATTCATATGGGAAATGACCTAAAGATGAGAAGTTTACAGTAAAATAATTTGAGATTGAAATTTTATTTTTCAAATCCTAGCCAAGGTCGATTGAGTTTCAGTATCCTGGATCCTAAGTCAATGAAGTAGAAAGCTGAAAATTTAGGATCAATGCAGGTGGCTACAATGTAAGGTAGGATGATAGTGTCACAGCTGGTGAAGCATGACCGCATTGAGACTTCTATGAAAAAGGTACCAAATCATACTATCGTTTCTTCGAGTGGGTGCTTGTGGTGGGCGGCTAGGATTTGTGTTTCACGATTTCTATCATTGAATTCCCTACCTTTGTCGTGGTTCGTTTCAGGCAATGGAGATAATCAGAACACCTTTCCCCTGGTGCTAATTAATTTCCATCCTGAAGTAGTGTGGTATTGCATAGTATTCATGAACTTGTGCAAAGCAGTGGGTGTAAAGCAACCTCGCAATCAATTTGTGAACTATGCACATAGGTTAGAAATAATTGCAAGAAAGGGATCACTTAGTTTGGTATTCCCATGCTTTATTGCTTCTCTATCACCGGTACAATTCAACTTTGGGGATCTGACTTCACTAGACCTGTCTGCATTGTTGCCAAAACTGGAGTTGGACAATATCAACCAATAGTTAGCACTTTAGGTGTCCGGTCTATTATTTGACATTCTACTTCAGTGAGATCTCAAAGATATGTTCACATGTAGCTTCTTTTCTACCTTATTTTGAACAAATCAAATGTTAAAGAGTCTCTCATCAGATAACTGATCAATAAGCATATCACTATTCACTAAAGCCGAGTTTTTTTCTAGCATAGAACATAGCCTTTGTTTAACAAATCTATTTTCTTTTTGCGAATTAACAAATCTATTTTCAGTAGTATAGGATACAATATCCCTATTCTTAGACATGCATTAATTTTTTTTCTTGTGGACACCAGAGTCCCTTCTAGGCAATAGGATTGTTTAGAAGCTTATGTGCAATTCGGACTTGTTATCTGACCTGGGTCGTGTGTTGATTTTTATTAATTTGATGTCTTCAAGCTAGCAACACAGAAACACATAACATATATTGATACAAAATATGAAGGGTACCCTGGATGAGGCAAGACGAGCTGCTTCCTTTATTCGGGTTGATGATGTCATCCATAAGCTATTCACAGAGCAGGCCTAGCGCTCACGTAATCTGTTTTACGGGACAATAATCAGGGAGCATATCATGAATTAACATATTTTCTTACTTACTAACGGAGCATAGATTATTTTGATGTTGTTCAATTAAAATTGCAATTGTGATGTATGTTGGAATTTCTATATTTGCTCTAGGGCGTTGCACAATATGCGAAGTCTTTGTTTGTTTAGGAAGATTGGCCGGCTGCTAGCATGTGTGTGAGACTGTTTGCTGTCTTGGTACTTCTGAAAAATTAAAGGGATTAGAAGGACCTGGTTGGAGGAGCACAGGCTGACAACATTGCATATCAGTGTGGTGGGTGGAAAAAACATGGCCTGAAAAGTAGTGGGAAAATGACTTTTTGTAAGAGGACTCTTAGCTTTGCAAAAATAAATATTTCTGTATTTGTATATATTTTGTCTGCACGATCAAGGTAGGTTGTCATTCACAATTGTAGAGTACTCGGTATTTTAAGATTGTGTAAAAGACATAATGGTAAGTGATTTATTAGTGTTTTTGCATTATGGGTTCTACCTTCAAGCTCTAGACCAGCAAGTGGAAACTCACTATCCAAGAGGCAGAGGATACTGATTTTGTGCGCTGTTTAAGAGAAGCAAATATCAAAGTGCTCTACTTGGTATCATTCACATACGTCGGTTTCTATTCTTCTCTACCAAAATTATTTTTTTAATTTGAAATAGATATTCTTTTGGTGCTTTCATCCTAGCTGGTGATTTAAGACCTCGTACCGAGTTAGTTGTTTGTTAGTCTTCTAAATCATGGACAGGTGCTAAATGGTTGAGTTGATTCTTTGATAGAATCACCGGAATAGATATAGTCCCTTACAAATGATTGTTATGAATTGGCTAGCCATTTTTCTGTAAGTATTATGTTGTTTGTATATACATGGCAATCAAGCAAAAGAGGCGAGACTGAACTTATTTATTTGTCTATTGATTTGAACCTACTATTTTTCTCTTACTCTTATTGCGCTGGAAGTTTTGAGGCTCATGATCCACTAAAATTTGTTTGTCTATTTATTTGAACCCACTATTTTTCTCTTACTCTTATTGCACTGAAAGTTTTGAGGCTTCTGACCCACTAAAATTTTTTAGACTCCCGTAGCAACTTACGGGCATCTGCTAGTATAATAATATGTCTAGATACATAGCAAAATGAATGAACAAAAAAATCAAAGCGACTTATAATTTGGAACAACGCGAGTTATATATATAAAGGAAACAAAGAGAAAACTAAGTTGTGTACAGAAAACACAGGTATGAATCAGTGGCCTGGTCCTTTCAGGAAAAGGTTGCTGCTTTTTAGACCTTTATTAGTTACAACCATGGTGCCCACCGGTTTCATTCATTCATGAGCTTGCAGAAGATTTTGTAAGGTGACAGCACCCATTTCATTATGCACACGAGTCATTTTCTCCTTTTCTTCCTCTTTACTTAACAGTCCCATCTGATCTTGGTTGGCTTGGCTGTATGCCTTTTTGTCGTGAGCGTCTGGTCTTGGATTTATCTTGAACAGCAGCTCTGATCCGTTCCTCGGTAAAACAGTTGGAGGAAGCCGGGTGAACAAGAACAACCTCAACCAGCTTTCCCCCCAACGCCAACGCGGGCCAGTGCCGTCTCCGTACTGGTACTGGACGTCTCTTTCTCGAAATTCTCTGTCTACAGCCTCTGGTCCTCTGCAGCCGTCCGTCCGTCTCCCCTAGTATATTTATCAGGCCCTTCCCCCCGGCGCCTCAACGCCCTCCGCTTCGTTCTGCGCGTCGTCCTCGCTTTGTTTCGTCGTCGTCGTCCTCGGCGTCCGGAAACCGGCGATGGAGGCGGCGCTGGGGGCGCTGTGCCGCGCCGGAGGGTGGTCGTACGCGGCCGTCTGGCGCTTCCATCCCCGAGACCCTCGGTGAGCCGTGTGAGCTGTGAATTGCGATTACTGACCGGGTGTGTTACTGTATTCCGTGGCGATGCATGTAGTCATGTACGTAGCTTGGTGATGGTTTCTCTGGCAAGCTTATTGTTACGGCTGGTTCAAATTCTGGGTGCTCTACACGCTCGTCTTCTTCCCTTTGCCTGCTTGTCGCACATCAATCAGCCTCTAGCAGGTTCCTGTTTCAGTGTTTCATCTGTCTCTCCTGAGAGACCGCGAGGGGGGGGGGGGGGGGGGGGGGGGGGGGCGTAAAAGGTTGAATCCATCCTTAGCATGTTAAGCAAGAAGCAGCTAGCACTAATCAAAGTGCAAGGGGCCTACCCTATCGTGGGCAGAATCACTTCAAAAACATTGCAGGGACGAAGAACAAGATATTCCCGTGTCTGTGTTCTTTCTGTCAGAAGTTTGCTTCGAAATCCGTTTTTTTTCATGTCATTCTCAGGGAAATAGGGGACACTACACTACTATTGCTAATCGAGAGTTTTATTTGAAGGGTTCGCTCGTGCGACTGCAAATTGCTATTCTCATTGCATTTAGGAAGGGACGGAGACACGACTGAGTTTCTCCCTTTGTTTCTTTCAACTTTGTCGAGAGTGATACTTAGATGCGGCTGCAGGAAGCTGCCCCTTTTCCTCAACCTTTTTAGCTAGCAAAACACTGTGATCCCATCAAAATTGACAGCAGGGTGTGTCGCCTCTTTTTGGATTCCACTTTTCCCTTCCAACATGATGCATCGTGTCATTCATTGTCCAACTTTTGCTTTTTTTTTTAAAAAAATCATATTTTGTTTTGTTTCGTTGCTTCCATTGGTGGAGTACATTTTTATTTCTACTAGGGACATGCCCCTCTACATGTGTCCAGAATACTGACTGATGTTACCACACATTCGATGCCAGGTTGCTCACATTGGGGGAGTGCTACTGTGAAGATGAGGCAAAAACAATGGTTCAGAAGATGCTTAATCAAGTTGAAATTGTTGGGGAAGGGTAAGAATGTACGATTAATAGATCTATCCAGTTGTCTTTGGCATTTTATCTTGATATTCAATGATATGTCACATGTGGCATTTTCCAACCTGCATGATAGATGGCTGTATTGAGCATTTGCTGCCGGATTTGCTTCTTTAACGTCCAATCGCCATGCTTCCCATCTGACTGTCTCTGTAATTTCAACAGAGCATTTAGTTTACTTTAACCCCCTCCTACACTACAGCCTATATACAGCTTAATTTAACCCTATCGTACATTACACACAGCCTATTTTTCTTTTCATTAGTGAGAGTATATTTGTCTTAAAAAAGGTTTAACATGGCGTGAACTCTTGTTGTTGTCTTCTCCTCTAGAAACAATTCATGTTTATATTATATTGCTTTTGATGCCAGTTACTTTTACCAGTAGTACAAATGCTTCTTATATTTCCATCAGTACAGTGTTAACGTATGCCCTTTGGTTTCAGCATCCTAGGAGAAGCTCTAGTAAGCGGAGAGTGTCAATGGATTTACGACGATACTTGCCATGCGTTGAATCAGACAAGCCATGCTGATAACAGAGACTTATATCTGGTACAAATCTGTTCTCCCCAGCTTTATTGTCAGAGCTCATAGTATTATGCCTGGAGAAGTATAGATAATTAATTTCTGAAGAATCCCTAGAGTTGTCAGAATAATATTTCATTCTGCTCTTACTCTCTTTCTTCCATTCATTACCGCTCGTGCTACCATTTCCTACAGCAGACAGTTGATTTAAACAGACAGAAAGTTGCCCCCTTTCAGGGTTATACTTGGTGGCAGCATCAGTTTCTGAATGGGATAAAGGTTTGTGTTTCTTGCCTGAAAAGCTAGGCAACCTTGACTATTTCAGATAGCTCTGAGTGCTTGTTTTAGCTTGTACAACGTCAAATTGGATACTGAAGAGCGTCACCTTATATGCAGACTATTGCAATATCACCTCTTCAGTTGGAGGGACTGGTGCAATTTGGTTCCACACGGAAGGTGAGTGATGCTCCAAACTGCAATCTTTATACCCTCGTGCTGCCAATGTAGTCTCTGTCAGTTGTCAACAGTAGAATTGTTACATTGTCTTTTGTCAAGCAAACATTAATAGTATGACTGCAATGCGCAATATGCATTTCTCGAATTGTTACATTAGTATGACAGGAACAAGAAAAGCTTCCTTGAATGTTACTGCTAGTTTCAGAATTATAGAATATCCTGTGAAGCATGCAGAATATGGATTTATCAGGGTACAATTATGTCTGTATTTTCTTTTTGAACCTGACTCTAATTTAACAACTCGCCAGGTTCCCAGGAGCTCAGTTTTTTTGAATCAGGTCAGAGATATATTTGATCGGATGAAGAATGCTTCAAGCGATGGTCCAATGGAGTATACCCAGAACAACTCTCTTGCATATGGTCAGCAACGTATAATTGCTTCATTGATATCTGCCAATGACATGCTCGTACATAACAAGGTCAACCCATTGCAAACTGAGAAACTTGAGGAGAATATCGAAAGAACAGAATCTATAAGGAGCTCGATATGTTCTCCAAGCAATTCACAAAGATCTTTAAATGATTTAACGTCCTGTGGTACTGGTAACACCAGTATGGATACTCATATGGCCATGCCTGTTACCTCCAAGCCTTATGAGCCCAAACGGTTTGATAACGTCACCGAGTTGTTTCATCAAAGGGCTGATGGCAGAGTTGGTTTTCAAGTCAACTCTAGTAAAGAGCCTGGTTCTATTATTGCTGATGTAATGTCAGGATACAAAAGTCCAAACAATATTCATAAGGCAGAAAATGATTCATGTGACCAAAACACAGAATATACCCCATACCTTTATACTACCACCAACTCTCCAAATTCTGGCCTAGATGAACTTTCTTATTCTGGTGCTGATTTGTCGTCATCGTTTGCAGCAGTATCTGGAAAAGTTAAAAATTGCCTGCAAATTGAGAGTGAGAAGTTTCTATGCAAATCTGTATCATTCAGCAGCAACCCTTGTGCTTCTAAAATCCAAGAAAATTGCCTATCACCATACCATGCCCTCATGCATGAACAATCCCTGATACCTGACCCTGGAGAATCTGTGAGGCTCCTCTCACATGAAGAATCTTTTATTGTTGAAGGCGACCCAATGCAATTCAAGGGTACTACCCACTTTACATGCCAGGATAACAGTACATTTCCAGAAAACAGACCACCTGAAGAAGCTACTGCTGAAACTTTAGAAAACAACATGAAGGACTGTAGTGGAAATAACAGTCTGCTGGAAACTATGATGCTTGATATTAGCACTAACAGCTTTGTGCAAGATTGGTGGGATGACAGTGTTCTACTGGCAGAAAACCTTCCAAATTCAAGCGAAAAGCGCTCAGAGCCTGCTATAGAATTGGCCGATAGGCATTCATTGCCAACTGGGGAGAGAGGCTTGCCTTTCACACCTGTCGTTGAACAATTACTAGGTGATGTTGCACATCCAGCTGCCGGACATAGTTCACTTGCGGCTGAAGCTACTGCTCTAGCTGACCGTGTTTCAGATTATCAGCTGCCTCAGTTTGCTTTTCAAGATCGCCTAACAGCACACAACACCCAAGTCCCATCACTGGCCTGCAGTAATTATACATCCAGAGCGGGAAGTGCCCAAAATGGTGCTTCAGAAGTGCCATCAGCAAACAAATCTGTGGATGACACCTGCAGTTTCAACACAGCAAACTCCAAGGGAAGTCAGTTGAGCAATCCTGAGGGGATGAAGGTTGCCAAGAGAAGAGCTAGAGCTGGGGAGAGTACCCGACCTAGACCAAAAGACCGACAACTGATACAAGATCGCGTTAAAGAATTACGAGAGATTGTCCCTAATGGTGCAAAGGTAATAATCAATCAACCACTTGCTTTTTAAGTTTATCATGTTTGACATCGATCGAGACTGAATGACTGATCCCCTTTTTTCTTTTTCTTTTTGACACAACAGTGTAGCATTGATGCTTTGTTGGAGCGAACAATTAAGCATATGCTGTTTCTACAAAGTGTAAACAAATATGCAGAGAAAATTAAGCAAGCTGATGAACCAAAGGTATCCTCTCTTCGTATGTACGCACATAAATTATGTATTGATTAAATGTTTCTTATAAAGAAGTCCTCTATTATGACACATGCTGACTTGTCATGGTTGTTAAGATAATCGACAAAGAGAGTGGTGTTGTCTTGAAAGACAACCCAGAAGCTGGCAAAAATGGTGGTGCCACGTGGGCCTACGAGGTTGCAGGGCAAACCATGGTTTGCCCAATAATCATTGAGGACCTTCAATCACCTGGTCAGATGCTTGTTGAGGTGAAAAAACTGAACTTTAAGTATCCCTCCCTCCCTCTCAGTGCAGCATATGCAGATAACCGATTAACCGTTTGTCTATTAAAAATTTTCAGATGCTTTGCGAGGAACGTGGGCTTTTTCTGGAGATAGCTGACAACATACGTGGGATTGGTCTCACGATCTTGAAAGGACAGATGGAGCTCCGTGATGGCAAGATATGGTCGCGGTTTCTTGTTGAGGTAGAGAAGGAACCATATGTTCACATTCCTCATTTCTAGCTTCGTTAGTTGTTAAACTGTATGCTGGCTTTTGTTTTTTCAGGCAAATAGAGAAGTCACAAGGATGGATATATTTTTGTCGCTTGTTCAGTTACTGGAACAGAACAGCCTTGTTCGATCTACTGACCAGATGGCTAAGGTCATGAATAATGGGGTTCCATCCTTTGCAAACCATCAGCGATCTCCGCTGCCAGTTCCAGTGGGCATTGCTGAGAGACTACAGTGACTGCAAATGCTTCAACTAGATAGAGTTAGGTAACACGACTGTAACATATCTGGTAGCCATAACTCCATGCATTAGACAGAGCCCAGTGATAACATCTGAGTGATAGTCTCACTGCTGCTAGAAATGCTAGTATCAAGAACATGACTGATGCAAACATGAGCTTCTAGTGCACAAATTATGAACTTCCCTGATTACTGGGGTGTGATCAGTGAAGTGGCATTCTTTCTTTCTTGCTTAGTTAGAAATCTTAGATTGACACCTTGCCCCAGAGTAGCTAGGTTCTTGATACTGGTGTTTCTTATGCAGTGATGGCAGTGTAGTATTGCTAGCTTGCAGTGCCAGAGCCTTACATCATCACCCCCCCCCCCCCCCACCCCACACCCCACCCCGCGCTCATTTTGTGATTATGATCTGAATGATTAGTGAGTTGCTTATGCTAGATATCAGAGCTTAAAATCTACTTGCTGATCCTCGCAAAAACCAAAACTTTAATTTTAGAGGTACATTTATATTGAGCCAGTTCCGACCAGCACAACTCATCTATCACACGCTCACAGCAAGAACGAATGTGGAGCACTATGGGAAGCTACCAGCTAACACAATTCTAATGCTAAGCACTACATTTCCACAGGACCTCAACAAAGAGAGTGATAGCACATGATTCATGCATCCCCTTCCTCTTGGGTCAATCTGACTACCTCGATTACCAAAAAACTGAATTAGTCAGCAATTTAAGTTAGTGCCAATCGAACAACATCTACTGAAACAATCCTAAAAAAAGCTAAAGAAAAAGACACCAGCACCTATAATCCAGCAAAATGCATACAGGGGCCCTGGGCTTTTTTTTATAGAAATACAAAGGAACCCATCACAGAAATCAAAGCAGTGGTCAAGGAAAACCACATCATATCTCTAATCCTTCTTTTTTCCTGCTGGTACTTTTTGGCAATTGGCACCAACTTGGATAATCATCAAAGCAACAAAATATTGCTGCTTTCTTTGTGATCTCCATATATTCTTTGATTTGTGATGGAATTCCACACTATCACATCACCTTTAGTCAATTAGTACCAATCTAAAATCCCACTGCTATAAAGCATGGAACCTAGACTAACCTTGACAGAAGCTGTATCCTGTATGGATTGTGGGTGAAGGCGCACCCGTAACACATCCATCAGCACTCAGCAGGGACATCTGCGGAAAGGCCCGTCTGCAGTACGGCACTAGAGTAGGAGTACGTAGTAACTTATCGTCACATCTATTGATGTGGCCGCACCGCCAGATATGGGGAGAGAAGGGGGAGGAGGTAGACAGCAAAGATTAAGAGACGGATTGGCAGAACCGAGACGGCGGATATCTTAGGGGATGGCGAAGGAGAGCCGGAGGCCAGGCGGGCTGCGGCCGTTCCCGTCGCCGCCGACAGACGGGAAAGGGACTAGCGGAGAGCAGCCGCAAAACTAAGAGTAACATACAAATATCAGGGGGTAAATGCAAAAATACAGGATCACATGACTTAAAAAAAATATAGGAAAAAGTATACTTACCCCACAACCCCAAATCGGAAACCGTCTACTTTATCCCCTGAACTTTTTAAAACCAGTAAAAATACCCCCAGATGGTTTTGAAACAGCGGATTTACAACAGTAATCGTGGATTTGCTACAGTAGACACGCCCATGGTTACTGTAGCAGTATGCCGTTTCAAACCCGCCTGGGAGGTAATTTTGATCGGTTTTAGAAAGTTCGGAGAGTAAAGTAAACGGTTTCATAGTTCGAGGTGAAGTAGATCACCCCATAGTTGATGGGGTGAAGTAGACTTTTCCCAAAAAGTAAAGGAATATATGTAAAACATAGGATTACGATGAACATATCAATATCATGGGCAAAGAGAGCTCGCTGAACTGTGTCGACGGCTTCTTACAAAATTGCTCCAACTACACTTGTTTTCTTTTTCAACCGATGTTAGCTAAGTTTGAATGAAAATAAATTTGAACTTGGCTCTATTCGAGTGGAAGCAATATTTCAAAAATAAGTTAAAATATACGTATCACTTTTGAAGATAACTCAAAAACTTAGTAAGATTGTCTCCAACAGCTCATGCAAAGGGAGATGCAAACTCAAAATGGGTCATGCACAGTAAAAAACACAGTCCAAACTAAGCCTGGACGTTTGGGTTACATGATTTTTTCGGGTCAGGTAATTCGGGTAATAAAAACTGCTACCCGATTTTTACCCTGAAAAAACACTACCCGCAAATTCGGGTTCGGGTTCGGGTATTACCCGATATACCCAAATTTACGGAAAACAACAAACTACACTAAATTTCGATCTATACATAATTTCAGCAGCAATTTGTATAGAATTTCAACAGCAATTTGCAGAGAATAATATATTACAGTCACTCGTTCAAATAGAGAGAATTATATTCTAATAAAGTGACAAGTGAAAGTGTTCAAGTAACAACATATGATAAATAGAAAGACAAAAATAAATCTTTGGGTAGTTCGGATAGTTTAGGTACCGGGGGATATTACCTGAATTACCCAAACTAATTTCGGGTAATCAAAATCGCTATCCGAATTTAGGATCGGGTACATCGAGTTCGGGTAATTCGGGTCCGGGTTTGGGTAATTTGGGTATGGGTAATGGGCATCAGGTATTTTGCCCAGGCTTAGTCCAAACAGCAGACACAAATAGGGCAGGCATTTTGGGTAGGAGGTGAACCAGGACTCTTTTTTGCGTTGTTTTTCTCCAAGACACAAAACCTTCGGCGCCTGTAGTGGTGGGCCACACAGGAGGCGTCGAGGTGGAGCGGCCGGCGCAGGGAGGCAGGACCACCCCGGGTCTTCTTCCCCGACGAGCCCCGGCGTGACCCTCCTATGCCTCCCCGTGGCAGAGTTGGCCCTCAAGGCAGTGGGTCGGCGCTCCCCCATGCGTGCTTGCCTGCTTGGCGACGGGCCGGAGGTTGCCCGCGCGGCGGCGGTGCCGGCGCTCCCCCACGCGGCGGCGGGCAAAAGCTCCCTCATGCGGTCGCCCGAGCTTGCCCACGTGCTTGGGTCGGATCTGGCCCATGCCCTCTTCCCCGGCAAGCTCGGTCGCGGCGGCTCCCTCTTCTCCGACAAGCTCGTCGGGGGGGGGGGGGAAGGGGCAAGCAGTGCATGCAGAGAGGCAGGGAGGGAGACGAGCGGACCTCGGCGGGAGGGAGAAGGGTGGACCTCGGGGGCTCCTCATTTGCCTTCTGGCTGTTGGAAAACAAGTTTTTAGGTAGGTGACCCATTTACTGTGCAGGACCTGAATCTGGAATGGGTCGCCCTTTTAGGTAAGGGCTATTGGAGATAGCCTTAAGATAGTGTGCGCTTCATGATGTAAATATTTTTATGCTTTGTTGCTTCTTGCCCTTGAAATGATGGACAAAGCTCGTGTCCTTTTGTTAAAAAAAACTTGTTGAATCTATAGCAACAGGTGCTTCTTGTCCTTGACTCCTTGAGACAAGGGCACTGCTGACGTCTGGATAGACACCCCCCTCCGGACGTCCATAGCTGCAGTCGGTTTCCCCCTCCGTTTTGCATGCGTCCATGTGTGGGCTTGCGCGCTTGGATGTCCCTCGACCGTGCCAGCGTCACCCACGCCCACACAGGGGACCACGCCGCCCGAATGTCACTCGCGCAGGGACCGTTCGCATACCCTCCTGCTTCCCTCGCACATCTCATGTGCAACACCCGATCTACTTTTGAAACACCCAGATACAACACTTACAACATACAAAAAAAAGACAGATGAACACTTGAAACATGCATCTAAAACACTTGAAAAAATAATTGAAAAACCATTGCAAACATATACAATGTCTAGATAAAACACTTGCAACATATGTGTGAAACATATGCAACATCTAGATAAACACAATTGCAACATACATCTGGAAAAATAGATGAAACATTGGGGATAAACACCTACAACATACATGTACAACAATTGCAACATGTGCAATATCCCGACCTACTTTTGCAATATCTGTATGAAACACTTGAAATATACCTCTAAAACATCTGAAACATTTAAAATGTACATTTGCAGCATGCATCATATCCCCGTACGGCCCTGACGTTGCGCGAAATCCCGATGAATTGCAGCTTCTTGGTAGGGTCGTAGACGCTGTAGACTCCGGGCTTTAGGGGTAGGGCGTCCTCGTCAACTAGGGGCGGGAAGCGCGGCGGTGGCTGAGAGGGAAGCGAAGGGTATTGGAGGACGACGATGAGGAGGGCGGCGCGGAGAGGAGAGGGAAGGCAAGGTGGAGAGAACGAAGCAGTGGTGGTGATGGTAGAAGCCATAGCCATGGGCATGGTCTGGTGGTGCCGCGGTGGGGCGTCTGCTTTATGTCAGCGGCGAGCAGCAGGAGCAGGAGTAGGAGCAGCGAGGCGAGCGCAAGGAGCAGTGGCAGGAGCGAGCGCACGGAGCAGCGGCGGAGTGGGAGATGGACCAGCGATGAGTTGATAGAATATTTAAATAAAGGTTGTGTTAGTTGGGAGTAGACAAGAATTTAAATTGACATAAGCCCACGCCCTATGTCTGTCCGATATCGAGTAAAGAGTCGGACGCTCGGATCAAAGCATTACCGTTGAAACGACGAACACGCGTTGCATATGGCAGGCGGTAGCAAAGGACGGCCACCTGGTGAAGCTGCAGCACAAAAGCTGCAGCACAATCCGCAATCCTAAGATTATCAGGATATATAAACTGGTGCACTACCAAGGCCACGAACCCGTGGAGATCATGGGCATGCATGACTAGGGATGAAAACGGTACGGATATTTTTCGACCGTATTCGAGACCGAATCCGTTTAGAGGGGTTTTAATCCGTCCGTATCTGAGTCCGGATATTTAACATCCGATACCGTATTCGTATCCGAATATTTAAATCACATATTTATGATGTCGATATCCAATCATATCATATCTGGTATTTTTTTATACTATCCGTATTCGAATCCGAATCCGGACATAAATATGAAAACAAATACGATATCAGTGATATCCGTCCGTATCCGATCCGTTTGGTTCATGCGTGCCCATAGAAAAACGGATTAATAGCACCAAGAAAATGGCGATGGAGCCTTGAAGGTTCATGCGTGCCCGTTTGGTTTGCCCCCCGAACCATCGTGATCGTGCCGTGTTCATCTCATCATCTCCATTCGGAGCTCAGCTCCTAAACGCCCTACGAACCATGAACAGTGGTAACTTGTTGTAAAAAAAACAGAATTTTGGACCTATAGTAATTTTTCCAAAAGAAAAACGAACGGAGAAAGTCAGAAAGGAAACCAAAGTTGAAACACAGCGAAGCGACCACGGGCTCACAGGCCGGACGGCCCGCTAGCAGCCCAACTGCTTCCTTCAGCAGCCACGGCCCGCCCTCCGTCCGTCGCGTTTGACCCGATCGGTGGCGGTCGCGGTCGCGTTTCCACCGTCTCCTCTCCCTCCTGCAGCGGCCAACCGTCTCGCCTCCCCTCCTCCGACCTTCCGTCCGCTCACCTCCCTCGCCCCGTCGGTCGCCCGCCTGCCCGCCCGCCTCGCAATACTTTTTCGCCCCCATCTTTGAACCTTCCTCCTCCACCGCTCTGACCAGGGCGGCACGGCCGAGGCGCCCATCATCCTTATAAATCGGCCCCGAGGCGGGTCGTCTCCCTCCCAGACCGCAGCAGCACGCAGCCGACGGGGGAGTCGAGGCCGAGAAGTAGAGAGGGAGGCAGGGTGATTCGATGGCGAAGCTGTACGTGCAGGCGGTGCCGCCTCCAGATCTGAACAGGAACACGGAGTGGTTCATGTACCCCGGGGTCTGGACCACCTACATCCTCATCCTCTTCTTCTGCTGGATCCTCGTCCTCTCCGTCTTCGGGTGCGCCCCAGGCACGGCGTGGACGCTCGTCAACCTCGGCCACTTCGCGGTACGTACGGCGACATTCTCCTGCTGTTCCCCTTGCTATCGTCCTCCTGTCTGCCATGGGGATTGTGGTTATTCGTTGGCTTGGGCCGCGCCCGTGGATCTGAGGTCCGCCGCCTGTTATAGTAACTAGCTTGTTCGATAGCTCGTGCCGGGAGGCTGGAACGGATGGTGCCGTGTGGCGTCTATCAATTCGGCTGTTCCCATTGGCTAAATGCTGGTTTGCTCTAGCATTTTACTGAAGCCCATCTTACTCATAGGAAATAGCTCCGCGCTTGGTCATCCACATCATGAGTTCTAAGTTCTAACCTCTAGCAGTTGCTATATGTGTTGGTTGGGATTACAGACCTTTATGCTTACCTGCATTTCATTCCTTTTGCCACGTTAACTTTGCCACTTTGGGATTTCTAAACCAGTAAATATTCATTCAGGGTTCTGCATTACTGCTGATAATTTAGGGAGAGGTTTGTGCCTCTCAGGCCAATTACAGGCAAATAATACTAGAGTGCATAACAGTGGCCTGGTCAGCAGTCAGGGTCTGTTAGCATTGTTATGGCAGCTCGTAGTCCAACAAATGATTTGGCAGGAACAGAGTGTGTATTGCAATACTATGGTCCTTTCAAGTTTCAGCTATTGATCTTCTCAGTCACATGTCCTAGACGCCTTAGTTCAGACTTCAGAGTTCACATAGCTGCCCAGTGTTCCTTTTGTTACAGTCTGATGAAGTGAGTGTTTCAGTTATCTGAATCTTTGTCTTGTGGTGGTCACATTTGTCAGGGCAGTAGAATGGGAACGTCTTGTTTCCAGGCTTAATGAGGTGTCACTGGCACACCCAAAGTGGTACCACGAGCATTGTATTTCTTATTATTGACCTGCATTTGTAAAATCAAGAGTCTGAATGTAATATTAGGGTAGAATTTGGACTTGATACATGCATTGGTACTGAAACTAACAATGCCCTGCAGCATACTGAGTTTTGATGGTTCATATACAACAGCAGACAAATAAAATATTTACACCATGAAAGCAGAATTACATTTTTTATTTTCGTACCAATGTATGATTACAATAGAATTGTATTTGTATTTCCTTAGCCGAGTAAGGTTACAGTTTGGCAAGTTTCTTGATCTGTCATTGTCAAGGGCGGTATTGCCCAAGGTAGCTGGACCTCGACTCCGTAATTCGTAGTCGCGATCCGTCGTCGCCGGCAGGGTTATGCCCCACGCCGTCGCCGCCTTCGTCGACTGGGTTATGCCCCCACGTCGCCGGCTTGAGAGGTATGAGGGAGGGAGAATTAGGCAAATACTTCTTGATTGATTTCTCTCATAGTTCTGTTACAAATATATATGGCCTAAGGCCCAACTAAAAGGAGTAATAATCTCCTTAATCTATGGAAGGAAATAACAAAGACTATTCTATTTGCCATATCCTAACCGTGCGCGGAGTCCTGGCCCTGCATGCCTTCCTGCGCGGCTGCTCTCACCTGGGCGCGGCGCACGTCACGGGCGCGGCTACGTCTCACGTACGTGCGCCCGACCATGACATCTCCCTCTCAGTCGAGAGTCAGCTCGTCCTCGAGCTGGAAAGAGGGAAATCTTGTGCGGAACGCGTCAGTGTCCTCCCAAGTCGACGATGCCGCGGAGCAGTCCTTCCATTTGATCAGCACCTGGGGAACGCCGCGGGCGAGGCGGTAGCGCACCGCGCGTTCGGGCTCCGGCTCGATGGCGCCATGACAAAGCGGGGGCAGGGGCTGGATCACAGCTGGAGGGGCGCCTTGGAACTTCTTGAGCACGCTGACATGGAAGACGTCATGAATACGAGCGCCCGCCGGCAGCGCTAGACGAACAACGACGTCATTGATGAGCTCGACGACGCGGTACGGCCCGACGAAGCGGGGCTTAAGCTTGCTGCCCGGGCCTTGTGGCAGCGAAGACGCCGAGCGTTGCCGGAGGCAGAGCAGGGCCCAATCGCCGACCTGGTAAGTGACTTGCCGGTGGGTGTTGTCGTAGTATCGCTTCTGTGTGCTTTGCGCCTGCTCCAACCTGTAGCGAACATCGGCCAGGAACTCATCACGCTCTTCCATCGTCTTGGCCATGGCCTGCACCCTGGTGTCGCCCGACTCATACGAGCGGATCGAAGGTGGATCGCGCCCGTACACCACCCGGAAAGGAGTGTCCCGCAGAGAGGACTGGTACGCCGTGTTGAAGAGGTACTCCGCCCATGGCAGCCATCGAACCCACTGGCGAGGCCGATCACCTGTCAAGCACCGCAAATACATGACGATGACGCGGTTAGCCGACTCGGACTGCCCATCTAACTGGGGGTGGAACGCCGTCGACATATGCAGCTTGGTGCCCATCAGCCGCATAAGCTCTTGCCAAAAGGCTGATGTGAACACCGTGTCCCTGTCGGAGACGATGGACTGCAGAACACCATGTAGACGAACGATGTCGACGAAGAAGGCTTGAGCGACGGATTCAGCCGAGTACGGATGCGCCAAGGGTATGAAGTGGCAATACTTGCTGAATCGGTCCACCACGGTGAGAATCACCGACTTGCCGCGGACGCGCGGGAGAGCCTCCACAAAATCCATCGCAATGTCCGTCCAGACTCCCTGCGGCACCGGCAGAGGCAGTAGCAGACCTGCCGGCTGAAGGTGCTCGGATTTGTTCTGCTGGCAGACTGCGCACGTGCGCATAGCGTCCTGCACCCGCTGCTTCATGTTGGGGAAGTGGAAATCGCAGCGCCGGCGATGTAGGGTACGCTGGACACCCTCGTGGCCGTCCTCATGGATCGCCATCAATACTTCCTGTAGCAGCGGCGAATCTGGCGGTATGTACAGCCGGCCTCCAAAGTGTACCATGTTGTCTACGAGTGTCCAAGGCGCCTGGCGGTTTCCTGCAGCGATGTCGGCGTGGAGGGCGACGAGGGAGGGGTTGTCGCTGTGTGCTTGGCGCAGGCGGTCGAGGAAGTCGAAGCGGGGGGCGGATAGAGCGAGCAGCACCCCGTCCTCCGTGTCCCGTCTGGACAGCGCGTCCGCCACGGCGTTCGCAGCACCCGGCTTGTACTTCACGCTGAAATCGAACCCCAGCAGCTTGCCAACCTAGTGGTGTTGTGGAATGGTGGCAAGACGCTGGTCCAACAAGTACTAGAGACTATAATGGTCCGTCTTGATGCTGAAACGACGTCCCCACAGATATGGGCGCCAATGCCGGACTGCCTGAACCAGCCCGATAAGCTCGCGCTCGTAGGTCGCAAGAGCGCGATGACGCGGCGCCACCGGTCGACTGAAGTACGCGATGGGGTGGCCGTCTTGGATGAGCACCGCTCCAAAGCCGTGCGACGACGCGTCGCACTCGACCACGAACGGCTTGGCGAAGTCGGGCATGGCCAACACCGGGGCTGCCGTCACTGCAGCCTTGAGGGTGTCGAACGCCGCAGCAGCCTCCGCGCCCCATGAGAAGCCCTCCTTGAGCAGGCTGGTGAGTGGCGCCGCCATCGCGCCGTAGTTATGGATGAACTTGCGGTAGTAGCCCGCCAAGCCGAGGAAGCCGCGGACCGCCCGCGCCGATCGAGGCACCGGCCAATCATGTATGGCTTGCACCTTGGCCGAGTCCATGGCCACGCCTGCCGCCGAGATAGTGTGGCTGAGGTATGCAACCGACGACACCCCGAACTCTCTTGGAGCGCTTGACGAAGAGGACCTGGCGGCGGAGCTCGCTGAGGACCGCACGGAGGTGACGCAGGTGATCCGCCCACGACTTGCTGTAGATCAATATATCGTCAAAGAAAACATGTACGAAGCGGCGGAGGAAGGGACGCAGTACATCGTTCATGAGGGCCTGGAACGTGGCCGGAGCGTTGCATAGCCCGAACGGCATCACCAAGAACTCGTAGAGGCCGTCGTGGGTGCGGAACGCCGTCTTGTGGATGTCCTCCGGCCGCATGCGCACCTGATGGTACCCGGAGCGTAGGTCGAGCTTGGTGAAGAACCGGGCACCATGGAGTTCATCAAGCAGCTCGTCGACGACGGGGATGGGGTACGCGTCCTTCACCGTGATGGCGTTGAGCTCGCGGTAGTCGACGCAGAAACGCCACGAGTGGTCCGATTTCTTGACGAGGAGGACCGGTGAGGAAAAGGCGGAGTCGCTGCGGCGGATGATGCCTTGACCGAGCATTGCGTCGCACTGCTTCTCCAATTCGTCCTTGTGTGCAGCCGGGTAACGGTACGGCCTGATCGCCACGGGCGCCGCGTCGGGCTTGAGGATGATGCGGTGAGTGCGGCCCCGCTCCGGCGGTAGACCACTGGGCGCGGCGAAGACATCTTGGAAGTCGTCCAGGAGCGCGTCGAGGAGGGGTTCCGTAGCCGAAGTAGCCTGTAGGCACGCGGATACCCTGGGGCCGGTGCCGCGCCAACAGACGGCCTGGCCCCCATGCTGGAATGCCATCGTGCCCTCTGCCAGGTTCCAGGTGATGTCCCCCAGAGGCGCCATCCAATTGGTGCCCAAGACCACGTCATAGCCTGCAAGGGGCATAATAAAAAGGTCGACTTGAAACTGCAGGCTGTCAATGATCACCGGCGTGCGACGAAGTACTCCAGGGCATGCGATCCGCTCGCCATTCGCCACGGTCGCCGTCAGCCCAGGGCGCGGCTCAATGGGGAGGCCAGTGCGGCGGGCGGCAACTTCCCCGATGAAGCTGTGGGTGGAGCCGGTGTCGATGAGGGCGATGAACTCAGCCGCGCCGACGTGGACACGGAGTTGGAGCGTGTTGCTGCTGGGAACGCCGGCGACCGCGTGCAAGGAGAACACCGGAGCCTCCTCATCCGCCTGGGCCTCGGTGAGCTCCACCCCGTCGATGTAGAAGATGCGACGGCAGACGCGGTTGTGGCCTCTGGAATAGGGCTCGTTGCAGTTGTAACAGAGGCCCAAACGGCGACGTTCCGCCTGCTCCTCAGCCGACAGACGGCGTGGCGGATTTGCAGCACCCCCACGTTGCGGTGGAACAGGCAGGGCGGGTGCAGCGGGCGCTGGAAGCGCAGGAACCCCTGGCCCGGCGGCTGCAGTGGGCGCCTGGCGTGGCGCCTGGGGCGGCAGTAGCGCGCGCTGCGCGGGCCGGGCAGGAGCAGCAGGCGCCCGGTCGAGCTCCATCATCTCCACCTGGCGGGCGAGACTCATGGCTGCCGGCAACGTCTCCGGGTTGTGGATGCGGACAGCGTGGCTCAACGGTGGCAGGAGACCCCCTGTGTACAGCTGCACGCGTTGGGCTTCCTCCAGGCGGCCGGCGCGGGGCAGCAGAGCTTGGAACCGGTTGGAATACTCCTCCACGGTCCCCGTGCGGCGACACTCCGTTAACTCGAACAGCGGAGCGGATCGAAGGGGCGGCCCGAACCGCAGATTGAGGAGCTCCTTGAAACGGCCCCAAGGCGGCGTACCCTCATCCTCCTGCAGCTGGATGAACCAGAGCTGGGCAACGTCCTCCAAGTTGTACGACGCCATCCAGACACGTTCCTCCGCCAGAGTGCGTTGTTGCCAGAAGTAGGACTCGCACTTGTTGATGAAGAGCAGCGGGTCCGACTTGCCGTCGAAGCGGGGAAAATCCAGCTTCTGGAACTTCGGTGGCCGATCAAGATCACGCGGCGCACCGCCGCCGATGTCCGAGGAGGACGGCTTATCCTTGATCGCAGCCACTTCGCTCTTCAAGGTGGATATCTCGGTGGAGATTTGGGTCTTGAACCCCTGCAGCATGTCGAGCACGTCCTTGATGGTTGGCTCCGCCATGGATGAAGCGGTGGAAGATTGGGGGGATGGTGGTGGGCTGGGTGGTGCGGTGGCTATGGTGGCGGCGCTGGCGCTGGCTGGCTGGGAAGAGGAGGATCGACGGCCTCGTGATACCAGGTTGTCAAGGGCGGTATTGCCCAAGGTAGCTGGACCTCGACTCCGTAATTCGTAGTCGCGATCCGTCGTCGCCGGCAGGGTTATGCCCCCACGCCGTCGCCGCCTTCGTCGACTGGGTTATGCCCCCACGTCGCCGGCTTGAGAGGTATGAGGGAGGGAGAATTAGGCAAATACTTCTTGATTGATTTCTCTCATAGTTATGTTACAAATATATATGGCCTAAGGCCCAACTAAAAGGAGTAATAATCTCCTTAATCTATGGAAGGAAATAACAAAGACTATTCTATTTGCCATATCCTAACCGCGCGCGGAGTCCTGGCCCTGCACGCCTTCCTGCGCGGCTGCTCTCACCTGGGCGCGGCGCACGTCACGGGCGCGGCTACGTCTCACGTACGTGCGCCCGACCATGACAGTCATCAGCCAGTTTTTTTTTTTTTTTTTCATTTCTGTTACTTGCCTCATTGAATATCTGTTTCAGATCACCTATCATTTTTTCCACTGGAAGAAGGGGACTCCATTTGCTGATGACCAGGGGATGTATAACACATTGACATGGTGGGAACAGATGGACAATGGCAAACAGCTTACATGCAACCGAAAGTTTCTGACTGCAGTTCCTGTCGTTCTGTAAGGGCTTATCTCTTGCAAATTTGCTTCCATTTATACACGAAAAACTCTATGATAACCTTATTGCATGAAATTATTACATGGATGGATATATGAGTGGTGAATGTTATTTATAGCCAATATATAGTTAAAATTGCAAAAAAAAAAAAAAAGAAAAAGAAATTGGACTCTTTTTCCTGTTATAGCAATCAAATCAATACCTGTACTGAACTAATTTAGATTCCTTTCTTTTTTTTAAAAAAAAACGTAGACTAGTGACTTGCCCTTAGCACCGATGTTGATGTGTTTTTAATTAACATTGTCACATCATATGATTGTATGGACTATGGATTGGTTAATAACCATTTAACTAACAATATATATTTCTGTTTGAAGTAATTTTTTGTGGTCCCTTGTACTCCCTCCATTCCAAATTATAAGACGTTTGGGCTTTTCTAGATACATAGCTTTTGCTATTCACTTAACAAAAGCAATGTATCTAGAAAGCCAAAACGCCTTATAATTTGGAAGGGCACTAGGTGAAGGGAAAGGCATGTGCTCTTTAATTGTATTTTCTTCAAATTTTGCTTTACAGTTTGTATGGCATAAGTTCAATTTTGCTTCATATATGCTTGTGGAAAGAGATCTCATTCTATTCCATTAGATGACTTCAAACTTCTAGATGTTGGTATCAGAAAATCTGCCTTATTAAAACAACGTATCTTGTTTGAACTAAATCTCTATATCTGTGAACTGGGAGATTTACTGAACTATCATCTTGAAAGTAGACTGCCACAACTGATTGTGGCATCCTCTTGAATCTTGGACAGAAACTGCCTGTCATTAGTAAATACACCATGGTGTGCCATGTTTGATTGCAGTGCAGCTACCAGCCCACTACTCCCTACTGCCAGTCTCTTATGAATGTAGATATGCCTTGTTTCTCTTCATTTTCTAGATTAAAGAAACATTTTTTTTCATTAAAAGAGGCCTACCTCCTTAGCTGTGTTGGGCTTTGAGAATTGCCAAAGTAGATCATATCTGCCATATACAAGATAGCTACAGTCCAAGATCACTTAGTCCATTCAACATTTCAGTAATATTTCTGTTATACAAGTGGAGTGACAAAAGTTACAATGGACAAATCATATCTGCCATAACCTCTAGTTTGTTTTTTTTTAAAAAAAAGAGATAGCATGCACTGTATATTTTCATTTTGATTGTATAAGTACCTTCAGCAGTGTAGCAGTGATCCAATTGGATTTTGCCATGCCTACTACCAAGTAATTTTTGTTGCATGTGTCATTTGCTTTTGTTGCAAATGCAGAAGTCTGACCTTTCCATGTTTGTCTTCTGACACCAAGCATTTCCTTTCAAGTTCAAGTTATGTGTTAGTGTCAATGTGTATACTAAATTGACCCACATGATTTTCTTCTGTTTTGAACAATGAACAAGCATGATAGTTTGTAAGGCACTCTTAACAATTTGTGTTTTAAGGTGGCAAGGTAGTATTAGCTATGGGAGTATTTATCTTTAGTAGGCTGCTCTCTTTTTGCAAAACAAAAAGGTCTGAAGTTCTATTTCTGTGTCTTTGCCATTCCAATGGTGTAAGGCTGGAAGCAGACCAATCATTAATAAATTTAGTTGTTTCTTTGGTTCTAAGTTCTAGCATATTCTTTAGAAATATGTAACTGCCACTAGAATCATGATTATTTAAATGTTAGTACATTAGTTGTGTGATGTGTCTATGTTCATTGTATCTTAAATCTAAAGTTAGGAAGATGAATTGTGATGTGGCACTGTTGTGCCATGTTTTCCACTCAACTGTTGTATACATTATAGAGACAAGATTAGCTTGAGTCCCCCATAGTTAAGATGGCAGGTTTGAGTTTAGGACAATAACTAGTATCAATTTGGAATTTGACACTGTCTTGCTGATATGTTTCGCCAGACTGGTCACTTCACATGAGTTAACATAGTGTGGTTATTGATACTAAAAAAAACATAGTGTGGTTATTTTCTGAAGTTCAAATCTTTTTGCTTGTGTGACCTGATGTGCATAATGAAGTCATGGAATTTCACTTATTCAAAAGAAAAGGTTATAGAATTTTCAATAATACATGGACTAGCAGTTTTCCACCCTGCACCCCCACACGCACACAATCTAATTTTATGTCAGGGAGACGGAATGGACTGTGGCACTAATAGGGATGATTGCTCTGTTCGGCAGGTACCTCATAGCTTCCCACACCACAGACTATCAACATCCTATGCTCTTCCTCAACACCATAGCAGTCACCGTGCTGGTTGTCGCCAAACTACCAAACATGCACAAGGTTCGGATTTTTGGGATCAATGCTGGAAGCTGAGCAGCAGGCTCCCATGGTACACAGATATACACGGTATGTTTCATTTGGATCACGGGATGTGTTGCACCTAGCTCTATACTGCTGTGCCAGAGTACCAGTGAGTAGTGTTTGTGATCTGTTTGTAGATGAAATGTAATCATTGTACAGATGACATGTTTAGATTCGTAATGTTGGCAAGCAAGAATTTGGCAACTGATACATGTACAGATCTGCTCTTTGCCAAGAGGCAATAACCCATCGTTACATGACAGAATCATGGCTGGTACAGGGGCGGATCCAGTAAAGGGACATGGGTGTACACATGTACACCCAATAATTTTTGCAAAAACTTCGAGGCTTGTCAAATAGCTAAATAGCTTTAGGTTAGAGTGCTTTTGGCAACTAAAGGGAGGGGGAATGGGAATTAGTGGTGGGAGTTGATGGAGGGAGTTTGGTGGAAAATTGACATTTTTTAAGCCATGCGGGGCGCTTTATTGATTCTCAAAAACATAGTTATATCATTTACTAGAGTTCCGGTAATAAATTCATGGGGTTCATCTACCCAACCCGTTAGATAAAACCACTAACCCGACAAAATCTGATTTCAGTTGGCACACAAACAATTTACAATTATTTCTATAATCAAACAAGGATAAAAATTTGATGCGTTATGACACAAAGACACTTCTACTGAATTTTAAAATAATTTCAGGCAACACTCTTATACCACCAACTACTAGTTAATTGTTACTTTTGTGATTTGTTATTGGAAAAAGTCTACTTCATCCCCCTAACTATGGGGGTGGTCTACTTCACCCCAACTATGAAACCGTCTATTTTACCCCCTAAACTTTTCAAAACCGGTCAAATCACCTCCTAGGTGACTTTGAAACGGTGGATTTGCTACCGTGTGTTTGATACAGTAACGACGGTTTTTGCTACGGTACCGGTGATTTTGTCTTTTCTTTTATTTATTTATTTTGGCTGAATCTTTGAAAAATTATAGTAAATCACAGAAAAATCATAAAATGAAAATCCAATTTTGTTGGTCTCCACATGAGTAGATCTACACAGTGAACATATAATATGGTATGTTTTAATACAAAGTTTTTGCTGTAGATTTTGATCTAATTTTTTCTGTAATTTGGACTCCAATTTTGTGGTACTAAAGCATACCATATTATATATTCTGTGTAGATCTACTCATGTGGAATCCAACAAAATTGGATTTTCTATTTTATGATTTTTCTGTGATTTACTATGATTTTTCTGTGATTTACTATGATTTTTCAAAGATTAAGTCAAAATAAATAAAAAAGAAGAAGACAAAACCTACTGTAGCAAATCCGCGTTTACTATGGCAAATCCATGGTTACGGTAGCACATCCGCCATTTCAGAACCGCCTGAGGGTAATTTGACCGGTTTTGGAAAGTTCGGGGGGTAAAGTAGACGATTTTATAGTTGGGGGTGAAATAGACCAGCTCCCATAGTTGGGGGTGAAGTAGACTTTTTCCAATAACAAATCACAAAAGTAACAATTAACTGGTAGTTGGTGGTACAAAAGTGTTGCCTGAAATCATTTTAAAATTCAGTAGAAGTGTTTTTCTTTATTAAGAGCACAATTCCCTCCCAATTACCACCCCTCCCTAGGAAATTGATTATAGAAGTAAATTCCCATTCCCCTTCCCTTCAAAACTCCTACTCTCACGAAATAAACAAAAGATTTCTAAACTCTTATTCTAAACTTCCATTCCTAACTTTCAATTACCCCAACCAAACGAGCCATTCACAATTCCATTCTAAACTCCAATTCCTTACTTTCAATTACCCCAACCAAACGAGCCATTCACAATTCCCTCCCAATCACCACCCCTCCCTAGGGAATTAATCATAGGAGTTGTCTCTCTAAACTCCCATTCCCCTTCCCTCCAAAATTCCCACTCTCACGAAACAAACAAAAAATTTCTAAACTCTTATTCTAAACTTCTATTCCTTGCTTTTAATTACCCCAACCAAAAGAGCCATTAGGGTTTCAGTGCTCAGCTTTGCATAGCATAAGGGAAGGAAAGGGAAGGGAAGGGGTGGGAGTGCCTGGTGGGAGTGAAAGCTCTAGTTTGGTTTTGGTGAATTGATGAAACCCTAGCTACTAACCTATGTGTTCTAAGTGTATGTAAAATAGGTTGATAGACATTCCAAGTAGTGGAGCAAATGGATGAAGATCGTGGTGGTGATGGCCATGGTGATCAAGTGCTCATCTTGAAAAAGAAGAAAAAGAAAAACAAAAAGCTCAAGGCAAAGGTATAAATGGTAGGAGTCTTTTGGTTTAGTGTGTAACACCCTAGGTGTTTGCCACCACTTAAGCAGTGGGTTTGAGCTAAAAAATGATAAATTAAGTGGAGATGACGATGGCAAGGTCAACCTATGGAGATGAGCCTAACCTTTGGATGCTGCACCATTGCTTTACATATAGGCCTCTTCTCAAGATATATGCTTGGGTGATGTTATTGCAATATATTCATATGTCTCACCTTAGTACCTATCTATATTGATCCCTGAAAAAGTTTCATGAAGTTTGGAATCAAAAAGTCACATGAAATGATAAGTTATATCCTTGTTGGAATGATTTTACTAAAGTGCTTGAATTGCACTAATAAGTGAATGGAAATATAGGTCATCAACCCAACCTTGCAACCTTGCCCAAATGACTCTAAATGGACTCTACAACAAAAGTCGTGAAAGGTTCCTGTTGAGCAAATGCCCAGAAAATGTTCCAATGGATCAAAACGGACAATTCAAGCTTTATCGCGATACTACTTTGGCCAGAGTAGAAATATTGGTTCTATACCAGTTCTGATGTTGGACCTTAAATGAAAGTTGTAGTTCATATTTTGTAGAAGAAACTTTGTTTTTGGACCAAGAGCTAGATTAGCATGGAAATAAGTCAAACCGAGGCACAAAGATTGAATCTGCCATAGTTTTCAGCACTTAGAAATATTTCTAAGTCTGAATTCCAGCACTATTACGGTTGGCATGCCGCGTTCTCATGTTTTCGTTAAGCAACTTGATTCGGTCCAAAAATAGAAGTTGAAGCTAACTCATTGGAGAAGATCTTGTAAAAAGATGGGAATAGTTGGATCAAGTTTGACCTCCCAAAACCCTAGAACCGATCTCTATTTTGATCGTTATTGGCATGTTGACATTGTTATTTTGGCAACTAATTAACCGCTAATCGGTTGCTCTAATGACCTTGGCCCCTTAACGAAAGTTGTAGAGTGTTGCGTGGGCTACAACTTTGGTTTTGGGCCCATGTCCAAAATCGGCCTGGATCTGGCCCAAATTGTGTCCCACATTTGCCACTCTGCCACGCACCACGTGTTCGCTGTTTTGCCGATGCGTCCTCCATGCACGAGTTCATGCCCTCCATGGACGCCGCACATCCTCCTCCTTGCCGCGCGTCCTTGCCTTCCTGCCACGCCCCTGCCGCTCCATTATGAATGCCAAGGTGCCCCGGTGCTCCTCATTCGTTCTATGCTCACCCCTCGCCTGGCCAGCAGCGCGCGCGCGCGCACCAGAGCGCCGCCCGCCATGGCCAAGCTCGGCCTCGCTGCGTCCCCGCTGTTCAGCCCTTCCTTCGTCTAAGCCGACCACGCCATCACCTTTCCCTCACCGCTCCGCCCCTCCTGAGCCTCTTTCTTGGCTCCAACCGTCGTCGGAGCACCGCTGCCACCGTGCCGTCGCCGTCGCCGCCGCCTTCTGCCGTGGCCGCACCGCCACAGACCGCCTCGCGCCAAGCTGGGTAGCCCAACGGGTGCGCACGGCCCTCCAAGTGCTCCCCCACCACTCCATCACCGCCGACATGCCTACTCCGGCCGCCACCAGCCATTTCCCCAGCGTCCTCTGTTTTCAAAATCGCGACTAGGGACCTCGTGAAAGAATTCGAAGTAGTTCAGGGGCCTATCTGCATTGTCATACACTCAGATGAATAGTGCTCTCGGGACTGATTTGTAATTATTTTACAGGAACTTTGGAAAATCACAGTAAATCATAGGAAATTCGTAAAATAGTAAATGTGGACTTTTTGGAATCCTTGTGAAATTCTCTATGCATCAGATCCATAATATGTCATATTTTAGTTTAAAGTTTTCTCTGTAAAAATAGATTTGTGCAGTTAGGTTTTAATGCTAGTTGAATTTGTCATTTTCATAACTGTAGATCTAAGGCTCCAAATGAAGTGAAATTTTTGTGGAATGCTACTTATATGATGTTTAATGTGTGGTAAAAATTTCATGAATTTGGGTTGCCATATGAGTGAGTTATTAGTGTATCTTGCTCTCACATGAATTCTTGTAATAGCAATTTGTCATTTTCATAGAGGTTGATATACATATCCAAATGACTTGAAATTTGTACAGTAGACTATTGGGTGTATGTAAGAGCTACTGTAATTTTTATAGATTTTATTATGGAATTTGGGTATATGTTTATTATTTCACCTTGCTATCTAAATAAATTAAGAAATGCATTAAAAGAATTTATTTAGTGATGAGAACTATGCTTTTTGGTGATCATTTAACATGCACTTTATGATGGTTACATTGGTTGTGGCCAAATGTATGTTTGGAATATAAGTTAATATTTATTCTTGCAATTGATGCTTTCCTGGACAGTTTCTGGGACCTTGGTAATTGCACCATGAAAATAATGTTTGATGAGAAACATGCTTATAACAAAGTTGTAAATAACTCATTAACCTAGTTTTTGTTAAATTTTGGTGGCATTTGGCCTTATAGTTTGTGAGTAATGACTGTTTCAAGTTGGGTTCCAGAAATAGTTGTTCTCTGGAATCCCTGGACCAGATTCTGTAATTATGCATGTTTGATTTGGTTAACTTGAGAATCATGCTAAGATGATTAAATGTGAATTATAGACAATTTCATAAGCTTTCTAGAATGTCTTGTTGCATGGCTATTGGATTTGTGTAACTCCAGTTATGATTCAAACCTGCAGTTGTTGTTTGCAGTCTAGAAATAGATAGATGATAGTTGTGGTTGTTTACTCCATGTGTTGCTAAGTGTGGCTTATGCCCTTGATGATGGTCAAGTTAAGATACTTGTGATCTTGTTAAACTTGTGTTATGCTTGATGTGTTTTCCCTCTTTAATTGGTTGTGTGATGTTAGTTAAATAGCTATTGGTGTCTATGTTTTGCGTAATCTTGTGTTTACTTGAATGCTTATGTGATATGTAACAGAACCGTCCAAATTATAAGAGCACAAGTATAAAAACAATCACCGAAGTGATCAAATTCTCACACTTGAGCCCATATAACTCTGGTAGTCCAATGAAATCACGAGGGATTTCAAACCAACCAACATACAAGCCAAGATCGTAGTGATTCAACATAACAAGTCACATGTTACAACCATTTCACAAGTAATTCAATATACATCGGAGTTCAACATAGTTATTAATTTACATTGAAAAGTAGCGGAAGCAAAGTAATTTGAAACTAACATTATTCTTATTTTAAATACATGCCAGTACCATGGTCGACTTCCAACAAAAGCATTAGAGAGAAGATGACTCAGAAGGATCATGCCTGTGATCACACCCCGCCACTAAGGCAGGAGCCAACTAACTCTTGCAGTCACCGTGATACATCACAACCTGCAACAAGTGGGGATAAAACCCTGAGTACGAGAAAATACTCAACTAGACTTACCCGTCAGAAACCAGAAATAAGGTGACACCAAGGATCATGCAAGGCTGATATAAAGTGGGCTGGCTTAACAACATTTTGCATAAAAGCTTAATATAGATGATCAATCATTAATGCTTAAGCATCAAGTTAATTATTATTAACCTATCATCTATATTAGAACCTGTACTAGAGCACTCACTTTATTAGGAGCAAACAATATTAACCATAGCAGGTATAAATTAAGGCAACCTTTCCATCGTGATCCAATTAACCATCTGTTCAATTTAATGGAATCTACGTTGCCACTGCTCAAGTCAAGTGCTCACTAACCGGGAGCGACGGCGATTCGAATCGAATTCCTATCCAGCTGGAGGGGTATTTCTAACACTCACCACGCAGGCCCCTGCCAGGGTCGCACAAGCCACCTTTTCATATGATTCAGGAATCGCGGGTCCGAATAATGTCGCGACCCCAAGGGCGACACTCTGCCAGGTGATAGGGACTCTAACCCCCCCTTGGTCTCACGCCAATGTCCCCAAGCACATCCTTTCTCTCCTCCAAGAAGCAACCTACCATTCGATTCCTGGCCTGAATCACATTACTCGGCTTCGCGGTCGGAACGACTTATCCGGCCAACTAAGTGTTAGACTGCGTTCAACATGACTCAAGGACGTACAACGAATCGGTCCTTAAACGACTTAGACGGGGATAGATTCACACCCAAGACCTCCATGCCTTGTTGCTTCACTATCGTCACCCTGCCCGGTCTCATTTTATTTTATTAACACATGGTTCCATTCCACGATAGCAAATATAGCCAACCGTGCCATATATGAATATCCCTATATCTCGCAGGTGACAGGAAATCACTTGACTTCTACCGCTTAAAGCAGGACTAAGCATCTACTCGATCCTAGTCTATGTAGGATTCAAGGATTCATATATCTGGATAATGAATGATATAATGCAGCAAGGTTTTCAACCAACTCCTACCACTTAATGCAACAATACTTATAACATATATAGAATTAATTGCTTTGAAGGTAGAAGGCTTATAATGCTCCGGGGCTTGCCTGAGATCCGACTCAAGTTAGAGTATGTTAGATGAATTCACTTGGCGAGCATCTCTCAATCTATCACTTGTCCGGTCCTTCTATCTTCGGGATAGATCCACCAACTCCATCTTCGGGTGTGGCTCCACATCAGGTCCTTCACGTGCTTCAGCTAGCGTACCTAAATGAGCTGCAATTATGCATATGTATGAATGCATAGAAGTGCAATATACAGAGTAATCATGCAAGCATACCAAAATTCACATAAACACCTAGAGCTAATTAACTTAATCCTCATTAAGACATAACATAGAAGAGGGCAAGCACATCAATCAAGAAACAAGTCTCACAAGATCACAGGGTACCACCCAAGTATCATCAAAGATGTTAGTCACACTTCAATACCCAAGCATGACAAAGTTAATCAAAGTACTAGAACTAGAAATTGCTATCTTCTGGACATCAGACCAACAGCTGAGTAATTTAATCATAACTGGAGATCTACAACTCCAAATTACTTGCAAGAAGATATTATGGAAAGCTTATGAAATTATCTATATTTCATTTATGATCATCACAGCATGATTCCAAAGTTTAACATGTCGAATTTACATAAACACAGCAACTGATCTAACAAGACAGAGAGCAAGCAATTCTGTACCCCAACTTTAAACAGCTATAACTCCTAAACCACATTGCTAAATACCACCAAATTTTAACAGCAGCTAGATATATAAATTATCTACAACTTTTGTATAAACAAGTTTCACAACAAAACACATTATCATGAAGAACTTTGCCAAGTTTCCAGATCTGTCCAGAAACTTCATTTGCAAGAAATAATTATTAACTTATGTTGCAAACATACAATTGGACAAAACCAATTTTACCAACATGTCACACATGACTAATGAACACCAGAAAACATAGTGTCCATTCCTAAATAAATTCTTTTAATGCATTTCTTTATTTATTTAGATAATTAGGTGGAATTATGAACACATATTGAAAGTGCACAATAAATTCTACTAAAATTACAGTGGTCTACATATGCCCCCAATAGTCTACTGTCCAAATTTCAAGACATTTAGATAAGTATATCAACCTCTATGAAAAAGACAAATAGATATTGCAATAAATCATGTGAGAGCAAGATACACTAATAACTCACTCATATAGCAACTAAAATTCATGAAATTATTACCACACATCAAACATGACATGAGTAGCATGCCACAAAAATTTCACTTTATTTCGAGCTCTAAATTTACAGTTATGAAAAAGACAAATGCGACTAGCATTGAAAACCTAATCTGAAAAATCTATTTTTACAGCAAAAACATTAAACTAAAACATGCCATATTATAGATCCACTGCATAGATAATTTCGCAAGGATTCCAAAAAGTCTTCATTTGCTATTTTTGGAGCTTCCTAGCATGAGATATTAATTTCCAAAGTTTCAGCCAAAAATCTGCATAAAAGAAAAAAGAAAAAGAAAAACACTTAAGCCTCGAGGTCCCTGCCTTTTTCACAAATTTACAAGCCTGAATCTGTAAATCTATGTGTCTAGTCATTTTGCAAAGTGAACATACAAAGAGTTTCTGCCTTACATCCATGCCCTTCTTCTTCGTCTGGCCGCAGTACGGAGCAGAGTAACGGACGTTGAGCTTTGGGCCGGCTAGCTGGGGGCGCGCTTGGTTGGGGAGGGGCAGTGGCGCTGCTAGCCTAGGCCCATGCGTGGCCGAGGGTGAGGCTGGCCTGGCCAACGGCCAGCTGTGGCGGCCCGACCACGGCTGTTGGCGGCGACGCGGTCATAGCCCTGCGCTGGAGGCACTCCGACGACTTGCAGCACCCGTGGGTGAGCGCGGAGGTTGCGCGAGGCGAGCTGTAGAGCTGGGGAAGACACTCGACGGAGGAGGAGCAGCGATGGCAGGAGCTCCGCTCGGCCGCCAATGGCGACCCGCTCGGGTGCTCGCTGTGCGAGAGCAGCAGGGAGACAGAGGGGAGTGGAGAGGAAGTGAGGGCGAGTAAGCTAGGGCAGCGGCCAGCTCTCCCCATCAAGCAGCAGGGCATGGGACACGCGCAGCAATGGTGGGGGCGCTCAGCTCGCATGAACGCCACGTTCAGGACGCGTGTCTCCACTGCGGCATTACGTCGGACACCTGGCGTGCGTTGCTGTGGCCATCTTGGGGCGCCGTTTTGGGCTATCTACGGGCTAAACTAGGCCATGGGCCTTAAATCAAAATTGTTGCCCACGTAACACTCTACAAATTTCGTTTAAAGGGTCAAGCCATTAGACCGATGGATTTGGGGTTAATTAAGTTCCAAAATGACGTTGTCAACGCAATGATGATAAATGGCAAACCTCTAAATTGGTGGTCAAAATGAAGTCAAACATGATGCCACTTTTCATATGCTCTTCTCCATCAGATACACTCCAACTTTTATTTTTGGCTCAACTCAAGTTGTTTAGTAAATTTTGGAGAACGCGACATGCCAACGTCGATGACTATGAATTCTAGACTTAGAATATTTTCAAGTCTGAAAACAACAGTAAGTTCAAACTTGGGGCCTCAATTTGGAAAACTTATAAATGGAATTAGGGTTGGGCCTCTAAACAAAGCTTGCACAACCTAGACTAAACTACAACTTTTATTAAGGAATCAAGGTCTGGATCAGCTTGTGTTGCAAGATATAAAGCTCCAAAGTGGGGTACCCGAAACTGAAAACTGAATTCAGTTTCAAGCCGACTGAAATTGCAATTTTCTTACATCTCCATCTCCCAAACCGAGCAAGCAAAGGCTAAACCGATTCCACAGCGTTGTAGAGCTATATGAGGACTACAACTTTGCTTAAATGATCTAGGTTTGGTTCGACTTAGTTTGAGATAGATACTATCCTAAATGAGGGTACATCAAAACTGAAATCAGCTCCAACACTTAGCCAAATTTGCGAAGCCCAAAAACAGCAGCTGAATCAATCTTGTGAGCTCTATTTGGCTAGGTTAGAGGCAAAACTAGCTCTTGATCATTAAACAAAGTTTGTTCTACACAAGATGAACTACAACTTTTGTTTAAGGTCAAACCTCATAACTGGTACAGAACTTAAACTTCCACTTTGGTCAAAGTAGAAACTCGATAAAGCCTAAACTAGGGTTTTAGGCCAATCGGGGCATTTTCTTGACATTTGCTCAACATGAACCTTTCATGACTTTTGTTGTAGAGTTCGTCTAGAGTCATTTGGGCAAGTTTGCATGGTTTGGCTGATGATCTACAATTCCATTCACTTAATGGTGCAAGTTCCAATAGGAATAGAACTTATCATTTCATGTGACTTTTTGATTCCAAACTTCATGAAACTTTTCTAAGGATCAATATGGATAGGTACCAAGGTGAGACACATGAACATATTGCAATAACACCGCCCAAGTATATATCTTAAAAAGGGGCCTATATGTAAAGCAATGGTGCAACATCCAACTTTAGGGTAGGCTCATCTCCGTAGGTTGACCTTGACATCGTCATCTCCACTTAATCTATCATGTTTGAGCTCAAACCCACTGCTTAATTGGTGATAAACACCTAGGGTGTTACAGCCCTCCCCCCTTAAAAGAATCGCGTCCCGAGATTCGGAATGGAAGACCTTTTAAGGAAGAGATGCACGTTATCTAGTTACCAACATCTGCTATAGCATTCAGCTATAAAGCTTCAACATCGGTGAACAATTTGGCCAAAGGCACTTTCTGATACTTACTCTTCATGGTAAAATTTGTCTGAAGAATTTCCTTCATTGACTTCCATGAAGCATTGTTACTTTGGGAGAAATCCAAGATAACACGTACTACATTCTCAGTGTACGGAGATCATTTGGTCCATGAGTGAACCACTCATAAGTATCTGATTCTTTAGTGAACACAACATAGTCCGTATGAACTTGACACTAGATCGAAATATTCAGAAGTATGTTCGTTGAAATGACTCTATGTTCACACGGTTTTGAAAAGCAGTTCTCTACCAAAATGGCTTGAGTACAACCTTCTAAAAGGGTGAGATCATAGACGACAAATATACTCTGAGGTTATAGGATACTGACTAAACAATAGACATGGTCTATGTTGGCCGTAAATGTTCAATCCTTCCGATATCAACTAATGGAAAACTACTTAAGGTTCCATGTGTGCAGTTCTCTTTCTCTGATGACAACACTGTATTATTTGAGTCTGTCGAGGGTTAGTGAATGTGATAGTTGACTCTGTCGGCTTCCTATTTCTGCCAACAGTTGTCTAAGAAGATTCTTTTATCCAAAGACAATAGTTATATGGGTTGAATCAGATGCAACCTTCTTGGGTAAGAACATTTATAAGGTACCAAAGTATGTCATCATATGAAAATTAGTACCAAAGCAAAATGTAGTGAGGCCTTAAGGACAACAAAAGTTGTAATATTTACTAAACCGCGAGAAGTAGTCTACCACCAAGCGATTGAGTAAAATTTTCCTTGGTGACTTAGTTGTACTGTAAGTTGAGTTGACTTGCAACATAACAACTTTGTCAGGCCAACTTTCACCTTGAGGCTTCCTTTTTAGGATCAAACAGCAGCTCTAAGATGGGAAATCTGTTGTTTGATACTTTTAAAATTGCTTTTGATTTGCAAGTTTACTCGTAGAACCCTTGATTGTCCCAATACTTGTTGATGAGAGAACATAAAAGTAAAGCGAAAGGGTGTCCAACAGGGTCCTTAAGACCACTTAAGAGATCGTCCAATGGAGTGATGAACAAACCATTTGTGGCACCTAAGGACACAAGGATGCTACTGGAAACTAGGGCATGCTTTCTCTAATTCTTCACTTTAGCTGATATAACCCTTTGCACTATCTATGTGATTGTCCAAGACGGAATTGACTTGATCACAATGGCTCTAGAAGATAGAGCATCACTCAAGTTGTTGGCTAGTTGATTAACTTCTTGTTGGTTATTGCTTTTTAAGACATAGCCTTCGTAGCTACCAAGGAGTCGTTACCTAGCTGGAGATTAACCTTCCTCTTGGTAACTAATTAGTTGTCTCTCAACACTAAAAAGTTCCAAATCTTCATTCTTGATCACAATAATTGTGGTTGATACAAGGCAAATGGTTGCCATCAAAGTCAGCAGATATGGAGTCTCACCAGAGATGGTTGATCTCAATGGTATGGTCATTATGCATACAAAGGTTAAGACTTGCGTAATGTGACAATCGATTCTTATCCAACAGATGACTTGTCCAACATTAAATGTTGTGTGTCCTTTTTATCCAACAGAGATGAGATACTTTACTCACTAGATGGTGGCCGTCAATACAGGGACAACTAAGCAAAGTCACTTGTCTACCACCTATTGCAGTCTGTTAAAGTTTATGTCGGTGGCCTGTTCTTCAAAGGGTATCCTCTTAGCAACTTCAGGAGGAAGCTCTACTACTTTTGGTCTAAGATATGGATCTTACGATGCGATATGGGAAGATAACCAAGGAAAAGTTCACATGAGAATAACACGTTGATGTTGTTCTGCAATGGATCATGACTAGAAACCATGATACCAGCGCGTGCCCAGTAGCACAACCATGTGCCGGCCGGTCACAAGGAGGCCCTAGGTTTTGTCGCGGCACCGTTAGCTGCTACTCATAACACCATTACTGATCACACCACCAAGGTGAAATTTCAAGTGACACAATTTGGGTGGTAAAAACAAGCATTATACAAGGAGGGATAGCAAGTAAAGGTAGTCACAAGGTTTAAAATCAACGAGGAGGAGATCCGTAGATCAAAACACCTCATAAGAGAACATAGCTCAATTGCCGCAGGTGACTAAGCACGAGATTTTTGCTTGATTCCACTCACACTTAGCATTGATGAAAGTTAACTTGGTTGGTCAGTCGATAAGGGTCTTCACAAAAAGGGTTGGAAAACATTCACGGCTTATACAAACATATAGGAGAACTCAACTTTGGGCTTTTGGTCAAGCAACGGCATGGATACAAACATTCAAAGGCTAACCACCAAGTCTACAGGCTCAGGCTCCTAAGAGAGAAACCTAATTGAAGACAACAACCATACAATTACATACGTGAATGTTGTTCTAGGATAAAGCTATGTGACCCTCATGTGCTCACCGAGGACAAACGAGGTGACAACTATGACACTAATTAGATAACAAGCATACATACAAACATCACAGTCAAGCATTGGAAAGATCCAATCCAATTAGCTTAAGCAACCATTACTAAGAACCAGGCTCACCCATAACAAACATTTATCTAAAGCAAGAACTAACTATGAGTTTAGCCTAAGACAAACGCTAGCTAAGGTAGCCAACTTAGTATGTGCACAAAATCTGGACAGCAGCACAGTAGTTACTTGTTTCAACCATAACTAAGGTTGTAGACATCCCACAAAGGTGATCCTAGACTTTCTAGAAAGATTAGGAAGATGACTACACTTTAGTTACTCATACCAAAAGCAAATTCATAGATTAACATGACCAAAAATGCTAATGTTTCAGATCTGTACCAATATGGACAGAAAACTAACAAGAACTTCAAAAATGCAAAACTGGAGTTCTAGAGACACAACAAGGCTGAGCCTTAACTTTATGTAAAGTTTATTAAGTTGTCTATAACTTTCTTATTATCATATTAAGATGATTCTATGGCTAACAAGGCCAAACAAGACAAAGAAGACATCTCTGCGCAGATTTGGACAGATTCTGTCATTCCACTTGGCAAGCTCATAACTAGAAATTTCGACCACCAAAATTAGTGCCATAGGACACTTTGGAAAGCTTAGAAAAAGTACTAAACTTCTTCTATTATCTCCAAGACATGATTCCATACGCACATAGGTCAAACAAACCAAACATTCAGATCTATTCAGAGCATAAGCAAAACCTGACAGTAAACTTCTAAAATTCCTAACTCTCAAACCATAAGGCCTAGTGTCATGAAATTTTTGGACAAGCTAGATGTGTAAGTTAGCTATAATTTTGGTATTCTCCATAACTACAGAAAACACCATTATGACCACGAAAGCATCACTGCAACAGAAAACGTTCTAGCAGCCAATATTCAACAAGCAAAACAAAGCTTGTCTTTGTTCTACTTAACAAGAGAGCGCCCAAACATGTTATTATAGTAGCTCTAAATTTTTGTTACCTTGGACCAAACAATTTAATTCATTAATGAGAATGACAATTACTTAAGTGAGGTCTAGAGCATTTGCAAACACTTAGGTGAACAACATATCCACCACTAGGCTAAGCTAGAGGACATCTGTCATTTCAAGCATATAACCACACTTATTTCTAGCAAGGCTAAGCACACACTTTTCTCAAACAACATGGAGTAAGGCATTCTTGTTTAGCTTCACACAAGAAAGATAGTGTACTACATTGATCACAAGTTACTTATCATTCAAAGAAAGGTGAGAGGAGCATAGCCATGTATAAGGCAACAATCATGAATATGCATGCTTCATCCTATTCGTCCTCACAAGATTGCCAACCTAAGGTGGAAATCACGTTCTATGTCGGTGGCATAACACGCACTCTCTCGATATATATCTAGTCGTTAGCTATAGTCGACTTACGTATTCGTGGTTAGCGTACCTGCATAAAAGTTTTATTGCAACCCTACATTTCCCAATATAGCACACAATGAAAGCAGAGAAGTAAAATTCTAAGTACTCCCATGTACATATACCCCCGTATATATATATGTAGCACCAAAACTACCCGAATCATCAATCACCCACAATTAAGTACCTTCATATATACATGTGTGTAACATGTAAATAATCCAGTAACCAAAACTAGCTCTCCCCTAGACCACAAATTGTGCGGTCATGCTCTCACAACTCACACTTACCTGAACGTAGGTGCAATGTTGCATAAAAGTAAACTAGCAACATATATGGCTATTTCATATATGAAGGCTACCTCTAATCTGACACACCGGGTAGCATAGTGTGGGAGTCATCACACATACATACCTTGGCCTGGGCGTAGATGCATAAATGAAAACCCCCAAGTTAGTACTTATATAAGCCACCTAATAATCCTTATATGGGCATAAGGAAATTGACCACTGGCATACTTAGATTTAGAATTTAGATTTTCACAAACCTATATATAGCTATAAGTTGATAAACTGATTTTATAAAACAAAACCTTTGTTTTAAATACACATATGACAAGTTTAATGTTGAATCTTGCTCCGATGCCAGCTGTAACAGAACCGTCCAAATTATAAGAGCACAAGTATAAAAATAATCATCGAAGTGATCAAATTCTCACATCTGAGCCCATATAACTCCGGTAGTCCAATGAAATCACGAGGGATTTCAAACCATCCAACATACAAGCCAAGATCGTAGTGATTCAACATAACAAGTCACATGTTATAACAATTTCACAAGTAATTCAATATACATCGAAGTTCAACATAGTTATTAATTTACATTGAAAAGTAGCGGAAGCAAAGTAATTTGAAACTAACATTATTTTTATTTCAAATACATGCCAGTACCATGGTCGACTTCCAACAAAAGCATTAGAGAGAAGATGACTCAGAAGGATCATGCCCGTGATCACACCCCGCCACTAAGGCAGGAGCCAACCAACTCTTGCAGTCGCCGTGATACATCACAACCTGCAACAAGTGGGGATAAAACCCTGAGTACGAGAAAGTACTCAGCTAGACTTACCCGTCAGAAACCAGAAATAAGGTGACACCAAGGATCATGCAAGGCTGATATAAAGTGGGCTGGCTTGATAACATTTTGCATAAAAGCTTAATATAGATGATCAATCATTAATGCTTAAGCATCAAGTTAATTATTATTAACCTATCATCTATATTATAACCTGTACTAGAGCACTCACTTTATTAGGAGCAAACAATATTAACCATAGCAGGTATAAATTGAGGCAACCTTTCCATCGTGATCCAATTAACCATCCGTTCAATTTAATGGAATCTACGTTGCCGCTGCTCAAGTCAAGTGCTCACTAACCGGGAGCGATGACGATTCGAATCGAATTCCTATCCAGCTGGAAGGGTATTTCTAACACTCACCGCGCAGGCCCCTGCCAGGGTCGCACAAGCCACCTTTTCATATGATTCAGGAATCGCGGGTCCGAATGATGTCGCGACCCCAAGGGCGACACTCTGCCAGGTGATAGGGACTCTAACCCTCCCTTGGTCTCACGCCAATGTCCCCAAGCACATCCTTTCTCTCCTCCAAGAAGCAACCTACCATTCGATTCCCGGCCTGAATCACATTACTCGGCTTCGCGGTCGGAACGACTTATCCGGCCAACTAAGTGTTAGACTGCGTTCAACATGACTCAAGGACGTACAGCGAATCGGTCCTTAAACGATTCAGATGGGGATAGATTCACACCCAAGACCTCCATGCCTTGTTGCTTCACTATCGTCATCCCGCCCGGTCTTATTTCATTTTATTAACACATGGTTCCATTCCACGATAGCAAATATAGCCAACCGTGCCATATATGAATATCCCTATATCTCGCAGGTGACAGAAATCACCTGACTTCTACCGCTTAAAGCAGGGCTAAGCATCTACTCGATCCTAGTCTATGTAGGATTCAAGGATTCATATATCTGGACAAGGAATGATATAATGCAGCAAGGTTTTCAACCAACTCCTACCACTTAATGCAACAATACTTATAACATATATAGAATTAATTGCTTTGAAGGTAGGAGGCTTATAATGCTCCGGGGCTTGCCTGAGATCCGACTCAAGTTAGAGTATGTTAGATGAATTCACTTGGCGAGCATCTCTCAATCTATCACTTGTCCGGTCCTTCTATCTTCGGGATAGATCCACCAACTCCATCTTTGGGTGTGGCTCCACATCAGGTCCTTCACGTGCTTCAGCTAGCGTACCTAAATGAGGTGCAATAACTCATATGTATGAATGCATAGAAGTGCAATATACAGAGTAATCATGCAAGCATACCAAAATTCACATAAACACCTAGAGCTAATTAACTTAATCCTCATTAAGACATAACATAGAAGGAGGGCAAGCACATCAATCAAGAAACAAGTCTCACAAGATCACAGGGTACCACCCAAGTATCATCAAAGACGTTAGTCACACTTCAATATCCAAGCATGACAAAGTTAATCAAAGTACTAGAACTAGAAATTGCTATCTTCTGGACATCAGACCAACAGCTGAGTAATTTAATCATAACTGGAGATATACAACTCCAAATTACTTGCAAGAAGATATTATGGAAATCTTATGAAATTATATATATTTCATTTATAATCATCATAGCATGATTCCAAAGTTTAACATGTCGAATTTACATAAACACAGCAACTGATCTAACAAGACAGAGAGCAAGTAATTCTGTACCCCAACTTTAAACAGCTATAACTCCTAAACCACATTGCTAAATACCACCAAATTTTAACAGCAGCTAGATATATAAATTATCTACAACTTTTGTATAAACAAGTTTCACAACAAAACACATTATCATGAAGAACTTTGCCAAGTTTCCAGATCTGTCTAGAAACTTCATTTGCAAGAAATAATTATTAACTTATGTTGCAAACATACAATTGGACAAAACCAATTTTACCAACATGTCACACATGACTAATGAACACCAGAAAACATAGTGTCCATTCCTAAATAAATTCTTTTAATGCATTTCTTAATTTATTTAGATAATTAGGTGGAATTATGAACACATATTGAAAGTGCACAATAAATTCTACCAAAATTACAGTGGCCTACATATGCCCCCAATAGTCTATTGTCCAAATTTCAAGACATTTAGATAAGTATATCAACCTCTATGAAAAAGACAAATAGATATTGCAATAAATCATGTGAGAGCAAGATACACTAATAACTCACTCATATAGCAACTAAAATTCATGAAATTATTACCACACATCAAACATGACATGAGTAGCATGCCACAAAAATTTCACTTTATTTTGAGCTCTAAATTTACAGTTATGAAAAAGACAAATGCAACTAGCATTGAAAACCTAATCTGAAAAATCTATTTTTACAGCAAAAACATTAAACTAAAACATGCCATATTATAGATCCACTGCATAGATAATTTCACAAGGATTCCAAAAAGTCCTCATTTGCTATTTTTGGAGCTTCCTAGCATGAGATATTAATTTCTAAAGTTTCAGCCAAAAATCTGCATAAAAGAAAAAAGAAGAAGAAAAACACTTAAGCCTCGAGGTCCCTGCCTTTTTCACAAATTTACCAAGCCTAAATCTGTAAATCTATGTGTCTAGTCATTTTGCAAAGTGAACACACAAAGAGTTTCTGCCTTACATCCATGCCCTTCTTCTTCGTCTGGCCGCAGTACGGAGCAGAGTAACGGACGTCGAGCTTTGGGCTGGCTAGCTGGGGGCGCGCCTGGTTGCGGCGGGGCAGTGGCGCTGCAAGCCTAGGCTCATGCGTGGCCGAGGGTGAGGCTGGCCTGGCCAACGGCCGGCTGTGGCGGCCCGACCACGGCTGTTGGCGGTGACGCGGTCATAGCCCTGCGCTGGAGGCACTCCGACGACTTGCAGCACCCGTGGGTGAGCGCGGAGGTTGCGCGAGGCGGGCTGCAGAGCTGGGGAAGACACTCGACGGAGGAGGAGCAGCGATGGCAGGAGCTCCGCTCGGCCGCCAATGGCGACCCGCTCGGGTGCTCGCTGTGCGAGAGCAGTAGGGAGACAGAGGGGAGTGGAGAGGAAGTGAGGGCGAGTAAGCTAGGGCAGCGGCCAGCTCTCCCCATCGAGCAGCAGGGCATGGGACACGCGCAACAATGGTGGGGGCGCTCAGCTCGCATGAACGCCACGTTCAGGACGCGTGTCTCCACTGCGGCATTACGTCGGACACCTGGCGTGCGTTGCTGTGGCCATCTTGGGGCGCCGTTTTGGGCTATCTACGGGCTGAACTAGGCCATGGGCCTTAAATCAAAATTGTTGCCCACGTAACACTCTACAAATTTCGTTTAAAGGGTCAAGCCATTAGACCGATGGATTTGGGGTTAATTAAGTTCCAAAATGACATTGTCAACGCAATGATGATAAATGGCAAACCTCTAAATTGGTGGTCAAAATGAAGTCAAACATGATGCCACTTTTCATATGCTCTTCTCCATCAGATACACTCCAACTTTTATTTTTGGCTCAACTCAAGTTGTTTAGTAAATTTTGGAGAACGCGACATGCCAACGTCGATGACTATGAATTCTAGACTTAGAATATTTTCAAGTCTGAAAACAGCAGTAAGTTCAAACTTTGGGCCTCAATTTGGAAAACTTATAAATGGAATTAGGGTTGGGCCTCTAAACAAAGCTTGCACAACCTAGACTAAACTACAACTTTTATTAAGGAATCAAGGTCTAGATTAGCTTGTGTTGCAAGATATAAAGCTCCAAAGTGGGGTACCCGAAACTAAAAACTGAATTCAGTTTCAAGCCGACTGAAATTGCAATTTTCTTACATCTCCATCTCCCAAACCGAGCAAGCAATGGCTAAACCAATTCCACAGCGTTGTAGAGCTATATGAGGACTACAACTTTGCTTAAATGATCTAGGTTTGGTTCGACTTGGTTTGAGATAGATACTATCCTAAATGAGGGTACATCAAAACTGAAATCAGCTCCAACACTTAGCCAAATTTGCGAAGCCCAAAAACAGCAGCTGAATCAATCTTGTGAGCTCTATTTGACTAGGTTAGAAGCAAAACTAGCTCTTGACCATTAAACAAAGTTTGTTCTACACAAGATGAACTACAACTTTTGTTTAAGGTCAAACCTCATAACTGGTACAGAACTTAAACTTCCACTTTGGTCAAAGTAGCAACTCGATAAAGCCTAAACTAGGGTTTTAGGCCAATCGGGGTATTTTCTTGACATTTGCTCAACATGAACCTTTCATGACTTTTGTTGTAGAGTTCGTCTAGAGTCATTTAGGCAAGTTTGCATGGTTTGGCTGATGATCTACAATTCCATTCACTTAATGGTGCAAGTTCCAATAGGAATAGAACTTATCATTTCATGTGACTTTTTGATTCCAAACTTCATGAAACTTTTCTAAGGATCAATATGGATAGGTACCAAGGTGAGACACATGAACATATTGCAATAACACCACCCAAGTATATATCTTGAAAAGGGGCCTATATGTAAAGCAATGGTGCAACATCCAACTTTAGGGTAGGCTCATCTCCGTAGGTTGACCTTGACATCGTCATCTCCACTTAATCTATCATGTTTGAGCTCAAACCCACTGCTTAATTGGTGATAAACATCTGGGGTGTTACATGATACATCTTGTGTTACCATTCATCATATTTATACACATGCATCTTGCATCTCATTTAGGTTCGCTAGATGCACCACGTGAAGGATGAGATGTTGAAGCCAAACCTGAAGACGGTGTTTGGTGGACCTATCCCAAAGATGGAAGGACTAAAAAAGTGCCCGGATGGGAGATGCTCGCCAAGCGAGTGTTATTTGTTAATCACTAACCTAGTGTTCGATCCTAGGCAAGCCCCGGAGCATTCTAAGCCTCCTACTTTATAAAAGCAATTGAGTATATATATGTTATATATGTATTGTTGCATTAAGTTATAGGAGTTGATTGAAAACACTTGCTGCATATATATACTTTTCTTGCCCCGTAAATATGCCTGGAATCCTATTTTGGTTCAGGATCGAAATGCTTAGCTTGCTTAGACCGGTAGAAGTCGGGTGATTTCCTGTCACCTGTGAGCTATAGTTGGTTACCTGGATCTGCTTGAAAAAGTATGTCATCTGAGAATAACTAAGTGTTAATGTGAAATTGAGACCAGACAGAAACTTATAGAGTTTTGGACTGTAGTGTTTTCCGTCTGTGTCGATTAAGGACCGACCATTGTTGGGCCTCGAGTCATGTTGAACGCATGCCTTACATTTAGCTGGCCGAATAATGTACCTTTCGACCGCGAAGCTAGGAGATTATTCGGGCCGAGTGGATTGCCGCAACGCACTGTATCGGAGCAGTAGTGGCAGGATACGGGGGCGCGATGATAAGGCCAAAGAGCAGCCAGGCGGCCCCTGGGTACATGTGGTTCCTGGCAAGCTCGAGACTTTACCTGAATGGTTGACTCGGTGACCAATATCTCACTTTAGCGGGTGAGTGAGGTTTGTGTAAGGAATAAATTACCAGCTGGTTAATAATCGATTCGAATCGCCATCGTTCACTGGATAGTGAACACTTGACTTGAGTGACTTCATCGTAGTAATTTTGATGGAACACTTGGAGAGTTATATGGAATATGACATGATAGAAGTTGTTAATGATCATTGGTCAACCTTACATGTTTAATTACATGTTACTCTAGTACAGGTGCAAATGTAGTTGACAGGTTAATAAAGAGTTAACTTTATGCAAAGCTTCTGGAAAAGATTCTTTAAAATGCTAAAAAGTCCTTTTGCAAATGAGTCAGCTACCCCACCATAAAGCCTGTCATGATCCTTGGTGTCTTTTATTTTCGGTTCTGACGGGTAAGTCTAGCTGAGTACCTTCTCGTACTCAGGGTTTATTCCACTTGTTGCAGGTTGTGATGTATCATGGCTACTGCAAGAATTGGATGGCTCCTGCTGTAATGGCGGAGTGTGATCATGGGCATGATCCTTCTGAGCTATCTTATCTCTCATGCTTTTGTTGGAAATTGACCTTGGTACTAGCATGTATTTGAATTAAGTGATATTAGTTTTAAACTACTTTACTTCCGCTACTTTTGAACTTGAGTTGTAATAACTCTACTAAACTCTGATATATGTTGAATTACTTATGAAATGGATGTAACATATGACCTGTTGTGTTGGACCACTACGATCTTGGCTTGTATGTTGGTTGGTTTGAAATCCCTCGTGATTTTATTGGACTACCAGAGTTATAGGAGCTTAAGTACGAGAACTTAATTGCTCTGGCGATTGTTTTTGTACTTTTGTTCTTATAATTTAGGCGGTTCCGTGACATAGTGATCAAGACACTTAGCGAGTGTGATCACATTTAGGATAGAAAGTCGTACTATTAAGAGGGGTGAAACTCGTATCAAAATGCGGTTATCAAAGTGCCACTAGATGCTCTAACTCATTGCATATGCATTAAGGATCTAGTGGAGTGCTAACACCCTTAAAAATATTTGTGAAAATATGCTAACACATGTGCACAAGGTGATACACTCGGTGGTTGACACATTTGAGCATGGGTGGAGAAGTTGGTGAAGTAAAAGAGGTGATTGTCAATGTGAAACAGTGACTAGACGCAGGTCTCGGCTAGACCTGCGCGTCTGGTCGTGTGTTCCAGTGAGGTCGCGGGCTCTGTCGTGTGACCAGACGCTGGCGGCAAGTTGTGACCGAACTCGATGCTTGTGCATCTGGTCGTGCTGACATACGCTGACGTTTGCTTGTTCGCGAGCCAGAGGTGACCAGACTCACCGGTGCGTCCGGTTATGCGTGACCTGACGCGTCCGGTTGAGAAAAATTGGCTCTGGAACCTCTCTGGAACTGATCTGACGTCAGGAAACTGAGTGGAGCAGCGCGTCCGGTCAAGGCTCGGCCTTGACGCGCGCAAGGGAGGACTGATGCGATCGGCGCGTCCGGTCCTTGTGATCGTGCTTCTGGTCACAACTTAACGCACGAAGGTTTGTTTTTTTACCGTTGGAATCGAACGCGCAAGGTTGAACGGGGATAACACGTGGATGGCGATCAGTGACCGAACGCTGGGCCGGTGCGTCTGGTCGCCCCGAGTTGGGCTGCTCGGTGAGCCCAACGACTCTATTTCGTGGGGGCTTCTATTTAAGCCCCATGGCCGGCTCTAGCTCACTCTCTTGGCCATTTGTATTGACATAGCAACCTTGTGAGCTTAGATAAAGCCCTCTCACTCATCTCCATCTTTGATTCATCATCTTTGTAAGATTGGGAGAGATTCCAAGTGCATTGCTTCAGTGTTGCATCTAAAGGCACTTGGTGTTCGTGTTTCTCTATAGATGTCGCTTGTTACTCTTGGTGGTTGCCGCTACCTAGATGGCTTGGAGCAGCAAGGATCGTCGAGCGGAGGTTGGTGATCGTCTCCGGCTCTGATCGTGGTGATAGTGAGGGGTTCTTGACCTTTCCCGGCGGAGAGCCAAAAGGTACTCTAGTGGATTACTCGTGGCTTGTGTGATCCTCATCTTGTGTTGGTTTTGCGGCACCCTACTAAGGGTTTGGCGTGTGATGTCAATTGGCGTGTGAACCTCTAAGTGAGTGAATCATCACAACAAGGACTAGCTTGCCGGCAAGCAAGTGAACCTCGGTAAAAAAATTATTGTGTCACTCATTTGATTCTGAGGTGATTAGTCGTCATTGGTATTCATTCTTGTGATTGATTAACTCCTTTGGTGATTGGCTCATTCCTCTACACGGTGGTATAATAATTCATCCTTCCTGTGTACTTACATTTGTTAGTGTAGCTTGGTCCTTTAGTGTAACTAGTTTTGAAGGCAAGCAATAGTCAAGTCTAGTGGTTAGTGAGGCTCTTTAGTTAGTCTTTGAGAACTCACTAACTTAATTTAGTGACATAACATTTGTGTGCTTAGTGATCATAGTCACTAGAACTGTGGTAGGTGGCTTGCTCTTTTAGTAGGCTAGCGTAATACTCACTTCGCCGTTTAATTGTCTAACATATTTATTAAGTGTTGTTGTAGAATCTTTCAATAGGCTAATCACTCCCCTCTAGCCATTATGACCTTTCAGGGTGCTCGTCACTGGCGAAGAGACAAACAAAAGCCCCAGCAACGGGCTTAGAGAGGCAGCGGCCAACTAGTCGTCAAAGAGCAAGAGGGGAGCGAGAAACATAGACAGAACGAGGGAAAAGGGATGCAGTGGACGGAATGGGTATGCTGGTTAATAGGTTATGCATCAACGATGCAAAAAACCCCGCACGGGCTTTCTTGTGGGCCGTCTTTTTTTACAATTTCTTTAAAAATTTCTATTTTTATTTTTCTTTTTCTCCCATTTAATTTTTTATTCTTGTTGATTTCATATCTATTCTGTTCATTGGACACTATCAATGACTAGTACAACATTTGTTTTAAACAACTGAAATAATAATGATATTTATGAGAATATAGTACACTGTAAATAAGTAAACAAAACTTTTTATATTTTATTAAGGTTGAATATTTTTCTATTGAAGCTAGAAGCCATTTTGTCAAGAACATATACCAATTTCACAAACCAATAAGCTATAACAACATTTTTTCTAAAATACAAACAATTTTCTTTTAGTGACAATTTCCTAAGTGAATATTAAAATTTTTGTGTTAAACATGGAACAATAGCTCCTGCGAACCAAGAACATTGTTATTCCTCAATAAAAAATGGTATGGACTCATTAAAAAATTGTTTTCCATGCTCCAGCAATAACTAATAAAGAGCAATATCTCGTGAAAAAATTGAGTCTTCCTTGCACTCTCTTTTCATTCTACAATTACTTTCTAAGGATTTTTATGTTGTAACAAGGTTAAAGACTAGGTTGCAAAATACCTTTATGTGTTAGAATAGTCACACTTTATTAACTTAAATGAATTCTGCTAAGCGAGTGTTTATCATCCGCAAGACACGAAGAAAGTAGCGGTACATAGTGGCATTAAGTCCATAGAAAAACTCCAATCAAAAAACAAAGGTATACAAGTACAAGTTAAAAAGATAGGAATAGATATAGTCTAACCATCAAAACAATCATGCATTTAGAAAATTATTATACAAATAAAAATAATGCATAATTAATAAACTAAGAATGTTGCCACACTTACATGACAATAGTTGTGCTTTATGGAACAAATGTTTTTTTTCTATAGGTAGATTTTTTTTACTTATCCCTTTGTAGTAGAATATTTTCGGGGTTAGAAACAAGTAAATATTCTAGAGTAGAAAAAATAATATTTTATTAAAAGGAAAGAAATATTCTCATAGTAGAAAAAAATAGAGGGTGTGACCCATTTGCCTTCCTAGTATATTATGGATCGAAATATGAAATTTCTAGATAAATTGTGAGTATGCATAAGAATAATTATTGTACTTCAGACAATAGAATACTCTATATTTGGATATTTTGCATGAGAAATATCTAGGAAATAGATAAACGCGAACGGGATTCTACATGGAATACTCTAGATCTAGATATTTTGTATAATGAGAAATATCCTGGGAATAGATAAACATGAGATACATTCTAAAATATAGAAGGTTGCTAACATAAAGCCATAAATACTTATATATAGATTTGAGCATTCGTTCCATACGTACCAAGTCAACAAGTGAGTTATCAAAATTTATGAAAGTATCCATCATCATATTTAGTGTGAAAAACTTCAGTTATTTTAGAGTTTATAAGTGTGGATGAGTCTTATTTAGTAGATGTTAAAAGTTTGTTTATAATGAGTTAGATATGATTATGAATAAAATAAAAAGAGAACAATATTTTGCATACCCAATATCATAATATTGCGTCTGCCACCGCTGGTAGAGGTGACAAAATATTCTCTTACATGAAGTCAGTTGAGGTAACACCAAATATTCTCTTACATGATAGATGAAGTCAGGTAACACAATATTATCTTACACAACATTCGCTGATAAGTTTAGATTGTACCTGAACCAAACTTTCTTCCTTAAACCTGTTCCATCCTATGCCCCCAAGTTTATGATACACATCCATGGGCTAGCCTATCATACTTTCGATCTACGTTGTACTCTCTATAACAGCTACACTACACTTATCACTCTATGGCTTTAGCAAGATCTGTTAGCTTCACGTTCCATGGTTGATAGAGCTCATTTAGATGCAGCTATGCCGGAATTGTACCCCCTCCCAGAATTGTACAAGCAAGACAAAGAAAGTTTTATGCTACTGGCACAATTGCTTATAAACTTTTTTTCTAGTGATCTAATCAGTATGACTAGGATCACATGTATGCATCTAACCTTAGAAACTAGATGATAAAATCCAAAGCACATGAACAATGCATAGCACAATCAGAGGTTATAAGATCGCAAGAATATAGTTCAAATAGTAAAATGGTACATGTAGATGTCATCATGATTATACCTCGAAGGCTAATCTAGCAGATGCTTGGAGCTTCGGACGATCAACCACATAAGGAGATGACTAATGGGATGGGATGAATCCTTGTACCTAGATGAAGTAAACTGCGGTGGTTGTATCGACTGGGGTGTCGGGCCAATCTTGGCCCACTAAGCTTGCCCTAGGTGCTCGTGGACCCTGGAGTCTGGCTAGATTATTCAATGCTTCTTTACATTGTTTATTCTTGATTTTGCAACATAGACAGAAATAGAAGTTGCTTGTAAAATCATAGTTTTAGGGGTTAGTTAATGGTATAGCATACAATTTAAGTACATATATAAAGAGAAATTAGCGAAAAAATTACTATAAATAATGCCAATAGTAATTAAGTAAGGCCTCCTTTGGAATGGAGGACAAACATAGAAAATTTGGAGGATTCCATCCCTAGAGGAAAAATTCCTATGAGGTCCCTAGAGGGTTCCTCTATTTCTCCTTCAGTCAATAGGGGGCCTAAACATGAGGTCCAACCTTATTGTTTTGCTTTATATGTTTTTTCCAATGTTGCTTTCAAAAGCTTCTTTCTAAATATACTTCCCTTATTAGTTCTAAATCCTAAAAGATTTGAAGCGTTACAACATTTAATCCAACAATTTTCCTATTCGTGTATTTCAATAATTTTTGTTCAAAACAAAGCCTAAGGCCCCCCTTTAGAACATAGGATTTTGAAGGAATTTGTAGGATTGTAAACCTATAGGAATTTTTCTTATGTGGCCATTTGGAACAAAGGATCGAGCATCCTTAAATCCTACAAAATTCATTTGGAATGGTTCAGTTGTTGGTGTATTGGGCCCCGAGTATCCTCGTCACCTAGAGATAAGCTCGACCTGGATGAGATAGACCGAGCCTGTTACTAAAAAGGTCCAAATAGGATAAACTGGACAGAGTACATCAACTACTTAGAAGATAAGATGTGACTAGGTATACTTGGAAGCCAAGCACGTAATTTTGATCTACTCATATTCAATAGGATTTCCCTGTAATAAACATGAAAACCATAGATCTTGGTCATTCTGCATTCCATATGTAACTTTTCTTCCCATGCTATAAGGGGAGATAGGGACAACCCATTAGCAGATGGATTCATCCAAGCTACCCGTAGCTTAGAACCCTCAATAAATCTATCACCATCCCTGTAAAACCGGGCATACGACGCAAGAGAAGCATTCTCCACACAACGTAGGGTATGTCTCATGTGCTATCTCTCTAACTCCATACGCACCCAACGTTGATCTACTAGTCGCACAGAAAACCTTATGACATCGAGTCCATATGAATTTTAGAGGATACCTAACATGGTCCGACCTCTTGGAAACTTTCTTTTGTGTATATCTCTCTTCTAATTCATGTGTTTGTGCTATGTTGTATTCAAATGCTTCATTAGAAGATTTTCTATATTTCCAATTCCTGTTGGATTGCAAGTGAATGCAACCTTAATTCTATGTTATTTTTCTATTCATGTGTTTTAGATATATACTAGCAAACATGCCCGTGCGTTGCAACGAGATTTCTATCATATGTCATCAGTTCTAATATGTTTTGAAATTGCATGAGTACCCGTGGTTGGGACATGTGGTATCTAAATTGCATGAGTATAGCTAATGAGTTTGTGTCACCGACAGGACACTAATATAATTAGGTCTCTAATTTTATTTATCACATACTACTACTTTTAATAAACCTGGCTGGCTAGAACTCTTATGCTAAGAAAAGTTGAGTGACACACAAATAGGCAGAGAGTGTGTGAAGGACTAAAATCTGGAGGACGAAATTTGCATTATTTATTATTATATATGGTTGCGCGTTACGACAGGAGAAAAAAGCTATCAAATGTTCGTACTATTTAACTTTTTGAGTTGGATCATCAGTTAATCTAGGTTTTATAATATAGATAAGTTTTATTTCTAATCATAACTTACATCAATGAGAATTTTTGTTTCTTAACTGTTCAAAGACCAATAAAATTGTATTTACTATTTTTTTAATGTTTGTGAGATTCATGGGCTTAACACGGACACGAACAGACTATTTACTGAGCTAATGAGAGGACAGTTGAAGCGAAAAACACAGAAAAAAACGACTGAATGATATCGAGGAAAACAGAGAAAAAAATAAAAGGACACATTATTTTATTTTATATATTGTTGCGCATTACAACCGGAGAATAAAAGATATCAAATGTTTCTATTATTTAACTGTCTGATTACCTGGATCATCGGTTAATCTAGGTTTCATAATATAGATAATTTTTGTTTCTAATCATAACTTGCATCATTGAGGATTTTCTTAACTGTTCAAAGACCCATAACATTGTATTTATTTTTTGTTTTTAATGTTTGTGAGATTTATAGGGTTAACACGGACGGAAACAGATTGTATACTGAGCTATCGAGAGGGCGGTTAAAGCGAAAAGCACAAAAAAAAACGACAGAACGATGTCGAGAAAACAGAGAAAAAATAAAAGGACCAAACAAAAAAAACTCTTCTTAATCTAATATTATGGGAGGAATAGGGATAGTTATAGATTACTTCATAAAGAAATAAGCCACCAGATACAAACCTTTTTTTTATTCACACCAGATGCAAACTCACCGCACGGATGAGCTCGGTTTCTGTTGCTTAGATTGATCGACAGGGATAGAATGGACTCCGTTAACTCAGAGAACTCTGCGTTAAATCACAGCGGGCACCACCTGACATCTTCTTATCTAGTATTTCTTTTCTCTTTTTCATGTGCATTAGACTGTCCGCAGTGGGTACTCTAAAACGATACTCTAAAGCTTTAGAGCATAAATATAGAGTAAAAACGCTGTACTGAGTATTCTAAAACGATTAACTGTCCTTTCTCTCGCTCTATATTTAGAGTGGTACTGTGCTTACTCTATATTCTATAGTGACGGCCCCACTAGCTAAACAAAGAAAAAAAATGCTATAACTCACAAACCAAAAATCCAAATTAAATTTCGATTTCACCATTAAATTCGTCTCAATAAATCCTTCAAAACTAATCACATATGGATATATTTAGATAAAGTGACAAGTGGGTCCCACGGTGGATAGAGTGGATAGAGATGATATAGAGGATGGATGGGTGCGAAAGAATTAAGTATAGAGGAGAGAATCTTGCTGACTACGCCGTACATATAGAGTTACAGTACATGAGTGCGGGTAGTCTGGGCTTCTCCCGAGCCGTACTCTCCTAGGATGGAGAACTCGCCGTCGCCTGCCCCGTGCTCCACTCCCGGTGCCGCTGCTCATCCTCCCCGGCCTTTCCACGTTGAGCCGCGACCTCCTCGCCTGTGCGCCGCCAAGCCACCGCTAGCGCACACCTCCCCGAGCCGCATCCATGGAGGTTGCCAGTGCTGCGCCATGGAGGTCGCCTCCCTCAGCCATGGCGTCGCATACAGGCAGTAGAAGAACGGCAGAGGAGGTAGGAGAAGCGCTGGCGGAGCGCGACGGGTCGGATGAGGACGACTCCATCCACTTGATTTTGAGGGACGGTTCGGCCACGAATATCACAAGATGTCCTTTTCAATTCTTTCTTTGATTTTGTTGATTCGATTCTTTCTCTGATTTCGTCTTGGATCGATTTGTGTATGGATAGAGAAGGAATCGATTTTCGTTGATTTTTAGTGATTCCTGTGGAGGTCGGCAGAAAAAGCAACAAATTTATTAATTTGATTTTATATAAGTTCGTCTTTCTAGAATTAGTCTGATGTAGGTTTGGATTTGGATCTATGTGCTGATTTTGATTCAGAGTTGGTTTGGTTCCTTGCCTTGCTTGCAGATTTGGAAAAAAAACTTCATTATAGATTTGGGGGACCGGAGGAAGTCCAGTTGATTTCGGAGCAGAGATTGTTACGGAGTGGGGAGAGGCTAGAAGAAAAAATCAACCGGAGTTACTCTGACGGGAGAGCCGGATGAAACCAAATTCAGTGGGCGAGAAACGTTGACTCATTATTAGGTATAGATTCTGTGAGGTTTTGTGAGCAATAATTCCGTGGCCACCCGCCTGATTACTACGTCTTGGATGCAAATGCTTCCTGTAACAAATGCAACGCATGTTGTCTCCGTAGGTACCAGTCGAATAGTCGATCGCGAGGCCCGCCCTATTTGTCTTCCACATGAAGGAAAGTGGGCGAATCCGCGCCTGACTCTAGGGCAGTGACTCCCATCAGAGGTGGAGACTAGTCCTGTTCCTGTTCCCGGGCTACTGTTGCAGCGTGCGGCGTGGATATCCTCTCCTCAGCAAGCAAACTCGAACAGTTCTCGTGGTCGCCTGAAACAAAGGCGTGGTCGATCTTTTAATAAACAGACAACTTTGCTGGTAGTAGACTTGTCACGCTGAGCTACTAGCCCCGGCCCACGGTGGGGGGGGGGGGGACAACAAACACTGCACTGCTAGCCGCAACTCAACAGCTAGAGTAGTACTGTACGTACCGAGTCGCCAGCCTCTGACGAAACAAGTCGAAAGAGTCGCCACGACCACCCACGCCACGCCTTACGCCTACCGAGAAAGGCATGTGGAGCTACGAATGCCGACCGGGGTGGATGGGGCGTGCAGTGGGCTTTTCGGCGTTGGGTCCTCCGTCCTCGTCGCATAGATTGCGGTGACTCGAGCATAGTAGTGCTCCGGCCGCCTGGGCCAGGTCAGGCGAGAACGAGGTGCGCGGTTGAAAATGCTGTCCCAGGTGCCCGGGTGGCCGCGGGTAAGGCCCTGTTTGGTTACGACTCGTTAAAGTTTAACTCCCATCACATTACATCAATGTTACGGTAAATGTATGAAGTACTAAATGTAGACTAATTGCATGTATGTTGACACATATTAGGAGTAATTTACGAGACGAATCTATTAAACTTAATTAGTCTAAAATTAGAAACTTTTTTATCAAATAAGACGAAAGTGCTACAATATTTGTTAAACTTTAACACCCAAACCAAACACCCCCTAAGCCCTCACCTGTCACCAGGACGAAAGCAAGATGATGCGAGCAGTGACAAGCTGCGAACACACGGAACTCAGGCCGTACGTGTCGTATGGAAACCTGCCCGTTGGGATAACATACGCCGAATGTCCACGTCAGTATCAGGCTAGTATGCTATCAGCAAGGAGATGGGAGGGAGCTGGAGGACTTCTGTTACGAGCAAGGCGCATCGATCTGTTACGAGCGTGAGCCGCGAGCGCACGTACTTTGCCTCCTGCGGCGGCTCTGCCAGTTCGTTATGGCTGTTCGCCAGCGGGCGGGCGGGCATTGATGAGCCCCGATCATGCGTCGCCGTCGCCGTACCGGATCGTAACCATCGGCCGGGCTGCCGCATTGAATTCGACCAACATGCCGGGATGGGCCTTGGAACTTTCCTCGATCCCCCAGCTTCCTCCATGGGAATTCTGAATTGAATGGTGGCCCTAGATCTACGGCGGATGGATGGGTCAAAAACCTTCCAGCCATACAGGCGTACGTAAGTGTAACCTCCGATCCGTGGAACTGAAGTTGCCTTGTTTGATCGATCGGAAGTCGCGACGTTGCGATTCAGACAGAATTCACCGGGGACGGAAGCTGGGCCACCGCGCGCGGGTGGGGCGCACAGATCGCTGTTGGCGCGCGGCCGAACACACACTGGGCAGTGGGCCCTAGTGCGCACGGGATGGCGCCACATGCCGAGCGGCCGCATTTGCGGGCGCCCAGGCCTTCCCCTCCCCAAGTGCCAAGTCGGCATGCAGGCGGCCAAACCCCGGCAGGGCAGCATCCCTTCGCCGGTTCGCCCTTCGGTTCGACTCGGGTTGTATCCCAGCTGCTGCTGGCCTGGGCCCTGTTAAGATCCCAAATTTTTCCCCAAATTCCACTATGCAAAAAGAAGATTCTCCATCACATCACAATACCGGCACATGCATGGAGTACTAAATGTAGATGGAATTAAAAACTAATTACACAGTTTAGTTGTACTTTGCGAGACGAATCTTTTGAGCCTAATTAGTCAATGTTTAGACAAAAATTCACAAATACAAACGAAATGCTACAGTGTAAAAGAATGTACTGTGCAGAATTTGGAAGGCCCAAATCAGGCCAACTAAACACGGCCCTGCTGCCGCTGCTCGCTCGGGGCCCAAGAAGATCAGACAGGTGAAAACTGAGAAGTCGAAAAGGAGTCTGGCCGTCTTCCCGGACAGCAGCAGTAGCCACTCCCAGAATCTAGAACTACTCCTAGGCTACTAGTACTAGCTAGGAGTCCTCGCATGCATTTTCATTTCATGTACGGTCCGCATATGTAGAAGCGTTATGTGTACAGTATTGTATATTGTAGGAACTCCGATCGACTACCGTTAATTGCTGACTAGTAGAGAATACGAGTAGTACACGTACAACTACACACGGCGTGGCTTTCCGACGGGGCGATCGAGATCGAACAGGAGCAGGCAGGTATGTCGGCACGTGGGTGCGTGCTCCGGCCGGCGGTCAGGACTCGCTCGACCGACCCCCGGCCCGACCCCGATCTTGATCCCAAATTCGCAGCTGCTACACTACACGCCGCGCTGCTATAGCACGGTGGTTGGCAACATGCATTTCGCGTCCAGGTACGGTGGTCACCCACACACGCGACCCAGATGGCGGCTAGCTAGCTTCGAAACCAAGGGAGGGGGAGCCCCTGCGGGCGTGGGGATGAAACTGTAACAGTGGAGCTGGTGCTGCACCGGCCGGCCGCGCCGTCGCCGCTGCCGGACTTCAGAGCCTACAGGAACACACCAGTACGTTAATCCGGCCAACCGCGCTAAGCTAGGCACTTGCGCTTACAATGATCCACGTAAAATATTAATTACTCCTAACTACCTAGTTCAAATCACTGTGGTGACCTTGCTTGACGGGTTCAATGGATAGATGGCCCTGGTTAGTGGCAGGGGCGGATTTGGGCCCCGGGCTGCCCGGGCTGCAGCCCGGGGCGAGGCCCAGTAGCTGTGGGAATATGTTTCACAAAAAACACGTAAAATGGCCTGGCAGCCCAATAGCCCCCCTGGCAGGAATACAGCCTAGCTAGCTTGAATCCCAGCCCTGGCCGCAGCCCGTAGAAGTGAGCAGCGCGACTTGGCCTGCTCGGCTTTCTACCTCTGCGCGTCATTCCCTGCCCCCGCCTCCCCGACTCTTCGACTGCTCGCGAAGTAGCGATCTCAAGTCACGACGCCGCGACGGTACTGCACGTCTGCATGCAGGACGACGCCTGCTCAATCTCCGACTCCGGCCTCTGCGCCCTTCCCCGTCTCCCCACCGGCTGCGGCCCATGCCGGATCACCCCCTCCCGCGGTCCTGCCGTGCCGGCCGCCCGGCTGCCCCTGCAGCCCTGCAGGTGAGAACAGCGGTCACCACTATCTAATTCCCTAATTCCCTATACTGTCTGCAACATTTGATAATTCTTATTTCTTAATTCATATCCAATGTCTTAGGATGGAAAGATACTAAGTAGGGTTGAGCAGAAAAGACCACGGATTAAACTTGATTTGAGAGATGCAACAGCAACAATTGAAAGAGCCTTCTCCACTATGATATTATCAAGACCGAACTGAGGAATAAAATGAATCATGATCGCATGAATAATAGCATGATATGCTATATTGAGCGGGATTTGTTTGCATCCATTGAAGATGAAAATTTTTTGAAGCACTTTCAAGGCTTAAGAAACCGTAAGATAAATTTGCCACGTGAGGGTCCGGGGTGTGTATTGTTTTAGTACATTTCATTTTATAATGCTATATTGATATATGAAGAAGTATGACATTTTTAAAATTATGTAGCATTGAGCGTGGTGGTTCAAGTAGTGTGAATTCGTGAAGATGGAAGACATCAGACATAGATTTTTTTTATTATGGAAGGCTCTTTGTATTTGGTACTTTTCTATCCTCGTCATAGTTCCATGTATTTTTGAGCACTTTGAATCGATATCAATCTTTGCTATATCTATTAGAATAATGTGTATAGTGAGCAAATTTTTTTTGCCTTATGTTATTTAGCCCCCCCTGTGATCTGTTTCTGGATCCGCCACTGGTTAGTGGGCTAAGTGCATGTGTTTGACCTAATTTTCCTCGGTGTCTTGCATTCTACTCTAAGTCCCCACTTCCATGCACTGTTCGTACGTGGACTTAGGCCCGTTCAGTTCCCAGAAAATTTTACAAAATTTTTCAGATTCTCCGTCACATCGAATCTTTGGACACATGCATTAAGCATTAAATATAGATAAAAAAATAAAACTAATTACACAGTTCAGACGAAATGAACGAGACGAATCTTTTAAGCTTAATTAGACCATGATTGGACACTAATTGTCAAATAACAACGAAAAGTGCTACAGTGCCATTTTACCCAAAATTTGGCAACTAAACTGGCCCTTAGTGAGCGACAGAGACGGTTCTCCTTCTGCGGATCTTTTCAAAATCAGAGCATCTAAGTAGCATGTACAGTCCTGCATGTTAGCATTGCACAAGATATCACTTAGCCATCAAGGTGTTGTTTCAGTTTGAACAATGGGGGGTGGCGCTGGACCATACGATGTACCATAACTCCAGGTGTTTAGTTTCATGAATATAGTTTAGTTGAATACATCGTCATCTTACTTTTCATAACAAAATTATTCAATGTAATCATAAATAATGTGTTAAAGATGCTTATAGAGGCAATCCCTCGATAAATGACTATCCCGACTACATTGAGGTTCCCCAAATGAAAAACAACTCATGATTCAATTTGTTCAAACAATATTACTATGGTTAGACTCTCCCCGCCTCGTCGCAGTGGCAAGCTCGCGGCCAAGAGCAGGCACCGGGCTTCCAACTCGGTTATACAGGCGCAGAACGCGATGATGACGAAGTGGGGAATTCGTGAACAACTACAGCAGCACTTGGCCGACGATAATGCCGAGTTCGATGAGTACATGGCGTTGTTGGGTGGTCCGCTCTCGGCGTCTAAGCGCGAGGCAATTAGGACGCTCTTCCCTGCGGGCTCGGCAATCGACAATGTCCAATGGGTCGATGGGGTGGATCTTGAGGTGTGATCGCCACTGTTACTCCCTACAAGGTCGCTCTTTTTTTTAGGAGTTCATGCTAGTCGGCTGGTCGCTTTGGAAGGAGCAGAGCAAAAGGACCTTTAGAAGTGTGAGCTATAGTGCGCGCGACTTGTCGCTGCTCTTCCTGCCCAGGCTGGCTATGACCACCTGCTGTCGCTGCTACCGATTGTGTTTTAGTCGTCTTAGCGGTTGGGACTCTGCCCTCCATGTCCGTTTTGTTTTCGGTTTTCTTCTTGTTTTTCCCCGCTCCGATCCTAGGTAACCTTTGGTTGCCTCGAGTCGAGTGGTTTGTTGCTTCCTCGGTGTTGTCTACTTCCTCTTAATGAAATACGTGCTACACGTCATGTTTGCGAAAAAATAATATGGTTAGAGATGCAGCATATATCTTATCGTACTGTTATTAATTGGCTCTACCCTTTTTAAACATCTATGTTAGTTTTCTAATCATTATTGAATATTGAAAATAGTAGTTATATCTAACTTGTGTCTAAATCACCCACCTTTTCCATTATAAAATCTTAACCCAAAGTATCACAATGCTAGCTAGCACATTTTAGACCATTCACATTAACCCTCACATGAAACATGGTAAAAAAAATAGAGAAACACTAAAAATTCTCACAAAATGCCAAACATCCTAACATCCATTTGGTGTGCTAATCATCAATGAAAACAATAGCTGGTTCTAACATATTTATAAATTACTCATATTTGCCATTATGTAAGTTAATCTAAAGTACGGTCAAATTAATATCTACTTTGAATTACCGATATGTATTATGGGAATATAAATCCAAAGTACCCCAGTACCTGCTTTTAAAATTGCACAAATTTTTTATTTGAATATTTAACTCAAAGTACCCCAAGTACACTTGTTATTATAAAAATTCAACATAAGCCCCCACAATTATGTGGTGACGTCTAGAAGCCAAACTTAGAAGCAAAAGAAGAATTATGCCACAGATTGGCCCTACATGTATAAAGAATATAGTGAACATGAGGGGTACAAAGAAATTTAAAAAAAAACTTTGCTCAAGGTTCAATAGATAAATATAATTATGAAACATGACAAAAATATGAAAAATAATCACCTCTAAATCCTAAACCAAAACCGTTTCATGAAGTTCTGTTATCCATGTTTTTTAAAAAAATAAAAAGAAAATATCTTCGAAGTATATTTTCTCCTTAATTTGATTTCTCCTATACTATATATTGACAATGTAACAAAATCAACATCAACATAAAATCAATTTAAATACAAATCTATTCATGCAACCTTCGTATACAAAACACAAATATAATTTGACTAATGTTTTTAAAATTTTTGTAAAGTTTGAGTTTTTCAAAATAAAATGTGCATTACATTATGGATAGAGGGAGAGTATATCTTACTCCCACATTAATTAGGTTTAAGATATTTCAGAGAGCGCAAAGCCATCCAATTTTAAATTAGCCTACAATATATTCACCAATGCTTTGTATATGTTGTTGGAAAAGAGTAGTATCTGTAGATCCATATGAAATGATATAATTATATTTATGTGTAAACATACATTTTTTCATAAAATAAAGCTCCACGGTTCGTGAGGACAAGGGGACAACGATGTTGGCTTAAAAATGTTATGATTTTAGGACTTGTTGAAGTTCATCCAACATTTGCCTTGCCACACAATAGTACAACATAGTTATAGATATATACATGCACACCGTCATATCACGAACTCATAATGTGGCATCAATCATTCACTAGATATCAATTATAAATATATGATTCTTTGTTTTAGAAGAAACAAACAAGAGTATATACGAATGTCCTTGAATATTCCTTGCCAAGAAAAATAATATCCTTGAATAGTTCAAATATAATTTAAAGACATACGTACGTATCTTTTTTAAAAAAGGAAAAAAAATCAAATTTTGTTGTTATTCAGAGTCACTTTAAGTTCCAAATTGCACTTCAATTCATTGGTGTGGTAAACTGTGTGATTACATTTTGCAGCAATAATTCTGCTATAAGAGAACATTGTGGTATTACTGCTAATGTACATCCTGGAACTCTCTGCTACCCAGCTCTGGTACCCAGCTATTTCCAGAAACTGAATTTTCCACCACCAGAAAGCACCAACACGCAGAGGTAAAGTGCAAGAATGCACGAAAGAGGTATACTAGTGCTGGAGCGCTCAAAAAGAGAACTGAGACGAAAACTAAGCATATAGTAGTAGGCTTGTAGTCCAGATGCATGCATATGCTATACCGATCTCTCCTCTCCTCGCCTAGCTCTTCACCTCTCGCATAAATGAACAAGTGCAAGGAGCTGCATGTTTAGGTCGAGGCTGCTATGGACAGGGGCGGATTTGGGCCCCGGGCTGCCCGGGCTGCAGCCCGGGGCGAGGCCCAGTAGCTGTGGGAATATGTTTCACAAAAAACACGTAAAATGGCCTGGCAGCCCAATAGCCCCCCTGGCAGGAATACAGCCTAGCTAGCTTGAATCCCAGCCCTGGCCGCAGCCCGTAGAAGTGAGCAGCGCGACTTGGCCTGCTCGGCTTTCTACCTCTGCGCGTCATTCCCTGCCCCCGCCTCCCCGACTCTTCGACTGCTCGCGAAGTAGCGATCTCAAGTCACGACGCCGCGACGGTACTGCACGTCTGCATGCAGGACGACGCCTGCTCAATCTCCGACTCCGGCCTCTGCGCCCTTCCCCGTCTCCCCACCGGCTGCGGCCCATGCCGGATCACCCCCTCCCGCGGTCCTGCCGTGCCGGCCGCCCGGCTGCCCCTGCAGCCCTGCAGGTGAGAACAGCGGTCACCACTATCTAATTCCCTAATTCCCTATACTGTCTGCAACATTTGATAATTCTTATTTCTTAATTCATATCCAATGTCTTAGGATGGAAAGATACTAAGTAGGGTTGAGCAGAAAAGACCACGGATTAAACTTGATTTGAGAGATGCAACAGCAACAATTGAAAGAGCCTTCTCCACTATGATATTATCAAGACCGAACTGAGGAATAAAATGAATCATGATCGCATGAATAATAGCATGATATGCTATATTGAGCGGGATTTGTTTGCATCCATTGAAGATGAAAATTTTTTGAAGCACTTTCAAGGCTTAAGAAACCGTAAGATAAATTTGCCACGTGAGGGTCCGGGGTGTGTATTGTTTTAGTACATTTCATTTTATAATGCTATATTGATATATGAAGAAGTATGACATTTTTAAAATTATGTAGCATTGAGCGTGGTGGTTCAAGTAGTGTGAATTCGTGAAGATGGAAGACATCAGACATAGATTTTTTTTATTATGGAAGGCTCTTTGTATTTGGTACTTTTCTATCCTCGTCATAGTTCCATGTATTTTTGAGCACTTTGAATCGATATCAATCTTTGCTATATCTATTAGAATAATGTGTATAGTGAGCAAATTTTTTTTGCCTTATGTTATTTAGCCCCCCCTGTGATCTGTTTCTGGATCCGCCACTGGCTATGGAGTAAGTTGAAAGGCCAAGCCTTGGACATCCCCAATCGTATCCATGCATTTGTAGCATCTATGAAAGAGATGCGCACGTAGAAGTTAAGGAAGCCATTGCGCCACAAGGTACATAGATATATGGAGGATGCACAGCAACTACACTCCCATGCAACTAACAATGAGCTATCCCCCTGTAGTGCCATGAGGGCGAGGCAAGGACAGCATGCAGACAAAGTTGAGACCACAGCCCAGAAAATAGATACCATAAAAAAGGCAGATTGGGACATGTAGGTGATATAGTTACAATTACAAATAAGCAAAGCAACTTGACGAGTCAAAGACTTTGGCAAAACTAGTGTTTAATAGCCTCTATGTTAGATCAGCATAATGTAGTCGCAGTAATCTGATATAGAGTAGTACTACTTCGTTAGAGTACATACATACTACTATAGAAATACGAGAGAACTTTCCTTAAAGTTCGTGTACTGTGTTACTTTATCTGTAGTTATCAAAGTTCGAAGCAATGATGTGAATCATGGGAACAAGAGCATGCACGCATAATCCTAGCTTATCCACACATTGTTAGGTTGATACTGCTATCAAGGAACTAACAACTAGAGTACTATACTACAGCCTACATGCATTCTTTGGCATTTGGTATATAGCAGAGACCCCAACGCAGCATATCGTAATATACTCCCTTCGATCAGCACATTGAGGCAGTACGTACAGTTGTTTAATACAATTGCCCAGTGCATCAATAGAGTGATGAAACAAATATTCCTCCTGCCCTCGTCCCTAGGAGAATGTTTTTTTGTGGGGCCACCAAACTACTCATCTCTCCAACAAGAGAACAAGTACTACTGCTTGGCATGGAGCCATGGACGCATGGTGACTGAAGAAGTGAAGAGCTTGTGTGCCATACTGCCATTGCAGTACACACACAGTACAGGCCATGGACAAGGAAATGCATGGTGTGGTACACAGGTACAGGCTGGTTGGAAGTATCATTGGGTGACAACTTTTTGGTGTGGGCAGGTGAACAACAAAAACAAACGAGTAAAAAGTTTGCATGAAAGCCTGAGGGACGGAGGGAGATCTCAGAAAGATGCAATATGAGGGGTAGCGTTGTACCTTTGGGCCTGTTTAGTTGGGCAAATTTTTTGGGTTCCGCTAGCACTTTTCGTTTTATTTGACAATTTATGTTTAATCATAGACTAATTAGGCTCAAAAGATTTGTCTCGTGATTTACAACTAAACTGTGTAATTAGTTTTTTCTTTCGTCTACATTTAATACTCCATGCATGTGCCGTGGGTTTCTTTTTGGGAACTAATGCCTTGTTCACTTCTCCATCCCAACCCAAAATATTTCCTCTTTCACCCATCACATCAAATCTTTCGACGCATGCATGGAGCATTAAATGTAGGTAAAAAAGATAACTAATTGCATAGTTTGTCTGTAAATGTCGGAACGAATCTTTTGAGCCTAGTTAGTCCATAATTGGACAAATTTTACCAAATAACAACGAAAGATGCTACAGCACCCTAAACAGGCTCAAAGGTGGTACAAGGCCGTGCCGTGTTTAGTTTCCCGATTCGGGTGCAGCAAAAACACTGTAGCACAATGTGCGTTACTGTAGCATTTTGTTTTTATTTGGTAAAAATTGTCCAAACATAGACTAATTAGGCTCAAAACGTTCGTCTCGTAAAGTACAACAAAACTGTGTAATTAGTTTTTGATTTCATCTACATTTAGTACTCCATACATGTGTCGGTATTTTGATGTGATGGGAAATCTTCTTTTTGCATATTAGAATTTAGGAAAATATTTAAGATCTAAACAGGCCCCAAATGGCCTGCGCAGGCACTTACAGATGGCCCAACATATGATATAATAATACCTATATAGGAGTACATGTGGAGAAAGAGAGGGTAAAGTTTCTTTAGGCAGTGGGGTGTTTGTCATACGTACATATTCTCCTGCTCCATCTCCATGCGGCCATGCCTTCTCATGCTGCTCCATCCTGACCTCCTCCTCCTCCTCCCTCACCCTCTCTGGCTCTCTCTCTCTCCTCCCTCGCTAGTGCCTTTCATGGCTGGAAGATTCTTGGGTTTGGGAAGATGGTGAGACATGACATCTCAGAGCTAGCCCTGCTACAAGAAAAAGGAGCGCAGGCAGAGGTGACAGATAGAAAGACAAAGCTTGCAAAAGTAGAGAAACTAGGGCACCGTTTAGATACCAAAAATTTTACCAAAATTTTCAGATTTCTCGTCACATCAAATCTTTGAACACATGCATAAAACATTAAATATAGATAAAAAATAAAACTAATTACACATTTTAGACGAAATGGACGAGACAAATCTTTTAAACCTAATTAGACCATAATTAGACAATATTTACCAAATAACAACGAAACTGCTACAGTAGCGTTTCGCCAAAAATTTTGCCAACTAAACAGCCCTAGCATCAGATATACAGTATAACACTGTGAATACCAATAAAATATACATTACATGCGCTCAAAAACAACCTTTGTTCACATAAAAAGTACTTATACTACTATTATATATGAACCTACATCATAATTAAAGTAGCAAGTCAAAAACAAAATGAATCTCTCTAATAATTTGGATGAATACACAAACTTGTTGCAAGTCCCCTTGAAATTAAAGATCTAATTAACTCTACACCAGTAGCTTCAAAGTTCACACACTGCACCCGTTGTTGTTACCAACCAAACACACTGATTCACTAAACCTTGTGTCAGTGTGTGGCGTGAACACACTGATGTACCATCTAACTTGAAGCCGGCCTAAAAACATGCTTTCCAAGCCCCGGTGCTACAGTGAAGCAGCTACCATGGCAGATCAAGTGAAAGATCAGGAATGAGAGAGACACCAGGAAATGTCGATCAAGCTATGTATCATGACCCCTGAATTTTTTGTACTCTCTGGTGTGTTAGAGCCCCAATTAAAGTCGATGGTCAGCAAAATACACATGAACTCGCGACGGCGACGGCGACGGCAAGAAGACGAAGAACACCGCCAGGAACCAACACCGATGCCAACCTCTTATTGAACCCTTGTCTCTTCTACTGCATGCCTATGTCTCCAGTCGCCCACGCACGCTCGCACGGAGGCTTTGCATGAGCCATGCATGGCGCCGCCCCCGTGCATGTCTCTCCATTACCAAGAAGGGCCACTGCCGCCGATCATGCCGCTCCAGAACCCCGGCGTGTCGTGCCCGGCACCGGGGCCACCGTCGCCGCCTCCGCCTTGCTCCTTGTTGTGGTCGAACTGATTATGGCTGCTATTTCCATCGCCGGCGCCACCTGTTGCACCACCGGCCACACCACCACCTCCAGAGCTAACCGGCGGCTTCAAGTCCTCGAAGGGGAACAGTAACCTGCCCGCGTTCTCCGGCACGCCCTGTAGCCCCGCGCTGGAACCGTACCCCGCCGCGGCAGCACCGGACCCCGGCCCGTGCGCGTCCAGAGAGAACCCGAGCACGCTCTGAGACGGCGGCGGCGGCGTGCGGAACTCTCCGAGCGCGAACCCTGCCGCCGTGTAATCTCCTGGCATCTGCATCGGCACCTGCAGCGGCATGTAGCAGCCGGAGCTCCGCAAGAGCTCCATTGCCGAGAGCGCGCCGACCGCGGGCCCCGCGCCGCCGCCCCGGCCGTTGCTCGTCATCCCGCCGCCCGGGTTGCACACGTTGCTGCTCTCCAGGCTCGGGAACGCCGCGAACTCGGGGGCGTGCAGGCCACCGTGGTGCGGGAACGCCAGGTTGAGGTCGTGCGCGCCCTCGTGCGCCAGCTTCGGGTTCTTGGACGCCGCCCCCGCCGTGCTGGCCATGGACGAGCTCGTGACCGAGGCGGAGGTGGAGGCGGACGCGGACGCGGACGACGAGGAGCGCTTGTTCTTGCGGGAGCCGCCGCCCACGGGAACGTTGCGCAGGGATCCGCCCTCCGTCCAGTAGCGGCGGCACGTCTTGCAGAAGTAGCGTGGCTGCTGGAGGCTGTAGTTGTTGTAGTAGCAGAATTTGGTGTTGGTGGAGTTGCACCGCGGGCAGTTGAGCGCCTTCTCCTTCTGCGGCCGCGCGCGCCGCTCGGTGCTACCCGCGCCCGCCAGGGGCGCCGGCGCGCCACCGCGCAGGGCACCGCCAGGTGCCGACGACGGCGCCGGCGCCGGCGGGTTCGGATTCGAGCCTTGGCTCGGATTCGGGGCGCCTGCGTTGGCTGCCATCAGCATCTCTTCCATGGGCTTCACCAGCCCTAGGCCCTGATGAGGACACGCGCATGGTGCAGCAACAACACATCATTAGAACGCAGAGGATCAGCACCAAGTTAGTTAAAACAACCACAGCAAGAAGCAAGAACAAGTGAACAAAAATAGCATGTGTGGGCATCCAGAACTGCAGATGCAGCAGGGAAGGAGGGGGGAGCTGGATGTGGGGATGCTAGAATCTTTATGGCGCAACTAAGAACCAAACAAATGGACACAAAGACGGATTAGAGAGAGGAAAAAGAAAAAGGGAGAGGAAAGGTAAAGGTGATGAGGCAGGCCCCGGGAAGAAAAAGATGAAGAAAGAGAAAACACACCACACCACAGCACAAAACACACCTTTGCTGCTTGTGCTCTTGTAGGGTTGTGTGTTTCAGTACTACTGCTGCCGGCTTCTGCTTCTGCTACAGATCACCATGGGACGACATGGCTTCTCTTTTGATGCAACAAGGCGTGGCGAGCCGAGGAGAGAGAAGGAGACAAGCCATGGAGGAGGGGTAAAAAAAGGAGGATAAAAAGGACGATAGAGAGGAAAGGAGGATTAGAAAGGGAGGAAAAGAAAGGTGGTGGTGGTGTGTGTGCTGCTTTCAATCAACGATTAAAAGGGCCGAGCAGGTAGTAGCAGAGGATTAAAGCCACAAAGGCCTCACCTCCAAAGGCTACGGATGAGATAGATGCTGATGATGGTATGCATAGATCTACACGAAGGATATAAAGGAAGAACAGAACCCAAGAAGGAAGCATGAGAGATCATGGCCTGGTCTCATCAAATAAAGCGCAGCACGCACCAAGAACAAGGCGCGGAGAGGAAGATGAACACCAACAGGATCGAGAAAGAAGAAAAGCCAAAATTCTCACAGATGATGCATATGTCCGGGTCGGGTAGCTTAGATGCATGTGGTTGTGGTGCAGAGTTGATCTTTGTTTCGCAAGACAAATTTACCTGCTGCCAGTGGGCTGCATCCATGCAAGAACTCCAATTCCTTTGCTACCCCCACAATTCTTTGCTTCTTGGATGCAGGAGTGGTCCGAGGAGGGGAGAGTTGGAGAGGAGGGAGGGTGAAGAAGACGAGCCTCCGCTGGATTTCTTGAGCAAAGAGGAGGAAGAGAGAGAGTGCCCCCCCCTGTGGTTGGCTAGTGTGAGTGGGAATTATGCCTCCTCCCCCTCCCTCTCCACGCTCCTCACTCTTGCCCAATAGCCAATCTAGTAGTAGTAGTGGATTCTTTTTTAAAATATTTTTATGCACCTCTCAGCTGCTCTGCTCTCGTCGTCAGTGATGGGAAAAGAATTTGGAGCGCTGTGTTTGGCCTGCAGTTGTTGTGCTGTTGATAATAGGCAGCTGCCGAGAGCAGTTGCGTTCTTGCTCATGAGTCATGACTCGGGAGGTCCACAGCAGTCAACCGGCCGGATTCCACAGAGGAACACGGAGGAAGCCACCAAGGGAGGAAGCCCCTGGGAATGGCGGTTTGTGCTTTGTGGTGCGGAGGGCGGCGTGGCACGTGCGGCCAGCCCGGCTTCATTCCCTCCCTGGGCGTCACTGTTTAGTGCTGCTTTTCCCGTTCTCCCTTTTTCTTGGCACATGCGACATGGCGCCTGCTTCTTTCATATTTCCAACTTGAAATTGTAAATCTTTTTTGACATATAGTGTTTTACTATGTAAATATATATATAGCATATATCTAGACGTAAAAAAACTATATATGAAACGAAAAACAAATGATCCCATACCATTGGGCATGTACCACCTTTTATAAACTCTAAGAGCACCTCCGGTGTATGTAAGATTCGAACCGTTGTGGATGAAAATCGAACCGAGCACACTGTGACCATCGAACCAGGAACGTCAGATGTAAAAAAAATCGTCTCTTGCAGACGAGCCGAACCAAGAGGGATAAAATGGAGTTCTCAACAGCGGTACAATACCAGGCCATGAGCAGTAGACGTATCCGGAGCTGACACGCAGAGGGAGAAACAGAGGTAACAAATCCGAACGCTGATGCTCACATATTGGGTATCTGGGTGCTCTCAAGCCACAGTGAAAAACGATTTTCACACCGGAGGTGCTCTAATAATCATGAAGGCAAATTAGATCCTCTCAGTAGCCACGACTATGTTGCGTTCATCGTTCTAGTCCCTCTGTTGATCTTTACTATCCATTCCATTCTAAATTTTATAAGTCGTTCTGACTTTTCTAAATATATACACTTACAGTTTGGAATGGATGGAGAGTTTATTGATATGGGTTTTATCTTATTTTGTAGAGTTTTTTAAAACAAAATTTGTAGAGGTATTTTATGGTAGAAATAACAAATCATTATTATTGTTGAGGTAGGTGGACATTTCTTGCATAACCACCTAGCTAAAAAGGTGGTATACCATTGGTTGATTAGTCACACGATCATATCACATCTATAGTCGTTTCCGGATTTTTTTTTTCATGAATCGCATCGCCAAGTCAGTAGCACTGCGTACCGATGCGTGGACCAAATAAATGTTTTGAGGTTTTCAACATAGTTGAAAATAACTTTCTAAAATAAACAAATCGATTATCTGTGAAGGGCTCTTTTTTTTCCTAAAATGTCCTAGTCGAAATAAAGCAAGTTACGCGGTTGTTGCCAGAAAGACACACCTAAGCCGGCGACAAAGGGTGGCAGCCTGCCACGACACTCTGCTTGTGGTGACCCTTCGGCGTCCCAGGCGCCACACGGCGGTCCACCAAGTTCGGATGGGGCCACACAAGGGGTCATGGGGGGAGCCGATAGCACTTGTCGCTGACGCTGCCAGAGTAAACCGACGAGGGACATTAGCAGGGGTGCGCCTACCGACAACGTCGCCTCTTTTGCTACTACACATTGCTTCCTTGAGCCAGATCCGCTAGCATTAGCGTTGTGTGCGAGCGCGGGACCTCCCACATGGGTCGTCTCGTTTGACCCGATGTTGAAGGAGCTTGCCGCCTCGTTGAAGGAGCTTGCCACCTCGTAGTCGTGAGCCGGCCAATGAGAGCAGCAACACCTGTGTGTCTGCCTACTCAGGCGGCAGCCCTCAGGAGGTTGAAGCACCAGTGGTGGACACCTGTTCGCCCGCGACTGCTTCTCAGTGGACGACTCTCTGCTGTCGACAGTGCAAGGGCCGCCACAGCTCACGCCACCACGGGCGGGACCACCCGGCGTCGCAGATGACTGCACCACCCCCAGTGATGCGACGCCCACGCTAGGCAAAGCTGCCCGGTGTCTCGCATGGTTCACCGAGGAGGTGTAGCTCAAGCGAATGACGCCATTAATCGCTAGCCCACGAAGGCAGAAGGTGGCAACAACAAAGCAGCCCCCTGCCAAAAAGGAGCAGATGGATTGCCGCTCAGCCGCTGGCGCACATTCCGACCTCCAAGCGGGGCGAGGTGCTCCCACTATTCGCCTAAACGGTTGTTTAGCCCGTTTAAACACCGTGTAAACGCTACAAGGTGATATGTTGTTTCCGTTTAATCTCCTGTTTAGCCTGTTTAATTGGTCGTGTAGCCCGTTTAATGGTCCGTTTTGCCCGAATAATGGTTAAATGGTAGATGACCGACTGTTTACCGTTTAGCGTTTAGGAAAACATTGGGTGCTCCTCATGCAGAGGATGGGCTTTGCACCACCGGCAGCTCCAATTTCATCTGCATCCAAGCGAGCATACGACGACTGGTAGAACACTCTTCTTGGATGACGGAGCCAGGTCGTGCGGCCAGCAGTGGAGACGCCCAGCTCCATAGGTTACTGGACTGCTCTTAGTTCGGTTGTTCACTTTTATGTAATATCGAAGTTCGAAACAATCTGCTATGAAGGTCCAGTCACAACTGTATAACCTCCTAGGGCGCTCATTAGAAGCGTATCATGTGTATGGTTCAACTCTTCTTCTTAATTAAAATGATATGCAAATCTTTTGCGTATTCGAGAAAAAAAAACTTGTGTCAATGGAAGTGGATACCATCCAATGATCCAACTTTGTAGAGCGTATCGTTTACCTTTATATTCCCATATTTTTTTCTCCATTGTTTTTTCACCGGTACGTACGTGTTTGTCTAGCTAACTACTCCATTCTTTCCAGAGCGTTTTAGGGTATGTTTGGTAAGTTATCAGGTGAGGATCTGAATATGCATATACGATAGGTATCCACCGGTGATGTTGCTAAGAGCATCTCTAAGAGTTCTCAAAACACTCTCTAATCCTTTGATTTTGGTAAGATTAAAAAACACGTCTCCACCACTTCATAGTCTTTTTGGCGCTCGAAAAAATGACCCAATGCGCAAATAAATCCGTGCAGTGGAGTCAGCGTATCCCCCTACCGTCAACCACGCTGCTCCGCCTCCCGCGCGTCATGTTTGTCGCATCCCTAGCCATGCCCACCTCGCCAACCCTGCCACGCCGCATCATTGTCTCTCATCGCCTGCTGCTCCGCATGTCGCCGGACGCAGTGTCGACGCCAGCACTAGTCGCGTTCCCAGGAGGCCGGGCGAAGCAGACTATCCCGCGCCATGTCATCGTCTCCCATGAGCCATCGGGGTGGCATCACGACGCGTCGTCGATGGCGCCATGCCGCCGTCGCCGGTCCCACGCATCATAGAGCCATCGGGGTCCCAAATCCAGTTCGAGCCCGTGCCACCGGTCGCCGTCGACCAGCCATTGGTGTCTGCCAACCGCGATGAGGCTGACCCCATGGCGGCCTTCCCATGATCGATACCGCCACCGCTGCCTTGAACCGCAGCAGCGACACACTCAGGAAGCTTTTCTATTGCTTGTTCTTAGGAAGAATAAGATGATATTTACGAAATTGCCACTGAACCCTTGAAATTTTCATACACATCTATTTTCCTGAAATTTTGGGAGTTACTTTTTAGAAACTGTTGGAGAAGCCCTTCTTTTCTACTCCCAAATATTTTTGGTGACATAGAAAACTCAACAATTTTGGTAGATAAATTTTCGGAATTCTTGGAGATGCTCTAACAGTTAATTCATTAGTTAGCAGATTGGGTGCTAACAATTTATATGCACGTCTAACCAACTATCAAGCTACCTATATTAGCGAGTGATCTAAACGCCCCGCTAAGAGCAACTTCAGGTGTTTCCTATAATTAACTTGTTAAACCAATAAGTTTAGCGAGTTAACAAAATAAGTAGCAACCTCAATTTATTTTTCTCTTCAATAGTTTACTATATTAGCTTCCTAAGCAATTTTCACCTAAAACCTTTTATTTTCTTAATTTACTCACATGTCCAATTTATCCCCATCTTTTGAGAAAAACATCCAATGGAGAGCGGATACGGAGTTCCTCTCGGTTGGAAAACTTGCGAGTTGGAGAGGATATTTGTCAATTTTTTATTTTAAGGTGCTCTTTTATCAAATTGTTAGATGGGACTTTTTCCATTTTGCTAAAAATCAAAATAGGGAGATGTTTTACAAAACTCCTAGATATCCTCTAATTATTAGGAGCTGTTAGCACTAGCAAAACCAAACATGCATTGGTTGTTCCATAAGTGGAGTTGCCCTAGTTTATATGGAGAAACATATGGACATCTACACAATACCAAACAAATGCAACATCAAGACATATATCATGGTTGATTTAATCAAACTAATGATATTATAAATAGGGGTTGTCTATTATGTGTCTGGGTAAAAATCTTCCCTCCTACACCCAAATTTTATGAGCATGTACGTTATAAGAAAAAAAAAAGATGCTTTAGAGGAGTTCCGCACCTGGAAGAGAATTTTCCTCCTCCCTTACCTGAATTTTAAGTTACATTAATCCTTCCTAGAAATTACATCAAAATAATCATAGTAATAACTCTAGTACAAGTCAAGTGTAAATCCAACGTAAGTTGACAATAAGTTGAACTGTGCCATGGGACATATTTTCACCCGAACCTTTAATTACACTAATTCAACTTAGAAATTATGCATCAAAATAATCACAACAACTCTTATACAAGTTGAGTGTAAATTTAGCATAAGTTGACAATAGACAATAATTAAAATTGGGTGAGAGAGAGAGAGAGAATAATCACCCGAAACTTAGTTTTATTCCCTTTTCATGCATGTTGTTTAGGAAGAAGAAATGGGAGGAAAAAAAAAAGGAAAACAGAAAATTCAGGTGTGGGAGACAAGATTGTCAAGCTCGGCTCAGCAAAACTGTATAAACATAAACATTGAAAAGTAGAGAAGTATGATTAGATAAAATTAACTAGTGAGTGGAAAAAGAAACATCCCGTCTCATCCAACGTGTCTGTTGCGAGGAACCAATCAAGCCCATCTAGATTGCATCACTCCCCTAATCTGCTACATGCTTCATTTATCTCCCGACCATCCCGCGGTTTTTCCCTTGAAAAGTGTACCTGCTATAGAACATCATCTTCAGCTTAAAAAAATGTAGAGAAAGAAATACTGCATCAGCTGATTGAACTGATCAACTGAACAACATACAGTACTCCGTATGTACAGTATGTTTCTGGTTCCTGGGTCGAAATACTGAACGACATGCGCTTCTGGTTCGTGGCTCGAAAAAAAACGTACAGTAGGAGTATGCTTCTGGTTCACTCCGCCGCTGCCCGGCCGGCGGCCGTCCACAATCGAGTGGACAGTCCGCTCAGTTCGACAAGTCATGGGAGTTGTGCATGCTTGAAGGAAACTCACAGCTCACGCGTGTCCGAAGCCCGCTCAGCACCCGCACGACCAATGATGGCGCCCTCGCCGGCCGGCCGGCCGATCGATCGATCGGTCGATATCCATACAGCTCGATCGCTCGCAGGCGTCGTTGGCACGCGAGCAGCCACGGCAAAGGCACAGTGACCGCCCTGTGCAGTGGCGTGGTGCGGTGTGGTGGCGCCTGGCGGGTGGCGCAGACGGGCGCCTGGCCCCGGCGCCACACGCGCGGTGCTAATGTTCGCTAAGCTCGCGAGTCAGGATAAAAAGTATATAAAATATAATATTTATATTTATTTAAAGCTTAAGAATACTAATAATATAAAAATAATATATCTAATAAGCATAAATCGAACAAAGTACTCGTATGTGCTAACATATTAACCATTAAAAGACATGAAATAATATAATATTAATATAAGTTATGATGACCTTTTCTAAAACCGTGGCTTGTTTAGCTCGTGAGCGGCTCACAAGCTAGGTCGAGTTGGCTCGTTATAGCTAAAAAGCTAAAATCTTAGCTCGGCAACGAGCCGAGCCGAGCCAGTCATGAGCCGAGCGAGCTAACGAGGTTCGAGTTTTTCGTTCGGCCTTAGCTGCCACGTCCCCCGTCGGACCCGGTGCCCCGCCCGCCGAGACGATCGATCACACCTGACCCCGGCAGGCGGCGGAGGGCCCACCGGGCATACATGCATGCATGTGTCCCGGACCCGTCCCCCGTCGGACCCGGTGCCCCGCCCGCCGAGACGATCGATCACACCTGACCCCGGCAGGCGGCGGAGGGCCCACCGGGCATACATGCATGCATGTGTCCCGGACCCGCTCCGACAGCGTATGGCACGCCGCCAGACCCACCCGGCCCCGGGCGGCACTTACACCGGCCGGCCGCACGCCGCGCGGGCCGCCTCTCGTCCGTAGACGGCTGGCTGGCTGGCCGGCAGCCCGCGCGCTGGCATGATGGTTGATGAGTACTCCTGCTGGCATGATGGCGCCACCCGCCGGCGAGCAGGCCATCGCGTGCCCCCGCTCGTCTCGATCGGGTCTGTCGCGAGTTTGCGCGCTCCGCCTTCGAAAAGGCCTCGTTTGGGCACGGCTCGGCTCCACGTACGTGCCTCCCTCCTCGTCGGATGGGCGTTACCAAAAAGGGGACGCGAAATGCACAACTACAACTATTTCACACGTTACTCCACGATCAGTACAGTGGTAATGTTTTGCAGAGGAAGAGACAAGGAAAGGGCGGGGACGAGATCGACCTCGTTTTTGTCCGATCCTGCTGCTCAAATCTGGGGGATTGTTCCTGTTCCTTTCTCGTGTGCGGCACCTCCACGGCGTTCTTCCGTCGTCGGCTAGCGGCCTAGCGGCGGCGCTAGCACGCAGCCGCCAGATCGTGAGCGCTGGGTTTTTCTCGGAGCTGACTCGAGTCCAGCAATCCGACGTCTCAGACTCCACCTGCAGCAGAAGAAAGACATGAAATTTAATGGGACAGTGGAAGCAGCGGTCCTTGATCAGGTACAAAGCGTCATTAGGTAGTCTATCTTGTACCGCTTTTCTTTCAAAGGTACGGCCTTTTGTCGAGACGTCATCCTCCGTCCTGACCTTAACGCCTACTTGATCGAGTTTGGTCCTAAAGTTTCAGGAAAAGAAGTTCTGAAGAAGCGAATGAGAATAGAGCAGGACCGGTTCGTTTAGGTTCGGGGCCTCAGGGGGGCCTGGGCTCTGAGGATTATTGACCCGTCGTCCCCAGGCTACTATCGTTTTCGACTTTATTCAACTTGTTTTTCTCCTCTCATGGAATTTAGTTAGGCAGAGCAATCATCGCTGAATCTGTTTGAGAGCTGCCGTGTCCTTGTGTGGCCTATGCATGTTCCGGGATGATGACAATTGTGGCGATGCCCACTAGCCCTCACACTTTGTTTAACCTCGGTCCAGTTCAGTACTAGGATCTCAACGCACTTACGCTCCAAAAGTCCGACACTGCCGCTCAAAAAATCTATCCGTGCTCTTTCCCCTCAAAAATAAAAAAAAAAATCTATCTGTGCTCTTATACGGGCTAAAATCTTAGAAGATATAATCATTAAAAATCATGTTTGATACATATAGTCAATAGATGCAAATTTAGGAGGTCACTTTGTTAGGCTGGTTTCATAATCTCATATGTGGGCATTTAAATACAAATTTAGGGATTACCTTAGGTTGTTTTTCTTAATAGTACAGGTGGATAATTGTTTAGAAAATGAAGTAGATCTAATGGCTATGGTTAGATCTTTTTGATCAGTGTGTCTCATGGGTCATGAAGATTAAAATGGAACCACTATTAGGCACCTCTAATTTGTAATTGTAAGATTGCCAACATCGTCATACCATGGTAAAATTTAGTCATGCAATAGTTTATTAGGCATTCATTTATTTCGCACCAAAATATAATTGAGATACTCATTGTCGTGGGTTCGATTTTGCGACAATGATTAGTAGTTCGTCGGTTGATTGATGCGTATGACATTGGTGGCTTGGAACTCAACACACAAAGAATTTGTCCTGGTTCAGACGTCTAAGCCCTACTTCTAGGCTTCCAGCTGTGGCTCATTCGTGTTAGAATGTTCAATCGAGTTCTTAGAATAAGAGAGATAGAGAGAGGTGGTAGGAGAGCGCTAGCTAGTGATATAGGGTTTTGTGACTTTGGTCGAATGACCAAGCTGATGGTCCTTCGATCATTCAGAGCCAACCTTATATATTGGAAGGTCATAGGAGTACAAGGAGATTAGGATCGCAGAAGTTTTCTAGGATTTCATGCCCTGTTCTTCGGTTGGTGGCGGCGTTGGGCACCACCCCTTGCTATGGAGTTGCCGTTGTGTCTTACTTGAGCTTCTCTTCCACGCGGCATTCGCAATAAGCTAAGGGTGTGGTCGCATGTTGGGAAACATTGAATTGGGGGCCCGGGCACTCTCATGCAATAGCCACGCGCCCACCGTTATCGCGCTGCATCGTGCCCCGGGCATGACGCTGTGCTGGGAGTGGCCGACATATCCTCGCGAGGGCGCGGGGACAGGGCTCCGGCAGGATGTGGCGTCATGCAGTTCTGCACCCGTGTCAAGTTCATGGCATCTGTCAGTTCCTAGAGAAAAAATCTTCACATTGGTCGGGGTAGAAAGAGAGATCAGGTAGTGCGATGGCACTCGTGGCCTTCGTTGGTCGGTTGCCGCCTTCCAAGGTCGGGATCGTCCTGGGCCACACTAGCCCCCCCCCCCTCCCCCCCCCCCGGACGTGGGTGTCTTAGGCGCATACCTTACTCTCAGGCCTACATTCCAAAGGCTAGGGACTTTCATTGAAGCGGGATGTCTCGGGCCCAACACGCCTTCACAGGAGTCCATAGTGTGCACGCGGGCGCACACAATGGGCGTAACCCTAGAGTCCTAGTTGATTAGGAGAATCAATATGGGGTTAATCTCACTGTCATGATCATTAATCCGAGGATGGTAACCCCTCAGTTAGGTACTCTAAACTAACCATCACTCGTGATGTATTTTCACCTATACCAATATCACAATGCCTCAGTTCTGCACCACATCTTACATGTTAGACTCAATTTGTTGCGCAACTTAGCTACAATTTCCCCCACAAACATATTATATGCACATCCATCTCTACGAATGTAAACACACCATAATACCACTACAAATAAATAACTACGAGAATTAGACTAACATATTTTGAGATCGAATGGCTCCGTTTGGTAGGGCTCCAACTCCTTATGTAGAGCAGTTTCTCTAGTGGAGCTGAAGTCTTGTAATAATTTATGTTAGGTTTGTGTGGAGGGGCCAGGAGAAGCCACGTTTAAGTGGCTCCGACTCCTCGGGCTCTTTGCAAAGAGCCGTTTTTCAAGTGAACGTTTGGCAAGGCTCCTTGCAAAGAGGCGGACAAACGAGGTCTAATCATCAGAATTGTCTCGCCAATGACTGTTATGCCACATAAGTGGCCGCATTAATGATACATAGAGCACCAAACCTGGGATTTGATCATTGAGAAGGGAGAATACCTGCGGCAATGTAACGCCCCGACCTGAAAAACGACTAAGATCCACTCTATACGTTGAATAGACATTAACTCGCTTGCACTTTCGTCCTCACTTAGCTCAAAAGGTTCGAACTGGAGTTAACACACTCTTCAGGCCTGGTTTTTAAGTTGGTTCAGCACCTCCTCAGGTTCCGACGTGGGACTAATATCCTGTAGCTACAATACCGTCGACCCGAGCTACAGTCCTCGGCCATTCGTCCTAGCCCATCAGACCGACCTAACTTGGCCTATTTAGCGGGGTCTCACAGCCAACCACTAAACTATTGCTCGATTCAAGCAAATCTACCATGATTATGGTTTTTAAATTTTTTACCCCTTAGAAAGCAATGGCATGCACCATTCGCTAAGTTAGAGACTGTTTGGTTTAGAGCTATACCCTGTCACGCCACAACTGTGGCCGCCGCACCAACCGAGGCGGGTGTTTTGGTTATCGTCCAAGCTTTTGGCCACCACAACTTTTTCTAGTTCGTTTTGTTGCTTCGCGTTGTCTAGGGGGGCGAGATTGTGGCGACTGTAGCGAACTTTCTGGCCGCCACCGCCACACCACGGCGTGAAGAACGTTGGCCGGGAACCTAGCATCCCCTCACATACCACAAATTACACGTCAACGACAACTCCGGTTGCGGTGCCACTAGTACTTGGTTCAAATCTGTGATCATCACGGTAACATGCTAATAAGACAGTGCCTTGTTGGCGTTTCTCGGGAAACAAGGGAACAAGGGGCCCCGACTGCAACCACTTTGAAGATTGATGAACCTGTCGTCCTGCTCTTTTCCTCACCACACAAGGCTTTTTGGCTAGTACCTTGGCAGCGCGGCTTTCCTGCGTGGCTGCGTCCCGTCAACTGCAGCGCCCCGCTCGGTTGCTGGGGCTGGCCAAGAGGCCCTGGACTCGGGACTCCCCTCCTGTCAATTCGCTGCTCCATTCATCTGCATCCGACCTCCATGGACCAGCCCAGAGTCACAGCCGCACAGGCAAGGGACAAGCTAGTACAGCCATCTTTACACAATCACATCGTTTCTATGATCATAAATCACCGTATCCACGAGTAAGACTGACTCCAACAGATAAAACCTAAACACACGACGCATACGGTGAATTAGGTGGCGCACAGTAGAGGAGCGGTGTACCCAAATGTTGGCTTCTCCAACAGCCAACCCAACAGACCACCCAAAAGGAGCGGTCGCACTTTTTCCTCCGCCCGCCTCGACTCGAGCAGCCTCGCGTCGCTGCTTCCATCGGCGCCGCCCCTGACCTTTTGCGCCTCCGCCCCCGACCCGGCGGCAGCCCTCCCCCGGAGCCTCCCCGGCGCGGCCTCCCCTCCCCAGTGTGACCTCCCCTCCCCTCCGCGGCGCGGCAGCCCCGGCCGGCCGGCCGGCCGGCCCTGTTCATCTCCAGCAGGTCCCCCGTTGCCCCCGTCGAACTCTCTCTCGGCCGATCGCTGCCCGCTTCCTTCCCGGCGGAGCGCCGCCGTCCGCCTCGCCCCACCGCGTTCTCGTCTCGCGCCACCACAGATCCACCTCGCGCTGCCGTCCGCCTCGCCCCGCCACGTTCCCGCCTCGCGCCGCCGCGGATCCACTTTGCCCCGTCGGCTGCTCCCCGCCGCGGCCCCGCCTCGCCGTCATCGTCCGTGGAGCCGCCGCGGACTGGCCTGGAAGCACTGTCGCGGGCCCGCCTCGCCGTCGTCGTCCGCGGAGACGCCGCGGACTAGCCTGGAAGCGCTGCTGTGGGCCCGCCTCGCCCCGCCACGGAGCCGCTGCGGGCGAGCCTGACCGCCCCAGCCATTCACCGCCGTGGGCTCGCCTCGCCGGCCGCGCCCTGTCATGGGCCCACCACTTCGGTCGCCAGTGGAATGCGTCGCGGTGGGAGATGACGCTTTTTTGCGTTGCCGCACGCCTCAAACCCAAAATGGGTTCTCTGTTTGCGTTTCTTGTTGGAGCGAGTTTTCAGTATGCAAAACACTGTGCCTCACCTATTTTGCATTTGGGTCGCCATTTGCATCCTCTGTTGGAGTCAGTTTAAATTCTCGCGTGCAAACTTGCCTAACTAACTACTCTATCCAGAAAAGAATACAAAATACCGAGTCAAATCATTTTGAGTTTGTCTAAATTTACCAAAAATGTCAATATCTAATAAGATACTAAATGAGCGTTATTTTTTATGTAAACACTGAGCGTTATTTTTTATGTAAACACTAAATGAGCGTTATTAGTTTCATCGTAAAGTATATTTTCATAGTATACCTATTTTGTGTTGTAAATACTGATAAATATTGATATTCTAGTGAATTTGGTCTGTTTTTGTTTTGACTATTACTACATCTTTCAAACGGAGGCCCGCAGTACATGCATGCTGTGCTGGGCACGTACTTTCAATAATTTGGCAAGTGTGGATGGATTGGAGCCAGGATTTTGAGCGGGAGGAACAGATGTTTGCGAAGTGTGGGACAACCAGTCCAATCGCGCGTCGTGTCCTCTCTCTCAACGACGACTACAGGTTGTATCTCCCTGATGACCGCCTAATACAGCCATTTGAACGAGCTTGACGACCAACAAAAACAAATACACCTGAGGACTAGCCTGGCCTGGTGCTGTCTCCCCTAGCTAGCAAATTATTTCACATCATGTACACTCTCTGTCCAGAAAATAATGCAACTATAGGTTGTGTGCCATTAAAAGTGATTCATATTTAACTAAATTTCTAATGAATACTATTCATATTTACGGATCTAAAATAATTTATTATAAATATACATTTCATAATTAATCTAATGATATTTATTTGATATCATAAATATTAATATTTTTTTATCTATACTTCATCGAACTTAAGATACTGAATCATGACACTGTGCTAAAAGAGTACCACCACTTGTCGCGCGTGTAGCGTCTGTGGGGGCGGAGGAGGGCCGCACCCAGTTCGTTTTTGTAATTTGGATTATGTTTTACGGAAGACTCCATAGTATGATGCTTTCTGATCTCACTCATTGACACTGTGTTGAAGCAGCTAGCTAGCACTGATGTAAAAGAGGAAGTCTATACAGCAACCAAGTGTTTCTCCCTCTCCCAGCACCCGATTTTTTGGACTGTCGATCTCCTCATCCAAAGACTCACGTTCTTATTCCTCCTACTGCCCACAGCCCACTGGCGGAGCTTACCTCAGGACCATAGAGGGCCATGGCACCCCCTTGCCGTGCATCAAGTTCCATGGTTGTCATGTGCAAGTGCATGTATATTTCCACACTGTCTATGTCAGGACCACCTGCCAGGTGGGCCCAGGCCAGACTGTTGCCCTGGCTACAAAAGGAACCAGATGAGACCAAGGAGCAGCATCAAACAAATCTTCAGAACAATTACCTTACCTTTACCTGTACCCGAGTTTACTGTTCTTCTTCCTCCAACCCTCTCTTCCTCTTTGTATCCGGTTGCTTGCCACTTGAATCGAGTTATCCGTTGGCAATCCCAGTTGGGTTGCTAACAATTGGTACCAGAGCCATCGATTTTGGTTCTCCTCCATGGATTCCTCCCTCAAGTTCGCCTTCGACGAGATCCTCAGGAGGTTGGACGCGCTCGACGCTCGGATGGAGCAGAGCTTCTCGAGGACCCTGGCCAGCGTGGAGCGACGGGGCGCCGCCGTCGAGCTCCGCGCCGGCGGCCTCGAGCGGTCCGGCGCGACGCAGCTCGTCGAGTCCGACAACTGGGGCGGTCTCTTTGACAACGTCCCCGACGAGCCCGTCCCCGCGCTCGACTCCACCTCCTCCGACCTCGATGCGCTCGACTCCACCTCTTCTGACCTCGTTGCGCCCGACCATGACACGGTCGTGTCCACCACTTCCGCTGCCATCAGGGAGAACGAGCTCGCGCAGGCCGTCGAGAAGAAGCAGTTCGTGTTGCAGGAGGCCGAGCGTTCCGGGTTCCTCGTCGCGCGTGCCGAGCAGGAGAGGCGCGCCGCCATCATCCGCACCGAAGGGCTGGATCTCACGCCGCCCTAGCCGTCGACGCTGGTGCTGGCCTCCCAGATCCACCACCGCGAGTTCGACCCAAGGGTGCTTCGCTACGCGCCGGTTTCTGCCAGCGTGTTCGCCGCCAACGGCGTCGTCCTCGCAGCGCACTGCGTCAGGGGCCTCCTGGAGGCGCAGGACGCGAAGTTCCCAGGCGAGATCCGCGCGGCTACGCATCCCAGAGGCGGTCGTCCCATCCCGGAGCTCGTCACTCAACTGCACATGCGCGCTCAGCGCACGAAGGCCGCGCGGCGGAGTCGTCCGCTCCGGCGTCTCTTATGGCGCCCTCCTTGGCGCCTCGCTTCGTGCGGGCGGCGTCCACGACGGCGCGGACATCGCAACCGCAGCTGCGTGCTCCGCCCGGACCCCGAAGCCGGCGACGCCCTCTGCCCTGGGCGCCTCACCGAGCGCTTTGACCTCAACTCCTTCCTCCACGGCTGCACGCCCCACCGCTGCGAGATCTCCATCCTCCACCACAGCGATGCGCCCAAGTTCCGGCTCGAGCTGCTTGCCTACACCGACGACCCGGTCGACCCCGGCCCCAAGTTCACGTCACAGTCCAGCTTCCGCATCCACGATGGCGCGGAGGTCGCTGTCGTCTTCCGGAAGCTCGACCTCAACGGCGCGGAGGGCAACGCCATGCACCACAGCCCCTAGCTCCCCGACAACGGCGTCATGCTCCACCGCTTCGAGTGCGGCGTTCCCACTGCGGCGTTCCTCCTCAAGCTCCGCGGGGGAACCTGCAGCATTACACACACCATCTGCTCGACTCAAGTACTCAACGCCAACAACGACTACAGGACCAACCGCATCCTCCACCATGCGAACCTGATCTGCTCCGCCGCCGCCACCACCGCGTACTTCTCGGACTCGGCACTCACGGTCGTCGACTCGACCAAGTGCATCAGCGTTTAGAAGCTCGCGTCCCCGCCTCAGGCTCAGTGCGTCGCCATGGCGGCGGACGCCGTGCTCTCGGCCGCGGAGGCAATGCGCCACATCAAGGATCTCGGCTGGTGTGAGTACCCCGTTGGCTCTCTCCTCTCTGTCCGCACTAGGATGCGGTTGCCCGCCGCCGCGATGGCCGAAGTCCGCATACCAATCTGCGCCGTCGTCCCAGACTCTGTGGAGGCCTTCGTCAACTCCATCCTCCTCTCGGACGGTGACGTCGAGCTCGCCTCCTACGACATGCCAGCGCCCGAGCCTTCCTTCGCGTCCATGATGGCGATGCAATGCATGCGCGTCTCGATTTCGCAGATCACCATGGGCCCCGAGGGGCTGGGCGCCAGCGGCCACGCCTACGCCCAGCTCGACCTCTTCGACACCAGGCTCGATGCGTTCAGGGCGCTCAGACTCGCCGGTGTCATCTTCACCACCGGGGGAGTGTCCGCGTGCTTCGCCTGCTACCGCGGCGTCTGCTCTTCCGCCTACTACGCCGGCACCGGCCCTGTGATGGAGACCGTGGGCCTGGAGTCCACGGCAAACGTCGAGCTGAACAAGAACGTGTTGTTCCTCTGCTACGAACCCGTCTCAATGTCAGGACCACCTGCCAGGTGGGCCCAGGCTAGACTGTTGCCCTAGCTACAAAAGGAACCAGATGAGACCAAGGAGCGGCATCAAACAAATCTTTAGAACAATTACCTTACCTTTACCTGTACCCGAGTTTACTGTTCTTCTTCCTCCAACCCTCTCTTCCTCTTTGTATCCGGTTGCTTGCCACTTGAATCAAGTTATCCGTTTGCAATCCCAGTTGGGTTGCTAACAATTGGTATCAGAGCAGTCGATCTAGGGTACTACACCATGGATCCCGCCTTGAAGCTTGCATTCGACGAGATCCTCCGCAAGCTCGACGAGTTCGACGCTCGCATGGAGCAGCGTTGGCGGGGCGTCGCCGTCGAGCCCCGCACCGATGGCCTCGAGCAGTCCGGAGGGACATAGCTCGTCGTTGCAGACAACTGTGGTGATCTCTTCATTGAGATCCCCAACGCGGAGGAGCGCTCCACCTTCAACTCGGCCTCGTCACCAGCGAAGGAGGAGCAGCTCGCCGACGACGCTCACATCGTGGCTGACAACTGGGGCGGAGAGTTTGGGGAGCCCGTACGCGCCATGGAGAAGCGCGACTACGAGCCGACTGCCTCCGACGCTGCCTCGCCACTGCCGGTGGAGGAGCAGCTCGCCGTCGATGCCACGGTGACCGAGTACAACTCCAATGACTCTAACGCGCCCGCACATATCACGTTCGCACCCACTGCTTCTGTCCCCGCGGTGCCAGCGTTTGTGGAGACTTCTCCAGCGGAGTATGAGATCCAGATCCGGGGGCTCGAGAACCCATCCCCGCGTACGCCAGCATCCCCGCGTGTATCCTTCTCCCTCGTGGTGCCGATCGAGCAGGATGCCGTGAAGATCCTCGATCGTGATCCGCTCGCTCAGCATAGCCGCGGGTTCCTCGTTGGCAGCCTTCCCACTCCGCGTTCGACTCAGATTCACCGACCATGGTGTGCTCCTCGGCTTTGTCGACTGCGGAGTTCTCCTCCACGACGGCCTCGGCTTCGCGGGGCGCGGTGTGCTCCTTTGCGGTCGTCTCCGCTCCTTCAACCGCGGCGCGCTCCTCTGCTTCGCCGACCATGGCGAGCTCCTCCGTGTCAGCGTGGACGGCCTCCACGTCTTCTGGTTCGAGGTCGCCATCCTCGACTTCGAGCTCGCGCGCGGGCACCGCAACTCCGCGTGGTACTCCAACAAGTCTGCATCTCCTCCTATTCCGCAAATCCGAGCGCCTACATCGCCACACCCCTGCGCGTCTCCATCCTCGACTTCATACGCGCCCACGCCCATGCATCATCCATGGAGGAGGAGAACGAGGAGAACCGCCTCTGCGCCGTACGTGCTTCTGCAGCGGTGGCGAAGAAGGTGTTACTTCCCCTGTCGGAGCACGTCTTCCCCAAGCAGTTCTCCGTCTCTGAGGTCCCCGTGTTCCACTGCTTCGAGCATGACGGCACCGCGGCGGCGTTCTTCCCCAAGCTCCATGGGGGAACCTGCAGCACCGCGTGTCCGGACCCCACGCACGGTATCGTGCGCCGCACCATCAGTGTCCTCGATGATGAGCTGCTGGTTGCCTCGGAGGCGCCGGTGGAGCAGGCCATCACCAAGGCCTACGAGCTCACCCTTGCCAGCCGCCTACCCCGCCATGACGACTTCATCAGGGACACCAAGAGCCATGTGAACATGCCCGCCAACTGCTCGACTCAAGTCTTCTACCGCATCATGATGACGCCGGGCGCCACTACGTTCCTCGGCGGCGGACACCATGCCACCAAGCAGCTGGTCTCGGCCCCCGCCGATGCCATGGAGCAGGCCCTGTCGGTCGCGTCGTTCCCCAGCTCGTTTCCGTATGACACATCCGAGGCCGGGAGCTCCGATCCGCCCTTCGGGCCTGCGCGCCCATCCTGATCCATCCTCGGCACCATCCCGCGCGTCCATAGCGTCGCCGCAGCTGTACCCTCCATCGACCTCGCCGCGTACATGTGCGACTCCCTCACCGAGGTCACCGCCACCGTGCACTTCTCGGACTTGGCACTCTCCGTCGTCGACACGGCCAAGGGCATCCGCGTCTAGACCCCTATCGTGCTTCGCCAGGCGTCCGTCGAGCGCCTGGGCCTCGTCGCCTACTACGTCAACAATCCGGCCTCCTTCACCCGCAACTACGGCGCGCACGGTGACCCCACGCGCCGCCGTCCTCGAGCGCGCCTACGTCATCTACGCCTTCGAGTACTTCTGCTTCAGTCTAGTCAAGTGCTCACTCCGCGCCATCCTGCTCGGTGGCTACGACGCCTCCCTCGATGATGACCCAGAGTCTGGCTCCGCTTTCCTCGACGCGCCGTTCGACCAAGCCGTCCATCGTGTCAGCGACTGCTTTCATCCATCACTCCTCCAGGCCAGCGGTAGCTCTGTCCTCTACTGCCTAGAGGTGGTCCCGTACCAGTACATGCTCTGGCCCGACGACGAGGACCTGATGGAGACCATGGGCCTGGAGTTCGTGGTGGACGTCGAGCTGAACAAGGACGTGTCGTTCCTCTGTTGCGGCGACCTCCTCTGCTTCGCCTTCGACGTCGGCGCACGGGTCAACAGGCGCGTGCCCTTTTCGCTCGCCCGCCGCGGCAGGTTTGAGGGCGCCTAGGACTTCACCGGCACTGACTCTCACATCTCCAAGTACAAGTGCATCAAGGCATCTTCTACCTCGCTGCCTGCATCATGGTGTTTGTCTCCAGCGGCCAAACACCAGCAAGACCCTGGTCAGCACGGGGCAGCAATCAGCCTCGTTATGCATTGCGACCTGCTCCACGATGTCGGCTTCTACACTGCCTCCAGCAAGCGCCTCTCTCGTCTACTGCTACATGCCAGCGGCAGCATGGTGGTAGGGTTGTCTTCCCACCAGGAGCTGGCCGTGGACTCTGGTGCACGGGATCTCAATGCCGGTGCTCTGTGCCTGCTGGGTGCATTCAACAGGCAGTGGCTGTCGTCGTTCTCATTCCAGGAGCTAATAGAGGGAATGGAGGTGTGCAACATCAAGAACATGGTCCAAGAGAAAGCAATCTGCCAAGAGATGCCTGCTCTCCCACAAGAGTATGGATGATCACCGCTGCGGCTTGAGGGCAAGCCGCAATTCAAGGAGGGGGGAATGTCAGGACCCACTGCCATATGGGCCCATGGATGGACAGGCTGGCGATGGTCCTAGGCTATGCTAGCGATGGCTCCTGGCTACTTAAGGCATCAGCGTCACCCAAGGAGGGGACAACAACCAAATTATCAGAACATTGCTTTACCTTTACCTTATTGTACTGTTCATCTTCCTCTTAGCTTCTTCGTACCCATCCTCTTCCTCTTTGTACCCTGAACTACTACTTGAATCAAGCTAGTTGTGAGCAATCCGAGTTGTTTTGCTAACAGTCTACTGGCGTAGCTGCTTGCATAGTTGTTTTGTCTGTTACTACTGACTAGATGCCTAATGCATGCAAGCTTGCTAGCTATGGTGTCATGCTTTCCTGTAGCAGTACGTTCTTGAGGCCCGTTTGGCCCCTGCTTGCTTTGAGCGCTAGCTCCGCCACTACCGACGCCCACTGTTCTTCTTGTTCCTCACCGGAGGAGGAGGCCTACCGATCTGCCATGGCCGCAGTCCGATCCGCTATGGCCAGCGTGGGTGGGGGGAGGAGCTCGACGCGGGTTGGGTCATAGGGAGGAGGTCACCGGGGAGGATCTTGCTGGGAGGAGCTTGTCGGTCAGCAGTGAGAGAGAGAGGGGGGACAATGGTGAGGGAGGCGTTCCGGGTCGGTGAGGTTCAGCGCCGATGGAGCAGGGCAGCTCGACAGGTTGACGTCAGCAGAGAAGAGGACGGAGAGGAGCTGCGGTGGAGATGGAGGAGCAGGGTGCGGCGGGCCTGGGAGTGGGCGGAGGGGAAATCACGTGTGAGAAAGAGGGCATACGCGAGTGCTGTATAGATTTCCTCCTATAAAATGATTGTCGCGTTTCTTCCAAACGTCCCTGCTCATCACCTCATGGACTGCGCTAGCTCAGCCATTATATTGCATTACCCTAGGATATTGAGCGATCAACCCCACTTGTAGTTGAGTATTGTTCATAGGATCATGTGCTGCATCATCATAATGGACAGTACCACCAGGTAGTTTTCGTTGTGCAATACATCTGTGTATCGATTATCTTAATACAACAATGTTAAAAGAATCCACCAGGCTCGCCAAGAGGGCATAAAATTATCACAATAATCGAGAAAAAGAAAAAAAAAACTTACACCATTAGATTTTATATGATGACATAATGGTTTGGATTAACTAAAATAGTCAATGCCAAGTACAATTAATAAATAAAAAATCAAAACTATAATTAAGGACAAATATCAATCTGATTTCCATATGAGTTGGAAACCAACATACCTAAATAAAGAGTCCATATAAAACACAATTAGTAAAGGCAAATTTAAAAAAATGGAAAGTTAATAGCCTGATCTTCAAATGAATTAAAAGGAAAAAAAATCTAAATAAACAGTCCATATAAACTATAATTTAAAAATATATAAATTCAACATTGCAAATTTAAAAAAGTAGTAGTTGGTGTATTACTATAAGGTCAGTCTCAATGAGAGTTTCATATGAGTTTCATTTGCATTAAATAAGTTGCCACATAGGCATTTTTATGACATGGCAGTGTATTTAAGAAGAGAGAAGAAAGATGAAACTCTCTTAGCATGATTACCAACTCTCTGTGTCGGGTACCTACAACAAGGGGTACCCACAATCAACGATTAAGAAAAACAAAACCGCTACCCACAAACAAGACGAGCCAAAATGGCAAATGAGACACCTCGACTACGTTCCGTCTCGTACGAGGTACGCTCGATGGGACGCCTCGACCGCGTTCCGACTCGTACAAGGCTCGCTCGACAAGGCACCTCGACTATCGGGAAATCTCCGACTCGCACGACCCCGGGTCAGGCCACTCGACCCACCTTATTCACCAACTCTGAGACAAAAGTCAGTGCATTTAATATGACTACCTACTACTTCCTACCATCATGGCTACAGCAGTAACCGACGTGGAAGCAGTACTAGTGTCAAATCTCGCTTTTTTACCACCCATCCCGGGATGGGAGGTGAAAACCTGTCACTATACGCACCATACCGTGCACTATTTCACCACTGATCACCCTCGAGGGAGGATACGACAAGGACCGTACCCCACAATCCCGGGGACTCGGCCTTATCGACCCGTCCTCGACCCAGCCTCGACCTGGCCTCGACCGACCACCGGTCAACAAGGAAGAAAGGCCGATGTGGCACAGGACTCGGAGTCTTTTCACTGTCTCGTCCTCTACGTCACCATGGTGTCCAGGGATGGCCAGCCATTCTCGGGGCACGTCGCTATAGCCACCTCCACAGGGATCGACAAAACTTCACCTCAAAGTCACCCCTGGTGTCCCTGCCTCCTCTTACCCTGTAAAAGGGCAGGCAGGGGCTCTACAACGAACAACGGGCAATGGATGATGAAACACCAGTCACCCTCCCATCATAGAAGATCAACATCTAAAGCAATCACCATTGCACTCTCAACTTTTCTCTGATACCTAGGCTCGGTTCCCTCTCTCACAGCTTGTAACCCCTACGCAAGCACTTAGGTGCAAGAAAATACAATACTTTCCCTCCCCGCTGGACGTAGGGCCTTCTTTTACCTGAACCAGGATAAACCTCCATATACTCTCCTTGCATTACCATCCAGATTAGGGACACGTAACATTTGATTCACTCATTGGCTTAGGACCCCCGCGGGACCGAACGCCGATAGTTGGCGCGCTAGGTAGGGGACGCTGCATGCCAACATTGTTTTTTCACCATTTTTCTAGATGGCTGACCCCGAAGGTCTGCTCCCGTTGGCTACGGTGATTTGGTTTGGGAGCTTGGAGTTCATGTCTCTTGGCCATGGCTACGACATGGTCCTCCTTCCTCCCAGGCACCCGACCGACGCGGACCATGAGCTCTCCCAACCTAGGAGAGCGTTGCGCCGGTATCGCCGCTCTCGCCAGGCACGCGCCGCTAGGCGACGATGAGCCCAGCGCAACTGTCGTCATCGCCTTGCGGAGGGTGATGGTATTCCCTGATCTGGCGCCTCTCAGCCAGACACCGACATGGACTTCCTCACTGAGGATCTATGTAGGATGAGTTTGGCTGAGGGTAAGATGCCGACAGGGAGTCCCATCGCTCCACCGCCCGGCGCGGTGCCACCACCAGCCAGTTCGACTACTCCAGCACTAGGAACGACGCCTTCGTTAGCATTCCCATTTGGAATAGACTCGGCTGCCCGGGCGTATGCTTCTTCTGTAAGCACCAGCATGAGTGCTTACGAGGAACTCCCCGGACACCATCTACGCTCCACCCTTGACCTCGTTGCATCCACGCCAGCTTCCAAGTACCTGGACTCCACGGGGACCCCAGATACGGAGCTTCATGCAACTGCTTTCTGACATCACGGCCCTAGAGACGCACGGCCTCACATGCACCCATTGTACTACTATTTCGACGCTCCAGACTCCGACTCTACCGATGACACCTACGACCCGACTCGTGAATGCTTCAATATCGACAGAGTTATTGCGTCAGATTCGAAGGATGAGGCAGCCGTTGGAGGAAGGAACACGCCACCTCAGGTCGAGCTCCTTGCTGAACGGGATGAGGCTCAATTCCTTTCAGACCAAGGAATGCAGCTCGAGCAAATTCACGAGTTGCAGGATAGGCTCAACGAGGAATGAGAAAACCTACGCCTACTTCAACAAACCCTCGAGCAAGAGCGCGTGGCGCGCGCACATGGCGGAGGAGCTCAAGAGAGAGCTTGCGACGTTAACCGTCGCATCATCGAGGATCGGGCAGTTGAGCCCCCGGTTTTTGGTCGAGCCAGCCAGAACGTGATCGCAGCCGCCATTCTCCTTCGTAACATGCTCGAGCCGTCGAACCCCGAGGCCCGTCGAGCCCGAGATGAAATCCGAGGACTCCTCGAGACCGCTGCCATGCAGTAGGCCGAGAGTTTTGCCTCGAGGTGACGTAGGCTTGCCTCAGAGCAGCCTGTGGAGCCCTCCCAACAGGAGAAAGAGGCCTCAGTTCATCCCGAGCCCGCCCGCCAATGAAACAAGGCAGTCTCTGTCTGTGAACGCATCATCAACAACCGTGAACCTCGAGATGCCCGTGACAACATCATCGAGCGCCGGAGATGCAAACATGGTGACGGTGCAGCTTGAGGCTACCACGAGCACAGAGGCGGGCGCTATGAGTCTACGACAGCTCGGAGGATCGAAGCCCTTCACCCGAGCCACCGGGTCCTCGGGTCTTTAGCAAGGCCATTCACGAAATGATACTCCCGGCTCGTTTCCGCCCCCCCCCCCCCATGACTCTTACCAAGTATAACGGTGAGACCAAACCCGAACTTTGGCTCACTGACTTCCGCTTGGATTGTCAGTTGGGTGGGGCCACCGATGACTGGGTCATCATTCGACAACTCCCCCTGTTCCTGTCGGACATTGCTTGAGCCTGGCTCAAGGACCTCCCACCTCGACAAATCCATGACTGGAATGACCTCGTGAGAGCATTCGAGGGGAACTTCAAGGGAACCTACATGCGCCCCGGCAACTTGTGGGATCTCCAAAGCTGCAAACAGAAGCCGGGTGAATCCCTCTGGGATTACATCCGGCGTTTCTCCAAACAACGCATTGAGCTCCCCAACATCACCGACTCCGACGTCATCATGGCCTTCCTCTCTGGTACCACCTACAAAGAGTTGGTCCGAGAGTTGGGCCACAACACTCCCATCACTACTAACGGTTTGATGGATATTATCACCAACTTCGCCGCCGGCGAGGAGGCGGTTGGTGCCATCTTTGGTAGCAATCAGGACAAGGGGAAGCACAAGGAAGAGGATCCCGTGGGCTCCAGCCGGGGCTCGAAGAGGAACAATAGGAAGAAGAAGAACTAGCAGGGCAAGCTCGAGGCCCTGGCCAATGACCTTGTTGCTGCTGCTGATCGTAAGAAACCTCGAGGGCCCCTGGTGGGGGCATTTTCGACAAAATACTCAAAGAGCCATGTCCCTACCACAAAGGGCCCACGAACCACAACATTGAGGACTGCCACATGCTCCGAAGATACTTTAAAAGCATAGGCGTCAAGAAAGACGACAAGAAGGAAGATCCCAAGTGAGATGACAAGGACGAGGGGTTCCCCGAGATCCACGACTGCTTCATGATATACGGAGGGCCCTCGACGCGCCTCTCAACACGGCAGCGTAAGCGGGAACGTCGAGAGGTCTTCTCCATGCAACTCGCAACCCCCCTCTTCATTGATTGGTCCTAGGTGGCCATCACTTTCGACCATGATGACCACCCAGACTACGTCCCCAATCCTAGGGTCTACCCACTTGTTGTCGATCCCATCATCGCAAACACACGCCTCACCAAGGTGCTCATGGATGGCGGCAGCAGTCTAAACATCATCTATGCCCAGACCCTCGACCTTCTGGGGATCACGAGGACGCACCTCCGACCCAGCGTCGGGGGCTTCCATGGAGTCGTGCAAGGGAAGCGAGCAGAGCCCGTCAGGCGGGTCGACCTGCCTGTCTGTTTCGGCACTCCCGCCAACTTCAGAAAGGAAACTCTCACTTTCGAAGTGGTCGAATTCCATGGAACATACCATGCCATCCTTGGACGCCCTGCTACGCCCGGTTCATAGCGGTCCCCAATTACACCTATCTCAAGCTCAAAATGTCAGGCCCCAACGGTGTCATCACTATCAGGCCCTCCTACGAGCACGCCTACGAGTGTGACGTGGAGTGTGTCGAGCACGGAGAAGCCATCTTGGAGTCGGTGACCTTGGCGGCGGACCTCGATGGTTTGGCCAACGAGATCCCCGACCCCAAGCGCCACGCCGGCAACTTAAGCCCATAGAAGACGTCAAGCTCGTCCCCCTCGATCCCACCGACCCAAAGGGAAAGGCGTTGAGCATCAGCGCCACCCTCGACCCCAAATTGGAAACAGTGCTCGTCGACTTTCTCCGCGCAAACATTGACATCTTTGCGTGGAGTCCCTCAGATATGCGAGGCATACCCAGGGAAGTCACCGAGCATGCCTTGGAGATCCGAGCTGGCTCCAAACCAGTGAAGCAACGCTTGCGCCACTTCGACAAGGAAAAGCGCAAGGTCATCGGCGAGGAGATCCATAAGTTGTTGAGGTCCGGATTCATCAAGGAGGTTCATCATCCCGAGTGGCTAGCTAATCCTGTATTAGTTAAGAAAAAGAATGGAAAGTGGAGGATGTGTGTAGACTATACTAGTTTAAATAAAGCATGTCCAAAAGTTCCTTTTCCTTTGCCACGCATTGATCAAATTATTGATTCTACTACGGGATGTGAAACTCTGTCATTCTTAGATGCGTATTTCGGCTACCACCAGATGAAAATGAAGGAGTCCAACCAGCTCGTGACTTCGTTCATCACCCCATTCGGCATGTATTGCTATGTTACTATGCCCTTCGGTCTCCGAAACACAGGGGCTACGTACCAGCGATGCATGCAACATATTTTTGGGGAACACATTGGACCAACCATCGAGGCTTACATTGATGATATCGTTGTCAAAACCAAAAAGGCCAGTAATTTAATAAACGACCTCGACGTTGCGTTCAAGTGCCTCTGAGCAAAGAACATTAAGCTCAACCCCGAGAAATGCGTTTTCGATGTTCCTCGAGGCATGCTCCTAGGGTTCATTGTTTCCAAACGTGACATCGAGGCCAACCTAGAAAAAATAGCTGCAATAACCAAAATGGGCCCTATCCGTGATCTAAAGGGTGTGTAGAGGGTCACGGGCTGCCTTGTGGCCCTCGGTCACTTTATTTCGCGCATCGACGAAAAAGCGCTCCCACTGTATTGTCTCCTAAAGAAATCAGAACACTTCTCATGGACCCTCGAGGTCGAGGAAGCCCTTGCAAAGCTCAAGGCTACGCTATCCAACTCACCGATCCTCGTCCCTCCAACCACAGGGGAACCCCTCCTAGTTTATGTCGCCGCAACGACACAAGCAGTCAGTGCGGTCTTGGTTGTCGAGAGGGCAGAGGAAGGACATGCCCTGCTCGTCCAGAGACTAGTCTACTTCATCAGCGAGGTGCTCTCGGAAACCAAGGTTCGCTACCCGCAGATCCAAAAGCTGTTGTACGCCATCGTCTTAACGCGGCGCAAACTCCGTCACTACTTCGAGGGCCGCCCGGTAACTGTGGTCTCTTCTTTCCCTCTAGGAGAGATAGCCCAGAACCGGGAAGCCTCGGGTAAGATAGCCAAGTGGGCGGTCGAGCTCATGGGTGAGACCCTCTCTTCTGCGCCACGCAAAGCCATCAAATCCTAGGTACTAGCAGATTTTCTGGCAGAGTGGACCGACACTCAACTCCCCCCGGTTCAGCTCCAGGCCGAGCTTTGGACCATGTATTTCGACGGGTCGCTGATGAAAACGGGAGCAGGCGTGGGTTTGCTCTTCATCTCACCCCTCGGAGTCCACATGTGCTATATCATCTGGCTTCATTTTCCTGCCTCCAACAACATCACCGAATACGAGGCACTCGTCATGGGCCTACGAATCACCGTCGAACTAGGGGTCCGACACCTCGATGTTCGAGGTGACTCTCAGCTCGTGATCGACCAAGTCATGAAGAGCTTGAGCTGCCGTGATCCTAAGATGGAGGCCTACTGTGAGAAGGTACAGCGCCTTAAAGACAAGTTTCATGGCCTCGAGCTCAACCATATTGCACGCAGGTATAATGAGGCCATCGATGAACTCGCAAAAATCGCTTCTAGTCGAACTATAGTCCCACCTGACGTTTTCGCAAGAGATCTCCATCAACCGTCCATCAACATCAGGGCAGACAAAGGGGTCGACGGGCCATCACTCGATCCCCCACCTGAGGCGGAAGCCCCCTCGACCGAGGCTGAAGCCATGTAGGCGGAAGGCTCGACCCCGCCAGCCAACCCCGAGCCTGACTAGCGTATTCCATACCTCGACCATCTCACTCGAGGGGACCTCCCCTCGGATAAGATCGAGGCTCGACGGATCGCTCATCGGGCCAAATCCTTTGTGATATTTGGCGACAACAGGGAGCTGTATCACCATAGCCCTACTGGCGTCCTCCAACACTGTATCATAAATGAGGAAGGCAGGAACCTGCTCAATGATCTACACTCGGGGGCTTGTGTTCATCACGCAGCGCCTCGAACTCTCGTTGGAAACGCATTCTAGCAAGGTTTCTATTGGTCGACCGTAGTCTCCGACGTTGTCAAGCTAGTACACTCCTGCAAAGGCTGCCAGTACTATGCAAGACAAACCCACCTCCTGGCTCATGCTCTGCAAACTATTCCCATCACATGGCCATTCGCTGTTTGGGGGCTCGACTTGGTTGGACCCCTGAAAAGGACAACTAGTGGCTTCACCCACTTACTCGTCACCATTGATAATTTTTCCAAGTGGATCGAGACCCGTCCTATCACCAGCATCATGTCTGAGCAAGTTGTGCTATTTTTTACCGACATCGTCCACCGCTTTGGGGTTCCTAACTGCATCATCACGGACAATAGCACCCAATTCACTGGTAAAAAGTTCCTGAATTTCTGCGACAACCATCACATCCGTGTGCTCTGGTCGGTCGTAGCTCATCCAAAAACAAATGGCCAAGTAGAACGTGCCAACGGCATGGTCCTACAAGGTCTGAAACCAAGAATTTTTGACAAGTTAAACAAACACGGCAACAAATAGGCCGCCGAGCTCCCCTCGGTCCTATGGAGCCTAAGAATAACGCTGAGTCGAGCCACGGGGTTCACTTCGTTCTTCTTAGTCTACGGGTCCGAGGCTATGCTCCTAACTAATGTAGAATATGGATCCCCGAGGCTGAAAGCCTACAATGAGAAAAACAATGACGCCACAAGAGAGGACGCCCTCGACCAGCTCGAGGAAGCTCACGATGTGGCTCTGTTACACTCTGCCAGGTATCAGCAAAGTCTTCGACGCTAGCACGACAAACACATCCGCAGATGGGACCTCAATGTTGGTGACCTGGTGCTACGGCGAAGCCAGAACAACAAGGGACGACACAAGCTCACGCCGCCATGGGAAGGGCCATACATCATCGCGGAAGTATTAAAGCCCGGCACCTACAAACTATCGAACAAGAAAGGCAAAATCTTCACCAACGCTTGGAACATTGAACAACTACGTCATTTTTTCCTTAAAACCTTGAGACTCTGTAAATTGTTTCACAATCTCATAAATAAAGAATACAGCGGTGTTCAAAGCATTGTTTTCATAACAACCAGGAAGGATTGACCCTGTTGATGAGGACATCGCCACGCTAGACACACCGACGTTATGGTCTTCCCCAAGTTGCAATTCGTCCCCAACTCAGTTGCCACGTCACCCTCGGATTTAGCAGACACGTCGTCACTGTTTTGGTCATAACTATCTCATACGACATCAAAACGGGGCGTTCTTGGATGCGTTGGAAAGGGGACGACGATGCCGTCGTTTTGGATCTGGTCCCAGCTCCAGAAGATCCGTGGATCATTCTGTGTGACCACGTCAAGGTGCTGCATCCCTATTTGGGCCAACTTGGCCATGTATTGTGTCGGGCCTTAAGCCCAAGTTGTGGGTGCCCAACCCCTGGCCGTTCACAACCCTAGGTCGAGTCTTAGACTATAAATACAACCGCCACCACTGTAAAACAATTGGGTTTTGTTTAGAGTTTAGTTTTCCATCGAGAAACTGAATCGTTCATTGTAACTGTGGTGACAAATCCTTTTACAGTGATCCAGGGCCCCTATTCTTGATCTCCTCCACTGTGTCGATTAGTCCTTTGGAACCGAGTTCTTGAACCCTCTATTGATATTCGCATCATTCATATTTGCAATTTCAGATTGCATGTTTTTACCTTCTTGCCTGTGCTCTTCGATTCGCTTGCAGGAAAAGCCTTCTTGGCGAGGTCAATCAAGTTGTGCTTGGTTGATAACCAATGGAGCAGTGGTGTAATGGTTGCAGGGTTCGAATCATGTCTGATTTGAAGCCGGATCGCCAACATCGAGATCTCTACAAATCGAACTTACCGGTTACCTCTCGAAAGATCGGGCCAGTATTCATCATTTGGTATCAGAGCTGGGCCCTTGTTTAAGAGGATGGGAATGATGAGGACATCCTCCACTATTACCCGTTGGCAAAGACGCAACAAAAAAGGCCAAGTGGCCTAGTTGTAGTCGGGCAGCGTTCGTGTGAGCCTCTGAATAATCCCACCTTGCTTAGCTTGGGAGGAGGAAGCCACCTTAAAAGAGAGAGCCACCCTTCCCCTATCGGACTAGTCTTTTAGGGACATTGGGTTTTTTTCTGAGTGGGTGTGCATAAGAACTGTTGGGGTTCGGGCAACCTTAATTTATTGGGCCTCGGCCAACCCCACATGGGCCAGATGTATCATTTATGAGGACATCGCCAAGATGGAGTCGAGGATGACTCCAATTCAAGAAGGGGAGGATGATGAGGACATCGCCACGCTGGACACACCGACGTTATGGTCTTCCCCAAGTTGCAATTCGTCCCCAACTCAGCTGCCACGTCACCCTCGGATTCAGCAGACACGTCGTCACTATTTTAGTCATAACTCTCTCATACGACATCAAAACGGGGCGTTCTTGGATGCGTTGGAAAGGGGACGACGACGCCGTCATTTTGGATCTAGTCTTAGCTCCAGAAGATCCGTGGATCATTCTGTGTGACCACGTCAAGGTGCTGCGTCACCTATTTGGGCCAACTTGCCCATGTATTGTGTCGGGCCTTAAGCCCAAGTTGTGGGCGCCCAACCCCTGGCCGTTCACAACCCTAGGTCGAGCTCCTGTTTGGCGTCGGTAAGAATACAGGCAAGACGGTGATAAACTGCTTCTGATTTTGCATTCCACTTTCACCACCACCACTTGTTTCCTTTTAGTTGATAGGGATAATACTTTGGTGTTGTTTTTTTCTATCTTCTAACCATGTCAGGATCTCGACGGACTTCAATGAGTGCGTGTCAAAGGGCGAGCTTACAACGTTCATGACTGAACAACGCAATCTTATGACCGAGCTGACGCGCAATGTGAACAATTTGGTCACCCGCATTGAACAACTCGAGCACCGCCTTCCCCCTCATCGTGCTGATGATGTAGATGCGGATGATTTTGGTGATGAAGATGCGGATGCTGACGGTTATGCCCGTCGCCGCCTCAACTTCAACCGTCACGGTATGGGACGTAATATTCAAGGTAATAATGATCCTTTTGCTAAAATTAAATTTAGTCTTCCTCCTTTTGCTGGTAATGTTGATCCAGAGGCTTATTTAGATTGGGAGCTTGCCGTTCAACAAAAATTTGATTCTCATAATGTTCCTGCTGAGCATAGAGTTAGACTTGCTACTAGTGAGTTTACTAATTTTGCTTTGTTCTGGTGAAGTGATCTTTGCAATGCTAATAATGTTGCTGCTGTGCCTCAAACTTGGAATGCTTTAAAGCAACGTATGAAATCTCGTTTTGTTCCTCCTTATTACCAACGTGATTTACGTTTGAAACTACAAACTTTAAAACAAGGTGATAAAGGAGTCGAAGCATACTATCAAGAATTGCTTATTGGTTTAGCCCGTTGTGGTATAAATGAAGATGATAATGATTCTAGTGCTAGATTTTTTGGTGGTTTAAGCCATGATATACAGAACATCCTAGATTACAAAGAATGGCGTAATTTTTCCCAATTGTATCATCTTGTTATTAAGGCAGAACGTGAAGTACAGGGACGCAAACAACACTAGCCTTTCATGTCTAACAATGGGAGGACTTTTCAGCACCGTTCAGAGCCAGAGACGCCCAACATTCCTGTTGCATCACAGCCGTCTACACCTTCCGGGGTAAGTAAATTGTCTAATGTGCAGAACAAAAGTGCCACTCCAGGTGTTTCCCCTCGCTCCTCCTCGTCCAGCTCTAAAATCATTTGCCACCGATGCAAAGGCATGGGACATGTCATGAAGGATTGCCCCAGTCATCATGCTTTCATTGCTACTGAGGATGGATATGTAAGTGCTAGTGATGTTGAAGATGATTTAGCCCTTGTTGCTAACATTGATGCAGATTCCACCGAGGGCGATCAAGACAAGGAGGCCATCATCATTGACTCCGTGGCTGCTGCCGCAGACTACCCTAGCCTTCTTGTGCAGCGTGTGTTGAGTACACGTGTGGGACATGAAGAAGAGATGACGATCCAACGCCACAATTTGTTCCACATGTATTTTATTGTGCAGGGTTGTCGTGTTCTCACTATCATTGATAGCGGGAGTTGCAATAACTTGGTGAGTTCAGATTTGGTTGACAAGCTTGGTTTGACCACACAACAACATTCGTATCCATATAAACTTTAATGGTTCAATAATAGTGGTAAGACTATGGTAACTAAATCAGCACGCATTAGCTTTTTTACAGGCTCTTATCATGATACTGCTGATTTTGATGTTGTTCCTATGCAAGCTTGCTCCATTTTATTAGGTCGCCCATGGGAATTTGATAATGATGCTTTACACCATGGTAGAACTAATACATACACTATCATACATAAGGACAAGAAAATTACATTGCTACCTTTGTCTCCTACGGATATTATTAAACATGCTAATGAGATTAAAAATAAACCTACAACTCACATTGCTAAAATTAATGGGATTAAGTTAAAAGGAGGTACTTTTCTTGCTAAAACTTCTGCTACTGCAGAGTTATGTGATAATCCTAATGCGCCATGTTATACTATGTTTTGTCAACCTATTCTGTCTGGTGCATTGCCTGCTGTCACTAATCTTTTGCAGGAGTTCGCTGATGATGGGATGAAGTCGAGGATGACTCCAATTCTAGAAGGAGGGGATGATGAGGACATCGCCAAGATGGAGTCGAGGACGACTCCAATTCAAGAAGGGGAGGATGATGAGGACATCGCCACGCTGGACACACCGACGTTATGGTCTTCCCCAAGTTGCAATTCGTCCCCAACTCAGCTGTCACGTCACCCTCGGATTCAGCAGACACGTCATCACTGTTTTGGTCATAACTCTCTCATACGACATCAAAACAGGGCGTTCTTGGATGCGTTGGAAAGGGGACAATGACGCCATCGTTTTGGATCTGGTCCCAGCTCTAGAAGATCCGTGGATCATTCTGTGTGACCACGTCAAGGTGCTGCGTCACCTATTTAGGCCAACTTGGCCATGTATTGTGTCGGGCCTTAAGCCCAAGTTGTGGGCGCCCAACCCCTGGCCGTTTACAACCCTAGGTCGAGTCTTAGACTATAAATACAGTCGCCACCACTGTTAGACAATTGGGTTTTGTTTAGAGTTTAGTTTTCCATCGAGAAACTGAATCGTTCATTGTAATTGTGGTGACAAATCCTTTTACAGTGATCCAGGGCCCCTGTTCTTGATCTCCTCCACTGTGTCGATTAGTCCTTTGGAACCGAGTTCTTAAACCCTCTATTGATATTCGCATCATTCATATTTGCAATTTCAGATTGCGTGTTTTTACCTTCTTGCTTGTGCTCTTCGATTCGCTTGCAGGAAAAGCCTTCTTGGCGAGGTCAATCAAGTTGTGCTTGGTTGATAACCAATGGAGCAGTGGTGTAACGGTTGCAGGGTTCGAATCATGTCTAATTTGAAGCCGGATCGCCAACGTCGAGATCTCCACAAATCGAACTTACCGGTTACCTCTCGGAAGATCGGGCCAGTATTCATCACCAGTTTTCTCAGAGTCGACCCTCCCTCGGGGGCTGCAAGGGGGAACCCCCTGTCCCCAAAAAAACTCGCATTTTTTCGAGCTTCTTCAAAAAAGACGATAATTGTCACATAAGTTGATAAGGCCGCAACAGCACCCTAAGGCTCAAGGGTCGTCGAGCCGCGAGATCACTTACGCCTCCAAGGCTATGGTACCTCCACTCACCCCCCCCATGCCAAGGGGTGCAACAACGCGCTAAGTAGACCTAGTAATAGTTCATGACTTTGAAAAGGCTCACGATTAGCATTCATGTTCGCTTTGAATCAAGTTCTTACACGATCTACGAAGCCGCAAACGCACCCTAAAGCTCGAGGGAAGTTGAGCCGCGAGATCACTTACGCCTCTGAAGCTACGGTACCTCCACTCACTCCCTTACGCCAAGGGGCGTAACCGCACGCTAAGAAAATCATGTGAGAACGTGATTCAAGCGATAAAGGGAAGAAAAAACTCGAACAAAAATTGCCATTCAGTACGAGTTTACATCTAAGTATTTCAAGGCCCCCGAGGCCATCACGACCAAATTTATGAATACTAACTCAGTTACACAGGCCTTCATGCCTAGGTTTGGCTCATAGGCCCTCGTAATCAGCAGGCGGAACCACCTCGACCTCGAAAAGCTTGGTAAGGCGACTCCTAGGCTCCTCAGCGGCAGGCGACTTCGTTCTCCTCATCCGTCTGGTCTGGATCCGTGATAAAGCCATCAGCGATGAGGTCCATGTCGTACACAAATCTAGACCGAACGACCACCATGGCCCTCTTCACGCCATGATGCAGCCTGCCTCGTATCCTCTCGCGGACGAGGCGGTCCAGTGCCACCATCCGACGGACAAAGGAGTTCCCCGGTGCATCCTCCTCGATATCGGCATCGGGCTCAACCCCCAGGCCGTCACATACCGAAGTGATAGCACCCTGGAGCAACTGAGTCCGCCCGGCCTCAGCCTCGAAGAGGTTCTGGAACAAGTTGGCCATCGCCTGGGCCGCATGCTGCTGCTTCTCCAACTCTGAAACATAAGCATTGAGTTAGCATAAGCCTAGGACCTTGACGCCAAGGCCAGAACATAACAAGAAGTTTACCCTCAGAGTGGGTCTGCCAATCCATGACCTCATCGCGTAACTCCCCGCGCGTCTTCTCAGATGCTCGAAGAGCCTCGTCCTTGTCGTGGACCGCCGCCTTCAGCACCTCAATTTCTCGACCGGTGCCCGAGAGAGCCTCGTCCCTCTCTCGGACCGTCCCCTTCAATGTCACAACCTCATCCTCTAAGGTTCTGACGCGAGCGGACACCATCCCGACCTAGATGCTGAGGGCATTACGCTGACCACCGACTAAGGCGACCTCCTCCTCGAGCTCCTTCACACGCGCCAGCAGCGGCGCGAGGTCCTCGTGAGCTTTAGCCGCCTCCTCCCGAGCCCTTGCCGCATCTTCATGCGCCTTGGCCTCGGCTTCTCGGGCCTACGCCGCCTCCTCCCTAACCGCTGCGTGGGCGACGCGGAGCTCGTCCGTCTCGGTGCTCTTCTGGGATAGCCGCTTGTTAGCTTCCTCGACCAGGGTCCGTTGACGGGCAAGCACCGCCCACACGCCACTCTCATGACGAATGAAGAGTGACATGTGGCAGGAACACTCCTTGAGCTCCTGACCATAGTTAAAACCTAAAAATCAGAACCAAGGAAAAGGGAAGGATAAAACACAGAGAAAGACTAACGAACTCGACTTACCTCAAAAGCCTCTGACATACCCCGCACCAGGGTATCCGAGACCATGCGCAGGTGAAAGTCCTATGTTTTGTGTTGGTAATTAGTGATAATGCCTAAGTACTAATCCTATGCCTAAGTTGTATGTAACATATGAGGATTAGTACATTCCAAGGTTGGTGGCAAGATGGACATGGTGATCATGATGGCCACACTTGGATTTGGATGCAATCCTACGTGATCAAGGCAAAGGTATATGCTTAAGGGTTGTGTTTTAGTAACCAAGACACCTAGTGGGTGTGGTTACATTATAGGATAGATAGCCGTACTATAAAGAGGGGAATGACATGGCTATTGAACTCCTAAGTGCCTCTAGGTGTGCATTTCATAATCATATGCATTTTGATAGAACTAATATCGCCTCAAAAAATGATTGTGAAAATGCTAACACACTCACACATGACGAGTTCACTTGGTGGTGTTAGCACATTTGCGAATGTTATGGAGTTTGAGCGGAAGAGAGGGTTTAGGGTCCTCTCTCCCTCTCGCCGAGCTTATGAGGCGGGATTCAGGCGTTTTCAAGGAGTTGAAACAACTATTTTCCACTACGCCGGAAGTCGGAAAAGAAACGGAGGCGAACATAGGTCACAGAGGTGACCGGACGCTGGACCGGACGCGGTCTCTGTTTGACCGGACGCGTCCGGTCAGTGTTCAGCGTCTGTGTGTGTTTCTATTTTTGATCGGACACGGTAGCGCGTCTGGTCACAGTCGACCGAACGCGTCTGGTCATTCAGGGAGCTTACTGGACTCCAACCGGACGCTGGCACTGTGGCATCCGGTCAATTCTGCGGCGCGTCCGGTCGCTGTTTCGTTGTGCACTGCTCAGGCTTGACTAGCGCGTCCGATCCGTTACGGGACCAGCGTGTCCGGTCGAGCTTCGTGCGTCCGGTTGTTGCGTGGAGCGCGTCTGGTCAGTGGTTTGCAGCGTAGCCGTTGTGCGATCGGCACGTCCGGTGAAGGGTCGAGATGGCGGACTAGAGGGGGGGTGAATAGTCCTTTCTAAAACTTAAACGCGTTGGCTAACCAAAACAAATGCGGAATTAAACTTATCGGTCTAGCCAAGACTATACCCCTCTATCTAAGTTCTCTAGCACCTTGCAAAGATCCTAATTAAGCAACTAAGGTGCTAAGCTTATCAAGAGCTCACCTACTCAATTCTAGAGCAAGGTCACACAAACCTATGCACTAGTACTTTGTCAACCGAGGGAGCTCCTACACAACTAGTGAAGCAAAAGCACAAAGCTCCTAAGCTCACTAGCAAAGCTCAATAACAAGGCAACTAATGCCAAATTAGAGAGCGCAAGTCACTTAGCTACACAAACTAAGCAATGTGACTAACAAGGTTACACAAACCAAATTAGTCACGCAAGGGGAAGCTTCTAGCTACACAAGCAAGAAGACAACTAGCAAGCTACACAAGCAAACTAGTTACGAGAGCAACTACACAAGCACAAGTATATATAAAAGTAAATACAAGCTTGTGTTGCACGAAAGCAAACCACCGAGAAGAATAGACAATGTTGACACGGTGATTTTCTCCCGAGGTTCACTTGGTTGCCACCAAGCTACGTCCCCGTTGTGTCGACCAACACTTCGTGGTTCAGCGGCTAATCGGTCACACACCGAGCCTCTCAAAAGGCACCGTAAGAACCCACCATAAAGTGTGGTAGCTCAATGACACGCTCAACTAGAGTTGCTCTTCGCGATCCCCGCGGGGTGAGCACAATCCCCCTCACAAAGCTTCTCCGGAGCCTCGCACAATCTTCTTGCGAGCTTCGACGGAGCCACAAGCCACCAAGCCGTCTAGGAGGTGGCAACCTCCAAGAGTAACAAGCACCACCGGCTTGCAACACGATCACCTAGTGCCACACGATGCAATCTCTCAAAGCAACGCACTAGAATCGCTCTCTCACTCGATCCGATGAGCACTATCAAGCATGAGTGAGTTAGATGGCTCCCAAGCACTACCACACAAGTCACAAAGACTATAGTGTGCTCAGCTACCGGCCATGGCCGGCCAAGGCATCTATTTATAACCCCACGGTCAAATAAAGCCGTTACCCCTTCACTGGGTCATTTTCGGGATGACCGGACGCGCCGGTCGTAACTGACCGGACGCGCTCAACCGCGTCCGATCCTCCAACGGTCACTGACCCCAACGGTCAAACCAACGATCGGACGTGCCCCTGGCAACGACCGGACGCGCCCGTTAAACGACCGGACGCGCCGTTCAAACTGACCGGACGCGCTGGTCGCACAACGTCTAAGTCGCGAAGTACTGACCGGACGCGCTGGTCCAACTGACCGGACGCGCCGGTCGCCCAACGGCTAACTGCGAAGCAATGACCGGACGCGCTGGTCCCGAGAATGACCGGACGCGCTGATCCAACTGACCGGACGCGCCGGTCGCCCAACGGCTAACTGCGAAGCAACGACCGGACGCGCTGGTCCCGAGAATGACCGGACGCGCTGGTCGCCTGAGCAGCGCTCAACGAAACAACGACCGGACGCGCTGAAGAAACATGACCGGACGCGACAGTGCTAGCGTCCGGTTATAGTCCAGTAAGCTCCCTGAACGACCGGACGCGTCCGATCATCAGTGACCGGACGCGCCTCGCGTCCGATCATCGAACTGAAAAACGCGCAGACACTGAACACTGACCGGACGCGTCCGGTCATGCAAGGACCGCGTCTGGTTCAGCGTCCGGTCACCTCTGTGACCTCCGTTCGCCTCCATTTCTTTTTCGGACTTCCAGCGTAGTGGAAAATAGGTATTTCAACTCCTCAAAAACGCCTGAATCCCGCGCTCGTAAGCTCGGCGGGAGGGAGAGAGGAACCCAAACCCTCTCTACCGCTCAAACTTCATCGCCTTCGTAAATGTGCCAACACCAACAAGTGATCACCACCTTGTGCACGTATGTTAGCATTTTCATAATCATTTTATCGAAGGAGTTAACCACTCAACTTGCCACGCCACTCGATCCTAGCAACGATGCATAGTTAGATCACACGAGTGGCACTAGATGACCGATATGCAAACAAGTTTGCCCCTCTTGATAGTACGGCCATCTATCCTAAACCCGGTCATAAACTTCTCTACACACCTATGACCGGTGAAATGGAAATGCCCTAGGTTATACCTTTGCCTTGCGCATTCCACTCCATCTCCTCCGACGTTGATGCAACATATGCACCAACCATATCACAAATGATATGATCCACATCATATCATCATGTGACCTTGGTCCATCGATCTTGACCTCACTTGCTCTTCACCGTTGCGTCGGTCCATCGGCGCCAAGTCATGCTCAAGCTTCACCGTCACACGCGGTCCCTCACTTCAAAGCCTCTAACTTGCCCTTCACACTTGCAACCGGTCCGTCGAGCCAAGCCTCATCTTGATCTTCTCCACCTTGGTCACATGACTCCATGTCATGTCTCATATGCAATGAGCTCCTTCATGACACCATCACATGCGGACTAATCTCCTGTGTATCTCACATAACCACATATTAGTCCACCTAAGTTGTCACTCAATTACCAAAACCAAACAAGGACCTTTCAATCTCCCCCTTTTTGGTAATTGATGACAACTCTACAAAGATATGGAAATTATGCTTTTTCAAGCTAGCACTTCACACAAGTGTAAATTGCTAACTTGTTTTGGATTTAATGTTACTTATCCAACTTTTAAGCTCTATGTCAAGATTTGGATAAGCACCATAAAATCCGACTTGGTAGTGATAACTCCCCCTACATATGTGCTCAAATGGTTTGGTTTCAAGCTTGCACATATGCATAAATATGAAATTTGTGGGAGGGTTAGCACTACTAAGTGATGCTAAGGTGTATAGAATAAACCTTTGTAGCTTGATACCAATTAGTAGCTTGATACCATTTGAAAAACACAAGTTTACCACCATCCTTAGCATCATGAGTAGCTAGACATCAAAAACACTAGAAACCTCGTGAGATCAACATTATAAGCAAGGTTCTAGTTTTTGCATGATAATCATAAGTCTAGCTAACATCCTATGCATGCTAGTTATCAAATCATCATTCAAGTTCTATAACTAGCATACACCACACAAGCATGCATATTGAATTTAAGAACTTTATGCAATGCAAGCAAGCACATGAATTATGCACATATCAAATGTAATCAATCAAAGTTCATGAGCTTGCTCCCCCTACTTGTGTGCTTTCTTTTCTTTATCCAAGAATGTTTGATCCCCTTACATTCTTAAATGTTGCTCCCTCTTTGTTCATGTCCATGTCCAATCTTTCCAATCTCTCCCCAAAGCTCAAAAAGCTTTCATATCTTTGTCCAATCTCTCCCCCTTTGTCATCAATTTCCATAAAAGGTGTTCTTCTCAATTGATACAAAGGCTTGCATTGGGGTAGATGGTTGAGACTTGAATATTGCATTTTTGATGGACATTACCACATATGTTGGAATGACAAACTTTATGGTTGCTCTTGAGATTCCACATAGGATCTTTGACCTTGATACCAATTGGTGGGGCTCCTCCCCCTATGTCATAGCATGTGTCATTCACTTGAGATACCACTTGGAGATGAGGGTAGCATTTCTTGATTTGATCACTTAAGGTTGAGGATCACTTGTGAAACCATCGTCTTGCATGAATGATACCACGTGAAGATACCATGAGTAGGAATGTGATACCATTTGAAAGAGTTTTCTAGTATGGATCCACTTTGAAGGATTTGACAATAATATTCACTTCTTGAACATTCACTATCTTCATGAGTACCATTTGTAAGATATCACTTGTAAGTTGATGATCTAGACACCACTAGTGAATACCACTTGGAAGATCAATTTGAGTCTAGATACCACTTGAAACAAACTAGATATCTATTTTCATTATTGTCTTGTGCTTGTACTCTTATCATTGTCATGAGCTTCTTGTATGACTTGAACTATGTTGATTTGCCTAAGATTCCAAGTCCGGTTTGATCCAATGACAAGCTTCTTCACTCCTCATGCTAAGGGTTATCTTGCCAATGTTGTACTTGTCACTTGTTAACAATCCAAACTAGATCAAGTACTTGGGTTTACTAGCTCATGAACAAACTCATATACATACCACTAGAACATTTAGACAATCAAGCAATAGTGGTAGGCTATGAATCTAAAATTTTCATTTGTCATGCATGATCCTAATAAGCATGTACTATATGCACTAACCGCATACTAGTAAGGGATGAAATGATCATGCTCATTACAATGATACCTTTGCTATGTTGGAGTAGAGGATAGTCACATAGATTCCAATTCATTACTCCAATAGCAATATGAAGTCCAATTTATAAGCTTGGTGAAGACCAATCATCATAGATAAATCCATTCTTCACCCATATGAAAATGTAAACCACTTATGATCAAGTGCACTATCTCTTGAGTTGTGGTTGGCTTGCTTCATCTTTTTGATCAATGCTTGCATGAGAGAACTACTTAGAATACCACTTGAAATATATGACTAGCTCTCTTTTGGGTGTTGCTTGCTTTTCTTGATCAACCCTTTTGATTGCTTCAACTAAGCATCACAAGTTCCTCGGATCACCACTTCCATATTAGCCTTCCAAGTCCCAAACTTGGTTTCACCTACACACGGCGGCAAGCCCCTCACTAGGGAGAAGTGACCTTTCTCCAAAGAACCACTCTTGATACTTACTTGAAATGATATAGTTTGATTGATCCAAATGATGAACTCAATCTTGATGAATAATCCTTGAATCTATATTTGAGTCCAACTCTTTCTACTTGTTTAAGTCCTTTTCTTTCTACCAAATGATCTCTAATCATCACTAGAACTTAAACTTCATCTTCATCTTAAGTTTGATCTTGATCTTCAAATTGAGTACCAAATAAGTATACCAAGTATATTTCACAATACAAAAGTCTTGTACTCATTGCTTTTCATGCTTCTAGATCAATCCAAAACCAAACTTAGGTACCTCAACCACCTGTAAGCATGTTTCCAACTTGAGGACCTTTCAATTAAAAGTGACTCTAGATTAATCCAATGATTTTCACTTTTCTGGCAGATTATGTATCCTTCAAAGAATAATTCATATCTCCCAATGTACAGATCCAAATGCCATAAAATTTGGTGGAGATGTGCTTCACTAAGTCATATAGCAACTTTAAAAATTTGAGATTCATTTGACATCTAGATTGCTATCAGATTTTAAATCTTCCACCACTGCTACATGCTGAAAACTGCTGCATTATGGCTGACAAGATGTACTCTAAAATCATAGCATTTCTTGTCCAATTCCCATGAAATTTCTACAGCATCTCATACCATAAGTCTAGAGCATGTATACCAAATTTCATGCCAATCCAAGTAGATTTGATCATCCAAACTCAGACTTGATCACTGCTAGCTCAGATTTTCAACTTTGGACAGATTTCAATACATTGAGCAATACTTCATCAAATATGAATCAAACTTGAAACTAACTTGTTTGAATACTTTCATAAGACATATATCCATCCAATCCACTTACTAAATGTCATCTCATGAATTTATCCAACATAAATCAATTCAAACTTGATTACTTAAGCATTTAATCCATTCAAACATCTCATAGCAAGCAACATTGCATATATATCCAATTCAATCAACTCATATGCACCCAAGTGAAATGATCAACAAGAGATATACCTTGGTTAGCTTATGATCATCCAATAGCTAGCTTTCAACTTGAATATTTGCAAGCCATCAAATATATCCAATAAATCACCACAATCTTTAACATTGCACTTGTATGTTGTAGCACTTGAACTTCACTTATTTTGACTTGGCATTGGGATTGGATATGCATTGAGCTTCATAACTTGACTCAATATATGATGAACAAAATGAAACCAATTGAATCAAGCCTCTAATGCCGATGGTACCTACAAACAATCATCTACTCTTTGATGGTACCCAAACAAGTTTGGGTCCTCTCAAGTTAGGTGCAACATACTTAGGCATTGCCTTAGTATGAATAGTGGGATGTTTTGCAATAGCAACAATAGAGGTACCATTTACATCCTTTCTAAGCACATTAGTATCATCAATTGAAATATGCTTAGAAGTGTTACCTAGGGGGCATGAATGAGCATTGTGTCCCCTTTCCCGGCATAAGTAGCAACTTCTCTTAGATTGAGCCTTTTCTTCCTTGCTCATATGTTGCTTCTCATTGCCTTGCCTCTCACGAGTTGCTTGAATCTTCTTTTCAAGCTTGGTAGGACACCCCGAGGCAAAGTGTCCCATATCTCCACATTTGAAGCACTTGATGTGAGCATGTACTTTCTTCTCATCTTGATTCTTGCTCATCATCTTGACATCTTGAATTTGCATTGGATGTCTTGCTCTTCCACCCCTTCTTGTTTTCTTCTTCTTTATCATCAAGTCACTAACATCTTCATGATTGATCTTGACTTTAGCTTGGGGCTTTGCTTTTGGCTCAACTTGAGACTTCTTGGTAGGGCAACACTTGACAATATGTCCCACTTCATGGCATTGGTAGCACATGAGTTGGGATAGTTTTTTTGCATCTTGCTTCTTCATAATCTTGCCCTTGCTCTTGTTGTAGCCAATACCACTCTTATCACCATATCTTCTTTGATTGGTCATGATATGCTCAATGGCGATTTTAGAGTTGTAGCACCTCTCCAACTTGTTGCTCAAATTCTTCACTTCACTTTTGAGCTCATTGTTCTCCTTCAAAAGGTTAGTCTCACAAGACATAGAAGTAGAACAAGCATCTAATTGTGAAGAACATGGCATATATAATAAATCATCACAAGAGGTGGATACATGCTTCTTGCCTACATCACAAGGGTTAGTAATATGTGATTGATCATTTGACCCAAATGATGAGCTCTCACTAGATTTGGTTTCTTCATTAGAAGGCTTCTTAGTGAGTAAAGCATGTTCTTGTGCCAAATTATCATGAGCAACACTAAGTTCCTCATGAGCCAATTTTAGCTCCTCATGTGAACAAGAAGTAACATAAAGTAGATGCTTTTGTTGTTCACATGTGGTTTTTAGAAATGAGTTTTCATTTTTCAATTTGCTTGTTTTTGCCATCTCATTTCTTAGGGCCTTTGAGAGTTTATATAGAAGCTCAAAATTTGGATCATCACAATCAACAACAAAACCACCAATTGATACCTTAGTGTCACCATGTGACATGGAACAATGTGGTGATGTTGAAGAGCTTGTTGAAGCATCACTCTCATAGCCATCACCTTCACCATCAAGTGTGCATGAAGTAGAATCATTTCTTGCATCACTTGTGGCATTATCATCATTCTTGTCAAGTGATCTTGTGGCATGATGATCATCATCATCATCATCACTTGACATTGAGGTGGAGCAATCCTCCACAACCACCTCATTGTGGTCATGCTCAACATCCTCATGTACCTCCATCACTATGTGATCATCCTTCTTGAATTTTCCATCATCCCAAATTGAGGAGCCACAATAATGATGCTTGAGCGCCGTCCACATGCTATGTGCACTTGAGAGACCCCTCACCTTGTCAAAAATCTCATCATTCAAAGCTTTGATTAGATAAAACTTAGCTTGTGCATCAAGTGTTCGGCAATCCTTTTGAGCTTGGGTACGGTTACCACACCCATCCAAGTCATGAGAAAAGCCAACAACTATGATCCACCAAAACTTAGGGCCAAGAGCACGAAAATGATCAAGCATGTGATTTTTCCACCGTGCATAGTGAGTGCCATCAAAAATGTGTTCCACACAATCATCTAGCCCATAAGCCGCCATCCTCTCGGGTCGGTGAAGACCACAAATGAGAGACCCGGCTCCGATACCAATTGAAGGGTCGAGATGGCGGACTAGAGGGGGGGTGAATAGTCCTTTCTAAAACTTAAACGCGTTGGCTAACCAAAACAAATGCGGAATTAAACTTATCGGTCTAGCCAAGACTATACCCCTCTATCTAAGTTCTCTAGCACCTTGCAAAGATCCTAATTAAGCAACTAAGGTGCTAAGCTTATCAAGAGCTCACCTACTCAATTCTAGAGCAAGGTCACACAAACCTATGCACTAGTACTTTGTCAACCGAGGGAGCTCCTACACAACTAGTGAAGCAAAAGCACAAAGCTCCTAAGCTCACTAGCAAAGCTCAATAACAAGGCAACTAATGCCAAATTAGAGAGCGCAAGTCACTTAGCTACACAAACTAAGCAATGTGACTAACAAGGTTACACAAACCAAATTAGTCACGCAAGGGGAAGCTTCTAGCTACACAAGCAAGAAGACAACTAGCAAGCTACACAAGCAAACTAGTTACGAGAGCAACTACACAAGCACAAGTATATATAAAAGTAAATACAAGCTTGTGTTGCACGAAAGCAAACCACCGAGAAGAATAGACAATGTTGACACGGTGATTTTCTCCCGAGGTTCACTTGGTTGCCACCAAGCTACGTCCCCGTTGTGTCGACCAACACTTCGTGGTTCGGCGGCTAATCGGTCACACACCGAGCCTCTCAAAAGGCACCGTAAGAACCCACCATAAAGTGTGGTAGCTCAATGACACGCTCAACTAGAGTTGCTCTTCGCGATCCCCGCGGGGTGAGCACAATCCCCCTCACAAAGCTTCTCCGGAGCCTCGCACAATCTTCTTGCGAGCTTCGACGGAGCCACAAGCCACCAAGCCGTCTAGGAGGTGGCAACCTCCAAGAGTAACAAGCACCACCGGCTTGCAACACGATCACCTAGTGCCACACGATGCAATCTCTCAAAGCAACGCACTAGAATCGCTCTCTCACTCGATCCGATGAGCACTATCAAGCATGAGTGAGTTAGATGGCTCCCAAGCACTACCACACAAGTCACAAAGACTATAGTGTGCTCAGCTACCGGCCATGGCCGGCCAAGGCATCTATTTATAACCCCACGGTCAAATAAAGCCGTTACCCCTTCACTGGGTCATTTTCGGGATGACCGGACGCGTCGGTCGTAACTGACCGGACGCGCTCAACCGCGTCCGATCCTCCAACGGTCACTAACCCCAACGGTCAAACCAACGATCGGACGTGCCCCTGGCAACGACCGGACACGCCCGTCAAACGACCGGACGCGCCGTTCAAACTGACCGGACGCGCTGGTCGCACAACGACTAAGTCGCGAAGTACTGACCGGACGCGCTGGTCCAACTGACCGGACGCGCCGGTCGCCCAACGGCTAACTGCGAAGCAACGACCGGACGCGCTGGTCCCGAGAATGACCGGACGCGCTGATCCAACTGACCGGACGCGCCGGTCGCCCAACGGCTAACTGCGAAGCAACGACCGGACGCGCTGGTCCCGAGAATGACCGGACGCGCTGGTCGCCTGAGCAGCGCTCAACGAAACAACGACCGGACGCGCTGAAGAAACATGACCGGACGCGACAGTGCTAGCGTCCGGTTATAGTCCAGTAAGCTCCCTGAACGACCGGACGCGTCCGATCATCAGTGACCGGACGCGCCTCGCGTCCGATCATCGAACTGAAAAACGCGCAGACACTGAACACTGACCGGACGCGTCCGGTCTTGCAAGGACCGCGTCCGGTTCAGCGTCCGGTCACCTCTGTGACCTCCGTTCGCCTCCATTTCTTTTCCGGACTTCCAGCGTAGTGGAAAATAGGTATTTCAACTCCTCAAAAACGCCTGAATCCCGCGCTCGCAAGCTCGGCGGGAGGGAGAGAGGAACCCAAACCCTCTCTACCGCTCAAACTTCATCGCCTTCGTAAATGTGCCAACACCAACAAGTGATCACCACCTTGTGCACGTATGTTAGCATTTTCATAATCATTTTATCGAAGGAGTTAACCACTCAACTTGCCACGCCACTCGATCCTAGCAACGATGCATAGTTAGATCACACGAGTGGCACTAGATGACCGATATGCAAACAAGTTTGCCCCTCTTGATAGTACGGCCATCTATCCTAAACCCGGTCATAAACTTCTCTACACACCTATGACCGGTGAAATGGAAATGCCCTAGGTTATACCTTTGCCTTGCGCATTCCACTCCATCTCCTCCGACGTTGATGCAACATATGCACCAACCATATCACAAATGATATGATCCACATCATATCATCATGTGACCTTGGTCCATCGATCTTGACCTCACTTGCTCTTCACCGTTGCGTCGGTCCATCGGCGCCAAGTCATGCTCAAGCTTCACCGTCACACGCGGTCCCTCACTTCAAAGCCTCTAACTTGCCCTTCACACTTGCAACCGGTCCGTCGAGCCAAGCCTCATCTTGATCTTCTCCACCTTGGTCACATGACTCCATGTCATGTCTCATATGCAATGAGCTCCTTCATGACACCATCACATGTGGACTAATCTCCTGTGTATCTCACATAACCACATATTAGTCCACCTAAGTTGTCACTCAATTACCAAAACCAAACAAGGACCTTTCATCCGGTCAGTTTGACCAGCGAGTCCGGTCAGCGCGACTTCGGTTGTTTCAAGTGCCTAACGGCTATATTCGAAGGGGTACGTCTATAAATACTCGTTGGCCAGCTCAAAGCTCTCTCTTCTCTCATTCTCTTTTACATTTGACATACTTGTGAGCACTTTGAGCTAAGCAACTCCCCTCCCACTCATCTCTCTTGCTTCTTTGCATATTCGAAGTGAGATTGAGTGATCCAAGTGCATTTGCATTGTGAGATTGCATCTAGTTGGCACTTGGTGGTTGATTTGCTGTGGGATTCTTGTTTCTCTTGGTGGTTGCCAACACCTAGATGGCTTAGAGCAGCTTGGAGGCGTTGGCAAGAGTTGGTGATTGTTCTTGGACACCTCCGGTGATTGTGAGGGGTTTGTGCCTACCTCGGCGAAGCGCCAAAGGCAACGTTAGTGAATTGCTCATGTCATTTGCAACCTTTTGCCATTTGATAGGTTCTTGTGGCGCCTTTTGAGAGGCTCGGTGTGTGACCGATTAGCCACCGAACCACGTGGTGAAGAGGGACACAACGGGGACTAGCGTGCCGGCAAGCACGTGAACCTCAGGATAAATCTTCGTGTTATCACTTTTATATTGTGATTGATTGATCGCGGTGTTCGGTTGTCTTGGTATTCATTGTTGATCATATTGGTTGGCTCATTACTTCGCCCCTCGGTGAAACTCTCCCAACTCAACTCCGCATTACTTTCTTAGTTATCTTTGCTAGCTAGTTAGCTTTGCTATAGTAGCTCCTTTGTGTAGCTTGCTAGTTATAGTTGTAGTTACCTTCTCAGTTTGACTTGTGCAGTCGAGTGCAAATACTAGAATTGTGAATTGGTTAGGTGGCTTGCAAACACCCCGTAGGCTAAGCAAAACTCGTATCTCGCTATTTGTTATATTGATAAACTTGTTTAGCTTGTCTTTGTAGAAAATTTTAAAAGGCTATTCACCCTCCTCTAGCCATCAAGACCTTTTAGCAGGGACTACAGTGAGTGCTTTTAGAGTCCCTCGAGGTACTCCTAGTGTTGCACCTTGTCCTTGTCATCGAGCGCGAAGAAGGGCTCAGCGCAAGGGTTGGACGCGTCCCTGAACTCGAGGGTCGACCGGCCCCAGCGTGGAAGCTCCTCCACCACCCGCACAAGCGCCAACCTAGCATAGTCAGGCCACCTGGCTGATGCCTCGACCAGGTCATCCCCCAACACCGTAGAGGTACCAGGCCGATCTGAGGCCTCGGCCGCCTTCTGCTTCCCTTTGGCAGAAGGGGAGTCATCGACGGTGAGGTCGATCATGGCAAGGGTCGACCCTAGGGGCGGGGCTAGCGTCTTGACTACCGGTATCACTGCCTGTATGATAGGCAGTGGCACGACCGCCCCCTGTTTCGCCTCGACCGCCTGCTCTGTTGGCCGGTCCTGCTACGGCTGCGGCTCCTCTCGAGCCGGTTGCGACTCCGGCTGCGCCACCTCTTGCCCCGCCTCTGGCGGGGCCTCCACCACCTCCTTTGACTTCTCAACATCTGCCCGCCCCGCGTCGCGGACGGATGTTTTGGCCTTAGCATCCTCGACGGTCGCTTGGGTCATCACAATCGACCCAGGCTCTGACCCACCAGTGCCGGGCACCTCAAGCCCGGCATCGCCCAGGACTGCCTCAGCCGGCCCTGACCCCCGTGCGGCGACACTAGAACCGATGACCTCCTAGGCGCTTGCCCTCGCCTTGGCAGCCGCCTCCCTCAACCTGAGCCGCTCCGTCGCAGCCTGGCACTTCGCAACCTAGGCGGCATCGTCGGCCGCCGCCCGCATCATCAGGACGGCGCCCGACCTAAGCGCCTTGATGGGAGTCAGACCCGCGAGCTCTACCTTACGCTTATGGCTGAGCAATAAACAAACGTGTCAGAACAAAAATCGGGATCACCAATGACGGAAAAACAAGGCAAGAAACTTACCCGGATATGGGAACCAGGGGCCCAGACCCCGGTAGACCTGAGCCACCCAGCGGCACCTGCGACGGCCCTACCGTTGAGCCTCCTGTCGACCGGGTGCTCCTCGGAGCCCAGGCTGACGGGGTATCGGAGGATCTTTGCACTGCCGAGGCTAGTTGGCCTCGAGTCCTTACGCCCATCGATGGCGCCCTGGCTTCTGACGTCGACGCTGCTGCTCCGACCGCCGGCTGAGCCCGAGGCGATTGGGCTCGTAGGACCGGCGCCACCGACCCCTCTTGTAGGGCCCCAAACGAGGCAGCTCCTCTCGCTGAAGGACCCGCTCCGGCCCTTCTCTCTCCTGGCTCTCCTTCCCCCTCTACGGGCACCGAGACTTCCCTCGACGCCTGGGAAGTCTATAAGGTCCAAATAGGCTAGATGGGGGGGTGAATAGCCTAATTAAAACTTCTACAAGAATTACTTAAACACACGTTAGTACTAAAGGTAGCGAAGCAAAAGCACTAGCTCTAACTAATTAAGCAAGCCACCTACACAAGTCTATAACAAAGCTATTCACTAAACACAACAACAACTACAAGCTATAAACAAGAGGTAATACGAGAGAAGAGCTTTGAGTGATTATACCGCCGTGAAGAGAAGAGAAATACCAATCAATCAATCATACAATAGAAATCCTCGGGAAGAGAATGACACAAGAATTTATCCCGAGGTTCACTTGCTTCCCGGCAAGCTACTCCCCGTTGTGGCGATACACCCACTTGTCGGTTCACGAGCTAATCGACTATCAAGAGTCGAGCCCTCGGCGGGCGCCGCACAACCGCACACAAGATAGGGATCCTCCATGCCACGAGCTTCACTAGAGTATCCAATTTGCGAACTCCCGCGGGGAAGGATCAAGAACCCCTTACAACACTTGGTGAAGGCTCCAACAATCTCCAATTGCGAGCTCAATCACCTCCGCTGCTCCAAGCCGTCTACCGTGTCGGGAAACACGGAAGAGTAACAGGAAATCCGCAGCAACTGGAAGAACAAGTGCCTCTAGAATGCAACTCTCAAGCAATGCACTTGAATCTCACTCAATCTCACTCAACATGTGCAACTATGCAAAGAGATGAGTGGAGGGGTTGTTCTCTAGCTCAAAGTATGTCTCTAGGTCTCAAAGTGTGCAAGAGTTACCCTTAAACCCTGGCCAACCTCTATTTATAGCGTACCCCTTTGAATATAGCCGTTAGGATCTTTAACCAGCCGAAGTCGCGCTGACCGGACGCGCTGGTCAAACTGACCGGACGCGCCGGTCGCGCAACGGCTAACTGCGAGGCAACGACCGAATGCGCTGGACGCGCAGACCGGACGCGCTGCAGCGAATGACCGGACGCGCTGGTCAAACTGACCGGACGCGCCGGTCGCGCAACACCGCGAACCCTCAAAGCAATGACCGAACGTGCTCCAGGCAACGACCGGACGCGACAGTGCCAGCGTCCGGTTAGAGTCCAGTAAGCTCCCTCAACGACCGGACATGTCCGATCGCACATGACCGGACACGCCGCGCGTCCGATCACCACTTCGCTGTTCTCTGCCCTTCTGGACGCCTGACCGGACGCGCCGGTCCCGTGAAGGACCGGACGCGCCGGTCGCACGCTCTGCTTCTGCGCATAGGTGAACTGACCGGACGCGCTGGTCAGGCTAGACCAGCGTCCGGTCACTCACCCTAGGCACTCTGACCGAATGAACTGACCGGACGCGCTGGTCAAGCCGTGACCGCGTCCGGTGCAGCGTCCGGTCACCACAGTGACCTCCGTTCGCCTCCGTTTCTTTTCCGACTTCCGGCGCAATAGAAAATAGGCATTTCACTTCCCCAAAAAGCGCCAAATCCCGCCTCGCAAGCTCGGCGGGAGAGAGAGAGGAACCCAAACCCCTCTCTACTGCTCAAACTCCACTGCCTTCACAAATGTGCTAACACCACCAAGTGTACACCACCATGTGCATGTGTGTTAGCATTTCACAATCATTTTCCAAGGCGTTATGTTAGCTCTTTACTAGATCCTAATGCATATGCTAAAGATATAGATCTAGTGGCACTTGATTTCCGAGCTAACCGTGATTGCTTCTCTTGATAGTCGGCTATGTATCCTAAACCCGGTCAATCACTTCTATACTCATCTTAGACCGGCAAAAGGAAAACCCTATGGTTATACCTTTGCCTTGCGCTCTTAGTTCCTTCTCTTCCACTTGAACATCATGTCCATCATGTTATGTGCATCTCCACCATGATCATCATTTCATGTCCATGCACCATCTCTTTGTGATCTTGTGGCCACCACTCCTTGCCACATACACCTTCATCACATGTGTTGCTTATGCCTAACTCAAAACACTTAACACATGGCATTAGCAACTTGGTGTCATTAATTACCAAAACCAAACTTGGGCTTTCAAAGTCGACCCCCAATGGGCTCCAGCAGGGGCCACACGTCGGGGAGGTGCGCCAGAAAATTCATGGTATCGTACCATGACCCGGCGTCATCGTCACCGTTGTCTTCGTCCTCCTCCGAGACCATCTCAAAGGGAGACTCCTCGAGCGGGAGCCCGTCGAGGCTCTGTTGGCGACGTCGCTTCTTCAACGCCTCATGCCCGAGGGCCTTTTGGACTTGACGCTTCTTGACAGCGTCCTTCTCCTTCTTCTTTCGGGCTGCCAAGAGGCGTCGAGCCTCCCGAGCGGCCCGATCCTCCGGAACCGGCGGCCACGATTCCTTGACCGCCGACCGATCCTGCACACAGGCCTCGACCGAATTAGTCGAGGGAATTTGGAAGCAAAAGAACTTAAGACTATCAGAAATGACACTTACCAGATGCACAAAACCTTAAGTGGGGCACATCGAGACCCTGTCGATGTCCTCCTGCCTGAAACTCCCCACCATCCATCGCGCACGCCGGGCGACCTCGTCAAGGGGGAGGGACTCATGCAACATCTGACTCCCCTCCAACGATGCCTCTGGCATCATCTCGTCGAGCCGGAGCCGGCGCTGCGTTAGAGGCAGTGCCCTCCGGCGATGGAATGCAGCGGCCACCATTCCCGCTGTCAACCCGTGTTGACGAAGTCTTCTCAACGCGTCGAGCAGCGGCTGTAGTTTTGGCTTGTCATCCTTGACGACGCCATCTGTCCAGTTCTCCTCGCGTGACATCAGCACCTGGCCAGAAAACTTCGGTAGCTGGTCGCCGTCGTTGCGCAAGTAAAACTAGCTGTCGTGCCAGCCGCTGTTCAACGAAATCAGCTGCGTCGGGATGTATTGGTAACCTTGACCTGACCGAACTTGGAGAGTGCAGCTCCCCGCATGCACTTCGCACCGCACCCCTCGCTCGCCCGCCTTCTTTGCAAAGTTGTCCGCCTTGAAGAGGTGGAGCCACAGATTCCATTGTGGCTCCATCCCCAGGTATCCCTCGTAGACCGCCGCGAAAATGGCAGCCTACGAGATGGAATTGGGGGCAAGATGGTGTAGCTCCACCTTGTAGTAGTGGAGGAGCGCCCACATGAAGTGGCTGGCCGGCACTCTGAACCCCCTCTCGTGGAAGGCCACGAAGCTCACCACGTAGCCCTCCGGTGGCGTCGGCTCCCGGTGGACGGATGGCGGTACCCTCCATTCCGGCTGGATCTGGCTCGCCCTTGGTCGCAGAAGCCCATCATGGACCAACTCCTCTAGCCTCCTCTCTGTCACCGAGGAACGAGCCCACGCATCCGTAGGAAGGATCTGGCTCTTGCCTGCCATGGTTGTCGGAAAATGACGCGTGGCGACGACAGGCGAAGGAGCGACGACGGCGCTGGACGGTGGCTGAAGGGCGCAAAAGAGGCGAAGGAGGCAAAGAAGGCAAAGATGCAAAAGGCCTGTAGGGGTAAACGGAACCCTGGGCCTCACACTTTTACCCCGATGGAAGGCCAACGAGCGGGCGAAAAGGTAGAAGCAGTTTTCACATTTAATGACCTTACCTAACCGCTCCCTCAAAGTCCGTAGATAGGGGCACGTGTCCGCCATACACTTTGTAACCATCGCACCACGCTGCCCACTACCGCACCGATCTCGCTTCCCCTCCTAAAAAGACGTGCCCCAAACGGGCAGGAAAAGGATCCGCGGACAGATATTCCTAGACGAATGGGTAACGGGCTCCGAGCCTGATATAAACCTCGAGGGATCGAAAGTTGGCCCTCGACTAGGGTTCGACAGCTGCCCTCGAGTAGCAGAGTCAGGGACGACTAGGGACGCACCTGTACAAGGCGAGGGCTCGAGCCACGCTCTCGAGGCGCCCCCGGACGTATTCGAGGCTAAAGGAGAGGTCGACAGAGGAATCCCCTCGAAGGGAGGCATCGTGCCCTTGAATCCTATCGCAAGGAATCGAGATCCACGTGACTACTCTTTGGCATGTTTGAGAGCGCCTCCGTGGCCGCTAGCCCACTCCTACCGAATGGAGCATGGGCTCCCACTTGAATTCCCCGTTAATAGCTCACCGAAGACCATCGGAACTCGCCCAACGAGGGTAGTATGACGTTCCCCACCCCTCCTCCTTTTTCCTAAAAAGGGAGCGTGAGGGTCGAACGATAAAAGACGGCCAAGACTCCGATCGACCTCATGCGCGCGAGGCTCGGGGGCTCGACCACAGAAAGCCAAACCTCGAACGAAAGAAGATAGAACACGCCATGATACGAGAGCATTCCTCAATAGAGCATGCAAAAGACCTCGGAGGAGTCAATACACTCCACCGAGGCCTCGGGGGCTACACCCGGTGGGTGCGCTCGCACGCACCCCCTGAAAAAGGCTACAACGCTACGACTCCAGTTCATGAACCGCTGAGCCTCTGTGAGAGTGATCCACACTCAACCAAAGGCTCGGGGGCTACTGTCGGGTACCTACAACAAGGGGTACCCACAATCAACGATTAAGAAAAACAAAACCGCTACCCACAAACGAGACGAGCCAAAATGGCAAACGAGACACCTCGACTACGTTCCGTCTCGTACGAGGTACGCTCGATGGGACGCCTTGACCGCGTTCTGACTCGTACGAGGCTCGCTTGACAAGGCACCTCGACTATCAGAAAATCTCCAACTCGCACGACCCCTGGTTGGGCCACTCGACCCACCTTATTCACCAACTCTGAGATAAAAGTCAGAGCATTTAATGCGACTACCTACTACTTCCTACCATCATGGCTACAACAGTAACCGACGTGGAAGCAGTACTAGTGTCAAATCTCGCTTTTTTACTGCCCATCCCGGGATGGGAGGTGAAAACCTGTCACTATACGTACCATATCGTGTACTATTTCGCCACTGATCACCCTCGAGGGAGGATACGACAAGGACCGTACCCCACGATCTCGGGGACTCGGCCTTATCCACCCGTCCTCGACCCAGTCTCGACCCGGCCTCGACCCAGCCTCGACCCACCACCGGTCAACAAGGAAGAAAGGCCGACGTGGCACAGGACTCAGAGTCTTTTCACCGTCTCGTCCTCTACGTCACCATGGTGTCTAGGGATGGCCGGCCATTCTCAGGGCACGTTGCTACAACCATCTCCACAGGGATCGACAAAACTTCACCTCAAAAGCACCCCCGGCGTCCCTGCCTCCTCTTACCCTGTAAAAGGGCAGGCAGGGGCTCTACAATGAACAACGGGCAACGGACGACGAAACACCAGTCACCCTCCCATCATAGAAGATCAACATCTCAAGCAATCACCTTTGTACTCTCAACTTTTCTCTGAGACCTGGGCTCGGTTCCCTCTCTCACAGCTTGTAACCCCTACGCAAGCACTTAGGTGCAAGGAAATACAATACTTTCCCTCCCCGCTGGACGTAGGGCCTTCTTTTGCCCGAACCAGGATAAACCTCCGTATACTCTCCTTGCATCACCATCCAGATTAGGGACACGCAGCATTTGATTCACTCGTTGGCTTAGGACCCCCGCAGGACCGAACGCCGACACTATGAGTCATGAAATTAAATGTCAATGAAACCATAAAGTGAAACTCTCTATTGAGAGTGGGTGTTATATCCAAATTTCATTTCATTTCATATGACATGGCAGTCTTGGAAGCAACACCATGGAACTCTCCACTAAAACTGACCTAAGTTGTAATGATCGATTTCCATAACCACGTAATCAAATGACAGAACGCCGAGGTATGTGCCTCAGCGCTAAGTCAAGTAACGCCGAGGTTCGAGCTAGGCTCGGCGTAAGCTACTTTGGCGACGAGATTATACCGGGCGGCACCTCGAGCTCCGGCTAACCTGTAAGTTCCAGCATTGTAGCCATACCTCGGCGCCATGTCATCTAACACTGAGGTATGAGGCGCGGTGTCCAGTACAATAGCGCAGAGGTTGTGTTGGTCGGCGCCGTTAGGTCCAGCTATGCAGTAAGGTCCGAGCACTGTATCCAATACCTCGGCATTAAAAGACAGTGGACAGAGGTTTGAATGTCGGCTATTTTGTTTGACGGCAACCTTGGACAATATTTGCCAAATAACAACGAAAAATGCTACAGTACCATTTTACCAAATTTTTCGGATCTAAACCGGCCCTTATTCATTTAAACATACACCAATCAATACACTCAAGAATATATACTTCCTCCGAACTGGCAAGAAAAAAAATGCGCACAGCTTCCCCTCAAAAAAAAAAAGCGCACAGGTACGTACATTGCTTCAAACTAACGTGTGCAGAAAATCATAGTATCCCCCTTGGCCGGTTGGACCTTTGGCTGGTCAAGCATGGATCGCATGCAGGGAACAGGGAAGCATCGAAGCGTTCACTGTGCAGTGGCACCCTGATGACATCGAGCCAGGTACGTCATCGAATCGATTCGGGAAAAGAATGTCCAGAAAAGGACTTGTGCAGTGGAGTGGTTCGCTGGATTAGTCCGTTGCTGTTCCGCAAAAATAAAGGCAGCAGGGAAAGATGAGGGGCTGGCTTCTCTTTTGACATGGGAATGTTCCTGGCGGTGGAAATGAATGTTTGATTTCGTGACTCGTATGTGCTTGACGCATCTCCGGAAGTCCAAAACTAATCACGAGAATTTGCTCAAAACGATGGAAGAAAGGATTTTTTTTCTTCTGAAAGACCCGGCAGGAGCAGGGAGCACAGCCATATCATTTAAGTATATATAGATAGAAAGCATGCAAGTTTTACAACTTTTTTGTTACATAGACAATACTAGATTACACAACCCCATAGTAAACACCATCTAAAGTAATTTCACAAAAAAAAACATCTAAAGTACCGATGGTTGCCCACACGCTCGCCTCCTGAGGCCCATCTCCTCCATTTTTTTTTTTTGATAACATCCCATCTCCTCCTTGATTAGGCCAAACACCTAAACTGGTGTTAGCGTTCGCGCCCATCAAAAGTTCTTCAAATTCTTTCCTCAAAAAAATAAAAAGTTCTTCAGATTCGTTTCTTCCAAACGTTCTGGCCTGCGTAGATAAGGAAAATTGTAGTTAATCTGTTGTTGAGAACTTTGTTCCGACAACTATGATGACCACCACGTACTCTTGCAGTGTCAAGGCATCATTGGCTGAAACTTGTATGGCACCACGCATCTAGGAGCTCATGAGCATCCATACCTCTTTGGCGAAAGGGCTACTGAGGGAGTGAGTTGAGAGGAGAGAGTCGATTCATATGTAGAGTTTCTATGGAATAGTCCATAATAGACCGGCCTGTTAAACAAATTGTGCTCATCCCGATACTAAAAAACTATGGTGGTGGTCCAGGCACAACACTAGTCATCGGGTCGTGTCTTGATTGGCCCATCCCTAGTCGGGCTTGGACCGAGCTCATCTATAACCATCTATAATCGAAATGCATTGTAGGTTTATAGAACACAGTTTATGACGGACAAAGTAAAGCATGACCGCAACCAACTCAATTACTACTTCAGAGCATCTGCACCGTTAGGAGTCCGGTTGTTTTACCTGTCTGAATCCATGGATTCTAGTCACACTCTAACAAAAGAAAAGGCCACCCACAATTGGCTAGTGGAGGGGAATTTTATTTTTACCAATATTATTTGAAGTCAGTCTTCATGGAATGGATTCCCCATCAGTTAGCACAAATTTTATCCCTACGCATTGGTTTTTTTTAATGAACCGACCCCAGTACCCCACCATCGATCGAGCACATTGGTTGGTCGAGCAATGGGTAAAAGCCAGCGCCTGACAGAAAGGTAAGTTTCGACGCCGAGTCCCGCCGTGCCCTCAACTGTCACCTTCGTGGCCTCACCTCCGATCCCTCACCGTCTCCACTGTGGACAGGAAGAATATAAAGAAGATAGATATTAAAAAGAAACGGCGCTGCCAGAGGTCAAATCAAATCCGCCGCGTATCTGACCCAACTCGTTGCACCGCATCTTTCGTGCGCGACCGACAATGCAACACGTCGTCTCACACTCTCACGGTAAGGTGTGTTGACGTCGGCGACGAGCTGTTGGACGTCTACTAGGTTCGCTGTGCCTGCTGTGCTCTCTAACGTTACGTCACTGTGGAACACGTACCGAGAAGATTTGAGCTCCACATGCACCACCACGAACACATCCATTTCTGTCAGTCAGCGTTGCTGTAGCACAGGGCGGATCGACAGGCACACACGGCACGTAAACGGCTCCTATTCTCAGGTCAGTTTTTTTTTTGACAAGACAGGTCAGGTTTATTCGCCTGGCCCGGCACTCCACTAGCCAATATATCATGAGGTCATCACACACGCGTTCTGGATTGACCCCGGTGGCGACGGCGCCGCAGCCCGCAGCCGCGCAGCGGAAGGACCGAAGGGGACAGGAGCCGGCAAAAAACGATCGAGCACGGCCAGTCTCACCTGCTCCGAATCTCAATGGACGACGCGCCGGCGCCCGGGACGACCAACCGCATCCACCACGCGAAGCGCTTCCCCAGTCAGTAGTCACCACTTGCACTCCCTGCCCCGCACTCGCACGCTCGACCGATCAAGTCAACCGGACCGGCCGGCCGGCCGCCCCGCGCGCAGCCACCACGTAAAGCCGACTCGGCACGCACGACACGGGCTTGTGACTGCCCCGCCAGCCACAGTCCGGCAGGGGCTGGCCGGGCTGTTGTACGTCCCGGACCGCGGGGCGCTGTGGCTGACCTTGCTCTCGTCCTCCCCAGTCCCCACGACGGATAGGTCAAGCCTAAGAGCAAGGCTAATGATTTAGCCGGCAGGAGGCTGTAAGCCGATGCCACCATTCAACCCGCTAATATTATGGCTTAGCTATTGACTGACTGTAGCATTTAATGATTACGTGTGCATACGATCCAGTAGTAGTAAAGTGAAGCTGGACAGCTTCTCGCTCGCCGGCTGGAAGAAGACGTTTTTTCCTCGTACTCCACGTTCTCTCTCTTTGCGTGGCTGGTTTTTCAATGATGTGGATTCTTCTCGCCGGCTGAAAGACGATTACCTGCTCTAATGGAGCCACGGTGGAGGTCGCTGTCCTAGGCCGGACTGGCTCCGTCGGCGCGGCGCGGGGTCCTGACGCCTCTCGGTCCAGGTGTAGAACGTACAGCGAAGGAATGCTCGCGCGCAGAGCAGGGCCCCGCCGAGCTCCACTACCTGTACCTGGGTCGGTCGGGGCCGCCTGTCCTACTCCCGTCCCCCGCACCCTTTTCGTTTCGATTCGGGTGCCGGGAGCGGGAATTTCTCGTGCGTCCGCGAGACCGTGCAGCGGTGCAGGTGGGTGTCGCCGCTGACCTGCTGACTGCTGTAACACGTGCGGTTTTTGAATTTAATTGACACATGGAATGGAACGGGAGTTCGTGTGCGCTTCGTGTGCGCCTGTGCACGAAAGCCCATCAGTCGACAGTGAGGCAAAACGGTTTGCTTCCGGTGGGCGATCTTTCTCGTGTTGGAGAATTCATTCGCAGACCACGGTCCACAGCCACAGGTAGTTCTAGCTAAGAAATTCCCTCATAAAAAAAAAAGGAAAAAGTCTATTTTTCCTCCCCCAACTATAACAAAAGTCCACTTTTCCTCCCTCAACTTCAAAACCGGACAAACCACCTCCCTCAACTTTTCAAACCGTGCATTTTACCTCCCTCGAGCGGTTTTGAAGGCGGTTTTGCTACAGTAAACGGCGGTATGCTACACTGTCCAGTGGTTTTGCTACAGTGCCCATGTTTTTGTCTTTTCTTTTTTTATTTATTTCGGCTGAATCTTTAAAAAATCATAGTAAATCACAAAAAAATCATAAAATGGAAAATCCAATTTTGTTGCACTCCACATGATTAGATCTACACAGTGAACATATAATATGGTATGCTTTAGTACAAAGTTTTTGCTACGAAGGTTTTGCCTTTTTCTTTTTTATTTATTTCGGCTGAATCTTTGAAAAATCATAGTAAATTACAAAAAAATCATAAAATAGAAAATCTAATTTTGTTAGACTCCACATGAGCATATCTATATAGTGAACATATAATATGGTATATTTTAGTATAAAATTTTTGTTGTAGCTTTAGATCTATGTTTTTCTATAATTAATTGCAATAATTCATAGCTGCGGCTTCTATAATTATTTTGTTGGACTAAAGCATACCATATTATATGTTTACTATCTAGATCTACTCATGTGGAGTCCAACAAAATTAGATTTTCTATTTTATGATTTTCTGTGATTTACTATGATTTTTCAAAGATTCAGTCAAATAAATAAAAAAGAAAAAGACAAAACTTTCATAGCAAAAACTTTGTACTAAAGCATACCATATTATATGTTCACTGTGTAGATCTACTCATGTGGAGTGCAACAAAATTAGATTTTCCATTTTATGATTTTTCTGTGATTTACTATGATTTTTTAAAGATTCATCAGAAATAAATAAAAAAAAGAAAAGACAAAAACATAGGTACTGTAGCAAAACCACTGGACACTGTAGCATACCGCCGTTTACTGTAGCAAAACCGCCTTCAAAACCGCTTGAGGGAGGTAAAATGCACGGTTTGAAAACTTGACGGAGGTGGTTTGTCCGGTTTTGAAGTTGAGGGAGGAAAAGTGAACTTTTGTGAGAGTTGGGGGAGGAAAAATAGATTTTTTCCTAAAAGAAACAGTCTTCTGCTAGTTCCGGGAAGATGAACGGTGGGTTAGGCAACGAGAGCCAACCCAGCCAATAAGAGAGGCCCATAGCAGAAGTCCAAATGTATTGTGGACTCAAACTCCTTCCGTAAAGCATTTTGCCTCTGGGCCTTTTCTGCACCTGGACCTGGACCTTGGAGATTGTCATTCCTCTACTATAAGGCAGCCCATCAACTTGCCATTAGCATACTCGGCCCAGCATTGAGTAGATACGTGACCCATTGCCTCACCTTGGCTGCTGGGTCGTTTGTCGACGCGGAACTTCTTCATAGCCTTGTCATTAGTCATTGCAGCGCCATTTTTTGTCCGAAAACAGATGGGCACGTCGCGTTGCGTTCGTCCTCGCCACAGCCAACAACAAAATCGCCACCACCGGAACTGTTCCCGCGGGGCGCACAGGATGGCTACATGTTGAACAGCTAGTGAGGTCGATAGTGCAATGTGCAGGCCAGGACGTACGGGCGCTCAACTAATGCCGTGGCCCGCATGAAAGGAGGCGCACCAGCAAGATAGCTGCGTGTTCCGGCACGCGTCGCGGAGTGCTTATTTGCATTGCTTGCTACGACGTGGACGATGGACCGCAGCTCCGCAAGGCAACAAAAGAGGCGGCCACCGGCAGCTAGCGCGACGAGGATTGTGACCTGCCGGTACGGTTGATGCGTGTGCGCGCCGAGCCGGGACGACGCTCGCCGGATCGTATTTATTATCCATGGATCGCAGCACGGCGCGGCGTACGTAATATTGCTTATGCTTGGCTCCCAGTATCAACTCGATGGATCGAGGCACGGCGATCGTTGACGTCCCTCTCGTGTGGCCTGCCGCTGACAATGACACAGTGATAGGGCCCACGAACCAGATGCGCGTTTGACTAATGTGTTACACTCAACAGTAAAAGTACAGTAGTAGTGGCAGTGCTACTACATACAGTACACTATAGAGCTACGGAGTACACGGCTGTGAATATTCGTCGTCATGTGCAGGGCACACACCACCCATGCGACGCCGGCGCACAGTGTTTCTACTGTTGCCCCATACGGCAACTTGTTCCCTCCGCATGATTAGGCCTTTCGCGTCCTGTTGGACTGACGCGCGACGCTTCCTTCCTTTTTTCCCCGTCTCGCTCCCTCTCGGGCCGGGGCCCATCGCAGTGATGGCCGACCTTCTTCGCCTTGTCCGCGTCCGTGTTGTCGACCGTACGGTGTTTCCTGCGCCGCTGGCCCACGTGATCCATCGCAACCACAGGCCCGGCTGCATGCATTTCAGTGGATTGTTAGTCCCGCTCGCTTGGCTTATTATCTGGTTTTTTTTTCAGAGAAAAACGCTGCTGGCTGGCTCACTGATTTGACTGGTAATCTCAAATGAACTATTTATATTTTTTTTATAATAAATCAGCAAACAGTACTTTTCAACATCGGATCACAATCACTTCTCCTCTGTGGCTGTGTTTATATGGTGGTGTAAAATTTTTGGGAGAACAGTAACTCTTTCGTTTTTATTTGGCAATTAGTGTTCAATCATGAGCTAATTAGGTTCGAAAGATTCTTCTCATGATTTACAACCGAACTGTGTAATTAGTTATTTTTTTACCTATATTTAATGTCTCATGCATGTGTCTAAAGATTCGATGTGACAGAGAATCTTGTAAAATTTTTGGAACTTTAAAGCAACTAAACAGGGCCTACGCTAGCTAGTCAGCTTCTCGCCTAGAGCCCTACTCCAACTCTCCAAACATGGTGCGCTCGAGCTCGAGCTTATCCTTAACAGCGCCTTACAGCAATGCCATGGGATCAAAAAGGTGAGCAGGACAGTGCAAGCAAGTAGTAAAAGTAATCAGCTCAGGCCCTGTTTAGTTGCAAAAAATTTTGCAAAATTTTTCAACATTCCTCGTCACATCGAATCTTTGGACGCATGTATGACGCATTAAATATAGATAAAAAATAAAATTAATTACACAATTTAGACGAAATGGACAAGGCAAATCTTTTAAGCCTAATTAGACCATGATTGGACACTAATTGTTAAATAACAACGAAATTTGCTACCGTGTCATTTTGCCAAATTTTTTGCAACTAAACCGGCGCTTGGTTTTCGCTAGCTTCCTGCTTGCTGCGTCATAACGCACGTACTACGTACTGTGGCATGTCGACGTCAGCTCCTTTAATTTGTGGCGTTCTTTGGCTACGCGCGGGACGCGTGGACGTGGCCACGTGGACACGTACTTACTGTATGCTGAAGAACTCGCACGGCACGGTGCCACGGTGGTGTCGGTACACATCCGAGCTAGCGAGCGGCGGCCCTGTCCCGGCCCGTCCAGCTCAAGACGCGTCTGGGTCTGCTGGATCGGAGAGCGAGAGCGGTGAGTGCATGCACGTTCCACTTGCACGGACAATTGGACGCTAGCTACTAGTACGCTAGACCTGTACTTGTTTGGATCGACCCACAGCGTATATAAGCCGATCGATGAAGTCGTAGTCTTATTAATTTGGAGCGTTATTTCTGGCCGGCTGGCCGGTCGCGTCGGACCATATATATAGATAGAGCATCAATGATCAATGTCGTATATAAGCTCATGCTCGGCACCGGCCGGGCGCATGCAATGCAAGCCGCTGGAGAAAAGCGAATCGAGTCGTTGGCCTCGGGGCCCGTTGCCCGGTCCCTTGCACATGCATGCGCGCGCCGAGCACGTACAACCCGGCACGTAGCGGCCAGGTGTAGTAGGGAGGCGACTAGGGCAGTACTATATACACGCAACGCGACATGGCTCTGCGTAGACAACGCGCGCGCGCGTACGTTGCGTAGAAACTATATATATAACCCCTCTCGCGATCGAGAGTGGCTACATACGCCGCCTACACATGCATGCGCGCTGGTTCGTGTACGAGCGGTGGCTTCAGCAGCAGCTAGCCTTCTTGCATCAATAAGCACGCCGCACACGTGTCTCGATCGGCCGAGATGAGTTGCTAGGCGTACTGGTATAGGCTGTGCGTTTTCTCGGTTGTTGTACCGTGTCCTTTGTCGCCTTGCCCGCCGTCGCCAGCGCGGCCGCCGTGGCCCGTGGCCGGGCGAGTTGTTTATGGCTCGCCCCGGGTGCCGAGTAGCTTCGCCCTGCACCTGCACGACGCACAAAGCCTTCCCGTCGCGTGCTTTGTTTAGCATAGCAGGAGTAGGAGCCGAAGCGCGTACGTGTCCCTCCGGCTTTTATTTCCGTGGGAGATGAGGGAACCAACGACGACTTGGAGCACCGACAGAGTGAGCGCGCGGGAATCGATAACGATATGATACATGTCATGTCATGTCCACAGCCGGCTCCCGAGTCCGGGCCCTGGCGGCGGTACTTCAGTCGCTTTGTCGGTTTCTCACCCGAACTGAACTGCTACGGCGTTGGCGCGTTGCTCCGTCCGTTGACATGCACACATGCCCTAGATATAGAAACAAGCGATTCCGATTGATACACGAGATATAGAAACAAGCGATTCCGATTGATACACGAGAGTGGATTCGTACGTACAGTGTCTTGCTATATATAAGGTTTGTTTGATTGACGACTGCGTATAGTTAGCTAGTGGGCCAATTAGCCTGGCACATATTTTTTTAATACGTTTTTTTTAAAAGAAAAACATAGTATAGACGACTTGTACCTTCAAATACACATAAGCACAGTCGCCGTACTCATGTAAGCACCTCCGATTGAGCATCTCGCACAATTACCGTCCTTATAAGCACCTTCGACTGAGCATCTTCATACCCATGGACACATCCACTGGAAACAAAATAGAGATGTTAAATCTTAGAATAAATCCAATGAAAACATAGCACTTGTGTCATGTCAAGAATTTAAGCATGGATGGACAAGTTCCACATAATAAACCTAATCAACTGAGCTACACTAACATGGTACGCATGACTGAGTACACAAAGTACAGATCGATCTTTAGAGCTATCGTAGGTGTATGGATGCCAGTGAGCACGTCATATACGTTATTAAATGAATAGCAGTGTGTCGCTCTAGAATAATAGAAGAAAACTCAAGAACTAGTGTAGAGTATAAAATTTTCATAAGATTAGTAGGTTTCACCTACACTAGTACGCAAATCATACCGACCCCTCAGTCTTGAAACATAGTATACTCCTACAAGCTTTAAAAACTTGTCTAGAATTATAGTTTAGTTGAAGTAACCCTCCAACTCAACTAAAACAACAACAACATTCACATGCATATATACACCCTTAATGTCTATCATCAAATGAATAGAATTACTCGAAAGTATTACTACTTCTATACCTTAATTTATTAGTTAAGACGGTCTCTCGCCACTAATTAAAACGGTAGCACGGATTTCCTCTTTTTGCTTAATGCTTTCTGTGTAACTGCTTCCGGCCAACCTATAACATTGGGGTGGCTCTGGGGATCGACAAAGGTCCTCTGCATTGTCAATTTGTCATCTCCCACGCATGCAACATACAGTACACGACACGATGCATGCATGCCACTATCAAGGCTATAATTTTGTTTTCATCTCCCGTAACATAGGAGGAGGTGTCGACAGGAGTTGACACGTTGCTGCCGCTCATTGACACTGTCGAGTATAGGAGGCCCGCCCGGCGCCCCCCTCACTTTTTGTTTCGTAACCCAGTGCCGGCCGTTTGACAACATGGAGAAGTCATGCATATTATACTACTCGGAGCCGTGGTTTTGCATAGCAGGTGGTTCGCGATCGGGAGTTCCAGGGATTTGCTGTCAGAAGTGTCGACACTCGACACCGACCAACAACCCCCCATAGGCTGACAAGTTTGAATTTACTTTAATTTGTTATTAACCTGCTGACGCGAAGGGCTTACGTACGATTATACATTCTACACGCGCGTGTCAGCAGCTGCGCGGTACAAAACTCAGGATCGGCAGGGGTATGATGAGCTCCCACGCATTGTTTTATTTTATAAGGTATAAAAAAAACTTGTGGACACCGATTGCACAACAGCAGTTACTTATTTTTTTTATTATAATTACTTCCTCCTTTAAAAAATAAAAACACATTTTAATCAGAAAAAAGTCAAGTTTTGCAAAAAAATTAATCAAAGTAGATTACAAGTTTTGGACTTCAAACTTGTATGAATAGAATTGTGTTCATAGTGTCTCTAAGGATATTGATATTTTAGTATTTCACGACATATTGTTAAAGAAATTAAGATGCAAACGAGAACCTTACACACTCCGATTGTCAGTCCAAAAAATTGGTCCTCTAACGGGTTTCAAAGGTGGTTTTCTATTCTCTAAAAAGTTATAGTTTAATATAAAGAATAAAAAATAGTAATTTTTAATCAGAAAAATATGGAATAAGTACATTTTTCCTAAAAAGATACTCCTATATATCTGCTAATGATCTATCTATAGTTATTTGAAACTTATTTATTTTGGATCCTACTATTTAATTGCTCATAGATGTGATTGTTTTTTATTATTATTTTATATTTCATCAAACCTAGCACAGATAGGTAGCTAACATTTTTTAGAACAAATGGTACTAAGTTTTCTATTATTTCTAAATCAAGGTAAACTAGTTATGAATTTTATAGATTAAACCATGTTTTATTATTTTAGGAAATCGTAAAACATCTTCGAAACCAGCTATATGACCAAATTTGGCTAGTTTGGACAGTTAGAGGGTATTTGATGCGTAGATTCGTAGTTGGGTGTTCAAAATCAGACTTGTAGATTGAAAAATAGATTTTATCCTATTTTTAAGAAGACATATATATCCAATGGCCATTACTACTAATGATAATCAAAATAAAAAACATTGGCCACATCTATGTAAATTTTGTGAGACCCTTTAAGAATTCTCTTTTTTTATTAGCAGTAGTAAGATGATACCATGTTAGGAGAAGCTATTAATTATATGATTTTATGACCAAATAAGTATTGCTAGAATTTTTATTTAACCTATTTTAATTAATAATTTAAAATAATGAACCAGAAGATTATTTGCAAATCTAACTTGCTTGGCCACACTAACCTACGTGTCGCGACCAGATCATGTTGTCATGTCACTTGCATTAGCGAGACAAGTCTTCCATGCTGTGGCATCTTGAATTTGAATGGGACGTGTTGTCATGCCATCCTTTTAGTGCCACAATGTGATTTTGTAGTGCCATTCCATTAGATGTGACAAGAGGGCATCCAGTCAAAACTCGTTGCACACAATTGTCTTTTCTATCCCCATAACGAGTTATTTATTAGGATTTGATCTAGTAAATTCAACATATGTGTTGTATATGGTAAACAACCCATTTTGGTGACTTGCACCATAGAATTTGATATATCTAATTTCAAAGTTTGTCACCTGTTATTGTTGTATTATACTCCTTTCTAAGTGTTAGGAGAAACAATTTCACTTGCTCTCTTTATCCAGTCAAATTAAATTATAGTTGATAAAGAACCTAATTTTTTAAAACTTGGTTAGTATGCAACATGTGGTGTAGGTGTTCCATAAATAGTCATATACTTAAACTTATTCATTTTTAATGTGGCAAAGTGGGTTGACTAAAAGGTTTTCAAGTGTTAGATTTTTAAAACGGACAACAGATTTTAAACCACTAAATAAGTTACAGAACTATTCAAAATTGATAAAACCTTAAATAGATGAAGAACAAGGTGTGGAAATTGAATTTAGTTAACATGCAGAAATAACATCTTATATAGTTTATATATTTATAAACTATTAAATTCACAAATGTTACTGAGCGCAACCTCCATGAGTGCCCACTTTGCTAGCGCCCCCACCCTGCCCATCTGTCCTCTCCCTTCTAGCACGACCTCGAGCGGGCCCTGCGCCATTCCACCATCAGCCACCTCAAGCACGATCTCGACCTCCCCGTGAGCTCACCCAACTTCTAGTTTGCCCTTCCTTCCCAACTAGATGGCCCCCGACTGGTGGTGTGGTGGAGGGAGCAATGGTACGGCTCATTTGCGGCAAGGAAGGAGCTACGAGTAGCAGTAGGAGTTGACTTCGAAAGAGTTGCGGTTGTGATCATGGTCAGAGGAGGAGGACAATGAGGAAGTAGCCGCAGTAGAGCCTGGGAGGTAATCGCCGGCGGTCAGGTTCAAGGAGAGAGAGTGTATGTGAAATGTGGAAGACAAAAACAAAGTAAATAAAAGTACTCTATAATTACATACGTGGAGAGATCCTACAAAATAGCATTGGGTCCTACACGTCATAAGAAAGTAGATATCCTACGTTGGAGATCGAAATTTACATGGAGTACTCTACTATATACATAGGTAGAAAAACTAGCTTCAGTTGTGTAGCAGCAGGGGCTGAAGAATCTCGAATCTCGTCCCCGGGCGGACGTTGTCGTGTAGCAGCAGGGGCTGAAGAAGGCCTGAAGGCTGAAAGCCTGAAAGCGCTGGGGAGACGTGCGCCTTCACACTCACAGCAGTCCTGCCCCGCGGGCACAGCCGACGCGTCGTCGTTGGTATTGTGCTTGAGCGGCTGCGGCGGAATCGGCTCTCTCGGGACCCGGGTAGCTTGCGCCGCCCGCGCACGAAGAGGTCACGAACGGGAACTGACCGCCTGCGCTTGGGCCTAGCTACCTAGTCAGACTGTTCCGTCCGGTCGCCGATTCGCCGGTACAATCATTTTGCCGGCAGTAACATACCGCGCTTGTGCTAGAGCTAGGAGCCTTGCGAGGAGTAGACCCGATCTGAGTCTTTAGCTGCCGCGTGGGTCTTTTAAAGGCGAAACCGGTCCAGCAAAGCGAGCGAGACAGGTCTTTTTTGACGCACCGTACCGTTTGGGGCCAAATCGATCGAAACGAAGCAGAGATCCGATCTCAGTCCACGGACACGACTCTGACTAGCTAGCCACGGGATGACTCGCGCAGACAAGAACGGGCGTTCGGTCTAGTCACGTTTGCGCTGACTCGGAAACCCATCGGCGGCGGCCACCACACGGCAAAGACTACGGCTCCGCTGGCCCATTGTACCCACGCACAGATCAGCAACGCTACTACAGCTATAATATGAAGGAGATTAAATAAAACTATATAATGAACTAAAATGTAATTTTTCACCAATCTACAACTAGTGATCGAGGTGCATATATATATAGACATATAGTTAAATGCATACATGGAAGAACTAGCCTGAAAAAAGCTTGTACGTACGTGCAGTGTACGAGTAGCTGGTATCACACGGTGATACGAGAGCAAACTGATGAAAACTCTGCACCGTACGAACAATTCCATGGCCTACATTCGATCGGTGCGTGCTTGCCTCGATCGGGCCTTTTGCCCACAGACCAGTACCTGCAGTACGGCCTTTTTACAGCACGCGTCCTGCCTATGATCCTGCTGCACCCTCAGCTCACCCATCCGTCCTTTGAAGCAACCATTGCGTTCGGTCGGTTCGTACAGCGTACATCTCTTCAACTTTAAAGTCGCATAATACTGCATTTGCATCTAGCGCCTTGTTTAGTTTGCCTCAAAGTTCCAAGTTTTTTCACTCTCTCTCCATCACATCAATTTTTAACCGCTTGCATGGAGTATTAAATGTAGGTAAAAAAATAACTAATTACACAGTTTAGTTGGAAATCACGAGATGAATCTTTTGAGCCTAGTTGGTCCATGATTGGACAATATTTGCCAAATAAGACGAAAGTGGTACTATTCATCAGGTTGAAATTTTCTTCAATCTAAACGAGGGCTAGATCGATCGATGGATCCATATTTCACGCAACCATGCATGCAAGAGAGCTCCATTTGCGTGCGGTGGTACCACTAGCAAGTAGCAATCGACGATCCATGCATCCCCGTGTTAAAAGCGTCGTCGGTCCACTACTACTGTATATATGATGCTAGCTGTACTGTACGTGTGGAGATCTCGCCTCGCCCAGCTTTGTACCAATTGTTCTTGCCCTGTCGGCCATGCAATGCATGCATCTGCATCCATGAATGAGCCAACCCGCCCAGCCCCGAACCCTGACTTCGTTCATGTCTATGCAACTTGACACGTGACAAGTAGCTAGCTAGTAGTAGTATATATAACACACTAAAAATATATACACATCATTGCTGTGCATCGTAACGGGAGGAGGAAATCCCAGCCAAATCTTGCCGATACGATGAACAGTGGCAGATTCGATCGTCTAACGGAAGTGTCCTACTGTGTCCTCCTCCCTTTATCTGTTTTACGAGACGACAACCTGGCTGGATTCTCTGCATGCATGCATGGGTTACACTTCCTCCGTTGACATGGAAAAGAATTCAGCAGTGCATGCAGTTTATTATACTCCATATGCATGTCAACCATAGGTATACCTTTTCACAAAAAAAATGTATACATACTCCTGTAGTGGCAACAGTACTGTGTCCGTGGGCTACAGTACCTTGGACAGTTGGACGGCACCTTATCTTATTTGTGTGGTGCCATTTGTTTCGACCAGCATATCTCCATCGATCTCACAGTCACAGCGGCACACAACACACGCGAGTAGTTTATTCTAGCTACCTCTCGATCTTGATCATCACATGGCACTACCGACTACTGCTATACTACTACTACCGTGGGGGTCTGGTGTGTGTGTGTGTGTGTGTGTGTGTGTGTGTTGGAACACTGGCCGGCTAAGCTAGACGTACATAGATCCTTCCATGACTGTGACACTTGATTTGTATCATTGTTTTTTTTGAACGATTTCTATCATTGCTTCTGTTAACGTGCCAACAACTGCAGCAGCCAATGCAATAAGTCTATTGATCCATCAAGGCATGCATGCAATGGTCTCAGCTCAGGCCTCATCTTTTCTGGTAAATAACGCCAAGCTGCGCACTGTGCATGGTCCGTACTCATACAGTGCTGACAGGGACATCAACTTTGAAAGCTTGCTGTTGCACCATTTTAATTAATTAGGCAGTGCCACATATATAATCATCAGCTGTTACATCATTCTAACTTTCTTTTTTTCCGAACCGTTACATCATTCTAACTGCAGACGACTGCAGTAGTGATCCTGATGATCCATCTTCCTTATGAGCTTTGGCTTCGATTCTTAATTTGGCTTTTGCTACTTCTGTAGTCGTAGTGCTTAATGCTCTTCCAGCCTTATCTTCTTCTTCTCAATCCTAGCCAGATTATTTGTCAATCGATTGGCCAATGAGGAGCAACACAGGAAAAACAAAGACAAATAGCAGAGCATGGAGAATATTTTCCTCTTTGTCACATTAGTGCGCATAATAAAACTAAAAGCTTGGTCGTCATACATTTTTTAGATGACAATAACGGACAGTCCGTACATGTTAGGAGACTAGTATTATTTTGCTGGTGCTGGGATTAATTCATGGAATGATCATCCACGTCGTCGTCGTCATCCAACAAATTGAAGTGGACGGGCATACGAGATTATTCCTAGCTACGTACTATACTAGAAGATAATTATCAACCGCATGCATGGATGCATGCAAGCATGTATGCCGGATTCGAGTAGGAATAATATTAGCTTACCCAGACCGGCTTTTTTGTTTTTTTTTTTGGCTTTTTTCGAAACATTCTCTCAAATATGCCCCTAGCCGAAAGATTTCAAAAAATAGACCCTGATCTTAGCGCCATAGTCAACAGCGTCAAGATATAACGGCATGACGCCATTCTCACTGGCGCCATGTCCCTGCTGGCGTGGCGCTTACGTGAAAGGGGTTTTGGCGCCAAGTCTCCAGCCCTATTGGCGTCATGCCTTGGCGCCATAGATCTTGGCGCCAAGACCCCGCCCTTTAACCACCCCCACTCTTCCTCCCCGAGTCATTCTCATTTTCTTTCTCCTCCTCTTCGGGTTTTTCCTCTCTATACTTTTGCCAACCTCTTCAATCGACCTGTTGGACCGTGAAAAGTTAGATTTTATCCGTCGATCTTCGAGAGCCAGGTATCCTCTTCAATCAAATTGTTTATTTCGAATCGATTTGGTAAAATGAAGTCGTATTCTTCACATGTTATTGGTTCATGCACTTTTTAAAATTCATATGTATTGTACAACCGTAGGATGCCTAGGCGTGGAAAAGCTAGAAAACAAATGTATGTGTCGGTACCAACAGTACGGGGGTACCAATAGTACGGGGGTACCCACACCTATCGCTAATAAAAAACTAAAACGACTGAAACCGCAATAAAAGGCAGCCCGCCTCGACCGCGTATCCAGTCCGCCTCGTACGAGGCCCGCTCGACGGGGTGCCTCGACCGCGCTCCGACTCCGACTCGTACGAGGCCCGCTCGACGGGGCGCCTCGACCGCGCTCCGGCTCCGACTCGTACGAGGCCCGCTCGACGGGGCGCCTCGACCGCGCTCCGGTTTCGACTCGTACGAGGCCCGCTCGACGGGGCGCCTCGACCGCGCCCCATCCCGTACAGCAAGATACCTCGACGGCGCTCCAACCCGCGTGAGGCTCGTCCGCCCACTGGGAAAAACTCCGACTCACCTGAGCCCGGGTCGAGCGCCTCGACTCCTCTTTACCTACCCCAGGACAAAAGCCATAGCATTTAATGCGGTTACCTACTACCACCTACTGGCATGGCTGCGACCAGGATCGACGTGGGAACAATGCCCGTGTCAGATCTCACTGTTTTACCGCCCATCCCGTGATGGGAGGGGAAAACCGTCACTGTACCCACCTTACCGCGCACTGTTTACCATCGATCACCCTTGAGGGAGGATAAGACAAGGCCCGTTCTCCGCAATCTCAGAGATTTGGCCTTATCCATCCGGTCTCGACCCGGCCTCGACCCAACCTCGACGCTCGGCACAGTTCAACGGCAAGAGAAGGATGGTATGGCACGACGCTCCAGGTCATTTCGCCGTCTCGTCTCCCACGACGCCATGATGTCCAGGGATGGCCGGCCATTCCCAGAGCACGTCGCTACGGTCAGCTCGACAGGAATCGACAAAACATCACCTCAAGGCTCCCCGTCGTCCTGGCCTCCTCTCGCCCTATAAAAGGGCAGGCCAGGGTTCTACAACGGGGGGAACGGGACAAACGAACGAAGAAAAATAAGAGATCGATATCTCAAGCAATCACCCTTGTCCTCTTTTTTCCTCTCTTTGAGACTTGGGCTCGACGCCCTCTCTCGCATGCTTGTAACCCCTACACGAGCACTTCGGTGCAAGGAAATACAGACTTCTCTCCCCCCCCGCTGGACGTAGGGCCTTCTTTTGCCCGAACCAGGATAAACCCCCGTGTGTTCTCCTTGCATCACCATCCAGGAAAGAGACACACAGCATTTACTCGTTGGTTTAGGACCCCCTCGGGTCCGAACACCGACAGTATGTCTCGATCTTTTTCATCATATATTAAACCCTAGGTTTTAGGGTTTATTGTTATTTGTTTTGTTATATTAGAATGTAATTTGTTGAATCGTAGTTATGGATAGATGACCGAAAGTCCCTACGTCCTAAAGCCGCTCCCTGACGGTGTGCCAATACCCATGTGCTTCTGTGGCGATTCTTGCAAGGTAGACATTTTCGAAGATGAGGCAACGTATAAGCAGAGATATTGGATGTATTCTAATTTTGCATGGGAGCCTACAGAGCGTCAACGCCGTAGTACATTTATTGTGAGAAATTGCTATTGTTTATTATTTAATTTATGTCATATGAAGTTTTGCATATTAATTGGATTTGTAACAATTGCATTTGCTGCAGACCCCTCCACCGCTCTGTGATTTTGAGCAGTGGATCGACACTGAGATCAAGGAGGCTGACATGCGACTTCTACAAGGCCTGAAGGAGTGGGATGCAGAGCGTCTGGAGATATTAGAGAAGAGACGCAGAGAGGAGGCAGCAGCAAAGGAGCACAAGGAAGAGGAGGAAAGGAGGTGTGTTGCTGCGTGTAGGGAGGAGAGGGAGAAGAAGCTTGAGCGCGTGTGCCGAGCGAAGGCAGCGATGGAGGAGAATCCGGATGCCCAGAAAAAAAAAGTGGCCTCATTGTACTCAGTAGTTGGCTAGTTGTATGGTTTAATCATAGACAATGTGATCGATGTAGTATGCAATGTGTTTAATCTAATGTACTTTAGGTAAATCATGTACCTAGGGCATGTTCTGTGTTATTTAGTTCGTCATCATGTACTTCATATGCACTTTAAGTGTTTAGACCTTACATAGTGTTGTCATATATTAGGTTTAATATTATTGAGTTACTAAAACTAGTTATCGAGGTGCACATAAAATATAAGAAAGTAGTGGATTTCACAATTCAACACGCATAAAATAGAGCATGGCATGTCAGAACATGTACCAAACTAGGGCACATATGTCCTAGACTAAACCTAACATGCCTTAGGTAATTAGAGCGAATAACAAGCACAGTACATGGCATATGTACACGATAGATTTGTTCTATCTAGTAGTGCGGCCACATAGCAAATTGTGTTGCCCCTTCTCCACAGTACCCTCTCATTGTTGGTGGTGGAGGTGGTGGGGGTGGTGGCGGAGGCCCGTTGTTCTTGTGGTTAGGGCAGGTGTAATATGGATCATGGCATAGTCCGTCCTGTGAAACGGCACCACTATTGCTATCGTCGGCTTCGTCGTCCTTGTAACCGCTACTAACTTCCCTTTCTAGTTCGAAGATACAGTCTTGCAAGTAGTAGATGTACTGTGCGTGCGGATAGATTGGTCTAGGATTGACCCACCTAGTGAAGCCACATTTTTCTTTGGACTCTGAACACTGCATTTTAAAGATTTTAGTGAACATATAGTTAGTTTGGCCTATGAGATGCAAAGCAATGGAGAAAAAAATTTGAGTAAAGAATTTTAAAACCAATTACCTCTACTCGCTGACATTTGAAGAAATGACAACCTCCATCCAAACCCTCCACGAACTTCTGCACTAAGCAGTCCTCACCATGCCTACATTTTGGCCAATCTTCTATTCGGTTATCGTATCCTCGGAGTGGGCACTCTTTGGTGAAATCTCTTTTGGTCACGACAGGAAAATGATACACTGGTTCATCATAGTCTTCCGGACCTAGAGACCCCTCCCACACAATGGGAGTTCCCTTAGTCCCCCCCTTTTCCTTTCCTCTGGATGACTCTCCAGACATTACTACTCTCAGGTAACCAACTTCTGGTTTCAAGTGACTTGCATCGTATGGAGAAAGGTGTATATATAGGCAGCAGTGGAGTGGAAAGCCGTTGTAGTGTGGCTTCAATGGTCCTGAAAAGCCTAGATGCCATCCCTAAAAAGCCTATTTGAAAAACTGAAAAGCCTATTTAAAAACTCATCTGAAAAGGCTAGATTCCTTGATCAATCAATTCATCTGTAAAAGATAATGTACGATAGGATAGTGATATGATAAATCACTGAAAAGGCTACATGCTATCGATGTACTGCACGACTTGACATGTGGCAGAAAATTTTGGCAGAGTTTTTCCTGTTTTTTTATTCAATCGGAACACAAATATCACATTAACATATGTCATCAACAAATTTATATGACATTCATCTCAAACAATATATATGAGCAGCCCAAAATCGTATACAGTACATATGCCATAAACTCCATAGTAGCTCATACAGTACATAATAATAGGATATAACAGTCCATAATAATAGTCCATACAGTCCATAATAATATATAATAAAAGTCCACAAGTCCATCAGAGTCTAGCAGAGTCCATAATAATAGTCCATACAGTCCATAATAATCTACCAATGCCCTCACTGTCTCCTAGACCTACCCTTGCCCTTCTGTCCAAGAGCGTGGGTGCCTGGAGTGTAAGGGTCAGGTGGTCGACGTCGCCTGGTACCGACCTGCTGCGTAGGCTGGGTCCAGAGAGCATCCTCTAGCTGAGACGGTCCAAGCTCCTCGTGCCCCTGGTCCACGTCCTCGTGGTCGTCGTTGTCGTCGTCGTCGTCCTCGTCCTCGTCCTCGGTGCAAATGCCTCGTGACCCTATAGGTGCGTGGCTAGATGAACTTACACCACCTCTGGGTGCAGAAGGCACGTGCACGTCCTGCGCCGTGGCTGTCCTGCAACCACAGCGCGTAGCGGCACGGCATAGCCGATGTGCCAGTCTCTGGTGCACAAAATCATGTCAACTGAATATATTGAACGTGTTAGTAATCTACTATTTGCATATTTATAGAATCTTACGTCAAGGAAGCTACGCGTGTCGTCGTCCCTCACCCTCGGACGAAAGCGTTTTATTTCTTTGAACGACACCCTGAGGGTGTTGCCCTACAACAAAGTTCAAAGTTATAACTCATTGTTACGCAAATCGATATATAAAAGTAGAGCCAAATGACATACCACTTTGTCCAAGATCGGTCCTGCTCCCACCTGGCGACCTACACGAGTAGAGTGGTCCTACGCCGTGTCCTCATCCTCGGATGACTCAATGTCAGCGTAGTCATCATGTGTCCACTGTAGCCTAAGCCTCGGACGAGTCGGTACTCTCTGTTCGTGTGCGGCTCGTCGTTGTCGTCCATGTTTTCATCAAACATCTCCCACTCGTTGATGTAGTCTCGATGGTGCCAGGCCCAATCAAAGATCTTTCTGTTTTTCTTACGATCGAGCCTGCAAAACACATACACCAAAGTTAGTGAACATCATGTGACTATAACATGCATTTATGGCAAAATTAAAAATTTCGATAGAGTTTCCTTTATTTGTTGAAGCAAACCACACATATATGCATTCCATAGACATACAAATATACCGACAATTATTTCATTCATCTTATTCGACATTCGTCATGTGGTAATAATAGAAGTGCAACTTCACGAAAACGGTCCAAATACAAAGAAGAGAACATTTACTTGTGCAAGTCAACACCGGTCGACACTGGAGACGGTGGCCAAAGCTGCCTTGCTCCAAACTGACGTGCAACTCTATGTGGCAGGTGGTACTCGACAGCATAGAAGCAGATAAGAGGGCACCTCACCCTGTAGAGCTCGCTGTCGCTGTCACACACGTTGCTCACCAGAAATGGAAGTGCGCCCTCACCCACGTACGGCTCCCAAGTCACTTGCAACGTGTCCAAACAAGAAGTTAGATAGCATAATAAATTATTTATTGAATCCACCATTAATAATAATTTATACTTACACTAGAGGCCATGAGCCTATCTAGCTCGTCCGTGTACTCTTTGTACGCCCACTCCATCCTCGCGTGAGGAACTGTGACCTGGTCCTACACGTACGCCCACGTCGACTGTAGACGTGCGTTCTGAACTAGGAACCAGTCGCGAGGAGCCCGCACCACGGGACGAGCAACTGGAAGCCACGACCACATCCACAGCTGTAGTAGGTACACACACCCACCAAGTGAGGCTGACTGTGAAGACCGCTGACACGCCTCGCAAAGCTGGCGGTAAGGGAAAGCCAACACTGCAGAGCCCCAGCTGTAGTGACCCGCCTGGTCCCAGTCAGTGAGGCAGTGGATCCACATCCACGACGCAGTGTCCCTCGTTCCATCGGGGAAGAGAACACAGCCGAACAAGTGTAGGATCCACGCCCTGCAGTAGTACTGAACTGTCTGGTCGTCCGCCCCTGGAGAACACTGTGCGAACTCTATCCGGAGCCAAGAGAGTAGAACACCAGAAGTGTGCGCCCCTTGCTCACCCACCTCACGTCCAAGGAAGGCCTCCACCCGAGCTCTCCAACCCTCTGACCGATACTGCCCTATCACTGCTCTGCCACGAATCCTCAGACCTAGCATTTTCTGACAGTCCTATAGCGTGACTGTCATCTCCCCAAACGCCATGTGAAAGCTGTGAGTCTCAGGCCGTCACCTATAATTTTAGCAAAACAAAAATATAAGTCAGAAAGATAAGCGCGTGAACAAATAATTATTAAAACAACCTATGTGTTCATAAAATACCTGTCAACCAGCGAAGTCAAGCCCGCTGAGTTGAACAAGGGCAACCCACGACGAACCTGGAAAGATATGACGTCTAGGCCAGCTTTGGATAGGTAAGGTGTGTACCTGTCGTCGTACTGCATTTCCAAGAACCCTTCATGTACTCTAGGACGAAGGAGCGGAAGGTCCTGCATGGAAACGGAAGACAAATGTTACTTGACACACACATATGCGCTTATAATTCGAAGTATGTGATATGAAAGTGTAAAATCTTACCTACCCCGCCGCTACGAGACGTCCTCGGTGGGTCTCGTCGTATACCGGGTTCAGAAGGTGGAATTGCGTCATCCTACAAAATGAATATAGTCAGTAAGTTATAAATTAAATATGCATTGAAACAAAAAAGCGAGAATTGTACAATCAATACGATAGGTATTAAATAATAGAAACAACTACAAGTCGCACCTCACTAATTTGCCAATAGCAAGTGCATGAATTGTGGCCAAGTATACCGCACTTGCCACACTCGTACTGCTTGGGGTCCGTAAGAAATGGAGTCGCTCTCCCACGTCGCGTTCTACCGGGTATCTGATCCATAACCATCCTGTGTCTCGTCCTCTTTCTAGAGCTCTGCTTGTCCCAACGGTAAGCTGGATCCGCAACGTACTTTGGACCATCATATGGAGGCCACTCTCCAGGGTTCTAGAAAGGCACAAAGCGGGGCCTCCATGTTTGGACAAGCGTGTCCACACTGAACTCGTGTGGTATCCTAGCCTTAATATCATAGTTGCGATGCCTAGCAACTGCCACAAGGTGAGAACATACAAAGTGATATTGCCTTGATTTACCACAAGTGCATGAGAAATCTTGGAGGACTACCGCATGAATCCTCGACTCTCGGACCTCGCCATCAGACGTAGTACCGCTGGTATGCTTCACCTCATATCTTCCCGTGGAGTGGTCAAAACATATGACCTCATGTGTGCCAGCCCTCTCCTTCGCCTTCTCTAGATGTGCCTGCGGTGTTGGAGCCCAAATCTTACCATCACTCTGCAACTGCAATGCATGGGTGTGTCTATTGTTGAACCAGGCAACAAGGTTGTAGAATGTGAATTGCACGATAGCGTTCACGGGCATACCACGAATCCCTAGCAGCAACTTATTAAAAGACTCGGTCATGTTGCTGCACGGAAACTCGTATCTCCAACCACCTACGTCGTGAGCTCTTGTCCATTTCTCCATATCTCTCATCAAACCTGTCAGCCATTGTCTACCTTCTCCATTAGATGCGGTTCTGATCTCCTCTAACTTCCTTCGGAAGTACCTGTCCTCAAGCTGTTGAGCAGCCTCCTGGAAAAGATCAAAATTATCCTTGACACCATCCTTCCGGAGTAGATGCTCAGCAAGGTGCCGAGTACACCAACGATGGTGCAAAGGTGCATACCCCTCTATCCCCTCTCGCACGACATTAAGTATGCCCTGGTGCCTATCAGATATGACGCCCACCTCCCTGCCAGGCCCAACCACATGTATCCGGACTAGCCTCAAGAACCATCCCTAGCTATCATTGTTCTCCCTCTCAACCAAAGCAAATGCCAAAGGAACAAGTTTGTTGTTTGCGTCACACGATATGGCTATGAGAAGTGTGCCACGGTACTTGCTAATCAAGAATGTACCATCAATGGAGAAGACTAGACGGCAGTGCCTAAAGGCCTCCACACACTGAGGGAAGCACCAAAAAGCACGGAAGAATATCTGTCTCCCATTCTTCCATGCGTCTGGTCTAGGGATGTACTGGAAGCTGCTTTGATTGCATTGAGAAGTACTGGAAGCTGTTCGTAGCCATCCTCCCAATCCCCATATATCATCTTCCACGCCCGCTGCTTAGCCCTCCAGGCTTTGCCATAAGTTATGTCATATCCTCCATAGATCTCATTAACTATTTTCATAATTGTCCTGACCTTCATGTTTGGCTCTAGCTGTAATACTTTCATCAACCGCTTGGCAATGAGGGTAGATGTCAACTGCTGATGCTTCGTGCTAAGGTCATGTGAAGCACAAGTATGTGGCCGACAACTCTTGTGATCTTCCACTTTTCCGGAGACCTTTTGCTTCCTTGCACAAACCCTCCATGGGCAGCGTTCCTTGTCACACACAACCGTGTAATGCCGCTCCACATAAGAATGCAGGACCTTACGGGCGGGCCGCGTGGCGTGGCCGATCGGCGCCAGCGCGGCCGCGGGCGAGCTTGAGGCGCGGCCGCGGCAGGGCGCGGCGGCACAGGCGCGACGCGCGGACGAGGCGAGCCGGCACGGGCACGGCGCGCGGGCGAGGCACGGTGGCGCGGGCACGCGGCGGGCACGTGGCGCGAGAGAGAGAGAGACGCGGGCGAGCGGCGGCGGGCGAGCGGCTGGCGCGGCGCGAGAGAGAGAGAGAGACGCGGGCGAGCGGCGGCGCGGCGAGAGAGAGAGAGAGGCGGTTATGTGAGATCTTGACGTCAAGATCTAGGGCGCCAAGATCTATGGCGCCAAGACCCCTTCCACGTAATCGCCACGCCAGCAGGGCCATGGCGATATTTGCGCCAAGCCATTATATCTTGGCGCCGGTGACTGTGGCGCCAAGATCAGGGTCCATTTTTTAAAATATTTCGGCAAGGAGCATATTTGAGAGAATCTATTAAAAAAAGACTAAAAAACAAAAAAAGACGGCTTACCCGGACAGATTTTTAGATTGGTTTTGTAGTTTGTTTTATATAAAAGTGATTGGTTTCTAGGTTGAGTGTCATGCTCGAATAAACGGTAGTGTCCACATAATAATTAGCATATGATTGCTAAGTGTTACTGGACATATATACATGCCTGCCCAAGAATAGGATGCATTACCAACAAACCATTCCAAACCAGCAGGACGAACTGGAGCTGTTCCGCTTAATGACGTCATACCTAACCTGCATTTCATGATCAAAGGACGAATCCATAATGATTGGTGATATGATTTCAGACAGAGGTCGTTCTTTTTGTAGCAGAAACAGTGACAGTCTATCAAGTTGCTATTTCTATTGCTACTTCAAAGGCCCTTTAGGACGACGACTGTGCTGCCACAGGAAAAAAAGACATTTACCTTGCTAGTAAACAAAAAATTTATCACTTATATATGTTGGTCTATGCATATCAGCACATGTCATATTTCCCACCAAATTAAATCACCTTTTTCTCTTTAAATAATTACGTTATTAAAAGTGAAAATCTTGAATAGCCCATGTTACTTCATCTAGGATTCTAGGGGCACAGTACAGTACAGAAAAGCATCTATGCTTCTTTGTGGCTAGGCTTCCCAACACTACCGGTAAACAAAGATCTAGCTGATCATTAGTAGATGACAGCGAACGAGCAGTTGTCGGATCCTCTTACGAGCTACGGTTCAATTAAGGCAACCACGACCGGTGTTTGTTCGAGCCCTTTCAACACAATGTTAACTGGACTAGTATGTAGTATATATTTTGTCACTATCAAAGTGAAGGAGCCAGCACAGGAATAAAACTGTCCAAACTGAACGGCTGAACACCAAAGATGGAACTCTTGACTAGACCTGCTTATACAGTAGTTATAGAGAGATGACATAAGACTATGAAGTTTTGGCTGTGTTTAGTTCACCGAATTTGGGGTGACAAAGTTACTGTAGCGGCATTGTAGCATTTCGTTTGTTTTTTGTAATAATTGTCCAATCGTTGACTAATTAGGCTCAAAACGTTCGTCTCGCAAAGTATAACTAAACTATACAATTAGTTTTTGATTTCATCTACATTTAGTACTCCATATATGTATCGCAAGTTTGATGTGACGGGAAATTTTCTTTTTGCATAGTGTATTTTTGAGGAACTAAACACAGCCTTTATCGCTGAATGGCTTTGATATTTTTCTTCAGATAATTCAAGCTCTGACGAAACTGTATCAGAATTGCCAACTGACTCAACGCTGAAAACTAAAATATCTGGTGGACAAAAATGGATGCTTGCCGCCTCATCTTTTGGAGGGAGATACCTGATCAACTACCGAGCCTGCTCCGGTGGCCGGTGCCGTGACCGGGAAATCTTTCGGCGGAAGCTCTCCTGTCCCAACGGAGGTCGACCGAGACCGGGACGCTGGATAACTCTGAAACCAGTAACCTCCCAGAGAGCAACAGCTTTCGTGCAAAGACGGCCGTGGATAAACAAACAAACACAAAAGCTTAGCCGCATGCAGGAGGCGCGTATATGGGGGTTGTTGCCGTGCCGCCCTCGCCTCTCGCGTTGTTGCCATCTTTGCCCAACCACGAATCAACTGTGGAACTGCGGGTTGTTGGGTTAGCTAGAGATGGATACGTCCATACATCTACTCATGCATATCCACCTAGCTGGGTTCAGTAAACTAGCAGACAGCTCGATCCACATATTAGCACTTTGTGTTTTTTTTCTTCTTCTGCTCACTTATGTATAGCAGATAAAAGCCACACAAGCAGGTGATTAAGTTCCATGCATCAAGCATGCATAATTTGTAAGGTCGCTGCTGATGCGTTCTTACCATAAGCCGGCTAGCCGCTCCGACGAGGGGGCTGTAACTGTTAATGAACTCCTGCGTCCAAAAAGGGATGCAACTAATGCAGGCTGAAATGCACCAGCAGTTGGTATGTGCTCGGCACAACTGACCGGAACAGAGGAAGAACACAGAGCAGGAGCCGCCCCAGCTGACGGCTTGACCCCAGACCAAGTCGCCAAGAGATCTCTGCGAAATAGTGTGCCGTGTTCCTGTTTTGCGTGACTAGGTAAAAGAAATCGCACTGTACGCGCAAGGGGACCAGGCAGGCAGCGGACGGTAGTAGCATGTTAGGTGCATCAAACTGTTCCCCACTTTGATGAACGTCTTTATTTGGCGCAAGCACCCAGTAATTGCCATTCCAAGCAACACTTTTATTCCTTTTCGCTGAGCACACAAAAGTTGGGTCAAATTTGTGCCAACATACTGTACATGTATTCCCTTTCGATCGCTGCTCAAAATCCAACGGCCGGCAAGGTGTTAATCCTAATCCGGTTCACAAATCAGTTTCTGCCCAATGCAGAGCAGAGTATTGTACTGTTGCTATTACCATTTACTGCCACAAGTGACTCGTGGCAGGGCACGCATCTGCTACTGCTACACTACCTCAGCGCATCAGCAGCAAAGCAAAAGATCTCAGACCGTCGCATCAGGCAACGATTACACGAGCAGGTCGGTGTGCTGCAGCGGCGATGCACCCGGTTGCAGTAGGCCTAAGGGTGCATAGACCCAGGCCTAGACCTGCACGCTTTATTACTGCTGTTGCAGGTGTACTAGGGCATCTCCAGCAGTTTAAGGGGATGTTTGGTTTGGGTGTTAAAGTTTAACAAAACACTGTAACACTTTCATCTTATTTGACAAAAAGTTTCTAATTTTGGACTAATTAGGCTTAATAGATTCGTCTCGTAAATTACTCTTAATCCGTGTCGATATGCATGCAATTAGTCTACATTTAGTACTTCATGCATTTGCCGCAACATTGATGTGATGGAAGTTAAACTTTAACCAGTCGTAACCAAACAGGCCTAAGAAACAGTTGATAAATCGATAAGGCCTTGTTCACTTACCATCCCAACCCAAAATATTTCCTCTTCCACCCATCACATCAAATCTTTCGACGCATACATGGAGCATTAAATGTAGGTAAAAAAGATAACTAATTGCATAGTTTGTCTGTAAATGTCGGGACGAATCTTTTGAGCCTAGTTAGTCCATGATTGGACAAATTTTACCAAATAACAACGAAAGATGCTACAGTAACTTTTCATCTACTTTTCGCGAAGTGAACACACCCTAAGTTATTTAAGTGACAAAAATCAGGAGCATATTTATTGGCTTCCAGTTTTTAGAATCTTGTTGATAAAGTATAGTAGAAAACAATTTTACATAAAAAATCGTAAACTATTTTTAAATCATTTTAACCATTTTATGTTCTACTCTTTATTCTTCTTTATATCCTTCCACAGATTGATCTATCGCATATATTTCCCTATAATTGGGTTGATTTTTCCAAGTGCAAAAAGATAAGAGTTGAGATAGAAGTTGTTGGAGGATTTTTTTTTAATCTAACCAAAAAATTTAAGATTAGGAATGGGTTTTGAAAACTCTTGAAAATGCTCTTTATACGGAACGACCACTCACCCAAAGAGAAAGAAAAAGAAAAGAAAAGAAAAATAAATAACGAGAAAAAAGATGAACAAAGGAAAAAAGAAAAAGAAAGTGTGCATCAACATTGGACCAGTGCGCGGAAACGTCTCGAGAGAAGGGGAGAGAGAGGTGTCATCAGAGGGAGAAATGAATATGCAAGGAAAGAGAAAGAGGGAAATCTGCGACATCCCTGCTGATTTCATTTTCACGAGATCCATTTCTTAGAGAAGAAGAATAAAATACAGACTAGCAAAGGGGTCATGGCTGAAAGTACTGTTCGCTGAATTATTGTGAGAGAAAAACATTATTCATTTACTGAAAAAGTACGGTTTATAAGACAAGCAATCAGACCGATTGTGATTTAAATTAAATTCTTCTGGCAGCAGTGCATTACCAGAATTAAATTAAATCCGGTTTATTTTTGCGTCTTCCAAATCTGGCGATGGTGATGGGGGCCGGACGGGGACCCCAGCCCCGCCAGCTCCTCCTGCTCCGCGTCCACGTCCGTCGTAATAAATCGCCCGTCGTCTCCAACTCCCCTCTCCTTTCTCCTTGCCCGCGTCGTCTCGAATCCAATCCCTCCAATAAAATACGCACCGGCACCCCATTTGCGCCATGCTGCCGCGGCCGGCGACCACGAGCCAAGAACACGCGCGGCATCCCTGAGCTGAGCCACCAGGCTAGCAAAAACGATTCCTTTCTCTCTCGGATCCCAGCCGCTCCCCAAGCGTGCGCGCGAATTCTCTCCTTGCCCACCCCAGGTGAGCTTCCCCTGCCATCAGTTTGTTCCTTTTCTAATCACTCGTTATTCCCCTCTACCATCATCAATCTACTGTTTCGAGATATGTGTTGGTGAATTAGGCGGGTCTTGAGAGAGGGGGAAGGGATTAAAAAAACTGAAATTTTGTCAGCGTTTCTTGGCTTGGCTGCCCGCTTTAATAATGGCCGCGCGGTTGGTTGTTCCGATTGTCAGGCCAGATGCATTGCTCAGGAGCGCTTGGGCCGTGCGAGCTGCGGGATTTGGGAGATGCGTGCAGTTGAATGCGTGGGATTTGCCGCGATTTCTTTATGCTAATCGCCCTCTCCTCCCGACCCGTGCTCCCCCCCGCGTCCGCTCCCCCTTTCTCGTCCCCAGTTGCCGCCGAGCCAATTCAGCGCCGCTTTACTGTTATATAAGCGCTCCTCCGGACCGGACCAGGGCTCTGAGATGTGTTTATCTTTCTCTCCTTGCAGCGCCGTGCTCTTGTGCTGAAGATCCATGGAGGGGTGCCAACTGCTAGTAGGCTGTAGGATGGAGATGGAGGATGAAGCGTTCTTTGACTCGCGAGAGGAGCTCACGGCGTCGCCGGCGCCCATCCCGGGCCCTGCATTGCCGTGGTCGGGAAGCCTCGACAGTGTGTGCCAGAGGAGGGAGCGGTTCATGAGAAGCATGGGCCTAGAGTGCTGCCCGGCTCCCCTGCAGGCCGATGCTGTGGCCACTGTGGGCGATATCGAGAAGGAGGAGGAGGTTGTGCCGGAATTTGGGAGATTGTGGTCGCAGTCGGATGAGAATGACTGCTCCATGTCGAGTTGGTCCACGGAGGAGACGGGGAGCTCAGTGGATGGTGTCTCAGATGACAATTCTATCAGTGGATCCAGCCGGGATGATGCTAGCAGCAAGGTGGGCAGGAGTTTCAGTTCATTGTCCCTCATCCAGAGGCTCGTGAGCCGCAGTGGAAAGCTTTCTGGTGTTCCCAAGGCGATCGAGAGGAGGAGAAACGGATGGCTTCGGAGGCTGGGCTTGAGGGCTGGTGTCCTCGATCATGGAGGTGATGAAGCTAGCACCAGCTCCTCAGAGAGTGAGCAAAACAGGTGTGGAAGGTATGAAAGGGTCAAGGTCCGTTGCTACAGGAAGCGGTCGAAAGAATTGTCAGCAGTTTATAAAGGCCAAGTGATCAAGGGCCACGATGGGGCCATCCTGACTATGAAGTTTAGTCCGGATGGGCAGTTTCTTGCAAGTGGAGGCGAAGATGGAGTTGTCAGGGTCTGGGGTGTCACGCAGTCTGAGGACTGCAAAATTCCCATGGATGATCCTTCTTGTGTTTACCTCAAAGCTCATCGCCAGAGTGGCTTGGCTCCTGTCGATACTGACAATGAGAAGAAATGCAAAGTCAAGGGCGTGAAGCAATCTGCAGATTCTGCTTGTGTTGTGATTCCAACAATGGTGTTCCAGATCTCAGATGAACCATTGCATGAGTTCCGTGGTCACTCTGGTGATGTACTGAATCTGTCATGGTCTAACAACAAGGTCAGTACAATGAAATGTGCTTTCGCCCCTCATTTGTAAGGTTTGATTGCATTTTTTTCTTTTGTCCTTTCCTTTCTGATGATTGAAATTTTCTACCTTGCAGCATCTACTGTCAGCATCAACAGACAAAACTGTTCGCTTGTGGGAAATTGGATCTGCAAACTGCATTACTGTTTTTCCACACAGCAACTTTGGTAGGCCTAAGTCTCTTAATTGCTGCCTCATAAGTTTTCAACTATGCTTCTGAATTTGACCTCACCATTTCGCTATGAAAAATTACTTTTGCAGTGACTTGTGTCCAGTTCAATCCAGCCAATGAGAATCGATTCATCAGTGGATCAATAGATGGCAAAATCCGTGTATGGGATATTCCCAGATGCAGTGTCATTGATTGGGTGGATATTAGAGACATAATAACAGCGGTTTGCTATCGACCTGATGGAAAGGTATCAGCATGCATTCTGAAGTGGTTTTTTGGCTAACTTGTTATTTCAGTAGTTTGTGAGATTAATCTTCCTTTTCTTTTACATCTTGCAGGGAGCAGTGGTTGGAACCATTACTGGAAATTGTCGATTTTATGATGCATCAGGTAAAAAGAAAAAAAAGTTAAATCTCTACTAGCTTTTCAATATCATTTGAACACATCTCTGCTTTTACTTGAATGATATTCCATATATGCTGACCATAAATACATCTTGATGGATCAGATAATCTGCTGAGGTTTGAGACACAAATTGCACTCAGTGGCAAGAAAAAATCTTCTCTTAAAAGAATCACTGCTTTTGAGGTAAATATCTTCACGAGAAGGAAGGCTTTTATTGCATAGATTACCTCATCAGTCATTTTTCGTTATGATGCTCCTATGTTCTGACTCTTTATTTTATTTTTCATGTCAGTTCTCCCCAAGCAACCCAAGTAAATTAATGGTTACCTCTGCTGACTCGAAGATCAAAATTCTTGATGGAACCATTGTGACTCAGAATTATAGTGGTACGGTCCACATGCTTAGCCTTCATTCTTATTGATCTAAGCGATCATTACATTTTATGTATTATGAACTCATCATTTTATTCATTCAATCAGGACTCCGAACTGGCTCTTGCCAGTCATTGGCAACATTCACTCCTGACGGGCAGCATATAGTTTCTGCTAGTGAAGACTCCAATATTTATGTATGGAACCATGAAAACCAAGATGAGCCTTCACTGAAACATGCAAAAACCATATGGTCCTCAGAGCGCTTCCACTCCAACAATGCATCCATCGCAATACCATGGAATGGCCAAAAACCCAGAAACCCAGTCTCTTTGGCCTCTCAAATTTTGTCACCACAAGGAGATAACTTCTGGTGCATGAGTAAGGCTGTTAAGTGCAGTTCAAGTCACAGTGAAGATTCTGCTATTAATAGTTTTGTGTCAAGATTTGCTCCTGGTATTTTCAATTTGAATCAGGAGTTCTCTGAGTCCACCTGCAGAAGTTCAGCAACCTGGCCAGAGGAAATTCTGCCTTCTCGCTCAATTCGCGCAATTTTGGATGAGTCACATTACAAGTTCCTAAGGAACTGTTTCCAGACCACACCAAACTCCTGGGGTCAAGTGATAGTTACTGCAGGATGGGATGGCAAGATTAGGTCGTTCCAGAATTATGGCTTACCAGCGCATCAGTGATCAGCTTGAGCATTTGCTGAAACTACACGGCAGTTTTGGCACCTCACATGGCCTGAAGAGAGGTACCCAAGCACCCAGCTATGCTGGTCCAGCGTGTGGTTTCTTGGTACAAGACATCACATGCTCAGTGCTCCTGCTGAATTGTACATGGACCAGTGTTGTACATAATCAACCTGGTGGTCCTTCGAGATCTCCGCATCAGCGGTTGTTCATGGCAGGACCCGTAGATTGTACCTTTTGTAGAAAATTTTTAGTGTAGATCAGATTTCTTCCTTTGCCCCTTATCAATTGCTCATTGATATATACAACAGAAATGTTAGTCTCAGATGAGTGTAAGTTCCCCTCCCATTGTATTGCAGGAGCTTAAGTGGGAACCGCCAGATATATATGTTCCAGTCTGTAGAGAAACACCGCACACCCTAATCAGGGGGGTGACCTTCATTATATAGCCTGAAAGACTAGGGTTACAATATACAAGGCCCATGGGCCGTACGTCCAATATGGACTGTTACAATACATTCTAACACCCTCCCTCAGTCTAAGCGGGAGTGTCACGAACACAAAGACTGGACCTAAAGTCAGTAAACAACTGTACAGGTAACCCTTTGGTCATGATGTCCGCGAACTGATGAGATGATGGAACATGGAGCACCCGAACCTGTCCCAAAGCAACCTTTTCACGGACGAAGTGAATATCGATCTCAATATGCTTCGTGCGACGATGATGAACTGGATTGGCGGTCATGTAGACAGCACTGACATTGTCACAGTAGACAATCGTCGCCGAAGAGATGGGTGCATGGAGCTCCTGAAGTAACTGACGAAGCCAACAAGTCTCAGCCACAGCGTGCGCAACAGCACGATACTCAGCCTCCGCACTCGAACGAGAAACCGTAGTTTGTCGTTTGGAGGACCAAGAGACTAAGTTGTCGCCGAGGAAGACACAGTAGCCAGAAGTGGAGCGCCGAGAGTCGGGACAACCAGCCCAATCAGCATCGGAGTAGGCAGTCAAGCTGTTGATACTGCCTGTGCCGATGTGAAGCCCAGTGGATAGAGTGCCCTTGACATACCGCAAGACACGCTTGAGCATCGCAAGATGAGGCTCGCGCGGGTCGTGCATGAAGAGGCAAACCTGCTGAACTGCATATGCGAGGTCCGGACGAGTCAGCGTGAGATACTGTAGCGCACCAGCGAGGCTACGGTACTGAGTGGCATCCGCCACCGGTGCGCCATCTGTAGCAGAGAGCTTGGCATGAGTGTCAACAGGAGTCGCCGTGGGATGACACTCAGCCATACCGGCGCGCTGGAGCAGATCCACAGCGTACTGGCGCTGAGACAGGGAGAGGCCGTCAGCAGAACGCGTGACAGAGATCCCGAGGAAGTGATGAAGATCCCCGAGATCTGTCATAGCGAACTCGGAGTGAAGAAGCTCGGTGATGCGACGAAGAAGCGGGGTCGACGAGGCTGTGAGAATAATGTCGTCGACGTAGAGCAGCAAGTAGGCGATGTCGGCCCCTGCTTTGTAAACAAAGAGGGACGTATCGGAGGTCGAAGCAGTGAAGCCGGACCGCTGAATGAAGCCGGAGAACCGCTGGTGCCACGCCCGGGGCGCCTGCTTGAGTCCGTACAAGGACTTTAGCAGGAGACAGACGTGGTCGGGAGCCGCCGGGTCGACGAAGCCGGGCGGCTGCTGGCAGTAGACGGTCTCGTTCAGATGGCCGTGAAGAAAGGCATTCTTCACGTCCAGCTGATGTATCGGCCAGGAGCGAGAGGCGGCGATGCTGAGGACGACCCGGATGGTAGCCGGTTTGACAACCGGGCTGAACGTCTCGTCGTAGTCGATGCCGTACCGTTGCGAGAAGCCACGGACAACCCATCTGGCTTTATGACGAGCCAAAGAACCATCTGCATTATACTTGTGCTTGAAAACCCATTTACCGGTGATGACGTTGGCGCGAGGCGGACGAGGAACAAGACGCCAGGTGCCATTGTCCACAAGCGCCTTGTATTCTTCGGTCATCGCCGCACGCCAATGAGCATCGGCGAGCGCGGCACGAACGGTTCCTGGCAGCGGAGAGGCCAGGTCGGAGGTTGAGGCGGCAAAGCCATACCGCTGCATGGGCGGCGGCAGTGAACCCGTCCGGGAACGAGTCTCCCGCACAGGAGGCTCTGGAGCCTGGAGCGCCGCTGCCTGCGGTACCGGAGGCAGCTGCTGCTGGGCCGGCGGTGCCTCCAACTGCGGCTGGACCGGCGGCGCCTCCGGCTGCGGCTGAGGAGCCGGTGGCGGACGAGGACGACGAGTGTAGTGGATGCCGAACCGCTGCCGATCAGCTGCAACGACGGGAGCACCGGCCGGCGTAGGAGAAGCCGAGGAGGTAGACGTGGCCGACCGGGGCGGCAGGGGCAGCCTGTAGGCAGCACCGTGCCACAAGATGGCAGGGTCCAGCCCGACGGGGTCGCCGGCATCGTCTGTCGCAGACGAGGCAGGCGCAACCGAGGCCCGCGATTGCCGAACGTCTGAGGTAGACGGGGCGGGCGCGGGAAGTATATCCTGTATCAAAAAATCAAGAGATTCCGGTCGTGGCTTGGAAGCCGCAAACGGAAAGTGAGTCTCATCAAAAACAACGTGGCGAGAGATGATGATCTTTCGAGTAGAAAGATCAAGACAACGGTAGCCCTTCTGAGAAGGAGGGTAACCGAGGAAGACACACGCTGCAGAGCGAGGAGACAATTTATGGAGAGTCGTGGCACTAAGGTTCGGATAGCACAGGCAACCGAAAACTCGAAGAATGGAGTAGTCTGGCATTTTGCGATGGAGGAGATGATAGGGAATACCATTATGTATGGATGATGACGACCGCCGGTTGACCAAGAACACAGCAGTGGACAGGGCTTCGACCCAATAGGATGGAGGCATGGCGGCATGAAACAGAAGCGTGCGAACAGTGTTGTTCAGTGTGCGAAGCATCCGCTCAACTTTGCCGTTCTGGGCAGAGGTGTAGGGGCACGAGGTGCGAAGCAGGATGCCGCGGCTAGCTAGGAAGATAGCGGTGGCATTGTTGATGAACTCGGTGCCATTATCGGCCTGAAAACAGCGTACAGGAGAACTGAACTGTGTGTGAGCGTAAGCAACAAACTGGACAATATGTTCATGAACTTCAGATTTATGGTGAAGAGGAAACATCCAACAATAATGTGTATAATCATCAACTAGGACAAGATAAAATTTATAGCCAGAAATACTCAAAACTGGAGAGGTCCAGACATCACAGTGAACAAGTTCAAAGGGAGCAGATGTACTAGAAACCGAACTAGTAAATGGCAGCCTAGCGTGCTTGCCAAGCTGGCAGGCATGGCAAATGTGGCGAGCTGCTTTATTACACTGGATAGCTGATAGCTTATTTAGAGTGTTGACGATGGCGTGTGCGGGATGACCAAGGCGGGAGTGCCATAACTCTGGGGAGACGACGGCGACATGGCAGCGAGGTGGCATGCGATGTGGAATGGTGTAGAGATCCCCATTGCTATTGCACCGAACGAGGACCGTCTTGGTCTGCAGGTCCTTAACAGAAAAACCAGAGGCGTCAAACTCAATGGAACAGTTATTGTCGCGAGTAAGCTGTCGAACAGATAACAGATTACGAGTGAGTTGAGGAGCGACAAGAACATTATCAAGATGAAAAGGACGATCAGCTAGTTGAATAACAGAAGTGCCACGACTATGAATAGGAATTGATTGACCGTTGCCGACCATAATGGAGGACGGAGGCGACGGGAGATGGGAAAGTAAAATACCGTCATTGGAGGACATGTGAGATGTCGCTCCGCTGTCCATGACCCAGGGTGCAGACCCTCCCTGGATCGCCATCTGGTTAAGGGCGGCAATCAGGCCTGCCGAGTCCCAACCGCCCAGAGGCCCATAAGCCGGGGAACCACCGGCAGTGCTGAACTGCGGAGGCGCGAAGGCGGTGTGTGCCTGTGGAGGTGCAGGTGGCGCACCCCACTGCAGCTGCTGCTGGGGAGGCCACGGAGCAGCCCAAGGGTTATAGCAAACCCAGGGCCCGGCCGGCTGACGCCCGCCAAAACTGCCGCCTTGCTGGTTGCGGCCACCGCCGCTATTGCCACCACCTTGCTGCTGTTGGCGCCCGCCGCCGTTGCCACCACGGCCGCCCTTGCCCTTGCCACCCTTGCCCTTGCCACCGCCCCCACGGTTGGGGGACGCAGAAGGGGTGGACTGGCAGGACGGCGATGTGCAGGAAGAGGTGGTGGAGGCGGCCAAAGCAGAAGCCGAGGCCGCCTTGCCCTCGGTGCCAAGACGGAGCTCCTTGACGCGGAGCATGTTGGTGGCTGACTTGAAGTTCGGGAGCGGCGACGTGTTGGAGATGATGTCGGCGGTGTTGGCGAAGCGGGGGTTAAGGCCACGCAGAAGATTGAGCACGAGCTGTGCAGGGGAGATGGTGTGACCGACCTCCCGGAGAGCATCAGCGGTGCGCTTCATCTGCTGGGCGTAGACGTCGACGGAGAGGTCGCCCTGGAACAGGTTGTGGAACTCCTGCTCGAGGACGACGGCGCGGGACTCCTTGTTCGCCTGGAACAAGGCCTCGATGGAGACCCACAGAGCGCGGGCATCCTGTGCAGGCTCCATGGCGAGGTCGAGGACGGCGTCGTCGACGGAGCCGTACATCCAGCCGCGGATGCAGGCGTCAGGCTGAGACCAGAGGGGGTCAGTCGGGCGCGCAGCCGTTGTGCCATCGATGTGGCCGAGCAGCCCGTACTTGCCGCAGAGGGCGGTGAAAAACGCCGTCCACTTGGAGTAGTTCGGGCGCTCGAGGCTGAGCGCGATGGGGACATGCTGCTTCACGTTGACGGCGGCGTAGGCGGCGAAGAGAGGAGCAGCAACGGAGTCACCCATGGCGCCAGATGACTGGTGGGTGAGGGCACCAGTGGTGAAGGAGGAACTCGACGACGACGTCATGGAGTCCGATCCTGGATAGGCGCGGCCTGGAAGGCGGCGGCGCGAGGTGAAGCCTGGCTGGCGGCGGATGTGCGCGGCCTAGGGTAGGCGGCGGCTGTGCGCGGCCTGGCTGGCGGCGGCTGTGCGCGGCCTAGGGTAGGCGGCGGCTGGGCGCGGCCTAGGGTAGGCGGCTGGCGGCGGCTGTGCGCGGCCTAGGGTAGGCGGCGGCTGGGCGCGGCCTAGGGTAGGCGGCGGCGCCTGGCTGGTGACGGCGTGGCGCACGTTCTCAGGGAGAACGCACGGGCAGAGGGGAAACGAAGCGGAAGATTAGGATCGAAATTAGGGATGATACCATGTAGAGAAACACCGCACACCCTAATCAGGGGGGGTGACCTTCATTATATAGCCTGAAAGACTAGGGTTACAATATACAAGGCCCATGGGTCGTACGTCCAATATGGACTGTTACAATACATTCTAACACAGTCAAGTATACAAAATTCGTTCATTTTTTAAAAAAACTTTGTGCCCTGTTGTTCTGCTCGTTCTTGATCTATACTTTGTCGAATTTCAGCTACAGGTGACTGGTTCTCCGGTTTGACATCATAAGCAGTTCGGTGTGGACCCAGTGAAGCTGCTCTAGAGGTTATTATTGTACCTCTTATGGGGCCTTAGGTTGTTGATCTTTGATTGGTTTGCCATGTTAGTTGAGAATCTCACAAATCTACCTATGCTGATCCTGAATCCGTTAATGATTTGAGCTCAGACCTAGCATTATCTGATGAATGTGCTATCATCTGTTTCCAAGATATTTTCCCTGTGCATTTGATCTGTTCTTCGTTGTCTTTGTGAATCTGTTATCAGCGATTTTATCCTTCTAAATATTTTGTTGTCAATCTTGAGCTACTATGTGTGGGGGATAAGATATCCAGATATTTTGGTCGGTTTATGGAACAAGAACCCCATTTGCTGCTAGCACATCCAGCGGCGGATCTACAGGGGGGGCTGGGTGGGCTCCAGCCCCCCTAATGACTGGATTTACCACTAAAACACTGTAGTAAAAACCTCAAATCGCCGTTAAATCTTCATGCAAATCAACATCTCCATTGTTTTAGCCCCCCCTTGATTCTCGTCCTGTATCCGCCACTGAGCACATCACTACTACTTAACTGTACGTTTCTCTGGAGGTTGAGTTCCCTGCTATTCTGAGGCTGGCAAGCCTCCCAATGCATGTGGTCGTCATGCCATTCGTCAGGAGGTCAATGGATTCAACTCACTAAAAACATCAGAGACGCATTTGTCTACTTGGATCGAGGCAAGGCGATCATTGATTGCCTCTAAATTTTTAACAACTTGGCCAAGATTGGTGATCCTGGTTTTGTCAAACATTAGGTTCTCAATCTGCATGATTGACTAATGTAAGTCCAATGCAAGGTAGTAGATGGATTTTCTATCTTTCCTGCTTTTGGGTACTGATAGTGTCAGTGGTGACGCCATGCTGACATCTGACACTGCGACGATTTTGTATGATTATGGGTACAGGAAATTCGTTTCAATCCGGAGGAGAGACTTCACTGCTGCCCAGAATCGAGGCGTGCAAGTTCCGTAGTTTGATCACATACTGAGATTGATATTTGCAGCTTAACATGGTAAGACCTGAATACTCTGACCATGAAAAAACTGTGAACTAAAAAAAATTATGTTATCAAGGTACAATTTCCATTTCCTGCCATAGTTGGACCAGACCACTAGGTCATCAGAATTGAGCAGAACAGCGGCTAGCTTATAGTTGAGTAATAGAGAATTCGTCAGGTTGCAGCCTTGCTTCAGCTTCAAACTTTGCATGCCTCTGGTTATTAGGTCATCGCTGACCTCCTTCACTGACCCTCTGCTTAGGTCATAGTACCTACTGTACATTTTTTTTAACTGCCAGGGTTGCCACTATGCTTCCAGTTCACCGCGGTCCACGGTCCTGCAATTCAACGAAAACAAAAAAAAGAGAGGCGCTGCGCTACAAAGGAAAACCGGTCCTGCAAAGTCAGAACACGTTGGAAAAGCCGAGAACGCCTCTGCTGCGGATTCAGAAACCTGTACTGAAACCACCAGCAAGGGCGTGATTAGATTGCAATTTTTTTTTGAAAATTCCTGTAGCACTTTCGTTGTTATTTGGTAAAATTTGTCAACCATGTACTAACTAGGATCAAAAGATTCGTCTCAACATTTACAGACAAACTGTATAATTCTACATTTAATGCTCCATGCATGCGTAAAGATTCGATGTGACGACTATTGTAGCACTTTTTTTTTGGAAAGTTTTTGAACTAAGGGGGTGTTTGGTTTGGGGTGTTAAAGTTTAACAAATACTGTAGCACTTTCGTCTTATTTGACAAAAAGTTTCCAATTTTGGATTAATTAGGCTTAATAGATTCGTCTCGTAAATTACTCCTAATCTGTGTCGACATGCATGCAATTAGTCTACATTTAGTACTCCATGCATTCGAGAGAACATTGATGTGATGGGTGTTAAACTTTAACGAACGGTAACCGAACACGCCCTAAACCCGGGCTAAACGGCTATACGCCAGGAACAGTAGGAGGGAATTTCCGAATTTACCAGCGAATTTACTCTGCGCGGCGCAGACCTGCAGGCTGCAGCAGAGGCATGACTCTGAACATTCTGGCCAGGCTCGAATCATTGCGCTGGTCTCTGAACTGATCAACTCGGCAGGCATAATTGCGTCGGTTTGCAGCTCATCACATCACCTGCTTGCTCATTTTGCATTCGCAGCACCACCGCATACCGATCCGTGCACGCACACAGATCATAAAATAAACATCCGTGAGGTCTTCAGTTGCAACCAGATTCCGTTTACTTCCTCCGTGACCTCATCGCCGTGGTCTCCCTTCGTTCCCCAGCGCGTGCCAAGCAAGCAAGTGGCCACGGACGGCACGTCGGCACCACCTACCAGCGGCAGCCTGATCGCCGCCTGCACTGCACCTGCACGGCGAATGGCAAATCCGAGGTGCGCCATGCCGTGCGTGCCGCACGAAGATCGCCGCGAGCACGGTAAACAAAGACCCCCTGTGGTGGGCTGTGGCTGTGGCACAGTGCGATCAAGGCTCCAAAACATGCGGCAATACATTTTTGCAGAGCAGTGCTCCGGATCCGAGCGCTGTGTTGTTTGGAGGTGTTTCAGACTTCAGAGATAGCTGCAGTGTAGCGTCGTCTGGATTTGTCCGTGGGGATGGGGATCCCCCGGGGCATCAGCATCAGCATGTTGTCATATGGCAACTGTCTTGTGCTGTAGCAGCAGTGGGAGACATGCAGGTACAGCATCCACCACTGCGGGTTCAGCAGATTCAGAGGACGAGCCACACACAGTCGCATCGCCCTGCCTTTGCCTGCTCCCGGTCTCCGATCGCCGCTCATGCGCGATGCGATCTCGGAGGGTGGGTGGGGTGTGGAAAAAAAATGGAATTATCAGGCGAGCTACAGGGACAGCTCACGCACGCACGACGCGGAATGATTCGTTGGGTTTCTCATGGACCCCCAAGAGCTCTCGTCCTGTACCCGCCAAAGGAAGCAGTGGCCACTGGCAGTTTAGGCAAAGGTCATAAAAAAGCAGCATCTGTGCTATGCTATGCTACTGTGCGGGACAATGGGCATCCAACAGCAGAAAATATTCGTTCCAAAAAAACTGTGCCTTGTATTCGCAGACTGCATTGTCTCGTGCTCGTACTCTCGTTAGGTGTCATACTGTCATGGTTTCACGTGATGAAGGATGAGTAGTTTGTTAGTGCTGTAGTACTCCGTAGTTTGGTGCACGACCTGAGGCGGCGCAACGGCAAATGTGCACTGCATCCTCGATCGTCTACCGGAACCGGAAGACTCTGCTTGGTGCAAGCGATGATTGCATTTCGGGTTCGGCGCAGAGGGAATAATGCGTCGACTATTGGTCAAGGAAGATACCAATCAATCTCTACTCCAGTCTCGAGACCATTTACTAAGCAAAGAAGCAGAAGCATTGTGAACATGCCAGATCCAGCAAATCTTCATTAGGTGTTAAGTCTGATTGACCGAATGGCTGTTGGAGATGAATGTTGCGTCCAACCATCCTTATTGTTTTTGCACACAATGCAAGCAACTCCGTACTACCGGAACTTGAACTGACCAAGAAGCAGTGGTCAGCAGAAGTCAGAAGAGAACAGGTGCTAAGCTCGCTAGCTAGCTAGCTTCAAGCCAATGTCCAGACCAAGCGGACGTTGCCTGAGCAAATGGTTGGTCGTTTTCAGTTGCATCCTGCTCGGTCCTCTTTCGCCCTCTGTGCGTAAAACGGGACAGCATGGCAGAGCGGGACGCTGATGAACTTTGTCCTGAAACCACGAAACTGTCGACAGGTTTCAGAAACGCTAGACGAGAGGAGAAACACTGTTGTGCATGCGTGCATGAGCGTTCAGCTCTGCCGCCTGCCGGTGCCTCATTGTGCAACCGTGTCCCTTCTGACGACGGCAGGATGCAAGCCACTGTGATTGCCTCCTCACTCGTGCATATAACCGGATAAGCACGTAACGTGCCGGATCGCATGCAATCCGTTATTCTACTGCCGCCCGGGCCCCCCTCCATCACCTTGGAGGCGTCGAGGCCCAACGGGAAACCGGTTACAGCCATCACACGCCATTCAGGAAGCGATACGGCCGGCGTGCAAATGGCCGCATTAACTAACAAACATCGCTGCTGAGCAGCGGCCAAATGCACTGCTCCCTTGGAAGGAGTAGGACTCCTGTCGCTGCGACAGCATGCATGGCGACCACGACCTTCTAGATCCACACACTTGGTTGCAATGCAAGGCTGCGAGTCTGCAACCGCGTGCCGTTCCCTTTTGTTTATGTCCGCAGGCCGCAGCGGGCAATGGCATCATCGCTTAGTTTACTCGGCGCAATCTTGGCGTAAAACTCGCTCGCCCGGGGGGAATTGTCAATTGTGGTCCGTGGGATTCAATAAAAAATCATCAAACGGCACTGCCCCCTCTCGTCCCGGGACGGGACCAGACAGCTAACTCAACTCGATCGGGCGGGAATGCGGGATCGAGTCGCGCAGGCGCAGCGTGTGCGTGGGTCGTGGACTCGTGTGGCCCGTGTACGATGAGCGCTCGTGGGCTTCGCGTTGGACGCCGTACGATCCATGCTAGGATCTGACGCGGGAGGAGGACAGGTGACACGCCGCGGTTGGTGGATTTGCAGGCTCTGAAACAAAGGCAGACAGCTCATTTGTGCACAATGCGTAGTAAAATGATTGGTTATAGTTTCTGTGGGGGCGCGCGGCTCCTCTTTCTGCGTCCTAGGACGCAAACAGTGATGGGGCAAAGGCCAGTGATATGCAAACATAGCAGCAGCATCTCTGCTTTTGCAGCGTACAGTGATAAATAAAGAAAGAAAAGAAAGGATACAGCAGCATGCGTGTTTCTGCAAAGCAGTGCATTTTACTTGCGTCGTTATTAAACAGTAACATGGTTACATGCGGAACACCGAAGCGTAATACTAAAGTTGAGCGATAGCTGCATACGCAACGGCAAATGTGCAATGTACAATCCTCGTCTTCTAGAAGGCTGTTTGCCTGGCACAAGCGATTCCATTTCTGTGCGGATAGCATGCCCAAGATAGCAGAGAAAGCATTTGAGTAGTCTTTTCGAAGCAAGAAACGCCATTGTGCGACGCCAGACTCGATTCAACCGCTCGTCACGAGGTGTTAGACTGGTTGAGTGGCGCTTAATTGGTTGGAGTTGGAGATGCCATCTTTGGGTCAATCCAGTATTATATGTTGTTGCACACAAGCCTGCCTCTCCGAGACTCCGACTAGGATCATTGGGACTTGGAAACTGAACAACTGGTGCAGGTCAACACAGGCTAAACGAAGAACCAGTCAAGTGTGCTCGTAGTAGATTCCTTCAGGGCAGGTTCACCTCCTGAGTTTGAGCTGATTGCCAAACGCTTCTCTCCTCTGCTGCATCCTGCTTCGGCTGCCTTTCGCTGCTGTAGAAAAGGATCAACAACTTGTCAGCGTCAGAGACAGGAATCTGACGCAACCTTTGGCTACGATCACGAGAGACGAGACTGCCAAAAACCAGGAATGAGTCGGAGCATTCAGTGCTATTCGCCGAGAACAAATGAATACCAACGCCGTGCTTGCATGGTCGACAATGTGACAGGCTGCATTCAGCTCGGCCATTTGTTTAAGCGTGTCCCTTGTGGCCGCAGCCGAATCATTGTGCTAGCCTCACGCATAATTGGACATGTTGGCCTTTAACAACTCCGGGTTAGCACCTAGCAGCAGGATCGCGATCTGTTATAAGCTTTTGGTATGGCCTCCCATGGCTTTGTTTTGAGCCTAACCCACTCATGACCTCATTGCTCGCCGGCCATCGCATCGCAAGCTCACAAAACGGGACGGGTGCATGCATGCATTGCTAATATACAAAACGCTTTCCGTTTTCGGCACTGCACACACCAGACACCACACGCCATGGCATCGAAAGCGGCGACCGCGGCTTTGCTAGATTCAGTGCACGGCTCCAGCTCTGGCATGGCGCCGCCGTGCGTTCCTATTGCTCGTCCCCGTTGTTTAATCGGCGCGATCTTTGCGTGGATCCCGTCGCGGATCCTGCTGAGCTGTGGTTAGAGGACAGGATGAGATGAGGGCACGATCGGGCCAAGCGCACGAGTTGATCCTGGTCCGGTGGGGGAGCCGGGAGCGCGCGGGCGCACGCTGTAGCGGCGAGGGGAGACAGGGGTGGCGCGGCCAGATCCAGCCGGGCGGGCCACGCCCGTCGTGGCCGTGGAACGTTGGATCTGCCATTTCGGGCGTAGTACGTGGTGGTGGCCAGGCACCGGCCGGCGGTCCCGTCACCGCCGCCGCGGGGTCCGGTACGGTCGGATCTGGGCGCCCAGTTTCCAGTCCCTGCTGCGTTTGCTGCCCATGGGCCTCCACTCCATGGGGCGCGGCATGATGGCCGGATGGGGGCACACCGGCACAGGCTGCACATTGGGACAGCTCATTTGGGCCAAGTGTGCTGTGCTGTGCCAAAGCGGTCGTGCGGAGTCTCAGATGTCAGACGTGGGCGTAGGGCGCGTGAGTTGTGGTGACTCGTGTACGATGACGATGATGGTCGATGGAATGAAACGCTCATGGGCCCTGACGCCCTGGCACGATCATAATTTCGTTGTATCTCTGATCTGCTCCGGAGGACTACGATCATAAGAGTGTTGAGGTTTCAAACGGAGTATGCTTTTGTCGGGGGGGATCAGGGATTACACTTTAAACATCTATCAAGCCAGAATATTCTGCATCTTGTTGTGGCTTGTGTGCAAGTTAAAGATAAAATCCTTAGGAGAGGTTAGTTTCTCTATCATGGAGGTAATTGGCTCTTTTTACGGAACGACTAGCGTCCGGACGCCGCTCTCCACGCCCCGCACCTACTCCGTTCAGCACGCCCCACCCGCTCGGATTCTGCGCCGCTCCAACAACTCGCCTCACCCCACGCCGCCTATCTCCACGCGGGCCCACGTCGCCCGAACATCACCAACGTCGAGAACAGGAGGAGACACCAAGGCGAGGCAACAGAAGGCGAGAAGAGAGATGCGACATTCAATCTACTTTTGAAACATAAAAAAAAAACATTTGCAACATACGCTTGTAAACAGTTAAAACACTTGCAACGTACGTCTGAGACACTTGTAAAAACACATGAAAACGCTTGAAAAGTCATTGCAAAATATATGCAACATCCAGATAAAACACATGCAACATTCAGATAAACACACTTGCAACATACGTCTGGAAAAACAAATGAAATACTGAGAACAAAAACTTGCAACATACATGCACAACCATTGCAACATATGCAACATCCCGATCTACTTTTGCAACATCCACATGAAATATCTGAAACAGTTGAAACATACTTTTGCAACATGCGTTTTCAGCGCGCAATGTCACCTTGTTGCTTGGACGAATCACGGAGCTCGACGCTGCTGCGGCGTGTGGAGCTGGGCAAGACCTGCTCGGCGGCCTGGGTGAGCACCTGCACGAGGCGCACGAGTACCTACTCTGCGTCCTAGGCCAGCGCACTCTGGGTGCAGCGGAGGACGGGCTTGGCGCGGTGGGGACGGAGGCGCCGCGTGGGATGGCGGCGGCGGTGCGGCGGAGTGGCCTGGTAGGGTTGGCGCCCGAGCGTTGCGCCTCGGAGGCAGTCATGCGCCGCGCCTAGCTGGGTAGCGGCCGAGCGCTGGAGGCGGCAGGCGAGCGGATAGGAACGAGTACGTGGACGAGTTGATTTTTTATTTAGAAACGGAGGAGCGAGGGGTTCTAGGCTAGCGTCACGCTGCCCACCAACGGTGCATCCGGTCGCCTAGCCACCCGCTTCCTAGCATTAGCGCTCTTTTTAAGAACCACCTAGCTAACATACTTACTACTCCATTCATTTCAAATTATAAAACGTCTTGGCTTTTCTTAATACATACATTAAATATAATATATGTCTAGATACGTAGCTAAAGCAATTGATATGAAAAAGTCAAAACGTCTTTTAATTTGGAACGAAGGAAGTAACTGATATCTTATATGATTGGTTAAATTCCCTACATGGGCCCTCGAGGATGGTAACTCCCAAATGTTATTTTCCAAAATGACTTGTGCATGGTATCTCTACAACTAAAACAACCCAAAAGTCATCGTCGGCGTTAAACTAATCGCCCCCCTCCTCCTTCGCCCGCACAACCGTCGCCGCACACGATCGCCCCCATCCTCTCCACCAGCACCCTCACCCCGTGCGAAAGCCTCGTCTGCTCGCATGCCCGTCCGGCGCTCCCAGCACCCTTTCCTTCCAAATGCCACTTCCTGTGGGCGGTTTTCGCTCGACTCCGCCCCCACGCGCACGGAAACAAATCTGGTAAGGACCATCCGGACAGTGCTTTCGTGCGGATCAACAGCTGACGTGTGGCCCCAGATTCACCATAGGGTGGGTTGAAATGATGTCAGGGTCCACAGTCAGTAGCACAGACCGCACCGAGAACATGTACGGACGGTCCGTATTCAATTTTTTTCCCACGCGCACGTCCCGCCTCTTTCTACCTCATTCCGCCGCCGGCAACCGAATCCCACCCATCATGGTGTCAGGGACGTGCGTGGCCTTGGCTTCAAGCATGACGTGCATCGCGTTGCGATAGAACGCGGTGGTGTCGTCGGGGAGGCCCCAACTCCTCAGCGCGCATCGCCTTGTCCAATGTTCATCTCCTCTTTGGCGAGGTCGAAGTAGCCCCTGCCCCCTGTGCTTCAGCGCCACGCTCTCCCCATCATGTCCGGCGACGGCGCCACCCCCGCCGTGTCCCAATCGGCTCCACTACTATGCCTTCGGTGGAGTGGATCGACTGCCGACAGGCCTGTGCGATAAGGAAGCAGGCGAAAGAGGCGGCGGCGGCGGCGCGGCTCTCATGGGCACCCCGGCGAGGGCAGGACCATCCCATGGCTCCCCTCTTCCGCTTGCCTCTTTTCCTCTGCTCCGGGCTGGTACTCGCTCATGTTCCTCCCTCCCCCTGCCCAGCCCCTGCATTCTAACGCCGCCCCAGCAACACTCACTGCCCACTCCCCGATGGAGCTTTGAGAGACGGCACCCTCATCCACTTCCTCGTTGTCAAGCTTGAAGGTAATCTGGCCCTCGTCCCGTTCCCCGTTCTAGGATTTCTATGACTTGAAGGTGAGCAATTCTACCCCTGCAGGATCTAGAAATGTGTAGTAGTATCAAAGATAGATATTGTTGTGGTTTCAGCATTGATTTGGAAGTGTGCCATAAAATCTAAGATAGTCTTTTGTGTGCACATCGTTGTGATGGTTCTCTAAATTACTTTGTTGGTAAATCATTTGCACAATAATGTATTTTGTCTGCAGATTAGTGTGTGCTTACGGAATTTTTTTTCCACCTCAAGTTTAAGAAGGTCAATACCTTCTCTGGAAACATCTTTTTAGTTCTGCAACTGATCTCAGAAAGGGAAAAATAAAACAAATAAAAAATGTTGCCATATCTCACTGATGGTCACATACAAGTTCACAGCATGGAGACTAATGTGTTGAGTTGTGTGAGCCACAATGACAGTTTTTCTCATATATTCGTAACCATGCTCCAGCTTAGAAATGGTTCAGATTATGTCTACTTGGTATGGAAATGTCTGAAACGTAACCTAATAATAATAGGCTTATATAGTTGTATTAGATTTACACTCTCTTTTTAACTGAATGACTGAGCTTGATTTTATTCTTCTCATGTAGTACTTGTTGTGAGGTTAATTTCGCCATCTCTGTTTGGATGCTTGATGCATTCCTTTGGAGCCTAACAGAATAGAAAGAAGTGTCTAATGCAGATAAGTATAACTATAATACATCTGTTATCTGAATAAAAGTTTCAGGTTACACTTTTTTTAAAAGGGGGATAAACCTCTGCTTCTCTGAAAGCAAGGTAGCAGTAACAGACTGGGGTTACCAGTTTTAAACAGAAAGAACAAAACGACCGATTCCAACAACCAACTTGCCCAAACTAAGCCTATTACAGAGTTTAGATCTCCACTACATCTGAAAGAAGCACATTACAGAGTTTAGATCCCCCCTCCATCAGTCACCAACTCAGAAAATCAGTCACCGTCAGATGGTTCTTAGTGACTCTAGAAGTGCAGAGATTCAGCATGTTAGTGGGCTCCCAAAGGATTGGTAGGTGATGAAGAGCAGAGTTGACCAGTTGTCCTCAAGAGCCCAATTCTACAACCATGTAAGGAGTTCATGATAGCTTGTTGATGCTAATTCCTCAGAGTGGTATGTCAAGTGGCAAGCTGATTGTATAATTTATGTTACGGTTTTGTGTGCTTTTCCACAACAGATGACAAAGGCATACGAACTGGACTTGAGAGAGAGAGAGAGAGAGCAAAAAGGATGGGGTACAAGGTGCAAACGTCAGATGACTTTGGAGGTAACATTTCACTTGTTATAAAAAATCAGCATTCATAAGGTATTTTAACTTTTCTTGGCAAGAAAAATCAAGGCAGACAGTCCTGCAGCTTGGTAGGGTTGGGGAATCCATGTATATAATATAATGGCTTTGGCTAACAAGAAAAAGCTCACCCGCAATTACTCCAGTGCTTGTAATTCAACTACGAGATCAGTTTCACCTCGGGATAATGTGTTTTGCAGATACCTTCTGACTGGCTACCAAATGTTCTTCATTTACCTAGCATCGATCGGCACAAAGCTGTGCTGCACCCTGTAAATTGGAATGTGAAGCTTCTCACCTTGAGAACTCAATTGAACAAATATGAGATTATCATTTTGCCACTTAAATGTTTTATTAATCGGTCAAGCAATATTTATCTTTTTCCCGTAGCAACGCACGGGCATGATCCTAGTTAAGCATAAATATCAGTAGCCACATGTTAGCCGCATCACATATAAATATGGTTTTCCTATTTGAACAATTGTCGCCTCCTCCTCCCCTACTAGATACTTGGGGCTCTGAGTTCCGACTGCCCCCCTCGGCCCACGATGGTAAGGAGGAGCAGATACTCTGACCTCTGTCATCCAAAATTAGTAGTGATGTCTACTGTGTTTTATGAGTCGGATGGCGTCGTCTTTGTTGATTTTTTGTTGGTTAGTGTTGTTAGAAGAAAGTGACAAATCTAACCTTAACTACTGGAACATAATCTGTGTGTTGTTAATGGTCTAAAAGACCGATGCCTGTAAAGAACAGCTGATACATCTTTGCTAGGTGACCGTGTCATGCACATTAAAAGCACACCAGGCCACAGTCACATTCTATTGTCTCAATAATATGTAATATGATTGCTTTTTTGCATACTATCAGTCAAAATGGAAAATACTCGTTGTGCACGGTAACAAAATGGTAATCCCAGTAGTCAATACTGTTATTTTTGCAACCTGTAATGACATATCTTCTAAAAAAGGGAACTGCAACATGACATTTTATAATGCAATGTAGGTAATTAAAAAATAGAATGTTCAGAAACCGAGTGCAGTTGAGTAAACATAGCACAGAACTCTCTCAGTATTATTTAATTTTGGTACATTGTTTAGACTCTACTACTGAAAGTTTTAGGACCAGACCCCATTGATGGTTGCATAGATTATGCAGATGGCGACCGGATGGGTGGGCAGGTGGGATTACAAACAGGGCACACAGACTCACAATCGTGCCGACTATCATAACACAATGGTTGTGGTTTTAGGGTCGTGCAACAGTAGCAGTCATGATTCCTATCACACACAGACAACATACAAAATACTATTGTCACTTTATTCTGATTCGGTGTTATGTTGGTGAGGATATATGCCCCGCTCCTTTGAGATCTAACGTTGAGCTCCTGATGAAGACGAGTTGTTTGATTGCGTGTTCATGAGCATATAGTGTATATGAGAATGTGGGAAAAAATCATGGACAAATATTAATTTATAATGAAACAATTACATTGCACATGGAATACAAAGAGGAGCAATGTTAGCATTTTCAGGGCTCCGCAGCTGTCCCTCATGTTCATATTGTGAATTGTGAACGATATGATCTGAACAGCCTCACACAATTGTGGCTTCAGGTGTGTTGAATGTCATATATATACACAAAGAGACAGAGGGGGTGTTTGGATCCCGTGACTAAAGTTTAGGACACATGAAGGTGTTGCATAAGGTGTTTGGATACTAATAAAAAACAAATTACAGAATCCGTCAGTAATCCCGAGACGAATTTATTAAGCCTAAGTAATCCGCTATTAGCATATGTTTACTGTAGCACCATATTATCAAATCATGAACTAATTAGGCTTAAAAAATTCATCTTGCAAAATAGTCTTAATCTGTATATTTAGTTTCGTAAATAGTTTATATTTAATACTCCATGCATATATCAAACATTCGATGGGACAGCGACTAAAATTTAGGAGGTGGAACCAAACACCCCCAGAGTACTACATGGAAGGAATCACCTTTCATTAGTAGTTTCTATTTCTATTGCACATGTTTGCAAGTAAATATTAATTGCATTTATTACTCCCCTCCATTAACCCCTGAATCTATTGCTGCCAACAAATACCTCTATATCTTGCTGCTCATGAAAATTTCATGGATGGCCAACATAGGGCAGTCCTAAGTGGCGGACCTAGCCAGAAATATGAGGTAGGGTGGACCGCTATACAAACCTTCACTGATATATCGATCTAACTATGCATGTATACCATATCTATATAACTATATTGGTATATCACCTAACAAATTATATTCTTCTAATATGTAATTCAACAAACAAATTATGCAGAAAAAGTTTAAACATGATTACCTTTCATATAAAAAAACACATAAGGAGAATTTTTGTTCCGTACTCCAGATAATTTACCATGCATCAAATGATCAAAACAAAAAGCATAAACAACCTGCAGTTAAAATAAATTGAGTAAGTGAAAGGTAAATTGCTCAGGCCTAGCCGCTAGGGGCACAGGGGTAGCGAAGGGCCATGTCACAGAACCTCCTAATTATGATGGCCCACATGTACCTGTCATTGTCATAATGACTTCTGACAGCCATACTTATGTTCCTCATAACTTAGAAGACCTGTTTTCCTCCGAACAGGATCCAATTACAGGAGTATTGCAATATTACAACAGTTTATTCAAAATACCATCAGAGTAAAGTAGCGGAAGTCTTACAGTAACTTAAGTTTACAAATCATATTTTTCAAATTTCAAACCAGTAATAATATTATTACAAACCAGTAGTAGTGGAGTATCTGTAGTAACTTTATTACAACACACAAACGAGGTGCCTTGCCCAGAGGCCACACAGCCTACTCGTCGTCACTATCTTCAACAATAACGGTCATGTAGCAAGGCTCAAAGCAGACTTGCTCATGAACCGCACCTGCAACAAGGGTTTAACAAACCCTGAGTACTGAAGGTACTCAACAAGACTTATTTGACTAAGAAAAAGACTCCAAGGATATGCTGGTTTTAAGGAATCAAGGTACGGGTATTCAATAATCAAAAATTATTTTGCTGAAAAGCTTACTAAAGTAAATCCTTACTTTCAACATTTTATTTCTATCATTGATGGTTCATTAACCAATTCTAAGTGATCCTAATCTAGATCAAAGTAATTCTCATCAAGATATTTCCTTTTTCTTTCTTCCAATTCCAGTTCTTAACTACGATGCAGGACAAGTGATCGAGTCTCAATAACCGAAGAGCAATGACGATTCGAACCGATTATATCCAGCTGGGGATCTCTAACCTCACGACATATGTAGAACCAAATCTTGCATATGCCAACCCTCATTTAGATCTCCCAAGACCAGAACGTGTCCATCGCCACCCGAGAGTACAATACTCCTTGAACCCGACCCAATTCTAGCCCCGAGAGTACACGCTACTCCCGCCATCTCTCCACTCTCAGTGCGAGGTTAGACGTTCTCGTAATGAAATCACTAATATCTTGGGCTTACCCAAGACATGAGGCTAGTTGCAAAGTCTCGAAACACAAACAGGACTGCAACGGACGGTCTTTAACTGACAAGGCAGAAATACTACATTGAGACTCTCTTCCCAATGCAAGTCAGCGGTGGCCAAACCATCCGCCCAATCTTCAGTTCATTCTTATATTCCATTATTCCTCAAATATGCCATCATGGCTATATAAGCATTTCATTTAAAAGCCTAACTCATTAAGCATAGCGAAACATAACTACACTTTTTTAGTAAAACAGGTACCAAGGGTGATTTCATAATAATCAAGGATGATAATGCAGCAATTGTGTTATCACTCAATTCCTAATTACTTAATGCAATAAACTATAGTACCAGTGATAAAGATTTGTAAAACTCAAGGAAAGTTTAAATGCACCGGGGCTTGTCTTGCTCAGACGAGATGACTGGTTCGGGCTCAACAACTCCGACGTCCGGTCCAGAACCCATGGACGATAGCTCTCCTCCGGAAGCTTGCTCAACAACGTCTACTTCCTCGAAAGCGGGAACTACATGAGAATATGACATGCTTCAATATGATGCGATGACAAACATGATGCTTGACGATGATATGCCATGATTAACAAATTGAGTACAAGTTTCCTTCGCGGTACAGTTGCAAACAACAAAACATACTAACTAACAGTACTTCACTAAGCAATATTAATAACTTTTAAAGAATATGTTAATCATGAGCACAACCAAATAAGTAAGGTGCTAAGGATCATTAAGGGTTAATGACCCAAGGTCTTCACTCAATCAAAAAAGGCACACAACACTTAAAGTTATTGATTTAACATTAAATTAATCACTTAAATAGTTAAGGCATAAATTAAGAATAAATCAAACTTCATCTAATTGAGCTCAAACTTTTCTATAGATTGATCATGGTCTAATACAGTGTCAAAACAAATTTTATGATCTTTGGATTAATATTTTAATTATTAAAATTCCTGGGAGTTGCATTTAACATTTAATTGAGCTAATTAAATAACTTACAAAAAGTAATCAAAATTGGCATTTAATATTTTTCCTAGATGGTTTACACTCTGAAAATCTTACACAAATTTTTTCACTATTTTTGGAGCTATACAAAAATTCTATTAAAATAAATAAAAACTACCACTATTCATATTTTTTAAAAAGAAAAATAAAATCGGCAACGCGGGCCAACTCCTTCTCCTCCCTTGCTCGGTCCAGCAACATGCACGACCCAGCAACGCGCGCTCGCTCGCGCTCGGCCCAGCAACGCCAGGCGCACGGCCCGCTCGCGCGTGTGCACTCTCCCTCTCTCGCTCTCTCACTAACAAGGCGGTCCCTCCTGTCATCCCTCTACTCACTCCGGCTCTCCTCTTCCCGCGGCCTGACCACGGTGGCACGACGACCGGCTGGTGGCCACAACCATGACGACGGAGCTCCGGTCAAGCTACCCCGAGTATCATGACCTACAACACCTACCTCACCCCCTCGAACATACCACCTGCCCGCAAACGCCATGGAGGGAGCCCCACTCGACCATGGCGGCACGGTGGCCGCGGCGCACGGCGCCCCGACGACACAAGCCGAAAATAGTCAAAATAATAAGGACGGAGAGCATCAGTGGCTCACCACGATCGCGACTGAGCAAAGCGTAGACGCGGAGAGGTAGTGGAGGTGGCTGGCCACGGTGGTGGGCTTGCGGTGGCGCGGTGAACGGCACGGAAGAAGATGACCGCGCGCACTCGGCTCCGGCAGCTAAGCTACACGCGAAGGGATGCACTCGACGCGCAACGCTGTTGTGAACAACAGAGCGAGAGAACGCGGCCTGAGGTGAAGCGGTGGCGGTGGTGTGCGCCGGCGGCCGAGAGAACGACGGCGACGGTGAGGGAGCAGAGGAAGAAAAAGAAAACGATGTCGGCGGTGGAAGGCTTTATAGCGGTGGCCGAGCAACACGGTGACGCCACGCGAAGTAGCAGCAGGTGACCATGGCGTGCCTGGAAGATGGCCGAAGGCCACAGCGGCTCGTCGGCGCCCATGCCGTCTGCTGCCTGCCTCCTATTCGTCAGGTCACTGTAGCACCCCCAAATTTCTAGATTTCAAACTGTTTTTCAAAATTACTTTCAAAAACATGTAGCAACTTGAAAAATTCCCAAAATATGAAATCTTTAGAATTTCAAGCTCTACAAGTTTCATGTTGAAAACTTTTTCAAATTCGAACTGCATTTTGAAATTTAAATTTAAAATCAAAAGGGGACACTTTTCTGGAATTTGGTAATTTAGAAATTACTTTAAATTTTACACTTCAAAAACTCAAAACACAAAAGTTGTAGCCCTTGAAAAGATCTACAAACTTGGGTTTAAACTTTTTTTCCAAATTTTTCTTAGATTTTGAATTACCTAAAAAGGGGTAAAATAAGGGATTTGAATTTAGGGTTTTCGGAAGAATTTCAAAATGAAACTTGTTGCTATTTTAATTGGTGATTATTTAGTGATCAAACCATCACCCCAAGGGCATCATTTAGTCAAGCATCACATGTTTGACCAAATGTCACTCTTGGTTGACCAAGTTGACTTTTAAAAATCTTTTAATAATTACCCAAATTTGAATTCAAATTCGAATCGGAAAACTCGCAACAAGTTTTGGATTCCAAATTCAAACTCAAAGTTGACGCTCCATTTTTATATGTTGGACTTGAGTTCATACCCTACATTTGGCACTAGTGTATGACACAGTCATACTCCTCAAATTACGCAGGGCATAAACTAAGTATTTGCGGTGACATTCGAAATTAGGGTTTTCGATTCGAGTCACACATCTCAGAAGCACATCCAACCTAAGAATGTAAACTCATTTTAGTTGATGCATAACGTAGTTGACCTAATCATGGATGCTTTGCGGTGCAATATGATGACATGACAAATTTTTAGTCTCCATAACACCAGAGGTGTTACAGGCCACAGGCCTGCACCCGCGTAGGCCTGAGCGAGCAGCGACACAGGCGCGATTGGTCGGCTACTGCAGGGGCAGCGGCCGTCTCCTGAGTAGCGTGGCCGCTCGGGCGCAGGGTCGCCCGCCGGCGTAGGATTAGGGAGGCGAGAGCGAGATCCGGACGACCGAGACAGCGTGTGTGTGCGCGCACGTGGTTCCCTTCCCTCTTCTGCTTGCTAGCTGTCCTTAAGGGCCAAAACCAAGAGTGCACGCTGCTGGACCTAACTGGCTAGAAAATGGGCGATTGGGAACTTGGGGTGGACCTTGTTGGCCAGAAGGCCCAGGCACCCAGCAGCGCTGCTGGCTGCTGCGTCTCAACCTCTCAGGACGCTCAGACTTGGAGCTTGGCGGACGCCATTGCTGGGCGGAGGACTGGGGGATAGGGGTGGTACTCACTAGAGAGGACCTAGGGCGGCTGCCCTAGCTTGCCCTATAGGTCGGTCCACCTAACTCATACTCCCTCAGTCCTCAGTATCGCTTTCTAGGCATCTAACACGTCGCGTAGTCGACCCTCTCGTTTGCATCTTGTGTTACTGGTTCGTTGGAAAACTGATCTAGCGACGGTGGGGGCGACAGTGGTGATGGCCCCTTATCATCTTCATCACTATGTCAGATATGTCGCGTGAGGTTCTCATGTCTTGAACTACTTTAGCAGTACTTTTTAGTGAAATGAATAGTGTTTCTCTCTCACAACAAACCAACATAAGCTAAATTTTAGCGAAACGAACAGGGTTCGTCGACGCCATCGTTTGGAGTTGAATAATGTTATTCTAGGGCTATGGCTAGCGTATCTTTGTTTTTTTACCTATTTATAAGACTTGCATGTAAACGGGTATGTAATTGTGTTCTCAAGTTAATAGTCTCTCTCTCCCTTGGCAAAAAAGGTTAGCATGCTAACTAAGGCCCTGTTTGGATTCATTATCTGCTAATAGTTAGCGGGCTAATAGCTATTAGCTGGTATCATTCAACTAGTGAGATCGTTGCTATTTGAGTATTTAGCTAATAATTACCTAGTTTATTATTATTTATACATGTTTGATCCAAAAGGGCTAATTATTAGTAGATAATTGTTATCTACATGAATCCAAACAAGGCCTAATTTCTTTTTATGCTGCTATAAGTTTCAAAGTTACTAAGTTTATACCCATGGTATGTGGAAATTGAATATCCCAGACAGGATTCATGTTTTTTTCTTTGTCTGCTAGCCAACTAAATATTCCTGGCAAGGTTGCTGCCGAATCTGCCTTGATTGAAGAAGGAATTTAGAAGATGTTTCATGTCTCTTTAGTTTTTAGCTGGAATCTGTGTCTCCAGCTTTCATTGATTACTGTAGAGTCAAACTGATTTGGTTCCAGATACCGTGAGCCTTTTCTCTAATATATACGGTTAACTTTGAAAGTGTAGCCAAACAAGATGTGGACATGTGGCGACGGGAGCCCAGATTTTGCTAAAATCTGAATCGGCCATTATTTTTTCAAATAATTTTGTTAATAAAAACAGAAATAAAAGTTCATTTTTTTTGGAAGACGCTAGGGCCTGGACGTCCAGAGCCTAGGAGGCGTCCAGACGCAGCTCCCACCCAGTCTGTAACGTTATCGGGTTCCTCCCGAGGGGACCGTCCGCACCCGCACCCTGCTACACGCACAGGCAGAGACCGCCCATGCCCTTGATGCCACCCCCTCTGCTTCCCGCGTCATCCCTCTATTTCCCGCGCGCATGCATGGCACCCCAGCAGCTACAGCAGGCGGATGCGGCAGGTGGATCCCTATTTCAACATATGTAACACTAGATCTATTTTTACAACATCTAGATAAAACACTTGTAACATATGTCTGAAACAGCTAAAATACTTGCAACATATATATATATATATATATATATATATATATATATATATATATATATATATATAACAGCTGAATTAGCTATTGCAAAATTTATGCAACATCTAGAAGAAACACTTGAAAAACATACGCTTGCAATATGCATGTATATGCAACATCCAATCTACTTTTGCAACATCTAGATAAAACACTTGCAACATACGTCTGAAACAGATAAAACAGTTCGAACATACACTTGAAACACATGTGTATAGTCATTGCAACATGTGCAACATCCCTACAACACCAATATAAAACACTTGCAACATATATCTGAAACATATGTTTGCAACATGCACTTTCAGTGCAATATCTCCTTACTGTTTGGGAATTGAGTGTAGCTCACCGGTGTAGAGCTCACCATTCTAGTGGAGAAGACCGCGACTGGTTCGGTGGAGAAGACCGTGGCGGGTCCGCGCACTCTAGAAGGCTGTGGTGAGTGAAAGGCGTGGTGGAGAGAAAGGAAGATGGGCTGCGGTGCTCTGACGCGGTGGAGATGCCGGCTGGAGAGTGGAGGCGTGGTGGAGAGGGAGGTGCGGCAAAGAGTGCGGTCGCTAAGGCAGCCTAGGCGCATGGTGGAGTGCGATCGCAACTCTGTGATGAGATAAGATTTTTGTTTTTTAAGAACGGTCGGGAGCGAGTGGACGATAAGAGACGGTCGTCAACGCGTGCGGCCCACCATCGAATGCGTCTCACGGAGACGGACGCCCAAATCCATTTTCATGGTCATTCGCTCGGTTCCCTTCCATGCGAACGAGCCGACCGCCTCGTCTCCTTCCCTTTTCGGCGTCCTGTCTCGTCCGTTCTCTTTCCTTTTCAGTCCAGCGCACGACTTCACGTGACGAGGCGACGAAGCGGACTCCGCTCAAAATTTCATTCTGAAATATTCCCCCCTCGCCCCTCACCCCTTCCACGCGCCTACCAAACGAAGGGGGCGATTTTGAATAGTGTCGTTCTTCTTCTTTTCTCATCGCAGTCCTGCACTAGGCGGCCGCCGCGGGCTCACCGACTCCGGTCCCGAGCGCGGCTCCCGTGTCGGCGCTAGTCTCTTCTCCCCGCTGACGGCCACCACCTCTCCCCACTCCTCTTGTCCTAGCTTTCCTCCCCAGCCCTGCACGACCACCTCTTCGGGACGACCTCACCGGGATTCAATTTGAGGGGTTGCCGGTGGGTGTACTCCGGGATTCGTCCAAGGTATTGCTGAGATCTCTTTCTCTCTCTTTTCGACATGATTTTGCATTGTTGGGGGATTCGATTTGAGTTCGTGTCGATTAGTTTTCTAGGTTTTCTCTACGTTGCGCGGCCGTAGCGTGTTCACCGTCCCCAACCGTGGCTCCCTCGCCGGCGCCGCGCGTTGTCTGGCTGCGCTAACCGCCACCGCCCTCATCTTGCTGGCCCTGCAGCCTCTCCGGAATCCGGCCGAGAAGACGTCGTCATAGTGTGCGCCCTTGTGCCGCCCTCAGCCTAGCTTTGTCCGCCTTTGTCGTAGTGATGTGTATAGATGTACTAGTCCATGGCATCTATGAGTATCACGGATGAGAAGATCAAATGATTACTTGCATGTCACTTGATTTTAATGTATGGCGCTGTTGTCATATACTCATATTCAGTATTCATAATTTCAGTACCCACTAAATTACCTGTATGGCTATGGCCCTGCTTAGTGCTTACAACTCTCTTATCTGGACAGTAGGGAAGCTTACATGAATTAAGGTTATTTGTATGGTGCTGTTCTAGAATTATATTTTTCAGTTACCTGTATGCTACGTTGCCTTGGTGATTTTTTGGACAGCAGGGAAATAGTGGTAGTTCTGTTAGTAATTTTTCAGTTTAACATGCAAATATATGGAACCTTTAATTGATTGAATGTTTTCAGTTCCTGATAACTGAATGTTTTCAGTTATTAATAATTGAATGAACGTTTTAAGTTCAATAGAATTGATAGCTATCACTTATTTTTTTCTAGCTACTGAATGTTTTCATTTCACTAGAATTGATCACTGAATTATGCTAGTACGGAGCCTATTGTCCATCTAGCTTCTGAATGGTTTCAGTTCTAGCTATTGAATGGTGAATACTGACATTCTACTAGTATTGAACCTGTTGTCCATCTTATGTGGAATTGTTCTTTTGTGAGTTGCAACCTGTTGGAACGCAGCTAGATGTTTCCGCATACATCAGTAAGGTTGTTTCATTCATCAGTAATAAGGTAATGCAGTATAGTAAAGACCAGATGAATTCATCAGTAAGAAGTGATTCTATTTTTTTTTTGCTCCTCCACCCTTTTTGTTAGATGGTTAATTACTTATGTAGTTACAGGAAGGAATTTTATTGTAGTTGATTCATCCTATTAGTTATGATCTCTTTTATTAAGTGATTCTGATTTTTTTACTAAATACATTTGGCTACAGATAGCTGATGAGGGAGAAGGTTCTGCAGAAGTCGAAAAGTCCAAATCAATTCATGAGTTGATCTTCTGAGAATGATGTAAGAAGTGTGTTTGACATTTCTCTTTCTTTAGTTTTGTTTAGTTCAAGTAGCGGTCAGATAACCAAATGTTTCATGTTTTTATTAGTTACTTTGCTAACTATGTTCTTTTATTTAGGAACGTATTTCTTCTGGTTTTGGTAATGGTAAAACCACTGATGAGGATGGGAGTGACAGTGCCGAGAGCAGCAGAATTGATTCTTCTGTGAGTGATGTTTTGGTATATTTATATATTCAACTTGTATGGTTAACTTTTGTTTGCAAAGTTAGTATGTTTGCCTTGTATGTTTAAGTTTCTGCTCATAAGTTGTATTTTTAATTTGCACTTTATAACCTGTATGGTTAAGTTTTGTTTGTAAATTAGTATGTTTGACCTGCATGTTTAAGTTTTTCTCATAACTTGTATGCTTAACTTGTATGTTCAATTTGCACTTTATAACTTGTATGTTTTAATTTTTGATTGCAAGTTAGTATGTATGACTTGCATGTTAAGTTTCTGCTCATAACTTGTATGTTTAACTTGTTTGTTTAAGTTGCTGAACTTGTATCATTTAGTTTAGGTGAGGAACAAAAGTTTGTTGAGAGATATTCAGTTTGATTAGGCCTGAAAATGTCTAAAAATAGTTCAGTCTTCACGTATTTTTTTTTCTAAAAATTTACTGTCCAGTGTACTTCTGTTGATTTTGTTTATCTATAATGATTGTTCTCTTTGCACTGTTTTACATGGATCGTGTTCATGTTACATACAAACTTATGTACATGTACCTATCGTAACTTCTTTTATTATTTGTACAAGTGTATACATAACTTAGGCATGAATAACATTTCAAACAAAAAAAATCATTATTTATTATTTTTTATAGAAATAAGAGTGGAGTATTTGTTCTTAAAATACTTAAATCTTATGACGCTCAGACTCACCTTTATTTCAAAGAGGTATTACTTTTGTGCTAAATGTATTAAATTAGTTATTATACTCTGTAATTTTTTTATCTGTCAAGTTCCATTTAAAAATGTGATCATTTGAATTAGGACATATTGTCTACATCTTTAGATTAGTTGACAAGATGTTTTCTAACTTTTTTATGCCATGCAGGAGCATGCAAAAACCTATTCGTGTGGTATTGACATATTATTTGTGCACCCATAAGGATATTCAATTATTGTTACCTGCAATACGTGACATAGCTCGGCAACATGTAATATTTCATATTTTTTGTACGCCTATGGTTTTGTGTTTTGATGGAATCCTTATATTTGCTCCTTAAACTTGGCAGGGTATCAATCTTTTAAATTATGCATCAACAAGGTATAACAGGTATGATTTTCTTTTAAACTTATTATAAGCATTGCTATTTAAAAGTCTCTTCTGTTTTTGTTATGAGATTCTTCAATCAATTGTGCTTTCTTAATATTGCTCTATACATTTGTTCTATTTAGTTTTTGTTTGTGGTGCTATGCTAAATAACAGAGTTATTTATATATTTTTTTTGTTAATTGAGTTTTTGTTTACTAACTTACTCCACAGAGCTATGTATCTAACTTGTGTTTTTATGTTATATGGTACCTAACTTAATTGATTAACTAGTGTACAGACTTATGTATATAACTTGTGTTTTCATGTTTATAAGTTGTTGCCATTAAGTTACTGTATAGAGTTATGTATTTAGCTTGTGTTTTCATGTCTATATTATATAATCACCTTACTTGCCCCGCTAACTTATGTTTTTTTTCTTGTTTTGAGCTTTTTTGTTTTTTATTTGTTATTTTTAATACTAAAATATTTTGCAGATCTTTCAATTGAAGACACATATATGCTTAATGTCATAGTTATAGAGATGCTCAGACTATCATAGTTGAAAAGTTATGAAAGTTATTATCTATCCATCTGGTGTTTGCAAGTTTACATCATATTATGAAATTTGTTCTGTAGTATAGGGTGTAAAAGTTACTTTTATTTTGCTCCCCCACCCCTTTTTTAGCCCTGTTCTCATGTTCCCGAATGATTCTATTTCTCAAAAAAAAAGAGAAAATGCTGATGAAACCTAAAGAGAATGTTATTCTCGTAACTTTTTTTTTGAAATTTAGATTTTGCGCAAAAAGAAAGAGTAATGCTGTATAACTTAGCATTGTTAAATTATCCCTCTAAGTTATGGCGCCTAACTCAGTTGTCTAAGCTATGCTCGTCAGCTTCTAAAAAAAATATGTGCCAGCTAGTGAGACAGGCCAACGGAAATGAAACTGATTGCGAACTCGCGCGCGAAAAGATAATGAAAATGGGCGCGCCAACAAAAAAAAAAGAGAACTGAATGAAAAAGGAAGAAGACAAACACGAACAGTTTCTTTCCGTAATTGGAAACAACCATTAATTAATGTTTTCCTCAAAAGGGAAGAAGAATCATGTCGGAGAATCGTTCGCTCGTTCGCGTTCTAAGACTCTCCGCACCGGGGCACTATAAAACTTCTTGGACGAGATTTTATCATAAAAGAAGCTGCAGTGGGTACGGTAAAACTTACGCTATCCTTCGTGATAGCCCGACACACGCTAAATCTGGCGTGTAGCTGTTCCTACGCTAAACGAAAGCGAAGTCGCGAGGATGTGAGGACGACGGTAGAGAGGTGGCATGCAACGCGGGCCCCACTTATTTCACGATGAAAAAATGTTATAACTCATAAACCAAAAAATCAAATTAAATTCTGATTGCACCGTTAAATTTGTTTCAATAAATTCTTCAAAACTAGATCTCACCTGAATATATTTAGATAAAGTGACAAGTGGGTCCCACAGTGGATAGAGGATGATATAGATGATAGATGGGTGCGGAAGAATTAGATATAGAGGAGAGAATCTTAATGACTAAGATGTATAGAGGATGAATTTAGAGGATGAGTGCGGATAGACGAACGTTCGCGGAATAGTGCCTCCGACTGCTCGGCTTGCTACTCGTCGAGCGAAGCCGAACTGCGACCGGCTGCAATGGGCCATGGTCAGCTACAGCCTACAGTATGAGCCCATCATCCTAGATTGGGGCTGGTTTGGCCCAGACTCAGATTACTACCGGCCTGTCACTACATCAGAGTACCGATGCGGAGAGCTCTGGCCATCACTACAGCAGAGTACCATTGTCCTGTGTCTGTCTAGCTCCCCAACTGGCTACAAGAAACAAGAGTGCTCCTCCAGAAAATCCTCCTGACATATGCGATGTTTCATCCTGGAATCGACCCTATATGGGCTAATCCCTCACCTGAGGATGCTAGAAGACCAAGCCATCCTAGATAGTCCTTGTACTCGCGTATACTCTAGTCGCGTTCCCATTTCCAGTTAGCCGTCGGGCTGCTATGTCTGCTAATGATTCATTTCAGCCGTGAAAAAAAAAACGATCCATTTCAGCCCGGCTAGGCGTCTAGCCGGCTACTGGTTTGGTAGTGGTAGTCCGGTAGGACAAAGATCAGCTGACACTACTAGTGTCATACTGTCAGGCCGTCCCTTCTGACGGAGAGCCGTGCCGAGTGCTAACGGCCTAATAACGACGCTTAACCTGGCCACAGCGACGACACCATGGGCCTGTTCAGTTTCAAAAAAATTTGCAAAAAACTACGATAGTATTTTTGTTGTTATTTGGTAATTAGTGTCTAATCATGAACTAACTAAGCTTAAAAAAATTTGTCTCGTGATTTACAGCTAAACTGTGAAGTTAGTTTTATTTTTTATCTATATTTAATGCTCCATTTATGTGTTACTGTAGTTTTTTAGAAAGAAAAAAGTCTACTTTGCCTCCCCAATTCTCACCAAAGTCTGCTTTTCCTCCCTCAACTTTAAAACCTGACAAATCACCTCCCTCAACTTTTCAAACCGTGCAATTTACCTCCCAACGTGGTTTGCTACAGTGTCCATGTTTTTGCCTTTTTCTTTTTATTTATTTATTTCAACTGAATCTTTGAAAAATCATAGTAAATCACCGAAAAATTATAAAATAGAAAATCCAATTTTGTTGCACTCCACATGAGTAGATCTACACAGTGAACATATAATATGGTATGATTTGGTACAAAGTTTTTGCTGCGAAGGTTTTGTCTTTTTCTTTTTTATTTATTTCGGCTGAATCTTTAAAAAATCATAGTAAATTACAGAAAAATCATAAAATAGAAAATCTAATTTTTAGACTCCACATGAGCATATCTATACAGTGAACATATAATATGGTATGCTTTAGTATAAATTTTTTTGTTGTAACTTTAGATCTATGTTTTTCTGTAATTAATTACAATAATTCATAGCTGCAGCTTCTATAATTATTTTGTTGAACTAAAGCATACCATATTATATGTTTACTATCTATATCTACTGATGTGGAGTTCAACAAAATTAGATTTTCTATTATATGATTTTTCTGTGATTTACTATGATTTTTCAAAGATTTAACCAAATAAATAAAAAAGAAAAAGAAAAAACCTTCATAGCAAAAACTTTGTACTAAAGTATACCATATTATATGTTCACTGTGTAGATCTACTCACGTGGAGTGCAATAAAATTAAATTTTCCATTTTATGATTTTTCGGTGATTTACTATGATTTTTCAAAGATTCAGCCGAAATAAATAAAAAAGAAAAGGCAAAAACACGGATACTGTAGCAACCGCCGTTTACGGTAGCAAAACCGCTTTCAAAACCGCTCGAGGAAAGTAAAATACACAGTTTGAAAAGTTGAGGGAGGTGGTTTGTCCGGTTTTGAAGTTGAGGAAGGAAAAACAGACTTTGATGAAAGTTGCGGGGAGAAAAAGAGATTTTTTCCTTTTGGAAAATTTTTGGTAACTAAGCAGGCCCCGTGTTGGCCGCCCTTTAGCAACAACGTAGAGGCCGAGTTGACCAAAGGCGATCCAAGTTCCAACCCTGCACGAGAGATTCGGATAAGCCACAGCCCACAGGCGCGACACCAATGACCGGCAGCGACACCGCCGCGGCCTCGGCGCAGGCGGACTACGCCGCGGCCATCTGCGCCCAGATCGCCTCCGTCTTCTCCACGCCGTCGCCGCACCCGCCCGCGCGCTCCGTCCTGGTCTCGGAGCTCGAGGCCGCGGCCTCGCGGGGCGGCCGCGTGTTCGTGCACGGCGTCGGGCGGGAGGGCCTCATGATGCGCGCGCTCTGCATGCGCCTGGCGCACCTGGGCCTCCCCGCGCACTGCGTCGGCGACGTCACGGCGCCGCCCGCGGGCGCCGGGGACCTCCTCGTGGCCTCGGCGGGGCCCGGCGCGTTCTCCACCGTCGACGCCATCTGCGGCGTGGCGCGCGGCGCCGGTGCGCGCGTCCTGCTGCTCACGGCACGCCCCGAAGGGGACTTCCCGCGGCGCCAGGCCGACGTTGTGGCGCACCTCCCCGCGCAGACCATGGCGGACGACGAGGAGGGGGCGGGGGAGACGGAGAGGTCGCCGGCGCGGGCGAAGCTTCCGATGGGCAGCCTGTACGAGGGAGCTGTGTTCGTGCTGTTCGAGATGGTGGTGCTGGAGCTCGCAAGCGTCTTGGGCCAGAGCTCGGCCCAGATGAGGGCCCGCCACACAAACTTGGAGTAGTGTTGAGCACTTGAGCTCCGCTGCCCTTGTCCTCAGTCCTCTTCGTCAGGTCGCTGTTGTCGTGTTGAGCAACTACAGAGCATCAGTGCCAAATGATGGCACAGCCTTTCAGCGGTTAAGACGTTAAGTACGTTGTAAAATTTGATATATAATGTGTGCGTTGTTTCTGTAATGGATATCAACGTCTGATTTGAGGCGGCGGCATTACTTAGTTTAAAATTTTGGATGCGGCGGTCCAAAATTTTTTGCGAGAATTTTGAAAAGAATATCCAAAAAGAACAAAAGTGTCCATTTGGGCTTTGTCCAAGTGTAACTCAGCGAACCCCTTGCAGCCCATCAATCCAAACGGGCACTCTCTAGAAACAGCTCACGTGTCCGGTTGCACAAGGGAAAGACGGGAACCTTCTAGAACCCGCTGGATGCTTCTCTCACCTAGGTCCAACCTAATCTCATCCCCAAATCCACCTTTCTAGATGCGTCTTCCTCTCTCTGTTCTCTCCTCACACTTTCCCCTCCTCTCCACACCGCACTCCCTTGCCTGATGGCGTCGCCGGCGGCGGGGACTCCGCCGTTCCTGACGAAGACGTACGCCATGGTGGAGGACCCGACCACGGACGAGACGATCTCCTGGAACGACACCGGTACGGCGTTCGTGGTGTGGCGCCCCGCCGAGTTCGCACGCGACCTCCTCCCCAAGCACTTCAAGCACAGCAACTTCTCGTCGTTCGTCCGCCAGCTCAACACCTATGTGAGTACCCGAGTCCTCCTCGTCCATTCCGCTCCTCTTCTTCTGCCTAACCGTCCATTCCGTTCTGTTTGCACAGGGATTCAAGAAGGTAGTGGCGGACAGATGGGAGTTTGCCAACGACGGCTTCCGCAGAGGTGAGAAGCACCTTCTCGGCGGGATACAGAGGCGAAAGGGGACCGGCGCCGTGGCGGCGGTACCGCTGTCGGGCATACCGACGGGGATGCCGATTTCGTCCCCGCCCACGAGCTCCGGCGGGGAGCCGGCGGTCTCCTCGTCGCCGCCGCGTGGCTCGACGGCTGGAGTTAGCGGCGCGGTGGCCGAGCTGGAGGAGGAGAACGCGCGGCTGCGGCGCGAGAATGCGAGGCTGGCGCGGGAGCTGACCCGCGCGCGGCGCCTGTGCGACGGCGTGCGGCGCCTGCTGGCGCGGTACGACCAAGGCAGAGGCGGAGATGAGGATCTGCCTGACGGCGACGAGGGGCACGGCGGTGGCGGGGAAGGCCCCAGCGGGCCGAAGCCAATGCTGTTCGGCGTCGCAATTGGGGCCAAGCGGATACGCGGTGCGGATGGGGACGATGCGGAGGACGCCGAAGACGGGACCGCCGAGGAAAATGGCGAGGAGCACAACGACGAGGAACAAGACGAAGACGACCAGAGGCACGCGATGCGGGAGCGGGGGATTAAGGCGGCCAGGAGGAACGAGACGTCGGATCTGGACGTGCTGACGCTGTCCGTGCGGGCGGCCGCGGCGGCGAGGACGGGCGGAGGGTCACGTGACCACAAGAGCTAACCGCCCGCGCCGCTAGGACTGAAATCACTGACACTCGTGTAGAGTACGGTAGTCTTGATTGTAGTATTGTATCGAGTGATGGTGCATGCTGCAGATTTCAAGTTTTTTCACTCTCTATCGTATCGAATATTTACATATATGCGTAGAGCATTAAATATAAATAAAATAAATAAATAATTGTATAGTTTGTCTGTAATTTAAGAGATAAATCCTTTGAGCCTAGTTAGGTCATGATTAGACAATAATTACCAAATACAAACAAAGGTGTTACGATGCGATGAATTTTTTTCACCCGTAATCTAAACAAGGTCTTAAATTAAAAAAACATCTTTGTACTGCTACTAGCCAGAAATCAAAATTCAGCGATGGTCTTGTTTTATTGTAGCCGTAAAGGTAGCAACACTAGGTAGCAACACTTCTTATATCAGATTAAGATTATCTATTCTATTTTTTTTGTAGTGGAGAACAAATCCAGCAGACTTTACTATTCCATCTGAATTTGTTGCAGCACAAAATATCTCTCCCACTATCCATTCATGTTGGGCTAGCAGGTGGCTACCCAAATTATCTTTGATGGTTCCTCACTGCGCTCGTTCGCACACCGACGCTCGCGCTCATCGTTCTCCTGGTCATCGCCCTAAACCAGGAGAAGCCGCGGACCTAAATTTAGACAAAAAGGCCTATAAAACAATCCAACCCATCTTCCCGTGTGAATTTCTGCTCGGCACTTCCCTTCCCGCGCGGGAGAATTATTTCCCACGTGTAGCCAGCACGACACCATCTTCGTCCCCCGTCCTCGCAGCTACCTTCACCTCCCTCCCCCATCTGCGCGGTTTATAGCCCCTTGAATCCAAACATGCCCCTTACTTTTCCTTGTTTCAGCATTGGTCTGACTCACAGTGTGGCTAATCTTACTTCTTTCTTCTTCGTTCCCCTTGATATAACACTAAAACGAGAGCCTTTTTCTCAAGGTAGGTGTCATGTAAAATCTATATGACATGCAGCCTGATAGAATCATAGAACATCACACTTGACACGCATGCGTTCATGCTACTTGGCACAATACTAATTGCATCTCCGACCATAAGCGAGCAAAAGAAAATGTATGGACCAAGATTTTTGTGCAATGCAACATAAATTGGGCGGGAGCCTAGTCAAAACCCACACGCCTCTTATTACATGCTTCCAACACACACCATCTTTTAATTCTCATCATCAAAAAGTCCGACGCCTTCTCCGTTCTTCCCCTTCCCGCCTAGCACCTCGCCGGCCCCGTTCCACAGCGACTGCCACCTTCCACAGGTCCGGCGAGGTCAGATTAGGCCGCCACTGCCTCTCTCCATAGAGGTTAAAAAGGTGCTAGGCGGTGACTTACTGCCTAGAGCCTAAACGCGACTAGGTGTTTTCAAGACGTTTTATACATATACATATATTATCCTAAATAAATGAAAAAACAAGAATCTATGGACCTAAAGTTAGACAAAAGGCCCATAAAACAATCCAACCCACCTTATCTACTCCATCTTAACCATCCGCCTCCTCCCAACTGCACGCAGCCACGCACGGACGCACTTGAGTCTAACTCTCGGACTCTACTTTCTCCTCGACTCGCCCCTTCCGCCTCCGCCTTTGCTCGCCTCCTCTCTTCCATCTCCGCTGCCACTAGCTTCTACACGTCCGCATCGACCATCTTCGCCATCATGCGTCCACGCTTGTTGTCTCCACTACCACATGGTCGCGCCTGCTGCATCTGAAGTCGTGTGGCCGCTCCTACCATCTCCATCGGTGACTGCAACACCGAACTTCGCAGCCCGACGTCGACACTTGTGTAAGGTCCAAATGGCTAGAGGGGGGTGAATAGCCTATTTAAAAATCTACAAGCTTCACTAAACAACCACGTTAGTATAAAAGATGGCTAAGCTAATTCTAGCACTAGCTCAACTACACTATGCAAGTCACCTATACAATTCTAGTGAAGCAAGGCTATGATCTCTAATACACACCAACAAGGCTAAGTCACTAAGCTACTTACTCCTATGTGATAAAGGCTACACTAAGTAAACTACATAAGGACTAGTACAAGAAAATAGAGAGCAAGTGACTTGATTCTTATACCAACGATGTAGAGAAGCAATGCACTCGAAGAATCAATCACAATAAGCAATCACAAGAGAAATCCTTGGCAAAGAAATGACACAAGATTTTTAACCGAGGTTCACTTGCTTTTCGACAAGCTACTCCTCGTTGTGGCGATGCACCCACTTGATGGATCACGAGCTAATCAACTATCAAGAGTTGAACCCTCAGCGGGTGCCGCACATCCACTCACAAGATGAGGATCCTCAAGCCACGTGCTTCACTAGAGTAGCCAATTCGCGAACTCCCATAGAGAAGGCTCAAGAACCCCTCACAATCAACTTGTTGAGACTCGAAACAATCTCCAAGGTCGAGCTCAACACCACCGCTGCTCCAAGCCGTCTAGGGTGTCGGGAAACACCCAAGAGTAACAAGCAATCCGCAGCAAACACAAAGATCAAGTGCCACTAGATGCAACTCTCAATGCAATGCACTTGAATCTCACTCAATCTCTCTAGAGTATGCAACCAAGCAAGGAGATGAGTGGAGGGAGTATTCTCTAGCTCAAAGTGTGCCTCAATATCTCAAATGTGCAAGAGAGAACCCCCAAGGGCCGGCCACCTCTTATTTAAAACGTTTCACTCAAGAGCTAGCCGTTATCAACTTCACTGGACGAATTTTGGAGGCGACAGACGCACGCCCAGCGTCTGTCGTGTTCTCCTCGCGCCACGTGTCCCCACGCGCTCAAAGCTAACGGTCGAAAACCCAGCGTCAGACGCATCCTATGCTTCGCGACCCAGCGTCTGTCGCGCAACAGACGCGGTCCAGTAAGGACGTTTTCGCCCGAGTTCGTCAGACGCGTACGCCGTAAGGCCAACAGACACGGCGTTGAGCCTCTGTCGCTCACGCTCGCGCGTGCCCGCGCAGTTCCACAGCGTCAGACGCTAGAACAGTGCGCGAGGCCACGTCTGTTGCCTTCGCGACATCACGTCTGTCGCGCCCGCGCGCACAGGCCGAGCTAGGGTAGCCCGACAGACGCTGACGTCAGCGACTGTTGCTCCCGGCTCACACGTCTGTCGCGTGTATCTCGGTGACACTTCGTCGTTTTCTCGTTCCGCTTGATCGCCCTTGTCACTTATGAGCTACTCTCCATATGTGTATCACTAAAGAACTTGTTTTAGCTCATGAAACACCTCTGTGCTTTCACCACTTTTTCAACCTCCGGCACAATGGAAAATAGGCATTTCATTTCCCCGAAAACGCCTGAATCCCGCCGAGCTTGCGAATCCCAAACCCCTCTCTACCGCTCAAACACCGCCGCCTTCGCAAATGTGCCAACACCATCATGTGTAAAACACCATGTGCATGTGTGTTAGCATTTTCACAATCATTTTCCAAGGCGATATGTTAGCTCTCTACTAGATCCTAATGCATATGCTCAAGAAGATGACCTAGTAGCACTTGATCCACGAGCTAACCATGATTGCCCCTCTTGATAGTCGGCTATCAATCCTAAACCCTGTCAATCACTTCTCTACTCATCTTAGACCGGCAAAAGCAAATCCTATGATTATACCTTTGCCTTGATCACTTTGTTCCGTGTCCATCTCCTCATGCTTGATCACCATGACCATCATTTCATGTCCATGCACCATCTCTTTGTGATCTTGTGGCCACCACTCCATGCCACACGCACCTTCATCACATGTGTTGCTTATGCCTAACTTAAACCACTTAACACATGGCATTAGCAACTTGATGTCATTAATTACCAAAACCAAACTTGGGCTTTCAACTTGCAAGCAGCCCACCTTCTATGCCTCCTCCATTGCCACCACTGCTCCCACCTCCTCCCTTGCTACTCAGCATCCCTACCTTCACAGATCTACATGTAGGAACATGGGGTCAGCATGTTTGGCCACTGTGGCCGACAAGCGCTGCCTAGTTCGTACCTACCCCCTAGGCTTCACGGTACCCCATCAAGGGAAACTCCTCGTCTAACGGAAAGAAAAGAAAACATGAACTTTGACTACATCCCTTATACCACCATCACTTTCGGTTCGAGGGGCTTGACAAATGTGTCAACTTCACCTTCACTAACAACTCAGCGAGGGGCTCCACCATCAACCGTGGTGACATCAACGTCACCTTCGCCAACACATCGGCAAGGGACTCCTCCATTGACCTCGACAACCACCTTTGCCAGCACGTTGGTGAGGGGCTTTGCCATCGACCTCAGCAACATCGATGTCACTTCACCAACACTTCGGCGAGGGGCTCTGCCATCGACCTCGGCAACAACAGCTTCACCTTCGCCCATAACTCGGTGAGGGGCTCCACCATCAACCTCTGTGACATTGACGTCACCTTCACCAACACTTCAGCAAGGGGCTACGCCATCAACCTTGGCAACATCGACTTCACCTTTGCCAACACTTTGGTGAGGGGCTCCTCCATTGACCTTGGCGACATCGACTTTACCTTCACTAACACTTCGGCGAGGGGCTCTGTCTTCGACCTCGGCGACATCAACTTAACCTTTGCCAACATTTCGGTGAAAGGCTCGCCATCGACCTCAATGACATCGAATTTACCTTCGCCAACACTTCGGCGAGGGGCTCCACCATCGACCTCAGCGACATTGACTTCACCATCACCAAAATTTCAGCGAGGGGCGCTCTGCCTTCGACCTCGGTTACATTGACTTTACCTTCTCCAACACTTTGGCGAGGGGCTCCACCATCGACCTTGACAACATCGGCACCACTTCTGCCAACATGTCGACAACAGGCTCTGCCATCAACCTTAGTGACATTGATATCATTGCCTCACCATCTCGCTCGACGCAGGGGGCTCGCTAGTCTACTTTGAACATGACTTTGTTAGCGTCTCGACCTCACATTTGAGTCGAGGGTCTGCAGCCGCCTCCGCCATCATTGACAACATCATGTCACCATCTCGCTTGCTGCAAGGGGTTCACCTGTCTCCTACGACGGTGACTTCATCAAATGCCTCGATAGCACTTCTTGCTCAAGGACTCGTCGACCCCTTCAGCACCATCCACATCATCATCGCCTTGCTCGTCTACTTCGGCATCAACTATGACTTCGCTAGGCTAACTTTGGCCTAGGAGCTCAACGTCGTCATCAGCATTGACTATAGCTTTGCTCAACAAAACCTTCTACCTAGGGACCACAACCATTTTGAATGATGACTTCAACTTTGCCTCGCCATCACCCTTGCTCAAGTGAAGAACATCCTCCAAAGTTCATCATCAACTCCTCCATCAACTAGGCACGAGACCCTCATTGCTCACAAACACCAGCCAAGAGGGGTTAAGGGGGTGCATTGGAGAACCAATTCAACCCGGTGGACATTTCTTGCCCAGTCCTCATGAACTGAAGAAGGCAAGCCCCACTAACTGCGACAACTACATCTACGTCTACCTCAACAAATGCGTCATCATCGACCCACGGTCATAACTCTTATGTCCATCTACATCTGATGACCATGATGTCCAGAACGACTACTTCCACTACCATGATTGCTTCGGGCTACAGAGAGTTGCTCCCCGTAAGGTGAAGACCCTCACAGTAGCTGAGTCAAGCAGGAGCGAGATCGTCGACCTCCGGAATTGAAAAGTCATCATCATTGTATCGTGGCCTCCGATCTTCTTGCCAATACACTTCCTCCTCCGAGGACACTACTATCGAAGCCCTAGATACACTAGGAAATTGTACTCTTGGGCCTTTTTCCTATTATTGTATCACCTAGATTTTGTTGTACCTACCAAAGCCTAGTAGCTAAGGGGGCTACTGTTGGGGGTAGGGTGGTTGTGCCTACCCCCTTCCATGTAAAAAGGCCAAGGCCTAAGATGTTCAAGGACCTCCATGTAATTTGCAAGCCAAAGGGGTAGGGAGGAAGATTGCCTCCTCACACCTCCCCTATAATTAGAGTCCAAGGGGCAAGGGCAAAGGCGATTCCCTCCATTCTCCAAACTCTAGTCCCTAGTTTCTCTCCTCATTTACTTTCCTCTGTGGGACAGTTACTCGAGGTAACCTTCACCTGGATGAAGTTATAGGCAATGGTCTAGATCTCAACAAAATGTTTCCAATATGTCCTCTAAAAAACCACTTGAATCGTACTTCCTCTAGTCCATTAACAGCAAACATAGCTATAGTTTTCATTACAACATCAGAGAGACTAATTGATTTGTGTAGCACCTCAAAATAATCAGTCAATGCTTTCAAAACCTACCCTCACAAATCCCACATTACCATCTTTGCATACGTTGTAGTAGTTAACTCCCATTTTCATAGCTATGCATCTAGAATCTAAAATGAAATGCTCGATTGTATCTTTCTTATCTCAAATATTTTAACCTTATCAACCTACCAACCTCTGAGGTGCACATTCTTCCATGTCTTTTATACTCGAATGTTAGGTGGAACGTACCATCTTCAAGAGTTGTGTACACCTCAGCTCCGGACCCAAAGTAGTGTGACAAAATCAATAGATGTGCCTTTTGACTTACACCAACTTTGTTTCTTTTTCCATTGTGATAACTATGTTTGCTTTTAATTAAGTCACATGGATTTAAAATAATCCTCGTAGTGTTTCTAGGAATTTTCTAATTTAAAAATATCGAGTCCCTAGAACTTTAAAACTTGAAACAAATACATAAATGAGATTAAGTGACCTCATGAATAACAAAATTGATTCAAAAAATTATTCACTTGTAACTATCTACCTTTCTCTTTCTCCCAAAAGTTAATAGAACAATTTCATGAAACGATCTTCTACTGAATAACCAGTTTGACTTTAGCATGTAAGAAATTTGTGGTCGCAGAGTTCCAGATATCATTGAGTTCTGAAATATAAAGAAACACCCAAGTTCATCCATATGATAAAATTTAGGACCTACAGTTCCTTCTAAAATGTTTATAAGTTTGGTACGTTGAATTTATATAAATCCATATGTATCAATAAAAATAAATCCTAAAAAAACCAAAATAATTGTTATTGTCGAAAAACAAGGATAAACGTTGATAAACTCATTGAGTACTTTATCCAATTTCAACTATATTCATAAAAGCACATGAACATTTGCAACATGAAAGGTAACTATAGAAATGATACTACTATGTGATTATGATTTAGCAGAACTATCTTGAATGTGCTTTATTTATGACACAAAGAAGTGATACCTGAAGATGGAATTGATTATGATCTAATAGAACTGTCTTCAACGTGCTTTATTAATGACACAAAGAAGTGACTCCTAAAGGTGGAATTTCGCACAGTACCCCATTGACATTGATTAGGGGACAACTTTTGGCTAATTGATGAAACCTAAGTACTAACATTTGTCATAAGTGTTATGAAAAGATAGGTTGGTACACTCCAAGATGTGGAGCTACATGATAATGGTCATGATGATGAAGATGGCCATAAGGTGGATCAAGTGCTCCAACTTAGAAAAGAAGAAAGAGAAAAAAACCAAAGATGATCAAGACAAAGGTATCAAATAGGTTTTTGTTTTGGCACTCAAGACACCATAGAGGGTGAGTGTGTTTAGGATAGATAGCCGTACTATGAAGAGAGAAAAATTATGGTTAAATTGGTTATCAAGTGCCACTAGGTGTTGTTGATCATGCATATGCATTAGGACCAAGTGTGCTAACATAAATCCCTTGGAAATTGACTTAAAATGTTGCTAACTCAAGAACACATGTGTTAGAATTCTTGGAGTTGGTACACATACACAAGGGTTTGTTTGGAGATGAAAATGAGTAAAGAAAGGGCTCTGGACCTAGGGGTTTTGGGTGGTCCGGACCATGTCACATGGGTCTAAAACCAAACTCTAGGCGAGCAGTGTTGCTGCACTAGCTCCGGACCTAGTGGCGTGGGGTGTCCGGACCATCTCCCAGCGGTCCGATTGAAGCAGCAAAGCAGGCAGAGAGCAGCACGGCTCGGCCCCTGCTCTAGACTCAGCTGCGAGGCATGTCCGGACTTGTTGAAGGGTCGAGATGGTGGACTAAAGGGGTGAATAGTCCTTTTTAAAACTTAATCGCGTCGGCTAACCGAAACAAGTGCATAATTTTAACTATCGGTCTAGCCAAGACTACACCCCTCTATCTAAGTTCACAAACACCTTAAAAGGATCCTAATTAAGCAAACAAAGGTGCTGAGCTAGCTAGAACTCACCTAACCAATTTAGCTTACAAGGTCACTCAAACCTATGCAACTAGTACTTCACACAGCCGGGGAGCTCCTACACAATTCTAATGAGCAAAAGCACAAAGTCACCTAAGCTCACTAGCAATACTCAATAACAAGGCTATACAAGCCAAATTATAGAGCGTAAATTACTTAGATACACAAACTAAGCAATGTGACTAACAAGGTTACTAAAACCAAATTATCCACGCAAGGGAGCTACTTCTATGCTATACAAGCAAGAAGGTAACTAGCAAGCTACTAAAGCTAAACTAGTCTCAAGAGCAACTACATGCACAATGTAAATGAAAGTAATACAAGCTTGTTTTTTATGGAGTGCAAACCACCAAAAAGATGATGAAGACAATGTTGACACGGTGATTTTTCTCCTGAGGTTCACCTGGTTACCACAAAGCTACGTTCCCGTTGTGTCGACCGCTCACTTGGTGGTTCGTCAGCTAATTGGCATCACCTGCCAAGCCCGCACGTCGGGCACCGTAAGAACCTACCCTGAAAGTGAGGGTAGCTCAATGACACGCTCAACTAGAATTGCTCTTCGCGGCTCCCGCGTGGTGAGCATAATATCCCTAACAAAGCTCTTCTCCGGAGCGTCACACAAGCTTCTTGCGGGCTTTGACGGAGACCACCATCAAGCCATCTAGGAGGTGGCAACCTTTAAGAGTAACAAGTACCACCGGCTTGCAACTCAAACACCTAGTGCCACTCGATGCAACCTCACGATGCAATCGCACTAGAATCACTCACTTACTCGATCGGATGAATACTTTCAAGCAAGAGTGAGCTAGAGGGCTCTCAAGCACACATAGACAAACCACCAAGGCACAAGGGTTCTCAGCAAGTGGTCAAAGGCTGACCAACACTTCTATTTGTAGCCACATGGGCTGAACTAGCCGTTACCCCCTTACTCGGCGTTTTTCGAGACGACCGAAAGCGCCAGTCATGATGACTGGACGCACCCGGCCAGCGTCCGATCGCACCCGACCGTCTACGTGTCACCTGTGTTCAACGATGGCTGCACGATTCCAACGGTCACCTCGTGACTCAACAGTCACCGAATGACCAGACGCACAGGGGCACGATCGGACACAGCTGCCTGGCGTCAGGTCACACGTGTGTGACCACTCCACGTCGCGACCGGACGCGCTCCTCCACCGAGTCAGGTTGACTCCAGAGAGGATTCTAGGCGGCTTCTAGACGACTGGACACGTTAGATACAGGGAGATCGGACTCGCCACCGCATCCGATCATCACAGGCCCTTCACGCCAACACCAGCACCGCCAACGTCAGCATGCGTCATCCTGACCGGACACACCCCCTTGCGCGTCAGGTCTCCTTCAGCGCCAGCGTCTGATCGCGCGATGCTAGAGCCACGCCTCCTCTGCGCCAACTGACTGGACGTGCAAGTCCATTCGAGGCCAGCGTCCGGTCACCTCCAGTGACCCGTTTTGCCTCTGTTTCTTCGCCAAGTTGATCTGTTTTAACTCTAAACACTTCTCCTTAGTAAAAGTGCCAACACCACCAAGTGTACACCACCATATGTATGTGTAACACCCTAGGTATTAAGCATGCATTAGCATTTGCAAATCATGAGCATAATCATCATTATGCATACCTAAGCATCACATGAAATAATGAATTGAAACAGATTTCCGAAACATGCATGTTGCAATGTTTTGTTTCAAAAGATTTAAGGTTATGTTGTTGCTTATCATGCCTTGTAGGTGTTTGTTTGAGTAGAGAAACAACTTAGAAATGTTTAGCAAACATTGTGGAGTAAGTTTCGTATTCAAAAGTTTCTCAAATTTTGCTTTTAAAAATAATCTAGAAAAATATAATTTTGATTTAAAATGAACTTTGAATCCCCATTTCAAAATCTATTTGGAATTTTAAAATGTGCCCTACAACAATGTTGTAGAGAATTAAATTTTGAACAACTTTTGTTTTAGGGTCAAGTTTTGAAAATGTCTTTTTCCACATCAAATTTGAATTTTGAGAATATTAGTAAATTTTGGATTTGAAATTATAAAAGAAAAAGCATTTTTTCTCGTTACTAGGTCGCACCCCTCCTTTCTCAGCCCGTCCACCCCGCCTATCTCCCCCTCCCGCGCGCTGCGCCCGCACGTGCCCGACCATGCGCAGGCCATGGCCACCCCGTGGCGCCCGTACGCCGGTGTAGCCGGCTGGGTGGCGTCCCGCGGGCCCCGTCGAGCCGGCGCTCGCCTTCAACTCCGCCAGGCGCTCTGCTCCTCCCCCATCTATTCCTTTTTTCGCCCCGTCTTCTCCTCCCTCGCCTAGCACCAAGCGGATGAACTCGCTGCCATAGCCACTGTTCACTCCGCTGGCGCCATTCGCTATCACTGCTCCACCTCCATCCAATCTCTCTAGCCCGCGGCTCCGCCCTTGCGTGCTCTTCCTGTTGCACTTGCTCACGGCCATCGTCTTGAGGTGAGCCATCGGATTTTGGCTAGCATTACCTCCGCCACCGCTCGTCAGAGCCCGCTCCGCCACGGTCGGAGCTCCTCCACTCTCCCTTTCTTCCCTTTGAGTAGCACAACACGCTCTCCGTGGCCTCGCAAACCTCGTGCGCACCTCATCGTACCGTGCCATGGCCGAAAACAGCATGCACGCTGTCGGCATGCGCCGCCACCATAGGCCATCTTTGCTCACGTTGGCCACTCCACTGGGTTCGCGTCATCAAGAGGATGCTCAGGGTGCCGCCCTAGCCGCCGGGGAGCTCGCCGCCGGCAAGCTCTCGGTCGGTCAGCGGCCACCCTGCCTCTGTGCCACCGACAGGTGGGACCAAGCTGACCTCGGGGCCCAGCTGTCGGCGCCTATGTGTGCACTACACTGGGTGCACGTAGTGTTTTGCAGATTCAGTTTTAAAGGGATTTTTGAAATGATTTCTAGAAAATATGAAAATGCTTGTAAAAATTCATATCTTGGTCAAATTAGCTCCAAAATTATTGAAACAAATTTTATTGTGTTTCTTAGCACTAGATCTAAAACTTAAAAATATTGTATGTCCAATTTGTGATACTTTTGTATAGGGTTTTATTTAATTCTTGTAATTGTTGTTTTCTTAGAAAATGCATAATAAATCATACGATGCTCAAAAAAATATGATTCCAGTTTTGTTAATCTTCTTTTGTGATGTGCTTTACATGAAAAATGTATTTCATGCCTATTCTGTAGAAAAATTTTGATGTATAGTTCAAGTGCCTTTATTGGCTGATTTTTTGTTATTTTTGCTAGAGAGCAAACTTTGTATAAAACATGCATGTGATAATTTTTGTGCAGTGATTGTTTACTGTGTAGAACATAGGAAAAATACTAAATCTATTGTTTGATATTTTTCATAATACAAAGTATTTTCAAGCTTATTTTTATGCCATAGCTTGTCATTTTTGTGTAGGCTGTTTTACTTATCCAAATACCATAAAACTTTTATGGTAGGCTACTTAGAGTAGGGCTATGCTACTTTAATTTTTGTAGATTTTTCTATGCACTAGAAATATAGGTTGCTGTTGTAACCCTAGTTTAAATCGAATATGAAATAATATTCTTTATGGATAATTAGTTTAATAATGAAGCTTTAGTGTATATTTGAAGCACCAAATCACTTGCGGTGTTGCTTGACAAGTTAATGTGGTTGTATTGATAAAGTGCAGTAGCACTCATGTTAGAGTTATATGTTAGTTAGCAGAAAAGACGAGAATTATTAGCAGAAGAGAATGCAGTAGATGACGTGCACTAGTGGTAACTATCATTTGAATGACGTTGACTACCTTGTAGATTTTTTTCCTTTATGCTATCCAATAAGGTCAATGTGTTCATCTGCACATCATGTCATCGTGATCGTCGCATGCCATCACATTCGATGCATCGTTTGCATATTTACTTATACACTTGCGTTATACAGGATCGCAGGAGGAAGCGCTAGTAGCAGTGCAAGAGGAACAGACCGGGCCCGATCCACAAGAAACTCAGGCACAGGAGGTGCCCGAGGTAGACGAGCAAGAAGAGAATCTACCTGAGTGTGTGGACCACCAACCCAGTTCCTTCGAACGAGGCAAACCCCGAAGCATTCTAAGTCTCCTACTTTATAAAAGCAATTCCTTATATATATATATATGAGTTTATATATTGTTGCATTAAGTTCTAGGAGTTGAGTGAAACCACTGATGCCTCTATTACTATCTTTGCCTATATTATTACCTACGTAAGTTTCGGATCGAATACTGCTTAGCCCTGCTTAGACCGGTACCGATGAGTGATTTCCGGTCATCTGCAATTATAGGTGGTTACTAGAATACTTTAGCTATTGAATGGATGATATCCTAAAAATAACCATGTGTTGATGGATAATTGAAGACTGGACGAAAAAGTTGGATGCAACCAGACAGGGTTCTAGGGTGCTATTAGTTTTCCGTCTGTGTCGGTTAAGAACCGATCGTTGCTTGTCCCTCTTGTCATGTTGAACGCATGCCTCATATTTAGCTGACTGAATAAAGTACCTTTCAACCATGAAGCTAGTGGCATTATTCGGGCCAGGATCTACATGGGTGCGCATATTGGTGTTGCAGGGGGTATGACGGGGACGCAAAGAGTGAATCCAAGGTGTGTTCTGGCTGTCGGGCGGTCCCTGGGTACTGCGGCTCTAGTTTGTCCCGCGATGTTTACCTGGATAGTGTCAATGGTGATCTGTAGCTCACTTTAGCGGGTGAGTGTGGTTTGTGTGAGGAATAAATCACCAGCTGGTTAGGAATCGATATGGATGATGTTGGCAATGCTAAATCTAAAATGGTAACTGGATGTTATTGGTTAATCAAGTGATTGCTATAGCATAGGTGATTACCTAGATGGATAGGTTATAATAAAGATGATGCAAATTGCTTAAAATGGTTTATTCATAATATCTCATGCTTTTAGCAATTGAGTCAGCTAGTCCACTAAAAGAAAGCCTTGCATACTCCTTGGTGTCACTTTGTTTTAGTTTACAACGGGTAAGTCTAGCTGAGTACTTTCTCATACTCAGGACGTTGTTCCCATTGTTGTTGCAGATGGTCAGATGTACTACGGCTATTGCATCAACTACCTGTATTCGGTGATGGGTGACAACTAGGACCAAGGGCAATGGTCACTCTGTATGTCTTACCTAATGCTTTTGTGGAAAGTAACTATCTTTTGGCACTGTATTTGAACTAAGTGTGTGTGGTTTATGAAATTATTTGCTTCTGCTACTTTATTGTGAACTTGGTTTGTAATAACTTTATGTTCTAAACTCCAATGTATTCAACTGTCATTGTGAACTTTATGTAATATGTGACTGTGCCTGCTAAACTTGTACGATCTTGATTTGTATGTTGGTTGATTTGAAATCCTTCATGGTTTCACGGACTACCGGGTTATACAGGCTTAAGTTTGTTAAATTATGTGCTTCGACAGGTGATTTTCTTACTTAATTTTGTATAATTGGTCGGTTCTGTTATAGTATGTGTGTTAACATTTTCACAATCATTTTTAAGGAGTTAGCCACTCAACTTGCCACACCACTCGATTCTAGCAACGATGCAAAGTTAGATCACTCGAGTGGCACTAGATGACCGATATGCAAACAAGTTTGCCCCTCTTGATAGTACGACCATCTATCCTAAACCCGGTCATTAACTTCTTTACACACCTATGACCGATGAAATGAAATGCCTTAGGTTATACCTTTGCCTTGCGCATTCCATTTTATCTCCTCCAATGTTGATGCAACACATGCACCAACAAGATCAACAATGATATGATCCACTTCATATCATCACGTGACTATATTGGTTTATCGATCTTGACTTCACTTGCTCTTCACCGTTGCATTGGTCCATCGGCGCCAAGTCATCACTCAACTTGCCCTTCACACTTGCAACCGGTCCGTCGAGCCAAGTCATGTCTTGATCTTCTCCACCTAGATCACATGACTCAATGTCATATCTCATGTGCAATGAGCTCCTTCATCATCACATGTGTAAGCTTTGCAACATCTTCGAACCATTTTCACTGTTATGGCATATGTTGCTCACACACATGTACTTGTGGACTAATTTTCTGTGTATCTCACATCAAATACAATTAGTCCACCTAGGTTGTCACTCAATTACTAAAACCAAACAAGGACCTTTCACTTGTTCCTGCATGTCCGATTGACTCAGGGCAGTGCGCTGCATGTCGTAGTGGTGCTTCGGACCCAGGCGCGGTGCGGTCCGGACCGTGGTCTCCATGGGTTCGGTCATTCAGCTCGCAGGCAAAGGGCGACGTGGCGCATCCAGGAAGCAGCGAGGGGGAACCAGACCATGGAGGTTGGTATGAAGGGCTGGGCAGACCGAGTCTAGACCTATTTTCCTTCTCTGAATACTTACTAGATCCCTCCATACCATGACCAGGGTTGATCCAGACCTTGGTTCAGCTCCCCGGTCCCAAGTGTTGCTTGGACTCGCAACGGTCAATTGACCGTTTGAATAAGTTGAGGTGGCGCTCGCTGATTGGCTAAGTGGGTCTGGACCCTACTGTGACTTGGTCCGGACCATAGTCCGAAGCAAGGGTCTAGACGCCCCCCCCTCGAGAGCATAACAGCTAGTGGAGCTCTTGTGGCTCTATAAATAGAAGAGGGACGGTTTGGGCTCACTCTCTTGCACATTTTCATCAGTGTTACATCCTTGTGAGATAAAGCAAACACCTCCCACTCATCTCCTCCATCGATTCATCATCATAGTGAGATTAGGAGTGATCATTAGTGCATTTGCTTGAGTGATTGCATTTAGTGGCACTTGGGGATCGTTCTAACTGCGGTTTTCTTGTAATTCTTGGTGTTTGCTGACACCTAGATGGCTTGGACCAGCTTGAGGAGGTTGGCACAAGTTGGTGATTGTTTGTAGCCATCTCCCCATGGATTTGTGAGGGGTTCTTGGGCTTATTCCCCGGCAAAGCGCCAAAAGCACTTGTGACATTGAGTGCCCTCATCTTCTGTAGGTTCTTGAAGCGCCCTTGGCTTGGTGTGGTGCCAATTAGCTCACGAACCACCAACTGAATCGGCCATCACAACGAGGATGTAGCTTGCTGGCAAGCAAGTGAACCTCGAGATAAATTGTGTGTCAATTGGCTCTTTGGTTTTCACTTGGTGACCTCTATTGTCGCTTGCCACATTTGATATATCATCTCTAACACTCTTTGTATTTACATTCATTTACTTGAGTAATGGTAGTTGTAGGAGCTTGTGTAGCTCTCTTGCTTAGTGTAGAATTAGTTAGCTAGCTAGTCTCTTTGTTAATAGTAATTAGTTATTGCTAGCTTACTAGTTTAGAGAGTAGAGACATAGAATATTGTGTGACTAGAGATCATACTTGACTAGACTTGAGGATTGGTGGCTTGCAACCCTATTAGAGCTAGAGAAAAAAGCATTAGTCTCCATTTAGTTATCTAACCTCTTGCTCTAGTATTTTGTAGAGAATTTTTATAGGCTATTCGCCCCTCTCTCTAGCCATTTAGGTCCTTTCAACTATCCAAATAGACACCACATCTAAATCATGTAGAAACTAACATAGTGATGGGACAACTAGGATAAAATTTAAGGGACTGCAGTCCATGCAATTGATTTCATTCTTAGCAGAATTCCCCACAAAACACACAAAACAGTTGCAAAACGTTGAGAAACAATACCACCATTTCTTGACCAGACTTCATCGAATCCTGCTCCTGGACCAAATTGTCTGCAACCAAACAAAAACAAGGAAATCATTAATAACTCATAAATTAAGACAAACTTCTCAAACCAAACTGGAGGTAAAAGTAAAATAAAATCAGAACCTGGAGTGATCACTGAATGAAATATCATACACCATTTTCTCAAACTCCAACCACAGTTTTGGAAATAAAATAAGTGGGGCGTCAAAATTTTATGGACTTACTCATCAACACATTTGTATGTTTCTAATGACTTGCCCATTCAGAGTTACTACTTTTATGTGTAGTGCTGATTGCAATTTAAGTTACTACTTTCCTCTTTTATTTATTGTAGTATTATTTGAATCCAATCGCTCCTTGTAACTTATATTCCATTCTTCTATCTCATTGTTTATCTATGGTACCTCCAGGTTCCCTGAAATTAACTCGGGAAATTAACCCGGGAAGAGACAACTATTGTCATTATAATATCATAATATTTTAGCACATTGCACATGGCTCTGTCTAGTAACATATCATATCAACGTACCCAGAAGTATAGAACATATGCACAGTGTAAGCATGAAGTTACTAAGTTGTCGATTCTAAAAACTGCATTAACTTGTACCGGTTCTGAATTGTGTAGAGACAGACCAACCTGAAACAATCTTATGTTCTGCATGCTCCAATTCTGTTGATAAATCATGCAACAGGCAGTTGAATTCGTCTAGAGCTTTGGAATTCTTCCCAAGTATCTCCTCAAAAAACTTCTTACCTTCCTCGACTGTAACTATATTGTTTCACCAGTCAGATCTGAACAACAGACGTGAAAAGTAAATGTAACCATAAATGTTACCTTGTTCTGTGTGACTTGCCAACTGCTGCAGAGCAGTCAATTGATCACACAATCGCCTTGCTGTGGAGATTTTCGAACATAATCCCTACCAGAGCTTTGAATTTTCAGTCTACTTCAACTTAAGCTTTGCATTTTCATTCACACCTTGTTGAAGTTTTCCCTCTAAAAGGTCTATCTGTTCTGTGGCTCCTTTGGTATGCTGAATTCTTATATAAAACCATACTCCCTCTGTCCCAGATTAAAAGACGTTGAGGAAGCTGTCACAGATACTAACGTCCGTGGAAAAAGACACTAAACCCCTATGGAACCAGCGTGCCTGATGGATGTCTGCAGCAGCATGCTGCTTGGGACTAGTGCCCTGACTGGGTGCCCCCTCACACACCGGCTGCTTTTTTTCATTTTTATTCATAGGGACGACATGATGTGACGCATGGCCGGTCTTGTACTCTGCTACAAGAGCTGCACAAGCTAAAACGTCTTGCTTTCTGATACTTTTTCAAATGCTAGGACGACTTGTATTCTAGGACGGAGGGAGTATGCATCAGTAATAAGAAATCGTGACAAAAATGAAAATAGTAGTTGATGTAGAAAACAATGACGATGCTATAAACTCGTTATGTAATTGACTACCGATCCTCCTTGTGTTGTGGATAAAAGAAAAATCGAAGTCCAAGTCAAGTAATGGTTTGGACCTAGGTGGGCAGCTGCTAGGCTTGGGTTGGACATGAGCTGGGCCGCCCCTAGTCCAGATCCAATTAATTAATTATCCTAGTGCTTTAAGATTCATGCAACTTGGTTAAAGAGGACCGCCGGAGCAAAACTGTAATTAAATAATAATAGAGGCTAGTTCCCATCTCTATAACCAATATGCGCTTTGAAACCATTTTGTTTGACTCATGACTTAGATCTTTTGTATCTATTGTAAGATATATTCTTCAAGTAAACACCGTTACAAATGAAACATATATTTAGTTTTATATATTTCTTATTACTTTGATGCGAAGAGCTATTAAATAGTATGGTTTTGTAGGGTTCTTTCATCAATATGACTGGCCCTAAGTGAGGGGTCAACATTTGTAAGATTGCTTTAATGGTATATGACATCAGGATGGTGAACATGAAAAAGATACCTACCACTGATTGATGGTGTATCAATCATAGCCATGTAGGAGCATGGAATGTCCATTCTCGATTCACATCCCTCGAGATTATGGTGCAGCTGAAATAACTTTATCACGTCTTGATCCTGCAGTTGAGGCGACATAGATATTCTCATATCGGAAGTGCAAAGCAGTTTCAATTTGTCCCCTGGTTGTTTAACCATTGGGTTGATTAAGGAAATCCAACTCTTCGATGGTGCCATCTATGAGTCCTGTGGCTTAAAGAGGTCTGTAGTTGCTGTAGTTATGGATGAGGGCGCTGTTCTTTTGAGGCAAAAACCCATGGACATGATACACAGGAAATGAAGACAGATTTTGCGTTACTCTCAGTGAAGGTGACTTGGTTAACTTTGCCTTGTGGAACACTGGGCTTATAACTTTTCTGTTGTGGGCAGACTCTTAACTAGTCTAGAGTCACGATATCGTTGCAGCAATCAACACTTTTACAGATTCCTGAACTTAGGTGTTGAAAACTTGAACTATAAATAAACTATTATAGTAAGTCTTTGTGTTTTCTACTACGTATTCGGTTCAGTGGCTATGGATGCTCTACAGCCGTGCTGTTTTTATAAATCATGTTTCATCTCTGTTTTTTTAGCTCAAGGTGTGGAAGCCACTTGAGCAAGTTTGTGAAGAGACTTTCACCGTCAAGTATGCAAAGCTCTACATCAGCATGTAAATTTCTAAGACGGTTGAGAACGAGTGTGTTGGAGATGTTCTATAGGCTCAATATCATTGTGAATGAATTGAGGAGCCTAGAACACAAGATTGATGAAGACTTCTCCCACAAGTTCTTGAGATGTCTTCCCAAGAAGTTCAAGATCATTGTCACAATCTTGAGAGGAGGTTTGAAGGATCTCACTCCCACAAGTGTTGGGAGAAATCATCACTCATGACACCTTTGATCATGAAGAATGAGTGATGAGGAAGAGGAAAAGAAAAGTGATGCGTTCGAGGCTAAGTCTAGTAAGAGCAAGAAGTTTTAATTTCGGCAACCAAGGACTCACAAAAGCATGCATTAAAAGGTCAGAAGTTAAAACACTGTTCATCTACCGAGGCTGCCAAGTTCAACAAATATTTTTGCCAATCTAAACCACAATGAGTATCCGGCAGTACAACATTGCCAATCTAAACATTTACTGCAACGGATAGTCCATAGACACGAGCTCCCGCGCTTCTGCAAATATTTCGGGCCTCTTTGGAACAGTTTTCACTTTTTGCTACTGTAGCAACAGCTTCCACGAGCCGATGAAGCTCAGTAAACCACAATCAGTATCCACCTACATTGCCAACCTAAACATTTAACTGCAACGGATTGTGCATAGACAGAGTGAGCTCCCGAGCTTCTGCAAATATTTCAGGCGTCTTTGGCACAGCTTGTGTTGGCTTCTGCTTCTTCACCGTTTGGTACTGTAACAGTTTCCACGAGTCGATACTGTGCGGCTCAGTTTAGGCCTTGTTTTGGATGCGCATGTATTCAAGTGAATACACGTGCATCCAAACAAGGCCTTAGTTGTTTTGGGAGAAGACTGCTCGGCTTCTAGTTGTTTTGGGAGAAGAGAGAGAAAAATAACTTAATAAACAGTCATGCTACTTCCAGATTTTTTAATAGTGAAGTCTATCGGATTTCCAAATATGTAGCACACTAGCGCCCATTGTACCAGAACCTCTAGAACTGCAAACAGAGAGAATCTGATCAAGCTGGGGGCAAGGACCTGGTAAAATAAAGCCTCCAGTTCGGTACTTGCACCGGAACAGCAAGGGTATTTTCGAAACTAAAACCCTGCAAAATAGAAAAGGCGCATGACTGTTATTACCCTTTTGCTTTGGCAAACCTCATGGGCATTTGGTAGTGTTTGTGAGAGTGGGTGACCTTTGTGAATTGTGATGCTCCTTTTTTTTGCCAAAAAACAAAATTTTACCTCTTATGCAGTACGATGGCAGTTTCTGGTACAACTCCATTGCTGCAAACACTTCAAGTTGCCAACTGATTTTTTTTTTCTAATTATACATCTGTTGGTATGTAAAATGTTGCCAAGTTAAGGGCCGTGTAATGCTTGGATTGCAATCATGCGAAGGGATGTGATTTTGTAGCACATACTACCTCCATATGAAGCTTTGCAGGCATACTTCATAAATTCTACCAGGACCACCGTTAGAATGAGCACCATCATGGCCCTTTGGAAAATTATACTGAACAATATGCAGCCTTCAAAATTTTACAAGAGGAGTCATCAATAACATTGAAAGTAACAACTGGTATTTCAAAAAAAAAAAAAGCAAAACAAGGAATGAGTGGTCTTACTTCCTGTTGCAGTTAGTGAATATCTTTTAAAATCATGCCTTATCTTGAACGTGCAGAATTCCTTTGATGCTCACTGGTGAAAGGATTCACAGCCTAGTGATTGTGACTCCTGAGTAGCCCCTCCAACGACTGGGTTTGACTTCCTGTGGGAGCAAATTTCAGGGCTGATTTAAAATACCTCCCTCGCTGACAACCCACAAAATAGTGGCAAAGCGCCGGCCTATCCGTGGTTATGGTGCCAGTCAACCTGGTGGTTGTCAAAGTGACGGGGAGCCTAACCTAACCAGGTGGTTGTCAGGGTTAGGGTGCAGAGCTATAGGGTCTGCACTGTCAGGGTTGGGGGGTCTGAGGTTTGTTCTTCCAAACAATGCCATGGGCACTGAAAAAAAAAGGAGGGGTTCATTCAATTGCCATGTGAATGATGTAAAGTAAATCCAAATACAATGCTTATTGTGCATCCAGGTGCTATGGGATTTTGATTTCTACCTGCTGTTGTATGTAAAGGAAAAACTACAAACCAAGCAGAGTTTCCTTAGCAAGACCCATCCTTACTGCCAAGTAGCTTCTTGCAGTTTCTTCTTCATAATTCTAAAGCTTTGTTGCCCTGTCTCAGACCAATTGAATGAGGTACCTCTTTTCAGCATGTCTGAAAAGATAGGTACTTTAGATGACACATCCTTCACACGAACATCATCATAATCTGCAAAATAAAGGAATGTTTGACATTTCATGAATCAAACTGAGAGAATTTTAATTATGCAGAACACATCATATTAAGTTGCATGCACCGACCAGTTCAACCCAAAAGCTTAAGCTGATGGGGGAGAGGTGGGCAATTCACTTATATTCCAAGACTCCCCTCACGTGGAGGCTCCCTCAGGCCTCAGACGTGGAAATAGGAGCGAGCTACAATTATTTTATTTAATTGCGCTAACCAGGATTCGAACTCGAGACCTTTGGCTCCGATACCATATTAAGTTGCATGCACCGACCAGTTCAACCCAAAAGCTTAAGCTGATGGGGGAGAGGTGGGCAATTCACTTATATTCCAACACATCATACCAGAGGTAAACTGCAAAAGTGACTTTTTGCATATTTTTCCATGTAAACATATAAAATTGAGTACTGTATTAATGTTAAAGTGCTTTCATATCAATTGAATGAATAACAGAGCAACAACTTTTGTACTATGTAAAACATTCAAGTTAAAACCATAACAAATCATGTTCTTTGTCTCACCTGAAGACCTTGGAAGATGGTACTGAATTCTCAAGAATGTAGAGGCAATTTTATCCTTCTTATGACACAAAACTCGAAGAAGTGTATTGGCATCATGTACATGTCTTCTTCGAGCATTTGTAGCTTCATGATTGTGAGGTGTTTGGTCACTTGGATTTATCAGCATATCAATAATTGTATCAGCCTGGAACCAGTAGGTGGGGATCTAATCAAGTTGGTTACTGCAGAAGTTTTCTTCAGTAAAACAAAAAAGAATACCAGACCTTCAGCATATATAGGTCCAATATCTGCTGAGTTTGTCTAGCCTCCTTTTCAACTATATCCATTGGTAAACCTTGACCCTCTGCTATAAAGAGATCCTAGAAATTTTTTTTAATGATAGCACAAATAAATCATGTGATAATTTCAGCAAAATGCCAACTTATTGAACTGATAAGCTGTATGTATTGTGAGATTGCTTCATTTTTCACTCATGGTAAGTATAATGCATTCTTTTAGCCTTCTTCATACCTTGAGAATAGCAAGATCTTGTTGCATCAAGTCCACATCTGTCTCAAAAAATGCACGGGATGGGCCTCCATCCAGTAGGACCCAAATGATTCCATCCTAATCAAGATTAGACATTGAGCAGCCTTTTACTTTAGACATATAAGCAATCTAAGAATCGATTGATAAACAGGATAGACAGCGAGATATTTATACCATGCAAGCTTGAAATATTCTGAACACAACTTGGTCTCTTAACACATCAACAATTAAATCACATACCTGATCAAGAACCTGCAGCATATATCCAGTTCAATAGTTAATAAAGCTAAGAGAGGACCTAAACTGAACAAAGTGCAGGCGACTAGGTATGAGGTATCTCAAGTGTGGTTTCCCTACTTGATCAATTGTAGGGATAAATATCTGCATGCGCGCTCCTTCAACGCTGTCTCGGTACAAGGAGAAAATAAACGAGTCCCGCATATCCCAAAATACAGCCCTTGTTCCTACAAGGTTGTACTTTAAGCTCATCACTCATGTAGTCAGGAAACACAAGAACAGAAATATAATAGTTTTTTTTTCTCGAACATGAAAAATATTTGCTAGTTGTTCTTTTTTCCTTCTAAATTTAACATGAAAATTATTTGGTAGTTGCTTACACCATCTATCTAAAAATGGACCTTCTCTAAACAGAAGTTAATCTCACTGTATCAGTTCAAGAAAATGCAGGTCAGTTGATAGTTACAAGAGCATGTAATATACAGATTTTGCACTGTAGATAATCTTTTATATGTATTCATGCATAAGGCACACCACAACCACATTACATATTCATTTACAGTAAATGGATGATAAATCTAGCAGTAAACTCTAGCGGACCCTGTAGAGCCAAACATAAACATAACAATTTTCTAATGGTATACCAGTACCAGGAAATCTAAGTCTAAAAACTATTGCCCTGATTGCAAAGGGCAAATAAAAGTGCAGATTGTGAATCAGAAACTAAATAGAAGCTTAATAGCTCACCAATGAAGTTCAAGATCGTATCAGTTGTGTTCACAGCAGTCATTCGCACATCATCAAATATTGTAAACAACTCATCAACCGATTCATCAGATGATGTCAAATTTTCTGAAAGAGCTCTTCCACTAGCCATAGAAGACAAATAATCCAACAATCTGACAGCTGCAGAAGTACAGGAACAAAGAGAATTGTCATTTGTGCATTACCATCTACAGCATTCAGCTTGCCAAACTTCACATGCAAAATCAACTCACAACTTTTGTGCACACTCTGTTACAAAGGCATAAACTGGCCTCAAGTTTCTCAAAAGAGATGAGCTATATGAAGTTGTTGAATGCAGTTGTTTAACCAGTCACACACTTGTGCCAATTTTGTTCATTAACATAATACCCCTTTCCCCACCAACTATATAATTGCAAAATAACAAATGCGCCGACACAAACAAAAAAAAAAGGAATCCCCAAATGGATGTGGCATTTGGCAAATCACACAACCAAAAGTCCAAAAGTGAAACCACCAAACCGTACCAAAGCAACCCACTCCAGTTGAGTCGCTAACACATACAGATCCAAACAATTCATCTCAGATATTTATCAGAGAAACTTTGAGAACGGCATACGATTTCCATTGAAGGATGCAGACTTAGTAACACGGACGACGCGGGGCCGACACACCTAGGGTTTCCCGCTGCCACCCTACAACCTGTGCCTCGGCGACCTCTCCACCTCTCTCCAACATCTCCTCTTGCTTCTCTCAGCCAGTCGTCCCCCAACTGCCTACTCCGGCGCGGTCCAGCTCCCCACCCTCGGAGGGCCCTTCTCTGCCCCCAGTTGCGACCTCTCCTCCAACCGCCGCCATCGTGGACAACGGGGTCATTGGGACCCCATGCAGATCCATATCTGGGGACGATCCCTTCTCCACCACTCCCATTGGTACTCGAGCACAGAGGCCCCATCCTAGTCGCCGCTGGTCACACGCCTTTAATTGCCAGCTTTGCCACCTACGGTGGTCAAGGTTGCCAGGGTGGTAGCCTCCCTCTCCACCATGGTCACAGATACCAGCCATTCGTGCATTCATCCTGCAGTGGAGACCTCTCCCCCGCACCGGTAAGGTCAACGGCAACGGGCCATTCTAAGATTCAGCTAGAGATTGCCATGGAGGTCGTCTTCTGCCTCAATGCCGCACAAGAAAGCAGGTCGCTTTCGGTCGCCGAAGTCGAACTCCACCAGGATTTGATTGCCTTCTTGGATGTGGCCATGGGTGTCGTAGCTCCATGCCCCACTAAGGAGGTTCCCATTGGTCACTGCACTCTGCAACGTGCAGTAACCTCTACACCCACAGTCGTCTCCAGCGCCCTCAATTCCACAGCATCGCCCAAAAAGGCTGATGGTGAGATTGGGGCTGCTGTGCAGGGACAGTTCTACCTCCTCATTGCTAGACTTCCAGTTGGGTTTCTTTGGGTTGCATGGGGTGGAAGCTCCATGCCCTGCCATGGCTGTTGCCTCTGGTCGCCATCACCCAAGGTGGTCATTCGTTGTATTGCTCTCGACATTCGATGGCATGAGCAAGATACCACACGGACCATCTTGGGGGCTTCTTACCTCTTTGCCACCCTCGGCGGTCATGGTGGTTAGAACCTGAATTAAGGACAAACACAACTTTCCCTCAAGAAAAAAAGGACAAACACAATTCCAGGCAAGAGCAACAGGTCGCTTTGTCCTTCGGTCGTGAACGTTGGTTCTGCTGTACAAGATGTCAATAAGTGCTTGAAGTTGACTGGACGTCACTAAAGTACTTGTATGACTGCCAAGTTTCATGGATGCACCATAGACTCCAACCTAGACGGTTTGAAGGATCTGCCCCCGGGGCATGCTGTTGTCAGGATATTTGGAGGTCTAGGTTGTAGGTTTAGATTGTTTTGTGAGGGTTTGGTCGTAGACTCGTAGGTCATGCTTCATGACATGAACAGTCTTTCATGTGTGCCATAGGTCTTTGGTCATTTTTGTATCGTGTTATATAATAGCCTTCTAAGTTCCTAGTTGCCCCGGGATGGTTAGCCAGGCCCTGGGATCAGGTCACTGTAAACTTCTTTTCTTAATGAAACACATGCTCAGCCACGTTCTAAAAGAAAAACTTTGAGAACGTCATTTTTGATGTTTGTAATTGGAACAGGCCTACCAAGTTCAAGTTGAGTGTGAATAAAGTCACAGCATAAGAACCAGCTTGACAAGAACGAAATTGATGACTGGGAGTCAGTATGCCAAGCGTCTCTCCCTCTCCCGTCGCCTCGCCTCCCCGTGCCCCCCGACCGAGGCTCACCCCGAGCCCGGCGGGCACTGCCCCCCCACCGATGCTCAACCCGAGCCCGCCGGCCACCTCCTCCTCGGTCGCACAGGTGGCCATCTCCTCCCCATCGGCGACGGTTTCCTCCCCTCCTTTGTTCTCTCGTGGTCGTTCCAAGCACGAGCGGTGGGATTGTGATAGCCTGGGCTCGGAGTGCTCCGACGGCTCACCTCCGTCCTACCGCGACGTCGTCCTTTCATCTGCATCTGCTGGCACAGGCTCCTCGACTCCTTCGGCGGCCGTGGCGACAGGTGTCTCTGCTGCGGTAGAGGTTTTCCCTGTGCCGCCCCCTCCCAAGATCATCCTTGTCCGCCCCCTGCTTCTGGGCGGCGCGGTGTCCAGAGGCCGGGTCCTAGTGGATGGGAGGAGGTGGTTTCGCGTGGCGAGCGGCGTCGGCGCAGACGTGAAGCCCGCCCCCCCTCGTCGTCCTGTCCCTGCTGATTTAGTGGGCAGGTGCTTCAACTGTTTGACTGCCGGTCATTGCTGCCCATTGCCGTCAGAAATCTCGGTGCTTCCACTGCCGTTCGCTGGGGCACCGCTCGTACGTGTCTCGGGGAGCTGAGTGGTGGCGGAGCGTTGCTGCTGGAGCGTGTTCCTATCTGGAGGCGGCTTGGACGGGCCATGTCGCCTCCTGGCGCCCTCCCCCGCAATGGTTCTCCGGCGGGTGTGGAGTCTGGGGCCGCGGAGGCTAGGCCTACGCGTCCTGTTTGGCGGCGCAAATCTCCTGCCCAGCCGCCGGCCAGAGCCAATCCCTGCAACGGCATTCCGGCAGGCGAGGTCTCTGGTGGCAGGGTGGTTCGGTCGGGTCAGGCTACGCGTTCGATCGGAGCTGGAGTGGCGAGGCCAGGGACCGCCATGGGAGACGGGGAGAGGCGGCCACGTCGTCGACGTCGGCCTCGATTCCGTGGTTGCTGATCCTGCGCCTTCGTTCTCTACGACGGTGGCTCCCCCAGAGACCCCTGTCATGCCTGTGCAGCCTCCCCCATGCATTATCAACTGGGATGATCGTGTGGCTAGGGCAGAAGAGGACCTCACGCGTACTGTGATCGTGACAGTCTGTGGGGCGGAGCCCTTGGCCCCTGCTGGTGAGGTGGCGCTCTCCTGTGTAAGCGGTGGAGTCGGTTGGCTGGAGCCTCGGGACGGATGATGCCATGGTTGGTCAACATTGAGCTTCGGGGAATTCCGGCACATGTTTGGGAAACCTCAACTGTGTAGCAGTTCTTGAGTCCCCTGGCCTGTATTCAGCAAGTTCATCCAGACACCCTCGGTTTGGCGGACCTAGCCTTCTTCAGGTGTTCGGCGTGGTGCCTGGACCCAGCCGTGCTCCCGCCCACCAAGGAGCTCTGGGTCGCTGAACCTCCGGTCGCTGCTGTGGAAGATCCCCCGGTGAAGAGGTTGCTGTCCTAAACTATTGAAGTTCGATCCTCCGTCCTGCTCGGGCCTAGTGCTCCTCCCCCTCATCTTCCCCATCGTGGTTTGTTGCCTCCCCGATGGGCCAGGACGACGATGGTGGTCAGTCTCGTCGGCGGTCTATCTTGGAGCGGGTGGGGCCTTCGTCGTCAACCGTCGACTGCGTGGCGGCCCCCTCAACCGTCGTCACTACGGCGGCCCCATCGCCCGCGAACCTGCCCACTGATCTTCCGGAGCTGGTCGCGAGTTCCCAGGGGACGCTTGAAGCCGCTCGGGGCTCCCCATTCAATGAACCCCTCGGTTCTGCGGCCATTGCGGCGCCTGCCAACGGCTTGGAGGGCCGTATCGACGGCAGCCCAACAGCTTTAAAGTCCTGATACGGCCCAACAGCTTTAAAGTCCTTCTCGTCAGTTGATGACGCCCCTTTAATGGTGTCTCCTACTCTTGTTCGGTTCGATGTTTCAGAGGAATTGAAGCTCCCCTGGACCGGCTGCGCTAGCCCTGGGCCGGTTTCCCTGGGGCCCATGGACTCGCAGGTTTCTACCTCGATGGTAGCTGAATGTCATCTTTGGCCTTCAAGTCGATGACTGTGAAACTGGGGGGGCTGTGGTGAGGCAACGGATTATCTGCCGGCCTCGCCGCGTTCACCCCTGTGTTTCCCCTCCGACGAGGCGACGGATTTGCCGGCCTCGCCGCGGACTCCTCCACCCTCTCCTCCCATCCCCGAATTCAACCTCCTGGTCACCCCACCGCTGCAATCTCAAGCTCCAGTGAGGCCGCTCCTGGTTTACTCTAGGCGCCGCTTCCATCTGTCCAGGACTCCGTCGGGGCCCGCGACGACCACAACTGCTACTCCGCCTCTGGCCTCCACTCGGGTTGCCCCGGCGGCCGCAACGATGTTGTCTCCGGCGGTCGCAGGCGAGCCTTTCGTTTCGGCGGAGGATGCGGGAGTCATTCTGGAGGCACCTACTCTGCCTCCGGCCTCCACGTCGGTTGGCCCGGCGGCCTCAAATGCAGGCCCTCCTCATCACCCCCCCACCCCCGGCGGCTGCGGGCGAGCCGTCCCTTACGGCGGAGGGTGTGGACGTCATCCAGGAGGCCCCTGCTCCTCCTGAGAGTCGGGCGGTCTTCATCAACAAGATAACTCTGCGAACTACAAGCCTGCTGCCTGTCCCTTCAGCCAGCAAGCGTGGAAGCAAGTCACTGCCACCCAAAAACTGCCCCCGCCGCAGCCGTCGACTGGCCGGGGCTGAGGCTGCGGTGGTCCCTGAAGACTTGGGAGGGAGAACAAAGAAGAAAGCGATGAGATCCCTCGGCATTATTGACGAGCTTAAAGGTATAACTCATCAAGCCCAGGATGACTATGCAAAGTTGTTTCAGCAGCCACTCTCGGACTCTCATCTTCAGGCTTTGACAGCACTGTTTAATTTGTCCCTTCCTGAGGATTTGGAGCCCAGGGGGGATGATGTAATGCTGGTTTAAATCTGACTCTTGGTCGTCCTTTGCAAGTGTTTAATGGATCCAACAAAAATATTGATTTGGAATGTTAGGGGCCTAAATTCTACTGCTAGACAAGATTCAGTGCGCTCTCTGGTAGTTTCGTCTCGGGCAGACATTGTATGTATTCAGGAAACCAAGATGACAGCCATATCTCAAAGGATCAAGTTATCTACTCTTGGGTCTGACTTCACAGGTTACATAACTTTGCCGTCAATTGGGGCCAATGGAGGTATCTTTGTCGCTTGGAGACGCCATATTGGAATTACTGGTGCTCAGAGGGTTGATAGCTTTAGTACATCCATTCAATTCTCCACAGAAAATGGGCAGGCATGGTGGCTGACCTGTGTGTATGGACCGCAAGGAACTGAGGACAATTCAGTTTCTACAGGAGCTTCGAGACATCCGGGCTGCCTGCCCAGGACCTTGGTTGTTAGCTGGGGATTTCAATTTGATTTACAAAGAAGATAAGAACACCACCAACTACAATAGGGCTATGATGGGTCGGTTCAGGCGTTTCATAAATGATCTGGCCCTCAAAGAAATTCCTCTTCATGGTCGCAAGTATACTTGGTCTAACCAGCAAGATTCCCCTACTTTGGTCAGATTGGACAGGGTTCTATGCTCCGTAGATTGGGAGGATAAATTTCCTAATTGTTTGCTTCAAAGTTTGTCTTCAGAGGACTCTGATCATTGCCCGCTCTTACTGGGTCTTCAGGACAATAATCCATGAAGACGCAGATTCCATTTTGAGTCCTTCTGGACCAAACTTGATGGGTTTCAGGAGGAGGTTGCTGCAGCCTGGGCGTCAGTTCCTACTGGCTCTTGTCCTTATTTAACTCTGGAACAGAAGTTCAAAGCAACCACTAGGGGATTACAGAGGTGGAGCAGCAAAAGGGTTGGTAATGTGAAGTTTCAGCTTGCCTTGGCACGGGAAATCTTACATCAGCTTGAGATTGATCAGGATAACCGCCCCCTTTCTCCAGGAGAATTGTGGCTGAAAAATAATCTGAAGAAGCATAGTCTCGCTCTAGCTTCCCTGAATAGAACTATTGATAGGCTGCGCTCGCGTATTGGCTGGCTCCGTGAGGGTGACACTGACACCAAGCTCTTTCACCTGCATGCCCGTCATAGAAAGAGGAAGAACTTTATTGGTCACCTCGTTTCTGGGGATCACATCTGTACAAACCATAAAGACAAAGCTGAAATTGATAGTTTCTATGAAAATCTGCTTGGAAGTTGCACAGAGAGAATGCAAACCGTCAATTTGGCTGAAATTGGGGTTGAATCACATGATTTGTCTGATCTGGATCTTCCCTTCAGTGAAGAAATTTGGAAGACGATTTTGCAACTACCTTCTGATAAAGCCCCTGGGCCAGATGGTTTTGCGGGACGTTTTTATAAATCTTGTTGGCCAATCATAAAGGATGACATCATGGCAGCAGTCTCAGCGCTTTGGAGCAGGAAATTTAGGAATTTCAGCTCTCTTAATTCAGCTTACATCATTCTGCTCCCCAAGAAGGTGGGTGCAGATCAGCCCAGGGACTTCCGGCCTATTAGCTTGGTTCACAGTTTTGCTAAACTAATCACCAAGTTATTGGCTAATCGGCTTGCTGGTCGTCTCCAACAGATGGTTTCGCCTAATCAAAGTGCTTTCATAAAGGGGCGCTTCATACAGGATAACTTTATGTTGGTGCAACAAACAGCCAGATTTCTTCATCAACAGAAGCAGCCTCGCATACTGCTCAAATTGGATATTTCAAAGGCATTCGATTCGGTCTCCTAGCCCTTCCTCCTGGAGGTCTTGCAACATTTGGGCTTCGGACAAATTTGGAGAGATATTATTTGTGGGTTGCTATCTTCTTCGACCACCCAAGTGCTCTTGAACGGGATCCCCGGGGATTGCATAGCTCATCGGCGGGGATTATGGCAAGGTGACCCCCTCTCTCCCATGCTTTTCATCTTGGTCATGGATGTTTTGGGATACTTGATAGCCCAAGCTGCAAGGGAGGGTTTGCTGCAGCCCCTTTCAACAAGGAACCTGCAGCACCGCATCTCCCTTTATGCGGATGATGTGGTGCTCTTTCTCCGACCAGAAGTTAGCAACATTTCTATAACAACGGATACCCTCAACATTTTTGGAGAAGCATCGGGGCTGAAAACAAACCTACAAAAGAGCAGCGTGCTGCCAATTAGGTGTGGGGATTCGGAATTGACTGCTATTCAGAACCTGCTGCCTTGTGCTCTTGCTGAATTCCCATGCAAATATTTAGGCTTGCCTCTTTCCTTGAAAAAAACTAAACAAGAGTCAAGTGCAACCCATCGTTGACCGCATTGCCGATCAACTGCCGGGCTGGAAGGCGGAGTTGATGACACGGGCGGGAAGGAGGATTCAGGTTCAATTTGTGCTCACTGGGATGCTTATATATATTGTCATGGCGATTGATCTTCCAGCATGGGCTATCAAAGCAATTGACAAAATTCGGCGGGGTTTTCTCTGGCGTGGTCGCAAGGAAGCAAGGGGGGGACACTGTCTGGTAGCATGGGTAAAAGTATGTCGGCCAACTGAGCTCGGTGGACTAGGGATTTCAGACTTAAAAACACTTGGCTGGGCTTTAAGAATGAGATGGTTATGGCTGCAAAAAACAGAGCCAGACCATCCCTGGGCTCATCTCCCAATTCATGTCCCTGAGCAGGCGAAAGCTTTCTTTGCGGTGGCTGTTATCTCTGAAGTCGGTGATGGCGCGCATACCCTTTTTTGGACTGATAGGTGGCTGCATGGTCAGTGTATAGCTGAGCTGGCTCCTCAACTGTTTGCTGCCATCCCCAAAAGACGGACCAAGCAGCGCACAGTCAAGGAAGCTCTCATCAACCATGCTTGGATTGCAGACATTAAGGGGGCGCGAACTGTTGGCGTAATAGTTGAATTTCTGCATCTATGGGATATAACTGCAGACACTGAATTACAGCCACAAAGGGAGGACAAACATATTTGGAGGTTCTCCTCAAACGGTCAGTATTCGGCCAAGTCGGCATATGAGGGTTTTTTCCTGGGTGCTACCCTATTTGCACCATGGGAATTAGTTTGGAAGACTTGGGCGCTACCAAAATGTCGGTTCTTCATGTGGTTAGTGGCGCATAATAAGTGCTGGACAGCTAACCGCCTTGCACGACGGGGGCTGCCCCGTCCGGACTGTTGCCCACTTTGCGATCAAGAGGAGGAAACTGTAAACCATCTCATGGTCGGTTGCGTCTTTGCTAGGGAATTCTGGTTCCATTTGCTAAGGCAGGTTGGTCTCCTGGCCTTATCTCCACAACCTAGTGAAAGCTCCTTTTTTGAGTGGTGGGACAGAGCTAATAGTTTTCTCGTCTCTTTTGGGTTTCATCTCTAGCCTACCCCAACTTGCTTGGGACAAAAGGCTATGTTGTTGTTGTTGTTGTTGGGACAAAGCTAATAGTACTACTCCTGAGCAGTTAAGACAAGGGGTTAATTCCCTAATCACGTTGGGGGCTTGGATTCTTTGGAACCATCGCAATCGTTGTGTTTTTGATGTAGCGGCTCCAAGTACTGCTGGGGCTTTAATCATGGCTAGTGAGGAACGCCGACTGTGGACCTTGGCAGGTGCTCGAGGGTTATCCCTCTTGTCAGCCCACCTTCCAGGAGATTAGTTTTTGCTTAGGTCTGGGTGGGTCGCCTTGCAGCCAGCTCTGGTGAGCTGAGTCTGCTGTGTTGTGTTTTGTATGTGAGTGCGTAGTGTTGGGGTGTGTGTTGTACTTGTGTTGGGTTCTTTCACCCATTTTCTTCTTAATATAATGATTCGCAGATCTCCTGCGTTTTTCGAGAAAAAAAAAGCTTGACAAGAACGAGGTATACCGAGTCAAAAGAAGGTCAAAGGGGATCATCAATATCAATAATGCTTGTTCCAGCAAGTGAGCCAATATAATAACAAACTTTCTATAATACTCCCTTTGTCCTAAACTTATCGTACTTTGAACAAGTTTTCAGGAAAAAAAAACTATTGACAAAAGTTCATAAATACACTATCAAAACATATTTCATCAAGAATTCAATGTAACTAATTTGATGTTTGGGATGTAAGTGTATTTTTCTAAACGCTCTGTCAAAGACTCAAAGTTATTAAATAAGTTTGGCTTGGGACAAAGCCAAAACAAACTATAATTTGGAACAGAGAGAGTAGCAAAAATGTTCAACATAACATCACAGGAAGGCAAAGGAATAATGAATGTACTCAGGAGAATACCTGACAAGACAGAGACCCAGGATTGTTTGATACCTTCTTCTATGGCATCAAGTTGATCCCTGATGAACTGCAGCATTTAGGAAACAGAAGGGTCACTGGGGTCAGGTCGAAACAAGAATTACAAGGTAGAAGCACCTCAGCCAAATTGTTGTATGGTGGGACCATAGGAGTAATTTACTCTAAACTAAAATCTACAATCATATATGTGTCAGATATAAAAGGAATTCGATGGAGCAAGATGGCCCTCCCTATGAAGTGCCAACTACTAGTATAGATATAACGGCATTGACTAAATAGCAACACAACAGATGTCTACGAAAGGTTTTCCAGGACCACTGTCCTGAACTCTTAGCATGTGTTGGGGATTCAAAATCTACTAAAATAATATTCATCCATGGACCATGAAAATATTGGCAATCTGATCATGGACTTGTTAGTTGTTACACAACCTTAACTATATTAGCATCAAAGCATCTACAATAAGCAGACCACAGAAGTGCAGAGTATCAGAAAAAGGCCTAGACAATTAAACTCATGTGAAAATGAATGGAGAAAGGTAATCAATAGAAAACTCACTTGAAGAGTGTTGAGTTTCACACATAATTTGGGCACTGTCAAATTGTTCAACTTCATAGCCACCTTTTCTTCAGGAACCGAAGGCTCAATAAGTTTCCTCTTTGCAAATGGATTAATTGATTCTGCATAACGTGTCAAGACTGGAGCACTAGGAAGAAGGGTAGATCCAGACACTGCAACAGGAAGACAACATAAATACAGTTATTTCCTGGTTCTTCTGAAAAGACATTATTTGTAAGATAAGAATAAGGTCACCCCATGGGAAAGTTAATGTATACTAAAAGGCATATGCTACTTAAACAATATGTAAAAGGGCATCCCACTGATTCTGGCAGCCCAAAACAATGCAGCAATCAACAAAGCATTTGAAATATGCAAATTTAGCATTGTAGAAACAGAACCATCAATGCCTATGTTGATGTTTCTGACCTCAATAATGGATAACCTATCAAGGAATGATGCTAACTTTAAGGTCCAGGTTCACTACTATCAATTTTCAACTTGAAAAAGAGAGTGCATGAAGCACCAAAATATTTGCAAGCTGTAAAACAGACTTGTTATTTGTCAAGAAAAAAGGGAAATATTTGCATAACGAGATGTTCTGAAGAAAACTGAGGAACAAAAGAGCAGAACGTAAGTGAGAGAAGTTATGCAGCGTAAGATTGTAGATTGATTATTGGGTTACATGATTTGTGTACATATATAGGTAGAGATAGGGCGGCTTATGGAAACAGAACTGACCCTCCGGTATCTCTACCATATACAACTCAATCTACACCCTTGGTGGACAAGGAATCCAACGCAGGGCAGCTACAAGGGCTGGCCGCAAGGCCCAGGCCCAGACCAGCCATACACGGCTGTCTAACAGTAAGTATTTTCAGAAGAGTTTGCAATAGCAATAGTTAATACATGTTGATAGATAAGTAATTCCGGTGTTCATCACCATCAAGAGCATTAGTAGTTTCTACTGACATATATAGGTCAGCTCCTTGTTCTTTTGATTGATAGGCAAGATGGTCAGCAACAGTAGACAGCATAGGAGTAGTTGAATAGTTGGTAGATGATCTAGCTACAGTAGATAGGAAAGGCACCATGCCTGGCAGGTATGCAACTGCCCCTTTTGTATGTGTATATATATGTATGCAAGTGTTCAATTCAGAGTAGCTTAACAGACTATGTAACAAAAACAATTACCCAAGATAGTACATCAATATCTATCCAAAACTTGACACATACCTTGTTGATTTTCCATGTGAAGCAAATAGACTTCAAGACTGCTAGTGATTCCGATCAGTAGACTTCGCAAGTGGACGATTTCCAGGGGCAGGCTCGCATTAAAGAACTGATCAACGGTCTGCACATAAAATGGTGAAATATAAGAACCCAAAGAAAGAACAGAGTGATAGTTAAAATATGCATATACTCCCCCTGGTTCTAAATGTAGGTCGTTTTAGGTTTGTCCTAAGTCAAACACTTTTAGCTTTGACCACCAATAGCTAAAAATCTAACTAGACTTACAGCATAAGGTTGATGCTTATAGATTGATTATAAAAAGTAATTTCATAATATGTTTTATTACACTTTCATAAAAATTTCTAATCAAAATTTAATCTCATAGACGGTGTCAATGTCCCGAAATGACTTACATTTGGAATTAGAGGGAATATTAAGCACCCCCAATGAACAATGATTCAACAAAGCATAATTTTCAGTTTTATAATCAAAGCACTGGTTCAAAAGGTAATCAGAAATAATATTAACAGAAAACTTCTGCCTTCAAGATGGAAGCTCAGATATTCTGCTTGCACTTAGGATCAAATAGGACTACAAGTAATAAAAATGCAAAATGATAATGGTGAAGTTTGAACCATATTAATGCTAAAAAATGGTTTCCGTTTATCTCTTGAGAGTAAGGAGAATATTGTGCAGAAACTTCTGAGTCAATTAAAAAAACTGACCTCCTCCACGATCCGGAATACTTCAACCACAGATCTTGCTTGTTTCTCGTGAGCTGATAAAGGTGTCCAATCCTATCCCCAAAGATGATCAAGAAAAGAGAGCTTATAATCAATTGCATCGGACAATTGGACAGTTAGGACTTAGGAGAGCCAACGATGCCATTCAAATTTATAAAGTTAACTAGACACATCCAACATGGTGAAGTTAAAAGTGACAAACTACAGGTAATCAGGTTCCAGTTGCTAACTGTTTCCTAGTCAGACCATATGGCACTCGTGAAGCTTAAGTAGGTGGTTTGATTGTGGATTTTCTGGAATTGAATAATGTAATCTCTCATCAACTGCACCATTCACAAAATGCGCTCTCACACACATTAAAGTTACCAGCTAACAGGTGTTCCATGGTCCGGTTGGCAAGTAACAGTAAGCCACATAAAACATCATTGTGGCAGGCTGGTAGTTGTTATGCTACCACACACATGCAACTTAGATTCCGACCTGACTGCAATTATAAATTTCACACCCTAAACTGTATTATATGATTCCTCAATATACCACATGAAATTGTGGTGAGTATGTGTTATGTGGGCTGTTGGGATCGAGAGGGGAGCGCCGGCGGCCGTCGCTACAGTACCCACGTCGCTACAGTACCACGGTACTGTTTACACGAGAGAGGGAGACCCGACGTCTAGGGCTACAGTACCGTGGGTACTGTTCACGTGAGAGAGGTGTAGAAGTGAAACTCTATGTATTGATCGATAGAGGGTGAACCCCCAGGGTACATATAGGCAGTGCCTAACCCTAACCCTAATGGGCCTTGCCCTACATGGGCCGGCCTGGGCTGGAGGCCCACACACACATACTCCAACATCCCCCCGCAGTCACAACGGGGGCGAACACACGATGAGACTGGAGACGAACAAAAGCTGGAAACGATGTCATCCCCCCGCAGTCGCAACCATGTCGCGGACGTTGTGGCTGGAGCGAAGAAGTGGAGGATAGCCCTTTTTGTGCCGAAGTAGCCGAGGTCGAGGTCGTCGTGGTCGTAGCCGAGGTAGAAGTTGCCGAGTCGAGGTGGCAGCGAAGACGGTCGAAGACGTAGTCGCAACACCGAGCTGTCATGGCCGCGGAACGATGAGCCGAGCCATGCGGCGTTAGGGGCGCCAGGCGATGGCAGCGCACCCGGATACCTCGGAGACCGCGCTCAGAGCAGGGGTGGCGGAGAAGTCGAGGTCCGCGCTCAGATCAGGGGTGGCGGAGGGGGAGAAATGGGGGTGGCGGCTTTCCTGCCCGCCCTCGTAGAAGTTCCGCGCTCAGAGCAGGGGTGGCGGGGAGGGGGGCGTTGTCCGCGGTAGACGGCGAAGGGCGTGGACTCCGGACGGAGAGCTTGCTTGACGACGACCGGCGGCGGGTGGCACAATCGCCTGGAAAGGCGGCAGCACCGGCGGGAAGGCAGACCACGAGCGGCGCCGCTGCAGCCTGGAGGGCGCAGCAGCAGCCTCGTCCTCGGTGGTGTCGATGAAGACGACGAAACGGCAGGGCGACACAAAGGAAACAAAAAGATACATAGCAGCGGCAGCGGTGGTGGTGGTGGCGGAGAGGAGGCGGCGGATCCGCGTCGGGCGGAGCCTCTGCGCTCGCGCTGGCGTCGACGCCGGCCCCTCCAGAGCAGGGGAGGGCGGATCCACGCCGGGAGGTGGCAGGGCGGGGAGGAGGTGGTGGATCCGCGCCGGCCGCAGGGAGGGGAGGAGGCGGCGGCGGATGTCATCGGCGGCGGGGACGGGGGCGGCGGATCCGCGCCGGGATGCGCCCTGGCCGCCCGCGCCGGCCCCCGCAGCCGAGGCCGGAGTGGCGGCGGCGCTGGAGGCGCGCGGATCCGCGCCGGCGGCGGCAGTGCGGGGAGGAGGCGGCGGATCCGCGCCGGCCGCAGGGAGGGGAGGAGGCGGCGGCGGATGTCATCGGCGGCGGGGACGGGGCGGCGGATCCGCGCCGGGATGCGCCCTGGCCGCCCGCGCCGGCCCCCGCAGCCGAGGCCGGAGTGGCGGCGGCGCTGGAGGCGCGCGGATCCGCGCCGGCGGCGGCAGTGCGGGGAGGAGGCGGCGGATCCGCGCCGGGCGGAGCCTCTGCGCTCGCGCCGGCGTCGACGTCGGCCCCCCAGAGCAGGGGAGGGGGCGGTGGATCCGCGGCGCGCAGAAGGCGTAGCCCACCCGCGACTGGAGCGCGGCCAGCGGGCGGCGGATCCGCGCCGGAGGCAGAGCGGCGGCGGCGGGGCGGGGGCGGTCCTCTGCTGCTTGCTGCTCCTGCTGGACTCCTTGACGCGACTACGGGCGCGGATCGAAGGGGATCGACGCCGAACCAAGGGCGCTGCCCCCGGTGGAGAGGAGGCTCTCCCCGGGGGCGCGCTGGAGGCCGGGAAGAGGTGGCGGCTGGCTCAGGGAGGAAGAGGAAACTGGCTCCGATACCATGTAGAAGTGAAACTCTATGTATTGATCGATAGAGGGTGAACCCCCAGGGTACATATAGGCAGTGCCTAACCCTAACCCTAATGGGCCTTGCCCTACATGGGCCGGCCTGGGCTGGAGGCCCACACACACATACTCCAACAAGAGGGAGAGGCCCGGCGACTAGGGCTGAGGGGCGCTGAGAACGCCGGCCGCGGGGCTTCGCCCACGGCCGGCAAGAGAGAAGGTTTTTCCTTCTAATCTCTTGCTTGATTAGATTGATACATCTCTCCTTATATAGAGAAGAAGTCTTACTTGACCCCTAAGCAAGCGACTAATTAACCCTAACGGGCTAAGGCCCAATAGGCTCTTGACTCTTCTAACAGTACGTGACTGGTTTTAGCAAATGATAGTACCTGATACAGATTACAATAGTGCCATTTTTATACACAAAAGGCAGAGAGCTCCCTTATCTTCTCTACAAACACGTGTGCAGGGACATCACATATGAATATCACTAAATGCAAAAACAAATGCACAATTAACTATTCGCTCCATTTCACAACATAAATCCACAATGGTTATGCACATAGACCAAGGAGACACCAAGTCTAATGAAAAGTGGATGAGAAATGACAACATTGTTAAGTACTCCATGTTCTACTAGTACTCAACCTTTTACAGATCATTAACTAATAAAATAAAGTAGCAGTGAACTTCTGCGGAATAACAAACCTCTATCTCAATAGTACGTTTTGTCCACTCCAAGACATTCTCGTGTTGAGCATGCAACCATTGGAGAATAAGGGGTGAAGAAAAGCAACCTACCTGTTGGATTCATGTGTCATTAATTTAGATGTAAACATGTTCTTGGAAATGCCAAGTGACATAAAGATATTCCAACAGGCCTTGTTATAAAGCCCCCCAAAAAAGGAGCAAGGGCACATTATCTAAAAAATGCTTGATGTTATTCATGGAGGTTTGTCCTAGTAATGAACAGAAACTGATGAGATGTTAAGAAAATGTTCAAATGGCAAGGTTTGTCCTTGCAACTAAAAGCATCCAGTATTTAGACACAAATGGCAGCCCAAAAGAAAACCACGAAGCAAAATTGCAAGTAAAGTGGCAAGGGACTATCCCAGAAAGGTGATATATTGAAGAAACATCAAATCATCTAAGACATCAATCAGGACACACGACAGCTTAACAGCAGAAAATGGTGTGTCACTAAAAAAAAGCAATAAAAGGATCAATTAATAGTTTGCCGGTAGTCAAAGTGCCGAACCACTCAATTCCAGAATTCCAGGTAACTTATGTAACAAAGGTTATATAGTAGTACTTAGTGCAATATCAAATCATGGAAGAGACAATATAAGATGTCTCATTCTATGGGAAACCATGATGAAGGTGAAAAGGACAGTATTTTTTTCTCGAGCTAACAGGTAAAGATTATTTTACCATTGATAAATAAATAAAACCAAGACAAAGGAGGCGCTGCATGAGTCAATTTAATAGATAAAGGACATTTCTTTTTTTTCGAATGCGCAGGAGAGCTGCGCATAAAGAACATTTCCAAACATTGAAGTACTTATCATGAATATTAAGAACATTGTGATGCCTTACCATGTATGGCTTTAAATAGTTGGAGAATGAAGACCCAACAGCTTCCCCGTACACTGTGTAAAGCTTCTGAGCTATAAAGAGCTCAAAATTATTCGATGCTGCCAGTATCTCTTTTGAGTTTTCCAAATGATCTGTCCTTTCCAAGAAAAGTTCCTAGTAGCAAATAGCAACACTAAACGTAAATACAAGATCCCCTAATAAAGATACCATAGCTGTACAAGGAGTTGAACTAACCAATTGTTTTCCATACAGCATGTGTAAGAAAATTAGAGCTACTCTTTGAGCTTCAGGATAGTACTTGTGAAGTATTGGACTGAAGTCAGTGCACTCTTTCTCTGCCACTGCCTTTAGCTCATTTGCAAGAATTGTCAATGGATGCTTAAATTCGGAATCTGAACGGCCATCTGATGAAATTAGGGCCTAATGGAGCATAATAAAATATCAAGAAGACATTACGCTGTTTATTATTTAGTTATCAAATGGAACTTTTAAAGTTAGACCCATGGATTGTTAGCTCACTTGCTTATATGCAGCATGGATGGATCTGACAATGAGTAAATGGACCAACTTCGACTCTGGTGTACTCCCTACTGGGCTCTCAATGAACTGAAAATGACCCAAAACAGATCAAAGCGCTTCAAAGGTAAAAAACTATAAAAAAATCAGAATTCAATGAACAGTAATAATGAACAGTATGCATCGTCGAATGGGCGAATAAGAGGTCAGTATCAAACACAAAGGAAGAGTAAACATATACCAAGAATATGATAGAAGGATTGAGAGACAAAAAGGAGACGTGTGTATCAAATACTAACATTGATAAAAAGACGATGATACTTACAATGAGAAACAACAATTTAGATTGTGGAATATGTTAAAAAAAACACTACACATGACATTCTGATCCAAGTGAAGTTTTTATTATTTTTAACTTCTCATGTTCTGCAAATAATTATTAGTACAAAATCAGAAGAAATTGTGTGATATTATCCATACTCGTTGAATAAAATATTTAAGGGAAGATCTAGTATTGATACCTTCCAATAAAGAATTCCAAATTCCAATGCAAAGTCGCAAACTAAAGAACAAAACTAAAGCTGTCCTAGAGAATTTTAAGTTCCTAGCTTAGGGGCAACATGGAGCTTCAATATAGTTACTTGATTTTGATGAAACACAATCATTTCTGATCGAATAGAATGTTTTATAACCATAATGATGTTTCCTCTAACGCATAGTGTCATCTTAATGGTAAGAGGGTTGAAGCCTAATGGAGAGGAGTTAGCCCCAAAATTCTAGTGTTCACTTCAGACATACTAGTACCAGAGCAAAAGCATTAAGAAATCTAACCCTTATTTCTTCAAAATTGTCCTCAGTGGAGTTTGTCACCAACAGCAAGACCAAGTTCAGTGTGGCCTCAAAGATCGAGTAGTTATTCTGTTGCAGGAAGTCAAGGAAAAAAAAAACTTTACAGTAGTACTGTGGACTTCTATGAAATATCACAAGACATCATACAACACTGATTTACATAGGTTAAGTACCATCAATGGAATTAATTAAGAAGAAACACCAACCCCTTCTTTCCAAATTGACATAAATTTTCGTTCTTACAGTTTCTTACCTATCAAGACTATCATACTATGACCCTAATTATATTCAAATCATGCAGGTCGCATTACCATACTTTTACTTTTGGTTAATTCATCACTTGCATGGACAAACCTCATACAACATATGGTCATCATGCAAACAATGAAGGATTGCCTACCTACATCAGCAACAGGCTTCTGAGTTCTGAACTTATGCTTCCATGGTAACAAGAAATTAGGTGACTGTCTATTATCCATGGAATTTTATTTGTGCTTACATTCTTCGTCCACAATGAACTTACAGAAAGAGTGTGGGTGAATATTTTGTCAAATTATGTGACAGAAAAATTAAAAGTTTAAGCCGTTAGATAAGCTAATTAGGTAATGGGCAACCGTAACGATAAGGAATAATGTAATCAGATCAAAAAGAAAAAAAATCTCGGTAAGACCTCTCCCAAGCAATTTGTTGGAATAACAATTCTGTCTACCTTGGCTAACCCTAGAAGGGTAGCTATATAGGTTCCATACATGGGCCACATGGGCCTTAGCCTCATGGGCCTAAACACATACTCCAACACCCCCCCGCAGTCTGAACTACCGACGCAGCGGAGTTCGAGGCTGAACAAGAAAGAACACACACATCCCCCCACAGACGCAACTAGCCACCGGTGATGTTGAGGCTGGAGCGAAACTCGGCGAAGGTCGAGGACGGGAGGCCCTTGGTGAAGATGTCCGCGAACTGGGAGGTCGTCGGAACATGGAGGACCCGCACCTCGCCCATGGCCACCCGATCTCGGACAAAGTGGAGGTCGATCTCCACATGCTTCGTCCGCTGGTGCTGGATGGGGTTGGTGGAGAGGTAGACCGCACTGACGTTGTCGCAGTAGATCAGTGTGCTCCGGGAGGGCGGAGTATGCAACTCAGCAAGCAGCTGCCGGAGCCAGGCGGCCTCCGCCACACCATTAGCAACGGCGCGGTACTCCGCCTCGGCGCTGGACCGGGAGACCACCGGCTGGCGCTTGGACGACCAAGACACCAGGTTACCGCCTAGGAAGACGGCGTAGCCGGAGGTGGAGCGGCGAGTGTCCGGGGACCCCGCCCAGTCAGCGTCGGTGTAGACAACGAGGTCGGTGGAGGAGGCCCGGTGGAGTAGAAGGCCGAAGTCGAGCGTGCCCCGGAGGTAGCGAAGGAGGCGCTTGAGAGCCGTGAGGTGAGGCTCCCGGGGGTCATGCATATGAAGACAGACCTGCTGCACTGCGTAGGTGATGTCCGGCCGGGTGAAGGTGAGGTACTGAAGGGCCCCAGCGAGACTCCTGTACGCAGTGGGATCAGCCACCGGGGATCCCTCAGCCTCAGACAGCTTGCCCTGAGTGTCGACCGGAGTGGAGCAGGGGTTGCAGTCAGTCATCCCAGCCCGCTCCAGGATGTCCCGAGTGTACTGCCGCTGGTGAAGGAGGAGCCCGGCAGGACGATGCTCAACAGTGACACCGAGGAAGTGGTGGAGCTCACCCAGATCCTTCATCGCGAACTCCTGCTGGAGAGCGGTAATGATCCGACGGAGAAGTGGCTCACTAGAGGCGGTGAGGACAATGTCATCAACATAGAGTAGCAAGTATGCAGTGTCAGCTCCGTGGTGGTAGACGAACAGGGATGTATCGGACTTGGCCTCTATGAACCCCAGGGTCAGCAAGAAAGCCACAAACCGGTGGTTCCACGCCCGAGGTGCCTGCTTGAGGCCGTAGAGGGACCTGTTGAGCCGGCAGACCATGTCAGGACGGGTGGAATCGACGAACCCCGCCGGCTGACTGCAGTACACCGTCTCGGTAAGAAGGCCGTGGAGGAAGGCGTTCTTGACGTCCAGCTGGTGGACGGGCCAAGACCGAGCAAGCGCCAGCGAGAGCACAGTGCGGACGGTGGCCGGCTTGACCACCGGGCTGAAGGTCTCGTCGTAGTTGACTCCAGGGCGCTGAGTGAAACCCCGGAGGACCCACCGAGCCTTGTAGCGCTCGAGAGAGCCGTCGGCCCGGCGCTTGTGGGTCCAGATCCACTTGCCGGTGACGACGTTGGAGCCTGGTGGTCGGGGCACCAACTCCCACGTCTGGTTGGCGAGCAGCGCGGCGTACTCCTCTTCCATCGCGCGGCGCCAGTGAGGGTCCAATAGGGCGTCGCGGACGGAAGAGGGTACCGGGGAGACCACCGCGTCGTCGGTCGAAGCCTCGAGGGCACGAGGCGGCAGTGTGCCAGCCGCGTGCCGTGTCACCATCGGGTGAACATGCCGCGGATGTCGGTGAAGCAGCGGCGGGTGGTAAACCGGCGGGGCACCACGAGCCGGCGGGGACTGCGGCGGTGGTGTCGGCGTCCCTGGTGGAGAAGGGACCACGAGCGGCTGCGGCCGCGGCCTGCGCTGGTACACCCGTACCGGCGCGGCGAACCTCGACGGAGGTGCCGGGGCAGGTACCGGGACGGGATCCGGCGTCGGCGACCGGCACGACCCCCCCGGGGCAGAAGCGGGGGACGAAGGCCCCGGGTCTGTACCAACTGGAGAAGACGGGGCCGCGCCGGAGGACGATGGGCCCAGACCCGCAGGGGATCCGGGACCGGTAGCCGGCGTGGAGTGCGGCGAAGCGGGTACCTGCAGGAGACCACGAAAAAGGTGGCTGGACCACCGGGTCAGTGGGAAACAGAGAGGGTGGGTCAGGTACCGGAGGTGTGGTAGTGCTGGAAAAGGGAAAGACGGACTCATCGAACACCACATGGCGCGAGATGAGAACACGTCGGGAGGTAAGGTCATAGCACCGGTACCCCTTGTGATCCGGGGAGTACCCGAGGAAGACACAGAGCGTGGATCGAGGGTCCAGCTTGTGAGAGGAAGTGGCAGCGGTGTTGGGGTAACACGCACACCCAAACACGCGGAGGTGATCGTACCGCGGCGGGGTACCGAAGAGGGCGTGGTGAGGAGTGGGAGCGGGGCAGGCCGCAGAAGGAAGGCGGTTAAGAAGGTAGGTGGAGGTGTGCAAGCCCTCAGCCCAGAAGCGAGCGGGAAGAGAGGCCTGAAAGAGAAGGGTACGCACGGTGTCGTTGGTGGTACGAATCATCCGCTCAGCCTTGCCATTCTGCGAAGAGGTGTATGGACAAGACATGCGGAGCTGAACACCGTGAGAGAGGAAGAAATCTCGGGCGGTGGAGTTATCAAACTCGCGACCATTGTCACACTGGACGGCCTTGATGGTGAGGCCGAACTGTGTGGACACCCAAGTAAAGAAGTGGAGGAGCGTGGTAAACGTATCAGACTTCGCACGGAGAGGAAAAGTCCACGAATAATGCGAAAAATCATCAACAACCACAAGATAGTACTTATAACCAGAAATACTCATAATAGGAGATGTCCATAGGTCGCAATGTATAAGATCAAAAATGCGGGCCGCATGGGAAGTAGAACTAGAAAAAGGAAGACGAACATGTCGGCTCAATTGGCACGCATGACACAGTTGCTCATCATGAGCTCGAGTACATGGAAGACCGGAGCTACGACTGAGCTGTATCAGGGCATCGCGACCAGGATGGCCGAGGCGCCGGTGCCAGGTGGTAGAGGAAATAGAAGCGACGAAGGCAGCTGACACAACGGGCGGCGAAGAAGACGAAGGAGCCGCTGGGAAGCGAAGGGTGTAAAGGGGCCCGGTGCTGTCACATCGGAGCAGAGGACGCCGGGAAGCCAAATCCTTTACAGTAAGACCAGAAGAGTCAAATTCCACACAACAAGAATTGTCAGCTGTAAAACGTCGAATAGAAAGAAGATTATGAACCATAGAAGGAGCAACAAGAACATCAGGAAGACGAAAGGAGCCATGAGCACCGGCGGTACCCACAGACGAGACAGGAATACAAGAACCATTAGCGACCATAATGGAGGAAGGAAGAGAGGAAGAGGGAGAGTGAATCGACGAAAGTATACCGGGGTCAGGAGTAGTGTGGTAGGTGGCCCCCGAATCAGCGATCCACTCGGGTCCGACCGGAGGTGTCAGGCCCATGGTGCTGAACGGGCGAGCCAGGGCCGCCTGATCCCATCCGGCGACCCCCGGTGGAGTCCACGCTGTAGCAGGGAAGGCGCCGGGTGAAGGACCAGCAGGAGGAGCGCCGGTGAGCATGGCCACCGGTGGGCGCGAGTTGGCCCCGGTGGTGTGGTAGGGCCACATGGAGATGCGCCCTGACCATGGGTGCTGGAAGGAGGGCCATGGTGCCCCCCCCCCGGTAACCCACCGGGAACCTGAGCCTGGGTGTGGCCGCCCCGGCCACCCCCGCGACCCCCACCGCGGCGACGGCGACCGCCACGACCCCCCCCCCCCCCGCCTCCGCTCGGCCCGGAGGGAGGAGGACCCAGGAGAGACGACGGCGGTGGAGCAGACGGGCGCGGTGAAGTAGCAGCCAGGGCCGTCGAGAAGGACGACGACCCCGCGGGAGTGGTGGAGACCGGCTGGAGGCCCTGCGTGAGCTCCTCCATGACGAGATCGTCGCGGACCTCCAGGAAGGTGGGGAAGGGCCGCTGGCGGGTGATCCACGTCCGGAGGTGGGCGTAGCGGTCGCTGAGCCCCCGGAGGACGTTGAGGACCAAGATGCGATCCTCCACGGGCCACCCAAGGTCCCCCAGGGAGTCGGCCATGCCCTTCATCCGGCGGCAGAACTCACCGACGGAGAGGTCACCCTGGACGAAAGTCCGGAAGCTCGCGTCGAGGCGCAGAGCCCGGGCCTCGGCGTTGCCCAGGAACTGGCCCTCAAGGGCAAGCCAAGCCCGGCGCGCGTCAGGAGAGGTGCGGACGAGGTCGTGGAGGTCGAGAGAGATCGTCCCCAGAATCCAGGAGAGGACGATGCTATCCAGACGAAGCCACGACGGGGTCTGGACGGCGGCCGAAGCGTCGAGGACGTGGTCGTCGAGGGCGTAGCGGCGAAGAGTGAGAACCACGAGGTCCCGCCAGCGGGCGTAGGAGGGTGACTCCGGCTCGAGAACGACCGGCACGAGGAGGTGAATGTTCTGGACCCCCCCGGCCTGGTAGTGAAGCTGCGCCACGAGCGGGTCAGCCGGGTCGTGCCAGAGGACAGCGGTGTGAGACACACGGCGACCCGGCGAGGCAGAGGAGTTGGCCCCAGCCGGAGAGGCGGGAGAGAGGAGCCGCTCCGCCTCGGCAATCTGGCGAGTCAGGGCGTCGGCCGCTTCGCGCTCGTGCTCCCACACGAGGGCGGCCGCCCGCACCCGGGCCTGCCCCTCCGCGGCGGCGGCACGCGCGGCGACGAGAGCAGCGGCGAGAGGAGAGGTGTCACGGACGGCGTAGGGTTGGGAGCCGGCGTAGTTGTGGGAGAGTAGTGGTGGTGTCGGGGCCGGGAAGGCCTGGGCACCGGCAGGAAGGTGGGTGCCGGTGTCCAGCCCGGCGCCGGGAAGTTGGACGGCGTCGGCGGGGCGCTCTGTCAGGGCATCAACCCCCCCATCCTCAACACCTCCTGCAGGAAGGGTTGCAGCAGGGGCCCCCCCATTCCCCCCAACCGCCGGAGCAGTGAGGGAGGAGGAGCCCGAGCCCCCTGCGGCTCCCTCAACAGCAGCGGCTGCTGTGAGGGCAGCAGCAGAGGGAGGAGAGCAGGGGAAGGGCGGCCCTCCAGAGCGTAGCCGACGGCGTGAGGATGGAGATGGGAAAGGGCAGCAGCAGGGAAATCCGGCCGGGCGGCCAGGGCGGGCAGACCCCCAGCGGCGGCGGGTGGGGTGGCGGGCAGACCCCCAGCGGCGGCTATCTGGGCCCAGCAGGAGATGGGGAGAGACGGTGGTCGCGGGCCCTGGACGTCCGCCCCCGACCCGGGCGCGGCAGGGAAATCCCGCGCGGGTGTGCGACCCGCGGCAGGGGAGATAGCGGCGGGCGCGGCCCCAGGCGGGGAGCCGCGATCTGCGCCCAGGAAGGGTGGGAGGGGGAAGGGAAGGAGAAGAGGGAGGGAAAGGAGGGGGGCCGGTCAGCCATGGCCGGCGGCGGCAGAGGGAGCAGCGCCGGCGGGTGGTGGTTGGCCGGCGGCTCAGGATAGGGAAAGAGGAGAAATTAGGCTCGATACCATGTTGGAATAACAATTCTGTCTACCTTGGCTAACCCTAGAAGGGTAGCTATATAGGTTCCATACATGGGCCACATGGGCCTTAGCCTCATGGGCCTAAACACATACTCCAACACAATTGACAGAAAGGTAGAAGATTCTCTTCTGCAGGGTGGAGAAAAGGCTACGAACCCCGGCTACTCAGGACGTGCCACTAACGGCGAGAACGCGCCTGCATCCGCGTATCATGCTACAAGCGTTAATGGCCCACATATTTCACTGAAAATAGCACAAGGAGTGGCCTTTTTTGTGAGAACAGGGATTTGAGCTCCCGACCTGTAGGTTGCACTTCTGCTTCCCTACCAATGCGCTAGGCGCACGTTTTCGATGTAATCAGAGAGATAAAATTTGTTAACAAATGTCCTTAATCAGCATGCTAAAACAGGAAGGCACATCCATAAATTAGTCGAAGATGTACCGGAAGAATCCGTCTGCTGAAAAACATACAGTTGTAAACAAGGGACGTCAACTAACCTTACTAAAGTATGCATGATAATTGTCTAGCTGTCTGCGGCACCAAACATTTATTTTGAGTAGGACACTGTCAACCAAACTTAGAACCCTGTTGCCACTACAGGCATCCACAGAACAAATAAAGCTGTTTGTATATAACTCTATTTCTTTAACGTCGTGGTGCACTTGAAGTTTCTGTATCTGAAGGCTTGCATGTTTCAGTAGAAGAATCTCCCCAGTTTGAGAAAACTGAATGGAAGGAAAACAATTATATGAGTATGGCATGGGTACAAACAAGGTAACACTAATAAAACGGTCAGGTATCAATAAGGTTGCTTCAATTAATGGACAAAAGAAGTTTTCCCTGCCTCTAAACAGAGTAAAGGAAATCAATTTATTATGGTTCAAAAGACAATTAATTCACCATAGAGCAGCTCCTTCTATTCGATAGAAAGCATCGTTGTACCACAATGTCTGTTCATTCTAAATGTCAACAAGTTAGCTCCTATTGCCTACAAACATACTAGGTGCTCTTGCAACAAAGGAAATGCAGAGACATGATAGATGAGCCACAAATGCATAATTCGCTAGTTCATGCTATCAATAAGGGGCAACGGATGCTATCCGAAAAGGAGAGGGCAAACTATAGCAGTAAAAAGACCTTCTGGAAAAGCACCCAAGCATAGAAGATGTGGTGCAACTTCTCAGTAACGCCCAATATAGGCCAGGTCAGCTTTGCTGTTTCCAGTATCTCATCAGCCTCCTGGTAGTAAAATAAGATAGCACATTCAGGAACTCAGGATGGAACACTGCTGTCCACGAACAAATCAGCTATGTGGTAGCAGGGTATGATCTTTTTTAAGCAGGCCATAGAGGATATAATGATATATACTGAGTAAGAAAAAAAAAACAAACCTCTACAAGTTGCCCATCTTCAAGAACATCAAACACACTGCAAAGTAACTTCTCATATAGCCTAAAATTAAAATGATAGTTATGGGTCCAATGGTAGGTCTCATCTTTAATGTCGAACTTCTTTGTCAGCGCACAAAGTTTTGTGTTGTATCTTTCAATGATAGTCAAGACCTCAACACGGCCCTCAGGAACACTTACAACCCAGTCCTGGAATAGTTAACGATGCATATATACAATGAAATCAATACTGTGAATCAGTCTGTTGCGAAGAGAAAGATGAAACGGTTGTTTATTTCTGAGATAGATACTAGTATCATTGCTAGTGCTTGCCTCTGTACTTTTTAGCTTAGAGAGAACTATCCGTAGTGTCTTGCTCATATCATACTCAAGGGATGCTGAGAAGAGAAGTAATTCTTCAAGAACATTCGCCTGGATAGCAGAATCAGAGACAATAGTAAGACAGACACCCATACTGGCATACTGCAGATAGAAACGATTATAAGTGCTTGCCTGTCTTTTCTGCCATTGCCCACGCAATCTTTCTGTTGGAAAATCAAGTTTGCCAACAGAACTTAAGAGCTGTAGTGATATACGGGGCACATCAAGTGTTTCTTTCGCTGTCTTCAAACTAATATGTCTTAAAGCTCGTTTAGTCAGTGCGTCCATAGATTCTGAAATCTGGAAGAATTTTGCCTAATGAGTCCTGTCTAGAATATTTCGTAGCCTAGTAGTGAAGATATTACTCAAGAAGTAAATTCAAAATGACCGTTGAATAAAAAGGAGGCAAAAAAACTTCTAATCTCTAGAGTCTCGAGGACAGCATAGAAAATGTTACTTTAAATTTTTTTAAACGGACTGATGAAAGAGAGAGTGGAAACTAGAAAGGTTCCTCTGATATATTAGCTAAGAACTTTGATTCCTAAGATCATAACAGACTCTTGCACTCAGCAATAAAATGAAATGAGGGAACCAAAAATCGTTAATATCTGGCATTCATGTGAACAATGAAGAATATTGACAAGCTAGGCATCATTGCCATCTATTTTAGACAAACATACAGTGAATACCCAAATTTGTTTCTTAAACTAACATGAAAAATGACCAATTTGTGAACAAGACCTTGCCTCCATTTGTACTCGGATCAAATCAAGAATGTGGGCAAAGCCATCTTCCACCTGAGGTGATGGATTTGATCCTTCAGTCTTAGTTCTTCGACCCTTCAAGAATTTGTGCTTCTTTTCTCTTTTTTCTTCAGAGAAGTGTACTTTTCCACTGTTGGAAATGTATTGGTAAGGAAGCTGAGTTAGAATTGTAAATGTATACTTCAGATATGAAGACACACCATGCAGTTAACGCAAACAACCAGGTAGACATGTTTTGTAGAAAATTACCTGACAAATAGAGAAGCAAGAAGGACCTCATAAGCTGTTTCTCTTATATCATCATCAGACAGATCTTGAGTTAAAAAGAAAGAATATAATTAGCTCTAGAAAACAAATTAGGTTATCCCCACATGCTTCATCTTCTTAAAACAGGGTAGAAACTGGAAAACATAACAAGTAATCTATATGCTATCATGTATTCCTATATCTATGATTCTGGGTATCAATATCCAAAGAATAAGAGCATAACAAATGAAGCATGTACAACTTTCTACCTGTGGTTAGCCTAGGCAAACCTAGAGAAAGAATATCCACTTTCTTTACTTGCTGAGGAGAAATATCTGCCAAATTATCATCATTCGTGCCATATCCTATTCCTGAGGTATTAATAGCATCTCTGAAGAAATCTCTTGGTTCAGTTGGTTGTCCTGCTGAACTTGAGTTGTCTTGTACAGGTGCCTGTGGCCCAATGCTAGGTGCCGCTTCCTTTGGAGGGGAATCAGATGGCCGTGGCCTCGAAAGAAGAAAATAAGAGTTCCCTGATGGCGACCCAATCTGGACGCAAAATTGCAACAATCACAGAAAGGGAAATTGAAGCAGTACATTATGGTTTTGACCCTTGCTTAACTTTCAGAGTCCAAATGAACCTCATGCCAAGGTGCAAACATATATTATCTCCCATGAAGGTTATGGTGGATGAGAATAATTAATTATGTTCAGATAAACCTCTACAGTTATTATAATACTCCACAGAAAATGTATGTAACAATAGAGCACTCAGTTGTTGGTCGATACCAGAAGACAAAACTCGTTATGCCAAATTATGCACATGTAACTATGGAGGACGAATGGAACACTCAATCGAATCAGTGATCTTCACTTTAACACTAGGCTTTTAAAGTCCAAAGAATGGAAGGAATTGAGAAACAGTAGGATTGAGGAGGTTTAAGCATTAAGTAGGTAACGGTAAGATATGACTACATAGCCATTTCATTATAACTTTTGAGTACAACTCAGGATCCAATGGTTTGTTCGAGAAAGAAAGTATCCAATGGTTGGATCATTAGATGGAAGGCTCACAAATGTATCGGGATGGTTTAGATGCATTGTTGTACTTGACTTGTACTAAAGCAGTCACATTAGAAGTGTTTCTCTTACATAAAATTGACAGATACCCTAATTAAATTGCGATACTGAATCTGTAATAACCTTGATGGTTTTAAAGATCAAGACTAATCAAATGTGATTAAGAAAATACTGGAGAAGCATGCCGCTTACAGTTGATGAAATTCATGCATAGTGGCATATTAGCATAAGAACCGTGCAGCTTTGTTGTAATGAATTCTCAACTGCCTATTGCAGTAATTATATTGAATTCAATTAGGTTCAAAAAAATTATATTGAATTCAATTGCATAACTACGAGACAGCTAATCAGTCACAAAATTTTAGAATTCAAAGTTTTATGTAAAACTCGAAAAATCCAACAATATATAGCCCCAATCCTACCAACCGTTCATAGACACTTGTTGTCAAAGAAGACGACTTATTTCGGGATCAATAATAACAAACCAACAAGCAGCAATGAAGATCAGCTCAAGCCGAAATGGCAAGGAAATTCGATGATGAGATCGCCTCATACCATGATAGGGTACCTCCTTTCGTCGAAGTACCTCCTCGTGGCTTCCGAAGCATTAAAATGGGCGCCTGAATTGATCAGAACCCGAACCATCAGGTGAATAAATAAACTCGCCGATCAAACACACAAGACCAAGGTTCGCGCGGGGGCACGGAGGGGGTTCTGCCTGCCTTACCGGAGGCGACGCACTCGAGCGCGTAGTCGGCGCTGACGGCGTCGAGGTCGACGCGGGAGAGATCGAGGGCGCGGCCGCCCCCGCCGCCGGCGGAGAGGAGGAAGCCGAGGAGCCTGCGCCGGTCGCGGCGGTACACCTCCAGCATCGACGCCGCGTCCATGGCCCACCGCGCGCAGGTGCTCGTCGAGGCCGAGGGTTTGGGCGCGGGACTAGGACTCCTGGCTGGCTCTCAGGGGAGGCGGAGAGGACTGAGGAGACTGGCCCTGCGACTGTGACTGCGACTCTGCGAGTGCGGGGTGCGCGCAAATCAGCCGAGGGACAGGGACAGGGGCTTTGGTGCGGTGAACAAAGAGACGGGAAGAAGCAGACCGCGTCGGGGCCCGCGACGGCAAAACTGGACGATGCGTATCCAGGACGGTCCGCCTTCCTCCTTTCGAAATTCGTTTTCCTCCGGCGGGCGCTCAAATTTTTGTCACTTTGGCTGTGTTTAGATCCATCGAAAAGTGCACTATGCAAAATAAGATTCCCCGTCACATCAAACTTGCGATACATATATGGAGTACTAAATGTGGATAAAATCAAAAACTAATTGCACAGTTTGGTTGTACTTTGCGAAACGAACGTTTTGAGCCTAATTAGTCAATATTTGGACAATTTTTACCAAATACAAACAAAATGCTACAGTGTATTTTGGCACTCCAAAATTCGGATCTAAACACAGCCTTTGGCATGTTTAGTTGGCTCTAAAATTTAAAAAGTTTTCAAGATTTCATGTCACATCGCATATGTCGGCATATGTATAGAGTATTAAATGTATGTAAAAAATAACTAATTACACGGTTTGTCTGTAAATGTCGAGACGAATCTTTTGAGCCTAATTAATTCATGATTGGACAAAGTTTATCAAATACAAACGAAAAATGCTACAGTATTTTTTTTAAAACAAAATTTGCCATCTAAACATGGCCTTTGAGGCTTCGTTTGGCACTAACGGACCAGAGCTCACGTGGTACACTACTCACGTGGGGATTGGGTGATTCCCTACTCTCCACCCGATCCCCACCCACACTTTGTCCTCTAATCGTTTGAATTTTATTGGTCATTTGGATGCAGGATGATTAATGCTGGATTGGCTCATTGCACTGAACCGAACCGTGGGAGACCGGATTAGATAGAGAAGCCTAAAATTCACAAAAATCAGGAAACAATCTCTAAAATTCAAGAAAATACTAGTAAACTCCATCTCTAAAATTCAAAAAAAATAGTATAAATGAGCAACATAAACCATTTTTCTTTTGTAAAATTCAGAAAATAAATGTATGGCTAGGTGCCATGACATAGCCTTGTGTGGTCAGTGGCAACATAAGAAGCAACATAAGTGACGAGGCTTTCATCTAAAGACGCAAGATGAATTGTATCATATTCATGACAACAGATTCAACACAGAAAATTAATTACACAGTAGTATTCTCATGGCAAAAATAAATATTCAGCTTTGTGGGGCTTGAAACGAACTCAACCAGATTAGCTATGTTTTTTCATAGGTAAATGTTGCAGGATGCCTTTCATAACTCCACCTCCTCATAGACCTGTTGAAAGCAAACATCAAAGGCTAATGTATTAACACTCGTTGTTTGTAGCCCAGTCGATATAAAGCACAAACTATAATAATAATAATAAAAGATAAAAGCACAAACTAACATTACAATGAACATGCAATCAAATCATGACTCCTTGCCACCTTGTAAAATAATTTTTTGAGTCGATCCATAGTACTAGTGAATTCAGGAACATGGAGTTGAATCAGAAGTATAGCAGCGTTTGCACATTAGGGACCGTCAATAAATAAAACTATTAAAATATGCCAACGAAAACCTCAATCGACACGATCTAGCGCGGTAACTCAGCCTGCAAGCTAGTTCAGTAAATTGTATAATTTAAAGCTCTGTAGCACCATATGTCCACACTAATATTTAGTAATTATAATTCCGAAGCTCTATACTTGCTAACAGTTTGATCATGTGGGACATTAGTCATTAGTGGCCAATCAAAATGGCAAACAATCTAATAGGAGACCTTCAGATTTACCAATCATCGTAGAAAGCCAGAGCTGAACATATCAACAGTCATCACTTCATTTTCATCAGGTATCAGCAAACACCTATCTAACAGCCTGTGTACACACCTAGGCTGTGTTTAGTTGCCCTGAAAAGTCTGAAAAGTGTACTGTAGCATGTTTGGCTTTATTTGGCAAATAGTGTCCAATCACGGACTACTTTGGTTCAAAAGATTCGCCTCGCGATTTTGCACCTAACTGTGAAATTAGTTATTTTTTATCTATATTTAATGCTCCATACATGTGTCCAAGCATTCAATGTGATGGCAAATTTTGGAAAAAAAAATTTGGAACTAAACACAGCCCTAATATAAAGGTTGCTTTCATACAATTCACATATTGCAACATAAAGAGAACTAGTACTTAAATACTCCTATTTAGTTAGCGCGCAATATGCAGGCAGCATAGGTAAGACAACCCTTTTTGATGTGCTAGAACAATTCAGCTATGTGCAGATTTGATGAGATTTCAGAGATGTACTAGTCAAATAAGAGAAAGGGAAATATGAACTAGGTAACAAATGCTCATCTCTAAGATAGGTTGCAATGGCTCTGAAGATGTTGGGCTCCATACGAAAGGCAACACAACAATCTTTCACATGTCCATTGAATACTTCTTCAAGACGCTTCTTTCCAGGCAACATTGATATATGCCTAGGTATTTTTGTGGGGGCTCCTTTGTACTACCCAATAGATGTAGAGCAGATAGAAGGAAAAACATAATCTCATCATCATCCCTTCTTTTCTTAGCTAGAGCATCCATAACTGATACAATGAGAAAAGTAATTAGACACACATAGCTACTCAAGCCCATCATCGGTAAGAAGTTGTAACCTCAAATCAACATATTGTAGCAACAACTCATCATCTATAATATAATATTGTATAATGAGAATGTTCGAGGTGTGTATTGCAGCCACTTGTAAACAAGATTACAGGCACAAAATTATAGGCATGCAACACTGTTACAAAATATAGCTATCTTGAACCCATTTTTTATAAAGTCCTAAACACTGTTACAAAATAGCAGTTGAGCTGCTGCTCAAACCTTTCAATAATGAACTTAACAGCTCTGAGATACTAAATTTGCACCGCTTTTCATCACAAATTCCAGGCTTATGTAAGAACTGTAAATCAGTAACTAGACCATACAGTAGAACAAGGCTTTGAACTGCACCTGTGTGCGGTGTTGACTGTGACATATTTTCAACACACATGGCATGGACGTAAAGCACAGATCCTCACTAGTAGTAAGAAAATTTCAAAGAGCTACTGCAACAGGCACAACAGTTTGATGCATAGTTGCTCTAAGAGATATATTAACTAACAAGTCATTGTGTCTATATATTCTTTGCTCTAAGAGAGATGCACTAGTTGCTAGCTACTTGCTGCAGGTGTTTGCCTGCTTGCCTGGATGAATGAAATAAAATCGTGCTGATGGTTATTAGCACCAGTAGTTGATTCATGCACTTTGCCCACACTAGGTAACTTGATGGAAACTCATTTTGGAAGGCACATGCTGAAGGCAAACAAAAATTATTTGCTTGGCTTTTGGTTCAGACCAGCAGACAAACTTGCAGCTAGGAATGTATCTGTGATCTAAGTGCTTGCTGTGTGATCAGGATATTGGTTTTGATTTTTTTGTATTAATCGTGAACAGATCAAGCACATCCATATATCAGCAATCTCATTACATAACAGTATATTTCCTTGTGCAAACTTTACTTAATATTTGAAGTTCGGTTTTGCAGATGAGGGCTCTACAAAGTATTAGTCATCAATATTACCTTTGTTGTTTTTTACATATCATTAGTGATCAATTAATCGTCCCAGAACAATGCCTATCAAAGTGACACCTTACACCCTTTACTGGCAAAAATATTTCGAGTGTTTCTACATCAGAGCTATTCTAATGTTGGCATAAGTGCTTAAGGTATTTACCTAAGAACAGACAACATAGTACAATGTATGCTCAAATCATCTGCAACATTGATGAGAGAGCTATATGAATGCTCTGTCAGCCTGAAGAACATATATGGATCTGTGTACCTACAATATGTATTGCTCTAAGAAAAAATATTACACGTAGACTGCAGATAGAACAAGCTAGCAATAAGCATCTAAGACAAGCACATGCAAGTAAAAAGATCAATCATCATCAACACATATCCACGGGGCTGGCGGGTAAATTTTCCGAGAAGCAAACTATCATCGACGGGCTGAATCAAACAACAGAGAGCGGAGAGGGAGGGAGATCCGGCCAGACCTTGAAAAGATAGCACCTCAGATCCAGAAATTGGAGAAGGCAGCACCTCACAATCTCGGAGACCCCAGGATATAGCCACCGTCTCGATCTGACTCCAACCCTAGCAAGAAAAGAGATGAGGAAAACGGAAAATGGGAAGGGATTGGAAGGAGGAGATGGGGGACGTGAGCTGGTGGAGGCGCACCTGATCCACCGGCCGCCGCCGACCTCTGTTGCCGATGGGAGCGGAGGGAGGAGCATCGGCGTCGACGTCGCTTTCTGTGAGCGGAGCGACGCGAGACCGACGCGGACTCACGCGGAGACGAAGCATGAGTCATTCCCGGCCATGAGTGGAGATGCGCGAGACCCACGCGGTTTGAGGGGGATTGAGTTGGATTCGCTCCCATCCACGTCTTCCCAAATGCGAATTTTGCACTCACGTGGGTTGCCCTCCCGACGTGGATAGGATCCCACCATGGCGGGGTTTGGCCCCCAATCCACGTCAATCCCGCCCTATCCAAACGAAGCCTGACAGGGTAGGATTGGCGAACGGCGAGTGCACATGAGCAGGCGCGGCGCGAGTGCGCGACGCGCAGTCCGCGATGTTCCCGACTTCGAGGTGCGTCCGTGTGAAAGGGGCAGAGGGTGATTTGAGTCGTCCTAGTCCGGCAGTCCTACCCTGGCCATTTTTGGGCATTGAAAGTTGTTGGGTCAGCCACCACCGTGGCACTTGGCACGACAATACCAAAACATCTACATTCCGTCTCGAGTTTTAAAAATTTTGGATCTGTTTGGTTCCTTGAAATTTGCCTGTCTTTGCCACAATGTAGAGACTAGTGATATAGGACACTGATAAATTAAAAGCATCTAATAAGCCAACCGTGCAAGCGGTAGAGGGAAGAGAGAGGAAGAGGCAAGAGAGAACAAATAGTATCTATATATACTATAAAGATAAACCCTACTAAGCTAATTATCTTGAACCTCTTTGCGCCACGTCATTCACTTATCCTTTGTAATTAACATAAACCCCACTAAGCTATTATCTTGAACCTCCTTGCACCATGTCATCCACTTATCCCTTTCAATTAATACCGGCTGATCATGTGCATGCATGCGTAGTACTTCCAAGTTCATGCACACAATATAGTAGTAGATATATTTAGTTGTCTACGTAGAATGCTAAAATATAGATTCCTCCATCATACCCGCGGCAACGCGCGGGAATCCTCCTAGTTTCTTTATTTTTTATGTTTTTTTTTTGCTATGGACTATTGTATAGATGACTCCCATGATAATTCAAGCGTGTAGAGAATATTTTAGTCTTTATGGACTACTCCCTATATCCCATAAAAAGAGTCGTTATGGGACTCATGTTGGTCGAACTTTTTTAAGTTTGACTACGTTGATATAAAATATTATCAACATTTGTATCTCAAAATAAGTTTATTATTGAAATATATCCAACGATCTATCTAATGATACTAATTATGTGACATAAATGTTAATATTTTCTTATATATATTTGGTTAAAGTTAAATATATTTGGCTTGTCGAGAAGCGAGAGTGACATTTTTATAGGACATAGGGAGTACTCTACTGCTGCATTTTGATTACTCTAAGGCCATGCCCAATGCGCCGGCATGAGTAGGCTCAGACACCACACGAAGGAAACAAGCAAAAGGTGGCTTAACAATCAGTCAGAGCCTCTCAACACAAGCGTATGCAATCATTAGATCCATAAAAAAGTAAGGGCGCGTTTAGTTCCGAAAATTTTTGGCTTTTGGCTACTGTAGCACTTTCGTTTGTATTTGGCAAAAATTATCCAATTATGGACTATTTAGGCTTAAAAGATTCGTCTCGCCAATTACAGGCAAACTGTGCAATTAGTTATTTTTTTTACCTACATTTAATGCTCCATGCATGTGTCGCAAGATTTGATGTGACGGGAAATCTTGAAAATTTTTTGTTTTTGGGTGGGATGTAAACAGGCCCTAATGTTCCATGTGTGCAAGAGTGAATTGAAACCACCACCCCATAAATATAGACTGGATTCTTCACTTGATGTGACATTGTTTTTTAGAGCTAAAAGGCTATAGGTGTTGCAGATTCCCCCCCCCCCCCCCCCTTCCCTCTGCTCCAAGCATCCGCTCCCTAGCCACAATGCATTCTCTATGAATTACTTCATGTTTGCATCAGATAAAGCCAACGGCGCTTCTGCATACCACTTTAAGACTCTGCAAGCCTACTACTCTCCGTGACTTGGACACTTAACATAGACATGGAGGTTGTGACAATAATCCATGGTGGTGCGTTAAAAAAGTCATCATATTGTCTTGCATAGGCGCTCGTGGCCTCGTTAGAAAAGGCATTGGTTTGGACCAAAAAAGACACGAAGCACGTAGAAACATCTGTGGCATTTGACTGATGGATTTATAAAATTAATGGCTTTAGAGCAACATTTGGAGAGAAGTAATGGTGGGCTCAAGATGTAAAAAAAGTACTTGTGGCTTGGGCTATGAAAATCGGAGGCTCTATCCATCTAGATTCTAGAGCTACCGTGTGGAGTACTTTTTGTTAAGACCAACATTTTTGGTAATCAGCATTGGCCGTGCTCTAACAGCGTTAGAGCATGTTTAATGCATAGAACTAATAGTTAGTAACACCTTTGTCCTTTAACATTCACCTATCCATCTATCAGGTATCAGCGTACATGATAGACAAAATCATGGATGCATCAACATTTTAGCTTCTTGATCCAAACAACCATCTAGTAGGTAGTCAGTTATAGTTATTTGCCTAATACTCCTTCCATTTCAAATTAGAAGACTATCTTCTCAGATATATTGATTTTTTACTATATATCTAGATAAATATCTAAGTACATAGTAAAAACTATATATTTAATTTCAAAAAAAACTATATATTTAAAAAACAAAACGTTTTATAATTTGAAATTTTGAAATAGAGGGAGTATTAGCTGTAAACTGTTAGCCAGCTTACTTTTAGCGTAGTCAGCTTACTGTTAGCTGCCAGTGAATCCAGCCAAGATTCACTCTGCAGTTCTGACAGTGCCCTACCGCTCTGAGATCCACCGATGATGCCTAGCTCGGTGAAAATGCGGTGCCATTGTGCCAAACGGTGAGATGCGCACCGTTTAGATGCCAAAAAAATTGCCAAAATTTTCAGATTCCCCGTCACATCAAATCTTTGAACGCATGCATGAAGCATTAAATATAGATAAAAAATAAAACTAATTACACAGTTTAGACGAAATGGACGAGACAAATCTTTTAAGCCTAATTAGACTATGATTGAACAATATTTGCCAAATAACAACGAAACTGCTAAAATTTTTTGTCAACTAAACAGCCTCATGGTTCGGTTCCGAAGCGCTGTACGAAAAAGTACACTGCAAGAGAAACAGCAAACGCTACTCTGCGATGCAAATGACGTCACCGTACAGACTACAGAACCGGAGCATCCATCGTCCATTGGATTAATAATGGCCAAAATCGGAAATTTCTTGTCAGAAGAAACCATGGAAGACAAATTGCCATCATTAACAAAGCAGGAAAACGCCTAAATCACTCAAAAGAAAGTTACAGTGTAACTAATCATATATTCCTGACAGTAAATACAGATGCACACCCAACTATTTATTATTAACTTAGGAGCCGTTCGGCTGGAATTATAAGCCGGCTGAAAAACACTGTTGGCTGATTTTTTTGTGAGAGAAAAATACTGTTCCGGCTGAAAAAACAAGCTGAATAAGACGGATTATAAGCCAGATGAACAGGGCCTTATACAGCATATGGACAGCACATTAAGTAACTTTAATACATAATATGACTCTATCAGCACATTTTGATACAAAAATTTACACTGATCAAGACCCTGGAGTTACATTAGCAATGGCACAGGCACGAAGTTGAAACAGATTGGCATTGTCAAGCGGACTGCATTCATACTTCTTCACTTCCACTGCTACTGCTGCTTTTCCGAATGTTGTACTTGCACAGGGGGCATGTTGCATTGATGTGAAGCCACTTATCGATACAAGTGCAGTGGAAATGGTGCCCACAGGGGAGTTCGCGCAACTCTGCACCGTCATCGTACGCCGATAGGCAAATACAACACTCCTGGACAGATAAAGAGAGCATAGATTACATAAAACATTAATACACGCACAGTATATATTGAACAGAATGATTTGTGCATCTTTCTGCTCTAACATAGGTTGGCAGCACTGTAATAGATAGTTCACTGAAAACAAAACCAATTTAGTGGGATTGCATAAAAATGATGACAGAATATCAGTCTTTACGTGTTAACACGGCAGTTCCCAGAACATATATCAGTACAACAAATAAATGGTACAATACATTGGAATCTTTGGGATGTAGGCCAAATAAGGTTACACATGGCCAGTATAGTTATCAGAAATTTAGAACCAGCAGGTCCATCCACCAAAGACAGTAATGTTCAATGGAGACATGTCAATTAAATGAATTAATCATGGCTCCACGCCACCCCACTCAATAGACTTATAGACAGCACACATCAGTCATTATGAATGAGAAATATAATGCACGCTCGTGAAAACTAGAGTTCAAAAGATGTTCAGTGGTAGCAACTCAAGCATCAAGATGGCTAAAGCTATGTAACATCTATGTTAAAAAATCCAAGCATTAGAACTTACTGCATCTTCAGCTGCAAGCACTTTCTCAATAGGTTGATTGGTGCCACACTCTGTCATTATTCCACCAAAAGGACCCATGGGGTCAACATCTTGCTTTTCAGGCTCATCGGTCCGCCGAAATTTGTATCTTGGGATTTGACGAATGTCATCTTCAGATGCTCCTTCCTGTATTCAGTGAGATTATGTAGAAGGTTATCTAATCAAGAATGACATGTCAACTTCACCATTTGAGTTATATATGATACATTACACAAGACTTGAAAAGCCATACCTGATCAGATACTGCATAGAGAATTGCTATGATACAAGGGAGGCAACAACAGACAGCAATACCAATGATACAAGCCAGAGCAACGCAGAATACAACAAAAAACACATCAAATGCCAGAAAGACTATGCAAAGCCTGCAAAGTAAGTCATAGCGGAAAAATGCTTACGTTATAACAAATAAGATGAGAACACTACCCAAAAAATATTATTTATAAATTAAGAAACATAGGTACCAGTAAAGTTGAGGTGCATCCCGGATAACCTCTTCACCCCCAGCAGATATCCAATAAAATCCAATTATCCACCATATGAAGGAGAACATTGTATTAGCAGACTCCAAGTGCTTTGCAATACTGCCAGATTAAACCAGTAATAACATCACCAGGTTAAAGAAATACTGAAGTTATTACATGTCCAAAAAGACCATTTGATGCAAAAGAAAGGGAACAAAGGTGGATTTCAAGCTGCCATGAGAATAACAGTAGCTATCATGGAGCAAGGATGCGCATCAAACATGATATATAGAAACCAGTTACTAGGATAAAGAATACAAGAGAGGCGCAAATGAGAAAACAGAAAGCCCCAGTTGACTATAATGTTTACAGCGACACATAATCGAGACAGCTCCTGTGTAATACATTCTTTTTGGAACAAACAACAACCCTGATACCCGATGCCATTTATGTAGACAAAAAAAAAAGCTACATTGTAGTGTGTCTGCAACTAGAACCAGCATATGTGGCAGTCATACTATAGAAGTATGATTTCTGTTCTGAGAAGCCAATAAAGCATGCTTCTCATTGTGGTATGAGATATGACTAAGAAGCATGAGAAGCATGAATTATTGGGTATAATCATGAGTCATAACTAGAGAAAATTTAAAAATTTGATGGCCTGTGCTAAAGGATTGAAGCAAAGAAAGATAGGTATGAAGTTGGTCAAGATCACACATCATAAAAATAGCAATCAACTCCACAAGACTGAAAGATGTCACTTACTACGTATCAAGCACTTGAGGCTGCTTTCATCATTTACTTGGCCTCTCCAAACAGAAATCATATAGGACGCGTTGCATCTCTTAGCTGAGTATCTTCTACATTTTTTATTTTTTCAGAACAGAAATCCAAAAAATGGAGTTCCTTAGTCCATTCAGTACGATTTATTGACCATATTAAAATTAAAATCCATACCATATTAAAATTAAAATCCATACCAAATAGACTATGCCTAGGGATGCAAGCGGGGCTGTCTGTGAATCCACACATAGGCTTAATTTTTGTGGGTTCCGCTTGCATCCCTAACTATGCCTCATAATTCTATGGAACACTGCAACACAGCATTGATATGTAACAATAAGACAACAGTGTTGAATCCTTGCTTTCGTTTCAGACTCAAAATTCAGGATAGAACTTACATACACATTTTTCAACTGTATATAAGAATCTTGGGCCTCTTTAGTTCCCAGTATCCTTGCCTTGACTCATTACCTACTCACTACTCAGTGCCGAATCATTGAGTCAAAATGCTCTACTTTATTACTGATTATTGTATCTTACAATCGTAGCACCATACGAACGAGAAACAGCTGACTCAAACTGCAATAGAACCCAATTAAAAGAGAAGGGCAGGGTGAAACTAGGCACATAATACTGAATTTCAATTCAATACTTTTATCTGCTTTGTTTATTTCAATACTTTTATCTGCTTCGTTTGCCCATGCATCAGGGATATTGCAATGTCCAGGTTGATCACAAATGCAATTGTCCAATTTACTCCATTCAGTTAAGCTATAACTAAGATAAGCACACTGAATATTTCACTAGAAGCTACACTACCAACCGCCTGTATTGGTCCACTTAAGTTGGGATAAGAATAATACGATACATGGATATTACCGTACATGTACTGTGCATAAACAGCTTTAGAGATCCTTCCGAGCAGATCCATCAAGTTACCTGGCGTAATCGGTGCGGCGACCATGGCGATCGAGCTCTCTGTCATCCTCATCACTGGAAGAGGACGATCCGTCGCTGCCCCTTTCCTCGTCAGCGGGCGCTGCGCCGGCGCCCCCGCGCTGGCCGTGGCGCATCCGGTACTCGATTGCGACGCAGACCATGTGTACGACGCACTGCAGGGCGTAGCCGGCAACCCAGGTCCGGAGCGGCATGGGCGAGTCCTCGTCGCGGCTTAACACGAGCACGACCGCAGCGACGGTGATGAAGGCGAGGTTCCAGAGCAGGTCGAGCGCCACGACGGGACGGGAGTAGGCCCAATCAGCCTGCCGCTCCTCGAGGTGCTCTGCGGCTGCCTCCCGCACCAGCACCGAGGGCTCCCGCATGGCCCGCCGCCCGCCGCGGCGCAGCAGCCGCGCCGCGCCGCGGAGGGAGGGCCGGCGGAGCGCTCCGCCTCGGCGACGGCTCTCGCCGCCGGAGGCACCGCCCAGCAGCGGCGCGGAATCGAGGGGCGCGTCGGCACGGGGGCTCGGAGAGCGGGGCGTCGCCATCGAGGGGAACCCCGTGAGAGATCAGGAGGAAGGAAATGGTCTGTTCTGCCGGAGAACGGAACTGGGACGGGTTTGGGGGACTCTGGAGTCTTTTCTCTAGCTTTCTCTCTCTTTTTTTTCTAATTTTATTTAGACTGTGTTTAGTTCCCATGCAATGTAAAATATAAAATATCAACTACTTTGGAACGATGAAATATAAAATGTCAAAATTTTCATGAGGTGGGTGAGGGCTTTTTAACTTTTTTTTTGGCCTCTTGAGACCACAATCCAAAATGAAGAATGAATACCTTTTTCCCAAAAATTTTACATGGTGTTTAGTTTCATTCTGTAAAATGATGGGCTAAAACCTAAATTTTTTGGGTGAAATAAGGAACTAAACACACCCTTAATATACAAAACTCAAAATTAGACCATTACAAAAAAAAGATAATTTTGTTCTATTTGAACCCAAGAATTTATATCTCTTATATAAAGCTAAATCACACTGCAAGTTTATCTCAACATGCAAGACATCACATCATTTCTCAATACCTATCTACATCACCGCCCAATAATAGCCATGTCATTCACTAATTTTCAATCTCTTAATGCAAGCTGATCAGACCATCTCCACTGAGCGCAATTTAATTTTAATATATAAGAAATGTAGAGGGCATTCACATATTACTATTTGTTTTACCGTTCCATCGTCTTATAATTCGATCTATTTCTGTTAGTTTTTTATTGGATTCTTTCATTGTTCACACCATTTTCACTAAGCACAATTTAATTTCAATCTATAAGAATTATAGAGAGCATTCATATATTGTTATTTGTTCTGCCATCCCGTAAGAACGTATAGGTTTAATTTATACATGTATCAATTTTATTTCTAAGAAAGTTCTGCAGCGACGCGTGGGATATCCTTCTGGTTTTACTAAATCATGCAAGAATTTCACAAAAAATAGTTTAATTTTATAGAAAAAAAATATAAGAATAAAAACAATCATGTTCAAACTGGACCGCAGGTAGCGTTTGGTTTGGAATAGAGCGTTAGGTGACGTTTGATTTGGGACGGAACACGGGTGAGGTGGTCTTTGGTTTGTAACGAAACACGGATGAAGTGGCATATGCCACATCGTTCTAGTGTAGCACTCCCTCCTTTGACTAAATATATATTAAAAAATATTAATATTTATAGTACATAATTAGTATCATTAAAAAGATATTTGAATCTAATTTTTTAATAAATTTATTTGGAAATACAAATGTTGCACGTATTTTTTATAAATCGAGTCAAATTTGTGGCATGCACACCAACGACGACAGATATAAAGAGACAGAGAGAGTATTTGATTTGGGACACTTTGAGACGTCATAGAAAGAAATATTCTCTCAAATTCAAGTATAACCCTGACAACAAAAATCAAAGGGACGACATTGTCCCCTTCGGACGCTGTCTCATTTGTCTACATCTCTTTCCTTCTTTCTTGCGTTTGAGCGCTTTGGTAAGGGCGGGCGACCTCAGCTTCGACATGGGCATGCAGTCATGGCTTCGACAACGGTGGACAACATCGACCTCAATAGGAACTTCGACAAGGTTAGGAGTGCCAGCCATAGGCGGGTGGGGTCGAAGCCAAGAATGATGATGTGGGTGAGGTCAAAGCTAAGACCCTGTTCGCTTGGTTGAAAAGTCATGGCTGAAAGTATTGTTCGCTGATTTGTTGTGAGAGAAAATACTGTTTATTAGTTGAAAAAGTACGGCTTATAAGACAAGCGAATAGGACCTAAACATGCGGGTGGGGCCAACGCCAAGGCTATAGATGGAAGCACCGAGCGAAGACGGAAGCATAAGCCCAGATGTAGCCATAGGAGAGGAAGGAAGAAGATGGTCATAAGATTGACATGCAGGTCTCATTTTAAAATGTATCTATTTCTTTCTCTTACCATTCCTTGCACAACACAAAAAAAAATAGGAACATTTGTACCCCCTCAACCAAACACAACGCATGAGGCAAATCAATACAATGGTTCACATGGATTCGTACCGTCTTTCCTTGTCCTCAACCCAAACGCAATCAATATTTGCTGCTCAAAGCGAGTCCATGCTTGTCCTCAAACCAAACACGTTTTTAGCTGCTCTAGGCGAGTCAATACAATGGCTCACATAAAGGTTCTCCTCTGTTGACGTATACAAAAGTAAATTCAAAAATATAAATCTGACAAAGGTGATATTTTGAAGGGTTCTGGCCAGGAGGAAAAAGTAGCCATGACGAAGACTTCGGAGATCTTCCATGTCATATTTCGATAGTATAGCTGGCGTTCCTCATTAATGTCTGATTGATTTTTTCTGCAAAAAAAACGTCTGATTGATTTGTGCCTTCAAGAATTTGAGCAAGCCATAGATTTAACCGTCTTTTTATTTTTTTAGCCTTTTTTAAAAGATTCTCTCAAATGTGCCCCTGGGAATGCTTTAAAAAATAGACCCTCATTTTGGCGCCGTCGCCATTGGCGCCAAGGTCACATGACACGGCGCCAGCGCAATTGGTGGTCCTTGCGCCGATGCAAGCGTGGAGCTGACGTGGCTTATAGCTTGGCGCTATTACCATTGGCGCCAAGCTTGGTGCCATTGTTATTGGCGCCAAGCCTGGCGTCATAGATCTTGACGCCAAGATCCTGTTTTCAACCTCCACCCACTCTTCTTGCCCGAGTCTTTCTCATTTTTTCCTTCTCCCTTTCGGGTTTTTCCTCTCCCCACTTCGCCCTACCTCACGAATTGGCATATTAGACCGTGGAAAGTTGCATTTGATCCGTAGATCTTCGAGAGTAAGGTATCCTCTCATCCCTCCTAGTTTTTCTGCATCGATTCGGTATATATTAGTCGTATTTTTTAACCTAAGAATCGTCACTAGTTAGGGTTTCATGCACTTTTTAATATTCGTATATATTATACAACCGTGGGATGCCAAGCCATGAAAAAGGTAGCAAACCAAGGTATACGTTCATTGTTGTGCATCACATGGTAAACCCTAGGTTTAGGGTTAATTGTTATTTGCTTTTTTATTAGAACAAAATTTGTTCAGTTGTAGTTATGGCTGGATGACCGGAAGTCCCTATGACACAAAGTTGCTCCCTAGCGGTGTGCCAAGACTCATGTGCTTTTATGGTGATCCTTGCAAGGTAGGTATTTCTGAAGATGAGGCAACCTATAGGCAGAGGTATTGGATGTGTTCCAATTTTGCATGAGAGCCCACAAAGCGTCAGCGCCGCAATACATTTATTGTGAGAAATTGTTATTGTTTATTTATTATTTTGGCTCATATGAAGTCTTGCATTTTTATTTATTTTGTAACAATTGCCTTTGTTGTAGACCCCTCCACTGCTCTGTAATTTTGAGCAGTGGATCGACACTGAGATCAAGGAGTCAGACAAGCGGCTTCTACAAGGCCTGAAGAAGTGGGATGCGGAGCACTGGAGATATTGGAGAAGAGACGCGAAGAGGAGGCAGCAGAAAAGGAACATAAGGAAAAGGAGGAAAGGAGACGTGTTGCTGCGTATAGGGAGGAGAGGGAGAAGAAGCTTGAGCGTGTGCGCCGAGCGAAGGCAATGATGGAGGAGAATCTCGATGCCCAGAGGAAGGGAAAGTAGTCTCGTTGCACTTAGTAGTTTGTATGACTTGCTAGTTCTATGGTTAATACATGAACAATGTTGTCTATGGACTATGCAATATGTTGTCATGTAATGTACTATAAGTATGGGCGTACCTAGGGCATGTTATGTGTTATTTAGTTTGTTGTCATGTACTTCATATGTTATTGTGTTGTTTAATGTGCCATATTATTGGACCTTTCATAGTGTTGTTGGTTTTATTATTTGTGGTCATAATATTAAGTTTACTATTGCAGAGGTAGTGAAACTATTTCACGTAGTGCAAATAAAACATAACGAAGTAGTGGATTACATAATTCAATACGCAGAACACAGAACATGGCATGTCAGAACATGTACCAAACTAGGGTACAGATGTCCTGGACTATACCTAACATGCCTTAGGTAATTGAAGCGAACAACACATGACATGGCATGTGAGAAACATGTACCAAACAAGGGTACATAGTTCCTTTGACTAAACCTAACATGCCTTAGGTAATTAAACCAAACAACAAACCTCACACGGATGTGGCATGTGAATAAGATAGATTTATCTTATCTAGTAGTGTGGCCACATAGCAAATTGTGTTGCACCTTCTCCACAGTACCCTCCCATTGTTGTTGGTGGTGGTGGCAGGGGTGGCGGCGGAGGCCCATTGTTCTTGTGATTAGGGCAGGTGCAATATTGATCATTGCAGAGTGCCTCCTGTGAATCGGCATCATTGTTGTTGTCTTCATCTTTGTCGTCCTTGTAACCACTGCTAACTTCCATTTCTAGATCGAAGATACGATCCTGCAAGTAGTAGATGTACCGCCGATGCGGATAAATTGGTCTAGGATTGATCCACCTAGTGAACCCATAGTTTTCTTTGGATTCCAAACACTGTAGTAAGTATATCCTGTAAGATGTAGAGCAATCGAGAAATAAATTTGAGTCAAGAATTTTAAAAGCAATTACCCATGTTCGCGGGCATTTGAAGAAATGATGACCTCCATCCAAACCCTCGGTGAACATCTACACTAAACAGTCCTCACTGTGCCTATATTTTGGCTAATCTTCTTTCCGGTTATCGTATCCTCTGAGAGGGCACTCTTTGGTGAAATCACTCTTGCTCTCAACCGGAAAATGATACACTGGTTTATCAAAGTCATTCGGACCTAGAGATCCCTCCCACACAATGGGAGTTCCCTTCATCCCCCTTTCCCTTTCCTCTAGATGACCCTCCAAATATTCCTACTCAAATGAAACCAACTACTGGTTTCAAGTGAGTAGCAACATATGAAGCAATGCGTATATATAGGCAACCCAAGATTTAGCAGCCATTGTAGTGTGGCGTAAATGCTCCTGAAAAGCCTACTAGATAGCACTGAAAAGTCTATTTGGAAGGACACTGAAAAAGCCTAGATGCCATTCCTAAAAAGCCTATTTGAAAACTGAAAAGCCTATTTGAAAACTCATCTAAAAAGGCTAGATTCCGGTGATCAATCAATTCATCTGCAAAAGTCTTTGTACAATATGACGGTGACATGAAAAATCACTAAAAATGTTAGATGCTCTAGATGTACTGCACAAATGTACTTCAGCTAGAAAATTTCAGCAGAGTTTCCCCTGTTTTTTATTCAATCCTTACACATATATGACATGAATATATAACATGAACAAATATATACCACATTCATCTCAAACCATATACATGGGCATACTAAAAGTGCATAGAGTTCATAATAGTCAATAAAGTTCATAGTAGTCCATACAGTCCGTAATAATAGTCCATACAGTGCATACTAAGAGTCCATACTATCCATAATAGTGCATAATGAAAGTCCACAATAGTCCATAGTAACAACTACCACAACCTCTACTACAACCCTCACTGCCTCCTAGTCTTACCCTTACCCTTGTGGCAAAGAGCGTCGGTGCCTGGAGTGAAAGTGTCGGGTGACCGACGTCGCCTGGTCCCTAGCTGTTGTGTAGGCTGAGTCGAGGGAGCATCCTGTAGCTAAGACAGCTCAAGCTCCTCCTGCCCCTGGTTCACATCCTCGTCCTCGTCATTGTCCTCGTCCTCGTACGCAGCGCCTATGGACCCTATAGGTGTTTGGCTAGACGAGCCTATACCTCCTCTGGCTGCGGAAGAAACGTGCACGTCTTGCGTCGTGGCTATCCTACAACAACAAGGAGCAGCCGCACGGCGTAGCCGACGTGCCAGTCTCTGTTGTGCAAAATAATGTTAAATGAAAGAATTCAATGTATTAGTACTATACTTTAAAGAATTCTTAGAATCTTACATCTAGGAAGCTACGCATGTCGTCATCCCTGACTCTTGGACGAAAGCCCGATCAATGTCTTCGAACGAGACTCTGAGGGTGTTTCCCTGCAACACAGTTTTACATTAAGAATGTATTCGTATGGAACTCAACGTAAAGAACTAAGGCAAATGACATACCACTCTGTCCAAGATTGGTCCTGCCTCCACCTGCCTTCCTACATGAGTAGTGTGGTCGTACGCCGTGTCTTCATCCTCAGATGACTCGATGTCGGCGTAGTCAGCTTTTGTCCACTGGAGCCTAAGCCTTGGGCGTGTCACTCCTTGGTACCAAGCTTGGTACTGCCTGTACTCACTGTTCATGTGTGGCTCGTCGTTGTCATCCACGTTAGCTTTGAACAACTCCCATTGATCAATGTAGTGGTGGTGGTGCACGTGCCAATCGAAAACCTTCATGTTCTTCTTACGATCCAACCTGCAAGTCATGTATACCAAAGTTAGTGAAGTTTTTACACTATGTAATAGAAATTGCAGCAAAAAATTTCGACAAAGTTTCCTTTGTTATTTGATGCAAACCAAACAAACAAATGACATGAATATAAGCATTCCATAAACATGGATACATACAAACAAGTACTTTGTATATCTCATTCCATAAACATGTGATGATATTACTTGATTTTAAATAGGAACAACTACAAGTGGACTTATAATGGGACAATTGAAACATGACAACACTTACTTGTGCAAGTCAACTCCAGTCGGTTGCAGATCCATTGGCCAAAGCTGCCTTACTCCAAATTGGCAGGCAACTCTATGTGGCAGGTGCCACTCGATAGCATAGAAGTAGATTAGAGGGCACTTCATCCTATAGATGTCACCGTCGATCCCACACATGTTGCTCAACTGAAAAGGAAGTGCCCTCTCCTAGTCTTCATCGTACGGCTCCCACGTCACCTGCAACATGTCAAAACAAGATGTTAGATGCAATACTAAACCTTTTGAAACCAACATGGCAAATAATAGTTACTTACACTAGAGGTCGTGAGCCTTTCTAGCTCATTGGTGAACTCTTTGTACGCTCGGTCCATCCTCACGTGCGGAACTCTAACTTGGTCCCAAAGGTACACCCACGTCGGCTGCCGACGTGCATGCTGACCTAGGAACCAGTCATGCGGAGCCATCACCTCAGGATGGACAATTGGAAGATGCTCCCACATCCACAACTAGAGTAGGTACATGCATCCACCAAGTGAGGCTAAGGACGAAGACTGACGACACGCCTCACAAAGCTGGCGATAAAGGAAAGCCAACACTGTAGAGCCCCAGCTGTACTGATCCGCCTGGTCCCAGTCAGTGAGGCAGTGGATCCACATCCACAACGCAGTGTCCCCCGTTGCGTCGGGGAAGAGAATGCAAGCGAACAAGTGCATGATCCACGCCCTGCAGTAGTACCCAACTGTCTCATCATCTGCAAATTGAGGGCACTGTCCAAACTCTGTCCAGAGCCAGGAGATCAGAGCTCTAGAAGTGCGAGCCCTAGTGTCACCCTCACGCCCAAGGAAGGCCTCTACTTGTGTTCTCCAACCTTCTGATTTGCACGGCCCTATCACTGCCCTCCTCTGAATCATCAGACTAGCAAATTATGACAGTCCTTGAGCGTGACTGTCATCTCCCTGAAAGGCAAGTGAAAGTTGTGAGTCTCAGGCCACCACCTACATTTTAGGTAAAGCAATTTTACATGTCAAAGGCAAACGCATGAACAAATGCCTATGAATGGAGTAAAAGATTGAAGATATACCTGTCAACAAGCGCAGTCAAGGCCACTGAGTTGAACATGGACAACCCACGACGAACCTGAAAAGAGATGACATCTAGGCCAACTCTTTGCAAGAGAGGAGTGTACCTGTCGTCGTACTACATCTCCAAGAACCCATCGTGGGTTCTAGGACGAAGGAGCGGAAGGTCCTGCATGGAAAAACCAGTCTCCTATTACTTCACATACACATACATGCTTCTAATTGCAAGAATTTGAACAAGACATGTAGATTTATACTTGCCCCTCTGCTATGAGACGCCCTTGGTGGGTCTTGGTCTTGTCGTACACCGGGTCTAGAAGGTGGAATTGCGCCATCCTACAAAATGAAGATAGTCAACAAGTTAGAAATTCAATATATAATGAAACATAAACTAAGAAATGTACAAGCAATTGACACAATTATTTGCATGCATAATTAATTGAAGCGATATGATAAGTATAAAATAATAGAAACAACCACAAGTTGCACCTCACTAATTTGCCAACGGCAAGTGCATGAATTGTGGCCTAGTCTACCGCACTTGCCACACTAGTAAGAAATGGGGTCGCTCTCCCACGTCTCGTTCTTCCTAGTATCTGATCCATAACCGTCTTGTGTCTCGACCTCTTCCTAGATCCACGCCTGTTTCAACGATAATCTAGATCGGTAATGTACTTTGGACCATTGTATGGAGGCCACTCTCCAGGGTCCCGGAAAAGGCACGAAGCGGGGCTCCATGTTTGCACAAGTGTGTCGACACTGAACTCGTGAGGTATCCTGGCCTTGATGTTATAGTTGCTATGCCTAGCTGCTACCACCAGGTGAGAACATACAAAATGGTACTGCCTTGGTTTACCACAAGTGCATGAGAAATCTTGGAGGACTACCACATGAATCCTCGACTCTCGGACCTCGCCGTCAGACGTTGTACCATTGGTATGCTTGACCTCATACCAACCTGTGGCATGGTCAAAACATGCAACCTCATGTGTTTTAGCCCTTTCCTTGGCCTTCTCTAGGTGTGCCTATTGTTTTGGAGCCCATATCTTTTCCTCACTCTGCAACTACATTGCATGGGCACATCTATCGTTGAACCAGGCAACAAGCTTGTAGAATGTGAATTGCATGATAGCATTCACGGGCATACCATGTATCCCCAACAACAGCTTGTTGAATGACTCGGCCATGTTGCTGCACTGAAACTCGTACCTCCATCCACCGACGTCGTGAGCTCTTGTCCATTTCTCCAAATCTCTCATCAACCCTGTGAGCCATTGTCTACCTTTCTGCATTTAATGTGGTTCTGACCTTCTCTAACTTTCTCTGGAAATACCTGTCCTCAAGCTATCGAGCCATCTCCTAGAAAAGATCAAAGTTATCCTTCACACCATCCTTCCGGAGTAGATTCTCGACAAGGTGCCGAGTACACCAATGATGGTGCAAAGGTGCATATCCCTCTATCTCCTCTCGCACGACATTAAGTATGCCCTGGTACCTATCAGATATGATGCCAACTTCCCTGCCAGGCCCAACCACATCTATCCGGACTAGCCTCAAGAACCATCCCTAACCGTCATTGTTCTCCTTCTCAACCAAAGCAAATGCCAAAGAAACCAACTTATTGTTTGCGTTATAAGATATGGCTATAAGAAGTGTGCCCCAGTACTTGCCAATCAAGAACGTACCATCAATGGAGAAGACCGGACGGTAATGCCTAAAGGCCTCGACACACTGAGAGAAGCACCAGAAAGCACAGAAGAATATATGTCTCCCATCCTTCCATGCATCTGGTCTTGGGATGTACTCAAAATGCATGCCTGGATTCACCGCTTTGATTCATTGAGAAGTACTGGAAGCTGCTCGTACCCATCCTCCCAATCCCCATATATCATCTTCCACGCCCGCTGCTTAGCCCTCCAGACTTTACCATAAGTTATTTTGTAACCTTTATACACCTCATAAATGGTCCTTATAATTGTCTTGACCTTCATGTTGGGCTCTCCCTGCAATATGTGCAACAACCGCTTGGTAATGAGGGTAGATGTCAACTGCCTATGCTTTGTGTTGAGGTCATGTGAAGCATAAGTATGTGGCCCGACAACTTTGTGATCTTCTACTTTCCAGTGACCTTTTACTTCCTTGCACAAACCCTTCATGGGCACCGTTCCTTGTCGCACACAACCGTGTAATGCCACTTGGCATAGGAATGCAGGACCTTGTAAGCTCTCTTGTGTATCACTACAAATGCCTGCAACCACCTCTTCGATACAGGGAGGTCCTTGAAAACCCTCTCCTTCTCAATTGCCATTCTAGGACCTGCCTCTAGAGCTTCCAGCAACTCATCATCACGTCCTTCTATAAACGCCTGATCGGAATGAGTGAGGTCACTGAACTCATGAACTCTAGGATCACGGCGACCGAGAAAGATACGCCTCAGCATCTCAACGTCACTCTCCGTCAGCTCTCCAATAGGACGATCATCATCAGAATCAACAACCATTACAATGTCATATGGCTATGAGTCAACACTATTGGAGGCACGAAATCTATCTCCACAATGCACTTGAGCATCAACAGGAGGACCATCCACATTGTCAGGAATGTCTCCTGCAACATAAGCTGAACTACAAGGAAAGAATGAGACAAATGATGACCAGAAGAGGTAAGCTCCAAAGAACGATGCGAAAAAGACACTTACTTGGATGATTCTATGTTAAAGGGATCTCCTGAGGAGGTTCTGCCACAACAACATGAGGCCGACAAGCATCTCCAACTGCTTCAGCAATACGGACCTCATTGGGGGCAGATTAGGCACCGTGAACCATAGGCGCAACCTCCGCATCCAAGTATGCCTGCTCACCCATTGGCAGGGAAAACCCATGAGGGATGGGATCAACTAACACCGACGCACAACCACGTCCAAACTTTGAAACTGGCTCTTCATAGCCGATCTCACATAGTTCTCCCACTGATCTGCACACTCAATTGGGATCATCTTCCTTAGGATATTGGGAGAAAAACCTAGGTGAAGTACACCCTCAACTGCGATGCTATCATCTCCATGGCAATGTAGCTCCTCTCGAGCCCTTACAACCAACTCACTAAATGATGGCTTCTCATTGAATAACACAGACACACTTTGTATGTCAACAAACTCAATATATCCATAGCGATCTCTTTCCATAGTGCCTCCATGACATATGCTCGCTAGGTTGTCCATCTAGTTCAAAAAAATAACAAAACACATTTCCTTTAGTCCAATATAAATGAAAAATACTAAGTACCTACTCTCTAATACGTAATAACTAACTACTAAGTACTACTAACTATTAAGTAATACTAACTAATAATTAATACTAACTACTAAGTACTACTAACTAACTATGTCAAGTTACTATCTAACTATGTAACTATAAAACTACTTAACTAACTAACTAACTAGCTAGCTATGTAAAGTATCCATCAATCTACATAACTATCTAAATATCTTTCTACATATCTAAATCACTAATACACTAACTAATTAAACTAAATAAGTTATGATAACTAACTAAATATATAGCTAAATAACTAAGTTAATAATGTAACTAGGTCATACCTAATCTCTAGATCACCAACTAACTAAACTAAATAGGTGGTCACATTATCAACCTAAGTACATCAATAAAATAACCACCACACAATGGTAGTGCATACACATGATATTTACTTGTCCAACGATGGCAGTGCACGACGCGGTGTAGAGCCGGAGGAGGCACGGGGCACGGTGGAGGGCTGAGGGAAGGGGCACCGGGGGCAGCAAACGCGTACGACCGGATGGGGAGGTAGTAGTGCCAGGTCCGGTGGGTCGGGGCAGGTGGGGCGCGCCGATCGGGCGACCACGGCGGGGACGACGGGGCGCGGCAAGCCGCGCCTGGCCTTGAGGCCGCGGCGGGGCGGGGCGGACGTTTGGGGCGGGCCGCGCCGGCCGAGCTTGGCCGGGCACTCGCGACGGGGGTCCACGGGGCGGACGGTCGGCGCGACAGGCTCGGGGCGGGGCAGACGGTCGGCGCGGTGGCTCGGGGGGAGGAAGACGACCGACGCGGCAAGCTCGGGGCGGGGCGGACGGCCGGCGCGCGCGCGAGGAGCGTCGACAGCGGCTGTGGGCGTCGGGCTGACTCGGAGAGAAACGAAGAGGATAAGGAAATGAGGAAGAGAGAAAGGGATCGACCCACCTGTAAGACAGGCTTGGCGCCAAGATCTACGGCGCCATGGTCTCTGCCACGTCAGCGCCACGCCTGCGTCCGACACCGATGTGGGCGAGGATCTTGGCGCCAATTGCGCCGGCGCCGTACCGTGTGACCTTGGCGCCAATGACGACGGCACCAAGCTAAGGGTCTATTTTTTTTAAAAAGCATTCTTTAGGGGCACATTTGAGAGAATCTTTCGAAAAAAGCTAAAAACAAAAAAGACGGTAGATTTGACTAGGCAACACCAGACTAAAGATGATGGTGTCACTTCCTCCGACGTTGAACACAAGAGATCAACATAGATAGTTGTCGAAGGTCAACATGGACATCAAAAGAAGATGTGCGATTTCCATGTCTGGTACTAGTGAGAGGGATATGCCATACCCAAAGGCAACCTTACGTGGATAATGCACTCCTCAATTTACTTTCGATTTTCTACTCGTGCTTAATGAATTCCGTGCACTCCTAAATGAGTCAATGATATTGTTCTTGCATGCAAGACACATGTTGCCTGAATGGACCTAAACATGCCTCCCTTGACGCGACAAACCTAACCTGACTTGCTCGAAAAAAAACTCCACCTAACCCAACCTGGCCAGTGCATTGGGTTGGGCTCGACCCAACCCAACTTGACCCGTTGATGCCTCGGGCGATTTCCATTCCATGCAAACATGATCAGCCTTCAGGGACGGTGATGGCGCTGCTGTGGAGCTCCCCTGCCACAACCGCACCCTCCTCCGCGTGAGGTCCCCTCCCATCGTCCACCCCGATGCACTCTCACTGTTGTATAGCCCTAAGAGCCATTTTAGGTATTTTTAGAAGAATTACGGCTCCAACAGCTAATCTATCGTGTTTTCCAAAATAACAAGCCATCTATCCCGCACTTTTCGCTGGGTACAAATAACAAGCCGTGAAGGCTCGCCATCTGCATGGTGGTGTGCTAGCAAATGGTTGGAGTACCGGAAACGGAGAAGCGAACCAATCTAAGCATGATATGTCAACTTTAAATAATAGATAATGAGAAATTTAGAAAAGCTGTTGCATTACTCTACTATTTTAAAGGACGTTCTATTTTAGAGAATGGCTAAACCACGGATTTTAGACTCTTATTCTACGTAATCTCTTGGAGTTGGTCTAAGATGACAAAAACCACCTCGGAGCCATCCGGCGGAGCGGCCATCGTTGCCAGCATCTTCGTCATCTCTAACGACCAGCTCGCCTCCCTCAAGCGCATCTGTGGCGGCGCAAGCACATTCAGCGCCGTGAGCGCCCTCTTGTGGCAATGCGCTTGTGCCGCTTGGCGTCTGCCGCCGGACGCTGAAGCGCGCATCTCCTCCTCAGTAAACGCACGCCGCCGTGGCACCATGATCCCAGTCCGCTACATGGGCAACGGCGCCCTCATGGTCTATGCGACTGGTGTGGCACGGGGCATTGCCTCTGGGGCATTGGAACACGTTGCCGGCCGCATCCGGACCACGATTAACCGGGTGGATGATGAGCTGGTGCGGTCAGCGATCGACTACCATCATGAGCTATTGGAAGCAGTTATCAGCCAAAGAGAGCCTTCATGGGAGACACGGAGATGTGGGTGGTGAGCTGGCTTGGCATGCCCATGTACGCCGCGGATTTTGGATGGGGGAAGCCGACGAGGGTGTCTCGGGCGGATTTTGGATGCTGCAGCGGCATTCTGTGGACACAATTTGGGTGAGGTGAGACACTAGCGCAGCCGAGCCGGTGTGGAAAGTATCAACATTGGGCAGCCTTGCTGACAGAGCAGCGCATTTGAGAAATTGATCCCTCAACTTTTGTATCAGGTTCAATTTAGTCCTTCAACTCTCAAAATGGCTAAACTGTTTCCTCAACTTTAGATTTTGGTTTAATTTTGTCCTTATGCTTATATGGCGCTCCATGTTGGCAGTTCCAGAGCTTTGGAAAGCCCGGCAGCTATGCAATGCATTAAAACTAATTTCACATGAAATTGCATTGGTTCTAGCCATCAAAGGGACATCAAAGAAGTCATTCAAATTTTCATTGGATCAATAACATACTCCCTCTCCTTTAAAAAAAGCATACTCTCTCCGTCCCAAAATAAATGTCCCTATGGTATTCTCATGTCGGACTTTCATAAGTTTGACTAGATTTGTAGAAAATATTAGCAACATTTGTATCTTTAAATAAATTTGTTATGAAAAATAGACTCAACGATCTGAAATGTGTGTCCCGGCATGATGTTGTTGAAACCAAAATGCAATGAACTTGAGTGTGAAAGTAGCTAGGGAGTAATTTTATCTACACTAGCAATGCCAACTACCAACAATCGCCTATTACCAGAGCCGACACTAGCGCATTTGCTCACTAGGGCCGCCACCGTGGAGTGCCACGTCAGCACAATGACGAATTTAGACAAAAAATTAAAGATAAGGGACTTCTTTGGCCAATCTAAAAGTTGAGGGACTAAATTGAGCGTGAGGCGAAAGACGAGAGACTTTCCGCCTATATATAATATAAAAATAAATAAAGAAAATACCTTGGGTTTGTATTTCGTCTTTATCAATTTTAGAGACCTTGTACTGAAGATTTTTTTTCCCGATTATCTTCTGTTTCTCAGCATGACGTGCTATCCAAAGCTCTTGGCCGTTCGTTTGTATGTATAGGTTATTTGTTACTCCGTATCTGCTAGCTTCAACATGCTACGGAGGAACAGTGTAATCGTCTCCTCGGATAGGATAGTTTGCAGTATTCTTTTTGAGATGTAACCCCGTTCGTTTCGCTGGTTTATTGTGCTGAAAGTACTGTTCGCTGGTTTGTTGTGAGAGAAAAACATTACTGGATGGCTGCTGATTCCGCTGATAAGTCCAAACGAACAGGGTGAAGATTGATATTAAATTTGCCGAACAGGTCGCCTTCAGATCAGAAAAATGCACACTACGTAGTGCTCTGCTTCTACGCTAAACCGCCACGACTCCTGGCATCACACAGTCACAGCAGGCGGAAGCACCGGCGGCGGCGGAGGCTCGAACGGAGGTGGAGATGGAAGCCGTGCCCGTGCCAGCTGGCTCCTCCCCTCGACGCGCACTGGCGATGGTCGTGGGCTCGCCTCCTCCTCCCCTGAGCCTGAAATCTTCTGCCCTGTCGCGATAGCGTTGGCAGCAGTCTCGTCGGCGCGCGGCCTGACATCCCCTTGGCCTGAAGTCACTGGAGGCTCGCCTGTCATTGCTGCATCTTGGTCTTGACCCAGATTTAACTTTGCCCCCTGATCATGACCCTGCATCCTTGGTGTCACTGCAATCGGCATGGGGAAGATCGAGTTAAAGTTGTCATCATCAGTTATTAGTAGTACCTACTGCAATCAATAAGCTTAGGGAGTACCTTGTACAGTCCGCGGAAGCCATAGTTTGAGGGCACCAAAGATGATGGCACCGACGGCTGCAGCGGACAGCAACCACACTGCAAGCCACAGCCTCAATGGCCAAGCCGAAGGTGCCTCGGGCTTGGCTGGCGGCGGCGGCGGCGGCGGCGAAGACCCAGGCTCGCAGCGGTTCGTGTTCCGAGGTACCGATCTACGGCGCCCCCCGCAGCTCTTGTACCACCCCCATACTTTTGCAACTGACAAATCAGAGAGATCGAACTCGGGCTCGTCGGCGACCCAACACAAGCAGTCTGTGTCCTGCTCCACGGTCATCAGGACCACAGTGCAGCACAGAGCACCGGGAGCATCCAGCTCAACGCTGCAGAGCTTAGTCAACTGAGACGCTATAAGCGGTGCATCACACGTGGTCCTGCCAATGCCGTAACGCCTCCAGTCGCGGCTGCAACCAATTGAATCAAGATATAGAATTCCAATCAAATTAATCCAACAACCGATTCGTGCATATAAACTTGTTGCATCATTATCCCAGCAAGCAACACAGAAAATCGCCCATTAAGCTAATAATAATACATACATATAATAGAATTCCAATCAAATTCCAACAACTGATCCAAGCAAGCTAGTAATAGAATTTCAATCAAATTGATCCAACAACCGATCCAAGTAATATTGTTATTTATATTGCAAGCTAAGTATATGAACACCGCCACTTTTGTCATTGTGGCATACATACCATCTTATCTTTTCTATCATTCAGATTCGGTGTAGCTATGGTTATTGTATGGTTTTGGCGAATGCTTTATGCTATGGCTTGCCATGTTGCCATGCACACAACACTCCGTGGAGACACTAGAGTATCAGACAATGTGATTCCCAGACCTCATCATGAACCAAAAAAGGAAGCTGCCAGACTCATTTAATTCCAGTTCAGACTCCATGGCTGTGTTTACTTCCTCAAAAAAAAAAGTACTGTGCAAACAAAAGATTCCCCGTCACATCAAACTTGCGATACATGCATGGAGTACTAAATGTAGATGAAATAAAAAACTAATTGTACAGCTTGGTTATACTTTGCGAGACGAACGTTTTGAACCTAATTAGTCAACGGTTGGACACTATTTGCCAAATAAAGCCAAAACGTGCTACAGTACTTTTTTTACACATTTTTACACCTTTTTACACAACTAAACACAGCCCATGTAGGGAACTTATCGTCAAAATCAGAAATCATTTAATTCCAGTTCTCGCCAATAGCATAATTTCAGTTTAACAACAACAAAGACTCATAAATTATCCATTCTAAGCTGATAATTCTTAACCCTTTATTTTTTTGATGGGGGTGTACAATTAATGAACTTGCGTTATGATATTTCTACTTCTCATAAGAAATATAGTCATAATATATATATAGGATTCCAATCAAATTGATCCAACAACCGATTCATGCATACATAAACTCGTTGCATTATTATCCCAGCAAGCATAGTAATAATACATATATAATTCCAGTCAAATTCCAACAACCGATCAATGCAAGCTAGTAATGATACATATAAAATTTCAATCAAATTACAAACAAAGTCGTTTTAAAAAAGTACAAACAAATAAAGGTCACGATTGTGCACTTAATTTGATTTCTGCATGTTTGAATCTGCTGGTGGTTTTAACTCCGTCAGATCCGCGAAATCGTGGGGGCTTACAGTGGGTGGTGGCGGTGGTGCAGGCGGCGGCGGCGGCGGCGAGTTGCTTTGCGGCGCCGCGCATGGGCGACTCGCACCCGTCGCTGGCTGCCGCCGCTCCTCCTCCCGACAGTAGCGCGAAGAGGAAGAGGATGGTCGCCGCGAAGCGCTCCATGTCGTCTCGGTGCTCGGCGCTGCCCTCTCGCTAGTGGCGCTCGGCGCTCAGCCTCGCTCTACGTCTCGCTAGCAGCGCTCGGTTGCTGCGTGCGCTCGCGTGTGCGGCAAGAAGGAGAGGAGTGAGAGAGGAGGCGGCTAAGTGGGCCGGAGTGGGCTGGGATAAACCTACCGCGAGCAAAATTTGGTAGTTGTAATTATGTTGGGGCTGACAATCCTCATCAGAGTTGTCAATAAAACCTCTCAAGGTGACTGCAGTCCAGTGCGATATTGTTCAGATGTCTTTTCAGGGCGAACAAAATAGGTGTTGTACTTCTATTTTCTGTTAGTAATTTGGTAGTTGTAATTATGATGCATTTTATCAGAAGATTGTTGCGATGCAAGAAGGCTCCTGTTCATCTACAGGCTTTGAAAGTTCTCCCTGTAACAACATATTCATGCATCACGAGGGGATACTGCTATCACCATGAATAAAGGCTATTGATTCTTCACAGAGTAAGCGTCAATCGATTTCTGCTATCCAGGATCCAGTAACTTGTGTTGTCTGTGTATGTTTGGCAATTAAGGTTGCTTCTCCCTGTCTGTAGCTAAATCAATACTTGAATTTCGCAGACCACAGCATGTACAGATCTTCACTGAGGTTTCAAGCGCTCAAGCTATAAATCTAAATCCTATCCCATTAGTCCTTTGCAGAGTAATTCGCAGTAAGTGATGACTTGAGGCCGAGGAGGAATTATGTCTTTAACTGTTCGAGATATGATAGTGTCATGGATCATTGGGTGTGGTTTGCTTCTGTGCCATTCTTGCTCTTTAGTTGTGAATTTGTGATCCTATCCAAGATTGGTGTGCGTGCTGCTGTTGCTATCCTTCATATAGTAGATTAAGATTGCACTTTCAAATAACCCCGTTTCAGAGCATCTGCTTCCACCAGAGCAAGTGGTCAAGCTACAGCTTATGTTATCTTCTGTTGGTTCATCTACTTGTTGCTAGCTTATGTTATCTCCTGGTTATTCAAGTGTGACAACTTGTATTATCTCCTTGTGGTTCATTCATTTGGGTTTACCGTACTATAATTTTTTGGTACAGGAGGACCAGATCTTATACTGCCATGTTCTTAGGTTATCTGCAAATTAGAAGGACCTGATTGGTAGGAGCGAAACAAATCTTTTCATTTACTCATATATGTTGCTGAGATACATAGTTTCAGGTTACATGGTAGTTACATGGGCTTAATCACGCATCCAAAGATTTACCAAGTATTAAGACTTGAGGAAAAACATGCCGATGTAATCAAAATTTCAGAACTTTGGAGTTCACCAATGACCCCTATTTTCTTCTTCTGAAATTTACATTAACATTATCATAATGCATTTTATCCAGTTTGGGATTTTCCATCCACCGTAGATGATTAGGAATCATACTTGTTTTTTGTTTACAGGTGCATCTACAAGAGCACTTACAAGTTACACCAATTATATGGGACCTGAATATGATCAGGAGTACTTTAGCATAGTTTCGCCTATGTGATTTGTGAACTGTTGATACATAATGCACTCTTATCGCTGGTTTGGGGCATATCATGTGTGCTACAAACTACCAGAAAATAAGTTGTATGTTATAGGCTAGATGGATAGTTGAGCATTGTATGAGGTGCCCAGTTATGTCTTTGTTGGCAAATAGTTAATATGCCATATTTTGCTAATGTACTGTCAGTATTACCGTGTCAACTAATTGGTTAATTTGTTTTTTCAAAGAAAATCCATAGTTATATTATTTTAGCTTTTACTTTTGTTTTGAAAGCATGCCCTTGCTTTATGATTCATAGTCTGAAATGGAATGGGTGTTACGTGTTACCATGATACAAAGATATTCTCATCCATTAATTAATCAACCACGACGACAACAACAACATAGCCTTTTGTCCTAAGTAAGTTGGGGTAGGCTAGAGATGAAACCTAAAAGAGACGAGAAACAGGGAGACACATAAAGGGACATAAAGGGCACAAGACAAAAAGAGGTCACGGTTCAGGTACGTTGATTGCCAATCTCCAAGTGCTCCTGTCCATAGCTAAATCCTTGGAGATATTCCACTCCTTAAGATCTCTCTTAATGGACTCGTCCCAAGTTAGTTTAGGTCAACCTCTACCGTTCTTTACATTATCGGCCCGCTTTAGAACTCCACTATATACCGGTGCCTCAGGAGGCCTCCGTTGGACATGTCCAAACCATCTCAATCAATGTTGAATCAATTTCTCCTCAATTGGTGCCACCCAACCCTATCCTGAATATCGTCGTTCCAGACTCTATCCCTCCTTGTGTGCCCACAACATCAACGCAACATACGCATCTCTGCTACACTCAATTGTTGGACATGTCGTCTTTTCGTAGGTCAACACTCAGCACCGTATAACATCGTCGGACGAATCGCTGTCCTATAGAACTTACCTTTCAGCTTCTGAGGCACCCTTTTGTCACAGAGGACGCCAGAAGCTTGACACCATTTCAATCATCCGTTAATTAATATAGGGATAAAATAGTGATTTTAGTAGCGCATGGTAGGGCGCCGTGAAGCGCGCCATATTTTCTTGTCGTCTTTAAATGGCCATTTATGTGAACAATGCTGAGACTACCCTGCTATGTACTTGACGCACTCCAACTCCATTAACTGGAGATTCTATTTTTGTGTTCATTTTTGTGTATATTAGTGTCGTTTTAGGACCGGCACAATATCTATACTTTTTGAGACCAATGCATCGTATAACGTACTATATTTGTACCAACTTATTATCAACAATTTGAAGTCGCATATACAGTACTATATGTGTTTTTATTATATAATAATATGCACATGTTTCCTACTATGAGTTCCTCTGAAGTTTGGTGCTTTACCTGTTTCAGACGAATTAGATTGCCTCTGAACAAGTGATGCTTTGTAGTAATAGGCATTTTTCCCAAAAGTTGGAATTCCTATTTACTTGATCTAGACAAAGTTGTATTGTCCACAACCACATTTGAGGTTTATGTCAGTTTTTCCAGCTGCTGCTAAGGAAGGAAGTTCAGTAGCATTCAGCTATTTTTTTTATACGGAAAGAAGGAAGTGCCTATTGTTCTTTGCATCTACCAATACTTGCTTGTTACTTTGTTAGTAATCTGTCCTATATTGGTGTTCCAATTTAATGTTCATGTTTGGTAATCCGCTTTTTTCTTCTTCTCTCTTACAGAGTCCTTTTGGGTTTCCTGACAAAACAAGTGTTGCATCGTTCGATTTGTTTTGTAGACAACTCAGGTTGATGTCCATTTTTTAGATTTAGCTCTTCTACCTTTTCACTGTAACCCACTGTGACGGTGTGACCGTGCCTGCTTCGGCTTGTGCCTATACATACCAACTATTTCATGAAATAGATAAATCATCCAACTCTCATTTTATTTTGACCCGTTTTGATTGAATTCCAATTTTCCAGATCTCAGAATAGTGCATTGGCAACAATAGAACATTTCAGTATATATGAATTAGGCAATTGTTGTTCTAACAAATAATAATGATGAAAGGTAGTTATCAATAAAAAATAATTGTATTTATTTTTCCTGGTATTTTATATTTATATTTCAAATGAAGAAGTATGCCAATGCTTATGATCAAGCCTTCCGTGCGAAGGCTTCAACTTGAGTGCTTAATCAAGTAAGCCTACTAGATCAGGAAGTAACTATCTCATTTTTTAAAAAAAAAACTTTCTAATCAGATTAGTTTGGAACTTCATGGACATACATTTACATTCTTGGCTGCACGTGTTCTATTAGCTTACTGTCTTCTCATGATGTCCCTTAACCTGTTATTATTCTTGGCAGGTCTGCACATTGACCATGTTCTGTTTGTGGCACGTGTGCACTACTTCTCTATGAACCGAGTATAGTAAGCCTTCCCCTCTATCCTTTTTTGTTGCTGTTGTTCGACTGCTTGTGTGTGTGTGTGTTACAGAAAGGTTACTATAAAATGCATGCAGTTTCAGTCTTCCAGTCCTGTTGTTGGCCAGAACATTGTTGCCTGACATCTACCATATGTTAACTATGCAAATTCTAAAAAACCATAGTAGCACATGGGTTAATTTTTATGATCTTAGCACCTGCAATGCCTATGGGGTTTATACAAGTTGACAAATTAATGTCCACTATGCTTCTCCACCTACATTTTGATCCAAAAAAGTTTGAACCCTATTGCCGCTTGCCGTCGATCTGGACCATTCAAGGTAATGTCGACCTGGACCATTCAAGGCCAACTACATCGCCTCTGCTAAGTTATGTATTTTTGGTTTGCCAACAAATAATGATGTTTTCTTTCAATCTGGTCATGCTGGTTATTACCTGATGATACATATTTCTTTTCCCTTAGCTAAAATTTGTCATGTTTGTAATTGGCACTTAACACAGGCCTTGATTTTTCTTGCATTGCTATTTTACTCTTTTTTTCTCTCTCCTTGCTGGTTACCTGACTATGGGATGCTTCTGTTGGTAGATTAGGACGTATGAATTGGGCGAGAATAGAAACTTACTCCATATTCATTGATCCTTTTTCACAATGCGTGACCGTCCTGTCTCATGGTATTGGTATTCTAGGGACCTTCGGCAGTTCAGGCCCTTTTTATATTAGTTTCGTTGGTCATTACGAGTGGGGAAGCGTAATAACAAATATGTCATTTCGTTTGTCGGTTCTTATAATGAACAAGTTGACGGTGAAGATCATGGCTTATGCTTGCAAGATGGCAGAAATTACCGATGCTGGAATTTCGCGTGAATAGCCCAGTCCTTGATGGATAGTCATTTAGCACGAAAAATATGTTGTGATGGTTATATGTTCTTCCTGCTGTATTTACTCGGGATGCATCTCCCTAGCTCTTTTCAGCCAATAACACTTGATATTCTACTTATATTTGTGAAGATAGATAAGTAAGCTTCCTGCAGTTGTAGAGGATCTGTTCAAGAGAAGGGAACCAATGCCTTCAATGGATGCAATCTACTTTCTTCAGCCACTGAAAGAATTGTAATTTTTGACAGCCTTTGGGCTTTTATTTTGTCCTTTTGAGTTGAGTTTAATTCTGAGGTGAAAATCATAAAATGAGAGATTTGTGTTCTCCAATTGATGCAAAGATATGATCATTCTGATTGTAATTTCGACTATCGTTTAATTATTTGTTATAGCCTCTTACGAATCATCTATTGAGAACTACAGTGTATCATATTCCTCTTTTTGATATCAACCCCATTTTGTCCAGTAACACATTTATTATTACTCTCTGTGAAAACTCTATGATAATTTTGGCACCCTCTATCAGTATATATTTGATCACTATTATTAATTATTTTCTAATCCATATATTATTTTTTTTACAACACTACCTTGCTAACTTGCGCTCGAGGGCGAGCGCTTCATACTAGTAGCAAGCCTAGGCGGAACTGTCGCTGGAGGCCGGTCGAGCAGTATTTTGGAGGTGGGAAATATATTATTACTAGGATAATATCCGTGCGTTACAATGGGAATAAAATAATATTTGAACATGTGTTATAATATTATGTGTTCTTAAATTTTGGTTTTTAACCGATCATCAGTATTACATGAGCTTTGATGAAACATGTATGGAATTTATTTTATAATATAATAGGATCATACCTATGCGTTGTAACGGGGAAAAACTGATAATTCAAATCTAAATGTGATGTGTTATTATCAAAAAAAAATTATACTTTGAATGTGATGTTCGCAATATTGATCCCCAAGTGAAACTGGAACGCCAATTCTGACGATATTGATACAAGCATTGATTTCTGACCAAATATAATGCTCCCATAAGTTGCAATTGACTCTGATCATTTTTTTTTGTCAACTACACTGGCACCACCATGCTAAATTTCTGACGAAGAGATGGCAACACCAACTTGATATCTGAGATGTTTTCGATGGTAAGGTAGCCAAACAACACTGGGTTAAACAGAATGAACATAACATGAGATACAACAATGAACCGGTGATGCTGGGCCTCCTCATTCCCCTTCTCTGTTGGTACCTGCTCAACAAAATTTACATGTGGTCGAGTTACAAATGAGGAGGCACCATCGGGGAAGCGCACAGCCACGCGTGCCGCCCTACTACAAGCGCCACCGCCACCCTAGCGTTCGCCTTGTGGACATGGATGCCCAGCCCCCACGCCGCCTCCATGAATGGCCCCAGCGCCTTCCTCGGCTTCAACTGTCGCAACATCGCCTTCAGTAAAGCCTTCTTAATGGCCAATTCATCTGCAACCAAACACAAACCAAGGCAAAGCAGTATGAAGTGAGTAGATGATATTTGACAAGCAAATAAGTTTTAAAGGAGAAAACATTAATTCACTAAGCCTGGTGTCTGGTGTCATGAACAAAAGAAAAGCAATAATAATTGTCATCTTGTATACACCTTCATCTTTTTGATGAGATTCATTTAGTGCAGGAACAAATTAGCATGTGAAAAATAGAAAGAAAAAAAGGCAAACCAAGTGTAGCTGCATGGTGATGAAAGAAATTTCTCACCTCACATCTGCTGCAAGGAAGAGACAGCAGGGTGGTGTGCAGTCGGGGTTTGGAAATGCAAACTATTTCTGAAGCAAAACTTCAGATAGCTTGAAACATCTTATTTAGATAAGTATCAGGATGCTCGATACATGATGGAATGGTGAGGCATGGATCTCCTTAGGTGGAATGGCCAGTACTATCCCTAGTTCTAATTGGAATGCAGCAAAGAAAACTGCAATTTAACTTTCAACTTCATCTTGGCGCTAAAATCTTATTTCCACCATGTTCACTACGTTATTATGTGCCACCACTACCAACAGACATGAAACACAGCCGTACTAAGAATCAGAAATTCAGAATAATGCCGACACACACAAAGTTCCTACTGCCGCACATTGCCCAGCCAAGCTACAAATCAAACTGAAACAAATAAGCAGTAAAATGATATAAGAACGTACAGTACCTTCCATAGGCTGGACTCAAACAATAAGCGAACAACATACCAGACACTTCCACATCTAATGTAGCAAAGGTAACTGGACAGCCTCATCTAAAATGGGGATAACTGTGCTGAATGAAGGAAAGACCTTTAAGTCAAGCAATAATTAAGCTTCATTATTCTGTTTCTACTTTCTACTCTAGACCCTAACTGCTAATTCAATTTTAGCAAGTGAAGGGCGTCATAATGCAGAACATAGAGAGTTCAGGTTGTATATGGTAAAGCTAGACCCAAAAATGAACCAAAGGACATGTCCTTTTGCTCTAGGCATTGATCGACATTGGATTAAACACACTTTGTCTATTTTGTTTCAGATAACAGGTGAGCTACTATCACTGCCCGCCAAAATACAAAGCTATTATCAATCTAAACTTGTTATCAGATTTGTTTCAGTACAACAAGCAGTAAATGAATTGACCTTTTTGAATTATAAACATGTGGTGTCTGTTTGTCTCAGATAAACCTTATCACAGATTGTCTCAACTATTCCAAAACCTGAGATAAAGAACGCACAACTGAACACAGACTTTTAAGTCGCTACTACTCATGTAATAAAAAAAGGTCATGCTTAGTAGCTTAGTATTTTCTACTCATGTAATAAAAAAAGGTCATGCTTAGTAGCTTAGTATTTTCTATCTATGTAAAATTGCATGCGATCCATCCAATTCATGAATGCTCTGCTCATGCTTAGTAGCTTAGGTTTATTTCAGTTTAATACTATTGATAGTTCAAAAATCTACACATCTAGGGTTAATGCCCGGGAATACAGATACATGCATACTGCCACGGGTTGCCGGCCCTAGCAGTATACATGTATCAGTATACAAAAAAAAGTAATCTCCAGGCAAGCATCTGTAACACCTCGGTGTTACGCAAGCATTAATATTGCAATCATGAGCATAACATGTCATATCATTTATAATCATATGTAGCAAGATTTTAACTTTAGTGAAATAAAGGCTTGGAAAATAGTATTCATAATGTAATGTGATAATGTGCTAATTACATTCATCAAATTTGTGCAACTATAAATGTTATATCACTTAGAAGTATAGGTGAAATTTTTGGAGCAACTAAATTACTCAAAGTTTTGTCAAAAACTGGTTTCAAAAATGTTATTTGAAAATATTCAAAAATACTCCCTATTTAGCTTTTATTCTCCAATTCAAAATCTGTTGAGAATTTTTAGTTGGCCCCTTAATCAAAGTTGTAGAGAATTAAATTCTAAGCAACTTTTATTTTTGGGCCATTTCCAGAAAAGGTCCTTTTCTTGCTCAAAATGAGGTTTGAAAACTGTATTTGAAATTTGTTTGAAAATAGAAATTTGAAAAAAAAAATCAAAACCTAACCTAAGCAGGCCGCCGCCTCGGTTTCGACCCGCGGCCGGAAGCGGCCCGCCTCCGCGCGCGCGCGCCCGCGCTCGCGCCCCGCCTCGGCCCGGCCCAGTCCGGCCTCCCTCTTCTCCCTCCCGCTCTCGCGCGCGGCTCGCTGGCGCCCGCGGCAGAACGCGCTCGCCGCGTGGCGGCCGCATGCCGGCGACGCCCCCGCGTGGCCGCCCGTGGACCCCGCGCGCTCTGCCTCAAATCACCGCGCGCGTCCGGTCTCCAGTCCACTCACCCCCTCGCTCGCTCCCTTTCCCCTTCCTCCGGAGAAACCGAGCGGGAGCGCCGCTCGCCACCGCACGTCCTCGCCTCCACCGTCGTGTTCCGACGCCGGTGAACCACCACCGCTCGATTGCTTGTGCACGGAGCTCCGCCACCCTCTTCCCTCCTCTGAACGGGCGCCACCATCCCCTTGCTCGCTCCGGCAGGGCACCATTTCTCCGCCCCCGCTGCGCCACCGTGAACGGGGCCGCCGTGCTCGCGCTCCGGCCACCGTCGCCTCCACTCCTCCCCATCTCTCTCGAACTACGCGTTGATGTTCACCGTGTCCCCGCGGTGGTGTTGCGCGCCTCGCCTTGTTCGCTCGAGCCCGGAGACCGCCGCTGGCCGTCGGCGGCCGTCGCACCGCCGCGGTGGCGAGCACCGCGCGGCCGCGCGCTGCCTCGCTCGCCTGCGAGTGCGGCGAGTGGCTGGGCCAGCCGGTCTAAATGGGACACGGCCCGTTTTCGTTACCCCCCTGCGCGCGCCCCTCTGGTCTGAGCAGACCGGGCCGTCTGCCTCTTTTGATGTCGGCCCGTTTCAAAATAAAGATTTCAGTTTTTATTTTCTCAATTGGAAATAAAGTGCTTAGCAATTATTTGAGTGATTAATTGTGCTCCAAAAATTGTGAAATAAATTTCTATAGACTCAGTGGAACCAGATCTACAATATAAAAAATATTGCAGGTCAATCTTGCATTACTTTTCTGTAGTGTTTTATTTAATCCTTGAAATTGGTGTTTTCTTGAAAAATTGATAATAAATTATAGAAAAATCATAAAAATGTGGTTCCAAGTTTGTTAATCTTTTTTGTGCAATGTACTTGCTAGGAAAATTATGTATCATGTCTGTTCTGTAGAAAAATTTTTATGTGCAGTTCAAATGCTTTTTATTACTAATATATGTTATTTTGTTAATTAAATAAATGTGAATAAAACATGCAAGTAATAATTTTTCTACAGTGATTGTTTACTGTATAGAAAGTAGGAAAAATTCTAAATCTGTTGTTTGATACTTTTCATAACATGAGGTATTTTCATACTCGCTTTTAGGCCTTAGCTTGTTATTTTTGTATAGACAGTTCTAGTAATTCAAATGCAATAAAAATTTGTGGCAGGCTAGGATTGATGTTAGTAATTTACTGTATTTTTCTAAGATTTTTCTGTGCTACCAAAATATGTGTTGTTGTTCAAGCATAGTGCTAACTAGGGTTTACATTCAACCTTTAATGCAAGATTAGTTAGTAAACTATGCTTTGGTGTATCTTTAAAGCATCTTGAGTGTCAAGGTGCCTTTGCATGGTAGAAAATAGTGGTGGTAGTTTTTAGTACATGTTCTTGGATGACGTAGACTACCTTATAGAAGAGTCGTACGTTCCACGCAATCCAAATAAAGTAACATGCTCATTACATCTCATTCATCATCATCTGATGTCATCCCTGCAATGCACCTAGGCATGAGCACTTATAATTCTGCATCATACAGGATCGCAGGAAGTGAACCCGGTAGCAGTTCCCGAGGACCCGGAAGAGCAGTCCGAGGTTCAAGAGTAAGAGGCGACCGAAGCCGAAGAGGAGGTCGGTGAAGATCTTCCAGAGTGCCCCGACCACTGTCCGAGCTCCTTTGAGTGAGGCAAGCCCCGGAGCATTTCTCTCCCGGTTTGCAAATAATTTATTATTGACTTTACTTAATTTGATGCATTACGTTTAGGAGTTGTTTTGCAAACGTTGCTGCATTATACCTTGTTTCACCTTGCTTTACCCGATCCTTGTTACCCTAGTGTCCGCGGTCAAAAATTGCTTAGTTTGCTTAGACCAGTAGAAGTCGGGTGATTGCCTGTCATCCGCGAGCTATAGGGGATTACTTGAATCTATGTGAAAGATGTGTCATTTGAGAATAACTAAGTGTCAAACTGGATTTGAGACCGGGCGGAGACTTGCAGGGTTTCGAACTGTAGTGTTCTCCGTCTGAGTCGATTAAGGATCGACCGTTGTTGGGCCTCGAGTCATGTTGAACGCATGCCTCGCACTTAGCTGGCCGAATAATGTACCTTTCGACCGCGAAGCTGGGAGATTATTCGGGCCGAGTGGATTGCCCGCAACGCACTGTACCGGAGCAGTAGTGGCAGGAAACGGGGGCGCGATGATAAGACCAAAGAGCAGTCGGGCGGCCCCCGGGTACATGTGGTTCCTGGCAAACTCGCGACTTTACCTGAATGGTTGACTCGGTGACCAATACCTCACTTTAGCGGGTGAGTGAGGTTTGTGTGAGGAATAAATTACCAGCTGGTTAACGATCGATTCGAATCGCCATTGTTCACTGGATAGTGAACACTTGATTTGAGCTACTTCATCGTAGTAATGATTATGAAACACTTGGATAGTTATGTGGAAAATGACATGATAACTATTGATAATGATCATTAGTAATCTTTACTTGCTTAATTACATGTTACTCTAGCACAAGTGTAAACATAGTTGACAGGGTAATAAAGATTAAAATACTGCATGCTTTTGGAAAAGTACTGTTAAGTTAAAAATGCTTTTCTTTCAAATGAGTCAGCTACCCCACCAGAAAGCCTATCATGATCCTTGGTGTCATTTTATTTTGGTTCTGTCGGGTAAGTCTAGCTGAGTACCTTCTCGTACTCAGGGCTTTGTTCCCACTTGTTGCAGATGGGCAGATGTATTACGGCTACTGTATCAACTGCCTCTGTCCTGCGATGGGCGAAGTTTAGGACCATGGGCAATGGTCATTCGCTAATTCTCATCTAATGCTTTTGCTGGAGATGATCACAAGCTGGCACTTTATTTCAAACGCTGTGTGTGTGCGTGATTTGAACTACTGCTTCCGCTACTTTTATTCGAACCTGGTTTGTAATAATTATGTTTAAACTCCGATGTATTTTGTGCCGCGAACTTTTATGTAACTTATGACGGTGACCGCTAAACTTAGTACGATCTTGGCTGTTATGTGAAATGGTTTGAAATCCGTCGGGATTTCACGGACTACCGGGTTATACGGGCTTAAGTTTGTTAAAATTGTCCGCCTGTTGGATGATTTTTCCTACTTAATCTCGTATAATTGGGCGGTTCTGTTACAACATCAGTCGTCTCATGGCCTCCAAGTATGCTTCTGTACAACTATAAAATACATAGCAAAAGTTTGCTTTTGTACAACTATTTTTTACGTAATGCTACTCTTAATTATTTTCAGACATATGAAGAGGTGCCTCTACAGGTGTCATCATGTAAGCAGGGCATCATATTCCCATTCTAAAAAGCTTCAGTAATGGATAGATAGGATAAGTACCTCATCAGTATCATTCAGAGTAAATCAAATTCTAAAGGCCCAATAGTTAACAGAATCTTGCAATATCTAGCATGAGAAAGAGGGGATGGGTTTGGAATCTACCAATTGGCACGGGCCTTGAGAGCTTGAGCATAGATACCTGTGGCACGTTGCAGGGCCCCTCGGTGGCGATCTTGTAGAGGCCGTAGAGGCGCAACTACGTCTCCTCGATAAAGGGGAGGCCGTTGGCCCATGGCCCCTGGCGGCTGGCTGAGGCGGATGGCTCGGGATAGGGCGGCAAGGGAAAACCAGATGTGCGGAGAAGGGATCGTCGTCGAGGTGGTACAAACCAGATGTGCAGACGAGAGGTGAGGGCGATCGGTGGAGGGGTGCTGCAGCGTCGGCGTGGAGCGGCGGCTGTGGTCCGACGCCCTGACCCCGGCAGCGGCGTTGATGAGGGCGGGCGGCGGTAGGTGCGTCGTTGGAGTAGGGTGGGGCGGACGGGAGCTGCAGCTTCGACGTCATGCAGTCGGGGCACTAGGAGAAGGGCGAGGCTGTCCCTACCGAATGGGAACTGGGGTGGCACCGCCGCTGCCAATTGGGAAGGAGGGACGGGCAGACCGAGCGCCGATTGGGGACGTCGGGTTGCTGTGGATCAATGTCGTGGGATCGATGGCCCAGGTGGATGTGGGGAGAGGGTGCGGGAGTGGTAAGAGAGGTGGAAGTGGAAACACGCGCGCCGTGGAAGTTTTGGAGCGAGCCAGCCATCGCACGCCTGTCAACGATCGGAATCTAAATGTTTTAGTTGTATGCTCCGTAGAGATCGAGTTGTGATTACAGCTACTGTATCAACTGCCTCTATCCTGCGATGGGCGAAGCTTAGGACCATGGGCAATGGTCATTCGCTACTTCTCGTCTGATGCTTTTGCTGGAGATGATCACAAGCTGGCACTTTATTTCAAACGTTGTGTGTGTGTGATTTGAACTACTGCTTCCGCTACTTTTATTCGAACCTGGTTTGTAATAATTATGTTTAAACTCCGATGTATTTTGTGTCGCGAACTTTTATGTAACTTATGACGGTGACCGCTAAACTTAGTACGATCTTGGCTATTATGTGAAATGGTTTGAAATCCGTCGGGATTTCACGTACTACCGGGTTATACAGGCTTAAGTTTGTTAAAATTATCCGTCTGTTGGGTGATTTTTCCTACTTAATCTCGTATAATTGAGCGGTTCTGTTACAGCTGGCATCGGAGCATGGTTAGCGTGATTACAGTTCATAAGTGTATTTAAAATAAAAATTCTGTTTAAAAAGTGTGATTTTCAAACTAGAAGTGTGCCAGTGGTCATATCCTGTATGCCCAGTTAAGGACTCTAGGTGACTATTTAAGTACTAACTTGGGGTTCTTGCACCATATGTCTCTTTCGTTGCTCATACGGCGTGCTATTGTATGAGTGCCACTTAATTGAGTGGTAATGTATGGATCAGTTACCTCTACGCTTTGGTAAGTGCGAGCTGTGAGAGCATGATCGGATACACCGCCGATCTAGGAAGAGTGCTTATATGATATTAGAATAATTACATGTGTTTACACATGTTTTTATGAAAGTATCGCATGTATGGGTGTTCCGTCCGTTGAGGCGATGCCGTCAATAGGACGATGTGTTTGGGTAGATACTACCGTTGTACACGCATCTGGGGATTCGTGTAGAGCATGTAGGTAGATTTACTGCTTTCATGCATTCATGGGAAATGGGCTAAAATTAATTTTCTGCAGGTACATAATAGCGTTTATCGCGTAGAGCGAATTAGTTACGTATATGAGAGATCGTTTGTATGCCATCGAATTCATCGTTAGATGTTCTTATTTTCTAAGTTTGTGAGAACGTAAGACTCGTGCATGCATCATATTGCCTGTGCATTTCACTCATAGTATGCATTCCTCCCCTTATAAAAGGATTATCCTATTTTGATAAAAGTGATATCAACTTAAATTATGTTCTCATCGGGTAATTAAAACTTGTGCTATAGATGGCCCGCACGAAACAGACTGCCCGTAAGTCCACTGGCGGAAGAGCACCCCGTCGTCAGATGGCCCCACGGGAGCGCCGCAGCACGGACACTTTTCTAAGCGAGTTTGGCATGCCCACCTTGCTTTGGAGAGTGCTCCATGATGTGGGGGTACCCGGAGGGTCAAGAGCCAGTGTACTCTTGGAGTGAGAGCCAGCTAGCTGAGGATGGACTTGTAGTAGTAGAAATCACCATCCCTGCTCTTGGTGATGCGCCAGAATGGGATGGTTGGCATTTGGAATTTGAAGGACGCACTCCAGTTGAGGGTGCAGAGGGCGCAACCTTTTATGTCATCCGAGACATAATGAGCAGGTTTCCCAATGAGTTGGTAGCCGCTTTGGCCGGTACTTTCCCGAGAGATGATCATCGTGATGCTATTTGGGTGCAACCGCAAGGAAGTGCCCTGGTTAGAGGCCCCAGTGAAGGACGGGCTAGCGACAACCACGCCATGAGTGCCATGTATGCAGCCATCAGAGCATACCAGGGTCTTGAGAGTACCTATTGGACCTTGACTAGTCTGCGTGGTGATGACCGGCTTGAAGCAAGGAAGCAGAAGAAGAAGCAAGCATGTGCTATAGCTAGCTTGCAGGAGCAGTTGGCCGGCATGAGTTTACAGCGAGACCGGACTCTCGAGAGAGGTATGAGTGCCATGTAGCGGGTGCAGACGTTGACTCAGGCCAACAGAAATGCAGACCGCATGATGGGACAGCTAGTGCAGGAAAGGAATGAAGCCTGGAACGAGAGGGACCTTCTGAGGTAGAGGGTCAAGGAGCTAGAAGAATATGAGTTTCATGCCCTCTACAATGGAATGGGCCCATATGCTCCTCCGGACGCCACCCATATGGACGTCGACGACGACGCTGCTACTGAAGGTAGCGATGGTGATGCCTCTGACCTTGACGACGGCCCCGAAGAGTAGGATAGTGCCCTGCGTTAGTAGCTAGGCTCTGTCGCGATGGCCTTCTTTTGGTTTCCATGTATCATGTTGTATCCTGTTTGATCTTGAGACTGGTGATCTTTTGGAACTTAGTTGTGTATGCGATGTCCGAACGCATAAAAGTCTAGTGTATGTATGCTGGCAACGTGGTTGTATTGGGCGCGATGTTGCATTCGAAGTAACTTGATTAGTGATGTTGTTCTAATTGGAATGTGATTATTGTGCCTCTATTTTATTGTATGACTTGTTCTCTCCAATGAATTCAGTATGGCATGATTATTCATTCGAATACAATTACTACAACTTCGCTCAATTATTACTTGTTGGTGAAAAATGCAGATGACAAATACTCGCCGTGCCACGTATGAGGCCGCTGAAACTGGTGGCAACGGTGCAGGGGCTGGTGGGGGTGGTGCAAACAACGTCAACCACCAGGAGCCACAGTCAGAGCCACAATTGCCCCCTCCTCCGCCGCTCACTGCAGAGGTATTCTTCGCGCAGTTCCTTGGAAGCCAGCGCAATGCCGAGCAATCGCAAAAGAATATGGAAGATTTTCTGCGTACCATCGCCGAAAATATTCAGAGAGGTAATAATCAAGGTGGTGGCCATGTGGTGAACCAGCACAACAACTTCAAGGACTTCATAGATACTAGGCCACCTATTTTTAAGGAAGCAGCAGAGCCACTCGACGCGAAAGAATGGATCAACACTATGGAAGATAAGTTCCGTGTGTTGAGGCTGACCAAAGTTCTAAAGACAGAATATGCTGCACATCAGCTACAGGGACCGGCAGGGATGTGGTGGAAGCATCACCGCACCACCTTTCCTCCCAATGCCCAGATTACTTGGAGAGAATTCACTGAAGCGTTTAGGGGAGTTTATATTCCCCCAGGGTTGGTTGAGATGAATCTCGGAGAGTTCTTGGCCTTAAATCAGGGTACCAAGACTATGACACAGTATCTGTATGCCTTTAACAACTTGTGCCGTTATGCTCCAGACATGGTCGACACAGATGTAAAGAGAATTGCTAGTTTCAAGAGAGGGTTAAGTCCGAAGATGATGAAGCATGTGGGTACCAATACCCGCGCCAGATTCAATGACTTTATGAGTGATTGTTTGAAACAAGAAAAGAACAACAACGCCTACACTGCATCCAAGAATCGCAAGAGGGTGTTTGAGTCAGGATCCTCACAGTCCAGAGTTGTCACTACAAATCGTTCTTCTTATCGTCCGTCCGCATCTGGTGCAAGGTTCAGGCCGCCACATCATAAAACTCAGAATTACAAGGGACCACAGAAGCCGTACAAGATGGCCGTGCCGCCAGCAAAGACCACTGCAGCTGCAGAACAGAGCAACTCCAAGGGAACTATAGGATCTGCTGGTACAGTGAAGGGGCCCTGCTACAATTGTGGTCAGCTAGGCCACTTTTCAAAGTTCTGCCCTTATCCGCCTAAAAAGAAACAACAGACTTACATTGCTCGTGTACACCACACCACCGTTGATGAGATTCCTGAGGGAGAGCCTGTAACTGCCGGTAAGTTTCTTGTTAACCATCACCCTGCAGTTGTTCTATTTGATTCTGGATCCTCGCATTCTTTTATGAGTCAAGCATTTGCACGGAAGCATGAACAACTATGCACAGAATTGAGTTATGATTATCGCATAAGTTCAGCAGGGGCTGATGTGTTAACCAATCAGATGGTTAGAGGGGCAACCCTTGAGTTAGGTAGTCAAAAGTTTCGAGTAAACCTGGTAGTTATGCCTGGACTAGTTTTGGATGTAATAATAGGAATGAACTGGATGAAGAACTGGGGGGCAGTCATAGATACAAGCAGTCGGATGCTTACCATTAAGGATCCCTAGGCAGAGGGTACTTTCCTGGTACCATTGCCTAGAAGAACAGACCTTGTGAGTGTGACCTGTGCTATGGAAGTTGTTCCTATCCACCAGATCCCGGTAGTGTGTGAGTTCCCGGATGTGTTTTCAGACGAGTTACCTAGCCTTTCTCCCAATAGAGATGTTGAGTTTGGAATTGAGTTGATCCTCGGGACAGCTCATATTTCAAGGAGACCCTATCGGATGCCTCCGGATGAGTTAGCTGAGCTGAAGAAGCAACTGGAGGAATTATTAAAGAAGGGGTTTATCCGACCGAGTAAGTCTGAATGAGGATGTCCTGCATTATTCGTGAAGAAAAAGAAAGAGGGTACTCTAAGAATGTGTGTGGATTATCGACCTCTTAATGTTATAACTATTAAGAATAAGTATTCTTTGCCTCATATTGATGTTTTGTTTGATCAGTTGGCTAAAGCTAGAGTGTTCTCCAAGATAGACCTAAGATCAGGATATCATCAGATAAAGATTAGGCCACAAGATGTCCCAAAAACCGTCTTTTCTACCAGATACGGGTTGTACGAGTATCTTGTTATGTCTTTTGGCTTAACAAATGCTCCTGCATATTTTATGTATCTGATGAATACGGTTTTCATGCCAGAGTTGGACAAGTTTGTTGTTGTCTTCATTGATGACATTCTAGTATACTCTGAGAATGAGAAAGATCATGAAGAGCATTTGAGAATTGTCTTGACCAGACTGAGAGATCATAAGTTGTATGCTAAGTTCAGCAAATGTGAATTTTGGTTGAAGAAAGTTCCTTTCCTTAGTCATATTCTATCTGAGAATGGAGTTTCGGTAGATCCGAGCAAACTGCAAGAGGTTATGGATTGGAAAACTCCAACCACAGTGTTAGAAGTCAGGAGTTTTCTAGGGTTAGTTGGTTACTATCGCCGATTTATATCAGACTTCTCGAAGATTGCCAAACCAATGACAAGTCTGTTACAAAAAGACCACAAGTTTGTGTGGATAGGGGAGTGTGAGACAACTTTCCACACCTTGCGGAAACTGTTAACCACTGCTCCAGTTCTTGCGTAGCCCGACATTGAGAAACCTTTTGATGTGTTCTGCGACGCATCAAAAACAGGATTAGGTTGTGTTCTGATGCAAGAAGGAAGAGTCATTGCTTATGTCTCTCATCAGTTGAGAAAACATGAAATCAATTATCCGACACATGATCTTGAGCTTGCCGCCGTAGTGCATGCCTTAAAGATTTGGAGACATTATTTACTTGGTAATGTATGCAATATTTTCACCGACCACAAGAGTCTCAAGTACATTTTTACCCAACCAGAATTAAACATGAGACAGCGAAGATGGTTAGAACTAATCAAAGATTACAACTTGAATGTACAGTATCACCCTGGGAAAGCCAATGTGGTAGCCGATGCTTTGAGTAGAAAGCCACATTGTTTGAATATGCAACCCTTACTCGAGGATGGTTTTAATCTAATGCACCCTGCCGTGTTACATAGTATTCAGATCAGTTGCTCCTTGGAGAGTAAGATAATAGAAGGCCAGAAAGCAGATAAAGGGATATTCCACATCAAAAGGAAAATTAGAGAAGAACCCTCAAAACACTTTAGAGTGGACGAGCAGGACGTGTTGTGGTTCGATAACCGTCTTGTTGTTCCAAAGGATAGAGAGCTTAAGAATAAAATTATGGATGAAGCTCATCTCTCTAAGTTGTCCATTCATCCTGGCAGTAGTAAAATGTATCAAGAACTAAGACCTCACTATTGGTGGACAAAGATGAAGAAGGAAATTGTAGCTTATGTAGCAAGATGTGACACATGTTGTAGGGTGAAAGCTATTCACATGAAACCTGCCGGATTGTTGCAACCTTTGTCAGTACCCAGTTAGAAGTGGGATGATATAAGTATGGATTTCATCACAGGTTTGCCCACTACTCAGAAAGGCCATGATTCAATTTGGGTAATCGTGGACCGTCTTACCAAGACAGCCCACTTTTTGCCTGTCAAGATAGATTATAGACCACCTCAATATGCCGAGAAGTATATTGCGGAGATTGTGAGATTGCATGGCATACCGAAGACTATAGTGTCCGACAGAGGGTCACAGTTCACTGCTTACTTTTGGGAGCATTTGCACAAAGGTTTGGGGACTAGTCTGATTCGTAGCACTGCCCATCATCCTCAAACCGATGGTCAGACTAAAAGAGTTAATGCTGTTTTAGAAGATATGTTAAGAGCTTGTGTGTTGTCTTCCCGAGGTTCATGGGAGTCATGGTTACCCTTAGCAGAGTTCGCATACAATAATAGCTATCAAGAAAGTATCAAGATGGCACCTTTTGAGGCTCTGTATGGCCGAAAGTGTAGAACACCTTTAAACTGGATTGAGCCAGGGGAAAGAAGGTATTATGGTATTGACTTCGTGGAAGAAGCCGAAAAGAAAGTTCATATCATTCAGCAAAATATGAGAGCAGCTCAGTCACGTCAGAAAAGTTATGCGGATAAGCGGAGGAGACCGCTTGTGTTCGAAGTTGGTGACTATGTTTATCTAAAAGTCACGCCAATGAAGAAGAAGCGGTTTGTAGTACGTAGAAAGCTTGCCGCTAGATTTGTTGGACCCTACAAAATTTTGGAAAGAAAGGGTCCAGTGGCTTACAAATTGGAATTACCAGAAGCAATGGGTGCTATATTCCCAATTTTTCACGTATCACATCTCAAGAAGTGTTTGCGCGTTCCAGAGGAAAGAATTGAACCTCGAGGCATAAAACTTAAGTCAGATCTGGTGTATCGTGAGCAGCCAATTCGAGTTTTGGATTCCAAGGAGAGGACTACTCGAAACAGCATGGTGAAAACGTATAAGATACAGTGGAGTCATCACGATGAAGGGGGTGCATCTTGGGAAACGGGTGGATACCTACAAAAAGCGTACGAAGATTTTTATAATAAATGGTTCGTAACCCAAATCTCGGGACGAGATTTTTATAAGGGGGAGGGCTGTAACACCTCGGTGTTACGCAAGCATTAATATTGCAATCATGAGCATAACATGTCATATCATTCATAATCATATGTAGCAAGATTGTAACTTTAGTGAAATAAAGGCTTGAAAAATAGTATTCATAATGTAATGTGATAATGTGCTAATTACATTCATCAAATTTGTGCAACTTTAAATGTTATATCACTTAGAAGTATAGGTGAAATTTTTGGAGAAACTAAATTACTCAAAGTTTTGTCAAAAACTGGTTTCAAAAATGTTATTTGAAAATATTCAAAAATACTCCCTATTTAGCTTTTATTCTCCAATTCAAAATCTGTTGAGAATTTTTAGTTGGCCCCTTAATCAAAGTTGTAGAGAATTAAATTCTAAGCAACTTTTATTTTTGGGCCATTTCCAGAAAAGGTCCTTTTCTAGCTCAAAATGAGGTTTGAAAACTGTATTTGAAATTTGTTTGAAAATAGAAATTTGAAAAAAAATCAAAACCTAACCTAAGCAGGCCGCCACCTCGGTTTCGGCCCGCGGCCGGAAGCGGCCCGCCTCCGCGCGCACGTGCCCGCGCTCGCGCCCCGCCTCGGCCTGGCCCAGTCCGGCCTCCCTCTTCTCCCTCCCGCTCTCGCGCGCGGCTCGCTGGTGCCCGTGGCAGAACACGCTCGCCGCGTGGCGGCCGCATGCCGGCGACGCCCCTGCGTGGCCGCCCACGGACCCCGCGCGCTCCACCTCAAATCACCGCGTGCGTCCGGTCTCCAGTCCACTCACCCCCTCGCTCGCTCCCTTTCCCCTTCCTCCAGAGAAACCGAGCGGGAGCGCCGCTCGCCACCGCACGTCCTCGCCTCCACCGTCGTGTTCCGACGCCGGTGAACCACCACCGCTCGATTGCTCGTGCACGGAGCTCCGCCACCCTCTTCCCTCCTCCGAATGGGCGCCACCATCCCCTTGCTCGCTCTAGTAGGGCACCATTTCTCCGCCCCCGCTGCGCCACCGTGAATGGGGCCGCCACGCTCACGCTCCGGTCACCGTCGCCTCCACTCCTCCCCATCTCTCTCGAACTACGCGTTGATGTTCACCGTGTCCCCGCGGTGGTGTTGCGTGCCTCGCCTTGTTCGCTCGAGCCCGGAGACCGCCGCTGGCCGTCGGCGGCCATCGCACCGCCGCGGTGGCGAGCACCGCGCGGCCGCGCGCGCTGCCTCGCTCGCCTGCGAGTGCGGCGAGTGGCTGGGCCGGCCGGTCTAAATGAGACACGGCCTGTTTTCATTACCCCTCCTGCGCGCCGCCTCTGGGCTGAGCAGGCCGGGCCGTCTGCCTCTGTAACACCCCGGGTGTTATAGTGCTAATTAATCTGCCATGTCATCATAATGCATTGAAAAGCGTCCCTGTTAGGTTAACCTTGTTATGCATCAACTAAAACAAGTTTACTTATCTAGGTTGAATGTGTTTCTCAGTGGTGTGCTCCGAACCCGAAAACCCTAATTTTTAATGCCACCGCAAATGCTTAGTCCATGCCCTGTGTAAATTGAGGTGTGCGACTGTGTTGCACACTAGTGTCAAGTGTAGGGTATGAGCTCAAGTACAACCTCTAAAATGAAACTCCAAATTTGAGTTTGAATTGGAGTCCCAAAACTTGTCACGAGTTTTCCGATTTGAATTCGAATTCAAAATTGGGGAAAAATGTAAAAGAATTTTAAAAGCTAATTGGTCAACCAAGAGTGGCACTTGGTCAACCATGTCATGTTGGTCCAAATGATTCCCTTGGGTGAGGTTTTGATCGCTAAGTAATCACAAATCAAAGTAGCAACAAATTCCAATTTAAAATTCCTCCGAAAACCCTAAATTTCAAAACCCTGTTTTACCCCTTTTGAAATAATTCAAAATCTAAGCAAAATTTGGGAAAAAGTTCAAAACCAAGTTTGTAGAACTTTTCAAGGGCTACAACTTTGGTGTTTTGAGTTTTCAAAGTTTTAGTGTAAAATGTGGAGCAATTTTGAAAATAAACAAATTTCAGTTTTGACTCATTTTTGTCCCCAACCTAAGAGTTCAAAATGGAGGCAGAATTTGAAAAAGTTTTGAACAGCAAAGTTGTAGGTCTGGTCAAGATATACAACTTTGATGTTTGGAGATTTTGAAGTTTCAATATAAAATCAAAAGTAATTTCTAAATTACCAAATCTGAAAAATGTGTCCCCTTTTGAATTTAAACTCAAATTTCAAAATCCATTGAGAATTTGAAAAAGTGTTCAATACAAAACTTGTAGAGCTTGAAATTCTGAAGATTTCATAGATTGGAAGTTTTTCAAGTTGTTACATGAATTTGAGAGTAATTTTAGAAAACAGTTTGAAAATTCAAAATTTGGGGTCGCCGCCGTTTCCGTCAAACCCCGCCACCGTGGCCAGCCGCCTTCAGAGCCTCTCAGCTTCAACCGATCACTCCTTCGTGATCGTGGTACGCCCCTGATACTCCCTGACCACTCGCTTTAATCGCTACCGTGTTGTACCGTCGAGTCACCGGTCACCGTGGCCGTCGAGCCGCCACCGTCGTCGGTGAGCTGTCGCCGGAGCTCGAGCCATGGTGTTTAGTAGCAAAATGGAACCGTGGGGTAGTGTAGATGGTGATGGTGGAGTCGGTTTGTCGACCGAGGCATCGGTCACCGGCCGGCCACCGCGGGAGAGAGAGCGGGCGAGCGGGAGGAAGGCGATGACAAGTGGGACCGCGCTGTCAGAGAGAGAGGGAGAGGCAGACGCGCGCGCGTGAGGCAGGGCGCCTGCTGGGCCGCGCGGCTAGGCCGAGCGCGTGCGGGCGCGGGCGCGCACGAGCGGGCCGACCCGCTGGGCCGGACCGCGGGAGAAAAGAAGAATCGGCCCGATTTCGTTTTTGTTTTTCTTTTTCAAATAAATGAATAGTTTAGTTACTTGTTTATTTCATTAAAAATTGTGTAGAGTTCCAAAATTCATGAAAATTTTTGTGTAGGCTTCTCAATGTATAAACTATCTAGGAAAAATGTTAAATGCTGAAATTGAGTACTTTGTGCAGTAGAATTAATTAGTTCTAATAAAGATTAAATGCAACTTCCATGAATTTTAATAATTAATTTATTAATCCAAAAACGATGAAATTTATTATGACACTGTTATAAAACATTCTTAATCCATAGAAAAAGTTTGAGCTTGATTAGGTAAAATTTGATTAACTTCTAATTATGTCCTAATTATTTAAATAATAAATAAATGTTAATTTGAGAACTTTAAGAGTTGTGTGCCTTTTTGATTGAGTGATGTCCTTAGGTCACTACCCTTTTGTGATCTTTGGCACCTTAATTTCATGATTGAGCTCGTTAGTAACTTGTTTAGGTTAAAGCTCGTATCGCTGGAAATCGTCGCTACTAGTTAGTAGGTTTTCAGTTTGCGACTGTACCGCGAAGGAAGTGTACTCCGGTCATAACTCGTAGCATGTTATCATCAAGCATCATGTTTATCATTGAGCATCATGTTAAAGCATGTTATGTGTTCGTGTAGTCTCCGCTTTCGAAGAAGTCGAAGCCGTCGAGCCAGTTTCCGGAGAAGAGCGATCGTCGGTGGGTTTCGGACCTGACGTTGGAGTTCTCGGGTCTGAGTCAGTCGTCGTGTCCGAGCAAGACAAGCCCCGGTGCATTTAAACCCTACCTTGAATTTTACAAATGTTTTATTATTTATAATATGGTTTACTGCATTAAGTAATTAGGAGTTGAGTGATAACCCAATTGCTGCATTATCATCCTTGATTATTGTGATATCAACCTTGATACCTGTTTTACGGAAAATGCGTAGTATGCTTCGCTATGCTTAGAAGTTAAGCTTTTAAATGCAATGTTTATATAGCCATGACGGCATATTGAATGAAGATTGAAATATGAGAATGAACTTGAAAGATCGGGCGGGTGGTTTGGCCACTGCTAACATGCATTGGGAAAGGAGTCTCAATATAGTGTTTCTGCCTTGTCAGTTAAGGTCCATTCGTTGTAAGCCTGTTGTGTTCAAGACTTTGCAACTAGCTTCATGCCTTGGGTAAGCCCAAAATGTTGGTGATTCCATTACGAGAACGTCTAACCTCGCACTGGGAGTGGAGAGATGGCGAGAGTAGCGTGTACCCTCGGGGCTAGAATTTGGTCGGGTTCGAGGAGTACTGTACTCTCGGGTGGCGATGGACACGTTCTGGTTTTGGGAGATCTAAATGAGGGTTGATATATGCAAGATTCGGTTCTACATATGTCGTGAGGTTAGGGATCCCCAGCTGGGTATAATCGGTTCGAATCGTCGTTGCTCCTCGGTTATGGCGACTTGATCACCTGACTTGCATCGTAGTTAAGAACTGGAATTAAAAGAAAGAATGAGAAAGGTTTTGATGATAATTACTTTGATCTAGATTAGGATCACTTAGAATTGGTTAATGAACCATCAATGGTAAAAGTAAAATATTGAAGGTAAGGACTTACTTTAGTAAGCTTTTCTGCAAAAGAAAATTTGATTCTGGAATACCCGTACCTTGATTCCCTAAAGCTAGCATGCCCTTGGAGTCTTTGTCTTAGTCGGGTAAGTCTTGTTGAGTACCCTCAAGTACTCAGGGTTTGTTAACCCCTTGTTGCAGGTGCGGTTCATGAACAAGTCTGCTTCGAGCCTTGTTGCATGACCGTCGTGGTTGAAGAAAGCGACGACGAGTAGACTGTGTGGCCTTTGGGCAAGGCATCTCGCTTGTGTGTTGTAATAAAGTTAATACCGATACTTCTCTACTACTGGTTTGTAATAATGTTACATAAGGTCTGAAGTTTGAAAACTGGTTTGTAAACCTATGTTATTGTAAGACTTCCGCTACGTTACTCTGTTGAATATTTTGAATAAACTGTTGTAATATTGCAATACTCCTGTGATTGGATCCTGTTCGGAGGAAAGCAGGCCTTTTAAGTTATGGTGAACATAAGTACGGCCATCAGAGGTCATTATGGCAATGACGGGTACTTGTGGGCCATCATAATTAGGAGGTTCTATGACAGCTGGTACCAGAGCATAATCACTCGGGTTATTGTAGTATTACCTTGCAAAACTTCAAAATGATTTGGGTCAAACAAACTTAATACTGATATTTTGGTCCAAATTGCTTTTGCTTATCTTAATCTATTCTATAGTTTCCTTAGCTCATATTTGAAAGCTTCGTAGTGAAGTATCATGTATAGTGCCCTATGTTATAAAGATTGCATGTGTTACTTAAATCTTTCTGTTAGATCGTAAGTGCGATGCATGCATCATGTTTAATTAACCTGCTTAAGCTACCTTCCCTTTTAAAGTGGTTTGGGTTAAGTAAGGTTCAAATCCTATTCATGCTAACCTTCAGATCCCCCTATCTGTTCTTATCGTCCTAATTCTATCTTGCGATAGGATGGCACGTGTGAAGACGACTCCCTGCAAGAAAACGGGTCCGCAAGGAGTGCCGCGTCATCAGTTGGCCGCCAGAGGTGATGGAGCAAGCAACAGTCGTAACCCGAACCCAGATTCGGAATCAGAGGTTGCAAGGCTTACATCAGAAGTGGAGCGACTAAAGCGCAACATGCGTTTTTGGAAACAGTTCCAGAAGGAGTCTTTGGAAAAGGAGACAGAAGCCAGGGCTCGTGTTTGTGAGTTGGAGCTTTATGTGACACACCTAGAGCAGTACAACACAGTTCTGCATGAGGAAGTCCATAGGCTAAATGATCTGATGAATCCCAATCATCAGCCCTAGGCAGTAGAAAATGATGTTGGTGTCGTGATTGTTCTTGATGGAGAGGACAATGAGGAAGAAGATCCAGAAGAAGATGAACCCATGATGGAAAGTGGGGATGGTGCGAGTCATGTCACTGGTGCAAGTGCTCCAGAGAATGAGGATGGAGTGATCGTGATCAGCGATGATGATGAGGAGTGAAGTGTCGACATGGATGGTTGTGTAATATAGTAGTCTTTCCTGCTTTCTAAGAACCTTAGTGGGTAGTTTCTTGCTTGAGAGCAAGTTTGTAATGAAATAATGTAAGATAAGTTGTGTGTGTATACAAGTACTGTACTAACTGCTTTTTAATTCAATAAAGCGATGTAAATAAATATAGTTTGTGTACAACAGATGGACGGTACTGGAACTTCCCAAGAAAGGGACAATCCTCTGAATCCCCCACCGTTTCCACCCACCTTGGCAGAAGCTATTGCCGCACTGGTTAATGCCACTACCTTGTTGGCTCAGAATCAGAATCAGAATGGAAATCAGGGCCGTCGAGGCCGTAACAATGGAGGGGAAACCACTTATGTGGATTTCACCGATACCCGTCCACCAGTGTTCTCAAAAGCAGATGAGCCGCTAGAGGCGGATGACTGGCTCCGTACCATGGAGCAGAAGTTTGAACTTTTACAGTGCACGGAGCATCAGAAGCCCGTGTTTGCAGCACAACAGCTTAGAGGTGCCGCAGGGGCGTGGTGGGCGAATCTGGTCGCCGCACGGCCTGCTGGCCACCGTATCACTTGGCAGGAGTTTCGTGAAGCCTTCAGAGCACATTATATCCCAAATGGTGTCATGGCCATGAAGTTAGAAGAGTTTCTCTCGCTGAAGCAAGGGAACCAGACAGTTCTACAGTATGTGGGCAAATTCAATCATCTGTCCCAGTATGCAGCGGAATATGTGAACACCGATGCAAAGAAGAAGAGTTGTTTCATGAGAGGTTTGAGTACCAGAATCCAGGAAGCATTGGTCACCTGCTATAATGCCACTTACCATGAGATAGTCAATGTGGCTATTGCGTCAGAAGAGAAGTCCCGACTGCATAAAGAGTCGAAGAAAAAGAAGCCAGTGTTTTCTAGCCCGTCTGGTGGCATTAAAAAGCGCCAGAGGTTTGTTTATCACCCTCAGAACCATTTCCGCCCAACTTATCGTCCACCGCAATACCAAGCTCAGCCGCAGACGTTTTTCCGTCCTGCCGCAATCCCGCAGTATCCACAACAGCCGAATGCCCCTGGTATTCGAAACCAGACTCCAGTAACCCATAACTTTCCCTGTTACAATTGTGGAAAGCCAGGCCACTTTTCCAAGGACTGCCCGTATCCAAGGCAGTATAATCCCAGTTATCCCAGAGCTCCCGTACCGCAACAGCAACAACCTCAGAGCAAGAATAATAACCTGAATGTTCAGAAGGGTAAGGGTGAGAAGAAGAAGACCGGACGTGTATTCTACACTCAAGCAAGTGTAATCCCAGAGGGAGAACCTGTTATGATGGGTATGTTCCCTGTTGCTAATCATCCAGCAGTACTGTTATTTGATTCAGGTGCATCGCATACATTCATAAATCGCACCTTTGTTGTTAAGCATGACATTCCAATTATGGGAACACAAGAAGATTTCTTTATCCAGTCGCCCGGGGGACGACTGTGTACTAAGGAGATGGTACGTGATGTACCTATAGAGTTAGGTGGGCATATATTTCCTACCTCAATGATAATATTACAGAAACAGGATATAGATGTAATCCTGGGTATGAATTGGATGTACCAAAGAGGAGCCCTTATAGATGCACTGCATAGAACTATAAGGTTGAACCTGCCAGATAATAAATCTCATCTTCTTATCCAACTTCCTATCCCAAAGAGAACAGTTGAAAGGATATGTGCAACTTCAGTACAGGAGATTTGTGATATACCGGTAGTCTGTGAATTTCCAGATGTATTTCCAGATGATCTACCAGGTCTGCCACCAGACAGAGATGTAGAATTTGTGATTGAGTTAAAACCGGGTACTGCCCCAATATCCCGGAGAGCTTACAGAATGCCACCCAATGAATTGGCAGAACTTAAGGATCAATTACAAGAGTTACGTGACAAAGGTTTTATCAGACCCAGTTCCTCACCTTGGGGATGTCCAGCTCTTTTTGTCAAGAAGAAAGATCAGACTTTAAGGATGTGTGTTGACTATCGACCGCTGAATGAAGTAACCATTAAGAATAAATATCCGTTGCCTCGCATTGATCTACTCTTTGATCAGCTTGCGGGGGCAAAGGTATTTTCAAAGATCGATCTTCGGTCAGGGTACCATCAAATCAAGATTCGACCTGAAGATATCCCAAAGACTGCATTCACTACCAGATATGGACTGTATGAGTACCTAGTTATGTCTTTTGGTCTCACCAATGCACCGGCACATTTCATGTATCTGATGAACTCAGTTTTCATGCCGGAGCTTGACAAATTTGTGGTTGTGTTTATTGATGATATTCTGGTATACTCCAAAAGTGAAGAAGAACATGTTGAGCATCTTAGAGTTGTTCTGACTCGTCTGAGAGATCACCAACTGTATGCCAAGTTCAGCAAATGTGAGTTTTGGTTAAGAGAAGTGCAATTCTTAGGACATGTGTTGTCAGCCGAAGGAGTAGCAGTAGATCCTGGCAAGGTGGAAGATATTCTGAATTGGAAACCACCAATCTCAGTTCATGAAGTCTGAAGTTTTCTGGGAATGGCGGGTTATTACCGTTGATTCATACCTGACTTTTCAAAGGTAGCCAAGCCAATCACAGAGTTGTTGAAGAATCAAACTAAGTTCATATGGTCTCCAGAATGTGAGAAAGCTTTTAGAATTTTAAAGAAGTCATTGACAACTGCTCCAGTTTTGGCACAACCAGATATAGAAAAGCCATTTGATGTTTACTGTGATGCCTCGGGTATTGGCCTTGGTTGTGTATTGATGCAAGAAGGCAGAGTCATTGCTTATGCCTTGAGACAGTTGAAGTGTCATGAAGAACATTATCCGACACATGATCTTGAACTAGCAGCTGTGGTTCATGCATTGAAAATTTGGCGTCATTACTTGTTAGGTAATACTTGCCACATGTATACAGATCACAAGAGCTTAAAGTATATCTTTACTCAGTCAGAGTTGAATATGAGGCAAAGAAGGTGGCTTGAGTTAATAAAGGACTATGATTTATAAGTGCACTATCACCCTGGAAAAGCGAATGTGGTTGCTGATGCACTCAGTAGAAAGAATCATTGCAATTGCATTACTGTGAAACCAATGGATTACAGTTTATGTTATGAATTAGAAAAGCTGAATATTGAAATAGTTCAACAAGGTCAGTTGACTAATGTCACAGTAGAATCAACAATCAAAGATCAGATTGTGTCTGCTCAGAGAAAGAATTCCGGAGTAGCTCACATCAAAGAAAAAGTTAGAACGGGTCAACAGATAGATTTCAGTATTGATGATGCAGATGTGTTGTGCTTTAAGAACCGGTTAGTGGTCCCAAAGGTTCCAGAGTTACGTCAGCTCATTCTTGATGAAGCACATAGCACAAGGTTTTCTATTCATCCAGGAAGTAATAAGATGTATCAAGATTTGAAACAGAAATTCTGGTGGACCAAAATGAAAATTGAGATTGCCAAATATGTGACCAGATGTGACACTTGTTGTAAGGTGAAGGCAGTACACCTGAAGTCGGCAGGAATGTTACAACCCTTGCCCATTCCATCCTGGAAATGGGAAGATATCAATATGGATTTCATTACTGGGTTACCCAAGACCTCAAGAGGCTTTGATTCAATTTGGGTCATTGTGGACCGACTGACAAAGTCATCTCATTTTATTCCAGTTAAGGTGGACTATTCTGCTATAACTTATGCAAGAATTTATATTGCACGAATCCTGAGTCTTCATGGGGTACCAAAGACCATTGTATCAGATAGAGGTACTCAGTTTGTTAACAAATTTTGGAGACACCTACATGAGTCCCTGGGTACAAAACTTTTGCATAGTACCGCTTATCATCCACAAACAAGTGGTCAGACTGAAAGGGTCAATCAAATTCTAGAAGACATGTTAAGGTCATGTGCACTTAATTATTCAGACACTCGGGACGAGTGGTTACCTTTAGCAGAATTCTCCTATAATAATAGTTATCAAGAGAGTATCAAAATGGCACCGTTTGAGGCATTGTATGGCCGTAGGTGCAGAACTCCATTAAATTGGTCAGAACCGGGAGAAAGATGGTTTTTCGGCGTTGATCTTGTGAAACAAACAGAAGAAAAAGTTAGGCAGATCCAGAATAATTTGAAAGTGGCTCAGTCCAGGCAAAAGAGTTATGCTGATAAAAGGCGTAGACCTTTGGTATTCCAAGTAGGGGATTATGTTTATCTAAAAGTATCACCCATGAAAGGAGTTAGCAGATTTGGAGTCAAAGGCAAACTCGCACCACGTTATATTGGTCCTTTTCAAATCATTCAACAATGTGGAAAGGTGGCATATAAGTTAAAGCTGCCTGAACAACTGTCAGCCGTGCACAATGTATTTCATGTATCACAAATGAAGAAGTGTCTACAAGTACATGATCAAGTGGTTGATGTTGAGGGAGTTGAACTTGAACCGGATTTGACATATTCTGAACATCCTGTCAGAGTTTTGGATCAAAAAGATCGTGTTACCTAAAGTAGAACAACTAAATGGTACAGAATACAGTGGAATCAACATTCAGAAGAGGAAGCCACCTGGGAAACGGAGGATTATCTGTTAGAGAATTTCCCGGAGTTCTTTGCTTCTATCTAGGTTGCAATTTCCTCTTTAAACTGTAACCTATCCTTTTAAAATCTTTGTAATGCAGAAAACCCCAACTGTTTTGTAGACAAGTCTTGGACGTGTTTGCTTGACACGTTTCCTTTTCTATTACTTAACTCAAGGCTTTAAATCTCGGGACGAGATTTCTTTAAGGGGGAAGGGTTGTAACACCCCGGGTGTTATAGTGCTAATTAATCTGCCATGTCATCATAATGCATTGCAAAGCATCCCTGTTAGGTTAACCTTGTTATGCATCAACTAAAACAAGTTTACTTATCTAGGTTGAATGTGTTTCTCAGTGGTGTGCTCCGAACCCGAAAACCCTAATTTTTAATGCCACCGCAAATGCTTAGTCCATGCCCTACATAAATTGAGGTGTGCGACTGTGTTGCACACTAGTGTCAAGTGTAGGGTATGAGCTCAAGTACAACCTCTAAAATGAAACTCCAAATTTGAGTTTGAATTGGAGTCCCAAAACTTGTCACGAGTTTTCCGATTCGAATTCGAATTCAAAATTGGGGAAAAATGTAAAAGAATTTTAAAAGCTAATTGGTCAACCAAGAGTGGCATTTGGTCAACCATGTCATGTTGGTCCAAATGATGCCCTTGGGTGAGGTTTTGATCGCTAAGTAATCACAAATCAAAGTAGCAACAAATTCCAATTTAAAATTCCTCCGAAAACCCTAAATTTCAAAACCCTGTATTACCCCTTTTGAGATAATTCAAAATCTAAGCAAAATTTGGGAAAAAGTTCAAAACCAAGTTTGTAGAACTTTTCAAGGGCTACAACTTTGGTGTTTTGAGTTTTCAAAGTTTTAGTGTAAAATGTGGAGCAAATTTGAAAATAAACAAATTTAAGTTTTGACTCATTTTTGTCCCCAACCTAAGAGTTCAAAATGGAGGCAGAATTTGAAAAAGTTTTGAACAGCAAAGTTGTAGGTCTGGTCAAGATATACAACTTTGATGTTTGGAGATTTTGAAGTTTCAATATAAAATCAAAAGTAATTTCTAAATTACCAAATCTGAAAAAGGTGTCCCCTTTTGAATTTAAACTCAAATTTCAAAATCCATTGAGAATTTGAAAAAGTGTTCAATACAAAACTTGTAGAGCTTGAAATTCTGAAGATTTTATAGATTGGAAGTTTTTCAAGTTGTTATATGAATTTGAGAGTAATTTTAGAAAACAGTTTGAAAATTCAAAATTTGGGGGGGTGCTACAGTGCCACGCCAATGACGGCCGGCCACCGCGCGGTATGGGCGCCGGCGAGCCGCCGTGGCCGCCCAGACCCTTCGCGCGCGGTCGAGAACGCCAGCGCGATGACGCGAGCAGTGCAGCTCTGTAGCCACGACCGTCGTCTATAAATACACCGAGGTCACAGTGGCGATTTCTTCGTTTTCTCTGTTTTCGCCATCGCCGCCACCGCAGCTCCGCCGCTCGCCGCTGCCGCCACCAAGCCGTCTCCGGCCACGCCAACCGCACCCTTAGCTCCGTCTCATCCTTGCGCACCTCATGAGCCAGTTGAGTTGGCCCAATTCTGTTTGGATCGCCGGGGAGCCGTCGTCTTCCACCTCGGGTCGCCGCCGTTTCCGTCAAACCCCGCCACCGTGGCTAGCCGCCTCCAGAGCCTCTCAGCTTCAACCGATCACTCCTTCGTGATCATGGTACGCCCCTGATACTCCCTGACCACTCGCTTTAATCGCTACCGCGTTGTACCGTCGAGTCACCGGTCACCGTGGCCGTCGAGCCGCCACCGTCGTCGGTGAGCTGTCGCCGGAGCTCGAGCCATGGTGTTTAGTAGCAAAATGGAACCGTGGGGTAGTGTAGATGGTGATGGTGGAGTCGGTTTGTCGACCGAGGCATCGGTCACCGGCCGACCACCGCGGGAGAGAGAGCGGGCGAGCGGGAGGAAGGTGATGACAAGTGGGACCGCGCTGTTAGAGAGAGAGGGAGAGGCAGACGCGCGCGCGTGAGGCAGGCCGCCTGCTGGGCCGCGCGGCTGGGCCGAGCGTGTGCGGGCGCGGGCGCGCGCGAGCGGGCCGACCCGCTGGGCCGGACCGCGGGAGAAAGGAAGAATCGGCCCGATTTCGTTTTTGTTTTTCTTTTTCAAATAAATGAATAGTTTAGTTATTTGTTTATTTTATTAAAAATTGTGTAGAGTTCTAAAATTCATGAAAATTTTTGTGTAGGCTTCTCAATGTATAAACTATCTAGGAAAAATGTTAAATGCTGAAATTGAGTACTTTGTGCAGTAGAATTAATTAGTTCTAATAAAGATTAAATGCAACTTTCATGAATTTTAATAATTAATTTATTAATCTAAAAATGATGAAATTTATTATGACACTGTTATAAAACATTCTTAATCCATAGAAAAAGTTTGAGCTTGATTAGGTAAAATTTGATTAACTTCTAATTATGTCCTAATTATTTAAATAATAAATAAATGTTAATTTGAGAACTTTAAGAGTTGTGTGCCTTTTTTATTGAGTGATGTCCTTAGGTCACTACCCTTTTGTGATCTTTGGCACCTTAATTTCATGATTGAGCTCGTTAGTAACTTGTTTAGGTTAAAGTTGGTATCGCTGGAAATCGTCGCTACTAGTTAGTAGGTTTTCAGTTTGCGACTGTACCGCGAAGGAAGTGTACTCCAGTCGTAACTCGTAGCATGTTATCATCAAGCATCATGTTTATCATCGAGCATCATGTTAAAGCATGTTATGTGTTCGTGTAGTCTCCGCTTTCGAAGAAGTCGAAGCCGTCGAGCCAGTTTCCGGAGAAGAGCGATCGTCGGTGGGTTTCGGACCTGACGTTGGAGTTCTCGGGTCTGAGTCAGTCGTCATGTCCGAGCAAGGCAAGCCCCGGTGCATTTAAACCCTATCTTGAATTTTACAAATGTTTTATTATTTATAATATGGTTTACTGCATTAAGTAATTAGGAGTTGAGTGATAACCCAATTGCTGCATTATCATCCTTGATTATTGTGATATCAACCTTGATACCTGTTTTACGGAAAATGCGTAGTATGCTTCGCTATGCTTAGAAGTTAAGCTTTTAAATGCAATGTTTATATAGCCATGACGGCATATTGAATGAAGATTGAAATATGAGAATGAACTTGAAAGATCGGGCGGGTGGTTTGGCCACTGCTAACATGCATTGGGAAAGGAGTCTCAATGTAGTGTTTCCGCCTTGTCAGTTAAGGTCCGTTCGTTGTAAGCCTGTTGTGTTCAAGACTTTGCAACTAGCTTCATGCCTTGGGTAAGCCCAAAATGTTGGTGATTCCATTACGAGAACGTCTAACCTCGCACTGGGAGTGGAGAGATGGCGAGAGTAGCGTGTACCCTCGGGGCTAGAATTTGGTCGGGTTCGAGGAGTACTGTACTCTCGGGTGGCGATGGACACGTTCTGGTTTTGGGAGATCTAAATGAGGGTTGATATATGCAAGATTCGGTTCTACATATGTCGTGAGGTTAGGGATCCCCAGCTGGGTATAATCGGTTCGAATCGTCGTTGCTCCTCGGTTATGGAGACTTGATCACCTGACTTGCATCGTAGTTAAGAACTGGAATTAAAAGAAAGAATGAGAAATGTTTTGATGATAATTACTTTGATCTAGATTAGGATCACTTAGAACTGGTTAATGAACCATCAATGGTAAAAGTAAAATATTGAAGGTAAGGACTTACTTTAGTAAGCTTTTCTGCAAAAGAAAATTTGATTCTGGAATACCCGTACCTTGATTCCCTAAAGCTAGCATGCCCTTGGAGTCTTTGTCTTAGTCGGGTAAGTCTTGTTGAGTACCCTCAAGTACTCAGGGTTTGTTAACCCCTTGTTGCAGGTGCGGTTCATGAACAAGTCTGCTTTGAGCCTTGTTGCATGACCGTCGTGGTTGAAGAAAGCGACGACGAGTAGACTGTGTGGCCTTTGGGCAAGGCATCTCGCTTGTGTGTTGTAATAAAGTTAATACTGATACTTCTCTACTACTGGTTTGTAATAATGTTACATAAGGTCTGAAGTTTGAAAACTGGTTTGTAAACCTATGTTATTGTAAGACTTCCGCTACGTTACTCTGTTGAATATTTTGAATAAACTGTTGTAATATTGCAATACTCCTGTGATTGGATCCTGTTCGGAGGAAAGCATGCCTTTTAAGTTATGGTGAACATAAGTACGGCCATCAGAGGTCATTATGGCAATGACGGATACTTGTGGGCCATCATAATTAGGAGGTTCCGTGACAGCCTCTTTTGATGTCGGTCCGTTTCAAAATAAAGATTTCAGTTTTTATTTTCTCAATTGGAAATAAAGTGCTTAGCAATTATTTGAGTGATTAATTGTGCTCCAAAAATTGTGAAATAAATTTCTATAGACTCATTGGAACCAGATCTACAATATAAAAATATTGCAGGTCAATCTTGCATTACTTTTCTGTAGTGTTTTATTTAATCCTTGAAATTGGTGTTTTCTTGAAAAACTGATAATAAATTATAGAAAAATCATAAAAATGTGGTTCCAAGTTTGTTAATCTTTTTGTGCAATGTACTTGCTAGGAAAATTATGTATCATGTCTGTTCTATAGAAAAAATTTTATGTGTAGTTCAAATGCTTTTTATTACTAATATTTGTTATTTTTGTTAATTAAATAAATGTGAATAAAACATGTAAGTAATAATTTTTCTACAGTGATTGTTTACTGTGTAGAAAGTAGGAAAATTTCTAAATCTGTTGTTTGATACTTTTCATAACATGAGGTATTTTCATGCTCGATTTTAGGCCTTAGCTTGTTATTTTTGTATAGACAGTTCTAGTAATCCAAATGCAATAAAAATTTTGTGGCAGGCTAGGATTGATGTTAGTAATCCAATGTAATTTTCTAAGATTTTTCTGTGCTACAAAAATATGTGTTGCTGTTCAAGCATAGTGCTAACTAGGGTTTACATTCAACCTTTAATGTAAGATTAGTTAGTAAACTATGCTTTGGTGTATCTTTGAAGCATTTTGAGTGTCAAGGTGCCTTTGCATGGTAGAGAATAGTGGTGGTAGTTTTTGAGTACATGTTCTTGGATGACGTAGACTACCTTGTAGAAGAGTCGTACGTTCCACGCAATCCAAATAAAGTAACATGCTCATTACATCTCATTCATCATCATCTCATGTCATCCCTGCAATGCACCTAGGCATGAGCACTTATAATTCTGCATCATACAGGATCGCAGGAAGTGAACCCGGTAGCAGTTCCCGAGGACCCGGAAGAGCAGTCCGAGGTTCAAGAGCAGGAGGCGACCGAAGCCGAAGAGGAGGTCGGTGAAGATCTTCCAGAGTGCCCCGACCACCATCCGAGCTCCTTTGAGCGAGGCAAGCCCCGGAGCATTTCTCTCCCGGTTTGCAAATAATTTATTATTGACTTTACTTAATTTGATGCATTACATTTAGGAGTTGTTTGCAAACGTTGCTGCATTATACCTTGTTTCACCTTGCTTTACCCGATCCTTATTACCCTGGTGTCCGCGGTCAAAAATTGCTTAGTTTGCTTAGACCGGTAGAAGTCGGGTGATTGCCTGTCATCCGCGAGCTATAGGGGATTACTTGAATCTATGTGAAAGATGTGTCATTTGAGAATAACTAAGTGTCGAACTGGATTTGAGACCGGGCGGAGACTTGCAGGGTTTTGAACTGTAGTGTTCTCTGTCTGAGTCGATTAAGGACCGACCGTTGTTGGGCCTCAAGTCATGTTGAACGCATGCCTCACACTTAGCTGGCCGAATAATGTACCTTTCGACCGCGAAGCTGGGAGATTATTCGGGCTGAGTGGATTGCTCGCAACGCACTGTATCGGAGCAGTAGTGGTAGGAAACGGGGGCGCGATGATAAGGCCAAAGAGCAGTCGGGCGGCCCCCGGGTACATGTGGTTCCTGGCAAACTCGCGACTTTACCTGAATGGTTGACTCGGTGACCAATACCTCACTTTAGCGGGTGAGTGAGGTTTGTGTGAGGAATAAATTACCAGCTGGTTAATGATCGATTCAAATCGCCATCGTTCACTGGATAGTGAACACTTGACTTGAGCTACTTCATCGTAGTAATGATTATGAAACACTTGGATAGTTATGTAGAAAATGACATGATAACTATTGATAATGATCATTAGTAATCTTTACTTGCTTAATTACATGTTACTCTAGCACAAGTGCAAACATAGTTGACAGGGTAATAAAGATTAAAATACTGCATGTTTTTGGAAAAGTATTGTTAAGTTAAAAATGCTTTTCTTGCAAATGAGTCAGCTACCCCACCAGAAAGCCTATCATGATCCTTGGTGTCATTTTATTTTGGTTCTGTCGGGTAAGTCTAGCTGAGTACCTTCTCGTACTCAGGGCTTTGTTCCCACTTGTTGCAGATGAGCAGATGTATTACGGCTACTGTATCAACTGCCTCTATCCTGCGATGGGCGAAGCTTAGGACCATGGGCAATGGTCATTCGCTAATTCTCGTCTGATGCTTTTGCTGGAGATGATCACAAGCTGGCACTTTATTTCAAACGCTGTGTGTGTGCGTGATTTGAACTACTACTTCCGCTAGTTTTATTCGAACCTGGTTTGTAATAATTATGTTTAAATTCCGATGTATTTTGTGCTGCGAACTTTTATGTAACTTATGACGATGACCGCTAAACTTAGTACGATCTTGGCTGTTATGTGAAATGGTTTGAAATCCGTCGGGATTTCACGGACTACCGGGTTATACGGGCTTAAGTTTGTTAAAATTGTCCGCCTGTTGGATGATTTTTCCTACTTAATCTCGTATAATTGGGCGGTTCTGTTACAGCATCAGTCGTCTCATGGCCTCCAAGTATGCTTCTGTACAACTATAAAATACATAGCAAAAGTTTGCTTTTGTACAACTATTTTTTACGTAATGCTACTCTTAATTATTTTCACACATATGAAGAGGTGCCTCTACAGGTGTCATCATGTAAGCAGGGCATCATATTCCCATTCTAAAAAGCTTCAGTAATGGATAGATAGGATAAATACCTCATCAGTATCATTCAGAGTAAATCAAATTCTAAAGGCCCAATAGTTAACAGAATCTTGCAATATCTAGCATGAGAAAGAGGGGATGGGTTTGGAATCTACCAATTGGCACGGGCCTTGAGAGCTTGAGCACAGATACCTGCGGCGCGTTGCAGGGCCCCTCGGTGGCGATCTTGTAGAGGCCGTAGAGGCGCAACTACGTCTCCTCGATGAAGGGGAGGCCGTTGGCCCATGGCCCCTGGCGGCTGGCTGAGGCGGATGGCTCGGGATAGGGCGGCAAGGGAAAACCAGATGTGCGGAGAAGGGATCGTCGTCGAGGTGGTACAAACCAGATGTGCAGACGAGAGGTGAGGGCGATCGGTGGAGGGGTGCTGCAGCGTCGGCGTGGAGCGGCGGCTGCGGTCCGACGCCCTGACCCCGGCAGCGGCGTTGATGAGGGCGGGCGGCGGCAGGTGCGTCGTTGGAGCAGGGTGGGGCGGACGGGAGCTGCAGCTTCGGCGTCATGCAGTCGGGGCACTGGGAGAAGGGCGAGGCTGTCCCTGCCGAATGGGAACTGGGGTGGCACCGCTGTTGCCAATTGGGAAGGAGGGACGGGCAGACCGAGCGCCGATTGGGGACGTCGGGATGCTGTGGATCAATGTCGTGGGATCGATGGCCCAGGTGGACGTGGGGAGAGGGTGCGGGAGTGGTAAGAGAGGTGGAAGTGGGAACACGCGCGCCGTGGAAGTTTTGGAGCGAGCCAGCCATCGCACGCCTGTCAACGATCGGAATCTAAATGTTTTAGTTGTATGCTCCGTAGAGATCGAGTTGTGATTAATATTAAAATATATAAGGACGTCACAAAGCGCTCGAACTCAAGATCACAGTAGGGATAGGAATTTTCAGCTCTACCACTAAACTATGAACAGTTTCAAAGCGCTCGAACTCAAGATCACAGTAGGGATAGGAATTTTCAGCTCTACCACCAAACTATGAACAGTTTTATGTACATTGTTATTATTTTATATGTAAGTTTCCAGAACGTCAAGCAGGCGGTGCAGCAGACCGCGCGATGGGCCAGTCCAAAGCGTGCGCAGCAGACGTGGGCGGGCGGAAGCTTATTTGAATTTTATAAATTTGTTTTCCAAACAATAAACTAATGCAAAGGAAAGAAATACAACAAATAAGTTATGTGAAAATTGTAAAAGTTTTGTAAAATCTCATTTTTTTTATTCTTAGGTTTGACAAAAATCTAAATAAATCTTGGCATTTATTTTATTTAGTGTTTTACATTGATGACCTGATCGGAATAAAAGTTTTGGAGCGTGAGAGCACATAGATAGATTGCATAATAAGAGAGCAGGACGGATACAAATATACATATGTATATTGGATTGGATGGATATACTTTATTCAAATCTTCACATATACATATGTATCTCTACTATAATGGAATTGTTAAATTACACTTGGTCCACCCAACAAAACATCTCGTGCTGAGAGCCTCCAACCTTCGTGCACCCAGTAAAATATACACAAGAATCCTACACCATTAAAATCAATGGCTAATAAAACACGCAAACCAAATTTAATGGCCACGATTGAATGTGGGAAGCCAGGCTTCTCACCCCGCGCCTTCCCACGCGCTTCTCACCCCACGGCCGTAGCTACGAAACCAATCATCACGGAAGGAAAGAAGGAAAAACCGGCGTCCGTAAACGACGGCCGGGCACCGCACGATCGTCGTTTGAAAATTCCCCCTAGCCAGGGCGTCGAGGCCCGTCGGCGTCGTCCTTGGCGATTCTGGCGCCCAGGCCTGCGATCGACGCGTTGCCAGTGAAGTGCCAGGCGGCGCCCGACGACATCAACGGGTGGGGTTCACATCCTGAGATCGTGCGTTCTCTTTTTTCGGTCGATGATTCCAGGCTTCGATCGGTCCTGATCGTGTATTTCCTTCTGTTGCTTTTTTTATTCAGTGATTACTCCACCCGTTGATCGCTGATAGCCAGGGGAGGACGTGCTGATCGCCATCCCTCGTGTGGTCGCGCGGGGCGGTTGGGAGGCCGCGCTGATCGCCAGGCGTGGCCGATCTCCAGACGTGGAGGTGGGCGTGGCCGATCTGCCTTTAGGAGATTGGGAGCAGAGCACACGACTGAAGAGCACTAGAGGCCTAGATCAGGTTGCAGGCGCATCGGGTCATCCTTGTTCGGCAGTTCCAGACACTGAGCACGCAGGCGCCAGGCGGCAGCAACCAGCAAGGTACGTAGTGCCCTAGCTATCTACTTCTCTGCACGCGCTGCCTTAATAAATCTCTACTATTATGGCCCTCAGCAAGATTGCGCCAATGCTCCAGGCACGGAGATGATTCTGGTGTGCATGTTTGATTCCCCTAGATTGCTATTCGTTTCTGTCAGAATTGAACTGCATGAACAATCATGTTTTCAGCTTGCATTGTTGCATGGATGGGTGCCTAATTTTTGTCCTTGCCTGTTAACGATGGTTGTCTCTGTCAGAATTGAACTGCATGAACAATCATGTTTTCAGCTTGCATTGTTGCATGGATGGGTGCCTAATTTTTGTCCTTGCCTGTTAACGATGGTTGTCTTTCATTTGTTCGCTGCTCTATAGCCTCTATAATTATGCTACCATTTTGCTACTTATATATAAAGTAGAATGCATGGACGATTTATTTATATGTTTCAGCGAAGTAAATACATGTTCTGCTATTCCTGCATGCTAAGAAAGTATATTATTTTTACTGAAGAGGAGATCTTCACCTAATAATCCTCATGTCTTTAATTAATGTGCATGTTGCATCTTCTGCTCTTCCTGCATTGCCCTGCTGCCCGCCGCTACTGCCGGCTAAAGATCCTGGCTGGTACTTCGCAATGTCTACGCCTGAAGATATACGCGATGCGCTAAGCGATATCACCAACATCGCAGATATGCTTTCAGTATATGTATGTGTACAACACTTTTGAGGTGGCTTTCTAATTTTCTATTCTATATATATCCAAACGCCCACTTTAGATGACGCCTCGCGGAGGAGGGAAGAAAGAAGAGAGCAGCAACGGATTCGTCGAGCTGAAATGTCCTGCGAACAAAGAGAAGAGATGAATAGGAAAAAACGTGAATACATGCGTGACTACCGAACACGGAAGAAGGCTACATCCCAAAATAGTAGCACTTCCTATACTTTGACTGAAACAGTGCCTACAACATCAGCCACAGGTACTTAATGTCTTTGATACTTTCTTCAATTTCTATGAAACCAACTTTTCTATAAATCGCAAAAATATATATGCAGGTATTAATTACTCTGAGATGGAACAAATCACGCCAATTATATTAGATAAGGAAAATATCCCACCAGATGCACACGGAGAGCATAGTCATGTTGCTTTGGGCACCGCGACCACAGACACATGTATACTTCGAGTTTATTAATTAAGTATTAGTAACTTTCTTCATTTCTATGTATAATGAAACCAACTTTTCTACAACTCACAAAAATATATATGTAGGTATTAATTACTCTGAGATGGATCAAAACACGCCAATTATATTGGACAAAGAAAATATTCCACCATATGCACACGGGAATCAAAGCCATGTTGGCGTTGGCACCACGACCACAACAGGCAGTACACTATCCATGGCCAATAGTAAAGGTTTATTATTATATTGTGCAAAAATAACTTAGTTTTAATCTCTACTATATATATATATATATATATATATATATATATATATAGATAGATATAGATATTGCTAACGTTAAGATGGACGAAAGGAACACACAGCAACGGAAACGAAGAGCTGAGATGACCGACGAACAAAGGGAAGCGAACAAAAGGAGACAACGGGAGTACCAACATCAATACCGAGCACGGAAGAAGGCCGAATTGCAAAATATTGGCACATCATCTATTGTGACTCAAATTGTGTCGGAATCCTCACCCGCAGGTGAAAAATATCTACAACTTATGCATTTCCTCAAATGTTTGAGATATCTTGAACCGTTGTTCATATTTGAAGGTGCGAGTTTTGGAACTGGATTATCAACTATATTGGAAAATGACGAGTCAGAATATCCCACGGATTGGCTACACAGAAATGATAATTTCGTGCCACGACCAAGAGGCCCACGTACGGTCATTTCTGGTCCATTGCTTGCTTCCAGTGAGTCAGGTGAGCACAACAACCTCATGCTATTTTTTAAAAATAATTTGGATATCTACTGCTGTACTTGTTTTAAAAATATTTGCAGAAGTTCATTTACCTGAGTGGTGCCGCAACCATGTAGATGTCCCAAACAATGAAGATGAATTCAATCGTGAACTATTTGAACCAACACATGATGATTTGAATGGTGATAAAGATGCCATGGAAGGCGGCCATGGATTGCACAACGAAAACTTATATGATGATGATGGAGTCATTCAGCGACATGCACAAGGTACTACGACGTCATTTATAAGTCATGTTACAAATCTAGCTTAAATAAATACGTCTTTACATAGAGCATGCTTATGTATTAAATTAATATGATTACTACAATTTCTCGCACACAGTTCATGATTACGAGTCATATCGCGTGCTTCCAGAGGGCCCAGCTGCAAATAATGTGACAGATGATGATCCATATGAATTCATCTACCAAAACCTGCCGCAAAGACATATATTGAGCAAAGTCCCTGACTGCAATTACTGTGGTGCGATGAGGTTTCAGTATGAGACACCCGGGTTTTGTTGTAGAAAAGGAAAAGTACAAGTACATATACCTGAGGTTTCTGCAAAGCTGAGAAGGTTATTCACAAGTCAAGTGGATGAAGATGCAAAATATTTCAGGAAACATATACGTTATCTCAACTTGCATTTCGCCTTCGCAAGTCTAGGGGTTACCCTTGACCGCAGATATAACAGTCCAATTAGGACCGGTATTTATACATTTCGAGTTCATGGCGGTTTGTACCACCGTCTGGACCACCTGGTGCCAGGTGGACATTGTGCTCGACATCTGCAACTCTACTTTTATGATACAGAAGATGAGGCCTTGTCACATAGAGTCGAAAGGTCCCCTGATCTTGATATCAACCTCATCCGGAATATCCTTGCAATTCTGCAGGATAACCCATATGTTCATACTTTTAGGAGAAATGGTGCTTTTCCAAACTTGGATGACTACCGGATTGAACTTAATACAAATATCACTCCTGACCAGAGAAGGTACAATGCCCCAACAGCGTCCCAAGTTGCTGCTATCTGGATGGAAGGGAACGATCCACAGAGATGTTTTGATAGAAGTGTGGTTGTATATGGAAGGACTGATCGTCGTCCGCAGTATATCCGAGCATACCATGGTTGTTATGACCCATTAGCTTATCCTATATATAACCCACGAGGGGAAACAGGATGGAACAAGTTTATGCCATACAGTGGGGATCCAGTCACTCGACCATCTGCAACCCCGGCTTCTACTAATGTTAATTACATGGATGACGAGACTGCCAGTGGTTATCAAGGTATTATCTCGAAATATTAATTTCTGCTATAATACTCGTACTATGAAAATTATAACATAATCTAATAATTTATCTATCTTGCAACTGATAATACTATATTATAACATGATCTAATAATTTATCTATCTTGTAGCTGGTAATATTAATGAAAATCAGGCAGAAGAAGGCGACAATGATGTACAAGAAGGTGACTGGCTAAGTGGAGTTGCGGATGCAGCACAATCCACTAGATATGTAACTGCACGAGAATACTACTGCTACAAATTGCAAGTTAGAAGGGGACTTTTTAACATAGTGTTATTTGGAGGACGTCTTTTCCAGCAGTGGGTTATGGATATGTATATAAAAATTGAGTCTATGAGGCTAGATTGGTACTCTAATCCCGAGAACCAAAAACTGATACGAGCAGAGCTATACCAGTTAACCACTCATATTATTTTATTTATTTATTTATTTTGTTTATGAACTATGCAACCTTATTACCGTGTTTTACTAAAATTATACGTGCTTAAATGTATGTAGGGACTGGTTGATGTCATCTATGCTGGAGAGACGCAGGGTTCTAAGGTTGGCAAGAGAATTGTGCTACCACGATCATTCCCAGGATGCGATCGAGACATGCAACAAAGGTTCCTTAATGCTATGGCTATTGTACAGCGTTTTGGAAAGCCAGATTACTTCATCACCATGACATGCAATCCCGATTGGGAAGAGATAACAAGCAATCTTGAGCCGGGGCAGGAACCACAGGATAGGCCAGAACTGGTTGACAGAGTGTATAGGGCAAAGTTACGGGATCTAAAGGACCTTCTGATCAAGAAAAAGTATTTTGGTGAAGTTGCAGCACACGTCCATGTTACCGAGTTCCAAAAAAGAGGGCTGCCACATGAGCATTTTCTGCTCATCATGAAGTCAAGGAGTAAGTTGACAACCCCAGATGCATATGATCGAGTCATTTCAGCGGAGATACCAGACAAGGATAAATACCCGGAGTTGCGTGATCTGGTTATCAGCCATATGTTGCATGGACCATGTGGCGTGCTAAACAAAAACTACGCGTGCATGGTGGATGGAGAGTGTCGCTTTCAGTACCCTCGGCAGTTCTGTGATGCAACCCAACAAGGAAAGGACTCCTATCCAACCTACAGGAGACGGGATGATGGACGTCGAGTCAGGATTAGGAGAGCAGAGTTAGATAACAGGTGGGTGGTGCCATACAACCCTGGTCTGCTCATGAGATACAACTGTCACATAAATGTTGAAGCATGCTCAAGCATTAAAGCAGTGAAGTATCTATTTAAGTATGTATATAAAGGCCACGACCAAGCATCATTCTCGGTAAATGCAGACCAAAATGATAGAGATGATGGTGTCATCAATGAGATAAAACAGTATAGGAATGCTAGGTACATATCTCCACCAGAAGTTGTGCACAGGATATTCGGTTTTCCAATGTTTGGAGTTTATCCGGCTGTATTGCAGCTCCAGCTTCATTTGCTCAGCATGCAGTCTGTGACATACAATGAGGAGGAAAACCTGGAGGATGTTGTGAGTCGCCCAGGTTCTAATAGGACCACACTAACAGAATATTTCAGTAAAAACCATGAAGATAGGGCAACAAGGAAAATATTGTATAAAGATTTTCCAGAACACTATCGTTGGATCAAAGGAAGAAAATTGTGGCAAATAAGGAAACAAGCGTCAGGACAGATAGGGCAGATTGTCTATGCTAACCCTAGTGAAGGGGAGAGATACTTCCTAAGAGTTCTACTAAACCATGTGAGAGGTGCAACGTCATATGAGGATTTAAGAACAGTGGCCGGTGTCACCTACTCTACTTTTAGGGAAGCATGTGAGAAAAGAGGCCTTATCGAGACGGACCAATCAATCAATGACTGTTTGACTGAGGCCACCACTTTCAAAATGCCATGTGCCTTGCGAAGGTTGTTTGCTACCATCCTGGTATTCTGCGAGGCCACTGACATACGTGGACTATGGGACAAGCATAAGGATGCTCTAGGTGAAGACTTCAGCCGAGAAAACAACAACACATCGATAGTGGAGTAAATGGTGCTCAGAGACATGCGGGATATGCTTCATTCGATGGGGAAAGACATCAGAGATTATGGTCTGCCACCTATTTGTGATGAGGGTCCAAGCTCTATTGACATGATGAAATAGGTCAGAGAGGAAGAAAATGTCTCTGTAGACCAAGATCAATTAGATATTTTTGATTCTCTTAATAAGGAGCAGAGAGAAGGGTTTGATGAAATCATTCAGCATGTCTTTGCCAATAAGAGCCAGGTTTTTTTTTTGGATGGTCCAGGAGGCACGGGCAAGACGTTTCTATACAAGGCCCTCCTTGCTAGAGTTCGGTCTAGAGGATTAATTGCCATTGCAACAGCTACATCTGGTATAGCAGCATCAATATTGCCCGGAGGACGTACTGCACACTCCAGGTTTAAAATTCCAATTAAAATTGGGGACAACAGTATGTGCAGCTTTACAAAACAAAGTGTCACAACAGAGTTGCTTCGTAGGGCAGCTTTGATTATTTGGGATGAAGTTGCCATGACCAAGCGTCAGTGCGTCGAGACACTTGATAGGTCCCTCCAGGATATCATGGAATGTGATTTGCCATTCGGAGGAAAGGTCATGGTATTCGGTGGAGACTTCAGACAGGTCCTTCCTGTGGTGACACGTGGGACAAGAGCACAGGTAACCGATGCTACTTTGCAAAGATCCTATTTGTGGGGTAAAATAAGGAAGATAAGATTGTCGCGTAACATGAGAGCACAGTTTGACCCTTGGTTTTCTGAGTACCTGCTACGAATTGGAAATGGAACCGAGGAAACGATTGGAGATGATTATGTTCGACTCCCTGATGACATTGTGATTGGGTATACTGACACGGAGGTGGCAATCAACAAACTCATTCAAGATGTTTTCCCGTCACTTGAAGAACATGCAACATCAACCGCCTATATGAGCTCTCGTGCCATTCTATCGACCAAAAATGAACATGTTGATCGGCTGAACGCAATGATGATTGAGAGGTTTCCAGGTGAGGAAAAGGTTTACCACAGCTTTGACACTGTTGTTGATGATCCTCATAATCACTTCCCTATTGATTTTTTGAACTCAATAACTCCAAATGGTCTCCCACCGCACGAGCTAAAGCTAAAAATCAACTGTCCTGTGATTCTTCTCCGCAATCTTGATCCGAACAACGGCTTGTGCAATGGCACAAGGCTAATGGTCAGAGCATTGCAAGATAATGCAATTGATGCTGAGATTGTTGCTGGACAGCATGCGCGGAAAAGGGTGTTCATACCAAGACTCCCATTGTCTCCCTCGGATGATATTTCTCTTCCTTTCAAGTTCAAGAGAAAACAGTTCCCAGTGAGGTTGAGTTTTGCCATGACGATAAATAAATCACAGGGACAAACCATACCTAACGTTGGGATCTACCTTTCAGAGCCCGTGTTCTCGCATGGACAGCTTTATGTTGGTTTGTCAAGGGGGGTGTCCAGATCAACAACAAGAATTTTGGCAAAACCAAAAGAGGACTTGGATCCTACGGGGAAGAGCACCAAGAATATAGTTTACAGAGACGTCCTAAATTGGTGATTGACGATGTGTATACTCAAACCATTTTCTCAGTCGTCATATTATTTTTGTGGGCATATTGGTAAACCATTTTACTCACTGTGCATATGCAGCTAAAATTTATCACTGAGTTGGAGGGCTCAATTCCTCATGGCCTTTCACATCTGTCACCACTCATGGTTTTGTAAGTTGTCAGATCCCTTATGAATTTCATGTCTTACAATTTAGGTATAAACAATTGCTAATACTAACCTTTGCGAGTTTTACTGATGGGTACGATTTATGAACGCCGCAGACACCACTTGAAACCAGCAAGGTTAAGATGACGGCGCATGAGACTTGGGAATTTTTTGGTGGCCTGCTTCTGGCTGCTTGATTGCTCCCCTTACTGACAAGAAAGCTATATGGCCGCGTAGTTTATTGGGAATGTGTTACTGAAATACCTTGGTTGGTGCTGAAATACTATTATTTTTTCTATATATTTGTTTCTCAATAATCTTAGTCCTTAGCTAAGTGTTATGTTCGTCATCTTGAGGCTACGCTGATCCAGTTTGCAAAGTTGAAGTACTATTTGCATAATACGGTATGTGTACCACTGTAAATTTTTCTGACTGAAATCAGCTGGCTTGTCTTGCATGGTACTGTGCGGTGCCTGCTACTGTTGCCGTGAGCCAGCAGCTTGTTGTGCGGTGCCTGCTACTGTTGCCGTGAGCCAGCAGCTTGTCGTACTAGATGGCCGGATAGACTGACTAAAGAATCTGATGACTTATGATCAGTTTTGCATTGCATTTTTCAAAACAAAGAATTCAGTTTAAATAAAACAGGTAGCTTTTGCATAGCAGCATGTTAATCTGTTATGCTCCATAATCATAGAAAGAACCAAGAACAATGAACAATTTGCTGAATGTGCTATTTTTTTATCAGTTCTTTGTTGAGATGTAGAGAATGCCTATCCTGCTCTCAGAAACCACAATTGTTCTTGAATTGTATACATGCTCAAATACAATTGTATAAAAGTTAAACTATGTCAAAAAAAATTGGTTATTTTCATAAGCATCTCCAAGATAAAGCCGTAGCGTTAGCACGGGCATTGTACTAGTTACAATAGGTTGGACGACGTGTTTACATATCGAAATAAAAAATATAATAGATGGGCAGGCGAATGAATACACTCCATTAATTGAACACAACAAACATATACATATATCGCTCAATAGGTAGGTATTATTTCTTTTGGGCGAATCAGGAAATCGAGTATCCTCAAAGCATCGGCCGCACCATTGACCTTACTATTGCTCCTCACCTTGTCAGCCAGTTCCTTATATGTGCCTCTAGGAGCACCCCATTTTGCCCCCGTCCCCCGTGGCAGCTTTCTGGTTAGCTCCCACCGGATGATGAGCTTTGAGAGCGATCCCCAGTCGACCACAGAATCTGCCTGGGTCTGAGTCATGAAGGTCTCCTTCTCCCAGTTATTGCCCGAGAATGTCTCGCGGATCTCTCGGAACCGCATCGCTTCACACATCATTACCACATACCTAACCAGCCCATCCTGGAGTTGGGATTTAGGCGTGATTTTATAATCGTACGTTGCAAGTTGCTTGCCGGCATGTGTGGCGGACTTTTTGCCTAGAGGAACCTGATTAAGATTCCTGTGGCCTCCCCGAATCAAATCTCGATAATTATATGTAATTGGTAGCACGGTAGCTCCTGGTAAACCTTTGAATGATTTTGATTTTCCGCCACTGAACTTGTACCAGTACTCAGTGCCATTACTGAAGCCAAGAAGGTAAAGGTCATCGATGGCAATGGCCAGGGTTACCTTATCTTCGGGCGCGTCCCCGAAGACGACATGGATATTCATCCATGCCGGTGGCTCGTCATAGAAATCAAGGCGCTGGGGGCCGAGGACGTATCTTTGCATCACATGTGTGGGATTGTATGCTGGCGTGCTCGACTGCCTGAGCAGCCTTACTAGTTCAATGCGCAGAGCATCGTAGGTTTTCTTACTAGTTCAAGTCGAAATAGAGATGGTGGATAGGAGGCCCAGGCGGTGGAGGAGGGGGAGGTGATTGAGCAAAGGCGGCTGCGGCTAGTAAAAATAAGGCCGTGTTTAGATGCCCGAATTCGGGTCTGAATTCGGGCATAAACAGTGCCCGAGTTACTGTAGCAATTTTGTTTTTATTTGGTAAAAATTGTCTAAAAATTGATTAATTAGACTCAAAATGTTCGTCTCGGAAAGTACAACAAAACTGTGCTATTAGTTTTTTATTTCATCTATATTTAGTACTTTATATATGTACCGGCATTTTGATATGATGGGAAATCTTCTTTTTGCATAGTGAAATTTGGTGAAAAATTTGGGAAGTAAAGATGAAAACGACTAAGGACGGCTGCTGCAGGCGGCATGATTGCTTGGTGATCATCATGCAGTACGCACGTACTATGCTACTGGCTAGGAGTAGCTAGCTAGCTAGGTCGGCTGATGATCTGACTGAGCAATGTATATGAGCTAAGTAGTCCATATGGACAACTTTTGTGTCAGTGGACTATAGCTATTGTTGTCTTTACAATATTTCAGCCAACAAGTAGTCCATAAGGTGGGTTCCATATGAGATAAAAAATTATTTCTCTTTACAATCCTGTGCAAAACCAAGAGAGAGAGGAGTGAGAAAAAATAATATTTTTTATTCCTTATGGGTAGTCCATAAGCTTATGGGTACCTTTTGCTATAGACTATCCTATAGACTGGTCTCACAATGTTCCAGCTACCTGATAGCAAATATTTTAATCCTATGGACTGCCTTATGGCAAACATTGCGGTTGCTCTAATGTGTCAATGCAAGCTACAGTAGCTGCTAGTGAACGACGACTAGCTCATCTAGTAGTTTTACCTACCAATGCTGCAATGCAAAGGGTGCCTAGCTCATCTACTCCCAGCGGCGCACATTAGTGTAACGTCTGCTGGTCACACAAAGAGGGTGCTCAAGTAGTCAAGTGTAACTTGAAGCGGTGGTGAATTTCGCCCTTGTAATGAAGAATATGGCGGCGACGGACCATGGGTCATTAACCATGAGAAGAAAAAGATAATTAACTCCGCGTGTTACTGCAGGAACCGAAGAATTGATTTCTCATGTTGCTATTTTTCATAAACAAAGGAAAAAGAAGAATACATATATTGACGAGCTGGGAGATTGTAGATAGTCTTCTTTATGAATATGTTCAGTTTGACATTCGCGTCATGTATGCACGGAGGAATTGAATTTATGAATTCGGCATTTGTTACTGGAGGGAGCGTCGTCTGGTTGGACTTCTGAGTGATAATTAGGGATAACTAGCAAAACATGTCCGTACGTTGCAACGGGAGAGGAAAAAAATACTATCGAACGTTCGTGGAAAACAACAACAGGAATCATACAAATGTATTTATGTTTTATTCTTTCTATAAAATATAAAATTTCAAATCTATAATTTATATTATGATGACTATAACATCTATAATATAAGTTAATGCTCTGTTGAAGCCATTGTCCAAACCAAGCAAATCTTGGAGATCTTCGAAGAGGCTACGGGCCTCTCCATCAATTATCACAAGACTACCTTTCTTCCTGTTTGTGTGCCTAATGACATGTCCCAATCTCTTGCCACTGTTTTTGGTACTTCTGTGTCTTCCTTCCCTCAACCTTACCTTGGTCTCCCCCTTTCTCCCAATAAGATCTCCGTGAACGACTGTCTCCCCCTTATTACTTCTTGCGACAAGCATCTCGCTGGTTGGCGTGCTTCATTGCTCAACAGAGCTGGACGCCTCACCTTCTCCACTGCGGTCCTTAGTGCTGTTCCTCTCCACTATCTGTCGGTGATTAATGTTCCCAAGACAGTGATCAAGGCTATTGACCGCCGCCAGAGAGCATTCTTCTGGACTGGAGAAGAATCCTGTCATGGTTCCAAATGTCTAGTTGCTTGGGATATTGTTCAAACCAGCAAGGATGCTGGTGGCCTTGGCGTCAAAGACCTGCACCTCCAAAATCGTTGCCTCTTGATGAAATTCCTTGACAAACTGTTCTCTGATGATCCGATCGCCTGGAAAGAGTGGATTCTTCGTGACGCTTCTGCTTTCGACACTCTAGTTACCGGTTTTCATAGCTACCTCTGGAGGATCATCGACGATGAGCTCACCACCTACCGCTTCATCACCTATGTCACTGTCCGTAATGGCGCGTCCACCTCTTTTTGGTTTGATCATTGGCTCCCTGACGGTCCTCTTTGCTCTTCTCACGCTGCACTCTTCTCACATACCACTCGGCCTAATGTCTTGGTGCAAAGTATTTTTCAAACTGGGTTTGAATTGAGTCTCAGGCCACGTCTAACTAACGATGCTAGTGTCGAGCTAGACAGCCTTCTCATTTGTTTGCAGGAGATTGAGCTCAGGGATGGAGCTGATGTAAGGCTACTAAAAACGACTGGGAGACCATACACCTCTAAAGATGCATATGCTGCGCTGGATCGAACTCAGGAGACGCCAGACGTGCATGGTCGACATATCTAGGCGACCTGTGTGCCTAATAAAGTGAAGGTCTTCGCCTGGCTCTACTTCAAAGACAGACTGAGCACCAGATCCAACCTCCATGACAAACATGTTTTGGATGATGACCAATGTCAGAGATGTGGCTGCGCTGTTGAAAATAGGCATCATACTTTCTTCCTTTGTTTGCTAAGCTCTGAAGTATGGCGAAAGACTGGCCTGGAAGGTGCCTCTTCTACAACTGATGAAGACATTTGGAATTACGCTCCTCCCTCCAATCTGGATCCACAATTATGGCTGTTTGTTCTGCTCACTATTCTTTGGAGGATATGGGATGCTAGGAATGAGGAAAACTTTAGAGGTGAATTTGCTGACAGTAGGTTGGTCATCAATAGAGTCTGTGATGATATTGTAATTTGGCGAAAACGCCTAAAGGTCGAGCATTTTGTAAACAACCTGAATGGCTGGCGTAACTATCTCCTCGCCTGTAACTTTGCTACTCACTCCAGTTAGCTGGAGTTTTTGAATGGGATTTGGTGGGGAAACTCTCCCCCCGTTTATGTTCAAAAAAATAATATAAGTTAATGCTGGTAATAATATGACAATGTTCTTAAAAATACATCACTAAGCACATAGATGTTTATATGCAAATATATCACTGCTGCTAAAAACCCTGCTCCACGACTTCTTTGAGGACAAATAAAATATATAATTCTAATATCTAATTAAAGTGGACAAGAATTTAGTGGCCGACATGTCAAGGATTGGAAAAACTTTATTTTTCATTGCCTTCTTATCCACAAATCTAGGGACTATAGACGATTTGATCTCGAAATTAATCTTCTGACCGTTCTAGAAATCATCATTCCAGGTATTGCCATTTGTAATTAATTTCGTATGAGTATGGCGTATAGAACAGTACCTCGAGCACAAGTCAAAGTAGAACGTGGTCAAGAAAAAAAGACCAAAGCAAAACTATCTTATCCCGTCACATCTAAGACCAAAGCAAAATCGCCGCTTTGTCAGTTCATGGATCTGATCACTCAAAATCGTGGCCATCATCGAGTAGTGCTAGGACCCAAGAGGTTGGAGGCGTTGTCATCGTTATCCACGACAGATGTAGGTCGACGAGGAGCAGTCGTTGTAGCAGTCGCCAGTTGTCATCGTTGTCTATCATGGGAAACGTAGCTTCATGGCCCGCCTATGCTGGAGCACCGGCATCGCCACTCTAGACGACTCGACCTCCCTAGAGGACTCCACGGTGGAGCCGAAGCTGCGGGAGGTGAGCAAGAAGGCTTGCGGAGTGACGGTACGACTGATGAGGTGATTTAGAGAGATTGATTGGTCCAGGGGTGACACGCAGTTAGCCTCGGGGACCCATGCGCCGTCAAATTCTGCACCCCCGGCGGCCCCTCCCGCACCGTCACGACTCATGCGCTGTCGGCCTCAATTTCTCAATTTTCCGCAACATCGCTCCAACATCCTATGATGTCGTTCTGGGGTGGACGGGGCAAGCGGGAGATGCGGTTTAGGATGGTCAGGTGGTGACGAGCAGGCAGGGCCGAGAAGGTGGTCGATAGTTGGAAGTGCAAGCGGATGAGCAAGCGAAATGATTGTGTGCAGCTAGACTACCGAGCACCATCTCTAGGAGGAGTCCGTGCGAGGAGGCCATGTAGGCCGAGACTGAGCCCAGATCACCAAGAAGAGGCGGAAAAAAAGTATATGGCATAAATTTTGCCGGTCCAAGAACGAGGGCGGGAAGACACAAGAAAATAAACTCACGATGTGTAAATAGAAAAAATGAATCTAAAAAATAAAAAATAAATAAAATACGGATAGAAAAAAAAAGAGACAACCCAGAGACAAAAAAAAAGAGAATAGAACCGGATGTAGTAGTAGTTCGGGACGGACAGATGAAAAAGAATAGAAAAAAAAGCTAAAGCAAGAAAATATAAATTTTATATCTTTTTCTATTTGGATTACTCAAAGGATTGGAGTAATATATTTATATTAAGATTATGATTCCTAGCTATCAAGGTTACCCTATATAGGGCTGGCCATATATAAATCTGGAATCAAACTCTTGGATTAGAATTTCTATTTAGCTTACTCAAAAGATTGAAGTAATATATTTATATTAGGATTAGGATTCCTAGCCATCTAGGTTACTCTATATGGGACATATATAAAACTGGAATCGAACTTCGTATCGTGCTAGACAAGAGTTATTCTAACTCGTATGAGCACGGATTATATATATATATGAGTCTAGATAGAAAAAAAAATTCTCCATCATCCGATAGTTAAAGGGAGACGGACCAAATAAATGGATGGACGAAAAAAAACCAGAAATTTGCCTCTTTATTATTAGGTATAGATAAAACAATCCGTTAATAGACTTGCACTACTGAAAATTAGAATAGCCCTGTGGGTATACTCTGTTGGTTTTGTTAAAACTATATGGAAAAACATGAATTATCTTGTCGGTACAGAAAATGACCTGTTTTGGTTCTCATCAATCACGTGGACGTACGCAAAGACTGTTGCCGGGCTGGCCGGCCTCTCCATGGTACTCTACGAGCTGGTGTAGAGATCGAGTAGCTAGCTACGTACTCCTGGGGAAATTAAGCAACAGAACGCGGGAGATGAGGGCCATGCATGAGACCAGCATCGACACACCTACCAGGAGTCCAGGACAGAGACACGCACGCCATTAGTGTGATTCATGGGAGCGATCGAACTAACTCGATCGATTAGTTAGCGTTCGTGTTGTTCATTCGGATCATCGAAGACGCGTGTATAGCAGGTAGCAGGTGCCGGTGGTATAGTACGTGACTACGTGTACGTACGTACACGTGTATTTTAGCTTGGCTTTAATTTGCATTGGCGTGCCGCACATGCATGCATGCAGATCGACACAACTTACCCTTAATTACCCTCCGATCCCTCGGTTTCCGTCCGCACCGACTGGCCATCATCGATCGATCTCTACGACGAGCTCGATCGCACCGGCCGGCCTAGCTCGCCGATCCATCACCATATACTATCAACGATCATCCAAGCGGATCGGAGACGAAGAGGACTGCAGGTACGCATCCCGCCCACCACCACCATACCTCCCTCGCTCCCGCCCTCCCACTTATAACCTAATTAATAATCCATCCGATTCCGACTCCCACCTATCCATCGATCGTTTCCATAGTCGTCGTCGTCCTTCTTCTCCGACCTGTCGCCACCCTACATCACGACCAGTTCCACGGCCAGCCGGTCCGGTCCACCACCAACCAAATATCTCCTAGATCTCCCCTCAAAAAAATATATATCTCTCCTAGATCTGATCCGATCCCCGCCGCCAATTCACAGTAAGCTAATTAATAAGAATATATGGAGGAGGTGCTACCTGACGACATGCTCGCCAACGTCCTGGCCCGCCTTCCGCCCAGCAGCCTAGCGGCATCACGCTGCGTTCGCAAGCATTGGTGCTCCATCATCGACGCCCGGCGCCTCCTCCGTGCCGACCTCCTCCCTCTCCGCCTCGACGCCTTCTACTGCATCAACCTCGGCCTCATCGACCGGCTGACATATTTCTTCGCACGTCCTTCGGCAGCACGTCGAATCCCCGGCGGCTGCCTTGACTTCCTCGAAGATTACTTCGATCTGGGAGTGCAGGATCACTGCAATGGTCTGCTCTTGGTGTGTGACATGGTAGCCAACCCTGCCACACGTCAATGGACCAACTTGCCTACCTCCCCGGAACCATCCATTGGCGACATGCTTGGGGTAGCCGTCTGGGGGACGACGATGGGTGAGGAAAAGGACCACCACTACTTGTATTCAAGCTTTTACCTTGTGTATGATCCCATAGTGCAGTCACCGCAGCACTTCGAGGTATTTCTTATCCCCTTACTAGGCCGTGATTTGGGCAATCGGGAAAACATCACCATCGACATTGAGGAACAAGAATGGCCACCATCGACATTCAGAACCCACGTCTTCTCGTCAAGGAGATGGAGGTGGGAGGAGAGGTCCTGGATCCGCCAAGGGGAGCCTGCCGGGACCATGGCCGATATGCTGCAATCTGATTGCTGGGACCGCAAGGCCGTCTATTTCCAGGGAGCACTCTATGTGCATTGTCAAAATGATTCTGTCATGAGGTACTAACTAGCTAGTAGTAGGCACTGTTTCATCTATTATTATTATTATTATTATTATTATTATTATTATTGTTGTTGTTGTTGTTGTTGTTGTTGTTGTTGTTGTTGTTGTTGTTGTTGTACAACCGCATGCTATATATATGATTTATTTGCTCGATCTAGTGCTGATTAAGCACACATGCATATGTATTCATGCTTTTTGTTATTAATTAATTGCAGGATAGCCTTGTCCAATGACAATAAGTATCAAATGGTGAGATCTCCAGCAACACGGAGCAAACTTGGTGCTGAGCGTGCTACCTTTTACTTGGGAAAATCAGAGAAAGGAGTGTACTCTGCGTTACTTTATTGGGTCGACTTTGGTAGCTGCCCCCAGTTTCGAGTCTGGTTGCTCAAGGAGGAGGAAGAGATCAATGAGGGAAATCACATTATTCACATGGAGTGGGTGTTGAAGACTAACATCAGCCTTGAACCACTGCTAGCAAAACCTCCTCCTCTTCACGGTCACAGCTTTGTCGATGATGAATGGAGGGTCATCCGTAACTATAACAAGGAGGAATTAGAAGCACCACCACCAGCAGATGCACATGACGGCGACGAGTTTGCTGATGATGATGAATGGGACTTTGACAATGCTGATGAGATTGTCCTTGAAGCCAACGATGATAATAATAAGGCCGAAGCAGACACCTATCCTGTTGATTTTCTCGGATTTCATCCTTACAAAAAGATTGTCTTCTTTTCCTTATCATCGAGGACAATATCTTATAATCTGAATACCTCAAAGGTTCAGCAGTTGGGCGGCGACGTATGTCTACCAGTGGGCATAAGAACATGTTTCCCATACACACCATGCTGGCTGACCATGGGGCTGGCTTGAAAACAGTTAATATAAGTGGTTGGCTTGTATCAAATATATTTAGACTCTGTTTGTTTGTTTATTTGGAGATACATGTTGATCCCCCGCCACTTGCTATAAGTATATGTAATAATCAGAGTGCCCATACATCTTCAACTTTATTTGTCAAAATTATCTTTCGTCATGCATATTTTGCTTTCATTTTTGTGGCGATATATCTTTGAATCCCTGCCTGCATCTCGCACAAAGTTAAAGGCCCATGCACTTATATATATAGCCACGAGCTGAAACAGTGTACACATTATTTTACTTGCTATATAGTTGAACGAACTTTAGTTTGTTTCAATTGATTTGAAAATATAACACATAGTACAAAATAAATATTTGAGTTACTTCCTCCGTTCCAAATTATAAGATGTTTAGTGAATTTTCTGCTGGTCAGACAGACTGGGTGCTCAAGTGTAACATCAGCCTTGAAGCAGTGGTGAATTTTGCCGTTGATAATGAAAAATATGACGGACCATGGATCATTAACTATAAGAAGAATTCCAATAAGGACAAGGAAACACAGCCTACTGCACACTAGTATAGTGTCCGTGCTAACGCCATGGCGGCATTTCAGGAATGCACATGAAAACAATAAAACGACATTGGGACGGAACCAAACGCTATTGTTAAAACAAAAGGACCATATGTTATTGAAAATAAAGTAAATAGAGAGATAGATACAATGAAACTATTATTAATTATAAGCAAAGTATAGTGCTCGTGTTAACGCCGCGACGACATTTCAGGGATGCACATGAAAATAACCAAACGACATTGGACCCTACGATTAAAACAAAAGGACAATATGTTTATGAAAATAAAGTAAATAGTGAGATAGATACAACCGAACCATTATTAATTATAAGCAATACCATCATAAGCTCCTACAATATATGTTGATTTTATTCTTTTCTTCTCTTTGCTCGGTGGATTCCTCCACCTTTATCCTTGCACGGTATTCTCGTTTTTTTTTTTTTTTTGCATTCCTCTCTTACCTCTTTCACTCCGCGTCATCCAAACATGACATTCGCGTGACTGTTTCGCACAAGTATTAATTAGAGCCAAATTCATAACACATATTAACAGACTGCGGTAAATGAATAATCAAAATGGGAAGGAGTGAGAATATGGACAAGGTAAAATGAAGCAAGAGCAGCGAGCTCACCAAGGCTTACGCCGTTGCGCTCGAGAAACTCGGCTGCACTCACCACTGTCTTCAAAATGCACAAACAGAAACCTATCAATCTACTATCAAAAGTTTAGTGAGCAAAAATACATCTTAATATTTTTTACTAATTTTTCATCACTAAAGAAATAAACATCCCACAGGTATTGGCTTGGCAAGTCTTTTGACATAGATTAAGTCAACTCTTTTGACAAAGATTAAATCAAATAGGTTGCATGCGTGCTGGTGATTGTGCATTGCTGGAAAGGCTGAAGTCATGTGTGTGCGTGTGTGCATTGTGCTCACCTTGACATGCTCCCATGAGGTCACACATCATCGCTTCACCAGCGCGGCCCCTCATAATGCAGCAAGAGGTCCTAAGCAATTTGAACCTGTAAAATACAGACAAAATTAAGGAACATGTATATTCGAATCTAAAAATTAAGGCAGGGAATGTGCTGGTTGTTGGCACCAGTTGAAAGCTTTATACTGAATCTGACTAAGCATGGCCATGCGACTTGCATGTTATCGTCGTTTTATTCAATTAAGCAGTATAATTTCAGGAGAAAAAATATGAATCAGTAAGCTATACCACTACAAAGCGATATATCAAAAATATATGCACTCCCTTCAAAACACAGCAAAACATATAGGAATACACCATTAATTAATGAGTACTTGTTCTGAATGTTCCTTCAGTCTTTAAGCATATCTGATAGTGAACTCAGGGCAATCTTAGAATAGTACAGTTCTTGGGGTATTAAAGAAACTCACCTGAACAAACAATTATTTCAGAAAAGCAGCTAGGAATGACTTGCTGCTCTGGATCCTCAAGTAGAGCTGTGTTTGGTGACATCTCAGAAAACATACCAGAAAAGGGTAAAATGAAAATACATGAACCCCTAGTAGAGCTTAATCATTGGCAGAAGAGATTTTTCTGGAATCATCAAAGCCAATCTGAGCTGGGTGAAATGAAAATACCTGAACTGAATTTTTTTAAGTGGCAACAATATGATCCATTTTATCTTGATGATGCATGGAAATTTATCTTGATGATGCAAACATAGAATCAATTCAACCAGCTATTTCCTACATCAGATCAACACGAAAGACAAGATGAGTTGCTAAAACTGAAATGAAACAGAATCCTTTTCCTAGAAAAATAGATATTATATATTTAACACTGAGCAATATGTACTGAGGCTGCTAATCATTTAAGGTTTTCAAAACTATTCGACCCTACACGATCAATGTTGCCCATATCCCTGTTACTCATTCACAGTTCATTTGGTATTTTTGTATAGGTGTACTTTCCCAATAGATAGACTACCTACAGACAACACTCTTTCAGTAAAAGCTTCTCCAATCGTGGATTTTTATATTGCAATAATGACAGCACGACCAAATAGCAGCTTCAAAGGACACAATCCGATCATTAGCCTATATATAAAGTTCCAAAAGTAGTAGGACTAAAAACATATTGCATGCTCTTCGTATTAATCTTTCTTCTAGCAAGAATTATTTTGTGTGCGTTCTAATCATGATTCAGAAGAAAAAAAGGCGCTTTAAATCAGGGAATCGCGAGGCCGCACATGGCGGAAGGCAACGGCCTGCCACAGGGAGGTAGGCAGGCAGGCAGTAAGGTGGGGGAGGGAGGCAGAGATGCCGTACGTACCAGGTGGGCAGCGCGTCGACGAAGGTGAGCAGCATCTTGAGCTTGCTGCCACCGTCGGAGGCGAGGCCTGCGTGCTGTGCATCCTTGCCCGGACTGCCCTGCTGGCGGCTGGCGCCCTACCGTCCTTCGCCGGCGCCCTCATCTGGTGGCCTGGTGGCCGACGCCCGTGGTGGCCTGGTGGCCGGCGCCCTGGTGGCCTGCCCTGATGATCCATGTGGGAGAGATCGTCGGCGCCCTGTTGGCCTGACGATTCATGGCGGAGACGGCGGCGGCCGGAAACCCTACCCACGTCACGAACCAGGACTCCAGGAGGCGGCGGCACACATCGCGTAGTTTTTTTTTATTATTTCTGTGGTCTCTCAAAGAAGAGACGGAAAAAAGAGACAACCCCATGAATCGAACCGTGGCTCGAGGGTGCGGGCGTGGGTGACGGTGGGAGGCTGAGGAGTACCATACACGTTAGATTTGAGTTAGGCCGTGTGGAGTTCATCAAATTTGGAGTGCCAAAATTTATTACAGCGACATTGTAGTATTTCAGTTGTATTTGATAATAATTGTCTAACTGTTGACTAATTAGATTTAAAAACGTTCATCTCGCTAAGTACAACCAAATTGTGCAATTAGTTTTTTTATTTCATCCACATTTAGTACTCTATGCATGTATCATAAGTTTGATGTGACGAATAATCTTCTTTTTTATAGTGCATTTTTCGAGACACTAAACACAACCTTGCTGACGAGACAGAAAACTTAGAAGATAGTTCTATGACGTTGTTTTTCTAGGTATATTATTTGGGGTGACTGGAGGGGTGCTATCTCAATGGAGGACGATTTTTGGGTAGACTTAGTATAGAAAAATATGGTGCTATAATAGGGTAGATAGAAGAGGAGATTTTGACAATGGTGCTATCATCCCTCAAACCACGGCTAATGACAACTGACTGCATCTAATATATTTCCTCGAATTTCATCCTTACAAAGAGATTACCTTCCTTTGCATATCACAAATAAAGGGCAATAACTTATCATTTGAACAGCTCAAAGGTTCAAGATTTAGACACCATAAATAAAACTGAAATGGAAAATGCATTCCTATACAAACCATGCTAGATGGGGGGTTTTCTCTCACAACAAATTAGTATCAGTATCAGTATCAGCATCAGTCGTTTTTTCAGCCAGCCGAACAGGACAAGTTCACAAGCATTGTTGTTTATTTGGAGCATACTATATAAATAGTCTTCGTAGTTTATTGTTAGCTTATTAGCCCAATAAATGTAACAATTGATTCCTCCCCGCTTGCTAATAATTTGATCGAGTGCGCGGGTCTCCAACTTTGTTTTTATCATTATATATTACATCTTTTTCCCATCATGTTTTTCTTTTTTATTGTGGTGATAAATATGCGCAATGTAGTATGCTTCATTCAACGGATAAAAAAAAGATAGTCACGAACTATAACTAATATTTCTCTGTGATTTACACATAAAAATTTTTCCTCCAAAAAAGGAAGTGAGAAACTGTAGTCACTTACAGTAAGATTCCCTGACATCATAACATTAGAGTCAAAACTTGAAAGCAGCACTAAGTACTACTATAGGTGCAATAGTCACAGCAAAAGACGGAAAACAAGATTTGCAGTGACAACACATTTTCTCCTAACGAGTGTGCCAAGAATGAGCACACCAATTGGTGATGATGGTAACTAGCTAGACCAATACAATAAGACAAGGTGCGTCTTTTCTTTAGCAACTAGATGGGTTGAAATTTTTCCTCAGCAATGCAGGAGTACATAATGTGCACATAGTTATAATTTGAAAACAAAGTGCAGAAATGTGCAGATTTTCCCGAACATGTGCAGAATTTATCCTTTTCTCCCATTGTTACTGAACCAAAAGGATATATTTTCAATGAACTCTGCACATAGATCTATAATGCTTGTTCGCTTGAACTTAGCAGCCTGACTTATCAGTCATGGTACAATATTTTTTTCTCACAACAAATCAACGAAGAGTACTTTTCAGTCTAGCTTTTCAGCGAAGCGAATAGGGCCGACACCCTTTTTTACAACTCCAAGTCACATAGCCAACTGTAGGATTCGTTTTGATGCCGTGCTCTGATCCATATTCTGATAAGGGGGGAGTGAGGAACAATGCTACACTCTGGACAATAGAATCACCTGATGACAGTAGAGTGAAATGAGATTACTGGCGCCTGAATGAATGAATGAATGAATTGCAAGATGATGTGTCAAATGTCAAGGGAAGGAAGAAAGTACTTACAGTAGTACAAGCGGGATCCTAGAATTCAAGGTCGGATGGCTGGACTGCGACGTGTTCCTTCCTTGTGGGCTGTGCCTGCCTTGGGCCTAGGCCCGGTCATGGAGAAGAGGCCTATTTCCTAGATAGAAAGAGGAAGAAGCCTCACCCGGCCCACGATCCTTCCTCTGGGCTCCGGCTCCAGAGAGGAGTGGGTGCTCAGCCACGGCGACGTGGTGCTCATCGGCTCCGACCTCGCCATCCTCCGCGGGCCCCGCTTGATCAACGACCGCATCATCGCCTTCTACTTCGCCCACCTCTCCGCCGGCCTCTACAGCGAGGACCTCCTCCTGCTCCCGCCCTCCATCCCCTACCTCCTCTCCATCCTCCCCGACCCGGACTCCGTCGCCGCCGTCGCCGACCCGCTCCGCCTCGCCTCCCGCCGCCTCGTCCTGCTCCCCGTCAACGACAACCCCGACGCCTCCGTCGCCGAGGGCGGCTCCCACTGGACCCTCCTCGTCCTCGTCCTCGACAGCGCCACCAGCCCCTCCGCGCCCCGCTTCGTCCACCACGACAGCCTCCGCGACGCGCCCAACCTCCCCATCGCGGCCCGCCTCGCCGACGTGCTCCGCCCCCTGCTGCAAGGGCCAGGCAGTGTTTCGGGCACAGTTCCGCTCGTCCAGGGGCACACGCCGAGACAGACCAACGGCTGCGACTGCGGCGTCTACGTCATGGCCATTGTCAGGGCCATCTGCGCCTGGTGGAACGACGCCCAGGACCACCGGGGACGGGGAGGGGATTGGCTCGAGGCGGTGAGGAGGGAGGTGGACGCCCGCAGCGTCAAGGCCATGAGGACCGACCTGCTGCAACTAATCAACACCCTCATCCAAGAGAAGGCCAAGCCCAATTCCACATCTGAGGGAGACACTGACTGAGGGTCATCAGATTGATAGGCAGTAGCTTAGTTGCTGGTAGTGATTTCTCAAGTCTGGTACTCCCTGTTGATCTTAATCAAGGGTTCTCTTGCTATGTCGCCTTGTTTGTGAAGAAGAAGAACTGGTAGAGCATACACACTTTGTGTAAGTAGTGAAGTCTTAGGAAAATACATCTGTCCATGTGAGTAAATTTTTTGGCAAAACCCAGTAGCAAATTGACTATTACTGATCATGATCAAAATGTTGCGATCTCACCATGCTTATGCTTGCAAGTTTGTTGAGTATGAATGGATTCGTGTTGAAGTTCTATGCCTTTGGAGTTTGGATATTAGGTTAGTGCTGGTACATGTTTTTTTTTGGGTGTGTGTATATGGATTTTGGATGACAATTGAGAATTAGTTGATAAGAGCGAAGTGGTTGGTTGAGCAGTTCAAGTGTTGGTTCCTGAAACTTTTATTCACTGGAATTTTAGAACTTGAGGGCTATGTTAAATGTGCTTACATGTTTCTTACTCAAATGTTTCATTGAATATGCATATTTGATATTTTATTATAAAACATGCCAGTTTCTAGTATATCATCCTAGAAACGCCTGCTGTTCAACTAGGTAATCCTGAACCTGTTCTAGTTGAGATGTATTATGTTCAATTCTAGTTTAAGCATTCCTGTTATTTTCCTTATCTCAGCAGCTCTAGCACCACTGATCTTTTGCCTTTCTGTTGGCATGTATGTGTTGTAATATTCTGCTATGATGAACACTACGGCAGTACCCGAGTTCACACAGACTGTAGGTTTTTGTCTTTTTGAATTTTGATCTAATAGCCACATTGGAACTGCAAACTGCTGCATGATGGTAGATGATCCAAATTGGTGCTTTTTGTTGAACTGAAACTGCAGGCTTCCAATGCAGAAAGCTAATGCTGATCTATATATACCCTGATTTGTGTCCAAATCCACATACTTTCACAGTTTAACTAGCTTCCTCATGATGTTTCTGGCTGCATGACTAGTCCCAGCTGAAAGCAAGCGTGCTTCAAGCCATTGAAGTGGCGGATTGAGTGGTGGAGAATGACAATTGTGGGAATGCTGCTTTACTTGGTACCTACAATGTCCGAGCTATGCAACTGCATGCTTTACCTTCAGGTTGGCCCTTTAAATGTGCTGGCTCTGTCTGTTACTCAGAAGCCAAAGCTTGTCTCTGACACCCGTCAAAACAAAAGAAAAAAATAAACAAAAGCTTGTTTCCAATGCTGCTACACACGTGCGCCTTCGTTTCTCTCATATACTGACCTCTAGAAACTTTATATGTTCCAAATATTCCATAAGGATAAAGGTTGACATTTTGTTGCCGGATAATCTCTTCACTGCCGGAAATTGTGACACTTTTTTACACATATTTGTTAGCAAGCAATTTAGGACAAAACCTGAAAGATACACATTTTTCCTGATTGATGACAAGTGTGAGTGCAATAGTCCTTTCTTGGGGGGTGGCTGGGGACGGCAGCTAGGGTTGAGGCCCTGGTGAGCGACAGTGCTAGGGAGGGGGCGGCGGCAGGGAGAGGAGAGAGGGATAGGAGAAAGCCGTAACTATTTCTTTCTTGAATCTAGATGATTACAATGCCCCTATATTTATAGTCCTGTATAGACTTGCCTCTTAAGTAATCTAATGAGGAAAATCCTTATAGATTTGGACTTCTCTAAATCATATCTAATCTAAACCGACTCTATTCCAATTTTATTTATTTCCTTTCCTCTATTTGAGATCTTCTAGATATGGGCGTCGGCAGCGCAGCTAGAGGCCACCCTCGCTGGGCACACACACACCCCCTTGGTGGCGCGGTTGGCCACTGCGTGGCTGGCCTGGCCCCCCTCCTGAACCCTCCATTAGGTGTATGACAACTCTCCCCCCTTCTCCATTTAGCGTGTCCTCGCGCTGAATCATTGTCCAGTCATTGATGCTATGGACGGGGAGGTTGCTACCCCAAGGTATCTCCTCAATACGAATGAGGAGGTGCCCCAGAGTGTCATGATGCTGCTCGGAGCCGGTGTTGTTGGTGGAGATTTTGAAGCAATATTAGCAGGAGCCGATGTAGCCGAAGATGTAGTAGTTGAAGGTTCTAGAGCCTGTTATCGGTCCATGGGCATGGCAATATGGCATGCTGCAGCTAGGGTGGCGCCGGGCAGGATCCCAGTGAGTGCTGTAACACCCCGGGTGTTATAGTGCTAATTAATCTGCCATGTCATCATAATGCATTGCAAAGCATCCCTGTTAGGTTAAACTTGTTATGCATCAACTAAAACGAGTTTACTTATCTAGGTTGAATGTGTTTCTCAGTGGTGTGCTCCGAACCCGAAAACCCTAATTTCGAATGCCACCGCAAATACTTAGTCCATGCCCTGCGTAATTTGAGGTGTGCGACTGTGTTGCACACTAGTGTCAAGTGTAGGGTATGAGCTCAAGTACAACATCTAAAATGAAGCTCCAAATTTGAATTTGAATTGGAGTCCCAAAACTTGTCACGAGTTTTCTGATTCAAATTTAAATTCAAATCTGGGAAGAAATGTAAAAGAATTTCAAAAGCTAATTGGTCAACCAAGAGTGGCATTTGGTCAACCATGTTATGTTGGTCCAAATTATGCCCTTGGGTGAGGTTTTGATCACTAAGTAATCACCAATCAAAGTAGCAACAAATTTCAATTTAAAATTTCCCCGAAAACCTTAAATTTCAAAACCCTGTTTTACCCCCTTTTGAAATAATTCAAAATCTAAGCAAAATTTGGGAAAAAGTTCAAAACCAAGTTTGTAGAACTTTTCAAGGGCTACAACTTTGGTGTTTTGAGTTTTCAAAGTTTTAGTGAAAAATGTGGAGCAATTTTGAAAATAAACAAATTTCAAATTTAATTCATTTTTGTCCCCAAACTATGATTTCAAAATGAAGGCTGAATTTGAAAAAGTTTTGAACAGCAAAGTTGTAGGTCTGGTCAAGATATACAACTTTGATGTTTGGAGATTTTGAAGTTTCAATGTAAAATCAAAAGTAATTTCTAAATTACCAAATCTGAAAAATGTGTCCCCTTTTGAATTTAAACTCAAATTTCAAAATCCAGTGAGAATTTGAAACAGTGTTCAATATAAAACTTGTAGAGCTTGAAATTCTGAAGATTTCATAGATTGGAAGTTTTTCAAGTTGTTACATGAATTTGAGAGTAATTTGAGAAAACAGTTTGAAAATTCAAAGTTTGGGGGGGAGCTACAGTGACCGGCCAATCACCGCCGACCACCGCGCGGTATGGGCGCCGGCGAGCCGCTGCCGCCGCGCTGGCTGCTTCTAGGGTCTTCCAGCTTGCCACCGCGACCACAGTGATCGCCTCGCGCTCTCCAGCTACTTCTTTGGCTCCACAACTCTATATAAAGACCGTCACCGCCACTGTCGCCGTCGGTTTCACCATCGCCGCCGCCACCGTCTTCCTTTCGCCGGCTAAATTCGCCCTCCCTACTCCACCGCAGTCATCTCCATCTCGCCAATCGCTCCGCCATCGCCTGGCGAATCTATTGCGCCTCCTTGTGTAGACGCTACTGCTCAGGATCGCCGGGGAGCCGTCGTCTTCTACCTCGGGTCACCGCCGTTCCCGTCGAGCCCCGCCACCGTGGCCAGCCGCCTCCAGAGCCTCTCAGCTTCAACCGATCACTCCTTCGTTATCGTGGTACGCCCCTGATGCTCCCTGACCACTCGCCTTGATCGTTTCACCGTTGTGTTGTCGAGTCGCCGGTCACCGTGGTTGTCGGACCGCCACCGTCGTCGGTAAGGTAGCACCGGAGCTCGAGACGAGCTGCAAGTTAGCAAAACGGGTTCGCTAGGTCGCGTAGAGGCTGTCGGATCGCTCGGTTGGTCGACCGAGGCTTTGGTCATCGGCCGGTCACCGCGGGCGAGCGCGCGGGCACGCGGGAGCGAGCGGGCGAGCGGGAGGAGGAAGATGACAGGTGGGGACGCGGTGTCAGCGAGAGAGAGAGCCAGCGCGCGGGGCAGGCCGCTGCTGGGCCGCGCGGCTGGGCCGGTCGCGAGCGCGAGCGCGGGCGCGCGCGAGCGGGCCGCTCGGCTGGGCCGGACCGGAGGGAAGAGGAGATCGGCCCGGTTCGGATTTTCGTTTTTGTTTTCTTTTTCAAATAAATGAATAGTGTTGCTATTTGTTTATTTCATTAAAAATTGTGTAGAGTTCCAAAATTTATGAAAATTTTTGTGTAAGCTTCTCAATGTATAAACTATCTAGGAAAAATGTTAAATCACGAATTTGAATACTTTGTGCAGTAGAAGTAATTAGTTTCATTAAAGATTAAATGCAACTTTCTAGAATTTTAATAATTAATTTATTGATCCAAAAATTATGAAATTTATTATAACACTGTTGTAATTCATTCTTAACCCATAGAAAAAGTTTGAGCTTGATTAGGTAAAAATTTGATCAACTCCTAATTATGCCCTAATTAGTTAAATAGAAAATAAATGTTAATTTGAGAACTTTAAGTGTTGTGTGCCTTTTGATTGAGTGATGTCCTTAGGTCACTACCCTTTGGTGATCTTTGGCACCTTAATTTCATGATTGAGCTCGTTAGTAACTTGTTAGGTTAAAAGCTGGTATCGCTGGAATCGTCGCTTCTAGTTAGTAGGTTTTCTGTTTGCGACTGTACCGTAGAAGTAAGTTGTACTCAAGTCGTAACTCGTAGCATGTTATCATCAAGCATCATGTTTATCATCGAGCGTCATGTTAAAGCATGTTATGTATTCGTGTAGTCTCCGCTTTCAAAGAAGCCGAAGTCGTCGATCAAGCTTCCGGAGAAGAGCGATCGTCGGTGAGTTTCGGACCGGGCGGTGGAGTCCTCGAGTCTGAGTCGATCGTCGTGTGCGAACAAGGCAAGCCCCGGTGCATTTAAACCCTACCTTGAATTTTTACAAATGTTTTATTATTTTATATTATGGTTTATTGCATTAGGTAATTAGGAGTTGAGTGATAACCTAATTGCTGCATTATCATCCTTGATTATTGTGATATCAACCTTGATACCTGTTTTTACTGAAAATGCGTAGTATGCTTCGCTATGCTTAGAAGTTAAGCTTTTAAATGAAATGTTTACATAGCCATGACGACATATCGAATGAATATTGAAATATAAGAATAAATTTGAAAGATCGGGCGGGTGGTTTGGCCACTGCTAACATGCATTGGGAAAGGAGTCTCAATGTATTGTTTCCGCCTTGTCAGTTAAGGCCCGTTCGTTGTAAGCCTGTTGTGTTCGAGACTTTGCAACTAACCTCATGCCTTGGGTAAGCCCAAAATGTTGGTGATTCCATTACGAGAACGTCTAACCTCGCACTGGGAGTGGAGAGATGGCGAGAGTAGCGTGTACCCTCGGGGCTAGAATTTGGTCGGGTTCGAGGAGTACTGTACTCTCGGGTGGCGATGGACACGTTCTGGTTTTGGGAGATCTAAATGAGGGTTGATATATGCAAGATTCGGTTCTACATATGTCGTGATGTTAGGGATCCCCAGCTGGGTATAATCGGTTCGAATCGTCGTTGCTCCTCGGTTATGGAGACTCGATCGCCTGACTTGCATCGTAGTTAAGAACTGGAATTGAAAGAAAGAATGAGAAAGGTTTTGATGATAATTACTTTGATCTAGATTAGGATCACTTAGAATTGGTTAATGAACCATCAATGGTAAAAGTAAAACTTTGAAGGTAAGGACTCACTTTAGTAAGCTTTTCTGCAAAAGAAAATTTTGATTCTTGAATACCCGTACCTTGATTCCCTAAAGCTAGCATGCCCTTGGAGTCTTTGTCTTAGTCGGGTAAGTCTTGTTGAGTACTCTCGTACTCAGGGTTTGTTAACCCCTTGTTGCAGGTGCGGTTCATGAACAAGTCTGCTTCGAGCCTTGTTGCATGACCGTCGTGGTTGAAGACAGTGACGACGAGTAGATTGTGTGGCCTTTGGGCAAGGCATCTCGCTTGTGTGATGTAATAAAGTTACTACCGATACTTCTCTACTAATGGTTTGTAATAATGTTACATAAGGTTTGAAGTTTGAAAAACTGGTTTGTAATCTATGTTATTGTAAGACTTCCGCTACTTTACTCTGTTGAATATTTTGAATAAACTGTTGTAATATTGCAATACTCCTGTGATTGGATCCTGTTCGGAGGAAAGCAGGCCTTTTAAGTTATGGTGAACATAAGTACGACTGTCAGAGGTCATTATGACAATGAAGTGTACTTGTGGGCCATCGTAATTAGGAGGTTCTGTGACAGCTGGTACCAGAGCATAATCACTCGAGTTATTGTAGTATTACTTTGTAAAACTTCAAAATGATTTGGGTCAACAAACTTAATATTGATATTTTGGTCCAAATTGCTTTTGCTTATCTTAATCAATTCTATAGTTTCCTTAGCTCATATTTGAAAGCTTCGTAGTGAAGTATCATGTATAGTGCCCTATGTTATAAAGATTGCTTGTATTACTTAAATCTTTCTGTTAGATCGTAAGTACGATGCATGCATCATGTTTAATTAACCTGCTTAAGTTACCTTCCCTTTTAAAGTGGTTTGGGTTAAGTAAGGTTCAATCCTATTCATGCTAACCTTCAGATCCCTCCTATCTGTTCTTATCGTCCTAATTCTGTCTTGCTTTAGGATGGCACGTGTGAAGACGACTCCTCGCAAGAAAACGGGTCCGCAAAGAGTGCCGCGTCATCAGTTGGCCGCCAGAGTTGATGGAGCAAGCAGTAGCCGTAATCCGAACCCGGATTCGGAGTCAGAGGTTGCAAGGCTTACATCAGAAGTGGAGCGACTGAAGCGCAACATGCGTTTTTGGAAACAGTTCCTGAATGAGTCTCTGGAAAAGGAGACAGAAGCCAGGACTCGTGTTCGTGAGTTGGAGCTTTATGTGACACACCTGGAGCAGTACAACACAGTTCTGCATGAGGAAGTGCATAGGCTAAATGATCTGATGAATCCCAATCATCAGCCCCAGGCAGTAGAAGATTATGTTGGTGCCGTGATTGTTCTTGATGGAGAGGACAATGAGGAAGAAGATCCAGAAGAAGATGAACCCATGATGGAAAGTGGGGATGATGCGAGTCATGTCACTGGTGCAAGTGCTCCAGAGAATGAGGATGGAGTGATCGTGATCAGCGATGATGATGAGGAGTGAAGTGTCGACATGGATGGTTGTGTAATATAGTAGTCTTTCCTGCTTTCTAAGAACCTTAGTGGGTAGTTTCTTGCTTGAGAGCAAGTTTGTAATGAAATAATGTAAGATAAGTTGTGTGTGTATACAAGTACTGTACTAACTGCTTTTTAATTCAATAAAGCAATGTAAATAAACATGGTTTGTGTACAACAGATGGACGGTACTGGAACTTCCCAGGAAGGGGACCATAATCCGAATCCCCCACCGTTTCCACCTACCTTGGCAGAAGCTATTGCCGCACTGGTTAATGCCACTACCCTGTTGGCTCAGAATCAGAATCAGAATAGGAATCAGGGTCGTCGAGGGCGTAACAATGGAGGGGAAACCACTTATGTGGATTTCACCGATACCCGTCCACCAGTGTTCTCAAAGGCAGATGAGCCGCTAGAGGCGGATGACTGGCTCCGTACCATGGAGCAGAAGTTTGAACTTTTACAGTGCACAGAGCACCAGAAGCCTGTGTTTGCAGCACAACAACTCAGAGGTGCCGCAGGGGCGTGGTGGGCGAATCTAGTCGCCGCACAGCCTGCTGGCCACCGTGTCACTTGGCAGGAGTTTCGTGAAGCCTTTAGAGCACATTATATCCCAGATGGTGTCATGGCCATGAAGCTAGAGGAGTTTCTCTCACTGAAGCAAGGGAACCAGACAGTTCTACAATATGTGGGCAAATTCAATCATCTGTCCCAGTATGCAGCTGAATATGTGAATACCGATGCAAAGAAGAAGAGTTGTTTCATGAGAGGTTTGAGTACCAGAATCCAGGAAGCATTAGTCACCTGCTATAATGCTACTTACCATGAGATAGTCAATGTGGCTATTGCGTCAGAAGAGAAGTCCCGACTGCACAAGGAGTCGAAGAAAAAGAAGCCAGTGTTTTCAAGTCCGTCTGGCGGCATTAAGAAACGCCAGAAGTTTGTTTATCACCCTCAGAACCATTTCCGCCCAACTTATCGTCCACCGCAGTACCAAGCTCAGCCGCAGACGTTTTTCCGTCCTGCCGCAATTCCGCAATATCCACAGCAGCCGAATGCCCCTGGTATTCGAAACCAGACTCCAGTAACCCATAACTTTCCCTGCTACAACTGTGGAAAGCCAGACCACTTTTCCAAGGATTGCCCGTATCCAAGGCAGTACAATCCTAATTATCCCAGAGCTCCCGTACCACAACAGCAACAACCTCAGAGTAAGAACAATAATCCGAATGTTCAGAAGGGTAAGGGTGAGAAGAAGACCGGACGTGTATTCTACACTCAAGCAAGTGCAATCCCAGAGGGAGAACCTGTTATGATGGGTATGTTCCCTGTTGCTAATCATCCAGCAGTACTGTTATTTGATTCAGGTGCATCGCATACATTCATAAATCGCACCTTTGTTGTTAAGTATGACATTCCAATTATGGGAACACAAGAGGATTTCTTTATCCAGTCGCCCGGGGGACGACTGTGTACTAAGGAGATGGTACGTGACGTACCTATAGAGTTAGGTGGGCATATATTCCCTACCTCAATGATAATATTACAGAAACAGGATATAGATGTAATCCTGGGTATGAATTGGATGTACCAAAGAGGAGCCCTTATAGATGCACTGCACAGAACTATAAGGTTAAACCTGCCAGATAATAAATCTCATCTTCTTATCCAACTTCCTATCCCGAAGAGAACAGTTGAAAGTATATGTGCAACTTCAGTACATGAGATTTGTGATATACCGGTAGTCTGTGAATTTCCGGATGTGTTTCCAGATGATCTACCAGGTCTGCCACCGGACAGAGATGTAGAGTTTGTGATTGAGTTAAAACCGGGTACTGCCCCAATATCCCGGAGAGCTTACAGAATGCCACCCAATGAATTGGCAGAACTTAAGGATCAATTGCAAGAGTTACGTGACAAAGGTTTTATCAGACCCAGTTCCTCACCATGGGGATGTCCAGCTCTTTTTGTCAAGAAGAAGGATCAGACTTTAAGGATGTGTGTTGACTATTGACCGCTGAATGAAGTAACCATTAAGAATAAATATCCGTTGCCTCGCATTGATCTACTCTTTGATCAGCTTGCGGGGGCAAAGGTATTTTCCAAGATTGATCTTCGATCAGGGTACCATCAAATCAAGATTCGACCTGAAGATATCCCAAAGACTGCATTCACCACCAGATATGGACTGTATGAGTACCTAGTTATGTCTTTTGGTCTCACTAATGCACCGGCACATTTCATGTATCTGATGAATTCAGTTTTCATGCCGGAACTTGACAAGTTTGTGGTTGTTTTTATTGATGATATTCTGGTATACTCCAAAAGTGAAGAAGAGCATGTTGAGCATCTCAGAGTTGTTCTGACTCGTCTGAGAGATCACCAACTGTATGCCAAGTTCAGTAAATGTGAGTTTTGGTTAAGAGAAGTGCAATTCTTAGGACATGTGTTGTCAGCCGAAGGAGTAACAGTAGATCCTGGCAAAGTGGAAGATATTCTGAATTGGAAACCACCAATCTCAGTTCATGAAGTCTGAAGTTTTCTGGGAATGGCGGGTTATTACCGTCGATTCATACCTGACTTTTCAAAGGTAGCCAAGCCAATCACAGAGTTGTTGAAGAATCAAACTAAGTTCATATGGTCTCCAGAATGTGAAAAAGCTTTTAGAATTTTAAAAAAATCATTGACAACTGCTCCAGTTTTGGCACAACCAGATATAGAAAAGCCATTTGATGTTTACTGTGATGCCTCAGGTATTGGCCTTGGTTGCGTATTGATGCAAGAAGGCAGAGTCATTGCTTATGCCTCGAGACAGTTGAAGCGCCATGAAGAACATTATCCGACACATGATCTTGAACTAGCAGCTGTGGTTCATGCATTAAAAATCTGGCGTTATTACTTGTTAGGTAATACTTGCCACATGTATACAGATCACAAGAGCTTAAAGTATATCTTTACTCAGTCAGAATTGAATATGAGGCAAAGAAGGTGACTTGAGTTAATAAAGGACTATGATTTAGAAGTACACTATCACCCTGGAAAAGCGAATGTAGTTGCTGATGCACTCAGTAGAAAGAATCGTTGCCATTGTACGACTGTGCAGCCAATGGATTACAGTTTGTGTTATGAGTTGGAAAGGTTGAATATTGAAATAGTTCCACAAGGTCAGTTGACTAATGTCACAGTGGAATCAACAATCAAAGATCAGATTGTGTCTGCTCAGAGAAAGAATTCCGGAATAACTCACATCAAAGAAAAAGTTAGAACTGGTCAACCGACAGATTTCAGTATTGATGATGCAGATGTATTGTGGTTTAAGAACCGGCTAGTGGTCCCAAAGGTTCCAGAGTTACGTCGACTCATTCTTGATGAAGCACATAGGACAAGGTTTTCTATTCATTCAGGGAGTAATAAGATGTATCAAGATTTGAAACAGCAATTCTGGTGGACCAAAATGAAAATTGAGATCGCCAAATATGTTGCCAGATGTGACACTTGTTGTAAAGTGAAGGCAGTACACCTGAAGTCGGCAGGAATGTTACAACCCTTGCCCATTCCATCCTGGAAATGGGAAGATATCAGTATGGATTTCATTACTGGGTTACCTAAGACCTCAAGAGGCTTTGATTCAATTTGGGTCATTGTGGACCGACTGACAAAGTCATCTCATTTTATTCCAGTTAAGGTGGACTATTCTGCTATAACTTATGCAAGAATTTATATTGCACGAATCCTGAGCCTTCATGGGGTACCAAAGACCATTGTATCAGATAGAGGTACGCAGTTTGTTAACAAATTTTGGAGACACCTACATGAGTCCCTAGGTACAGAACTTTTGCACAGTACCGCTTATCATCCACAGACAAGTGGTCAGACTGAAAGGGTCAATCAAATTCTAGAAGATATGTTAAGGTCATGTGCACTTAATTATTCAGACACTTGGGATGAGTGGTTACCGTTAGCAGAATTCTCTTACAATAATAGTTATCAAGAGAGTATCAAAATGGCACCGTTTGAGGCATTGTATGGCCGTAGGTGCAGAACTCCATTGAATTGGTCAGAACCGGGAGAAAGATGGTTTTTCGGTGTTGATCTTGTGAAACAAACAGAAGAAAAAGTTCGACAGATCCAAAATAATTTAAAAGTTGCTCAGTCCAAACAAAAGAGTTATGCTGATAAAAGGCGTAGACCTTTGGTATTCCGAGTAGGGGATTATGTTTATCTAAAAGTATCACCCATGAAAGGAGTTAGCAGATTTGGAGTTAGAGGCAAACTCGCACCACGTTATATTGGTCCTTTTCAAATCATTCAACAATGTGGAAAGGTGGCATATAAGTTAAAGTTGCCTGAACAACTGTCAGCAGTGCACAATGTATTTCATGTATCACAAATGAAGAAGTGTCTACAAGTACATGATCAAGTGGTTGATGTTGAGGGAGTTGAACTTGAACTGGATTTGACATATTCTGAATATCCTGTCCGAGTTTTGGATCAAAAAGATCGTGTTACCCACAGTAGAACAACTAAATGGTACAGAATACAGTGGAATCAACATTCAGAAGAGGAAGCCACCTGGGAATCGGAGGATTACCTGTTGGAGAATTTCCCGGAGTTCTTTGCTTCTATCTAGGTTGCAATTTCCTCTTTAAACTGTAACCTATCCTTTTAAAATCGTTGTAATGCAGAAAACCCCTACCTGTTTTGTAGACAAGTCTTGGGCGTGTTTGCTTGACACGTTTCCTTTTCTATTACTTAACTCAAGGCTTTAAATCTCGGGACGAGATTTCCTTAAGGGGGAAGGGCTGTAACACCCCGGGTGTTATAGTGCTAATTAATCTGCCATGTCATCATAATGCATTGCAAAGCATCCCTGTTAGGTTAAACTTGTTATGCATCAACTAAAACGAGTTTACTTATCTAGGTTGAATGTGTTTCTCAGTGGTGTGCTCCGAACCCGAAAACCCTAATTTCGAATGCCACCGCAAATACTTAGTCCATGCCCTGCGTAATTTGAGGTGTGCGACTGTGTTGCACACTAGTGTCAAGTGTAGGGTATGAGCTCAAGTACAACATCTAAAATGAAGCTCCAAATTTGAATTTGAATTGGAGTCCCAAAACTTGTCACGAGTTTTCTGATTCAAATTTAAATTCAAATCTGGGAAGAAATGTAAAAGAATTTCAAAAGCTAATTGGTCAACCAAGAGTGGCATTTGGTCAACCATGTTATGTTGGTCCAAATTATGCCCTTGGGTGAGGTTTTGATCACTAAGTAATCACCAATCAAAGTAGCAACAAATTTCAATTTAAAATTTCCCCGAAAACCTTAAATTTCAAAACCCTGTTTTACCCCCTTTTGAAATAATTCAAAATCTAAGCAAAATTTGGGAAAAAGTTCAAAACCAAGTTTGTAGAACTTTTCAAGGGCTACAACTTTGGTGTTTTGAGTTTTCAAAGTTTTAGTGAAAAATGTGGAGCAATTTTGAAAATAAACAAATTTCAAATTTAATTCATTTTTGTCCCCAAACTATGATTTCAAAATGAAGGCTGAATTTGAAAAAATTTTGAACAGCAAAGTTGTAGGTCTGGTCAAGATATACAACTTTGATGTTTGGAGATTTTGAAGTTTCAATGTAAAATCAAAAGTAATTTCTAAATTACCAAATCTGAAAAATGTGTCCCCTTTTGAATTTAAACTCAAATTTCAAAATCCAGTGAGAATTTGAAACAGCGTTCAATATAAAACTTGTAGAGCTTGAAATTCTGAAGATTTCATAGATTGGAAGTTTTTCAAGTTGTTACATGAATTTGAGAGTAATTTGAGAAAACAGTTTGAAAATTCAAAGTTTGGGGGGGAGCTACAGTGACCGGCCAATCACCGCCGACCACCGCGCGGTATGGGCGCCGGCGAGCCGCTGCCGCCGCGCTGGCCGCTTCTAGGGTCTTCCAGCTTGCCACCGCGACCACAGTGATCGCCTCGCGCTCTCCAGCTGCTTCTTTGGCTCCACAACTCTATATAAAGACCGTCACCGCCACTGTCGCCGTCGGTTTCACCATCGCCGCCGCCACCGTCTTCCTTTCGCCGGCTAAATTCGCCCTCCCTACTCCACCGCAGTCATCTCCATCTCGCCAATCGCTCCGCCATCGCCTGGCGAATCTATTGCGCCTCCTTGTGTAGACGCTACTGCTCAGGATCGCCGGGGAGCCGTCGTCTTCTACCTCGGGTCACCGCCGTTCCCGTCGAGCCCCGCCACCGTGGCCAGCCGCCTCCAGAGCCTCTCAGCTTCAACCGATCACTCCTTCGTTATCGTGGTACGCCCCTGATGCTCCCTGACCACTCGCCTTGATCGTTTCACCGTTGTGTTGTCGAGTCGCCGGTCACCGTGGTTGTCGGACCGCCACCGTCGTCGGTAAGGTAGCACCGGAGCTCGAGACGAGCTGCAAGTTAGCAAAACGGGTTCGCTAGGTCGCGTAGAGGCTGTCGGATCGCTCGGTTGGTCGACCGAGGCTTTGGTCATCGGCCGGTCACCGCGGGCGAGCGCGCGGGCACGCGGGAGCGAGCGGGCGAGCGGGAGGAGGAAGATGACAGGTGGGGACGCGGTGTCAGCGAGAGAGAGAGAGCCAGCGCGCGGGGCAGGCCGCTGCTGGGCCGCGCGGCTGGGCCGGTCGCGAGCGCGAGCGCGGGCGCGCGCGAGCGGGCCGCTCGGCTGGGCCGGACCGGAGGGAAGAGGAGATCGGCCCGGTTCGGATTTTCGTTTTTGTTTTCTTTTTCAAATAAATGAATAGTGTTGCTATTTGTTTATTTCATTAAAAATTGTGTAGAGTTCCAAAATTTATGAAAATTTTTGTGTAAGCTTCTCAATGTATAAACTATCTAGGAAAAATGTTAAATCACGAATTTGAATACTTTGTGCAGTAGAAGTAATTAGTTTCATTAAAGATTAAATGCAACTTTCTAGAATTTTAATAATTAATTTATTGATCCAAAAATTATGAAATTTATTATAACACTGTTGTAATTCATTCTTAACCCATAGAAAAAGTTTGAGCTTGATTAGGTAAAAATTTGATCAACTCCTAATTATGCCCTAATTAGTTAAATAGAAAATAAATGTTAATTTGAGAACTTTAAGTGTTGTGTGCCTTTTGATTGAGTGATGTCCTTAGGTCACTACCCTTTGGTGATCTTTGGCACCTTAATTTCATGATTGAGCTCGTTAGTAACTTGTTAGGTTAAAAGCTGGTATCGCTGGAATCGTCGCTTCTAGTTAGTAGGTTTTCTGTTTGCGACTGTACCGTAGAAGTAAGTTGTACTCAAGTCGTAACTCGTAGCATGTTATCATCAAGCATCATGTTTATCATCGAGCGTCATGTTAAAGCATGTTATGTATTCGTGTAGTCTCCGCTTTCAAAGAAGCCGAAGTCGTCGATCAAGCTTCCGGAGAAGAGCGATCGTCGGTGAGTTTCGGACCGGGCGGTGGAGTCCTCGAGTCTGAGTCGATCGTCGTGTGCGAACAAGGCAAGCCCCGGTGCATTTAAACCCTACCTTGAATTTTTACAAATGTTTTATTATTTTATATTATGGTTTATTGCATTAGGTAATTAGGAGTTGAGTGATAACCTAATTGCTGCATTATCATCCTTGATTATTGTGATATCAACCTTGATACCTGTTTTTACTGAAAATGCGTAGTATGCTTCGCTATGCTTAGAAGTTAAGCTTTTAAATGAAATGTTTACATAGCCATGACGACATATCGAATGAATATTGAAATATAAGAATAAATTTGAAAGATCGGGCGGGTGGTTTGGCCACTGCTAACATGCATTGGGAAAGGAGTCTCAATGTATTGTTTCCGCCTTGTCAGTTAAGGCCCGTTCGTTGTAAGCCTGTTGTGTTCGAGACTTTGCAACTAACCTCATGCCTTGGGTAAGCCCAAAATGTTGGTGATTCCATTACGAGAACGTCTAACCTCGCACTGGGAGTGGAGAGATGGCGAGAGTAGCGTGTACCCTCGGGGCTAGAATTTGGTCGGGTTCGAGGAGTACTGTACTCTCGGGTGGCGATGGACACGTTCTGGTTTTGGGAGATCTAAATGAGGGTTGATATATGCAAGATTCGGTTCTACATATGTCGTGATGTTAGGGATCCCCAGCTGGGTATAATCGGTTCGAATCGTCGTTGCTCCTCGGTTATGGAGACTCGATCGCCTGACTTGCATCGTAGTTAAGAACTGGAATTGAAAGAAAGAATGAGAAAGGTTTTGATGATAATTACTTTGATCTAGATTAGGATCACTTAGAATTGGTTAATGAACCATCAATGGTAAAAGTAAAACTTTGAAGGTAAGGACTCACTTTAGTAAGCTTTTCTGCAAAAGAAAATTTTGATTCTTGAATACCCGTACCTTGATTCCCTAAAGCTAGCATGCCCTTGGAGTCTTTGTCTTAGTCGGGTAAGTCTTGTTGAGTACTCTCGTACTCAGGGTTTGTTAACCCCTTGTTGCAGGTGTGGTTCATGAACAAGTCTGCTTCGAGCCTTGTTGCATGACCGTCGTGGTTGAAGACAGTGACGACGAGTAGATTGTGTGGCCTTTGGGCAAGGCATCTCGCTTGTGTGATGTAATAAAGTTACTACCGATACTTCTCTACTAATGGTTTGTAATAATGTTACATAAGGTTTGAAGTTTGAAAAACTGGTTTGTAATCTATGTTATTGTAAGACTTCCGCTACTTTACTCTGTTGAATATTTTGAATAAACTGTTGTAATATTGCAATACTCCTGTGATTGGATCCTGTTCGGAGGAAAGCAGGCCTTTTAAGTTATGGTGAACATAAGTACGACTGTCAGAGGTCATTATGACAATGAAGTGTACTTGTGGGCCATCGTAATTAGGAGGTTCTGTGACAGTGTAGCACTTGCATAACCCGTGGAAGGTCATGGAAAATTGTATACCTATCCAACATCGACTTGTCCTATGATGCGTCTGCATAGTGCTGTCGCCACCTTGGACGGAGGTGACATGATCAAGTTCTCCAGGGTGCCAAAGAGGATGTCACCCGTGTATAGTCGACTGGAGAGATGAGCGGGTGGCCATGAGCGTGTCTGCTGACGTAGATATCCTCAACAGTGATAAATTGTTGACCATTGCTGTCGAAGAAAACGACTGTTGCTGATGATAGTATGCGATGTGGGCAGTCCTCTATTAGCAGGATGCTTGAGGGGAATGCCTGAGTCTGCGGTGCAGATGCCGCTGTGTGGAAGCCGGCTGCTAGAAAGTATGGGTTGTCATCCCTAGTGATTCCAGCAAGTCCTGCAGCAAGGGAGAAGTTGTTGGTACTCTCTCCGTCCATAAGTCTTCATCGTCTAAGCAAAAAAAAATTCCAAGAGTCTCCATCATATTAGATCAGGACCATGGGTTTGGCTTCTTGTACGTGCTGCGCATTTGGTGCTCATTGGCTGCTCCTTGTCTGTATTTATTGCTCCTTGGCTGCTCATTGACTGCTCCTTGCCTTAAATACAAATCGACGTTGTTTGCTGCTCCTTGGTCATTGCGCCGAAGGCTAATACGATGAAGACTTATGGACGGAGGGAGTATATAGTAGCATCCATTGTAGAGGATGACACCTTGTTGGAGTGACCATGCCGGTGCCGCTGCATGGACGTCGATGGTGGCAAAGATGATCTGAAGTTCGTGCTCGTCCATGGCGGTCATGCGGAGCTGTGTGAGTATGGTCGGGTCGGTGGTGTCGTCGGGGTGGGTAGCAGCTTTGGTGTTGTAGTCGGCCCATGGAGGAAGCGCCTTCAATTGCGTGTTGTTGGGTGTCGGAGCCACTGCGGACGAAGGTGGTGCTAGGGCGTGTCCCAACTTGCCTGTTGGGGCGTCCACTTCCCATTGTGCTGTGTCGTCGGAGTTAGTGTCGATATCGAGGTTGTCTCGTGCGGCGTTAATGGTAGGAGGTACAAGATGCTTCTATGCTCGTGCCAACGCTATGGCCGCTTCATCTCCCGTGGGCGGTGTTGTGAGACAGCCGCCTAAAGTGGGTCTTTAGGCCAGTGATGAAGAGGTTGATGTGATGAAGCTCGCTGGCAATGCTGACACGTAGTAGGTACATGGTGAATTGTCGATGTAGTCGTTCACGGTGCCAGTGTGCCGGGGAGGTGGAAGGTCACCGAGCATGTCTAGGCAGATTGGTGGGCCGAAGTCACGGGTGAGGCCGCGGGTGAAGAGTGCCCACTCGGTTATTGGTGCATCCTTAGTCGAGCGGATGAACTAGAGTTGTGCTGCACCTGTTAGATGAAAAGCGACATACCAGATTCGTTGATCTTCAGGCATGTGGTGCAGCTGAAGAGGAGTGTGTAGCGTGAAGAGGAGTTGCATCCAGGAGAGCCACAGTAGTGGATCTATGGAACTGTTGTACGTCAGGGTTGCCAGTCAGGAAGTGACGATTGACTGGAGCGGTCCTTGTGCTGGCATTGCTGAAGGGATTAGGCACTGCAGAGGTGGAGCTGGGGGCTGGCTGCGGTAGGCGGCGACCTGCCTGGGCTGGCAAGGCGGTCGCTGGGAAAGCTGGTAGCCTACCCGAAGCCATGGGGGCATAGCAGCAAGGGCGGTTGCAGTGCTGGTGGTGCTGCGAATAAGTTGTTCAACACCTCCATGACGATATTTGGGATGCCGGATGAGTGGGTTCCTCCATCTTGTTGTTGAGGAGGGATTTGCTGGCGGTGATCATGACGTGTTTGGCCTCTGCTTCGAGGTTGTGGACAACATCTTTCCGATCCAATCTTCTGGCAATGACGGTGTCTTTGTGGGCGCGTGCTTGCTCAATTGCGTGCAAGTGCATGTTCAGATTGATGAGCTACTGATGTATCTCATCAAAATTCTTGCGGAGTCGTCGGCGAAGATCTGGAGCAGCTGTTGTAGGTTGGAGGTGGTGGAAGCCATGGATCGTTTGGTCTCCGGATACCATGTGGAATAGTCCTTTCTTGGGGCTGACTGGGGCGGCAGCTTGGGTGTTGAGGCCCTGGTGGCCGACAGTGCTAGGGAGGGGACGGCAGCAGGGAGAAGAAGAGGGAGGCGCAGAGGAAGAGAGGGATAAGGGAAAGCGTAGCTATTTCTTTCTTGAATCCAGATGATTATAATGCCCCTATATTTATAGTCCCCAATAGACTTGCCTCTCAAATAATCTATTTAGAAAAGTCCTTATAGATTTGGACTCCTCTAAATCCTATCTAATCTAAACCGACTTTATTCCTATTTTATTTACTAGCAAATATGTCCATGCGTTGCAACGAGAGAGAAAAGCTATCAAACATTTGATCTATTTATTTTATCTTGTTGCACAACTACAGTGGCCGCGACAACTTTAATTAGTATAGGTGCTACTTTTGATGTTGTGGGTGATTGCTGCAGCAATCACAAATAGACGGGCTTGTTAATAACAATAAGGATGACAATGTTACATGCTTATTTATTTTCTATTTTTTATTTTTTTATAAACTTTGAAAGCTATACTTTATTTTATGATGACCATGGTATCCATAATATAAGTCAATATTGGCAATAACATGACAATGTCATATGAATTATGTTTGAATTAAAATACAACATTGATAGACTTTTTTCTTTCATTGTAAGGCATAAAATATTTACTCGTAAATGTATCGTAACTTTAGTTTTCATACTATCCGTGAACTAACTAAATATCAAGTTTCATGATTTCTTTTAAGGATCCATAAAAATATGTACTTTTAATATCTTATTGAAGTCGATAAAGGGTTAGTTATTGTCGTACCTCGATTCATATATCAGGACTTATCGAAAGTTCCACTGGTATATGGACAACTAAACTTAGATAAAATTTGTTTTGATTAGATTGGATGACAAACTGCTCAAGATTGCAGTTTACGATTTGATTAGTTAGACGGCTAATTCATGTCATAAGAATAATAATTTACTCCTAATTAAAATCAACAAATTACTCCATCCATTCCAAATTATAAGTCATTCTAAAAATCTTGGAGAGTCAAAATTTTTAAGTTTGATCAAATTTATATAATAAGATAATAACATTTATGATACTAACTAAGTATCATTAGATTCTTCAGTAGTTATATTTTCATAGTATACCTATTTGATATCATAAATCTTGGTGTTTCTCTTTATAAATTTGGTCAAACTTGAGATTGTTTGACTCTCCAAGATTCTTGGAATGATTTATAATTTAAAACGGAGAGAGTAATTGTAATAGTAATATTTATTTATTAAATAAGGATCAAAGTTACAAAACCCGTATTACGTAATTATTATATTTAATCTTTATGTTCACAAGGAAAAGCAAAGTTACATCATCATCAGGAATAAAAAAAAGTAAAAACAAGGAAAGGCACGGGACATGACCGTGGTGGGCGTGTGCCACTTTCCCTAAGGCCCCACGTATACGGAACCAACGTAGCAGCAAGATTAGAAAAAAAAACACAATGAGAGAAGGAAACGGAAAAAAAAAGACACGGATACAGTACTAATGATTACGCTGGACAAAAATTTAGAATTTAACTCTTATCCTTTCTATTTAATTATTAAGATTTCTATTTAGAGTACTCATCCTAATTAAAATCTATAAATCACTCCATCCATCCCAAATTATAAGTCATTTTAACAATATTGGAGAGTTAGTTTTTAAGTTTGACCAAATTTATATAATAAGATAATACTCCCTCCATTCCAAATTATAAGGCATTCCAAGAATCTTGGAGAGTCAAAGCATCTTAAGTTTGACCAAAATTATAGAGAAAATTATAAAAATTTATAACATCAAATAGGTATACTATGAAAATATAATTAATGAAGAATCTAATGATACTTAATTGGTGTCATAAATATTATTATCTTATCATATAAATTTGGTCAAACTTAAGATCTTTTGACTCTCCAAGATTCTTGAAATGCCTTATAATTTGAGATGGAGGGAGTAACATTTATGATACCAACTAAGTATCATTAGATTCTCCAGTAGTTATATTTTTATAGTATACCTATTTGATATCATAAATCTTTGTGTTCCTCTTTGTGATTTTGGTTAAACTTGAGATGGTTTGACTTTTTAAGATTCTTGGAATGACTTATAATTTGGAGCGGAAAGTGTAGTTAGTAATAGCAATATTTATTTATTAAGTAAGGATCAAAGTTATCTTTATGTTCATAAGAAAAAGCCGAGTTACATCATTACGAGGAATGAAAAAAAAGTAAAAACAAGGAAAGGCACAGAACATGACCGTGGTGGGTGTGGTCCACTTTCCTTCAGGTCCAACGTATACGGAACCCAACGTAGCAGCAGGAGAAAAAAAACAATGAGAGAAGGAAACGGAAAAAAAAGACACGAACATGGAAAAAAAAGACACAGATACAGTACTGATGATTACGCTGGACAAAAATTTAGAAAGTAAGAGTTATCCTTTTTTATTTGATTATTAAGAGTTCTATTTAGAGTACTCAGGATCCGATGAGTCTATTTAGATTAGAATTTCTACTCCATATTGGTCTAGACGTGAGCTATTCTAATTTGTATGAGCACGAGTTGTATATATAAGTCTGGACAAAAAAATTCTCCATTGTTCGTTAGTTAGAGAGAGATGGACAAAAAAAATAGATAGATGAAAAAAATTAACCAGAAATTGTATCTTAATTATTAGTTATAGATTTCCTTTCCTCTATTTGAGATCTTCTAGATATGGGCGTCGGTGGCGCGGCTGGAGGCCGCCCTCGCTGGGGACGCGTCCCCTGGTGGCACGGTTGGGCACTGCATGGCTGGCCTGCCGCCTGCCCCCTCCTGAACCCTCCATTAGACGTATGACAGTGAGTCATTGACAGTGGGCTCCCGCCAAGGCTCGACTTTATCTTTATTCCATCAATGACTTCATCTTTATTCCATCAACAAGCATGGACGACTGCTGCGAGCCACCGCGGAGCCTGGATGACTTCTAAGGAGTCATTGATGGAATAAAGATGAAGTCGAGCCTTGGTGCTTTGCATTAGATTAGATTTAAGTTTAGTTCTTTGATAATGTATAAGTTATCTTAGTTTTGATAAATTCATTGTATTCCGAACAAATGTTCTTGAGTTTGGAGTTTATAGACACATCATCAAATTTATTCTATTATGATTTATCTTATTAATTGGCAAACAAATTTATTTCTTGATATGAATTTCCTTATGTATGTTTTATATTTAAGTTAATCATTAGTCAGATGATGAGACCTTATCGAAATTGTGTCACTATAGTTAAGCCACAATTCGAAGGGGAGAATGGACTGTCTCACCAGGAAAGAGATGCTTTATTCAAATAAGATTATTAAACTATGGGACTTGAGAAATAAGTAATTCATAATTTTTGGTCCCTCGGCCTGCCTTGGTTCTAATTAAAGTATGACTTGTTTTCACTATTTCTGGCCAAAGCTGATTAGTGTTTGCATGTTTCTCAAGTTTCTTTGTTCTAGTTTCATTCTGGCCAACACTGATTAAACTATTTCAATAAAGCTTGTTTTTAGAAACTTATATGGTTTATGATTGTCATTGTGGTAAACGATGATTGATGAATACTTGACCATAAAAGTTTTACTAGGCAAAACCTCAGCAATACATAAGTACAGTCTAACTAAGGATAAGAAATAAGATTATAAGTAAATGAGCTATCCACATGACACCATGATAAATCCAAGGGATTATGATCCTATAGAAAACATAAATCAGTGGGAGCAAAGTGAAAGTCCCTAGTTTGGTTTTGGCCGATTGATGAAACCTATGTACTAATCACATGTGCTTAAGTGTTGATAGCAAAAGGTGATTGGTACACTCATAAGTGATGGCAAGATGCATGTTGATCATGATGACTTGGTGCCATACTTAGAGAAGAAGAGGAGATGGAGTGTAATCCTATGGAGCTCAAGGCAAAGGTATAGATAGGATTTGTTTTTAGTGATCAAGACACCATAGAGGGTGTAATCACACTTAGGATCGATAGTCGTACTATAAAGAGAAAAATTTTCGGGACTATTGATCACTTAAGTGTCACTAGATGAGGATTCATTTGCATATGCATTTAGATCTAGTGGTGAGCTAACTTAACGCCTCGAAAATGATTGTGAAAGTGCTAACACGCATGCACATGGTGATGTACACTTGGTGATGTTAGCACATTTGCGAAGGCGGTGGAGTTTGAGCGGTAGAGAGGGGATTCAGAGCTTTTCGGAAAGTGAAACGCCTATTTTCCACTGCGCCGGGGGCGAAGAAACGGAGGCGAAAGAAAGTCACTGGGGTGACCAGACGCTGGACCGGACGCTAAACCGGACGCGGTCTCGGCATGACCGGACGCGTCCGGTCAGTGACAATAGCAGTCTGGCGCGGGACGCTAGGGATTTGCACCAGCGCGTCCGGTCAAGCCCTAGAGAAGCTGCGAAGCACGCAAGGTCGATCGGACGCGGTGACGCGTCCGGTCACGATTGACCGGACGCGTCAGGTCGTGAGTGGTAGCTTACTAGAATCGATCGGACGCTAGCACTGTGGCGTCTGATCAGTACAAGTGGCGCGTCCGGTCAGCCTCTCAGTAGCGCGAGCATCTGGCGACCAGACGCCTAGGCGCGTCTGATCAATTTTGATCGGCACGTCCGGTCACTCTAGTGCATAAACGAGTACATTTAAGTGACTGTTATGATCGAACGAACGAGATTCAAGGCGAGACACGTGGCGTTCATCGAGAAAGTCACGCAGGTGCGACCGGACACTGTGTCCGTGTTCGGTCATAACGACCGGCGCGTCCGATCAATGCGTAGGCAGCAGCAACTTGTCCCTAACGGCTATTTCGTGTTGGGCTGCTTATAAATACTTGTTGGCCAACTTTGGGGGAGTCACTCTTATACATTTTGACTCTCTAATATCCTCTTGAGCTGAGCACATCCCCTCCCACTCATCTCCCTTGCTTGATTTCCTAATCAAAGTGAGATTGAGTGATCTCAGGTGCATTTGCTTGTGAATTTGCATCTAATTGGTACTTGGGTGTTCTTTTGCTGCGGGATTCCTGTTTCTCTTGATGGTTGCCGCCACCTAGATGGCTTGGAACAGCGGAGGAGGTCCAGCACGAGTTGGAGATTGTTTGTGGCCAGCTCTGACGACTTGTGAGGGGCTTTGCACCTTCCCCGGCAAAAAACCATAAGGTAGCTTGAATATATTGTGTGTTTCATTGAGTTACCTCACTAGCAGTAGGTTCTTGCGGTGCTCTTGGAGAGCTCGGGTCTGGATTCCAATTAGCCGCTGAACTACGTAGTGTTGGTCGACACAACGGGGACTAGCGTGCCAGCAAGCACGTGAACCTCGAGAGAAAATCTTTGTGTCTCTCTTGATATTGTGATTGATTGTCTCCCGGTGATTGGCTTCATATTGGTATTCTTTATTGGTTCACTTGCCTCTACACGTCGGTATAAAATTATCTTCCCATTATTTACTTACCGTAACTTTATCTTATGTTTTAGCTTGTTTTGTTGTGTTTGTTCTTGTTGCTTGCACTCTAGGTAGTAGTACTTGTAGCAACCTAACTTGTATGTGCTATAGAGACATTAGATAACTAGAGTTGCAACTAGGTGGATTGCTTAACATTTAGAGCTAGAGCCAACCGCATTTATCGTTATTTTGTGTTACTAATCTTTGCTCTAGTGATTTGTAGAGTTTTAATTTACGCTATTCACCTCCCTCTAGCCAATTTAGACCTTTCACAAAGTCCAAGGGATTGCGTTTCTATTGTTATAACTTTTTCATTAAGTTAAGATGTGATAAATGTGTTTCTAGCTAATGCAAAAATCAGTGGGTGCTAGTGGGAGTTCACAAAGAAGGAAGACTAAATCTTAAAGAGATACGGGCTTAGTTTTCTATATCAATGACTCAAGAAGACATAAATATCACAGTTTGTACCATAAGTCATGTGGTAGAACTGCCTGAAATAACATGCTTTTAGAGGCACTTGTCTTCCACTAGACACTAAGTACCCCAAAAGTGAGCTAAGTCAAACAGTTCCGTCGAGCACACCCCATGGGAGATCTCAAAACAATCCACGTTTTACATCCAGAATCCAATAATGAGTACGAGCTTACAATACTTAGTCCATTTCAAATAACAGTCCTAGAAATTATTTATTACAATACTAGAGTTCAGAGTACGATAATTAAACAGCGGAATGAAAGATAAACATCTAGCAGAAAAATGATACAAGGATCCACACAAGAGCTACTCCTTAGGCTGCACCTGCAACAGGGTAAAATAAACCCTGAGTACACAATGTACTTGCAAGACTTACTCGACTAGTGGGAATAATTTCCCGACTCTCAAGGATATGATAGACAATATGGCTTGTGTGTTTTTTTGTTTTGTAGAAAGCATTACTAGTAGTTTGTCCTTAAAGTCAAGTTTATTAGTAGTCATGATTACTTCATTAGCTAACCATTCTACGTAAGCACATGTTCTACTTTCAAGCAAGAGTTGATCAATCCGAACCATTTTACCATCTTTCATATTCCAGTTCTTACTACGATGCTAGACCATAGCCAAGTCGTATAGTCTCACGGAAACGGCGATTTGCGAACCAATGTATCCCAGCTGGGTACCTCAAAACACGCCTTATTTGTACCCCGGGCACAAACAAGACCAACCCATTCCGCTCCTATCAGGGGGTCCAGGTCCCCGTCGAATCTTGGACTCCAAGCCCCCACATTTAAGACCCGGTCTCAGTGTCGTGCTTAGACCTCCACCTTTCCCCGCCTCCAATCAGTCGGTCCGAAAAGAGTCGAAACCCACAGCAAGAGAGTAACGAGCCTTTTCGCTCCTATAAGCAAATATGTGATCAAGATAATAAATCTATGACCTGACTACCATCCACAGCAACGGACAGTCCTCAATCGACACGGACATGGAAAACAGTGTAACCAAGCTAAGCCCCATGGCCGTGGGACACAACTTGTTACACCCACCAATAACCCATTCCTTATCCCTGGCTGATCACCATTTTCTTTCCATCTTTTTATTATGAGAGTGATAATAATGTTCACCTGTTTGTGAGTAACAATAGGTTACCCACGCTACTGCTAAGCCTAAACATAGCAGCTACTCGATCCTGTACTAGTAAGACTCTTAGGATAGATTTATATATGCATGTGGTCATGGGCGGATACAGAGGGTATTCCTGGTATTCCTAGGAATACCCAACTTGTTTGATGTACTAAGTATATATGTATATTTATCTATATATGTATATAATATAGTAGCATTTCTATATTAAGGAGCTAAAATTCCTGTCTCATTTATTTGTTTGGTCCATCCTTGTATTCTTTTTTCTAGACAGTTTCTATGTTAACTCGATTATTTCTTGCCGAAGTTGTTCTATTTTGTCGTTTCTGCAAATCAGAACCTAATTATTTGTCTCCAGACCACATACTTATTAACCGGTAAGGGAATACCCAAGGTTAAAATTCTGGCTCCGCCATTGCATGTGGTTTCCATAAAATTTCTGCAAAGTAAATGCACAACACACATATATATACGGTGATTATCAAAATAAGGGTTATGCACCGGGGCTTGCCTTGGGCAGGCGCGGTGTCAACTGAGTCAATTAGTGGCGGCTCCGAGACCTCCTGCACGAGAATCTCCTCCTCGTACTCCTTGACGACCTCCTCGAACTCATGCTCGTCGGTGGTCACGATCTCCACCAACTCGTTCTCTATATGCATGCGATGACGATGCAACAATTTAGTATTTAGATAACAACTCTTAAAATAAGAACACATAAGCTATACAAACAAGCTAGCTCTAATGACTAAGATACTAAGCTAACTATCATCTTCATCATGCAAAGTGTTGTATTCAACTAACAAACACCTATTTTGCAAACCAATGGCATGCTTTCATTTCTATTAACGATTTAATATATATTTAGACAAGGAACATCTAGTTACCCTAATTTTTAGTCTAGTCTAAGACTATAAAAATTACAGCGAGCACATAATAATATAATGAAGCTACTGAAAAATTTCATGATTAAAGCTATCATAAATTTACCACAAAAAATTCTACAATATTTAACCTAATAATATTATTCACTTCCAAATGATTTAATAGACCCTAACATCAACATAGATATGTATGAACTAACTACACTAACAGGTAGACAATAATTTTAGAAACCCAACAAAATTAGTTTCATGAATTTTGGACACTTATGCGATTTTATATTATTTATGCAAATATGGCTCAGAACTAAAATAGAAAAGCATCTAACTAATTCGCTTAGAAAAAGAAAAGGCGACGAGCCCAGCACGGCCCAACGAGCGAACGCGGCCCACGCGAGCCGGCCCACGACTGGGGCAGCCCGCGCGCGTTGGCGCTCTTGCAAAAACGCCCTCGTGTTATCTGGTATTAGCATGAGCACTACACGTACTATTCCCATAGACAACGACTTTGCAAGAAAGCCCTCATATACTCTCGTCTTCGCATCAGAGAGGTCCCCGACGCCTCCATGCTCGCTGGCGTGGCATTAGCCGGCACGGAGCCGCTATGTCGGCCAACTAGGACCCGCACAGACCTAGCTAGGGGGCTGATGCTCACCTACGAACCGACACGCAACGCTGGGCAGCCGTTAGAAGACCAAAGATGAAGTAGGGCGACTCCCCCACGTCGGTGGGCAACCTGCGGTGGCGACGACAACATTTCGATGAGCCACGACGCTAATGGAGCAGTAGAGGTAGCGGGTGAGCATTAGCAACTCACCAAGGACCCGACCGAGGTGATGGTTCGGCCAGAGACACCCCGAGCAAGGCTAGCCGCGTACGCGCGATGAGCTCGGCGGACACGGCCGCGTTAGTGGCACCGGTGCTGCGGTAGAGGTCCAACCGAGGTGCGCATACGGAAGAGGGGTTCGAGGCGAGTCTAGCAGTGCGACCAATTTGGCTCGAGGTGGTTAGATGGGAGCTACCCTCGGTGATGGACAAACTCGGCCTTATTGGCACGGTGGCGGGAAAAAGCTCTGGAATTGAAGCTCGGCCGGGCACCATTCAAGGCGCGGTGGGGACGGTCGGCTAGGCGGCTTGATGGTGGCGCCAGAGATGCAATGAATGACCCGAGGTGACCTCTCCCTGCCATACTTAATGTCGCAGCTCAGTCGGCCATGGTGGGAGAAAGAAGAGGGGGAAAACTGGAGCTCAACGCAACCTCGTCTTGGCGGGGTGCGGCCGACACGACCAGGGCGACACGCGCGCAGACGCTACGGACAACACACACACATCTTCGATCGAGCACCGCCTGCGTGGCTGCAGTGCCATAAATGTCAAGGCGACGGTGCGGGCAGCAAGGGAGGGGGCAAGCCCTCTTGCGCATAGCGAGGAGACGAGGCACCGCACGGCGCGGTACCAGCAGTAGCAGCATTGCAGCAGAGCGGCAGGGACAACGGAGTAGCGGTAGGGCGGCCCGCAACGCAGCGCGGCGAGCGGCAGCAACCCCACGCGGCAACAGCCAGAGGCAACCAGTCCATAGGCCAGCCACGGCCAGGCCGAGGATGGCCCTGGCCCCCAGCAAGTGGCCACCCGTGCGCGTGGCCCGGCCGAGTACGGGCTGTAAGGTCCAAATGGCTAGAGGGGGGTGAATAGCCTATTTAAAAATCTACAAGCTTCACTAAACAACCACGTTAGTATAAAAGATGGCTAAGCTAATTCTAGCACTAGCTCAACTATACTATGCAAGCCACCTATATAATTCTAGTGAAGCAAGGCTATGATCTCTAATACACACCAACAAGACTAAGTCACTAAGCTATTTACTCCTATGTGATAAAAGCTACACTAAGCAAACTACACTAGGACTAGTATAAGAAAGTAAAGAGCAAGTGACTTGATTCTTATACCAACGATGTAGAGAAGTAATGCACTCGAAGAATCAATCACAAATATCAACCACAAGAGAAATCCTCGGCAAAGAGATGACACAAGATTTTTTACCGAGGTTCACTTACTTCCTGGCAAGCTACTCCTCATTGTGGCGATGCACCCACTTGTCGGTTCGCGAGCTAATCGACTATCAAGAGTCGAGCCCTCGGCGGGCGCCGCACAACCGCACACAAGGTGGGGATCCTCCAAGCCACGAGCTCCACTAGAGTATCCAATTTGCGAACTCCCACGGGGAAGGATCACGAACCCCTTACAACACTTGGTGAGGGCTCCAACAATCTCCAATTGCGAGCTCAATCACCTCCGCTGCTCCAAGCCATCTACCGTGTCAGGAAACACGGAAGAGTAACAAGAAATCCACAGCAACTCGAAGATCAAGTGCCTCTAGAATGCAACTCTCAAGCAATGCACTTGAATCTCACTCAATCTCACTTAAGATGTGCAACTAAGCAAAGAGATGAGTGGATGGGTTGTTCTCTAGCTCAAAGGATGTCTCTAGGTCTCAAAATGTGCAAGAGATACCCTCAAACCCCGGCCAACTTCTATTTATAGCGAAGGGGTACGCAGCTAGCCGTTACCGGACGACTCAGTTGAAATCGCGCTGACCGGACGCGCTCTTGCGTTTGACCGGACGCGACAGTGTCAGCGTCCGGTCGCGGTCCAGTAAGCTCCCGTCGAGACCAGACGTGTCCGATCGCACGTGACCGGACGCGCCAGCCGCTTCCGATCGGAGTCCAGTAACGATCCACTCAAGACCGGACGCATCCGGTCGAACATGACCAGACGCGGCACCGCGTCCGATCGCATCTGCCCTCTGTGCTGAACTCCTGGGTGCGTGACCAGACGCGCCGGTTCCGCGAGGGACCGGACGCGCCGGTCTGCGACCCTTCTCACACGCGCGTCTGTCTGTGGTTTGAACTGACCGGACGCGCCAGCCGCGTCCGATCAATTGAACCACAGCGTCCGATCACTGTATTTTCAGTGATAATCAATTCGGACTTTTGCCACCTTTTCCCCCCTCTGCCACCTTTTCTCGCCTCCGGAGAGCGAACCCCAAACCCCTTACTACCGCTCAAACACCACTGCCTTCGCAAATGTGCTAACACCACCAAGTGTACACCACAATGTGCATGTGTGTTAGCATTTCACAAACATTTTCCAAGACGTTATGTTAGCTCTCAACTAGATCCTAATGCATATGCTCAAGACATTGATCTAGTGGCACTTGATTCCCGAGCTAACCGTGATTGCCCCTCTTGATCCCGCGCTATGTATCCTAAATCCGGTCAATCACTTCTCTACTCATCTTAGACCGGCAGAAGGAAAACCCTATGGTTATACCTTTGCCTTGTGCTCTTAGATCCTTCTCTTCCACTTGATCATTATGTTCATCATATTATATGCATCTCCACCATGATCGACAATTCATGTCCATGCACCATTTCTTTATGATCTTGTGGCCACCACTCCTTGCCACGTACACCTTCATCACATGTGTTGCTTGTGCCTAACTCAAAACACTTAACACAAAGCATTAGCAACTTGGTGTTATTAATTACCAAAACTAAACTTGGGCTTTCACGGGCACGGCGAGCACAGGGTCATGGTGACCGCGCACTCAAGGCCAGGCAACCCGAAGTTGTATGCGTGCACGAATTTTAAAGCCCCTTTATAAACTAAACCATCATGGTTGAAACCAAAACATCTCCACTATGTTCAAGAGGATACATTAGGCTATCGACCAGAGCTAAAACATGACACCACTCCTCAGCTCAAACTCGCAGAATAAATCCGTGAACTTGGTGCTGTCAAACTGTTTCAAACTTAAGAATTTTTCTAAGTCCTTGAGCTGGATTTGAGTTCAAGTTCAATTTTCAAGTTATTGAAAATACTAGCTATCAATATTATTTTTCTACCGCAAGAGTTGCATTGTCATCTACAAAGTTCATACTTCAAACTTTATTTTAGTGTCACATATATGTTTTATAATGTTTTTGTCCAATAAAAATTGGTTTTGAACCTTACTTGACACAACATGAACTATTGGATCAACTTTCTTTTAACACTTTTATCAACCATTTTAGGTTACAAGAAATTCATCTACACTCTTTATCACATGCAATGTCACATAAACATGATTTCTCATGACATGTGTTTAGCAAGTGGTTTACGGTGTAACACCGAGGGTGTTACAAGTCATTAGTATACCTCCATTTTAAATTACTAGATTTTTTATTGGGGTTATTCAAGAGTCGATTAGTATGCCACAACAATTATATGCAGCACCATTAGTTGATAATTAGGCACATAAGTAAACCTCTATTGTTATTAATCTGCTTGTGATCCATGATAAATATATAAGATGGTCACGTCAGAAAAGGAATTTTGTTATTTTAAACTAAGCAATTTTATGAGTTAAAGTCCATAAGTATATATAAAGTGTGGTTGTTAATAAGTTTTCTAATGAAGTCAAAATAGCAGGGTACAAAGGGTCTACAATTTTAAGCGTGACTTCAATGAGAGTTTTGAAAGATTTAAACTAAGCTTAAAGCACACTATGGTTTAGAATTCCATTAAATAGACAATTATGTCTATAAGAAAAAGGTGAAAAAGGTTATTATCCTAATACTCTACATGAATGAAGTTGAGTTAATGCGTGGCAATTGGAATGTCACATAAGAGTTTTCTAGTCGATCAAATTTTTTATACATTCTGGGCATTAAGATGCACCAATACAGGGCCAAATGAGTACTAGGATTATCACAAAGGCATATCAAGTGAATGCTTAAGTGATAGAATTTGAAATGCCATGCCCGTCTATTCGCATAACGTAGACTGCATAATACATTAAGTTTAATTATTCTAAATATTCCAAGAATAAGTTAGTAATAGTTGAAGAGAAAGACGATCCATATGCTTCAGCTGTCATTAACTTTAAGAATGCTCAAAGTCAATACCAGTCTAGACTTAGCATTGAGATACTTGATAAAATATTAATTTATTAATCCAGGGTCCACTAGATGGTGCTAACGAATTTTAAGTTATTAATGAGGGATAAAAAAATCATCATGTCACTTATAAGAAAATTAATAATTAGTCGATTGTCAATTCTCTTGAGTATGTATAAGAAAGTGCACAAATATATTATACCGCCTCTTGCAGAAAAGGTCATTTTCATTGAAAGCTCCAAATTATTAGTACTAAGATGAGCTCAATTAGTGGCATGTTTAAGAATGAATGCGACAGGCTATGTGGCTTAAGAAATATTATCCCAAAATTGAGTATTGACATATTACTATAGGCCTACAGTTGAGTTGCAGTATTATTTCGAGTAAAAACACATGAATTGTCGATGCCAAGCACATCGATTAAATGTTGCGAAGAAAGAACCCAGGATCAAATTATTAAGTTTCAGAAAAATAAGAACTAAGTTGATGCTAGCATATTTGATTATTTGAGACTTAACACTTATCCCATTGATGAGCGCGCAAATCAATGAGTTTTAGTGCAAAGTCGCTAACATAATTCCAGGTAATAGGACCATATACTTTCAATAAGTAATAAGCGTTCTATCAAGGTATTGCAGTGAACTATGGGTAATCAGGCCTCGGTGGTGATTAATGCTGCTGACGACGTATTGGTCTGATCTTGCTGCAGTACTAAGTGTGAACATAAGTATAAAAGCGAACATTAGCTGCATAAGTACATTAGCCATTCGATCAAGTGGGAGAATGTTGGATGTGATCTCGGCTGATCCCGAGATTAATTACAAAATTAATTAATTGTTAAGATAGTGGTCCATTTGACATTAATATCCATCAGATCTGTTGTGATCGGCGACAACCCTTAGATCTTCTAGGGTTCGGCCTCTTGGCCCACAACGCGATTATAAATAAGAGAAGATGCCCCTGATGGCTCCATCACCGTGACTATTCACATGACTGATTGATTAGACGCCGGAGGGTTTAGGACGACCGTCTTCCCACGTCCACCCTGTATAGGTCATCTCGGTGGTGACCAAAAGGCTGCCGCTACATGACACGTCGCGTCTGTCACCTACAGAGGGTTCCCAAAGCCTCAGACTACCCGCAGTGGATACTCTAAAACGATACTCTAAAGCTTTAGAGTATGAATATAGAGTAAAAACTGCTGCACTGGGTACTCTAAAACGATACTCTATCCTTTCTCTCACTCTATATTTAGAGTAGTACAGTGGTTACTCTATACTCTATAGTGGCGGACCCCACTAGCTAAACAAAGGGAAAAAATGTTATAACTCACAAACCAAAAATCCAAATTAAATTTCGATTGCACCATTAAATTCGTCTCAATAAATCCTTCAAAACTATATCACACATGGATATATTTAGATAAAGTGACAAGTGAGTCCTACAATGGATAGAGTGGATAGAGGATGATATAGAGGATGGATAGGTGCGGGAGAATTGAATATAGAGGAGAGAATCTTGCTGACTAGGACATATAGAGGATGAATATAGAGGTCTATGAGTGCGGGTAGTCTCAGTTGGTGAAAGATAATTTGCTATATCTATGGCGATGACTGCATCGACACCAGAGCCACATGGCGACATCCAACACCAGTCTGGCACTCATCTACTAAGTTTTCTGCATTATGTTTATTTTGTGGTCACGTGTTAGTCTAACTTTAAGATCTTGTTTATGTTTAAGACTAGTTTCAACAATTGGTATCAAAGCATCCCGGTTACGTACACAGTCTCATGCAGTGTCACATAGGATTTTTTCTCAAGTGGAGGAAAGAAGGAGGGGAAAGAGAAGGAGGTGCGAAACAACCATCTCATGCGCTAAAATTTAGGGCTATAAGACAACTATTCTACCATTGTATGAGTTGTTGCCACGCAACTCACAACTTTACTTTTATTCTACGCATACATTAAGGAATTATGAGTTACTATAAGACAACTTAAAAAACAACCATTGTATATATTATCTATTAAGTCGTCTTAAAATTATGTGGCACTACAGGAGACCACCTACGAGATAAGACCAATGTACTTGCCCTAACAGAGTAACATTTCGATGCTATTTTTCTAAATCAAATCTTTCGATGCTATTTTTCTAAGTCAAATCTTTCGATGTTATTTTTGTTTTCTAAACTTCGGTTCTTTTAACCGTACAAGTCTAAGGGGTGTTTGGATCTAGAGACTAAAGTTTAGTCTATGTCACATCAGATATTCGGATGTTAATTAGGAGAAATAAACATGAGCTAATTATAAAACTAATTGTACAAGAGTAGACAAATTAGCGAGATGAATCTATTAAACCTAATTAATCCATGATTAGCATATGTTTACTATAACCCCACATTATTAAACATGGATTAATTAGACTTAATAGATTTGTCTCACAAATTAGCATCTGTTTGTGTAATTAATTTTATAATTAGTCTATGTCTAATCTATCCCTAATAGTAAGGCAAAATTTCAGGCTCTTTTTCTTCGCCATCTATTTGTTTGGTCCGTCTTCCTTTAATTACCGGATGACGAAGAGTTTTTTTCCTATCTAAACTCATATATATAACCCGTGCTCGTACAGAATCCTAATCTAAATAGGAATCCTTCATTCCCATACAAAATATGTTTATACTTTCCAATTTATAATCTGCTCATACAGAAATCCTAATCTAAATAGGTTAGGTATTAGTTTCTGTCATACAACAGTAGTTGTTGGTCGTTCATTATGTATGCTCTCTCACTGGTCACTGCGGTCCAACTGTGGAGGGTAGTGGCACGAACCGTATTTGGCAATTCGGTGCAACAAGGACTTCATGCGCAAGGTCTTGTTTAGTTTCAGGGTATAAAGTTTTAGGATGTCACAACGGGTGTCACATGCGGTGGGTTTTTGAATACTAATAAAAAACAAATTACAGAATCCGTCTGTAATCCACGAGACGAATTTATTAAGCCTAATTAATCCATCATTAGCACATATGTTACTGTAGCACCATATTGTCAAATCATAGACTAATTAGGCTTAAAAGATTCGTTTCGCAAATTAGACGTAATATATGCAATTAGTTATTTTTAGTCTATTTTTAATACTCCATGCATGTGTTTAACCATCCGATATAATAGAGTGTAAACTTTAGGTAGTGAACTAAACAAGACCTAAATATGAGAACAAAACGGCAATCTCTGCCTCATAGTCGCATGTGGCAGAATCCATAAAACGCCTGTCCGTTTGGATCACAGAGAAAGACAGTTGTCGTCACTAGAGCGCCATGCAGAGGCACAGAGCGGATCAACAGAGGGATGACTGAGGCAGCCACATGCCCACACCTGCACGCCGTCAAGGATAAGAAGATCAACACACGTACACAGCCCGGCGACACCAGGACCGAGGATGAGACCTATAGAGAAAAGGGTCGTAAGTCATAACAGCACGGCAAGACACCATAATCCGGCTGCAGCAGAACCTGGTTAGCTAGCGCACGCCGCACGACTCTCAACGGCAGCCCCGCAGCAGCATCGCTACGCTACAATAGCCTGCCACAAGGTGCTGTGTATCTATGAGAAACAGAGGGAGGCTGATCAACACCCGGCCACCAGAAGAACGTACGCGCATAGGCTGCATCAACAAAGGTAATCTATGAAAGATAATAAGCAAACAAGGAGATGAAGCCTCATGGAGGGTAGCCTGGCCAGCCACCATGGGCAGCTAACCTCTTATCTCGTCTTTGTTTATTTGTCTTGTCTTTCTTTGTTTAGCAGGTACATACTACATATATGTGTGGTGAAGACTGGTACGTGAGCTAGCCGGAGCCAGCGCCTATGTTGTATTGCCCGATGCATCGTTGAGTTGGGTTACGTGGTGATCGCGGTCCTCACCATGGTCAGAGGCAATCAACCATGATGAAAGTCATGCTTGATGGTCATCGACTTCAAGTGATCCATCTACGTCTATGGCCAACGCATGACGACTACCATCTACATGACTACATCAGCCTACGAGGGCGAGCCTGACAAGCCAACAATGCAAACGTGCATAGATGAGCGGGTGCCGGACTGCTAGGAGCCTTTGTCCATTAATGGAGTTGTCGTCGGGCCATGTCAAAATTACTAGGAGCGCCATCATCAACGGCTTCTACACCAACAACGCCGCTGCGTATATATAGCAGTGCAATCCACAGTAAGTTCTGAACTCAATATTTTAATTCGATATATACTTAAGGAGTAAGACATTGTCATATATTATTGCCAATGCAAATTTATTATGCATGCATGAACATAAGAAATTATAGTTTTTAAAATTTATGAAGATGATAAAATATAAATAGATATGCAATATTCCTGTTATTATTTTTTATAAATATTTGATTATTTTCTTCTCTTGTTGCAACACACGGACATATTTGCTAGTACTCCTAATTAGGGTTAAATCATCCGATGTGATGGGAGGGTCCAAACATCTCCTAAGGCCTTGTTTAGATCCAAAAAGTTTTCACGAAAACCTACAACGAATCTTGCAGCACATGCATGGAGCATTAAATATAGAAGAAAAAACTAATTGCATAGTTTGGTTGGAAATCGCGAGATGAACATTTTTAGACTAATTAGTTTATGATTTGACACTAAAGTGCTACAATACAAATGGGCTAATGACGAGTTAATTAGGCTTAATAAATTCGTCTTGCGGTTTCCAGGCAAGCTATGTAATTAGTTTTTTTATTAGTATCCGAAAACTCATTCCAATCTCGCACGAAAACATCTGATGTGATATTTTTACTAAAAAACTTTTCGCATCTACGCTAGGCCTAATTTTCCTGTTGATCCCAGCCGTCCAAGGAAGACGGGAGGTGACGGACGACCGTGCCCCAGCCGCCTAGACGCGAAACAAAACCCTCGCGCGGTCGCGACGCAGGCTCTCTCGCCAATTCCCCAATTTTTCCCTCCACAATCGCGCGGTTTCCCCCTTCAGGCTCCCGCGGCGCAAGCGCAGCCCACCCAAGCGCCATGGCCTCCTCCTCCGCCGACACCTACGACATCCCGTGGGTGGAGAAGTACCGCCCCACCCGCGTCGCTGACGTTGTCGGCAACTCTGATGCCGTCGCCCGCCTGGAGGTCATTGCCCGTGACGGCAACATGCCCAACCTCATCCTCTCCGTAAGCGCCATTTCCTCGAACACCGCCCCCGCCCCCCCCCCCCCCCCCCCCCCCCCCCCCATCCCCCGCGTTTAAACTTCCTTTCGCGCAGGGGCCTCCTGGGACCGGGAAGACGACGAGCATCCTGGCGCTGGCGCACGAGCTTCTGGGGCCCAGCTACCGCGAGGCCGTGCTGGAGCTCAATGCCTCAGATGACAGGTTTCTGCCAGACTGCTACCTTGATGTGATTTTGTATTGGTGATTCAGGGCCGCCTTGAGTGGTGTTTGGTTGGATGCCTGATGGTCGATTCGTGCTTTTGCAGGGGTTTGGATGTGGTGCGGAACAAGATCAAGATGTTTGCCCAGAAGAAGGTCACCCTGCAGCCAGGGCGGCACAAAATCGTGATCTTGGATGAGGCTGACAGGTAAGCCCATCTGCAGAGCGTTTCCACTATCAATGTGTTATAGGTGCAGTGCTGTATTTACTGAAACAAGTTGTTTTTTGCATGCTTTTTCTTATTTCACCATCGGCTGTTGTTTGGACTTGAGCCAAGAGCCCAAGACTAGTACTAGGAAATTAATTTCTTAGTTGCCCGTGAAATGGACAGACCCTGACTTCGTTATTTTGTGGAGTTCAAATAGAACTTTTAAAGCTTTGAGTCTATATCTATTTGCTCAAATGTATGAATACAAACCCTGTTTTAGTATCTCAGTATGTGTTTAAACCTCTCTCTTGCTGTGTGCAGCATGACATCAGGAGCACAGCAAGCTCTGCGAAGAACAATGGAAATCTATTCAAACACCACTAGATTTGCACTTGCATGCAACACCTCATCAAAGATAATTGAACCCATTCAAAGCCGATGTGCTATTGTCAGGTTCTCAAGGCTCTCTGATCAGGAGATCCTTGGCCGCCTCATGATTGTTGTGGCAGCTGAGAAGGTAATCTTTGGCACTGCTTAGGCCCCAAATAATTTCATACTAGAACCCGTGAGATCAACCTTTTTTTAAACATTGGCCACTAATAAAGTACTTTGGTTTGCAACATGGAATATTAGTAGATCTATCATAAAGTACTGACTATTAGAAAATACATTGTTAAACATGTGAAAGGGAGATGGTCCCAGTGCTGAAAGAAAGCAAAAGAGAAGAGATACCATAACTTCTTGAACTGTAAGGGCTTACCTATGAATGTGATAGCCTTGGTTGCACTAGCTAGAAAAACAACTAATACGTAACCTCTTTAGTCAAGTGTATAGGTTTACAACAACAACAACAACAACATAGCCTTTTGTCCCAAGCAAGTTGGGGTAGGCTAGAGATGAAACCCAAAAGAGACGAGAAACAGGGAGACACATAAAGGGACATAAATGGCACAAGACAAAAAGATGTCACGGTTCAGGCACGTTGATTGCCAATCTCCAAGCGCTCCTGTCCATAGCTAAATCATTGGAGATATTCCACTCCTTAAGATCTCTCTTAACGGACTCGTCCCAAGTTAGTTTAGGTCGACCTCTACCGCTCTTTACATTATCGGCCCGCTTTAGAACTCCACTACGCACCGGCGCCTCAGGAGGCCTCCGTTGGACATGTCCAAACCATCTCAACCGATGTTGAATCAATTTCTCCTCAATTGGTGCCACTCCAACCCTATCCCGAATATCGTCGTTCCGGACTCTATCCCTCCTTGTGTGCCCACAACACCAACGCAACATACGCATCTCTGCTACACTCAATTGCTGGACATGTCGCCTTTTTGTAGGCCAACACTCAACACCGTATAACATCGCCGGACGAATTGCCGTCCTATAGAACTTACCTTTCAGCTTCTGAGGCACCCTTTTGTCACAGAGAACGCCAGAAGCTTGACGCCATTTCAGCCAGCCGGCTGAAATTCTATGCCTAACATCTTCATCAATGTCTCCATCCTTTTGTAGCATCGACCCTAAATACCGAAAAGTATCCTTCTTGGCCACCACTTGCCCATCGAGGCTAACGTCTCCCTCCTCGTGCCTAGTCGCGCTGAAATCGCATCTCATGTACTCGCATCTCAAGTGTATAGGTTTGAGAAACATTTTATTGTTCCTGGCTGTAGTATCAATGTGAACTTTGATATAGCTTTATCACCTGTTGCGACTTAAGAGAGCCCCTTGATTGTGTCCTACACATGTTTATGCCATGTCTGAACCCTAAAGATATGCCCAATTCCTATCATATATTTCTTTAGTTTCCCACATGTTATCTGCTGAATATCCTCCTATAATGGCATCTATGGTCAATTTCTGAGTATCACTAAAGCTTACATAGGAATAGGAGATGGCATTGTAAAAAAAAAAACCTTCAAGTGTAAAGGAGAGGGGGAAGCATAAGAATTATCTATATATTCTTATAAAAATTCCTTTAAGAAATCATTTCATTGCAGTGTCAATTTGCAGAACTCAGAGTAAATTTCTGGAATTTAGAATTTCATTTTCTACATTAGCACAAAGCAATGCATGTGTGCATTTAATGGGTACTTGCCTACTGCATCAGCGTATCATTTTATTTTTGTTTTTGTGAAATTCTGGGTTCATGGTTTCGCTACCCCGCTGTACCCTAGTACCTAACCCCTTTGTTTCAGAACATATGGTGTTTTAGTATTGTCTTATGTCAGGCTTCTTCAACTTTGGCCTAGTTTATAGAAAAATTCACCAACATCTACAACGTCAAATTAGTTTCATTAGGTCACCATTAAATATGTCTTGATAGTGCATTTGTTTGGTCTTGTGTAAGTTAATATGTTATATAAACTTGGTCAAAGTTAGAGAACTTTGACTTAGGACAAACACCTTACATTTTGGAATGGAGTACTAATAACTGAATATGGTATTCATTGGTCTTGTTGAAAGCTTTGCTGTTGATACGATATTTTATCTGGAAATACTACTGCATGTTGTTTCAAATAAATGATCCAGGAGGTGTGTTGTGATAGTTGAGTGTATGCTTCTGGCAGATACCAAAGCATGCATTCCTAGCAAAATTAGGGGGAAAAACTATCCATGATATGCACATTGTGATATCAGATGTACCAAAACTTCAAAATAAGCACAAAACCACAAACTCTTGTTTATAAAGAGACATAGATTTCAACTGTTGTTTGAGGTATTACTGTATTTAAAAACCTTAAGTTGAAGTGTACCGTAACATATGCATCTAGAATGATTGTGATCATGCCAAACTGTCAACCAGCAAATGATCTGGTCAAAACTCGAAACAAAGCAAAACTGGATGTGCTGAGTTATCCTATCAGAATAAATCAACAGATTGGCCTGCTATATTAATAAACTATATATAGTTCTACTTGATGTATGCAAGTTAAATACTTTATGATTTCCAGTTCAAACTCATCTGATCAGGTGGGAGTAGATTCGGATAACCCAAAGTCTAACTGGACTCTAATTGCTTTGGATACACTTGGATAGGGTCTATTTAGATTTCGATGTACATTTTCATTTTGATCCAATAATTCAAAATCCATTGGAGATTAACTCTTAAAGTTCAGTGTCCATTGGATTTCTTTGGATTTGAGATGTAGACCAGCCTTCAATGTGGGGTCAATGTATATATATGTAGTCATACCAATCTACACAAAGTAGCAGTCAATTATACTAGGTCATCCCAACAAATTTGAGCCAACTTTGCTAAAATTTTGAGGTGTGAACACGAAATTTTTAATTATAGGCCTGGCTTTCGATGTGTTGCCTACGTACACATACATATCTAGTCACACCAATCTGCATAAACTAGCAGTCAGTCGTACTGTGTCATCTCCAACAAATTTTAGTCAATAATTTTAAAGTGTGAACACGGGTTTTTTTAATTCTAAGGTCCGGCTTTTGACATAAGATCAACATGTAGTTATAATAGTTTTGTTCTTATTGAATCATATTAGATGGTGTCATGCGCCTAATGGAGGCACCCAGCCCAAGGGCCAAGGCCCAGCCGTGGCCCAGCAAGGGGCGCGCCCTAGGCGCCCTAAAGCCGGCGCTAGCCACAGCAGCGGCGGCGACACGACAATTCCTTGCCCTGGAAGGAATTAGAGAATAAAGAATAGGGGAATAAATTAGGAGATTGAGTCTAGTTTGTTTAGGAAGGGAAATCCATTCTATAAGGATATTCCCCTAGTTACTTGAGAGGCAAGTCCATTAGGGACTATAAATATAGGGGTATTGTACTCATTGTGAATTAAGAAAGAAAAGAGCCTTTTGGCTTATCCCTCAGCTCTCAAGCTCTTGGCGCCTCTCTCCCTCTCCCAAACCCTAGCCGCCATCCCCTAACCCTAGCCGCCACCACCTCCTCCACCATAGCTGCCCTCCCCAAGGGGGCCAAACCCCGCTGTGCATTACATCTGGTATCAGGAGACCGGTTTGATCCTGCAATGGCTGCCACGACCACCAACGTGCAACAGCTCACCCAGAACTTCGACGACGACCTCGCCAACGAGCTCGCTGAACTGGACGCACGTCTGCTCGCCTTCGAGAAAGCATGTGGCTACGGAGGCACCAGCATCACCAACAACAGCAGCAGCCTGCTGCCGCCCGATGACGATCCGATCATCAATCTCGGGGCTGCCATCGCCGCCAACAACAGCAGCAGCCCGCTACTGCCCGACGCCGCCAAACCCTTGCTGCCTACTGCACCTCGCAGCGAAGACGCAGCTAGCCACGTCACTGCCAGCCATCTCCACGGCGACCTCGCCGCCAAGGCGGGAGACAATGACATTCGCCACAATGACGAGCACCCACGCCCCAACCTAGATGAACACCTCCACGCCAACAACAGCCACGAGGAGGAGACCAAGCACGTCCTGATCTCCACCGTCAAATCCTTCCTCAACAGCAACATGGACGATCACCACCCATCTGACACCCCGGAGATCATCATAAAGGTATCAAAAACCTTGCTCGCAGCACCGCCAGCACCGCAGCCAACGCTGCTGCCGTACCTCCCCCTGCTTGGCCGGCACCCAGCTAGCCCCACGGGTGTCCAGACAGCCATGACCGGCCACCGACTTCTACAACCGGCCTTCTGGCTTCCAGCGAAGGAGACGCCCCCACCTCCACCACGACAGTCGGCGCAACAGGCGCCTTCTCCTACACCACCACAGCAGCTGCACCACGTACCTGAAGATCAACAAATTCGGTATGCAGCTTTTCATTTTACAGGCACAGCACACCTCAGGTTCATCCGTTCGACTAAGGATGTGCCGATAATCGAGTGGGCGCTCTACAACCAATGCATCCTCCGCGACTTTAGCCCCGCACCGCTCAGGCACACCAGCACCGTGAACGACTACGCCGACAACTTCGCCAAGTACGTACTACAGATCAGTATCGCTAGCGAGCGTCTTCAGATCATCCTCTTCATCACCGGCCTACAAGATCCACTTCAGGCGATGATCGCACAACACCACCTACGAATGAGGGAGATGGCCGCTGCTCGGGCATGCGTTCGGGAGCATCTTCCATCTACAACCGGCAACGTGATGGAACGTCGACGTTCCGGGTCCTCCTTCAACTACGACGAACCCTTCACGCGCGGCCACAAGTACAAGCACTTGTTCGACATCACGGCCGTCAACAACAACGACGACGACGACACCAACGTCAACAACATGATGATTGGAACTGACCAATCCCCGGTCCAGGGCCTCCCACCCATGTACCTGACGGGGGTGGTGTCCGGCACAGGCGTCCACATCCTCGTCGACACGGGCTCCACGCACAACATCATCAACATCGACGTCGCCCACCTCCTCGGTCTTCAGAAACAGCGCATCAACACCGCCATCCTTGTCGGTTGCGGGGACGAGGCTCCCTGCCGTGCGGTAGATTTTAGTGTACCACTTCGCATTGACGCCGACATCCTCTACATCAACGCCTACCTCCTCGACATCGGCAACAACATCATCATCGGCACACCTTGGTTGGCTGGCCTTCGCTGCCTAACTTGGGACTTCACCACCATGCAGCTCCAGTACATCCGCAACAGGTGCCCGTTCACCGTCACCACCGTGCAGTGATGATATGCCCCAACTACAATCCTCGCCCTACTAGCACCTCCGCCGATCGAGCGTGCAACTCGGGCCGCGGCACGACCCCCACCCCACAACATCCTGAGTAGGCCAAGTCGAGCTCATCACCCCAACGCCCTCAACCTCATCAGCACCTGGGGGGCAGTCGACGAGGTTCGGCAAGCTGTTCAGCAACAACGGGAGCTACGCCAGGTCGCCACTACCATCAACGACACGACGGCACCAGCTTGGCTTATCGACCAGGAGCTCTTTTTCTTCAACGAGCACTTCTACATTCCGACGACAATTTCATTCCTGGTGTACCTGCTGGACGGACTACTATTCAACAGACCAGCAAACATGAGGCTCCCGGCGCTCGGTCTACACCCAACGCCAACAGCACCGGACGACAACGTCTCTCCATCGGCCATCCTCCTGGGGCGCTCAGGGCTGCAGGACACCATCTCGCCAACCACGGTCATCTTCCTCGACGACCTCGACCACCAGCTACTTTCCATCGGAAACGTCCACATCAACCTGCACGACATCTTCAATGGTGATGACATCTTCTCCAATATTGACAGCTTCCGGAGAGCAACAGCAACAACCAAGCAAGACCGCAGCACGAGGAAGCGCTGCCTCGCGAAAGGGGAGAGTGATGTCATGCGCCTAATGGAGGCACCCAGCCCAGGGGCCAAGGCCCAGCCGTGGCCCAGCAAGGTGCGCGCCCTAGGCGCCCTAAAGCTGGCGCTAGCCACAACAGCGGCGGCGACGCGACAATTCCTTGCCCTGGAAGGAATTAAAGAATAAAGAATAAGGGAATAAATTAGGAGATTGAGTCTAGTTTGTTTAGGAAAGGGAAATCCATTCTATAAGGATATTCCCCTAGTTACTTGAGAGGCAAGTCCATTAGGGACTATAAATATAGGGGTATAGTACTCATTGTGAATTAAGAAAGAAAAGAGCCTTTTGGCTTATCCCTCAGTTCTCAAGCTCTTGGCGTCTCTCTCCCTCTCCCAAACCCTAGCCGCCACCACCTCCTCCACCATAGCTGCCCTCCCCAAGGGGGCCAAACCCCGCTGCGCATTACAGATGGATTTGGACTTTTTTCAACCGAGGGATGCTCCCCATTTCCATTGCATAAGCCCGGAAATACATCAGAGTTTGAGACATGTTTTAGGCAGAAAAGGAAACAGACAGACAAAGCAGAGAACTAGCACAGACAGTTTTCAAACTAACGCCAGAAACATAGTTCAGCAACGTGCTAGCTAGATTGCCAAAAGGACAGTTTTCATCATGCTTGAAACAACCAACATATGAAGCCTTTACATCATTCCAGGGCTTGAGCATCTTCATCATTGTCGGCACCATCTTGTATCATACGATTCTGGCTGTCAGGTGGACGATTCTCGGACAGCAATTGCGCCGCGATCTTGAACATTGTTTCCACGCCTTGGATCAGCGCTTCCTTGTCCACCTCTTTTTGTAGACCTGCCCAGAATTTGATAAGCGCACAAGCATGACAAACAATTTCAATAGGATTGCGAAGTTTTTTTCCTTCGAAGCAAATCTTGTTCCTCATTTTCCAGATGGCCCAGCAAACGGCCGCAATGCCCACTGCATGAAATTGTTTCCCATTGGGAATCCATTTTTCGCACCAGTTCCAACTCTGTTGGAAAGAAGAGGGGATATTACTTGCTCCAAAGCAGGTGGCAATTGTGGCCCAAACCACCTTAGCCACAGGACACTTGAAAAGGAGATGTGTCACAGTTTCAGGTTGCTGGCAGAAATAACAGGAAGGGTCTCCCTTCCAGTTTCTTTTGATCATGTTATCTTTTGTTAAAATAGCCTTATTTGCAACTAACCACATAAAAATCTTAATCTTGGCCGGTATCTTCCCTTTCCAGATTTCCTTGAATGAAGAACCCCCATCAGAACAGGTTAATGCATTATAAGTCGATTTAACAGAGAAGTTTCCCCTACTTTCCAGCTTCCAAGATGCAATATCATGACCATCATCAAGCTGGGATTTAGATGCATCACTTTGAATTTTACCCCATTCATATCCTAGCTCAGCCGTTAACCATCTTGAAAAGGTGATTGTACTCGATTTATTAAGCCACTGGTGCACCAAAATGTCTTGTTGCTCACACAACTTAAAGAGGACAGGGAACAGGGTACACAGTGGCTCATCATAAAGCCATATGTCTTTCCAGACAGAAGTCGATTTGCCATTCTTAATATTCATCTTCCTGCCTTGAAGATAGATATGTTTAATCTTCAACAGATCTGCCCACATTGGGGAATCAGTTTGCTTATGTTTGACAGAACTAACGTTATCCTTTTTCATATATTTGTGCTTTACAATATCTTGCCAAAGACCTGATTCTTTTTTAAGTCTCCACCACCATTTACAGAGAAGGCTTAGATTCATTTTTCTCACATCTTTAATCCCTAGGCCCCCTTTCTTCTTGCTTTTACATACTTTGATCCACTTAACCAGATGATACTTCCTCCTGGTATGGCCTCCTTGCCAAAAGAAGGTTCTTCTCACTTTGTCCATTTCCTTAATCACAGTTTTGGGCAAAAGATAAATTGACATGTGATAGATTGGGGCACTGTTCAAGCTGGATGTAATCAGGGTTGATCTACCAGCAATAGACATGGAAGAACCCTTCCAAATATTCAGCCTTTTAGCATTTTTCTCAAGAAGGGGTAGCCAATCAGCAACATGAAGTCTACTTGGGCTCACAGGTACACCAAGGTACTTGATAGGGAAATATCCAATTTGACAATTAAATGTTTCAGCATAAGCTTGAGCCACATTCTCAAAATCATTAATCATAGCAATTTCGCTTTTACTAAAATTAATCTTTAAGCCAGCCATCATTTCATAAAGATACAAAAGCAGTTTCATGTTTCGTGCTTTTTCTAAGTCATGCTTTAGGCAAATGATTGTATCATCGGCGTATTGAAGAATGGCAATTCCATGAGGTATAATATGATCAACAAGACCCACAATCAGATCATTGTTTTGTGCTTGATTTATCATTCTTGTTAGACAGTCTGCTACAAAGTTAAAAAGGATGGGTGACAGGGGATCCCCTTGCCTCACCCCCTTATAACTCTTGATGTAAGGACCTATCAAGTTGTTTACTTTAACACTTGTTAGGGATTTGGATTCTATTGATTTGGGGCTAACCCTAGAAGGGTAGCTATATAGGTACCATACATGGGCCACATGGGCCTTAGCCTCATGGGCCTAATACACATACTCCAACACCCCCGCAGTCTGAACTACCGGCGCAGCGGAGTTCGAGGCTGAACAAGAAAGAACACACACAACCCCCCACAGACGCAACTAGCCACCGGTGATGTTGAGGCTGGAGCGAAACTCGGCGAAGGTCGAGGACGGGAGGCCTTTGGTGAAGATGTCCGTGAACTGGGAGGTAGTCGGAACATGAAGGACCCGCACCTCGCCCAAGGCCACCCGATCACGGATAAAGTGAAGGTCGATCTCCACATGCTTCGTCCGCTGGTGCTGGATGGGGTTGGTGGAGAGGTAGACCGCACTGACATTGTCGCAGTAGATCAGTGTGCTCCGGGAGAGCGGAGTGTGCAACTCAGCAAGAAGTTGCTGGAGCCAGGAGGCCTCAGCCACGCCGTTAGCACTGGAATGGGAGATCACCGGCTGGCGCTTGGACGACTAGGACACCAGGTTGCCGCCCAGGAAGACGGCGTAGCCGGAGGTGGAGCGGCGAGTGTCCGGGCACCCTGCCCAGTCAGCGTCAGTGTAGACGACGAGGTCGGTGGAGGAGGCCCGGTGGAGGAGAAGGCCGTAGTTGAGCGTGCCCCGGAGGTAGCGGAGGAGGCGCTTGAGAGCCGTGAGGTGAGGCTCCCGGGGGTCATGCATATGAAGACAGACCTGCTGGACTGCATAGGTGATGTCTGGCCGGGTGAAGGTGAGGTACTGAAGGGCCCCGACGAGACTCCTGTAGGCAGTGGGATCATACACCGGGGGTCCCTCAACCTCAGACAGCTTGCCCTGAGTATCGACCGGAGTGGAGCAGGGATTGCAGTCAGTCATCCTAGCCCGCTCCAAGATATCCCCGAGTATACTGCCGCTGGTAAAGAAGTAACCCGGCAGGACGGTGCTCAACAGTGACCCCGAGGAAATGGTGGAGCTCACCCAGATCCTTCATAGCAAACTCCTGCTAGAGAGCGGCAATGATCCAGCGGAGAAGTGGCTCACTGGAGGCTGTGAGGACAATGTCATCAACATAGAGCAGCAAGTACGCAGTGTTAGCCCCATGGTGGTAGACGAACAGTGATGTATCAGACTTGGCCTCCACGAACCCCAGTGTCAGCAAAAAAGCAGCAAACCGGTGGTTCCACGCCCGGGGTGCCTGCTTGAGGCCATAGAGAGACCTGTTGAGCCGGCAGACCATGTCAGGACGGGTGGAATCAACGAACCCCGCCGGCTGACTGCAGTACACTGTCTCGGTGAGAAGGCCGTGCAGGAAGGCATTCTTGACGTCCAGCTGATGGACGGGCCATGACCGAGCAAGTGCCAGTGAGAGCACGGTACAGACGGTGGCTGGCTTGACCACCGGGCTGAAAGTCTCATCGTAGTCGACTCCCGGGCGCTGAGTGAAACCCCGGAGGACCCATCGAGCCTTGTAGCGCTCGAGAGTGCCATCAGCCCGACGCTTGTGGGTCCAGATCCACTTGCCAGTGACGACGTTGGAGCCTGGCGGCCGGGACACCAACTCCCATGTCTGGTTGGCGAGTAGCGCGGCGTACTCCTCTTCCATCGCGCGGCGCCAGTGAGGATCCAACAGGGCGTCGCGGACAGAAGAGGGTACCGGGGAGACCACCGCGTCGCCGGTCGAAGCCGCAAGGGCACGAGGCGGCAGTGTGCCAGCCGTGTGCTGTCACCATCGGGTGAACATGCCGCGGGTGTCGGTGAAGAAGCGGCGGGTGATAGACTGGCGGTGCACCACGAGTCGGTGGGGACTGCGGCGGTGGTGTCGGTGTCCCCGGCGGAGAAGGGACCGCGAGTGGCGGCGGCCGCGACCTGCGCTGGTACACCCGTACCGGCGCGGCGAACCTCGACGGAGGTGCCGGGGCAGGATCCGGCGATGGCGACCGACATGGCCCCCCCGGGGCAGAAGCAGGGGACGAAGGCCCCGGGTCTGCGCCAACCAGAGAGGGCCGGGCCGCGCCAGAGGACGACGAGCCCGGACCCACCGGGGAGCCGGGACAGGAGCCCGGCAAGGGGGTCGGCGAAGCGGTACCTGCAAGAGACCACGGAAAAGGTGGCTGGACCACCGTGTCAGCGGGAAAAAGGGAGGGAGGGTTAGGAACCGGAGGGGTGGTGGTGCTGGAGAAGGAAAAAACGGACTCATCGAACACCACATGGCGAGAGATGAGGACCCGTCGGGAGGTAAGGTCAAAGCACCGGTACCCCTTGTGATCCGGGGAGTACCCAAGGAAGACACACAGAGTGGAGCGGGGGTCCAGCTTATGGGAGGAAGTGGCAGCGGTGTTGGGGTAACACGCACACCCAAACACGCGGAGGTGATCGTACCGAGGAGGGGTACCGAATAGGGCGTGGTGTGGCGTGGGAGCGGGACAGGCAGCAGAAGGAAGACGGTTGAGGAGGTAGGTGGAGGTGTGTAGGCCCTCAGCCCAGAAGCGAGCAGAAAGAGGCTTGAAACAGAAGGGTGCGCACGGTGTCGTTAGTGGTGCGAATCATCCGCTCAGCCTTGCCATTCTGCAAAGAGGTATATGGGAAAGACATGCACAACTGAACACCGTGAGAGAGAAAGAATGCTCGGGAGGTGGAGTTATCAAACTCGCGACCATTGTCACACTGGACGACCTTGATGGTGAGACCGAACTGTGTGGACACCCAAGTAAAGAAGTGAAGGAGCGTGGGAAATGTATCTGACTTCGCACGGAGGGGAAAAGTCCACGAATAATGCGAAAAATCATCAACCACCACAAGATAGTACTTATAACCAGAAAGACTGATAACAGGAGATGTCCATAGGTCGCAATGTACAAGATCAAAAATGCGGGCCGCATGGGAAGTAGAACTATGAAAAGGAAGACGAACATGTCGGCCCAATTGGCACGCATGACACAGTTGCTCATCAGGAGCCCGAGTATATGGAAGATCGGAACTACGACTGAGCTGCATCAGGGCATCACGTCCAGGATGGCCGAGGCGCCGGTGCCAAGTAGTAGAGGAAGTAGAAGCGGCGAAGGCAGCTGACAAAACGGACGGCGGAGAAGATGAAGTAGCCGTCGGGAAGCGAAGGGTGTAAAGGGGCCCGCTGCTGTCACATCGGAGCAGAGGACGTCGGGAAGCCAAATCCTTTACAGTAAGACCAGAAGAGTCAAATTCCACGGAACAATAATTGTCAGCTGTAAAACGACGAATAGAAAGAAGGTTGTGAACCATAAAAGGAGCAACAAGAACATCAGGAAGACGGAAGGAGCCATGAGCACCGGCGGTACCCACAGACGTGACTGGAAGACACGAACCATTGGCGACCATAATGGACGAAGTAAGAGAGGAAGGAGAGTGGAGCGACGAAAGTATACCGGGGTCAGGAGTGGTGTGGTAGGTGGCTCCCGAATCAGCGATCCACTCGGGTCCGATCGGAGGTGTCAGGCCCATGGTGTTGAACGAGCGAGCCAGAGCCGCCTGGTCCCAGCTGGCGACCCCAGGTAGAGTCCCGGAGGGTGGAGCCCACGGCGTAGCGGGGAAGGCGCCGGGAGGAGGACCAGTCGGTGGAGCTCCGGTGAGCATGGCCACCGGTGGACGAGAATCGGCCCCGGGGGCGTGGAAGGGCCACATGGAAATGCGCCCGGACCACAGGTTCTGGAAAGAAGGCCATGGTGCCCCCTGTGCGGTCCACCCGGTGCCGGAGCCTGGGGGTGACCACCCCGGCCGCCTCCGTGGCCCCCTCCACGGCGACGACGACCGTCGCGACCCCCCCCACCCTCGCTTGGCCCGGAGGGAGGAGGGCCCAGGAGAGACGACGGTGGCGGAGCGGACGACCGTGGGGAAGCAGGTGGACGCGCCGAAGTAGCAGCCAGAGCCGTCGAGGAAGACGAGGACCCCAGAGAAGAGGTGGACCCCGGCTGGACGCCCTGCGTGAGCTCCTCCATGACGAGATCGTCACGGACCTCCAGGAAGGTAGGGAAGGGCCGCTGACGGGTGATCCACGTCCTGAGGTGGGCGTAGCGGTCGCTGAGCCCGCGGAGGACGTTGAGGACCAAGATGCGATCCTCCACGGGCCAGCCGAGGTCGCCGAGGGAGTCAGCCATGCCTTTCATCCGACGACAGAACTCGCCGACGGAGAGGTCACCCTGGACGAAAGTGCGGAAGGTCGCGTCGAGGCGCAGAGCTCGGGCCTCAGCGTTGCCCAGGAATTGTCCCTCAAGGGCAAGCCATGCCCGGCGCGCGTCAGGGGAGGTGCGGACGAGGTCGTGGAGGTTCAGAGAGATCGTCCCCAGGATCTAGGAGAGGACGATGCTGTCGAGACGAAACCACGACGGTGTCTGGGCGGCGACCGATGCGTCGACAAGGACGTGGTCGTCGAGGGCGTAGCGGCGGAGAGTGAGATGCACCAGATCCCACCAGCGGGCGTAGGAGGGAGACTCTGGCTCGAGGACGACCGGAACGAGAAGGCGAATGTTCTGGACCCCCCGGCCTGATAGTGGAGCCGGGTCATGCCAGAGGACGGCAGTGTGTGACACGCGGCGTCCCGGCGAGGCGGAGGAGGTGGCTCCGGCGTCCTGGGCCGCAGGAGAGGCGAGAAGCTGCTTGGCCTCGGCGATCTGGCGAGCCAGGGCGTCGGCCGCGTCGCGCTCATGCTCCCAGGCGAGGGCAGCAGCGCGCACACGAGCCTGGCCCTCCGCGGCGGCCGCGCGGGCAGCGACGAGGGCAGCGGCGAGGGTGGAGTCCGGTCCAGTCAGGCCAAGAGGAAGACCTCCAGGAAGGGCCGACTGGAGACCGGCAGGAACACCCTCAGACAGCGGATGAAGGAGTAGGGGCGGCTGTTGGCCCGCTGCCGCTGGCCGGCCTTCAGGCAACGGCTGCTGGAGTGCCGCACGGGCCTCTGGCAGCGGCTGCTGGGGCTGCAGTGGCTGGAGACCGGCAGCAGGGACGCCATCCGCGCCCTCCATGTTGCCCCCCCCCCCCCCCCCCCCCCCCCCCCCCCCCGCGCGCTGGCAGTGAAAGCACCGGCTGCAGCGGCTGGGAGGGCAGCGGCGTCGCGGCTGGAGGTGAGGGGCGTGCGCTGGAGGTGAGGGTCTGCGACGCTACTGGGGGTGCGCCGGCGCCGGTGGGAGGGAGGGTAGCGGGCGGCGCCTGCACCCCAGGCAGAGGGAGACGGCCGGCGGATCGGGCGGCAGCCGCGCTGTAGGTGAGCGGGCGCGGCACCAGCGGGTCCCAGGGGGAGGAAAGAGGGGGAAACTGGGTGTAGGAGGGAGGAGAAGGGGAGGGAGGACGGCCCGCCATGGCTGGCGGCGGCTGCTCCACCGGCGGCTGGCGGCGGCTGGGCAGTCAGGGAGAGGAAAGAGAGAGGCTTGATACCATGTTAGGGATTTGGATTCTATTGATTTGGGGCTAACCCTAGAAGGGTAGCTATATAGGTACCATACATGGGCCTAATACAGATACTCCAACAACACTGACAGTCCCCCTTGCCACAACTTGTTTAATCCATTTACACCAAATTTCACTAAAACCTCTAGCTTCAAACAAGCGAACAACAAAGTCCAGTTCACCTTGTCGTATGCTTTTTCGAAATCAAGTTTCAGCACTATTCCACATTCCTTTCTCAATTTTGTTTCATGTAAAATTTCATGTAGAGAGAAAACTCCAGACATAATATTTCTTCCTTTCATGAACGCAGACTGAGCATTATGTATCAATCTTTCAGCATAGGGCTCAATCCTCAAAGTCAAGGTTTTAGTTATCAACTTATACAAACAATTCAGGAGGCAGATAGGTCTGTATTGCTGTATTCTTGCTGCATCGGAAATTTTTGGCAGTAAAGTGATTATGCCATAGTTAATCCTGCTTATGTCAACTCTCCCTTGGTGGAAATCATCAAAAAGTTGAATGATGTCTTTTTTAATGATCAGCCAGCAGGCTTGATAAAATTCCACAGGGATGCTATCCGGGCCAGCGGCTTTATTTTTTTTTTCCATTTGTGACAAAGCATTCCATATCTCTGACTCAAAGAAAGGTTTGCAGAGCTGCTCATTATCTGCTTCAGATAACATAGCAGCCCCATCCCAAATGTTGTCATTAATATGTATGTTAAATTCAAGGGCTGGGCGAAAAAGCTCAGAGTAATATTCAGTGGCATGATCCAATAGACTTTGATCACCCTCAACTGTGATTCCATCCTTCTCAAGGCTTAGAATAGTGTTCTTTTTCTACCACTAGCCACTCTATGAAAGTATTTTGTGTTTAAGTCCCCATTCAACAGCCATGATTCATGTGATCTGTTGAACCAATAGAGCTCCTCTTGTTCTAACAGTTTTAAGTTTTCACAAATGATATATGATTTCCTCAGCCATTGGTCAGAGGATAACATTGTCTGTTCTTCTAAATCCTTCAGAACAGATAGTTCTTCTAAAAAAATTCTTCTATGCTTCCTAAGCTCCTTGCAAATTCACCCCCCAGCCTTTAAAATATTGCTTCAAGAGTTTGAGTTTTTGCTGGATTTTATCAATGGATGACTTGGCTCGGCAAGGTTTGCTCCATATTTTTTCAACCTGAGTAAAAAAGTTTGGGTTGTTGAGCCAGCTCAGCTCAAATCTAAATTGAATTGATCTAGTGGGGGTAATGGAATCAGTGAGAAGGATAAGAGGGTTGTGATCAGATATTTCTCTAGGAAGCTTTTTCACCATAGCAAGAGGAAAGATATCCTCCCATTCCTTAGTCATCAGCAATCTGTCTAGTTTCTCAAGCACAGGGAACTCCTGGTTGTTAGACCAGGTGAACTTTCCACCAGACATCAAGAGTTCTCTGAGTTCATGAGTATGAATAAGAGTATAGAACAGCCCTAAGTATCTATGTACCCCTGAATTTTTATTTCTCTCATTGGCAGAGGTTAATAGAAAGTTAGAACTATTTTTTTTTTGCGACGAAAGAAGAATTATATTATATGATAGCTGGGTACATCAACACGTTACAAGCACTCTGGATTACAAAATAGTACCCACACTGTGAATAGTACAACTCAACCTAACCTGTTAGATGCTTTGCAGTATGGATGACCGCACAGGCAAACACTCGGCAAATGACCTGAGAACAAATGCCCAACGAACAACGGCCAACATTCCTGTAGCCGGAATTGAAGAACTTCTTCTTTCTGGTGTCTTCCTTCTTTTTCTTTCTGCCACCGAAGAGGGAGGAAGACTGATCTGAAAATTATTCTCCCTAGTCCTTCATCGTGGCCAGATCTAACCACAGTAAAACGGAGAAGAGACCGGAGAAAATTACTCCATGGCGGCGACATCATCTCCGCCTTGATGCCGCCGTCCGGAAACAAAAGTCTCCATGTCGTCATGTCGATGAAGATGCTGACGCCAACGTTGTCGCCCTCATCTTCAACGGAGCCGCCATGAAGAAGACGAATCCACCCTTCCCCTTCACCGTCGCCAGAGATGAAGAGAAGGAGGAAATAAAACTTCAGTACACAGTAATTTGACATGAAAAGACACTAACCCTAATGACTCGATCTACTGGAAAAAAACTTATTAAAAACAATGGATCCCCACTCCCTTCAGCCCCCGGCGAGATGCCGGAGGAGAAGGGAGGGGGACCAGTGGTGGTGGACGGCGGCGGCTCTAGGGCAGGAGTAGCCAGGTGGGCATCGGATGCCGTCTGGAGCCGGTCATAGGAAGTTAGAACTATGGAGGCATACGTTAGAGTCGAAAGGGTTCAGACTTAGTAGGACCAAGACCGAGTACATGAGGTGCGATTTCAGTACGACTAGGCACGAGGAGGGAGACGTTAGCCTCGATGGGCAAGTGGTGGCCAAGAAGGATACTTTTCGGTATTTAGGATCGATGCTACAAAAGGATGACGACATTGATGAAGATGTTAGGCATAGAATTTCAGCCGGCTGGTTGAAATGGCGTCAAGCTTCTGGCGTCCTCTGTGACAAAAGGGTGCCTCAGAAGTTGAAAGGTAAGTTCTATAGGACGGCGATTCGCCCGACGATGTTATACGGTGCTGAGTGTTGGCCTACAAAAAGGCGACATGTTCAACAATTGAGTGTAGCAGAGATGCGTATGTTGCGTTGGTGTTGTGGGCACATAAGGAGGGATAGAGTCCGGAACGACGATATTCGGGATAGGGTTGGGGTGGCACCAATTGAGGAGAAATTGATTCAACATCGGTTGAGATGGTTTGGACATGTTCAACGGAGGCCTCCTGAGGCGCCGGTGCGTAGTGGGGTTCTAAAGCGGGCCGATAATGTAAAGAGTGGTAGAGGTCGACCTAAACTAACTTGGGACGAGTCCGTTAAGAGAGACCTTAAGGAGTGGAATATCTCTAAGGATTTAGCTATGAACAGGAGCGCTAGGAGACTGGCAATCAACGTGTCTGAACCGTGACCTCTTTCTGTCTTGTGTCATTTATGTCCCTTTATGTGTCTCCCTGTTTATTGTCTCTTTTGGGTTTCATCTCTAGCCTACCCCAACTTGTTTGGGACAAAAGGCTATGTTGTTGTTGTTGTTGTTGTATTGGCATATCTTATGATGTTAAAATCTCCACCAATCGAGAGTGGGTCCACATTGGTAGAGCAGAAGCTAGATAGCTCAGCTAAGAAACTCAGCTTGTTTTCTTCTTGTGCAGCACCATAAACAATTAAAAGATTCCATTTTAGTCTATTCGTTTTATCCCACAGATTTAGTTGTAACATATAATTTCCTTGTCTAAAACTTCCCACATCATAAAATTCTCTTCTAACTCCCACAAGGATACCCCCAGACTTGCCTTTGGAAGGATTCCATAGCCAAAGGTAGTCTTGGTTGGCATCAAATCTCCTAAGCAAATTATCACCACACTCAACCATTGTTTCTTGGAGTCCAACAAAATGAAGCTTGTATTGAAAGATGAGAGATTTTAAGAATGTAGCAACCCCAGTTTTCCTGAGGCCCCTACAGTTCCACACAAGACCTTGCATTGTCATTTTTCCTGATCTTGGTTTTCTTGTGGACAGGTATAGTGGTAGTCTTCTTACCACTTCCTGTCTTCAGATCAGGATTTTCCTGTATCTGTTTCCCTTTGGACATAGCAGAAAGTATTTTAGATTTTTTTTGCTCTCTAGCTTTCTTTTTTGATAAAACCAGGATAAAATCCTCTGTATCAGAGGATTCTTCCTGAATCCATTCAATGGGTAAAGGAGAACTAGTAGAATCAGAAGCCCCAACTGTTTCAGTTTGGGGATCTGATGCAATGACTTTCTGTTTATTGAATAATTCATGACGGGCACATTCAAGATCTTTTAACAAATCAAATGTTCCAAAATCGTTCTTATCAATATCAACACCCATGGTACTAGATAAATCAGCAATTTCTTCGATAGGAAGCGCAGAAAACATATTGTCATTAGAGCAGTTACCTTCCAGGTTCTGCTTCCTAGCCATCCTCTCGTTCTTCTCCTTAGTGGTGAGGGTGATCTCCTTCATAAGCCTCTTGCTCCTCCTTCTATCTTCCTGAGGTGGTATTTTGTTTCCCCCATCACTAGGCAGAATCACATCAGCAGATATATCCTGCGAGGGTGGGATCACTTCCACCATAGACACCTCACCATCTTGATTTTGGCTCTCTTGAGTATGAATGATGCTATCATCAGCAATAAACACCTCTGGGGAATTAGTCATCACCATAGGATTAGCTGCACCAGATGGCAACTCCTTTTGTTCAGCGCTGCAGCTACCAATTCCCACCAGGGGTGTGTCCTTCTGTTCAGTACTCACAGGATTAGCCTCATTCACCTGCACAAACCAGACCTGATCACGTTTGCCACTCTGTTTGGATGATTCCTGAGTCTTTCACCAAAAGAGTCGCTTTCAGAGTCAGACTCTTCTATAATTTCAGGGATATAAACCTTGTCTTCATCAGAGTTGACCTGGATGTTGTTGTAAGCCTTCTGAGTTCTGAGCATCCTTCATAAGCTTTGGACCCTCACTATCAGGAGGTTTGTACATCATTTTGGAAGGTGCAGACATCATGACTTGTTTACCAGCTTTCTTATCCAGCTGCTGAGCAACATTAGATCCTGAGCCACCATCTTTGCCATTCTTTATGAATTCAGAGTTCACCTCAGCTCTAGGTTTCTTGTTAGGAGGAGGGCCTTCAGTGACTTTGATGCCACTTTTGAGAACTCTCATTGCTTTCTGTCTCAATTTCCCTTTCAAATCCAAAGTCATACACTGTTATGCCCAATACCCCTTCAGCAGTTTTTGGAACTTTAGTAAGATCTCTGCAAGCAATCTTGATCCTGACATAATCCACTCTGAATCTTGCTTTCTCATCAATCTCCATAGCTTTACCCACTAAGCCACCAACTTTAGCTAGGGTAATGATAGAACGCTGATCCCCAGGGATGTTAGTCACCCTGAATCATCCCTGTTGCAGCCGCCCCTTGCTCCAGATGAGGACCAGGGATCAATCTGTATCTTGGCTTCTCCCCCTTTCATGAACATTGTTTTAATTTGGCCCCATTCCTTTACCATCTCGGCGGTGGGGAACCTCATCACAAAGGTGGAGTCATTGATCGGACGAGCAGTCCAGCGCCAAGCATCAGCACCTAATAAGTTCATGAACATGTGCTCGATATCCTTAGCAGTAACTGTACCAGAGACAATGGAAATCACAGCAGTACTAGCTTTCTCTCTTGCAATTTTGGGATCAATGATGTCATCAATATGAAAAAAAAACCCTGTCCTTCTACTTGTGCAGCGCAAAGTTCTGGACCATAGTTCCATGGTAAGCAGTTGATACAATCATAGGTAATGTGAGTGTTGCAGCCGCAAATTTCACAAAGCATCCTATGGCACTCTTTAGTAGTGTGATTGGAATACCCACAGATCTGGCAAAGTTCTCGAGCATCAGAGCCAACTATTACCTCATTGCCCTTGTTAGCCTGATCAGGAGCAGGATCAGAAGTGTTGGCCTTGCTAGTAGAATCAGCAGCTTTAGGAGCCCACCCATCATACTTGTCTTCCTGCTTCTCAAGGTGAGTCTCCCACTTAGGATCCCATTATACACTCTAGATGGATTTGAACTTAAAAGCAATTGGATTGTATATTAGTCATTTTGTATTGCAGTAGGATTGGACTTGAATTTTTTTCCTTGGATTTTAATTGTATTGTCCATATGGATTTGGATCCTAATCCATTACTACGTCTGGGTACAGTACACCTGTGGTGGTTTGATTTATACTCTCTTTGCCTGAATGTATAACAGTTGAACAGTGAGATTCGGTTTTCTGATTTTGTCCCACTGTCCAGGGCCAGGTTCCAAATTTAATTTCATTTATTTTGTTGTATAATCAGGTTCCTTATGTGCCAGAGGGGCTGGAAGCTATCATATTTACTGCTGATGGTGACATGAGACAAGCTTTGAACAACCTGCAAGCTACATTTAGTGGGTTCTGCTTTGTTAATCAAGAAAATGTGTTCAAGGTTCATAGTCAATTTATCATTTTCTGCATGTTTAATTTAATGTGTGTTCGGTTAGTAGTGACACTGTAATGGTGCCAGGTGTGTGATCAACCACATCCCTTACATGTCAAGAACATGGTGAAAAATGTGCTTGATGGAAAGTTTGATGAGGCCTGCTCTGCACTGAAGCAACTTTATGATTTGGGATACTCTCCTACTGACATTATCACTACTCTCTTCCGTCTTGTGAAGAATTATGACATGGCTGAATATCTGAAGCTGGAAATGCTGAAGGTAACTTCATAACTTTGTAACTTTTCTTGAAGGAAACTAGTAAAATGTATCTGGATACTGCTATGTTGTGCCTTCGGACTTACAGAGATGCAGTTGATTTCTCCTCCGTTGAACAAGCATATTCTGTTTATTTTCACAGGAAACAGGATTTGCACACATGAGAATCTGTGATGGTGTTGGATCATTTCTTCAGCTTTCTGGTCTACTTGCCAAGTTTGCGCTCGTGAGGGAAACTGCAAAAGCACCATGAACCCGTTGTGTTGCAGATGATAATAGCTTGTGTTAGCTGTGCTAACACGGCAACCTAGTTATTTCAGTTAACAGTGCTGTCATGCGTGGCTTAATGGCTACAGACGTAATGTATCTCTGTAAGATAGTGCTTTCTGAAGAAACAACTATCATGTTTATCCAGTGTAGCAGATCTAGCTGTTGTGCGGCACCCATCCTATTATAGATTGTTTTCTGTTGCCCCGAATGCCAGCTACGTTTGAAAATGGATTGCCCTGTCTTGGTGTTTCTGGTATTACGTATGTAGGCCAGTTCCTTTGGGATGTAAAATATATATCTTTTCACCAACCCCTTAGCATACGAGACAAAAGTATGCATTTTGGAATTACTGGTAGCTTGTATCCCATTAAGGACCCGTTTGGATGACTGTAGTTTTTAAAAGCTATGGTATCACAGAACAGAACTAGATTTTATAATAAGACATACAAAATTGTGGTTTAGAAGAAAAGAAGTAACAAGTGGAGTTTTTAAACTGTAAAAGACTATAGTTTAAATAAAACCATGGTTTTAGAAACTAAAAGATTTATTGTATCAAAACACTCAATAAGTTTTGAAAACATAAGTACTTTATAAAACTTTAGTATTTCTCTAATATTCCAAACATACTTTGCACCTAAATAGGGTTAAGGATTTGGCTAAAAATTAATCCACCTATTAGCTTTCTTGTTTGGATGAACTAGAGCTAATTTTTGGTTGCTACTAGTTGTTAGCCCATGGAATCAGTCCTTGAAACCTTAGGTTGGTCCCTATCTGATTCCTGAAAACCACTGTGCAGGATCACATGTTAGGACGTGCAGCATTAGATGCTTTACATGTTATTAGGAGTTGTTTGAGAGCATGTTTGGTTCAACTTGTAGGCAATGCATGGTTACCTAGCTAGGTAGCTCATCAGACCGTCGATTTTGAGTGCGCCCGGTGGCTAGGATCATTGTCTAGATGGCAAGCTGATTGCGAAGTCCGTGTGTCCAGCGATGGCGCCGTGTGCTTGTATATCTCTTATCTCCTATATCTATTTGTGAGTGGTCTAACTCTATCTGTATAGTGCTAAGTGCTAACCATATCTATCACGTTGGCTTCTTCATGTCCACCACATAGGCATTCAGTAAAACTAAGCCGAGTGAACTAGGACTGGAAGAAAGTCGCAGGTGACCTGTGATCATACGGTGTTCTCCCAGAATGATCATTTCATTGGAAGTCACCGAAACCTGCAAAACTGTGACACCCAGTCATTAACTGTATCGATTTCCTCTATCAAAACAGGAAGCTTGTTTTGGACAACACGTCCATCATAAACTGCTGCTACTCTTACTACTGTTCCATACAAAGGTAAATCCATAGTGTTCTGAGACTCTGAATCTCACGATACAATGCTGCATTTGTCAGATATTGACTGTATTATCACGGGGGCTCCTACATCTACCGTTACAAAAAGAGACCTGATACCAAAAACCATGAGCCAGCCAACAAAAAAACATAGATGACTCCATACCCCCCCTAAAACAACCAAAACCATGGCATTGCCTAGGCATGTCCAAAATGCAAAACTTCACCCATAACCGTTGAGAACAGCGGCAGGGTGAGGCTGAGTCAATACCCGAACCACCACCATTGCTGTGTGCTACGGGCCAAGCCCCATCGACCCGTACCACCTAGCAAAGGTCACTAATGTTTCGCGCGGTTCGTTCTTGACTCAGGCTCATTAACAGCTGTTACCTCCATGCCTAAAGTTTCCTGTTCCCAAGTTCAAACGTTGCAGTGAAGTGCCGCCCTGATCTTCTCGATGGTACAAGAGATGAGGTTGTACACGGTGTCCACTGACTCCACCGTGAGCTTTGCCATGGGCTGGCTGTTCACAAGGATCTGGAATGCAACCGTGAGCAGCGATCCACATGTCTTGTGCCCAACCCCACCGGCGCTAGAGCTAGACCCATCAGGCAGAATGACGAAACCAGATGGCAAGAGTGCCACATTCGTCGAGTCCCCTCCACCAATCACAAGCTGCATTGCCGGGAAGTCCACTGGGGCATACACGACCATTGCACCAGATCTGTCAGTGCACGTCTCTTGTAGAATCAAGATGCTGTTCAGGTGGGAGTTTGTATGCTGTAAACATAATGCAAACCATTAAGGTTAAGGATTATACAATCAATGGAAACAGGAAGAGCAGATCATATTCTACTGTAAGGATATCGACAGCTCAAAACATGAAAACTGAGAAAATCACTGAAGCTTTTAGACCTTTGTAATGCGGGATGGGTCTGCTTGGGTGCTAACACTTTCTAAGAAACAGAGTAGTCAGTTACTGGCCTACTAATTATACCTTCTTGAGTAGGTTTGTACTTTTTTTTTCTTGGCGTAGTATTAACATTTGCCAGATTTTCTTAGTATTAGTGCAGGAGAAATGCTCCACTATTTATTTAATTTATCTTCCATTGGTGTTACAAGATGGTTAGTTATGAGCATTGCTCCAGAGCCTTAAGTTTCAACATCCTCAGCACTTGGCACTTCTACATTTGACCGATGACATACATAGTCATTGAAAAACTTACGGACAAGCACAAGCATGAAGAACATAGGTGGGATCAGGAAGTATATGTGGCGGGAAATACTCACATCAGCTCTCAGTAGAGTTACAGAGTTGCCATCCAGTTGCCCCTTGGTAATGCGTAACATCTGCTGCATAGGGCCACCATTGCTGAGGATGTCCCATTCAGCACGGAGCTCCTCATCGCGAAGAAAGTTGAAGAGCCGCTCAGGTGTCACAGGCAACCATACTGCTGTGGCGACACTCAGCACCACACCTGGCGGCACCCCAGGTTCATGCACACTGTTCTGCACCATGACACGTACATCTTTCCCCATGCTATTTGTTAAGCCATCCAGTATACTCCATTCACAGGAAGATGACGCACTCATCCCTGCGCAGAAGTTCTCCATCATCCTCCGTGCCAACTTCAACAAGCTCCGTTTTCCTTCCAGAGAAACCGCTGTGTAAAGAGTGAAACATTTACAATTTTGTCTCTAGCATGCAACACAGGCAAGGAATGTTACACAAATCTTAAGTGTTTTCAAATTTCCTATACCTTCTGAGTCATGCTCTGGCACTGCAAGCGATGACATGAGGATGGCCAAGCACTCACACTGGCGTTGCAGTGTTGCAAGCCACCGCCCTGCACCAAGGGCGAGGCCAGAGCACAGAAGAGGCTGGTAGAGCTGGTGCACGGATGCCTCAGGATATTCTGCATGCTCAACCCATGTGACCTACAGTGTACATGCAGCTACATCTGTTAGCACATCAAACCATGCCCACATGCAAACGTCTTGAGGTGTAATGCACCAGGAGGGAGGTTTGCTACACAATTCTACTACATAGTAAGTACTGCAGGTACTAGTTTAACAGCGCCAAATAAACCATGCTCTAACATGCCATTTGGCTAGGGTTTACAACATGAAGGGACACAAGGGATGTGTTTGACAGTGAAGGCTGCCTTGAAATGCTATAATCTATCTTCGCCACCCACATTGTAAATTCTACCTTGTGCTTGCATTGCAATAAATCAGAAGAGTTACTGAGTTAGGAGTATACCTTGACACTGTTCTCAAGGAGACACATTTACCCACATTTCAACAGGAGCATAAATATTAAATGAAGGCGGGATGAACCAAAACAACATAAATGAAATAAAACTAACATAAGGAAACTTGATATTTCTTGTGTGGGGTGACAGTGTCTCAAAACTGATATAGGAACAGCAGATCTTCTGCATGTGGGTCTGGTCACAAGCTCTGACATCATTCTGATCAGGGTATTTTAATTATCAATCCTAAAGATATGCTGAAACAATGGCATAAAAGTAATGCAAAGTATATTCTTCTCAAACACTTTAGATTAGTAGCTACCACCTGTTACGGGTTTGTGAGCTCATGATAAGTTAATTGATATGATGTGATTTGATATCATGTGAAAATGATGAGTAAAAAGAGCTGGTGTTTTTTTTCCCTAGAAGCTCTCACGTAAATCAAGAGCTTGTCTAAAATGGCATATGTATCAGAAATGAATTAGGTTTACTTCTCCTTAGTCCAAGTTAAAAGAATTGGAAAACAACCACTCGTGTGGATGGATGTGCATTACCATTAAAGATTATACAAAGCTCAGGCGCAAAACCCAAGGAGGAAATTACTTTTCTTCATTGTGGTGAGCAAGAAAAGAAGCACCAAAATTTCTACGAGGCACATCGATTAAACAACAGACAAGGAGATACCCAGGGGGCTCAATCCCAGGCATAGAAGTATCTGATCCCCTTGGATGGAGCTTATGACTAAACAAAAGCAAGGGAGTATGCTTGGTAGAAGTGTTAGATCTAGAAAATCAGTTAATTATTCTGAAGCAATTGTTTAAACCATCCCCGCTGACCAATACATTAATTTTGGGTGGTGCGCTCGTAACAACAATTAATTTATCGGGGACATGAGCCTAACCATGACTTGCGAACACTACATCGCATGACTATCAGTGCATAATAAAAATAAATAAACTAACAAAAAAAAGCTAGAAACACTACCAAACAACACTGAGTATTCTGTTCAATATTATCATGGTGCGGAGGATTGGAAACAATGATGATCCTATTATTATCATGAGTACAGTACAATTGCCAGGAATTAATATGGGCGTTTCTGAAAAGGTGCCAAAGTCATGCATACTGGTATACATGGGCCATGACACACGAAATTAAAGACTTTCAGAATCAATGGTAGGCATAGGAACACTGCAAAGATTTGCTAGACAACTAAACATAAAACCTACTTGAAATCTTCCAAGAACAAGAGGTAGAAGAATTGCTATGGTGTACCTCGCATCCATTGGGGGTATCTTGCAACACACAGCCTGAAGGCAGCCTCCGGCATTTCGTGTTTGTAGCTAGGCATTGATCCAACTGCAGTCCATCAATGGAAACATCCACTACAGCCCATGCACTCTCAGCAAGTTGTTTGCAGAACCTAAGAAATGTAACCTCCCTTATAGGGACAAGAGGTGAAAGCACTTGTAGTTCTGCCTGCATCTGTAGCAAAGCCATAGAAAATATGCAGATACCATGCTTAACCACAGGAACAGGATACAGATATTCTGAACAACTGAACACTAGGGATATTCAACACTCACAAGCAGCAATGCACCATTTCTGCTCCCTGCAACACCAGGTGAGATCTCCTCAATGGTTGCTGCCTTGGCAACAATGCAGGAGAACATGTCCAACCATCGTCTCTGTGGCAACAATTCAAACAACCATGTGAGTTCAAACATGCAGGCAATGGCAAGAGGAACGGGCATGGTGGCACAAGAAGAACCTCATCCATGAAGGCCTCCACAAGAGCAGCACTACTGTCAATGGTGACAATGCCGGACTCCCTAGAGGCCTCAGACACAAAGCCAATAGGCTTCACTCCAACACATGGTGAGAATGCCTTCAAGTACTCTTTAAAGTTTAGAGTCTCCATGGTTGACAAGCCAGGAGAGGAAGCGCTTGGAATCCACAGCGGTTCATTCATCTGCGCCATCTTGACAAGCTCATTCATCGCACTCACTGCAAGCTGGGCAAACTTGGACTTGTCAATGCTAACCATCGGCAAGGATGCAGTCACCATAGGCGTGATCACTGTTCCCATCGGGCTGGATGTGCTGCCAGCCAACTCGGAGATCGTCGAGACGGGCATTTTGCTTGATGGCACGCCGGAACCAACACCACCAGCAACTGCAAGTTCCAGTGACGAGCCTGGCATTGGACGTGCCTCCTCCGCAAGCAGTTCCATGTGAGACATGGGCTTGCCAATGAACTTGGCAGTGAGGGTGCAGACTCGAGCGAGCTCGTCCCTGAGCCTCGCGTTCTCGAGGCGCAGGTGGTGCTCTTCGAGCGACAGGTCCCCAAGCACCGCTGGACCGCCACAGCCGCTGCACACCAGGTCCCTCATGGCCTCCCGGATGGACAGGTTCTCGACGCGCAGCTTGTCGTTCTCCTGCTTCAGCCGCGCGTTCTCCTGCCGCTCCAGTTGGTTCTTGCCAGGTCCAGGACCATGCAAAAGCGAAAGCCATGTCAAGCACTGCACCAAACGGCACGAACAAACGACGTAGACTCGTAGAGTACCAGAGAGAGCTGGGTTTGCCCGGTCGCTTACCTTCGCATTCGTGCGCCGGTTCTGGAACCAGAACTTTACCTGCTGCGGCTTCAGGCCTAGCTGCCTGCTCAGCTGCGCGCGCTGCTTCTCGTCCGGGTGGGGGAATTCCTTGAACATCCTGTGGCACAAACAACGATCCACGCATGAGCGCGGGCCTTTACGCAAGTTTCAAGAAAACACGACGAATCGATCGACGCGGGGGGCGCTCACGCTTCGAGCTGTGCGATCTGATGAGGAGTGTGGCGGTTGTACCGCCTCTTGCGCTTGCGCGGGTTCGCGGCCTCGCCGTCCTCGTCGTCCTCGCCATCGCCACCGCCAGACAAGACGACGTCGAGGTGTCCGCTCATCATCAACTGGCTCTCGTTCTCCGCCTCTGACACGTCCTTCGCGTTCCCGCCGCCGCCGCGGCGGGCCGACGAGCCCGCCCGCGCAGCGCTGCCGTCGCGGCGGCGCCCGGCGTCCACCTGTAATCAACCACAGAACACGCGCACATTCTCGAATCACTCAACCGCACCGCACGAAATTCATCCCGCACAGCGCAACGCCGCAACCAAAGAAAACGTCGGGCGCGTACGTAGTTCGTACCACGGCGAGGGAGAGGGCCGGCGATGACGCGAAGACGCCGTACGGGTACTGCATGCCGGCCGCGGACGCGCCGCCGTCGAGGAGATCGCCGAAGCTCATGCCCTGCTCGGCGGCTCCTCCTCTTCGCCCGTCCTCGGGTCGGAACTAGGGAGAACAAGCGGGAGACAGGCAAGAAGCAGCAGCTAGCAGGAGGAGCGCCTAGGCTGCTGGTAGTGGCAGGCTTCCCCTTTTCTACTCCCGAAAAGGTTCACCTGACAGGAGTAGCTGGTTCTCTCTCCTCTAGCCAAGTACTGGAGCATGCGAGCACTTGTGAGACTTGTGAGCTACTATGAGTGATCGATTCAAAATACTTTTTTTGTTTGTCAAGAAGTCAACAAAATTAATTAGGCTGAACTATATCTTATATAAAATATTTACATTTATGATACCGAATATTTATCATTATAAATTTTCACAGGAAATCCATTTTAAAATATAAATGTTATTTCTATTTATATAAATTTAGTTAAATTTAAGACAATTTAAATGGGTTTAAATCTAGAATTCTTTTTTTTAGACCGAGGGACTGAGGAAGTAACTTTTAGGGGGGGAAAAACTAAACAGCACCGTGTAGAAAAAAAAACGTCAAAGAGACGGGACGAGATGTGGTCACCGACGGATCTGCAGCTTAAACACCAGGTACCGTTAAGATGCCAAAAATTTTGCCAAATTTTCCAGATTCCTCGTCACATCAAATTTTTGGACGCATGCATGAAGCATTAAATATAGATAAAAATAAAACTAATTACACAGTTTAGACGAAATGGACGAGACAAATCTTTTAAGCCTAATTAGACCATGATTAGACACTAATTACCAAATAACAACGAAACCGCTACAGTATCATTTCGCCAAAAAAATTGCCAACTAAACAAGGCCGGGTAAAGTAAATTTTGCCAGGTGTAGAAGAGGAGTCAACGTGAAAGCAAACGGCCAATAGGCAAGAGCAGTGTGCAGTCCAGTCCAGGAGAAGAATGTGGGGGGCTGGGGCCTGGGGGGGGGGGGGGGGGGGGGGGGCGGGCGGGCGGTGTGTCAACGTGTGTGGACGCACACGCACGGACGGGGGACGGTCAAAGGGGCGGGAGGGTTTTTGAGCCTGTTTAGGGGCTGTTTAGCTGGCAAAATTTTTGGCGAAACGTTACTGTATCAGTTTCGTTGTTATTTGGTAAATATTGTCCAATTATGGTCTAATTAGGCTTAAAAGATTTGTCTCGTCCATTTCGTCTAAATTGTGTAATTAGTTTTATTTTTTATCTATATTTAATGCTTCATGCATGTGTTCAAAGATTCGATGTGACGGGGAATCTGAAAATTTTGGCAAAATTTTTTGCATCTAAACGGTGCCTTAGTTCACAAAAAGTGAACCCAAAAAGTGTTACAGTACCTGTCATATCAAATCTTGCGGCATATGCATGGAGTACTAAATGTAGATGAAAGAAAAAACTAATTACATAGTTTAGTTGTAAATCACGAGATAAATCTTTTGAACCTAATTAGTCCATAATTTTTCACCAACTAAACAACGCCTTTGTTCGCTTGCGCTTGCATGGCACTCGCGCTTGGCATGTGGTCAGGCTGGGTGGTTGGCCTCTGGCCCGGCAGGCACGGGCTACGCGCGGCGGACGCGATGCCGTCCCCGCCCCGGCGGCTTCGTGCTCTGGGCTTCCGCCGCCTGCTGCTGCGTATCCGCCGCGTCCGGCTCCGGCCCCGGCTTTGGGCCCGTCCTTCCTTTCCAGTCGCCCGCCGCGCGGCTCGGCGGTCGGCCGCCTCCTTGTTTGTTTCTGCGTGGAGGGGACACAGCGGAGTCAAACCGGAAAGGGGGCGGCAGCGTGAGGGCTTGTTTAGATACCCAAATTTGCCACCAAATTTACTATACAGAATTTGTATTCTCCGTCATATCAAAATACCGGTACATGTATAGAATACTAAACGTAGATGAAATCAAAAATTAATTGTACAGTTTGGTTGTACTTTGCGAGACGAACATTTTGAGTCTAACTAGTCGAAGTTTGAACAATTTTTACCAAATACAAACGAAATACTACAGCACGCTGATTTGACACGACACTGTCCAGAGCGCCGAATTCGGACGGAACTAAACGAGGGCCGTGTTTAGATCGTGAATTCGGGCGGCCAAATCGGTACTGTATCTATTAAATGCGTACTGTAGCAATTCGTTTGTATTTGGTAAAAATTGCCTAAACTTTAACTAATTAGGGTCAAAATGTTCGTCTCGTAAAGTACAACAAAACTGTGCAATTAGTTTTTAATTTCATCTACATTTAGTACTCCATACATGTGCCGGCATTTTGATGTGATAGGAATCTTTTTTTTGCACAGTGGAATTTGGGGTTGAAATTTGGCATCTAAACAGGGCCGAGGCCGAGTTGGCTCGGGTTGGCCGGTGCAGCCGCAGGTCCAGAATTCGACGGGTGTCGCTGTAGCAGTGTAGGTGCCGTGGTGGACTGTGCGTGTGACCGACCGTGCGAGAGCGAGCCGCGAGCGTGACCGCCCGGACGTGGGGTCACGTGCCCGTCGTGGGACGTGTGATAAGGATCCGACGGATGCGAGCCGGCTCTGGTCGTCAGATTGCATACTGTTCCTACAGTACGACACAGTTTGCCCATCTGCCAGCTGCAATGGCCGGCGGCTGGCGCCTCCTGCCCTTGGAACTCGTTTAGTTCGATAAATTTTTTATTTAAAAAATTCTGTAACACTTTTTGTTGTTATTTGATAAAATTTATTTAACTATAGACTAACTAGGCTTAAAAGATTCGTCTCGACATTTACAGACAAACTGTACAATTAATTATTTTTTATCTATGTTTAATGCTCCATGCATAATGAAGTGAAAAAAAATTGGCTCATTTTGGTGAAAAAGTTTTGGTTCGGTTACTGTAGCACTTTTCGTTTTATTTGGCAATTTATGTCCAATCATGGACTAATTAGGCTCAAAAGATTTGTCTCGTGATTTACAGCCAAACTGTGCAATTAGTTTTTTCTTTCATATATATTTAGTACTCCATGCGTATGCCGTAAGATTTGATGTGATAGGTACTGTAACACTTTTTAGGTTCGCTTTTTTGAACTAAACATGCTCTAAACAATGCCTTGCTACGCGTAGGCGACGGGTGGGAGGGGAGACGGGAGGGAAAGGGCCTGCACTGTGCCTCATAAATGCAGGGAGAGTCGGGCCCGGGTGGCGGTGGGAGAGTGAGGCTACAGTGACGGGACTGGCCGGTGACATCCCATGGGCCATGGTGCCGTGGAGGCGCGTGCGTCGTACACCTCGCAGGCGGCAGCACAGAACGGCATTGGCATTCGCATTGGCATGGGCGCGCGGCGCCCGGCTGGAGGCTGGTTGGCTGGCTGCTGCTATTGCCCACTGTAGCATATTTTAATTTTATTTGGTAAATAGTATTTAACCGTCGACTAATTATGTTCAAAACGTTCGTCCCGTAAAGTACAACCAAGCTGTACAATTAGTTTTTGATTTCATCTATATTTAATACTCCATGCATGTATCGCAAGTTTGATATAACGGGGAATCTTTTTTTGCACAGTACTTTTTTAAGAAGTAAACACAGCCCTTGTCTCCTTGAGATCGAGCTCTACTGTCTTCTGTCACAGCCAGCTTGCCCCTGCCCGTCCTGTTTGTGTTTAGTTTGGAGTGTCAAAATTTATTGTGGTATTTCATTTGTATTTGGTAATAATTGTCCAACCGTTGACTAATTAGGCTTAAAACGTTCATCTCACAAAGCACAACCAAACTGTATAATTACTTTTTGATTTTATCTACATTTAGTACTCTATGCATGTATTGCAAATTTAATGTGACGGAGAATTTTTTTTTGTATAGTGCACTTTTCAATAGAAATAAACACAGCCTCTACCTATTGGACTATTGGTACAGTACTACTTTTTTTTTCTTTTGAAAGAGTGGTACAGTACTACTTTACCCCAGTAAAATATAACCTCAGGTTCTTCGGATACAAATATCTAAACATGGAGTTACTTCATATTCTAACTAATTATTTTATCAACGACTATAAATATCTGAATTTAACGTTAGATTCACAACATAAGATTAACACAACCAACGAACTGTCTCAATTGGTGAGGTTTCTTCAGATGATCGGAGCAGTTAATCTGAAGTCTTCGATTTAATGCATGTGTATGCATTTTCCTCGAGTGTCTGCTTCTATACTTCAACTCGAAAAAAATCATAAACACAACTAAAACCAAAACAAAACATTTTATACCGCATATCTCTCTTCTGTTTTTAATAAGATAGTGGTGTGCACTCTTTAATAAATAAATACTTGCTTGAGTTCGACTAATCCGGAACAATATCATACAAATGGCAAGCTTACTCAAGCCAATCTTAATGGGAATTTCATATCACTATTTCTAACACATCCAGATTTTGAAAACAGTGCAGAAGAGTTTTATTCCTATGAAACTCTCTCTACTCCCATGAATCTCTTATCATCTCTCTTCATTAATATGGTGTCACATCAGCATAATTAATGTTTATAAAACTCTGATGCTGAAACTGGCCCAAGGATGGCACCAATGGAGAAACCACCTACTAGTTTCTACAGTATAACACAAGATACCATATCTAAAACCATCTTACCCAACACAATATTTTTAATAGTGGCCCAAACAAAAACTCAGCCAATCATTCACCTCACGTCCTCTCTTCCCCGTGTACTCACACCTTAGGCCTTGTTTAGATGTTGTCGGATTCATCTTAATCCACATGTGTCGGGATGGAATTTAGTACAAGTTCTAAACTCTAAACTCCAATACTTGTGGATTGATGCGAATCCGACTATATTAAAATAATGCCTTAATAATGAGGCACTAATGTGCGTCTACGTGCGGGGATGGCAGTGTGCGGTGTGAATTTTGGATCGAGGCGCCGCAAATTTTAGGTCCAACGGTGACGTGTTTGATCCCCTCACCCACACATACGATCTACTTCATGAAGTGTTGCCAAAAATTTGAAACATGTGAAAGTGTAAGGATTTTGTATGAATTTCTAGGAAATAATGTTACGGAGGAGCAAAATTTTGTAAAAGAAAAACTTTGGACCAAGTCAATCCTAGTACTAGTGTATGATCTACTATACATTTTCTTTATAATAGGAGGAATCCTACGTAATTTGCAGAAGGATATTGAAATCAGTAGATAGGGCATAATTATATTTTGACACTCATTTTTTATACCATATTATTTATAATTGTAAAGTTATAATTATTGGATAATACATTTGAATACAAATTTGATTGTATTGTAGAAGTTAAAAGTTATTAGTCAAATTGTTGGTCAAATATTATAAAATTTGACTCTTGATATCTGCAAAATATCTCATAAACTGGATTGGAGCGGAGGGAGTAATTTCTTTGCCGTCATCGGCAGTATCACCAGTCGGTAAAAGGTAGCAGAGGAGGAGCAAGCAACATGCAACATTGCAAGAAGAAGCAGTACAGTACAGAAAGTGCAGTGCTTCTTCTTTCGGTGAACAGTCCATTTTCTTGATTGGACTTGCCCCTCATTTTCTCAGGCCTTGTTCACTTCCCCATCCCAACCTAAAATATTTCGTCTTCTACCTATCACATCAAATCTTTTCACGCATGCATGGAGCATTAAATATAGGTAAAAAATATAACTAATTACATAGTTTGTCTGTAAATATCGGGACGAATCTTTTAAGCCTAGTTAGTCCATAATTAGACAAATTTTACCAAATAACAACAAAAGATGCTACAATAACTTTTCACCTACTTTTCGCGAAGTGAACGCACCCTCCGTTCGAACCGTACAGCGATCGAACTGTAATTGTTTGTCCGGCTATGCATATGCGCCCACGTACGGAGTACTCCGTAGAGCCAGCACAGCAGCCCATCTCGTCAGTTTCCGACTGCTCGCAAGATGCGATGCAGGGGTGCTGGGGACTGGGGTGCTGCTGCCTTCACACTTTGGTACCGTTTGGATGCCAAAATTTTTTGCAAAACGCTATTATAGTGTTTTCATTGTTATTTGGTAAATATTGTCCAATCCCCGCTGAGCACACCACAGTGCGTCTCGTCCATTTCGTCTAAACTGTGTAATTAGTTTTATTTTTTATATATATTTAATGCTTCATGCATATGTCCAAATATTCGATGTGACAAGAAATCTGAAAAATTTTGCAAAATTTCTTGGAACTAAACAGCCCCTTTGACAGGAACTGCGCGCTCCCTGCTGCTCTTTTCACGGAGCTCTCCATTCACAGTTCGGTCTTCGCCCTCCTTTCAACGAGAAACCGGGCCTGCCAGACACCTGTTCCGAGCGCAGGTCCCGTTCGGCACGGCGAAGACTGGAGGGCAATCCAAATCCATACTCCTACTAGACCATAGGTGAGCTCTTCGGTAGTGTGTTGCACCCTGATCGTTTGAGCTATTCAGCGTGAGCAGTCATCCAGCAGTGTTTTTCTCTCATAATAAATCAGTCAACAGTACTTTTAGCCGTCATCCAGCAGTGTTTTTCTCTCATAATAAATCAATTAACAGTACTTTTAGCCATAATAAACCAGCGAAATGAATAGGCTGGTGATTTTCTAGAAAACCTGTCTGCGAGACTGCGACCGACCAGCAGCTCAGCAAGTGACCCAATCGCTGATCCAGTGTGTACACGGACGCACTGTGGTGTGCTCAGCGGGGACGAGGGTGCGATGTGGTAGTTCAGCATGACAGGGACCAGTGCTTCGTCGAGCAAGGGTTTACTCACAAACTTCCAAAAGACACCGTTGGCGAGTTTGACGAACCGTGGGAAAGGTACTGCTAGAAATTTGTGAGAACATGCAAAGGAAGACAATCCAAGCATGGAGCCTGTTTAGTTGGTAAAATTTTTGGCGAAATATAACTGTAGCAGTTTCGTTGTTATTTGGTAATTAGTGTCCAATCATGGTCTAATTAGGCTTAAAAGATTTATCTCATCCATTTCGTCTAAACTGTGTAATTAATTTTATTTTTTATCTATATTTAATGCTTCATGCATGCGTCAAAGATTCGATGTGACGGGGAATCTAAAAAATTTAGCAAAATTTTTGGCATCTAAACGGTACCCAACACATGGACGGCGAAAAGCTTCGTTTGGACTGAGATCCTCAGGATAACGGTTTCTCGGTTTATACTTATGGACGTCGTTTGTGTGCACATGTCTCTACAGGGCTGCTGAGCTTCCAGAAGAAACAAATAATGACGTGTAAGATCAACGATTAGCACTTGGACTGATCGAGACAAATGGAGCCTAGGGTGGTGTAGGTACTCCGGCCGGCATGCAGGCGGCAGGCCATCATGGCACGGGAGTTTCATTTTGGGGGGGGGGGGGGGGGGGGGGGGGGCCGCGCCTACGAGAAACTCCCGCACTGTTCGTTTCGCTGGTTTATTGTGGCTGAAAGTACTGTTCACTGATTTATTGTGAGAAAAAAATACTATTAAATAGCTGCTGATTCCGCTGATAAGCTCAAACGAACAAGGCGCCATCGGGGCCTTTTCCTACGGTGGCCGCGCTCGCTGATGCTTTTTCCGCCAGTGGGGCGTGGAAAGCGCGCGAGCCGCGAGGGCCTCGACGTGCGCCTGGCGGCCTGGCCTGACGTTCGGCTGCACTTAGGGCCGGGATATCGAGCCAACCGTAATTTTTTTCGAGTTTTTTTAGAAATTGCTATAATTTTATTCATCATTATTTCTTGCATTGTTTAAGACCCAACTTCACGACGAGCCTAACGAGCCGAGCCTAACAAGCCGAGCCGAAGTTGAAAGTCATTCCAAATAAGTCATTTTCATTTTAAAAGATAAATGAGTCCAATCGGATCACTTTGTACCGAGCCACCGAGCCAGCTCAACGAGCTTTTTGTCCAGCCCTAGCTGCACTGTATTCCTGAATCCCGAAATGCAGCAGCAGAGCAGCCGGCACGGGCGCTTGGGGCACGCCGTGATGCTCGCAGCAAGGCACGGGATCGGGTCGGGCGCGCTGGCGCACGCCGGCCGCTCGGCAAGAGCTGATCGGAGAGCGCATTGTCGCCGCTCACCAGAGGCGGTGCTAGTAGAAGGGCCAGTAAGGCCTAGGCCCAACTATATTTCCTTTATATTTTGAGTAAGGAACTCTGCTTAGATTTTGATGGGCCGGTCCATACTGCCCCAGTCATGTACCCGTTTCGCAGCCCAGCATTCCGATTCTAAACTGACGACACGGCTCATGGCCTTCTCCCAGGAGCCCAGCTCCGGAGGGCTCCGCCACTCCCTCTTCCTACGTGACGTCTCGACTGCCTCCTCCCTCGCCCCCGAATCAAGGAGCGGCGGCGCAGACGATCAGCAACCACGCCGGCCGTGGGGCTGGCGGGAGCGCGGCGGCGGCCGTGCAGGCGCTACATGCAGGGTCCCGAGCTATGGCGAGTCCACTACTTGCTTTCGCGGCAGACAGCCTAATCCCCTCCCCTTCGCCGCCGCCATGCTGTGCCTCCGAAATCACCTCCTCCCTCTGCTCCGCGCCGCCTCCCCGCGTCCCTCCCCCATCCACTCCCGCGCGTGCCGCCTCCTCTCCACCTCCACGGCCATCGTCCCCGCACCCTTCTCCCTCTAGGACTACCTCGTCGCTGCCTGCGGCCTCGCTCCAGCCCAAGCCCGCGAGGTGTCCAAGGAGGTGTCCCACGAGTTATTATCCATTGGATCCAGGAGATCACTGGATGAGCTCTACTACTCCCGCATTAACTCCGCTTCTAACCCTGATGCTATCCTCGCCCTGCTCCCCGGCGCCGGCCTCTCCCGCGACGACATCACCACCGCCGTCTCCGCGGACCCGCTGCTCCTCCGCGCTTTCGTGAGTACCATCGCCCCCCCCCCGCCTTCTCGCACTCGCCACCGCGTCAGTCTGTCTACTCCCCAGATCGTTCGCTTCCTCCTGGTTGCCTCACGCTCTCTCCGCAAGGGCGACGTCGTTTCTAGGCTCGAGTTCTTCATCTCCTTCTACGGCTCGTTTGAGAAGGCCCTGGTGGCCGCCAAGAGGAATGGGAGCCTCCTCAGCATTAGTCTTGAGAGAATCGAGCCTAACATCGCGTTGCTTCATCAGTGAGGTGTTCGAGATATTGTCTAGCTATGTTCAAACGTCCCACGGGTGCTTACCTTCAACCTGGAACGCTTGAGGGAGTCTTTGCTACGGGCGGAACAACTTGGGGTGCCTCCTACTTCGGGGCTGTTCGGGCACGCAGTGTTCATCGTTTCCTATATCTCCGAACTCTGAAGAGAAGCTTGCTGCCAAGCTTGAGTTCTTTAAGAGGACTCTTGGTTATTCTGAGTCTGAGGTTTCAATTGCAGTGTCCAAGGTGTCTGGTTTATTAGGAATCTCTGACGAGATTCTTCTGTGCAAGATTGAGTTCCTAGTCAATGAGGCCATGGTGGAGCCACGGTACATTGTGGAAAGACCTATACTGCTCTCAATGAGCCTTGAGAAGCGACTAATGCCCGGCATTATGTCATGAAGATCCTTCAGGAAAAGAGATTGCTGAATAGCAATATGAGCTTTTGCACATTCACTAAATTAGGAGAGAAGAGTTTCAAATTGAAGTTCATCGATTATCACAAGGACTCTATTTCTGGCCTTGCAGATGCTTACGCTACAGGTTCTGAACTGATACTATCTGTAATTTTATTGCCATGGTAATGAAATTCGGTTTTACCGGTGTGGAAAAAAAGATGCTTATGCTACATCTCATGCTGGTATTGTGCCCTCTACAGTCTAATTTGAGCATATCATTTTGTGTTTTAGGCGTATGGTGGAACTGCAACTCATGCTCATTAGCAGCTACCCACTGTGCAGGCGTTCTCGATTCTGTTTCTGCAAGAGAACCACTAGTGATTTCTGATTGCTCATGTATATTTCAAATTCAAGCTATAAGTTTTTTTATGAAGGATCTGGGTTTGCCTTATTCTACAGCCTTAGTGCGCATGCTTGTTAGTTTCTTCTTCTGCTTACCACATGGCCGAGGATTATCCTTAACTTGGTTTTCCTTCTCTGAATAATTCTTTGTTGTATAACTTATTAAGCTAATTGGAGTATGAGAGTATTACTTTTCCTTTTATCTAACCATTTTTATCAGTATGTTTTGTGGCAAAATATTCAGTGCAAACTACATCTTCGGTGCAATCTTGAAAATCCATAGTGCGTCTATTGATGAAACATTGCCATAAAGAGAGAAAGAGAGAGAGAGAGTACACATTTGTAGTGATTTTCTGATTTCTCGTGTTTATTTCATATTCAAGTTATAAATTATTTATGAAGGAGCTGGGTTTGACTTATTCTACTGCCTTAATGCAGACAAGTCTTTGTTGTAGAACTTATTAAGCTAATTGGAATGAGAGTATTGCTTTTCCTTTTATCTAACCATTTTTATCAGTATGTTTATTACAACTGATATTTTACGTTGCTCTCACTAGCTGAATGTGTTTACTTATATGTTTGCATTGTATGAGACTAAACTGGTAGTTTCAGGTAGTGGCCGAAAACACTACTAAGAAGAAACTCTCTATGAAGCAATTTGCATTGGTAATGCTAGTGTTGCAAGAACAACAAAATATTCTTGAGTTCTAAACAATATTTTGGATGCCATGGACCTCTGCCATGTACCAAGATGGCTGTCAGTTTGGCCTGTAAAGGAATGAGATACTAATATGAAAACAAATGGCAATTTGTAAGGGAGATGGCGTAATATAAGAGTACTAATTTGTTGTTCTTTCATTTTTTTTTTGCACATACTATACAAAGAGAGAATATATTCCTTCTATACTGGCATCTTGACTTAGCTGCCTAAGCTTCTCTCTTCATGTCTGGGCAATGGCGCTGCAACAGATCGGCTTACTGCACGTTGCACCTGGAGCCCAGGACTATGTCTTCTACTACGATTGCTGGTGCCTTGCAGCCAACCGGGTCCAGAAGCCGAGGTGTAAAGGCTTCAACACTTCTCTGTTTTTGTCGCCTAGACAATTTGGAAGCACCACAACTGTTGTATTTTTTTATAGCTTCTGGCCTTGTGTCACTGTGGTCCTGCGAGATGGTCGTGGTTGTTCTCTCTTGTCTCACATATGTAACAAAAAACTAACTGGGGCTGGCGATGGGCTTGTATTTGATCTTTTATCTCTGAGTATGAAGAAGCGGAGCTCTCATATTCATTAAATAGCTTTGCTGCCTAAGATTAAGGTAAAATTGATCTCTCTCGTGTATGCCTCTCCTGGAAATAAGCCCATTGAATAGGGGAGCCATTTGTTCTTAACTTAAATCTCAAATTTGTTTTGTTACCAAGTTGTTTTGTATTGTGATGTTAAGAAGTAGGAGTTCCTCTCGAAATATTTTCTACTCTTGTAGCCTATGAGTCCTGCTACTATTTATAATGCTTTTCTTCTGGGTTTACAGCAACTAATGGGATGAGTTTTACACCATTTTATGAATGTTTGTTACGCAGGATCACAGGCCGATCTAACCACCAGTGCCCTCTATTTTTGCTGCTTGTGAAACGACAGATGTCTGCAGAGCTCCTATATTCATAAATTGTATGATGGATTGCCAAATTATTAGTCATTGAAAATGACGGCAATCCATGTTAATCTTTGCAGACTATATGATAATACCATGGTTAATCCAGTAGTTCTAGTTTTTATTTAAAGCCATCTTCATGCAGGAATAATAGATATAATGTTTATCTTTGTATTTGTAGGTATGAACATTGTATTGATTATTTCAGCACCAAAATGGCTTCAATGAAAAATCCATGAGCTACACAATTGTTGAGATCGTCGAGATTTTCAATTTGCATATAAACTGTATTTCCATCTAAACTCATATGAAAAGGTTGTGATTCTTTAAAGATATATTATGCGAAAAAAGTTAATTTCCACTAATTGATTTGGTTAAAAAAAGGAATTGCAGCAATTGATCTGGAAAAATTTAAATCTCATCGTTTCTATTGGCGAGGTATTAACAAATTCGTGGCTTAAGGCTTTCAGCCTTCCGCTACTGTTGTGCTGCGGGCTCACGCAGTTAACATGGGATTCCAAGATGGGCCATGCGCTTTTTTACCTGTTGCGCTGCTGGACAGCTACTGTATTCAAGAATCAAGATAGGCCATGCATCATTTCAGTTGTTGGGCTTCTGGACTACTACTGGATTGGTGAGGACGAAGAAGCATCACAATCCAAGTACGTGTTTGGTTCCGCTAAAAAAAAAGTACATGTTTGGTTTCTCCTGTTGCTCAAAAAAAACATGTTTGGCTTCCTCTAAAAAAATAGTCCCTCTCCCTAAATAATTGTCGCAGTTGATGTGTGTGCCGCAAGATTGACTCGATTTGTAGAAAATACGTGCAACATAAATTTATTAACAAACTAGATTCAAAGATCTTTCCAAAATATTAATATTTTTAATATATATTTAGTCAAAGTTGTTTTTCGGGAAGCGAGAACCACAGATATTTAGGGACAGAGAGAGTACGTGTTTGGTTCTCAGACTTAATTCGAGCCTAGCAAAGATTTTAGACTCAGCTAAGAATAGATCGGTCCTTGGATTGTGAGTTTGTGGCTTGTGAGAATAATATCGAACTGTCGTCACCTGTCGGTATAGTCTGCTTTTTTCTTTTTAAACTCTAAAATCAGATACTTTAGCTCCTATAAATTCTCAAAACTATCAAATTACCTTCCTACTCTGATTTGCAGGGATTTTCAAGGTGATTTTATTTTTCAGTTAAAAAAGTTTAGTAAATACTTAACAAGGTTTTTAAACTACAGAGAATATCTCTAATCTTTTAAAGTTTTCAAAAATATATATATATGAAGATAGATTGGGATACACCAAATCTAAATAAAAATATTTAGAGCTCGTAAAGTTATCTCTAAATGCTTAACAGTAGATTGAGCTATAAGACAATGAAAAATATTCCGAAAAATCTAGAAAGTTTCCAAAACATTGTAATCGATGTATAAATGTGTTTACTGCTAATACTCCCTCTATTTTGTTACATGTCACGTTAGCTTTGTTCTAAGTTAAATGTTGCTATCTTTGACCAACCATTTAAAAATCTTTATATTCTCACAACATATGAATTATATATTATGAAAGTACTTCTCATAGTGAATCTAAAAACATAAATCTTATGATGAGATGAGTCTGTATAATTTTTTTTTTGGAAATCAATGGTCAAAGATACAAATGTTTGACTTAGGACAAGGCTAATATGCCACATAATAAAAAAAACGAAGGGTGTACTTGGTTGCTAATAACCTTTTTTTTAGCGTCTCTATTAACTAATTTATTAGTTGAGTGCCGTTTGGATCTTCGTTATAGTAGCATTGCTTGGGATCGATAATAACCTTTTTATTAGGTATAGGTCGTTTATTTTGAGCCGCTAATTAGACTCATAGCTACAGTGTTTGAATCCAAACGGATCCAAGTCGAAATGCTTGCAGAAGCTCCCCCTGCCTCCAAGTCCAAGGTCCCCCAAGCCCTCGTGTTCGTGCGGCCCTCCCCTGACGTGCGAGCAGATCATCCCTCCTGGCCTCCTCGTGTCGTGCCAACCACTTGCGCGTATGCCAAGCAACACGGCACGTCGAAAAGGAACCGCTGATTCCTGGCCGTCTTCCACCCCTCACTCGCAATCACAGGCACCGTGACCACCGTCCCTACTCCCTAGGACCCTAGCCATGCTCGCTCGGGTCCTGTCGGCGGCAAGAGCGCCACAGCCACAAGAAGCCGGAAGCAACACAGACGCTCACTGATTCGAGGTGCATAACTAAGCTGCTGCACCTAACCCTAACCCAGATCAACACAAACTATGACGTCCGCATGCAGGGACATTCTGGCTGCAGGTTCGTTGGCGGACCGCGACAATGTACCTCGCCAGTAGTTGCCACGACCGACATATCTGACTTTGGCATCGTTCGTTGTTGTTCTTTCTTTCGGGCGAGCGATTGGCCGTACCAAACCGCGGTCGTTGTGAAGCACCTGCCTTTGGACTCCTGCGTGATGCCGGTTACGGCCCTGCGGGCATCACGTACAACAGCGGAACGAGCTGACCGTGATCGATTCGCCCGCAGGCGTAGCAGCAACGCGACGGGAACTGCGTTACGGTGCAGTGCAGACCCGTGCTCGTTCCGTAGCCTGCCGTGCATGTGAAACCGGCCGGCCGGCTCGACCTGAAACGCTGCTGCTGGAGCGTGTGGCCACGTTCTGTACGTATGTACTACAGTTGCCGTCGCCGTTGGTTTCCGGTCGTCTCCGAGCGAGGAAGCTGTTAGCGTCGCCGTTCGTGTTCCGACGCTAGCTGCCGAAGCCAACGAAGCCGCGGCACCATTTGGCGAGACACGAGCGTCAAGGAATATCATATGCTAGAAGAGCAGTAGAGCGTGGCATCTTTGTGGACCAGCCCACGCATGCTTTCCATGGAACTCGAGGGTGATCAAATCAAACGCCTCCAGCTCAGTTCGGCGTTTGACGGTGACGGATTGTCAACCCACGCCGCCAGCTTACATTCCCTGGCCAGCCGCCCAGCCTAAAACTGGGTACAGAGCGCAAATACTGTGACATTTGTCATTGTTCATTTATGAGGCGATGAGTGGGATCCCATTACGAAAAAGCAAGAGAGCCAAAGGATCCCTTGAGACGAAGATGATTGCTACTACCGTCTTTCGGAAAAACGTTAAGGTACAGGCTGTTTATTGCTTGAGCTACGGTATACTAGTTTTTTTTTTTCCTCAAATACACAAAAGATTTGCGCATCTTTATAATTAAGAAGAAGAGTTTAAGCATACGAACAACGCGCTTCTAATGAGCGCCCTATGAGGTCTTACCGCTGCGGCAGGACCGTTTTAATGTGCGGTTTCGAACTTCAATATTACATAAATGGAGTACAACCGAGCTAAGAGCAACACTGCAACCTAAGGAATTGGACGTCTCCGCTGCTGGTTGTGCGACCCTACTCTAGCGCCCGAGAAGAGCGCTCTTCTACCAGCCCTGTTGGTCGCTGGGAACAGCTCGTCCAGAGCAGCAACGTGGTTCGGCGTCAAGTTACCTGCGAATATGGCGTTGTATGTTTGCTTAGATGCGGATGAAACTGGAGCCGTCGACGGCACCATGCCCATCTTCTGCATAAGGAGTACCTCGCCCCGCTTGGAGGTTGGTATGTGCACCAGCGGCTGAGAGGCAATCTGTCTGCTCCTGATTGGTAGGGTTTGTCTTGTGGTTGCCACATTCTGCCTTGATGGACTGGCGATTAATGGCGACCTTCGCCTTTGCTGCACCTTCTCGGTGAACCGTGCGAGACGCCGAGTAGCCTCACGTGGCGTCGGCGTCGCGTCGTTGGGGGTGGGCATGCCCGTTGTGCTCTCTGCGACGGCAGGTTGGCATGAGCTGAGGCAACCCCTGCACTAGCGACAACAGAGACGAGTCTGTTGTCTGCTAAGGAGCCGTCGCCGGAGAATGGGTGTCCACCAACGATGCTTCAACCTCCTGAGGTGCTGTGCCTAGGTAGGCTGGATTCTCCTGCTGGTCGGCCCACGATGAGCAAGGCGGCGAGCTTCTCGAGTATCGGGTCGTCCAAGACGACCCATGCCCGCTGAGGAGCCATCGCCGGAGAACACGGGCGTCCACCAACGATGCTTCAACCTCCTGAGGTGCTGGCACCAGGGTAGGCTAGCACCTAGGCGCCGGTACTCTCGCTGGCTGGCCCACGACGAGCAAGATGACGAGCTCCTCCAGCATCGGATCGACCGACGATACTAGTAGCTAGGAGAAGGAATCACACGGATGGAGATGGGCCAAGTTGGAGCGCGTGCATCAGCCATCAGGTATCAACAGCGGATGGGTGCGGTTTCGAAAGCTTGGCCGCACCAGAAACCAAGGGAAAAAGACGGACGGCAAAATATGGCTCCGTAGGCACGACAATGGAGTGCTTTTGCAGAAACGCATGGGTGGTTCGTTGAAATGGCAATGTTGAGCCGACGGGCCTTTTCATGTCGCATTCACCGTCAACAAGAGCTTTCAACCGTAACGATGTGTGTATATAGTTGTGCCACGGAAGCGTCCGAGCAAAAATAGGGCACGCATAGGGTGGGCGAAAACTACCCTGCACCGCACATAAGTACTCCCTCCGTCCAACAAAACAAGCAATTATGGGAAGCGTGCCAGTCAAACTGACTCAAGTTTGACCAAGTTTATAGTAAATAGTATTAACATTTATGTCTCCAAATATATTTATTAAAAAAATATATTCTATAACTAATCTAATGATACTTATTTTGTATTATAAATATTAGTATTTTTTTATATAAATTTAGTCAAAGTTCAAACTGTTTGACTTCTCGAAAAGCGAGAATTGCATGTTTTTATGGACGGAGGGAGTAGCTAAGCTTGGAGTTATTATTTTGAACCTTAAAGCTAGTTTATCCAAGATTCCAAGCTATGAAAAAGATCAAGTACGGCCAGGGGTATCCAAAGCTGCAGCATGGTAGTGTTGGAGAGGGGGGAAAAGGCTATTGCGTGATCTGGGCTTCTGGAGATCTGTACGAAGCAATTGACAAGCTTCCGGTTACAGTTGACCTGTATGTCAAGAGTACTTTGCCCTTTGTTTAAGCTCAAGTTTATAGACGGGTATAAGGTAAAAGAAAATAGTACGGTACCATCAAACATAGCCGACAGGTCAACCTCTAACCGCGTCATCAGCTCAATTCTAATTCTAAACTCCTTGAACCTGTACAAAGCTCCTCAGAAAACGTCCCCCCAACTCCTAGTCTTTCCAACAACCATGATTGGTAATAATTGATATAAGCAATTCACAAAAAATAAACCTCTAAAAAATAGTTTGAAAGAGGAAAGATCAAATCTGAAACTAGTGTGTTGAGATGCTTTCATTTCTGAAACTTTGGCTACAGATTCAGTGGCGGTAAAAATCTGGAGACCTAAAACAACTCGGTTATTGTTTGATGGTTTGAGATACCAGTATAAAAGTTTTTTTTTCAAAGAAGAGACCAAACAAGAAACACGCTAAAGCCGACCGATTAAAACCGAGCCTCTGGTCGTCATCTCCGCGCCCACCCTCCTTCATCTCTCCGCACCAAGAGCCGAAGAAACCATTTGCACCGACTCCGAGAGGAGACCAGGCAGTCCGTAAGCGCGTTCGTTGGTGCTGCTGCTGGTGGAGGTCAAGCGATGTCGAACGCCGACGTGGAGGCGGGCGCCCCGGCGAGGGCGGCGCCGGCGACGACGGGGATCAAGCCGCCGCCGGGGCGGTACAGCATGGTCAGCAACGCGCCGTACGTGCCACCGTCGCCGTTCTACTACGACCACGCGGCGGCGCACGAGCGGCACCACTGGTCGTGGCTGGTGCCGCTGGTGGTGATCGCCAACGTCGCCATGTTTGTGGTGGTCATGTTCTACAACAACTGCCCGCGCAGCGGCGGGGACTGCGTCGGCCGCGGCTTCCTCCGCCGCTTCTCCTTCCAGCCGCTCAAGGAGAACCCGCTCCTCGGACCCACGGCCGCCACGTAAGAAGCAAGCGCCACCTCCCGCCGCGCGAATCCGTCTCGTTCCTCTCCGAGCCTCGTGTCTCATCTGATCTCTGATCTCCCAAGTCGTCGTCTCGCCGCAGGCTGCAGAGATACGGAGCCCTCGACTGGTACAAGGTGGTGCACGGGAACCAGGCGTGGCGGCTGGAGTCCTGCACCTGGCTGCACGCCGGCCTCATCCATCTGCTCGCTAACATGATCAGCCTCATCTTCATCGGCGTCCGCCTGGAGCAGCAGTTTGGATTCTGTAAGCCCCCAAACACCTGACGCCTCGCTCGTTTGCTCTGCCAAGAACACACAGACAGGCTCCTCCGTTGCAAGTTGCAACGCACACGGACGCGGTTTTCTGACCGGCATTTGTCGCCGTTCATCCTCCTGCAGGGAAGGTGGGGCTGGTGTACCTCGTCTCCGGCTTCGGCGGGAGCGTGCTCTCCGTCCTCTTCATCAGGAAGGGCGTCTCCGTGGGCGCCTCCGGCGCGCTCTTCGGGCTCCTGGGAGCTATGCTGTCGGAGCTCATCACCAACTGGTCCATCTACACCAACAGAGTAGGCGTCATTCGTTAACCTTCTAGAGCATCGCCTCGCCGTCGTGCCGACTTCTGACCTTAATCCGCCGAATTCATCTCAGTTTGCAGCCATGTTGAACCTGATCATCATCGCCGCCATCAACCTGGCGATCGGGATACTCCCGCACGTCGACAACTTCGCGCACATCGGTGGGTTCGCCACAGGCTTCCTCCTCGGCTTCGTGCTGCTGATCCAGCCTCAGTTCGGGTGGCTGGAGCAGCCCTTCGGTGCCAAGACCAAGTCCAAGTACAAGGCATATCAGATCATCCTCCTGCTTGCTGCCCTGGTCTTGCTGGCCGCAGGGTAAGCATAATTCGTGGTCCTATACAAACTAAAATTCTCATTTGTCTGAATGAAAAGCAAGGGCTGCTAATCTAATCGGAAACATGTCAGCCTAACATTTGGTTATGCCTTGCCTCAGGTTCGCTGTTGGATTGGTCATGGTGTTCAGAGGAGAGAACGGCAACGATCACTGCGGCTGGTGCCACTACCTCACCTGCGTGCCGACGTCAAGCTGGAAGTGTGACAATTGAACCGATCGGAGATTAGTGACGGGTTAGCATGCTTGCGTCGTACAGAAGAGAGAACATGCGTCCCCACCACGGGAGACAATGTCAAGATAGATACGTGCCCCTCGCCTTCGATGACATTGTCAATATATTGCTTTCAAGTTTGATTTTTAAAGTCTACATTGTATAGAAGTTCCCATGTCCCCATTGGTTGCAAATGAGGAGTTGATCGATAATTTTGCTTGTATATGTTAAAAACTCTGAAAACCACTATGCCTATGTTCTGTTTTATGGGTTTATTCATTGATTTGTTCTACTATGCCCTGTCCAATGTCCAATTTGCAACGTTCAGACTAATAATGTATATTTTTTTATCTCCGTTCATCAGACTAATAATAGATGACATCTGTTTGGTGCTGAACCACTTCTTTCACGTTGCTGAATGGGTCAGGTTTTTTTTTAATGAAACAGACACAGTTGTCGCAAATCGTAACAGAACCGAAACAATCTCTTTTTTAAAAAAAAGAATTGAAACAATCTCTTATTTATACAGCTACATCGGCTGGTCTCTTCATCATTGGGTGTTGTAACCACTCACGGAATAAACCAGATCACTTAAATTCATAGGATATAACATCATCAATCAGAATCAAGGAGCCACAACGAGAATTACACCACACCTAACTTTTCGCTATAAAGAAATGAAGAAAAGAATGACCACTAAACTATTTCAGCAATCCCATTAGCCTGCTATATCCCTTCAGCCCACCCCCAAAAGCACAAAATTAAGGGAGCAGTGAAAAGGGTTCAAAGTTCAAACTATATAGCGTTAGCCTATTATGATGTTAGTGGCAGCTTCCAAAATGTTTTCGTAGCCACAAGTATTTTCTCGGTACTACCTGATTCTGGCTCACTGTCATGCACCTGGGCTTTCCACCGAATCGACCGAGCAATCTGTGATGCCTTGTCTACCACATCTGGGGAGGCCCGTATAACGGCAGTTCCTTCTAGGCGCAGTATGCGGTCCATCTCCAACATGACATCAAACAGGTCACATCTGAAAAAGAAATAGTCATACAAAACCATGTGTAAGGTTATTAGTCATGTAAAGGTGAAACTATGATAACCATCTTGGCTAATCCATTTACTTGAATTCTAACAAGACAGAGGTTAATTGTATTATTAAGAATGCTAAAGGTCAATACAATAGTACAGCAACAACTCGCAAAGCACTTCAGTTTCCTGTGTTTTAATTGTTCACCTAAGTCAACTCTAACCAGATACTTCTTTCTTAAAAAAATACTTCCTCCAATCAGTCCGTTAGGACATCGGTGCGGTTTATGATATGGTACTTTGACTAACAAAATATATATTGTTATTAAATGGAGCGATTATATATTATGAAAGATTTTTTTATAATGAAACTAGTAATACCAATCTTGCGTTGTCTCAAGACAAACCTAACCTAGATGGGCTTATATTCTGATGGGAGGAAGTAATTCAAGTTAAATCACGAGGCTGGCAAGTGGCAACCCAAACTCAAGCTTCTGTAGAACACATATTGCACTGATCATTGTTGAAACAAAAAAAAAATGATAGAACTGTCTGGACCTAAACTTTGGCAGCTGGAGCACATGCTGCAGAAACTATTGGAAACAAATACATGATCTACAAATTCAAAATTAAACAGAAAACAAGTCTTAAGGTATGTAACAAGCACAAAGTTGTTACTGTGCTACTTTACGTTTGGGAAGAGATTCACATGTCAAAGGCCTTTTTTACTGATTGAGCAGTAGAAATTAACATATGCACCGATAGTCTATTGTGGACATGTCTTCAACTTCAAGATAATAACCTAGGTATAGCGGGAATTGGGCCGCTCACTATAACATAGTAACCTAGAAATACATACAGGTTTCAGGAATAGCTCACTTTCCGAAGTGAAGTTTGATTGTTATCTCACTAGTGTAAAGCAAAGATAGGGAGACAAGTTTTAATGATGAAGATTTTTTTTATAAATTATTATGGATTTCTGCAGTTGCAGATCAAGTGAAACAAATTGCAAAATTTAACAATAAAGTATTTATGTCAAACATCTTAATGGAGATGCAGTATGAGATAAGGTTTTCTCATATCAGACTAATACAAGGGGAAATAAAGGAAACGAGAACAATATGAGGATACTAGAACATGGGACAATAACTCCAGGTATATGGTTGGTCAGCTGGTGTACCTGCTAGTGCCTGAAATCGGGTCACTTATCAAGGAGTCAATTGCATCAGCATGAATGAGATCGTAAGTACGGGGATATGTTGAGAATGGTTCACACCTGAGAACAAAAACATATAATCAGTACAATTTGGGACCATAACTATAGGTCTACTACATGAATATTTCTTCAATCTATAAACGTAAAATGACAAGCGGTCCATTTATCTGGAGCATTTTATAGTTGATCAAAGAATTTAAATATAATCAATTGTGAAACAACCAGAGCTTGTAGAAAGTACAGGGATAAAAGCTACATAGTGTCTCTCTGGTCTATATAAAGAGCCAAATATCCAAATACTACTTTTAAAAATACTGTTTACGTTTAGTGCTGCAACAAACTGAGTGTTTTCCTAGCATTACACTTGATTGGTTGAATGCAATTTTATCAGGTACACAAGTAAATTCAGGATATGTTGCATAAGAGTTAAAAGGAACAACACAGTAACGACATTGTATATAAAATTATAGTTAAATGTGGCATTGCCATTGGTACTGAGTTAGATTCGTACCAGTCATGATAAACCCCAATAAGGCCCCTATCATAAATAACTCCAAGTGTCAATGGCTTCTGAGCAGGAACAACATTCATAACCCATACAGGATCAGACACTATAGCGGCTGCGAATCCTCCAAAGAATGCATTCATGTCCATGACATTGCGTATGTGTGTGCTCCCAAGCTTCACGCCAAGTGACTTTTTATAATATGACACTCTCCTAACCCACTTCTGACTATCTGCTTCAAACAAGCTTGCTCCATTGTTGATAACTGATGCCCTAGCAGAAGGTTTAGACAGCCTATCTGGCCACCTGGGAACGGAACCTATAGCTATCTCTTCCGACACGGAAACTTTACTGACACATTTATTCAACTTGAAGTACCTGCATCAAAACTCATATTTGACAAGTATACAACGGACTTTCTGGCACCCTCAAGCTGTAAATATAGTTCATAGGCACAAGAAAAAGAATTACCAAGCTTCATCTGGATCATCATTGGTGCTACACAGATCAAGGCCAAATCCATTTTGGTTAGGAAGACATGAAGCCTCAGCAGGTTTCTTCCAAATGGCAGTATTACCATCTACAGTGATCAACTTGTAACACAAAGCTCCTGCCATTGCTTGAAGTTCGTCCCATTCCTTCTCCTGATGCTTCCATCTCACAGGGGGGCCCGATATGATTAGATAGCCCCCAGGCCTAAGTAGACGGTCAGCTTCAATCAAGTAAGATCCATCTGCCAGTGTCTACAAGTAAGAGGCTGGTAGAAAAGTGTGTGTACATGTCCATGCAGCTTATGGAATGGAGAAGGAAATTACTTACTATAGGCAGTAAAAGGTATCAAACACCGGGAACAATGGACAAAATCAAAGGACTGTGCTGGAAAAGGAAGACGGCGTGTGCCCAACATCAAAAGAAATGCTGGAATTCCTCTCTCCAAGGCAAATTGTATTTGAGACTTATGTGAATCTCTTGGTGCAAACGAAAGTGTCATGATATTCTCCTTAAGCAAAAATCCACCAAAGCTGGCAACCTTCAGAGAGGAAAAGATCATTATGCCCGAATTTCCTTAAAAGTAAAACCGAGAGCCTTCCCAAGTTTAGATTAACATATTACCCCGCATCCCATATCAAGACCTGTCCTGACGACACCAGTTTTCAGTGGAACATACTGGCTAAGCTTTTCAATATATTGTTCAGCTCCGTCAGGGAACATAGTCCCGCCACCAGGAAAAATGAAGTATGAACCTTCATGCTTCATCCACCCTTGATGACCTTTTCTTTCAGCAATCTTACCATAAGGCATATTGTCATGCCAGATCTGAAAAGGAGAGCAATAACCATGAACAATAAATATCAATCGAACAGATGATTTTTTTTGGGGGAAACTGGAGGGGTTTGCATCCCTACAGAAATTTATTGAAATAAGGCATAAAAAAGTTTACAGAATTTAGAGCCAACATATGACAATTTAATCTGCATCCTAGGATAAACACATGAAACAAAAATACCCACTAATTGACAGATTTGAAATTACCTAAGTGATTATGTGCCCCCTGTGTAAGGTTATATTACCATCGCAATACCAAACGTTCTGATACCTAGGCTATCAGCTACACTAAGACCGAATGTCTGATTACTTGCCTTCCTATAAACTGTCACACAACTGAGAGCACGTACTTCACCTCCGACATCCTACCTTAAAAATAAACAAAAAATAATCCAGAACCCACAATTCATAAGTGCATGCCAGGAAGTCCATTTCTGACATGTATAGAATCAGAAAACCATGAGCGTTGACTACTGGCAGCTAGATGCAGAAGTCAATCATACACTAGCACGAAGCTACAACTACAAAACCAAGCCAGTCTAAGCTTGGCTGAACGAATCAGGCTCTACAATGCACAGATGCCTCAGATCAAACCAAGTTCTATGCTAGCATCCAACCCTCCAAAGAGTGACGCAATTAACAAGCGATAAGTTCTGAGTGTCAAAGGCCAATGCCGACAACACGCACCTTGTGGAGGCTCTCGGGCCAGGGCACGGGAACGCGGTAGCCTCGGGGCGGCGGCACTAGGCACGCGAGCGCCTCGCCACGAGCCGGGCAGTGGCGCTCGCGGTAGTAGTTCATCTCGCGGCTGAGGCGGGAGCTGCGGCGCGGGTCCTCGCAGGGGAGGAGGTCCACCTCCGAGGCGGCGCACGGCGGCACCGCGCCGCCGCTGCCGCCGGCGCGTATGGCGACGGAGGCGGCGGTTAGGACAGGGTCCCCGCGGCGCGGCGTGAAGACGAGCGCGAGGAAGACGACCACAGCGATGAGGAAGACCCCCCAGACGACGTCGAGGAAAGACCACTGCCATCCGCCGCCCGATAAGGCCCCCCGGCGGTGGGGCGGCAGGGAGCTGAGGAGCCCCATGGGAGTGGGAAACGGTGGCGAGTGTGCGAGCTCGATCGGATCAGGGGTTTGATTTCCGAGTTTTTTTTCCCCTTTGCGTGTTGGATATCGGTGCTTTTCGCGGGATGTCAGAGCGTGGACGAAAATTTCTGTTCCAGAGGGTGACTGAAAACTGGGATCCTGGTAATTCTACTCTTCATATCATCCATAAAATTGGACAATTGGTAATTAAACAACCACATCTCCACACAGATCTTTTCTTGATTTACTCTTTATAGTTAAAATTTTCGGCACGTTTGGTTAGGTCATGACTATTTTTCACAAAATGTAGCTTGTCATAGTGGTGACAAGAAATTATTAGTCATGAGCGTGAACGGGCTCATAATAAAAACGAGTGACCCAGGCCACTCAATTAAGCATGAGCTCTACAAACTATGGCATGACAGTATTAGCTGAAACAAAACAAGTTAATTTTGGCATCGAGTTTAAGCACTACCGTGCGTGCTTGATTAGCTGAACACCTCGATTGGTCGGACTCCAAATCGTTACTAATGGACTTTCTCGAGCCCGTAAAAATATAGGCCTTAGTTTGTTTTTTTAGCTAGAACAGTGTTTTTCTCTTATAACAAATCAGCGAACAGTAATTTCAGCGAAGCGAACGAGCTCATATATGACCCTTTGAAATACAGTAGTTTTACATGAATGATATGAGATTCTGTAAGAATTAGTTTATATTTAAAAAACAGAATGATAAAATTTCTCTTTGTTCCAAAGGTAGCTTATGTGGCACGAGAGAGTGGGAGCATGGAGCTTGATATGGCGTACACATGTTAGCAATCAACCACATGCACCGTCCACTATCTCGGATTTATTGATAACATTGTTGTTTTGTGGTCGCCGCTGGCGAAAAGGTTGCTTCCTCTTTTTTAGAGTTCTAGGACGAAGCTTTTGCATTTACCAAGACAAAACGTTATTACAACATCCAGATGGTGCATAAGAATAGCAGAGCAAACTCGATTTAGATATACTAATAGCCAAAGAAAAAGAACCACGGTCAAGCCTCACCCACAACTCACAACAGAGCCTTAGCTTAGCCAAATTAACCTATTTAGCCAAACTAATAGCTTATTCAAAGGATGAACGTTTTGACATTAACTCTTCAGCTTCGACCGACACTTAGTCCTTCCAATCTGTTGCATTCAAGAATAGGAAGGTTCTCTTTTGTTCTCTCGAATCAGCATGTCAATCTTGCTGGTCTTGTTGCAACTCCCTTCAGCTCGACAAGTTTGGAGTTTAAACGACAGGCCATGGTCTAGGTGGAACAAAGCACCAGCCAGCCGATCATTACCGCAACCTTCAAGACTAGGGACTTCAGATCCTTCCAAGTAGCCTCCTGAAAACACAAGCTAATCCTTAGCCTCATTTGGCACGTGGAGAAAATAATAGCAACTACAAATTTTGTATCACTTAGCCACATTTAGCCAACAGCCAAGAAACCAGCTGCACAAGGTCTATTAAAAATTATTGAAATTGTTTCCTAAAGTTGCTTTGCTTATACTCCTTCCGTCCCGCAATACATGACGTTACAGAAATAGACACGGAGATCAATATTGAAGGTACAAGAATAAAAGATCGATATGCCCCTGTATATACATCATGATCCTGCTGTGCTTTTTGGAAGACAGTCATAAATGTTCGATAAATCCTGTCGAGAAGCAACATTAGCACTTGCCACCGCATAGCAGCAGGTTTTTTTTAAAACAAAGCACCCTTCACATCAACTTTTCACATTCACACATGCACATGTTTTCTATCTGACCTTAGAACTCAGGCCTTGTTTTGCTCGCCTAAAGTTTACTCCCTGTCACATCGGATATTTAACACATGTATGAAGTATTAAATATAGATTAAAAATAATTAATTACACAGATTATAACTAATTTACGAGACGAATTTTTAAGCCTAATTAGTCCATGATTGGACAATGTAGTGCTACAGTAAGCACATGCTAATGACATATTAATTAGGCTTAATAAACTCGTCTCGCGGATTACTAACGGATTCTGTAATTTGTTTTTTTATTAGTATCAAACACCCCCATGCAAAGAAGAAAAAGCTATGAATCAAAACGGAGGGAGTATTTAGATGAATAATAGTACTGCGTTGGAAAACTCCACAGGCTAGGTCATATTTTCTGGCATGCGAAAACGACTATGCAGGCCTCTATTTTGATCAGGCCTATCCCTATAAAGGTTATTTGTCTTGCTGGAAACCTCAGCAGTCTCGTGTATCCACTAGATGGGCCTCTAGCCCATCTAAAGTCATTCCCCTTGTTAGGCTGCTACGGAGTAGCATTTCTTAAAGCAAAATCGTTATGGGCAGGCTGCCTGTTATGTTGAAGAAGAGACGATGGCTAAAAAATCATGGATTTCGGTATCCATTTTAAGCTAACCTCTTCAAATTGTTATACGTACACATTGCTAATTTATACCAGCACTGAATCAAGTTGATTAAAAAATATTGCAAAAAGGATAAATAAAATCTTTTCTTGCAAAAAAACGTGTTCTGAATGGAAATTGCCTGGACTTGACCCAGTAAAAGTAGGTCAACTACGGCTCCGCCGCGGGATAATATTCTGACGCCCGAGTTGACTAATGTGACTCGACATCTGACAAACTGCTAGTACCTCCACACTGTGTGTTGGTGTGTTGACTGCTAAGCCACGTTCTCTGACCGTACGTGGCCATGTTTAGATCACACCAAAATATAAAAAGTTTTTAAGATTTCTCGTCATATCACATGTGCCGGTACATGTATGGAGCACTAAATATAGGTAAAAAAATAACTAATTACACAGTTTGTCTGTAAATGCTAAGACGAATCTTTTGAGCCTAGTTAATCTATGATTGGACAAAGTTTATCAAATACAAACGAAAAGTGTTACGGTGCTTTTTAAAACCGCCCTTCATCAGGTGACTCACGTCTACAGTATCACACTGTCACTACTTGAGCATTAACAGACAACAAGTACAGCTGATCGTTGTGGATAATGCAGCACGCATGGTCCTGGCGTGAAAAAGGAACATGCCCCTCCTGCGCTCATGTCCTTGAAACATGCGCTCCTGCACTAATTTAATGGCGCCGTAATAAATTCAGCAAAATGCTTTTGCGCTCATCAGCACAACGGCACCAGCACGGTACCCTCCTACCCTGCTCGCCCCATGCATGGCCAGGGGCCACCATCACCATGTGACCATTAGAGATGGAAGTGGATCGGGTTCGGATCGAATACACACGGGTTTCGGGTCCTGCGGGTTCGGGTTTGAGGATGGTTTCTCATCCATGGTTTTCAGTTTCGGGTTTGGTATCGGATTCGGTTTCGGGTTTGGTTTTTCACCCATGGATATCCAATGGATATCCGAAATAAATTATTTAGAATTAAAACTCATGTTTTATAATATGCTAATAATAACTTGTTTACTTAGATTATTAAATCTATTCGAAATTGACTCATAAAAATATTTATTATTTATTGCCTCTTATTTATACATGTGAATATGTGTATATTTATCCGCGGGTTTCGGGTATCCATTCGGGTTTCGGGTATCCACGGGTTTGGTTTTGGTGATGGATTTTCACCCGAATCGGTTTTCGGTTCGAGTTCAAGTTTCGATTTCAGGTTTCGGTTTTTGGTGCATGGAGACTCCACCCGATCCGAACCCGACCCGTTGCCATCCTTAGTGACCATGGCCGGCCGCCGTTACAAGGACACGGTGTGAATCCGTGACGTGGTCGCGTGGACCTCTTGCTCCTCGGCTGCTCTGCCGCAGCCTTACATGCGCCACGTGAAGTGATGATGTGAACGAAATCGTTGAGGCACCGGCTGGTCGGCCATGCCCTTTTAAGTACGAGGAGTCAAGATGGCAACGGAGACCTGATACCCGATTCCCCGCAGGGAATTCCCCTATTAGGGGCCGGGTATGGGAGCACATCTATCCCCACGGGGAATTAAACGGAGCCAGATCTATCCCCGTCGGGTCTGGCGGGGCCGGGGACGGGGGTGCAGTCCTCGTACCTGCTCCTCGCGGAGCCCCGTTTAGCACTTCATCAAGATACATCTGATCGTCCAATCTAGCACATAACTCAATCCATACGTCCATTCCCTCTCACAATCATCTGACCATCCAATCTAGCACATAACTCAATCCATACGTCCATTCCCTCTCGCAATCCTAGATGAATCCCCAATTCCCACCCGACACCCGAGCGTCGCCACACTCCCTTCCCTTCGGCGTCTCCACGCCCGAGCGGCCGAGCCGAGCGAGCTCGCCCCTTCCGTCTCCGCAGTCTGCAACCGAGCAGCCCGCCCCTTCCGCCACCCACACCCCTTCCGTCTCCGGTCTCGACCCCCACCCCGACAGCCAGCACGCGGACGCGCTACCATCTGCTTGACGTCCGACCTCCGACGCCCCCTTCATGTTCCTCGGCGGATCCACCAGCTCGGCAGCAGGTCAGACAGTCGGCAGCGCGCGGCCTTCGTGGCTCCGCTCGTCCGACGCCCCGATGACCCCTCCTCTGTCTCCTACCCAAGAAGGGCAAGAAGATGTCGGGAGCTCGGGAGCAGGACCACGCCCAAGAAGGCAAGAAGATGCCGGGAGCAGGACCACGCCCGCCGCCGGATGCAACATGAACGCGGCCATTGCCAGATGCTCAGCGGATCTGCATCGTCGCCCTTCAGATTTGCTTATTTCTTATTTGATTTCTTTTGAAATTCTTTGTTTCTGGATCCATTCATGAGTCTTATTTGATTTCTTTTCGCTGTGGAGGGCGTTGCATGCTTCGGCTTCCTCGGGGACGGGGATCCCCGTCGGGTATGAATCCCCGTGCGGGGGCGGGGGCGGGGAGGAAACCTCCCCCGCGACGTTTGATGGGGGCGGGGACGGCGATTTCTCTCCCTCGCGGGGACGGGAATGGCGAGGCGTTCCCCGACGGGGAATTCCCCATTGCCATCTTTAACGAGGAGCATGGAACACCTACCCCGCCCGCTGCCGGGTCGCCGGCCGGCCGGCTCGTGTAGATAGAAAAAAAAAAAGAAAAGTCACGCCGTGCGTCACGTTTGCCACGTCTACTGTTTTATTTTCAATTGCCGGAAGACGAGAAAGCTCGGACGTGTTGAAGCACCGGCGGCACAGTGATACGGTGCTCCTCCTACACAGTGCGCGTAGCGCTACGAGCCTTCGTTCTTCAAGGCCATCAAAGTTCCACAGTTCGCTCGACCGAACGCACAGTCGCATTGATATTTGACCGAGAGCGTGTTGTTGTCTGACTACCCCACGCTGGACTTGTTGTGATGATTGACGAATCATAGCTGCCTCTCGCGGTCTCGCCGTTTGGACTACTCGACATATTGTACTGAGTACTACTGTACTGGCTAGTACTCCATACTAGGCCCTGTTTAGTTGGCAAAATTTTTGGCAAAATACAACTGTAACATTTTCGTTGTTATTTGATAATTAGTGTCCAATCATAGTCTAATTAGGCTTAAAAGATTCGTCTCGTCCATTTCGTCTAAACTATGTAATTAGTTTTATTTTTTATCTATATTTAATATTTCATGCATGCGTCCAAAGATTCGATGTGACGGAGAATCTACTGTTCTTTTGCAAAATTTTCTAAATCTAAACTGGGCCTACTACGCAATGCGTTGGGCCCTTGTTTAGTTCCCCCAATTCTCCCCAAATTTTATTATGCAAAAAAAAGATTCTTTGTCACATCAAAATATCGGCAAATGCATGGAGTACTAAATGTTGATGAAATCAAAAACTAATTACACAGTTTTGTTGTACTTTGCGAGATGAACATTTTAAGCCTAGTTAGTCAAAATTTGAATAATTTTTACCAAATACAAACGAAATGCTACAGAAATTCTGATACAGTATTTTTCTCTCCGATTCACCGAACTAAACGAGGCCTGCTAGTTGCTCCCGGCAGATCTCAAACGAGGCCTGCATGTTTAGATTGCAAATTTTTCTAACCTGATGAATAGTACCACTTTCGTCTTATTTGACAAATATTGTCCAATCGTGGACCAACTAGGCTCAAAAGATTCATCTCGTGATTTCCAACTAAACTATGTAATTAGTTATTTTTTTTACCTACATTTAATACTCCATGCAAGCAGTTAAAAATTGATGTGATGGAGAGAGAGTGAAAAAATTCTAACTTTTTGTTGTATCTAAACAAGGCCAGCTGCGGAGTGCGGAATCTTGTTTGCACCCACGCCATGAGGGAATATCTTCTTGTTTTCACCTCTCTCTCGATCCGTCGCTCCGTCCCATCGAGATTATATTCTCCGCACAGGACAACCTGGGATCTGTACACGAACCCTCACAGAGCATCGGTCCGTGCCGGTGAATTAACAAGGAGTAGATGAGGCTTTTAAAGGTACCGTCACGTCACGTTGCGTCCTACGCTAACGCTAGTGCTAGTCCGTGAAAAACAAACGCAACTCTAGGGAAAACATTTTAGCGTAACCATCTAACATACGATAGATTATTGAGAAATTTTAACTGCTGCTCTAAGTATTTAGGATAGACGAATGCACATGTATCGAGTATCATGAATCTACAAGAGATTTATACGATATTTCATGACAATTGTCCCAACATTTTTTCCCCAATTCAACTACCTCTGTGCTAATAAAATGATACAATTGTATAACAGCAAAATTGACTCAGTTAAATTATCTTAAATTTCACTAAAATTATATAAAACATTTAAAACCTATCATGCTAAATAAGTATCAGTAGATGTGTTTAAAAAAATTCATGATATTATACACCTATTTGTTGTCTTAAATGTTGATATTATTTCTTAAAACATTTTGTCAAACTTAATTTAGTTTGACTTGGCAAAGGATAATATCGGTGTTCGGACCCGAGGGGGTCCTAAACCAACGAGTAAATGCTGCGTGTCTCTTTCCTGGATGGTGATGCAAGGAGAACACACGGGGGTTTATCCTGGTTCGGGCAAAAGAAGGCCCTACGTCCAGCGGGGGGGGGAGAAGTTTGTATTTCCTTGCACCGAAGTGCTCGTGTAGGGGTTACAAGCATGCGAGAGAGGGCGTCGAGCCCAAGTCTCAAAGAGAGGAAAAAGAGGACAAGGGTGATTGCTTGAGATATCGATCTCTATCTTGCGTCTTGCATGTTGTCTCTTGTATTTCTTCGTTGTCCGTCCCCCTTGTAGAACCCTGGCCTGCCCTTTTATAGGGCGAGAGGAGGCCAAGACGACGGAGAGCCTTGAGGTGATGTTTTGTCGATTCCTGTTGAGCTGACCGTAGCGACGTGCTCTGGGAATAGCCGGCCATCCCTGGACACCATGGCGTCGTGGGAGACGAGACGGCGAAATGACTCGGAGCGCCGTGCCACACCGTCCTTCCCTTGCCGTTGAACTGTGCCGAGCGTCGAGGTTGGGTCGAGGCCGGGTCGAGGCCGGATGGATAAGGCCGAATCTCTGAGATTGCGGAGAACGGGCCTTGTCTTATCCTCCCTCGAGGGTGATCGATGGTAAACAGTGCGCGGTAAGGTGGGTACAGTGACGGTTTTCACCTCCCATCACGGGATGGGCGGTAAAACAGTGAGATCTGACACGAGCATTGTTCCCACGTCGATCCTGGTCGCGGCCATGCCGGTAGGTGGTAGTAGGTAACCGCATTAAATGCTATGGCTTTTGTCCTGGGGTAGGTAAAGAGAAGGAGCCGAGGCGCTCGACCCGGGCTTACGCGAGTCGGAGTTTTTCCCAGTGGACGGACGAGCCTCGCGCGGGTCGGAGCGCCGTCGAGGTATCTTGCTGTACGGGATAGGGCGCGGTCGAGGCGCCCCGTCGAGCGGGCCTCGTACGAGTCGGAGCCGGAGCGCGGTCGAGGCGCCCCGTCGAGCGGGCCTCGTACGGGGCGGACTGGATACGCGGTCGAGGCGGGCTGCCTTTTATTGCGGTTTCAGTCGTTTTAGTTTTTTATTAGCGATGGATGTGGGTACCCCCGTACTGTTGGTACCGACAGTAGCCCCCGAGCCTTTGGGTGAGTGTGTGATCACTCTCCCAGAGGTTTGTTTGAACTGGAGTCGTAGCGTCGTGATTTTTTCCGGTGGGAGCACGCGAGCGCACCCGCCGGGTGTAGCCCCTAAGGCCTCGGTGGAGTGTTGAGACTCCTCCAAGGTCTTGTATTCGTTTTATCGGGGAATGATTCGTTGCGGTCAAGCCCCCGAGCCTCGCGCGCATGAGGTCGATCAGAGTCTCGGTCGTCTTTTTACTGTGCGACCCTCACGCTCCTCCTTCAGGAAGGAGGAGGAGGGGTGGGGAACGCCGTACTACCCCTGTTTGGGCGAGTTCCGACGATCTCCGGCGAGCTGCTAGCAGGGGAATTCGAGTGAGAGCCTGTGCCCCAGACGTTAGGGGTCGGCTAGTGGCCCGAAGGCGCTCTCAAAGATGCTAAGAAGTGGTCGTGTGGATCTCGATTCCCTGCGACAGGATTCGAGGGATCGGTGCCTCCCCCGAGGGGATTCCTACATCGACCTCCTCCTTTGGCCTCGAATACGTCCTGGGGTGCCTCAAGAGCGTGGCTCGAGCACTGGCCATGTACGGGCGCACCCTTGGTCGTCCCTAACTCTGTTACTCAAGGGCAGCTGTCGAACCCTGGTCGAGGGCCAGCTTTCGATCCCTCAAGGTTTAGGTTTCTGCGGTCGAGCCCCTGAGCCTCGCGCGCGTGAGGTCGATCAGAGTCCGGACCGTCTTTTACTGTTCATCCCTCACGCTCCTTTTCCGAAAAAAGGAGGAGGGGTGGAGAACGTCGTACTACCCTCGTTTGGGCGAGTTCCGATGACCTCCGGTGAGCTGCTAACGGGGGAATTCGAGTGAGAGCCCGTGCCCCAGTCGTTAGGGGTCAGCTAGTGGTCCGGAGGCGCTCTCAAAGATGCCAAGAAGTGGTCGTGTGGATCTCGATTCCCTGCGACAGGATTCGAGGGCTCGGTGCCTCCCCCGAGGGGATTCCTACGTCGACCTCCTCCTTTGGCCTCGAATACGTCCTGGGGTGCCTCGAGAGCGTGGCTCGAGCCCTGGCCATGTACGGGCGCACCCTTGGTCATCCCTAACTCTGTTTCTCGAGGGCAGCTGTTGAACCCTGGTCGAGGGCCAGCTTCCGCTCCCTCGAGGCTCATACCGGGCTCGGGGCCCGTTTCCCAGGTATTCGGGAATATCCGTCCGCGGATCCCTCCCCTGCCCGTTAGCCGGGCGCGTCTTTTTAGGAGGGGAGGCGAGATCGGCGCGGTAGTTGGTGACGTGGCGTACGGTTATGATGTGGGGGACGGCCACGTGCCCAACTCCTGCGAGATGTAAGCAAACGGTTAGGTGGGCGCATTTAATGCGGGAAACTGTTCCTACCTTTTCGCGCGGCCGTTGGGCTTCCGCCTGGGCATATAAAATCAAGGCCTAGGGGTCTGCGTTCCCCACCGGTCCCTTGCGCTCCTGCAATCTTCTGCCTCAGACAACCCTTGCCTTATTGCGCTCTCCGCCCGCGTCGCTGCCGCCACCGCATCCTCTCCGTCCACCCCCCTTCCGACAGCACCGATGGCAGGAAAGAGCCAGATCCTCCCCGCCGACGACTGGGCCGCCTCCTCGGTGATGGAGAGGAGGTTGGAAGAGTTGGTCGAGGACGGGCTGCTGTGGCCAAGGATGAGCCAGTCGCAGCCGGAGTGGATCGCGCTGCCTCCTGCCCACCGGGAGCAGGCGCCCCCTGAAGGGTACGTGGTGAGCTTCGTCTGCTTCCACGAGCGGGGGTTTGGCGTGCCGGCGTCCATCTTCATGCGCGCGCTCCTCCACTACTACCAGGTGGAGCTTCACCACCTTGCCCCCAATGCCGTCGCGCAGGCCACCATCTTCGCGGCAGTCTGCGAGGGCTGCCTTGGGGTGGAGACGCAGTGGAACCTGTGGCTTCACCTTTTCAAGGCCGAGCTCTTCGCCAAGAAGGCGGGGGAGAAGGGTGTCCTGTGCGCGGCTCGAGTAGGGAGCTGCGTCCTGCAGGTGAGGTCGAGCCGGGCGGATCTGTACATCTCGGCTCGCCTCATCTCTTCGAACAGCGGGTGGCACGAGGGTTGGTTCTACCTCCGCAACGATGAAAATCAGTTGCTGAGGTACACCGGCCGCGTGCTGACCGCTCGAGAGGATCGCTGGACGTACGGAGTGCCGGAAGCCGAGAAGCCGCGCCTGGACCCGCTGCTGGCGGCGCTGTAGCAGCTTCGCCTTCGGGGCTTGACGGCTGCGGCGGTGGCCGCGGCCTTCCATCGCCGCAGAGTGATGCCGCTGTGCCGGCGTCGTCTCTGCCTCGACCAGATGACTCCGGAGGCATCTCTGGAGGGGACCCGGATGTCCCACGGATCCCTTGCCCTCGAGGAGGTCCTCCGGCGAGCGCGTCAGATGGTTGGGAACTTCAAGGTGGAGGAGGCCAACCGGGTCCCTATGAGACCTACCGAAGGGTTCGAGCCCGTGGTATGTATCTTAGGGCTAGTATGTTTGCTAATTTCGTTTATTTTTGGATTTCGCTGATTTGGTCGAGGCCGACGCGTAGGATTTGTCGGCGCTGCGGGAAACACGTCCGCCAGTCCTAGAGGACCGGCCCGCCCAGGAGGCTCGACGCCAGCATGCCTCCAAGAAGAAGCAAACCAAGGAGACGGCCAAGAAGCGGGCAATCCGCAAGGCCAAAGAGGCGGAGGCGTTGAAGAAGCTCCAGCGCCAGCAGACCGTCGACGGGGTCCCCCTGGCGCCGTCGCCTTCCGAGACGATCTCGTGGGAGGACGACGACAGCAGCAGCGAAGACGACGACGCCCTGTCGCGGTATGAGACCGCGACCGGACTAGGGGACCTTCCCGACATTTGCCCCCTGCTGGAGCCCATCAGGGGGGCGTCCTCCTCGGTCGTCGTGATCGAGGCGTCCGAGGAGGAGGAGGAGACGGAGAAGGAGACGGGCCCCTCGACGGGAGGGGCCGTTTTACCCCGGACCCAGCAAGAGGGGTCAATGGGGACGCCCGCACCAGCCCAGGCCCCGCAAGCTCGGGCAGGGGCTGGGACGGCGGTACCGGCGTCGTCATTGGCGGCGGTGTCGACAGGCGCGAGAACCCGAGGCCAGCTAGCCTCGGAGGCACAGAAGGCGCAGGGCGGTGCGTCGGTCAGGGCCCCAAGGAGTGCCCGCCCTGCTGGTGGGGCCGCTGCGAGGCCACAATCGGCCGCCCCGAGAGGCACAGATCGCACGGGGTCAAGGCCCTTGGTGCTGATTTCCGGGTAAGCGTTTCTGCTTGGTTGTTCTGCCCTTCTCTGGATCCATTGGCTGACATTTCTTCTCACTTTGTAGGTTAAAGCGGAAGACGGAGCCGATGGGGCCTACCCCCGTGAAGTCGCTGCGGGCCAGCGCCGTTGTCCTTAACCGGACGGCGGAGCGGGATGCGGCCTGGGTCCGACAGGTCGAGGCCGCGAAGGGGCGCCTACGACAACGGCAGGGGGCAGCGGATGCCACGGTGGTTGCTGGCCCTGATCCTATCGTGGAGGGGTCCGAACCGGCGGAGATGGTGGCGCCTGGTGTGGTCAAGGCGGGGCCCAGGTCATCGGCGACGGCCGAGGCTGCCGTCGAGGTCGTGACGGGCGAGGCACCCGTCCGCGACGCGGAGCGGGCGGGTGCTGACGTGACCATGGAGTAGGTCGCATCGGCGTCGGGGCAGGAGGCGGCCCTGTCGAGGGGGTCGCGGCCGCAGCAAGACCCGTCGGTGGAGCCAGCGGGTACAGTGGAGGATGGGGCGGTCGAGCCCCTGACCGGAGCACCAGAAGAAGAGGCGCCGGCTCTGGGGGCGCCAACGGTCGAGGCGCCGGTACCGGAGCTGTCGTCGGTCGAGGCGCCGGCTCTGGAGGCGCCGGTGGTTGAGGGGCCAGTTCCCTTAGGAGGGCGGGCACCCATGACCGTGGACCTTACCCTCGACGACACCCCCCTGGACAAAGGGAAACAAGTGATGGGGGTCGAGGGGGGCGAGGCCGCGGATCAGGTCGGTGCCTCGATGGCCGTTGGAGAGGCGGGAACTGCGGGCGAGGCCGGCCCTTCCGCGGGACCGGGAGACGCCCCGGCCGGGTCGTCATCGTCATGGCCCGACATCGCCGCGCTGGCGATAGCGCGGGCAGAGACGGAGATACCGAGGTGGGGGGGCGTCCCTCCAGTTTAGGGACGCCGCGAACCCCGACGTCGAGCCCATCTTCGTCCTGAACGACAAAGACGAAGTGCACCGATGGGAGTACCTCGAGGGCATCCGCCAGCACCTTGATCGGTTGCCCCGAGTGGCGTCCAAGGCCGTGTCGTGGAGTATGCGGGATGTCACCAGGGTATGATCGACCCGTCGTCTTTCTCCGTGGTTTTCTTGGTGTCTTTTTCCCTCGGCTTTTTAACCTTTTCGGTTTTTTCGGATTGCGTTCAGGAGCTGAAGGAGTACTCCCGCCGCAAGTCACTCTTCATCTGGGATAAGAGTGGCGTGTGGGCCGCGCTGTCTCAGCAATGGGTCCTGGTCGAGGAGGCCTAGAAACGGCTTTCCGATAGGAACGCCGAAATGGCTGAGCTGCGCGTCGCGTACGCGGTGGTGAAGGAGGCGATGCAGGCTTGGGCGGCCGAAGCCGTGATGCGCACTGACATGGACAAGGCTCGGGAGGAGGCTGCCCAGACCCGCAGGGATCTCGAGCCCCTGTCGGGACAGGTGAAGGAGCTCGAGGAGGATGTCTTCCGGGTTAGCCGTCAGCGCGACGCCCTCAACGTCGAGGTCGAGCAGGCCACCGCTCGTTCTGATGCTCTGAAGGACAAGGTCACGACGCTGAAGGGAGCCGTCTAAGAGAAGGACGCAGCTCTCGAGTCTGCTCGGCAAGAGATCGAGGCGCTAAAGGCGACCATCAGTGACAAGGACAGCACCCTCCTAGGGCTCGAGCGGACGTGCGGGGGGCTTGGCAACGAGGTCGTGGGCCTGTAGACCCATATCGAGGGTAAGTGTGATTGTTACGGCCACGACGTTGAGGGCCTCGTGTTGGGTATTAATTTGTTTATCGTGTTTCAGAGCTGGAGAGGGAGAATCGAGAGGCCCAATCTTCTGCCAACTCCTTCCAGAGCCTCCTCGAAGCCGAGATCCGGAGGACCCAGCTGCTCCAGGGTGCGATCACCACCGTGTGTGATGGCCTGAGGGTCGAGCCCAATGCCGACACCGGGGAAGATGTTTCGGGGAACTCCTTTGTCTGTCGGATGGTGGCGCTGGGCCGCCTTGCCCGGGAGAAGATACGGGACGGCCTCCATCACGACGTAAAGAGGGCGCTGGTCGTTGTCCGTTCAGGGTTTGTGTTCGACATGAAGCTCGTCACTGAGGGCTTCATCACAGACCCGGATCGGACGGACGAGGAGAACGAGGATGCCTGCCTGGAGCTGATTGAAGCCGCGGAAGAGCCTGGAAGCCGTCTAGCCTCGCTTTTTGAAGCTGAGGTGGTTCTGCCTACTGACGATGAGGGCCTGTGAGCCAAATCTGGGCATGAAGGCCCATGTAATAAGTTAGTATTTTGAATTTTGGTCGTGGTGGCCTCGAAGGCCCTAAGAACTCGAAACATAAACCGGTTCGTGGTTAATTTAGTTTTATTCGAGCTTTTCTTCCCTTTATCGCTTGGATCGTGTTCTCGCATGATTTACTTAGCACGCAGTTGCATCCTTTGGCGTAAGGGAGCGAGTGGAGGTACCGTAGCCTCGGGGGCGTAAGTGATCTCATGGCTCAACTGCCCTCGAGCTTCATGGTGATGTAGCGGCCTTGTAAATCGTGTGAGAGCCTGATCTAAGCGACAGGGGGTATGTTCGTTTTCAAAGTTAGGAACCATTATTTAGATCTCCCTAGCATGAAGTCGCACCTCTAAAAGGTGTGAGGGGTAAGTGGAGGTACCGTAGCCTCGGAGGCGTAGGTGATACTCCTGACTCGAGAGCCCTTTCGAACCTTAGGGTGCTCTTGCAGCGAAGTCGATCTAAGAAGCGGTTCTTAAATTTTAAAAAGAGCATAAGTTTTTTCGGGGACTGGGGGGTTCCCCCCTTGTAGCCCCCGAGGGAGGGTCGATTCTGGGAGTGCAGAGTCGATCCTTCCTCATTGTGAAATGAAAGTTTGAACATCGCTGTATTCTTTATTGACGAAAAAGAAAATACAGAGCCTCAAGGCTTTTTAAGAAAAGAAGTGACGTAGCTGTTCAATGTTCCAAGCGTTGGTGAGGATTTCGCCCTTCTCATTGGATAGCTTGTAGGTTCCCGGCTTTAGTACTTCTGCGATGATGTACGACCCTTCCCATGGTGGTGTGAGCTTGTGCCGTCCCTTGGTGTTCTGGTTCTGCCGTAGCACCAAATCGTCGACGTTGAGGTCACGCTTGCGGACGTGTCTGTCGTGGTAGCGTCGGAGACCCTGCTGGTACCTGACAGAATGCAACAGAGCCACATCTCGGGCTTCCTCGAGCTGGTCGAGGGCGTCCTGTCTTGTGGCGTCGTTATTTCTTTCATTGTAGGCCTTCAACCTTGGAGATCCGTATTCTATATTAGTTGGGAGCATAGCCTCAGACCCGTAGACTAAGAGGAACAGAGTGAACCCCGTGGCTCGACTCGGCGTTGTTCTTAGGCTCCACAGGACCGAGGGTAGCTCGGCAGCCCATCTTTTGCCATGTTTACTCCTCGGCTGAGGTAGTCGAGGTACGGGACGCGCCAGTCAGGCTCGAGGTCAGATGGTGGGGTCAAGTCTTCCACCTGCATGGCTTCAGCCCCGCTCGATGGGGGCTTCTGCCTCAGGTGGAGGGTCGAGTGACGTCCCGTCAACCCCTCCGTCTGGCCCGAGGTCGACGGATGGCTGCTGAAGGTCTTTTGCGAAAACGTCTGGTGGAACCGTAGCTCGACTGGACGTGATTTTTGCCAGTTCATCGGCGTAGCATGGGCGCCGTTTAGGCCTGGCATCTTGAGCTTGAGGTAGGTGTAGTTTGGGATTGCCATGAACCTGGCGTAGCATGGGCGCCCTAGGATAGCGTGGTACGTTCCACGGAATCCGACCACTTCGAAAGTGAGAGTCTCCTTTTTGAAGTTGGCCGGTGTGCCAAAACAAACAGGCAGATCGACCCGTCCGAGGGGTTCAGCCCGTTTCCCTGGTACGACTCCGTGGAAGGCCCCGACGCTAGGTTGGAGGCGCGCTCTCTCGACCCCTAGAAGGTCGAGGGTCTGGGAGTAGATGATGTTGAGGCTGCTTCCGCCGTTCATGAGCACCTTGGTGAGGCGTGTGTTGGCGATGACAGGGTCAACAACGAGCGGATAGGCTCCCGGGTTGGGGACATAGTCTGGGAGGTCGTCACGGTTGAAAGTGATGGCCACCGTAGACCAATCAAGGAAGCGGGGGACTGCCGTTTGTACGGAGAAAACCTCACGCCATTCTCGCTTGCGCTGGCGCGCCGAGAGGCGGGTCGAGGGCCCTCCGTAGATCATGAAGCAGTCGTGGATCTCGAGGAATCCCCCGTCCTTGTCGTCACTCTTAGGGTCCTCCTTCTTGTCGTCCTTCTTGACGCCGGCACCCCCAAAGTACCTACGAAGCATATGATAGTCTTCGAGGTTATGGTTAGTGGGTCCCTTGTGGTAGGGACACGGCTCTTTGAGCATTTTGTCGAAGATGCCCCCGCCGGGGGGGCCTCGAGGCTTCTTGTGCTCGGTAGCAGCGACGAGCTCGTCGGCCGAGGCCTCGAGCTTGCCCTGCTGGCCTTTCTTCTTCTTGCGGTTGTTTCTCTTGGAGCCCCGGGTGGAGCTCGCGGGATCGTCGACCTTCTGCTTCCCCCTTTCCGGGTTGCCACCAAAGATTGCACCAACCACCTCCTCGCCGGCGGCGAAGTTGGTGACAATGTCCATCAACCCGTTGGCAGTGAGTGGAGTGTTACGGCCCAGTTCTTGGACCAACTCCTTACAGGTGGTGCTGGAGAGGAAGGCCATAATTACGTCGGAGTCGGTGACGTTGGGGAGCTCGGTACGCTGCCGGGAGAAGCGCCGGATGTAATCCCAGAGGGATTCACCTGGTTTCTGCTTGCAGCTCCGGAGGTCCTACTAGTTGCCGAGGCGCATGTAGGTCCCCTTGAAATTTCCCTCAAACACCCTTACGAGATCGTCCCAGTCGTGGATCTGTCGAGGTGGGAGATCCTCGAGCCAGGCTCGGGCGGTGTCGAAGAGGAACAGGGGGAGTTGTCGAATGATGACCTGGTCATCGGTGGCCCCGCCCAGCTGACACGCCAAGCGGAAATCGGCGAGCCAAAGTTCGGGTTTAGTTTCGCTGCTGTACTTGGTGAGAGTCGTGGGGGGACGAAACCGAGCCGGGAGCACCGTCTCACGGATAGCCTTACTGAAGACCCGAGGACCCGGGGGCTCGGGTGAAGGGCTACGATCTTCCGAACTGTCACAGTGTCCGCCCCTGTGGACATGGTAGCCTCGAGGCACGCCGTCACCGTGCTTGCGCGTGCGGCGCTCGACGATGTTGCCACAGGTGTCTCGAGGCTCGTGGTCGTTGGTGGTGGGCTCAGGGGCCGGAGCTACCCGGTTTCGCCGGGCAGGCTCGGGGTGAACCGAGGCTTCTCTCTCCTGTCGGGAGGGCTCGATGATCCGCTCCAAGGCTGCCTCGCGTCGCCTCGAGGCAGAGCTCTCGGCCTGCTGCATGGCGACGGTCTCGAGGAGTTCTCAGATTTCATCTCGAGCCCGACGGGCGTCGGGGTTTGATGGCTCGGGCATGTTGCGGAGGAGCATGGCGGCGGCGACGACGTTCTGGCTGGCTCGAGCGAAAACCGGGGGGTCGACCACCCGGTCCTCGTTGATGCGACGGTTGACGTCGTGAGCTCTCTCGCGAGCTCTCCCACCAAGTGCGCGTTCCGCACGCTCACGCTCGAGGGTTTGTTGGAGTAGATCCAGGTTTTCCCGTTCCTCGTCAAGCCTGTCCTGCAACTGACGAATCTGCTCGAGCTGCGTTCCTTGATCCGCAAGAAACTGAGGGTCGTCTCGCTCAGCAGGAAGCTCGACATAAGGTGGCATGTGCCTTCCTTCGACGGGCTCTTCGTCCTCTGATTCCGAAGTGCTTTCAACTTCGATGTTGAAGCATTCACGGGTCGGATCATAGGTGTCGTCAGCCGAGCTGGAGTCAGGAGCGCCAAAGTAGTAGTATGACGGGGGAATGTGTGGCCGTTGCAAATCGTCACTGGGGTTGCGATGTTGAGAAGCAGTCACATGGGGCTCTGTTTCTGGTGTCTCCGTAGAGTCCCGATAATCGGAAGCCGGTGTGGATGCAACGAGGTCCAGAGTGGAGCGTAGATGGTGCCCGGGGAGTTCCTCATAAGTACTCATGCGAGTGATCACGGAAGATGCGTATACCCGGGCAGCCGAGTCTAGCCCAAACGGGAATGGTGATGGAGATGTTGCTGCCCGGGCCGGAATGGATGCTCCGGACAGTGGTGTCTCACCGGATGGGGGAGCGGCGGGATTCTCCGTCGGCATGTTACCCTCAGTCAAGCTCGTCCTACCCAAACCTTCCACAAGGAGATCTGGGCCGGCGCCAGGCTAGGGGGTGCCGGACCGGGGGATCCCATCACCCTCCACGAGGTGAAGACGGTGGATGTCCAACGGTTGGGTGCCTGGGTGGAAGTAGGACCATATCATAGCCATAGCCAAGCGACATGAACTCCAAACTTCCGAACCAGATCACCGTGGCCAACAGAATAGGGCATTCGGGGTCAGCCATCCAGGAAAAAAGGCGAGAAAGCGACGTTGGCACGCAGCGATCCCCTACCTGGCGCGCCAACTGTCGGTGTTCGGACCCGAGGGGGTCCTAAACCAACGAGTAAATGCTGCGTGTCTCTTTTCTGGATGGTGATGCAAGGAGAACACACGGGGGTTTATCCTGGTTCGGGCAAAAGAAGGCCCTACGTCCAGCGGGGGGGAGAAGTTTGTATTTCCTTGCACCGAAGTGCTCGTGTAGGGGTTACAAGCATGCGAGAGAGGGCGTCGAGCCCAAGTCTTAAAGAGAGGAAAAGAGGACAAGGGTGATTGCTTGAGATATCGATCTCTATCTTGCGTCTTGCATGTTGTCTCTTGTATTTCTTCGTTGTCCGTCCCCCTTGTAGAACCCTGGCCTGCCCTTTTATAGGGCGAGAGGAGGCCAAGACGACGGGGAGCCTTGAGGTGATGTTTTGTCGATTCCTGTTGAACTGACCGTAGCGACGTGCTCTGGGAATGGCCGGCCATCCCTGGACACCATGGCGTCGTGGGAGACGAGACGACGAAATGACCCGGAGCGCCGTGCCACACCGTCCTTCCCTTGCCGTTGAACTGTGCCGAGCGTCGAGGTTGGGTCGAGGCTGGGTCGAGACCGGATGGATAAGGCCGAATCCCCGAGATTGCGGAGAACGGGCCTTGTCTTATCCTCCCTCGAGGGTGATCGATGGTAAACAGTGCGCGGTAAGGTGGGTACAGTGACGGTTTTCACCTCCCATCACGGGATGGGCGGTAAAACAGTGAGATCTGACACGGGCATTGTTCCCACGTCGATCCTGGTCGCAGCCATGCCGGTAGGTGGCAGTAGGTAACCGCATTAAATGCTATGGCTTTTGTCTTGGGGTAGGTAAAGAGAAGGAGCCGAGACGCTCGACCCGGGCTTACGCGAGTCGGAGTTTTTCCCAGTGGACGGACGAGCCTCGCGCGGGTCGGAGCGCCGTCGAGGTACCTTGCTGTACGGGATGGGGCGCGGTCGAGGCGGCCCGTCGAGCGGGCCTCGTACGAGTCGGAGCCGGAGCGCGGTCGATGCGCCCCGTCGAGCGGGCCTCGTACGGGGCGGACTGGATATGCGGTCGAGGCGGGCTGTCTTTTATTACGGTTTCAGTCGTTTTAGTTTTTTTATTAGCGATGGATGTGGGTACCCCCGTACTGTTGGTACCGACAGATAAATTGTACCTTTTTTTGGAACGGAGGTAGTATATTTGAACAAAGTTGTATATTTTTTTAAAAAATAGTTAATTCTGAACAAAATAATATTTGTATTTATATTGTAAATAAATTTATTATAAAAATATATTTTATATTTTGAAGGATTTTTCATAATTATAATATTATAATGTTAGGATTTGTAAAAAAAAGATTTATAGCCAACCTAAAATATTGTGAGAAGTACTGTTCTAGTGCAATCGCTAATGAAACTCACGCGTAGCGCGGTAGGTGCATGTCAGTATTAGTGCTACGAATTAGGGGTGGCATGGCGCGCAGGCGTAGCTACCTCTCGCTCGCACGACGCGTCGATGTGCCGCGCGGTCGCGGAGCGGGACAGGCACCCGGGCAGGAAAGTAGAGCGGCCAGACGGTTGTAGCGCGCTTTCGCGGCCGGGTGCATGCACCAGCTAACGCCGTGGTCGGTCCGCCGGCAGTGCGTACCTTGGCCTCTCCCAAACCGTGGCCTGTACGCTCGTACAGTCGTACGTCCTCCGGTGGTAGCGATCCATGACGCTGCGGGCCAGGGGTCTCACGGGCTCCGACTCCTGTGGAGTGTGGAGCGACGAGCGTCGGTGATAACACTCGTACTTGCGCCCAGACGCCCGGTTGAACTCGAATCCTCTGGGGTCTGGGCGAATGAAAGCCTCACCATCGAGCCAGCCAGCCAGCCAGGTTCGTTCGTGCCGTGGGACTGTGCGAGCTTATCTGTGGTGTGCATGTGCATCTGGACGTAGTTGTCCACAGTACCAGCGGCTGCGGCAGAAACAGGGTAAAGGCTGACTTGCTGAATGCTGAGCGGCCAAGGTGAGCAACTACCACGTGTGGTGTGCATGACCCACCCGTGCCGACGCTAATTACAAAAGTTGAGTTCTCCTATAGTACTATTTCTTTAAAAGAACTAAGAAAAAGTCTAAATTACTCACCTCAAATTTGGCATATGTCCATATTACCGCTAAACTTACATTTGGTTCAATTTACTCCCTCCAACTATTTCAGTTGGTCTAGTTTACCACTTAACATGATTTGTAATTTTTGTTTTTCACGTATTAGTTGAGTCTTAGTATCAACTTTTGTGTAGAGAACATCATAAGTTATGTTAGAAAAATATATTAACCTTTTGCCACTATTTAAATAGCTTAGGAAATTTAATAATAAATTAACACTAGAGATACAATAAGAACGTATAAAACATAATGATGAAAAATTCATAGTGCATTTTTTAACATAAAATACAATGTCCTCTGTCACCTCACAAAATTTAAAACTAAAATATAATTTGTACAGGGAGTAAATTGAATCAAATGTTACTGTAGGCCACACTTGAAGGGATTAAAATGGACTTTTTTTCAAAGAAGTAAACAAAATTAATGAATGACAGACATGAAACGGAGAGCACAGACAACCAGAGGGCAGACCCAAAGGCACGGCCCCGGGCGGCCGGCCGGGCCCCCAACTCCTGTCCTGTGCGTGCGAAACAGACTGACAGACACATGGAACGAGGTGCACGACGCGCAGGTATGGAAAGAGAGAGTAGTGTCTCAGAGGCAGCCAGTCCTTGGCGCTTGCGCACCCTCGCCAAACACAGCATTTCGCGCCTTTTTTTACGGCTCCACCCCTCTGCAACCACATGCTGCCCCGGGGCCGGGCCTCCCAAGCCCCTGCATACGACGACGCAGCGTGAGGCGCGTCGAAGCAACCGGTTGGTTGTTCGCTGCGCGCGCAAGCCGACGACGGCGGCGGGCGGGGCAGCGTGGCGCGGCCGCGGTGTGCGGTGTGCCGTGCCGTCCCCTCGTCGCGTAGCCGGCGTGGACGCTTGTGTCCCGGCTAGCGCCGCGCGGCCGATCGGGCGAAAGATTCGTCGGCCAGAGGGAGGAGATCGCGATCGGCGCCCTCCGCCGCTGCGCCTGCGCATCGGTGCGTACTACACACCGAGTTGCCCCCGCCGGTTTCACCGTGTGGCGGCAGGTCCGGGGCCCGGGAAGCTGGAAGCAGGCCATGTGCTCACGGGGGCCGCGATCTTGGTCGCATGCCCGAGTGCACCGGCACGCTGGTGCATGCCGTCGCTAGCTGCGCATCCGTGCTCGTGTCTGACGCTGCTGTTCCCGGGTCGTCTACGTGTTCCACAGTGCCGCAACGGCGAGTCCATCGGCGGATGGTTAGCAATAAGTGTGGCGCGTGTGACATGAGGGGATACACGATAGAGTTCCCCTGCTGCCGCCGATCGGGGTTCTGAAGAGTTCTGACGCTGGCTGCTTCCCGAACATGCCCTGTGCAGTGCACAGTGCTAGCGTGCGTCTTCGAGGCGGTGTGGATCTGGGATGTCGCCCGTGACCGTCAGCATGACGACGGATTGTACTAGTGGCTTCGATCAGGTTAAACTGGATACTCCCTCCGTAAAAAAAACGTTCGTCAGTGGATCTGGGAGGTATCCTCGCTGTAGCATTTCGTTCGTATTTAGTAATAATTATCTAATCGTTGACTAATTAGGCTCAAAACGTTCGTCTCGTAAAGTACAACCAAACTGTACAATTATTTTTTAATTTTATCCACATTTAGTACTTTATACATATATCGCAAGTTTGATGTAACGGAGATTTTTTTTTATACAGTACACTTTTCCATGGAACTAAACACAGCCCGAACAAATATGGCTGCAAAAGGCGACACCACAGGAACGGATCAGTCATCAGTGGATGAGACCAACACCATGACCAGCAACGCCGATGGATCACACCATCATGGCGATTTGGTAAGAGTATCAAGATTCTTGGGGGGCGTCAAAAACCAGGCCATGTTTAGTTACCCAAATTTGGCAGTGCTAAATTTATTGTTTGGTACTGTAGCGTACTGTAGCATTTCGTTTGTATTTGGTAATAATTGTGCAATCATTGACTAATTAGGCTCAAAACGTTCGTCTCACAAAGGACAACATGTACAATTAGTTTTTGATTTCGTCTACAGTTAGTACTTCATGTATATACCAAAAGTTTAATATGATCAATTTTTTTATATAGTACCAAATTCAGAAGTTTGAGAGGAACTAAACAAGGCCCCACACGAAATAATTGTACCGGCCGGCAATGTAGGACAGAAAGGAAACGGGTCCGGTCATCCATCAACCACTAAATAGTCTTTGCCGTCATCGCAAGGCCTAAAACGTCTATGGAGGGCGATGGTTGGAGCCACGTAGCTGTCGTCGCGGCTTCATCATGCGGTACGACGAGCAGGCACAGTATGGCGCACCTGCATCGTTCCATGCACTGCCAGGCTTTCAGCCTTCTTGGTCCCCGTCGGCCAGCCCTTATTAACCCGCTCTACCAAAGGCAGTAGGCAGCTGCTGACTGTTTGCGCAAGGCAGCAAGGCTGCTTGGCTGCCTGCTTGCTGCCTGGACTAGATTATTGGTGCAGCCAGCATGCAAGCACCAAATCCAGCTTAAATCAGGAACAGAGTTTCTCCTGCACCGTGTGCCACCAGAATTCCACAGAGGACGGCAGATCGGCAACGTCCGTGTGTCATCTTCCAGGAAGGCACCATGTGGTACTAGCAGCCTGTAGATGTGTAGGAAATACAGGCCGGACTGCTGTTGAAGGTGGCAACGGAAGTATTGTAGCTTGTGTGACCACCCACCAACCTTCCAGGACGAGAATGCCTGGCGATGAACAGGCAAGGGGCACCAAGAGCGAGCCTCTTCAAGGCTCTGTCCTTTTTTTTTTTGGTTTGGTATCGCCGTTACGTTTATCTGAATTCTCTCACTACTTCCTCCGACAATCTTTAATACTAGTAGCTTTTTGGAGAAGGCAAGTTCATCCAGTACTAATGACAAAACTCCGTGACACTTCGTTTGTACCATTCTTCGGTCAAAGTCTCCTTTGAGTTTTCATGTTAGGTCACATTAACCACCGATCCCCTGGATCAACATCATGCTGGTCCAGAACACATGTCAGCCAACATTCCGAGACAGCTTTGAATTCTTCCACCAGACAATGCGATTGATAAAGCCATATACTGCTCCTTTGTTATTTGCTAATACACCAGTTAGCGAATTTTTTCATCAGTCAACACGGAAAAAGCTAAACAATCAGTATATAATTACTACTAGTAGGCTCGCATGCCAAATGACAAATCCTCGGACAAGGGATTTAGAAATATCCGTCTCTCCCTGTCTGCCCTCCATTTGTGTGGCTCAATCGAGGACTGATAATAATCACACGAGCCGAAAGCCGGAAGGCGAGGGCCCTAGACAAGACTAGTTTATGGGGCGAAAGAAGGCGGTGGGAGGAGGAAGCGCACGGATGGAAAATTCCGCGGTGCCGACCGTTCCCACTTCCCGGCAGCAACAACAACTGCGAATGCTAAAAAAAAAAGGGGTGTGACTGTGATGGTGGCCTCGGAAAGCTCAGTGTGCAGCAGGCAGCAGCGTTGGCGTTGCCTCACAGCACCGGCGTTTTGCCTCGCGCACCAGCACACACCGAGTCACCGACTCACCGACACCTCCTGGGTTCCGGCTCTCTCCCACACACCAAGCACAAAACCCCTCCTGCTCGCCTCCCGACACACTCGCAAAGGTTTCGAGCGTCGAGACAGCAAGAACGACGTTCTGTAGACCGTACTAGTACCGCTTCCACACCGTTCGTCGTTCTTCGGAACCTGGCGGTCCCGTTGCGTCATCTGCACGCTGAATCGCGGTTAACGATGATCGGGGTTGCTTAGCTCAGTTTAGCTCCTCTTTTCAGGGCCGTATAAAGTAGTAGTATAACTATACAAGTACGAGGGTACCACGCTAGTTTAACTACACGCTGGTGTCTCCTCCTGTCCTCCATGCCGCCATTTGTTTCACCATGGTGGTTAGTACGTACGAGCCAAAGGCTCAAGTCCATCCAATGGCTACCGGACGAGACAGCTAGTGGCATTAAAACAAGTCACAGCTCACCAGATAGGCCCGAGACAGACCGTCCAGGACAGAAGCACCACCAATCGGTCCACCACCACCAATGGCCAAAGTAATTAGAGGCGTTTTTCGCTAACGGGGCTTTCTTCTCATAATGAAATATCTAGAGCTGGTTACTAATGTGGCTTTTGGGAATGGAGAGAAAGTTAGGAGAACAAGGGGGTGTTTGGTTGGGGTGTTAAAGTTTAACAAATACTGTAGCACTTTTGTCCGACTCGTAAATTACTCTTAATCTGTACCGATATGCATGCAATTAGTCTACATTTAATACTCCGTGCATTTAAGGGAACATTAATGTGATATGAGTTAAACTTCAACCTCAGGTAACCAAACAGGGCCTAAATATGATGATGATGTTAACGTCTCATCATGAACAACTAGTATATGATGAGTGACCAACATCGAGCCAGCATTGCAACAACACATTCAATTCCCATGCATGATTCGACGGCAGATGTGTATCACGGAAATGTAGAGGGTCGTCGTTAGCAGTTAAGCACGCATAGTATTACAGCTAACCGGCAACTTACACTTCGCTACACAAAAGCGAGAAACAGAAAACTGTTGACGGTAATAGCACCAGGAAGGCACAAAACCTAACGACCACTAGTAGATTTCACTTCATCGTCCTCGCTACGGTAGGATCAGGATCAGTACCTGACCGGCATGCCAAGTCGATCCAATCTGCCAGAGCCCGGATACGCCTTGTTGGTGAACTTGGCGTGCAGTGAGGCCGCCGATCTCTGCGCTGCCGCCCCCGCCGTCATCGGCGCGCACGGCCCCGTCGCGAACGTGTGCGCCGACGCCTTGCGGAGGGAGCTGGACTTCTCGTACTGCGGCCTCTGCTTGGGCGCGCTCTGGGAACGCGCCTTGGCGCGGAACGACTCGGTGTTGGCCATGTAGTTGGGGTAGTCGGAGTAGCCGCCGAAGAGGCTGCGCGAGCACTCGCTCTTGGTCGGTGTGAACGGGCCCCTCCTCGAGCTCCCGGGCCGCGACGTCGCCGAGAAGAACTGAGGGCTGTCGCAGAGCTCGGCGATGTCCACGGGCATGCGCAGCGGGCTCAGGGCCTCGGCCATGCCCACCGACGACGGGCTCGGCATCGACTGCTGCGCGGTCGTGGAGTCCTTGGACGGCGACTCCGGCATGGTCGCGTAGCTCCGGCTGTTCTGGTCAGAGGTCATCGTCGAGCACGGCGACTGGTGGTGATGGTTGCCGCCACCGACGCCGCCGCCGCGCCTCTTGGAAGCATACCGCCCTGGCTTGTTGCCGTTGTCCACTTCGAGGATCTTGGCGTTCTTCTCGTCGTCCATGTACCTCTCCTCCACCCAGCGGTCCAGCCAGTTCCTCCCGCAAGATTCCGACCTCTCCCTGCCCAGCCTCTCGCCCCCCGGTGTCTTCAAAGAGTTTGCCTGCACATATCACCTCACCATCGTCACTGCCATCACAATGCACAAAGAAACCTGAAAGCTGAGGAAAGACACTCACCTTCAGAGAGCCGGAACGGCCGTGCCTGGGCGCACCCGCCTGATCGTACTTCTCCGGCGTTGGTGGATCCTGCCGTGTACATATCCATCCAAGAACCATAAGAACACACGCACCTGGCAAGTTACTACGACCAAAAGCGAAATATCCTCACTTACCGGATGAGCCGCGACATGCTGCGAGCGAATTGCGCGACAAGCGCGAGCGCGAGCCTGGACGCGGACGAGCGCGTGCATGCATCGCAGCGTCTCCGCCGCCTGCCGCCGCACAATGTTGCCCCGGACCAGCGCCTGCAGCTTCACCAGCCCCCGCAACGCCTTCAGCGCTCGCCTCGCCTGCGCACGGAACCACAAGCAGAAGCAGAGGGGGTTAATCAGCAATGGTCCTAATCCCATAGTACTCCCATAGCCATGGGCATCTACTACAGTGCAAAAGCTGGGGTTGGCATCTCGCAACTTGGCATACCAACCACCGCCGCCATTACTACGGCTACGGCGGTAGCCCGCTTCCAATAACAGTAACGCAGTAACTAGGCGCAAAACGGCAAAAAGAAAGGCCTTCCGAATTCCTGCGAAGGAAACGGAGTTAAAGCGGCCATGGCCATGCCTTCCTTCCTGAAACGAAGCCAAGGTGCAGACAGTAAATACGACGGCAGACCTGACGCCCAACGTGGTAATGGAGGGGAAGGGTTACACCACAGCGACTTGTATGTTACACATGAACACAGAGATTTCTATCTATATACCACGCAAAAGAGGGAGATTTTTTTGTTTTTTGGAACCAACAAAAGGTCCCTTCTTCCGTTTTAAAGATGGCTTTTCGTGACAAGCTGTAACTCAAAAAGATTTGTTTATTCATTGGAAATTTCATAAAAAAAAGATTTAGTAACTGAAGCGCGAGGATTCTGTGAGAAGCTTACCAGGTAGCCACGGAAAGCGGCCTGGATCCGAACAGCCGCCCACTCCTCCCGCTTCGCGGCGGCCGCCGGCGCGCACCGCCCGCTGCTCGTCAACCGCACCACGGCGGCTGCCGCCTGGGCGGCAGCGACGGCGGCCTCTGCCACCGCCGCCGTCGCCGCGGCCACCGCGATAGCACGCTTGCTCTGCTCGTCGTCCGCCTCATCCGGCGCCGCCGCATACCCCCGGCGAGGCGTCGCCGTGGGCTGCACCGGAGGCGTCGGAGGCCGCGCCGGGGGCTTTTCCCGGAAGGACTTCCCGAATCCCCAGCGCTTCTTCTCCTTCACCGGCTTTGTCTCGGCGGCCTTCCTGCCGCCGCCGAGCAGCCCGCGCAGCCACCTGGGCGCCCAGCCCATCTCCGCCGCTCTACCGCCCCTCGGCCGGCCGCCGCATGAGGTTTTCTTGGTTCCAGCTCTTGGCCGGAGCAGAGGGTAAAGAAAGAGCGGGAGATGAAACCAAAACAGTGAAATGCGCCACACGCTTACACCGAGAAGAGAGAAAGGCAGCAGGAGAGAGCAGGGCGGGGGAGAGTATAGTGGAAGATCAGAGGGGCTGCTAGTCTTACGGATGAAGCGCAAACTGTGGGGCCCTTTTATGCAAATAGTTTATCCTATTCCGGGGCGATAGTGCTAAACTGCTGCCGCACTTTCTACCCAGGACGGTGTAGATTTGTGATAGGACTAGTTTGAGGGTGGTATGTGACAAGTTGAGTTATGGTTTTTTTTTCCTCACTCCAGTGGCAGGTGTTGATCCTCTGGACCTCTGCTCCGCCGGTCACATAGCCGGCAGTGTTTGACCGTTTCTTTGGTCAAAGTTTGGCCCTCTCATACAAGCAGCTTCGAGAAACTATTATGGCTGTGTTTACTTTAAAAAAAATACTGTGCAAACAAAAGATTTTCCGTCACATCAAACTTGCGATACATGCATGGAGTACTAAATGTAGATGAAATCAAAAACTAATTGTACAGCTTGGTTGTACTTTGCGAGACGAACATTTTGAACCTAATTAGTCAACGGTTGGACACTATTTACCAAATAAAGCCAAAACGTGCTACGTTACTTTTTTACACCTTTTCGCGGAACTAAACACACCCTATGTAAAAATCGGATCCAAAATATATTTAGCCATTTTTAAAATGAAAGCATTCACAAAAAAATTGCTTAATGCAACAGCCTTTCTAAAATGTGCCATTATATTTTGGAAGCTGCTACGTCACCAGGATCGATCTCGTACCCATCCTTCCGCTGTCACGAGGAGCCCGTCGCACGCAAGGGGTTCGCCAGGGCAGTAGAGCCATCGCTTGCAGGGGTTCACCTGGCCAGCAGCAACCGGCCGCCAGTAACACTACGCGATTCAAGGACGGCGAGATTAACAAATGACCGGAGCCGGTTAACAAACTGATAGGCATTGCACCTCCCAGGCCTTGTTCAGATGTCCGATTCGGGGCATCTCAAATTCACTGTGCTGCACTATGCAGCATTGTAGAAATTTTATTTTTATTTGGTAATAATTGTTCAAACATTGATTAATTAGACTTAAAATGTTCGTCTCGCAAAGTACAACAAAATTGTACAATTAGTTTTTGATTTCATCTACATTTAGTACTCTATGCATGTGCCGACATTTTGATGTGATGGAAAATCTTCTTTTTGTATAGTGAAATTTGAGGGTGAATTTGGGCATTTAAAGGCCCGAGTAACAACCAGATCGTGCCCGGCATGAACAATGACGCCATTGTTGTTGTGCTTTGTCGTTGCGCTTGTGCAATTCTAAAGCGTGCTTGGGAAGGGATGCAGACTTTGCAGTTGCAGAGGCATCATAAATCGGGCGGAAGGGTTACGTTCTATTTGGTTGTTTCTTTTTAGCCGACATCTATGGTCTTACAATGAGAAACACAGGTAAAAAGTGAGTTGTCAAGCTTAAGGCTCTGGCAAGATATTGGTGCCTGATCTAATACCTTTTGCGAACGTATTTAATCCCCCTCCCTTATATATTTTTCTTTGGCTTATTGTTTTTTCTTTGCTTATCATGGCAAGATCCAATCGCGATGTTGATTGAATTCTACACTATTATTACTTTCGATGCTTACTGTATTTGTACTTGGATCTTTCTTTCCTGTCTTTTGATATATCCAGAACGTTACGTTTTGGACATATAGGATGGATGTACGGTAGTTGTGTTGCCAGCTCATTGGCTAATGAGATGTTTCCTAGTGCATTGCCTTTGTGAAGAGATCTCGTTGGCCAATGAGCTGACCATGTCGTTTTGTGGGTCGATGCCCTGGTCGCCCTATAGCTCCCATCATCACATTAAAGCTTACTTGAAGCTCCCACTATTTATTGGATTCGCTAGCTATGCAAATCTTGGACTTTCTAAGATGGTGATGTCTGTTTTTTTTTTAACCAAGGTCAATACCATTTCCATTACTCACGTAACAGAAATGCAAAATGTCAATGAAGATAACTAGACAATAAGAGGGTAGAACTACGAGTCTACGACGATTCACTATGATTCACTGTCAAGTAGGGACTTTCTTCAGACATCCCAACCATACAGGAAAATGCGACAGTGGAAGTACTAATAGTCTAAACTAACAACTTCGAACTATTACAGACTTAATCATTCTGTTTTGCAGCACTACTTCAGCAGTACCTTTCAGCGAACGAACATTGTTTTTCTCTTACAACAAATCAGCATAAGCCAGATTTCAGCAAAACGAACAGGGCATTTTGATTCCAGGGATCATGCTCCAATCAAGGGTGATAAGAGTATTAGCAAAGCATCACTGGAATGTAGCACTAGAGTGAAGTTTCTCGTCAACCTCCAACTGCTACATCTTGATGTTGGCGGAAGCCCTCGCTAGGAATCTCGTGGAAACTTGGAGCATGATGTTGACTCCGTCTACTAGCATCCCTTGCACCTCCGAAGAGCATAGATCTACTCCCTCCATTCCAAATTATAAGCCGCTTTGACTTTTTTGATCATCCATTTTGCTATGTATCTAGACATATTATTATAGCTAGATGCATAGCAAAATAGATGTATCAAAAAAGTTAGAGCGACTTATAATTTGGAACGGATGGAGTATTCAATATTTCATCTAAGTAAAACACACATAGTGGACTATCTCCACAGGATTTTTATTCAGGTTGTCATCAAAACAAGCCTTGTGCCCTTGTTCTTTGTCTTTAATACCTAGTAAATTGCAGCAATACCAATTGTACGAAACATGCTTCCATTTGGCATCCATTTCTTTATCCAGGACTGACATTTATTTAAACTTGTTGGGATGTGATGTCAGTGGCGCTAATTGTATAGGCACCACTGACTACGCCACCTTAGCAATTAGACAGGCAAAGAACAAATGAGATACCTTCTCATTGTATCCACATAAACAACACCTTGCGCACGAGTTCCAATTCTCTTTAATCATATTATATTTAGTAAGCATAGCATTACATTCTCTAAGAACTATAGCTGAAAAAAAATTAATCTTAGCAAGCACCCTGCCTTTCCACATCAGCTTATGATTAGGTCTAGCATCATCACGAGTCAAGCCATATACAAACTTGACTCAAAGCTTTCCACTCCTTTTTTTTCCAATTTCCAGAAAAATATCCTCTTCATCGCATAATTGAAGGTTTTACAGTTTCAAAATAATAACAACTTGATCCACAGCTAACCGGAAGCATTCGGATAGTTGGTATTCCCATTTTAGCCAGAAGTGTACGTAGGGGTTCCTACAAAGCTCATGGAGTCACATGTCGCACTCGTGGTACTCTAAATTCATCCTTTATACATCCTAGTCATCAAGATTATCTCCTCTATATCCGATTCTTCCGCACTCATTCATCCTCTATATCATCATCTATCCACTGTGGGGCTCACTTGTCACTTTATCTAAATATATCAACGTGATATTTAGTTTTGAAGCATTTATTGAAACGAATTTAATGATGCAATCAGAATTTAATTTGACATTTTGGTTTATGAGTTATAACATTTTTTAGTTTGTTGAATCAGTGGGGCCCGGCGGCTGCATGTTCTCTCTCCGGCATGCTGTCCGCCTCTCCGCGCCTGCCCGTGCAGATAGCGCACGTCCGCTACTCCTCCATATACGGCGGATGGATCCGTGCTTGTTCCGGACCGAATAGCGGACGCCGCTGCAGCTCTTTCGTCCGCTATCCGGACCCTGCAGGACGCGTTTAGCGTTAGCGGTGCGGACAGCCTCAGAACACAGAAGATCATCGTCCTACTCTACTGTTGTGTTCCTTCCATCGAACAAGGGCCGGTTTAGTTGGCCAAAAATTTGGCAAAACGGCACTGTAGCAAATTTCGTTGTTATTTGGCAATTAGTGTCCAATCATGGTCTAATTAAGCTTAAAAGATTTGTCTCGTCTATTTCATCTAAACTGTGTAATTAGTTTTATTTTTTATCTATATTTAATGCTTCATGCATGTGTCAAAGATTCGATGTGACGAGGAATCTGAAAAATTTTACAATTTTTTTTGAAAACTAAACAAGGCCCAAGTCAGATTGGCGGGGAAAAGCATTTCCTCAACGGCCCACTGTGACAGTAAAGACCATATCAGCAACAGTGAAAATCCCCCGCCTCCGTGACGCCTTCTCCGGTTGGTTGGTTCTTCTTTGTTGGTCTTGGGCTCTTTCCGTCCTCCCACAGGACCTGCGCGTCGCTATCCCTCCCTGTCCCCGGGCGCCAACAGTCCACGGCCGTCGGATCCAACGAGATCGTCTTGCTGCGTCGCCACGCGTCCCGTGGGGCCGTCCGCCACCGTCCTCTCGTTGAGTCGTTGGTGCTCCGCTGCTCGCTCTCGTCCTCTGTTGCCTGCCGAGACTGTAGCGATGCTGACGACGAGCCGCTGGGCGCCGGGATGTGACGGGGGCTGTGCCAGCCTTTGCCCCGGAAACAGCACAAGCCTACCCGGGCACTCGGGCAGGCAGGCCTATCGGTTCGTTGTAGCCTGTCGTGGAGAGAGAGAGAGGGAGAGAGGAAGGGCGTGGGTGGCGTGAGCGGGCGAAAGGCTAGAAGAAGGGGCAGTTGCAGGATGGTCACGTGGACGGACTGCCGGATTCCTGCTTGCTTGTGGCCTTGTGGGGCCTGAATCAGGATCCTGCCAGTAGACGGCTTGGATTCCCGTTGCTGCGATGGCGTCACCTATCTGGGCCTTCCTTACGCTGGGATCTCTCATTGGCACGCCAGCCCGCTCCATTTCTCTGGAGAACGCGACGATTTGGACGGGCTGCAGCCTGCTTGGCCCAACAATCTTTGATAAAGGAAGGGGGGACCTGGTTAATCACATACCGTGTGTTTGGTTGGGGGTTAGGTGGGTTGGGTTGGATCCAACCCAGTTTTTAAGGACGGAGCCAACCCGTCCAGTGTTTGGTTGTACTTCTGATTTTGGGGACGGAACCAACTCGTTCAGTGTTTGGTTGAAGGAAGTTGAATGAAAACACGGGTTGATCTAAGCCAACCCGCATCTGAGAGGAATATTTCACCCTGGAGTCAACCCAACCCTCCCATCCTCCAACCAAACAGCCACGGGAACGGGTTCGCTCCGACCCGGCTCGGCCCGCTCTCCAACCAAACACACGGATAGTGGCCGTGCGGCTTGTTGCTGCGATCTGCGATGTAATAATAATGATAATGATTGTGAGTTCGTGACAGACGACGGTGGATCGGTGGTACGATTAAAGGTTGCTTTGGCTTACGATGGAAAAAAGACGGGAGCCATCATTCCTGATGACCTGTTTGAGCGATCCTCGTTGGCCTCGGTACGTCCGAAAGGCGTTGCCCCTGGCGCAAGCGACAGCCAAATCGAAGCCAACTTGAGCGCTAATGAGTAGCGAGAGCACCGCCGCGAGTATTCTGTTGCCCAAGACCTGAAACCGTGAGCTGAGGAGCGCCCACTCATTTGGCCCACGAGCTCTGCAGACTGTCGAGTGGTGGATAGCAGTGCAGGCGTGCAGCACAGCCAGAGACCCAGATGGACGATGAGCCCGTTCACTTCGCTAAAAAGTTGCTAGAACCATCGTTCGCTGATCTGTAGCGAGAGAAAAACACTATTTCAGCTAAAAAAATAAGCTGAAAAGTACAGATTATAATTTATAAGACAAGCGAACAGGGCCGATGGTGCTAGTAATCTGTCGATCAAAATCCCATTCAATCTAGATACAGCTCATCCGTTCCAAATTATAAGTCGTTTTTTTATTCATCCATTTTGCCATGTATTTAAGCATATTATTATATCTACTAGACGCATAGCAAAATAGATGTATCAAAATAGTCAAAGCGACTTATAATTAACAACGGAAGGAGTATACGTTACCCTTTCAGCAAGCCAAACTATTTAGTACTCCCTCCGTCCATAAAAACATGCAATTCTCGCTTTTCGAGAAGTCAAACAGTTTGAACTTTGACTAAATTTATATAAAAAAATACTAATATTTATAATACAAAATAAGTATCATTAGATTAGTTATAGAATATATTTTTTTAATAAATATATTTAGAGACATAAATGTTAATACTATTTACTATAAACTTGGTCAAACTTGAGTCAGTTTGACTGGCACGCTTCCCATAATTGCTTGTTTTGTTGGACGGAGGGAGTATTAGTAGCCTAATTCTTGGAAATTGAAACTACTTTGCTGCAGAGTCCTACTATGCTCCGAGTTGACCCAGGAAGGCTCTTGATAAATGCCTTGATTAGACGCCCGATTCGGGCATCCCGAATTTATTATGCTGTACTGTAACAATTTTGTTTTTATTTAGTAATAATTGTCCAAACATTAATTAATTAGGCTCAAAACGTTCGTCTCGCAAAGTATAACAAAACTATGTAATTAGTTTTTGATTTCATCTATATTTAGTACTCCATGCATATGCTGGTATTTTGATGTGATGATGAATCTTCTTTTTTATAGTAGAATTTAGGGGTGAATTTGGGTAACTAAACATGACCAAAATGTCTCTTTCCCGTCCTGTATTTTGACTCTGCCTTCCCTGAACCATGAATCGTACATTTTCGGCTTGATAGCACCCCTGACAAAGTGCCATCTTCTTTTTAAAAATGTTGCAATAATCAGCTGCTACTCCTAATAATTGCACAAAGTGGTAAGCCCGGGTTTAGTTCCCCAAATTCTGCCTCAAATTTCACTATGCAAAAAGAAGATTTCATGTCACATCAAAATGTCGGCAAATGCATGGAGTACTAAATGTTGATAAAATCAAAAACTAATTGCACAGTTTTGTTGTACTTTGCGAGATGAACATTTTAAGCCTAGTTAGTCAAAATTTAGATAATTTTTACCAAATACAAACGAAATGCTACAGGAATTCTAATACAGTGTTTTTCTCTCCAATTCACCGAACTAAATGAGGCCTAGGAAGACAAGCGGCAGGAGCCCTCCACGGCTGACCCCGAAATGCGGTGGCTCAAGAAAGGCTGACGACCCTGACGACGCAAAATCTGTCCTACTACAGCATCTCGGAGACTCGGACTCTCGGTTTTGGTGTTTGCTGCTGCTGCTGCCGAACAGGAACAGGGCCCTGACCGCTTTGTGCCGACGTCAAAAGGCACAAAGCAGCAAGGAGACAAGCCCCCGGATCGGATTGTCCGGTCTCCAGTGCTCGCGCTCGCGCCACCCGTATCCGTCGTCCCAAGCTCCCAACCACCTCAGTACCAATGGACTCACGCTTTTTTTTCCCTCTCGAATACATACGAGTGTGCTTATCTCTACTGTATGAAGAAGAAAGTGTTTGTCCCGTTTGTTAAGGTCGTTTTCGCCCGATTCCTACGGTTTTTGTCTGGATATCTCCGTCCGCGCATGTCGACCACCTGCGATCCACGACCTTCTACCCACGGTAGTTTTTATCGACGTGGCTCCGCGCCCGCGCCTTTGTCTATCGCCTCCCACCATGGTTAGCCTTCTCCGTTGCCCCCGCACGTATTCTTGCTACTGCGCTGATCATTGCAGAATCACATCCACGCTCGCTTCCAACCTCAGGGCTCAGGCTGTCATCGCCCCAATCCTCGCCTCCTCGGCCGCCTCCGGCTCCAACACGGCACGCCACCTCCAATTTTCCCAAAGCTGCTCTTTCCCCCGAGGAACGGTGTGGATCAAGCCTCCAGCCCTACCAGAACCGAGCCAGATGCAGAGTGCCAATGCCAGTGCCAGAGCGGCGTAACATCTAACATGGCGACTGGGCTAACCCAGCCTCATCTCCTTGTGACCCAGCGAGGCAGCTACATCCATCTCGTCCGATCCTATACCTGGAAGGCTGGAACCGGCAACACATCATTCTCGCCGGATGCATGGACTTGGCCCTCCGCTGCTCTTGCTGGCGTCTCCCTGCCATGGAGCTGCTACTCCTCTCTACTCCTTTCCATGGAGCATGATGTGATTTGTTTTTTATGATATTCATTAAAGTAACGATCATGTGTTCTATGATTTCCTATTCTACTTTCCTTTCGATCCCGTTTAATTTTCCACTGACCACCAATGCGTCGCTTCCTGCTGAGACTTGTGACTAAGATTGCGTCCTCTCCATCCCAATTGTCGCCTTCTATGCGCAAGTTGCAGGCTTGCAGCAGGAGGAGGAGGAGGAAGAGCAAAAGGGCACCTGGAGTTCAGCTGTCAGCCTCTGCTGCCTGCATCGCCATGAGAAGTTCCTTCACGAATCACTGAATTTGGTTGGACCCGTTGTCCGCAATGAGATGCTCGTATCATATGGACGTGCACCTGCTGTAGGTTAGTCTCCCCAATCCTCTCTCCCTCCTCTGTCTAATGTTCGGAAGGATTTTGAATGGATTATGATTAATCTTTAGTTCAGTTTATTTATTATTCTATTCGGTTGACTGTGATGAACAAATTAAACATGAATTGGAATTGGCCTTTCGGGCATATCTATACAAGGCGATGTCAACATATGTCAGCTTAGGTAAAGCTTCTCTTTAATTCTAATCAGATTTATTCATTCCAGTAGATTTCAGATTAAAATAGTAAATCATATCATTTTATTATCTTTTAACTTTGTAGTTGTTTGGTGCCCAAGCTAGCTTGTGTTTGCAAACACAGAAGAAGTTTTAGTAATTAAGTGCATTGGAAATAAAGAAAATCACGTGTTTTCATGTATTTTCATATGTGTAAGGCTGATACAATTGCATTGGACCACTTACCCATTGAATTATAAAAATGTAGTCGTAATCTGAATCACTGCCTTCTTATTGCCAGAAAAAAGAGAGAGATCATTTAGTAAACATCTGAATGTTTATGCGTTTCATGAATCCTATGGATGACCAACCCTGCTCTTCTTTCTAAATACTGCAGTACAATTTGCAGGCATCTCTCTCTGTTTTTGTCACTAATCTCATGGTGCAGTCCGAGCCTTCATTATATAGAATGGGTGCTCTGCGGTCCTATGAGCAGAAGAACTAATAAGAGCATATCCATGATTTTCTAAAACCCACTCCTAATCTTGATTTTTGGATAAGATTTTTTTAAAAAAACTACTCTCCAACAACTCCCTATCTCAACTTCCAATCTTTTCACACTTGGGAGAATCGGCCTAATCGCACGGATATACACACACACATACCCTTCGGGCAATTTGAAAGTAGAAGGATGTGGAGAAGAACAAAAAGTAGGATAGAGTTCTACAAATGCACAAGAGAGAAATAAAATATAAAGTGAGAGAAAGAAGGTATAAAAGTGGTTTAAAGATAGTCCGGGGTTCCTGATGCAAAATTGTCTTTTATATTTTGAATCTAGATTTTGAAAACTATTGGAGAAACCCAACAAATATGCTCTCAACTTTTTTGTAGCCACTTGAAAAACTCATTGATTTACCAATTATTTTTTGGAACTATTGGAGATGCTCTAAGCTCTTTAATTTATATGTGTTGGTGTCCACATATATAACCTTCTTCTCATCTATCAGCAGTTGAACAAGGCCTACTCTGTTTAGCAAATAATGATTATTCATGTCAATCTCCGTCTCCCTCGCGTCGTCTCCGAGCGGGGGCGACCCGAGGGCCCCCGCGGTCACCAGCCCAGCCCCCACCTTCCCCGTCGGCCTGGTCACCGCCGCCGCGCCCCCCCTCCTCTGCGTCGGCGGCGGCAGCCCCCTGCGTGTTCCTCTCTAAAAGTCCCTAATTTGGTTTTGGCTAATTGATAAAACCTAGGACTAATCTTTGTATCTAAGTTGATGATTTAGATAAAGGTGGTCATTGAATATAAGATATGACATTGACTCATGTGACCAAGATGATGAAGACCAAGATGATGCTTGGCTCGATGGACCGGTTGTGAAGGTGAAGGGCAAGTCGAAGCTTCGAAGCGAAGGACCATGCGATGGTGAAGCTTGAGCAAGACTTGGCGCCGACGGACCGATGCAACGGTGAAGAGCAAATGAAGTCAAGGTCGATGGATCGAGACGGTCATGTGATGATATGAAGTGGATCATATCTTTTGAAAAACAAAATGGGCTCAAGGCAAAGGTATAACCATAGGGCCATTTTGTTTTGCACTCAAGACACCATAGAGGGTGTGAGTGGTTTAGGATCGATAGCCGAACTATTAAGAGGGAAAGTTTTATCGGTTATTCGATGCACGGGTGCCACTAGGTGAATTCATGAAGTGTATTGCATGTAGGGCCTAGTGAGCTAACTGGAAAACCTTCGAAAATGATTATGAAAATGCTAACACACGTGCACAAGGTGGTGATCACTTGTTGGTGTTGGCACATTTACGAAGGCGTTGAAGTTTAAGCGGTAGAGAGGGTTTGGGTCTCTCTCTCCCTCCCGCCGAGCTTGCGAGCGCGGGATTCAGGCATTTTTGAGGAGTTGAAATGTCTATTTTCCACTACGCCGGAAGTCGAAAAAGAAACGGAGGTCACAAAGGTGACCAGACGCTGCACCGGACGCGGTCATGATATGACCGGACACGTCCGGTCAGTTCAACACAGCAGTCAGGCGCGCGGGTGTTATGGTTTGCAACCGGCGCGTCCGGTCAGGCGCCCAGAGGGAACTGAAGTTCGCAAGGTCGATCGGACGCGCGGCGCGTCCGATCACACGCGATCGGACGCGTCCGGTCGTTGAGGGAGCTTACTGGACTCCAACCGGACGCTGGCACTGACGCGTCCGGTCGTTGTCTGGAGCGCGTCCGGTCGTTGCTTCACGGGCACGCGGTGCTGTGCGATCGGCGCGTCCGGTCACTCGTGGGACCGGCGCGTCCGGTCGGTTGAGAGGCGCGTCCGGTCGGTTGAGAGGCGCGTCCGGTCGTGGTGTTTGACCGTTGGTGCAGTGATCGTTAGAGGATCATACGAGGTTAAGCGCGTCCGGTCAGTTTCGACCGGCGCGTCCGGTCATCCTGAAAAGGACCCAGTAAAGGGGTATAACAGCTCTATTCGTTTGGGGTGCTTATAAATACTTATTGGTCGGCCCTTAGGGAGGTCGCTCGTGATTTCTAACACTCTTGTGCATCCTTTGAGCTAGAGCTTCTCCCTCCCACTCATCTCTCTTGCTTGATTGCAAATCAAAAGTGAGATTGAGTGATCCTAAAGTGCATTGCATAGCTTGAGGGCATCTAGTGGCACTTGTGGGTGGTTTAGCCGGTAGATTTCTTGTTACTCTTGGAGAGTACCGCTCCTAGCCGGCTTAGAGATTGTTGGAGGCGTTGGCAAGAGAAGGAGATTGTTCTTGGCCACCTCCGGTTGATTGTAAGAGGTTCTTGTGCTTTCCTCGGCAGAGCGTCAAAAGCAACTCTAGTGAATTGCGCGTGTCATTGAGTTACCTCACTTGAGAGTGGTGTCTTACGGTGCCTTGCGGGGCATGCCTTGAGGGGCAAGTGACTTGAGGGTCACACCGAGGAACCATCTAAGTGTTGGTCGACACAACCGGTGACGTAGCTTGTCGGTGCACAAGTGAACACCGGGTGAACAAAAATATTGTGTCTCTTGTCTCCCGGTGATTGGTCTTCATATTGTGTTGTTGTCAATATTGATTGATTGTATATCATCTTGGTGATTGGCAACATCTTCACTCCACCGTCGGTATAAGATTCACAATCCTCTCTCTCGTATTTACATTTACTAGTTATCTTGTGTAGCTCTAGTGTTAGCCTTTGCTAGTAGTTGTTAGCTTGCTCTCTAGTGTAAGTTTAGTGACTTAGCCCTTGTGTGAACTAGAGATCATAATCTACTAGACTTGTGGTTAAGAGTCTTGCATCACTACCGTAGGCTAAGCAAAACTCGCTTTACGCCGTTTGTTATTCTAACAAGTTTGCTTAGTGTTTATTGTAGAATTTTTATAGGCTATTCACTCCCCTCTAGCCATCTAGGACCTTACACTCTCCCCCTGCATGTTCCCTTTCTCCACCACCCCTCTCGTCTCCCCCCTCCACCCCCACCTTCTCCGGCGGCAAGCGGCCAGCGGCGGCTAGAACCGCTAGATCCGCGGTCGCGGAGCACGGATCCGGTGATCCCCACCGTGGATCCGGTGGCCGACGTTGGCGGTCGGCTCTCTCCGCCGGCGGCTGGTGGTCGGTCCTACCGTGGGCCCTGCCCACGCGGCCGTCGAGGGGCTCGTGGGTCCTCCTCTGGTGCTGCCGACACCGCATCCCTCCTCTGGCGCGGCTTTCTCCCGCCTCGATGTGGCGGCCTGACATAGTGGTGGGGCTCATGGGTCCTCCTCTGGTCCCCTTTGCCTCACATCCCTCCTCGGGTGCGGCCCTCTTCTGCCCCGATGCGGCGGTGGCTTGGTGATGGTGGCTGGCTTTCCCTATGAGGGTAGCTACGGCAGACGGCGGACAGGGTGTAAACCCCCTAGGTTTCATGCCTTGGACTGACGATGGTGGCACGCTAGCATCATCACCTTCTTGGAGGCGTCGTCATCAGCTCCCTTCGTCGGCGGCAGCTGTCGGGCTATTGGGAACAAATGTCCCTTTGGGTGGCAGTTTCAACGAAGTTGGCGTCCGCGGGCGTCATCTCCTTCCTAAAGGCTCTGTTGTTGCACCCTCCTTGCCCTCCGTGCCATCCGTGATCGTGCCCCGCCCCTTTCGCCAGAGTTTTGCCTACGTGAGCCGCTGCTCCGTCGTTGCTTTGGTCCTCCCGGCTCGGATGTTGGTGTTGCCGTAGTGTTTGTCGTCGTCATTGCTTGGCCGTCCTCGGTCACCGACGTTGTGCTTGGCTCCACCTCAGGCAGTTGCTGCCAAGCGTGTGATGCCCCCTCGCGGATGCTTTGTCGTGTGGGCTTCAACGGCCGCCTCGGTCGTCTCTCGGCGATTTCTTTGCCGTCGCGGCTACATCTCCTGAGTTGGCTCCATCGCGTTGTTGCAACTTACCGTGCAGGTTGTGTTGTAAGGCTTATGGTGGAGGGCCCTGTCTTTCATTTTCTTGCTGATCTGTTGTGGTTGTTATTTAGGTTGCTAACCACCTACTCGGTGGTTTTGTAACCGGCGCTGGGGGCTCCCCTCAACTGCGTTGTTCTCGCCGTTCTTTCGGTCTTCTTCTTCTTAATGAAAAGACACGTGAAGTCATGTCCGAGAAAGAGAAAAAATGAGTATTCATGTCTCATATAGATGTCCCCACGGTTACACCTACAAAGTTAACTCTTTGTATTTATATAGTACAAATTTATCATTGTGTACGAAGAGGTTTTTTGTCTTCTAAACGATGGCGTCTTTGTTCCTTCAGGATGCACAGAAGCTGTGTCAACAAGAAATTCAAAATAGTGCTGGAGCTAGACATGGTTGATTTTGACCAATTTTTCATGCAAACTTCTCTTCTGTACATGTTCAGTGAATTGATAACTTATGAATTATCACTATATCAAATATCAAGTAACTAGACCGTAAATGCTTAATTGTGTTGAATGGTAATGTCATCTCATCTCATTGATCTGGATTTGACGTCAAATGATAAAAGAGTTACTTTTGAGGACAACATATGTGTCATCTATATGTCTTTATTAAAGACAAATATGCGCCTTGCAGAAGTACGATGTTATAACAAAAAAAAGAGCATCTTAAAGTTCAGTTGAGGTTTTTTTTGTTCAGGTGATTCTTAATAGTATTTTCATAATAAATAACCTAGGTATACATGAGAACTCTCCCGTTGCAATGCATGGGCATTCACCTAGTCTTTGTATTAAGAAGAAGAGAGTTTTTAGTACAAACAACGCACGTGTAGCGCGCTAGGTGGTCTAACACCCGGACCAACCTAGCAAACAGCTTCCCAGTTCGATATTACATAAATGGAACAACCAAAGAGCGTACACCGCCACGTCTACGGATCTTCCACGAATAACTCGCACGCGCGCCCGTTGAACGCTGGAAACAGCGCGTCAAAGGCCTCCACCTGACTCGACGACACCTATTCCACCTGTTTCGCACTTTTGCTAGCTCTGATTAGCTAATTATTTTTTTTCGTTCTATGCCTATCCAACCAAGCCCAGATGTTGTTGTTGTCGTCGTCCCAATGTTGGCGTCCAAGCCAGCGCTCGTGTCACACACTCAAAACTCTCATCCATGCATGAAACAAGCCAACTATCGCAAATTTGGCTCTGTTTATTCAATTCCGACATTTTGCTTTGTTAGTTTGTTGATGGGCTAGTGGAAGCAAAATAGTGGTCGTGGTTGATGAAGACCCATAACCTACCCCTTCCATAGAAGAAGCACTCGCGCTTGGGCCAGGGTGAACAAGGCCACAAAACGGCCCTTTTGACCTCGTGTCATCCCATGGTACAAGGGCCCATGTGTCACACACTCAAAACTCTCATCCATACATGCAAGCAAACAAGATCTCATCTCGTACTGAACCAACAACAAAGACAACCAAACATGATTGGGTGCACGATTTGAGTATGCATCTCACCATCCTGGACCGCCTCTCCATCCTGGCTCCCCATCACCAAAGCAACCAATCAGGCCCCATAAGAACCGAAGTCAAAACAGCTCTGAAAATTGGACCAATGCAAGATCCTTTGAAAATATCTAGATGGCATTTGATGAACATGTGAAATACTTCTTTCATCACAGGATCTTCCTTCTCTGACAGGATCAGCTCAATGTGGCAAGGTGAGGACATGTAAGCTGCAAATAGCAAAACCAACAATGTTACAAGAATGAAAGACCATCTTTCAATATGTACGATTGATGCATCCTGACCACGGTAGGTGCGGCGCCTCTGCTTCTGGGCTTGGTTCACCTGGGTGTGTGAAACATAGAGGTTATCCACATCCAAGCCTTTCTTTGTATTTGCAACAGTTTCACAGAGCTGGCAGACCGGGCATCTAAGCCAGATGGGTCCTTCTGTAACATGTGCAACACCAAATCTACCTTTTGCAACATCTAGATGTAACACTTGCAACATACGTCTGAAACACCAGGAAAATACGTGTGCAAGCATTGCAAAACATATGCAATATCTAGATGAAACACTTGCAACATATGTGTGAAACATATGCAACACCCAGATAAAACACGTGCAACATACGTTTGAAATAGTTGAAACATTTGGAACAGATGCTTGCAACATAGTGTATAGCCATTGCAACATATACAATATCCTGATCTACTATTGCAACATCCACACGAAACACTTGCAACATGCATATGAAATACCTGAAACACTTGAAACATACGCTCGCAAAATGTGCTTTCAGCGTAACATCTTCTTGTTGCTTGGGTGAATCGAGGCCCGTCGACGCGAAGCTCGATGCTACGGAGGTCGCCAGTGCGGAGCTCACCAGCGGCGCGGATCTCGACGGCACAGAGCTCGTCGGCGGCAGCGTGTGCAGAGCTCAGCGACAACGCGTGGATGTCGGCGGCGCGAAGCTCGCTGCCAACACGGGGCTCTCCTGTGGCAACGCGCACAGAGGGTGGGGTATGCCCGTGACACGCGCGGGGCGGGTGGCTGCATGAGTTCGAGATGGAGAGGAGATGCACAAGCTCTACGACATCCTTCCTCTCCTTGCTGTTTTGAATGGAGAGACGGAGGAGGGAGAGAGAAAGAGACGAGATGGAACCGAAAATGATAAGTACAAGAGCAACTCCAAAAGAGTTCATAAATTTACTGATCTAGCTATTTGCCAAAATAAACTTCATAAAAAAAACTAGACTTTTCCAACAGGCTATGTAAAAATTGACATTCTCCGTATTTAATCTTGCCATGTCACCATGACTTCTCATCCATCAACGTGCACTCTGTCATGGACCAAACCGGGCCATGGCCTTCTGCAGCAAACCATGCCGGGGGTGGCCGTGCAGTGAGGTCACCTCCGGCCGGCCGCTAGACCAGAAGGCCAACGCAGCCAACAGCCGCCTGTGGTTTGTTTGACGAGGCTACTGTATGCATGCTTCGTTCTTTTGCACCAAGCTACATCCGGCGTGCTTTGGCTGGTTCGGAGGGACGAAGAAGATGGACTAGTCTTACGTCGGCGGGAAGCCTCCCGTGCAACGCCTGCGAGATGGCGTGGGCCCATCAGTGGCACACGCGTCGGCATGGTCAGGGCAGGTGTGGTGCGGTGTCGACGCAGAAGACGGGATCATGCAGATTTGGCTAGCGAGCGTCGTTTGCTTTTTATGCCATGCGAGAATTAGGGAATAGTCTGCGGCTACTTTTAGAAAACGAGATAGCCATTCTGTTGGTGGTCTATTTTACACTAAATTTCTTAGAGTGGATTATATAATAGAGGATAGCAAGTTTCTTGGAGTTGCTCTAAGTGGCCACTTGAGAACCTGACAGGAGTATCAAGTATCTACGTGGTGGGTACAATACGTGGACACCTTGAGGTCATATAGCGTCTAGCGTCTGGACGCAGGATGGACGTCTGCAGTGGAGCTTTATCGTAACGCTAACCACTTCTCTAGCTTCAAATACAAAGACATGATGTAGCAAATAAAGAACCACCCAAAACCATATCACAAATTATAAGTAGTTTTGACTCTTTTTAGTACTTGTATACATGCTCCCCCGTTCCAAATTATATGTTATTATGACTTTTTTAGATATATGGATTTTACTACATATGTAATGTTTATATATATCTAAATGTATAATAAAAGCTATGTACCTAAAAAAGTTATAATTTATAACTTAGAATGATGGTTTTTACTCGAATAGAAAGAGTACTTGCAACGTGGATTCCTTTGAACTCACGAGATTAGAGATTTGTATACCCCTCTCTTTTTCTGAGAAGTGTATACCTTCTCTTCTGCTTCTGTATCCAACCCAAGACAACAAGGCCCGTTTCGTCCATTTCAGCCGTAGTTTTGGGTCCAAATTCAGGGCCCATTGCAAAAGCAAGATCAAAACACATGGTATACTATAGTTTTATTTAGGTGTATGCTTGTTAAAAAGTATTTATAAATCTATAATTAAGTTATACATGATTTAAGGAGTATGAAATTTTTACTACAATTCAAGCATACAATAATTAACCTACCATAAAAATTTCACCACAATTGGACCATAGAAACAACAACTGTGAATTAATTACAGAAAAACATAGATCTAAAGTTATAGTAAAAAATTTGTACTAAAGTATACTATATTATATGTTCATTATGTAGATTTACTCATGTGAAGTCCGAGAAAATTGGATTTTTCATTTTATGATTTTTCTGTGATTTACTATGATTTTTTCAAAGATTCAGCCAAAATAAATAAAAAAGAAAAAGACAAAACCGTCTTTGAAAACCGCTTATAACCGGTGAGAGAGGTAAAACGAGCAGTTTTAAAAGTTCAGAGAGGTGGTTTACTCGGTTTTAGAGTTCAGAACGAAAATCAGGCTTTGGCAGAAGTTGGGAGAGGTAATGTGATTTTTTTTTCACGGAAATGTTAGGTCGGGCGGGGGCCTGGGCCGGGGAGCGCCCGCCGGGCCTCGCGCTCGCCGCCGAGTCACCACGCACTGACACACCAAAAAAAAAAAAAATCAAACAAAGCAGGGGAGCCCACTTCCACCCCCTTCGTTTTCGTTTCGCGGAGCAGAGAGAGCAGCGGACCTCCAGGGAGAGCGAGTCGCGGAGGCCAGCGAAGATGCCCGGGCTCACGGCGCCGTCCGACTACGCGGAGGAGCCGCCGCGTCACCCGGCCCTCAAGATCAACTCCAAGGTCAGAGCTACGCTCCCCTCTCCCCGCGTCCCACCCCCTTGGAGATTTGAGACTTTGAGTGATTGGGTGGGTGCCTTGTGGTGTCGCCAATCGCGCGGATTCGTTCGCGCCTTCGCGGCTCTGGTTTGGCCCGGCCCGGTCCAGGCCGGCTGGATGCGTGCGAGGGCTTCTACGGCGCCGGCGCGTTGGCCGATCGGGCCGCCGCCGACCCGCCGTTGGTGCTGTGCAGCAGCGGGTAGCGCTCCGCTGTCCGCATGCGTCAGGCGTGCTGCGTGCACGTGCACGTGCTGTTACTGCGCAATGATTAGCGAAGCGTGGTGAGCACTGAGCAGTGAGCATTGAGCAGGGGTTTTTCTAGTCTCTGTCGTGTGAAAATAGGTACCAGTTTGTATGCCTTTCCGGCCGCAGTCCGCGGCACATGGATGTTGTAGTTCTCTGTACGCTGCCAGAATGAGGCAGTGTATCGGACTGTCGGTTGCGAGTGTCTAGATTGTCAAGAGCTTTGCCTGAATGAGTTTTTATTTCAGTAGAAATTATTCCTGAACTATCCAGTAAGATACAAAAATGGGAGTAATCTGGGAGCATCATGCTGTTTGCCGGAGCCATTCAATGCTGAGCCTCACCGATCGGCACTAGTAGCATCTTACATCACCCCAGTCGATTTCTTCTACAAAAGGAATCATGGACCCATCCCTAAGGTCGAGGACCTGTCAAGGTTTCTTAGCACAAACTGTGAATTTCCTTTTATGGTTGTGATCTGTTACAGTTTACCAAACACTGACACTTAATATGAATGGATCGGCAGATATACTGTTTCCATTTCTGGTCTCGTCAACAAGTCTATTCAACTATCCATGGCTGACATTCGGTAATTTTTAATGTTTTTTTTCTTTCTAGCCTCTAATAGTGTGGCATGAATGGTCTTTGCTCTTCAGTAAAGAATTGACATAAAACTTTGCACTCAGGGCTCTTCCAAAGTACAATGTCACAGCAACTTTACAGGTTTCATATATATGCTTGCCCAACTAATCGTTCTGTGATGCCTATATGTTAGTATGGCTAATACTAATAACCTAAGCGTATGACAATATGATTGTGAAATTTGCGGTGCGCGGGAAACAGGAGGACTGCGATGAGTAAGGTACGAAAAATGAGAGGTGTTGGGTGGGACATATCTGCTCTTGGAAATGGTAAGCAATGAGTTCAGAACTTAAGTGCTGCCTTTCATTTCGAGGTTGTAGAAATGGAACCCATTGTGGTATGCTCGTGTCAATCTTCAAGTGGTAGTAGCACGTGTGAAGTGAAATCTTATGAGTTCTAGACTAGAAATAAGCCCTTGCTGGTTACTCTATGAGTATCAGATTAGCAGTTTGGATGAACCTCATGAGCTCTCATATGAACTAATTAATAACATATGAGCTAGGTATAATGATCATATGAAATGGAAGGGATTTACTAGAATTGCTTTTGTTTTACTATCCCTAGAACTGTATCTTTCACTTCCCTTCCAGACTCCTGATTTATAGTCTGGAATGACAACCTTTGTTTTTTCACCTTCCATTTTTTTCCTACTGATTAATGACAGTATAGTACAGAAAATACTGAAATTTTGTCTTCTGATTGTCCTCATCAAAATTTGCTTGTAGATACTAGCACTTGCATTTGCTTGTTGACGAAAATGATTCTAGTAGTATATCTACTGATGTTTTGTATGATTCCAGCAACTTGGGGAGGTGCCAAACTATCTGATGTCCTTGTGCTAGTTGGAATACCAGAACTCACTTCAGTCACATCTCTAGGAGGGAAGCATGTTGAGTTTGTTAGCGTTGACAAGTGTAAAGTGAGTGTGCTGATCCTTGTTGACTGGCAGATGCTTATGGCAAAGCCTCCCTGATAACCTTGTATTGTTTGTGTCAGGAGGAAAAAGGCGGTCCTTATACGGCATCTATTCCATTAAAGCAGGCAACAGATCCTGATGCTGATGTATTGCTTGCGTATGAAATGAATGGAGAGGTGGAAAAACATTAACCTTCTTTGCATATTCAAATTCAATTTTACAGTCTCGATATGATGTTTAAGTTACTCTTCAAGAAGTAAATTTTTCTTAATGGCTTTGTGCATTCCGCTACTTGTTTTCCTTTTCAGTTTTCATTTTATCTGGATGTCTTTTCAATTTACTTGTTATAAACTACAATGTGTAGGTACTCAGTCGTGACCATGGGTACCCACTCCGTGTTGTTGTACCTGGCGTTATTGGTGCACGCTCTGTAAAATGGTTGGACAGTATCAACATAAAAGAGGAGGAATGCCAGGTTTTTTTGAAAAATATGAGTGTAACGCCTTCTCGTTTTTAATTGTCTAGGTTCAAAACTGACTGCTATTCTCAATCAGGGTTTTTTTACGCAAAAAGATTACAAAATGTTTCCACCAACCGTGGATTGGGACAATATTAATTGGTCAACGAGAAGGCCACAAATGGATTTCCCTGTACAGGTATACTGCATCATTGATTCTTCATTGCTGATATGTGCTGCTAGTCTCAAGAACTTATGTTCACTTACTTTGAACATGTAGTCTGCTATCTGTACACTGGAAGATGTAGATGTTATCAAGGAAGGAAAGGTCAGCATGTTTTCATAGCAATGCATACTCTGAGACTGAATCCTGTGCAAGTATTATGGGCAAACTTTATAAAGATCTTCACACTGCTATGCTTGCTCGCTGCAGGCAAGGATTGCTGGATATGCACTTTCAGGTGGTGGCCGTGGCATTGAGAGAGTGGATATATCTGTTGATGGGGGTAAAACATGGGTTGAAGCTCATAGATATCAGAGAGACAATGTGGCGTATGTATCAGATGGACCTCAAAGTGATAAGTGGGCTTGGGTTCTCTTTGAGGCTACATTAGACATACCAGCAAATGCTGAGATCGTTGCTAAGGCGGTAAGTGAAATCCATCTCAACCCACTGTTTCACCCAACTTAAAACAGTTTATGAGAAATGCACCTTGTGAACTACAGGTGGACTCAGCTGCAAATGTTCAACCTGAAAAGGTAGAAGACATATGGAATCTGAGAGGAATCCTCAACACATCATCGGATCAAAATACAGAACTCTTCATGCGTAGGAGGATCTAAGCTGTGAAATTAAGTATGCTGCTGAGTGCTGACCACTTGGAGCAACCATGGTGTGATCCTTGCGAGTCTTAATATTGTACCAAAATAATAAGTCATTTCAACTTTCTGTGTTTCTCGAGTCAGGCTGTAGCACAAATGTTGGAGCGGTGTTCTATGGGATTTGAGCTCACTTGATTTCTATGTAATGTCAGCTGTTTTTTTTTGGGTGGTCACTGGATAACTACTGTTATTGGTTGGTCTGGTATCAAGAAATTACCATTACATTCCGCGTTGAAAATTACTATTGCAGCATAGAACAGTTCTTTGGGCAAATGGCAACTTCAGGACGAGAGGTGCATTTCTATCGCAGCTAAGAAATACTAATAACAGATAAAAAGATGTGAACATATATATCATTCCTTCCTAGCCGTGGAAATGGAAGAATCAATTTCAGTACGCAATGATACAGTTAGAGGTAACATTCTTCCTATTTACGACAGCAGTCCCTTAGCACAAAAGGAGCTGCCGTGGCCGTGGGTATCAATGTAGTGATCTAGATCGAAGGGAAACAACAAAACATTGATATGCCTAATTACTGACGAAGAAATGGATTAACTATACTACTGATGTTGCTAAATGCCGTCACATGCAAACTTCTTAAGTGCTCCCAGCTACCTCATCGTGACCGGTGTTACTGCCCTGCAAAAACAATGGAAAAAACATCTGGAAATTAGAACCAGGCTAATACTACCAGTACAATTACAACTACAAAAGATGAACTGCATAAGCAGGAAAAATGGATCTGCCGAGGAACCCGTGCACCGCAAACACAAATACTTGCATCAGTTGCCGTTTGGACCTTGGTTGAGAACAAGTCCTTCAACATTTGGTCCAAAGAATCCTTAGCTAATGGAAACTTCTTCACTTCTTTCTGTCCTGATGATTCTACAGAATCCTCAACAGGTGCGGCACCGTTTTGAAGCTGCAGCAATAACAGCAGTTTAGCCTGATTAGATATCTCATACTAGAGCACTACACATCTCCATAGCCATTCACTAGTTCAGGTAAACAATTGAAATGATAACCAACATCTAGCTTCAAGTTCAGCGAGATTGACGTCCACGAAAGAGTACCACACCTCTGCAGTAGCAACACCTGGATGCTCTGATGTGTCTCCATTTTGGTTCAACTGACATTCTGCAGAGCTGGAATGCCGCGCGGATTCCTACGGAGCAGCTCGACGCGTGAGAACGATCAGAAAACGATGGAGACAATGACGAGAATATGTTGTCTGAGCTAAGCATCAAATCGCCGTGTCAGCACCTCACCCTCACCTGATCCTTGGCGGCATCCTGCTGCCATTCCGGCTGGAACTTCTGCAGCAGCAAGGTGAGCAGCTTCTGAAGCTCGGGGGGCACCTCCTCGGGGAAGAGCTTGGGGATGTCGTCCTTGGCGACGTTCTCGTTGACGCACCGCCTGATCAGTATCCTCAGGCACACCAGCAGCTGCAGCAGGGAGATGCCGAAGAAGCAGAGTTGGGAACTGAACAGTCTGAACCTGCACTGCAACGCCCGCGACGCGAGCGATGGCGCAGGAAGGAAGCAAGAAAGACAAAGGGTGTGGGACAAGGGGTGCTGACGGGGTCGAGCTCGGCGTCGGAGGAGAGCTGGAGAGCGTCGCGGGCGACGGTGCGGTCGGCGGCGTCGAGGCCGGTGCGGTGCGTGCGCCAGAGAGCCTGCAGGATGTACTCGATCGACTCCTTGGACCCCGCACGCGCTAGCAGTGGGAGGTGCACGTGCCCCCACAGCGCCGCCGACGCGCTGCGCGTCTCTCGCTCCATCTCCGGGGTTCTGTTCTGCCCTACCGGCTACCGCCGCCGACGGGGACGCGCGGTGGACCGGTGGTGGACTGCTGGAAGGTGGAGAGGGGTCGGTTCGGTTGATGAGCAAGTCAGCCCAATTACAGGAGACGGTGATGACTGCTTACTTGCTTAGGCCCACGTTAGTTAATGACTTAATGGGCTTTACGAAGGCTGGACCAACAAAATCATTACGAAAAAGTCTACTTTGGTCCACTTTTGGTCCCTTAGCTTCAAAATCGGACGCCTCAACTTTTGAAATCACGCAGATTTAGTCCTCCGGCTGTTTTGTCCGGTGGTTTACTACAGTAACCATAGGGGTGCTACAGCAGCCACGGGTTTGCTACCGTGGTCACACAGATTTATTTCTCCTGAATCTTTAAAAAATCATAGTAAATCACATAAAATTCATAAAATAGAAAATCTAATTTTATTGGACTCCACATGAGTAGAGCTACACAGTGAATATATAATATAATATAATATGCTTTAGCACAAAGTTTTTGCCTTTTCCTTTTTTATTTATTTCAGCTCAATCTTTGAAAATCATAGTAAAAACTTTGTACTAAAGCATACCATATTATATGTTCACTGTATAGCTCTACTCATGTAGAGTCCAACAAAATTGAATTTTTTATTTTATGATTTTTCTGTGATTTACTATAATTTTTCAAAGATGCAGCCGAAATAAATCTGCGCGCCCACGGTAGCAAACCGTGGTTACTGTATTAACCTGTGGTTACTATAGCAAAACCACCGGACAAAACTGCCGAGGGACTAAATCTGCGCGGTTTTAAAAGTTGAGGGGCTTGTTTGTCCGATTTTGAAGTTGATGAACCAAAAGCGGACTTTCGCGATAGTTGGGGAACTAAAAGTAGACTTTTTCCAAATCATTAAGGGTGTGTTGGATGTGATATGACGATACATGATATTTGAATAAGGATATACAAGATGTATGCTTGGTTAGATGGAAGAGACCAACTATTTTCTGTTTGGTTGGATAGATGAAAGTGGATGGGATGAGAACAGTTGACTAATTATATCTATTATTTAAAAATAATAACAACTAATTAGACACTAATAAATTGTCGACGTTTTACCACCGATAGCCTGCCATGGGAGTACCCGGGACAATTGTTCGGGCTTCGGCGTATGCTGAACTTGATGGTTAACGCAAGAGACGGTCGATTTATACTGGCTCGGGCCCTCGTGATCGAGTAATAGCCTTTACGTCCAGTCAGCGTTAGCCTTTGCGTTGGATTGATTGTGATGGTCGTGTTATAGGGGGTGCCAATAGCCTCTCTTTATACAGGGAGAGACAACTATAACGCAGTTACAATCCTAGTCGAATTTAAAGAAGGTCATCTGATTTTAATTACAGAATGTACTTTCTATTAGTAGTTCGACTAGTCCGGTCTATTCTACTCGGAGTCGGCGTCGTCTGATGTCACGCCTCTCCTGTTAGGCTTGTGGGCCAGGCTAGGGCCCACTGCTAGTAGTAGTACCGACGAGGAACCCTATGGGTCCCATATCGATAAGCCCCCGAGCGTTTTATGGTTGAACTCGAAAGCCTTTTTGTTTCTTCAGGTCTCGCCAGGTGAAACAAGCTTGATCCAGGTTCTTTCGAAGAAAAACCTTGAAGTGGTCTTTCTTGAAAAATCCTTGATTGATGAAAAAGTGCACTCACTGAGTGTAGCCCTCGAGCCTCTTGCTGTTGGAATAAAAAGTTGGAGGGTCTTGAAAATTCTGATCCGAAGAACTGAAAAATCTCTCCTGAGGATATATCCTGCAGCCCCCGAGCCTATATCCGGGTTCTTTTTTTAGGAAGAACTCGGATAGAGGGTCCTTCTGTAGTATACTCAAGTAGCTAAAGTCTTTAATGTCTGTCTGTCAGTCAGAGATAGGTTGTAGGTGACCGTTGTGTGGTAAAGGCAGCGCGGTCACGGGCCGCATAGTATTGAAATATTTGTTCGAAAAACCGGGTTCCTACTACTCGACAGTGGCTTTGTGGATGGATAAATTTGAAATCTACCCATTGCACTGTTCTGTGTAAAATGTGTGTAGTTGTCACTTCAGTTGCGTCAGGTAGTTAATGCAAGGAAGTGGAGATCGAACCGTTGTGTTGGTTGCCGTGTCTAATGGGCCGTGTGGGCCGCATTTTTACTTTTATAATGGTAAAAAACTCCTTCTTCATTCTTCCATTTGCCATACTCATCCCCAATCCTCGAATTCTCAAACCCTAATTCTCTTGCCTAAAACCGTTGCTGTTGCCACTGCCGCCGTCGCCGCGCATACGCCCTTGATCAGGGGAGCGCCGTCGGTACATAGGTAGAGGACGCCGCTCAAGGGCAGCAAGCAACATATAGGACTAGGCATAATGATCTGGTGGAGGTAACCGAACAAGCGAAGGCAGACCTTGCTTAGGCCAAATTAATTAGACAAGGAGCTGACTGTGATCTTGTGTAGGCCATGGAGACCATAAACACTTAGAAGACCCAAATAGAGACCGCTCTGAAGGAGAACTCTAAACTATGTGCAGACATTCAACATGTCATCAATCTTGTGAGGTTGCCAGAGGACGTGAAAAAGACTTGGGCGGAGTTCTTTCCTTCTCTTCCTAGGCGATTTGACAACTATGTTCGCATGGCATCGAAGTTGGTCGTGCGGTCCGTGCTGGCGTAGATTCAGGTTTTGTGGCCTACCACACAGCTGGAGAGGCTTGTCGAAGAGAACACTGATGAAGCTTACCATTAGGTCGTGGACCAAGCTGAAGCAGGACTAGATGCCATAACAGATCATATTGCCAATCAACTCGACCTGGGCGGAGATCATCCTAAAGCTGGCAATCAACAACCTCCTCCACCTTAGTAGAATTTGTTGTCAGATAAGACATGTTGTGATGTTTGTGTAGGAAACATACTTTATGCCTGAAAGTCACTTGAATGTTTAATTTATCGCCTTTGTATTTTTAATTCGGTCTTTTATCCAAGTAGTCGGTTTTATGCAACTCTTCTGAGTTGTTGCTTCTTGGGTTTGGCACGAATTTTAGCGTATTTAGCTAATTGCCGAAAGAAGGCGCGACTAATGCGCTGGATGTAAGCCAAAATGTTGTTGGCATATCCGGGTACTCAGAGCTACATTCCATCTTCTTATGCTTTAGACGTACTCTGGTTTGTGTGACTTCATGAGTCTTGGTGAGCATCGGCGCTAGATCGGCCAGGTTTCTCTTATCCGAATTTGCTAAAACTCAGGATAGGACGAGCGTCATCTTTTGCAGCCTGTTTTGCTCTCATCCATGCTCGGAATGGTCATAGGATAGGGCGAGCATTGGCTTTTGCAGCCTTTTTGCTCTCATCCGAGTTAAATAACTTAGGATAGGGCGAGCGTTGGCTTTTGCAGTCTTTTTGCTCTCATCCATGCTCAGAATAGTCATGGGATAGGGCGAGCATTGACTTTTGCTATTTTTTGCTCTCATCCGGGTTAAATAACTCGAGATAGGGCGAGCATTGGCTTTTGTAGCCTTTTTGCTCTCATCCAGGTTGAATAACTCAGGATAGGGCGAGCGTTGGCTTTTGCAGCCTTTTTGCTCTCATCCGGGTTAAATAACTTAGGATAGGATGAGTGTAGGCTTTTGCAGCCTTTTTGCTCTTATCCAGGTTGAATAACTCGGGATAGGGCGAGTATAGGCTTAGGGGCCTGTTTACTCTTATCCAGGTTGAATAACTTGGGACAGGGCGAGTGTAGGCTTAGTGGCTTGTTTACTCTCATCCGGGTTGAATAACTCAGGATAGGTGGTTCTGTACGACAAGCATTGATGATGAATATTGTTTTTATTATATTGATCATGAACCTTGATTACATGATATTCTTGGGTATGAGGGTTGAAAAAATCTGTCTTGAATCTTCAGGCGTAGAATCTTCGTAGTTGGTTGATATGCCATGAGTTTCTAACTGGTATGCCGTCTTCAGTCATCAACTCGAATGAACCTGGCCGAGTGACTTTGGAAACAATAAAAGGACCCTCCCATGGGCTGAGTAGTTTGTGGCGTCCATCTATTTTTTTGGATACGACGAAGTACCAAGTCTCCGATTTGAAAGGTGCGGGATTGGGTATTTTTGTCGTAGTGGCGCCTTAAGCCTTGGAGATAGTGAGCGGATTGTAGGGTAGCATTGACTCTGACTTCTTCCGTGCTATCCAGCTCTAGCCTTCGAGTGTGCTCGGCTTCTCCTTCATCATACTGTTCTATCCTTGGTGATGTCCAGGTCAAGTTTGCCGGCAACACTGCTTCTGATCCATATACTAGGAAAAATGGTGAGTATCCGGTAGCTCTGCTGACTTGAGTTCGTAGCCCCCATACCACTCTAGGTAACTCTTCGATCCACTTGAAACCATAGTCTTCTAGTTCTTCATATAGCCTAGGCTTTAGTCCGGTTAGTATGAGACCGTTAGCTCTTTCCACTTATTCGTTAGCCTGAGGGTGGGCGACTGGTGCATAGTCGATACTGATGCCGCAGTTTTGTGCCTAGCTTCTGAATTCGATAGTTGTGAATGGAGAGCCTAAATCTATGATGACTCAGTTGGGCATACCAAAGCAATGCATAATATCTTGGATAAACTCAACTGCCTTGGCTGCACTGTACTTGACGAGTGGTTTTTATTCGATCCATTTGGTGAACTTGTCAGTGGCCACAAAAATGTACTTGAAACCACCCTTAGCTCTCTTAAGAGGTCCTACCTGGTCCAGCCCCTAGCACGAGAAAGGCCAAGCGGGTGGGATGCAGATAAGATTATGTGCTGGGACGTGAGCCTATCTGGCAAATATTTGGCAGCCTTTACACTTCCTGACGAGTTCTTCTGCGTCTTTTAAAGTTGTCGGTCAGTAGAACCTAGAACAGAAAGCTTTGCCGACTAGAGTTCTAGAGGCAACATGGTTACCACAACATCCTGAGTGGATTTCTCCTATAATCTCTTAGCCTTCATCTGCTGTGATGCATTTGAGTAGTACTCCTGATGATGCAGCCCGTCTGTAGAGTTTGTCTCCCACCAGGACATAATTCTTGCTTCTTCAAATGATCTGGGTGGCTTCCTCTTTATCTGCTGGTAGTTTATTTTCTTTGATGTAATCAATGGAGATCTGAGTCTATGATGGTGCGATTACCAATACTTGGGTGCCGGGACCTGGGAGTTCAGGGGTTATCTCACTAGGTTGTTTGATAGAGGGAGCTGACAACTCCTCTACAAACACACCAGGTGGGACCTTCGCCCTGTATGATCCAAAGCTTGGCAAGGATGTTTGCTGCAACATTTGAATCATGCAAGACATGTAGAATTTCTAGTCCTTGAACATGTTTCTCGAGCTTGCGCACTTTAGCACAACAGGCATCCATGTTATCTTTGGTATAATCCCAATCTTTGTTGACTTGGTTGACAACCACTGCTGAATCATCATAGACAAGTAGTCGCTTGATTCTAAGAGAGATAGCTACTCGGAGCCCGTGGATAAGGGCTTTGTATTCTGCTTCACTGTTTGTAGCTTGCCAGAGGATTGGAAGAACATATTTGAGTTATTTTCTGTCTAGAGATATGAAGAGGACACCAACGCCAGCTCCTCCTAGTTTGAGCGATCCATCAAAGTACACTTTCTAATGGTCGAGAATAGCATCTGGTGTAGGCTGTTGGAGCTCTGTCCACTCGGCTATGAAATCCACGAGTGCCTGAGACTTGATGGCTTTGCAGGAAGTGAAATATATGTTGAGTGATCTTGTGACCATCGAAATAGTGTCGAAGCTTGCGGGAGGTGATCAAGAGGGCGTAGAGTAGTTTTTGTACATGCGGATACCGAACCTTTGAGTCTGATAGTACCTCGCTAATGTAGTAGAGTGGTCGTTGTACTTTGTACATGTGTCCCTCTTCTTTTCTCTCTACGACAATCGCTGCACTGACTACCATGGTAGTTGCTGCAATGTATAACATCATAGCTTTATGCTTCTTTGGAGGTGTTAGAATAGGGGAGGAGATGAGGTATGCCTTAAGCTTCTCGAAAGCATCCTTGGCTTCCTCTGTCCACTCGAACTTGCCCGTCTTCTTTAGGAGTTTGAAAAAGGCTAATCCCTTCTCATCGAGTCATAGGATAAAACGGTTGAGAGCCGCCATGCAACCTGTCAGCTTTTGAACATCCTTGACATAGGGTGGGGGACCTATCTCTATTATCACTCAGATTTGTTTGGTACTAGCCTCGATTTCTCGATGACTCACTAAGAAACTGAGTAGTTGTCTAGATGGTACGTTGAAAGCGCACTTGTTTGGATTGAGTTTCCACTTCCACTTCCTTAAGTTTTGCTCGCCTAGGCATGTTGGATGGCCCTCTGATAAGTAGCACCGGCATTCTTTAGTGCAAACGACATGGTTTTATAGCAGTAGACACCGAACGGTGTGATGAAAGAGGTTTTGCTTTGATCTTCTTCTCGTAATGCAATCTAATGATAACCTGAGTAGCAGTCAAGAAAGGATAATAGGGTAGATCATGCCATTGAATCAACAATTTGGTCAATGCGTGGTAGCCCAAACAAGTCCTTTGGGCAATGCTTATTGAGATCTGTGTAGTCGACACACATGCGTCATTCAGTCGTCTTCTTCTTCTGTACCAAGACTGGATTGGCTAGCCAGTCAGGATGGAGGATTTCTCTTATGAACCCAGCTGCCATTAGTTTTGCGATTTTCTTCTTGATTGTTGCTTTCTTGTCAGGTGAAAAATGTCGTCGTTGCTTCACAGGCTTGGAGCCTTCATTGATATTAATTCTATGCTCAGCCAACTCTCTCGGGACACCTGGCATATCGACAGGCTTCCAAGCAAAGATATCTTTATTGTCCCGGAGAAAGTTAGTGAGCGTGAGTTCCTATTTTTCAGAGAGGTGGGCACTGATGGTCGCCGTCTTAGAGGGATCACCGATGCCCAAGTTGATTTGCTTGATATCTGCCTCTTTTGGTGGGGCAAGGATGCTGAGCCTCTTAGCCAGGATCTCTAGTTCCTTCAGGTTCATTTCTACGGCGACCGTAGCGATTTCCCCCCTTATGTTGGCTGCTTGAGCCTTGGATGCGATTTAGATTGCCTCCACGTCGCAATCAAAAACACGCTTCAAGTCGCCTCGGAGAGAGAGTACACCGTTGGGCTCTAGCATCTTGAGCAAGAGGTATGGATAGTTCGGTATTGCCATGAATTTGGCCAACACTAGTCGCCCAAGGATAGCATGATATGACGATTCGAAGTGTGCTACTTCGAATTTGATGAACTCGGTGCAGTAGTTTGTAGTAGTTTCAAACGTAACCGACAGAGTGATTTGTCCAAGTGTGAAAGCCCAAGTTTGGTTTTGGTAATTAATGACACCAAGTTGCTAATGCTATTATATCAAGTGGAAAGAGTTAGGCATAAGCAACACACGTGATGAAGGAGCATGTGGCATGAAGTGATGGCCATAAGGTCACAAGAGGTGGAGATGCACATAAAATGATGATCAAGGTGATCAAGCATGTGGAGATGGACATGGAACAAAGTGATCAAGGCAAATGTATAATCATAGGGTTCACTTTTGCCGGTCTAAGATGAGTATAGAAGTGATTGACCGGGTTTAGGGTTGATAGCCGAATATTAAGAGGGGCAATCACGGTTAGCTCGTGAATCAAGTGCTACTAGGTCATCATCTTGAGCATATGCATTAGGATCTAGTAGATAGCTAACGTAACACCTTGAAAAATGATTGTGAAAATGCTAACACACATGCACATGGTGATATACACATGATGGTGTTGGCACATTAGCGAAGGCGGTGGAGTTTGAGTGGTAGAGAGGGGTTTGGGGTCCTCTCTCCCTCCTGTCGAGCTTGCGAGCGCGGGATTCAGGCATTTTTGGGAAAATAAAATGCCTATTTTCCATTGTGCTAGATGCGAGAACTGGAGGCGAAGTCATGGAGGTGGTCGTCGCTGTTTTGCAAGCGACAGACGCTAGTCGCGGAGGCGATAGACGCTGGCCCTGCGTTTGTCGGCTTAACCCAGGCACGATCAGCAGAGGAGGAGGCGACAGACGCTAATGTCAGCGTCTATCGGCCTTGCGCTGAGAAGGCGAGCGACTTTGCGCTATGATAGACGTAGGACGGCGTCTGTCGGCCTCTCGTGCGACGCGTCTGTCGGCCTGGAGCGCGGTTTGGAGCTCTCTGTACCGCGTCTGTCGCAGCGACAGACGCTGGTGGCTTCGGCGTCGAACACGTCTGACGCTGGGAGTCGACCGTTAGATTTCAAATGAGCAGTGGACACGTGGTGTCGTTTGAGAGCGACAGACGCTAGGGTCGCGTCTGTCGGCTTAGCGACAGACGCGTCTGTTGCCCCCGAAACCAGCCCAGTGAATTGCTAACGGCTAGTGGCTTTTCCATTCGCTATAAATAAGAGGTGGCCGACCCTTGGGGGTTCTCTCTTGCACATTTGAGGCACACTTTGAGCTAGAGAACTTCCCCTCCACTCATCTCCTTGTTTGGTTGCATACTCTAGAGAGATTGAGTGAGATTCAAGTGCATTGCATTGAGAGTTGCATCTAGTGGCACTTGATTCTTGAGTTTGCTGCGGATTGCTTGTTACTCTTGGGTGTTTCCCGACACCCTAGACGGCTTAGAGCAGTGGTGGTGTTAAGCTCGTGATTAGAGATTGTTTCGAGCCTCACCAAGCGATTGTGAGGGGTTCTTGAGCCTTCCCCACGGGAGATCGTGAATTGGCTACTCTAGTGGAGCTCGTGGCTTGAAGGATCCCCATCTTATGAGTGGATGTGCGGCACCCACCGAGGGTTCAACTCTTGATAGTTGATTAACTCGTGATCCATCAAGTGGGTGCATCACCACAACGAGGAGTAGCTTGCCGGGAAGCAAGTGAACCTCGGTAAAAAAATCTTATGTCATCTTATTACTGAGGATTTCATTTGTATATGTGATCACATTGATTGATTGGTACATTGGACATATCTCTTCTCATTAATGTTGGTATATCTATTCAAGCTCACTCCTTTACTTATTGTTCTTTGCCTTGTTTAGCTTGAGTAGAATAGCGTATCACTTAGGGGTAATTAGTTTAGAGACTTAGCGTTGTTGGTGTGAATTAGAGATCATAGCCTTGCACTAGAATTGTATTTGTGGCTTGCATAAAAGTAGTTGAGCTAGTGCTAGAATTAGCTTCGCCATCTTATTTACTAACTTGTTGTTTAGTAAAGCTTGTAGAAAATTTAAATAGGCTATTCACCCCCCTCTAGCCATTTGGACCTTACAATGTGGCATAGCGGCCTTGTCGGGTACTATTCTGTAGAAAGGAACGCTCGTTGGAGTAATCATCCCGACAAATTCTAGCCCTATCTTCCTTAGTGTATCGGAAAATATGATGTTGAGCCCTGCTCCTCCATCAATCAGGACTTTTGTGATGGTCATACCAACAATGGTCAGATCTAGGACCAGTGGGTAGTGACCAGAGTTCCCTACGCTAGTTCATTGATCTTCTCTTGAGAACTAAATCAGATACTATGACCAATTGAGGTATCTGGGAGTAGCTAGTTCTGCTGACATGATGGTTCGTAGAGCTAGCTTCTCTTGATGCTTGCTCCTAGAACCCGAGACTCCAGCGAAGATCACTGCTACTGTCCCCTTGAATTTCTAGAATCCTTTATCCCTCTGATCGTCATCATCCTTCTTCTGATGGTCTTCATTCCTATCTCCTTTATTGTCTTTTCTCGTGTATCATTCGATGAAGAAGCGATAATCTATGGTCATGTGACTACTGCCCGGGTGCCATATGCAGGGCATGTTTTCAAGATCCTCAAACTTCCTTGGTTTAGAAAACTTCTTGGCTTTGTCTACTATGGCCACAGTGTTGTCGGGTCTGTGCTTTCTGCTCTGCTGCTCGTTGCCTTGATGGTTTCACCTGTCAGAGTTGTCCCGGTTGTTTTGATCTAGAAATCTTTTCTAGGTTTTTTCTTCTACAGCGATCATCTTCTCCACCGTGTGCTTGAATTCTTCATTGCTTCGTCGGTTCTCTTTACAGAAATCATGGAATTGCCACTTAGCTAGGATTCCATAAGAGAAAGCCTCAATGACCTCTCGTTCAATGATGTCATGTACTGCAGCACGCAGTTCTCCAAACCGCCGCTACAAGTCTCTGAGACTTTCACCACTTTTTTGCTTGAGTCCTTTTAATTTCGCTTGAGTGATAGGGTGTGTGATGATGCCTGCAAAATTTTCATAAAAAGCTCTCTGCAAATCCTCCTAGCCCCTGATCGATCTGGGGTTCAACTTGTCAAACCATTAGAGCGGCATAGCTTCTAGCGCCATGGGAAAGAAGAGTGCTTTGATGTCATCGTCCCTGCCGGCTAGCTTGATTGATTGAGAATAGATCCTAAGCCGCTGCTTTGGTTCGGTCTTGCCATCATACTTGGTATGGTTGGAAGGCTTGAACTTGTAAGGTAGTCATACCGAAAGAAGTCGGTTTGCAAAATAAGGGAACCTATCGGGTATTCTAGCTTCCCTGTACTCTGACTTAGCTCGGCCCTCCCGCCAGTTGATGCGATGAGAGTGGTTTTGAGGAGGCGTAGGAACTGGTGGCCTGCTCCAGTTGTCCCTTGGTTGCTCAACCCGATTACTTCGGTGTTGGTATCCCCTACTTCCTCTGTTGCTGCTTCCAATTGGACCCAACCTAACAAAAGCGGATTTTCGCTGACTTTAGTTGTCTTGTTTCTGTGAAACTATCCTAGCGAGTTGTTTTGAATGAGTCTTTCCATCCTACATCTGCAAAGTTGTTGACCATAGGATTTCTCGAAGGTGCTCTTGTGCTTCATTGGGATGAGAAATAGCTTCATATTCTTTGACTAACTCTCAAATCTTGGCATATGGAGAGTTGTGTGTTTTTCTGGCTGCACGTCTATCTTCAGCTTCTCGCTCTGATCTCCTATTATTGTACTCGGCTAGGTCAGATTCATATCTGGCCTAGGCTTTCTTGTGCTATTTGGCCCAACGTCAGCGTCCCTGCTTTAAGTTATTCTTCCTCTCCCTGACTTGTGTCTGGCTTTCAGCTTCGCTATCATCTCCCTAGGCATCGAGTGATATATTGGATTCAGATTCGTCCGATGACCTGACGTCAGGTTGGTCTGGAGGGAGTAATGGAGACCAGGATCGATGAACCATGAACACCTCTTGAGTGCAAATTGCTCCGTCGTACATGCCTGCTTTTGTACTATTAGAGTTGTTGAGGATCTCAGTGAAAGCTTCAGCGTCATGGATTGAATCTCCTTCCTAGTAGGGTAGGACGATCGTTGCGTCAACTAGCCCGGTGTTGCGTCTTTAGAAATAGAACCTGACTAGCGGACGATGTAATCTTAAGATGTTACAGTCAGCACAAGGCCTTCCTGAGCTCCTGTTAGGGGTATCCTTCGTACTGGACTAGCTGAATCTTGAGTAGTGCTTGATAAGATGCAGCCGTGTTGCGGAGTCCAAATGGGAAAGGACTCAGACCATCATATAAAGAACTTGGATGGGACTCTAAGCCGGATGCGGGGTCTGAGTTTGTGTCAGAGTCCGTCATCTATGAAATCTGAGTTGGATCAGACATCGTGAGCTGTGAAATCCTCTCGGTGAGTCGATCCGCCGTAGTCGCTGAGATAGCGTGGGCTTCATGGTGCTCTGAATTTTTTAGGAGACGACCTTGGAGCTTGCCATTGTCGTCCGCCTCGCAAATACAGGATCCGAAGATGAAGGTTGATCCTGCTGGAAAGATCATGTCTTGATGCTTTGAATCTTCGATGAGACGGCCTTGGAGCTTGCCGTCGCTGTCCGCCTCGCAAATCCAAGATCCAAAGACGAAGGTTGATCCCGCCGGGAAGAACATGTTGTTGAGGTCTCAGATGCAAATTCGCCAAAAGCCCCTACCTGGCGCGCCAGCTATCGATGTTTTTACCACCGATAGCTTGCCACAGGGGTACCTAGGACAGTTGTTTGGACTTCGACGTATGCTGAACTCGACGGTTAATGCAAGAGACAATCGATTTATACTGGTTCGGACCCTCGTGATCAAGTAATAGCCTTTATGTCCAGTCGGTATTAGCCTTTACGTTGGATTGATTATAATGATCATGTTACAGGAGGTGCCAATAGCCTCTCTTTATATAGGGAGAGACATCTATGGCACGATTACAATGCTAGTCGGATCCAAAGAAGGTGTTCTGCTTTTAATTACAGAAGGTACTTTCTATTAGGAGTCCGGCTAGTCCGACCTATTCTACTCGGAGTCGGCGTCGTCTGATGTCGCATCTCTCCTGTCAGGCTTGTGGGCCATGTCTGGGCCCACTGCTAGTAGTAGTACCGATGAGGAACCCTATGGGTCCTGTATCGACATAAATATGCACTAATACCAATTTTGTCATGATAATCACTAATTTAAAACAAAATATGTTAATTAGCACCACTAATACCTTAATTAGCACACAAAACATGCACTAATCAATGTATTAGCACTTAACAAAACTAATCCTACCATTATAATTGAAAGCATCTAGGCCCCGAGGTTTGGTTTCGGCAATTGATGACAACGCCTTGTTACCATGACTAACGTGTGTTTTGCAGAAACTTTGGTAAGTTAGGTCATGGAGGTTTTAACTGCTTTGGGCACCATGGTATTCATGCCCCTTGATGGAAATCGTTTCGGTTTTCAAAAGAGTGACGTCAAGATTAAGGACGGTTAGTTCCGGATGTCAAGGTGTTGAGAGACATTTGGAATAGTCGTTAGGATCTTCGTTTTTCTCTTTTGGCCGTACTATAAAGGGGGGCATGAGCGGGTAGCTTGACCTAGGCGAGTCCTATGTTGAGGTGTGGTGCACACTTGTTAAACTTGGCGCTAGGCAGCTCTAGAATAGCTCAAAGTTCAGTTGGGAGCAACTTGGTTCAAGTTGTGACGCTTTGCGGAAAGTTTCGGGTCTTTTTCCAGTGACCGGACGCGGTCCTCGGCATGACCGGACGCGTCCGGTCAGTTCCGTTCCGCGACTGGGGTTTTAGCTCTGAGCACCGGACGCGGTCCTCGCGAGGACCGGACGCGGTGGTCATAAGTCAACACGTGTCACTTTAGGGAAACACCCGATCGGACGCGACCTGGGTGTGATCGGCGCGTCCGGTCATAGTCCAGTAAGGTCCTGAGACGACCGGACGCGTCCGGTCATCACCCATCGGACGCGGTAGCGCGTCCGGTGCGAGTACAGTAAGCTCCACGCACGATCGGACGCGTCCGGTCACCCCTGACCGGTGCGTCCGGTCATCTAGGTGTTTTTCAGTTTTTGACCGTTACGAGCGACCGGCGCGTCCGGTCAGTACGACCGGCGCGTCCGGTCAGCTCGAGTTTTGCTGAGTCAGCAGGTAACGGTTCGTTTCGTCTGTGGGGTGTATAAATACATCCCCACCACCTCTTTTAGAGGTCTCTTGCTCATTTGATCAGCTGTTAAACACCTTTGAAGTGCAAGGGAGTGCAAGAGCACTAGTGAGGATAGAGATTTGAGAATCAAAGCTTGAGAGTTCCTCACTAGCGATTAGAGAGTAACAAGTGTGCATCCACTTTCTCATTTAGGGTCGTAGAGGTCAAGTGAGAGTTCTAGCTTGTTACTCTTGGTGATCGCCATCACTTAGACGGCTTGGTGGTGATTGGGAGTTTGGTGTTCATCCGGCGGAGCTTGTGGATGACCCAACTCATCTTGTGAGCGGTTGTGGGTGATTCACCGCGACGGAGTGTCGAAGAATCAACCCGTAGAGAGCACTTGATCCTTGCGCGGATCAAGGGGGAGCGACACCCTTGCGCGGGTGCTCCAACGAGGACTAGTGGGGAGTGGCGACTCTCCGATACCTCGGAAAAACATCGCCGTGTTCCTTGCCCCTTTACATTCAAGCATTTACTTTCTCGTATTTACTTACATTGCTTGTTTACATTCCTAGACTTGCCATGCTAGACTAGGATTGGAAACTAGGGTGCAAAACTTTGTATCGGTAGACTCTCTAGGAACACAAGTAGACACTAGGGGTGAATTCCAGCTTGTAGGATTTATTCCTTGCTTTTATTTTTTAGAAAAGCCCAATTCACCCCCCCTCTTGGGCATCTTGATCCTTTCAATTGGTATCGGAGCCGTGTTGCTCTACTTTTAGGCTTTACCGCCTAGAGCAAGATGTCTAATGGGGAAGGACCACCTCCCACTTTTGAGGGAGACGATTTTCCATATTGGAAAATTCGTATGGAGGCGTACCTCGAAGCCATAGATGTTGGGTGTCTTAGAGCCGCAACCGAAGGGCTTCCCCCCATAAGGGATCCCGCTAACCCAAGTGGTGACGAGGAGAAGTACGACCGGTGGAATGCAAAGGCCAAAAATGCACTCTACCGGGGCTTAGGCAAAGATATCTTCAATCGCGTGCGTAATGCAAAGAACGCTCATGAATTGTGGGAAAATCTTTGTGCTCTCCATGAGGGAACTAAGAGTGAGCGTGAGGAACGCTATCACATAGCCTTAAAGAAAATTAATTCTTTTGAGATGCTTCCCAAAGAAAGTGCTAATGACATGTACACTCGCTTGAATGTTCTTGTAGAGGACCTCAATGCTCTTGGGCTCACCAAAATGAGTCAATCGGATGTTGCAAGGAAGATCTTGAGTGTGCTTCCCGTTGAGAAGTATGGACATATTGTCACCGTGCTTCACCAAAGTGATCTTTCCACCGCAACACCAACGCAAGTTTTGGGGAAAATCAATGCTCATGAGATGTACATGCATATCACTCCGGAAGAGGGCTCATCATCTTTCAAGAAGAAAGACTTGGCCTTCAAAGCTAGTCATGACAAGAAGAAGATGAAAGGCCAAGTCATGATGGTGCAAGAAAGCTCAAGCGATAGTGATGTTGATGATGAATCACTTGCACTCATGGTGAGAAAGACCACCAAGATGTTAAAGAAGCTTAACAAGAGTGGCATCAAGTTCGATGGCAAGAAGAAGAAATTCTTCACAAGTAGCAAGAGAAAGCCAATCTCGGAGATGGATTGCTACAATTGTGGTGAACTTGGTCATCTAGCTCATCAATGCCCTAGACCACCAAAAGACAAGTACAAGAACAAAAACAAGGGCAAGAAAAATGATTCAAGTGATGAAGAAGAAGAGAAGAAGAGGAACAAGCCATACAAGAAGAAGGATGGCAAAAAGAAGGAGTTCCACAAGAAAAAGAAGGGAGGAAAGGCATACATTGTTGGTGATTGGCTCACCGACATTGAATCATCATGTGAGTCCTCCGAAGATGAAAGCAATGATGAGAAAGAGAAGGTTGCCGCATTTGTGATGGGGCCATCATCTTCACCAACATCTTCATCACCACCTTCACCACCTCCTTCACCATCATCGTCCACTACTCACCTATGCCTTATGGCCAAGGGTGAACGAAAGGTACAAAACCATGATAGTGATGATGATGACGATAGTGATAGTGATGATGAATATGACTCACCTTCTTATGATGAACTTGTAAAATTGTTAAACAAATACACTAAAATCATAAGAAGAACTAGAAGTGAAAATGATGATCTTCAAAATGAAAATGAATCACTCTCATCAAAGCTTGAAAATATTCAAAAGACTAGTGGTGAGTTTAGAGTTCAAAATGAAGTGATGTCTTCCACTCTCAAGGAACTCAAAACCTCCTATAAAGAGCTTAAAGATCAACATGATAAACTTGAGAAGAAGCATGATGAGCTCATCACTAGACACAATTCTCTAAAGGACAAATATACCACATTAAAAATTGATTATGATAGTCTTGTGGTTGCTAATGAACTTGCTCTTGAGACACATGATGCTACTAACCATGTTGTTAAGTGTGATATAGCTACATCATGTGATGACTTGATCATTGAAAGCATTGAGCGAGGTTCTAGTAGCAAAGGCAAGAGTGTGGTTGAGTCAAGCAACCATGATGATTATGCCAAGATTAAGAGTGAAAATGAGAAGCTTGCAAGTGAGAACAAGAAGCTAAAAGGTTTGATGGCTCTTGAGAAGCAACCAACAAATGAGTCACTCATTGAAGAAAACAAAAAGCTCAAGCAAGAAAAAGAGCATCTCAAGACCGGCCTAAGCAAGTTCACAAGAGGCCAACATTTGCAAAGTGAGCTCCTCATGAACACCGTAATGAAGATGGATAGAAGTGGTATTGGGTACTTGGCAAATCAAGAGAAGAAAGCAAAAGCTCAACAACAACAAAGCAAGTCAAAGCCCAAGCCAAAGAGATGTGTTGAGTGTGGTCAAGAAGGTCACTTTGCTCATGAATGCAAAACTCCACCACCACAACCCTTGCCCAAGCATGCTAGACCCTTCGCTTTCAATGCTCATTATATGCTAAGAAAAGATTCAAATGGAAAGATGAAAGTCATGTTTTTGGGTCCCCCAAACAAGAATAGGCCAAAGAAAATATGGGTTGCCAAGTCACTAGTGGATAAAGTCAAGGGCCCCTCTCAAGTTTGGGTCCCTAAACAAAAAGCTTGATCTCTTGTGTGTAGGTGAACTACAAGACCGGTGGAACTCATTGGGTTATTGATAGTGGTTGCACTCAACATATGACCGGTGATCCTCGTATGTTCACTACCATTGAAGAGAATAGTATATGTCAAGAGAAGATCACATTTGGGGATAATTCAAAGAGCAAAGTCAAGGGCATAGGCAAGATTGCAATATCACATGATCACTCACTCTCAAATGTGCTCTATGTTGCTTCATTGAGTTTCAACTTGTTGTCCGTTGGGCAACTTTGTGACCTTGGCTTCCAATGCTTGTTCACACCAAATGAAGTGGAAGTTTCAAAGATAGATGACAAGCAAGTGATATTCAAAGGCTTTAGATACAATAATCTTTATCTTGTTGACTTCACCTCCGAAGATGCAAATTTGATGACATGTTTGTTCACCAAGACCTCACTTGGTTGGCTTTGGTATAGGAGGCTTGCTCATGTTGGAATGAACACTCTCAACAAGCTATTGAAGAAAGAACTAGTGAGAGGATTGAAGGATGTGAAGTTTGAAAAGGACAAACCTTGTAGTGCATGTCAAGCGGGCAAACAAGTTGCAAACACTCATCCAACCAAAGCTTTCATGTCAACTTCAAGAGTGTTAGAACTTCTACACATGGATTTGTTTGGGCCTACAACATACAAGAGCTTGGGTGGTAATCTCTATTGTCTTGTGATAGTGGATGACTACTCAAGGTATACATGGACTTTCTTCCTTCATGATAAATCCGAAGTGGCAAATTGCTTCAAGAAGTTTGCAAAGAGAGCTCAAAATGAATTTGAAGTCAAGATAAAGAAGATTAGAAGTGACAATGGGAAAGAATTTGACAACACCAACATTGAAGCTTATTGTGATGAAATTGGAATCAAGCATGAGGTGTCTTCAACATACACTCCTCAACAAAATGGTGTAGTTGAGAGAAAGAACCGAACTTTGATCACCCTTGCAAGAACAATGCTAGATGAGTACAACACTCCGGAGAAGTTGTGGGCCGAGGCAATCAACACCGCATGCTATGCTTCAAATCGCCTCTTCCTACAAAAGTTTCTTGGCAAGACCCCCTATGAGTTGCTCAATGGCAAGAAGCCGGACGTTTCCTTCTTCCGGGTGTTTGGTTGCAAATGTTACATCTACAAGAAGCGTCAACACCTAGGGAAGTTTCAAAGACGTTGTGATATTGGCTTTCTTGTTGGTTACTCATCAAAGTCCAAAGCATATAGAGTATTTAACCATGCCACCGGTTTGGTTGAAGAAACATATGATGTGGAATTTGATGAATCTAATGGCTCCCAAGGAGCAATTGAGAATTGTGATGATGTAGGTGATGAACCCTTGAGGGAGGCCATGAAGAACATGCCCGTGGGAGACATCAAGCCAAAAGATGATGATGACGATGTACAAATTGTTGATCCACCATCTTCATCACGTGTGCCTCAAGATGATAACAAGAATGAGAGAGTTGAAAATGAAGACACTCATGTCTCTCATGAACAATCCGAGGCACAAGCTCAAGATGTTGATGCTCCTCATCCACCTCCTCAAGTGATTGATAAAAGAAATTCACCACTACTTCAAGCACATCCACAAGATCTCATCATAGGGAGTCCTACAAAGGGAGTAATGACTCGATCCCAAAAGCTAGCTTCTTTTGTTGAACATCACTCTTTTGTCTCTTGTGTTGAACCTAAGAATGTAGAAGAAGCTCTTCAAGATCCGGATTGGGTGATTGCAATGCATGAAGAGTTGAACAACTTCACCCGAAATCAAGTATGGACACTTGAAGAGCATCCCAAAGGTGCAAGAGTCATTGGAACCAAGTGGGTGTTCCGAAACAAGCAAGATGACCAAGGCATAGTGGTGAGGAACAAGGCAAGACTAGTTGCAAAGGGGTTCTCTCAAGTTGAAGGTCTTGATTTTGGAGAAACCTTTGCACCCGTTGCAAGACTTGAAGCCATTCGTATCCTCCTTGCTTATGCATCACATCATGATATGAAACTATATCAAATGGATGTGAAAAGTGCATTCTTAAATGGCTTTATAAATGAACTAGTCTATGTTAATCAACCTCCCGGGTTTGAAGACCCTAGATATCCTAATCATGTTTATAGGTTGTCCAAGGCGTTATATGGGCTCAAGCAAGCCCCTAGAGCGTGGTATGAACGCCTTCGGGACTTCCTTATTGAGAAGGGCTTCACCATTGGGAAGGTCGACACCACACTATTCACCAAGAAGTTTAATGGGGAGATCTTCATTTGTCAAGTATATGTTGATGATATTATCTTTGGATCAACAAATGAAGATTATTGCAAAGAATTTGGTGAATTGATGTCAAAGGAATTCAAGATGTCAATGATTGGTGAGCTCACATTCTTCCTTGGCTTTCAAGTAAAGCAAATGAGAGAAGGGATTTTCATCTCTCAAGAAAAGTATACCAAGGATCTTCTCAAAAGATTCAAGATGGAAGAATGCAAACCAATCAAGACCCCAATGCCATCAAATGGACATCTCGACCTAGATGAGGGAGGTAAACCGGTTGATCAAACTCTCTACCGTTCTATGATTGGTAGCTTGTTATACCTTACCGCATCTAGGCCCGATATCATGTTTAGTGTGTGCATGTGTGCTCGCTTTCAAGCATGCCCTAAAGAACCTCACCTAAGTGCCGTAAAAAGAATCCTAAGATATCTTAAGCTCACCCCAAGCATTGGTCTTTGGTATCCCAAAGGAGCTAGATTCCAACTAGTTGGCTATTCCGATTCGGACTATGCCGGTTGCAAGATTGATAGAAAAAGCACATCCGGAGGGTGCCATTTGCTTGGAAGATCTTTAGTATCTTGGTCATCTAAAAAGCAAAATAGTGTGGCTTTGTCCACCGCCGAGGCGGAATACATTGCCGCGGGGGCTTGTTGTGCACAAATCCTATATATGAAACAAACCCTCCTAGACTATGGAATTGTTCTTGAAAAGGTGCCACTTTTGTGTGACAACGAAAGTGCCGTTAAAATTGCTAACAATCCGGTACAACACTCACGCACCAAGCACATTGATATCCGCCATCACTTTCTAAGAGATCACGTTGCTAAAAATGATATATCACTAGAAGGTGTAAGAAGTGAAAATCAATTAGCGGATATCTTCACCAAACCTTTGGATGAGGCAACCTTTTGTAGGTTAAGAAGTGAACTCAATGTGCTTGATTCTAGCAACTTTAAAAAATGAGCGTGTGTTGTCTCCTGCATTGCATTGTATAATATGCCATATTTATTTTATTGCAATGCATTTAGGGCTTGGCTAACACGGTTATGATAACCCTCCTTTGGAGGAGTGAAAAAGCCTAACCGTGGATCAAACTTGACAAGCATCCTAGCTTTACCTTCTTGTATTGCATTGCATTTGCATGGTTGTTTGCTTGTCGTTTCTTTTCGGTTAAGCTTTGAGCAACCTCTGTGTTTGTCCATGGATAGAGAGAGCATTTTGACGCTCCTAAAGGTTCAAAAACTCTATTGCATGGCCATACGTTGCTCCTTGGGTGTTTATTGCCTATTTTCTTAAAAATAATACTAGCCTAAGGCAATCTATTTTAAAATTTTTTTGAGGGTTTGAGTGAGGTCTCTCATTTCATATTCCAATTGGTGTTTATTTGTGTCTCTTTGAATTGGAACCTGATTGGGAGAAGTCGCGTCGAAGTTCGGAACAAAGAAGGGCGAAGAACAGTCACCGGACGCTGCACCGGACGCTGCACCGGACGCAGTAGTGCTTCACCACCGCGTCCGGTCTCGGCGTCCAGCAGCGCGTCCGGTCATCCAGAAGACCAACTCCAGATCTAATGATCGGACGCTGCACCGGACGCGCCTCTGTTTGACCACCGCGTCCGGTCCCGATTACCACCACCGCGTCCGGTCATTCGCGATGTTTTCCCGAACTTCCATCGACCGGACTCAGACCGCGTCCGGTCAGTCCGCACCGGACGCGTCAGGTCACTCCAGGAGCTTACTGGAGTATGACCGGACGCTGCACCACCGCGTCCGGTCATATCGACCACCGCGTCCGGTCATCACGTGTCGCGCGGATCTAACTCCTTATAAAACCGTTTCGTCCCCGACCAATCTTCCTCACCCGCACGCGCTTCCGCCGCCGCCTTGCCCTATTCGCCGACTCGCCGTCTCCGCCGGCTCCTCACCGTCTTCCCTGCCGCCGGCGACCTCCGGTCGAGCACGCGCCGCCCCTTCCTCGCCCGCACGCGCTCATCGCTCGCGCACGGCTCGCTGCCGCTTCCGCGCCGCCCGCTCCCGCGCCGCCCGCAGCTGCGCCGCCACCGACCGAGCCACTGCCGCGCCGCCGTCGCCCGACCGTGCCTCCACCGCCGGTGCACCACGCTCCTGCGAGCCAGCTTCATCTCTGACTTTGGTACGACTCGTGTTTGCCTCCGATCGTTTTTCTCGATCTGCCCTAACCCTAACCCTAACCCTAGGGTTCGTCGGTCATTCGTTCGTCAACGAGTTTCGTCGCGAGTCATCTTCTTCGCAAAGAGCTCGTCCGGTGGATTCGGGAAATCTCGCAATCTAGGTCACCGTCGTCTCGTCGATCCGAGGTAGCTTCATGTCTCAATTCTCATCGTATCACATATGCTTGCTTTCTCTAGGGTTTCGTACCTTTTAGTCGTATATGTGCTTATAGTAGATCTCTCTATTCCGTCGTTGCAGCGAGTCAGTCCGTGTGTCAGGTGAGATCTGTTTGCTAAATCCGAGGCCAAGCCTGCGGATACGGATTGAGGCCAAGCCTCTTGAGTGACAGTTCATCATCTTACAAAGGTTCTCAATCACTGTGTCAGCATGGTGCGTTGCAAGAACGTCGGTGGTGCTTCTGGTGACGGGAACGACAGTCCTCCTCGTCGGTCTGAGATTGCACGTGGGAAGCGTGTCAAAGCCTTAGCCAGAAAGAAGAAGAAGACACTCACAGATGCAGAGATTGCTCAGGCCGTAGCAGATGCAGCAGAGCAGGCAGAGAGAGGTGGCAGGAGCAGTGGCATACGCATAGGCGAACGTCGCTTTCATCTTGAAGGTCGACAGCTCGGCACAGAGGCCACTGAGGGCACTGAGGATACTAGAGCTGCAGAGGATATGTCAGTTGATCCACCCACAGAGACCACAGAGGCTCCAGAGGCTACAGCAGATACAGAGGAGCAGCCAGCTCAGTCTCCAGTACGTCGCCGCTCCACACGCGCCCGTACTCAGGTGTCTCCTAGGCCAGAGGGTCAGCGACGTGGAGCACGTCCTCCTCCCAGAGCTAGAGGTTCACCCCCGGTCGAGCACTTTGACTTGAGGGGTGCTTCAGCACGTCAGGTGCAGGGGTTGAGGTTCGTGGAGGTCAGTCGGTGGTTTCCACCTGTGAGGGATCCCAGAGCTTCAGAAGGGTTCTATACCCCTCTTCAGGAGGATTTCTACAGAGCTCTAGTTGACAGCGGTATTGCTTTCCGACCACAGAGGGTCTGTCGACTTGAGTCACTAGTCGAGGTTGTGGGAGAGCAGCTACGTCCGCACCTGTCCTTTCTGCCAGGCTTGTCAGATCTTCTTGGACGGACAGGTGCATACTGCGGCACATGGGTCAGAGAGTTTTATGCTTCACTATGGATTGATCCTGCCCATGATTTCATTCACTTTGCATTCCGAGGCCGCGATCACCGCCTATACAGCAGCAGAGTGCGGGAGATTCTCAGACTCCCAGCTTTTGACACAAAGATACATCAGCTGTGTTATGGTCAGACTCCTCCTCCGAGACGCCCTCACGGCGGGACAGTGCCACCTACAGACTTGGTTCGACCCTGCTTCCGTGAGCCTTTTGGCCAAGGGTCTCGTCGCACGCCCGCCAGTTTGACACCACTGGCTAGAGTTTTGGATGCTATAGTCAGACGCACACTTCTTCCCAGACTTGGCTACAGAGAGGGACTGACTCGGATGCAGCTATGGGTTGTTCACCACCTCCTCTCTCAGACACAGTTTGATATATGGGATCTCATACTTAGTGAGATGGAGGACACCATAGCTGAGGGCTTCAAGGGTAATCGTCAGCTGCCCTACGCACACTGGATCTGCTTCCTTATCAGATCATCTATTCAGATGCCAGCAGAGATCCGAGCTGAGATATCAGATACTACCACTGCTTTTCCTGAGTATGATATCCGTCAGCTCTGGACGTCAGTTACCAGAGATCAGGCCCCAGTGCCAGGACAGCGTGTGCGACCTGAGGTACCTGAGACAGCAGCTGAGCAGGACGCCACAGTTGATGAGCTTGCAGAGGCAGAGCTTGCAGATCTTGACGCTCAGCCTGCTGACCTTCCTGAGGATGGGACATCTGACAGCACTGATGAGGACTACCAGCCCATCCCCAGGTACCGGTCTCCTCGGTCCCACGACCACGAGGCCGGTGGCTCTGGTTCAGCCTCCCGCACAGACCCAGCCATGGTGGCAATTCTTGAGAGGTTGACCCAGGCACAGGAGCAACAGCAACAGCAAATACAGCGACAGGCTCAGGACACAGCTGCAGCACTTGCACAGATTCAGGCTCGTCAGGACGAGTTTCAGCGACAGCAGCTTGAGATCCAGAGGCAGCAAGTCGAAATGCAGAGACAGCAATATGAGATTCAGCGACAGACTGCAGCTAGTCAGCAGCAATACTTGGATCTCCTGCGCCACCTAGTCACGGTTGGGGTTCCTCCGCCTACTTCTGTCCTGACTTCTACTTTACCATCTTCTGATCCATCGAGTCAGGGACAGCCAGGTTTCCAGTTCACATCTCCACAGCAGCAGGTTCCCCAGTCTTTTCAGTCCCCGAGTTTCACTCCTATTCACACGGGGTTTACACCATCAGACCAGCCTCGCCCTCACCTCCTGACAGGCACACCTTTCGGTGATTTCAGTGCTACCTACAGCGAGTTGACTGGTCAGCCGACGCCCTCGCATACTACAGTTGCTACTTCTTCAGGGTTGTCAGCTTCAGAGGCAGCTATCCCTCCAGTAACAGGGACTGGTACTACAGAGACTCTACCTTCGTCAGTTGCCTCCACAGATCTTCCTGCTTCTGGCTCGCTACAGGCTCAGGTCACTCAGACGGATCCTATCATTACGACAGTACCTGTTCCTGCCTTTCAGACCCAGACAGTTACACAGCCACATGCTTCATCAGAGGGTCAGCCAGATAGCTCAGATTCCGAGGGCGATTCTCTACACTTCGTGTTCACTCCACGCACCTCGGCACCCGACACGACTCCGTCTGTCCCCCCGTCAGATCCTTAGATTAGTTCTTTTTTTGGCGCTTGATGCCAAAGGGGGAGAGAGAGTAGTTTCAGGGAGAGTTTTGAGAGAGGTTTTCGTTTTTTCTTGTGTGCTACATTCATGCATCATGTTTTCTTTTCAGTCATTGCATTCGTGTGACATGTCGTTGTGAGATAAAACTTTGAGTCTTAATGTTTCATCCTGTTAGTGTTATCTCTTGTCACCGTTGTTTATTATAGCTCTATGGTAGTGCTTCCATGCCTTACTCCGATAACTTATGAGCTATATCCTTTTGTGTACTAACGCTTTTTGTCTTATCTTATGAGTACACTCTTTTGGCTTGGGACACATAAGCAATTTCTTTCTCCTCTCAGCTTATTGCTTGTTGCTTATGTGAACCATGCATGCTCAAAAACCTCAACTCCAATTTTTCATATCTGAGTGTTGTCATCAATCACCAAAAAGGGGGAGATTGAAAGCATCTAGGCCCCGAGGTTTGGTTTCGGCAATTGATGACAACGCCTTGTTACCATGACTAACGTGTGTTTTGCAGAAACTTTGGTAAGTTAGGTCATGGAGGTTTTAACTACTTTGGGCACCATGGTATTCATGCCCCTTGATGGAAATCGTTTCGGTTTTCAAAAGAGTGACGTCAAGATTAAGGACGGTTAGTTCCGGATGTCAAGGTGTTGAGAGACATTTGGAATAGTCGTTAGGATCTTCGTTTTTCTCTTTTGGCCGTACTATAAAGGGGGGCATGAGCGGGTAGCTTGACCTAGGCGAGTCCTATGTTGAGGTGTGGTGCACACTTGTTAAACTTGGCGCTAGGCAGCTCTAGAATAGCTCAAAGTTCAGTTGGGAGCAACTTGGTTCAAGTTGTGACGCTTTGCGGAAAGTTTCGGGTCTTTTTCCAGTGACCGGACGCGGTCCTCGGCATGACCGGACGCGTCCGGTCAGTTCCGTTCCGCGACTGGGGTTTTAGCTCTGAGCACCGGACGCGGTCCTCGCGAGGACCGGACGCGGTGGTCATAAGTCAACACGTGTCACTTTAGGGAAACACCCGATCGGACGCGACCTGGGTGTGATCGGCGCGTCCGGTCATAGTCCAGTAAGGTCCTGAGACGACCGGACGCGTCCGGTCATCACCCATCGGACGCGGTAGCGCGTCCGGTGCGAGTACAGTAAGCTCCACGCACGATCGGACGCGTCCGGTCACCCCTGACCGGTGCGTCCGGTCATCTAGGTGTTTTTCAGTTTTTGACCGTTACGAGCGACCGGCGCGTCCGGTCAGTACGACCGGCGCGTCCGGTCAGCTCGAGTTTTACTGAGTCAGCAGGTAACGGTTCGTTTCGTCTGTGGGGTGTATAAATACATCCCCACCACCTCTTTTAGAGGTCTCTTGCTCATTTGATCAGCTGTTAAACACCTTTGAAGTGCAAGGGAGTGCAAGAGCACTAGTGAGGATAGAGATTTGAGAATCAAAGCTTGAGAGTTCCTCACTAGCGATTAGAGAGTAACAAGTGTGCATCCACTTTCTCATTTAGGCTCGTAGAGGTCAAGTGAGAGTTCTAGCTTGTTACTCTTGGTGATCGCCATCACCTAGACGGCTTGGTGGTGATTGGGAGTTTGGTGTTCATCCGGCGGAGCTTGTGGATGACCCAACTCATCTTGTGAGCGGTTGTGGGTGATTCACCGCGACGGAGTGTCGAAGAATCAACCCGTAGAGAGCACTTGATCCTTGCGCGGATCAAGGGGGAGCGACACCCTTGCGCGGGTGCTCCAACGAGGACTAGTGGGGAGTGGCGACTCTCCGATACCTCGGAAAAACATCGCCGTGTTCCTTGCCCCTTTACATTCAAGCATTTACTTTATCGTATTTACTTACATTGCTTGTTTACATTCCTAGACTTGCCATGCTAGACTAGGATTGGAAACTAGGGTGCAAAACTTTGTATCGGTAGACTCTCTAGGAACACAAGTAGACACTAGGGGTGAATTCCAGCTTGTAGGATTTATTCCTTGCTTTTATTTTTTAGAAAAGCCCAATTCACCCCCCTCTTGGGCATCTTGATCCTTTCAATAATTACTAAGTAATAATATAACAAACTAATATTTCTCAATTTATTTACTAATGACAAAGATTAGAAGACATTGATAAGCTGCCCGTGAGATTTTTACGAACTAGGAAATCTAGCATCTTCATGGGGTATTCTTTTTTCAATCCAATCCAATCCCATCCTATCCATGGATATCTAACCTAACAAACAATGCCGCTTAGAGATGGTTGGATGCTCGAAGTAAGTAGAGTAATACTTGGCCACGAGCGACCGTCCGTCCGAACCCAAGAAAAAAATCAAATCTCTTCGCGGAAGCTCGTCTCTCCCACTCTGCGCTCGTCGATCGTGGCTTTACGGCGCCGTGTGGCCATCCAACCGTCTCAATCCGCTGCGCCGCCGCCCACTCCAGTGCGCCTCCACCACCATCCCCCGCGGTGCCCCCATCCTCACAGCACCTCCGTCCTCGACCGCGCCATGTCGTGCTCTGTCCTTCGTCACGCCTAGGCACCTAGGAGAGGGGGTCGTCGCTGGCTAGACCCAGGCCAGGCATAGGCAAAACTAGTTGCTGCAAGGCCGCGCCACCATCCTCGGCTGCTAGTTGGCCGGAACCGGCCGTCCCCCGCTCTATGCTGCGTTGTACGAAAGAAAAGTGAAAACGCATATTGCAAGTCATTTCAAGTGTTTTAGATGTTTCATAGGTATATTGCAAGTGTTTCATGTGGATGTTGCAAAAGTAGATCAGAATATTACATATATTGCAATTGTTATACATGTATATTGCAAGCTTCTGTTTCCAATGTTTCATCTGTTTTTTCGACGTACGTTGCAAGTGTGTTTATTTGGATGTTGCATATATTTCATGCATATGTTGCAAGTGTTTTATCTGGATATTGCGTATGTTTTACAATGATTTTAAGTGTTTTTATGTGTTTTTACAAGTGTTTCAGATGCATATTTTAAGTATTTCATCTGCCTTTTAGACGTATATTACAAGTGTTGTGTTTAGATGTTTCAAAAGTAGATCAGGCGTTGCATCTCCCTTGCTTTTTGTTGCATTGCCTCGGTTTCTCCACCTCTAGGTGCTGGCTGGGCATCCGCTGTCCCTTCCCCTCTTTCTCGATGCTGGTGGCGTTCGGGGTGTTGTGAGCCGCGCATGAGCGCGCGAAACGGGTCGAGAAACAAACTACAGGTGCGAGCATCCGGATGCCCAGGCACTAGCAAGACCAAAGTAAGTAACTAACCCAGTTCAAATCGTTTAAATTACTCCCTGTGTCATAAAAAATGATGTTTTAGTTTTATATCGTAAGCCAAACTGTCTAAACTAGTTATAAACTATCTAAAGTTTTTAGTTTTGTTTATTATCAAACTATGTCTTAAACTAAGACTTTATAATTGATCTGCTGTCTGTGTCAAAACTCAGCACTTTACATTTACGAAAACACACTTCCCTATTTTAGTCTTAAAAAATGCGACGTAAATGTTTTTTTTAGAGGAAATAACGTAAATGTTATGGAAACATGTAAAAGAAAACTTTAAACCTTGTTTGGTTTGATGAGGATTTAAAGGGGATTGACCGAACATTTTTTTAGAGGAAACAACGTAAATGTTATGGAAACATATAAAAGAAAACTTTAGACCTTGTTTGGTTTGATGAGGATTTAAAGGGGATTGACCGAACATTCTGATTATTTTCTTCTAGAAAAAGTGGATCACATTCACACCTTGACATCAGTAAATCTTGCCAAGTTAGACTATTATATTTCTACCTCAGATAGTCAGATCCCAGTGGATCATTTTACAAACCAGTAGTTTATAACAAAAAAGTTGAAAAAATAGTGAACAATCTTTTGACAGATCACCATGTGTAGGTAGCTTTGTGAACCGACCTTCCACCTTGCACTCCCTCATAAAGGCTATCTTGTTGTTTGATTCATGATGAAGTCATTCATCTCTAACTGATAGGGTTAACCACTGATTGCACACGGATATTCACTACCGCTTGCACTTTGCCTTTGCCATTTTCTTCCTCTTCTTCTCAGCCTTTGGGATCTTGGTCTTGTGGGCCTCCCTCTTCTCTTCCTTCACTTTCTTCTTGTTTTCCTTTCGAGCAGCCTTCCTTTCCTCGGGTTCCATCTTAGGATCAACCTCGTGCAATGAATCATCTTCATCAGAACTCGAGCAAGATTCGCTCTCATCTTCTTCAACCTCAACTATATTTTGTGCTGATTGTTCTTGCTCCTTTTTCAGTGTGTGTGTTTTTAGTACGCATAAATCCTAACAATGGCTCATTATATAGCTTATCTACAGTTGGCTCATATCCAGAGGATGAACGTTGCATTATTGACATGTTGACAATATCTGCCTCACATTGCTTCACGTAATCCAACGTCTATGCAAAGAAATCATTACATTAGTATTACTCATGGTATTTGACACATTAAAAGGAACAAAATAAAATACACATCGTTGAAACTAGTGTGAGATAACCGGGAGAAATCATGCCCTCTGCACCGCAGCCAAAACATAGTAAGTGCAAGTGAGCTCTATCAACAGGATCTGCTATTAAGATGTTAATGATTGAATGAACATTCATGGTACTGACAAGCAAATGAAAATATTAAACTAATCTTACCTGCACCATGACTGTTGGAGTAATTTCATCATCATTTGGAACTGCACCTCCATTTTCCAAAATCTTTTGCTAAGCCTGTGATTAAATACAATATTGTTAATCAACCAAATTTGTGCTTGTCATGCAGCAAGAACAATGGTAGTTTAAAGTGATCATTACAATGAAAGTGTGGTATACTCAAAGACAAAAGCACCTTTTCAAGGTAATCATCAACATCTTCATCAGAAATGCTTTGATCAATAACAAAATTAAATAAATCAGTTACTATCATTACAGGAACACCTCATTTTTAAAGAAGTCCTGCAAAGTGTTGAACATATCAGACACATCAATTTATGAGTATATATTTGGCGATGGGTTCAACTTTCACTTACAGAAACATGCAAGCAATCTTCCTTCAGAAAGTCCAAAGCTAAAGGGTGATCAAGATCGATGGATTGTGAAACATCAATAATGCACAAGTAACCCTAGACAATAGGTACGTCAGGATGGAGATAAGGAACAATTAACTTGAAATGTAAAGTAGTGTTTGGAAAAAGGTTTATCTAACTGGAGTTTCACTGCCTCAAAATATAGAATGTTGTATTCACTCAAATCACCATGGACTAGTTTGCACTTTTAGTAAAGAGTCCGCATTGTTGTAATTATCTGAAAAGGTGTTGTAAGTAGTATGAGAATAAAGGTCGTACCTAGTACATGTGCGGGGTCTGGGGAAGTAAGTAGTATGAGAATACTGAAAATAATACATACAATGAAATCTAATAGTAGAATAAATATAATTGTAAAGAGATAATGTTATGCATACACACACTACAAGAAATTCCATGGTACATGATGGTTTACAAGTGGCGTATTCTAAAAACGCTGTGGATCAGGAATGGGTTCATTTGGACTCCCACAGCCGACCCATTTACATGTATCGACTATATAACAACAGACTTAGGATTTCTAGATCGAGCATCTCCCACCACCAGCCGTCTTTCTCTCATTTCTCTCTAAAGCAGACCGGGTTCCCTCCACCACCACCGTTGTCCCCTCCATCATCCCAGATTGGCCCCCCTCGGACGATGGCCCCTTCCGGCGGTGGCATCCTCAGGCGACAGAGCGCCTCCGGTCGCAGCGCCCCCTCCAGCGATGGCCCTCTCAGGCAACGGAGCACCTTCGGTGGCAGCGCCCCATCTAGCGGTGGCACCCTTAGGTGGCGGAGCACCTCCAGTGGCAGAGCCCCCTCCGGCGGTGCCTGCTCCTTCCCCACGGGCGGCCGTGGTTTCTCTTTCCCCGTGCTCTTGACCAACATCTCCGGCAACGCAGGCAGCACCTGCTGTGTTCTTCCCTGTCATCTGTAGGATAGGTGACATGGATGATGGCTGGATCTCATGATTCCTCTGTCATCATCTTTCTCATATTTCTTTATCAGGTTTGTCAATCTTTATGTGCTTCCTCTGCTAATTCATTGGATATGTGCCTCCTCTCTAGCTTAAACAATTTATGTTTTTTATTATCATATAATTTACTTTATTTGGTTTAGCGGATCTGATTTATAGTCTTTCATATTTGACTATTCATCCATGAATGCAGTGATACCAATTGTACGTATTTGTCAAGGAATTCTCTAGAGTTCAACCGTCCTGCAGACTGCTCGGCTTTCAGTTGAACTGTGAATTTCCTAAAATTTCAGTTAAGTGAACCGTGAATTTCCTAAGATTTTAGTTGTGTGAGTGTCAATGTGAACCCATATGTGCTGTTAGTGTGAACTCTCCCTTTGGTGGGATAGTGTGAAAATGAATCATAGTCTGTACTATAATTTCTTGTGCTATATTTCTAGGTGTTGGATATGTCATCATAAATTCTTATGACATTGAGTTCCATCTATGGCTTCACTTTTATAATGATATTATTGTACTAAAGTCCTAAATCTGTGTATTGTTAATATCAGTTCAGCATTAAGCTAAGTTTTATGCCAAGTTTTTTAGGTTCCATTGTGCAGGTCTTGATTGCAAGAACATGTAACTACATATCTGCAACTGCAGCAGCAGCGACAAAGGGATGAGTTGAGGGACTGAACCAATGATCAGTGGCATCAGTGAATCATAGTCTATCACCATAGTCAACCTATTAACTGTGAATTGAGCTACTGAATTGAGCAAAACAAGAATCAGGAGGTAATAAAGGGCACGTAACATGAATGCTTCTTGCCTCTGATTTAAACCAATTTGCTAATGTGGTAGTTTTTGGTATATGGTTAATTGGCAGGCCTCTACTTTACAAGTGAAGTTACTTTCAGTCAATTTTATCATCATCTGCATAAACTGAAAGCCTGATCATTTAACTATTTGTAGATCAGTTACCAAATTACCACTATTTCTTTGAAGTTATGAGCAGTATTTTCTTTGTTCCTTATATTGCCAAAAATAGTTCCAACTATGTACATGATGCTGCCCGAAAACTGAAAGCACATACACCTGCCTCATGCATTTGGCCCTCAAGCTAAGACTGTCCATTACATGTTTCCACTCAGATTTTATAAGTCAGTTCGCCACACTTGCTAAGAGAGATCTTGTCTCCTCTCAGTTCCTTAGAGGTCACAATAGGACCACTATTATGTTTGTGTAGATGTCCCAATGTATGTACCTTCTCTGTTATTGTACATGACTTGATGCCTTGTTCCTTGCTTACGGTTTACTTTGCCTACATTTGAGTTAATCTGTGCACATGTGTATTTTCAGGGAGACAAGTACAAAGACCAGGAACCTGGTGCAATGGATTTTTGAAAGAGTGCCACTATACAACAAAAAAAATTCAAGCTTATGCAGACTATCCAAAATGCTATTGTAATAGATGTGAAGGTTGACAATGACATGTTTTTGTGTTTCCTTAGGTTTTAAGATGATCAGAACATGTTGTGTTAATGTACTGCAAATTGAGTTAACCAAATGATTAGGCTTTATGTGATTTTCATTATATAATCTGTGATGGTAAATTTTGTGAACACATGACACTTACGAAACATCCTACATAGCATCCTGTGTGGCAGATGGTTATGACGGTCTATTTTGTCACAAGCCATCGGGCTTAGCCTGGGCTGAATGGGCATCTAGGGATTCCATGATGAACACAAATGCCAATCTGTGACGGCTTATCTCGGCCCAACAAATATATGATGCAGGATACATGACGTTCTTTCCGATCGTCATGGTAAGTTAACCATGACGCGTTTTTGCTTGTCTATGACGAAAGTAAATCGTCATGTATAAGGGTATTTCTTGTAGTGACATCAGCAACAGAATACAAGGGATAATCAGCTATAGAGGATCACCTCTAAAACTTCTAAAAATGGTTCTCATATGTGAGCAGTATCATCACATAAACTTTGAATGCCAGCTGGTGAAAAATGTAAGTTACCATTATAAATCGGTCTGAACTATTGCCCCTGAACAAAGTTTTATCTACATAATCCCAACTATTTTCAAATCCATAAAAACAACAACAATCACATTTGTATTAGCGTACTCTTCTACAGTTTTCCTAACATGCACCAATCAATAATCAACAAGGGGCAGGAATAAGTGAGAAAATGATAAAGCACAAAGGTTGTTTGCACCATCATCAATCCCAATTCCCAAACAACAAGCAATATTAAAGACTAATATTATGGTCAGTATGCTAAGGTAGAGGAAACAATGTTTCATTTTCAAATTTGAACCATGCAAGTGGATTATCAATACTATATATAATGGTTTCAGATCTTTCCTTAGGTTCCCTATTGTTACTCTTTTGATAGAAATTTACAGCTCTCTTTTGTTCTTATGCTTTATATCAAATGGATATGCGAAAATGCAACAAACTCCCTACAAGCTATCTTGGGTCCCTGATCACTTGATCAGACATGCATGGCACACACATCGATCCAGCAATTGCAAAGTTGCAACTGTGCTTTCTGACATATTATGTACCTCAAAGTAACTTTCACGCAACTTGTCATCTGACAAAGCAGTGTCCTTGAGATGAGGAGCAGCCCAACCTCCTTTCCTTGATACCAAATCAACTTATTAGGGTACATTCAACAATACAATTCTGTTGTAATCCAAGCAAGCTTAGCATGTTACTAGATTGAACATTATTACGAAGACAAGTATTAGGTTGGCAAACACTAATATAAATTTTACCCATGAATTCCATCACCAGTACATGAAGCCTCAGGAGTAATGGTACAGGACATCAGATTCTAGCTGCCCTCACTCTATAACAAGGGTAGCAAAGAAATGAGCAGATCCAAATATCAGAACTAATGCATTTCCTATTTGCATGACTGATAGGGGATATTCAATGAATTGATAAGTAAGGTCATCCTTTGGTCATAGGTTAAAAGAATCCCACTGTAGAAGATTTCTCATTTTCTTTTCAGCCCAGGTCTTAACCATTTTTTGAGGATTATGCTTGCAGTAACCATGTCTAAAACGATAATCTCCTTGAACATATTAGTCTCTATCTCTGCAATAATAAAATAATACAGTTTCTTAATATGCACACATTTTGAGAACAAATAATTTATACAAGCACCAAAAGGGTAAATAGCATAACCACATAATCAGGATTCAACAAGTATCCATAGTTGGAAACAACCATTGAAATGTAATCTTACTTAAAAGCAAGGATATAGGGTTTGTAGACTTTAATTGCAAGCTCCTAGCCATCTGTCTTTGTTGCATGATAGACATTTGTCTGCCCATAGATAGGATTAATGTTGACCATGTTAATAATTATACTTAATCAGGAAAATAAAGATCTCTAACTAGCAGGTCAAGGAGCATCTCAATCTTCTATCTATAGAAGGATCTGTGTATTCTATTATGTTTCTCAATACACAATATAAGTCATTCCAATATGCACTGTATACTGTATCTTAAACCTACCTCTTTCCTCGTAGAAATGCAGCCATTTATGTTATTAAAGACACCACGGTTTAACATCTTGAATAAAACCATGCATGTTCTTGGGTCAATAGCATGCATATACAAACAAAAAAACATTTAGTGTTCGGAAAATGGTTCAATTGAAATAACCTTCATTAGATTTCGGTAATCCAACTCACACACCTATTTTTAAGACAAGGCTACTAAGACACTTAAATGCTCTAAGCATCAAAATTAGCACAGTTAATACTTATATAAAGGAAGAAACTTCTGCCTCTCAATTGTATGTATACAACGGGCCATGGATAGTAAAAACAGAGGAAGTTAGGTCTGATGAAAATTTATAGGCAATGAATAATTATAATACTCTAGCTAGATAAGTTCTGCTCATTTTTGTAATGCATCCGATCCTTGGGCCATTTGGAGCAAATACTCAAGTGGTTTGGGTTTTTGGAAATGTTGCCATCAAAGGTAGAACATGAGGTTAAATGAGCCAAAACAAATTCATATCATGCACAACATAAATCCATGCAAAATAATTATGCAATAAATTTTGATTCCTTTCATTGTTGCATAAGCAAAACAGGAACCAAGCAGTAGCCAGCCACTTAACAGGAAAGCTAGCTAGGTTGAAAAGGGTGGAATGGTACAACAGGATTGTGCAAGTGCATGAGAACAACTTCAATTTCAAAAAGCACAAGGAAGAAAACACCACAACCCAACTGAGAACATTTTACATACCTGTGTCCATTATTGCATGTAACATCCAGTTCCGGCATACACGGCATAGGCCCACTCTACCGAGGAGTGGTCTCACCTACGTAGCAACCCGCTTGAGCTTTCGTCCTCGCTTCACTCAAAACGGTTAACCGAAGGTTACTACGTGTCCCTGGCTCTGGTATTTAAGCTAGTCAACCAATCTCAGGATTCACAGTAGGGTACCAAACACCGGTTGCACAGTGCTCCGCGATGCTACAGTAACCAGTAAACAGTACACGCGCTACAGTAACCTGAATTCAACCTGGCTCAGATCGGTGCTATAGTATCCGAGCTACAGCACCATGCTGCTACAGTGCCCCCCGGAGTCCGATGTACGGCAAACCGCAGCTACAGCCCCCCCCCCCCACACTGCCCCCAAGCTACAGTACCATCGGCTCATCCGCGAATTAGGCCCACTTGGCCCATTTTGGGGCTGTTACATTGCACGATCAGCCTTCTCAATGTTCCTTATTTTTCCAATCGTTGTGTCCCTTATGTTATCCCTGATTACAGTCGTGATGGAATTTGACATCATGAAATGATCTTGTTTGGTTTTGGTAATTGAGTGACAACCTTAGATGGATTAATTTTGTCTAATGTGAGATATACAGGGAATTAGTCCACAAGTGATTGTGTCATGAAGGAGCTTATTGCATATAAGACATGACATGAAGTCATGTGATCAAGGTAGAGAAGATCGAGAAGTGGCTTGGCTCGATGGACCGGTTGCAAACGTGAAGGGCAAGTTGGGGGCTTTGAAGCGAAGGGCCACGTGTGACGGTGAAGCTTGGGCAAGACTTGGCGCCGATAGACCGAGGCAACAGTGAAGAGCAAGTGAGGTCAAGATCGATGAACCAATACGGTCACGTGATGATATGAAGTGGATCATATCATTTGGTGATTGGTTGGTGCATGTGTTGCATCAACGTCGGAGGATTTAGAATGGAATACGCAAGGCAAAGGTATAATCCTAGGGCATTTCATTTCACCGGTCAAAGGTTGTGTAGAGAAGTGTATGACCGGGTTTAGGATAGATGACCATACTATTAAGAGGGGCAAACTTGTTTGCATATCGGTCATCTAGTGCCACTCGAGTGATCTAACTTTGCATACGTGCTAGGATGGAGTGGCGTGGCAAGTTGAGTGGCTAACTCCTTTGAGAAGATGATTGTGAAAATGCTAACACATGTGCACAAGGTGGTAAACACTTATTGATGTTGGCACGTTTGCTAAGGCAGTGGAGTTTGAGCGGTAGAGAGGGGTTTGGAGTCCTCCCTCCCTCCCACTGAGCTTGCGAGGCGAGATTCAGACGTTTTTGTGGAGATGAAACACTTATTTTCCATTGCGCCGAAGGATGGAAAAGGAGGCAAAGTCGCGGGTCGTCGGACGTCGGCTCCATGGGCATCAGATGTAGGGTCAGCGTTAGTTGGTAAATCCTACCTTGCCCTGCGGTTGTAATCGTGCGTCGGACGCGGTGGTGTTGGAGCGATAGACGCCGGGCGTCAGCGTCTGATGAAGTCGACATCAACTGTCTCGATAGCCTCAGCAGCGACAGACGCGGAGTGCATCTGTTGCCCTCTCGTCAGACGCGTCAGGTGGCCGGAAACCAGTTTTTGGAGCTCTTTGCACTGCGTCTAGTGCAGCGTCGGACGCACAGGTTCTGGGCGTCAGACGCGTCTGTTGATCGATGAAGTAACCGTTGGCTTTCGAACGGCTAGTGACATGTGGTAGCACGACGAGCGTCGGACGCGGCCTGCCACGTCTAGTGCACGAGTGTCACCGCGTCTGATGCTTGTGTGTTTTGCCCAGTGAAGGGGTAACAGCTAGTTTAGCCCTTGAGGCTATAAATAGAAGTGGTGACCGGCCTTGGCTGGTGCTTGGCACTCTTGGGACTTAGTGTCCATAGTTTGAGAGTGCTAGGAGAGCCTCTAACTCACTTGTGCTTGTAAGAGTGCGAATCGATTGCGAGTGAGTGTGATTCTAGTGCGTTGTATCGTGAGATTGCATCGAGTGGCACTAGGTGTTCATGTTGCAAGCCAGTGGTGCTTGTTACTCTTGGAGGTTGCCACCTCCTAGATGACTTGGTGGCTTGTGGCTCCGTCGAAGCTCGCATGAAGATTGTGCGAGGCTCCGGAGAAGCTTTGTGAGGGGGATTGTGCTCACCCTGCGGGGATCGTGAAGAGCAACTCTAGTAGAGCGTGTCATTGAGCTACCACACTTGATGGTGGGTTCTTGCGGCGCTCTTTGGAAGAGCTCGGTTGTGGATACTGATTAGCCGCCGAACCACGAAGTGTTGGTCGACACAACGGGATGTAGCTTGGTGGCAACCAAGTGAACCTCGAGAGAAAATGACCGTGTCAACATTGTCTACTCTTCTCGGTGGTTTGCCTTCGTGCAACATAAGTGTAACGGATCAACGTAATTATACGAGATTAAGTAAGAAAATCTTCCACCGAGGCGGTTAATTTATCAAACTTAAACCCGTATAACCCGAGATTCCATGAAATCACGAGTGATTTCAAACCAACCAACATACAACCAAGATCGTACTGATTTAGCAGCCACAGTTCACATGATACATAGAGTTCACAATAAAAGTGGAGTACATCAGAGTTTGGAATAAAAGTCATTACAACATAGTTCAAAATAACATAGCGGAAGCAAGTAGTTTTACACACCCACTTAGTTCAAATACAGTGCCAGTAGATAGTCATGGTCCACAAAAGCATTAGATAAGACGAACAGAGTGACCCTTGCCCAAGGTCCTAGTTGTCGCCCATCGCCGGATACAGACAGTTGGAGTAGTACCCATAGTACATCTAACCATCTGCAACAACAATGGGAACAACGCCCTGAGTACGAGAATGTACTCAGCTAGACTTACCCGTCATAAACCAGAAATAAAGGACACCAAGGATCATGCAAGGCTTTGTAGATTGGACTGGCTTGACTCATTTGCGAAAAACATAAGTTGTTATGAAAAACTAAACCAGTACTTTTTGCATGACTTTTAGTATAACCTATTCATGCTAGGTAAGCACCTATTGCTAAAACAATCACTTGATTCATCATTAACAATCTAGATTACCATATTAGGTTTAGCATTTCCAACATCATTCACTTAACCATCAGGGTTCCATTAATGTTACTACAATGCCATAGCTCGAGTCAAGTGCTCACTAACCGGGAGCGACGGTGATTCGAATCGAATTCCTATCCAGCTGGAGATTTATTCCTCACACAAACCCCGCTTCCCCCGTCAGGGTCGCGTAGATCACCAATGAAACTTTTCAAGAAGCCGCGGGATAACAATCATGGATCGCACTACCCAGGGACCGCCCGATTGCCAGGACGCACCTTGGGCTCACTCTTTGCGTCCTCGTTACACCCCCTTCAACACCAGTCTGCCAACCCGAGTTTATCCCGGCTCGAAAAAGTGTTACTAGCTTCGCGGTCGAAAGGTACTTTATTCGGCCAGCTAAATGTGAGGCATGCGTTCAACATGACAAGAGGGACGAGCAACGATCGGTCCTTAATCGACACAGACGGAATCACTATAGTCCAAAACCCTATAAGACTCCACCCGGTCTTCGTTTATCCATCAACACTTGGTTACTTTTTATGATCACAATTACAGCTAACCATAATCCGGTATCCACCTATAACTCACAGGTGACAGGAAATCACCCGACTTCTACCGGTCTAAGCATGGCTAAGCAATTTACTCGATCCTGATCTAACAGGATGAAAGATAATCCGGTGGTCAAGGTAATAATGCAACAACGGTTTCACTCAACTCCTATAACTTAATGCAACTATATATATAACTATAGTTCATGTAGTAAGGAACAATTTTTATAAAATAGGAGACTTAAAATGCTCCGGGGCTTGCCTCTTTCGAACGAGCTAGGATGGTGGTCAACGTACTCTGGCAGCTCCTCGCCTGACTCTTCCTCCTCGGGCACCTCCTGTGCCTGGGGCTCCTGCTGATCCATCCAAGCCTGCTCCTCCTGTACTGCTACCTGCGACTCTTCCTGCGATCCTGTATGATGCAAGTACATAAGTAAATATGCGAGTGATGCATCGAATTGTGGTGGAGTACTTTGATGACATGAGATGCAGATGAGCACATGGAATGAGCAGTTTGAATATAACTATTTCTTCTACAAGGTAGTCAACGTCATCCAAGAACATATACCCTAAAACATGCACCTTATTTTTCTATTAGTTAGCCTATCATCTACACATACAAGTGAACCTAAGCTACCAAAGCTTACCAACCTAACTCAACCACAACATCAGCAAGGCATAATGATGCTTCAAAGATACACCAAACATATTTTATTTCTCTTAATTCCTCATAAAGAATAATCTTTTATTCCCTATTTAACTAGGGTTACACAACAACACCTATTTTTGGTGTAGATAAAAATCTACAAAAATTACAGTAGATTACTCTTACCCTAACTAACCTACTACTAAATTTTCATGAGAATTGCCTATGTAAAACTGCCTGTACAAAATAACAAGTTATAGCCTAAATATGAGCATGAAATTATTTTGTACTAGAAAAAATGTCAAACAACAGATTTCACATTTTTCCTATGTTACTAACAGTAAACTAACATACTACAAAAATTATCACATGTATGTTCTATACAAATTTAGCCCTCTACTAAAAATAACAAAGATTATCAATTAAAAGCATTTGAACTACACTTCAAAAATTTCTCACAGAACATGCTTTATTAATATTTTTTCTAGAAAGTACATCACTAATAAAGATTAAAGCAACGAGAATCACATTTTTCCCTTCATTATTTTATTTACTACATATTTTCTAAGATATCAGCATTTATAGCAATTAAATAAATTTGCACAGTAAAGTGTTACAAAAATAATATGAGATATTTTTAAATTGTAGATCTATTCAAGAGGAACATTTCAAAATTTGTTTCATCATTTTTGGAGCTAAAAACGGTACACAAACATTTTCCAAGTATTTTCTTTTCCCAAAACAAAATAGAAATTCAAAAACTAATTACGGAATTGTTTAACGGGCCAGCCTACTCCGCAACAACGGCCCACGGCCGATTTCTGCCGAAGCGCCGCGCGGGAAAAACCAGAGGCGACCCGACCTGCTAGTTCGGCCCAAGGCTGCTGGCCCAGCAGGCAGGGGGGTTGGAACGCGGGGAGCGACCGCGCGGCTGCGACGTCGCGGCGGCGGAGATGTCCGCCGGCGGCTAGCGGCCGGCTCTGGTCATGCGGGCACCGATGGAGGGGCACACGGAAACCCTGTGGGGGTGGCGAACACCACGGGGCGGTGCGCGAGCGGCTAGGCGGGGAGAAAACACCGGAACGGCGGGGGCGAGCGCGCGGTGGCCGGAATGGCGCTGCGGCGGGGCGCGCGAGACGGTGCCTTACCGCGGGGCAGAGATGGAGCGTGGAGGCGCGTTCGGAGAAGAGAAGGAGGAGGCGGAGTTGTTCGCACGAGCAATCGCTCGGAGGCGGCCGACCGGTGACGGAACGCGGGGCGAAAACACACGGCAGCGGCGACGAGCGCGCGGAGGCGGGAGCGGCGGCTGCTGCGGGTCGCGTGAGGCCGAGCGGGGCGAAAAATGGAGGGCGTGCAGCCGTGGGAGGAGCGGGCGCGGCTTCAAGGCGCGTGGCGCGGTCGGTGGAGCCCACGGCTCGTCACCCGTACGCCGGAGGCGGCGAGCGGCGGCCACACGGCGGGCGAGCCCTGACGCGGCGTCGCGCTGGCGCAGGCGCGGACGCGGGCGCGCGGGAGAAGGCGGGGGCGAGCGGGCTAGGCCGGCATCCGTTCGCGGGCCGAAAGGGAGGCCGCGGCCCACTAAAACGAAAACCGAATTTTCTTTTATAAAAATATTTTCAGATTTCCTTATTTGTTTCAAAATTGAATTTGAAAATAAAAAAGAGGTTTTCAGAACTTTTGCCCAAAATAAAAGTTGTTCAAAATTTTATTCTCTACAACTTTCATGTAGGGCATTTTTTAAAATTCTTAATAGATTTTGAATTTAGGATTTAAAGCTAAATTGTTAATCAAAAATTTATTTGTTTAGAATATTTTTAAAACAAAATTTGAGAAAAACTTGAATTCAAGAATTGCTCTAAAAACCATGTTAATTTATTCTAGATTATTTAAAATTGCTAATACCCAAAAGTATACTACGTTTTTGGCACTTACATCAAAGTTAGGGTTCTAATTATTTGCTTTTCAAGTTTAAATTTAAAAGAGCTATATTTTATGCAATGCTAGTCATGAAATGATGCTGAATGTTTTATGCTTTGAAATGCTAATGCATGCTTAACACCTAGGGGTGTTACAGCCCTCCCCCTTATAAGAATCTCGTCCCGAGATTTTGAGTTACGAACCATTTATCGTAAAAATCTTTATACGCGGTTTGAAGATATTCTCCCGTTTCCCATGAAGCATCACTCTCATCATGATGGCTCCACTGAATCTTGTAGGTTGTTACCACTCTATTCCGAGTGACTCGGTCCTTAGTATCCAGAACTCGAACCGGTTGTTCACGATATTCCAAGTCCGCCTTGATCCGAATACCCTGCGGTTCTATTCTCTCTTCCGGAACACGCAGACATTTCTTCAACTGGGATACGTGAAAGACGGGAAAGATCGAACTCATCCCTTCTGGCAATCGCAACTTGTACGCCACAGGACCCTTTTTCTCTATGATCTGGTATGGTCCGATATATCTAGCAGACAGTTTTTGCTTGATTCCAAACCGTTTCTTCTTCATAGGGGTAACCTTCAAATAGACATAGTCACCCACTTGGAAATCCAATGGTCTCCTTCTTTTGTCTGCATAACTCTTCTGACGGGACTGTGCAGCTTGCATGTTTTGCCGAATAATACGGACCTTCTTCTCTGCCTCATTTACAAAATCAATTCCATAAAACCTTCTTTCTCTAGGCTCTACCCAATTTAACGGTGTCCTGCACTTTCTGCCATATAAAGCTTCAAAAGGTGCCATCTTGATACTCTCTTGGTAACTGTTGTTGTAAGCGAATTCTGCCAACGGTAACTAGGATTCCCATGAGCCTCTAGATGATAGTACACAAGCTCTAAGCATATCTTCAAGTACAGCATTAACTCGTTCTGTCTGCCCGTTTGTCTGTGGATGGTAAGCCGTACTACGAATCAAACTAGTACCCAAACCTTTATGAAGATGTTCCCAAAAATGAGAGGTAAACTGTGAACCACGATCAGACACGATCATTTTTGGTATACCATGAAATCGGACAATCTCAGCAATGTACTTTTCTGCATATTGAGGTGGTCGGAATGTTGTCTTAACTGGCAGAAAGTGAGATGTCTTGGTGAGACGATCTACTATTATCCAAATAGAATCATGTCCCTTCTGTGTGGTGGAAAGACCAGTGATGAAATCCATACTTATATCATCCCATTTCCAATCGGGTACAGACAAGGGTTGCAGAAGTCCTGCAGGTCTCATGTGAAGAGCTTTAACTCTACAACACATGTCGCAACGAGCAACATATGCTGCAATTTCTTTTTTTCATCTTAGTCCACCAATAACGGGGTCACAAATCTTGGTACATCTTACTACTTCCGGGGTGAATAGATAGCTTGGAATGATGGGTCTCATGCATCAACTTGTTCTTAAGCTCTCTATCCTTAGGTACCACCAGGCGATCCTTAAACCATAACACTCCTTGGTCATCCAATCGAAAGTGTTTGGTGGGTTCCCTCTTCATCTTCTCCTTGATATAAAAGATTCCCTTATCTGTCTTCTGACCTTCAATGATCTGGTTTTCCAGAGTATAACTGATTTGAATATTATGCAACACAGCAGGATGTAACAATTTGAACCCTTCTTCAAACAACGGTTGCACATCAATAGCATGTGATTTTCTGCTCAGCGCATCTGCTACTACATTAGTCTTCCCGGGATGATAATGCACGTTTAGATTATAGTCCTTTATCAGCTCTAACCATCTTCTCTGTCTCATGTTCAACTCAGATTGGGTAAAAATGTATTTGAGACTCTTATGATCTATAAAGAGATTACACATATTACCCAGCAGGTAGTGTCTCCAAATCTTTAGAGCATGCACTACTGCTGCAAGCTCCAAATCATGTGTAGGATAGTTAACTTCATGCTTCCTCAATTGACGTGAGGCATAGGCAATGACCCTTCCATTTTGCATTAGTACACATCCTAACCCATTCTTAGATGCGTCATAGAACACATCAAATGACTTTTCTATATCCGGTTGGGCCAGAACAGGAGCAGTGGTCAATAACTTTCGCAAGGTGCAGAAAGCTGCCTCGCACTTCTCTGTCCATACAAACTTATGATCCTTCTGTAACAGGCTTGTCATTGGTTTGGCAATCTTCGAGAAATCTGGTATGAAGCGACGATAGTAACCGGCTAAACCAAGAAAACTGCGAACTTCATGCACTGAGGTTGGTGACTTCCAGTCCATAACCTCTTGCACCTTACTAGGGTCTACGGAAATGCCATTTTCAGACAACACGTGGCCGAGAAAAGGAACTGTCTTAAGCCAGAACTCACACTTGCTGAACTTCGCATACAGTCGATGTTCTCTGAGTCTAGTCAAGACAATCCTGAGGTGCTCTGCGTGATCTTCTTCATTCTCGGAATATATTAGAATGTCATCAATGAACACAATCACAAACTTGTCTAACTCTGGCATGAAAACAGAATTCATCAGATACATAAAGTATGCAGGAACGTTTGTCAATCCGAAGGACATGACAAGGTACTCGTACAAGCCATATCTGGTAGAGAACGCAGTCTTAGGCACATCTTGCGGCCTAATCTTTATCTGATGGTATCCTGATCTCAAATCTATCTTTAGAGAACACTTTGGCTTTAGACAATTGGTCAAACAAAATATCAATCCGAGGAAGAGGATACTTGTTTTTAATTGTCACTGCATTCACTGGTCGATAATCCACGCACATGCGTAAGGAGTTATCCTTCTTCTTTTTCATAAATAGAGCGGGGCATCCCCATTCAGATGAGTTGGGATGAATCAAACCTTTCTTTAGTAAGTCCTGGAGTTGCTTCTTCAATTCGGCTAACTCAATGGGAGGCATCCGATAGGGCCTTCTCGAGATCGGTGCTGTTCCCGGAATTAACTCTATGGCAAACTCAACATTTCGGTCTGGTGGAAGTCTAGGTAACTCATCCGGAAACACATTTGGAAACTCATAGACCACTGGAATCTGGGCTAGCAGAGTAGTTTGGACCGCACAAGTCGTGCTAGCTAGGTCTACTTTCCGAGGTAGGACCACCCGAAAGGTGCCTTCTCCACTTGGTTCCTTAAGAGAGATACTCCTTCCTCCAATATCGATTACTACCCCCATCTTATTCATCCAGTTCATACCCATGATCACATCCAAAACTAACCCTGGCATGACGATCAGATTAAGCTTGTATTGTTGGTTTGATAGGTTTAGGGTTACTCCCTGAACTATCTGATTAGTCAACAGATTAGCCCCAGCTGAACTGATTTTATATGCACATTCCAATTCGACTATCCTTTGCTCATGCCTCTTAACAAATGCTTGACTTATAAAGGAATGAGATGATCCGGAATCAAACAAGACTACTGCAGGATGATTATTGATAGAAAACATACCAGCTGTTACCGGTTCTCCTTCTGGGATGTCATCTACGGTGGTGTGATGCACACGAGCTTGATACTGCGTCTGCTGTTTCTTAGGGTGGGGACAAAACGTTGCAAAGTGTCCGGGTTGGTTGCAGTTGAAGCACGGTCCCTTCACTTGAGCCACAGTTCCAGATGAACTGCCTTGTCCTGTCTTCGCCTGAGGCAATGCCATCTTGAATGGTTTCTGGTTCCTCTAGGGTTGCTGAGTATTCTGATTCTTCCTTTGCGGTGGCCTAAACCTTGCACCTGGGGCAGACGACCGATAAGCTGGACGGTTGGCCACTGGGGCTCTAGACTGGGACGGACCCGTCTCGAAAGCTCTCTTACGGATCTTGGAAGCAGCATAAACATTGTTGTTCTTCTCTTGCTTCAGACAGTCACTAACGAAATCATTGAAACTAGTCCTCATATTTGTACCCACATGTTTCATCATCTTGGGATTCAGGCCTCTCTTGAAGCTAGCGATCTTCTTGGCCTCAGTATTCACCAAATCAGGAGCATAACGGCTCAGGTTATTGAATGCATGTAGATATTGAGTTACAGTCTTCGTGCCTTGATTCAGTGCTAGGAATTCCCCAAGCTTCATCTCGGTCAGACCAGGTGGAATGTACGTTCCACGGAAAGCTTCGGTGAACTCCCTCCAAGTGATGTGAGCGTGGGGAGGAAAAGTGGTGCGGTGATGTTTCCACCACATTCCTGCCGGACCTTGAAGCTGATGAGCTGCATACTCAGTCTTCAACACTTCAGTCATTCTCAAGACACGGAACTTGTCTTCCATAGTATTAATCCACTCTTCTGCATCCAAGGGTTCTGCGGCTTCCTTGAAGATCGGTGGACGAGTATCCATGAAGTCCTTAAAACTGCTGTATTGATTTGCTTCGTGCCTACCCGGGTTTATCCCCCGACGGGTGTTATCTGCGATACTGCGCAACACAGCTTCCATATTCTGTTGCATGCTCTCCATATTACGTTGGCTTCTAAGAAATTGTGCGAAAAACCGTTCCGCAGTGTAGGGTGGAGGAGGCGGTGGTGGATCACGGTCATCACTAGCAGCTGCACTGCCACCAGCCTCAGCGGCACCATACACGGTACGACGAGTGTTCGGCATCTGCATATTTTAGCAACAGTAATTATTAGGTGATGTTGTAGGAATTGCGACCGAATGAAAAATCATGCCGAACTAAATTTACTGGAGAGAATAATTTCATACAATAAAACAGGGGCAAAATAAGTCATTCCAATTAACACAACATCACTAATTAGATTACTTAAAGCGCACACATCGCGTCCATTACAACCAAGTTGACAACATACATACACTGGACTTTTTGACGTTCGGATACCGCCACAAACACATCCAAGCTTTCCAACATTACATCAAAGCCTTAGTCTTTCTACTCATTATTACATGCCCAACGTGCCAACAAAGCAAAAGATCATGTAGAGGGAACCTAGTAGCTAGCGCAACAACTACTAGCCTACTCATCGTGGTCGCTGTCTAAGTCTGAGACGTTGGCGTTGTCGCCATTAGCAGCGTCGTGGTGCTCCCCAACTGGTGCTTCGGGCTCTTCCGGATCTTCGCCTTCATCCAAATCCATCTCTGCCGCACTAGGAGGAACATAGGGGTTGAGTTGATTGTTCAGCCGATGAACCTCCTCATGCAGATTGTCATTATATTCCTCTGCACATGCCAGTTGTTGCTCTAGCTCAAACTGTCTAGCCTTCAACACATTCTCTGCGGACCAGGCTTCATTCCTCTGATGGAGCACATGGGTCAACATGCGCTCAGCGTTCCTGTTGGCGGTGGTCAGTCGCCCAACCTGCTCTCTCAGGGCACGTACATCTCCCTCGAAAGTCACAGTCCTCTGGGTAGACTGATCTCTCTGACGAGTCAACTGAGCCATCTCTGTGTTGAGCCTCTCAATCTCGGCGTCATGATCTCTCTGAAGCTGACGGCGGTCATCATGAGTCTGACCAAGAGCACTAGACACACGTCTCAGGCTACCTTCCACTCCATCAAAGGCCCTCATCACTGCGAACATGGCACTCATAGCGGGGTTGTCACTGTTCTGTGCTTCTGCGGTGCTAATCTCCAGAGATCTTCCTCTTGCCTGCTGCCACGAGTCAGTGAAGGGGTTGCCCCTCGGAAAGACTCCAACTATAGCTGCTGCCAACTCCTGAGGAAAGCGATCCATGATATCCCTCAGGATCCCAAAGGCTGCCCTCTCAGCGGCTTCTTCAGGGGTCCTGCCAGTTGACTCAAAATGCCAACCGGTCCACTCAGAACCATCACCTCGGGGACGAACTACTGCTTCCACAGTCACCAAAAGTCCTTCCCCCAACCGCTCATTCGACCAAAAGTAGCGGGGCTCCATCCCATCAGGATAGCCTACATAGCTGAGTACTCTCCTGTAACAGAACCGCCCAATTATACGAGATTAAGTAGGAAATCATCCAACGGAAGGACAATTTAACAAACTTAAGCCGGTATAACCCGGTAGTCTGTGAAATCTCGACGGATTTCAAATCATTTCACATAACAGCCAAGATCATACTAAGTTTAACGGTTACCATCATAAGTTACATAAATGTTCGCGGCATAAAATACATCAGAATTTAAACATAGTTATTACAAACCAGGTTCGAATAAAAGTAGCGGAAGCGGTAGTTCAAATTACGCACACACACAACATTTTGAAATAAAGTGCCAGCTTGTGACCATCTCCAGCAAAAGTATCAGACGAGAAGTAGCGAATGACCATTGCCCATGGTCCTATGCTTCGCCCATCGCAGGATAGAGGCAGTTGATACAATAACCGTAGTACATCTGCCCATCTGCAACAAGTGGGAACAAAGCCCTGAGTACGAGAAGGTACTCAGCTAGACTTACCCGTCATAAACCAGAAATAAAAGACACCAAGGAATCATGATAGGCTTTCTGGTGGGATAGCTGACTCATTTGCAGAAAGACATTTTTAGCATTTAGGAAAACCTTTACAAAAGCTTTGCATCAAGTTAAATCTTTATTAACCTGTCAACTACATTTGCACCTGTACTAAAGTAACATGTAATTAAACAGGTAATGATAACCAATGATCATTAACAACTTCCATTATGTCATAATTCATATAACTGTCCAAGTGTTCCATCAATATTACTACGATGAAGTAGCTCAAGTCAAGTGTTCACTATCCAGTGAACGATGGCGATTCGAATCGATTATTAACCAGCTGGTAAGTTATTCCTCACACAAACCTCACTCACCCGCTAAAGTGAGGTGTTGGTCGCCGAGTCAACCATTCAGGTAAAGTCGCGAGCTTGCCAGGAACCACTTGTACCCGGGGGCCGCCCGACTGCTCTTTGGCCTTATCATCGCGCCCCCGTATCCTGCCACTACTGCTCTGGTACAGTGCGTTGCGGGCAATCCACTCGGCCCGAATAATCTCCCAGTTTCGTGGTCGGAAGGTACTTTATCCGGCCAGCTAAATGTGAGGCATGTGTTCAACATGACCCGAGGGACAACAACGAACGGTCCTTAATCGACACGGACGGAAAACACTACAGTCCGAAACCCTGCAAGTTTCCGCCCGGTCTCAAATTCATTTCACACTTAGTTATACCATGACTTCATAGTCATCCAAGCAGATCCAGGTAACCACCTATAGCTCGCAGGTGACATGAAATCACCTGACTTCTACCGGTCTAAGCAAGCTAAGCATTGACTCGACTGCGGATACCAGGGTAACAAGGATATAGTATAACAAAGGTAAGCAAGGTATAATGCAGCAACGTTTGCAAACAACTCCTAAACGTAATGCATTAAATTAAGTAAAGTTAATAATAAATTATTTGCAAACTGGGAGAGAAATGCTCCGGGGCTTGCCTCTCTCGAAGGAGCTCGGACGGTGATCGGGGCACTCCGGGAGATCTTCACCGACCTCCTCTTCGGCTTCTGTCACCTCCTGCTGCTGCACCTCGAGCTGCTCCTCTAGCTCCTCGGGTAAGATGACTGGGTTCTCGGTTTGCGATCCTGTATGATGCAATGCGCGTAAGTGATTATGCAAGCGTGCATCGAAGGAGATGAATGCAATGAATATGTTGAAATGCAAGGTAGTCAACATCATCCAAGAAACTATACACTACAAGCACATGTCATCTACTGCATTCTCTTCTACTACTATTATGTTAAGTTAACATATCTTATGAAATGTTTCAAAGATACACCAAAGCTTTACAAAATTTCTTAATCATACTTAAAGCAACACTTGCTTAAAACCTAATTAATAATAAGTTTGAACAGCAACATATATTCCTGATGCTCCTAAAAATCTAAGAAAATTACAGTAGCATAATACTACCCTAAACAGACTACCATAAAAATTTCATGGCATTTGGATAAGTAAACTATCCTATACAAAAATGACAAGCTATAGCATAAAAATGAGCATGAAGTTACTTTGTACTATGAAAAGTGTCAAACAATAGAACTAATATTTTTCCTAGGTTATTCATGGAATATAATGACTATACAAAAATTATCACATGCATGTTTTATACAAAGTTTGCTCTCTAGCAAAAATAACAAAAATCAGCCATTAAAGGCACTTGAACTACTTCTCCAAAGTTTTCCACAACACATGCATGAAACATATTTTTCCTAGGAAGTGCTTGATATATGAAGATTAACAAACTTGAAATCATATTTTTCTGATACATATAGGATTTACTAGTCATTTTACAAGATATCAGCAATATCAAGGATTAATTAAAGCTCTATAGAAAAGTATCCCAAAAATGACATGCAATATTTTTAGATTGTAGATCTGGTTCCAATGAGTTCATAGAAATTTATTTCACAATTTTTGGAGCTCAAATGAATACAAAAACATTTTCCACAACATCCTTTATTATGAATAATAAAAGAAAACAGAAAACGATTTTTATTTTTAAAACTGGGCCGGCCCGGGGAAGTAAACCGGCCCATGGCCATTCTCGGCCTGGTCCACACGTGCGGGGGAAAACGAGCGAGCAGGCCCGCTCGGGCTTCGGCCCATGGCCATTCTCGCGAGGAGGCCGGGGCGGGAGATGCCGGAGGCGACGGTGACCGCAACGGCGCGGCCACGCGACGACCGGCCGGTGGCCATTGCCAACCACGCCCGGGTGCTGAAAAGCGAGCAACAGGTGCGTGGGGAGGAGGCGGATCCGTTTTCGGTGATAGAGAAGCAAGAGGGGTAGCGGGGAATCACTCCCACGGGAGGCCGCGCGCGCGGTGGCGCCATGGCCGCCGGCGGCGGATGCACGAAATCCGCACCTGCTTGGCTCGGGTGACGGCAACGAGGTGCGCACGGGGTGTCGGAGAAGGAAGCGAAGGTGGGTGCGCGAGAAGGCGAGCTATGGCGGCTCACCGTCGGCCAATTTGGCCGACGGGTGCGGCGGTGGCGGCGCTCGCGCGGTGAGGTGCTCGCGCGGCACTGAGCGGAGGAAGGCCGAGGCGGGGAATTTCGGAGAGGGAGGGTGGATGCGGAGCGCAGGCGATTTAGAAGCATGAGGCGCGCGCTGGCGGGGGCCACCGACGGCCAGCTGTCGACGGCGAGCGGCGCATGCCGGCCACGGGGCGCGCGGTGTCTGCGCGGGCGCGTGCGTGTCGCGGCGAGCGCGGGCGAGCGGGCGGGTGGAGGTGGCCGAGCGGACGCGGGCCGAGCCGAGGCGGCGGCTGCGGCGCGCGCGCGCGGGGTGGCGCGGGCCGATTCGGCCAGCGGGCCGAAAGCGAGGCGGCGGCCCGTTTAGGTTAGAAATTGTTTTTTTCAATTTATTATTTTCAAACAAATTCAAATAAAAATTTTCAAATCTCATTTTGAGTAAGAAAAGGACCTTTTCTGAAAATAACCCAAAAACAAAAGTTGCTTAGAATTTAATTCTCTACAACTTTGCTTTTAAGACCAAAGTCCAAATCTGGATAGATTTTGATTTTTAGAATAAAAGCAAATTTAGAGAGGATTTTTGAATATTTTCAAATAACATTTTTAAAACAAATCTTTGACAAAACTTTAAGTGATTTAGTGGCTCCAAAAATTTTCCTTATCATTCTAAGTGATATGAAATTTATAGTTGCACAAATTTGATGAGTGTCATTAACACATTATCACAACATGTTCAGCAATACTAGTTTCCACACTTTTATTTTACTAAAGGTACACCCTAAGCACATATAATTATGAATGCCATGACATGTTGTGCTCATGATTGCAATGCAAATGCTTGCGTAACACCGGAGTGTTACAGCCCTCCCCCCTTATAAAAATCTCGTCCCGAGATTTGGGTTACGAACCATTTATTATAAAAATCTTCGTATGCTTTTTGTAGGTATTCACTCATTTCCCAAGATGCATCTCCCTCATCATGATGACTCCATTATATCTTATATGTTTTCACCATACTGTTTCGAGTAGCCCTTTCTTTGGAATCCAAAACTCGAATTGGCTGCTCACGATACACCAGATCTGACTTAAGTTTTATGCCTCGAGGTTCAATTATTTCCTCCGGAACGCGCAAACATTTCTTGAGATGTGATACGTGAAAAACTGGGAATATAGCATCCATTGATTCTGGTAACTCCAATTTGTAAGCCACTGGACCCTTCCTTTCCAAGATTTTGTAGGGTCCTACAAATCTAGTGGCAAGCTTTCTGCGTATTCCAAACTGCTTCTTCTTCATTGGCGTGACTTTCAGATAAATATAGTCACCAACTTCGAACACAAGTGGTCTCCTTCTCTTATCCGCATAACTTTTCTGACGTGACTGAGCTGCTCTCATATTTTGCTGAATGATATGAACTTTCTTTTCGGCTTCTTCCACAAAGTCAATACCATAATACCTTCTTTCCCCTGGCTCAATCCAGTTTAAAGGTGTTCTACACTTTCGTCCATACAGAGCCTCAAAAGGTGCCATCTTGATACTTTCTTGATAGCTATTATTATACGCGAATTCTGCTAAAGGTAACCATGACTCCCATGAACCTCTGGAAGACAACACACAAGCTCTTAACATATCCTCCAAAACAGCATTAACTCTTTCAGTCTGACCATCTGTTTGAGGATGATAGGCAGTGCTACGAATCAGACTAGTCCCAAAACCTTTGTGCAAATGCTTCCAAAAGTGAGCAGTGAACTGTGACCCTCTGTCAGACACTATAGTCTTCGGTATGCCATGCAATCTCACAATCTCCGCAATATACTTCTCGGCATTTTGAGGTGGTCTATAAACTGTCTTGACAGGCAAAAACAGGGCTGTCTTGGTAAGACGATCCACGATTACCCAAATTGAATCATGGCCTTTCTGAGTAGTGGGCAAACCTATGATGAAATCCATACTTATATCATCCCACTTCCAACTAGGTACTGACAAAGGTTGCAACAATCCGGCAGGTTTCATGTGAATAGCTTTCACTCGACAACATGTGTCACATCTGGCTACATAAGCTGCAATTTCCTTCTTCATCTTTGTCCACCAATAGCGAGGTCTTAGTTCTTGATACATTTTACTACTACCAGGATGAATGGATAACTTAGAATGATGAGCTTCATCCATAATTTTATTCTTCAGCTCTCTATCCTTTGGAACAACAAGACGGTTGTCGAACCACAACACGTCCTGCTCGTCTACTCTGAAGTGTTTTGAAGGTTCTTCTTTAATTTTCTTTTTGATGTGGAATATCCCTTTGTCTGCTTTCTGACCTTCTATTATCTTACTCTCCAAGGTGCAACTGATCTGAATACTATGTAACACGACAGGGTGCATTAGATTAAAACCATCTTCGAGTAAGGGTTGCATATTCAGACAATGCGATTTTCTACTCAAAGCATCAGCTACCACATTGGCTTTCCCAGGGTGATATTGTACATTCAAGTTGTAATCTTTAATTAGTTCTACCCATCTTCGCTGTCTCATGTTCAATTCTGGTTGGGTGAAAATGTACTTGAGACTCTTATGATCGGTGAAAATGTTGCACACATTACCAAGTAAATAGTGTCTCCAAATCTTTAAGGCATGCACTACGGCGACAAGCTCAAGATCATGCGTCGGATAATTGATTTCATGTTTTCTCAACTGGCGGGAGGCATAAGCAATGACTCTTCCTTCTTGCATCAGAACACAGCCTAATCCTGTTTTTGATGCGTCACAGAACACATCAAAAGGTTTCTCAATGTCTGGCTGTGCAAGAATTAGAGCAGTGGTCAACAGTTTCCGCAAGGTGTGGAAAGCTGTCTCACACTCCTCTGTCTACACAAACTTGTGATCTTTCTGTAACAGACTTGTCATTGGCTTGACAATCTTTGTGAAGTCTGGGATAAAGTGGCGATAGTAACCAGCTAACCCTAGGAAACTCCTGACTTCTGGCACTGTGGTTGGAGTTTTCCAATCCATAACCTCTTGCACTTTGCTCGGATCTATCGAAACTCCATTCTCAGATAGAATATGACCAAGGAAAGGAACTTTCTTTAACCAAAATTCACATTTGCTGAACTTAGCATACAACTTATGATCTCTCAGTCTAGTCAAGACAATTCTCAGATGCTCTTCATGATCTTTCTCATTCTCAGAGTATACTAGAATGTCATCAATGAAGACAACTACAAACTTGTCCAACTCTGGCATGAAAACCATATTCATCAGATACATAAAGTATGCAGGAGCATTTGTTAAGCCAAAGGACATAACAAGATACTCGTACAACCCGTATCTGGTAGAAAAGGCGATTTTCGGGACATCTTGTGGCCTGATCTTTATCTGATGATACCCTGATCTTAGGTCTATCTTGGAGAACACCCTAGCTTTAGCCAACTGATCAAACAAAACGTCGATATGAGGCAACAGATATTTATTCTTGATAGTTACAGCATTAAGAGATCGATAATCCACACACATTCTCAGAGTACCCTCTTTCTTTTTCTTCACGAACAAGGTAGGACATCCCCATTCAGACTTACTCGGTCGGATAAACCCCTTCTTTAGCAATTCTTCCAGTTGCTTCTTCAGCTCAGCTAACTCATCCGGAGGCATCCGATAAGGTCTCCTCGAAATAGGAGCTGTCCCGGGGATCAACTCGATTCCAAACTCAACATCTCTATCTGGAGGAAGGCCAGGTAACTCATCTGGAAACACATCCGGGAACTCACACGCTACCGGGATCTGGCAGATAGGAACAACTTCCATGGCACAGGTCACACTCACAAGGTCTGTTCTTTCGGGCAATGGTACCTGAAAAGTACCCTCTCCCTGGGGATCCTTAAGGGTAAGCAACCGACTGCTTGTATCTATGACTGCCCCCCAGTTCTTCATCCAGTTCATTCCTATTATTACATCCAAAACTAGTCCAGACATAACTATCAGGTTTACTCGGAACTTCCGACTACCTAACTCAAGGGTTGCCCCTCTAACCATCTTATTGGTTAACACATCAGCCCTGGCTGAACTTATACGATAACCATAACTCAATTCTGTGCATAGTTGTTCATGCTTCCGTGCAAATGCTTGACTCATAAAAGAATGCGAGGATCCAGAATCAAATAGAACAACTGCAGGGTGATGGTTAACAAGAAACTTACCGGCAGTTACAGGCTCTTCCTTAGGAATCTCATCAACGGTGGTATGGTGTACACGGGCAGTATAAGTCTGTTGCTTCTTTCTAGGCGGATAAGGGCAGAACTTTGAAAAGTGGCATGGCTGACTACAATTGTAGTAGGGCCCCTTCACTGTACCAGCAGATCCTATAGCTCCCTTGGAGTTGCTCTGTTCTGCAGCTGCGGTGATCTTTGCTGGTGGCACGACCATCTTGTACGGCTTCTGTGGTCCCCTGTAGTTCTGGGTTTTATGCTGTGACGGCCGGAACCTTGCACCAGGTGCGGACGAACGATAAGAAAGACGGTTTGCAGTGATAACTCTGGACTGGGATGGTCCTGACTCAAACACCCTCTTGTGATTCTTAGATGCAGTGTAGGCGTTGTTGTTCTTTTCTTGTTTCAAACAATCACTAACAAAGTCATTGAATCTGGCGCGGGTATTGGTACCCACATGCTTCATCATCTTCAGACTTAACCCTCTCTTGAAACTAGCAATTCTCTTTGCATCTGTGTCGACCATGTCTGGAGCATAGCGGCACAAGCTATTAAAGGCATGCAGATACTGTGTTATAGTCTTGGTACCTTGATTTAAGGCCAAGAACTCTCCGAGCTTCATCTCAACCAACCCTGGGGGAATATAAACTCTCCTAAATGCTTCAGTGAATTCTCTCCAAGTAATCTGGGCATTAGGAGGAAAGGTGGTGCGGTGATGCTTCCACCACATCCCTGCTGGTCCTTGTAACTGATGTGCAGCATATTCTGTCTTCAGAACTTCTGTCAGTCTCAACACACGGAACTTGTCCTCCATAGTGTTGATCCATTCTTCAGCGTCGAGTGGCTCTGCTGCTTCCTTGAAAACTGGCGGCCTGGTGTCCATGAAATCCTTGAAATTGCTGTACTGGTTCACCCCATGGCCACCACCTTGATTATTTCCCCTCTGAACATTTTCAGTGATGGTACGCAGAAAATCTTCCATATTCCTTTGTGACTGCTCGGCGTTGCGCTGGCTTCTAAGGAACTGTGCAAAGAACACTTCTGCAGTGAGCGGTGGAGGAGGGGGCAATTGTGGCTCTGGCTGTGGCTCCTAGTGATTGACGTTGTTTGCACCACCCCCACCAGCCCCTGCACCGTTGCCACCAGTTTCAGCGGCCTCATACGTGGCACGGCGAGTGTTTGCCATCTGCATATTTCAGCAACAAGTAATAATTGAGCGAAGTGGTAGTAATTGTATTTGAATGAACAATCATGTCATACTGAATTTATTGGAGAGAACAAGTCATGCAATAAAACAGAGGCACAATAATCACATTCCAATTAAAACAACATCACTAATCAAATTACTTCGAATGCAACATCGCGTTCCATACAACCACGTTGCCAGCATACATACACATGACTTTTATGCTTTCGAGCATCGCATACACAACCAAGATCCAAAAGATCGCCAGTCTCAAGATCGAACAGGATACAACACGATACATGGAAACCAAAAGAAGGCCATCGCGACAAAGCCTATCACTAACGCAAGGCAACTAGCCTACTCCTTGGGGCCGTCGTCAAGGTCGGAGGCGTCACCATTGCTACCATTAGTAGCGGCGTCGTCGTCGACGTCCATCTGGGCGGCGTCCGGAGGAGCATACGGGCCCATCCCATTGTAGAGGGCATGAAACTCTTCATGCAAGTTGGCATTATACCCTTCTAGCTCCTCGACCCTCTGCCTCAGAAGGTCCCTCTCGTTCCAGGCTTCATTCCTTTCCTGCACTAGCTGTCCCATCATGCGGTCTGCATTTCTGTTGGCCTAGGTCAACGTCTGTACCCGCTGCCTAGCACTCTCACCTCTCTCAAGAGCCCGATCTCGCTGCAAGCTCATGTCGGCCAACTGCTCCTGCAAGCTAGCTATAGCACGTGCTTGCTTCTTCTTCTGCTTCCTTGCTTCAAGCCGATCATTACCTCTCAGACCAGTCAAGGTCCAATAGGTACTCTCAAGACCCTGGTATGCTTTGATGGCTGCATACATGGCACTCATCGTGTGGTTGTCGCTAGCCCGTCCTTCACTTGGACCTCTAACCAGGGCACTTCCTTGCGGTTGCACCCAAATGACATCACGAGGATCATCTCTCGGGAAGGTGCCTGCCAAAGCTGCTGCTAACTCATTAGGAAACCTGCTCATTATGTCTCGGATGACGTGAAAGGCTGCACCCTCTGCACCCTCAACTGGAGTGCGTCCTTTAAACTCCAAATGCCAACCATCCCATTCTGGCGCATCACCAAGGGCAGGGACGGTGATCTCCACTATTGCAAGTCCATCCTCAGCTAACTGGCTCTCATTCCAGGAGTACACTGGCTCTTGACCCTCTGGGTACCCCACATCATGGAGCACTCTCCAAAGCATGGTGGGCATGCCAAACTCACTTAGAAAAGTGTCCATGTTGCGGCGCTCCCGCGGGGCCATCTGGTGACGGGGTGCTCTTCCGCCAGTGGACTTACGAGCAGTCTTCTTCGTGCGGGCCATCTGTAGCACAAGTTTTTAAATTACCCGGTGAGAACATATTTTAAGTTGATGTCACTTTTATCAAACTGGGATAATCCTTTTATAAGGGGAGGAATGCATGTTATGAATAAAATGCACAGGCAATATGATGTATGCGCGAGTCTTACGTTCTCACAAACTTAGAAAATAAAGACATCTAACGATGAATTCGGTGGCATACAACGATCTCTCATATACATAACTAATTCGATCTACACGATAAACGTTGTTATGCACCTGTAGAAAATTCATTTCAGCCCATTCCCCATGAATGCATAAAAGCAGTAAATCTACCTACACGCTCTACACGAATCCCCAGATGCGTGTACAACAGTAGTAACTACCCAAACACATCGTCCTATTGACGGCATCGCCTCAACGGACGGAACACCCACACATGCGATACTTTTATAAAAACATGCGTAAAACATGTAATTATTCTAGTATCATATTAGCACTCTCCCTAGATCGGCGGTGTATCCGATCATGCTCTCACAGCTCACACTTACCAAAGCGTAGAGGTAACTGATCCATACATTACCACTCAATTAAGTGGCACTCATACAATAGCACGCCGTATGAGCAACGAAAGAGAAATATGGTGCAAGAACCCCAAGTTAGTACTTAAATAGCCACCTAGAGTCCTTAACTGGGCATACATGATATGACCACTGGCACACCTTTAGTTTTAAAATCACACTTTTTAAATAGAATTTTGTTTTAAATACACTTGTGAACAGTAATCACGTTAAACCATGCTCCGATGCCAGCTGTAACAAAACCGCCCAATTATACGAGATTAAGTAGGAAATCATCCAACGGAAGGACAATTTAACAAACTTAAGCCCGTATAACCCGGTAGTCCGTGAAATCTCGATGGATTTCAAACCATTTCACATAACAGCCAAGATCGTACTAAGTTTAACGGTTACCATCATAAGTTACATAAATGTTCGCGGCATAAAATACATCGGAATTTAAACATAGTTATTACAAACCAGGTTCGAATAAAAGTAGCGGAAGCGGTAGTTCAAATTACGCACACACACAACATTTTGAAATAAAGTGCCAGCTTGTGACCATCTCCAGCAAAAGCATCAGACGAGAAGTAGCGAATGACCATTGCCCATGGTCCTATGCTTCGCCCATCGCAGGATAGAGGCAGTTGATACAATAACCGTAGTACATCTGCCCATCTGCAACAAGTGGGAACAAAGCCCTGAGTACGAGAAGGTACTCAGCTAGACTTACCCGTCATAAACCAGAAATAAAAGACACCAAGGAATCATGATAGGCTTTCTGGTGGGATAGCTGACTCATTTGCAGAAAGACATTTTTAGCATTTAGGAAAACCTTTACAAAAGCTTTGCATCAAGTTAAATCTTTATTAACCTGTCAACTACATTTGCACCTGTACTAAAGTAACATGTAATTAAACAGGTAATGATAACCAATGATCATTAACAACTTCCATTATGTCATAATTCATATAACTGTCCAAGTGTTCCATCAATATTACTACGATGAAGTAGCTCAAGTCAAGTGTTCACTATCCAGTGAACGATGGCGATTCGAATCGATTATTAACCAGCTGGTAAGTTATTCCTCACACAAACCTCACTCACCCGCTAAAGTGAGGTGTTGGTCGCCGAGTCAACCATTCAGGTAAAGTCGCGAGCTGGCCAGGAACCACTTGTACCCGAGGGCCGCCCGACTGCTCTTTGGCCTTATCATCGCGCCCCCGTATCCTGCCACTACTGCTCCAGTACAGTGCGTTGCGGGCAATCCACTCGGCCCGAATAATCTCCCAGTTTCGCGGTCGGAAGGTACTTTATCCGGCCAGCTAAATGTGAGGCATGCGTTCAACATGACCCGAGGGACAACAATGGACGGTCCTTAATCGACACGGACGGAAAACACTACAGTCCGAAACCCTGCAAGTTTCCGTCCGGTCTCAAATTCATTTCACACTTAGTTATACCATGACTTCATAGTCATCCAAGCAGATCCAGGTAACCACCTATAGCTCGCAGGTGACAGGAAATCACCCGACTTCTACCGGTCTAAGCAAGCTAAGCATTGACTCGACTGCGGATACCAGGGTAACAAGGATATAGTATAACAAAGGTAACCAAGGTATAATGCAGCAACGTTTGCAAACAACTCCTAAACGTAATGCATCAAATTAAGTAAAGTTAATAATAAATTATTTGCAAACCGGGAGAGAAATGCTCCGGGGCTTGCCTCTCTCGAAGGAGCTCGGACGGTGATCGGGGCACTCCGGGAGATCTTCACCGACCTCCTCTTCGGCTTCTGTCACCTCCTGCTGCTGCACCTCGAGCTGCTCCTCTAGCTCCTCGGGTAAGACGACTGGGTTCTCGGTTTGCAATCCTGTATGATGCAATGCGCGTAAGTGATTATGCAAGCGTGCATCGAAGGAGATGAATGCAATGAATATGTTGAAATGCAAGGTAGTCAACATCATCCAAGAAACTATACACTACAAGTACATGTCATCTACTGCATTCTCTTCTACTACTATTATGTTAAGTTAACATATCTTATGAAATGTTTCAAAGATACACCAAAGCTTTACAAAATTTCTTAATCATACTTAAAGCAACACTTGCTTAAAACCTAATTAATAATAAGTTTGAACAGCAACATATATTCCTGATGCTCCTAAAAATCTAAGAAAATTACAGTAGCATAATACTACTCTAAATAGACTACCATAAAAATTTCATGGCATTTGGATAAGTAAACTATCCTATACAAAAATGACAAGCTATAGCATAAAAATGAGCATGAAGTTACTTTGTACTATGAAAAGTGTCAAACAACAGAACTAATATTTTTTCTAGGTTCTTCATGGAATATAATGACTATACAAAAATTATCACATGCATGTTTTATACAAAGTTTGCTCTCTAGCAAAAACAACAAAAATCAGCCATTAAAGGCACTTGAACTACTTCTCCAAAGTTTTCCACAGCACATGCATGAAACATATTTTTTCTAGAAAGTGCATGATATATGAAGATTAACAAACTTGAAATCATATTTTTCTGATACATATAGGATTTACTAGTCATTTTACAAAATATCAGCAATATCAAGGATTAATTAAAGCTCTACAGAAAAGTATCCCAAAAATGACATGCAATATTTTTAGATTGTAGATCTGGTTCCAATGAGTTCATAGAAATTTATTTCACAATTTTTGGAGCTCAAATGAATACAAAAATATTTTCCACAACATCCTTTATTATGAATAATAAAAAGAAAACAGAAAACGATTTTTATTTTTAAAACTGGGCCGGCCCGGGGAAGTAAACCGGCCCATGGCCGTTCTCGGCCTGGTCCACGCGCGTGGGGGAAAACGAGCGAGCAGGCCCGCTCGGGCTTCGGCCCGTGGCCATTCTCGCGAGGAGGCCGGGGCGGGAGATGCCGGAGGCGACGGTGACCGCAACGGCGCGGCCACGCGACGACCGGCCGGTGGCCATTACCGACCACGCCCGGGTGCGGAAAAGCGAGCAACAGGTGCGCGGGGAGGAGGCGGATCCATTTTCGGTGATAGAGAAGCAAGAGGGGTAGCGGGAAATCACTCCCGCGGGAGGCCGCGCGCGCGGTGGCGCCATGGCCGCCGACGGCGGATGCACGAAATCCGCACCTGCTTGGCTCGGGTGACGGCAACGAGGTGCGCACGGGGTGTCGGAGAAGAAAGCGAAGGTGGGTGCGCGAGAAGGCGAGCTATGGCGGCTCACCGTCGGCCAATTTGGCCGGCGGGTACGGCGGTGGCGGCGCTCGCGCGGTGAGGTGCTCGTGCGGCACTGAGCGGAGGAAGGCCGAGGTGGGGAATTTCGGAGAGGGAGGGTGGATGCGGAGCGCAGGTGATTTAGAAGTGTGAGGCGCGCGCTGGCGGGGGCCACCGACGGCTAGCTGTCGACGGCGAGCGGCGCATGCCGGCCACGGGGCGCGCGGTGTCTGCGCGGGCGCGTGCGTGTCGCGGCGAGCGCGGGCGAGCGGGCGGGAGGAGGCGGCCGAGCGGACGCGGGCCGGGCCGAGGCGGCGGCTGCGGCGCGCGCGCGGGGTGGCATGGGCCGATTCGGCCAGCGGGCCGATTCGGCCAGCGGGCCGAAAGCGAGGCGGCGGCCCGTTTAGGTTAGAAATTGTTTTTTTCAAATTATTATTTTCAAACAAATTCAAATAAAAATTTTCAAATCTCATTTTGAGCAAGAAAATGACCTTTTCTGAAAATGACCCAAAAACAAAAGTTGCTTAGAATTTAATTCTCTACAACTTTGCTTTTAAGACCAAAGTCCAAATCTGGATAGATTTTGTTTTTTAGAATAAAAGCAAATTTAGAGAGGATTTTTGAATATTTTCAAATAACATTTTTAAAACAAATCTTTGATAAAACTTTAAGTGATTTAGTGGCTCCAAAAATTTTCCTTATCATTCTAAGTGATATAAAATTTATAGTTGCACAAATTTGATGAGTGTCATTAACACATTATCACAACATGTTCAGCAATACTAGTTTCCACACTTTTATTTTACTAAAGGTACACCCTAAGCACATATAATTATGAATGCCATAACATGTTGTGCTCATGATTGCAATGCAAATGCTTGCGTAACACCGGAGTGTTATATCTCCACAAGAGCGTAGGCATCCCAAACTCTCCAAGAAAAGTGTGGCGCTGACGAGTGCGTGGAGCAAGCTGATGACGGGGAGCTCTGCCGGTGGACTTGCGGGCTGTCTGCTTGGTACGTGCCATCTGTAGCAAAATTTTATTACTGTGGTGAGAACAGATTTTTAAGTTGGTATTTTTATCGAAATGAGATAATCAACTTATCAGGGGAGGAACAATGCCATGAATGAAATGCACAACATGATACATGCACGTTCCGTACGTCCTCACAAACTTAGAAAACTAATAACTACTAACGGAATAAACGATGGCATACAACGATCTCTTGTAACGTAACTAATACGTACTACTCGAAAGCGTTGTTATGTACCTGCAGAAAGTCATTTCAGCCCAAATCTCACAGTATGAAAATATGCAAGAAAGCAGTAAAGTAAGTTACTCGCTCTACACGCATCCCCAGATACGAGTATAACGGTAACAACTACCCGAATCATCGTCCTATTGACGACATCGTCACCTCATGACGGAAGTCCACACCATTTGAATACCCTCATACGAACATGCGCATGGCACGTAAGTATTTCGGTATCACATAAGCACTCCCCTAGATTGGTAGTGTATCCGACCATGCTCTCACAACTCTCACTTACCAAGGCGTAGAGGAAATTGATCCATACATTACCACTCAATTGAATGGCACTCATACAATAGCATGCCGTATGAGCGACGAAATTTAAACTATGATGCAAACTCCCAAGTTAGTACTTAATTAAGCCACCTAGAGTCCTTATTGGGCATAAAGGATATGACCACTGGCACACTCTTAAATTTAAAAGCTTAGTTGAAAACACAGTTTTGTTTTTAATTACCCATGTGAACAGTAACATACTAAACCAGGCTCCGATGCCAGCTGTAACGGATCAACGTAATTATACGAGATTAAGTAAGAAAATCTTCCACCGAGGCGGTTAATTTATCAAACTTAAACTCGTATAACCCGAGATTCCGTGAAATCACGAGTGATTTCAAACCAACCAACATACAACCAAGATCGTACTGATTTAGCAGCCACAGTTCACATGATACATAGAGTTCACAATAAAAATGGAGTACATCGGAGTTCGGAATAAAAGTTATTACAACATAGTTCAAAATAACATAGCGGAAGCAAGTAGTTTTACACACCCACTTAGTTCAAATACAGTGCCAGTAGATAGTCATGGTCCACAAAAGCATTAGATAAGACGAACAGAGTGACTCTTGCCCAAGATCCTAGTTGTCGCCCATCGCCGGATACAGACAGTTGGAGCAGTACCCATAGTACATCTGACCATCTGCAACAACAATGGGAAAACGCCCTGAGTACGAGAATGTACTCAGCTAGACTTACCCGTCATAAATCAGAAATAAAGGACACCAAGGATCATGCAAGACTTTGTAGATTGGACTGGCTTGACTCATTTGCGAAAAATATAAGTTGTTATGAAAAACTAAACCAGTACTTTTTGCATGACTTTTAGTATAACCTATTCAAGCTAGGTAAGCACCTATTGCTAAAACAATCACTTGATTCATCATTAACAATCTAGATTACCATATCAGGTTTAACATTTCCAACATCATTCACATAACCATCAGGGTTCCATTAATGTTACTACGATGCCATAGCTCGAGTCAAGTGCTCACTAACCGGGAGCGACGGCGATTCGAATCGAATTCCTATCCAGCTGGAGATTTATTCCTCACACAAACCCTGCTTCCCCTGTCAGGGTCGCGTAGATCACCAATGACACTTTCTAAGAAGCCGCGGGATAACAATCATGGATCGCACTACCCAGGGACCGCCCGACTGCCAGGACGCACCTTGGGCTCACTCTTCGCGTCCCCGTTACACCCCCTTCAACACCAGTCTGCCAACCCGAGTTTATCCTGGCTCGAAAAAGTGTCACTAGCTTCGCGGTCGAAAGGTACTTTATTCGGCCAGCTAAATGTGAGGCATGCGTTCAACATGACAAGAGGGACGAGCAACGATCGGTCCTTAATCGACAGACGGAATCACTATAGTCCAAAACCCTATAAGACTTCGCCCGGTCTTCGTTTATCCATCAACACTTGGTTACTTTTTATGATCACAATTACAGCTAACCATAATCCGGTATCCACCTATAACTCGCAGGTGACAGGAAATCACCCGACTTCTACCGGTCTAAGCATGGCTAAGCAATTTACTCGATCCTGACCTAACAGGGTGAAAGATAATCCGGTGGCCAAGGTAATATTGCAACAACGGTTTCACTCAACTCCTATAACTTAATGCAACTATATATATATAACTATAGTTCATATAGTAAGAAACAACTTTTATAAAATAGGAGACTTAAAATGCTCCGGGGCTTGCCTCTTTCGAACGAGCTAGGATGGTGGTCGACGCACTCTGGCAGCTCCTCGCCTGACTCTTCCTCCTCGGGCACCTCCTGTGCCTAGGGCTCCTGCTGATCCGTCCAAGCCTGCTCCTCCTGTACTGCTACCTGCGACTCTTCCTGCAATCCTATATGATGCAAGTGTATAAGTAAATATGCGAGTGATGCATCAGATTGTGGTGGAGTGCTTTGATGACATGAGATGCAGATGAGCACATGAAATGAGTAGTTTGAATATAACTATTTCTTCTACAAGGTAGTCAACGTCATCCAACAACATATACCCTAAAACATGCACCTTATTTTTCTATTAGTTAGCCTATCATCTACACATACAAGTGAACCTAAGCTACCAAAGCTTACCAACCTAACTCAACCACAACATCAGCAAGACATAATGATGCTTCAAAGATACACCAAACATATTTTATTTCTCTTAATTCCTCTTAAAGAATAATCTTTTATTCCCTATTTAACTAGGGTTACACAGCAACACCTATTTCTGGTGTAGATAAAAATCTACAAAAATTACAGTAGATTACTCTTACCCTAACTAACCTATTACTAAATTTTCATGAGAATTGCCTATGTAAAACTGCCTATACAAAATAACAAGTTATAGCCTAAATATGAGCATAAAATTATTTTGTACTAGAAAAATGTCAAACAACAGATTTCACATTTTACCTATGTTACTGACAGTAAACTAACATACTACAAAAATTATCACATGTATGTTCTATACAAATTTAAACCTCTACTAAAAATAACAAAGATTATCAATTAAAAGCATTTGAACTACACTTCAAAAATTTCTCATAGAACATGCTTCACTAATATTTTTCCTAGAAAGTACATCACTAATAAAGATTAAAGCAACAAGAATCACATTTTTCCCTTCATTATTTTATTTACTACATATTTTCTAAGATATCAACATTTATAGCAATTAAATAAATTTGCAAAGTAAAGTGTTACAAAAATAATATGAGATATTTTTAAACTGTAGATCTATTCAAGAGGAACATTTCAAAATTTGTTTCATCATTTTTGGAGCTAAAAAGGGTACACAAACATTTTCCAAGTATTTTCTTTTCCCAAAACAAAATAGAAATTCAAAAACTAATTACGGAATTGTTTAACGGGCCAGCCCACTCGGCAACAACGGCCCACGGCCGATTTCTGCCGGAGCGCCGCGCGGGAAAAACCAGAGGCGGCCCGGCCTGCCAGTTCGGCCCAAGGCCGCTGGCCCAGCAGGCAGGGGGTTGGAACGCGGGGAGCGGCCGCGCGGCTGCGACGTCGCGACGGCGGAGATGTCCGCCGGTGGCTAGCGGCCGGCTCCGGTCGTGCGGGCACCGATGGAGGGGCACACGGAAACCCTGTGGGGGTGGCGAACACCGCGGGGCGGTGCGCGAGCGGCTAGGCGGGGAGAAAACGCCGGAACGGCGGGGGGCGAGCGCGCGGTGGCCGGAATGGCGCCGCGGCGGGGCGCGCGAGACGGTACCTTACCGTGGGGCAGAGACAGAGCGTGGAGGCACGTTCGGAGAAGAGAAGGAGGAGACGGAGTTGTTCGCGCGAGCAATCGCTCGGAGGCGGCCGGCCGGTGACGGAACGCGGGGCGGAAACACACGGCAGCGGCGGCGAGCGCGCGGAGGCGGGAGCGGCGGCTGCTGCGGGTCGCGTGAGGCCGAGCGGGGCAAAAAAATGGAGGGCGTGCAGCCGAGGGAGGAGCGGGCGCGGCTTCAAGGCGCGTGGCGCGGCCGGTGGAGCCCACGGCTCGCCACCCGTACGCCGGAGGCGGCGAGCGGCGGCCACGCGGCGGGCGAGCCCTGACGCGGCGTCGCGCTGGCGCGGGCGCGGACGCGGGCGCGCGGGAGAAGGCGGGGGCGAGCGGGCCAGGCCGGCATCCGTTCGCGGGCCGAAAGGGAGGCCGCGGCCCAATAAAACGAAAACCGTATTTTCTTTTATAAAAATGTTTTCAGATTTCCTTATTTGTTTCAAAATTGAATTTGAAAATGAAAAAGAGGTTTTCAGAACTTTTGCACAAAATAAAAGTTGTTCAAAATTTTACTCTCTACAACTTTCATGTAGGGCATTTTTCAAAATTCTCAATAGATTTTGAATTTAGGATTTAAAGCTAAATTGTTAATCAAAAATTTATTTGTTTAGAATATTTTTAAAACAAAATTTGAGAAAAGCTTGAATTCAAGAATTGCTCCAAAAACCACGTTAATTTATTCTAGATTATTTAAAATTGCTAATACCCAAAAGTATACTACCTTTTTGGCACTTACATCAAAGTTAGGGTTCTAATTATTTGCTTTTAAAGTTTAAATTGAAAAGAGCTATATTTCATGCAATGCTAGTCATGAAATGATGCTGAATGCTTTATGCTTTGAAATGCTAATGCATGCTTAACACCCAGGGGTGTTACAATAAGCTTGTATTTACTTTCATATATACCTTGCTTGTGTTGTTGCTCTTGTATCTAGTTGTGCTTGTGTAGCTAGCTAGATATCTTCTTGCTTGTGTAGCTAGAAGTATCCCCTTTGCGTGGCTAATTTGGTTTATGTAACCTTGTTAGTCATATTGCTTAGTTTGTGTAACTAAGTAATTTGCGTTCTCTAATTTGGCATTGGATGCCTTGTTATTGAGCATTGCTAGTGAACCTAGAAGCTTTGTGCTTTTGCTTACTAGTTGTGTAGGAGCTCCCCGGTGTGCAAAGTACTAGTGACATAGGTTTGTGTGACCTTGCTCCTAGAATTGGATAGGTGAGCTCTTGCTAGTCCAACACCTTATTTGCTTGATTAGGATCTTTTATAAGGTGCTAAAGTTATAGATAGAGGGGTGTAGTCTTGGCTAGACCGATAAGTTTAATTCCGCATTTGTTTCGGTTAGCCAGCGCGATTAAGTTTTAGAAAGGACTATTCACCTCCCCTCTAGTCCACCATCTCGACCCTTCACATCCCCACGTTCATCCTACCTTCCCACTCCTGAATCATTCCGGACAAGTCACAAGAAACATTCGACACAAACCCCAAGAACACTCCAATTTGCATATCATGCATTTTCACAAATCTCCCATGAGTTAAATTGTTTAATTGTGTCCTCATTTTCGCAAATCTCCCAAGAACACCCCAATAACACTCCAATTTGCATATCATGCATCCTATCCTTTTAGACGTGCTCCAAACTGACACAGTACATACATAGAATCTAAACTTTTTTGAATGCAATAATAGAATCTATAAACTTGGAACTGTTATGTAGATCATCGCGTCTATGTCACCACAGGATTACCACCATACTTCAGCAGACCCAACTCCTAAGTCTTAAATCTCACAAATTTAAATGATTTCATATTCGTATGCCATAACAGTAAACTACTTTGAACATGGAATGTAAAAACTTTATACCTCCAAGGGGGTAACACGAATGTGCGAGGCCAGCTTCTGGGTTCGGTTAGAGAGCGGGTGGAGAGCACGCCGCCATGTGCATTAGGCCTACGCGCTGCAACCCCACCTCCAGAAGCCGAGAAGGCGCCAGAGGGCCGAGCTGAGCCATCAGGGCCCTCCATGGTGTCGAGCCAATCTAGAGCTTTGACGACCTCGAAGTTGGAAGCATCATTGAAGTCGGACCACTCCTCCTCAGCGTCAGACTTCACGAGGGCCATCGAAGTACAGCTGGTAGGAATAGAGGTGCAGCCGGGTGGGCTTGTTGTGTCACGTTACCGGCGGTGAGGGCGGGCGAGTTGTGGCGGCGGTAGAGAAGGAGAACAGACAAGAGGCAGCTAGACAGGGGCAAGGAAGTGTCCTCATTTCTTTCGGGCCACAGTTCCAGCCCAGGAGGTATGGCTATTGAACCCAACTTCGAAAATGTATTTGGGCCATTTTGGATGGACCTCAAGCTTGGCCCAGAATGGAAAATGGGCTAACAGGGCTAGATTTGTGCATGGGATGGTCGAGGTCTACCGGAACGAGATCATCTTTCGCGATGAGGAGAAGAAACCCATTTTCCTATGAGAAATTTTGATATTCTCTCAGTTTGCACGTCTCTTTACATTTGACATCCAATTTACAAGTCTTTCAAAATTTAATATTGTGCACGCAAATTCTTTGAATATGAGGATTACGAAAGATTTCTCTCATTTCTTATTTCCATCGGCCTCTTTTCACTTTCTAGGACACGTGAAAAGATGAGACTACCCTCCCCTCTAATCAGGTGGCCTTGATGCCCGCCCAACCCCTTTAATGGGGGGTCATAAGCGTTCCCCCTCTCCACTTTCTTGTTCAGTTTGTATTGACTCTTTATTATCTTTTAAATCACGATAATGATACAATTAAGACATCCGGACGAACAGACGTCTCTCTCCCCTCAATCCTGCATGCGCCGCTCGCCCAACGACCCTATCCGCTCATTCCATTCGTCCACCACAGTGCTCACCGCATCCCATGTTGCAAGAGTATGTCAACTATTTCAGATGTTTCATCTGGATGTTGCAAGTGTTTCATCTTGATATTACAAAAGTAGATCAGAATGTTGCACGTAGTGACTATACACATATGTTTCAAGTATATGTTCCAAATGTTTCATCTCATTTTCTAGACATATGTTTGCAAGTGTTTCATCTGGATGTTGCATGTGTTTTCACAAATATGAAGTGTTTCCAGGTGTTTTTTTTTCAAGTGTTTCATACGCATGTTTTGAGTGTTTCAGCTGTTTCGTACGTATGGTGCAATGTTTCATCTAAATGTTTTAAAAATAAATCTGGTGTTGCAGCTAGTGTTTCAGACGTATGTTTCATGTGTTTCATTTGTCTTCAAACGTATGTTTGCAAGTGTTGCATTCGGATGTTTTAAAAACAGATCGGATGTTGCATCTGTGCCTTTGCTTTTCTTCCGCCTCACCTTCACCTCGGTGTCTCCTCCTCCTCCCGGTGCCGGCTGGGCATCGCCGCCTCCTCTCCCTTTTCTGGATGCTGGCATAGCCACCTACTGTAGTCGCTTACTGTAGCTGTTGGCCGTGTGCATGCGTGTGAGAAGCGAAGGGGCGCGAGTAGTGACTCCCCACGTGCAGTCAGGCGGCATGGGCCCCACGTAGGGCATGGGATGCAGGTGCGCTGGGGGAGATGGAGTGCAGGCGCGGGCATCTGGCCAGGCGCTAGCACCGCCGTCTAAGTTAATCTCAGTAGTGGCTCTAAACTCCTGTTCATTAAAAATACTAACGGTGGGTCATGATGCGGATGTAGAAGATGCAAGCGGAGGGGAAAACCCCGGTGCTCAGGTTGCTACTCCTACTAGGTAGTATCTAGGATGATGTGTATATAATATATAGTTCTGTCACTATTTGTTTGGTTTGGTCATTTGGGGAACTTTTCTGCTTCTTTGGTTGTAAGGCTTTTGTGGAACGCTATTGTCATTATTAGGTTAGAATCTGATGAAGGACCGGAAATGGTGATCAGAGGGGGGGTGAATGGGAGCCTCAAATTTCTTTCAAAACTTTTGACCGCTGTCCCAAAATCAACCCCAAAAGGCACACAAACAAAAGCTACGAAAACTCGAGCCACCAAGAGTTAAGAGACCCTAAAGACGTTCCTCAGATCACTAGAAACCCAACGCAAAAGACAGAACTCGAATTGGAAACCGAACGAGCGAGAAACGGAACGCAACAGCACAGACTGCGAGCCACGGACAGTCCGCTACAGTACTCTACAATACCGCGGACTGTCCGCGAATCACGAAACAACAGGAACAGAGAGCTCCGAAAATCGCCTCCTCTCTTCGATCTTCTAATTTGCGGCCAAATCTTCACCAACTGCCATAAAACTTGGTGAGCATGATCACAAGGCAGTAGGGGAGCTACCTCTAAGAGGTCATCGCCCAATTTGAAGCCAATCAACGGGAAATCGAAGGAGAACGAAAAAACCGGTTCTTGAGACCTAGACCAAGAAATCGCCCGATCTACTTGCTCGTGAGGAATTGATGGATTTCCTTCAATGGAAAGATTCTACTCACGTCATAGCACGAATCAAGACAACAAAAATGAACCAAAATGGTCTAGAAACGACGAATCGAAGGAAGAACTAGACGGGAGAAAACGAAGAACGCGAAGAACACATCATGAACTCACAAATTGATTTCTCCACCGAACACAGGAGGACACCGGAGGATTTGGGACCTCCTTCCCTCAAAGATTCATGATTCTTACACTAATCGGTGGATTAGTGGACCTCTCTCTCACATAAGCACATAGAGAAAGAAACCCTAAAGGAGAAAATGAAAATGGAGGAGGTGAGGGAGATGGGGGCTCCCTCATCCTATTTAACAGGGCTATTACACAATCTCAGTTTTGCCCCTGGATACAAATGAGCCAAACCATTTAGCCCAAGGGCGTAAAGGTCCAACCCTGTGTCATCTTCATCCGACGGCCACCGCGCTTCTTCACCAGTAGGTTCGCCTCGATGCGAACTCCCCGATGCTGTCACGTGCCGTCCGTTCCTCCTCGGAACCTCCGCCTAGGTTTTGAGGCCCAAACCCGTAAATCCGCCACCGATGGTTTTGAGGCCCAAACCACCAAACCGCTCGCGAGTAGCGTACTCCATACGCGTCCCCCGCCATCCGACGCGTGTCACCTCCACGGTCAACACGGTCACTCCCATGTCTTCTCGCGCTTGTCGATGTCCCAAGTGTCAGCCACCGCGGCTAGCCACCTGGCCTCCGGGTCCCTCGGTCCAAGCCTCACGTCCGTCCTTCACCCCTCCGGTCCATCGGCACGGCACGTCCTCCTTGACCTTCACCTCGCCGTCGGCTACCGCCTCCGTACTCCACACCTGCACAACACAAGCCAAGAGACATGTCGTACACAAGGCTTTCGCCAAGGTAGGATTAGTTACCATTCAACCTACTTCGTGGATCACATTGACAATCACTCATCACAAAAACGAACACACAAGGGTACTTGTCAACCTTGTGTTCGCATCTGACTACTAGTTACCTAAACTGCCAGGTGATTGTTAGATGCATGTTTGGCCCTGTTCATCTGGCTTATAATCCGTCTTATCCAGCTTGTTTTTTCAGCCGGAACAGTATTTTTCTCTCAAAAAAATCAGCTTTTCAGCCGGCTTATAATTCCAGCCGAACGGCTCCTTTATTAGCGCTTCTCTCTATCTGATTGAAACCTATAGCCAGGTGTTTTCCGTTTCTGCTTGCTGTAGCTCGAATGCTTTTCCATTAATCAACGCAAAAAAAGGATGACAGCTCGTGATTTTAACTGAGGTGATTTCAGTGTTTCCCCTTCGTTAAAAAAATCCCCACAGTTTCCCCTGCGGAGGGACGTAATATATTTGAACAGTAAGAACCGCTGATTCTGATCTAAATACTAGGCTGTTTTCAGTCATTAACTCCACCATATCTGAACAAGCTGGGGATGCTACGTGCCTGGACGAGCTGGAAACAAATGGAGCTTCTTGGCATGGCTCCACAAACATCTCTACGCATATAGCTCCTGTATTCTTCTTTCATTAGACATGTATAATAAAAAAAGATATACATACAACACATGGTAGATTACTAACCACATGGAAAACAAACAACCAAGTACAAAAACCCCTTGCAAAGATTAGAGGTAGTACCCAGTAATATGACTGAACTTGTAACTAGTGATGTCTATCCTAACACTAGACTAAGTATGTAATTTCCAATCCTTTACTGTTGCGGTGTTGCCCCTAAGAGACCTACCCCACCCCCTCCTTTTCGTTTCAAAAAGAAAACCCTCTTTAATCATGCACAACCTTGTCAGAGGTTAAAAAAGGACCAATTTCAATTTCTAGGAAAAAGCTGGATGTGGAAGCCATCAGGAAAGCCGAGACCGGGGGTCCGGACTATGTTCCCTCCTTTTACCGTCCTCCAACTGTGACATTAGGGAAAAAAAGAACTATGAGATTTCTTTGTTTCAGAGCATATATAAATATCAAGAGCTCATCACTATATATCAGATGTAGAAACGGTACCTGTATTTTGTAACCAAGCTGTGGATGAATGTTGCCATCAAGACCCTGCTCAGATCAGTACCAACGCAAAACCTGAGGCCACCTCCAAACGCCATGAAATGTTTCGTTCCACCGGTGATTTCAGGTTTGCCCTGTTCAGAAGACAACCAGGTTAGAACCTTTTATTGCCCTATTTTTCAATCTTATCTTTTACTTGCAGTCGGTGAAATAACACATGATTCAGTTCAGCTACCGGATTCAGAAAGAGAAACTGTCTGATTCGAACCCTGAACCCCCAAATACAGAATTAAAAAAGAAAAATCCTCAGATAGTGAGACAATCAAGCACTATCTGTCTGTTTTTGTAGTTGGCTGACTTGCACAGTTGCCTCTTGTTACTGAGCTACACCATGTTCATCTGTTGCCATTTTGACCTTGTTGTTAAACTACTAAGCGAGGAAGCTTCTGCGATGGTTCAGGGACTCATACACTACACGGACGCCAACCGATCGAATTCCTCCTTGATCTCTGCGGCCAAGTTGGTACTTGGGATGAGAGCCTCCGGATCGTGGACTAATTAACCACTCTGGCAATTATTGGAGACTTGCAGTTGGTTAAACTATTCTTGTTTGTGATCTCCGTTTTAATGGTGAGACTCGAGAGGAGAATATATGTAAGTTCGTTCGGTGAGCAAATAAGATCATAGCATTTCATACTACCTAGATAGAATATAGAACCAAACAACTCATTCCCTTACAACCTAATACAGACTCACTAAACGACCTCGCGTGACAGAACCCTCAAGCGATAGGAACGATGATGCAGAATACAAAAATTGTTGCCGATCGAGATATCATCGAGCAAGACGAACCTGCCACCTCCATGGGTTGAACGCCAACGGATCTTCATAGATGTCAGGGTTTAAGTGCACTGCCGGTGGGCACACCATGACACCCCATCCTGCCGGAATCGTATAGCCTGTGCCAACGAACGCCGCAGAAATACAGCACGGAGATGAGTTCCAGGCAACTTGCTCAGGATATCATTTTTCTTGTACGTAGGAGAACAAGAGAGAGATGCCATGCCAGCCATGTGCATTTCGTGGCGTGTACCTTTGATCTCAACATCTTGCAGGGCCTTTCGAAATATCCCCGGCACGATGTTCGCAAGCCTCACCATCTCCATGATGACCTTCAGAGAGAGACAGGAACAGAACAGAGGTGTCAGTTCTTCAGCACTTGCCGGATTCAGAAAACGGCGCTTCAGAGTTCAGACTACTTCAGAGGCATCCAAGAGCAATTCTTGCTATTCGTAAATAAATTATACTGTGGCCAAACCAGGGCCTTAAGTTTTTATTCCCCCTTCCATTGTTTAATCTTCAGCTTCGTAGTTCTTATACACTAATTAAGTCAGATTATCTGTCTACCTCGAAGTCTGGGACTTGGTCAGGAAAAACACAAACTATGCCTCGCGCTTTCACGCTGCAGCGTCGGGCTTCCAAGATTCTTGCATGCAATGCTAACTCATGACTGGCCGCTCGCTTAGAGCTGTGATACTGTCTTTGCAAGTTAACAATGCAACTTGCACATGTACAGTTGCTCTCGTACGCTACGAACTGGGCTATACAACAGCAAGCCAGGGGCGCAGCGGTCCGTGCTAGGCTCACCTGATTCGTGAAGGTCATCGATCTGTACTCGGCCCACGTGACGGGGGCATCCGGGTCGTTCCTGTTCTTGGCGATCGCGTCGTGCTCCTCCTGCTCGACCAGGGATAACATAACAGAGTCGTTTAGCCCGTAGCTAGTCAGAATAACACGGACATGATGGCTTCTCTTGACTGCTTGCTTGTTGCTTACCCTCAACGCGTCGACGACCTTGGGGTTCTCGGTGAGGAGCTTGACGCCGAGGGTGAGCGCCAGCGCCGTGGTCTCGAAGCTGGCGAAGAGGAGCACGAACATGAGGTCCAGCGCGATGGTCTCCGTCAGGAGCGGCTTCTCCCTCCGAAGTTCCTGGATCACGTGGTCGAAGAAGTCCTCGCACCGCCGCTCGGGATCCGCCATCCGCTCCTTCATCATGCCCTTGAGCACCTTCATCGCCTTCTTCCGCCCCTGTTGTCGACGATGAAGATCGATTAGAAAAACTCTGATGCGATTGTTCATCATTGTACGTCCAACGACAGAGAATTAAACATGACGAACTTGTATATTCCTTGAGAATTTGTGCAGTGCATGTGCGCAGCTATACGGAACAACAGCCGTGCGTGTGCGTGCTCAGTACTTTATTTTGTACGGAGCATGTAAAAACAGGTGGTGCAACTGTGCAAGTGCAATTCACCGCAGCATGCATGCTCTTATTACCTCCATGCATTCATGGTAGGCCGTGCCGGGGATGTTGACGGGGAAAGAAATCAGCCCGCGGATGAACGCCACAAAGTTCTTCCTCAGGCTCTCGGACGACTTGGACGGCTCGTAGCCGATCAGCTTCTTGGCGGTAAGATCAAATATCATCTGAAAATTGATTGAAGCATCTGTCAGTGATCCTCTGGCGGCAATGGCGCATGCATCAGGATTCAGTAGCTGGGGGGTGTTAGCTCGATCGTGCCGCTAGCTAGCTGCTTACTGTGGAGAGGCCTTCCTTGAGCTCGACGCTGGGCTGCGCCGCCCACGAGGCGAGGCTGCCGCGGCAGGCGGCGTCCGTCTCGGCGAGGAGCACCGCCTTGAGGTTCTCCTGGCCGTAGAGGCGGAGCACCAGTGTCTTGAGGTACTTGTACATGAAGCCGTGCAGGGAGCCGACGTTGTCGCGGCCGAAGATCTCGGTGAACGTGTCCGGGTACCAGCTCTCGAACAGCTTCCCCTCCTGCTGGAACACGAAGTAGTTCATGTCCGGGTCCGCCGACACCACCACCTGCCGCCCCACGATGCTCGTCTTGAAGATGCTCCCGTACCCGCTTCACCCTCTCCTTCACGAAGGGTGAGACGTCGCAGCTCGGGTTGGGCGCGAAGAACTGCATCGTCTCGCCGAGGAGAGGGACGCCCATGGAGCCCGGCGGGAGCCTGCCCCTACACTTGGGGTGGCTCCATCGGTACGCCCAGCGGAGCAGAGCGACGAAGGTCGCCAATGCCGCGGCGCAGGCAGCTATATAGGTCATGGAGGAAGCCATGGCCTCCGAGGTGACAAGAAGGTTCGCGGTGCGATATAATTTCCCGGCCGAGAGAGGGATGGTGGTGGCGAGGCAGCTGGGAGAAGCTAGCTCAAGATATGGTTGCATGTGCTTCGGGGAGACGAAGGAGGTTCTGTGTGGGTTTGTGAGAGTATGGGTGCCTTTTATAAACCACCTTGCTGCTAGTGCTAGGCTTGGCCTTTAAAAAGTGACGGAAGGGAAAAAAAAATACACGCATACCCAATCTCCGGGCGCACTTGGATGGGGTTGTCAGTCACCGGCAAACGCCGGGTTGTGTATTTATATAATTTTTTTTCATGGTTCTAAATATGATGCTATAGTATTTTCATAGGGTCTACACTATTGATATCGCTAATTATTTCACTATTTCTAACTGTTGATTGTTGATTATATGAATGTTGATAGTAACCATGAGTCATGTTGAATTATACACGTATTTGAGTACTTGTGCTTGTGAAATTTTCTAAGTTATGCTCCCTTGCATAATTAATGAAGGATCTTCGTATTTTTCTCTAGAATCACTAAATGAAATAGCTTCTATTATATCCTATTATAGCTTTTGAAGAAAATCCACTCAATGTTTTAGCATGCTATCGAAAACATTAATTTTTTTGGTAACTATATTTTTTTAATTTACAAAAAAATTGATAGCCATTCGGTGGATTAAAACAAGCAGAATATTTGTGTTTCATTCATCTACAAAAAGAAAAACACTTGTGCACGTAGATAATTGCTTCTATATTATTTGGCAGATAAAACCAGAATCATCCATGCCTTAACTATCACACTACTTTCTTCTTATGAATAATGCACTGTCAATTAATTCTAAGCACCTTTGAACAGAGAAAAGAAAACAAAATCGCAGAGTAGCTGATCTACCATGAGGTTTAGCGGTCTACACGCAACGCAACTTAGGTTACTTGATTCCTTCGAGTTTGGAAGCACCCAGGGACAAGAATGTAATTTCAAATCAGTCTAAGGACACCTTCCTTTCGTTGTGGTATACGTACTGGGTTGCGGCGGAGGAGCCACTGTTGCTGAGACACAGGAGTAGTACTGGCTGTTTTTTTTTTTGACAACAAACAAATTTCATTTCAACAGCAAATTGCTGTTAATATCCTTACATTGTTAATGGCCAGAGATAGAAGCATAGCCATTATGGGACATTGAGGTACATGGATGCAGCTCCAACTGGAGTGCTGTGGATGTTGAGAGGCCTGTTGAGCTAGATTATGAGCAATAAGATTTAGCTCTCTGCTTATCTTGAAGACCCCTGTACTCCTTGAACTTGTATGGTTTATGAATAGCTGTGTGTAGGTCTTGATTCTCCAAACTGGAGGATTGGATTTGTCTGCTCCGTTGAAGAAGGAGACCAACTCTTGATTATCTGTGAAAAAATTAATATGTTGCAGGTTCATTAGCTGGGCAATATTAGCAGCAATGGCTAGGCCCGCTGCCTCAGCCATGATGACCGAGCTGGCATCCGACAGAGTCGCGTTGACCTGAAGCTTCAAAGGAGGTTGAACCTGCATATTAACAATGAAGATTCCAATTCCAGCAGGTCGGGGCATGGAGGAGACAGAGTCAGGCACGATGGATGCATCAGAGTAGCATATTGTGCCTTGTGGTAGAATAGGATGGCGTACTGTGAGCCTGTGCATCAAGTTAGGATTCTGTACTTGTTCCTGAAAAGAGCCTGAAGGTGCCTCGTGTGAATGAGGCTGCAGCGTGGCTTCCTGGATTGAATGGACTGTTGCTAGATGGTGTTGGCTCTCCTGATCCGAAGAAATGGTACCTACACAAAAATTGTTTATACCTTGTATCATTGCGGAAGGGGGTGTGTGACGCATGCTGTGTCCTTGCTGGTTGTGGTCTTGTTGACTTGGCTGTTGTGTGGACGAGGTAATGACTTCATGGCTACCATCTTGTTGCACTTGTGCATCTTGGTTGATTGCTTGGTCGCTATTAGGCTGCTCTGGGAGTAAGGCCTGATTGTGAGAGGCCATGTGTGCAGCCGCCGCATGATGGACCTGGGCAGCCGTCCATTGCTTCCTGTTAAAATGGTAGTCGTTCCTAGCTTTCCATATATACCAGAAGGTGAATAAGATCTTTTGTAAAATAGGTTCAGGTGTAGAACTGGGAATGAAATATTGAAGCGAAGACTGAACACCATCGGTTTCCACAGGGAGGTTTGTAGTAGGCATGGGAGAATTGAAAGATAGCCATACCTCTCGTGGGAGATTGCAGTGAAAGAAAAGATGGGAATCATCTTCCACTGCGCCACAAGTATCGCAGTGGTTATCTATGTGAGTAGAGTACCTTGATGCACGGTCTGCAGTGGCCAGCGCACGACGAATGAGTCTCCAGGTGAATGTTTTGATGAGAGGTGGAAGGTCTTTGCTTCTCCAGACACGGCATAGAATGTGACTTGCATGGGAATTAATACTTCGAGATCCCTGAGTTGGCAACTGGATAGTATTTGCCACAGAAAGAGTCTTGTAAATCTCCTTAGTGGTGCATATGCCTTTTCGGGATGATTTCCACCTGAGGATGTCTCACTGATCGCTGTTTACTGGACAGGTGGAGGAGATGGCTTGCACTGCTTCATTGTCAAAAATGTTAGATAAAAGTTCCATATCCCAGTCATGGGTGTTAGGGATCCAAAGGTCAGAAACTTTTGAAGGTAAAGGAGTCACAGTGACTGGCAACAGGAGGTGGTCATGAATGGATTCCCATAAAGGGCACCATGGAGTGGACCAAATAGAACTATTGCCTGCATGAAGCTGAAGCACAGTGTTGTCATGAAGCTCCTTCTTGACCTGCATGATAGAGGACCAGAAGATGGATCGGGTCCCCGTGTTTGTAGCTGTCCAAAAGGATGAGTTGGGATAATACTTAGCTTTCAGAACAGAAGTTAGCATTGAATTTTTATTATTAGCTATGTTGTAAGCAGCATAAATAAGAAGACTTTTGTTAATAGCATGTAAATCCCTGATGCCTAGGCCTCCATTTTCCTTGCTTTGACATATATCATCCCATGATCGGTAAGCAATGGGGGAAGTTGGGTTGTCTTCTTGCACACCTGTCCACCAGAATCTCCTAATGATAGCGTTGATCTTGTGCACAAAAGCTTTTGAGAAAAGAACTGTGGACATGTAATAGACAAGTATAGAGGAAAGAATAGACTGAATATAGGTTAGTCTTCCTGCATGGTTGAGTTTATTAGCCCTTACCGTAGTGAGCTTTGATCTAAACTTCCCAAAAATGAAATTATAAGCTCTGTTGCGGTCATTGTGATTAAAGATAATCGGGTGGCCTAGATGCTTAGTGTTCGGTTGAAGGTCAGGAACAGGGAAGATGTTTTTAATAGAGTTCTTAATGTTGGCATTGACATTCTTACTAAATAGAATGGCCGACTTCTAAAGATTTGGGACCTGTCCTGATGCTTGGCAAAAATGTTGAAGGATGTTCTTGATTCGAGTTGCCTCATGTACTGTCGCTTGCCCACAAAGAATTAAATCATCTGCAAAAAGAAGCGAGTGAATGGGAGGGCATCCAGGCCCTAGGGTGATACCTGTGAGATTAGTGTTGTGCATTTCATTTTGTAAAGCTCTGGATAACTCGTTAATAGCGACCAGAAAAAGGTAGGGTGAGAGGGGGCATCCCTGTCTAATGCCACGATAGGAGCAAAAATCTTCAGTGGGTTCCCCATTTACTAAAATGGAGAATGTGGGAGTCGAGATGCAAGCATGAATGAGCTTGATGAAGTGGCTCTGGAGACCTAAACGAGTGAGGCCGGCATTGATGAAGCTCCATTCTAGCCTGTCAAAGGCCTTGGCAAGGTCGATTTTGAGCAGAAAAGCATGTTGAGTCCAATTTTTTAGGTGGAAAGAGTGAATGATTTCCTGAGTAATGATGACATTGGAGGAAATGTGCCTGTTCTTAATAAAAGCAGCTTGAGCATGGTCAATAAAATCAGGAAGGTGAGGTTTAAGTCTCTCAGCAAGAGTTTTGGCAATGATTTTGTAGATGACATTGCATAGACTGATAGGCCTAAAGTCTTGAGGAATTGTGGGTTGAATTTTCTTAGGAATTAAAACAATAAATGTTTGATTAAGTTCTGGTTGCATGAAAGATGTAGTATAAAATTGAGTTACCAGATTGTAGACATCTGTGGAGATCCAAGGCCAGGCAGATTTGTAGAACGCTGCGTTGAGACCATCTGGTCCGGCGATGCATTGCTCCTCATCTCCTTAAGAATGTTGTAAAGCTCAGGTAATGTAGGTTTGGAGTTGGTGAAGCTAGACATGTCTTCATGTATCATGTGCCCTGTAGTCATGTAATTTGCTTCTTCTCGGCCGTACTGGTGCGGTGTGGTCTGGCTTCCTATATGCAAAATGGAAGAGTGAAAGTTAGGAGAGTTAAGCAAAATGGGCGACTGGGAGGTAAATATGTCATGAAAATAAGTAATGAGGGTTTGTGAAAGCTGTTCTTGAGTGGTTGATTCGCTGCCATCTGGATTGATCAAGTAAGTGATTCTGTTTTTTCTTGTTCTTTTCACAATGGCTTGGTGAAAGTAGGATGTGTTGCGGTCTCCCTGTAGCGCCCAGTTCTTCTTTGCCCGCTGATGATGGAATTCTTCATCTTTTACCAATAGTTGGTGATGTTGTTTGGTGAGTTGTTGCTGCAGATTGAAATCTTGTTGATTCAGTGGTTTGAGTTGCTCTTGTAGAAGTTGATCTTCCACTGCAGCTAGCTGGTCTGACAGTTTTGGTTTTGCTTTTCTCCATTTCCTGAGGTCAGCAAGAAGGTACCTGGTTTTTTGATGAAAGCTTCGGTTGATTGAACGTTCCCAACTTGCCTTCGCAACATGTTCATATTCTTGTTCCATAAGCCACCAATTCTCAAAACGAAAGGGTTTGTTAGTGCGTTGTCTAGACGAAGTAAGCATAGTTAGAATAGGAGCATGGTCACTGCGTAGCATTGGAAGGTGATAAACTGTTGTTTGGGGGTATGCCGTGCACCACTCCGCATTACCCAGGGATCGATCTAGACGTTCAAAGGTCGGCCTAGTGTTGCGGCGTCTGTTCGTCCAAGTGTATACTGGCCCACTGTATCCAAGATCAATGAAACCACACTGTTTGACATAATCACAGAAAGCATTAATACGCCAAAGATCAGGTCTACCAGGACCTGATTTTTCACTAGGATGCATAATATCATTCATATCACCAGTACACAAGATAGGCAAACTGCTATTATTTTCAACAAAATGCAGCACTTGCATCCATATGGTGTTAGTGTTCTGGTGATGAGGGTCACCATAAAGACAAACTAACCCAAACTGCTTGTTGTCTAGATTATTATTACACTTAGCAAAGATAAAGTTTGGTGAATGATCTATTACAGTAAGACTAACAACATCTTTCCAGATGAGCCAAAGGCCTCCGGATTGTCCTAGTGCTGGAACTACAAAAGCATCAGAGGCATTAAAACGGTTTATGATAGAACTACGAGTAATAGTTGAGTTGCGAGTCTCAGAAATGAAGCAAACCTGAGAGTTGGTAGAGGTCATCAAGCGTGCAAGGTGAGCCATTTTGGAATTGCTAAGCCTCCCACCCGAGCCCTGGCAATTCCACGACAGGATCGTCATGGCCCCCTGGCACCCGTGAGGCCGGCGCCGGAACCTGTTGATGAGTGCTGACCATGCCTTTGGGAACTTGGTATGTCACTTGAGGGGACCTGTAGAGCTTGGATTGACTGCACAAGATCTTGCTCAGTTTGAGTTGAAGGACACGTGGATGGTGCCGTGGGGATTGGTGGTATTGACGTGGGGGGCAGAGTAGGAGCAGGGGGAGTGGGCAGGACAGGTGAGATGCGAGGTGGATCAGGTGGCGGCGTGCGAGGTGGAGGTACTGGTGGCGGGTCCTCCATGGCAGAGGGAGCCGTGATGGTGGCGGGGTGATTTTCCATGGGGGAAAGCGAAAGAAGGAAGCGAACCACAGAGGCAAGGAAACTGGAGCCAGGAACCTCATCCACAGGGTAGAGCATGACGAGGTCACACCCGCCAAGGAGCTCAACACCGACGCCTCCTCCCACAGCGTCGCGCACGTGCAGCACGGAAGCGCTGGTGGGCGAGGCCGCCGACGTCGCGGAGCTGGGCTGCTGCGAGCGCGTCCACTGGCGGGGTGACGGCCGCTCGTGATGCAGGGCTGGCTAGGTTGCGACTGCGCACAGCAGTAGAGACGGGGAAGAGCGAGCGAGCGAAGGGGCAGCGCAGGATGATGCGAGACGACAGCAGATGCGGGCGCAGCTGCAGCAAGGACTAGCGCACGGATCAACCAGCGAAGAACTGGAAACCAGACTGAGATGGGGCGAGTGGGGAACAGGGGACGTGATGGGAGCAGAGCGACGAATTGGGATGAAATCGAGTGGAATAGGAGAGGATGAAGAAATGGAGAAGAGCATAGATGGATTTGGAAGGGGGAGGAGGCGGATTGAGGCAGAGATTCAAGGATTTGGTTGGGGATAGAAGGGGATCGGCATTAGCGCCGCCATCTCCACTACGGGAACCCTCGTGTGCTTTTAGTCAAAGCTTGCGGCGGCAGTACTGGCTGTTGAGAAGCTGGCTAGAATTGGGTGGGGATAAAGAAAAGCAAAGTCTTGCCCGTCGTGTCTCCGGACCATGGATTATTCTGCCATCACTCTCTGTGCCCGGGGATGCCATTGTTTATATATGCACAGCACAGCGAGTGGGCAACTGCACCATGTTTCATTCCATCGGACGGAGGATCATCATCATATTCCATCCAGCCTCGGCTTCAGGCAACCACACCCTACTACCTGCCTACTCATGCCCACTCTGCCATTCGTATGGTTCGAACAGTAGTACCGTACTTCTCAAATGCAGATCTCTAAATTTTTGCATGGCTGTGTTTGTCTGTAATAAATGTGCAAAGTTCTTGTGTACGCTATACTCCATTCCTACACCGTGCACTTGCTTCGGAGCTCTCATAGTCAAGTAGTCGTCAGTCAAATATATGTGAGCTTTAAGCACAAGAAACAGATCGAAAGCCACAGTTCTGTGATTCGTGGCCTACGTGCTTATCACAAAACGAGCTGGATTGTATATTCACCGGCAAACGCCAACCCCATCTCCGTGCGCACTTGGATGTCAGTCAAACAGTCGAACTTTTTTCGTGATCTTTTTGCGATCTATCTTTTCCTTCTTTTCTCGTCTCTGTGTCACAGCAATCTAATTAAGGTCTATACTTAGCTTCATCAGTGGTATAGTATAGTGTTTCGCCAGCTAGCTAGACACATACAGTTCTTTTGATGCCTCTAAACAAAGCTATCCAGGACGCTAGCCTGAATCCAGCACTGAAATAAAAAGAATATCAGATCAATCCAGTTTCTGAATCTTTTTGAGGGTGTGTTCACTTCGCGAAAAGTAGGTGAAAACTTACTGTAGCATCTTTCGTTGTTATTTGGCAAAATTTGTCCAATCATGGACTAACTAGGCTTAAAAGATTCGTCCCGACATTTACAGACAAATTATGCAATTAGTTATCTTTTTTACCTACATTTAATGCTCCATGCATACGTCGAAAGATTTGATGTGATGGGTGGAAGAGAAAATATTTTGGGTTGGGATGGGGAAGTGAACAAGGCCTGAAAACACGGACCCGAAAAGGACGCTATACTTGGCGCATAAATCCGTCAGATGTGTCAAATAGATTCGACACACAGCTGGTGATGCTCTTTGTTTGCCATTTCCATTCAGGTGTTCAATCTACTGTAAATCCATTTCTAGCTAACACAAAGTGCTCTGCACGTAACAAGAGGATGCCTCTTAAGAACAGCTGAAACGTGCCATTTCGTACTAGCGTTGTCTGAACTTTTTGCAGCATAGAGTCCGCAAGTTGAGGAAGGAGCACAACCAGAATTCAGGCACTTTCCTCCGCGTAGCTGCTGCGATTCTTGCTTGGAAAAAAGCGTCGCAAAATGCTCGTTTTGGTTGGTTTTGCGCTGCCTTTTTCCGGGTCTTGTTGAAGCCTGGAGCCCCCCGCACCGGCACCGGCACCGGCACCGGCACCGGCAACGGCGTCTCACGAGCGCACGCGCCATGCAGTTTCCAAGCACAAGAAAAAGCAGCAAAATAATGCCCGAACCTTGGCTTGCAACACGCGTACGTGCTCCTGGACGCATGTGGCCTGCCTTCGGGCACAGATCAGTCGGCTCCGTATGGGACGTAACAAACAGCCAGGCCGCACGCGTACCGCACGCACAAGTGGCCCCACGACGGAAGAGTAACATGACCAACAGCGAAACAGGGCTTCGCCTCTGGGATTAAAATATAGCCTGAAGAAGAATAGGATCCAAATCGGAAGCGTTGGCACTTGCTCTCCTGCTAGTAGTGTAACTTTGCAATCGCTTTCACTCAAATTTAACCTTTTTAAATATCTACAAATTTGCTACTTGAAGAATTGCCATTTGATTATGAGGACCATTTACTAATGGGTAAAGTACATTTTTGAACCTCTAAGTTACATATCAGCTCAGTTTTTTTAATACATATAGATATTTGGATCTGGTTTATTTTCTATTCCTATTGCTTTATAGCTTGTAGTCATGCTCATTATTTATTTAAAACAAATAAGATTTAAATAACTCTAATATAGTATCAACAGATAGATAAGATTTTTATAAAACTAGAAGTACTAGTTTCATTTTTTTTACTTAAAACAAATTATCTGTAAATTTTAAAGACTAAACCAAGTTTTTATTATTTTTAGAACCTTTTAACCTAGTCAGAGGATCAAATTTATCCAGTTTCAACAGTTGAAGGGTCGGGTATCGTTTACCCGGTTTCGTAGTTCAGGATTGAAAATCAAATTGACATGCAGTTTACCGTAGAGGTTAAAAATATACTTTACTCTTTACAATTTTTGCAAAAATATGCTAAGTTTATAATATAAAGAAAGGTTTCTCGTAAGAACTGTTAAATCAAATGCACCAAGCCACGTATCATAAAGTTGAATTAATAACAATTGTGAATCAGTATAGTTATAAAAAAATTGAGTTAACAAGAAAAATAATGTTGAATCCACATTTTCCTTGTAAACAAATATATCAAATAAGCAAACTTGGAAATTGAAAAGAATGAGTAAACCAAATATGATATGGAGAGTAAGGTCCTGAAAAAGGAAAGTTGTGTGAAGTAATAGTAATAGCATAAAAGATAAGAAAAATAGTTGATCAAAATTCAAAAATAGAATGAACAGTACTTTTCCTCTCAGCAGTACTTTTTCAGCCAACGAACAATGTTTTTCTCTCACAACAAATCAGCATAAGCATCAACATAAGCCAAATTTCAGCGAAACGAATAGGGCCTGGAGCCCCCCCTCCCCACTACAAGTTTTGGCCATATGTGGAGAAAAAAGAAAAGAGAGGGAGAGAACGAAAAAAGGGGGAAGAATAAGAAGAGGAGAGAGAGGTCAATGATCCCACTTAATCACCACTGGTCTCAACAACTTGGGCGAATATCATCCACGCTCGGCAGGTCTAAAGCGCAGTGCTATACTGCGGCTGCTGCTGCTTCGGTTGTGAGAGTAGAGTACTGTAATATGGCTGCCTATCAGTGCTGTAACTATCGTCATAAAGAAAAGTAGTAGTTTCTCTTTGCTTGGGCATACACTGAAAAAATAATTTCAAAATCCTGGGTATTGTATCAATATTACTAAATACTACTACACAAATAATTTTTAGGAATGTAAGCCTTTCTTAATAGAGGCGGGTCAATTAAAATCCACCTCTAAAAATGATTTTCAAGCTAGCCCGCTTCTAGAAAAAGATTTTTAGAGGCGGCTGAATCTTGAGCCGTCTCAAAAAAATATATGAAGTATAGTAAAATTTATAAGTTTTTCAAATGAAGTCGGATGAAGACAAACTTTATATCGAAGTTGTATAACTCAAAGAAATATACAACTTTGCAGTGGACAACTTTTTAATTTGAAATCATTTTATATCTCACAAATTCTGTTTGAAGTTCTCACATTTGAATTCAAATATTCTAAGTTTTTCAAACGACCTCGGATGAAGAAACGACCAAAACCAAAGTTATAGATCTCAAAAAGATATAAAACATTGTAGTTGAGAACCTTTTTTTTGAAATAATATATGGTCGAAAAATTTAGTTTGAAGTTGTTGTAAATCTCGTAGGGATGTACAAATTTATAGTTGATAACCTTTTTTCATTTGAAATCATTTGCACCGATGGGTAGATTGATTTGTAGAGATGGACAGAGACTGGATCAACCGCCTCTACAATTTTTTTATGTGGCATTGAAACCCAAACCATCTGCCGCTGAGGATATCTGCAAGAATTTTAGACAAATAGTAGGTCTGTGCTCTGTTTAGCTACATACTAATGATGATCACACACTATTGCTATAGAAGGCAGCAAATTAACGATAACATTAACAATTAGTTTATGACTGACCTCTGATCTGATCTGTACACCTAATTAAGCAGTGATTCATGCATACTTAAAACTCAGGTGTGGACGTGACATGTGCTGTCTAGAACAGGGGAACTAGCTTATTAGGCACAGCTAAAATTAGCAACACGCTCTCCCCGGCACCCCCAAAAAAAACAATCGATTTCATCAGCTATTGTGGATATAAGGTTGATATATGCCCTTATAGTTCGTTTTGTGATGAGTGATTGTCAATGTGATCCACGACCAAGGTTGAGTTTGTGATTAACCATGACGTGAGTTGGGTTGTGCGACATGTCTCTTGGCTTGTGATGTGCAGGTGTGGAGCTTGGAGGCGGCAGTCAACGTCGAGGTGAAGGTTAAGTAGGGACGTGCCGTGCCGATGGACTGGGAGCGGTGAAGGGCGGACATGAGGCTTGGACCGAGGGACCAGGAGGCCGGGTGACTAGCCGCGGTAGCTGACATCTGGGACTTCGACAAGCGCAAGTGTACATGGGAGTGACCATGTTGACCGAGTCAAGACGACGGACGTGCGAGTCGAGCGGGGCTCAGGAGGACTTGGCGGACGGCCGGTCGAAGACGGCGGTGACACGTGTTGAGTGGCGGGGGACGCGTATGGAGTACGCTACTCGCGGCGGTTTGGTAGTTTGGGCCTCAAAACCATCGGGTGGACGGATTTACGGGTTTGGGCCTCAAAACCCGGCCAGAGGTTCCGAGGAGGAACAGACGACACATGGCGGCATCGAGGAGTTCGCGTCGAGGCGAAGCTATCTCATGAAGGGCGCGGTGGCCGTCAGATGAAGATTACTTCGGGTTGGACCATAACGCCCTCAGGTTGTGTGGTTGTACTCAAAATATCTAAAAACAAAACTGGAATTCTGTAATAGCCCTGTTAAATAGGACGAGGGAGCCCCCCTCTCCCTCATCTCTTTTATTTTCCCTTTCTTCCTTCCCTAGTTTCCCCATCTTCTTAGGGTTTCTTGTGAGAGAGGTCCGTAAATTGGTGAATTTGTGTAAGAACAAAAAATTGCAGCGGGAATGGAGGCCCTAACCTCCTCGTGTCCTTCGGGATTCAATTTATGATGTGTTCTTTGTGATTTGCGTTTTATTCTTCGCGTTCTTGCGTTTTTCCCCTTTCTTCCCGTCGTTCTATCTCTCTCTATGGTTGATCTTTTTGCGAATCGTTTGTTCCGTGAGGTGCTATGACTCCCTAGAAAGATTTCTACCGAAGGGTTTGAGCTAAATCAAGATGAGCACCTAGATCGGGCAGTTTTCTTATTTAGGGTCCTTTTCTTTATTTCGAAACAAGATCCTTCAATTCCCAGAGTTGTAAGACATGTAAGGCTATGATTTTCATGGAGTAGCATCTTAGCTACCTTGGGAGCCTGCCCACAATATTTGGGATCATTCGGAGTTGAAACGGAGGAGATCGGGTGTTTTTCGTCTGACTCGTGGCTGTTTTCGGGGCGACCAGACGTTGGTACAGTAGCACCGGACGCTGCTACAGCAACCGCGCTGCGTCCAGTCATCCACTACAGTGTCACATCTGCTGCTACAGTGCCATAGTCCGGTTCATTGTGTTCGTGCGCTGTTTCACCTCATTTGAGTTCGTTTTTTATCCGTTTCAAATTCCACTTTTTGCGCTGGTTTGCTAGCGGTGAGTGGATCTTTTCTAAACATCTTTATCACTTGTTGGCTCAGGTGTTTAAGGTTAGACCCTTGCCTCTTTTCTGTAGAGGTGGAGGGTTCTTATATTGGTATGCTCGGCCATATTCTTTCTCCCATTTGCTCGGCGGTGTTCTTGTGTATCGATTCTTAAGTGTTACGTTGTGTTTCTTGGAGACATCTAGCCTTCCATAGGCTTGTGATTTACACACCAGCGTGGGTGTGATTTGAGGATTGATTTTGGGACAGCGGCTAAACTTTTCTCAAAAGAAATTTTAAGTTTCCATTCACCTCTCTCTGGTCGTCACTTTCGGTCCTTCAGCTATTCAGCTCGCGCTTTTCATGAACTAACATGCTAAGAAAACGATACCCAGATCGATCCGTTGATGGAGCCGATGCGTGTTGCACCGTCCATGGCTCCATGCGACGCTAGCTCTCCAATCCAATCATTTATTAGTCGACGCGGATATTTCCAGTTCATCTCGCCCGTCAGCGACAGGTGGGCAGCACTGGGACAGCGCTGGCTGAACCCTTCCCGTCCAGGGGCGTAGCAGCAGCTCCCGGTAGACTTTCTCTAGCTCGTTTAATTTCAGAACCCCTGCATACATTGCATGGTGGGGTTTCCAGAGAGGCAGAGACGACGGCTGCAAGCGTGTGCATGATGGTAGCTAGCGGCTCGCACTGATTGGCTCACATCCACACGGACGTGGGACGTCGTACCACTGCATGAGCAGGGCGTGGCGGATAGATGAATTAGCTAGCGGCCGTAACGCGAAACCCTAGCTTTGTTTAAGAGGATCGTTGTTCGCGTGGCCTGTTTATTAACTACGGCCGCGGAAGGGTTGAAAAATCGAGTGTAGATTCGTGCGTACTTTGCGAGAGAGAGAGTCAGAGAGTCCGGGGCTCGATCGGGCCGACGACCCGATCTGCTCCGCGATCCCAACCACCAAATCATTGCGAGCGAGACCGCGCGCGAAAATGCTTTCCATCGGACGGATGCATTGGACTTAGAAAGGCGGAGTGTTCTTGTGGGCGAAGCAAACGATCTAGCGGGAGAATATGCATGCATAGAGCATAGTATCTGGAGCAGATCAGTGCCAAGGATTTATGCCTGCGATCGAGATGCATGCGACGAGGGCGAAAAAGAGAATTTGCGGCTGGATATCAAGTGAGCTGCCCACTTTTTTTGTTTTTTTTTTTGAACGAGGTGAGATGCCCACTTGGCGTTCGTTGTTCTCGCGCTCCTAAATTTTTATTATCTAGCAACTGTACTTCACATCAATGGTGGACGCGCGCTGGCATGCAACTATGCAAGCAAGCGGATGAGAATTGCCTGTGTGTTTACGTACGGCATGCTTCTGGTTGGTGTTTCTCATGTACTTTCTGGAGGCTACAGTTCCACGTTTATTTTAATCTCGATCTTTGTATGCTACAAGTGGTGCATTGATCTAACTAAGTTCACGCATCCATGGATTATGGTGCGAGAAGATCTCTCTGCATATAATAACCAGCAGTCCAATTGACGAGTAAGTAAACGGCTCCGGCAGTGCAACTGTCCGAGAGGCCGGCCATGATGATCGAAATGCTTCCAACTGCCAGTCAGCCACGAGAACGTGGCATTATTATTTCGTTTTCGCTCATACGTATCGGCCTATCGGGGTTTGGAGGAAGGCTGCCGGAGTTCCCACCGACAGGGGAATACAACAACACCAGCAACGTCGACAAAACACGGCCCTAATGCCTGCCGCACCTGCGCTGTGCCTTTCATTGCCTGGCTAAAAGTCGCCCGGGTCCCTTGTCCCTCGGCCACTAGTAGACTTTAATTTAGCAATGCGGATTTTGGATAACTTCTTCCACTGCTACAAAATCGGTTTCTGTTAAGGTCCAAGCGGCACTCCCATGGTTGATGATTTATTCCATATGCATGCTGCTACATCTTTCCATGTATAAAACATAAATTTCTCTCACTAGTATATAAATGATTTTTTAACACGACTTCCATTAGAGAACGACATAAGAAACACCCTTTAAGTATGGCGAGAAGTACTGTAGCTTACAAATCGCCTCTAAAAATGTATTTCTAGGCACGGTTCTGTTAAGTAACCCGTCACTAAAAATATACCTATTTTCAAGAACGGTTGTCGTAAAAGAACTGTCCCTAAATCCCTAAAAAAATATTTTTAAGGATGGTTGCTTATTCAACCGTCTCTAAAAATGGGTGATTTTTATGTGCAGATTTGTTAAGTCTACCGTTCCTAGAAATCGATTTTCAAGGGTGGTTGACTAAGTCAACTATCCTTAAAAATAGCCGTTGTACAAATAAATTCATATCTTTTTCAAATAAAGTTGGATAAAGACAAAATCTATAACTTTGTTGTTGATAAATTTTTTGTTTGAGATCGTTTAGGGTTCTAGATATATATAATAATTTCTTGGATTTTGAATTTTAATATTTTGATTTTTCTCAAATGACCTTAGATAGAGATGTGTTCTATATCAAAGTTGTATTCTTGATGAGATCCAAAACTTTGTAGTTGAAAATTTTCACATTTAAGAATGTTTATTACATGCCAAAATATTGCTTATAAGATTTATACATATTAGTACACAAGTACTGCATCATATGTATAGTCAAGTGACGGTGTGGTGTGATGGTAGGAGGTGGTACGTGCGAGGCCAGAGATCGTGAGTTTGATTTCCCGTGGCTGCACTTGCGTGAAACGAACTAAAAATTAGCAATACTAGCTCCTAAAGCACTGAGTTTTCTAGAGAAAAACTTTTTTGTGTGTGAAATAGGTAAGCAATCTTTAAGTCTGCAAATACAAAGCACATTTCAAAAATTAGCAATACTAGCTCCTAAATACATACAACAACACTGAGTTTTCTAGAGAAAAACTTTTTTTGTGTGTGAAATAGGTAAGCAATCGTTAAGTCTGCAAATACAAAGCACATTTCATGATGCATCCCTCTCTCACAGCACCATGTTTAAGAGGTTGCTTGGTGCAATTTCTCTCCTTTCTTTTATCAGCTTAGAGCTAGTGCTAGTTCATATTGGAGACGCCCTTAGCAAGTTTAGGGATCTAGAAACATGTTTCTACAAATTTAATTTGGTTAAATTTGGATAAGTTTGGTCTAGAACAAAACTAAAAACAGCCTACATATGCAAAGGAGTGCTATTTACTTTATTCTTTGCCTCGAAAAATCATAAGATGGGAAAAACTGAAAGATCATTTTTTTATTGTTGGCAATATTTGAAATCCTGTTTGAAATAATAATTATCTAAAAGTCGGTTACACATGTCTTGGGTAAATCATCCTTTTACCACTACACCCAAGAACGCTACATATATGTTGCTTCAAACACCAGGGCCAGCAGCCCAGCACTGTTGTTAGTCGGACCATGCATCACACTCGTTTCGTCTAAGACTAGAAAGACCGGCGCGGCTTTGCCGCGCCCACCTTTCAAAATTGGCCGGTTCATCTTTTTGATGCGTTGCTGGATTTCTAGTTACTGGGACTGCTATAGCGACCATACAACATACATGGTCTGTTCATGATAGCAAGGGGAGATAATAAGCAAACCGGAGCATTATTGTACCAGAGCCTTGTATAGTACTTTGTTTTGTGCTGGAATTCTAGTTACTGGGACTGCTACAGCATCACAATGATCATTAAGCATACATGGTCTGTCCATGATAGCAAGGCGAGATAATAAGCAAACAGGAGCGTTATTGGACCAAAGCCACGTAGTACTTTGTGTTTGCTAGACGCTGTTTTTTTTTCAATTTTGCTTTCCGGTGAGCTGTTTCAAGCTGATGGAGACATCGATGGTACTGTTACGGCCTAGATTGCGAAGAGTGTAGGAGTGGGGGACTGCTGGCCGAGGCTTGAAGGCTCGGTGGCGAGAGGGTGGCGCTGTGCTCGGCGCGTTGGTTAGGGCAGAGCGCAAGGCTCGCAGAACGCCAAAGAACGAGAGAGATTAACTCAATCTCTGGCTACCTCTTTCCTTCCTCAATGTTTGGCCATATAGGCAAATGTAAACAAGACAGTAACAAACTCTTAGAATTGTTCAAGTGATGCAACAAACCGGAAATGACCCTAGCAACCAAACTGACTCCTAGAAATGAGTCGCTGGTGACCGCGCCTAGCGCGCCTGGTGATCGCGCCCAGCTCCCGCTGGCTGGCTGCCTGTGCGCGATCTAGCCACTGTTGTTGCGCCTCTTCCTTTGGTAGGTCTGACCCATCATAACAGGTACTTTGTTGAAGCCGATACTTAGTTCAGCCAAAGATAACCGTATAATCAAGCCATTTTTTGAGCTTTTACTTAGTCTATCATAAATAAGCTTACAGTTGGCACTAAATTTACCTAGAGATTGTACGAGGTTTACATTTACATTCTTGATTAATATATGCTGAGTTTATACATCAAAATATGTATTTTGGTTTATTATCTTATGACCAAAATTTCAACACTACTAGTGAAGTTTTGATCCTATTTGGTGCTAACAAGTTCTGGCCGAAATTATATTTATATAGTAGGGATACTGGGACTGTACAATTTCCTTGTTAGATGTATATAAATATACATCAAGACGAGCCGTCATGGACTTTTTCCCTTCCCTTTCTTCTTGCCTACTCGATTAAAAGAGCGAGTTCCTGAAAGAGAGAAAAATTAGGATATGTATTACTAACTCTATTAAGAATTTAGATAGACTTTGTAAATGAAAATAGTAACACTGTTTTTGTTACCTAAATATTCGCCTCTGCAATGTGAGCCTAGATTTTAATCTTTGTTCATTGCTCACTGATTTTTTGTCTATAATCATTTTTAGTTTGAATACAATAACATACGTACCATCCTTAGGCATTATTGAACTGGAATCACAAGTTTTTGTCTATAATTTAAGGCATAGTTATTAGGACCGGACCGGACATCGAACCGGTGAGGCCTTCGGTTCGTTGGTTCACTGGTACACCGCTGGTTCGATTGTTTTGGACCAGATGAATTGAACCGCTCACAAATACTTTGAACCGGTGCAATTTAATAATATACAACAAATAATTAGCAACATATATTTGATCAATGCACAAATAAAATGATAAAACACACAATTATATAACCAGCTCTAGAGTTGTTTTACAAGATCTGTAAAAAATACACACGAAAAAAGAATATACGGAGCACTTACAAATTGGTGCAAAAAGATTTGAATAGTAATTTACATACTCATCGTTATAAAAACAATCTTAGATGTTGAATAGTAATTTAAATATTCATCGTTATAAAAACAATCTTAGATGTTGAAATAGATTGCACTATTACGAGGAGCTCGTTGAAATAATCAAGATGAATATATTATCTGTCTAGTTTAAAGCTCATATGAAAAAGTTATTAAATTTTAAAATTAAAAGAAAGCGTTGACGTCAGCTACAGCGCCACCAGAGTCCAGTACCCATGCAAGCAATGTCCACTTGTCCAGGGCTCCAAATCTCCAATCCAATCGCGAATCGTGGGGCAGCGGCAATACTAGGTGGGCCCTGCATGGTCCGCCCTCACCCGCGGCAACGCAGGTGAAAGCACGCCACCAGCCACAGGCCAGAGCATGCTGCCGCACGCCAGCATTTTCGAGTCCGCTCCGGTTTGAATGGAACTGGGGTTCGTCTGGTTTTTAGCGGTCCGATTGTAGGGACGGTCTTTGAAGTGAACCGAACCGTTATAACCTTTGGTTTGGTCTTTTACTGATCGGCCTAATAACTATGATCTGAAGTAGTCAGCATCATTCAGTGTTTATGCTAAACTTTATAACCTAAGGAAACACTATTACCAAAGTTCTTGTTCTTCTTCACATATTTCAACAGGAACTCGTCTGTAGAAAGATTCTCATCGCAGAAATAGTACTCCACCTGCAATTTAGAAATGTTTCATGTTTCAGAATGCAAAGAGATCAGATAAGCAAATTTAGGAGTCAACGCATTGAGCAGAGATCTACGGGAAGAGAAGTTGCAAAGGGAGGGTCCACATGGAGGCGTTCCAGAGTGATGTCATCCAGAAGCGGAGCCAAGCAGTCCATACCGGAGGGCAGGGCTTCCTCCACCTCGACAGTATGCGGCAGATTGAGCTTGTCGTCGACTGCAAGGGGCTCGGTTGCGATGGCGTCGAGAAGAGGTGGAGCCTGGCCGTCCCTTCCGGAGGGGGAGATCAGGGTAGCCGAGGTGACACCGCCGCTCGTAGTTCTCGCTGGCGGCTTCGGGCGGAGGCGTGCGGCCGCGGGCTCAAGGAGAATTTCGGGGACGGTCTGGGCTCGACGCCCTGGTGGCAGCATTCGCCATGAGGATGAGGCTACGGCAGCGGCAATGGCAATGGGAAGGGAGTCGGAGCCGGTGGACGCCGTGCCTGCGCCCGCCGCCTGCTCCGGGGTGGCCGGAGCCGCCACGCCCGCACCGCCGGGATGGTCGGGTGCCTAGCTGGTGGCTGGCGCCCGTGCCGTCGCTCGCTCGACGGACGAGCCCGAGAAGTTTCCCGAGGTTTCAGGTTAACAACGAAACGGGTAGAGACCAACCGATCCGCAATCGAACGGCCACCATCGCACGTTCACCGGATCGAACGGCCAGCAGGGTAACGGGCGATATGGCCCTATCCGTTAGTCCGCTTTTGGTGCAGGATTCGTTTATAGAGATATACACGCGCCTAGCTAGGCTTGCAGGTGCTATAATTCAGTTGAACTTAATGTTAGCGGTGTGCAGGACTAGGATGGCGGTGTTACGAGTGCACACCTCTACCACTAAAACATCTTTATATATATACAATAAGATGATGAAAACATTGCAAACTTTGAAGAAGAAAAAAAGCGCGCGCGCACACACAAGATGTTTGTTAAACTAGCGGTGGCACACTGGCACTTGACAAGAGACAAGTTCAACCTGAGTAGCTGGCGCACAAGCTAGACTAGAGCTAGCTGATCAGCACGTAGCTAGTACTCCCTCCGTCCAACAAAACAAGCAATTATGGGAAGCGTGCCAGTCAAACTGACTCAAGTTTGACCAAGTTTATAGTAAATAGTATTAACATTTATGTCTCCAAATAAATTTATTAAAAAAATATATTCTATAACTAATCTAATGATACTTATTTTGTATTATAAATATTAGTATTTTTTTATATAAATTTAGTCAAAGTTCAAACTGTTTGACTTCTCGAAAAGCGAGAATTGCATGTTTTTATGGACGGAGGGAGTACTAGCACCGGCCGCGATCTTGTGTCGATTGCATGACGGAAAGCTGACGAGATCAGGCCAATGAGCGGTCAGCAGTTCCTCTTCTCCCTCTCTCGCCGCGGTTTCTTTGGTCGGTAGTACAGTACTCGACGATCGTAGCACAAGGATCTCACTTCTAGATATGATCAGCCAGCTGTTAGAGATACTAGTTCACTGCATATATACAGGGAATAGTTTTGTCTTGGACCCAAAACCTGCTCCCAGGCTAGCTAGCTAGCTAGCTAGCAGCCTAACTCCAACCTGTAGCACAGCAATGTGATTTGGATGGCTCAACAAAACGGCGCGTTTTTTAGTCTCACCGCGTTGCGCCACCGAGCTCACTCAGCTACTCCGGTGACATATATATATCGCCGCCATCATATCGCCTCGGTGCATTGTCTACTAGCTAGTCACGAGTTAGGGCTCATCATGTCACCTCTCTGGACGTGCAGTGTATTTAGACGTACGCAAGTTTGCAGGATTCACGGGCAGACATATACTCCCTCCCCTCCGTCCCAAAAACAGTGTATTTAGACGGACACAAGTTTGCAGGTTTCACATGCAGACAGTGGCGGAGCCAGAATCACAATCGGGGGAGGGGGGGGGGGGCGCAAATTGGTTAGATTGATCATAGTTTTGTGGTCGATCAACTAGTACTTGTTAAAGATAGATGAAGCAACTACTGATTTATATGCGCACTTTGTAAAGAAGACAAGCTTAGAATATCTAGCTCTCTAGATGGATAGTTTAGACTTGCAATTATATACATATACGGAGTAAACCTTAATTAATCTTGGATAGCAAGGGGGCCGGAGCCCAGTATGGCCTGCACTTGGCTCCGCCGGTGCACGTAGACGTATATTCCCTCCGTCTTAAAAAAGAGTGATGTTTTTTTATTTTCAGATATCGTATTTGACTGTTCGTTTTATTTAAAAATTTTATATAGATTATAAAATAAATAAATCATTATTAAAGTATCTCTAATGATAAAAATAAGTCATAACAAAATATATGATATTTATAAAAAAATTGAATAAGATGGATGGTCAAACAAGATGTCCGAAAGTAAAAAACGACACTCTTTTTGGACACAAAAAGTATATACTAGTAGTAAAAATAGCTAGCTATAGCTAGTCGTTGAAGCAGGAGCTAGAAAATCTCGAAGCTCCAAACTTCCTGGAAAGTGAATTCAAAGCAAGCAGAAGCAGTGGGGTGCAGAGGCTGTGAACTCAAGGAAGGTCTAAAATACTTGAGGAACATCTAGATATTGTTCAAAAGCATGTGCAGTTCAGTGAAACACGGGAGAGCGCATCAGCATTCAGCACATACTATCGTAGTAAATTAATTGAAGTGCACTTCTAGATGCCAGCACAGCACACAATAACAAAGCAGTTAAGCAGAAGTCTGAAGGATATACAGAAGGCTACGTACAGGCTTGACTGCAGAAGTTTATCGTTAACCTTCCCTGATCAGGGAATCAATTATTCCTATGCCATGTTTATTTTATACTTATATATACACGTATATAATCATATCATATACACATACACTACTCGATCTATTATATTAAAGTGCATGCCTTAGCCTCGTAGCCAAGATTTTCGGCTTCATGCAGATCCCGGTAACCATGCAAGATGGTCTCAGTCAAACTACTGACTATCGATGTCTGCTCTGTGCATGCGCGTGCTACGCCTACGCGTGAGCGAGTGACTTGTCGAAGTACTCAATGTATCTCTGCATGTATACGCGCAGTGCGACACGCACACATGCACATTGCGAGACGACCAACCATGTTCATGTGCGCTTGAGTCGAAGAACGTATAAACTCACATGCAGTAGTCCCGGCAATGCCGAAGTGCAACGAGAAAGCTGGAGCTATGTGTCGTCATTCAAAAGGTGGGGGAGCAAACCATGATAAATCAACGCCAAATCTAACCATCACCCGAGTGATTTATGGACGTCCCTCACTCGATTTTTGGAGACGTCCGATCTCTCTGTCATTTGATCTGGCGCGTCTGTTTCTTTCTGGTGGGCGTAGCCGTGTACGTACAGCAGCAGACCAAGTAGCTCTTCTAGGGACCTGGCGGACAATCATATTTTACTACTTCTGATTAAGTGTAAATTCTGTGTTTAATTGGTATAGATTATTCGTGAATGGGAATGGTCAAAATTACTCAAACAGTTAGCTGGTCATTTTTTGGCTTTTTTTTGTTTTCTATATGTTTGATTTGGTTCCTCTTTAAAATCTTCCAATTTGGCTTCCATATAAATAATCTGGTTATTTTTCTGCATTTTTTATTTTTTGCTTGTATGTCTTATTTGCTTTTTCTTTGAATTTCTTTCAATTTGCACTTCATAGTAATTATCTAGTTTTTTTTGTTATTTTATTATTTGATTTTTGCATTTATTTGATATATTTTATTTGCAATCTTTAGATCTGGATAAGTGGTTATAGAAATCGAGTGTTTGTCTGGCATCCGACACTCGATTATTTTTGTTTGTTGTAATCGCGTGTTTTAAGGAGACCTGACACCCGAGCGTCTAGTAGGCACGCCCATGCACCTAAAAACACGCTAGTGTTGATCTTTCAATTTGGCTTCATAGAGTTTATCTTGTTAATTTGTTTTTTTAGTGTATATATGTTCTTGTAAAATCTGTTTTTGTATATTTATTTTGTTTATAAAATATGGAGCTTATGAAAATCGAGTGATTTAGAGGATAGAAACACCCGATTTTGCCACTGGACTATATTCGAGTGATTTAAGTTCACCAAACACTCGGTGTCAGATCCTTTTAAAATATCTGAGTTTACGGTAGACAGATCCTAAATCAAAGGGGGTGGTTTTTATGTGTGCTCCCTCTTCCTCTTCCATCTTCTCTCTATTTTCTTCTTGCTTCTTTCCTCTCGTCTCATGCTCCTCATCTTCACTCTTACACATAGAGATACAACCCGGGTATCCGTGAACCCACAGATAGACTTAATTTGTACGGGCTTATCGGTAGCCTATAAAAACTAAGTCTATTTGTGGGTTTATGGATAACCCGACTTGTATCACTATGCAGGTTGTCCCGGTGGATCCGCCCCAGGAGCAAAGGAAACCTGTAAATTGGAATGTTGTTTAGTACATGGAGATAAATTGCGAAAATTGTCATTTGGACTATCATGTTTTCAATGAAAAATATATATGACAACCCAAATAAAGAAATATGTATTATGAAAGTAATTTTATTTCATGATGAATGATATATTATTTCCAATCATGTAGTCATTACATATTAATAATCAAATAAGAAAAAACTACTGATGGCTGGAAACCTCTAATATAACGAAACGAGTTACATTTGGACCGGGAGTGGAGTACTACACTGTTGAACATGTATTATGTATATGACACCGCACAAATACGGCCCACAATCTAGCATATCGACAGTTGGAACTTACGTTATCAGTTCTCGGTGGAAGTAAAAAATGCAGATTAAAAAAACAATAATCTCGAAAAAGGTTTGAAAAAAACTTAGGATTGAATTTGTGCCCTTTTATTTCTTATTAATAATATGGAAAAATAAAATTAGTTTCTCTTTTTGAATTTTGTCGAACTAAGGTTTTTTTTAAATAATAAATACAAAACACTTTTGTGTTTCCCTACTTAAAAGTTGGGTCCATTTTCTTGACCTTCAAGTTGCTTCTAGTGATCACCGTACATACGAGACATCATCAATGATCACATAAATGTTTTGACTGGTTGGCTCGAGTGGACATCAAGTTTTTGACTGAAAAAAGTTCAGATGAGCTACTACTACGTACTCCGTAGGACGTAGCTTAGCTTTTATATATCCTACTCCTGCTGCTCACATGCATGCATGACAAGCAGGAGAAAAAAGTTCAAGACATTTCTGGCTACCAGCCAGATACGTGCTAGCTGCTCCACCAGACGGGCTACACTGCATCTCTCATCGGAATCACTCGCATGGCAGATGCAAGCTCCCACGGGACAGGCATGAGCAGATGCAACAATGTCCTGTGCAACTTGGGCCAGCTCGCGTCGCTGATGCAAGCTCCCACGGGACAGGCTAAGCACATGCAACAATGTCCTGTTTGGTTGATATATGTATTGAGGCTGTCTGAGAAGAGATAGCGTTTGGTTGCCCATACCGTATGAGACAAAAGTACGTTAACATGTGTTATTGAGATATTTATTTTGTGCAAATATACTTTAAATGTTCTTATTTTATCTTATTAAATCTTAATATCCTTTGAAATATATTAATATCATTTAATATGCACTAATCATACGCTAATCTGGTCATTAGTTGGTGCATGTTGTGCATGATACGAGCCTGCATCTACAGGAATGGCCAAAGAATCCGTATCCACAGATGCAGCATCTTTTGCACCGCGCGAAGCAGGACGGTCGCATGCGCCAACCAAACGCGCGAGCGTTCTCGTATGCGCCGAGGCTGGATGAGAGCAGATGCAGGCAACCAATCGCGCCATAAAGGCCCATGCTTGTCGCTAAGCAATGCTACGCTAAAGGCGACCATGACAACGCGAATGCAGCAACACGTACCTGACATGCTACGCTGGCAACGTTTGGGGGCTTGCGAATACAAGGGCGACAAGCGACGGCTGCATCGAAGCTTGCTAATACTTGGTTGCTCCCGGCAGAAGATGTCCGCATGCAGGATCGGAGTTGCACCCTGTCTGACGGGCCCTAGCTCCCCCATACGTACGTGCAGAGGCACACGGATCACACTACGGCCCGGCACAGGCCACGAGCAGGATCGAACTTTTATTTGGCACACTTGCCAAATCCTAAATGCTGAAATGCCCAAATGTGACAAAGCAAGACTGCCAGTGCCAGGCTAGGCTGTTCGCCCATTATGCGGCAAATTGCACCACCACTCTTGTCCTGCTCTACAGTTGCCGGCTATGAACATTAGCTTTTTACTACGTTTTGTTGAGACGTTTGCAAGTGCGTGGCGAACTGGCGACGCGAGGTAATATGCAGCGTCGAGTCATTGGTGTTATATATAACCGACGAGAATATAGCGTGTGTGGATCCTGAACCGGAGAGTTGAGGAGGATTTGGCTGCGGATTCAGTTCTCACACAGCTGCTGTAGCTTGAAAACGTACAAGTCTAGTCGAAAAGAAACGACCCCGGACCCCGGTTGAGGGGAACACGAGGGTAAGCTAGCAGGGTGCACGAGCGCAGTGCAAGTTGCCGTCTGCAGATCGACGCTGAGGCATGGGTTGACACATCGATCGATCGATCTAGCTCTGGCAAGACAGAATTATAAGACACCGTGGCTACGACGTCTGGAAGCGCCGGAAGCTGATTAAGCGTGGAATAAGCCAGCTAGCTAGCCTGTCCACCAATCAACAGGCATACAAGTTGCACAAGTGGTCTGCGCACGCAGCTTGTAGTACTGATGAAAAGGTTGATCTGAGTCTCTGAAGCTAGCTAGCTATAGTAGATCGATCGACTCATTCTGACGGACACATGCAAGATCCCATCGTCAAAAGCAATATGGGCCTTGTTCTCTTTCCTTTCAAATTTCTAAGTTTTTTCACTCTCTCTTCATCACATCAATTTTTAGACGCAGGTATGAAATATTAAATATTGGCAAAATAAATAACTAATTACACATATTAGTTACAAATCACGAGACGAATCTTTTGAGCCTAGTTAGTCTATGATTAAACAATATTTATCAAATACAAACGAAAAGTGCTTGCGAACACAATGTTGACAAGTACCCTTGTGTGTTCGTTTTGTGATGAGTGATTGTCAATGTGATCTACGAAGTAGGTTGAGTGGTGACTAACCCTACCTTGGTGAAAGTCTTGTGTGCGACATGTCTCTTGGCTTGTGTTGTGCAGGTGTGGAGCACGGAGACGGTAGCCGACGGCGAGGTGAAGGTCAAGGAGGACGTGCCGTGCCGATGGACCTGAGGGGTGAAGGACGGACGTGAGGCTTGGACCGAGGAACCCGGAGGCTGGGTGGCTAGCCGCGCTGGCTGACACTTGGGACATCGACAAGCGCGAGAAGACATGAGAGTGACCGTGTTGACCGTGGAGGTGACACGCGTCGGATGGCGGGGGACGCGTATGGAGTACGCTACTCGCGGAGCGGTTTGATGGTTTGGGCCTCAAAACCATCGGAGGCGGGTTTACGGGTTTGGGCCTCAAAACCCGGGCGGAGGTTCCGAGGAGGAACGGACGACACGTGGCGGCATCGGGGAGTTCGCGTCGAGGCGAAGCTACCGGTGAGGAGGCGCGGTGGCCGTCGGATGAAGATGACATAGGGTTGAACATTTACGCCCTTGGGCTAAATGGTTTGGCTCTTTTGTATCCAGGGGCAAAACTGGGAATGTGTAATAGCCCTGTTAAATAGGATGAGGGAGCCCCCATCTCCTTCACCTCCTCCATTTTCATTCTCTCCTTTAGGGTTTCCTCCTCTAGTTGCTTGTGTGAGAGAGAGAGGTCCACTAATCCACCGATTAGTGTAAGAACCATGAATCTTTGAGGGAAGGAGGTCCCAAATCCTCCGGTGTCCTCCGGTGTTCGGCGGAGAAATCAATTTGTGAGTTCATGATGTGTTCTTCGCGTTCTTCGTTTTCTCCCCTCTAGTTCTTCCTTCGATTCGTCATTTCTAGACCATTTTGGTTCGTTTTTGTTGCCTTGATTCGTGCTATGACGTGAGTAGAATCTTTCCACCGAAGGAAATCCATCAATTCCTCACGAGCAAGTAGATCGGGCGATTTCTTGGTCTAGGTTGCAAGAACCGATATTTTTCGTGCCCCTTCGATTTCCCATTGATTGGCATCAAATTGGGCGATGACCTCTTAGAGGTAGCTCCCCTACTACCTTGTGATTATGATCACCAAGTTTCGTGGCAGTTGGTGAAGATTTAGCCACAAATTGGGAGAGTTTTGGTTGGAGGCGGTTTTTCTCGTGTTCTGTTCTTCGCAACCCGGCTAGGCCGACTTTCCAACTCGGCTAGGCCGACCCTCAAACCCGGCTAGGCCAGCTCTTCATCCCGGCTAGGCCGAGTTTGGTCACTGCAGAGAGGCAACCCGGCTAGGCCGACTTTCCAACTCGGCTAGGCCGACCCTCAAACCCGGCTAGGCTGGCTCTTCATCCCGGCTAGGCTGAATTTGGACACTGCAGAGAGGCAACCCGGCTAGGCCGACTATCCTACTCGGCTAGGCTGACCCTCCAACCCGGCTAGGCCGGCTCTTCATCCCGGCTAGGCCGAGTTTGGACACTATGGAGAGACAACCCGGCTAGGCCAGCCCTCCAACTCGGCTAAGCCGACTTTGACCAGTGCTAGTGTTTTTTTTTCTTCCGTGTTTTTGTCGTTTGAGCTCCGTTTCTTTTACCGATTGTTGCATTGGATTTCTATCGTTCCGTAGATCTTATCTAGGTGTTTCTGTCACTGGTTGGCTTGAGTTTCCAAGATTTGGGACCTCGCTTCTTTTCAATAGAAGTGGAAAGTCTTGTTTTCTTGTCTATTGGTTCGGTGCTCACTCCGCTCACTTTATGGTGATCCGTTGCGTTTCGAGGGAACTTCCACCCTTCTCTCTGGTCGTGGTCATCACAGTGTTTATGTTTGCCTCTTGGGGTTTGTGATTTGAGCCGAGGACCAAAGTTTTGAAAGAATTTTGAGGCTCCCATTCACCCCCCCTCTGGTCGCCATTTCTGGTCCTTCAATTGGTATCGGAGCCGGTTAAGGATCATTCCACCTTAATCGGTCCGTGATCCACGAAGGCGACATAGAGCGTGGTTCCGGCAAACCACCGTTCTTCGATGGAACAAATTATCCCTATTGGAAGATCCGCATGTCTGCGCATCTCCAGGGGATTGATTGGCTTGTTTGGGAGATTTGCGAGGATGCTACTTACGTTGTGCTTGAACCTCGTGCTCGTGTCATGCAAGATCAAAAAGATCGACACAACGCTAATAGCAGAGCTCGCGCAGTTCTTTTCTCGAGTCTTTCTCTTCAGGAGTTTGAAAGAATCTCCGATTGTACTACTGCTCGGGAGATCTAGGTGAGGCTTCAGAGCTATCACGAGGGGACCGCACAGGTCAAAACTAGACTCTACGAGACGTACAAGAGGGAGTACGAGAACTTCATCTAGCTTGATGGCGAGTCCATCGATGCCATGTTTTCTCGTTTTTAGACCATCGTTAACAAGATGCGAGCAAACAAGGCACAATTACCTTATGACGATCACGAGAGGGCACTCAAGCTTCTATATGCCCTAGATCAGAAGGTATGGGATGTGAAGGTGACCGCTATCATTGAGTCTTCGGGGTATGAGACCCTCACTGTGGATGAGCTTTTCAGCAAGCTCAAGTCCACCGAGATCGACTACCAGACCCAAGTCAAGCTCAAGAATCCCTCTGCACCGACTATGGCCTTGGTCTCAGGTAATGGCTCAAGTTCTTTGGCTAACCCTTCACAGGTGTCTTTTGCCTTGTCTTCTTTGGTGTCTATCACAGAGGAGCAGATGGAGAGTCTTGGGGACGACGAGCTGGCGTTGATCATCAACCGGTTCTCGCGGTTTCACAACAACCGCTTGAATCGCCGACATGGTGGTGGTCCGAAGGAAGGATGCTACGGCTATGGAGATTCTGACCACTTTGTCGCCCATTGCCCCAAGAAGAACAAGCACTCCTTCAACAAATACGACTCCAGCAAGTGCAAGGACAAGCGCGAGTACACCTCCAAGCACAAGTCGAAGGGAGGATTCGACAAGGAGGTGCTGAAGAAGAAGTACTTCAAGAAGGCCAAGGCTCAAGAGCGCGCCTTCCTCGCCTCCCTCAGTGACCTCGACAACGACACCGACGACGACCGGTCTTCTTCTCCCTCGAGCGATGATGAGTCCGAGAAGAGGCGTGAGGACAAGTTGACCGGGCTTTGCTTCGTCGCCAAGTCCATCCACGGAGGCTACTGCACCATGGCCGTGGATGAAGGTGTGAAGCCCAACAAGGACGTGCTTCCCGGCGACGACGACTCTATCGAGGTAAAACCCTCCGTCGACGCTCTTATTGCCGAGCTTGATATCATGACCGATACTTTGATGAGTCAAGATAAGCTGCTGAAATATGCTGCTCGTGAGAGGAAAGAGTTTAAGGACAAGCTAGAAGTTATGGAGAAAGAGCTTGAGGAAGCTAAGAAGCTTGTTGTTCATGTGTCTGACGAGGTTGAGTGCGATGAATGTGTTGTTCATATGACTAACTGTTCTGAGTTGCAATCTAAGTATGTTGCCTTGTTAGATGAGAACGATGAGCTAAAAGCTAGGTCTAGCTTGTTGGGTGCGTGCAAGTCTTGTTCAGGCTTGCAATCTGAGCTGGCAGAAAAGAATGTCAAGATCCTTGCTCTTGAGAAGGTCAGTTCAGATAGCACTGTTGTTGAGTGTGCATGTTGTGAGAGTTTGGTGTTGGAGCTTGAGTCTTGCAGGCATGACAAGATGAGATCCAAGGAAGACAACACATACCTTCGGTCCATCTTGAATTGGGTGTCTTGTAGTGAGCCGCAGTTAGGCATGATGATGAGCCAGTTCAGACGGGGAACTGGGACATCGGGAATAGGCTTTGCTCTAGGTGGGAAGGGTGAAAATGTCTATGGCAAAGTTGGAGAGTTCAGTGGTTTGAGCCCAAGTGAGAAACCTTCCACTACTCCCAAATTGATCAAGATCAATCCACCTAAGCCTACCGAACCCACTGTGAAAGATGGAGTGTTTGAAGAACCTCTAAGAGCTCCACCCCAGAAACAAGTTTGGGTTCCAAAACCAAACCATCTCAGAAACCTACTTGACACTCTACCGAACATCTCTGAGGATCCCCTTCCTAAAGCCAAAAAGCTACCAAGAGTGAACCATACCCACAAGAGAGTGAGCTAACAACTACCTAAGAGAGAGGTGAGGTATCACTGTGACTATTGCCATAGGGATGGTCACCTTGTTGAGTTTTGCTTCAGGAGGAAGAGAGATGAGCGGTGGGAGTATGAGTTGAACAACCAGAACATGTATCGTCCGCCCCATGGCGTTCATGTCCCTCCTGTTCAGAGGTGCAATGCTAGGCCAAGAGGTGCAATGCCTCAAGGTGCTAGGCCTCAAGTTGCTAGACCACGCGGTGGTCATGGTGGTCGTGCCCGGTGTGGTTCAGATCATGATCAATATGACTTTGGACCTCGTGACAGTGGCTTTCAATCCTACAGCTCTAGCGGACCACGTTTTCCTCCACGTGGTGCCCGCTTTCCTCAAATGGGACATGGCTTGTTTGGTGTTTTTCCTAACACTTTTCTAGGGCAAATGAGCCAACACTGGTATCCTTCAAAGTTTACTAACCCCAGTGTTGCACCATTTGCTCATCCTATGTCTTTCTATTGATGCAGGATGGAGGTCTGGAGAACACATGGCTCATTGATTCCGAATGCTCGCGCCACATGACCGGAAGTTCCAAATGGTTCTCCAGCCTCGACCCATGCAATGTAAGGAGTACATCACATTCGGGGATAATAGCAAAGGTAAAGTGCTTTCTCGTGGGACCATTCGGGTCAATGAGAGTTTTGTCTTGAAGGATATTGCTTTGGTTTCAAACTTGCATTTCAACTTGCTTTCTATTTCGCAACTCCTTCAAGATGGCTTTAAAGTGTGCTTTAAGACCGGCTTGTCTTGAGTTCTTGACTCTCAGGGAAATCTTGTTTGCCAGATTGTTCCTTTTGGCCGTGTCTTTCAAGCTGATTTTTCTCACTCCTTTGGCTCTTCTCGATGTTTGGTGGCCGGATCCTCCTCTGAGCTTTGGAAGTGGCATAGGAGACTTGGTCATTTGAGCTTTGACTTACTAGCTAGGTTGAGCTCACTTGATCTAATCCGAGGATTGCCCAAGTTGAAATTTAAGAAGGATTTGGTGTGTCACCCTTGTCGTCACGGAAAGATGGTTGCCGCTTCTCACCCACCTATGAATCAAGTCATGACCAAGAAACCCGGCGAGCTACTTCACATGGACACAGTTGGTCCAGCTCGGGTTCGGTCAGAGGGTGGGAAGTGGTACGTTCTAGTGATCGTGGATAATTTTTCTCGCTACTCTTGGGTGTTTTTCATGAAGGGTAAGGATGAGGCTTTTTCACATGCTCGAGATTTGATTCTTCGGTTGCAAAATAAGTTCCCTAAGAATGCCATGAGAGCGATTCGCAGTGACAATGGCACAGAATTCAAGAATACTCACTTTAAAACCTTTTGTGCTTCTTTGGGCCTTGAGCATCAGTTTTCCTCTCCCTATGTCCCTCAGCAAAATGGTGTTGTTGAGCGCAAGAATCGGACCCTTGTTGAGATGGCTAGGATGATGCTCGATGAGCATAGGACTCCTAGGAAATATTGGGCCGAAGCTATCAACACCGTGTGTCATGTTTCTAATCGCATCTTTCTTCAAGCCTTCATGAAGAAAACTTCTTATGAGCTGCGATTCGGTCGATTACCCAAGGTGAGCCACTTTCGAGTGTTTGGATGCAGGTGTTTCATTCTGAAACAAGGTAATTTAGATAAATTTGAGTCTCGATCCTTGGATGGTTTTTTTCTTGGTTATGCTTTACATTCTCATGCATATCGAGTACTTAATCTTAAAACTAACCAAGTCGTAGAGACTTGTGAAGTCACTTTCAACGAGACCATGCCTTGTTCCATTCCTGTCTTTGAAAGTGCAGGTGATCAGGAGATTGGTGAGAGCATCTTCGTTGAGGAGAATGAGGAAGATGCTGATTGGGGAGATGCAGAGCCGACCTCTTCGACTGTTCCAGTCGAGTCTACGACAACTACTTCGGCTCACAGACCAGATCCATCTTCTTCCACTACATGGGGTCCGCACGAGCCACCTCCTCAGCCTACATCGGCTGCACCTGAGGAGGCCCCAGCAGCTGTTGAGGGGGAGGTGACATCTTTGAGGGAAGCCCCTCGGCACATCCAGCGTCGCCACCCGCCTCAAACCATGATCGGCGACATCAGTCAGCGTGTTACACGCTCAAGGTCATATGAAATTTCACATTTTGCTCATTATGCTTTTGTCGCTAATTTTGAGCCACAAAATGTTGGACACGCACTTTCTGATCCCGATTGGGTCAATGCTATGCACGAGGAGTTACAAAACTTTGAGAGGAATGAAGTCTGGGTTTTAGTTCCACCTCCACCTGAGTGTCACCCTATAGGTACAAAATGGGTTTTCAAGAACAAGCAAAGTGAGGATGGAGTGGTGGTGAGGAATAAGGCTAGGCTAGTGGCTCAGGGGTTTTGTCAGAAAGAGGGAGTAGATTTTCAAGAAACATTTGCTCCTATGGCCCGTATCGACGCTATAAGGATGCTCTTAGCTTATGCAGTTTCGAAAGGGTTCAAACTGTATCAAATGGATGTGAAGAGCGCCTTTTTGAACGGGTACATAGAGGAAGAGGTGTATGTGAGACAACCCCCTGAATTTGAAAATCCCAAGTATCCCAACCATGTTTACAAACTCCACAAAGCCTTGTATGGATTGAAACAAGCCCCGAGAGCCTGGTATGAGCGTTTGAAAGCCTTCTTGCTTGCTAAGGGCTTTAAGATGGGTTCCGTAGATAAAACTTTGTTTCTCCTCAAGCAAGGCACTGACACACTTTTGGTTCAGATTTACGTGGATGATATTATTTTTGGTGGTTCCTCTCACGCTCTTGTTGCAAAGTTTTCTGAGACTATGAGCAGGGAATTCGAGATGAGCATGATGGGTGAGTTGACATTCTTCCTCGGGCTGCAAATCAAGCAAACACGTGAAGGAACATTCGTGCACCAAGGCAAGTACACCAAGGATCTTCTGAGGAAGTTTGATATGGGCGAGGCCAAGCCTCTTTCGACGCCCATGTCGACCACGACGGCCCTGGACGAGGACAAGGAAGGAGAAGCTGTGGACCAGAAGGAGTACCGAAGCATGATCGGATCGTTGCTGTACCTGACGGCAACGAGACCGGACATCCAGTTCGCGGTCTGCTTGTGCGCGCGCTTTCAGTCTTCACCGCACACATTGCATCGGCAAGCCGTCAAGCAGATCATGAGGTACCTTCGGTTCACACCCGAATTTGGTCTTTGGTTTTCGGCTTCCTCCTCTCTTTCTCTTTGCGGTTACTCTGATGCGGATTATGCTGGCTGTCGTACTGAGAGGAAGTCCACTTCTGGGACTTGTCAGTTTCTTGGGTCTTCACTTGTGTCTTGGTCCTCTCGCAAGCAGTCTTCTGTAGCCCAATCCACCACAGAAGCTGAGTATGTTGCTGCTGCTGCTTGCTGTTCCCAGTTGCTTTGGATGGTTGCTACTTTGCGAGACTATGGCTTAGAGTTTAGGCGAGTACCTTTGTTCTGTGATAGCACCAGTACCATTTGTGTAGCCAAAAACCCCGTTCTTCACTCCAAAACCAAGCACATAGAGGTTAGTTTTCACTTCTTGCGAGACCACTATGAGAAAGGGGACATTGACCTTATTCATGTTGACACCCACAACCAGCTCACAGATATCTTCACTAAACCCCTTGACCAAACCCAGTTTGCTCGCTTGCGAGGAGAGCTTGGGGTTTGTTATCCTTTTTAGAAAAGGGAAGTTTGTGGTTCTTGTACATTAGTTTTTGGTTTTGTTTTCAGTTTAGTTTCTATTTTTTGACCTTTTGTATCATTCGTGCATATCATATCATCATGTATCATATTGCATCTTGAGCTTCATCCTTATAGTAGTTAGATTAACACTATGCTCTTGTTGGGGATGTTATGGATATATATGATGTGCTTTGCTTAGGCTCACTTTGATCTCTTGATATGAGCTAAAAATGCCTCTTTCATTTGTGAACATGAATAACACTTGAAGAAACTTGAAACATGTTCACCACTACTTGTAGCAACTAGCAGGTGTAGGCGTGTCGAGAACCCTTTTGCTTCATATATATGCTTAGTTGCTACGGCTCATACCTTGAGTTACACACTTGCTTGAGAAACTTGAATTTGTGCTAAAACTTAAAAAAAGCAAGGTATGAAAAGATCGGGATGGGTCTTTGTTGTCCTATGTTAGAGTATCGAGACAGCTCCCTATTGCACTTAAGGGTGAACTTGAGCTCTGTAATGGATACCGAGATCACTATCTTAAGCTTCTGATTGCTTCTGGCATAGGCTTGACATGATCGATAAGTCAGGTTTTGATGGCATCGATAACCTCCCGCACACATTTGTTTGACAAACATTGGTGATAAGCTGCATAACTCCGATAAAATTTAATTGATTGAAAATTTGATCAAATCACAAGTTTGTCTCATGACATGATGTGTGAACCTTGTTTGTGGTAGTTCACTTTGCATACATGTGTAGCACAAGGTTGATCTCCTGTCTATATTTGCTATGTGCTCATTCGGTGGTGAACCCTCTTTTAAATTGCTCAAACTTGATCAAACTTGCTAAAATGACATATTTCATCTCATTTGGTCATTTTGAGCATTTGCTAGCACTTGTATTTGTTGCTATATATACATGACAGCATCAACTAGAGCATCTTTTCAATCTACTTGCTATAATCTTGAAGCTTCTGCATTTGTGCATTTCTGCATTCATAGCATGTTTTGAGGGAGAGTTGTAATCCTTAGGCTCTAGCTTGATAAGTGCATGTGTCAACAAGGGGGAGAGATATGTCACACTCACCATGTCAATAAGGGGGATAAGTTATCAACAAGGGGGAGAAGTCTCCATTTCGTGCATTCTTTTGAGTGAGATTGCATTTGTTCAGGGGGAGTTGCATTTGAGTTGCTTTTGCTAGATGTGTTGAGCCTTTGCCTCTTCTGGAGGGTCTAGCAGGTTCTCCTTTTCGAGCTTTGCTAGTGGTGTTGAGCCCGTTGCCTCTTCTTGAGGGCTAGCTTTGTTTTACTTGGTTGTGTTGAGCTGTTGCCCATGTCTTTGGGGACCAAGTTTTTGCTCATTTCAAATGACCTGCTTTTGACTTTTCTTTGGTTTTTGGTTATTTGGTTGAGGTCCTTGTTTTTCTATTCTTCTTCTTTTTCTTTTGCTCAAGCTGTTCGTGTATTGGTGTTGACAATGCACTCATCAAGGGGGAGATTACGAACACAAGGTTGACAAGTACCCTTGTGTGTTCGTTTTGTGATGAGTGATTATCAATGTGATCCACGAAGTAGGTTGAGTGGTGACTAACCCTACCTTGGCAAAAGCCTTGTGTGCGACATGTCTCTTGGCTTGTGTTGTGCAGGTGTGGAGCACGAAGACGGTAGCCGACGGTGAGGTGAAGGTCAAGGAGGACGTGCCGCGCCGATGGACCTGAGGGGTGAAGGACGGACGTGAGGCTTGGACCGAGGGACCCGGAGGCTGGGTGGCTAGCCGCGCTGGCTGACACTTGGGACATCGACAAGCGCGAGAAGACATGAGAGTGACCGTGTTGACCGTGGAGGTGACACGCGTCGGATGGCGGGGGACGCGTATGGAGTACGCTACTCACGGAGCGGTTTAATGGTTTGGGCCTCAAAACCATCGGAGGCGGGTTTACGGGTTTGGGCCTCAAAACCCGGGTGGAGGTTCCGAGGAGGAACGGACGACACGTGGCGGCATCGGGGAGTTTGCGTCGAGGCGAAGCTACCGGTGAGGAGGCGCGGTGGCCGTCGGATGAAGATGACATAGGGTTGGACCTTTACGCCCTTGGGCTAAATGGTTTGGCTCTTTTGTATCCAGGGGCAAAACTGGGAATGTGTAATAGCCCTGTTAAATAGGATGAGGGAGCCCCCATCTCCTTCACCTCCTCCATTTTCATTCTCTCCTTTAGGGTTTCCTCCTCTAGTTGCTTGTGTGAGAGAGAGAGGTCCACTAATCCACCGATTAGTGTAAGAACCATGAATCTTTGAGGGAAGGAGGTCCCGAATCCTCCGGTGTCCTTCGGTGTTCGGCGGAGAAATCAATTTGTGAGTTCATGATGTGTTCTTCGCGTTCTTCGTTTTCTCCCCTCTAGTTCTTCCTTTGATTCGTCGTTTCTAGACCATTTTGGTTCGTTTTTGTTGCCTTGATTCGTGCTATGACGTGAGTAGATTCTTTCCACCGAAGGAAATCCATTAATTCCTCACGAGCAAGTAGATCGGGGCGATTTCTTGGTCTAGGTTGCAAGAACCGATGTTTTTCGTGCCCCTTCGATTTCCCATTGATTGGCATCAAATTGGGCGATGACCTCTTAGAGGTAGCTCCCCTACTGCCTTGTGATTATGATCACCAAGTTTCGTGGCAGTTGGTGAAGATTTGGCCATAAATTGGGAGAGTTTTTGTTGGAGACGGTTTTTCTCGTGTTCTGTTCTTCGCAACCCGGCTAAGCCGACTTTTCAACTCGGCTAGGCCAACCATCAAACCCGGCTAGGCCGGCTCTTCATCCCGGCTAGGCCGAGTTTGGTCACTGCAGAGAGGCAACCCGGCTAGGCCGACTTTCCAACTCGGCTAGGCCGACCCTCAAACCCGGCTAGGCCGGCTCTTCATCCCGGCTAGGCCGAATTTGGACACTGCAGAGAGGCAACCCGGCTAGGCCGACTTTCCAACTCGGCTAGGCCGACCCTCCAACCCAGCTAGGCCGGCTCTTCATCCCGGCTAGGCCGAGTTTGGACACTACAGAGAGACAACCCGGCTAGGCCGGCCCTCCAACTCGGCTAAGCCGACTTTGACTAGTGCTAGTGTTTTTTTTCTTCCGTGTTTTTGTCGTTTGAGCTCCGTTTCTTTTAACGATTGTTGCGTTGGCTTTCTATCGTTCCGTAGATCTTATCTAGGTGTTTCTGTCACTAGTTGGCTTGAGTTTCCAAGATTTGGGACCTCACTTCTTTTCAATAGAAGTGGAAAGTCTTGTTTTCTTGTCTATTGGTTCGGTGCTCGCTCCGCTCGCTTTATGGTGATCCGTTGCGTTCCGAGGGAACTTCCACCCTTCTCTCTGGTCGTGGTCATCACAGTGTTTATGTTTGCCTCTTGGGGTTTGTGATTTGAGCCGAGGACCAAAGTTTTGAAAGAATTTTGAGGCTCCCATTCACCCCCCTCTGGTCGCATGGATGGAAAACCTCGGATGCATCGATCGATCGAGTTGTAATGTACATGTGCGGCTGAACTAGGGGGGTGTTTACTTCCTTCAAAATTCCAAAAATTTTACAAGATTCTCTGTCACATCGAATCTTTGGACGCATGCATGGAGTATTAAATGTAGATAAAAAAATAACTAATTGCACAGTTTGTCTGTAAATGTCGAGACGAATCTTTTGAGCTTAGTTAGTCTATGATTGGATAAATTTTACCAAATAACAACGAAAAATACTACAGGAACTTTACACCAACTTTTACACCATCTAAACACTACCAAGCTAGGGCGCCCAATGTTAGTGCGTGCGTCGATCTGCGGGCGTCTTGGGCCCCATTGCACATGTTTCATGTGGCGTCATCTCAAGGCCGCGGTGTTTTGGTGTGCTCCAGATCGAACCTCGATCGTAAGGTTTTGGCAGCATGCTGATCAAACGGTTTGCCGGCGGTCGGCGAGCTATCTGCCGTTGCCAGCCCAAGAGAGAGTACCACGCGCCTCGGGCTTTCACAGGCCCAAGACGTCAGGCAGGAGCGGCCGAGCGGGACCGTCTTTCAGGAAAAAAAAAAAGTCTATAATACCTCCTCAACTTAACTTTCGTGAAAGTCCGTTTTTCCTTTGTCAACTCGAAAACCAGGCGAAACATCTCCCTCAACTTTTAAAACCGTTCATCTTACCTCTCTGGTCTGGTTATAAACAGTTTCGAAGGTGGTTTTGTCATTTTTTTATTTATTTCGGCTAAATCTTTGAAAAATTATAGTAAATCACAGAAAAATCATAAAATAGAAAATCTAATTTTGTTGGACTTTACATGAGTAGATCTACACCAGTGAACATATAATATGGTATGCTTTAGCACAAAGTTTTTTGCTGTGGCTTTAGATCTATGTTCTATAATTATACATGATCCAAATTGAAATTTTTTACTACAGTTTAAGCATACAATAATTAGTCCACCGTAAAAATTTCACCACAATTGGACCATAGAAATTGCAATTATATATGATTCAATGAGTATTAAAATTTTACTATAGTTTAAACATACAATAATTAGCCCACCGTAAAAATTTCTCCACAATTGGACCATAAAAACTGCAACTATAAATTATTCCATTTAATTACAAAAAAGCATAGATCTAAAGTTACAACAAAAATTTTATGCTAAAACATACCATATTATATGTTCACTATATAGATCTACTCATGTAAAGTCCAACAAAATTGGATTTTCTATTTTATGATTTTTCAAAGATTCAGCCAAAATAAAAAAAAAGAAAAAGGCAAAACCGCCTTCGAAACTGCTTATAACCGGGCCAGGGAGGTAAGATGAACGGTTTTAAAAGTTGAAGGAGGTGTTTTACCTAGTTTTAAAGTTGACAGAGAAAAAATAGACTTTCACGAAAGTTGAGAGAGGTAATGTGGACTTTTTCCTCAACACGTTAACCGAGCAGGATCTGTTAGACACCCTGGGCCGATCTATCTCTACAGACACAGAATCGTAGCCATGAGCCCATAGACTGTGTGTCTCAAACAGGGGCCGGATGTTCAGTGGGCCAGTCTCGGCCGAAAAAACGGAGGAGGGTTAAAAGTGTGAGTGGGCCTAGGTTTGGCATATAAAAAGGAAAAAAGTTAAAAAGGTAAGGTCACAAAACAAAACCTGTTGCTGCCCAGGATCGAACTGGAGACCTTCAGTGTGTAAGACTGACGTGATAACCACTACACCACAGCAACGACGATGGCTTTATTTAATAAGAACCCAATTTATATCTAATTATCATGGAATCAGATTATCCAGTACCAGAGACGGGAAGCCCCTTCAACATAACGATCTAACTGTTTAGTCAGCCACACAGTATTGCTAGTTGTTTTTATAATATTTATTGATTTATATATATGCACACACACACGGCCTTTCATATACACGTGCATAAACTTAAGTGTACGTAGCAAATGTATTGCACATTCTTGCTCCAAGCATGAATGAACACAAAAACATGCCAAATTCAGACCAGACTAGAGATGTCCCCCGTAGATTCATGGTCCAATAGTCCATCATGCCCTTGGGATTTGCTGAATTTGATAACCTTGTGGGAGCAACATGATCACTGCCTTGCGGGGCAGTACTTCCCCACCTTTGCGTGGGATTCAGGCTGTGTTTAGTTCCTCATAGAAGGTAAAATGCCAACTATTTTGGAATGATGAAATGCAAAATATCAAAATTTTCATGGGTGTGTTTAATTTCATCCAAAATGCCAAATTTTTCGTGGGATGGGTGAGAGCTTTTTGGCTTTTTGGCTTTTTTTTGCCTCTTGAGGCCAAAATCTAAAATGGAGAATGGATACCTATTTGCTAAAAAATTTTGTATGATGTTTAGTTCCATTTTGCAAAATGATAGACCAAAACCTAAATTCTTTTAGGTAAAATGGTGAACTAAACACACTCTTAATTGTTACACGGAGGGGCTGCAGCTGTACGACGCCGACGAGAGCACACTCCGGTTCAAGGCGGATTCGGAGGCAATGCATGCATGCTTCTCGATTGCTGCTTCGAGGACGAGTTCGCGGCGTTCGCTTGCAGCTCTGATGGATCTGTGACGTCCCAAGGAAACGTGGAAATAGAAACCCAAGCGCGCGCCAAGGCCTTGCCAGCTTGTATTATACCAGTTTTGTCAGATTTGTTGGACCGGGGCCTTTTACTGTATTATTGTGCTGTCTCCTCTTATTATCCCATTCACTATTTGCGCATCACACATGCGCGGCTGCAACTAAATTTAGATTGATGGTCGCTTCCACTGTTGATTTACACTGTCAAGTTTCTTTCTAAAAAAATTACACTGTCAAGTAACAAGTAAAGTGGAATTATGCATGTTACCTAGCTTAATCTGGAACTATGTACCTCTGTACTTTTTTCTTTGAAAGGTTGTACCTCTGCACTTACGCTATGAGCAATGTGCCCAGGTACGACCTCTGCTCAGGTACATAGGATGCGGTGGGGCAACATATGTTGCCTGCATCGAGTTCTCTCATATGACAGGTACAAAAGACACTAATAATAGTCTAATGTCATGATGATTTTCTGTTTGATTCTCTGGACGGTTTTGTTGTAGCGCTTAACGACTCTAGCAAACTATAAATACATGTTCTCATCAACTTATGAACCTGACATCTTTTTAGAAACCATCTTTTTCAAGTAACCAATTTAAACGCCATTTGACATCCAGGGTTTATATACGAAGTCTAGGAAAGACACCTTTTCTTTGCCGTGTCTAAAATATGTGACTCAACAAAGTTAAGATACAATGTATATGTGTTGTGCATATGCATGTATGTGCTTGTTTTTGTCAAAATTCTTACCCCTTTAGTATGAGTAAGTAAACATCTAGAGAAATCTAATCTACCCAGCATCCCATTTTTAAATGTTTTCAATTTGCCTTCTCCAGCATCCCCTAACATGAATACTCTTTCCATTTTAGGACCTGAATACTCTTTTCATTTCAGGAGGAGCATTTGGACCAGAAATAGAGGCTTTCCAATGAGAAATAGAACCACCACCCATCATGTTTGGACTTGAGGCAGATAAGAGTAACTTCTCAAACTTTACCTTTTTTCTGCACAAAACCCTCAGGATACTTTACCATTAAATTTGTAAAAATTCCTATCTGTCATGGGACTGACACTGTAGCAGAAGGATTGAATATGAGCGACCTTTATAATCTGAACCTTCATCTTTCGATTTCTCAATTGCCATCTTCAAATGCCCGACATGCGTAGGGTATTTTGTCCTACCAGAATCTCTATCTTCGTATTTCAAATATTTCTCAATAAGTTCCCACAACTATCAAACAATCCTTCATGTATCTTGGTTGATTCTCTATCTTCGTATTTCAAATATTTCTCAATAAGTTCCCACAACTACCAAACAATCCTTCATGTATCTTGGTTGATTAATTATCACGGTTCCAAGACTTGAAAAGAAAATAAGATCATTTAAGGTGATAGATCCGCTGAATGATTTTGCTTGTTTACACAGGTACTCTAGCCACTCTAAAATTTTGATTAGCACAAGTTGTGCACCTTTTAGACCAAGAGCAACCACGTAATACTTCTTGGTCCATTTTATCCGTAGCCTAAGGGGTATATAGAGACGCTCAAACCAGTGATCTGGATGGCTCAGCGATTTGATCCATTCATTTATACACATTTCTTTGGATGTTTGGACACATCTCTGAGCATAACACTAACATCAACGGTTAGTTCACCTACTACTAGACTATCAGCCCTTTCATTCCACCATCCAATAGAAAAAAAATTCATCTGCCCTCAGTTCATACTTGTCCAATGTTAGACCATCTCCAACTTTAAGTGTTGTTTCCCTTTTCACCTCCACATGATGACATTCACCATAAAACTTTATTTTGACCGGTGTTGGCTTAGCCAACAAAAATGAGAGAGCGAAGGAGAGAAGAAGAGTGAGGGCTAGACGAGTGAATGAACAAAGGGTTAGCCCTCGTGCCCCTCTCCACCTCTCCTTTTGTAGGAAGGTGGTAGGGAAGGTTTTCATTATTTTCCCTAGTGGAGCTTGTATTTACAAATAGGCCACTAAGGGCTACAAATGGGTTCTAAATATGATTTTGCAAGCCTCCAAGCTACAATTGGGCCCTGAAAACACTAGTGGGGTCCCTAACATATAATACTACCCCCAACAGTAGCCCCTTAGCTATTCGGTTTTGATTGAAAGTACAAGACCCAATAGATGAATACAACTAAGTGTGACCAAATTACAACTCAATTCTAACACGTAGCTCCCGCCAATACAAAGACAGTTTATGGATGATTTTATCTTTAGCTAGTTTTCGGTGTTGACCTTTGCTTGAGCCTCCATGACTTTGTCCTTGGCAGCTTGCTCCTTCATATGGTCTTAAGCCCCCGATACCTTCTTATCATAATTGAGCTTTCGCCGAAGACGCAGAAGTAGTCAAAGTGGGCGAAGTAGTCGATGTAGGAGAGGTAGTTGTAGATGATTGGGAGACGTCTTCAAGCTTTCCCTCGCGAGTGCCAGGCAAAGCTTTTGTCTTTGGGCAGATTGCTTGTCCAATGCGCTCCTCGCCCAGCCCCTCTTGGCTGAAGCTTGTGAGAAATTCTTTCACGCGCTTGAAACAAACAACGTAGGTGTGGCTAAGCCTGGCTAGGATCTGACCCTGGACATGCTAAACATGTCTCCAACAACAATGCATTTCATCCATCTTTGGTCTGTTGGCTTGAGCTATCCTACATAACTTAAGCTGATGTTTGGTTGGCCGCGTAACGTGATATAATGACATTTGTATTTGTTGGAGGTGAAGTTACCATACCACCCATCATTTCTCTCCCTTTCTCTACTTCTCAGCTCAGTCAATGGTGTTTTCTCCGGTCAAGAATGCCATGTTGTCCGGACAGGAGCGCGAGGCGGATGCCGGCGGTGCCCAATGGCTGCCCAAGGAGGGCTATGTCATCATTGTCTTCCCCGAGGGCACTGCTTGCCGCGAGTTATTCCTACTGCAGCTCAGTGCGCTCTCTTCGCAAGGGTCACAGACCGCCATGGCCAACGCAACCCCCTTCTGTCGCACGCTCTCATGGTTCATCCTTCGACCAAATTGACCTTGCCATGAGCCTCCACAGCTTCTAATACCCCTTCCCCGAGTTTCCTCCTCCCTTCCTGCGCCCTCGCCTCGACACGGCGCCATGTGTCGGCGCCATGGCCATCGCTGCCCTCTTTCATTGCCCACCCCTAGGCACATCCTCCGACCAAATTGACCCTGCCACAAGCCTCCTCGACCTCCAATACCCCTTCCTCAAGCTCCCTCCTCCCTTCCCAAGGCAATGTCGCCATGGCCACCAGCAGTGATGCCACACAACTGTATCTCACAAACACGATGTCGCCGGTGCCTCTCGGTCTGTCGTGCCCATCACAAGCCTTCAGCATGGGATTCATCACCTGCCTCCGGGCCCCTGGTCCAGCAAGCATCAGCCATGAGGAGCAGACGTTGATGAGATTCGTGGTGGGCAAAGCGATTGCGCGAAGTCGGTTGCCTCACGAAAGGGAAATGGTAAGGTGACGAGAACTCTCCCACGGTGGGCCCTGCACAAGCGTGGCTTGCATTGCGGGAAACGCCCACCTCGAGCATTTCCAACAAGCCTAGCCTGGCTAGGGTGCCTCTTTTGCACTACCGTAGTAGCCTGGCTTAGAACAAGTCCAATAAATTTGGTTATAAGCCAAGAAAAGTCATCAAAGTTTATAGCCTAATTCATACAATAACTAGTCTCTTCTTTTAGTCTAACTAGTATTTGACCACTTGCTATTCCCATGGTCTCCAGGAGTGGAAGAAGAGTATTGTTTTCCGTAATGAGCTCGGTGACGAAAGCAGCGCCAAGCTGCGCACTCTCTCCTCCATCACATGTAAGGTGCTAATGTGGTGGTCGTTTCGCCGATTATTGTACCTGCTCTTAGGGTCTTGGGCAGGAGACCAAACACAGCATGCATGCATTATACGAGCACGTACAGCCCCTAAGCCACCCTACCAATCACACCCCATAGGGCAGTGTAAAATTTATCAAACCTGGCAGCCTAACTAGTCTAAGGAACTAGTCTCCATGCATATCTGAATGTCAATGGGAAATGTTGGTGGTAGGTATTGCATCCCTAATTTAGATTTCATCATAGTTCTGAATTCTAATATTTTGTATTTTTATGTGTGACTTCCAATAAATATTATGCGATTATGATTCTCCTCGATATGGAAATAGTATTGATATGTGTGATGGAGAGTCTCTCCTGAACCTAGAACTGCTTGTTTATCTAGTAACAAACTACTTACAACTAGTCTGAACAAGCCATTCATACATTCATATATGAATGTAAGTGGCCAAGAGAGAGTAGTTAGTGCCTTTGTGGTAGCCTGGTAGCTATTTGCATCCATTTTTTTAATGAACCGGCACTGGTTGTGTCTATTTCTATTAATGATGATTTTACAGTGATTGGAAAAAACTAGAGCCATCTATTTGGATAAATAAGATGACTATAAAATAAGAATAACCAATATAGAGGAACTTAAGTTGTGGGCTGGAACTTGAAATAGGTGGGTCCGGAACAAAATATATATATGTCGAAAATTATTTATAAAATAAATTTAAATGGTAGAATAGTATTTTGTGCGGGCGGCGGCTGCTCGTCGAGCGCGGGCCTGGCGTGGAAGCTCCCGACGCTCGTCTCCGCAACTTCCTCGCGGGCTCAATCTCCTTCATATCTCCTCAGCTCCCTCCCTCTCCAGCGCGAGCGGCGCGGCTCACGCGACCCCGCCGGAGCACCGCAACAGCGCCGCGACCTCCTCTGTGCTCAGCCGCAGCTGCTGCTCCTTCGTCTCCACCACCTCCATCTGACTTCTTCCACGCAGTCCACAGGCTTTCCCAGCCTGCTTTCTCATGTATATAGAGAAGAGAGTGACAAACGCCCATAGAAGGGCTAGAAAAAAGAGAGAGAAAAACTAAAGTATATACAAAGCTACTCTCTCATGTACAAGTTTCCTCCGATCCGGCCGGCTAGGCCCCAAGATTTTGCTTCCTCTTGTATCTTTGCGGTAATTGACGTCACCGATGCCGCTTTGTGTTGGAATATTCGATGGGCATCCATAATTTACATTTTATACTTGTGATGTGACAAGATAGATTCAGCTAATACATGATTTACAAAGATAATTATACGTCACTGATGCCGCTTTGCGTTGCGTTCTTTCCATATGTTAATGTTCCACGCCGTATACATCATGAAGGCAGCAGTGGTTCTTTTTTGCTTATTATCTAGATACTTTAGGGACATCAGCCACCATTCCTCAATAGATGTACTTGGATTTGTTGGTACCTGAACAGCATTTGTTATCCAAACTCGCATCTTCTCCCAGACTTCACATGCAAAAGGACAGTGGAGGCATATATGCTCGGTTGTTTCCGGCTCTTGGTCACAAAAAGGGCAAATCGGGATGCATGGCCAGTTTCTTTGCTCCATTTTGTGAGCTGTTAAGATACTCACTCCATTCTAAATTATAAGGCATTCCAAGAATTTTAGAGAGTCAAAGCATCTTAAGTTTGACCAAAATTATAGAGAAAATTATAAAAATTTATAACATCAAATAGGTATACTATAAAAATATAAATAATAAAGAATCTAATGATACTTAATTGGTGTCATAAATATTATTATCTTATTATATAAATTTGGTCAAACTTGACATCCTTTGACTCTCTAAGATTCTTGAAATGCCTTATAATTTGGGATTGAGGGAGTAATCGCTTGGACAAGGAGCCAAGCAAAGAATTTATGCTTCCCTTCTGCATGAGCATGCCACAGGGTTTTGCCATCATAAGTGTTGTAAGAGCCTTGGAACTGAATGAGGTAGGCCGATTTAGTGCTATATTTGTCGTCTTGTCCACTTCCATGTAATCGTGTCAGGTGTTGACGTGAACCGAATGTTCTGAACCATGTCCCAAAGCTTGATGAATTCTGCCATCTGCTCAATTGTATTCATGCGCGAAAGTCCATTAGTCAAGTTATGATTAGTGAGGTCCTCTCTATGTTTCCTCCATGCCAACGTACGGGTACAGGCTTGAGAGCAATGTCAATAGGTGCTTTCACTTACTACAGTGAGATTACTGGTACTACGCCGCCAGGACTAATGAATGGCCGGCCTGTGTCAACCCTTGCTCCGATCCTGCTTTCTAAAACACGGCGGAGGCATCACTGTCAGAGCTAAAGATCGCGCTGATGCTGCTAAAAAATCAAGAACGCAGCGCAGTTGTCGTGAGCTCGAGCTTTCTGCCGGTAAATAGACCTAGAACCCTTGGTGGCCTCATCTGGCTCCGCTTTTAACTTCTGCGAGGCGAGGATAGGGAGTGGCTAGCGCCTGAATGTCCACACGCTGGCCCCCCATCTAGACGCCTGCGCCGCTGCCCCCGTCTAGTGCCTGCCCGCCCATGTCTGGCCTACTGCACCCGCCCGTAAGCACGTGGGGCCGCCCATGCTAATGGGAATTGCCTCCACCTGCGCTCGCTTCCTGCGCCTGACACTAAGGTGACACAACAGAAAGGTGACGGGGGAGATGCAACACCGAATCTAGTTTTGAAACATCCAGATGCAATAATTACAACATACGTCTGAAAACAAATGAAACATTTTAAACATGCGTCTGAAACACTTGCAAAAACACCTGAAAAATACTTAAAACCATTGTAAACATACGCAACGTCCAGATAAAAACACTTGCATCATATGTGTGAAAATTTACATAACATTTAGATAAACACACTTGCAACATACATCGGAAAAAAACAGATGAAACATTGAGAATAGGAGCTTGCAACATCGTGTACAAACATTGCAACATATGCAACATCCCGATCTACTTTTGTAACATCCGTACAAAACACTTGCAACATGCCTCTGAAACATTTAAAGCAATTGAAACATACTCTTACAACATACGCTTTCAACACAACATCTTTTTGCTACTCGGAAGAATGGAGGACGCTTGTCGGTGTGTGGTGTTCACAAGAGCGTCGTGTGGAGAGTGAAGCCGACGGCGTTCTCCAGCGCCGTGTGCTCCAAGAAGGCGTGGTGGACGCACTCATGCGCGACCACCCACACATTGTTGAGCGCGCAGCCCTGCGCCGCCCAGTAGAGCAGCCATGCCACTAGACGTAGAGCGCGCCGCCGGCGGGGGTGACGGGATCGCCGCCAGCACCACGTAGAGGAGTGCGGCGGTGCGGCGACGGCGGAGAGGTCACATAGGAGGTAGGACGAGGACCTGAGCACAGAGCGCCGGAAGCAGTGCGGCAGGGTGGCTCGCCTGATGTCGGCACTCAGAGGTGGTAGGTGAGCGAGTAAGAGCGATGAAGAGGAACGGGTGGATAGAGGTGAGTGGATGAGCAGTTTTTTTAGAAACAAAAGACCGTAGGTTATTGGGCTGGCGTGCGGCCCACCAACGGAGCGTTCGGCGGACAGACGCCCGCTTCAAAGAACTACAGGAGGATAATAGATCCCTCTTTGTGTGGTACTAAAAGTTGACAACAACAAAAATCGGCTAGATGACCACAGTATTGCTAGTTGCTTTTATTCCATAAATATAGTATATCTAAACCTCCTATAAAGATAAGACCCACTAAGTGATTCTATGCAATTTGATTGGTCCAATCCTAAAAAGTGATGTCATGTGACGTCATCAAATCAAGTTACCCCCACTAAGCCTCATTTATCTCCCACTAGCTATTTCTTTTGAAATAGAAAAAAAAAATCATAGCACCTAAACAAATTATCATAATTAAAATATAATTGCACCATGGTGTTCCTCACAATAAACTCTTCAAAACAAGACCCCACATGGGTATATTTCGATAACTTTTTTGCAAACATTTAAACGGACGTTCATAAGCAAAATCCTAGCAAAACTGTCATTTCTGAGCAAAAACCTAGCAAAACTGCATATCACATGGATTACATGTGGTCCTCCAAAACATGCATGATTTTGTGAAGGAAAACTCCTAGAACTTTTGGGAGGGGGATGACCCTCAGGTATAGAAGGGGTGAGGAGTGAGGGTGGATGAGGTTAGCCTCCCGTACTGGCCGATCCTATAGGTTAGTGACCGTGTTTTCTTTGATAACCGTTTCTAAGCAAAAACCCGTTTCTAAGAAAAACCTAGCAAACCTGCATATCACATGGATTACATGTGGTTCTCCGAAACATACATGATTTTGTGAAGAAAAACTTCTAAAACTTTTGGGAGGGGGATGGCCCTCAAGTATAGTAGGGGTGAGGGGTTCTGGTGGATGAGATTAGCCTCCCGTACTGGCCGGTCCTATAGGTTAGTGACCGTGTTTTCTTTGATAACTGTTTCTAAGCAAAAACCTGTTTCTAAGCAAAAACCTAGCAAAACTACATATCACATGGATTATATGTGGTCCTCCGAAACATGCATGATTTTGTGAAGGAAAACTCCTAAAACTTTTGGAAGGGGGATGACCCTCAGGTATTAGTAGGGGTGAGGGGTGAGGGTGGATGAGATTAGCCTCCCGTACTGGTCGATCCTATAGGTTAGTGACCGTGTTTTCTTTGATATGGTTTTTATTGTCTTTAGTTACACCTGTACCAAAAAAAACTAAATCTGTTCTCTGCTTATATCGCATATATACTTATATATTATACACCAATGAGATTCCTTCTACATCCTATTTCTCCTAACTCAATTCAAATTACTCTTGTATTTCCGCAGCAACGCGCGGGGAATTCACCTAGTTTCTTGATTTATACGCGCACACACGACTTTCATATACACTTCATAACTATTTTCAGCAACAAATTAAAAGCATACACATGCATAAATTTTAAGTATAATAAATATATGGCGCATTCTTTTTTTTGCGAGACATATATGGCACATTCTTGCACCAAGCATGAACACAAAAACATGACAAATCCAGACTACTAGAGATATCCCCTGGAGATTCGAGGTCCATCCCCCATCATGCATTCATGCCCTTAGGATTAGTTTAATTTGATAACCTTGTGGGAACATGATCACTGCCTTGCGGGACACTTCTCCTCCTTTGATCTCCTTTGTGTCAACATGCACATGTAGAGTACAAATAAAGCAAATGCACTACAGTCACAACTCACAAGCCAACAGGTACCTGTACTTCGTTACCAAAATGTGAAGGAAAAGTGCAATGAATAGCTTGCTAAACTCAGTAGCTGGACATGCCCTTATACCTAACCCAAATGGCACAAAGTTCTTCGATAGTGTGCTTCGCTTTGACTCATCCTGATTTTTTTTGTTTTTAATCAGTTAATATTTCTAAAGAAAATCGAGAGAGAATAATTGTGTACTTGTCACTGACCAGCCACCTCCAAGGGTTAAAGTCAAGTGGATCATCAAAGAAATTGGGATTTAAATGGATTGACATGGGGCTCATCATAACCATCCAGCCGGCTGGAATTGTATAACTTGCATTTAGAAAGGAAACTGTAAAAAATAATTATTTGCCTACTATCGTTACACTCAAAGAAAAATAACTATGCACTGTAGTATTTTTCAAATTAGTGTTTGGTTGATAAATACACTACTAGAGTCTGTATTCACAACCCATTACTTCAGTATTCCATAGATCCTCCTCAAGGCTCCATGCAAAAAGTCATGAAAAATCCCAAAATAAAGTTTCATAAAATGCACAAGAAGTATACCATTCACTTAACATCTGTTAGGGTTTTCCTAAAAATCCCCGGTGTAACGTTACTCATTCTAGTGAGCTCATTCACAACCTTCATGCAAAACAAACTTATTAAGTTAATATTTGAAAGCATGAAGCGCCATATATATAGCACCGAATGTCCGAATTCTAAACATGATTACATATATTAGAATTAATTACCAGAGTAGTGAATCTTATGTGAACCTAGAATTTGGATTCTCTCTGCTTCTGATTATTTCTTCATGCTCCTCCTAAAGCAATATAGTTTGTATTTGGTAAACAACCATTATGATGTGCCATGTATATGTGTCAAACAAAATTTAGTTTTAATCAAAATCAAACATATTTATATGTACTCAAGTATAATTTGGAAAAAAATATGTGCACTTATGAATCTATACTATAGTGCTACCCTCAGATCTTCGAGAACTTTTGGTTTGTCGTTGAGGAACTTGAATGCTAATGTGAGGGTGGGTGCCATTCTTACAAAGCTGATGAACAAGAGTGCAACCAATGTATCTGTGGCAAATCTTTCATCCATTGCTGGCTTTTCACTCTGTAGTTCCTCAACAATTAGGTCAAGAAGGTCACTGTGCTTTTCCGTCGGCGTGCTTAGCCTTTCTCTCAACAGATCCAACATTATCTTTTGCATATTCTTCCGTCCCTATTGAGAAAAACATAAATAGTGAATTGAACATAGCCACCACAAAGGCACAAACTTGAAAGCAGTATGACTGTATGAGTACTTGAGGTTTTATTTGACCAAAATATCTTCATAGTAATTTTATTATAAAAAATTCACTTCCTAGACATCTATCTTAAGATATTCATAATACATACCTGCATGCATCGGTAAAATGTTATCCTAGGAAAATATATTGGAAAAGATATCAACCCCTGAAGGAATATACTGTAATTCTATCTCAGCTCTCTTGATTTGGTGGGACTGAGGCCAATCAAATTCTTAGCCACAAGGTCAAACATCGCCTATGATAAAATAACACAACAATGTGAATCGCAACATATCATTACCATTTTCTTAGATTCTATTATGGACCTAAATAATGAAAGAGGGTATTAAATAGTTTGCCTAGTGCTCAATGTAGCTATCTCCAATTAAGAAAAGTGTCCTTTCACATACAAGTTTAATGATGATAAACAATGCAATATTTTTTTATTGTTTCCGTTCTACCTTGCTTTAGTACTTTTTTAGGAACAGCAGGAGTTTCTCTCTGCTTGTAGATAGATAGATACATAGATAAAAAATGAAGCATAATACATAACAAGAGCAGAGATTAAGGAACGTAAAAAGAGAAAGAAAATAAAAGAAGTCAAAGGAGGGCTTCCTTTAGTACTTCAACATAGATTATTTACAATATCAAATCTACATGTTTTTTTGTGAAGAAAAATTATGTGGCTTAATTGGTCTGATATCATTAGCTCCTACATAACAACAATGTAATACTTACTTTTGGCACCAACATCTTTATATATATACTCTCTCCGTCCCAAGTTATAAGTTATTTCAACTTTTTTGAGAGTTAAAGCATCTCAAGTTTGACCAAAACTATAGAAAAAATGCAAAGATTTATAATATCAAATAGATATACTATAAAAATATAATTAATAAAGAATCTAATGATACTTATTTGGTATCATAAATGTCATTATTTTATTATATAAATTTGGTCAAACTTGAGATTTTTTACTGGCTAAAAAGTTAGAATGACTTATAATTTGAGACTGAGGGGGTATATATATGTATGTATAGATGCTAATGATTATGAACTTATTTTTGTTAGAGAAGGAGAGTTCCACACTTACATCCGCGGCTCCATCATGTGCCTCGATGCTAGGTTTAGTTGCCCATTCTGCAAAGCTTTCTCTCATGGAGTTCTCCAATTCAGGTAGGAGCTCTTCTTTAGGTATTCAAGACCAAATAATCTAGAGGCAAAAGTACGGACAAACTTCTGAATAGCGCCGTTGAACTCATCAATGCTCTTCTTACCAAAGATGATATCTGCTGTTTCTGGGTACCGGCTCCGAAACAACTTGCCCTCTTGCTGAAAGATGAACCGGTTCACCTCTGGGTCAGCAGAAACAACCAAAGGTTGTCCCATTAAATTTGTCTTGAAAACTGAACCATACCTGACAGCCATAACATTAATTAGAATATGCAGCCTATTTGTTATGGATTTAATACTAGTACAAACAAAAACTAACCTTTTCATTCTTAATTTATAGAAATCTGGGATGTCTAATGAAGGGCTTGTTTTGAAGAATTGTATGGTCTCACCAACGATAGGGAAGCCCATAGAACCAGGAGGGAGAATCCCATTACATGCGGGATTATTCCATTTGTATATGCATTGTAGTAACCATCCTATCATCAATGTAACACCACAAACAGTTGTATATGGAACTAGCAAGAACTCCATCCATATGAGCTATATATGAGTATGGGTTTCCTTCAAACTAGAAAAGCAAGCTTTCTAGCTAGGTTTGCAGATACACATGCATGAGATCTCTAAGGGCGCTTTTATAGTAGTAGTATGGTGCGTAGTAGCAGTTGACCCTGATTTTTTTTCTTGCAAAAGTAACATGCACTACTTGTGCAGTTGTGCTTAAGTCTACTAATTATGTAATGTCTACGTAGAAGCAATTGACCGTGAATTTGCACTACTTGTGCAGTTGTGCTTAAGTCTACTAATTATGTAATGTCTACGTAGAAGCAATTGACCGTGCATTTGTTTTCATTCAAAAGTACTCCCACCATCATAAATTATAAGTTATTCTAACTTTCTCAGAGAGTTAAATCATCTTAAGTTTGACCAAATTTATATAATAAAATAATAATATTTATGATACCAACTATGTATCATTGGATTTTTTATTAATTATATTTTCATAGTATACTTGTTTGATGTCGTAAATCTTTGTGATTTTTAAATTTTGGTCAACCTTAAGATACTTTGACTCTCCAAGAAAATTAGAATGACTTATAATTTGGAACGGAGGGAGTATCAATTATCTATGCTACCCGTGCTTAGTGCTCATCATTATTTAGTGTCTAGGTTATCTTATTTGGGTCTGCAAAATAAAAAATATAAAGATGCCGACGCTTAAACATTCTCCCGTATGTTAAGTACAGATCTGACTGGGCATCCTGTCACCATCCCTACCATTCATGGCGTTAATTTACATTAAGAAAATAGCGTAATAGCTCCCTACTGTAATACTAGCGTCTATAAACTTTATATATAACTATAACTAAGTTAGCAGATCTATAACAGTAGCTAGAATTGAGAATTTATGTTTTATAGCTGGCTAAATGTTTTTTATGTTTTTTTGTTAAATTTAGGTACACATTCTCTGAATGGCGTATGTACATGACAAGTTTCTATAATGTACTGAAACTGATGCAATGATCTAGAATCTTGATCTCTTAATTGTCTTGTTGTACTCTATTTATGTGACGAAGTATCGCTGTAGTTTGGTTTTCATGTGCATCCTGAAATCAAGCCATGGCATTATCACAGGTACTATACTAGTAACAATAACCAAGAGCTATATTGTCTTCTTACGCTTGTGCGGAGGGTTTTTTTTTGCGGCGGTAAGATTAGCTCCAGAGCTTTGTTACCAGCGTAGCACCAAGTCCTTGATTCATACTTGATCCCTCCCATGTCCAGCAATGTCCGATTCCTACTATTATTGAAAACTTTGTCATTTCGTTCTCTCCAAATTTCTAAAACTCCTCATTCTTCAATCTAAGGAACTAATCTTCGTTCTTCAACTCCTCATGCATATTTAATGTCAATGGGCAACCCACTGGATGTGGTTCAGGTCCATACTTCAAAAGGAGACCGAAACCGGTCCAAAACATATCTGAACCAATGAAATAATATCAGCAATTGCATCGTTGGGTACATTCATTACCTCCAATCCTTGATTTTCTCTTGCAACCATCAACAACAAGATCAATAATGTCCTGGTTGGAAGTGCGCAAGAGCACCCCCCCACCACCCCGTACATAATGGCCACAAATTGACCGTCTGCCGATGAGGCTTGCAATGGCAATCTCGTCGTGCAATCACTGAAGTCATTGCAGGTAACAAGATCCCGATGAAAAATCATCTGATTTCGTCAATGAATTTATTTGAGCTAAACCCTAATCAAACTGGATGAAAAAACGGCAGAAAAAAGAGATGGGTCCCCTCTCCTTGCCCCGGTAGGTGCACCGGAGAGGAAGGAGAGGGGCTCTAGGTAGAGGCGCGGCGACGCGAGGACCTAGGAGCAAGGGCAGCCGCCACGTCGTCTTCCTATTCACCCTAGGCGCGCGGTTGCTGCCTGGTTAGCCCGAGGCAACAATATTGCTTGTTCAACTTGATAGACATATAAGCGTTATAGTAGGGACATTTTAACCTTCACAAGGTACAATAATATTGTACTTTGACACTAACAGTAATTGTTTCCTCCGTCCATTTCGTGGCTTGAATGCGCAACGAGATTGACTCTTTTTTTTTTAGAATTAGTAGTAGCAGAATGTAAGGCCTTGACTAATTCCAGTGTCGTATTTGAATGTGGTAGCCATCAGGGAATTCTAGCCCCGGATTTCGGATTGTCTTGCCACCTCCAAGACTTTTCCACCTGAAATATGTGAAAGAAATTAAAGGGCGCTGGGAAATGAATTTGGATTTTTTTTTCTAAGTAAATTCTGAATCCCGGAGAACTAAGCTTATGATGAAAATTCTACCTGTATCTAGTGACAAGGAAATGGAGGAAAATAGACATTTGCAGCTTGCTGAAGTCTGCTCCAACGCAGGATCTGAGGCCTCCTCCGAATGCCATGAAGTGTCTTGACCCACGGTCTATCTCCGGTTTATCCTGTATGTGGACATGTCCAAAAAACAATTTTACCGGATATCACTACATGCATGTGTGTTTCCGCATACATGGACTAATGAATCCACAAACCTTGAACCTTGTAGGGTTAAAGATGAGGGGATCTGGGTAAATGACTGGGTTCAAGTGCACTGCCGGAGGACAGACCATCACTCCCCATCCTGCTGGAATTGTGAACCCTGTCAAGCAAGGGGATTAGAAAAGTATTCAGTTATTGCTCCTCAGTTTGAGCACGCATTATTTTCCAGACGACAAGATTAGTCATCGAAAGCACTTTAAAGTAACATCAAATAAAGCTATTGTGTTTGGTTTTAGAGTGCGATCAGTTTGCTGAAACAGATAGGACGACATGTGTAATGACAGTTTCACCTTTGAACCGTATATCTTTCAGTGCCTTTCTGAAGATGCCAGGCGCAATATTGGCTAATCGGACAGTCTCGTTGATAACCTATAAAAATAGTGTGGAGTCTTAAATAATATTTTTGTACCATGTATGAAATTGTTTGAGAGCAAACATATGCATGTAAGCTCATAGAGTTCATAGTGCACGCAGTAGTATATAACTGAAGCCAATTGTTCCAGTTATACATGTTCTTAACACTAGCAGGTGCAGGTCAGGTGATTATTGACCAATTTTTGTCCTAGCCGATCGACAACCTGGGACGTGAACGCCATAGACTTGTACTCCATCCATGTGATTCCATCAGATCCATGGCGCGCCTTACGAATCGTTTCATGCTCCACCTGCATGCATCAAAGCCAAAATTAAATCCCAGAGGCATCAGTGCCGATCAAAGGTTGTTTGTATGTTCCTGACCGTGAGCTCTTCCAGGACGCGAGGATGGTCTGCGAGCAGCTTGACGGCCAGAGTGAGCGCCAGCGACGTCGTGTGGAAGCTGGCGAACAGGAGCACGAACATCAGGTCGAGTGCCATCCCGTCCGTCACGAGCGGCTTCTCCTTCGTGATCTCCTGGATGACGAGGTCCAAGAAGTCGCCGCCATGGCGACGTGTCGTTTCCATGGCGCCTCCTCCTGCTCCGGGCACCTGTACCGATCTCTTCCTCTCCTCTAGCACTTCCTGCAGCACCTCCATTGCACTCTGCCGGCCCTGAAAGTGACATGGCAGACAAAAAAAATGGCCAAGCTTGTGCAGACTTAATTCGATCGTGATATGGAGAGCATAGTGCAGCGAGTAGCAGTATCCAGTATGCACTCACCTTCATGCATGAGTAGTATGCTGTTCCTGGGAAATACAGAGGGAACGAGATGAGCCCTCGAACGAAGTCGAAGAAGCTCTTCCTCAGAATCTTGGACCTCGACGGCTCCAAGCCGAGCAGCTTGTTCGCTGAAAGATCAAACACCATCTACGCGCGCAGACGACACAGACATGCAGCAATCACAACAATGGCAGCCTGGCACACAAAAAACTGTTACTTGCGTACCGTGGAGACGGCCTCTTTCAGTTCGACGGCCGGCAGGGTCGACCAGGTGCAGAGGGAGCTGCTGACGGCGTGCTCGACGTCGCGGAGCATGGACGACTCCCTGAGGCTCTCCGGGCCGAAGTAGCGGAGCACCATGTTCTTGAGGTACTTGAACATGGCGCCCTGCTGCTCCCCGACGTTGTCCCTGCCGAGGATCTCCACGAAGGAGTCCGGGTACCAGCTCTGGAACAGCTGCCCCTCCTGCTGGAACACCATGTAGTTGAGCTCCTCGTCCGCGGAGACGACGACCGGGTGGCCCACCAGGCTCGTCTTGAAGATCGGGCCGTACCTAGCTTGCGCTCGAACGGGGGACACAGGTTCAGATTCAGAATCGCGGCACGAGCCCGGCCCATCATGTTCCAGCTTAATCGGGCCTTGGCCCAAGACCAAACCGAGGCGGCGTACCTTTCCAGCCTGGGCCGGACGAAACGCGGGACGTCCAAGGAAGCTTCAGGGGAGAAGAACTGCAGCGTCTCCCCGACGAGCGGCAGGCCCATGGAGCCCGGCGGGAGGCGGCCGCTGCAACGAGGGTTCCTCCACCTGTGCACCGCATACAGCAGCAGCAGCAGCATGAGGACCACGAAGGCCGCCACGCCGGAGAGCCGCATGTAGTACGCGCACATCTGCGAGATCGCGATATGGGGAACCTCACGTCACGCGGCTCTGCATGTTTCGTTCGTGCATTCGGAAGCTGCCACATAGACACGGCACTCGAAATTTAAAAGACCACGGGCTTCCTCAGCTAGCACAAGTTCAGTGTGTAAAGAATATGGCCCGGCCGGACTTTGACCGTGGTTTGGTGAATATGGCAACGTAAAGGGTGTGGAGACTAGTGGTTGCTGGATCTGTTTACAGATTTACAGTTGGTAGATTCGAGTGGTTCTTGTCAGATAGTTTCGAATGTTCCATCGTTCAGTTGTTGAGAGGAACCTCCTCCTTCCTGAAAATTTGTCAGCCATGCATTGGTCTTAAAATAAACTAATTTATTGTAATTAAGGATTTTTTTAATAATTGTGATGGTTAGAGTCTGTTTGTTCAGCTGTGAGCTATGAAAAAGCTGTTACGAGCTATGAGCTATGACCAAGTCTTCTGGAAAAGCAATTTTAGGTTCCAACCGTTTAGTTGTTTGACCCTTTAGTAGCAGAAGCACTTTTTAAAAGTCGGGTCAAACATAGCCTTTAATCGTCGTCATGTCATAAAACAAGTAGAACAGGGTCGATATAATGATACTTGTTATGCATCACAAATATTAGCATTTTTTAATATGTATTTGGTTACATTTTTTAATATGTGCAGTTATTTTTTGGTGGATAAAGTAAGCTCATAGAACAAGTAGTACAAGGTTCGACAGAGAATACTGCCTTTGATAGTTTTAAATTATCATAAATGCAAGTTTTAAAATTGTCCTAAACTAAACTTAACCTTTATGGTTAGCCATAGAAATAACTTTTAAATAGTTTAAATGGGTTATACTAAAATGGTTTGTCGTTTACAATGCTAATTAGTCATAAATATAAGTTTTAGATGGTACATTGTTCTTCACATATATATGGATAATATTGGATATTTCACACTTAAACATTGATATGAAATTAGGTAGAGAAGAATCATAAAAAATAAATTGGAAAACATCTATTTAGCATCTATAAGGATACAAATGTTTGATCTTCTAGATGTTTAGACATCCAGGTCCATGCCTATCATGGCCTCTACACCATCGGATCAAGTGGGCATTATTATGTCATTCCTTAAGTACCTCCTCTATGCGCTAGACCTGCCCAAACATGCATTATTATTACTAGCAAATATACTCATGTGTTGCAGCATGGTGTGCAATTTGTTGTGTTGTGTGCATGCCAATGATAATGAGCTAGTTGTTTCTATTGAATTAGATTGAGCTTGAATCAACCTTAAATCAAATAAATTCTAAGGTCCATAATAAATGTTAGTGCACTAAAGAATTAATCTTGTATGAGAAATTAATAGGAGATTGACTCAACTTAAATAGATGGCTATTGTGTGTATTTGTTGTGAGTTTAATAAAAGTGGAAGGCGAGCCACACGGTCCGCACGTACATCACAAAGCAAATGGGCTCGGACGGCTAGACCATGATATAAGTGGTATGACGTCAACTAATGTTGTGTGGCTCGAAACATAAAACAAGAAAGGTAAGTGTGACGACAAACGACTAAAGAGTGGAAAAAGATACGAGTGAGCGACAACCAACCAAAGAGTTGAAGAGAAGCTTGAGATGGAAGAAAGAAAATTTGCTCTTTAGTATAGGTACAGATTATTTTCTTATAGAATAAACCTTAGTCTTTGGATGTCGGGTACGCCGGGATTTAGGACCGGAGGAAAGAAGCAACCTCTAAACTCCGGCTGAGGTTGGTGCCGTCGTGGAGGTCATGTGGTTGCGCTATAGCCTATAGGGCTATAGAGCATCACATTGCGTATATCATTGGCTCAAGAAGTTTGTAACTCCTTATTAAAATAGTGTATGGTAAATGGTGCGTGTGCGGTGTGCCCTCGTCACCACCCGTTGTAACTGCAATGCACGGGAAGTTATGCTGGTAAGTGGTAACCAGAATCAGCGAACCATCACCGGCTCTGGCTGGATGGCTGTTAGCGCTAGTGCTCCTGAGATGGTACTGATGATGAACGGGAGGTCTGCGCTTGAACACACGACGATGAACTGGCGGCGCCGTGCTCGGCGCCTAGGGTTTGAGGCTAGCGACAATGAATGACAATGAACAAGAATTAGGGGCTGGGCGCCCAAGGAAGACTATTAGTCTCAATCCCAGGCTAATCGTATTAGATGCAAACTGGTTTACTTATACAAGACTCGATAATTAACTTCCTAACCTTTAGGGAATAACTCAAATATCTTAACTAAATAAATATTCTAATAACTTGATAACTAAGGACTTCTTGGTAACTTCTTGTTCGGAAGGACAAACGATGATCACGGCCCCAGGCCGGCTCCTGTGCGTGGGCTTAGCCACTTTGCTTGTCACCTGTCTTCTCTCGACGTTGATACACCTTGCCCACCATAACAATGGCTGATCCCAATGTTGGTTCCGTGGGATTCTCCTGTCCTGCCTCCAATCATACCCACACGGCTAGCCTGCACTGCGTCCTGGACTCCTTGTCCTATCGGCAGCCTTTCTAGGGGTCGTTGGAACAGCAGCGCACCGCCGGATGTCCCTGGCAGAAAGCTATCCGTGGTACTGGCGTCGTTGCAAAAGCTGCGTTTTCTCATCATCCATCCCCACACGAGCTTGCCCTGGCCTGTGGCCTGGGCAGTGAGCAAGCATTTCTCCTGCAGTCCTGCTTCGGCTCAGTCTCAGGGTACGTTTAGTAGCCGGTATCTCCAGAAGGTGGAGCACTGTCGTATCACGGTGAAAGATGAGCTTACCATGGCTGCAAAACTACAAATGGCACTGCCACACTTGTGTAGCAGAAAAGCCAGCTGCATGATTATTTTTCAAGTGTACCACTAATGACTTCTTCTCTTAGATCCTTTTGGACAGCTGTCTGACAGAGATTCTCAACCACTGCTAGCACCCTAGGTACTAGATTTTGGCAATTGTTCAACCACTAACCGGCAGCTACATGCAGATCTTAGAGAGGTCATCATTCCAATCCAAAGCTCCATTATGCAGCGTTAGGTGAGCTTGGCACCTCAGCTAGCTACAACTCGGTACATTTCAGTGTCCAGGGGGAAAAAAATCTTACAGGACTATACTAGCGGCAGCGGGCTGCGGGCCTCATGCCATGTTCATGTTCTTGTTCTTCTGTGTCGTGTCTCTGTCAGTTTTGATTCGGTACGTAGCCCATTGGACCGTCTGTGTTTGTCCTTTTGCTCCTCCTGTCCGGGACCAATCCGCTCTTGGGCAGTTGCACTGCTTTCCCCCTAGTGTGCATGCCAGTTGCTAGTGGAGTGTGGTCTGTGGTCTGTGGAGACGGATAGACGACGATAGCCCGTCGCTATTTTTGAAAGGGTACGTGTCCTATCCCCATCCCCACTCTATTATTTCTGAGGCAGGCCGTCGGCAAATTACTGTGCTCGCATTATTCATTCTGCTGACTGAGACCATAATTCAGGCACCTACTGCACTCAAAACATGATTTGCCAGCTCTACTAAAGTTTGTTCTGCCAGAAAACATTAATCAGTTGGTGGTGGTTATTGAGGCCAGTAGACAAAACATGCACGGCGTGACAGTGACAATTTTGTGCTATATTTGCGCAAAAATCGCTTTCTGATGCTGATGGAAGTCAAGTGGTTCGACTGTTTCGGCATTTTTTTTCCAGCATGTCTGACCATACAGTCAGAATTTGTGACATTTTCCTTGGCTTGTCTTCCTCTTGTACTTTCGGCACCGACACATACGCCGGCAGAAAATAATGGGGAGACGCAACCGTTTCACCATTGATGCGTTTGGTGTGAAGCACCAAACTTGCAACCAAATTAGTGGTCAAATCGGAACGTTTAGTTGGCATACAGTTCCATGCTTTGCTCGGGAAGAAATGCCGTGGGTGCATTCTACACAGCCGGCGAGTTTTCATGATCAGAACAAGTTCAGAGTAGTTGGACGATAGACACAGCCACAAAGGTCAGCCTGATTCTGTACATTACTCGTTCGTTCAAAAGAAACTGTTTGGAAGAGTTTCAAGTTGTACCGCTCCTGAATCCTGAGGAAAGTCATGGCATGATGATTAGTCCTATCCTAGTTTAGATTTTTATGAGGTGACATTCGAATAAAAGGGATCACATAAACAACATGATAAGAATAACCAAACAATGTGCACTCGGAGACGAAAATGATCCCAAATTGTATTTTCTATTTACCCACTTTGCACAACATCTTTTTTTTTAATGTCAAAATCTGTGCTGGGTTTCCCTCTTATATCTTAACAAGGAGATTACATCTCCATTATTATATGAACTATCCCCCCAAAATGAATACCCAAAACGAAAACAGAAAACAAACTCCACCAGATTCACAGGGCAAATGGTGAGGCAGTCACAAGATTTGCCGATCATGTCAATAATCATTCTACTCTTTTATTCCACGTTATTGCTATTGTTTGTTGTCCTCGAGAGTCCAGTATGTCTTCACAACAAGGAGGAGCTTCTCGCGGACGAGCGGACCATCTTCGTGATCCACGATCTGGCTATTCCATCTCATCCCGTCCGTGATGCTCTTTATCTTCACTAACAGGTCCACGTCATCTCTGATGATGACCGTGCCCTCTGGCCTCAGAATTCTGTCCATTTCGAGCAGAATGTTCTCCGCCTCACATCTTGCAAAGCAGAGGATGAATTGTCAGTCTTTAACTGAGGTAGTAAAACGTTATCTTGAAAAATGAATTGCAGCATTGACAATTTATAGTTCCTAGATTAAAAGTTCATGGGAGATTCCTCAAAAGAAAAAAATCGTGGGAATAGATTTACATAAAACAAATTTTGCTATTAAATTATGGCTGGACAATTTTTGCTAAAAGAGATAAGAGAACAAGAGCAGAAACAACTAGCTAATTAGGACAGTCTACATTTCTGCAGTACCAGACTGAATTCTAAAGCAATAGTACTGTATGTTTTTACCTGCCATTGTACAGTGTGAACACTGAATCTGCATGAATGAGGTCGTAGGTCCGGGGATACGTGGACATGCCCTCACACCTGCAGTGAATTCAGATAGAGATTTCAGGTCAGGCAAGGACGAATGTAACCGTCTAACACGGAGGAGCCATGTTTGCAGTACGAATATGTACCAGTCCTGGTAGCTCCCAATGAGGCCACGCTCGTATATTATGCCAAGGGTTGTTGAGTTCCCCACAGTAGGGACCATGTTCATGACCCACAAGGGGTCATTAACTAATGCCGCAGCGAAGCCGCCAAACTTTGCATTCATATCGAGTAAGTTGCGGTACCGGCCTTTCTGGCCGAGTTGAGCAATCATGGACTTGTAGTGCCCAACTCTCTTCTTCCATAACTCGGTATCTTCCACAAACATCTCTGCCGTGACCCCCTCGATGCTGCCACTGGCAATCCTGGGCGGCACTGCAGTGAGCCTCTCCGGCCATTTCTTCAACGCGCCGCCGGCAACCTCCTTTAAGTCACTGACCTCTGGGAGTGGAGTTATACAAGCCTCCATCTTGTCATACCTAAAATCAATCACATGAATATGGTTAGTGATTTACCATAGAGTACCATGAGTTGAACTGAAAATGGTTAGCATGGTACTGTATGTACCAGGCAGCATCTGGGTTTTGGTTAGAACAGAAGGGCGGGAACTTGATAACTTTGTGGATGGCCTTGCAATGAATGTGGTTAGTAGGCTTCTGCCAGATAGCAATGTCGCCCTCCTCCTTGATCTTCTTCCAGCAGAGGCTCTTGGCAACTGACTCAATGGCTTTCTGCTCTGCATCCAGGTCTTCTTTAGTCCTGTCCCACCCCTTCCAGTGTTTCTTCCAGTTGATTGGTGGTCCAGACAAAATCCAATAACCTCCAGGCCGCAGGATACGATCAACCTCTATCAAGTACAGCCCATCTTCACATACATGGGAGCATGAAGCGATGAGTAATCAGCTGAAGATACTGAAAACTTGTAGTATTGGGGGTGATAGTAATTCAACATACCATAAAGCTGCCACGGGATGAGGCAACGAGAGCAGTGCGCCATGTCAAAGGAACGTGCCGGATAGGTAAGCCGATTGGAGGCGAGGACTCCAATCATCGCCGGCACACCACGTTCTAGTGCAAACTGAACCTGTGCCTCGTGGGAGTCTCGCGGAGCGAAGGACATGGCAAGGATGTTGCGTGACAGCAAGTAGGCTCCCCAGCTCGCCACCTGCACAAAGCAGCAAAATGAGCTTACCATCACTCCATCAGTGAGAAATTCAGTTACCACACAGGTTTAGGTCCCAAATCAAGGAGCGACATAATAATAGGAAAAAAAATCGCTATTACTGCATGTCCTATGCATCGAACAATCAGGTCAAAATGCCAAGGTCAAGTTGGCAACAATCACAACTGTTTGGCATGCTGTCCTGCGCGATAGCACTGCATAAAAGGCGACCCATTAGACTACCCGCAGTGGGTACTCTAAAACGATACTCTAAAACTTTAGAGTATGAATATAGAGTAAAAACTGCTGCACTGGATACTCTAAAACGATACTTATCATTTCTCTCACTCTATATTTAGAGTGGTACAGTGCTTACTCTATACTCTATAGCGGCGGGCCCCACTAGCTAAGCAAAGGAAAAAATGCTATAACTCACAAACCAAAAATCCAAATTAAATTTCGATTGCACCATTAAATTCGTCTCAATAAATCCTTCAAAACTAGATCACACATGGATATAGTTAGATAAAGTGACAAGTGGGTCCCACAGTAGATAGAGTGGATAGAGGATGATATAAAGGATGGACGGGTGCGGGAGAATTGAGTATAGAGGAGAGAATCTTGCTGACTAGGACGTATAGAGGATGAATATAGAGGTCCATGAGTGCGGGTAGTCTTACAACGACGCCACATGCCAGTGGCATAAACAACAGATACACCTTCCTGACGTCCAATCAAGAATTCGATGATATCGCAATTGCAAATGTATGGCTGAAAACATCTACTAATGCATTTGTTGTACGTTCTCGAAAAAGCTGAAGTTGCTGTGCATGAGATGCTGCTGCATAGAAAAGGACAAGCACGTAAAGATATATAGTTGACAGCAGCATTATTGCAGAGATTTCGGATCCCAAAATTTTTTAACGAAAATACTGTAGTAGTTGACCAACTTTGTCCAATCATGGATTAACGCTTAAAAGATTCGTCTTGACATTTACAGACAAAGTGTGCAATTAGTTATTTAATGCTATAGGCATATGCGATGTGCCGGTGAATCTTAAAAACTTTTTATATTTTGGAGTGAACGACCCTACTCATACGCTTCAGCCAGCAGTGATCCCGCTCAGTCTGTCACAGGAAACAGCGCGTGACAGTTCACTGCAGGCTGCAGCTTGACTACCGTTTCCAAGTTAAGGCCCGTTCGCAGACACAAAGCCTTATCGGGTATGCACGAGGTTTTACATGGGCCAGACCCGTTCGCAGACACCCGCAAAGCCTCTAACCCGAGAAGGGATTGGAAACTTCCGACACCCGCAAAGCTAGCAAACGCCATTCCCCGACTTCCGATATCTCCGATTGCTACTGTATTCTCTAATCTCTGACTGAAATTGACCTCGAATTTGTGCGGGCCTTCACAGGGCATTCTTGCGTGCACGTGATCATTTCAAGCAAATGGAGTGCGCGTTCATGTAGATTGCGATCGAAGTGGCTTACCCCGCAGCCGGTGTCAAGGGCGGTGCGGATGGATCCGTCGTGGAGGGGGATAAGCTTGCCGATGTCGTCGATGTAGGCGCCGGCGCCGCGAGGGAACATGGTGCCGCCCCCGGGGAAGCGGAACCTGTCGCCGTCGACGCGGATCCAATTCTGCACCGCCTTCTCGACGCTGAGCTCCTTGTGCGGCACGTTGGCGAACCAGGCGACGTCGCGGCTGGCCGGCCACGGGAACGGGTTGCGGTAGCCCTTGGGCGCCGGCACGAGGCACCGGAGGCGCTCGCCGTCCGCGGGGCAGTGGCGCTCCCGGTAGACGAGGCGGTCCCGCGGGAACCGCAGGGAGCGCTCCACGTCCTCGCAGGGCGTGTACTCGGAGTACTTGGCGGGGCACGCCTCGTAGCTGCGCTGGCGGAGCGCGGCCTCCGCCTCCATCCCCTCCGCCGTGTGGTGCGCGGAGAAGTCGAGCGGCCCCGCGGGGGGAGACGAGGAGGCGGTCGTCAGGGCGGGGGTGGCGCAGGAGACGGCGGTGGCGATGGAGACCGAGGAGGAGACGCCGCCGCCGGCGGCGGGGCCCGCGGAGAAGCCGCCGTGGTGCCAGATGCCGAGGAGGTAGGACACCGAGCAGAGGACGGCGACGGCCGCGAGGTGGAGCAGCGAGGGGCGACGCGCAGCCGCGGCCGCCGACGAGAGGTGCAGCTTCGTGGCGATCGCGCCCACCGCCATGGCGTTGGCCGCTGGCGACCCTGCTGCTGCTGCTTCTCCTTCTCTCCGCCTTCGCTGGCTGCCTGCTTTTCGTGTGGTGCGCTCAAGCGCACGGCAGGCGCCTCGGATTGGGGTGCCCGGGCCGGGATTAGGTGGAGGCGGAGACGGGGGGAGGCCGTGAAGGGGAGGCGCACCGCATGTGCGTTCGATTTGATTACCACGGTTGGAGGCGGAGATGGGGGCAGAGGTGTGCGTTTTTATGTGGAGGAAGCCCCAAGCAAGCGTCTGCTGGTTGTAATATTTGGCATGCAAACGGTCGCGCCTTGGGAGCACCTGGCCTGGTCCCGTGTTCTCCTGGAAACTGCGGCAACTGGAGCGTGGCTGGCCTCCGGATTGCCGCGGGTGTCGTCGACCCGGGAGCGTGACAGTTGTGATGTGTTGGGTTTTAGGGCACGTTTGGTTTTCATGGGTTAAAGTTTAACTCTCATCACATCAATGTTCCCTCAGATGCATGGAGTACTAAATGTAGACTAATTACATGTATGTTGGCACAGATTAGGAGTAATTTACGAGACGAATCTATTAAGCCTAATTAGTCCAAAATTAAAATTTTTTTGTCAAATAAGACAAAAGTGCTACAGTGTTTATTAAACTTTAACTCCTCAAACCAAACACCCTCTTAGTAAAGCATTGACTCACCGGAGTTACTGTCGGATCTTTTTTTGTTGACCACATCGTATAATGGCAATCTTTGAGTACTCTCCTTCGGCTTCGGCTTCGGCTTCGGCTTCATCACTGGATCGACATCATAGTGCTTGAACTGCTCCTAGCCATGGTAAAGGTGCCTTGATGGTAATCACGGGGATGTGAAAAAGATTTGTGGAGATGAAGGCTTCATACCCTATCATGATTCTCCCATTAATAAGAAAATAAGACGCTTCGGAAAGGGGTGGATATTGGATCTTCTACGATTAATGTGGTCAGTTACCAAGCTGTACAGATTAATGTCACAGTCTGCCAGTGATTTTGCATTTTGCTACACTTTGATCTGAGCCATGGTCCATGGAGATACCATAGTAGAGATGCTACTAGTATTTACACGAAGATCCAGCGCTCAAAGCTCGGCACATGTCTGGTGGATAAAACCAGTGTAGTCCTAACACACGCAGTGATATTTGTCTATTTAAAAATTGAGCTCACCCGGTTCGAGGATAAGCTCAAATGATGGACCAAAATGTATGGATTTAAAAATCGAACTAGGACGGTGGGTGTTTTATACTTCGTTTCTGGCAGGTGCGGCCCGACAATTAGGCTATTTGCTCGTGGGCTGGCTTTCCAGCATGTTTGCTCGAGTTTTCACCAGCTTATTTTCAACCGGCTAGTAATATTTTTTTTCTCACAATAAATCAGCCAACAGTACTTTCAGCCGTTTATTTTCAGCCAAGCGAATAGGCCAGTTCGTTTTTTTGTCCGTCTAGGCCGATCCTACTGCCTCATTCACAAAATAATATAATTCTAGATATATTCATATTAACAGGTCTAAAGTTTAACTATATGTTATAAAAATATTAATATCTATGATAATAAATAAGTATAGTGCAATAATATCTTATGGCAAGTTTAGTGAAACTTATTTAATAACAAATATTGATTTTTTATTTATAATTAGTTAAATGTAAAAAAAACTTTAGTTTGGTACTATGTTATAGTTGTCCTTTTTATAGATAGATGGAGCAAAAGAACCTTGAGTTTTCTTTATGTATGTATAAATGAAAATGCGAGAGCTGAGTATCCTCTCCACCTAATAACAACCTGGAAAGAGAGGCGCGCTCGAAAGTTGATACTTAGTTTTGAGCAGTACACCGACGTGAGGCACGCTAGAAAGTTTGATTAATTTTATACATATAGTATATTCAAACGGTTTGTTTTTCTCTCCCCATTTCTCCGGTGTGGCGTCCACCTGAAAGATGTTCCAATCCTTCCTCCCCACCTACTGAAGGTCTGGAGCTTAACTGGTTGGTGGTTGGCCGCGCCAACACCATTCTATTCCCTTTTTAAATGAAAATATATTCTACTATCTCTATTTCAAACTTATATAATATTTGGAATATGTTTTGACTTTATAGACATTATTTTTACTATATATTTAGACATAATATATACTCCCTCCGTTCCGAATTATAAGTCGCTATGACTTTTCTGGTACATCCATTTTGCTATGCATCTAGATATAATATTATGTCTATATACATAGAAAAATGGATGAACCAAAAAAGTCAAAGCGACTTATAATTTAAAACAGAGGGGGTAATATATATATATATATCAAAGGCCATATATTTAGAAAGCCAAAATATAAATGTTATTTGGAATATGGAGGGAGTATTACTTTAGTCAGCCTAGATAAAAACGTTGACATTGAACGGAGATGCACAGGTGAAACGGAGATGCACAGGTGAAGGAATCAGCGCACAGTTGTCTCAGCCAAACTTGAGGAAGAACCCTATAAAATAAAAATTACAGCAAATCTTTCGAGGTTCCTAATCATGAGCAACGGGCCGGCACAGCCCGGCACGGCACGGGCCTGTGCTAGGCACGGCCCGTTAGGGCACGGGCCTGTTTGGCCCGCGTGCCGCCGTGCCGGGCCTCTACAGGCTACCGTGCCTGCTTGACGGCCCAAGCACGATCCGTGGGCCGATTAACGGGTCGTGCCAGCCCGAAGAGCACGAGGCCCAGTAGTCCTTCGGGCCAGCCCGTAGCCCACAAATTTTAAAAACCCTATAATCGATTTTAAATTCAACAAAACTAAACATTCAAATGTCTTCACATCACAGATTCACATTTCAAGTTTCAACAGAGCTCAACAAAACTGAACATTCAAATCTCATCTCAACAAACACATTTCAAGTTTCAACAGAGCTCGGGAGGCGGAGAAGAGGAAGAGGAAGGAGACGGCAGTGGCAAGATTCGGCGAGAGAGACCGGGAGACAGAAGCTTCTCGCCGGTATTTCCAAGATCTGGCGAGGTATCTTCAACATCCGGCGGTGGAGACAGCGGCGAGGGAAGGGGATTAGGGTTTGGGGGGCGGGGTGGGGAGCGCCGGAGAAATGGAGAAGACGAGCTGCAGAGGCGGAGAAGAGGAAGAGGAAGGAGACGGCAGTGGCAAGATTCGGCGAGAGAGACCGCGAGGTATCTTCAAGATCCGGCGGTGGAGACCTCGCCGGAGTGCAGCACGACAGCAAATTTCGATGGAGGATTAGGGTTTGGGGGGCGGGGTGGGGAGCGTCGCGGCTGCGGGGTGGCCGATGGGGATTGGAAATGGGATTAGGGTTTGGGGGGCGCGGCGGGGTCGGCTTATATAGCCAGAGGGGCAACGGGCCGCGACCGTGCCTGCAGCTGGCAAGCGGGCCGGGCCGTGCCGCCCGGCGTGCCGAGGCAACGGCCCAAGCACGGCCTGCTACGTGCCTCGGGCCGGCACGGGCACATTTGCCTTACGGGCCATGCCATGCTCGGGCCGGGCCAAATTTTCGTGCTTCGGGTCGTGCCTTGGGCCCGCGGGCTGCATGCTCAGGTTTAGAGGTTCCCATGCTTTCCGGCAGCACCGATAACCAGCGCAGCGCTGTCAAGACCTACTGTAGCACCATCACCGTGACACCATCATCGACGAAGCCTAGGACTGACAAAAAGGGATGCCGGCACTCCCAAACCAACGGCTTGTTTAGATGCACCCCAAAAATTAGAATTTTTTCACTCTCTCCATCACATCAATCTTTGGACGTATACATGCAACATTAAATGTAGGTAAAAAAAATAACTAATTACACAGTTTAGTTGGAAATCACGAGATGAATCTTTTGAGCCTAGTTGGTTCACGATTGGACAATATTTATCAAATAAGACGAAAATAATAATATTTATCAGGTTAGAATTTTTTTCAATCTAAACAAGCCCCGAAAAAAAAAAGACACCATCGCTCAAAAGCTTCGATAAGAGAGCTATACTAGAGCCCCACCAACAGAGGCTGTAAAATGAAAACAGTTGAAATCCATCGTCCAAGGATGCGCCACGTGCCTCCTTGGCTAGATCCATGGACGTCATCCTATTCTGACACGATAAATGGACCAACTGCAACATGTTTATTCTATAATTGTGTCAGTGCATCAAGCTTTATTAGAGTTTTATCTACATTTAGTACATTGTTATATAAGCACTTTTTGTGACATGGTAATGTTTTTAAAGGGAGAAAAAGGTGAGTTTATGTAACGTCTCAAAAATTCATATTCAAAAATCACTCGCGTTAAAAATTATTTTTGAATGTATTTTAAAAACTATAAATCATCTGAGCTCTATATCCTTCTAAATCTTATCCATCTTATATCTATCTCAACTACCTCTCTTCAATTTATCATGCACCGTGACATCGGCATCACCCACCCGTTACTCATCTCTCTCTCCCCCCTCTCTCACTTCGCCCGATGCGTGCGCTGACCCCACCACCATCGCCGCCGCAGCGCACCCGTGCCCAGACCCCCCTCGCCAACTGCGGCAGCTCGAACGCCTCCACGACAGCGGGTCCCACCCCCACCTTTCCCTCTATCTTTCTTCTCCATGCATGGCCACAGCACATTCGTATATACGCGACAAATGAAGCAATACAAAGCACCCACCGAGGCAATATTCATTTTTACCATTTACCACGCAAACAAGCAAGGCACACAGGCAACATGCATGTACCACTAGCATGCAAAACACAAGCAAGCAAATGTCAGCAGTGCACTCACACATACACACATACAGATAGCTCATGCATGCATGCAAATTAGGCACCGACCACCATGCAAAATTAGGCACCGACCACCATGCAAGGTTAGGCACCGTCCATTTGCATGCTAAGAATCTACTTGCTACACGCCGCACCGCCCATCGTCCTTCACTCTACAAAGACGCTTGCATGCCTCGCTACACGCCGCACCGCCCAAGCATCCGACCACAGCGATGCCATTGGAGGCAAGCAAGCCGGTTGTAACACTCCGGTGTTACGCAAGCATTTGCATTGCAATCATAAGCATGACATTTCATATCATTCATAATCATACGTGCTTAGGGTGTACCTTTAATAAAATAACAATGTGGAAACTAGTATTGCATAACATGTTGTGATAATGTGCTAATGACATTCATCAAATTTGTGCAACTATAAATTTCATGTCACTTAGAATTATAAGGAAAAACTTTTGGAGCCACTAAACCACTCAAGTTTTGTCAAAGATTTGTCTTAAAAAATGATATTTGAAAATATTCAAAAATCCTCCCTAAATTAGCTTTTATTCTAAAAATCAAAATCTATAAGAGTTTTGAGATTGGCCCCTCAATAAAAGTTGTAGAAAAAATCAAATTCTAAACAACTTTCATTTTTGGGCCATTTTCAGAAAAGGTCGTTTGCTTGCCCAAAATTGAATTTGAAAACTGCAAATAGAATTTTATTTGAATTTTCTCTGAAAAAATAAAAAGGAAAAACAATTTTAGCGCTAGCAGGCCGCCGCTTCCCTTCTCGGCCCGCCCGCGAAGCGGCCCGGCCCAGCTGACCGCGCGCTCGCCCGCCCGCCCGCGCGTCGTGCCCGCTCGCCCGCGCTCGCCGCGACACGCACGCCCGCGCAGGCACCGCGCGCCCCGTGGCCGGCATGCGCCGCTCGCCGTCGACAGCTGGCCGTCGGTGGCCCCCGCCAGCGCGCGCCTCGCTCTTCTAAGTCGCCTGCGCTCCGCGTCCACCCTCCCTCTCTGAATTTCTTCGCCTCGGCCTTCCTCCGCTCCGTGCCGCGCGAGCACCGCACAGCGCAAGCACCGCCACCGCCGCACCCGCCGACCAAATTGGCCGACGATGAGCCGCCATAGCTCGCCTTCTCGCGCACCCAACTTCGCCTCCTTCTTCGGCACCCCGTGCGCACCTCGTTGCAGCCACCCGAGCCAAGCAGGTGCTGATTCCGTGCATCCGCCGCCGCCGGCCATGGTGCCACCGCGCGCGCGGCCCCCCGCGGGAGTGATTCCCTGCTACCCCTCTTGCTTCTCTATCACCAAAAACGGGTCCGCCTCCTCCCCGCGCACCTGTTGCTCGTTTTTCCGCACCCGGGCGTGGTCGGCAATGGCCACCGGCCGGTCGACGCGCGGCCGCGACATTGCGGTCACCGACGCCTCCGGCTTCTCCCCCCGGCCTCCTCGCTCTTACCCCCGCGCGCGTGAACCAGGCCGAGAACGGCCACGGGCCGGTTTACTTCCATGGGCCGGCCCAGTTTCAATAATAAAAATCGTTTTCTGTTTTCTTTTATTATTCATGATGAAAAATATTGTGGAAAATGTTTTGTATTCATTTGAGCTCCAAAAATTGTGAAATAAATTTCTATAGACTCATTGGAACCAGATCTACAATATAAAAATATTGCATGTCATTTTTGGGATACTTTTCTGTAGAGTTTTAATTAATTCTTGATATTGCTGATATCTTGTAAAATGGTTAGTAAATCCTATATTTATCAGAAAAATATGATTTCAAGTTTGTTAATCTTCTTATATCATGTACTTCCTATGAAAAAAATATGTTTCATGCATGTGCTGTGGAAAACTTTGGAGAAGTAGTTCAAGTACCTTTAATGGCTGATTTTTGTTATTTTTGCTAGAGAGCAAACTTTGTATAAAACATGCATGTGATAATTTTTGTACAGTCATTATATTTCATGAAGAACCTAGGAAAAATATTAATTCTGTTGTTTGACACTTTTCATAGTACAAAGTAATTTCATACTCATTTTTATGCTATAGCTTGTCTGTACAGGATAGTTTATTTATCTAAATGTCATGAAATTTTTATGGTAGTCTGTTTAGGGTAGTATTATGCTACTGTAATTTTCTCAGATTTTTAGGAGCATCAAAAATATATGTTGCTATTCAAACCTATTATTATTTAGGGTTTAAGCAAGTGTTGCTTTAAGTGTTGCTTTAAGTGTGATTAAGAAATTAGTAAAGCTTTGGTGTATCTTTGAAGCATTTCATAAGATATGTTAACTTAGCATAATAGTAGTAGAAGAGAATGCAGTAGAGGGCATGTGCTTGTAGTGTATAGTTTCTTGGATGATGTTGACTACCTTGCATTTCAACATATTCATTGCATTCATCTCCTTCGATGCATGCTTGCATAATCACTTACGTGCATTGCATCATACAGGATCGCAAACCGAGAACCCAGTCATCTTACCCGAGGAGCCAGAGGAGCAGCTCGAGGTGCAGCAGCAGGAGGTGACAGAAGCTGAAGAGGAGGTCGGTGAAGAGCTCCCAGAGTGCCCCGACCACCGTCCGAGCTCTTTTGAGAGAGGCAAGCCCCGAAACATTTCTCTCCCGGTTTGTAAATAATTTATTATTAACTTTACTTAATTTGATGCATTACGTTTAGGAGCTATTTGCAAACGTTGCTGCATTATACCTTGCTTACCTTTGTTATACTATATCCTTGTTACCCTGGTATCCGCAGTCGAGTCAATGCTTAGCTGGCTTAGACCGGTTGAAGTCGGGTGATTTCCTGTCACCTGCGAGCTATAGGTGGTTACCTGGATCTGCTTGGATGACTATGAAGTCATGGTATAACTAAGTATGAAATGAATTTGAGACCGGGCGGAAACTTGCAGGGTTTTCGGACTGTAGTGTTTTCCATCTGTGTCGATTAAGGACCATCCGTTCTTGTCCCTCGGGTCATGTTGAATGCATGCCTCACATTTAGCTGGCCGGATAAAGTACCTTCCGACCACGAAACTGGGAGATTATTCGGGCCGAGTGGATTGCCCGCAACGCACTGTACCGGAGCAGTAGTGGCAGGATACGGGGGCGCGATGATAAGGCCAAAGAGCAGTCGGGCGGCCCCCGGGTACAAGTGATTCCTGGCAAGCTCGCGACTTTACCTGAATGGTTGACTCGGTGACCAACACCTCACTTTAGCGGGTGAGTGAGGTTTGTGTGAGGAATAACTTACCAGCTGGTTAATAATCGATTCAAATCGCCATCGTTCACTGGATAGTGAACACTTGACTTGAGCTACTTCATCGTAGTAATCTTGATGAATCACTTGGATAGTTATGTGGAAGATGACATGATAACTATTGTTAATGATCAATGGTAATCCTTACTTGCTTAATTACATGTTACTCTAGCACCAGTGCAAACATAGTTGACAGGGTAATAAAGAGTTAATTACTGCATGCTTTTGGGAAAGGAATTGTTAAGTTAAAAACGCTTTTCTTGCAAATGAGTCAGCTATCCCACCAGAAAGCCTATCATGATTCCTTGGTGCCTTTTATTTCTGGTTTATGACGGGTAAGTCTATCTGAGTACCTTCTCGTACTCAGGGCTTTGTTCCCACTTGTTGCAGATGGGCAGATGTATTACGGCTACTGTATCAACTGCCTCTATCCTGCAATAGGCGAAGCTTAGGACCATGGGCAATGGTCATTCGCTACTTCTAGTCTGATGCTTTTGCTGGAGATGATCACAAGCTGGCACTTTATTTCAAAATGTTGTGTGTGTGCGTGATTTGAACTACCGCTTCCGCTACTTTTATTCGAACCTGGTTTGTAATAACTATGTTTAAACTCCGATGTATTTTATGCCGCGAACATTTATGTAACTTATGATGGTGACCGCTAAACTTAGTACGATCTTGGCTGTTATGTGAAATGGTTTGAAATCCGTCGAGATTTCACGGACTACCGGGTTATACGGGCTTAAGTTTGTTAAATTGTCCTTCCGTTGGATGATTTCTTACTTAATCTCGTATAATTGGGCGGTTCTGTTACAGCTGGCATCGGAGCAAGGTTTAACGTGATTACTGTTCATAAGTGTATTTAAAACAAAATTATGTTTAAAAAGTGTGATTTTAAAACTAAAGGTGTGCCAGTGGTCATATCCTGTATGCCCAGTTAAGGACTCTAGGTGGCTATTTAAGTACTAACTTAGGGTTCTTGCACCATATTTCTCTTTCGTTGCTCATACGGCGTGCTATTGTATGAGTGCCACTTAATTGAGTGGTAATGTATGGATCAGTTGCCTCTACGCTTTGGTAAGTGTGAGCTGTGAGAGCATGATCGGATACACCGCCGATCTAGGGAGAGTGCTTATATGATACTAGAATAATTACATGTTTTACACATGTTTTTATGAAGTATCGCATGTGTGGGTGTTCCATCCGTTGAGGCGATGCCGTCAATAGGACGATGTATTTGGGTAGTTACTACCGTTGTACACGCATCTGGGGATTCGTGTAGAGCGTGTAGGTAGATTTACTGCTTTCATGCATTCATGGGGAATGGGCTGAAATGAATTTTCTGCAGGTTCATAACAGCGTTTATCGTGTAGATCAAATTAGTTACGTATATGAGAGATCGTTGTGTGCCACCGAATTCATCGTTAGATATCTTTATTTTCTAAGTTTGTGAGAACGTAAGACTCGCGCATGCATCATATTGCCTGTGCATTTCATTCATAACATGCAATCCTCCCCTTATAAAAGGATTATCCCAGTTTGATAAAAGTGACATCAACTTAAAATATGTTCTCACCGGATAATTTAAAAACTTGTGCTACAGATGGCCCGCACGAAGAAGACTGCCCGTAAGTCCACTAGCGGAAGAGCACCCCGTCACCAGATGGCCCCGTGGGAGCACCGTAGCACGGACACTTTTCTAAGTGAGTTTGGCATGTCCACCTTGCTTTGGAGAGTGCTCCATGATGTGAGGTACCCAGAGGGTCAAGAGCCGGTGTACTCCTGGAGTGAGAGCCAGTTAGCTGAGGATGGACTTGCGGTAGTGGAAATCACCATCCCTGCTCTTGGTGATGCGCCAGAATGGGATGGTTGGCATTTGGAGTTTGAAGGACGCACTCTAGTTGAGGGTGCAGAGGGTGCAGCCTTTCACGTCATCTGAGACATAATGAGCAGGTTTCCTAATGAGTTGGCAGCAGCTTTGGCAGGTACTTTCCCGAGAGATGATCCTCGTGATGCCATTTGGGTGCAACCGCAAGGAAGTGCCCTGGTTAGAGGCCCAAGTGAAGGACGGGCTAGCGACAACCACACAATGAGTGCCATGTATGCAGCCATCAGAGCATACCAAGGTCTTGAGAGTACCTATTGGACCTTGACTGGTCTGCGTGGCAATGACCGGCTTAAAGCAAGGAAGCAGAAGAAGAAGCAAGCACGTGTTATAGCTAGCTTGCAGGAGCAGTTAGCCGACATGAGCTTGCAGCGAGATCGGGCTCTCGAGAGAGGTGAGAGTGCTATGCAGCGGGTACAGACGTTGACTCAGGCCAACAGAAATACAGACCGCATGATGGGACAGCTAGTGCAGGAAAGGAATGAAGCCTGGAATGAGAGGGACCTTCTGAGGCAGAGGGTCGAGGAGCTAGAAGGGTATAATGCCAACTTGCATGAAGAGTTTCATGCCCTCTACAATGGGATGAGCCCGTATGCTCCTCCGGACGCCGCCCAGATGGACGTCGACGACGACGCCGCTACTGATGGTAGCAATGGTGACGCCTCCGACCTCGACGACGGCCCCGAGTAGGCTAGTTGCCTTGTGTTAGTGATAGGCTCTGCCGCGATGGCCTTCTTTTGGTTTCCATGTATCATGTTGTATCATGTTCGATCTGGAGACTGGCGATCTTTTGAATCTTGGTTGTGTATGCGATGCTCGAACGCATAAAAGTCCAGTGTATGTATGCTGGCAACGTGGTTGTATGAAACACGATGTTGCATTCGAAGTAATTTGATTAGTGATGGTGTTTTAATTGGAATGTGATTATTGTGCCTCTGTTTTATTGCATGACTTGTTCTCTCCAATAAATTCAGTATGGCATGATTGTTCATTCGAATACAATTACTACCACTTCGCTCAATTATTACTTGTGGCTGAAATATGCAGATGACAAACACTCGCCGTGCCACGTATGAGGCCGCTGAAACTGGTGGCAACGGTGCAGGGGCTGGTGGGGTGGTGCAAACAACGTCAATCACCAGGAGCCACAGCCAGAGCCACAATTGCCCCCTCCTCCACCGCTCACTGCAGAGGTATTCTTCGCACAGTTCCTGGGAAGCCAGCGCAACGCCGAGCAGTCACAAAAAAATATGGAAGATTTTCTGCGTACCATCGCTGAAAATGTTCAGAGAGGAAATAATCAAGGTGGTGGCCATGGGGTGAACCAGTACAGCAATTTCAAGGATTTCATGGACACCAGGCCGCCAGTTTTCAAGGAAGCAGCAGAGCCACTCGACGCTGAAGAATGGATCAACACTATGGAAGATAAGTTTCGTGTGTTGAGACTGACAGAAGTTCTGAAGACAGAATATGCTGCACATCAGTTACAGGGACCGGCAGGGATGTGGTGGAAGCATCACCGCACCACCTTTCCTTCCAATGCCCAGATTACTTGGAGAGAATTCACTGAAGCGTTTAGAGGAGTTTATATTCCCCCAGGGTTGGTTGAGATGAAGCTCGGAGAGTTCTTGGCCTTAAATCAAGGTACCAAGACTGTAACACAGTATCTGCATGCCTTTAATAGCTTGTGCCGCTATGCTCCAGACATGGTCGACAAAGATGCAAAGAGAATTGCTAGTTTCAAGAGAGGGTTAAGTCTGAAGATGATGAAGCATATGGGTACCAATACCCGCGCCAGGTTCAATGACTTTATCAGTGATTGTTTGAAACAAGAAAAGAACAACAACGCCTACACTGCATCCAAAAATCACAAGAGGGTGTTTGAGTCATGACCATCCTAGTCCAGAGTTGTCACTACAAACCGTCTTTCTTATCGTCCGTCCGCACCTGGTGCAAGGTTCCGGCCGCCACAGCATAAAACCCAGAACTACAGGGGACCACAGAAGTCGTACAAGATGGTCGTGCCGCCAGTAAAGATCACCGCAGCTGCAGAACAGAGCAACTCCAAGGGAGCTATAGGATCTGCTGGTACAGTGAAGGGGCCCTGCTACAATTGTGGTCAGCCAGGCCACTTTTTAAAGTTCTGCCCTTATCCGCCTAAAAAGAAGCAATAGACTTATACTGCCCGTGTACACCATACCACCATTGATGAGATTCCTGAGGGAGAGCCTGTAACTGCCGGTAAGTTTCTTGTTAACCATCACCCTGCAGTTGTTCTATTTGATTTTGGATCCTCGCATTCTTTTATGAGTCAAGCATTTGCACGGAAGCATGAACAACTATGCATAGAATTGAGTTATGGTTATCGTATAAGTTCAGCCGGGGCTAATGTGTTAACCAATAAGATGGTTAGAGGGGCAACCCTTGAGTTAGGTAGTCAGAAGTTCCGAGTGAACCTGATAGTTATGCCTGGACTAGTTTTGGATGTAATAATAGGAATGAACTGGATGAAGAACTGGGGGGCAGTCATAGATACAAGCAGTCGGTTGCTTACCCTTAAGGATCCCCAGGGAGAGGGTACTTTTCAGGTACCATTGCCCGAAAGAACAGACCTTGTGAGTGTGACCTGTGCCATGGAAGTTGTTCCTATCTACCAGATCCCGGTAGTGTGTGAGTTCCCGGATGTGTTTCCAGACGAGTTACCTGACCTTCCTCCAGATAGAGATGTTGAGTTTGGAATCGAGTTGATCCCCGGGACAGCTCCTATTTCGAGGAGACCCTATCGGATGCCTCCGGATGAGTTAGCTGAGCTGAAGAAGCAACTAGAAGAATTGCTAAAGAAGGGGTTTATCCGACCGAGTAAGTCTGAGTGGGGATGTCCTGCCTTGTTCGTGAAGAAAAAGAAAGAGGGTACTCTGAGAATATGTGTGGATTATCGACCTCTTAATGCTGTAACTATCAAGAATAAATATCCTTTGCCTCATATCGACGTTTTGTTTGATCAGTTGGCTAAAGCTAGAGTGTTCTCCAAGATAGACCTAAGATTAGGGTATCATCAGATAAAGATCAAGCCACAAGATGTCCCGAAAACCACTTTTTCTACCAGATACGGGTTGTACGAGTATCTTGTTATGTCTTTTGGCTTAACAAATGCTCCTGCATACTTTATGTATCTGATGAATACGGTTTTCATGCCAGAGTTGGACAAGTTTGTAGTTGTCTTCATTGATGACATTCTAGTATACTCTGAGAATGAGAAAGATCATGAAGAGCATCTGAGAATTGTCTTGACCAGACTGAGAGATCATAAGTTGTATGCTAAGTTCAGCAAATGTGAATTTTGGTTGAAGAAAGTTCCTTTCCTTGGTCATATTCTATCTGAGAATGGAGTTTCGGTAGATCCGAGCAAAGTGCAAGAGTTATGGATTGGAAAACTCCAACCATAGTGCCAGAAGTCAGGAGTTTCCTAGGATTAGCTGGTTACTATCGCCGCTTTATCCCAGACTTCTCGAAGATTGCCAAGCCAATGACAAGTCTGTTACAGAAAGATCACAAGTTTGTGTGGACAGAGGAGTGTGAGACAGCTTTCCACACCTTGCGGAAACTGTTGACCACTGCTCCAGTTCTTGCACAGCCAGACATCGAGAAACCTTTTGATGTGTTCTGTGACGCATCAAAAACAGGATTAGGATGTGTTCTGATGCAAGAAGGAAGAGTCATTGCTTATGCCTCCCGTCAGTTGAGAAAACATAAAATCAATTATCCGACACATGATCTTGAGCTTGCCGCCATAGTGCATGCCTTAAAGATTTGGAGACACTATTTACTTGGTAATGTGTGCAATATTTTCACCGATCATAAGAGTCTCAAGTACATTTTCACCCAACCAGAATTGAACATGAGACAGCGAAGATGGTTAGAACTAATTAAAGATTACAACTTGAATGTACAGTATCACCCTGGGAAAGCTAATGTGGTAGCCGATGCTTTGAGTAGAAAGTCGCATTGTCTGAATATGCAACCCTTACTCGAAGATGGTTTTAATCTAATGCACCCTGCCGTGTTACATAGTATTCAGATCAGTTGCACCTTGGAGAGTAAGATAATAGAAGGTCAGAAAGCAGACAAAGGGATATTCCACATCAAAAAGAAAATTAAAGAAGAACCTTCAAAACACTTCAGAGTGGACGAGCAGGACGTGTTGTGGTTCGACAACCGTCTTGTTATTCCAAAGGATAGAGAGCTTAAGAATAAAATTATGGACGAAGCTCATCACTCTAAGTTGTCCATTCATCCTGGCAGTAGTAAAATGTATCAAGAACTAAGACCTCGCTATTGGTGGACAAAGATGAAGAAGGAAATTGCAGCTTATGTAGCCAGATGTGACACATGTTGTTGAGTGAAAGCTATTCACATGAAACTTGCTGGATTGTTGCAACCTTTGTCAGTACCTAGTTGGAAGTGGGACGATATAAGTATGGATTTCATCACAGGTTTGCCCACTACTCAGAAAGGCCATGATTCGATTTGGGTAATCGTGGATCGTCTTACCAAGACAGGCCACTTTTTGCCTGTCAAGACAGTTTATAGACCACCTCAATATGCCGAGAAGTATATTGCGGAGATTGTGAGATTGCATGGCATACCGAAGACTATCGTGTCTGACAGAGGGTCACAGTTCACTGGTCACTTTTGGGAGCATTTGCACAAAGGTTTGGGAACGAGTCTAATTTGTACCACTGCCTATCATCCTCAAACAGATGGTTAGACTGAAAGAGTTAATGCTGTTTTAGAGGATATGTTAAGAGCTTGTGTGTTGTCTTCCAGAGGTTCATGGGAGTCGTGGTTACCTTTAGCAGAATTCGCGTATAATAATAGCTATCAAGAAAGTATCAAGATGGCACCTTTTGAGGCTCTGTATGGCCGAAAGTGTAGAACACCTTTAAACTAGATTGAGCCAGGGGAAAGAAGGTATTATGGTATTGATTTCGTGGAAGAAGCCGAAAAGAAAGTTCATATCATTCAGCAAAATATGCGAGCAGCTCAGTCACGTCAGAAAAGTTATGCGGATAAGAGAAGGAGACCACTTGTGTTCGAAGTTGGTGACTATGTTTATCTAAAAGTAACGCCAATGAAGAAGAAGCGGTTTGGAATACGCAGAAAGCTTGCCGCCAGATTTGTAGGACCCTACAAAATCTTAGAAAGGAAGGGTCCAGTGGCTTACAAATTGGAATTACCAGAATCAATGGGTGCTATATTCCTAGTTTTTCACGTATCACATCTCAAGAAATGTTTGCGCGTCCCAGAGAAAATAATTGAACCTCGAGGCATAAAACTTAAGTCAGATCTGGTGTATCGTGAGCAGCCAATTCGAGTTTTGGATTCCAAAGAAAGGACTACTCGAAACAGTGTGGTGAAAACATATAAGATACAATGGAGTCATCATGATGAAGGGGATGCATCTTGGGAAACGAGTGAATACCTACAAAAAGCATACGAAGATTTTTATAATAAATGGTTCGTAACCCAAATCTCAGGACGAGATTTTTATAAGGGGGGAGGGCTGTAACTGTAGCAGAACCTCCTAAATTATATGGCCCACATGCACCTGTCATTGTCCCTAAGACCTCTGACAGCGATACATGTACACCAAATAACCTAAGAAGATCTGTCGGGTGCCCTCACAGGACCCCGATTAAACTACATTTAACAACTCATACAAGGATCAACAAAGGAGTAACTACAATATTATAATATTTGTTACAAAACTTTACATCAGAGTGCGGAAGAATAACAACAATAAATTTATAAATCATGATTAAGTTAACTTTTTACAAACTTAACTTATATTGCGGAAGTCGAGTAGAACTACAGAAGACAACTTAGGCAGAGCACCTAAGTTAGGAGAGGACAACCTGATCATATCGAGCCCACCGACATGACCTCGGTTAATAGTACCAGTCAGTACCTGCAATAGAGGTTAACAAACCCTGAGTACGAGAGTACTCAACAAGACTTACCTGACTAAGACAAAGACTCCAAGGGCATGCTAGCTTTAGGGAATCAAGGTACGGGTAATCCAGAATCAAGATTTTCTTTTGCAGAAAAGCTTACTAGAGTAGATCCTTATTTTCAACATTTTACTTTTATCATTGATGGTTCATTAACCAACTCTAGGTGATCCTAATCTAGATCAAAGTAATTATCATCAAAACATTTCTCATTCTTTCTTTCTTTCCAGTTCTTAACTACGATGCAAGTCAGGTGATCAAGTCTCCATAACCGAGGAGCAACGACGATTCGAACCGATTATACCCAGCTGGGGATCCCTAACCTCACGACATATGTAGAACTGAATCTTGCATATATCAACCCTCATTTAGATCTCCCAAAACCAGAACGTGTCCATCGCCACCCGAGAGTACAGTACTCCTCGAACCCGACCAAATTCTAGCCCCGAGGGTACACGCTACTCTCGCCATCTCTCCACTCCCAGTGCGAGGTTAGACGTTCTCGTAATGGAATCACCAACATTTTGGGCTTACCCAAGGCATGAGGCTAGTTGCAAAGTCTCGAACACAACAGGCTTACAACGAACGGACCTTAACTGACAAGGTGGAAACACTACATTGAGACTCCTTTCCCAATGCATGTTAGCAGTGGCCAAACCACCTGCCCGATCTTTCAAGTTCATTCTCATATTTCAATATTCATTCAATATGCCGTCATGGCTATATAAACATTGCATTTAAAAGCTTAACTTCTAAGCATAGCGAAGCATACTACGCATTTTCCGTAAAACAGGTATCAAGGTTGATATCACAATAATCAAGGATGATAATGCAGCAATTGGGTTATCACTTAACTCCTAATTACTTAATGCAGTAAACCATAATATAAATAATAAAAACATTTGTAAAATTCAAGGTAGGGTTTAAATGCACCGGGGCTTGCCTGCGTTGCAGCGGTGGTTAGTTCTCGTAGAAGTCAAGTTTGACACCAACACCTCGAGTGTACCACCTTCCCGAAGCTTGATCGACACCAACCTCGTCATCACTTGTTCACCACGAACCTTCTCACTCTCGTAGGCACTACACGTATATAAATGATGCGATGCTTAACATGATGGAATGCATGCCATGATGCATGATAATGAACAAAGCATAGCATAAAAGGGACATTTAGAAATGATAAACATTAGTTATCTACTTGAGTACAACTTTCCATCGCGGTACATTTGCAATCCAACAGAACTATCAAACAACTTCAATCACATTAAGATGTTGTTACGAAAACTACTTAACTTTACTTTTTACCCAAAAGGTTGCATCTAATAACAAGTCTATCACAAGACCACTAAGTATTAACATAAGTAAGTTATTAACTCCTAATGACATATGCTAATTACATTAATCACATATCAATAATTCTTTAATTAACAAGTTAATCATGAATTCAAATAATTAATTAAAGTACCAAGGGTCTTTACATGTTAATGACCCAAGGTCATCACTCAATCCTAAAATCACACCAACCCTAAATTATGATTTATTCTAATCATATAAGCATTTATTATATAATAAATAAAAGGCATATAATAAAGCATATAATTAAAAGTTATTAAAACAGTACCAAACTTTTTGTGTGGATTCACAACATCAAATTCAGCATACTCATGAATTTTCATGATTTTTGGACTTATACATTAATCTATAAAAATCATGGAAGATACATTTCTTAATTAATTGAGCTATTTTTGTACCACAGCAAAAGTACTGAAAATGACTATTTCATATATTTTTTTCATAGAGCACATCATGAACAAGCTACACATCAATTTTCATAATTTTATCATGTACCAATAATTTAGTTATGAAATTCACAAGTTTCAGCACTATTTTAACATTTCTGGAAAAAGAGAAAATCATTTTTCTTTCACTGCTGTCGCTGACAGGGCGACCCCGCTGGTCAGCCTGAGCTGACCACGGCGACTCCGGCCGATGACCGACGATATCTCGCCGGTGGCGAGATCTCCGGCGGCGTGGCCGACCTACAGCTTCATCTTGGCCCCACGCGTCTCCTCTACCAACTGGTTGGAGCTCTACGGCTTCACAGCAAAGACAGCGGCGACCATGGCGGCTCGGCGAGATTCTGGCGACGTGGAACCGGCCGATGATGCAGTTAGCAGCGACGGGAAGGCTACCAACAGCTTCCCCGTGCTCAGGTGAACGTGTGTAGCTAGCTTATTGAACGAGTTACGGCCAGCAGCGAGCTCGCCTGCGGCCACGGCGGAGAGACGTGGTAGAGCTCACTGGCACGACGGCGACCCAGCCACGAGGGTGCGGTAGAGATTAAACGAAGGGCGTATTCAACTTCAGGAGCTCACCGCGGGCCTGTACAAGTAGCTGATTGAAGCGGAGACTGCTCGGGCAGAGCTGTCGACGTACATGGCGGATGCGGCGACGGTGCACCGGCGGCGATGCCGTGCTCCGATGAAACCTGTGGACAAAACAATCAACCGTCAAGCCAGTGAGCTTCACGGCATCAAGGCGAGCACGAAACAAGAAATAGGAGGAAGATAAAATAGTCGGTGAGGGCCGGCCATAGTGAAGCGCCTTGCGGCGGCGCTCTGGCCGTCCGCAAAGAAGACGGCGGCGAGCGGTTGACTCCGGCGACCAGAGGCGAGGCAAACAGGCTCAAACATTGCGCAAGAACCGGGCAGAGCTACTTGCAAGGTGGAGCGGGTGAAAATGAAGCAAGGACGGCGAATTTCGCCGGTGTGGGCGCGCGGCGGCGGAGCAGAGTTGAAAGAGAGAAAGAGAGAGACGGCAGTGACACAGCGTTTAAGAGAGACGAGGTGATGTTTTCAGGCGTTTCCAGCGGCTACATTAGTATACCCACGTGGACGAACACGTATCCAGGCGCGAGAAGGTGCGAGAACGGCCACGGCAACGCCTGCGACAGTGAGGGAGAGGAGAAGAAGAAACAGAGCACGTCTGTCTACTGTAGCAGCAATACCACCTCATTCTTACATTTTCTGTTTTCTTTAAATTACTCCCAAATTTGCATAGCAACTTTAAAATCTCCAAAAACGAAAGTTGCTCAACTTCTTGATATCTCCAACTTTGCTTTTTAAACCATTTCCAAATTCTGCCTCCATTTTGAAATTTGAGTTTGGGGATAAAAAGGGGTCAAATTTGAAATTTGCTTCTTTTCAAAATTGCTCCACATTTTACACTAAAACTTTGAAAACTCAAAACACCAAAGTTGTAGCCCTTGAAAAGTTCTACAAACTTGGTTTTAAACTTTTTCCCAAATTTTTATTAGATTTTGAATTATTTTAAAAGGGGTAAAATCAGGGTTTTGAAATTGAGGGTTTTGAATTCAATTGATTATTCTTTTTAACTAAACATGATTAATTATTTAACACTAATAAAACATTATTTCATGTGATAAGAAACATGGCATTATTAATGTATTAAGCATACTAATAAAAATAACATATCACATCACTATTGAAACATGTAAAACACGTATATAAAACATGAAACGTTCTATTGCAACATATGAAACACTACCAAGCAACACATGAAACCTCACTATGCAATAGAGACCTGATATATGAAACATTGCTTATGCAACATGAAATGCATCTTATACCTTGATGTATGCATGATCAGTACTTAATCAAGTTTTAACTGCTTTTTAACATTTGGGATGTTACAGTAACACTCCGGTGTTACGCAAGCATTTGCATTGCAATCATAAGCATGACATTTCATATCATTCATAATCATATGTGCTTAGGGTGTACCTTTAATAAAATAACAATGTGGAAACTAGTATTGCATAACATGTTGTGATAATGTGCTAATGACATTCATCAAATTTGTGCAACTATAAATTTCATGTCACTTAGAATTATAAGGAAAAAATTTTGGAGCCACTAAACCACTCAAGTTTTGTCAAAGATTTGTCTTAAAAATGATATTTGAAAATATTCAAAAATCCTCCCTAAATTAGCTTTTATTCTAAAAATCAAAATCTATAAGAGTTTTGAGATTGGCCCCTCAATAAAAGTTGTAGGAAATCAAATTCTAAACAACTTTCATTTTTAGGCCATTTTCAGAAAAGGTCGTTTGCTTGCCCAAAATTAAATTTGAAAACTGCAAATAGAATTTTATTTGAATTTTCTCTGGAAAAATAAAAAGGAAAAACAATTTCAGCGCTAGCAGGCCGCCGCTTCCCTTCTCGGCCCGCCCGCGAAGCGGCCCGGCCCAGCTGACCGCGCGCTCGCCCGCCCGCCCGCGCGTCGTGCCCGCTCGCCTACGCTCGCCGCGACACGCACGCGCCCGCGCAGGCACCGCGCGGCCCGTGGCCGGCATGCGCCGCTCGCCGTCGACAGCTGGCCGTCGGTGGCCCCCGCCAGCGCGCGCCTCGCTCTTCTAAGTCGCCTGCGCTCCGCGTCCACCCTCCCTCTCCGAATTTCTTCGCCTCGGCCTTCCTCCGCTCCGTGCCGCGCGAGCACCGCACAGCGCTAAAAGTCCTATGTTTGGTATTGGTAATTAGTGACAATGCCTAAGTACTAATCCCATGCCTAAGTTGTATATAGCATATGAGGATTAGTACACTCTAAGGTTGGTGGCAAGATGGACATGGTGATCATGATGGCCACACTTGGATTTGGACGCAACCCTACGTGATCAAGGCAAAGGTATATGCTTAAGGGTTGTGTTTTAGTAACCAAGACACCTAGTGGGTTTGGTTACATTATAGGATAGATAGCCGTACTATAAAGAGGGGAATGACGTGGCTATTGAACTCCTAAGTGCCTCTAGATGTGCATTTCATGATCATATGCATTTGGATAGAACTAATATCGCCTCGAAAAATGATTGTGAAAATGCTAACACACTCACACATGACGAGATCACTTGGTGGTGTTAGCACGTTTGCGACGGCGGTGGAGTTTTAGTGGTAGAGAGGGTTTGGGTTCCTCTCTCCCTCCCGCCGAGCTTGCGAGGCGGGATTCAGGCGTTTTCGAGAAGTTGAAACGACTATTTTCCACTACGCCGGAAATCCGGAAAAGAAACGGAGGCGAACGGAGGTCACAGAGGTGACCGGACGCTGAACCGGACGCGGTCCTTGCATGACCGGACGCGTCCGGTCAGTGTTCAGTGTCTGCGTATTTTTTAGTTCGATGATCGGACGCGAGGCGCGTCCGGTCACTGATGATCGGACGCGTCCGGTCGTTCAGGGAGCTTACTGGACTCTAACCGGACGCTGTCACTGTCGCGTCCGGTCATTTTCTTCAGCGCGTCCGGTCACTGCTTCGTTGAGCGCTGCTCAGGCGACCAGCGCGTCCGGTCCTTCGTGGGACCAGCGCGTCCGGTCGTTCCTGACGCGTCCGGTCAGTTGGACCAGCGCGTCCGGTCGTTGCTTCGCAGTTAGCCGTTGGGCGACCAACGCGTCCGGTCAGTTGGACCAGCGCGTCCGGTCAGTACTTCATGAGTTAGCCGTTGGGCGACCGGCACGTCCGGTCAGTTGGACCAGCGCGTCCGGTCAGCCCGATTTCGGCTGTTTAAGTTTCTAACGGCTATATTCGAAGGGGTACGTCTATAAATACTCGTTGGCCGGCTCAAGGCTCCACCTCTCGAACATTTGACATACTTGTGAGCACTTTGAGCTAAGCAACTCCCCTCCCACTCATCTCTCTTGCTTCTTTGCATATTCGAAGTGAGATTGAGTGATCCAAGTGCATTTGCATTGTGAGATTGCATCTAGTTGGCACTTGGTGGTTGATTTGCTGCGGGATTCTTGTTTCTCTTGGTGGTTGCCGCCACCTAGACGGCTTGGAGCAGCTTAGAGGCGTTGGCAAGAGTTGGTGATTGTTCTTGGCCACCTCCGGTGATTGTGAGGGGTTTGTGCCTACCTCGGCGAAGCGCCAAAAGCAACATTAGTATATTGCTCGTGTCATTACAACCTTTTGTCATTTGGTAGGTTCTTGTGGTGCCTTTTGAGAGGCTCGGTGTGTGACCGATTAGCCACCGAACCACGTGGTGAAGAGGGACACAACGGGGACTAGCGTGCCGGCAAGCACGTGAACCTCGGGATAAATCTTTGTGTCATCACTTTCATATTGTGATTGATTGATCCCGGTGTTTGGTTATCTTGGTATTCATTGTTGATCATATTGGTTGGCTCAATACTTCGCCCCTCGGTGATACCCTCCTATCTCTCTTGTATTAATTTCTTAGTTATCTTTGCTAGCTAGTTAGCTTAGCTAGAGTAGTTCTTTTGTGTAGCTTGCTAGTTGTAGTTGTAGTTGTACTTACCTTCTCGGTTTGACTTGTGCGGTTGAGTGCAAATACTAGAATTGTGAATTGGATAGGTGGCTTGCAAACACCCATAGGCTAAGCAAAACTCGCATCTCGCTATTTGTTATATTGATAAACTTGTTTAGCTTGTCGTTGTAGAAAATTTTAATAGGCTATTCACCCCCCCCCTCTAGCCATCAAGACCTTTCAAGCGCAAGCACCGCCACCGCCGCACCCGCCGACCAAATTGGCCGACGGTGAGCCGCCATAGCTCGTCTTCTCGCGCACCCAACTTCGCCTCCTTCTCCGGCACCCCGTGCGCACCTCGTTGTAGCCACCCGAGCCAAGCAGGTGCGGATTCCGTGCATCCGCCGCCGGCGGCCATGGCGCCACCGCGCGCGCGGCCTCCCGCGGAAGTGATTCCCCGCTACCCCTCTTGCTTCTCTATCACCAAAAACGGGTCCGCCTCCTCCCCGCACACCTGTTGCTCGTTTTTCCGCACCCGGGCGTGGTCGGCAATGGCCACCGGCCGGTCGACGCGCGGCCGCGACATTGCGGTCACCGACGCCTCCGGCTTCTCCCCCCCGGCCTCCTCGCTCTTACCCCCGCGCACGTGAACCAGCCCGAGAACGGCCACGGGCCGGTTTACTTCCATGGGCCGGCCCAGTTTCAATAATAAAAATCGTTTTCTGTTTTCTTTTATTATTCATGATGAAAAATATTGTGGAAAATGTTTTGTATTCATTTGAGCTCCAAAAATTGTGAAATAAATTTCTATGGACTCATTGGAACCAGATCTACAATATAAAAATATTGCATGTCATTTTTGGGATACTTTTCTGTAGAGCTTTAATTAATTCTTGATATTGCTGATATCTTGTAAAATGGTTAGTAAATCCTATATTTATCAGAAAAATATGATTTCAAGTTTGTTAATCTTCTTATATCATATACTTCCTATGAAAAAAAATGTTTCATGCATGTGCTGTGGAAAACTTTGGAGAAGTAGTTCAAGTACCTTTAATGGCTGATTTTTGTTATTTTTGCTAGAGAGCAAACTTTGTATAAAACATGCATGTGATAATTTTTGTACAGTCATTATATTCCATGAAGAACCTAGGAAAAATATTAATTCTGTTGTTTGACACTTTTCATAGTATAAAGTAATTTCATACTCATTTTTATGCTATAGCTTGTCATTTTTGTACAGGATAGTTTACTTATCCAAATGTCATGAAATTTTTATGGTAGTCTGTTTAGGGTAGTATTATGCTACTGTAATTTTCTCAGATTTTTAGGAGCATCAAAAATATATGTTGCTATTCAAACCTATTATTATTTAGGGTTTAAGCAAGTGTTGCTTTAAGTGTTGCTTTAAGTGTGATTAAGAAATTAGTAAAGCTTTGGTGTATCTTTGAAGCATTTCATAAGATATGTTAACTTAGCATAATAGTAGTAGAAGAGAATGCAGTAGAGGGCATGTGCTTGTAGTGTATAGTTTCTTGGATGATGTTGACTACCTTGCATTTCAACATATTCATTGCATTCATCTCCTTCGATGCACGCTTGCATAATCACTTACGCGCATTGCATCATACAGGATCGCAAACCGAGAACCCAGTCGTCTTACCCGAGGAGCCAGAGGAGCAGCTCGAGGTGCAGCAGCAGGAGGTGACAGAAGCTGAAGAGGAGGTCGGTGAAGAGCTCCCAGAGTGCCCCGACCACCGTCCGAGCTCTTTTGAGAGAGGCAAGCCCCGGAGCATTTCTCTTCCGGTTTGTAAATAATTTATTATTAACTTTACTTAATTTGATGCATTACGCTTAGGAGTTGTTTGCAAACGTTGCTGCATTATACCTTGCTTACCTTTGTTATACTATATCCTTGTTACCCTGGTATCCGCAGTCGAGTCAATGCTTAGCTGGCTTAGACCGGTAGAAGTCGGGTGATTTCCTATCACCTGCGAGCTATAGGTGGTTACCTGGATCTGCTTGGATGACTATGAAGTCATGGTATAACTAAGTGTGAAATGAATTTGAGACCGGGCGGAAACTTGCAGGGTTTCGGACTGTAGTGTTTTCTGTCTGTGTCGATTAAGGACCGTCCGTTGTTGTCCCTCGGGTCATGTTGAACGCATGCCTCACATTTAGCTGGCCGGATAAAGTACCTTCCGACCGCGAAACTGGGAGATTATTCGGGCCGAGTGGATTGCCCGCAACGCACTGTACCGGAGCAGTAGTGGCAGGATACGGGGGCGCGATGATAAGGCCAAAGAGCAGTCAGGCGACCCCCTGGTACAACTGGTTCCTGGCAAGCTCACGACTTTACCTGAATGGTTGACTCGGTGACCAACACCTCACTTTAGCGGGTGAGTGAGGTTTGTGTGAGGAATAACTTACCAGCTGGTTAATAATCGATTCGAATCGCCATCGTTCACTGGATAGTGAACACTTGACTTGAGCTACTTCATCGTAGTAATCTTGATGAATCACTTAGATAGTTATGTGGAAGATGACATGATAACTATTGTTAATGATCAATGGTAATCCTTACTTGCTTAATTACATGTTACTCTAGCACCAGTGCAAACATAGTTGACAGGGTAATAAAGAGTTAATTACTGCATGCTTTTGGGAAAGAAATTGTTAAGTTAAAAACGCTTTTCTTGCAAATGAGTCAGCTATCCCACCAGAAAGCCTATCATGATTCCTTGGTGTCTTTTATTTCTAGTTTATGACGGGTAAGTCTAGCTGAGTACCTTCTCGTACTTAGGGCTTTGTTCCCACTTGTTGCAGATGGGTAGATGTATTACGGCTACTGTATCAACTGCCTCTATCCTGCAATGGGCGAAGCTTAGGACCATGGGCAATGGTCATTCGCTACTTCTAGTCTAATGCTTTTGTTGGAGATGATCACAAGCTGGCACTTTATTTCAAAATGTTGTGTGTGTGCGTGATTTGAACTACCGCTTCCGCTACTTTTATTCGAACCTGGTTTGTAATAACTATGTTTAAACTCCGATGTATTTTATGCCGCGAACATTTATGTAACTTATGATGGTGACCGCTAAACTTAGTACGATCTTGGCTGTTATGTGAAATGGTTTAAAATCCGTCGAGATTTCACGGACTACCGGGTTATACGGGCTTAAGTTTGTTAAATTGTCCTTCCGTCGGATGATTTCTTACTTAATCTCGTATAATTGGGCGGTTCTGTTACACCGGTGGCACATAAAAAGGCACGCCTGGTTGCTCTCCCACAGTAGCACACTCAGCTCATCACTCGCTTGCCTGCTCTCGCTTCACTTGCCTCGCGTATACCGTATACGGTCGTACGCACGAGCCAGGCTCGACCGTCGTCGCACGATGAGGTGAGCAGCCCATTAGCATCCCCTTGCTCTTCCCACTCTTTCTATGGTCTTCTCTTTACTTTCCTCCTTGCTCTTGCCTGTGCCGAGTCGCTCCCGAGCTCCACGAGCTCAACCATGGCGTCGGCCATGCAAGAAGCAAGAAGAAGACCCTTGCTAGCTTTTCTCTCTCCCTTCCCATGCATGTGTGTATGACGCATAGGTCCTAAGCTACAACTCCATCCAAATAGCACACGCATAGTATACACCATGCACTACCAGCCAAGCTAAATGCCCACGTGATCACTCATTTCTTAATCGTGTATTATTCTTTTTCGCGTGATTAAAATTCGGCCATCTTGCAGAGCCACATGCCAACTCCGATTCTAAATATTATTCTTTCTAAATTCATCTTAAATCAAGATCTATCTCTCATATAAATTTCATGATCTTTAGAGCTCATTTGAATTTATGTGATTATTTATCTGTGCTTGTTTGTCTGTCTGTCACGCTCGTTGGGTACTTCTAGCTGACGGAGTGAACGAACCGAAGAACGAGGACGTCGGAGGCGAGTACCGCGAGTTCGACACCGAGGAGTCGGACTGCCAGCAGGAGTTTGCCGAGGACGCCGATGGAGGCAAGTCCGGCCTATTCCCCTTTAATGCATGTTGATCCTATTTTTAAACACAACCCGTAGAATCCGTTTTAAATATTGCATGTACGTTATACGTACGAAGTATTTTCGCTGCCTAGCTAAAACCCGTTTGAATAGCCATCCTTGAATTGATATTACCTGATAATTGCCTTATTCAAACTTAGGAATAAATAATATGCTATGATAAAATATTATTATTTAGTATGCTTAGGACTTGATATTCATCATGGATACTTATCATATGTTTTTTTCTCAAATGCAATGATTTTAAATGCAAAATTATATGAGTCGTGAAAATAAATTGTAGGTATTATGAAAGGGTTAATGAACAAGTTATAGATGGTGATTACCCTAGAGATGGGACGGATCGGTGTTCCTTTTGTGGGATGCCGTGGTGTTGGGGCTTGTACCTTTTGTGGTTAAGTATAAAGATATCCGCCTTGTCTCGATTAAGGACTGAGTTGATGATTCATCTTGCCTAACTCATTTTCGTACAACCACTCGCCTTGCATGGGAAAGGCTTAGCTTAAATCCCTCTAGTTGGTATGGCAATCACCTGGAGGCAGGTGTGCAACGGGACACTAAGAGATGTATGTGGAAATTGAGAAAATATATGAAATGTAAAGAGCTCCGTAAATTATTGTATTATGAGATGTGGCCTTAGTGTTCCCGTGGTGAGCGCCATTACTTAGCTATGGAGGGTAATGACTTTTGATGGATCTGTGCTTGCACGACGGTGTTAAGTTATAGTATCCTACTTGTGGGGAAAGTGTACAACCTCTGTATAGTGTAAAATTTATCCGGATAGACGTGTCCACGGTATCGGACGAGTTATGATTTGGTTTCAACAACTAGATGTGTTGGGATGAGTGAAAACATGAGAGTGAGTGTGATTTTGGAAATGAATGGTTGTCTGCCATATGTTGCGGGAACAGAGGGTTCAGCAACACCTAAAATTGTGAGCAACTCCTTTTTTAGAAATACTATTATATATGAAAAATATGTCTTTTGTAAAGGTATTTATAAAATGAAACCCTGGATGTGTAAAAAAGATAACTTTATGCAAATAAATCAAGCTTTATCCTTGATTTATCCATATGCATATACTGATATCCCATTCCGTAGGGTAAGGTTGGATTTGCTGAGTACTTTGTACTCACCCTTGCTTTATTGAATAGAGGAAGGTCCGGACTTTAACCCTGGCGTGGCGTACGATTAAGGTCGTGTCTGCACCCAACTAAGCCTGTGGCATTGGGATCCGTCAGATGATATGTATTAGCGAGACATCTTTTCTGGGTCTGTTGGACCTGTATTATGTTATGGTTACTTTTAATCGTGGCATGTCTTTATTGTCCACGCTTGTCGAGACTACTGCAATGAGACCTATCTGATGTAATAAATGTGTTACTAGCCTCCTGGGACTAGTATTGTATCACATTTGAGTTCCTGGTTAGCCAGGGGCGCTTCAGTTTCTTATAGATGAAACTCTCTTGACTCAATTTATTCTAATTCTAGACGAGTCATAAAATTAAATGTGTATGAAACGAAATAATGAAACTATGCATTGAGAGTGATTAAGTTCACGTTTCATTTCATTCTACATTCTTGAAAACAACGTTAAGAAACTCTCCACTAAAAAAGGCCCCGTGTGTTGCACTCGTCTGAGCAGAACTATGACTGCCACACTTTGCGAGCGGTGTGTTGACCTGCCCCTCTGCAACACCGGCTCACTAGTCACTCACACTGCCTTGGAGAAGCTCACCGCCCTTTGTGCGTGCCTTGACAACATGCAACTTGGCGATGACAATGACTCCAGATGCCTCTTATATGGCCCTATAAACTCTCATTTAGAGCCCCTTTCTGCCGCGAACACTACCCTTACCATGGGTCCCTTCGCGGCTCCGCGAAGAGTCCCTCCCCTATATATGGTTAGGGAAGATGGGAGGAAAAAAAGAAAACACATACCATTGACTAAAGAGTCACTTATCATAAAAAAGTAGATGCCCAAAATTGAGGACTATTGTTGAAGTAGCATATATTTGAGATCTAGAAAAGTAAAAGAGTCCATTAAGTTCTAAATAGAGCTTTAGATCTAGAGACTATTGCTAGAGATGCTCAGTCCCAATGAGAGTTTCATTCCCATTTACTAAGGTGACACGTCAAAAAAAAAGATGATGCGGCATAGAAATTACGAGGAGAGATAGGCTGAGTTTCATCTGGATGAAACCCGACGTATTGGTGCATTTAAAAATGAACGATACTCTGCTAGGACTGGGAGTGTTTTGTTTTATTCTCACGTATTGCAAACTGAGTGAAGCTCCACTGGAAGCACTTCATTTCATAACATCACGCATCATTTTAATATTTGACCTATGAAACTGTGTATGAACATGTGCAATATAGATTTGTTTTATTTCCTTATCTACCTCACTTTTGAAAATAATGTTATAAAACCTAACACTAGAAATGGCCTGAGGTAGCGTTTGATTGGAGACAAGGTGAAGTGGCACGATTATATCTGTGTTTTAATGAATGAGATAGTTTCGTTTCTTGTTTAGTTGAAGGAAAAGCGACTATTCCTATTCTGTGTGTTTGGTCCGAAAAATAGAATAGAATTAATTTTTTATTAGAAATATAATTTTGGTGAGGTGGAATAGCGCCACGTCCTAGGAGGGCACGGAACTGAATTTACTGCATGATTTTGTCCCAGAAACCAAGTGTCAGTGCTGACTGTGACTGCTGGGTCGCGGGTGGAGGCCGTCTCAGCAATGGTGCACGCGTGGCGGCTACGGGGGAGACACTTGTAACTGTGTAACCGCACTCGCAGGACCAACGTCGCCGGGCGCGAGACAGGTGCAGCCGCCGACGGCTGACGCGCGTGCCACGAGAAAAGGATAAGGATTCGATCCTTTCCCCCGGGGGAATGCGGCTGGCCAGGGCGGCCGCAGCACCCGGCAAGGCGGCAAACAAGGATTAACATGTAGCACTAGCACCGGACCGCGCGCGAGCGCGAGCAACGGAGCAAGTAGCCTGGCTTTTCTCGTGACAGGACAGTCGTCGTTGCTCGTTGGTGACCACCGTGAATGAATCCCGTGCTGCTATTACTGCTCCAAAAGCTCGTGGTGCCGAAAGCTCACAGCCTGTACGGAGTATTAAATATAGATAAAAAAATAAGTAATTGTACAGTTTTGTTGTAAATTATGAGATGAATCTTTTAAGCTAAATTAGTCAATGATGGGACACTAATTGTCAAATACAAACGAAAATGCTACGGTAACCAAATTCCAAAAGTTTTTGCATCTAAGGTCCTGTTTGGTTTCCACATGTTAAAATTTAACTCTCATCACATCAATGTTGCGGCAAATGCATGGAGTACTAATTGTAGACTAATTGCATGCATGTCGGCACAGATTAGGAGTAATTTACGAGACGAATCTATTAAGCCTAATTAATCCAAAATTGAATTTTTTTGTCAAATAACACGAAATGCTACAGTGTTTGTTAAACTTTAACACCTCTAACCAAACAGGCCCTAAACACCCCTAAGGGTGTGTTCACTTTCCATGCAAACCCAAAATATTTTCTCTTCCATCCATCACATTAAATCTTTGGACGCATGCATGGAGCATTAAATATAGGTAAAAAAGATAACTAATTGCATAGTTTCTCTGTAAACGTCGAGATGAATCTTTTGAGCCTAGTTAGTCCATAGTTGGATAATTTTTGCCAAATAACAATGAAAGGTGCTACAGTAACTTTTCACCCACTTTTCACCTACTGAACCCACCCTAAACAGAGGATAAAAAAAAGCTGGCATGAGCGCATGGCATGGCCCCGCGGGAGACCACAGGAAATAGATACGCTAGTACTGTAATCCGTTCCTGATAATCCATCCATCCCGCATCCCGCGTCCATATGTATCTCGCCGACTATCGTGCCAAGCTCCACCGCTGTGGCGTACTCACCTGAATAATGCTTGCCTGCTACTCCTACTCTGCTAGTAGTCGGCACGCTCCTATTTGACTAGCTTCTTGAGCTATCACTTTTGACCTTTTGTCATCATCTTCGTGTGAGACTGAAGCAAGCTATATATGTAAACTGAGGTTCAGGACTTAGGGATAATTAAGCAACAATTCGGCTACGAAAACCGACTTTACGAGGTGCCGAGAGACTTTACTGTATGCACGAGTACTGTCTCTTTCTCTTATATATAGTGTTTGCAGTGATCTAGCTCATATATAGCTTGATTTCGGATTTCTACCAACGTGGTCACGTGGAGGTTAGGTAAGAAAAATCAGGAAAAAAAATAGCACGCTAGGGATCCGATGGCATTGATGAGACCCATCCTGTTCCTCTCTAGTCCTTTGTCTAAAAACGACTAAAACTTCCATCTCCTCCATGCTTTCTTTTGTTTCGCAGCTTGCAATCTTGTATTTACGGCTATTTTGGAGACTCGTCCTTAGGGCACCCCTAGTGTATTACCGTATTGAACTGGAGGCTGGGAGTTTGCCAACATTGCTATCATATACTCCCTCCGTCCCATAATATCTGTCGCTTTTGGTTTCCGTGCCACAAATTTGACTCGATTTGTAGAAAAATACATGCAACATTTGTATCTCCAAATAAATTTATTAAAAAACTAGATTCAAAGATCTTTCCAATAATACCAATTATGTATCATAAATATTAATATTTTTAATATATATTTTGTCAAAGTTGTTTCACAGGAAGCGAAAACGATAGATATTTGAGGATGGAGGGAGTATATATATATATATATATATATATATATATATATATATATATATATATATATATATATATATATATATATATATATATATATATATATATATGACCATAACGTTAAATCGTTCCTTGCGTCACATAACCTCTGCTGCGCTCCCGATGCGTGCATTGCTGACTGCCCTCTTGGGCTCTTGCAACGTGCCTCCTCTCTTTTCGCGGCACAAATTACTCTCGTTTCCCCTAGTGTGTGATTTCATCAGCATCCATCAATTTTAAAGTTTTTTCTTGGACGACAACCGGTGAGTTCATTTGTGCTTCAAAACATGGACATGCCCCGTCTGTTTACTTACGCCTTGTCTAGATCGTGGAAAGTTAAAATTTTTTTCTAACTGTAGCACTTTCATTTGTATTTGATAAATATTGTTCAATCATGGGCTAACTAGGCTTAAAAGATTCGTCTCGTGATTTATAACTAATCTGTGCAATTAGTTATTTATTTTATTAACATTTAATGTTCCATGCATATGTCTAAAAATTGATGTAATAGAGAGAATGAAAAAACTTGAAATTTGGAAGGGGAAGAGAACCAGGCCTTAATAGGCCTTGGCCTACTTCCAACATAACTTACACTACCCGCAGTGGGTACTCTAAAACGATACTCTAAAGCTTTAGAGTATGAATATAGAGTAAAAACTGCTGCACTGAGTACTCTAAAACGATACTCTATCCTTTCTCTTACTCTATATTTAGAATAGTACTGTGCTTACTCTATACTCTATAGTGGCGGACCCCACTAGCTAAACAAAGAAAAAATGCTATAACTCACAAACCAAAAATCCAAATTAAATTTTGATTTCACCATTAAATTCGTCTCAATAAATCCTTCAAAACTAGATCACACATGGATATATTTAGATAAAGTGACAAGTAGGTCCCACAGTGAATAGAGTGGATAGAGGATGATATAGAGGATGGATGAGTGCGGGAGAATTGAGTATAGAGGAGAGAATCTGGCTGACTAGGACGTATAGAGGATGAATATAGAGGTCCATGAGTGCGGGTAGTCTTAGCAGGAGTAAGGGATAAAAGTACTATGAAAGGATGCCACGTGAACATGGGCTTTGTTCACTTTGGCTGTGTTTAGTTCATGAAATTTGGAGTGCCAAATTTACTGTAGTTACACTGTAGCATTCATTTATATTTGGTAATAATTGTCCAACCGTTGACTAATTAGACTCAAAACGTTCGTCTCGTAAAGTACAACCAAACTGAGCAATTAGTTTTTGATTTCATTTACATTTAGTACTCTATGTATCGCAAGTTTGATGTGACGGAGAATCTTCTTTTTGCATAGTGCATTTTTGGAGTAACTAAACACAGCCTTTGCAAAATTTTTCAACCCGATAAATAGTACAATTTTCGTCTTATTTGGCAAATATTGTCCAATCATGGACCAACTAGGCTTAAAAGATTAATCTCGTGATTTCCAACTAAATTGTGTAATTAGTTTTATTTTTATCTATATTTAATCCTTCATGCAAACGGCTAAAAATTGATGTGATAGAGAGAGTGAAAAAATTTTAACTTTTAGGTGCATCTAGACAAGGCCGTGATACAACTACCAACACACTGCGTACTACTGCAAGTCTGCTACTGCTGAGTGGTGGGCAATCAGAGAGGTCGAGAGCACATGGCTGGTTAGGTTGGTCAGGGACACTCACCGGCCGGAGCCAGTACACTCCCCTCTTCCTTCTTGGATCTCGTAAACTCGTCTCGAGTACAGTACGTACGTACTACACTGCTGTCTGGTGTCTGCTGCAGTCTGCAGGCAGCATTTGGAGGAGTCTCCGAGACTGGGGCTAGCGCGAGAGCGTCGGGCACCCGGGCCTTGTGTAGATCCCAAATTTCCCCTAAAATTCCACTATGCAAAAAGAAGATTCCCCATCACATCAAAATACCGGCACATGCATGGAGTACTAAATATAGATAAAATTAAAAACTAATTGCACAGTTTAGTTGTACTTTGCGAGACGAATCTTTTGAGCCTAATTAGTCAATGTTTAGACAAAAATTCACAAATACGAACAAAATGCTACAGTGCAGACTCTGGCACTGTGCAGATTTTAGCCGTGCCAAATCAGACCAACTAAACACGGCCCCACTCCCGGCCCCGGGTAAAGTAGACCTTTTCACCGGAAAAGACGAGACGAAGGAGACTACGGGACTCAAGGGAGGGAGCTCATCAAACGCTGTGGTTAGGGATGAAAACAAAAATGATAATCTCCGATTTTCCGAAATCGTTTTCGAGTTTTTTTCCGATTTTTATGCCTAAACGAAAATGGTAGCGGTAACCGAAAAAACAAAAATAATAACGGTAAAAATAATCGGAAACGAAAGCGAAAATGATTTTGCCCTCTTCCGATCGTTTTCGAAGATTCCCGTATTTAACCGGTAATTTACCATCAGTAATTACCGATTCAAAGGCCTTTAACTAACGAATCTTTTTTTTGGGAAATGATCACATCTGTCCACGCAAGCTGCAAGCACACAAGACATTTTTTTTGGAAAGGATTACATCTGCATACAAGGCAAATAATTTTTGGAAATGAACTAGTACGTGAGATAGGTTGAGTTATATGGATCTTCTCACGTTCTACAGTTTGGCGTGTTTATCGTTTTTTTAGATACCGTTCTCATGGATTCCGATCGTTATCGATGTATTTTCCGATCGACTACTATCGTTTTTGAAATTACCGGAATATCGGCGCCGTATTCGTTTCCGACAATATCGTATCGATTTCGTTTTCGAGAAAAAGATATGAAAACGAAAGTGATTTGGCCTCCTATCGATCGTTTCCGATCGTTTTCATCCCTAGCTGTGGTTGTTTTGACCTTTTTTTTGTGATACGACCTTTTCGGTGTCGCCTTTGGGTGCAAAAGCGGTCGTCACCAAGGTCTTTTCCAGTACTGTCCACACCAGTTACCAAAGTCTTCGTTCAGCAGCGTGGTGGTAAGATACTGATTGATTCGAATGCTCATGATCTGTGGCTCCATGCCACCACAGGGCAATGAGATGAAACACTGTTGTTACTGCATCTTGTAAGATGGTCCTGTGAAAGAAAGCACGTGCATGCCTCCCGTGTTGGGCGAGTTTATTCATTCAAACATCGATGTATACAATGAACTCAATCGGATATTTATTTCATGTCGTGAACAGTAGATGTTAGGGGGTATTTATAGATGTCCTAGACTCCATAATTCCTATACACATGACAATCACCCTGTTCGCTTGAACTTATCGGCACGGCTTATCAGCCATTGTACAGTGTTTTTCTCTCACAACAAATCAGCGAACAGTATTTTTCAGCACCAGCATAAGTTCAAGCAACAGGGCCAATAATACCCCCCCACCCAATCTCAAATGAATACAACCCTTTTGTTTACCAGGGGCAAATTGGTCATTACATCTTCGACTATGCATTCTTCATGTTCTCAAGCAGTGACGGACCTACAGGGTATGCCGGGTGGTCCCCGGCATACCCTGCCCAGCAGCAGGCGTAGTATACGTATACTCTTGGAGTATGTAAAAAAAAATGCTAGCTGATCGGACGCCGCTTTAGGCTCCAGCTGACCGGCTCCACGCCCGCTCGGTAATGGCAACACGCATGCACGCGGCGACGTCTCTCGGTCTCCCCTCGGCTCGAGAAGCGAGTTTGTCCATCAAGATAGCAGTCCCACAATCCACAGTGGCAGAGGCGCACAGCCGATCCAGGCAATTCTATTCTGCAGCATGCAGGCAGCAGCAGCACGGGCACAGAGGCTCCACCGCGCCGCTCTCCGGCTCTGCGCGATCGGTGATCAGCAGCGGCGTCCGGCCGTCCGGGAGTAGCAGCAGCCAGCCTGAACCTTGCTGCCCCTGGGACCTGGCCCATGCCGGCCTGCCGCACTGCACGCTGCACGCGACTGCAGACTGCTACCCGAGCGGGAGCTGACGTCCGATGCCGCCGCCACCGAGAGGTCGGGCCGTCGGGCAGCTTGACTACTTCCCTTGCCGGCCTGCCGCCTGCCCATCGCTGAATCATTTCTTTCTTTCTTTCTTTTTTCTTGCGTGCATAATTACTTGCACATTATTTGTGTATTGGGAGATTAATCAGATCAGTGGATCAATTATCACTGGATTACGGATTCGAACGCAGTTCATCCAACCATATGCTTTAAAGATGATATAATCGAAACATTCATGTTTTTCAAAAAGCGACAGATAAATAAGTTAGACAAGTGGTATTGTAAGTCTCTTTTATGGCTATATTCTAAACTATTTATATTTCATTTAAAATATTTATATTGTACTAATTTGTTGTCGTTTCTGCCTTAACCTTTGAATTTAAGGTTTATCATGTTATTTAATGCATGCGATTTTATTGAATTGGAATATAGTTTTACCAAATTGATAATGGTTTTACTAAATTGCATATAGAAATTTTTGTGTGGCATACCCTGAGATAAAATCCTAGGTCTGTCAAGTGATCTTGAAGGTCGTTGTTGATAGGCAGTCTTCGTGTTTTGAACGTGATGACTTTGCCTGACGGCGAAGTATGCCTGTTGTCTTCGCCCCTTTTACCTTCTATGGTGTGAACCAAATGACTTTGTTCAGTATTCATCATCTCTACATCGAGGCGAAGTGATGGAAGTATCTTCGCCTTTCTTTCTGCATACAAGTACTGAGAGAAAGTTGTTGGTCAACTCCGAAGTTTCGTAGGCTGCGTTTGTTTGAGGTCAAATCGCCAACAACGCGTTAGTAAACAAGGTAAGTCATAAAAAATCCCATAGGAATTAAAACATTCAATCTTTAATTTATTAGACTCTAATCATTATCTCTAATAATAACCATTAAATCTACATTATTTTTTAAAACAATAATCATCTCTATCATTATGAAAGTTAATTTCAAATAACTCCTAAAATTACATATAATTACCTATCTCTATCATTAATTCATTATGAAAGATAATTTAAAATACTCATGTAAATCTAAATCTAAATCTATATCTAATCTATATCTATATCTCATCTAATATTAAAAAGCCAAAATTTCTCTCCGCCTATTTTTTTCGCCCACCTCCTCCTAACCAACTGGACAGTGAAAAGTTAGGACAACTCGCTACTATATGGGTGGACTGAGAGAAGGTTGTAAGGAACCTCCGATTGCCGGCTGTAAAGAACCTCTCGCAAAAAATTTTTTTTCTTGTGTCTAAGCGGGCTGTAAGCTTACAGCCCGATTCTCCTCTCTCTCCTCCACATCATCGTATAGCTAGCTTATAGCCTGTTATTATACTTGCTCTGACGCGCCATGGCATCACCGGAGCATATATCCTGGACAAAGGGGACGTAGACTAAGAGTGCAGATTAAGTGAAATTTTATTTTAGAAAATCGTACGGTGAGGCGATATGAGAGTATACAAAAACACTGAGGATGCTGTATGTTTACTCGTGTGAACGGTTGTACTCATCTGTCTAGCCTATAACTCGTGTTGACCTCATACTCATACTCCATCCCTGTATTTAGGGCCTGGCTGACGAACAAAGCTTAAATCAGGCATACGAGCGGATGCAGCATATAGGCATAATATACGGCAGATTCAGGCAGGCAAACTGTAACCGGCCGTCCAAATACGCTTCTTCAGAAGTTTATATGCACCTCCAATCTGAAAGGCTAGCGGGCATCATAGGTGGCGGCGAAAAGCCAGACATTTCTTGCCCGCTTACGACGGAACGGAGCTTGTACGTAGCTTCAGGGCCCCGCAAAGAACAAATCCACAAAGAGGATATTTGGCCCCAACTGGCTATTAGCCTATCACCCAGACTGCTCCGCCGCATACGGCCGACCGTCGACGCCCAACGTATGCCTTTCCCGGCTCCCCTCTTCTCTTGTTCCGTGATTGTGAATGAGTGCTCTGGAAACTGGAACGTCTGAATCTGTATCTGATGCGGTTAAGGGAGCGACGCAGTTCAGGGTTCTTTGTGTAAAACATGGGACGAGTGCATGTGTTGTTTCAGTTTTTAATACTTCTGGCGTGAAAAAAAAACGAAAGGCTGGAAAAACGTTCATTCATTAAAAAAAAAATGCAATGCAACGTAGCTGCGGGCGAGCTCGGCAGCCCATTACTTGCGTACGCTAGTAATTGCGGGCTGGGCTGTCTGCTGCATTCCGTAATGACCCCGCATGCATGGCCTGTGAACAGAGATGCACTAGGCCGAATACGTATGGGCCGAACAGAGATGCACCATGGCTCTTGCATTTTCTGTTTTTCATCAAGAAGGAAACAGGCAGAGAAGAAGGGCAGCCGAGCAAGCCCGTAAATGCCTCACGTTTACTTCAAACTCTCTTTCATTTTTCTTCAAAAATATAAGATTTTAGAATGTGCGTGTATAGCTTAGTGGTAGGAGCTCGACTTCACATAAAAGCCACTGCTTTTACTATTTAATAGTTAAGGTTTATGGTTTTTTGTTGACATTATTGTTGAGACTTCTTTTTAACGATAAGTTATACAATCGCGTGCGAGTCTGGTGAGGGAGAAGGGTAACGGTAATCTTTGGATTACTGTATTGGGTGATGGCCGTAACGAAACTATATTTCTCTGCTTAATGAAAATACGTGCCAATGCACGTTCTCAGAAAAAATGATGAAATATGAAATATTTCGCGGTAGGCTTTTTCGTAGGGTCAAGTTTTTTTCCGAACTAGGACCAAAGGCTTGCTAGAACAGAGGGTTTGGCTTATTTGGCCTAGCGAAGATCATGCCTTTTTAAAAGCACAAGCACCGAGTAGTCAAATATCGAAATTGCTCGGTTGCTTCGCCCCTTTCTCGTCTGTGCTAGCGAAGGAAATCCTTGCCTTCACGGGTAACAAAGCAGTCAACGAGTGATCCAAACACCGTTCACTATTCTAGCTTCTTGTCGAGCTAGGCAAGGGGAGGGCCGGCAAGGATTCAATCCAAGCACACAGGTTCTTACCTTACCGGGCCATGCAAGGATCCACAAAATATTCAAATGTCCTTCAAGTCACCTTAGGCTCCTTATTGTTGCCGAGCACATCGTGTAGCCTTAAAATAATAATGAACGGAAAATATTATGCAAGCATCCGTGCAAAGCTGGGTGGACAGGCTTTATCACAAAGTAAGTAAGTGAGATAAGTTTTTTTTCTATGTTTTATGTTTTCTCTTTTGTTATTTCATTTTTGGGGACTTAAATAAAAGTGTGTTTTTTGTGAGAAAAGAAAAATGTACTTTTAGAGATATCATTTCATCTCATTGCATAAAAACAAGATTAACCAACGTCCATTTATTAATGCACCGGAATGACGCCTCCTATGGCTATGGAAACGTCTGGCGTCCGGACGTCCGGACAGAGCTAGCATCCAGACGCCCACGCTTGCTTCACGTGGGGCCCATGCCGCTTCGTGTCCCGCATGCGCACGGTGGCGCCCCCTCCACACCCACGTGCATGCATGCGAGCCTAACAACTACAGCAGACGCCTGCTGCAGATGAGTCCTAGTGTAATATGTGCAATACCAAGATCTATTTTGTAATATCTAGATAAAACACTTACAACATACATCTGGAACAATTAAACCACTTGCAACATATGTCTCAAACACCAAGAAAACATGTTTGTAGCCATTGCAAAACATATGCAGTATCTAGATAAAATACTTGTAACATATGTATGAAACACTTGAAACATACGCTTACAATATGCATGTATATGCAACATCCAGATAAAACACTTGTAACATACGTCTGAAATAGATGAACACTTGGAACATACCCTTGAAATCACCATTGCAATATGCGCAACATCTCGATCTACTTTTGCAACATCGATATAAAACACTTGCAACATACCTCTGAAACATTTAAAACGCTTGAAATAGATGCTTGCAGCATGTAGTTTTAGTGCAATATCTTCTTGTTGATTGGGAGAATGGATCATCGTCGGTGTGTGGAGCTCTATCCCGGCCATCGCAGGCTACACGCGGGCGAGTTTCGACCCGACCACGGTGGACTAGGTAGGCGGGCGCGAGATGTGCATGGACGGGCTTCGCGCGGGCTGCCGTGAGCTGCACGCGGGCGAGCTTCACACTCGGGCGCAGCAAGCTAGGCAGGTGAAGGCAGAGGTCTTCTTAGCCACCGACCAAGCGTTTGACCCCTATGGTGGAGGCGGTAGTAGTCTCCTTCACCATGGGTGGGCAGCACAACGCGACTGTAAGGTCCAAATAGGCTAGAGGGGGGTGAATAGCCTAATTAAAACTTCTACAAGAATTACTTAACCACAAGTTAGTACGAAAAGATGGCGAAGCGAAAGCACTAGCTCTAACTAATTAAGCAAGCCACCTACACAAGTCTAGTACAAGGCTATCCACTAAACACAACAACAACTACAAGCTAGAAACAAGGAGTAATACGAGAGAAGAGCTTCGAGTGATTATACCGCCGTGTAGAGATGAGAAGTACCAATCAATCAATGACACAAGAGAAATCCTCAGGAAGAGAATGACATAAGAATTTATCCCGAGGTTCACTTGCTTCCCGGCAAGCTACTCCCCGTTGTGGTGATACACCCACTTGTTGATTCGCGAGCTATTTGACTATCAAGAGTCGAGCCCTCGACGGGTGCCGCACAATCGCACACAAGATGGGAATCCTCCAAGCCACGAGCTCCACTAGAGTATCCAATTCGTGAACTCCCGCGGGGAAGGATCAAGAACCCCTTACAACACTTGGTGAAGGCTCCAACAATCTCCAATTGCGAGCTCAATCACCTCCGCTGCTCCAAGCCGTCTACCGTGTCGGGAAACACGGAAGAGTAACGAGAAATCCGCAGCAACTCGAAGAACAAGTGCCTATACAATGCAACTCTCAAGCAATGCACTTGAATCTCACTCAATCTCACTCAAGATGTGCAACTATGCAAAGAGATGAGTGGAGGGGTTGTTCTCTAGCTCAAAGTATGTCTCTAGTTCTCAAAATATGCAAGAGTTACCCTCAAACCTCGGCCAACGTCTATTTATAACGAAGGGGTACGCAGCTAGCCGTTACAGACGACGCAGTTCAAATCGGGATGACCGGACGCACCGGTCGGGGTGACCGGACACGTCCGGTCACTACAGGACAAGCGTGAACAGTGCGTGTCAGAAGTTACCGTTGCTATGACCGGACGCGCTCTAGCGTACAAACGGACGCGCTGGTCAACTGACCGGATGCGCCGATCGCTCAGCACCGCGAGCTCGCGAAGCAACGACCGGACGCGCCCTAGCAAATGACCGGACGCGACAGTGCCAGCGTCCGGTTAGAGTCCAGTAAGCTCCCTCAACGACCAGACGCGTCCGATCGTACATGACCGGACGCGCCTCGCGTCCGATCATCACTCCTGCGCTCTCTGCCCATCTGGACGCCTGACCGGACACGCTGGTCCCGTGAAGGACCGGACGCGCCGGTCGCGCGCTCTGCTTCTGCGCACAGGCGAACTGACCGGACGCGCTGGTCAGTCCAGACCAGCGTCCGGTCACTCACCCTAGGCGCGCTGACCGAATGAGCTGACCGGACGCGTTGGTCAAGCCGAGACCGCATCCGCTGCAGCGTCCGGTCACCACAGTGACCTCCGTTCGCCTCCGTTTCTTTTCCGACTTTCGGCGCAATAGAAAATAGGCGTTTCACTTCCCCAAAAAGCGCCGAATCCCGCCTCGCAAGCTCGGCGAGAGGGAGAGAGGAACCCAAACACCTCTCTACCACTTAAACTCCACCGTCTTCGCAAATGTGCTAACACCACCAAGTGTACACCACCATGTGTATGTGTGTTAGCATTTCACAACCATTTTCCAAGGCGTTATGTTAGCTCTTTACTAGATCCTAATGCATATGCTCAAGACATTGATCTAGTGGCACTTGATTTTCATGGTGCCATTTGTGAGATTCCAAACTCTATATGCTTTGCTTGTGGTAGAATAACCAAGTAAGAACCCTTCATCATATTTCTTTTCAAACTTGCTCAATCTAGTGCCTTTCTTGAGAATATAGCATTTGCAACCAAACACTCTAAAATATGCAATGTTGGGCTTTCTTCCATTTAATAGCTCATATGGTGTCTTTCCAAGCTTCCCATGGCAATAGAGACGGTTGCTACAATAGCAAGTCGTGTTGATAGCTTCACTCCAAAATGAATGACTCACATTGTATTCACTAAGCATTGATCTAGCCATATCAATCAAAGTTCTATTCTTTCTTTCAACTACACCATTGGATTGAGGAGTGTATGTTGGTGAGAATTGATGTCCAATACCAAGATCATCACACAAATCTTCGATTCTTGTGTTCTTGAACTCACTACCATTGTCACTTCTAATCTTCTTGATGGTAGTCTCAAACTCATTTTACACCCTCTTGATAAAAGACTTGAATAGATCATAAACATCACTCTTGTCATAGAGAAAGAACACTCAAGTGTATCTAGTGTAGTCATCCACAATCATAAAACCATACTTGTTGTCACCAATGCTAGCATATGTTGTTGGCCCAAACAAGTCCATGTGCAATAGCTCAAATGCCTTTGATGTGTTTATTTCACTTTTACTAGGATGTGTATTTCCAACTTATTTGCCGGCTTGACAAGCACTACAAGGTTTATCCTTTTCAAAAGCGACATTTTTCAAGCCTCTAACTAAGTCATGCCTCAAAAGTTTATTCAATTGTTTCATTCCAACATGACCAAGCCTTCTATGCCACAACCATCCCATACTAGATTTGCTAAGCAAGCATGATGTCAATTGTGTCTCACTATCATTGAAGTCAACCAAGTATAAGCTACCATGTCTAAATCCTTTGAATATCAAATTTGATCCATCAACACTTATGACTTTAACATCATCACTACCAAATATGCACTTGAAGCCAAGATCACAAAGTTGTGCCACCGATAAAAGATTGAAATCTAAGCTCTCAACTAGCAACACATTAGATATGCTCATGTCATTTGAGATAGCAATTTTACTAAGCCCCTTGACCTTGCCTTTCTTGTTGTTGCCGAAAGTGATAGCATCAAAACCACAATTTTGACTTGTATTAATTGATTTGAATATACAAGAATCCCCGGTCATATGTTGAGTGCACCCACTATCAAGCACTCAATGCCTTCCTCCGGCTTTGTAATTGACCTACAAGACAAGATCAATTCTTTTTAGGTACCCAAACTTGTTTGGGTCCTCCAAGGTTAGTGACCAAGCTCTTTGGTACCCAAATGGCTTTCTTCTTTGAGCTCATCCATGGTGCACCAATGAACTTAGCATGAACACCATTTGTACCCTTGGTAAATATATAGAAGGAATCAAACTTAATTGAGGATACATTAGCATTGGATTTCTTGTTCATGCATTGTTGCTCTATGTGACCAACTTGCTTGCACACTTTGCAATAGCTACCTTCGTTCTTCACAAAACGAGTCTTGTGAGGAGCAAAAGCGGTCTTGCCTTTCTTGGGGTTATAGCCCAATTCCTCTTTATAGAGAGAAGCCCTTTGGCTACCCAAGCACATAAGCAAGCGATCCTCACCACCATAAGCCTTAGCTAAGGTGTGATTGAGCTCTTTTACCTTCTTCTTAAGATTTTCATTCTCAACTATTAGTGTGGAATCACAAGTGAAACCGTCACTACTAGATGAGGATGATGTAGATGCGCTACATGAGGGGTTAGTGGGAGCAACAACAATAGGCTTATGAAAAGATTCATCAATTATATCACATGATATGACTATGTTGCAAGTTTTAGCTTTCTCAACATTAGTTGGCATGTTTTCACATTTTTCAACTAGAGAGGAATGAGCTTCTTCAAGCTTAGTGTGAGATTTTTGAAGCTTCTTATGGTCTACCTTTAGACTCTCATAAGATGCCCTAAGCTCATCAAGTTCTTGCATAAGATTTTTCTTATCCTTAAGCAAGCCTTTGCACTTCTTTCTAGATTCTTTAAAATGTTGAGTGCAATCTTCTAGCATAGTGATTAGTTAATCTTTAGTGAATTCTTCTTTATCACTATCACTATCACTAGCATTATCATGATCACTCTCATCATCGGATGATACCTTAGTGGTCTTAGCCATGAAGCACGATGGAGTGTCGAAGAGGGAGACCTTCTCTTGGATGGCAATGCTAGCATGTCCCTTCTTCTTGCTCTTATTGTCATCCTCATCATCACTTGAGGAATCATCACTATCCCATGTAGCAACATGAGAATCATTCTTCTTCTTATAAGAGCTTTCCTTCTTCTCTAGCTTCTTCTTTTGCTTCTTCCTTTCTTTCTTGATAGCATCTTCATCATCACTATCATAAGGACATTTTGCAATGAGATGGTCCTTGCTATGGCATCTAAAGCATCTCATGGTATGCTCATTCTTCTTAGATGAGTTATTCCTCCTTGCACGAAAGCCTTTCTTCTTCATGAATTTTCTAAATTGCTTGACAAAGAGAGCCATCTTCTTATCAATGTCATCACTATCACAAGAGCTTGAGTCTTCATCACTTGATGATTCAATCTTAGATTTGTCCTTAGATGTGGTGGCTTTGAATACCACACCCTTCTTCTTTTCATCATCTTTCTTCTCATTTTCTTTCTTCTTCTTTTTGACCAACTCATTCTTCTCATCATCTTCTCTATATGAATCATCAGTCATCACTTCTTGGAATATTTGTTGAGGAGTTAAATCCTTCAATGTAGTCCTCACTAGCACGGTGATCAATGTATCAAATCTCTTAGATAGACTTCTCAAGAACTTCATAGAGAATTGACTATCCTTGACCTCCTCACCAAATGTCTTGAGCTCATTGACAATGACTTGTAACCTATGAAACATCTCCGGTACACTTTCATCATCTTGCATCTTGAAGCTTGAAAAATTTTCTTGCAAGATATATGCTTTAGCGGTCTTTGTGCCTTCGGTGCCCTCAAATGTTTCTTCTAGCTTGGCCCAAGCATCATGTGCAACTTCTATGTTCTTTACTTGCTCAAATGTCTTGTCATCTAATGCCTCATGAAGAGCACTAATGGCAATGTCATTGCATTGGAGCTTCTTCTCTTCCACCGGTGTAGGTGCTTCCGGATTAGCAACCTCAAATTTTGTTTCGGTGACCTTTTACACTTCTCTATTGATTGACTTTAGGTGTGCGGTCATCTTAACCTTCCAATATGCATAATTTGTGCCATCAAAGTGAGGTGCCTTCTTGGTGTTGTTGATGTGCAAGCTTAATTGAGCCATTTCTTTTTCACCGTAGGTTGTTAAGCCTCAAATAAACGGTGCCTCGGCTCCGATACCACTTGTAAGGTCCAAATAGGCTAGAGGGGGGGTGAATAGCCTAATTAAAACTTCTACAAGAATTACTTAACCACAAGTTAGTACGAAAAGTGGCGAAGCGAAAGCACTAGCTCTAACTAATTAAGCAAGCCACCTACACAAGTCTAGTACAAGGCTATCCACTAAACACAACAACTACAAGCTAGAAACAAGGAGTAATACGAGAGAAGAGCTTCGAGTGATTATACCACCGTGTAGAGATGAGAAGTACCAATCAATCAATGACACAAGAGAAATCCTCGGGAAGAGAATGACACAAGAATTTATTCCGAGGTTCACTTGCTTCCCAGCAAGCTACTCCCCGTTGTGGCGATACACCCACTTGTCGATTCGTGAACTAATCGACTATCAAGAGTCGAGCCCTCGGCGGACGCCGCACAATCGCACACAAGATGGGGATCCTCCAAGCCACGAGCTCCACTAGAGTATTCAATTCGCGAACTCCCGCGGGGAAGGATCAAGAACCCCTTACGACACTTGGTGAAGGCTCCAACAATCTCCAATTGCGAGCTCAATCACCTCCGCTGCTCCAAGCCGTCTACCGTGTCGGGAAACACGGAAGAGTAACGAGAAATCCGCAGCAACTCGAAGAACAAGTGCCTCTAGAGTGCAACTCTCAAGCAATGCACTTGAATCTCACTCAATCTCACTCAAGATGTGCAACTATGCAAAGAGATGAGTGGAGGGGTTGTTCTCTAGCTCAAAGTATGTTTCTAGTTCTCAAAATATGCCAGAGTTACCCTCAAACCCCGGCCAACGTCTATTTATAACGAAGGGGTACGCAGCTAGCCGTTACAGACGACGCAATTCAAATCGGGATGACCGGACGCACCGGTCGGGGTGACCGGACGCGTCCGGTCACTACAGGACAAGCATGAACAGTGCGTGTCAAAAGTTACTGTTGCTATGACCGGACGCGCTCTAGCATATGACCGGACGCGCTGGTCAACTGACCGGACGCGCCGATCGCTCAGCACCGCGAGCCCGCGAAGCAACGACCGGACGCGCCCTAGCGAATGACCGGACGCGACAGTGCCAGCGTCCGGTTAGAGTCCAGTAAGCTCCCTCAACGACCGGACGCGTCCGATCGTACATGACCGGACGCGCCTCACGTCTGATCATCACTCCTGCGCTCTCTGCCCCTCTGGACGCAAGACCGGAAGCGGTAGAAATGTGTAAACTCGCTCGCATGTCCGCATGCCACCCAGCCAGATTCCAACATCTGCATAGAGACGCCTTCGTATCGCTGTCACCACCGTCTGGGCCGGCACAAAAAGGCGCAACGTGGCGGACATCACCCATCGGGGGCCATCGGCCGGCCGGCCGGCCGGCGACGACACCAACCCTCTGACAGGTGGGTCTAGGCTACTCATTACCGCGGGCCCGGCGCCCGCACGCCACCACTGGGCTGACACTGGGTGGGGACGGTCCACCAAGACCGTGATTACGCGACGGCAATGGTGGCGAGGCGGCCATTCCAATTTCCAGGCAAAGCGGTGGCCGCGCTTCCTTCCTCAGTCCTCACTCGGCCCCTTCTGGCCTTCCAGCTTCGCCAAATCTGCCGATCTGCGCAGCGATCTCCCCCTGCGTGCGCACGAGGTTAGCTTCCTCTTCCGCTTCCTAAGTTCCGGCAGATTCGTTCATCGTTTATTCAATATGTCTGCGCTCAAAATGTGCCTGGAATGAAAGGGGTGCGAGGCTGGGAGCTGCTTTATCTGTGGCTTGCAGCGACTCGGGAGGTTTTCTGGTGTGCATCAGAGGAATTGGGGCATAGATTGCTGGAAGAGATCCGTCTGGTTTTTTCCCCCCTGACAGGAAGAGATTAATCTATTTTTTTATAGGAGATGAATCTGTATGTTAGCGTAGGATAATCATGTTTACTGTTGGTCCTTTGGGCCCCGGATTGGAGGATTGGAAAAGGGTCTTGATCTACAGCTGTAGCTTCAGAGGGGTTGCAGTTGTGACCATGTAGCTCATCAGTTGTGTGCTCATAGTTTGAAATTATGTTCTTGTAGTTGTAGAACAAATGAACAATGCTTATGAGTTTTGAGGAGTCCATGTGTAAGTTGACAAAAAATTGCTACGGAGAGGGACTGCAGGTGATCTGTTCCGCAGTTCTGAGTACAGTGTGATTGCAAGTGGTGCATTTACATGGAATCTGATCAAGCAATATTCTGTGAGCTTCCTTTTTAGGTGCTTGCGACGATGTATCTGCTAGGCAACAAAACTGGAAAGAAGAAAATGTGTGTCGGTTATATGAATGCACCTCTACCATATGCCATTGAAGAGAATTACGGTGGGTGCTTCTTTGATGACGACGAAGATCTTGCCCAAGTTCTTCAAGATCAGGTTGGGTACTGTTTCCTATGGTCTACTTTAATTGGTTGGGCAATGGCCATGTGTTCACCATATGTGCGCTTCTGATATGGGAAGACTAATGAAACATAGTCAAAATTGTTAATCATGTTTTTTTTTCTGAGGAGTTGATCCTAAGCACTGGTTATATTGGTAGGGTATTGAGTCCTAGATCCATAATGGGCTGGTTGAAAAGTTATAAAATAATTATTACTGTTTTGCTGATAATATTCATTCACACAGGTTTGTCATGTGTAAGATAGACAATTCATAAATTTCTGTTTCACTAGGGCGGTATGCTTGGAAATTTGAGTTCTAAGCTCAAAATTAGAATCTACAGAATACCATTTTCTTGAAATTCGTGACAGTGTATTCTTGCCTTTTGCTATGTGCTGCTTATGACCATTGTTATCCTTTGTACTGCAACCGTTCAGCATCATTTTGACAAATATGACCTTAAATTAACTTGCTTGTTCGTCCACCCTCTTCAGGAAATATTGTATCAATTAATTCAAGGAAGTAATGGTAGCGGTTCATCTAGAACTCATTCGACTCCAAGTTGTAGCTATGGCCATGATCGGACATCAAATGAACAAAAATCATCCGGGGATGTAAAATATGAGTTGCAACTAGCAGTTGATGAAGCTTTAGCTAGAGAGTTGCAAGAAATGGAGGGCAAACTAGCCAACACTTCACTTAATGACAATAATGGTTAGTTGCATACTCTATATTCTTTGGTGTTGGAGTCAATTTGTTTCCCAGATTAAGTGCTAATCTGTTGTCTCAAATTACCTGTACAGGAAGAAAGCCAACATCATCTTCAGCGTTTGATAGAGGCAATAATTCTGCAAGTAGACCTCCTCAGGTATACATTTCTGTCAAGTATTTTGGACAATCAATACACACATCCATTTATTGCCAATTACCAATGTACAGGTAGTGGAGGAGGATGGGATTGATCCAGATAATATGACTTATGAGGTGTGTTTGTTTTGTCTCCCCCCCCTTCTCTCTCTCTCTCTCTCTCTCCTCCTCCTCCTCCTCCTCCTCCTGCCCTCCTCTCTATTTATTAATATAATGGGAACCCATTAATAAGAGAAAGATAATAGAGATCCATCTGCCAATAGGCATCCTCCTCCTCCTCCTCTCTATTTATTAATATAATGGGGACCCATTAATAAGAGAAAGATAATAGAGAGCCATCTGCCAATAGGCAGAATAGATTCCACCTTCTCCTTCTCCTTCTTCTTTGCTTCTATAAGTGGCATGTGCCAGGTAGCTTTTGGTTTTGATAACCGATACGTTTTGCTAGGAGCATATTCTATTTTATTGCCACCTTGTGGCTATCGGCATTATAGAGATATATGTTGCCGAGTATTAAAGAAATGGGATTTTCTTTTCATTTATTTCTTTTGATTTCAGGAACTGCAACAGTTAGGGGAAGCCATTGGTACCGAAAGCAAAGGGCTGCCTGAAAGTGTCATAGCACTCTTGCCAACTTCAACTTACAAAATTGGAATATTCTCAAGAAAGGAAAAACATGACGAGTACGTTTTTAAGCTGATTAGGATATTGAATTTTCCTTTTTCTTGCTCAACATTTTTTATGTTTGGAAGTGCAGTGGCAATACTGATTAGTTATAAGATTTGAAGAATATGTTTTCTAGTTGTTTGTTGCATCCTATGACACTGCTACCAGGTGTTTGTCTATGTTTGTACTTGCTGTAAAATGTGATTCATTAATTTGGGCTAACCCTAGAAGGGTAGCTATATAGGTACCATACATGGGCCACATGGGCCTAGCCTCATGGGCCTAAAACATTCACACTCCAACACCCCCCCGCAGCCTGAACTACCGGCGCAGCGGAGTTCAAGGCTGAACAAGAAAGAAAACAAGTAAGAGCAGGACACACACAGGACCCCCCCGCAGCCACAACTAGCCACTGGAGACGTTGAGGCTGGAGCGAAACTTGGAGAAGGTCGAGGAAGGGAGGCCTTTGGTGAAGATGTCCGCAAACTGGGAGGTGGTCGGGACGTGAAGAACCCGGACGTCGCCGATAGCCACCCGGTCGCGGACGAAGTGTAGATCGATCTCCACATGCTTGGTCCTCTGGTGCTGCACGGGTTGGTGGAGAGGTAGACTGCGCTGACGTTGTCGCAGTAGACGAGCGTGCTCCTGGCGAGTGGGCGGTGAAGCTCAGCCAGGAGCTGGCGGAGCCAGGCGGCCTCGGCCACGCCGTTGGCCACGGCACGGTACTCTGCCTCGGCACTGGAGCGTGAGACCACCGGCTGGTGCTTGGACGACCAAGAGACCAGGTTGCCGCCGAGGAAGACAGCGTAGCCGGAGGTGGACCTGCGGGTGTCCGGGCATCCCGCCCAGTCTGCGTCGGTGTAGACAACCAGCTCGGCAGTGGAGGACCGGCCGAGGAGCAGCCCGTAGCCAAGTGTGCCACGGAGGTACCGGAGAAGCCGCTTCATAGCAGCCAGGTGGGGCTCCCGCGGAGCATGCATGTAGAGGCAGAGCTGCTGGACGGCATAAGTGATGTCCGGCCGTGTGAAAGTGAGGTACTGAAGTGCGCCAGCAAGACTCCGGTAGGCGATGGAGTCCGCTGGCCCAAGCATCGGACCCCCAGCCTCTGACAGCTTGCCCTGGGTGTCCACCGGTGTAGAACAGGACTGGCAGGCGATCATCCCTGTTCGCTCCAGAATGTCACAAGTGAACTGCCGCTGGTGGAGGAACAGGCCTGAAGGTCGGGGCTCAACAGTGACACCGAGGAAGTGGTGGAGCATCCCAAGATCCTTCATAGCAAATTCCTTCTGGAGTGAGGCAATGATGCGATGGAGCAGAGACTCGCTGGAGGCGGTGAGAACAATGTCATCCACATAGAGGAGCAGGTAAGCAGTCTCACCCCCATAGTGGTATATGAATAGGGAGGTGTCAGACTTGGCCTCCGTGAACCCAAGAGTCTGCAGGAAGGTAGCGAATCGAGAGTACCAAGCGCGGGGTGCCTGCTTGAGCCCGTAGAGAGATTTGTTGAGCCGGCAGACGAAGTCAGGACGAGAAGAATCCACGAAACCTGCCGGCTGACTGCAGTAGACCGTCTCAGTCAGGGTGCCATGGAGGAAGGCATTCTTGACATCCAGCTGATGCACAGGCCAGGAGCGCTCGAGAGCCAGGGAGAGGACGGTGCGGACTGTAGCAGGCTTCACCACGGGACTGAAGGTCTCAGCATAGTCAATGCCGGGCCGCTGAGTGAAGCCGCGGAGGACCCAGCGAGCCTTGTAGCGCTCTAAGGAACCATCAGCCCGCCGCTTGTGCGTCCAGATCCACTTGCCGGTGACAATGTTGGATCCCGGCGGACGAGGCACTAGGTCCCACGTCTGGTTGGCGAGGAGGGCCGCGTACTCCTCGTCCATCGCGCGGCGCCAGTGAGGATCCACCAAGGCCGCGCGGACGGAAGAGGGTACCGGAGAGATCCCCGGCTCGCAGGCGGCGGCGGTGAGGGCCTGCGGGCGAGACGCCTGCCTCGTCACCATCGGGTGAGTGTGACGAGGGTCTCGGTGAAGAAGAGGCGGGTGGTACACCGGCGGGTCGGCGCGAGAGCGTGGCGATGCCGGCGTAGCATGCACCGGCGACGACGGCGCTGGTGACGAGAGCGGCGGAGCCGGGTCACGTCGGCGCTCGTAGACGATGCCGAAACGTCCGGGAGGAGGTGAGGACAGACGTGGCTCCCGACGGCGCTGGTAGACGAGTCCGAAGCGCCCGGGAGGAGGAGGGGTCGGTGTGCGCGGTCCCGCGAGCGGAACGGCAGCATCTGGCACAACGGGAGGCAGCGAAGCCGCAGGGAGTGAGGGTGGAAGCTCCGGGGCTGCCTCGACCGTGTCAGGCACCGGAAGGTCCTGGTGCGGCGAGACGGTACCACCAGGAGAGTGCGCCGGAGCAGTACCTGCAGGGTAGAGGGAGAAGGGTGGCGGAATCGCCGGGTCAGTGGGAAACAAAGAAGTCTCCGCAGGGTCAGCAGGAGGTGTGGGTGGAGAGGTGGAGTAAGGGAAGGCCGACTCATCAAACACGACATGGCGAGAGATGAGGACACGGCGAGAGGTAAGGTCAAAGCATCGGTAACCCTTGTGATCCGGAGAGTATCCGAGAAAGACACAGAGGGTCGACCGGGGAGCCAGCTTATGGGGAGCGGTGGCGGCGGTGTTAGGGTAACACGCACACCCAAAGACACGAAGGTGGTCGTACCGAGGAGGGGTACCGAATAGAGCGTGGTGAGGCGTGGGAGCTGGGCAAGCAGTAGAAGGTAGGCGGTTAAGGAGATAGGTGGAGGTGTGCAGACACTCAGCCCAGAAGCGAGCGGGTAGAGATGCCTGGAGCAGAAGAGTGCGCATGATGTCATTGGTGGTGCGGATCATGCGCTCTGCCTTGCCGTTTTGAGAGGAGGTATACGGACAAGACATGCGCAGGTGGACACCGGAAGAAAGGAAGAAGGCACGGGAGGTTGAGTTATCGAACTCACGGCCATTGTCGCACTGGACAGCCTTGATGGTGAGGCCAAACTGAGTGGATACCCAAGCAAAGAAGTGGCTAAGAGTGGAGAACGCCTCGGACTTGGCCCGCAGGGGAAAAGTCCAGGAATAATGAGAGAAATCATTGACCACCACCAAGTAGTACTTATAGCCAGACATGCTGAGAACAGGAGAAGTCCACAAGTCGCAATGAATAAGATCAAAAACACGAGGGCCATGTGAGGATGAGGACTGAAAGGGAAGGCGAACGTGACGGCCCAGCTGGCACGCATGACACAAGTGATCATCGTGAGTCTGAGAGCACCGAATGTCGAAACTACGACTGAGCTGCATCAGGGCATCCCGGCCAGGATGGCCGAGGCGACGGTGCCAAGTGGTGGAGGAAGGAGTGGTGGCGAAAGCGGCTGAGGAAGGTGAAGAAGGTGAAACAGGCGCCAAGGAAGGCGAAGAAGGTGGAAACCGAAGGGTGTAGAGAGACCCAGTGCTGTTACACCGGAGCCGAGGAACCCGGGAAGCCAAATCCCGCACGGTGAGGCCAGAGGGGTCAAACTCAACCGAACAAGAGTTGTCTGTGGTGAAGCGGCGAATAGAGAGAAGGTTGTGAACCATCCCGGGAGCCACAAGAACATCAGGAATATGAAAGGAGCCGTGGGAACTGGCAGTGCCCACGGAGGAGACAGGAATGCAGGTGCCATTGGCCACCATGATGGAAGAGGGGCAGGAAGGGTGGGGAGGACGGAGAGAAGAAGGTAGACTCGCATCGGGCGTGGTATGGAAAGTGGCGCCCGAGTCGGCGATCCAATCAGAACTAACTGGTGGAGTGCTGGCGGTGGTGCTGAAGGAGGAGGCCAAGGTAGGTGGAACCCAACCGACAAGTCCTGGTGAGTCACCGGAAAGAACAGGATTGGCGACGCCTGAGCCCCCCGCGCCAGCGACTCCGGCGGTGGCGGCCATGTTGGCGGCGCCTGGAAGATGGCCCAACGGCGGCGGCGGGGGAGATGGAGTCGATGGCAGAGGGTAGGGAGCCGACAAGGCTCGGCGCGCGACACGGCGATGGCACGTGGTACGATAGGCAGCGGCAGTGGCGCCGGCTCTTGTACGGCGCAAGCCCGTGTGCCAACCACTGTTCAGGCCAGGGACAGGGGCACCCAGGTTTGCAGGGGCAGCAGCCGAGGAGGAGGGGCAGCCGAGCCAAGCAGACTGTAGACCACGCGACGCTTGCTGCTGCCGCTGCCTGCTAGGGACAGGGGCACCAGCCGAGCCAGGCAGGTGGCACGCGCTCCAGCAGGGAGGGAGGGGCGACGCTTGCTGCTGCTGCTGCTGCCTGCCAGGGACAGGGGCACCAGCCGAGCCAGGCAGGCGGCACGCGCTCCAGCAGGGAGGGAGGGAGGCCCTGCCTGCCACTCGTGCCGTCCCGCCCCTCCCCCGCGGCGGCCGAGAGGGAGCACCGAAGACCGAACCCGCCTGCCCGCCGGTGCCGCGCGAGCCGCCGGTGCCCAGCCATGAGGCCTGCTGCGGCACCATGTTCAGCGTCGGGCTCGTCAGGTGCGCCGGCCTCATGTCCTGCAGCCGCGTCGACCTTGAGGTGCGCTCCAATGGCACGGCGCCAGGAGGGGGGAAGCAGTCCTGAGGGGAAGGGAACGGGTGGGCTCCAGGAGGTGGGAGCACGGGTCCATACGGCGCGGCCAGGCCGGATCCAGGAGACGGCGCGGATCCAGGCAGGCGGGCGGCAGCAGGTGAAGCAGAGCAGAGGAGGGAAGGTGGAGGAGGTCTGGGGAGGAAGATGGGCGGGAAGAGAGGAGCCATGGCTAGCGGCGGCGCTGCCAGAGGGAGCGCCTGCGGCTGGGCTGAGCAGAGGAGGGAAGGGGGACGAGGTCCAGCCATGGCCGGCGGCGGCTCTGCCAGAGGGCGGCGGCTCAGGGAGGAAGAGAAAGAAACTGGCTTGATACCATGCTGTAAAATGTGATTCATTAATTTGGGCTAACCCTAGAAGGGTAGCTATATAGGTACCATACATGGGCCACATGGGCCTAGCCTCATGGGCCTAAAACATTCACACTCCAACAGTACTGTATTAACTTATGCTATTTAAGTAACAAACCATTTTGCCACTCACTCTTTTGTACTTATGCAGATGTGTGATCTGCTGCATGGCATACAAGAACCGAGATAGGCTTACTAAATTGCCCTGTGGACATCAGTACCATCAAGCTTGTGTCGCTAAATGGTTACAGATCAATAAGGTAAGTTACCTAGACACCTAGTCTTTAGCTTTTTTTTAGTATGTCTCCCTCCATTCCAAACTATAGGTCGTTTTGGCTTCTCTAAATACATAGCGTATATATAAATGCATAACAAAAGCTATGTATCTAGAACAACCAAAATGACCTATAATTTGGGATGAAGGGAGTAGTACATAGGTTGGTGGTACAATTTCCATCCTTCTAGGAATTGTTGTAGTTCCTGTGGTTCCTGATCAGTTTACTTGTGTTGGAATTATTTATTAGGATGAGTGCAGATTTGGTGCCCTCGTTAGCTAAAATACTATGTTGCAATGTTTCAAACAACATCACAAAAACCATGTATGTGTAGTTGTGTACACATAAAGTTTAGTATAGCCACAACAATTCATTTTGAAATTCATCCTAGATGTCGAGAAACAAAATAGACAAACAGTCAACCTGGTACTGTTCATCATGTGCTGACAGTGACACTTCTGTTTTTTTTAATCTCAACATCAAAGATGAATTTTAAACTAGTAAATTGTTGTGGCTACACTACTTTAGGTGTACTACATAAATGATTTTTGTAATGATTTTGAAACATTGCAACATGGCATTTTAGCTAACGAGGGCGCCATATAACTTTCCTATTAGGATTTAGGAGTATGAAAGCTACCATGCCTCGTAACATGTCATCGTTTTTGTATTGCACTTCAAATTTGCTTGCCAACTATACTATATATCTTGAGCAATGGCCCGAGGTTAAACGTGATGTAGAAATTTTACAAGTTACACCTTTGTTTCACAGTATTTGAACGGTCCGTACCAAAGACTAAGAGGCACAATAGCCAAGTAATCTTTTTTACAGAATCAGATTTTCATGAGGGTAGGTGTGCATGCGTACATTCATAGGGGTCAGTGTCGCGACTATATTAGGCATTTAGGCGTTCTTTATGGCTATATAGGTTGATCATTTGGTAATTTTTTCAATTGAAACTGAGCACCTCAAGCCCCTGGCATTTTCAGACCAAATGTTTCTGCTTCTGCATTTTCAAATTTGCAACGATGTTAGTAATTTTTCACTTCTTATCCTGAGAAAGCATGGTCTCTGCTAAGCCTTTAGTGGCATGCATGACGCTGCAGGTATGCCCTGTTTGCAATAAGGAGGTTTTCAGCTAGTAAAATCAACCAGTGCAGATTCGTCTGATGGCCAGCTCCAGCAACTGTCTGAAGTACAGCGTAGATGTGCATTATTTGTATATGCATGCTGCACTGTTGCTGACAGGTAATGCACTAATGCACCGCATTGCTCAAGGATCATAGCACGACCAAATTAGTGATATCTCGAGCAAATGCAGTAAGATCTCTGCTTTTGAACTTTGGGACATTCAGACTTGGTGCCACACCCTAGTCCTTTTTATCATCTCCTATATCATGTATGCTGGTCGTTCATTTCAGTACTTGGCTCCAGTTCATTCATCATACTGTCTAGAATGTTGCAACTTGTATTAAAACAGTGACAGATATGGAAATTTAGGCACTGATGGTTTTTAAAAAGTAGCAGCCATTGTGTTTAGCAAATGGTCAGAATGTTGGAATGTTCTGATTTCCTCACAGCCAACCATTTTGGACTATGTGCAGCAGCAATTTTTCTTCTTCAGTAAGATCGGTCGTTCCACAATAGGATGATTTCAGGCTCATGGATGGAGTTCAAACTTATGGGTCAGTATATGATTTGAAAATGATGGTAGCCCATGCATGGACAAACTTGCGTGTTTCTACGCTACGTTACAAGGCAGTGCTTCTTATAATACTTCAGGAGACAGAAAGCACGCCACGAAACCACGCGTTACGCTCATCTGAAAGTGTGTGCGCTGAAAGTTGATGCAACGAACCTAATGACGTAACTGACGCCTTACCATGAACAACAGAAATTGAGCCAAGTACGATTGTACGAAGCTTATTGTAGCTAGCTTTGATTGGTCGGTTTATTGATAATCCTGACGCTGCTCTTGAAACTGTCATGGGGACTGCTGGACCGTAGACAGACTATTGAGACATATATCACAATGAAGAAAGCGGTCATTGTCCAGGTGTGGCCCTCAGATCCTGCTAATTTCATCATTCATGTGCAGCCAGTGCAGCTACTATTGTTTCTAAGGAATGCAGCAGTAGGTGAAGTTTGGAAGTTTTCCAATTTATATAAGTGGTGACCGATAGCAAGATCTTGTGAAACTTGGGTTTATATAACAAACTAAACTAAGAGGTGATGATGGATCAAGATCCAAATCCAAATCCAAATAGAGAAGCTCAATTAAAAGTCTAGATCCCTGTTCGCTTGAACTTATCAACCTGGCTTATCAGCCATGAGATAGTGTTTTTCTCTTATAACAAATAGTCAACGGTATTTTTCAGCCTGACTTTTCAATTATGCAAACCCAATGCAAAATGACTAGTATGATAGTTTGCTATTTGTGCAGACTAGTATAGTATCTATACGTGGGTCAAACGTCAAAAGCTAAACCTTGTGAATTAAGTTCACACATTTAGATTTTAATGAAATTGTTTGACATGACTTGGTATATCAGCTAGGTACTTTATGCAGATTAGTGTTGAATTAAATAATTAATTCACAGATTAAAATCTAACGAAATTAACTAAAATTTGTTGGAGATGACTCAGTGTGACAATGAGCGAATTTTATTAAATTAGTATGATAAGATCAACTTGTGAATCCCATATCAAATGGTGGACATTGAATTAAAATAGATTGTCGATACACATTAGACAATAACATTGTACTATTATCCATGGATAATTCAATATAGAATTCAGTAATATTTTTTTTTGAAAATATAGAATTCAGTAATATCAAAACATCTAAATTGGCATGGTTAAGTAATCCAGTTTAAAAAAATCCAAAGAGTTCCAAAACCCACTAAATCCAATAAAAATCTGTTTATCTATGGACAATCCACAACCATTCCCACCTCTATGAATGTGTTTGGATTAAGGGTTTAATTGAAGTAGGTCAAGATATGTTGGATTTAGATTCCCTAGTGTTTGGTTATAGTTATTATAGACTTAAATTCCCTAGTGTTTGGTTATAGGCTCATGTGGGCTAGATCCATCCCAACAGAGTATACTTTCTAGATGCGGGTTGAGCTAATTTCTCCAAAGTGAGTAAATGTTGACCTAGTTCACCGTGCACCCAGCACCCTCACACAGTGTATAAGAACTTGTTAAACATCAACCATGCATAAGATCATATGGAACTTGCGTAATTGAGAGTGAGAACGATGAACTCAGTGCTTGATTTAAGGGAGCAACCCATCTAGGATGAGTACTTGTTTTATCACAAGGATATCACATGGATTTTGATACGATCATGCTACTTCTCGAATTGCACTACTTATCTACGGAGTATTCTGTTTAAGAGGATTAGAGAGGCGATGGATAAAACCATTTCATTCCTTAAGCCATAAAAATTGTTCTAGTTAGAGCTAAAAATAGAATTAGCCATGACTATCCAACTGGCCATCACATCCAGAGTTGTTGTTGTTGTTGTTGTAAACATCACCTCCAACCAAAGTTTATTTGAATGGTTGTCCAGAGGGAACGTTAAATAAAGCCATGATCCGGAAGTGGATAGGGCTGCCACAAAGGCCCGCAGGGGACTGGGCCCCCCTGTGCTGACTCGGGCCTAGGCTGCGTGGTCACACCTGATTAGACACCAGCATACGGGGCCCTGGTATCTCGATCCGAAACGTGGAGGTGAGGAAGAGAGACGCCTTTCTCAAATTCTCTGCCTAGCCTAAACACTCGCCCTCGCATTCCTTTTCAAGCATACGAATTAGCTTCCCAAAAATGCTTATATATACAATAATAACTAAATGAAGGAATGTAACAATGGGCAGAGCATATACTAATAAAACATGGCCATTTTCCAATTAAGCATGAACTCAACAGCACAAAATGAGCCGAGACTTATCCGAAAGATAAGAAAACTCAGTTGGCATCCACCAAACATTGTATGGCAGCCGGTCGACGGACGCATGCGGCCGCACACGCACGCGTGTACGCTGCTCCAGCCAGCCTCATCACTTATCAGCTGGCCTCCCGTACGTGGCGATGACCGACAGTGTCGTCGTGATCCGGTGGAGAACAGGCCACTTGCCGCGTGCGGCGTGCCACCCTGATTGAAATCAAGCGAGCAGAGCAGACGCGTCTCCCAGTCTCGCTGACCGGAACCGATCCTTCTAGATTCAAAACCCCTGGACTGGACGTCGTCGCTAATCTGCAGTCCCTGCAGATGAATCGAAACGCGCAACATCTCCTCTGTGTGTTGTTGAACTGTTGATATATAATAACGACGCGAGGAGAGATATTTTAGAATCTAATAATCTCGTGTAATCAGGGGCGTCTCACTGTCGAATCCTGTTCGCTTATCTGAAATTTGATTTATGTTGATAGTTATGCTGATTTGTTATGAGAGAAAAATACTGTTCTTTAACTGAAAAGTAGTTCAAGTGAACAGGGTGGTTTTGGCCCCTGATTGCAAAAGGCCAGCTTTGCTGTAGAAGGAAAGTGCAGGTGTTGATGAGTTGATCCTGGCAGACATGGCGATCGACGTGGATACCTGTTTCTGATATGCTGTTGCTTTCAGGCTGGTCCTGCCCAGGAATTTCCATTACTGTGACTTTTGTTATGCGTTAAACTAAATTTTCACAAAGTCTATACTGCTGTCTCTCCTAGTCTCCTTCTAAAAAGGAAAAAAAATCGCTTTTCTAGTTCTGTCTCTAGGCCCACGTCATACTCGAACGGTAAGAGCGACCGATTTATCAAGGATTGAAATGCTCTGATACTGCCAGCTAGAGGCTAAATCATTGTTTGTAAGGCTGTGTTTAGTTCGCGACATGAAAATTTTTGGACGTCACATCGGATGTGTTGGAGAATGTCGAGAGGGATTTTCGGATACTAATAAAAAATAAATTACAGAACCCGTCAGAAAACTGCGAGACAAATCTAATTATACTAATTAATCCATCATTGACTGTAGCACTTAAGGCTTTTCATAGACTAATTAGGCTTAAAAGATTCGTCTCACGATTTTCCCCGATAACTGTGCAATTAGTTTTTTTTCGTCTATGTTTACTACTTCATGCATGTGTCCAAACATGTCTTTTTACTGTAGAAGGAAAAAAAAAAACTAAACACACTCTAAATGTTGTTGTTGAAGAGTACAGAAATGGACATCTAACCTGCATGGAGACAACGAGCAATGATAAAAGGCGATTTAAACTGTCTGTATGGAGTAGGATTGCGTACCAACGTATCTGCAATGGATTATACATGATATTCTTGTAAGGATTATCCATTCCATGATACTAGGTATATTTTGCCAGCGCACTACGGGCACTGTACATACGAACCACCTTATGAAGCGAGATACCAGAGCCATAACGGCACCCCAAATCCAGGCGACGCAAACTGAGGCCCCGTTTGGTTACAACATGTTAAAGTTTAACTTCCATCACATCAATGTTGCGGCAAATACATGGAGTACTAAATGTAGACTAATTGCATGCATGTCGACACAGATTAGGAGTAATTTACGAGACGAATCTATTAAGCCTAATTAGTCTAAAATTGAAAACTTTTTGTCAAATAAGACAAAAGTGCTACAGTGTTTGTTGAACTTTAACACCCAAACCAAATAGGTCCTGATTGTGCGGTCACACCTTGTCCCCCAACTCCCGCCCGGATCTCCATCGCCGTCGCCGCGCACCTCGCTAGCCGCTGCTACTCATCTTTAGGCTGCGTTCAGTTCCTTCAAAATTCTAATAATTTTATAAGATTTCCCGTCACATCGAATCTTTAAACGTAGGTATAGAGTATTAAATATAGGTAAAAAAATAACTAATTACACAGTTTGGTTGTAAATCACGAGACGAATCTTTAGAACCTAATTAGTCCATAATTGGACATTAATTATCAAATACAAATGAAAGAGTTACTGAATTTTACATGAGCAACTAAAGGCCAAAACAATACTACCGGCTTCCGCGGACGACGTGGCCATGATTTCCCAAAGCTAACAATATCCACTTGAGCCACTTTCCTTGTTCAGAAGCAGAACCATCCACTGATCCACCTCCACCTGAAAAGCGCGCTATTTTTATACGGCCACCACCAGGTCAGGGTCAGCAAGGCATCCGCCGCCTAGTTCTCTGCTCCGTCGCAACCCCAAGACACCTCTCCAAGTCTCACCTCCACGGCTCCACCCCTCTTCCTCTTGAGCCGCCTTCTTGTTCTCCACCCACGCGTGTGGCTATCTGAGAGAGAACCACATGCATGGTCTTGGCCCTTGTTGGGGCTAGACTACAGCAAGTCGGTTGAATTGAAGAAGAACCAGCCGACCGGCGGTTACCCAACTATCGCTAACCGGATAGAGAACAGGCATTGGAGGCGTAATCCGAGGAAGGTACCCAACTCCCCCCACGCATTACGCGCGCCAAAAATTTTGCAATTTGGATGGGGGTGGGGGCGTCGAGCGTGGTGGCGCCCGAGGGGTACGGCCGGGGGTGGGGGCAGACGTCGCTGGGCGACATGCCGGAGAGCTGCGTCGCGGCGGTGCTGCTCTACCTCGACCCGGCTGAGATCTGCCAGGTGGCCTGCCTCAACCGGGCGTTCCGGGGCGCGGCCTCAGCCGACTGCATCTGGGCCGCCAAGTTGCCCGCCAACTACAGGTACCTCGCCGCACTCGCGGCGGCGGCCGACGACGACGACGACTGCGGTTGCGATGACGCGGCCGAAGGCAGTGATGGCAGGTGCTGCTCCTCTGCGGCGATCAAGAAGGAGATATACGCGCGCCTCTGCCGGCCCACCCCGTTCGACGGCGGCACCAAGGTAACTTTTTTTTTTTTTGCTTTATTAGTCTGTTTCCAACAATCAGAAAATAAGAAGTTGAATCAGTAGAACCTATTTGTGTTTTCGTGTTTGATGCCTTCAATAATGTTTGTTCTGGGACTTCTGCTCTATCTTTTGTCTGCGATGGTCTAACTAAAAGCAGTTATTTGAGTAGGAATTTTGGATCGAGAAGAACAAGGGAGGTTTCTGCATGTCCATCTCCTCAAAGTCTATGTCGATCACAGGGAGAGAGGATCGGAGGTATTGGAGCCACATATCCACAGAGGAATCAAGGTACTTCGTTTTTGTTTTCAATTTCCCAGTAAATGTACTGTTAGGAGGTTAAGATCGCATTCCATGAAACTGTCAGCGTATTGAGAAAATGAAATCATGGAATACTTTTATCACACCATGCTTTTATATGATCTACTATATTTTGTTATATTGGAACCTCTTTGTTAATTGATTGACTTTTGTTATGTTCCTCAATAAGACAATAATCTGATCTTATACTCCTTGTTTTCAGTGAGCATTTAATGTATTTCTTCTGTTAATGAACTGGTTGAAGAATTCTTTTCCGGGTACATATGTTTTTCTTTCACATACCTACCCAAGAAAGGCCTATGATATATTTTTGTGATGATTGATGGTGTGTTTTCCCAATAGGATGCATGGGGTGTTCAGACAGATTTAGATGTCCTCAGTGGCTCAGTGCTGGACAACTTATCCAAATTGTCAGCAGAAATTGACAAATTAGCAAGCCAGTAAAGTACTTTGAGTGTGATTGATATCCGTAGGACCATGATTTATTTTTTTAGGCCCTGTTAAATGTTACCGAGCCTTTATGCTCCTATGTTATCTTTTGTGCCATTATACATATATAAAATCTTGAAGCCAATCAGCATGCTGCATACAACCAAAGTCACTTCAGTGTCATCGGAAAGCCTATATGTGTACTGTTAACTTCAGTCTGATGGCTACTTTTGCGAATTGAACATCTATAATATTTGTTCTGATGTGATTTGGTTTATTGTATTTACATGACCTGCCCGTTGAGTACATTTTGGTCCTTGTCCTGTTCTTGCATGTCATCAACCCCACCACGTTGCCAGTTGGTGTCATCTACCTCGACACCTGAATGATAGCTTTATGGGGTTTCTGTTACTGCAACTCAGAGCATGTGTAGATCCAGTTTATTTGGATTTAAATGTTCAGGACTTGGTTTGGAGTTAAACTGAATGCCAAAACGTACCAAACCAGGCCTCACCCGAGCACCTCATATTGTGAGCTATTTGTTGTACTTGTGCAATAACCCTGATAATTTTGCTTTCGCATTCAGCTCTCTCAGACATTTTTACAAAAGGAAATTCACCTCACATGTTGTGGACTTGTGTTGTAGCTTGGTCCATTCGTAGCGACAGTTTGAGCTCTATCTTATTTTGATGTTCACTAATTGCTGAACTCACCGCATAACAGACAACTAAAGTGCCATGGTTTTTATTGCAGATTTCACAGTGTTGCCTATCTTCAGCAGATTTGGTGGCTTGAGGTAGGTGGGGAGATTGATTTCTGCTTTCCTGCTGGTTCATACAGCCTATTCTTCCGGCTCCATTTGGGCCGACCGCGCAAGCAGATGGGCCGCCGAGGCCATGGATCTGAGAATATCCACGGTTGGGACATCAAACCGACACGGTTCCAGCTTTCAACTTCAGACGATCAGCACATTGCATCCGAGTCTTACCTAACCCACCCTGGAAGATGGATCCTTTACCACGTCGGTGATTTCATCATATCGAGTTCAGATGAGGTGACGGAACTCAAGTTCTCTATGATGCAGATTGATTGTACGCATACAAAAGGCGGCCTGTGTGTTGACTCGGTCTGTATATACCCCAAAGATCAAGGATATGAGGAGGACTGCGTGTTCTGCCAGAAAATTTTGTAGGAGTGTTTGAATTCCTTGGTTAGCCTATTTCTTCTTTTCGGGCCAGCCTTGTCCAAAAAGGGTAGCGTGCATATTCGTTTTCTGAGAGTTTTGCATGAGCAATTTATTTATTTTTGTAAGGTCGTATTCTGTATTTACTTTTTGTAGTGCTAGTCAAATAAGTATGGAGGTCAGGAAGTAGATGTAGGTATAGCTATGTATGATTGGAGCGCTTGACAAGCGTGTGTAGAAACAGATGCTTCATTACATATACAGAGATCTTGTGTTTATACATTATTGGAGACATATGCTTCCAGAAAGTTTCACTTAATTACGCAGTTGCAAGTATCTGAGGGTGGAGTTGTCTGCCGATCTGCATGTGGCATTTCCAGCTTCCATATCGCTGAACTACGGGCTTTTATCATTTATCAGTGCACGCCGCATGGACTGCAGCTTTCCGGTATTGCTGAACCCCCTTCAACAGCAAGTGTTCGTGAGAATTGCTTCTGGGTTCGATGCTTGGTCTGACCAATCCTGTTCGAGTCTTGAGGCTTGGAAAATTCAGGTGCCACCCCCAGCGTCAAGCAGACAAGCGCTGCAACGCATCGACCCCGGCCTGGCCGGCTCACCGATTTCGCGCGTGCGAGCGCCGAGCAGCCGGAGTAGAGTCCATGGGCTCTGCCGCTGCGATGGCTCGGCGGGCCGTGCGCGTACACAATGCACCCACCGCCCTAGTAGCCGGGCCCCTCGGCGCCGGCCAATCTTCGTCGGCAGCGGGTAACGCGCCTTTACGTGGGCCGCCTTTTTTTTCCACAAGTTCAATGAAAACCTAACGTGGAGATAGGAGAAACAAATTTACGTGGGCCGTTTTTTCTCACCATTTGTATGAAACTTCAAAAGCCGTAGTTATTAAAAAATCAAACCGAAATGCATCCCTCAAATAAAAAATCGAACCGAAATGCAAATGAAATTTCGATTGTATTACAATAATCTTGCAAAACAAGATCCCACTTTAGTATACTTAGATAATATTATGTTGAAAACAATGTTCTTATAATGTAGGGAAAGTGTTCTAGTTTAAGAAAAACATGTTTCGCCTTTACAAGAAAAATGTTCTAGATTCAAGAGATAATATTCTAGATTTAGGAGAATAAATTCCAATATACAATGCGTATGTAGTTAGCCTAGAATCACAGTTCTTTTTCATTTCTTTGTGAGGTTGTAACCATTAAAAAAGGGGGAAGATTGAAAATCGGTAATTAATGGCAACATTTGTAGACTAATAATTTCATATGAGACATGAAAGGTAAAGTGCTAGTCTACAAGCGAGAGCGAACTACACGAAGGCCATGAAAGATGAAATGGCATGAACCATGTAATGCAAAAGCTCAACAAGGTCAAAGTAAAGATGAAGGATGGAAGATAAAGTTAAGGCAAAGGTATATGCATAGCTTTCTCTTTCACCGGCCACGAGATGTTTAATGGAGCGAGGTGGCTAGATTGATATACTATTATAAGAGGGACAAATCGTGTTTGCATACAATTATCTAGTGCCACTCGCCCACATTACAAGTTAATACTGTAGGAGCTCTTCCGTGCTCAGCGAAGCTATCCGGTGCTCCTCTTTTCTGCATATTTTCCTCCATTTCAAATCATAAGACATTATGACATTTCTAGATTCATAACATTTGCTACGTTTAGAAAAGTCAAAACATCTTATAATTTAAAACGGAGGGAGTAGTTTTGTGTGAGAACTTATAAATAGGTGTTGGCCTTGAGGCTCGGTCACTCTCTTGCAAAACCGACCCATACGGTTTTGAGAACCGACTAAGCTAGTTTTTTTTTGGTCTTCCTGCAATTCTCAAGCAATCCTAGCGATCCTCGTCCGATCCAGGCGTACTAGCCCTCTGGTATGGGACCGGATTTGTGTCAACACGATGCTTATTCAAGTTTGTTATCTGGATGAAGTGGCCTGTTGTTAGGATACTGATAGTATGTGATTTAGACGATGGATCTTGTTTTCTAGTAATTGTGCTCGTGATTTTCACGCATTTATACTCAGATGGATACGATCTGTAAAAAGTTCAGGTATCCTCAAGCCTTCAGGATCGCTCTAAAATCTAAATTTTGTCAGCACCACTGGTTCTTAGCTATTTCAGTATTGGCATGCAGGCAATTACTGGTTCATCTTTATAGCCTTATCTATTGTCGGCATCCTACAAATTTTATACACATATTGGTACATAATGCATATGCGGAAGCCTGGTTTAGTTCCCAAAATTTTTTGCCTCCACTCATCATATCGAATGTTTGATACATGCATAGAGTACTAAACGTAGACGGAAAAAAAAAAACTAATTACACATTTCTCGGGAAAATCGCGAGACGAATCTTTTAAGCCTAATTAGTCCATGAAAAGGCTTAAGTGCTACAGTAATCAACGTGTGCTAATGACGGATTAATTAGTATCATTAGATTCGTCTCGCAGTTTGTTACGGGTTCTATAATTTGTTTTTTATTAGTATCCGAAAATCTCTCCCGACGTTCTTCCAACACATCCAATATGACACTCAAAAATTTTCTTTCCGCGAACTAAACACAGCCATAGTATACTCAAAACAATCATTTTTCTAATCCATTATATTTCGTGAGCTTCAGGCAGCAATGATTCACCAAACCCATGCCCATCAGGCCATCACATCTCAGAGGCGCCTGTACCTTTGCGATTCATAAAGGCAGAATAACCATTGTGGTCCCTCGGTTATTATTCAAGGTTCAGTTTTGTCCCTGAACTTTTAAAACGACTGTTTTAGTCCTTAAACTCTACTTTTATGCTCAATTGCATCTAGAACTATGAAGCGGATTGTTTTAGTCCTCAAACTTTGTGTCTTGGGCTCAATTTCATTTATAAACTATCAAAGTGTATTTTGTTCTTTAAACTTTTATTTTCAACTCAACTTTGTCTACGCTCTACGTGGAACGTTGCACTGTTGCACCTGGTTAGCTCCAACACCACCAGGGATTGGAGATACAAAAATAATATTAATCCAAACACTCATTCGTGGCCATTAATAATTTCAAGCTGTTATTTTTAGTGTTACCCTTATAATGGTACCATTTATATATATACGACTAAATGATATTTGTGGAAGCAATTACATTTGCATCAAACACTATTTATTCTTTAAGAATACATGGATATATTGAAACAATAGTAGATCTATAATTTTGATAATTTATGGATGAAATTATGCCTAAAATATAAAGTTTTCTTTTTAAATAGATAAAATTGAGTTGAAAATAAAAGTTAAATGCCCTTTGATAGGTTATAGATGAAATTGAGACCAAAATACAAAATTTGAGGACTAAACGATCATTTTCATAGTTGTAGTGTGAAATTGAGCATAAAACCAAAGTTTGAGAACCTAAACGGCCATTTTAAAAATTTAAGGATAAAATTGAGTCTCAAGTAATAGTTGAGAGACCAAAATGGCTATTGTGGCATTCAGAAACTAGGCAAAATCCTTAATGAGATTCACGTGGTAACTGACTACCTCCGGGAAACGGGAACTCGCCGAGATTTCCATCCAGGTCACGGGAACGTGGCAGTCCAATCCAAGCCTGTGTTTTCCAGCTGATAACGTAAGATTTTGTCCGTAAGCTTTCATGGTCACTAGACTATATGCATTTCGTCAAGCGCAGCCTTGTTTTTGTAATCCACCTACATGGGAAACCAGCTGATGGTAATGCGCCCGATCCATGATGCATGCTGGCTGTCTGCCTGAGGTGTTACCCACTGGAACTCAGGTCTGGTCCGTGTTTTGACTGAACTGGTATGCAGCGTGAGTGCATTTTTTGGTGGCGAATCGCGATGATTGCTTTGCTTCTTACTGAGATCGTCCGAACACCATGATGATGAGCCTTGCCCTGGCACAGGGCAGAGAGCCAGGGAGAGTGGATCTGTGGAGATGGGTACCAAGACCTGCGGGCGCCCCGACGCCGATGCGAGGTGCCTCCCTGTCGTCTCTGCCCTGGCCTTACGGACGGGTGGTGGCTGCTCGCTCGTGCTTTGACCTGCTGCACTGCATGCCTGCGTCTGTCTATTGGTGGTCCAGTCCAGTCCTGGCTTGTTGCAGGGCAGGTTGCCTTGCTTGCTTCGTGCATGGCCTTGCTGCTGTACGCTGGGCCAGCGGCAAGTAGTGTCGACCTGTCGATCGTGGATGCGCCCGGCCGGTGCCTCTGGCGAGCTGTAGTGGTGCTAGTGCGTGCGTGACCAGCGAACGGATTGCACTCTGCGAACAGTGCTATGCAGGGAAAGGCAAGAGAGACCGATCGAAATGCGGAGCAGCCTGGCGTCCATCTCGTCGCCATCGCAGCGGGCCTAGCGCTGAAGCTGGCGCTCGCGGGGCAATAGTGGCGTGGTGCTACTACTGCGCCCGGCCTGCATGCAGCTGCAGCCTTGAGGCTGAGGTTTAGTGTGTGGCCGAAACACAGCATGATCTAGGCATCACCATAATTGTCCAACGCTCATCACTCGGGGTGGCGTTGCTGATTTACTGTGGCGTCCTTGGATCGGACACGGACAACCTGTTATTGCAGTCAGGGTTTGAAGCCCGGATGGCCATATATTGACATTGAATCGAAGAAAGGCACCTTCGATCCTCCGTAGCTGGCCAGGCGCGCTGGCGCTGGCATGGCAACAGTGGTGTGGTGCTACTACTGCGCCTGGCCTGCGTGTAACTGTAGCCTTGAGGTTGAGGTCTAGCGTGTGGCCGGGGCACTGTTGCCTTCAGCGCCAGCATGATCTAGGCACCACCACAATAGTCCAACGCGCATCACTAAGGGCAGCGTTGCTGATTTTTTGTGGCATCGTTCGACCGGACACGGACAACCTGTTATTGCAGTCAAGGTTTGAAAGTTTGGATGCCTATATATTGTCATTGACTCGAAGAACGGCACCTCCAATCCCCCGCAGTCGGCATGGCGCCAGTGCTCACGGGGCAATTGTGTTGTGTGATGCTACTACTGCACCTGCATGCAGCTGCAGCCTTGAGATTGAGCTCCACTGTGTGGCCGGGGCATTGTTGTCTTCAGCGCCAGCATGATCCAGGCACCACCAAAGTACTGAATAGCGTCCGTAGTGGCCGCAATAGCGGTAGCGGTCCCTTGCCGCTACTGCTACGACATAACAACTTAGATATAGTGGGTTGAAACTTAAGCCTTATTTAGTTCCAAAATTCAGAATTCAAAAAGTGCTACATTAAAACTTGTGGTACGTGCATGGAGTACTAAATGTAGATAAAATAAAAACATTTAATTGCACAGTTTGCGTGGAAATTGCAAGACGAACGTTTTATGCCTAAATAGTCTGCGATTTGACACTAAAGTGCTACAGTAACACTTTTGTTAATGACGAATTAATTAGTCTTAATAAATTTGTCTCGCTGTTTTTAGGCTAGTTGTGCAATTAGTTTTTTTTGTTAGTACCCGAAAACCTCTTCCGATATTGCACGAAATATCCGACGTGACATTTTCGCCAAAAACTTTTCAGAACTAAACGAGGCCTTAGTGTATGCTGTTTGACGCAACAAGCCGCTATAGCGGCCATTATTTGACATAACAGTCCGCTATAGCGGTCTAATTCTTAATTTAAGATATATTTGATCGAGAATCAACTATTCAAATACAATTAAATATCTTTTTACACTATTTAAGTTATTTATTTATTAGTCTCTCATTGATATGTATTTAGTTGATTTTTAATTTGTAAAAAGCCGCGACGTAGACATCAATCCGCTACAGAGGTCCTGTTCATCCGGCTTATAATTCATACTTTTCGGCTTATTTTTTCAACCGAAACAGTATTTTTATCTCACAACAAATCAGTCAATAGTGTTTTTCAGCCGGCTTATCAGCACAGCCGAACAGGGCCAGACTCGTTATCCGCTATTTATTAGCTTGGGCAATGGGCACCACTGCAATAGCGCAACGCCCATCACTCGGGGTGGCATTGCTGATTTTACGTGGCGTCCTTGGACCGGACACGGTCACACGGATAGCCTGTCGTTGCAGTCAGAGTTTGAAAGTCCCAGTGGCCATATATTGTCATTGACTCGGAAGAAATGAAAGGAAGTGAAGGCACCCTCCCCCCCTGTTGCCGTCCATGTCAAAGGGAGTTGCTTTCGTTTGCGCTCGATTCGCGCGGCAACTTGCACCGGTTCCACCGCGCCACGCCGTATCCTGCACGCGCGCGCGCGGAGATCACTCCGGCGATGACGAACGAACGACGACGACGACTCCAGCGTTGGTGGCATGGCATGGGGCGGCAGGACCGCGGGACGACTGGACCGCGCGCACCGACCGCGGTGCCGACATGCCGAGCACCGCGCCCATGTCGTCGGCACGCCATCATATCCTGCAGGCGGTGCATGCGCGGGGAAAAACAAGCTAATGCGACTCGTTCTGCTCCTCGTCTGCAGGCGACTCGAGAGGCTTCCCAGCCGCCCGTTAGAGCAAGGATAATAGTTTCGCCGGCGGCGCGCTCCAAGCCAGTTGCATACGAGCGCTAGCTAAACTGTTATACTGAGCAAGTTAATATGAGTCAACTATAAGCGATAAATATCAGCAGCAAAAGAACGTATGTGACTGGGAGAGAGAAACAAGAGCAACTTTTTCTCGTTGCGTGCGCTTGCAGCCGGTGAAGAGAATAGCGCTCGCTCCGTAATCTCTCTCCTGACGTGGCTGTTTTCTGATGACGTGGACTCCCTCTCCGCCGGCTTGTAGTCGATTAGTATACTTCCTCTTAGGGTGTGTTTAGTTCGCGAAAAATTTTGGCTTTGGTTACTGTAGCACTTTCATTTGTATTTATCAATTAGTGTCTAATCATGAACTAATTAGGCTCAAAAGATTCGTCTCGTGGTTTTCTACCAAACTGTATAATTAGTTTTTTTCACCTATATTTAATACTTCATGCATGTACAAACATTCGATGTGACGGGAAATCTCGAAAAGTTTTCGGCCTTATTGAGCGAGAGAAGTAGGTCAGGGCGTCAGACCAGGCATTGAGCCTGTTCACCCGGCTTATAATCCGTCTTTTTTAGCTTATTTTTTCAGCCGGAACAGTATTTTTCTCTCACAACAAATCAGCCAACAGTGTTTTTCAGCCGGCTTATCAGCCCAGCCGAACGGGGCCATTGAGGCCTTGTTTAGGGCCGTGTTTAGATGGCCAAATAGGGGCCAGCCGAATCACTGTTCCCTACTTTAGCAATTTTGTTTTTATTTGCTAATAATTGTCCAAACATTCATTAATTAGGCTTCAAATATTCGTCTCGCAAAATACAACAAAACTGTGCAATTAGTTTTTGATTTCATCTACATTTAGTACTCCATATATGTGACGGCATTTTGATGTGATGGGGAATCTTCTTTTTGCATAGTAGAATTTGGGGATGAATTTGAGAAACTAAACAGGCCCTAGATCACAAAGTTTGGAGGCCAAATCTGCATAGTAAATGTCACGTCACACTGTAGTAATTTTGTTTTTATTTGGTAATAATTGTCCAAATCTTGATTAATTAGGCTCTAAATGTTCGTCTCGCAAAGTACAACAAAACTGTGCAATTAGTTTTTTTATTTCATCTATATTTAGTACTCCATATATGTGCCGGTATTTTGATGTGACGGAGAATAGGAATTATGCATAGTGAATTTAGGAGGCAAAATCTGAAACCTAAACAAGGGCCTGACATCAGTACAGCGCGGCAGGTCAGAGTCCACAGGCACGCACAATTATCTGTTTTTTTTTTTGTAGCGAGCTGTAAAGCCGATTGGTTGGGGCCGGGATCCAATCCACCAGCGATCGAGGAAGACTGTTACGGGTTACAGGGAGGGAGAGGGTACGGTTAGATGAAGAAAGTGGCAGGAGGACTGTGAGGGGCTGGGAACAGGGTGACAGCGAGACGGCCTTGCCGCTAGTACACTGCACCGGCCATCGTGTCGTTTTTTTGCAACAACTTGCACCGCTGCAGTGGGACGGACGGACGTGTCCGGATCCAGCTCAAGGCGAGGGCCACTGCAGTACTAGCTCGCAGTCGCAGCAGGGAGCAGAGGCTGCTGGGTGCTGGATAAGCACCAAGACAAATGGGTTGTGAATGAATGATATGATTCCAGCCCCGGGAGCAGGGCACGTACTGGTGCTGGTGCTGCAGAGAATCCTGCGCCTGCGCATCGCTGCATGGGAAGTGGACCGGGAGAGCGTGGGAGCTGTTGCCCAACTGCCAGCAGCAGCTCGCCTGTTCCCTCAGGCTCAGGCCTCACAGAACTGCCCATGCATGCACGACAGAGGACACTACCCCCTGATCCCCAGAAACGCAGCAACAGGGGAAGAAACACCTGAGATGGAAAAGCTTTACCACGGCTTTGGGGCTTTCACCATCGCAGCCAAGAACATGATTTATGAGATACTAGCTCTAAGCATATTATTTTATATTTTAATGAAAAAAGAGAAAATGGCTAATTTTAGGATAACAATTGCTTTTGAGTGGCAAACTAGTTCGACGGTGGTGAAAGGAACACAATTTTCTAATTGTGGCGTTGGATCACAGATGAAGGGTGCAAACCCCCACATGATCCAACGGAGCTAGGCTAGCATCAATAGGAATGATAGGGTGCGAGGTTGGTGAGATACAGGGACAAGCTCGCGCACCTTAGAAATGTTTGGAGATTGAAGACACAAGGACATTGGATCTCTGTCTGAACAACGGCACGTATAATTTAGAAGAAGAAAAAATAGTCTCAGATCAAAGAATAGCATCTCTAAAAGAGTATACTTACACTCCATGTCTTTCACACCTCAATGGAGCTAGGGTGGTTTCTTTTTTGTCTGTAAGGGTTTATTTAGCTCCACATCATCACCCCTATCCATATGGATTATGGAGTGGATAATTACTCACTCCGAACAAAAAAGAATGTGAATATCACTTCTCGACGAGTCAAACATTCTCAAATTTGACTAGTTCTATAGGAAAATAGTATCAAAACTTTAATCTCTAAATAGGTTCATTATGAAAATACTTATTAGGTATCATTACTATTTGTATTTTTCTAATATATATTTGGTCAAGTTATGATTAATTGACTTCTCGAGTCGCGAGATTTACGTTTTATTTAGGAACAAATAGAGTAGTTAATTTTCCCATCACGATGCCTCCCAGTGGTGTGTAGCCAAACAAGGCTATACGTGCTTTCTCGGCCATTATCTCTTGTACAATGCATTATGCATATATAATCGTATCCAATGTTCATGCGCACATGAGTATGTTCCCTTATTAACGGCAAAATTAACTTTGCCGACTTCAATAACCCGTATCCATGGCATGGCTAGCCGTGTACCATGATGCGGCGCGACAAGTCACCGCGCGCGGCGGTCGGTGAACGGCCGCGGCGACAGTGATCGCGTCCTGGCCTTCTGGGAGCACGCGTATGTACGCATGCGGCGCGTCACATAAAGTCACCGCGCGGTCTGTGACCGGCCGCGGCGACAGTGATCGCGTCCGGGCGGCCTGGCCTAGTGGTCCTCTGGCCTCTGGGAGCCTGCTGGAGGAGGAAGGCCGGTGCGCGCAAGACGACGCCACCGTCTAGGCGTCTACCGAGACCTACGCCGGCCCGGGCCGGTCGATCTGCAGCTGCAAGACTTTGGCGCCGACGGCCGACGGCTCCTGTACGGCGCCAGGACGCGATGTGCGTCGCGTGGTGGAACGAACGATCGTTGTCGCGATCTTTTGGTCCAGCGGATGCTGGGTACCAGGGCCGAGGACGACGTACGAGGGGCCATCACGCGTCAGTGTACACATTGTTATTCTACTAGGACAGACGTGTCGACCTGCCATTTGGGGGTTGCGGCGAGGTGCACCGTGCACTAGAGCGAGAGTACTAGCACCGTGGCCTTCACGTCTGGCCGGGCTCTTGCGAATTGGTTGCAAGAGGACAGCAGTTAAAATCGGCCTCCCGTACGTACGGTAATTTGACTATTTCCTCCCTTGGTTGTCATAGAATAGTATTTTTCTCTCACAACAAATTAGCGAACAGTACTTTTCAGTCTGACTTTTCAGCGAAATAAACAGGGCAAAAACAATATAACAATAGAAAAACTAAAACGACTTATAATTTGAAAGAAGGGGGTACTTTGCATCTAGACTTCTGGAGTAGTGAGGTGAAATTCTACTGCATGTGGAGCACCACATTATAACTATCACTACTTTATGACAACCACACGAGATTTATAAGGCTATTTGAAAGAAACACTCCAAATATAGATGCTCAATGCACTGTATGGATGCACGCATTCACACCCTACGTCTATGACCATCTCAGAGAGAGATAGTTGCTGGATTTTTTGATTGACGAAGTCATGGCATTCACTTCCATGTCAATAGGTGTTTCTTTCTAGAATACACAGAGAGTCAAATAGAAAGAGAGAAAGGCGAGCACATCATACCACATTTTGTGCTTAAACTCAGGTGAATGTGCTTCACCCCACAAAAAAACTAAGTTCATGACAAAAACATCAATATCTATGCTATCAAACTAGTTTCATTAAAGTATCCATTGTATATGTTTTGATAGTGCATTTATTTGAACTTCTATACATTAATCCGTTTTCCTCAAGACTTGGTCAAAGTTTGTTAGATAAGTTTAACTTGGGATAAAAACCAAAGTAAATTACAATTTGCAACAGAAGAAGTATGTGACAATTAATTGACTTGAAATAAAAGTACAACCATAGTCATATAGGGGCTCTATTGTACTTGTATTTGTATGGTACATGATATATTTAGAAAACTGTCATGATAATGATATACTGCATAATCAGCAGAGCCTAACTGCCTAAGCAACATTTTAGAAGGTTTAAAAAACATTATAAGATGCTTGAAGGCCATGGCAAAGTAGGAAGTTTTTTTTTTCCTTTCTACTAGAGGCTCTTAGAAACACGTTGACACATGAAAACAAGCCAGTTATATGGACCTGTGTGCAAGACCAATAAATGGACCTGTTCGGCTGGTAGAATTTCAGCTGATTTTGGCTGATTGAACAGTATCATGTGAGTGAGAAACAAGCCGAAACCAGCTGAAACCAGCTGAAATATGACCAGCAGAACGAGCCCAATGTTGCCCGAGTAGTCTTCTTTCAGGGAGATCTCATGGTCAAGGTCTCTAAAAAACGTACGCTAGAGCTAACCAATTGCCAGGAATGCAGATGGATTCCGAGCCTAATTAAGATCACGACAGTGATGTGCAAGGTCTTTCGAGCCTCTGAAGTGTGGGCACTGTGTAACCAAAAGCCTTTTCACTCAGCCACATCATATGGGTTAGACAGTACCGTCTACAGTAATTCTTGACCGTCTACAGTAGCCTGACCGTCTACTGTATACGGGCTAGTCAAATTTTTTTATAGGTTTGATCGCATTTATAAAAAAGTAATATTAATATTTATATCTTTAAATAGATTTACTATAAATTAAAATACTTGTAATAATTAATCTAAAGATACTTTTAAGAATTATAAATATTAATATTTTTTATATAAATTTGGTCAAATTTAAATTTATTTGACTCATGCGGAAATGAGAATTGCATTCGTTCAGGTACAGAGAGAGTACTAGTACGTGTATTACTATTGTCACTGTTGCTCCGTTTCTGAATCGTGGTGTCTCTTGACACGTATATTATGTTGCTTATAAACCATGCATGTCGGCTCCAATAAAATCACGCGCATGCAGCTAAAACTGATTACGACGCATGCCATCCAGAACCGTGTCTGTGTTGCTTTGGTTGCAATTCAAATTTTATTTTGTCCCGCCGTGCGTTTGCTTTGTTTGACATGTCATGCTTCTTGGGTTCACATTAGCGAAAGCGAGGTGCGCTCTCAGCTCACGGTCAAAAAGAGGAATCGGTCTAAGACTTCATATTTCACACGAATGGCGAGCAGGCATGTACAAGACCAAACACCTCCAGGACTTCCGGGTATAAGCAGGCTGGCTACTGTTGCCAAACTGCTTCGATCTACGGGACAAACACAAAGATAGCAAATTTAGCAACGGCTACAATTCTTAGGTGCATTTTTTTCCGCATGGAAATTAGCAACAACTTTTGTCAACTTCAGAAAACTGCACAAGCTTTCATCATGGTTTATTTTAAATGAGTGTAGCAGAGATGCGTATGTTGCGTTGGTGTTGTGGGCACACAAGGAGGGATAGAGTCCGGAACGACGATATTCGGGATAGGGTTGGGGTGGCACCAATTGAGGAGAAATTGATTCAACATCGGTTGAGATGGTTTGAACATGTCCAACGGAGGCCTCATGAGGCGCCGGTGCGTAGTGGAGTTCTAAAGCGGGCCGATAATGTAAAGAGTGGTAGAGGTCGACCTAAACTAACTTGGGACGAGTCCGTTAAGAGAGATCTTAAGGAGTGAAATATCTCCAAGGATTTAGCTATGGGCAGGAGCGCTTGGAGATTGGCAATCAACGTGCCTGAACCGTGACCCCTTTTTGTCTTGTGCCCTTTATGTCCCTTTACGTGTCTCCATGTTTCTCGTCTCTTTTGGGTTTCATCTCTAGCCTACCCCAACTTGCTTGGGACAAAATGCTATGTTGTTGTTGTTGTTGTTGTTGTTGTTGTTGAATGTCTGCAATTGAAGTATTTCAAAATATTTAGAAATCTTTCAAGACGATATTTAGAATATATAGATGCAAAAGATTTGTGTAGAAGAAATTTAGTTAATGTACATGCTAGGATGTGTTTTGTTATTCGATCAGTTGAAAGCAAGACCTTTCATATGCATATTAATCCAATAAGTCGCATTAGAATAAGTTTATAAAAGTTATTGTCATTACACCTACATTTTGACCACTGTGTTTTTTGACTTATTAACTCTTGCCCAAAACTCCAAGCAAGCATTTTCACAAGTCCAAGTCCAGATAGAGGTGGAATTGAAACTACGAAAACATTCAAAATAAGTTTCCAACTTCTCCAGATTAAATTATAGTAAAATGAATTCAATAATGATACTTGACTTATACTGAGTCGCACATAAAAAGTTGACCTTTGTTTAAATGCTTGGTCAAGCGAATTTGCTAATGACCTTATATACATTAAATATCTTCTCCGATATTAGTCTAGCTAATATAAAAATATATTCTCACATGTTATACATAATATCTCAAATTATTTAGGAAAAGGGAAAACATTTGTAGAACTCACTTGCTAGCCCCAAAATATCAAGCAGAAGATCAAAGACTTGTATGGGATTTCTCTAATTCCGAACTCCAAATTTGATTGCAGTCGCAAACATCCATGTCCAAGAGCAGCTAATTACGAGGAGGAGCATTTCTCCTAATTCGTTTTGGTGGAGGAAGCAAAGTGAACGATCTTTTCTTGGTGGACATGCTTCGAGTGTGCATTTAGAGGAATTTGAAGATCTTTTTTTGAACATGTAGATTAGAAAACTTAAAGTTGAGCGATCCCAAATAGACCTTAACAAAGTGTGGACGATCTAATATTTTCTCAAAAGCATGCCACATGTCCTCTTTCTATGAAAAGTAGCATTCACTTCCAGTACGGTGCCTAAAGGCCATGCAATGCCGGGAGCATAGCACATATCTAATGAAAATCACCATACATTTTTGCTACCTCTCCAAAATGAAAACAAGCCTGACAAACATTTGTGCACGCGCATCTAACTCGTGCCATGTAGGCAAGCAATGGTGAGACTTTAAGTAGTCAACCATGAGAGAGTGACAGGGGGTAGAACTTAAGTTGTGGGAGGAACCATCTTAGAGGAACTTAAGTTTTTTTTTTTTGCGAACAGAGGAACTTAAGTTGTGGGACAAAACTAAAAATTAGTGGGCCAAAAACTAGCTCCAAATTAATTTTGGAGGGTAATGGTGCTTTTAGATAGAAAAGATTTTTGTGCTCGTTCCGACCCTATCGACAATTGTAGCCACGAATCGCTGTTTTCTCGTTGTCAGCGGCCACCTGGTCCTGGTCCCTGTCGGCGCTTCCCTTCCTTCTTTTTCCACAACTAGTGAACCACGCGATCCCAGGTAGATATCGGCCTCCGGCACTCAACTCCAGTCCTTGCCATCCATCTAAACCCCGGCAGCGCGTTGGCCTCATGGGCATGAATGAGTGCCCCCTGTGTCCTCCAATCCCAGGCACCAGACTTTGTTCCCTCAATTTTCCTTTCATCCTCCAATCCTACTGGCCGCACCTTTTCTTTGCTGCTTGTGCTGGTATTGGACAGTAGAGCAGCGAGTCATTGAGTTCAACTTAGCACCCTGTTAAAGAATATGCAATCTGTTTTAGCTCATAGCTCCCAGAAAAGTTGCAACTGTCTGCCTGCCAGGAAGGCTAGGATGAGTAAGGACAAGCTATTTGCCGCCCTCGACGCCCTGAATGAGGATGGTTGACAACCTGAATAAGAAGCTAAATGTTGTGATTGAGAAGTTGGACGCTCTAACTTAAAATGGTGTCCAAGAAGTGATGTATGAAGCTTTGGAAACGTATGGTGAGCCGAATGTGTCTGAGAATGACTTCCTTCCACGAAAAAGAATGAAATGTTCTTTATGAATGAATTCTTAAAAAGAAGACAATGAAACCTACAAACTCTTGTACTAGAACCAGCAGGTGGTACTGACGATTAATTTTTCGATGTTTTATCATGAAAATCCCTTACTGCATGCGGTGACCCCTGCGCGGTCAGATTGGATGGGCGTCGCTGACCCTTGAGTGACCAGCTCCTCGCTGTTCACGCGGTGGTAGCAAACCCCTGTAGCTGAGCATGGGAAATCACCTGTTGCTACTCACGTTAGCGGCAAGCCCCTAAAATAGGGTGTGGAAAATCACCTACACACGAGGGCAGCGTCCGGTCCTCCGAGGCGGGCAACGATGAGCCCCGGGCAACCTGCTAACGGCGAGCGTTGACGGCTTAACCGTGTTTCCCTAGAGTACTTGTAACAAAAGAAAAGTCGATTGGAGTGCATGACTGATTGTACAGTTACAAAAGTATCCTTAACAACAAATAATTATTTCTTTTTATGATGAATGGTTGCAAATAAATCTTTTGCAAGGAACCGGTGGTTCCGCTCAAACACAGTACATTGTTTTTACCGTCAAGCTCTTTAAACTTGACCATCAAAATATGGAAATTACATATATTCACAACACATGGTTGGTGTATCATATTTATATCATGAAAAAAATATACTATTACAGCACATAACTTTAACAATTTAAAATTGTATATTTTAACCAAAGCCTCAAGTCAAGGTGTCACATTTGGAACCAAAGAGAGTACTAACTCTTTTTCCTACGAAAGAGTAGCAAGACTTTTCAAAGAAGGGCAAAAACTTTACTATCATTTTTATTGTTAGAATATAAAAACAAATGTTGGTCTTGCTTTTAGAGAAACTGGATTAAAAATCCCTACAGCAAGGATATGCATCATATTTCCACCAAAATCAAATTTAACACAACGATCGTCGCGAATAAAAATTAAACTTACCGCTACCACTCGCTCAAGAGGCAACTTTGGTTGAAGTGTCGACCGGTCGACCCAAGGAATTTCATATTTTCACAGGAATAAAGATTAAAGGAAGAGCCTGAGAAATGTGGAAAAGAATAGCGGCAATAAATGTACTCTATGTTGAAATAAAATAAAACAGGAGAGTGCTGCTAGCTGTTTTGTTGGTTCATGTCGAAGCTATCAATGTGGTAGCATTTCGCCGTAAAATTTTTATACTGCGGTAGGTATCCTTGCTTTGCTTAGGCCACACGCACGCGTAATAATAGACTAATAGACGGTATTGGATTCCGATTTTCACAACCGTCCATTTGTCAGATGCCCTGAGATGGTTATTATGATTAAAAAAAAGGTCCATGGCATCGCTTTGTCGCGTCTCCCATATCTCTGCATCCACGATTGGGGACATGCTCGTCTCGTTTCTGCGATTCCCGGGCAAGGCTAACAGATTTCTCAATCCTAGCAGCAATTGTCCGTTACTGTTAGGGTAACACAGTGTCTATACTCTACCGAGACAAGGCCACATGCGTACTGCAGTGCCAAATATTCTCCCGTCTCTCCTCTTCTTTTCTCTTTGGTGCAAATGATTCGATCCATCCACACATCTGAAAAGATAAGCATTGAATTTGCCACATGTATAATACAGTATTACGTCGGCCGGATTCCCAGCAAAATTCCTCCAAAGCACCTCAAAAGAACGGCCTTAACTTTTGATGCTACCACGTAGGAAAATTCTCGCATATATTTATTCTCTGACCATGTTTTGTTGTCTTGAAAGTGATTCAATGCTTATCATAATCACCACGCATCTGTTTTCCTTTCTGGATTTAGTTAAGAGTTTCTTTGTCTGCAGGCATGATGATAGGCTTGGATAATATAAACTATAAAACAGAGTGAGTATCTATAATACCCTTGACTATTTTCTTAAGGACTTCTATTGTGTCAACGAATGAACAAATACTGTAGTAGTTAGTTTAGTGAAGGTCGCTGGACACAGTACTTTAAGTACTGTCCTGATATATAATGTAATCGCGTGAGCATGCACATTCAATGGATTTTCAAGGTCAGATCTCTCAAATCCAGCTGCAAACAAACTGTAATATTTCATTTACATATGAGTAGTATCTTCGGCTATACTTCAGTGGTAGTGGAGCACAGTACTAGAGAGTTGTCACCATGCCGGACACGGTAACACCTGCTACCGAGCATCGGTATGGAGGGGGCCCACATGTCAGCACCTGGACCAGAGAATCGTACGTAGTACGCTCTGCATGCGGGTGAAGTACCCCATGTGGACCGCGCAGCGCTGAGTCCAAAGATCTTTGTCACGTTCGCCCAGGACGAACGCGCCCGGCGCTCGGAAACGCATCCGCCCGCGCTCGCGCGCGCATATTTTCTCCGCGGCTCCACCGCCGACGGGCGCAGACACGCCAAAACGAAGGCGTTTTTGGCCGCTGCGTCCACGTCCAGGCAGCTGCGTTGCTTTGTTGCGCCGCGTAGGCCGTCGACAAGACATATGCGGCAAAATAAACACGCACGGCACGGGCCCTTCCGCCCCCTGCCAGCTTCGCGCGGCCGCGGGTTTCGGTCGCCAGCTTGCCAGCCTCGTGTCCAGCGGCCGTGAGCCAAAAACTAAGCTCTGCTCACGACATATACTTGGACTTGGGCTAAAAAACCCAAGTGCGTCCTCGAGTAACAACTGCCCTATGTATGGCGCTGCACTCCAAATAAAAAAGCGCACTCGTGGCCTCGACTGCCGCCTCCGTGGGCATGGATATTGGCTTCGGGGCTTCGGCCAGGAGCAACGCAACAAAAGAGTATCGCGACAAGCGGAGGGTAAGCACGTACGTACCTGCTCTGCTCCTTGTTTTTACACTCGAGGCTGAGCCGGGCGAGCCAATCGCGCCTCCGCGCCGGCCCCCGGCCCCCGCCCCCAGATACAACAAGAAAGACCAACCTCTCCCACACATGCAGATGCAGCCACCTCGCCAAGGCAAAACAATGCCAGAGCCTTGGAGCTCCTCTTGTCCAACGCCTCAGCCGCAGCAGCGCACACTAGTGGCACCGCCCCTGGCCCCATGGACAGGACCATGCCGGCCGGTTGGTCACTGGCCGAGCGAGACAAGGGACCGGGCCAACGCTGGTGCTGCCGCTGCTACTGCACTAGTCATGCATGGACCCGGGCACCCGGCCGAAGCCTCTGGGTGCTCGGTTATAATACGGCCACTTGCCAAGATGCATTCCCCATGTCACTCATGCATGCCTAGCCTAGCCTAGCCGATGCGCACGGATGCAACTTGCGCGAGGCAGAGACCTAGATTTCCTCAGGCATAACATGCCATGTTGGTGGCCTCTAGCTCTCCGTCGTCTCCGAGATGAGCAGCAATGGCGCCATCCAGTCCATTTGTGCAAGTGTGTTACTGTTTTTAGCAAAAGGGGATACTAAGCTGGGCAAAGCTACTGCAGCCACCACAACTTGTCACGGAGAATATCGAGAAAGAAATGATAAGCCATTGCCTGATTCAGAAATGGAACCCTGATTCGGAAACGAGAGAGTCCCTAGTTTTCAAAAGATACCTGGTTTTGAGCCACAATTATTCCCAACTTAGTAACGCTTGCGTATTTTTTTTATGGCGGGCGGGCTGCTCTAAGCTACTAGGCCAGCACATGCAGAGCACCAGCTTGGTGCAAAGCAAAGGGCTATCCAATCCAAAGCTTGCTTTCTCTGTATAAGTGCCGCAATTGCCAGAGAGCCAGAGCAACAAAGACCAAGGAAAGTCTCAGTGAAGAGTTTCATGGCCTTGTTTCAAAGACTGCCATGTCATATGAAAAGAAATTAAACTTGGATGAAACACCCACTCTCAGTGGAGAGTTTCACTCTATGGTTTTATTAACATTTAATTTCACGACTCATAGAGAGTTGATAATCGTGTTAAGAGAGCATTTCTTCTCTCTCTTCTTAAATACGCTGTCATGTCATAAAAATAACTATGTGACAACTTATTAAATGCAAATGAAACTCATATGAAACTCTCATTGAGACTAGTCTAAATTAAAGATTCCGAGTGTTATGATTTCATTACTAGCTAGGCGTTGTCAACTGAAAATATATAGCTTATATATAAGGGACCAAAACGAATACGGCTTGTGGCATTTGCCGACCAAAACCTCGCCACGCATATGACACTGTTTCTTACATAGAATCCAAGCATTGGTCTAAGGAACCAGCAAGCTATTATCAATCTGAGTCATGGCGAGAATTGCCGGCTTCCCCCCATTTTTTTTTTGCATTGACACAGTGTAAACTTTTGTGCACAAAAGTACAGACGGCATAACAACAAAGATAGTATGTTATCAAAAAAAAAAGATAGTACAACGGAGATATTGTATTCCCCATAGATTAGCTTCAAGACAAACGAGAGACCGATGACGTGATGCCGTCGCGACAATTGTTGAAATATTAACAGTCTTATCTTAAAAAATAATGTTTAAATGAACATATTAGTTGACCTTCTGCATCATATGTTATTATATACTCCAGGCCTGCGTTCATTTCATTTCTTTTCTCGTTGCCTGCAGCGAAAGCTGTGTCAACTCGCAGCTGTCACCCTAAAAAAATGAGTTGACCAAAAAAGTCCAAAGGCCGTCAGGTAAGTCGTCGTAATGCTGTCCTGTAGCATACTCAAAGTTCAAATATAAGCAAAACTCGAATTGATTTCATCTAAACAAAACCTACACTACACGTTGAACTGCATCTACTTGGTAGTAAGTTTTAAGTCCAACGGGATCGCACTAGCAAAAACTACACAAGTCAGCTCTTCACGCCACAAGTTCCCAGGCAGGTTTTTATAATTTTTAGAGCATACAGGCAGGTTAAACATAAAAGAAGAAACAAACAATTCAAATATTTGTTCAGGCCTCCATTTGTCAACCATAGGCAGGACGTACAGTAGCCATAACTGAACAACCGTACTTCCATTTGGAATTTTGTAATGGACCGGCCAAAATGCAGTAAACAAAGAATCTGAACAATAATCTGTTACAAAACTAGCTTAATTAATTTCGTCTACTTGAGCAGGTTGCAAGAAATTAATTCTCCTAGTAATACTTTGGGTTCCTATTTCTAAAAGGTAGCTGACTTCTTTATCCTCATATGGTTTTGACTCGAACTGTTTGGTTTGTCTTTACTTTTAATAAAATCCCTGTAGGGGCTTATGCCCCCTCCAGTTTCATAAAAAAAAAAGTCTAGTCAAATGAAACATCATTGAATAAAAAAACTAATGGCCACAAAAGTAACTTGCTCTTAAAGAAAAGAAAACCCAAACAGTCATAAATATCAAAACTACTCAAGAGCTGTGACGTAAATATTTTAGTTAATGCTAAGTACTGGAGTTACAAAACTTCTGTTTGTAACCGAAGCCGAATATAAAAGTACTACCAGTACAGCCAACATGTATGCCCAGGACAAATATATGCTATGCAGAATTGGTTTAGTATTCCGTTACAGGTACGTATTATTGTACAATCCACAGGAAAAGAATTCGTGCAAGAAATGAAACAAATTTCTGGGCGGCTCTCGGTTGAAAGAGACAAAACCAATCCAAGCGCTGTCAAGGGCCGGGAAACGCTAGCAGTGAGAGACGGGGTCTTCTTTGCCATCAGCCCATCACCCAGGCGGGCATCCCTTCGACGCCTATAAAAAGGCATCGCCGGGCTTCCCAGTCCCCCGCGCAGCGCGGCTCTCAACTCCACCAACCAACCAAGCTCCCAGCTTCCAAAGGGGAGACAAGCGCTTTCCTCATCTCCCCCCAACAGAAACTACGTACGATCTCGTGTAAATTGGCTGGGAGTTACCTGCGCCGCAAAGGTTTTTACTCCCTCGGCCTCGCCAAACCGCACGCGCGGGCGGGCGGGCGGGCGGGCAACCAGCACCAGCACCCAGCAGAGCAGGGTATTCCTCTGTTTCTCCAGCAGCCAGCCATGACGTCGTGCGCGGGAGACGCCACGGTGGCGTGCCGGGATGACGCGCGGCCGCACGGGGACGCGGCCTGCGTCATCGGCTGCCCCTTGCTAGCCAAGGCCGGAGACGAGGTCCACATCCCGGTGGCCGGAGACGAGGCGCCGGCCGTGCCCGTGCTCACGAGCAAGTCGCCCGGGCGGCTCGCCACCGCGGTGAAGGAGGCCCTGTCCGTATCCCTGGGCATGGCGTTCCCGATGACGCCGGTGGTGTCGTCCAGCGACGCGCGTGGAGAGGCGCGGTCCATTCTTGGCCTCGCGCTCCCGATGATTCTGACGGGCCTCCTGCTCTACCTCCGCTCCATGATCTCGATGCTCTTCCTCGGCCGTCTCGGCGGCCTGGCCCTCGCCGGCGGGTCACTCGCCATCGGCTTTGCCAACATCACCGGGTACTCCGTGCTCTCCGGCCTCGCCATGGGCATGGAGCCCATATGCGGGCAGGCATTCGGCGCGGGCAACTTCTCGCTGCTCGGAATCACCATGCAGAGGACGGTGCTGCTGCTCGTCGCGGCGGCCGTTCCCATCGGTGGCCTGTGGATGCACATGCGGCCTCTCCTCCTCCTCTGCGGCCAGGACACCGGCATCGCGGCGGTCGCCGAGACCTACATCCTGGCGTCGCTCCCGGACCTCGTCCTCCAGGCGTTCATCCACCCCGTGCGGATATACCTCCGGGCGCAGTCCATCAACCTGCCTCTCACGGTCTGCGCCGCGCTCGCCATTGCCATCCACCTCCCCATCAACTACGTCCTCGTCACCGTCCTCGGCCTCGGCATCAGGGGGGTGGCATTCGCCTCCGTGCTGGCGAACCTGAACCTCCTCCTCTTCCTCCTCGCCTACATCTTCTTCAAGGGCGTCCACAGGCGCACCGGCGGCTTCGTGCTCTCCCGCGAGAGCTTCCGCGGCTGGGGCGAGCTCGTCAGCCTGGCGCTGCCGAGCTGCGTCAGCGTCTGCCTCGAGTGGTGGTGGTACGAGATCATGCTGCTGCTGTGCGGCCTGCTGCTGAACCCGCAGGCCACGGTGGCGTCCATGGGCATCCTGATCCAGACCACGTCGCTCATCTACATCTTCCCCTCCTCCCTCGGCATCGGCGTGTCCACCCGCGTCAGCAACGAGCTGGGCGCGAACCGGCCCGAGGAGGCGAGCCGCGCTGCCACGGTGGGGCTCGTGCTCGGCTTCGCCTTCGGCGGCTTGGCCTCCGCGTTCGCGTTCGCGGTGCGGAACGTGTGGGCGAGCATGTTCACGGCCGACCCGGCGATCATCGCGCTCACCGCGTCGGTGCTGCCCATCCTCGGCCTGTGCGAGCTCGGCAACTGCCCGCAGACCACGGGCTGCGGCGTGCTGCGCGGCAGCGCCAGGCCCAAGGACGCCGCCAGCATCAACCTCCGGTCCTTCTACCTCGTGGGCACGCCGGTGGCGCTCGTCCTGGCCTTCTGGCTCCACTACGACTTCAAGGGCCTCTGGTTCGGGCTCCTGGCGGCGCAGGCCACCTGCATGGTGCGCATGCTGCTGGTCATCGGCCGCACGGACTGGGCGTGCGAGGCCAAGCGCTCCAGGCAGCTCACCGGAGCCAAGGACAGCGACGACAAGGCTAGCAGAGACGAGAAGTCGCGCCTGTTGCTTGGCGACACGGACATCGAGCAAGCGAATGCTCACTCTGATCAGTGTTGATTGATAGCTACAGCGCCAGCCGCATGTGTGCGCTAATCTACTCTTTTCCCCCTTTTTGTATTGCCCACCATTTTCTGTGGCAGGGGAGGAGGAATCAGAGGCTGACAGAGTGACAGTTTTGTTCACCGCATTTGGTAATTAGCATGTAAAGATTTTGCTGATTATTATCACACAGATTCAACATACAGTAGTATCTAGCGCTGACACGGAAGATTCTTTTTCCTTTCACCGGCCGTTTTCTCATTTTTTTTCATTTCAAAACGAAAAAGAAAAAGAAAAGGAGAGCATTTTTAGCTGCAGGTGAGGTGCCGAGGTGGGAACAAAACACAAACCGTTCACGGCTTTCGCCGCAGCTTGCTCCGCCTCCGGCTCCGGGTCAGTGTCTGGTGGTCCAGTGAGGCGAGCCGCGTGACGACCTGGTCACCGGCGCGGGCTAACGCCGGAGTAGTGTAGCACGCACACAGCACAACACCGGGTCCAAATCGCGTGGCGGTGTCAATCACGAAACCATGCTGCTAGTGCTAGTGGGCCCGTCGGCCGTCAAAACGACGGCACTCCCTTCCTCCCTCTCGTGCAAGCGGCGAAAGAGGTAACCGAAATTGTGCACGTGATTTGCATAAAGAGACCGAAGCCTGACTAGTAAAGACACGTGTGCATGCCTAGCCTAGAAGAGTCCGACTCTGTTTCCACGAGAGGTCTGATGACCGGGATCCTGCCAACACGCACACGCTCCCATTTTTAGCTGCGAATATGTATTTTCACCGCACAGTAAATTTCACGCCCACTTGGCTGAATTGTTGCTAGGAAGTACGAAAACGCAAAAACCAATCGACCTCACGGCTCACGCTGTCACGCAGGCAGTTGGAAGGAAGATTCCTCCTGTGCGCCCGGCATCCAGGCCGGCAGGGGCAGAGGCAGGCAAGGAGCGACGTGCAGTGCCCGTGTGGATCCACATCACCACACGTAGTACCGCGCATGGTCGGTCCCGGCCAGAAGCGCAGGCACAGAGAGGTCCGAGATCCCAGCGGGGGCGGTGGCTCGCTCGGCTCAGCTCGCGTGTGCGGCGGATGCCATCGGCGTCGGCGGCACCAGCAGGCAGTCCGCATAAAAAATGACTCGCCCGCTCAACTCCACTCCTTGGAGCCCCGAGAAGATGCACACTGTCTCGATGCCCCAAAAGCCAGCACTAGCGGTTAATCATAGTCCTATCTCCGTCCCAAAAAGAATGCAATTATAGATTGTGTGCCATAAAAGATTGTTCATGTTTGACTAAATTTTTAGTGAACAATATTCACAGTTATGTCTTTAAATTAATTTATCATGAAAATACATTTCGTAATTAATCTCTATCATAAACATGGATATTTTTTTATTTATAATTGGTCAAATTTAAGATATTAAAATGTGACACTACGTTAGAATTGCATGCTTTTAGGGACGGAGGTAGTACTATATATATAGAATTATCATTTGAAACATAAATACAAAGACTGACAAATATCAACTGCCTCTGCTCGTGAGTTGTAGGAGTTCTGTACTCCAGAGACGCACGATGCAATGCATCTGCGTACGGCAGTTGTGGGCCCATTTTGCGTGCCGTAACTGAGGACATGATCGCTGCAGTGCCGCCCAATCGATCGGCCACGTCTGGCGTGGAATAACGAATCATCTCTCCGTTCCAGTCAACGGTTCATCAATCTGAAAGACGAAATAAACGGCAGTTCATCACGTTCTGTCGATCAAGTCAATGGCTGTTCCCATTTCCCAATTGGATTGTCAAGCTCATTCATGTCCCCTTGATAGCGGGCGAGGCCTAGAGGTGTCTGAGCGTCTGCAACAGACTAGCAACGTGCTCCTCTTTCGAGGTTCATTCATCACAGCTAGCTCCTTTCGTCCTTCTTGCCATCACTGGATACATATGCACGCTGCATCATCCGATTGGCCCGGCTGGTATGTCAAACGCCTAGGATTGATTACTCTTTGCAAGTGTTCGTCAACTTCTGGTCGATTGTTAATCGTGTTTTGACTCTTCAAGTTTTCTTTATCTACAAAAGTCAAGGCCTTGTTTAGATGCCAAATTTTCCCCTAAATTCCATTATGCAAAAAGAAGATTCCCCTTCACATCAAAATGCTGGCAAGCATTAAATGTAGATGAAATAAAAAACTAATTACACAGTTTAGTTATACTTTACGAGACGAATCTTTTGAGCCTAATTAGTCAATGTTTGGACAAAAATTCACAAATACAAACGAAATGCTACAGTGAGAATCTTTTACTGTGCAGATTTTGAACCTCCCGATTTGGGCCAACTAAACACGGCCCAAGTTCTTTTATTGTATTATGATTAAACCATTTTCTTTCTTTTTCTTTTTTAACTACGGTACATACATAGGCATGGATAAATGCACACACTATAGACTTTGTCAGATCTCAAGATTGACAAAGTCAGCATAAGTCGCCTACTGCTGAAAGAAAAGCGCTGACAAATCCTAAAATAAATCCCAAAAAATATAAGCACAATGTCATAGGTAGGAATTTTATAAGAAGATGTTGTGGCAAGTTATTGCAAAAAAAATATTGGCAGTACATGCAATGGTAAGGCACTATGTTGTAGACGAGCATCCTATAGTGGGGTGCTATTTGACAATTTGATGTGTTAAATCGGGGAAAAGGTTTAATTTAGAAAATTTGCAGGGTGTACATTATCATCTTTCATATATGGTTTTCAACATCTATACACTAGCAGACTATGGACAACTCAGTTGATTAGATTTCTTGTGGTGGGAACATATACGTATCCGAGTTTAAGTCTTTTAGGTACGAGCGCTCACGCTATCCTAAAATTATTTCAGAATTTGACGGAGTTATTTAGGCAATGTGCCCATTGACAGCGACTCGGCGAGAGCCTTATGGTGACTTGGTGAATTTTAAGAATTGTCGGTAATTCGAAAAAAAATTTATACACTAGTTTTGTGAAGGCGGATTTCAGAATTTTGCATTTATGTTCCGAACTAATGGCACTTTAGTCTCATATAGGCTGTATGTATCCTTCAACAATATAATTTCTATCATAGAACATTACATATGATGCGCCTATCAAGGGCAATATTTATTGGGATTTTCAGCGTTCTTTTCTTCTTTCACAATAATTCTTATCTACGTCGGAAGTTGTATATTGTAAGGCCACTTGCCGGCTGGACGTACAAATCACCGCTTTGACCTCCGATCGAGTCGCGACGTCCGTCCATGCATATCTATCCTCACCGCAGTGGCTACTCTAAAACGATACTCTAAAGCTTTAGAGTATGAATATAGAGGAAAAATTGCTGTACTGGGTACTCTAAAACGATACTCTATCATTTCTCTCACTCTATATTTATAGTGATACTGTGTTTATTCTATACTCTATAGTGGCGGGCCCCACTAGCTAAACAAAGGAAAAAATGCTATAACTCACAAACCAAAAATCTAAATTAAATTTCGATTTTACCATTAAACTTGTCTCAATAAATCCTTCAAAACTAGATCACACATGGATATATTTAGATAAAGTGACAAGTATGTCCCCACAGTGGATAGAGTGGATAGAGAATGATATAGAGGATGGATGGACGCGGAAGAATTGAGTATAGAGGAAAGAATCTTGCTGACTAGGACGTATAGAGGATGAATATAGAGGTCCATGAGTGCGGGTAGTCTCACAGCTGGAGGCAGCCTGCATGCGGGTGTCCACATCTCGTCTGAATCATGCATATCCAAGGTGGAGAAAACAAATGCGGCAGGGAAGCCTGCAGCCTTGCCAGCGACGTAGCTAAGCGCATGACGGAATGGCCCGCTGATTCGATCGTCGAGCGCGTTTAACCACATGTTACACTCTTTAGATCGTCTAGGTGTGGATCCAGTGGGTGATTTCTTTATCAGTTGAATCAAATAGACCTAGAGCTTCCTTCGGGAGTAGGAGACAAAGAGAGAGAGGGAGATGTAGGAGCTAGGGTTAGGCACTGACCGTCCATTGAGTAGGGGATCCGACCATCAGGTTCATCGGTGAAGTTTCTGCGCTAGGCAGCGACGGTCGGAGAAGAGAGCGATGCAGTGAAGGCCGTGGTGGCGCAGTGCAGTGGCGGCGACGGTGCTTCCCGTCACTGGCTGTGCCCCCTCTGTTAGATCAAAGTAGGGTTTCTAGGTGGGGCGTACGGCTCAGGCGAACCTCATACTGAGAGCCGCCGACCCCACCTCTATTTAATGCGCAGTGTGACGGGGGCCCGCCAGCCATAGATAGACTGGGCGCCCCCGATCAGGGCACGAGGTCAAGGCCCAAGTGGCCATTGGGCCACTGTGGTTGGGAGATCAAACCAACATTCTCCCCCTTGATCTCAACTCATATTTTAACTTTAAACTTTGACTTTAATCATTTTGACTTTTATTTGTTCCATCACATATTAGTGCATAGAGCATGCTTCATCGTCACGGTCAATTGCCGATAGACTTAACAACTACAATACACATCTCTGTTCTGAAACAGATTCTTTAACTTTGGGCCCTTTGTTGTCCGGAAATCATAGGCTATACCATAAACCCATGTCGACTGTGTGTTCTCCAAACACACTAGGTGGTAAGCCTTTTGTACGCGGATCCGCAAGCACTTGCTCATTACTTATATGTTCAATACTTTTAGTATGATTCTGGACTTTCTCCTTCACAACGTATAACTTTAACGTCAATGTGTTTGGCAGCACACTTGACCCGTTGTTATAGGAGCGAACTACTTAAATGGTTATTGCAGTTATATACCATTATCAATTCCGGGTGTAAGTTCTTTTAACCACTTCGCCTGTCCTTAAGCCTCATAACAAGCTATACCATGTGTATGCATCTTTGATGACACCACAACTGTTTCTTTGGAGCTTTTCCATAATAAAACTCCAACTACGAGTGTTAGCTACTATGTGGGTTTCACTAAACATCTCGCCAAAATTTAATATTTGTACCAATAATTATTTGAGAGTACTTATTCTTTCTTACTTACCATGAGGCCTATAAATCTTTGCACAATTGCAAAACATTCTCAACTCCATTCCAGTGATCTATATCTGGACTGGACTTCTGCCAAAAACATCCCGGGTACATAAACTGTGTCAGGGTAAGTTCTTGCTTATAAGCATTCAGTAAGCTTCCAACAGCTGAAGCATATAGGACGTCCATTTGATCGATCTCACATTTATTCTTGGAACACTGAAAGTTCCGAAAACTATTACCCTTGACTATAGGAACAGGCGCAGGTTTATTCACATATATACTTTATTTCTTTAGAATCTTCTCTAAGTATACACTTGAGATAGTTCTAATACCCCTTTTCCTTTTATCTTGGTAAGTTCCCATTCATGTAACGAATGATGCTTTACCAAGATCATTCTCATTGAAACTTGAGGACAAGAACTACTTCTTCAACAACAGTAGATTAACACCACTACTAGTGAGTAAGGTGCTACCCACATGCAGGATTAGGAAAATAAATTTCCCTTGTTTAAACTTTGCATAAATACAATTGTCCTCTACATTCTCTTTAAAACCCAAACTTTCTTATTGTACTGTCAAACTTCAAGAACCACTGTCTTGAAGTTTGCTTTAATCCATAAATGGATTTCTTTAGGCAACATCCCTTTACGTTCTTTTCCTTCCACGACAAAACCTTTTGAGTTATGCCATGTAAATATTTTCATACAAATCCTCGTTGAGGAATGTGTCTTTACATCCTTTTGATGTAACTATAAATCGTAATGTACCACTAATACCATTATGATTCTAAAAGAATCCTTGTATACTCATTATAATCTATTTCTTCTCTTTATGTAAATAATTTCACCACAAGTGGCGCTTTATAGCTTTCTATATTCTCTTTGGATATCTTTCTATATTCTCTTTGGAGTCACTTTGTCTTGTAGACCCATTATAGCCTACTGTTTTGGCTCTATTAGGAATTTCTTCCTAGTCCCAAACATCATTGGTATTTATCAATTTCATTTCATGTTCCTTTGCTTCTTACCATTTAGACGAGTGAATGTCTCTCATGGCTTCTTCAAATGAGGTGAAATCACTCTCTATTTGAATTTCTTTCTTAACTTTTACTTCTTAGTCACCAGAAATATCTGATTTTCTTATTCTTTGAGATCTTCTAGATCCTCATGGCACTTCTTTCATATGGGGCTATTGTTACTCTTCATTGCCAAAAGGCAATTGTTCTATAGCCACCTGTATCACAAGATCCTTGTTTACTTATTTATCCTCTTTAAGAGCTAACATCTGGTGTTGTATATGTCATACAACATCAACATGTATTAAGCAATTTGTTTGCTCTAAACACTATAGTGGATATGTAATCCCACTTCTATTCAAGCTTTAGGTATCTACATACCATGCTCCCCCAGATTACTCCATCTTCTGTAAAGATGGTGTATCTTCAAATTTCTTATTTTGGGTTTAATCTGCTAAAAACTCATATGGCGTCATCCAGTATAAATACTAGCTGACTATGCTATCTTCCTATCGAAACTGTAAAAGGTCCCAGGAATTTAGCTATTTCTTTACTTTAGGGGTATCATTATTATGACCGTCTTACTCCCCTCAACGATCACATTCATCTTTTATAGATCACTTTTACCTACAATGCATAGTATGCATTGCATTATCTGAAGTATGGGGAAGTAACTTTCTTAATCTTACATTTATTTCTTCCCCTCGAAATGTGGTATGAACTTTTCTACCACAATTTCGAAACATTCAGAACTCTTGTGAATGAGGAAACTTTGATTACTTACTTCATCCACATGATTACATCATGCAAACAAAATTCGTATGGGAGTACATTTTCCTCGTTACACTTCAAAACTCAACATAGTCTATTATTATCAATACTTCTGCAAGTCACACTTGCATATCATTCTTATCTTTTTGTTCACATGCAACTTTCTTTTGTTCTTAAACTCGTTGAGTACTTAATGACCATGACACAATCAGAGTGTACGGTCAATACTAGGATAGCATAAAAGCTATCACAAACTTATCTCCATGTGCGGGATATTTCTTTAGAGCACATGAATCATCACATGCTTCTCCCGCCATGCGAGATAAGTACTATGCCAAACTCTCCCGCCATGCAGGATTGGTTAACATATGTACTATGCCAACTTTACCCCGCCATGCGGGTACTTTTTCAAACTTTTCCGCCATGTGGGTACTATCACAAACTTTTTCCCGCCATGCGAGATAATTCTCTTGAATAGACATAATTGCTAGGATTGGCTCGTGTTCAATCATCAAATTCAGAAATAAATCCGAATATTCTTTAACACACATGTGTAATCCAATGTTAGTCAAATTAGACATGTATATGACTTTTACAACTCTCATAAGTGAAACTAAAAATAAATTCTTCTTCATAGAGAGTACATACAAGACATTTCTCAATGAAGACTCTCATTGATCTATCTCTTTTCTTGGATCAATATCCTAGAATACTTTTCTTTTGAAGCCATTCTTTAAAGAGAACACAATTTCTTAAACAATGGCATTCTTTCATACATAACTTGCCCTTAGGCATTTCATCATCTGAGTCATAAGTACCCAGCTCATTTCTCTTACTGCCTTCAAGAATGAAAGCATGGAGGTCTTTTGTCTGAAAAAAAATCAACAATAATGCTCATTAAACTTTGAAAACTTTATGTTCTATTCTATATCACCGTTGGGCAGAAATAGAATAAAACATCATTCTTCTACATTAATTCCACATCACCGTTGGACAGAAATGGAATTAACGTATAGAAATTCAATAATCTTAAAAGCATAGAACAACTCCTCAAAATTAAATTCTCCCGTTGGTTCCAATTTAATTAGAAGACAATCAACTTCATTGCAGCGGAAACATAAAAATACATTTCTCTAGTTTAAGAGCATTCCTTGATCTTTATCTTTTCTCTAAAAAATTGGTCACTTTGATGCAAAATTCATCAAAGATTTAAACTTTAAACATAAAACTCATAGAATTATAATATTATTATCATCAACGTTGGTCAGAAAATAACAATACCATAATTCAACTTTAAACTTAAACTCATAAATAAACTTATAATATTGTTATCATCAACGTTGGTCAGAAAATAACAATATTATAATTTATCTTAACTATCAACCGACTATTCCTCCAATTAAAATTTTCCAGCTGATTCTAATTTTAACTGGAGGATAAACTTTTTATCATTCACTGAATAACTATAACTGCTCTTCAAATTAGAAGACAATAAACTTTAACTTTGCAGCGGAAACATGACAAAACGATCTCATAATATTAATATTCAGAAGCATTTTTCTGTGCTCATCTACTCTTTGCTCAAATTTTTATGTTGGTTCAAAGGTAATCATTAAGACTTCACAAAATTCATTAAAACTGCTTCTGAAAACAAAAACCAAAATTGTAAGCGTCACTGTTCATTTGGCCCGAGGCCCATTCGCGCACCATGCGCTGCTTCACGGCCCAGAGGCCACGATGGCCCGTGGCCTTCTCTCGCGCAGACGCTCCCCCGCGTTCCAGGCCGCAACCTGGGCCTGGGCCGGGAATTCACCTGCCCGCCTGGGCTCAAAGTTGGCCCAAGAGCCCCTGGCCGTTGATCATCATCCAGTGGCTGTGCGCGCTTTTCAGAGTAACAAAATTCGGCGTCGGCCGCTCATCCCCCGAACCCTAAGCTCATTCGCACTCCCTGCTCTTCTTTCTTGCGCCATGGTAGAGCAACAGCTCTCACACATGGCGGCCGAGGGAAAGTGGTGGCGCCACCCGGAGCAAGTTCAGCCGAGCTTCTCCTCCTCCGCCCTTCTTTTCTCTTTCCTTTCTCTTCTCACATCCACGGCTAGCCACCGGCGATGCCGGACAACGGATCGAGCGCGAGGCAGAGAAGGTGGCGGCGCCACCGTGGCACCCTTCGCCAGTGCACGCGTGCGGCCGGAGCCGCGCACGGCGCCGTCGAGCGGCACCGCGATGGTGCCCTTTTGGCATCCCGCGCTCAAGCAGATCCACGAGGCGCGGTCTCGCTCCCTTATCTATTCAAGCGGTGACGAGCCGCTCGTTCTCTTCCTGCACGACGACGGTGAGGGAAAACCGGGTAGGTTCCTCCCCCTTTTCTGTCACAGAACCTCCTAATTATGATGGCCCACAAGTACACGTCATTGTCATAATGACCTCTGACAGTCGTACTTATGTTCACCATAACTTAAAAGGCCTGCTTTACTCCGAACAGGATCCAATCACAGGAGTATTGCAATATTACAACAGTTTATTCAAAATATTCAACAGAGTAAAGTAGCGGAAGTCTTACAATAACTTAGGTTACAAACCAGTTTTTCAAATCTCAAACCTTATATAACATTATTACAAACTAGTAGTAGAGAAGTATCGGTATTAACTTTATTACATCACACAAGCGAGATGCCTTGCCCAAAGGCTGCACAGTCTACTCGTCGTCACTGCCTTCAACCACGACGGTCATGCAACAAGGCTCGAAGCAGACTTGTTCATGAACCGCACCTGCAACAAGGGGTTCAACAAACCCTGAGTACGAGAGTACTCAACAAGACTTACCCGACTAAGACAAAGACTCCAAGAGCATGCTAGCTTTAGGGAATCAAGGTACGGGTAATCCAGAATCAAGATTTTCTTTTGCAGAAAAGCTTACTAAAGTAGATCCTTATCTTCAACATTTTACTTTTACCATTGATGGTTCATTAACCAAATCTAGGTGATCCTAATCTAGATCAAAGTAATTATCATCAAAACATTTCTCATTCTTTCTTTCATTCCAGTTCTTAACTACGATGCAAGTCAGGTGATCGAGTCTCCATAACCGAGGAGCAACGACGATTCGAACAGATTATACCCAGCTGGGGATCCCTAACTTCACGACATATGTAGAACCAAATCTTGCATATATCAACCCTCATTTAGATCTCCCAAAACCAGAACGTGTCCATCGCCACCAGAGAGTACAGTACTCCTCGAACCCGGCCCGATTCTAGCCCCGAGGGTACACGCTACTCCCGCCATCTCTCCACTCCCAGTGCGAGGTTAGACGTTCTCATAATAGAATCACCAACATTTTGGGCTTACCCAAGACATGAGGCTAGTTGCAAAGTCTTGAACACAACAGGCTTACAACGAACGGACCTTAACTGACAAGGCGGAAACACTACATTGAGACTCCTTTCCCAATGCATGTTAGCAGTGGCCAAACCACCCGCCCGATCTTTCAAGTTCATTATCATATTTCAATATTCATTCAATATGCCGTCATGGCTATATAAACATTGCATTTAAAAACTTAACTTCTAAGCATAGCGAAGCATACTATGCATTTTCCGTAAAACAGGTATCAAGGTTGATATCACAATAATCAAGGATGATAATGCAGCAATTAGGTTATCACTCAACTCCTAATTACTTAATGCAGTAAACCATAATATAAATAATAAAACATTTGTAAAATTCAAGGTAGGGTTTAAATGCACCGGGGCTTACCTTGCTCGGACACGACGACTGACTCAGACTCGAGAACTCCAACGTCAGGTCCGGAACCCACCGACGATCGCTCTTCTCCGGAAACTGGCTCGACGGCTTCGGCTTCTTCGAAAGCAGAGACTACACGAACACATAACATGCTTTAACATGATGCTCGATGATAAACATGATGCTTGATGATAACATGCTACAAGTTACGACTGGAGTACAACTTCCCTTCACGGTACAGTCGCAAACAGAAAACCTACTAACTAGTAGCGACGATTTCCAGCGATACCAGCTTTTAACCTAAACAAGTTACTAACGAGCTCAAACATAGAATTAAGGTGCCAAAGATCACAAAAGGGTAGTGACCTAAGGACATCACTCAATCAAAAAGGCACACAACACTTAAAGTTCTCAAATTAACATTTATTTATTATTTAAATAATTAGGGCATAATTAGAAGTTAATCAAATTTTACCTAATCAATCTCAAACTTTTTCTATGGGTTAAGAATGAATTATAATAGTGTCAAAATAAATTTTATAATTTTTGGATAAATAAATTAATTATTAAAATTCCTGAAAGTTACATTTAATCTTTATTGGAACCAATTAATTCTACTGCACAAAGTATTCAAATTCATGATTTAACATTTTTCCTAGATAGTTTATACATTGAGAAGCCTACACAAAAATTTTCATGAATTTTGGAACTCTACACAATTTTTAATGAAATAAACAAATAACTAAACTATTCATTTATTTGAAAAAGAAAAACAAAAACGAAATCGGGTCGATTCTCTTTTTCTCCCGCGGTCCGGCCCAGCTGGTCGGCCCGCTCGCGCGCGCCCGCGCCCGCACGCGCGCTCGGCAACGCGGCCCAGCAAGCGGCCCAGCCCGCTCGCTCACCCGCGCGCGCTCTCTGTCTCTGCTCTCTCTGACAAGCCGGCCCCGCCTATCATCACCCTCCTCTCGCTCTCCCGCTCGCTCCCGCGCGCTCGCTCACCCTCGCGCGGTGGCCGGCCGGTGACCGGAGCTTCGGTCGACAAACTGACCCTACCATCATTATCTACACCTTCCCATGATTCCATTTTGCTAGATAGCACCACGGTTCGAGCTTCGGTGACAGTTCACCGACGACGGTGGCGGCTCGACGGCCACGGTGCCCGACGACTCGATGCTATAGCACGGTAACAGCTAAATTAGCGTGAGGAAAACGATCAGGAGCTCACAGCGGTGACGATGGCGGTCTCAGGGATGACGGAGAGAAGCCGGAGTGGCCTGGCCATGGAAGGCGACGGTAGCGGTGCTCCGACCGGAGTTGGACATGGGAGTGGGTGGCTGCGGTGATTCAGACCAAATTGGGCTAGCTCAAGGGGTTCACGAGGTGCGCAAGGTCAAGGCGAACGCGATGACGCGCTTTGCGTGGCTGGAGGTGGCTCGACGGCGGGCAGCGGCGAGCGGCGGAGCTGCGGGTGGCGGCGGTGGCGAAAACGGGGAAAACGAAAATCGTCACTGTGACCTCGACGTATTTATAGACGACGGTCGCGGCTACAGAGCTTGGAATGCTCACGCCGTCGCGCTGGCGCTCCCGACCGCGCACGAAGGGTCTGGGCGGCCACGGCGGCTTGCCAGCGCCCATACCGCGCGGTGGCCGGCCGCCATTGGCGCGGCACTATAGCACCCCCAAATTTTGAATTTTCAAACTTTTTTCTAAAATTACTCTCAAATTCATGTAACAACTTGAAAAACTTCCAATCTATGAAATCTTCAGAATTTCAAACTCTACAAGTTTTGTATTGAACACTTTTTCAAATTCTCACTGGATTTTGAAATTTGAGTTTAAATTCAAAAGGGGACACATTTTTCAGATTTGGTAATTTAGAAATTACTTTTGATTTTATATTGAAACTTCAAAATCTCCAAACATCAAAGTTGTCTATCTTGACCAGACCTACAACTTTGCTGTTCAAACTTTTTCAAATTCTGCCTCCATTTTGAAATCTTAGTTTGGGGACAAAAAAATGAATTAAAACTGAAATTTGTTTATTTTCAAAATTACTCCATATTTTACACTAAAACTTTGAAAACTCAAAACACCAAAGTTGTAGCCCTTGAAAAGTTCTACAAACTTGGTATTGAACTTTTTCCCAAATTTGGCTTAGATTTTGAATTATTTCAAAAGGGGTAAAACAAGGTTTTGAAATTTAGGGTTTTCGGAGGAATTTTAAATTGGAATTTGTTGCTACTTTGATTTGTGATTACTTAGTGATCAAAACCTCACCCAAGGGCATCATTTGGACCAACATGACTTGGTTGACCAAATGACACTCTTGGTTGACCAATTAGCTTTTGAAATTCTTTTACATTTTTTCCCAATTTTGAATTCGAATTCGAATCGAAAAACTCGTGACAAGTTTTTGGACTCCAACTCAAACTCAAACTTGGAGCTTCATTTTAGTGTTGTACTTAAGCTCATACCCCTACACTTGACACTAGTGTGCAACACAGTCACACACCTCAAATTACGCAGGGCACGGACTAAGTATTTGTGGTGGCATTCGAAATTAGGGTTTTCGGGTTCGGAGCACACCACTGAGAAACACATTCAACTTAGATAAGTAAACTTGTTTTAGTTGATGCATAACAAAGTTAACCTAACAGGGATGCTTTGCAATGCATTATGATGACATGGCAGATTAATTAGCACTATAACACCCGGGGGTGTTACATTCTCCGTCCCTTACTTTCTTTTAGGGTTAGGGATTCGGTCTTCCCGCACGCCGGAGAGATGGTGGCGTGGCCAGATCTTGCTTTTTCTTCCCCTCACCCAAGCTAGGGTTAGGGTTTGGAATTCGGTTCAGTTCTACTATTCACTTAATTCTATTCTCTTTCTTTTCTTTCCCGGACTCTAGATTCGATGAAAATCTAGATCTAGGGTTAGGTTGCACTTGAACCGAAACTGATTCCTCTCTTTCTTTTCGGATTTCATGTTCTTTTCTACCCCACTGAATCTACACGCTAGTAACTTGCTCCGATACCATTGTTACACTCTTTAGATCGTCTAGGTGTGGATCCAGTGGGTGATTTCTTTATCAGTTGAATCAAACAGACCTAGAGCTTCCTTCAGGAGTAGGAGACAAAGAGAGAGAGAGGGAGATGTAGGAGCTAGGGTTAGGCACTGACCGTCCATTGAGTAGGGGATCCGGCCATCAGGTTCATCGGTGAAGTTTCTGCGCTAGGCAGCGACGGTCGGAGAAGAGAGCGACGCAGTGAAGACCGTGGTGGCGCAGTGCAGTGGCGGCGGCGGTGCTTTCCGTCACTGGCTGCGCCCCTCTGTTAGATCGGAGTAGGGTTTCTAGGTGGGGCGTACGGCTCAGGCGAACCTCGTACTGAGAGCCACCGACCCCACCTTTATTTAATGCGCAGTGTGACGGGGTCCGCCAGCCATAGATAGACTGTGCGCCCCCGATCAGGGCGCGAGGTCAAGGCCCAAGTGACCGTTAGGCCACTGTGGTTGGGAGATCAAACCAACACCACAACCATGTCAGCGTGATGGCACTAGCCACACACGTATGCGGTTCCAGTTTTCATGCCGTCAGGTTTTGGTCCCTGGGGGCCGCGGTTCCAGCTCACAACCCCGCCGCGCCGCCCCTTCTTTCTCCGTTACATATATACATACAACACGGATCAACGGGCGAAAGTCCGGCGCCGCCACGACCGCCCTGCATTTCCTGTCGCGATCAGGGAGGCCGGCCGATCCACCGACTCGTAAAAGCGACGCCGAGGGCCGTCGTTGACCGTCTTCTCCTCCGTTCTACGCATATGCGGCAGGCACCCAGACCCAGTGCACGGGCGGCCGGGCGGCCGGCCGGCAGCATGCAGCTGAATACTCGCTCGCTAGTCGTAGCGGCTGCGCGCGGGTCACTTGGTTTGGTGTATCGCAAGCTTCAACTGGAGAGCACTTGAAGAAACGACTACCTAGTGCAGTGATACGACCGCGCGAGCGTTCCTGGCCAGTCACATCGATTCGCGTCCGGCGACCGGTTTCAGGTTCCGAGACGTATCGGCTAACTACGACGCCGCGACGACTCGTCCAAGGAAGGCAGGCAGTCAGACAGATAGACTGGTGCCTAAAACACGAACTGCGATTTAATTATCGTGGTCAAGTCAAATCGGGGACGGCAATCCGCTGCGATCCATCGGCCCCCGCCGGCGAAGCGCTCTAGCTACTCCTCGCCCCCGGTACGTTCCAGTTACGTGCCTACCTCCTTGTCGCGGGCGCGGCGGTCACGCGTCGGCTGGCTTTGGCTTTGAACAGGGCAGAGGGCAGAGGGCGGGTTTCGCACCGCGGCTGCCAGGAGCACCGAGGGCCTCGTGGGTTTTTTTTCCCCCGGCGCGGGGGCGGGGGCGGGGGCGGGGCTGATCGTGACCGGGGGAGCGTGTCTAGTGGCGGGGGAGCACGGGCGAATCCGAATCCGACCCCGTGCACGGGGGCCGCGCGCGAGTGGTGGGGTGGGGGCGCACGCGGTCCGGCCGGGGAGGCAAAAGGCGGCCTGGTGTGTGTGGTGTCCGCGTCACGTCTCGACACTGCCAGCGGAAGCGAAGTGGATGGCTCTGGGCCGCGCGGGCAGTGTCGCGTCGTGTTGCACCGGTGGTGCCCCACCACACCGGGCGGAAGTCGTGACAGCTGCAGGAAAGTTCGCATCGGCCGTGGTTGGTACGTCCAGCCGGCCGGGGGCTGGCAGACGCGCGGGCATTGAAACGGCCGGCCGGGCGCGGCCGCCACGCGCAACCGCGGCGGTCGTACCTGGTGTGGCGAAGCTGGACCGGTGAATTGGTTCCTTCTGAAGAAACTTTCAGCGCCAGCGGCGAGCACGCGCGCATGCCCTTCGTTCTCTTCTCCACTTTCTCCGGTCTTCAGCCGCACACCGTGCTAGCTGCTTCTACGAAGCGCTTGCTTATCCGTCCGGAAAAGTAAAATCAAAACTTCTTATCGTGTCGGCGATCACCACATGCATCATGCATGATCCATCCCAAGTATGGACCAGTCTATAGACACAAAACAATCATGGCATACGTGATCCTAATAGCAATGTTATGTTTGCCATCCGGTAGTGGGTAGGACCGTAGGAGTAGCAGTATACAAGTATTTCTCCGTTTCCAGTCCCAGCTATCTACGGTCGCACCCACTGCACGATTGGTCACTCAGCATGCGGGGGTCAATTGTCTACGCCTAGATTTCAGCGGAACGTACGTACGCACGCACGCCGCCTTTGTACATCTCGAATGAATCCGCCGTTTTCCAGCAGACTTGTCAGCTGTCCTGCACTCGGGTGTGGCACGGGAGAAGAGGCGGTGAGATAGCATTTGTTTCTCCCGATTCCTCATCCATTTTGATGGCCCAAAATAAAAAAAGTACAACAAAGGTTAGACTTGTGCAGAGATAAGATTTTATATATGCATATAACAATAAGCATAGCCACCCTACTGTGCGCCAGTTAGCCGCCTAAAATCCGTAATGTATAACCATGGATAAGCTTTTCTTTATCAAATTGTTGTTAGCACGGATGACTTATTTTAGCTTATTATATAAGTACGGATAAGCTGATAAAACTACGTGATCGCTTCGACTAGGGCCTCATCCTAGGTCTGATTTTGAGGACTGCGTTTCTTCAGGCATGCTTGGAATCCGAATCTCAAAAGAAGAGGATAAAACGACGAGCTGCTGGTGATTGGAGGAACCGGGTTGACTATTTGATTTTTTGCATTTCAGCAAGTCTAGCGGCGCAGCATCCGAATGATTGGCACCCGCACGCCGCGCATATTTCGATTCGGATTGGCAATCTATCGACAGTGTCAGTTCCTGTTGGTGGTGGCGACACTGTATCGGCCAATCCATGCCTGATCCTTGTCAGTGGTATTGATAATGTGCGGTGCTATTATTATTGTATACGACTTGGTACTTCCTACTGTCATCCGTCCAATAATCTGTTTGTAGGCAACGACCCTCCGACCAGAGTGGACAAAGACAAAGGGTGTGTTCACTTCGCGAAAAGCAGGTGAAAAGTTACGGTAGCATCTTTCGTTGTTATTTGGTAAAATTTGTCTAATCATAGACTAACTAGGCTTAAAAGATTCGTCCCGACAATTACAGACAAACTATGCAATTAGTTATCTTTTTTACCTACATTTAATGCTCCATGCATGCGTCGAAAGATTCGATGTGATAGGTGGAAGAGGAAATATTTTGGATTGGGATGAGAAGTGAACAAGGCCAAAACCGAAAACGTGGTGAGTGGTGTTCAGAACTTTACAGGCAACACAGTAGCATAATATAGCGTTTGGTAAAGCAGGGCCTTCCCTAGCCATTTTTTTTACAACACCTTCCCTGGCCTTTGGGCCACTAGCGCAGGACCGTCTCGGTTGTCCAATTGGGATTGCGAATTCAGGATTAAAGCCCCCTTTAGTCCTGGTTTCAATTACCAACCAGGACTAAGAGGGTGTTTAGTTGGTGGGGTGAAAAATTTTAGGGTGTCACGTCAGATGTTTCAAGGGATGTCGGAAGGAGTGTTCGGATACTAATAAAAAAAACTAATTACATGACTCGTCTGAAAACCGTGAAACGAATTTATTAAGCCTAATTAATCCGTCATTAGCACATGTTTACTGTAGTACAACATTGTCAAATCATGGATTAATTAGGCTCAAAAAATTCGTTTCGCAAATTTATCGCAATCGTGCAATTAGTTATTTTTTCGTCTACATTTAATATTCCATGCATGTGTCCAAACATCCGATGTGATAGGTTAAAATTTGTTTGAGGAGAAACTAAACACCCCCTAAATGTGCCCGCAGGCATTGCACCGAGACTGACACGTTTAGTCCCGGTTGGTATTTCCAACCGGTACTAGAGGGTTTTTTTTCTATTTCTTTCGTTTTCATTTTATGGTTTTTTTTCAATTTAATTCTTTTTGGTTTCGATTAGCTTTTCGTATATGAATTCTACGTACGCTGCTAATATACATACATACATATAAGATTTCGTTCGAGCATTATACATAAATAACTCACAAAAATATATGAAATTAAATATATACAAATATTACAAAGAGGTTGTGCATGCATATGGAATATGTACATAATAAGTCACAAAAACCTTGTACTACTCATGTCCTTGGGATTTCTTGCGCAACCCTAATAATCTTCCGTCGTCATTTGGCTACTAGGTATTGATTCTTTAGGGTCATAATAGTACGCGCCCTTGGAATTTATGACCTGGTTCAAAAGAAATCCTGACAATGTCTCTTGAATTGCTTTCATCTGTTCACCTCACAGGACCTTGCGCTTCTTCCAATCAATCTTCAATTCCAATGAAAGCACAAGTCTGAATATATATATATATGATTATATAAATCAACACAATGGTAACAAAGAAATTGTGTATATTTTTTACATACTTCGAGGATCTCTTCTGGAGTTCTCCTTGAGTACTCCATGAGGAACTCGCAGACGTAGTATCCACATCAATTGTTCCTCGATCCCTGCTGCAGACACCACTTTACGAGAAAAAGATTCATCATCAATTTATGAAGCATGGTAATAATGAATTAAACTAAATAAAGATGCAGTGACCTACCTAGTTAGGCATTGCACCGAGATAAATATCTAGTGGGGTGTTGCTGAGTGGATTTAAATTCTATGTGATAGTGTATTGCCTAGTTGGATACTTTACATGTTGAGATCAATAGCTAGTGGAGTTTTGCTTTATAAGAGTATAAGATTAGATGTATAGCAAAAGATATATCTAGAAAAGATAAAATAACTTACAATTTAGAATAGAGAGGATATTAAAGAAAAACAATAAATAAAAAAAGTAAATATACTTTTTTATCGGTACAACTTAGACGCACAGAACCTACACACTCCACACTCACACGCACGCATGCGCATGACAGTACCACCGAACGTGCAGGTGTGTGTACCCTAAAAATTGTGGAAAAATTCTAGGAAAAAGTGTGATAACTCTGGTGGTAGCGTCCCACTGAACAACCCCACCACTCCTGTTCGCAAAAAACAAGAGTAAATATATATAGAACTAAAAAAAAGAGGAAACCAGCCTGGACAATCGTGGGCTCTTGGGCCAAACGTGGACTCTGGGCAAAGAAACCATAGTTGTAAGGTACAGGCCGGAATGCTCGGAATGCCTCGTACCGGCACCTAAATCGGTATAGAAGAGCCCCAATCCCATATTGGGTTAAATACTGGTCAATATCGGTCAATGCCGGTCAAATACCGGTCAATACCGGCCAATACCGGTCAAATACCGGCCGTGGCTGCATGTATTATATTTTTCCAAGTACGAACTTTGGAGTTAAAACTTTGAAATAAGGTCCTATAAACTTGTTGAATGATATTTTAGTTTGGTAAAAATGTTAATTACGCCATAAGTTAAGTCAGAATATATTTATATGTATATTTATGTATAAGATTATTCACATATTATTATTATTATTATTATTATTATTATTATTATTATTATTATAAAGTCTGAAATGATACACCGGTATGGTCCGGTACCGAAATGTTTTATTTCAATAGCCAAAACGGAATGACCTTCGGAATAGAATTTACGAGAAAGAAACACACCTAGGCCGACTTTTATGGGCTTAAGGAAAAACGGATTGAGCGTGACCGCGTGAACCCGATGATTTCCCCAGCGGCCCGGTAGCATCATGCAGCGAAAGGACAGGCCGTCCTCGGCGTGGGCCGGCCCTCCTGTCGTGTTATAGGCCGCCGGGATGGGGATTCTGTGACGCGACGCAGCGGTGTACCGTCTGGAACACGTGACAGACGACGACACCCGACGTAGCCGCCGGAAATTCGCTTTATCCAAGTGGAAAACGGACCTTCTCCGTTACGGCACCTGCCCGCTCCCAACCGCGCAGCGGGTTCCACGCCCCCGTCGCCTTCGGCCCTTCGCCCTCGCCTTGACTCGGAGAACCCCATCCGTCAGAGCTCACCAGTCACAGCAGCAGCCGCCCCTTCCAGCCTCCATCGGCTAGCGCTCGTCCGCCCCCTTTCTCCGCGCCTCGCCGCCGGCCGCTGCCGCACCAGTCGCCCCTTCCTTCGCGGCCCCATCGCATCGCACCCAGTTCAGTTGGCCTCAACAGGCTAGCTCCGCATCGCGCCCCCACCCCACCAAATGGGCGCCCCGGGCCGCGACCTCACCGCTCTCCTATCTATCCGCCGCAGCGGCAGCCGCCTGTTCAAGCGGTAGGCCCACCTCTTTCGCCTCGCGGTGGCTGGTGGTAGGTGGTGTCGGTGTGAGGACGGAGGCGGAGGGGGAGGTGGGGGGGACAAACTCGGGGTGAAGCACATCGGTGGGCATGTTTGGGTCGGGGCTGAACCTAGTCAGCGCGGCGCTCGGCTTCGGGATGACTGCAGCCTTCGCTGCGTTCGTCTGTGTGAGGTTCATCTGCTGCCGCGAACGACGCGGTGACACCCGTGCGTCGCCATCGCCGGACCTCGTCGCGGAACTCGATGGCCCGGTGCGTGTAATGCCTCGGCCCACTTACCTGTTGACACTGTGCTGCTGCTGTGACTCTAGTCCGCGGTCCTTCCCACGAAGGGGAATTTTCTCGTGTCTCAGTAAAGGCATGGACACTGAAGTGTCCCCTGCTTGATTATATGTTCTATCTGCTATAAAAATTGAAAACGCCCTTTTCCTGTATTGATGGGGGAAATTGCTAGCCTTAGTGCGTCGCGAATCAAATAGGGAATTAAATAGAGACACAAGTGGCCTACCTGCTTTTCCAGTGGGTGTGATGCAGACATTTAGATTCCTTGGTGTTAGAGTTTTTTTAGATTCTTTGTTCTTTATGAAATTTTGGTGCCCCTTAAAATAATATGCTACTAACTTTGTTTTCGTATTATCCTTCTGTCAGTATGTGACTATAGTGAAATTGAAGTCCTAATCTTGAAGGGCCTTGTTGGCAGTTGCTGAAATATCATATCTTCATTATGATTGTTTTTATCCCTGATCTGGTAATTACGAGTGCAAGCTTGATATATCTGGATTCATTTGTTTTGTCTCCAGCCTTGATCGCTTAGGTAGCATCTCTGATCTATTTCGAGTTCCCTATGCATCTATATGAACAAACATTACAATGACAATATCTGCACAGGACCAGCTGAAAAAAGATCAGAGTTTTAGGCTATATTCTATGTTATTATATATTTTTCATGTCACCAACTAGCATCGACTCACTCAGCACTCTTTTTCAATGATCTATTCCAATTCATTGTCGCTTATATTACGTCGATTACACGTATGTGAATCACTCTCTTTGGAGTAAACTTTGTTTTTGAGGACCCATTGTGCATTCTTTTTTTTTTCCATACATGTACTAAATTTAAGAAAATGAACATGCCAATCAAGCAAAAGTATAGTTCTCACATAGTGTTCTATCAATCTCGCAAAGCATCCCTCTTAAATAGTTTCTGTGTATCTGGAAATTGGTTGGTTTTGTGTGTCTGTAAATGTTATTTGTATAAATTACCAGAGACTGGAGAGGACATTTGAGGGAGAACTAAGAAGAGAGAGGGAGAGGGAGATGGTGGTGAAGACTCAAGAGGTGGCAGGCGTCCTAGGGTTACTGGAGCGTGAAGGGAGTAGCGGCCACAAGGGCTGACACCAAGCCAGGGGCATAGAGACAGGCTGAGCCCTCGATCAACTTCTGCTTATAAGTTTCGAAGGGTACGGGTGCGCGGGGGCGGGGTGGGGTGGGGGGGTGCTCTGTATAGAGGAGGCTCTACTTTACTGATAAGTAACCTATCCTGGACTTCCCTATTTTGGGGGATCCTTTCTTGTTACAAGAGATAAACTTCCTAACCAACTAGATTCATGATCCTTCCTCATTATTATGGACTTGAAGATGATGTTGGGTGCTGGGGTGGCACTACAGTACCTAAGCCAGTCAGTCCTAGGCCATGACAGCACTAGTTAAACTAGCAGTTTTTCTTCGCTGGTATTGTTACTACAACAAGACAGTAATTTATGAATTGCTGATCATGTTGTTATTCTTGTTGATGTTATCCATTTTTTTTGAACACGCAGGAGAGCTGTGTTTCATTATATTAAGAAGAAATTAGGGGGATTAGAGAGCCCATACAGGTCGCACACACACAAACACCTAGTAGAAAGTAAAACTCATGGGCCTAGTAAACAAAGAAAAACGACCTGACCAAATTTTATCTGAAGATTATTATAGTTTTGGTCGAAATAATGAATAGCGAAATACCCTAGTATTTTATTATAAAAGTTGAAATTTAATCCTGTCTTTTTGCGTTGTTCAGATAGAGCACACTCGTACTGGGTTGGAACCTTTGGTTATTGCTGCAATTCCTACTATGAAGTATAATTGCGAGGCTTTCAGCTCTAAAGACGATGTGCAGTAAGTGTTAATTCCTTCATATGAACTAAATATTAGTTGTTATCATTGTGCTTCAATATAAATGTGCTCCCATTGTCAATGGAAACATTTTCAAAATTCTCATCACTGAATTTTCTGATTCACTCGAAATGTGAAGACTGAGCTAAGTAGTCTGTCACTTGTGATTGATGCTATAACCTACCTGGAGTAGCTCCAGACCCATGATCCTTGAGCTGCCAATACAAGGCATACAGTTGCAACTCTTATGTACATATAAGATCTGTTCCTTATTGCTTATTTGTTTCTTTTCTTTGACCCTAGCCCCGTTTTTAAATTTAACAGTTTGTTTCTATATCCCCTAATCATTCGAAGCTTTGTTGGAAGTTCCATTTGACAAACATAGAAACATAAGAAACCCACATGTGTGGGCTGTGTTATTGGAGATAATATTAGCCATATTTTGCTTTATCACGTAAATTCGAGTTGAATGGCTTGATCACGTTGCTGCTTCATGTTTTGTTACAGCTACTGAATTTCTTGAGCCATATGCTTTGTTTGGAAACACAACAACGTGCAGATTCAGAAGCTGACAAGAATTACCAGTTCATTTTGGATTGGTGCATACTTGCAGCTGATTCAATTTAAAATCTACATAACTTTGGACCAAATGTGCAAACTTGTGTTTCTTATTTATTGGATTATTAATGGGTGCAATTTGCTTTACTGTCTATCAACTACTGTATCAAGTAGAGTAATAAGTAAGTCTTGGGCACTGCCGCACTGTTCAGCCTTAGGGCACTCCCAACCTAGAAACTAGAGTTGTTCTATATTAATTAATTAGGGACCAACTAAGCAAAATGATGATGTGGTATTATAATTAAAGAAGAGGGAGAGAGGAGAAAATTCTTTCTTAGATGAGAAACTATATACGGGAACCAAGATATGAAGATATGTGCTATGTAGATAATGGAGACAGAAGACATGTGATTGGACAAAAAAAATAGGCTGAAGAAACTATTCATTGGAAGTATGATCTGTATGTGTAATGTCTGCATGATTTGATAGTCATAGAAACTACCTATGGTTTTTAGCATTGGAACTAACCTTAGTCGCTGTGATGCCTACAATGCCTACAATGCTGTATAAATTATTTGTTGAAGACAGCTATACACTTTAATGTTTGTTTGTTTTTAACAGGTGCTCAATATGTTTAGGCGAGTACAGGGAGAAAGAGATTCTACGAATCATACCAACATGCCACCACAGCTTTCACCTTGCCTGCTTAGATTTATGGTTGCAAAAGCAGACGACTTGCCCAATATGCCGGGTCTCACTGAAAGAGCTGCAGGTTGCCATGCCATCTGCCCGTAGCATCCAGCAACTCCCGGCCGATCCAGAGAATTCTGATAACCCAGCACCTCAGCGTTTCCTACCTGCTCGTCAAGATCACAGAGGTCAAAATAATAACCACGTGGCACGCGAATCAGTAGAAGTGGTTATTGAAATTCTACGGTGAACATTTGACATGACTATAGAAAGCGAAGTGACAGAGGCAAATGTGGAACGTTTCCTGTATCCAGCATCGGCATTTTCTGTAGGGCTGTTGTTAATCAATTAATCATGTCACCCGCAGCATTGTCACGGTATCTGTCACACCCAAAATTTTCTATTTTGGGTTGTGCATGAAAAATACTAAATAAAATAAATGATTTCAATGTTTGAATAAATTTATTAGATAAGTTAAGTTGTTGCTAATTTAAAAATAGAAAATTGTGGTTTTAAACTTTTTCATATTAATTTGATAATGTGGTGTTTGTGTGATGCTTGTCTTTGGTGTTGTTGAGTGCTATTATTTTCAAAATATCATAGGACGACGTTTACTTCTCATCGGAAATTTTTTTTTGGCATTTTCTGGATTTAAAATTTCAAATTCCGTGAGCTTAATCTTTTTCCTTGATCTCTTCATCAATCTTTTCATGAGCTCAAACTCATTTAGTTGAGTTCCTTATCTCTCCAAGAGTCTCCATGATTTTTCCCGTGATTTTTCTGAGCTCCGGGCTATTTTTCGCAGCCAAAAAGGTAATTCTAGATTTTCTGAAATTATTTTATTCGCGGAATTAAAATAATCCCGAAATTAAGAAAATCCAAAAAGTTTTCAAACCCTACGACTATATATGCCGGCGTAGCCCTTGACGCCCTGATTTCAGAAGTACGACTCTTATCGCGAGCCGACGCTCGTAGCTCCCTCTATCTCTCGCCGTATCTTAAATATACATATATACATGTATACGTGCATGCAAGTGCTAGTGCTTTACGTATTGATCAGCTGCCTCCAACGCATAGGCATTAGGCCCAGGCGGTTCTCTCTGTGATTCATACTTGCCATATCTATTCTTTTATTTCTTTCTTTGGGTCTATGCTTTGACGTGATCATGACATAATCCACCAAGCAAATAACTAAGCCAATGTGTGTCTCGCACGTCAAGGACACCAGGTCCATCACGTTGTAGATATCCATCTATAAATAGTAAGCTCCAGCTGTCCTAGACGGACTGCAGATCATAGGCGCCGCCGCCGTTGCCGCCGCCGCCGCTCTTGTCGCTGTCGCCGCTATCGCCGCCCGCCGCCGCTGTTGTCGTCCGCGGCCGCGATCTCATTGGTGCTCGGCGACGACAACCTCCTCGGCGAGATCCTCCTCCGCCTAGGGTTCCCCGACCGATCCGACCCCGTGAGCTAATCCAGACAACCCAGCCATGGAGGAGACCGGGACAGGTCGCCCGCCCGCCTCTGGCACCGCCGCCGCTGACTTCCCGGAGCTCCTGGGTTTCTGCACGCGCGGAGGCCCTCATCGCTGAGCTGCTCCTGCTCTCCGACCGCGCACCTCCGCTGTTCGCAGACCACCGCTTCGACCCCGTCCTCTTCGACTTCCGGTGACATCTCTCGCTCTGGTCTCTGCCATAAATAATAAACTCCCAACCATCGCAATGCGAAAGGGCAACTGTGTGAATTCTCCTCCTATTCGTAGATAGAAATCTTCACATCTCGAGTACCCACCGTAGCTTTAAGTTTTAATAGCTGAGGTTCACTTCGCTCGCGGCGCAGATACTTCGATTCCCCGGGCGATTTTGAGGCGAGGATCGAGGGAAACATCGAGCTGGAAGCACTGGAAGATCAGCTCCGTGACTCCTGCGGCTCCTACAGGCAGAGATTCTTCTCCTTTCTGGATGGCGCTGTCAGTTACCACGGAGAGCTCTGCAATTACCTAAATGATCTGCAGGTTAGGCTTTGCTCCGTTGCACATTATCTTTATAACTTGTAGATTGATGCCATCGTTGCTAAATATTTTTAGATGAACCAGAGCGTCAAACATGATGCCCCCAGTCCCAATTTTAGTGACACTAAACGAGTGTTCTTTCTTGTTTAGGAAGGGTTATATGTCCATTGCACATTCGATCATGTGTTGGAGAATAACTGTGCACGCCCAGTTTTGATTTGTTAGCTTGATGACATCATCATCACATATACATGCATTATGGCCGTTTTTCTTTAGTAAAACAAATCCCGAAATACAATAGAAATACGTATATACATACAATCTTGTTTAGGCCATATCTTCCACGTTTTAACTCCGATTTGACCCGTTCAAATTGTGTTAGGTTCATATTTGCGAGCTCTACATGTTGGTAGTATTGTACAGTAGGTTTGTGAAAATTTAATTTTCGAGTTTATATTAAAGTAATTATTTATCTATAGGAAATCTTAGAGAATTCATAACTTTCACGTTTTAGATCCGATTTTCGTGATCTTTACGTCTGTGTGATCGTAGTAACGAGTAGAAGAGTTTTACAAATTTTTTTATACTGTTTTTCTACTGTTGGTGTACTGTTCTAATTGTATCTTTTGTTTGCTTCGTGTATGTTTGCTCGGAATGTTTGTATGTTGATGCTTGGTGATCGAATTTAGACGGTGAGCAGTACTACGACGATTAGGAGTATTATTTTGAGCCGGACCAGCAGTATCTATCGGAGAACTTTGATCAAGGCAAGTATAACACAGGACTATCCTTGTTACCTATTCACTGAAATTATCATACATATGCATGTGTCCTCCTTGACAACCATAGAGATTATAACTTAGCTATTGATATCTTGTTTCCTTGTCACCTATGGGTTGTGCATTTGGGTAGCTATTGCTAGTGCTTAATCATGAACAATGATCTTGTAATTTTGATTAATGGATTAAGCAATCAACCTTTAATGATGATTTTATTACTGTTGAAAAGGGGGCTAGAGCAAGGGGTTATATTGTTGCTCTAGTTTCTCTCCATAAGGACTTATCTGTACGTGATCATCCGGGACATACAGTACAGCTGTGAGGGCTATATGGCTCTGGCTTTAGTTGTTCAAGAGACCTTTTCTAGCTTGTTAGTGGTTACCTTAAATGGCGTAAGAATGGCTTGACACTTTGGGTGTAGTGCGAGCCCCTGGCCTAGTGTGTATAGGCTGCGGTTGTTGTGCCACAGGGAAGGGGGGTTCTACATCTGCCTGCCGAGTGAATCTAATGGCCCTAACTTGTTAGACGAACTTTTGAATGGCTTTATATGGTTTCTTGTGCTTAGGGATTCATGACCCCTTAGCATATGGAAATCATGACTCACAGTGAAAGTGTACACCTCTGCGCAGAGTTAAAAACTGGTATACTAGCCGTGCTCACGGATACGAGCGGCCTTGGAACATTTACAGATAGATGATCACCATTGTTATATCATGCTTAATTACTGTTGTTATTCTTATACTCATGTTAATGCTATTCATTATCGTAATTGCAATTGATCATTGGTTCATTAATGGGAATTGGAATACCTTGATGCTACTCAATTGCTAATTATATAATGAATAAAAGCTAAACGCAGTTAAACAGTGTCTAGCCTTTTTGAGCCTCATGAACCCTGTGTTGTACTTGTTGAGTTCGACATGGACTCACTCTTGCTATTTCCCCCACACTCCAGTGTGTAGTAAGATGCTACTCGGAAGAAGGACAAAGGTGTAGTGGAGTTTCCAGAAGACTAGTAGAAGTGCTAGGCATATGTTACCCCCAGTCAGCCGTCCCTGAGAAGAATGGAGCCTGAAGTTTAGTCACCGTTCCGCGATACTCTGATGTAAGTGTTAATATAGCTATGTATACGTTATATAATAACATTGTTTCTGATACTTTTTCATTCTGACATATGTGTGGACTTCCTGGGCACACATATGGCGAGCCTGGTTTTGTTCTTTAGAAAACCGGGTGTGACAGAGTGGTATCAAAGCGGTGTTAACTGTAGGACGTATGCCAAGTAGCACTGGACGTATTCTAAAACTCATTTTACTATAAAACTATTTTGTCATCCCTTGACTCATTGATTTTGACTATTTCCTCTTCCTTGTCCTGTTGTATCCTCCCCTTGATAGCTTCCTTTGAGCTATTATATCTTACTCCCTTGGTTTTTGTTTTACGTTGTTTTTATTAAAAGTTTTCTGATCTCATCTTGTTCTAAAGTTTGATGGTCTTTTATCATCCATAATCTTTCCATAGGATGACCACCATTGTTGAACAAGCACGTGTAGTATCGATGATGTGATGTGTGTTTGTTTTGCTTGATGTGTTGCTTGTGTGTTATCCTTGTTCTTATATTTCAAAGGTGGCTCGAAAGGTATAAGTCTTGAGGAGTAGCTTGATCTATGCTAAGTGGGGTAGGTTTTACGTAATACTCCGCATGCTGATTTATATAGCAGTCTGCAATGTTTCTGTTATATCTCAAGATATGGACATGAGAAATTTATGAAATTTTACTGGGAATAACTAGACTTCTGTATCTTTCCAAACCCATTGGATTTACCTTTTTATCTATTATGAGCTAAGAGATATACCTGTTCTAAGTTGGGGTCACTGCGCAGTCTGGAATCCTGAAACAGTTTCGGTTAAGTTCAGTTTTTGACTAACTTATGGACAGAATCTGGAAAAGTGTTGTGAATAAAAGTTGTAGATAATTTCATAAGCTTTCCAACCATGTAAAGATCACTTCATTTGGATCTTTGTAGCTCGAGTTATGTCAGATTTACTGAACTGTTAAAATTGGAATTCGCCCAGAAATTTTCTGCATTACTTCCTTATCTTGTACAAGTGAATATATCATTGGATATCTTTGAATCTCATTGATTTACCTTGGAATCTTACATTAGAGATGATTATGGTTATCTAGTATAAAAGGAGATGCAAGTTACTTTGGTGTCCCCTAGTTCTTTTTCTTAAGGGGGTAGCAAAATTGTGAGTGTTGCAAGATGAATGTTTCGTATGTCCTAGTGCTTCACTTGGAAGAAGTGGTTATCTCTATGATTGGAAGTCTACTCATGTGCTAGTGTTGTTTGCTTGAGATCAGTGCTTTGTTGGATCATCTACAAGAAGCTCGAGTATTCGTCAGGACTAGTCTTCACTTTAAGCTATCATCAGTTGGGAGTTCAACATTCAATTCAACATACTCTATACAAGTTAGCATAGACGACATAGGAAGGAGATGTTGAAAGTCTATAGTTAGTTTCATGAAAGCTTAGATGACATCACCCCCATATCAAGTATGTTTAGTAAGTTTTAAGTGAAGTGAGTTTTCTACTTGGATAGGTATTCTCTAGTCGAGTTACTATGAAGAAGAGCTCAAGAGAGTTGAATGTGGAAAGCTCTTAAGGCTGTAAGTGTGGCATTTATTGGGATTATAAGAGCGACATCTACGTGGATCACAAGAATCTGAGGGATATCTTCGCTATGTTGGTTTTGAACCTATGGTATCATTATCAGTTTGATCCTGATCAAGATTTTTATGAATTGCAAAGTGTTGCCTTCAATGACATTGCTAGGTGGAACAAAATCTTTGTTAAGTGGGGTAGTGTCTGCTACCATCAACGATCTCAAGCGACGAGGTACGAAGAACTGAAGATCAAACCTTATCTTTCTTGTCATCTTTTGGCTATCCTTGATCTATGTCTTATATCTCATCAACGCAAAGCAAAGAAGCATGAAGACTTGAAGATTAGTGTTATCTATCTCTCTAATCTCTCTGAATCTCATTTTTATCTTATCCTGTCTTTTTAGTGCAGTCTGTCTCCCATAGCTTATATCTCTATTTTTGGATGTCCAAAAATCATGGATAAATTCTGGACAACAGTAGACTTCAATATCTTTCTCTGACGGTAAGAACCGCCCTGATAGCTATTATGGTTTGGGAATTATGAAAATCACAAGGCGACGGATCTGTGCTGTCAGCAACCTGGAATAGTTTCTGTTGTGCACAGTTTTCGACTACCTTAACTGCAGAATCTGGAGAAGTGTTCTATAAGAAAGTTGTAGTAAATTTGATAAGCTTTCCAACGGTATAAGCTACAATATCATCGGATTCATAGAACTCAAGTTATAACTGTATTTCTGCACTGCTGTTTTTCTGCTCGCGAGGAAGTGCAGGATTACTTGTTCTTGCATATGCTCATGAATCTCTTTGATGCCAGAAGGACACAATAGTAGTTATCACTCAGAAACAAATGCAATCTATCCATTGGTGTTATCTAGCTGATCTCTTCCTAAGAGGGGTTTTCAAACTAAAGACGATACAAGATGGAGGTTTTATACGTTCTATTTTCGTCATCTGGAAGCAACAGCTATCTACATGATTGCAAAGTCACTATCGAGCGCAGGTATCTTTTCTCAGAGTGGTAACCTGTTAGAACCATCTACAAGAATCGTAAGGGCCTAAAGGATACCTTTACAAAGTTGGTTATGATCTTGTGGCATTATCATTGGATAAGAGTTGATCAGAGAAGAGTGAAGATTTGCAAAATCAACTTTATCTTTCTCCCTAGTCTCTCCGAATCTCGGGACGAGATTCCTGTTAAGTGGGGTAGATTTGTCACACCCAAAATTTTCTATTTTGGGTTGTGCATGAAAAATACTAAATAAAATAAATGATTTCAATGTTTGAATAAATTTATTAGATAAGTTAAGTTGTTGCTAATTTAAAAATAGAAAATTGTGGTTTTAAACTTTTTCATATTAATTTGATAATGTGGTGTTTGTGTGATGCTTGTCTTTGGTGTTGTTGAGTGCTATTATTTTCAAAATATCATAGGACGACGTTTACTTCTCATCGGAAATTTTTTTTGGCATTTTCTGGATTTAAAATTTCAAATTCCGTGAGCTTAATCTTTTTCCTTGATCTCTTCATCAATCTTTTCATGAGCTCAAACTCATTTAGTTGAGTTCCTTATCTCTCCAAGAGTCTCCATGATTTTTCCCGTGATTTTTCTGAGCTCCGGGCTATTTTTCGCAGCCAAAAAGGTAATTCTAGATTTTCTGAAATTATTTTATTCGCGGAATTAAAATAATCCCGAAATTAAGAAAATCCAAAAAGTTTTCAAACCCTACGACTATATATGCCGGCGTAGCCCTTGACGCCCTGATTTCAGAAGTACGACTCTTATCGCGAGCCGACGCTCGTAGCTCCCTCTATCTCTCGCCGTATCTTAAATATACATATATACATGTATACGTGCATGCAAGTGCTAGTGCTTTACGTATTGATCAGCTGCCTCCAACGCATAGGCATTAGGCCCAGGCGGTTCTCTCTGTGATTCATACTTGCCATATCTATTCTTTTATTTCTTTCTTTGGGTCTATGCTTTGACGTGATCATGACATAATCCACCAAGCAAATAACTAAGCCAATGTGTGTCTCGCACGTCAAGGACACCAGGTCCATCACGTTGTAGATATCCATCTATAAATAGTAAGCTCCAGCTGTCCTAGACGGACTGCAGATCATAGGCGCCGCCGCCGTTGCCGCCGCCGCCGCTCTTGTCGCTGTCGCCGCTATCGCCGCCCGCCGCCGCTGTTGTCGTCCGCGGCCGCGATCTCATTGGTGCTCGGCGACGACAACCTCCTCGGCGAGATCCTCCTCCGCCTAGGGTTCCCCGACCGATCCGACCCCGTGAGCTAATCCAGACAACCCAGCCATGGAGGAGACCGGGACAGGTCGCCCGCCCGCCTCTGGCACCGCCGCCGCTGACTTCCCGGAGCTCCTGGGTTTCTGCACGCGCGGAGGCCCTCATCGCTGAGCTGCTCCTGCTCTCCGACCGCGCACCTCCGCTGTTCGCAGACCACCGCTTCGACCCCGTCCTCTTCGACTTCCGGTGACATCTCTCGCTCTGGTCTCTGCCATAAATAATAAACTCCCAACCATCGCAATGCGAAAGGGCAACTGTGTGAATTCTCCTCCTATTCGTAGATAGAAATCTTCACATCTCGAGTACCCACCGTAGCTTTAAGTTTTAATAGCTGAGGTTCACTTCGCTCGCGGCGCAGATACTTCGATTCCCCGGGCGATTTTGAGGCGAGGATCGAGGGAAACATCGAGCTGGAAGCACTGGAAGATCAGCTCCGTGACTCCTGCGGCTCCTACAGGCAGAGATTCTTCTCCTTTCTGGATGGCGCTGTCAGTTACCACGGAGAGCTCTGCAATTACCTAAATGATCTGCAGGTTAGGCTTTGCTCCGTTGCACATTATCTTTATAACTTGTAGATTGATGCCATCGTTGCTAAATATTTTTAGATGAACCAGAGCGTCAAACATGATGCCCCCAGTCCCAATTTTAGTGACACTAAACGAGTGTTCTTTCTTGTTTAGGAAGGGTTATATGTCCATTGCACATTCGATCATGTGTTGGAGAATAACTGTGCACGCCCAGTTTTGATTTGTTAGCTTGATGACATCATCATCACATATACATGCATTATGGCCGTTTTTCTTTAGTAAAACAAATCCCGAAATACAATAGAAATACGTATATACATACAATCTTGTTTAGGCCATATCTTCCACGTTTTAACTCCGATTTGACCCGTTCAAATTGTGTTAGGTTCATATTTGCGAGCTCTACATGTTGGTAGTATTGTACAGTAGGTTTGTGAAAATTTAATTTTCGAGTTTATATTAAAGTAATTATTTATCTATAGGAAATCTTAGAGAATTCATAACTTTCACGTTTTAGATCCGATTTTCGTGATCTTTACGTCTGTGTGATCGTAGTAACGAGTAGAAGAGTTTTACAAATTTTTTTATACTGTTTTTCTACTGTTGGTGTACTGTTCTAATTGTATCTTTTGTTTGCTTCGTGTATGTTTGCTCGGAATGTTTGTATGTTGATGCTTGGTGATCGAATTTAGACGGTGAGCAGTACTACGACGATTAGGAGTATTATTTTGAGCCGGACCAGCAGTATCTATCGGAGAACTTTGATCAAGGCAAGTATAACACAGGACTATCCTTGTTACCTATTCACTGAAATTATCATACATATGCATGTGTCCTCCTTGACAACCATAGAGATTATAACTTAGCTATTGATATCTTGTTTCCTTGTCACCTATGGGTTGTGCATTTGGGTAGCTATTGCTAGTGCTTAATCATGAACAATGATCTTGTAATTTTGATTAATGGATTAAGCAATCAACCTTTAATGATGATTTTATTACTGTTGAAAAGGGGGCTAGAGCAAGGGGTTATATTGTTGCTCTAGTTTCTCTCCATAAGGACTTATCTGTACGTGATCATCCGGGACATACAGTACAGCTGTGAGGGCTATATGGCTCTGGCTTTAGTTGTTCAAGAGACCTTTTCTAGCTTGTTAGTGGTTACCTTAAATGGCGTAAGAATGGCTTGACACTTTGGGTGTAGTGCGAGCCCCTGGCCTAGTGTGTATAGGCTGCGGTTGTTGTGCCACAGGGAAGGGGGGTTCTACATCTGCCTGCCGAGTGAATCTAATGGCCCTAACTTGTTAGACGAACTTTTGAATGGCTTTATATGGTTTCTTGTGCTTAGGGATTCATGACCCCTTAGCATATGGAAATCATGACTCACAGTGAAAGTGTACACCTCTGCGCAGAGTTAAAAACTGGTATACTAGCCGTGCTCACGGATACGAGCGGCCTTGGAACATTTACAGATAGATGATCACCATTGTTATATCATGCTTAATTACTGTTGTTATTCTTATACTCATGTTAATGCTATTCATTATCGTAATTGCAATTGATCATTGGTTCATTAATGGGAATTGGAATACCTTGATGCTACTCAATTGCTAATTATATAATGAATAAAAGCTAAACGCAGTTAAACAGTGTCTAGCCTTTTTGAGCCTCATGAACCCTGTGTTGTACTTGTTGAGTTCGACATGGACTCACTCTTGCTATTTCCCCCACACTCCAGTGTGTAGTAAGATGCTACTCGGAAGAAGGACAAAGGTGTAGTGGAGTTTCCAGAAGACTAGTAGAAGTGCTAGGCATATGTTACCCCCAGTCAGCCGTCCCTGAGAAGAATGGAGCCTGAAGTTTAGTCACCGTTCCGCGATACTCTGATGTAAGTGTTAATATAGCTATGTATACGTTATATAATAACATTGTTTCTGATACTTTTTCATTCTGACATATGTGTGGACTTCCTGGGCACACATATGGCGAGCCTGGTTTTGTTCTTTAGAAAACCGGGTGTGACAGTATCATGATGTTTGATCTCCCTATTCCTTTGCTGACGAAAAAGTTTACGTACGTTTCAGGTAGTAGGTCATCATGTTATATTATTGAGAATCTGTGACCTTGAGTTCATTTTGATGTGATGATGAATGTTGTAAATATACATAATTGGTATCAATACTGAATCTTCTATAGCCAAGGGGTCAGAGCTGCACAAATATCTTCCCTGTGATTCTTTTTTTTCGATCATGCAAAAGGTTTGCGCTTCTTTGTATTAAGGTAGATAAAAAAAGTTCGATACAATCTTCCCTGTGATTCCTAAAGCTGGTGATGCACAATCACCGCATCTCTAAAAAAAAGGAGTAATTATTCACTTATTCCTTTCCTCATCTAGCAGCTGACGCTTCACAGCATTTGACCTGGTAATCTTCTTCCCGAAAAGTTGTTCCTAAATCAAGGAACCAGGACGGCCAGAGACTTGAAATGGAAGTTGCCAACGTACGTGTTTCCATTTTTGTCGGACTACGTACCATATCAGCCAGAGGTCATCTGCTTGGTTGCTAGTAGGACTGGAGTACTGGATGCACAGATTGGGCTGGCTATGTGCAGGGCCATACCAACTGTCGTGACGTGCCATCCATGATCAGTAACTCCGTCTTCTTTCCAGATTTTACTCACTGTGCAATTACGCGCCACATCTTTCAGCCTGCCTGTCACTAATCACTTTTATCACCCCATTGCTTCGTCGTTGATAGCGGTTACAGCCGCAGTTCATTCACTCGGCGAGGATTCAGATCCAGCCGTGTAACCGTGTGGTCGGACGCCGGACGGCCGGAGCTGAGCAGCTGACAACCCCGTCCGGCTGTCCGAGTCACTCGCCCAGGGACTAGAGTGGGGGAGACGGCGCTGCCACACCCTTCACTTTCACCTATCGCCTCGCGGGATACTAGGAACGCAGCCGTCGCACTCGCCGCTTTGCTTTCCATCGTCGAAGCGCCTGTCCCGCCTGGCTTCACATGGCAGATTCCGCAGGGCAGCGGCTGGACACGCGGGCGTCACGCTCGACGAGCCCAACGGATTTGACGCACGGCGCGCGCGCGCGCGCGCTCAAAAGCGGAGGGGCATCACTGGTGCCGCCAGGCGCAAGACAAGTTGTGTTTTTTTTTCGACGAAAGAAAAATTATATTAGATAATAGACGGGTATATGAACACGTTACAGTCACTCTAGATTACACAAATATCTAGAAACTGATTTTCATCTAAATTATACTCACGCTATGAATAGCGAGCTCCAGATCTCAAAACTAAACCTGTACGATTCTTTGCAATATGGATGACCGTATAGGTAAACACTCGGCAAAAGGTCTGAAAACAGATACTCAACGAACGACGGCCAACATTCATGTAGGCGTAGTTGAAAAACTTTTTTTTTTCTGATGTATTACTTTTTTTTTTCTTTCTGACACCGAAGAATAAGGAAGACTGATCTAAAATTTATTCTCCCTAATTCTATACTGTGACCAGATGTAACCACGATAAAACGGCGTAGCCAGATATTGGATTGGGCGCATATATCGCTCTCAAAAAAGATATTGTGATGCATATGCTTCACGAAAATGATTTGGGAATGCACCACGATTTTGGGACGCATTCGGTGGCGAGACACGTAAGCAAGGCGGCACGTGATCTGCTCTCTTATGATTTGTTGCTCTCAAAAATGATATTCTGATGCATATGCTTCACGAAAATGATTTGGGAATGCACCACGATTTTGGGACGCATACGGTGGCGAGACACGTAAACATGGCGACACGAGATCTGCTCTCTTATGATTTGTTGTAACGTACAGTACAACACACCACGCCGATGGTTAGCTCCATCACCAGATAGGGAGAAGCAAAAAGATGCCCATCAGTGAACATAAGGACGTAGCTAGATTTAGGACATATTTGGTTCCAGCTATAAGTTGTCATCTTTTGCCAGGGAAAAAAACTCCATCTTTTGCAACAACAAAAAAATACAATAGATATACTAGTAATTTCTAGAGACGGTTCCTTCCTATAGAGGCAGCTCAATCAACAGTTGTAAAAATCATTCCGAAAAAAGTCTCTCATTAGAAATGTATATTTGGATCGAGGGCGTCTGCTGTTTTTAACCGCCTCTATCTTTGCGGACGACTCTAGATGCGGCTGCCTCTACAAATAAATTTATAGAGACGGATGCATCTAGAGTCTATAGAGACGGTTAGATCTAGATCTGTCTCTAAAATTGATTTATAAAGGCAACTGGATCTAAATCCGTCTCTAAATACGTGTAACATAGTAAAATTTGAACTATATAAACGGCCTCGGATCGGATGGACAAACGATAAAAACCAAAGTTATAGATGCTGAAGAGTTGTATAACTTTGTAGTTTGATATACAACTTTGCAGTTGAAACTTTTTCATTTGAATTCGTTTAGGGTCCTAAGTAATCATTTGAAAATCAGATAAAGATAATACGAGGAGAATAAATATGCTTTATGGATACAACTGTCTTTAGGATAGAGTGGTTAGAGAAGTAAGTGAGCAACGTGTGAGGCTTGAGGTCGCGGATTTGATCTCTCGTGGCTACACAACATCTCCATGGATTAGAGCCAGCCACCTATGAAAATACTACTATAGAGGATCGTGGATGTGATTTTGACCTGACATACACACACATACCCAAGTACTACCTCTGTCCACAAAAGAATACAATTCTAGCCCAGTATCACATTTTAGTACCATAAGTTTGATTAATTATAGATAAAAAATATCCATGTTTATGATACCAAATAAATACCATCAGATTAATTGCGAAATATACTTTTACAATAAATCAATTAAAGATATAACTATGAATATTATTCACTAAAAAGTTGGTCAAAGGTGAACAACTTTTCGTGGCACGCTGTCCATAGTAGCATTCTTTTCAGAACGGAGGTAGCAGTACTTTTTTATCTGGGATTAAGTCCACTTTTGGCCCCTCAACTATCATCTTGGTCCAATTTTAACCCCCAACTCCGAAACTGTCTGATGCAGACACACCATCTTACGAAACCGTCCCCGCTAGCATTGACCGCCACGTTGGACGCCTGGGTGGTGAAAAAAAGGAAAGGCCGACCCGCTCTGCTCTGTCTCTCCCTCATTCCTCTCACCCAAACCCTGGCTGCAAGCGTCTCCTCCCCCACCGCCGTCACCTCCACCGCCACCCCATCCTCTCCTCATCATCCACATCCATAGTTGCCCCGTAGTCGCATGGGCTTGAAGGATTGAAACAGAGAGGACGAAGAAGAAGAGGTACAATTGAATCCTTCTCCCTTTGTGCATCTAATACGGATGGAATTTGGCATCCGAAGCTTTGTTAGATTAGTTCATCCGAACCTTTGTTAGATTAGTTCATCCGAACCTTTGTTAGATTAGTTCATCCGTAGCCATAGCCCTGAGTGTCTTTTTTATGTTGTAGGAATGGACCCTTTGGAATATCTTGCTATTCGATTTCACTTTGGCGGTGAGTTTTGGAATAATCGGAACAAGCTTCATTATCTTGGTGGAAATAAGGAGGTGTCATTCATCAACCGTGACAAAATCTCTTTGCCTGAAGTAATGGGACATCTTAAAGACCACTACAATGCAACAGATCCTGTTATTTTGCATTGGTTGTTCTTTGGCAAGGATTTACGCAATGGGCTCAGAGCTTTGGTAGATGACCAGGCTTGTTTGGAGATGTGTGCATCTGTTACTAATGTAGGCGTTGCATATATCTTTGTTGAGCTTATTGTGTTGAATGCTGATGATCAGTGTAGTGAATTGGAGAAAGATACTCAGATTACGATTCCTCAGATTATGCCATCTCCAGAACAAGTGAAGAAGGACTTAGTAGGAGCTACTAAGTATTTGATTTGGATTAGAGACAAGGAGGGCACAAATAAGGTTGTTAAGGCAAAGAAGTCGGTTATGCAAGAAGAAGTGTCAGTTCAGCAGTCAGCTCCTATGCAGGCTGACTAGAGTTCAGATACAGGTGATCTAAGTGACAAGGATTATTTGCTTGGTGATGATGAGAGTAGTGAAGAGGATAAAGAGGCAGTTCAAATTAGAGCTGATTTGAAGGATTTAAAGAACAAATTGAAAGCCAGAGGCATGATGGTGGTTGATGAAGAAGGGCATGAAGTCAATGTGGAGAACTTGATGGCATCCAATACATTTGCTACTTTTTCTTGGCTTTGCTAAGCAATGATCTAAAGTCTAGAGATGGTGATGGCTGAGTGTTCATATCTAGTCAGCAAAAGGGCCTTATCAATGTTGTCAACAAGTGAGCACCAAAGGTGGAGCATAGAATGTGTGCTAGGCATATCTATGCTAACTGGATGAAAAGTTTCACCAACAAGAAGTATCAGAAAATGTTTTGGAGGTGTGCAAAGTCCTTTTCAATGAATCTATTCAACTACAACTTGAACAAACTGAGGATAGAGACACCATAGGGGGCTGATGCAATTATGAGAACTAATCCTGAGCATTGGAGTAGAGCCTAGTTCAAAATTGGTTCATTCTATGATTATGTGGATAATAACATGTGTGAGCGCTTCAACCACTGGATTCTGAAAGCAAGGTTCCTTCCAATCATAAGTATGCTAGAAGGCATAAGGCGCCAAGTGATGGTCAGAATCCATGAAAACAGGACCAAGGCAGAAAGGTGGATAAGCCCAATCTGTCCAAACACATACAAGAAGCTGATGACATACTTGGACCATAGGTTCACTGTCAACTTGGAAGACAGAACTTGCTTATGTAGGTTGTGGCAGTTGTCAGGTCTGCCCTGCCCTCATACTATTTGTTCCATCTACTATGCAGGAAGGTGTTTAGAGGATTTTGTAGCCAAATGCTATTTTATCGAGGAGTACAACAAGACATATGCACACTGCCTACAACCTGTGGAAGGTATGGCTTTCTGGCCAGTATCTGACAGAGCGAAGCCGTTGCCACCTAAGTATGTAAGGATGCCTGAAAGACCAAAGACAGAGAGGAAAAGGCAGGATGGAGAGAAAAAGAAGCCAACTCAGGGTAGGCTATCCAAGAAAGGGGTTGTTATAAGGTGCAATGTTTGTAAAGAAACTGGGCACAACAAGACTACTTGTAGCAGGAGGACAGGTTCTGGAGACCAAAGTGGAGGTGCTTCTCAGCCCACTAGAGCAAGTGGTGGTGCTTCCCAGCCATCCAGAGATAGTGATGGTGCATCACAGGTCACAGCCACCAAGTGCTGCTGCTTCTCATTCACATAGAGCAAGTGGTGGTGTTACACAGTCAAAGAGAAAATCATGCCCTTCATCCAGTACTGGAAGTATCAGAAGACACTGCTCTCAGTTATCTGTTGATTGCAATGTAAGTACCAGTACACACTGCTCCATGTGAACCTTCACTACAAACTATGTTTTCACCATAAATATTTGTCTACTTCCTCTATCTTTCAGGATGGGAAAAAAGCTATGTACTCATCTGCTAGAGTGAAGACAACACTGAAGGATGGGGCTCAAGCTAAGGTCACCCTAGAAGCCACTGCACCAAGGATGTCTGGAAAATATTTTAAAGCAACTGTCCACATTTCTGGACCATCAAGCTCGAAGGTTGTTGTCTCGGCTACAGGAGCACAAAACAAAAAAAACGTTCAAGGGAAGGAGGAGCAGGTGCAAGCAATGACAAGGGAGCCACTACTTCTACCTTGTTACTGCAAGGCCCAAGCTCTTGAGTCTGAATTTGATGTGTTGAATTAGATGGGATGTACTGAACTATTTGTGTGTATGCGCCACTTGAACTGGTGTTAAACTCATGTGTGTGATGAACTCTGTGAACCTCATATGTGTGTTGATCTCTGTGAACTTCATGTGTGTGTTGAACTCAATGGCATCTGTTATCAATTGTGGTTGTTATCACTTGTGTTTGTGTGTATGATGTGTTAATCATCAACTATTGCATTCCAATTTGACAAAGCTTTGCACATACAAAAAGAATTTAGGCAACTGAAACATACATCACTAAGAAAAGATAGAACCTGAGCATTATGCTCTGCATTTAGCCAGTTCACCAACCCATACTACTACAACCATAGATCCCACTGAGTACAACTGATACTACAACACATTGGCTAATATTGTTCCTGCATTACCAATCCTGACAACTAAACCACATTGGCTTACATACTTCATGGCATCCAGCAGTTAGCCACTAATCCAACGCACACAAATAGAGCACCAAACAACAACTTCCTCTCCTTCTCCAATGTCCCAATCCTCATCTCTAACTGAACCCTGGAACGATCTGCATTTTGCAAATCAGCTTGCAAATTGGCCACCTCTGTCCTGACTTCAACAAACATGGTGCGCCTGTCTTCATTGAACTTGAGAGCAGCTTCCAGCTTAGCCTGTAGTCTCTAGTTCTCCCTTGCAGCAACATCCAAACAACGTTCAGCTTCCCCAGTTTGGCTCTTCCAATACTTCACTGCATCCCTCAAATCAAGCAGCAGTTGTTTCAAGAACCCACTGGTCGACGGATCGACAAATCTATAGAAATCGCAACTACCATCCTACGAATCAAACCATTCACCAACAAATCAGAGATACAATGAACCATTCATGCATCTAGAAACTACGAATCAAGAAGATGCCAACTTACATGAGCCCGTGCACACTTCAGATAGCGCAAACCTGGGTTCAGGTTACTCCAACCTGGGTTCAGGTTACTCCAAGAGATGAACTGAGCAGCTTTTGCACCGCACTTGCACATAACTGCTAGGGTATACTCTAGTGGTTCTTCACGATAGGGGATGGGTGAGGTCGCATCGCCTTGGCGATGCCAATAGTCTTCGCTGACCTGACTTCGCCTGGATCCGCTTGAGCTCGCCATTTTCGCATGCGATGCAGCTGCCGGAGGACTACTAGGCGAGGGGCAACTGTGGACGCGGAGGAGGAAGAGGAGAGGATGGGGTGGCGGCGGCGACAGTGGTGGAGGTGACAGGGGCGGGGGAGGTGGCCACTGCAGCTAGGGTTTGGGTGAGAGGAATGAGAGGGAGAGACGGAGCAAAGCGGGCTGGCCTCTCCTTTTTTTCACCACCCAGGCGTCCAACATGGCGGTCAATGCCAGCGTGGACGGTCAAAACTAGGCGCACGTCAGCACAAACAGCCTCAAATGTGTCCAGACGCTTTAATTGCACGGTTTTGTAAGATGGTGTGTCTGCACCTGACGGTTTTAGAGTTAGGGGTTAAAATTAGACAAGATGATAGTTGAGGGACAAAAGTGGACTTAAGTGGACTTACTCCTTTTATCTTTAGGGAGTTTGTCTTTGTTCAGCATAGTTAACCACAGGAACACGACAAAAAAGCTAGTGGGGGCTATCTTCGGCCACGTACGGACACATCTTCAAAAAGATGATCTTTTTCATATGAGAGAAATATAAGTTCGAACGCTGTACGCGTTCCATGTTAGTAGTCCACAATTTTATCCGGGCACTTTTGTATTATTGGCTGGCCCCATCGTACTAGTTTGCTTTTACAAATATTTCATTCGCCATCGTCGTCCGTGAAATTTGACTTGATGAGGCTGAAATTTTTTACCTATGAAATAGAGTGTGTAAATAAAAGCCAAAAAAAAACCGCACTGTCTAGCAGTTTTTTGGTATAGATACCTATATAATGATCTTGGTAATCTCCGGATCGGAGTCCGGACAGCAATCAGGTGCTAGCACGAGCCAATGCAGCGCTTTCATCCTCTGATGATGGAGCAGCCAGTTTCATTGACGGTTGCCTCATGGATGTATGTATCCTACAACCCTAGCTAGTGTACTGAGTATCACTTGCCCAGCAGCTATCTAGCAAATCATCATCTCGATCGGTTCATGAAGCTCTATTATTTGACAATAAAAATCGCGAGGGAAACGTGCCCCAGCAGGGGATACATCATATACGGAGTACATACATGTCGACCGCCGGAACGCGACGCAGCGAGCAAAACAAAAGCAGCAGAAAATGCGATGCCATATGGCCTGGGCGGGCCGGGGCCCGGGGCCCGGGTACCAGTTACCACTCACATAGTCACACTACCACACAGCCCGCGCGCAGCCACAGGCCACAGCGCACAGGACGCGCAAGAAGCGCGGGCATACTGCGCTACTAGCTCTCTATCTGGCTCGATCTGTGCCTCGACGTCGACGACGACGGTAGATTCGCAGGTGAGATCGACCCGAACTCAACTCGCTCTCGCGCGTCCGTCCAGGCCTGGTCCCCGGAGCATGCATGCGCGCGGGTGCCAGAGCTTTCCCAGATGGTGCCTATCCCCGCGAGATTAGGGTTTGGATGATAGGAGAGAAGGCTCAGGTCAAAAGGCTGTTGTGCATGGGTCATCCGCTGCAGGCTCAGCTCTGGACAAGGAGGCCGTACCGTACTGCGACGGGCCGACCATTGTCGATCGTCCTATTCCTATGTTTGTCGTCGTGCCCAGCGTTCGATTTTTCAGTTTTTCATGGCGCCCCGGCCGTTCGCTTGCTCAAACGCACGCACGCACTGGAGCACTGGAGCGGGGAGAAGTACTCGCACCGTCGGCCGCCGCCGTCGCGGCACGTCAAGGTCGAGTGAGAGCTCCAAGGCGCCGCGTCAGCCGCCAGGCCGGCCATGCGATGATACCTTCCACGTTCTAGGACTGAGCTCAGATCACGTACGTATACACATCCGGCTTCATGATGATATACCTAAAAGGAAGGTTAATCGTGTGATTAGCATTAGCGAGAACATTAGTTCTCACTTCTATTTCCGTTTTATTTATGCAGTCAACGGTTGGTCGGGTGGATCCGTGCATCGATCCAATTAGCAAGAAGCTTGACTGCAAATAAGGTAGCCTTTTCATCCACAACAACTTTCAATCTTTCATCTCGTACGTTGACGTGGGTATACGTACGTATATATGAAAGACGAAACGAGGTCATCTCTGTTAGATTGTTCTAAAATTTAAGTTCGGACAAAGGCCGTTTTTTTTTGAACTGATCGACAGATCGGGACAGTAAATACGGTAATACCTGAAAGGTTCATATACGGATATACCTGAAATTAACCCAAAGATGGTCATCATAAAAAATATTTACTACGTATATATTGGTCTAAAATTATTCAATCACAAACCAGAACCTGCAGGCCCCTTCCTATATAGATTTCAAAATAACAGCAATCCAATGACATGACATATATGTTATGATAATAAATAAAAAGATATTCTAGTCCCATCAGTAAAATGCCCATGTTGAAGTGTACTTCATCCTACGTACTCAAATAGTGGTGCACGCTTTTGCAGAATCGCAGTATGCTGGCTAGAATCGGGGTATTTTAATTTGTATTTCAAGTGCTGTCAGCGTGACATGGCACATTGGATCAAGCAGAGAAATCCATGACACATTAGATCGAGCAGAGCGAAATCCATAAAGTTGGTTGCAATATTAAGTGTGTGCAAATTATTTTTTTATACTATGTGCATGCAAATGACAGCAATAGCCACACCTACAACTTGCACAACTATAGAAAACACTAAAGATAACTGACCAAAACAATAAAGGATAAAACATCTAGATTCTAGAGAATTGTGCCGTCCACTTTTTAGACTTCACCAAGTGTTTATTTGGTTGCCTGGATATATTACCTCTTATCCAGGTCCATAGTACAATTCCTGCTTATTTGGTTCTCTACTTAGACCCATATGCACGCTAGCATTATACTAAAAGTAGATCTAGGCTGCATCCAACAAAATAGTTGGTTTCCTGTATCCACCTATCCACCCATATGCACGCTAGCATTATACTAAAAGTAGATCTAGGTTGCATCAACAAAATAGTCAATTTCCTGTATCCACCTATCCACACACTGCATATGCAGCATATGACATAGATAAACCACTTATGCAGGCAACTAATCACAAACTTAACAATGCATAGGATGCTATGTAGGCGAACCAAGCACCAACTAATTACTTAACAATACATAGGATGCTATGCTATATAAGCGAACCAAGCACCAACTAATTGCATGTACTTATCCAATTAAAATGCCTTAAGCTATTATGCATGTGCAGCTTTATGCAGCTAACCAATCATACTTTAATTGAACTACAAGTACACTCTGTTACTTAACATACACCCTGTCCTCGTCTATTGTGAGAAGTACTCGATTCGCGTCACAAGAACCTCTTTAAAACTTACTCTAGCCCCGTCTTTTCCAATAATGGAATATATGAGAGACATGTCATAGCCAATCTACTATCTCATTCTCACGGGCTGGTTGAATAGTCTCACGAGACTTGTTGAGTAGTCCGCAGCTCATCATTAAGGGGTCGTCATGGTTTAACTTAACATTTGTGATCATATTTGACAAATAATACCTATATTTTAATCTGTTGATACTATCTCTCCCTACTTGGATAGGTGCCGAAATTCATTTGTTCGTGCAATTTATTAGGACTATATTATTCTTCTATCCATTTTCCTAGGTAAAAATTGCGTGCTGTTCATTTCTTCGAAAAAAGGTGGGCGAAGCATGCAGTAAGCGAGTTCGTGCTAATAAAACCCTTTGCTCCATGGCTGAAGCTGAATCTTTTAGCTGCGTCAGGGGAGGAGCGCGGAGTTTGGAAATGTTGGGAGGAGCAAATCGCGGGATCTCAAAAACAGAAGGGGAAAAAGAGAGAGAGGGGAAAAATGGGAGGGGACACGGATCCACTTGGCTAGCTTTAGGTCAATCCATCCAAGGAAAAAATTACTAAAAATGCACGAATGTGAGAAAGCTTTGAGAGCGACGCGATTTTGCCCACACGCCCGAAAATAACGCGCCTTTGGTCTGTTTTACCTGGGCAGTGTTGTTCGCATACGGGCCGGGGCACCAGCTCATTGCAAGCGAAGCGAAGCGCCATGGCCTCCTCCCTCTCGCTTCCCGCCCGCCTCGCCGCCTCCTTAAATAGCAGCGTTCCTCATCGTGCGCTTGCTGGCAACCTGCATGCACGCGCCGCAGCCGCCACTGATCGAGCTGCTTCAATCTATCTCCGCACACGTGCAGATATACAGCACTAGTGTATAGCAGGCTGCCACCTGCTACTGCGCCTAGTAGTGTGATTGGGTGCAGCTAGCCGATCGGAGTAGATAGAGCTGCAGCCTGCAGAGCCCTAACGCTGCTGCTCAATGTCTGACCGCGGCGGGCCGGCGTCGCCGCGGTCGGGGAAGCACCCCTTCTACCGCGGCATCCGGAGCCGCAGCGGCAAGTGGGTGTCGGAGATCCGGGAGCCGAGGAAGACGCGCCGCATCTGGCTCGGCACGTTCCCGACGCCCGAGATGGCCGCCGTGGCGTACGACGTGGCCGCGCGCGAGCTGCGCGGGCCCGACGCGGCGCTCAACTTCCCGCACCTGGCCGCGTCGCGCCCCGCGCCGGCGTCCACCTCCGCGGACGACATCCGCGCCGCGGCCGCGGAGGCCGCCGCGTCGCTGCTGCTGCTGCAGCAGCAGCCCGCCGATCACCAGCCGGCGGCCCGTGGCGGCGCTCCTGGACGCGGCATTGCTCCCGCGGCGGCTGGGGCAGCGCAGCAGCAGCAGCAGCCCGGCGGGAGCAGCGCCGCCGCGGCACAGCAGGAAGGCGGCAGCAGCGCGGGGAACCCCTACTTCCTGGACGAGGAGGCGCTGTTCGAGACGCCGCAGTACCTGCGCAACATGGCCGCGGGGATGATGATGAGCCCCCCGAGGTTCGGCCACAACTCGTCGGACGACTCGCCGGACCACCCGTCATCGTCAGATGCCGGGGACAGCCTCTGGAGCTACCGTGATCCGTAGATCGATCGATACCGGATTGCATGCCACTATGCCAGTAGTGGATCGGAGATAGTAACAACAATAATGGATGTGGTGATGAAACTAATAAGCTCTCTACTACTACTATTACTGCCTGCTGCGCAGCTGCTGCTACTTCTACTGCCTGGAAGCTGGGAGTGATACGGGGAGATAAAAGGAGAGAGGTACACATACAGGTGCTGGTGCCCTGTCCGTTGGAGTGCCATTTTTGCTGTCCAGTCCAGCCGCCATATCTGCAGTGGGGATAGCTTCGGCTCTCCGCCGGAAGATGAAGTGTGTCTTTCCTTCTTCTCTTTTTACCGCTCGATGGATGTGTGTGTTTGTGCTGTGAAGTCACTAGGTAGTAAGTCTAAGGCCTCCTTTTTACACTAGATTTCGCTTGGCTCTATATACTTTAGCTACCTCACTGCAGTTTGGCCGTTGCAGTACATATGAATCTGCAAGGGCATATTACACATATATATACGCATGTATGGTTACTTTGGAATGCCAGGTACAAAGTAGGCCTGTCATGAGGAGGCCTGCTGTGTTTTGTATAATTAAGTGGATGTTTGTTGTAAGCTGGTATATATTGTGCAAATTAATCGGTGTTTTGGCGGTGGATCAACTATAAGACGTTCGAGAGGGCATCGTTCCACCTTTAGGCCTGGTTTAGTTGGCAAAATTTTTGGCAAAATGCAACTGTAACATTTTCGTTGTTATTTGGCAATTAGTGTCCAATCATGGTCTAATTAGGCTTAAAAGATTCGTCTCGTCCATTTCGTCTAAACCGTGTAATTAGTTTTATTTTTTATCTATATTTAATACTTCATACATATGTCCAAAGATTCGATGTGATGGAAAATCTACTGTTTTTTTGCAAAATTTTCTGCATCTAAACTGGGCCTTAGCCTTTATCACTAAACACTCTTCTTGTACAGCTCGAACTTCGCAGTTTCCAAGCGTGTCAGTGTGTAGTCCTTTCGCTTTCAAGTGATTTGGTCGGTGAAATTAAAAAAATGTACTCCCTCCGTCCAACAAAACAAGCAATTATGGGAAGCGTGCCAGTCAAACTGACTCAAGTTTGACCAAGTTTATAGTAAATAGTATTAACATTTATGTCTCCAAATATATTTATTAAAAAAATATATTCTATAACTAATCTAATGATACTTATTTTGTATTATAAATATTAGTATTTTTTTATATAAATTTAGTCAAAGTTCAAACTGTTTGACTTCTCGAAAAGCGAGAATTGTATGTTTTTATGGACGGAGGGAGTATATTGAAAAGAGAGGTGGATGGGAGTAGTATGCATAATTAATTCAGCTGTTTGTCGTCATTCTAGATATCTTCATCCAATCATATCACCTTTATATATACGCATAACCAGACAACTGTTTGCTTTTCGTACACCCATAGAAAGTGATAGATTTCATGTATATGCAGTACGTCAAGGTCTTCATATTCAGTATACCTACGAAGATATGCTATCGAGCAAACTAAAGTTTCAGTATGGATGAGTTTGTATTTTTGGGTGGTTGTTAAAATCTGGTTTACGTCCTTACAATTACAATTAGAATGTACTATTCTAGTCAATGTAATATATATTTCTTTATATGTTTACGATTCAATGATTTGGATGTTATATAAAGATATCCGATTCGATTTAGAATCGACAATTTCAATAACATTTCCTGTTCGTTTCGCTGAAAAGTCAGGTTAAAAAGCACTGTTCGCTAATTTGTTGTAAGAAAAAAACATCGTACCATAGCTGATAAGTTAGGCTGATAAGTTTAAGCGAACATTGCCTCTCCTGATGTTGACCCAGGGCAGCGCACGGTCCAATGCAACTACAAAAAAACCTCATCATCTTCCATTTCTTTTGCCCTCTTCTGTTGTTGGCCGACATTAATCAGGGAATGTCAGCCAACAATAGAAGACGTGTGATTTAGGAGCCGTCACAATTTTTTTTTGTATCGGAGACGGTTTGTGTTAAACCGTCATCTGTTTTATGAGTTATCTAAGATGGTTAGAGACTCTAGAACTGTCTCATTTTACGCTGATCAGAGACGGGCGTAGTCTTAGGAGCCGTCGCATTATTTTCATATCGGAGACGATTTCTGGTAAACAATCATCTGTTTTGTCGATTATTTGAGACGGTTAGTTCCTTAGGAGCCATCGGTATTTGTTACGTATTGCATTCTTATCTGAGATGGTTCTGCACCCGTCACTAGTACCGGCCACATCAGAGACGTAAATTTTCAGACGCTTGAATTAACCATCACTAAGTGACATCGCGAGCTGTCTCAAATTAGCTTCTCTGGCGTAGTGCACACACCTTTTCTGCTTAAAATTGTGGTAGTTGATATAATAGTGGGCCGGTATACCTTCCTCTTCCTTTTTCACGTCTGGTGCATGGTGGATGTTATGAATTCTAGGCCAGCAACATTACAAATCATGAAATTCAAAAAAAAATGTGAGTGAAATTCATTCAAAATTTAGCTCTATTTTAGTCAAATCATATAAAGTGAAGTAAATCTGATATTACCTGACCACTTTAGTATAAGTTAGCATAAGTTATAGTCCCATGACCAATACACAAAAAGGATTTTCTAGAGAAATCAATATTGCCACAGTTTTAATGGAATGTCAACTAAATTGCATTTGGGAAAAAAATATTCGCTTTGATAAATGTTAACTGATCTGTTGAGTTTGAAACCCTAGTAGTATATAAAGACGTGCTCCCCTTGCCTTGAATAACTAGGCAAGTTCGAGCAATGGATCACCACCCTACCCTTCATTGGTGGTTGTTTCAGCCGTTGGTTTTTCTTTTCTATATTTGTCTTTGTCCTTCCTCTCTTTTGTTCTTGTATAACCTAGCACCAACTTATGGGAGTGTTTGCTTGAGATGAATATAAGCTACAACAGTTGTTTCCATAGTATATCACTGAGAAGGAGAACAGCAAAAGGCTGCAGCCACAGTAGCTACTTTAGTATTTGCTCCTACTTTGTTACTCAAAATGAGTCTGGTCTGCCATTATGGTAATTCCAACTTAGAAAGGGCCTATTCGCGTGTCTGTGGGTGAAAGTACTGTTATCTGATTTGTTGTGAGAGGAAAACACTATTCGTTCGCTGAAAAAATACGGTTCATAAGACAAGCGAACAGGGCCTAAGAGCGAGTTTTCCTACTTGCCAAATCATATAGTAGTCACTACAGGTAGAAATCATATTTTTAGTGGATGGTCTTTTTGAAATATTTTTTTTGTCCAATCACCTATCTTCTCTATTCTCTATTATCTACCTATTTGTCCTGTCGTATCAATTTCTAGCTTATTTCTTGCGTAGATATAATCTCTTACATGCTTCCTTACTTTCAGTGACACATCATTATTTTGCTTAGTTAGTTGGCACCTTAATTAATGGCCATAGAAATCATCATAATTAGTTTCTAGTTTGGGCTGCCCTTAGTAAAGAACTATATATTATATAAAAAAAAACATCATAAAATATAGCTCGTGGAACAAGAGAGTGCACCCGATCTAACAATAGCTTGTAGAACTTGTCTTTATTCGCATTTTGATCATTTAGGTTGAGATGCAGCAGTTCCCATTTTTTTACATTCTAGAAACAAAACATTTATGTTCTCCAAAACTCTTAGGTCACCAACATGTTCCACTTTCTCTAAATATCACTTGATTTTATAGTTCCTGCTTTATTTTTGGTAAAAGTACGTAGCTCAATGAAAGCTTACCAGACTTCAAAATTTGTACTGTCCCACCAACCAAGACCTGTTTGAGACACAGCAAGGCTGATTAATTGAATAATGATGTATAGTAATGGTTCACGGCTGGGGAGGAAGACTTTGGGATCATTTACGCTCATTGCCGGCGGCGGCAAAACTGATACTCATCACCTGCCCAATTTCCCTTTTAGGAATTAGGATGGTACTAGATTGTGATGCTATTTCATGTCTACGGAGTTCATTGATATTATTGAATCTTTGATTTAGAGTGTGTTTAGTTGGCGAAATTTTTTAGCTTTAGCTACTGTAGTAATTTCGTTTGTATTTGTCAATTAATGTCCAATCATAAACTAATTAGACTCAAAAGATTCGTCTCGTGGTTTTCTAACAAACTGTGTAATTAGTTTTTTTGTTTATATTTAATACTTCATGTGTCCAAACATTCAATGTGATGGAGAATCTTGAAAATTTTTGAACTAAACATGGCCTTATCCATCGGGAAATCAAAATACCACTACTATCCTTTTCGGTACAAAAGTTAAGTACTGTACTATGTAACCAAGCTGTACTTTCGAAGTTGAACCGTGCAAGCTTGTGAAATGGAAAAATAACCGCCGCAGTACCCAACCAAACCAAAGAAGCAGCTACGGTACTAGCAAGTGGAGTAGCAACCAGCCAACCACCAAAGAAGCAAAACAGGCAACAGCTAGTCGTCGCCAGGCCCCCTCCAGAAGCAACACGTGTCTGTGCCGTCCAGCGCGCAGCTGATCAACACATGAGGGCACTACCGACGAGACGACAAAAGCCACTCCCATCTTTACGCTGCCCGGGCATGGGACTCCCGTCTTTTTTGTTTTTTGGCCCTTTTTTTTGAAAGATTCTCTCAAATAGGCCCCTGACGGAAAGATTTCAAAAAATGGACCCTCAGCTTGGCGCCATGGTCCATGGCGCCAAGCTACAACGTCATGGCGCCATGTATCCTGGCGCCAAGAGGCATCCGACGTGGCTACACGGGGATCTACGTGGCGCGTAGGCTTGGCGCCATGGAGCATGGCGCCAAGCCTTGGCGCCAAGATCCATGGCGCCAAGCTTTGGAGCCATGCTGCATGGCGCCAAGCACCCATAATATAGCCTGCCCCCTTCCACAAAAGGCAGTTGAAAGCATTTGAATACATTTCATTATTTGTACTTCTGTTCAGATTGCTCAAAGAAACAGCTTGGACATTGATGTGGATCTAGCCCTTGGCTTTGCCGCTCACTATGGGAAGATTGAAACCATGGGGTGCTTGGTTGAAGAAGGTAATGCTGTTGGCTTTCTTGGCCCTTTGATGCGTGCTGCTGAGCGTGGATGTCTCCAAGTTGTGAAATGGTTTGTCAACCATGGGTGTCGAGAAATGGAGCTTTGTCTAGCCCTTACTGCTGCCACCTCTAGTAGCCAGATTGCAATTGCTGCTTATCTTCTTCCTCTTGTCCCGCAACATGTTCTTGCGCCCCTCAGCATTGAGATTATCAAGGCTGCTGGTGAGAGGAGTACAGGTTCCCTGCATGGTGTCAATTTTCTTCTCTGCTCGGACTTCCTCAATGACCCAGCTGCCACATATGCCGTGGCAGACAGTATTGCAAGATGTACCGATGAAGCTGTGGATGCAAAGCTTAGGTCTTTCATGAATGAGCACTGGAGTGAGGCAGCTTTTTCTGCGGGATTCGAATCTGCACAACAGCACTTTGTTAACTTCATGAGGATAATGGAAAGGGGTGAATCACCAATCCGCCTAGGGGACCTCCCTCTTGAGCTGGTAATTGCCATGGCCTACCTGCCACTCAACCATTATTTATGACATTCACCTTAAACAAATATATGATCATCATCAGCACCCACGTTTAAAGTGCATATGTCATAAACTCCATCTGAAGCTCATTCAGTACATAAGAATAGGATATAAAAGTCCATAATAATAGTCCATACAGTCCCAAATTAGCCTACAGTCCCTCACTGTCTCCTAGACTTACCCTTGCCCTTGTGTCCAAGAGCGTGGGTGCCTGGAGTATAAGGGTCAGGTGGTCGACGTCGCCTGGTACCGACCGGCTGCGTAGGCTGAGTCCAGGGAGCATCGTCTAGCTGAGACGGTCCAATCTCCTCGTGGCCCTGGTCCTCGTCCTCGTCCTCGTCGTCGTCATCGTCGTCCTCGTCGTCGTCCTCCTCGGTGCCGTGGTCTCGCGACCCTGTAGGTGGGTGGCTAGACGAGCCTACGCCACCTCTGGGTGCAGAAGGCACGTACACATCCTCCGTCGTGCCTGTCCTGCAACCACAACGCGCCGCGGTACGGCGTAGCCGACGTGCCAATCTCTGGTGCACAAAATCATGTTTAGTCAATTAATTTAACATTTTAGTAACTAACTAATTAATTAACTAAAAAAAGATATTAACTACTACTAACTACTAAAAATTACATACTATAACTAAAAATGACGAATTTAGTATACTACTACTTACTTACTAAATAACTAAATCGAAATAAAATAATAACTAAAAAAAAACTAACTAACACTAAAAAAATAATTAGCTAACTAAATAACTAACTAATGAATATATAATTAGCTAACTAAATAAATAATTATCTAACTACTTAGCTAACTAAATAACTAACTAAATTATATAATCAATCTAAACAATATTAACATATATATTTAAACTAAATTTCACTAATCCTAACTAAATTTCATACTAAATTAAATAATAAATAATAACTTCAAAAATATATTAAATTTCAATAATCCTAACTTAATTTAAAAAAAAAAACTTACTTGTGGCCGGCGGCGGCCGGCGGCGGAGGCCGGCGGCGGGTGATGCGGCGCCGGCGGAGGGGGCGACGGCGGCCGGCGGGGGCCGCGCCGGGCCTAGTGGCGGCGGCCGGCGGGTGGCGGCGCCGGCCGGCGGCGGCGCGGGCGCTACGGCCGGCGGGGGCGGCGGTGGCCGCGCGCGGCACGGGCGGCTCCGGCGGCGCCGGGAGCCGGCGGAGGGCGCGGCGGCGGGCGTGGTACGGGCGGCGGCGGGCGGAGCGACGACCGGCGGCGGCGACGGCGAGTGGCGGCGGGGTCGGGCGCGAGGAAGAGGAAGAACAAATGAGGAAGAAAGGAAAGAGAAGGAAGAAGAAAAGGAAGGGCCGACAGTTATTAAGGGGCTTGGCGCCAAGATCCGTGGCGCCAAGGCTTGGCGCCAAGATCCGTGGCGCCAAGGCTTGGCGCCAAGATGCATGGCGCCAAGCCTACGCGCCACGTAGATCCCCGTGTAGCCACGTCGGATGCCTCTTGGCGCCAGGATACATGGCGCCATGACGTTGTAGCTTGGCGCCATGGACCATGGCGCCAAGCTGAGGGTCCATTTTTTGAAATCTTTCCGTCAGGGGCCTATTTGAGAGAATCTTTCAAAAAAAAGGGCCAAAAAAACAAAAAAGACGGCATGGGACTCCGCGCACTTCCGCAGGCGCAGCCGCTGTCCGCTGCTCGGCACTGCGCCACTGACCAGTGGCCGCGCGCGCTCACGAGCACGGCAAGCGCGGCTTGGCCGTTGCCCGTTGGCGAGGCCGCGAGGGCCTACTACGCCTGGCGGATCAACAGGCCGCAGCGGTACGGCCGAGCCCCCGCCTCCCGGTGGCAGTGGCACGGCGGCGCCGCGGTCGAAAGTCGAAACGAACCGAATCATGGCGTCATGGACGTAGGGTTCTCATCGTACTGTTCGTGCTCCCCCGGCCCCCGCCGTGCATTTGTCCCTGAGCGAGCCACAGGGGAATCTGGCCGTCTGAGGTCATTGGGGGTCACTGGCCAACACCGTGGCTTGGATTATTTTCGCTACTGTTCCGACAACATCAACAAGGCCGGGCGCAAGTTCCCTTTCGGAGGTGCATAATTGACCCGACACACATAGATCAAATGCTGCGCCCTGTTAGTTACTGTAGATCGGATGCCAAACTTTTGAATAGTTATTACTGTAGGTTTGGACGCTTGAGTATCTCACTCTATATGTCCAAAACAAGATGGGCAGTCTTCACCCGGCAGCAGAATTACAAGCTGAGTAGCTAGCAAGGATAAGCGTGCGTAACACAGTGCCACTGTGGTGGCGATAATTTCTCGCGCTTTTCACGGGCCCCCCAGTCCGTCCCGTGGACGGCGGACCCATCCGGATTCCCGAGCACTGAGATGCAGATGCATCTAGCTCATGGACTTGTTCAAAACCGCGCGCTGTCATCGTCAGCTGAAAACTGCAAAGGCCAAGAAGAGGAAGACCCACACGCCCCGAGCATCTACCCATACGGGTCCACGTCAGTCCGTCCGCTTTAAAGCAGTCCGATCAATCGGACGGTAGCAGCCGTCCGGCCGCTTTCCCGCCAGACTCCGCACCGGCAAGCTGCAACGCGCGAGCGCGCGGGACCCGCACCGGCAAGCTGCAAGCAGGCGTGCAGGAAGCGAGGGACCAAAGTAGAGTACGGATAGATTAGTTTATCCATTTTATTGATTTTCGTTCGGTAAAAAATGTTCAAATTAAATTCCGATTACACCATTAAGTTTCTTATAATAAATGCTTTAAAACAAGATCCTACATGGATGTATTTAGATAAAATTCATTAAAGAGCACTAATTTCATAAAGATCGAACATTTTTTTTTTGTTATTGAGCAGAGACGATGTTCTAGGTTCACGTAACAATGTTCCGTCTTCGTAAAAATAATGTTCTCTTTTTAAAAGAACAGTATTCTAGTTTTAGGTTCATAAAATTAGTGTTATAATAGACATAAAAATAAATACATAACATAAATAAATAATAATAATAATAATCTAGAGCAAAGCGTAAGGAAAAAATAAAAACACATAATAGAAAAAAATTCAAAGAACATCACATGGATGCTTTTCAAAACATCCTAGAATGTATTATAGAACATCATATAACATCATTGTATATATTATAGAGCATCGCATATATTATGTGAACATCACTAAATACATCATAGAACATCATATGTATACAACACTAAATACACCATAGAACATCACTAAAGATATTACAGAACATCACATATATATTACGTGAACATCACTAAATACGTCATAGAACATCACATGTATATTGTATGAACATAAAAAAACATTATAGAACATCACATGTATATTATGCGAACATCGTAAAATACAGCATATATAGAACATCACTAAATACATTATAGAACATAACATATATGTGACGTGAACATCACTAAATACATCTTAGAACATAACATGTATACTGTGTGAACATAAAAATTTCGTAGAACATCATATGTATATTACACGATAAGAACCACTAAACCCATCCGCGGAAATTCCGAGCTAAGTCTCCATCCTTCCTCTTGGGGCTTCTTTCAACGCCAGCCCTCATCAACCCCACACCAAAAAAGCCCAGCCCACCACCGTGGCTGCTGGGTGACCGAGTCCGCCTCCCGCCCGCCGTAGCCCCATGCCTGCGCGTTGCGCGCGTCCCTTTCCGCTTCCGCGCGGCCTCCAGCTGGTCCGACAGCCAGCCAGCCCCCCGCGCCCCACCCAACCAGAACGAGAGAGCCCAGCCCGCCACCATCCCATCCCGCGCGGACCCGGCTCGCGCATCGGACATCGCCCTTTCGCCTGGCTGGCGCCCCTTGTGTCACGCCGCGTTGCTGCAGTGCACGCGCCCGCGTCCGTACTCCCCGCCAGTCTGCGCATCGGACCCGAGCCATATAAATATAAACCGTCGCCCGCCGCTTCCCTCCCAAATTCGAACCAGACCAGGCCACACAATCCAAGGGGCTTCTCGTTCTCGAGTGGACTGATCACTGATCGATGGACTGGGCGTACTACGGCGGCAGTGGCTACTCGACGACGCCGTCTCCTTCGGCGGGCGGCGTTGGCGGCGGGGACGAGGACGACGCCTACATGACCGTGTCCTCGGCGCCGCCGAAGCGGCGCGCGGGGCGGACCAAGTTCAAGGAGACGAGGCACCCGGTGTACAAGGGCGTGCGCAGCCGGAACCCCGGGCGGTGGGTCTGCGAGGTGCGGGAGCCGCACGGCAGGCAGCGGATCTGGCTCGGCACCTTCGAGACCGCCGAGATGGCGGCGCGCGCGCACGACGTCGCCGCGCTCGCGCTGCGTGGCCGCGCCGCGTGCCTCAACTTCGCGGACTCGCCGCGCAGGCTGCGCGTGCCCGCGCAGGGCGCAGGGCACGACGAGATACGCCGCGCCGCGGTGGAGGCGGCCGAGCTGTTCCGCCCGCAGCAGCACAATGTGGGTGGTTCCGAGGCGGCGGTGGTCGCGGCGCCCTGCGCACAGGGGGGCGGCGGCCTCGGTGGCGACTTCACCTACTACCCGATGGACGACGGGCTGGAGTTCGAAATGCATGGGTATCTTGACATGGCGCAGGGGATGCTCATCGACCCGCCGCAGCCGACCGCGTGGATCGAGGACGAGTACGAATGCGAGGTCAGTCTTTGGAGCTACTGATGGAGCGCCATTTGGACCGACCGAGCCGGCTTTGGTACCAACGATCGATCCTGTGTACAGCTTATGGTGTGCTGATGTCTGTACTGTTTCCCTGCTCTTCTGACGAAATGCAATGCAGTCAGAAGGAGCAGAGGAGTGTGCTTAGGTTTTCAGCGGTTGTGTCTGCACATTTGGTTAAGGTAGCCTTGGCGCCAGATATGACACTTGGTGCAGGCGCCTTCTTATCAGTAAGATAAGAATCACATGGTGTAATAAGCAGCAGAGCCTGCTGAGTGTTTGAACCTGCAGCTGCAGCGATGTTAATAAAGTTGCCGTGTGCTTGGCTAAAGATTTTTAGTGGAATTTGCCTGAAAACTTATGCTCTATGGATGAATGTCCGCTCCAGGAGCAAAATTTAAGGACTGGAAAAGGGAGGCAAAGACTCATCCCTGTATCTGTATTTCCAGCATTTTGAATTTGCGCAGTTCAGGCTATTACTGGCAGACATCTGTAGCCCGGATAATAGATCCTCGAGTTTGCTTGCTGGTCATGGTTCTACGGTCGGATTTCTGCAAGGTTGCTTCTTCAAACGATCTTGATTGCGGTGCTATTTTAGCATTCCAAGAGCCTTTCCCATTGGCCTAGATTTCCCAAAAGGTAGCCGACGTGTCGGACGAGGTGACGCACGGTTGTCGCTTTCGCAGCATATTGCTCAGATCAGATGTTTGCAAGGTTGAATCGATCAGCTCGCGCCGTTGTTGAAGTTTCTCGCGAGTTCTCAGATCTCACTCCAGATGCATTGCAATATTGCACGGTACAGGTGCAGGCAGCTGAATAGGACTTGGCTGTCCCCTCTCTATGTCACTTCTGAGTTCAGAAGGACGCTTCCTGGGGCAGACTTCGGAAAGACTGCCCGCCCGGATGCAGAGGATGAAAACTTCAGAAAGAAGCACTTTGGTTTTTCAGTCTCCACGTGACTGTGCCAAACTGACAATTATCCTTAGGATAGGTAGATAGATACAGTGTGTGCTCCTCCTGCATCTTCTGAATATTCATTGTGGTTAGCATCTCACAGTTTGATCTCCTATTATTTTTTTGCGAGACGATCTCCTATTATTTGAAGGGGGCGTCTCGGGAATTTTCTGCACCAACAACTATTGAATAGCCACTACCGGTCCTACCTTTGTCTTCTGGATCAACGAAAAACATCGACCAGGACTAATCTGATGTTTTTTATTTCTCCACTCATATAAATGAAACTACCTTTTGCAGCATATACATCTCCAAATTTGCACTTTATGGAGAGTAATGCACCAACGACAACATCAACCAGGAGTAATCTGATGTGACAAAGACGAGAAGTCCCATTCGATGATGTATGACCCAAGGGGAAAGAATTATAGATTAAATGTTTCCTCCTATTCGTTGTTTGTTCTGAATCTGCCTAAATTGAGTGGTCCGGTTTATGCTTTAGGACATGTTTGGTTCACACCCACACATTTGGTGGCGAGTGTGGCGGCGCCTAAGCTGTGGTGGCTGGAATCGGTGCCGCGGCTGTGGCGTATTTTTTAACTGGAAAAGACTGTGGCTGCCACGTCCAAACGCTGAACAAAACAACAGCCTTCTACTGGTGGCAAGCCGTACTTGAGGTTAGCAGGTTGTGGCGGGGAAGCAAACACCCCCTTATACAACATAGTCAACCCTCTTTGTAATAAATTTATTGTTTGTTGTGAATGGAGTTGGCAACTTGTTGTTTCAGTGCTACTATGTGTAATAGACCTATTTATGTAAGTTGGTGCGATTTATTGCAGCCTTTTTTAAATCACTTTTAAGCATTCTATGACACCATTTCATATGATTTATGCCACTTGGCGCTATCACTTACCTCATAATTTAGCATCTTGTGTTTTTCGGAGCATGTTTCAAAATTGAAGGAAAACAAGCATATTTAGAAATTGTCGCACTCAGTTTTCCAAAGAAAACCAAGCACTAATTATATGTGTTCCTAGAATATCTATACAACACATAACAACAAAAATGGAGAATATCATATACAATGCTTTACTAAATAAAGTAAACATATTTACATTAAGACATACTATCACACAACAAAAATGATTTCTTAACCTTCTCTTGGACCTCCAATCACCATAGGGATTCTTGGCTAGAGGAAACATTCACCTAGTACTCATGAAATTCTTCAGAAAACTTATAAGATCCACTATCTGGTACCCATCAAGGATATTGTTGAATTTAAGCAAGTGTGATGTGTGAGTATCATCATACTCAACAAGCATAACATGAGCTGATGCAAGGCTCAAACTGTCATTCTAGTTCTTAGTGGGTGGGGGGGGGGGGGGGGGGGGGGGGGGGGGGGGGTTCTATCCCTGGTTTTGCTCCCCCTTACTTTCAAAAGAGGCCTAACCACTCTCACACACATGGATTGAAGTGGATACATAATCCAAACAAGGCAAGTGTACCCACTAGCCACACCATCCATTTACCAGTGCGTAGTGATATTTGTTAGTGATGAACATAATATCCTAATATCATAAGTGTTTTGTATGGATACAAGTGCATGCTAAATTGGGGTGGAACTTTAATTTCCACCATAATCCATGCTAACACATGTGGAGGTAGATACAAGTGCATTCATACAAGTCCTAATCTTGAGCGCATTATAGCATAAACACTAGGATTGAAATTATTCTTCATTTATAACTTGTGGGAATTAAGTCGCCCATTTGACCAGAAGCGCTGGAGTTCGTGCTTTTGACTTAGTTTTATGTCCTCTTGCTGAGATGACTAGCCTGTTCAACATTTCTCTCCACATATTGGCCAATGTGATATCAACATACGTCCATTGGGAAATCTAACTGCTGAAACTTGACAGGCAAAACTATGCATCCCAGCTAAAACACATACAGGTTACCTAATAAGACCGAGTTCCATGTTATTATATTACAGAAACCAGCAGTTTAAACACCTCCGTAAATTATATGTGATAAACAAAATACAGAGTAGGAACTACCTTAGGTCATCACCGCCAGACTGACTGATGCTAACCTAAAGCAAAGACTCATGCTTGTTAATCTTCACTGCAAGAACATTATCTCCGTTCCTTTCATTCACTCAAACCATCAGCGCCCGGGCTAGGTGGTGCTGCTGGTTTCTTCACTGGCTCATCGTCTTCAGATTCTGACCAAGCTCGTCTCTTCCGTTCTATTGCAGATTGAGGATGGCCCTGCAGCAGAAAAGGTGTGTAAGGCAATTTGGCACCAAATCGTCCAAAAGAAAAGTAGGTTGGTTGTTACAAGCATAAAAGGCAAGAGCTAAATCTGACAGGAAATTTGGCACTGCAAATCAATGGAAGTTGAAATTCAATTTTCCAAAGGTAAATAAATGAACATATATGGTAAAATGTATATAGACAATAATGAATATAGTTGTTTACGAAAAACAACACAGTCCTAACCATGTCATCTTCAGCGTCAGAATCGTCAAGGCCAGCAGCTGCAAGAAGGTGATCTGGGGCTCTCTCTGAATTGTCAGCACCATTATACCTTGCCAGGTCTGCATAGTCATCATCTGCTTCTGGTTCATCTTTGTATTCATCTTCTTCCTCTTCCCTTGTCTTTTGATCCTTCCTCCTCCTAATTCCCTTTCTCCTCCTCTTTTCATTTCCCACCTCTTCATCTTCAGTCTTAGATCTATCTTTTCTCTTGCCAGGGGTGTGGCTGGATGTTTTCCATTGTTCCTGACAAAAAAAAACAATACAATGTCAGAACACCTTGTGCAGTAATGCACACAGTCAACGTATTTGCAACACTACAAAAGGAAGGAAGGAATCCTGAGCACATGACCTACATGAAAAAGGAATGATGCCAAGTTGGCAAGGAACAGTTCTTTCAGATATTTTAGTTGGTGGCTCATGTTATATTTTATATAAGTTTCCCGTTTTTGTTGGTGGCTCATTGTGATCAGGAAACAACTGCTCTTCAGTATGCCCCGTTAGAACTGCAGGTGGCAGATTTTTATCACTAAAGCATAAACTCCAGAACAGCATCAACTTCACTGGCAAAACCCAGAGTTTCAGATCCTCCGCTTCCACCATGAGTTCACTGAGAGGAGAGAGGTGGTGGTGGTTTGGGGGGGGGGGGGGGGGGCGCGGGGGGGGGGGGGGGGGGGGGGGGGGGGAGTTGGGTTGGGTTAGTAACAACGATAAGGTGCAAGCATTAATGAGATCAAACAGCAGTTTTTTACATAAGTTTTTTTTAAAAATTGTTTCCTCTGGTTTATACCATAAGGATACGTATAAAATACCTTCACACGCTCGAAGTGTTCCTCCTGTTGTTTTACTTGCTTTAGCTCATCCTCTTCCCTCCTCCTTTCTAACTGTTATAAACACCGCATTAACAACAGACCTAAAATACTTTGGCAAATAAGATCATTGAAGTTCATGCAAGAATTCAAGAAAGATAGACCTGAAATTTTCTCTGTTCTTCTGCCCTTCGGCGAGCTTCCTCTGCCAAAGCAATCTGACGAGCAACTTCCATTTTTTGCTTATTCTGCTGTTCAGCTTGCTCAGCTGCATCACGGTGAACCTTAGCAGCATCAAGTAAATGTTTACAGTACTCAACGTGAGTTTCTATTTTCCTCTCATCAAAACCATGGGAGTGGTACGTTGATGCAACGGACAACAGACTGAAAACTCTAATAGCATTCTGAAGTTCAGTGACTGTGGCACGAACCTATAAAAATGGAAAAAATAGAAAGAATCATTGAATGCTTCTGATGAATAAATTAAATATATATAGTCAAAATCAATTCTATGACAAGAGCGTCAGAAGAAATGACAAATTTGATGAACTATAAGGCTCTTTTTATTTCACTTATGTTGGAGCATCTCCAAGAGGCTCTCTACATGGCTCTTTTAAGGAACATTTCAATGCAAACCCAATATAGGTCTGTAAATAAATTGCCTGAATCCGTGATTCAAACACTGGAAGTATGAAGCAGCTTGTGTAATGTGGTGTATTCCATGTCACATTCAATGTAATAGCATATAAAACAACATGGAGAAGCAGCTTTATCACAGTAATGTCCTGTTCAGATGCAAGGTTGTATTCCAGCTTTTTTGATAAAAAAAAAGTACGGTTTTGTAAGATACTTTGGTTTTGGAAAACTACATGCTTGGAAGCAACAAATCTGATACTTTTGGAAGCTACAGTAAATAAAACTGTAACCTGTTTAGAATTTTAGAAACTCCACTCTGGACCTCCTTTTTCTAAACCATGTTTTTACTCGCCTGGGCTTTCTAAAACTACTACTCCCTCCGTCCTAAAAGGAGTGTCGTTTTTGCTATGAATCTGGACAATGAAGCAAAAATGACACTCTTTTTGGGACGGAGGGAGTATTTGTAAACCTTGGTTTCTAAAAACTATGAGATCCAAACACGCCCATCAAGTCATGTTGTAGGGGTATTATTGCAAGCATTTCATAATAAATATAAGAGGCAAGGGAAAAAGAACTCCGCCTATGTTAACTGGAAGACTTTCTTAAGTCGTCTCAATATAGCCGGTCCCAAGCCCGGGTAAAGGAGGAGGGTGTGTTAAGGTCTGGCAAACCAACAGTAAAAAAACAGCCACCCACAAGAGATTCGTTGGGGCGTAACCCTCTTAGCGACGAGCTACATCGGAACCCGGGTGTGGTGTTAAATGGGCAAGGGCCGGGTCGTCATCCCCTTAGTGGCGCGTCGTATCGTGACCCGGGTACGATGAAAAATGAGCAAGGGTCGGGCCGTCGCAACCTTAGTGGCGCGCTACATCTACGCCCGGGTGTAGTGAAAAATGAGCAAGGGTCTTCGCACTTCCCTCGACGGGTGCGAAGGGTAAGGAAGCTAGCCGAGCCAACTAGGATTCGTCTAGGTAGCTGGAATGTAGGGTCCCTAACGGGTAAGCTAAGAGAGCTAGTCGATGCAGCAATTAGAAGGCGTGTAAATATTCTATGCGTTCAGGAGACTAAATGGAAGGGCCAGAAGGCGAAGGAGGTGGAGGATACTGGCTTCAAACTTTGGTACACGGGGACAACATCGGGTAGGAATGGTGTAGGCATCTTGATCGATAGGAGCCTTAAGGATGGAGTCGTTGATGTTAGGAGGCAAGGCGACCGGATTATCTTGGTCAAGCTGCTAGTTGGAGATTCAGCTCTGAATGTGATCAGTGCCTATGCCCCTCAGGTAGGTCTTAGCGAGGGCACCAAGAGGCAGTTTTGGGAAGATCTTGATAGCATGGTTAGTACCGTGCCTATCAGCGAGAAACTCTTTATAGGAGGAGACCTCAACGGCCATGTTGGTGCGACTAATGTAGGTTTCGAGCGGGTGCACGGGGGGTTCGGGTATGGTAGTAGGAATCAAGAGGGGGAGGATGTTTTGAACTTCGCGCTGGCCTATGACTTGTTGATAGCGAACACCCTCTTTAGGAAGAGGGAATCTCATCTAGTAACCTTTCGTAGTGGACAACACTCGAGCCAGATCGACTTTATCCTTGCAAGGAGGGAGGATAGACGTGCTTGCTTTGATTGTAAGGTGTTACCTGGGGAGTGTGTTGTCCCTCAACATAAGCTTGTGGTGGCGGACTTTCGCTTTCGGGTACGTGTCCACCGGGACAAACGGGCCAAGATTGCGAGAACGAAGTGGTGGAAGCTTAGAGGGGAAGCAGCGCAGACGTTTAAGGAGAGGATGCTAGACGAGGGACCTTGGGAAGGAGAAGATGCCGACGACATGTGGCTAAAGATGGCAACATGTGTCCGGAAGGTGGCTTCGGAAGTGTTTGGCGTGAGTAGGGGAGGCAAACGGGAAGCGAAAGACACATGGTGGTGGAATGACGAGGTGCAAAGGGCTATTAGGGAGAAGAAGGAGTGTTTCAAGCGTCTCCACCATGACAAGAGTGTAGCCAACATCGAGGGCTATAAAATAGCGAAGAGGGTTGCAAAGCGAGCTGTGAGTGTAGCAAAAGGTCAGGCGTATGATGGCCTTTATCAGCGGCTAGGCACGAAGGAAGGGGAGAAGGACATTTGGATGGCTAGAATCCGCGAGAGGAAGACAAGGGACATCAACCAAATAAAATGCATCAAGGATGGGACAGATCGACTTCTGGTGAAGGATGAGTAGATCAAGGACAGATGGAGAGAGTACTTCGACAAACTGTTTAATGGGGAGAATGAGGGTCCTGCCCTTGAGTTGGACGACTCATTTGACGATACCAACAGACGCTTTGTGAGGAGAATTCAGGAGGCAGAGATCGGAGAGGCTTTGAAGAGGATGAAGGGAGGTAAAGCGATGGGCCCTGATGGTATCCCCATTGAGGTGTGGAGATACCTAGGCGCCAGAGCGATAGTATGGTTAACTAAGCTTTTTAACCTTATTTTTCGGTCAAACAAGATGTCTGAAGAATGGAGGAGAAGTATATTAGTACCTATCTTCAAGAACAAGGGAGATGTTCAAAGTTGTACTAACTACCGTGGGATTAAGTTGATGAGTCATACGATGAAGCTCTGGGAGAGGGTTATCGAGCATCGCCTAAGGAGAGTGACACATGTGACCCAAAATCAGTTTGGGTTCATGCCTGGTAGGTCGACCATGGAGGCGATTTTCTTATTACGACAATTGATGGAGAGATATAGGGAGCAGAAGAAGGACTTGCACATGGTCTTTATTGACCTCGAGAAGGCATATGACAAAGTACCGAGAAATATCATGTGGTGGGCCTTGGAAAAGCACAAAGTCCCAACTAAGTACGTTACCCTCATCAAGGATATGTACAGGGATGTGGTGACGTTTGTCCGAACATGTGATGGCGACACCAGTGACTTTCCAATTAAAATAGGACTGCATCAGGGGTCAGCTTTGAGCCCTTATTTATTTGCTTTGGTGATGGATGAGGTCGCAAGGGACATACAAGGTGATATCCCTTGGTGTATGCTCTTTGCTGATGATGTGGTGCTAGTTGACGACAGTAGGGCGGGAGTTAATAGGAAGTTAGAACTATGGAGGCACACGTTAGAGTCGAAAGGGTTCAGACTTAGTAGGACTAAGACCGAGTATATGAGGTGTGATTTCAGCGCGACTAGGCACGAGGAGGGAGACGTTAGCCTCGATGGGCAAGTAGTGGCCAAGAAGGATACTTTTCGGTATTTAGGGTCGATGCTACAAAAGGATGGAGACATTGATGAAGATGTTAGGCATAGAATTTCAGCCGGCTGGTTGAAATGGCGTCAAGCTTCTGGCGTTCTCTGTGACAAAAGGGTGCCTCAGAAGCTGAAAGGTAAGTTCTATAGGACGGCGATTCGTCCGACGATGTTATATGGTGCTGAGTGTTGGCCTACAAAAAGGCGACATGTCCAGCAATTGAGTGTAGCGGAGATGCGTATGTTGCGTTGGTGTTGTGGGCACACAAGGAGGGATAGAGTACGGAATGACGATATTCGGGATAGGGTTGGGGTGGCACCAATTGAGGAGAAATTGATTCAACATCGGTTGAGATGGTTTGGACATGTCCAACGGAGGCCTCCTGAGGCGCCGGTGCGTAGTGGAGTTCTAAAGCGGGCCGATAATGTAAAGAGCGGTAGAGGTCGACCTAAATTAACTTGGGACGAGTCCGCTAAGAGAGATCTTAAGGAGTGGAATATCCCCAAGGATTTAGCTATGGACAGGAGCGCTTGGAGATTAGCAATCAACGTGCCTGAACCGTGACATCTTTTGTCTTGTGCCCTTTATGTCCCTTTATGTGTCTCCCTGTTTCTCGTCTCTTTTGGGTTTCATCTCTAGCCTACCCCAACTTGCTTGGGACAAAAGGCTATGTTGTTGTTGTTGTTGTAGGCAAGGGAAAAAGAGAAACAATACTGACCTCATCAACTGTTTGTTTTGTCTTTTGCAGGGTTGAAGCCGAGAATTTCTGCATTGACACTCCTACATTAAACCGTAACAAGTAATTTGATGGAGCCAAATGTATAGCTCTCAGCAAAGTTTTCCTGCAGTCTTGCCATCGCTCAGCCTCGTAGTGTGTTCGGGCAAGGTATAGTAGGATGGTTGCATCTGTATTGTGGAAGAACTTCCGCAAACAATTTTGATACTACAAGAAAGAACAAGCAATGTCACCTCGTATTGTTGTGTGTCTATGCATGAATTATTAACTTCACCACAGCTCATGTATGACCCAGATTGATCCATACATCAGGTAGACAGAGGGGGCAGGCAAGCAAGAGATTACCATTTTAACTGCTTGTTGAAAATGACCTTGAGCAAAATATGTATGAGCCAGATTGATCCATACATCAGGCATGTGTACAAATATACTTCCTGATGCAGCTTCATGCACCTAATTCATTTCAAATTGCTGATTTAATTAATCAAAGTTCATGTACAGCAGCAAATTAGAACAATGAACTTTATGTCCCTCTTCCTGACCTGTGTGAACAACTCCTTAGCGACATCCCATTTGGCCTTCTCAGCATATAAGATTCCAATACCATTCGCAGCAAACATATTACTACGGTGCTGCTTTAGTACTTGCTGGCAAATGTACAAGTGCAACTTTATTATAACAAAGCCATTAAGGGAAAGAAAGCAAGGGGAACTTTGCACAAGTATAAAATAAAATGTACAGTGCCTACAACTGTAAACACCTAGAAGATAGATTTAGATCCCCAGACCCAGAGTGAGCAAAACTAGACCCAGAATGAGCAAAACTAGCATTTAAGTGACCTCCACTACTACAAAGTATTGTGTTGTAGTTCTGAGAAATCATTGCTCAGCACAAGGACATCCAAATCGCATTATTCCATTTGATATAACAGGCTCTTTATACCTCCAGAAAAGAAAAGAAAAGTGTGGCCACATAATGTGATGTGGTCATATGCCCAGTATCAGTCTGGCACCTAACTTCCATTACCATTGATTTCCCATCTTTCAACATCAAAAGTTCCAACGGAAAATTAAACTGTGATCTAAAGTGATATTATGCAATGTAGGTGTCTCATTTCAAGTCAGAGTTAGTTGCTTCTCATAGCAAAATTACCAACAAACGGAGTATCAATTAAACTATAAATAAGGATAAAAAAAAGAATACCAAAGGCTAGTATCCATAATCCTATAGTTCCCTGAAACCACTTTTAATTTAGTCATCAATTACAGATACAACCAGGATCTTAGATCTGAAGCTGTGCCAAACAGGCAACAGAACTAGGGATAAGCTTTATAGCAGTATGCAAGCTATATTGGCAGTAAGTCCCAGAACATCCAATAATAAGATATTAAATGGTTATATTGTTATAAAGGCAGATGGATTTGTGAGGGGGTATGTTATTATATTCCTATACTAGCAGTTCCAACAAGTGTTTGCAATCTTATTTCATTAGGGAAAACATATGCACAAGAACAAAAAAGATATGCCATGTGAATCAAGCATTCAAAGGCAAGACGAATCCGAGGGGTATAACATAAACTTCATAATAGGAAATGTGAAGCCAATAATTTTAATTGGTATGAGTAATCCATTTTAATTAGTATGAATAACACATTGCTAAGGAAAATGTAAAACAGCATACACTCTGATAGAGTTCCATGGCTTTCTCCCTATGAGTAGCCTCAATCTTCGGGGCTTTTTTCTCAGGACGGTTGGCAGCAAAGTAATTCCAGTTCCCCTTCAATAAAATTGAAAAACATTCATCAAAAAAAAGAATAAATAAAATATAAAAATGATCAGTTGTAAAAAAAAGAAATATACATGACAAACAATATAGATGTGAAATGTTGAAATTGTATGTTGTAAGTGCAGCATTTAATTCATGAGTCACCAAGTTTTCAGTTCCACCACGGCACCACCTCATTATTATCTGGTGAGCAGAAGCACCATCAAAATGAGAGTTGTGGTGGCACCAGCTGATTAATTTTGTTGAAAGCGGGAAAAATAGGTATCAGAAGTATATGGTACTACTGTAATTTAGACCAAATTCTGTTTGTGTGTGTGTGTTTTTTTTTTTTTGGGGGGGGGGGGGGGGTGTCTTCTACCCTTTTGGTCCTAATTAATAAAAGATACGCAGCTCTCTGATGTGTTCGAAAAAAAATGGATTTAATTTGAGAAACCCTGAAGAAAATGAACAATCTTCACAAGGTTCAAAACCCCTTTGCTGGCCTCCCGGAAACAATATTTACTAAACTGGTATGGCAGTTAGCAAAGTGGAACCTCTTTCTCAGTGTGAACAAAATAACATGAGTGAAATTAGCGTATGTACCAATTGAAGCAAAGAGTAGGTATCTCCCTTGGTGGCCTCTTTCGCATTACGGAAATGCTCTTTTGCAGTAAGCCAGGTTTCATCGCTCTGAAGTTCAAGATTCCCAAGCATAGACAGTGCATTTGGGTTCTTCTCATCTATCTTTAAAGCATCACCTATCTAAAACAAAAACAGTATTACTTTTCTCATTTAATAAAATCGAACAGAAGTGTTGATCATACCAGTTCAATGCTCAGTTGAACATTGTTTCTTTGTTTTGCAATAGCTGCTAGCCTCAGATAGGCATCTATGTAGTCAGGGTACTGTTATTGAGAAAACCAAATTAGAGCACAACGGAAAAGTCACAGGAGGTACTTTTCATTGCTGCACAGGAAACCCAGCAAGTAAAAGCACAATGCTATAGGATATATTTTAGTAGTTCAATAGGAAGCCAGTGCAAACCACACTTTTTGGAAGAAAAACACTGGTAAATAATTGATAATTTCATTCATGGAACTATTAACATATCTTTCATATGAAAAATGATCAGCAGGGCACGTATGATTAGCATAAGATGATGAATGAGTTAAAACTGCACGGCAGAGTTTGTACTAGCTGATAATACCATCCATCATGAGCTTTCAGTCACTATTCAATAAGGTTATGTTGCATAAACACGGGCAGTTCAGTATATGGAGTGTAGTGGGTGGGGGTTATGAGCTCTGGTAGGTATTAGTGTAGCAAAATAGAGAGGCTAGTGAGGACAAGAGCAGGAGTACCTTGAAAATTATGAAACGGTAAAAGAGGCTTGCTCTGACAGAATCATGTAGTTCTTCCAGTAATCTTGCATAATTAAACAGTGTGGTTACTTTATTTGAATGTAATTCAAGAGGTACACCTTCTTCTTCAAGTTGGTGAAAGAAGCTCTGATCCTTGTTCTGGACACTCCAGTTAACCATAGAGCTGCCTGCTTTCCCGTCCATAATTGAAACCCAAAGACCATCACCTAGTGCTTCCTTAAAACTCTGTTCTGCCATCTGAAAGTGTAATTTAATAAGGGTAGTGACAGGTATAAATGATAGTTCATAATATTGTGCATTAACAGTAATGCAAACCTCAAACTCTCCCTTCTCAAAATGAAGAAGTCCAATTCCATTGAGCAACTCAACAGGGACAGCCTCCCCTGCCTTCTTGAGGAGATTTCGAGCCTGTGAAATCCTAGTTAATACTATTATATTTTAAGGATAAGGATGAATGAGAACAGGGGTGTGCAGTGGACAAAAAAAGGCAAGCAGGGAGCACACTTCTTCAGTCTTCAGTAATTACAAGATATGAAGCTAAAACAATTACGTATAATGCAACAAATAATTAACAATGACAAGAAGAAGAGCATAACCTGGTAGACTATTTTAGACAACACCAGCCCATGCAACTACTATGTACATGGTTCATCATGCTGACGCGCACAAAACTTTGAGTGCAACAATGTCAAGCATATGATGCAGCACAATGGGAAAACTGAGCTTCTAGGAGAGCAGAGTTGTTTTACCCCCGAGTTTGAGAGGGGAAAGCAGACAGAAAGAAGACAGTAAAAACCCATGCAGAAAGCACATAAATGAATTTGCAGCCCTAGCATCTTTATGCCTTAAGTCAAACATTTTTGGAGGGCAACACAATGCTCAAAGCTAACTTTTCATGATTAGTTCTGCTGAATCATGTGCATCTTTTGATAGAACAATGGGGGGGAATCATAGAAATTTATACATACGATATCAGACAACACAATAAAAATCAAACCCAAAACTATTATAGCTAACTGAAGAGCTTACTGTCTTCAAGTATTCCATAGCAGCAGCCCAGTCAGATTCTACCAACAATTCACCAAGTTCCACAAATGCCTGCAAAATAATCTCATTAACTTAGGTTCTACGCAAACATGAAATAATGGATCACTAAAGCTAAAGCGTGGCCTCAAAACAGAGAGTAAGAATGCAACTAGGAGTCAAGTACTGAACAAGAACAGTAAGTAATTTGAATAGACATCATACTCATATAATCTGATATTGAAATAACAATGATCACAGCTTCCACACTTAGCTTTATTCAATTTTTTGGTTAATCACTCTGACACTATCATCCAGTAATGCTTCATAATACATGTCACTGTAGTTAGTCCCCAAAATATAGTACTGTGACACATAAATTAGTCAAAAGGAAAATCAGCTAAACAACAAATGCATATTTTTTGCATTTATGAAGCCTGGTATAAGTGTCTTATCCTTTTCTAAAACAAATATAGCACATTAATGGAGTTAACTCAATGACATGCGCAAACAATATGAATAAACATCTATGCAGGTAAAATATGTTTCTCATTAATAATAAATGTAACAATAGAAAATCTTTATACCAATCAAAATTACACATTAGGGCAAATGTATTGTGCTTCTTTCATGGACCAAATACAGATCAAATCGACAACAAAAAAACTGATTGTAAGACGCTAGCATTCCAAATTTTCAATCAACTTCATCCTGGATCAGCATCTTCATTATTCCAAATCATCAGCATTCCAAGACCCAGAGATGGACCAAAATTCAGTGTTCAAAAGAAAATATATTTTGCCATGTTCATCCTAGATCAGCATCTTCATTATTCCAAATCTTTATGTTCAGATTGAGCATTTGAAAATTTCATCAGTTCATTCATCCTGGAAAACAGTTGTACTATTTATGTTTTGCCATGTTAGAAACAAATTAGTGCCAGAGTCATGTTTTGGGACCATGTTACCACTTCTTTTGACCCACAAGAGTACATGAAGGTAATGGTTGAGGTGAGGGGGAGCAAGTGTACCTGATGATCTTTTGGGTCAATACGGGTAACTTTCTTGAAGGTTTCTATAGCTTTTTCAGTTTCCCCAGATTTTGCATGAATGTGAGCGATAGCCTAGAAGAAGAAACATAAAATCATTTCACAAATACAACACTATGTTGCAAATAGATGAACGGTGTGTTTGATTAGATATATATGCCTTACCTTCAAACTTTCACAGTTTTCAGGGTGCACCTCCAAAACTTTCTCAAAGCTACCTAGTGAACTTTTGAGGTCTCCAAATTTTAATTGAATTTGACCAAGTCCTGGTTCAGATCATATATTGTGTTATAAACATCAACTGAATATACAGTGGAGTGCTCAAAATGACCAAACATGCATCTAGGCTGCATGCATCATGTGTGGACCTAAGGAAGAAGATTGAAAAGAAAATTAGAACTGTTAAATGTTAATTGTGGATGTCATACAGGTAGTTTATGATCAAGCTGGTGTGGGAGCCATTCAATTTTTACTTGATGACACACAAAAGATGTACACCATAACAATATGGCACTCACATTAACTAATTGACTGATATTATACTGTGCTTAATGTTTCGTTGGCTCAGTAGGTACAGCATAGATAGACACGATATGCATGTCCTCCAGTTCAATGTTGATTGTGGACTTCTACTATGAACAGAAACCAACCTGACTGGCACCTCGAGGACATATGTAACGATCCTACTGAGTAACTATAAGTAATTATCTAACATATACTTTTTGAATGAAAAAACTTCATCTTGTTTCCTTCTATACCCAGAAGAATTTATACAAAGAACGAATTATCTTTTATTGAGCTGTGGTTCAAATATAAAGTCATGGAAACTAGCTACTGAGCGCCTACTACTCAACAACATTCAGTACTACAGTGCATTAGATTCTGTAGTTCACAATCAGTATTTCAGTGTTGACTACTATGTGTAGAATTTTTCTGCATCAAATGTATGCTTAAACCTAGTGGATAATAATGGTCAGCTTATGATGATCATATGTTTGGAGAGAAGAATCAAGGCAAGGTTCTTAAGGCGCTAAGGCGAGACGTGGCAAGCCACCCCCCTTCCAATCGCCTAGGCGATCATAAGGCGAGGCAACGTGATGGCATATGATTATAAGAAACTTCAAAGCAGCAGCCACTGCCAGACCATGTATCCTTCCTGGCATGTTATGTGACCTATCTGTTATTCTGTTAACCGCAGACCTCCCCAAACCATCAACAAGCATTCCAGCGCTACTCTTGCCTCCGTCCCTCCCTCTCCCGTTCGCCATATGCGCCCCTTCTTCCCCCTCCCCCTTCTCACTGCTGGTGCCGTCCCCCTTCCAGATCCCGTCCAGTCGTCTGCAGATCGCAGATCAAGAGTTGTTGACTGCTGCTGCCCCTCCCAGATATCCGATGTTGCAAAAGTCTGTGATGGCCATAGCGTCTGGAACCGATGGGGATGGGAGCAGAGACAAGTGCTTGGCCTTCCCAGTCCACCGTACTTCCTCTCCCTTCTGCCTCCCCTCCTCTCTCATTTTGCTGATTTTTTTGTCATGGCGACGGGGGACGCCCAGATTTTTTTAAGTGTCTGGACACCCAGGTTTATTTAGCGCCTGGACGCCTAGGTGACGCCTTAAAACCTTGAATCAAGGTGATGGATATTATGGAATTTAAAGAATAGAACAATTTAATCAAGTTAGTTAGCACAAAGGTCTCATGATTACTCCTGCTAAACAAGGATCCAATGCATGCAAATCAGAACATTACAACCAGTAGGGATAAGTACAATCAGAGAAGCTTAGATAATAAATTATATCGTGGTATCTGATATTGATGAAAAAAACGTGGGCATGCATAAATGCTGAGACATTATTAAGTAAAACAATGCTAAACAAAATTGAAAAGATAAAGCATGTGCACAAGAAACTCTACCAATATATGGTAACACAAAGTCTTGTGGTTTACTGATTTCATTAACAGATGCCATGTAATATCGTCCGGCAGTATCGATGTCCCCCTGCGTTTTATTAAAATAACAAATATATGCATAAATAAATGTGGTTGGCCATTTTAACAAAGGAATCCAAAATGCCAACAAAGAAACAAGGAAAAGACCACTATTAGTTTTATACGTACATGGAAAGAGTATATTACCTTACTGTGGTACGATCTGGCTAAGTTATAGTAAGCATGTGATTTCAGTAGTCCATGATTGCTTGAAGAAAGAGCGGTCTCAGTCAATTGTTCAACCACAAAATGTTGGCCAGTAAAGAAATAATGATTCGCAAGGTGGTTGAGTGCCAATGTATAATAAGGATAGATTTCAAATGCTTTTTTCATTTTCTCCATTCCCCTCCGAATCCCACCAGCTATAGGCAATTTGAAACACTCGAATTAGAAAAGAGGGGGATCAAGCAACTTTAAGATTTTAACCTCACACCTGTGCAGAGAATGTACCTTCATTTGTTTGCAAGTCCATGATTGCCAGTGCTACTAGAGCATCAACATTCTCAGGGTCCAACTGTAAAGTTTAAGTTGCATTGGTTAAGGAAATGTATTTACCTTAGATACAAATTTTCTGCCCAGTGAAAGAAATAATGCTGACCTCTAAAACTCGCTGAAAAGCTTGACGAGCTTTTTCTACTTGTCCAAGTTTGTATCGGCAAAAGGCTATACCAAGCCTTACAGCAGCAGGACAATTGTAATAGACCCGAAGAGCTCTCTAAGAAGTGTACAAAGTCAACAGGGGAATTTGTCAGGATGTCACAAACAAGTATCATTGTAAGCTAATCATTTATTATTATTTATTGAACCTTATAGAGATCTAATGAGTTCCTATAATGCTCCAATGATTTTTTGTGCTGCTGCTCCGCTTCGCCCATCAAAAAGTAAACAGAGGCCTGTGACAGCAGATTTCAAAATTAAATTTGGATTTTACAAATAAATATCAAATATATCAATAAATAATGGTATATTTATTATATTGCCCAGAAAATTAAAAAAAATGAAAGCTTCTCTATCTGAATCTATGTTGTGCCCAGAACACAAGTTGGTATGTCACTGAACCAGCAGCAGACATAAGTCCATAGCAGCACACAACTTTTTTTGACCCGAAAATACAGCAGGGGAGACCCCCACTGTAAGAGAATTTTATTAATTTTCAAAAATAGGAAAAAAACTGTACAAATTAAAGAGGGGCTAAAAGAACTAAGCCACACAACCAGCAAGAGAGCAGGGGAAACTGCACTCCAGAGAAGCAGAAGGAACTAGGAGAGGGAGTCTAAACAGAGGAGAAAAGCATGTCGTTTTTCTTCACAGAGTCTAAAGGCTTGAAGTTTGGCTTCCTTGTAAAAGGAGGTTTTCCAAGAGATAAAGGAGGGGCGTCCTCTGTCGAAGATGAAGTTATTTCTCTGCTTCCAAATATGCCAGGAGGCAATGATGAAGATCTCCATGAAGAAGGGGTTTCAAAGCTGTTGCTTTGCTTGCATCATCATTTGGAAGAAATCACTTCTAAGGTTCCAATGAATACCCAGGAATCTCCAGCAAACCTGACTGAAAGAGCAGCTAAAGAACAGGTGGAAAGCCGTCTCTTCAACATTGTTATTGCATAGCACACAACTTACAGTCGAAATAAAGTGTAAGCTTTTTTATCACGACAGATATTTGGTTACTTAGAAACCCTGCTTAATTAAGAAGAACCCATACGAATCTAATTTTCTGTTAATCAGTTCCAAATGTAGATTCTATTGTTTGGAGCTCTGCACAATTAAGGAGAAACGCAGTTTCCTAGGATCAAACAACAACAACAACAACAACAACATTGCCTTTTGTCCCAAGCAAGTTGGGGTAGGCTAGAGATGAAACCCAAAAGAGACGAGAAACAGGGAGACACATAAAGGGACATAAAGGGCACAAGACAAAAGAGGTCACGGTTCAGGCACGTTTTCCTGGGATCAAACAAGAAATAAGAAAAAAAAACATTCCCCTCTTATGTTTCATCTCCAGAACTGGCCCAGAGCATTGCATCAATTAAATCCTGCCCTTGAACCCATCATCCAAGCAAGTTATGCCATCATCATACACATGTTAAAGAGTCAATTAAAGGATACAGAACAAGACACAACTAGTTGTAGTGAAACAGCAAGCATTTAACAAACAATGACAAGGCATGGAACTAAAATGTTCAACAGCTCTTAAATGTTAAGATATGATTAAACTATTGTAGAAACGCATAACATGGTGACACCTCCACTGGCTTAAATCATAACCAAGCAAGCCAAAACTATATGCATCAGCATTTACAATAGACTCCACAAATTTGAAAGTATCCATATTTCATTACTTATGGCCTCGTGGGACCATCTAAACAACCTAAAAATCACCTGACCAAGTAGAGCTGGAAAATTGTTCCCATCTTCATCCAACACAATCTTGAATGAGTCAGACGCCATTTGCAACTCACCCTTGGCAACACAGAGTTGACCTGCAGGAACATTGACATATAAGCATACTGAAAGCTCCAATCCTGGTAAAGGACAATATGGAGTAATCATCCAAAATGTAGTATATATATGATGAAAAAAGGCATTGAATTGGGTACTTCTTACCAATGCAGAAGGGCATACATGCTCAAAGGAAGATACTAGACAAAATGAGTAACCTAAATAAATACACCCTCCAGTAAGAAGTACTCCCTCCATTCCAAATTGTAAGTCATTTTAGCTTTGTCCTAAGTCAAAATTATCTAGCCTTAACACAGTTTATAGAAAAAAATGCACCATGAAGTACATTTTGATAGCGCATTTAATTCATATTGTAGATGTTAATATATTTTTCCTATGTACTTAGTCAAACCTGGCAAGTTTGACTTAGTACAAAGCTAAAACGACTTACAATTTGGAAGGAAGGGAGTGTGTTATGCAGAAGGATTAAGAATGTGACTCAAATGACCATGTTGGCCAGTGGTGTGCCATTCATCCATTTGTGTCAGTGATAGAGCAAAGGCAAGGAAGTCAAAGTGCCTTGAAATTCTGGGATGGTATGTATTTTGAGAGAAGTTGAGAAGGATAAAATGACATCAATTCTGAATTAGATAAAGTAACATTTCTACATTAGTTTCTCTCAAAATCAATAATGATATCGGACAACAACATCAGAATAATAATAGCTGCCCAATCACATTAAGAATGCATTGTGGTGTGGCAACTACTTGTTGCAGCGAATTAGAACTACAAAAGGACCCTTCCTATTTTCTCCCATGTGCATCCAATGTAATGGTCATTCATCCTGCAACCACATGACGATGTGCAGGAAAGCTATAAAACAACAATACATATGTAAGAGGTTTAAAATGTTAAAAGACAGTGGAACCTTTTCCAATCCATGTAGAAGGTTCAGTTTCATCTATCCTTGATGCTCTATTATAGTACTGAGTTGCATCTTTAAAATGTGCTTCCTTCTGTGGTGCTCTATCAACCTTTCCCAAGAAAGTATGGAAAGCACCCAAAGCATTAAGGATTGCTATTCGTTCATACTTCACATCAGCATAATACTCGTCAATTTCTGCAGAGACAAGATTCAGATAAAAAGATTCGAGTCTTTCAGGAATAGAACTAGAAAGGAAAATCAAATATGCTTTGGTTTAATAATAAAAACTACTTCCAGCGTCAAAGAAAAACTTACCAGGGCCAGATCCTTCCTCCAGAATCTGACGGAACTGCTCTATCTTTCCTTGCTTGAAGTATTCTCTCTGTGCACAAGTAAGATTAACAAGAAATAAATATTGCAACTGAATAAGTATATACATTTATTAAGAAAATTATTTCTTGAAAGAACGACCAAAACAATTTGAAAAAAGGCACATCTGTAGGTGCAAGATTCAGATCATGACCAGCCATGCAATTATCAGAGGCAGGATATATAAGAATAAACAACCAAAAGAAACCACAACAATGCTGCTACAGAGTACATCATTGCATGCAATTGCTTTGTCTTGTCATTTCTGTAGTGGCTCTTGTTCCTTTTAATGTTTGTACTAGGCTAATGAAAAATTGGAGCACAAGTATCTCCCCCCTCACCACCACACACACCCAAAAAATTGCATTTCTCCATGATACTAAATTATTTGTCCAAACAAGATCACAGGTTCTATGAGCTATAATTTCTGGAACATTACTGCCTATAATACCCTCTGCCCTCAATGAGGATGTTCACCTTGCAGAACCAGAACAAAGGTAATCTCACCAACTGCTTCAACATACATTAACAATTCAACAGCAACCATCAAGATCACCTGAATCCTCCCAAGGCCATACGGAAGCATAAACTTAAGCGAGACCCTAGCCCTAGAAGTTCCAGTTAAAAATTTGTGGCGAGAAGCAAGGATGGACGACCACACAACGAAGCATAGAAGTGCACCCATAGAAAAAAAAAACAAACAATCGCATGAAGCATTGGGGATTCCTTGGTGTTGCGGTATATAACTAGATAGACGGAAAAGGGACACGTACGGCAATGATGAGCCAGAGATGAAGCGGGGCCTGCTCGGCCTTGAGGATGTCGAGGATATCGGATGCGTCGTGGGGAAGCTGGTCCAGCGCCACCCGCACCTCCTCCTCTGTCCCCTGCACCGGGATGTACACGCTCGTCATCTTCCCGGTGCTTCTCACTCCCCCTTCGCCGCCGAAGGGAGAGAAACAGAAACCCTTGGCAATTGGGTGCTGAGCCTTTTGCGCCCCGATATGTTACAGCGGCGGCTAGCGGTCCACAGCGCAGGTGGAGTTGCAGAGGAGCACCGCAGCACGGGTAGGGGTAGACGATTAGACGAGCCTGCCGAAGAAGGGGAGAGACATCTGTGAGCCATTATAAGAGACTAGTAGACGCCAACAAGAATCGTCCTAGCACCGGAGGAGTTTTTCTAGAAATAAGCAATATAGAATAGAATTACAGATAATGAAGAAGAAGAAGATGCCATTACCTGCCCGCGCCTCGAACGTGCTCGCCGCCGCCGTGTCCTGCGCCGCTGCGTGGCTCGCCTCGCGCAGAGCCCCTCCGGACAGGACAGCTCCTCGCCGTCGCAGACTCGCCCGTGATCGCCGCCGCTTGACTCACTGGCGGATCTAGAAACCGGACAAAGCGGGGGCCGACCTTGAAGGATGTTGCTGGATTTGCATCAGCCCTGGGCTGCTAGGGCCGCCGCCGCGCAAGCCGCAGGCTGCCGGAGCCTTTGTGGAGCCGTAGCCGTCGGGCGCAAAGATTGAGGAGAACCGGAGGGGTGGAGGGTGCCACCGCCGCCGGTGGCTGAAACACGAGTTCTGCCGGAGAGGAACGAGCGATACGGGGAGATGCGAATACGCTGCTGATGGCCGGGTGGGCTAGGCCTTTTCGGCTTCACATATGGGCTGCTGATGGACTCATAATATTCCATAGGTAGATCTGATCTGAGCGTTTTTTCAAGCTGGGCCAGAAAAACTTGATAGGGCTGGAACTTTTGGGGCTGAAACAACTCATTGCTCCAGGCTCCACCAAAATCAATTGTACTCCACCAGCTCTACGATGAAGTTTGAATTTGCTCCAAAAAAAAAAAGTTCTACAATGAAGTAGCTCAAAATAAAACTAAAATTTTCAGAGTATATCTCCTTAGGCGCTTCACATAACAGTTGGAGTTGGAGTTAACTCTGAACTCCATTTTTTTCTACGAGTAGTCCCGAAGTCAGAGTATAGTAAAAAAGATATAGCAGAGGAGTTAAAAAGGCTCTCAACAATCGCACCATCCCTGTACCAATGTGCTCGACTTCTCGACCGACAGTAGAGATATGGATGCTGGATCAGACCGTCATTCTGATTTATTGTGTTTGCATACACGAGCTCTTGAACCCAGTCAAACACGACAAATTCAGCCTGAAAACGATACAAAGCATCCGATGCAGGGCCAGTTTATCTGCAAGCACCTCCTCTGAAGGCTTCACCATTTTTACAATGTCGTGCAAGCATGCGGCTCCTTTAACAGAGGAGAGAGGGCTGCAAAGCACAAAGCGCAGACTGCAGACATCCTCTGCCGCTCTGCGCTTCCTGACGCCGCTGAGTTCCTGCTTCCAGCAATCCAGCTTCCACCTCAGAATTCACTCCCTTGTCAGCAAAGTCCAGTTCGGTGACCTCGTGTCCTAGTCCTAAGCCGGCTAGCCTCATCCGGCCATACATTAGCAGGCAGTAGCCGAGTGCCCGAGTACTAGTGCTTCCGTCTTCGTCTCTGCTCTCCCAACCTCGCAAGGACACAGGTCCTCTTTTGTTTTCCGGCGCGCAAGCAAATTATTCCTTCGGAGCAACCCCGGTGGCCGGTGCAGTTCGGTTGTGCGGCCGTGCAAGAAACCGCTGCTCGATCTCCATGGACAGCATGGAGCTGGAGGGGAGGCCGAGGAAGCCGCTGATGCTGAAGGAGTGGCTGGAGCTGGAGTACAGCGCGGAGCTCTCCCGCGACGGCTTCGGCTGCTACCCGCGGCACCTCGCCACGGAACCCCGGACCCGGACCGCCGGCTGCAGGCGGAGGAGAAACGGCGACGTCATCGCCAGGGTCTCGGCTGCGGTGAGGGTCGCGCTGTCCCGCCCGCCGTCGGCACGAGCACGACAGGGGGAGGCGGCCGCGGCCGCGCTCCGCAGGAGCCTCTCGACGAGGCTGCGAGTGGTGGGGTTCTGGGAGAAGCGGAGTGGGGAGGTGGAGAAGATGGACAGGCACAGGCCGGTGGCCAGCTGCTCTGCCACCGCCGCGAGCTTTGGAAGGAGGGATGGAGCGTCTTCGCTGGCAGCGACGTCTCTCCGGCTCAAGGGTCGGGAGAGTCGCCAGGCCGGTGGCGATCGCGCAGGTCTCAGCGGCGGCCGTCGGAGCCATGAAACAGTGGTAGGACGAATTCACCATTCTAGTGGTTTTTTTTTTCTTCTCCATGAAAGAAACAGTTTTGAACTTTTGATCAATTCGTTTATCTTTCTCACAGGTATTTCTGCTCTTGATCTTAGCTAGTAATTTTCGTGTCTGACTGATCGCAACTACTATTCCTTTTCCGTGATTGACAAAATGAAGGCCGAGGGATGCGAGTGCGAGGCAACGTGCCACCTGGGCGAGGAGCGGGAGCAGGAGCAGCGGCTGAGCCCAGTTTCGGTGATGGATTTCCAAAGTCAGGACGGAGACGACGGCGGCGGCGGCTGCGACGGCCATAGCGAGGACGAGGGCACGTCACCAACGTTTGAGCGAAGCCTGGCCAACATCCGAAGTAAGTTCCTGCTTTCCATTTGGCTCCATTGTGAAGCGAACTCCGTCGTTGACTCTGTTACTCCGTCGTTATTAGCGCCATGAACTCCTCTGTTTCGTGTGCATCCGTTTCCTTTTCTTTTACTAATATGATATGAATCTCACTCATAACCTAGTTGGCACACACAAGCTGTTATTGTGTTAGCTGTATCTGACGAGCCCGGGCTGCCAAAAAAAAAAGGCACACCAATTCGCTTATGTATTATGTTGGTTACATAAGCTTTTCTCTGCTAGGAGTCCGTAAACCCGTACTTCGAACTTGCAAATTGCAAAAAAAAAAAAAGAATGTACTTCGAACTACAGGTGCAGCCGTGACAGCAGCAGTTTTCCCGCTGCTCGCTGCCTCGTGTCAACCAGTCAAGCTGAACCACTTTTCCCCTCCAGACAATCGACGCACGCGTGCACTTGGACGCGCACGACCCGTTGGCGTGTTACTGTTTAGATCGACCATGTTGGTAGCCCGTCGCTGTCGACCCTCTAGCTTCTTTATATCTGCCCAAGGAGAGATCACGCATGGGCGACCCGTTGGAGAATAGTGCAAGTGCAACGAGCAGGTCTCCATGCATGGGGAAAAAAGAATGGCGCGTGCAGGTAGCGTACAAACGGAACCAAGAAGACGCGACGTTGATAGCCAAGCGGAACGTATAATTGGAGCTCGAAGAATAAATGGTTGCGTGGGAGTTTGTACATGTATACTAGTACTGTCAGGTTAAACAAAACAAACAAATCTGATTCCCATAGGCAATTCGGCCAGCAGTATACAATGCATGAATCATGATATTCCGGTCCAAATTATAAAGTGCAAAGGGAAAGGGATACGACAGAATAATCGCTTTGGCAATTATACCATCATCAGCTTAGGGCCAGTGGTTGCAAGGTATGCCGTCCGCCACCTGACCTGATGCCTGATGGACTCTAGCTCCTCCACATATATACATAATACATCTACTATACAAGTAGCCTTTGACTCGAAAAAAAGATAGAGATGATGTATGATATACTATATTTTCAGAGAAGTAGAACAATAAGCTTCCTAGACACTAAAAACGGTGCAGTTAAGAACGTATCCAACCTGTCAGTTCGAGTCGTTCTCCTAGATTTTTTTTTGTTTTTTGTTTTTTTGGATATGATTGCCTACTTTGGAGAAGTAGTTCAATCATACATTAGCTCCCCGTGCGTCGTGGACCGAAATGTGCGCGTTCATCATGAATTCATGACGAGACATATGAAAGTTGTTGATCTTTTTTTTATCTCAACCTCGGCACTCATGGCCTTATATTAGAGAGCGTGAGCTCAGCCAAATCGCAAGCCACAATGACATTTACAAACTCTGGGAGGGGATCAGTCCGTACAGAGGATTGATCTAGGTCCCATCTCATACCAATCTTAGCAATCTCGTGCACAGACAAGTTACAAGTACGTGAAACATTAATAACTTTTATACAGCTAAAATGATCTTCTAATAGGCCGCGGATACACCTGAGCAAATCTTTATTAGGAGCAAGATCACGAGTAGTCGAGGTGATCATATACACAGTCCTACTAGCGCCGAACGCCGCAACTAGCAGCACCCCCCACACGGAAAAAGAAGAAGAAAAGAAGAACGCGGCCCCGCCACCCCAGCTGCAACAAGGAAAAATGCTATCCAACATCGAAGGATACCTAATGTAACAAACGAAAAAAGCTGGTAAAACAAACGAAAAAATTTGGTAAAACAAACGAAAAAAAGCTATTAAAACATCGAAAGAACAACTAATGCAATAAACAAAAAAATATATAAACTGCAACATCAAAATATCTACTGTAACATTCAAAACACATTCACTGCAATAGCGGGGAGAATCTGCTGCAACAAGGAGAAAAAAAACTATTACAACATCAGAAGCACTACTAATGCAACATCGGGAAAAAAAACGTCTGTTGCAAAAAAAATGTACTGCAACATCGGGGGAAGCCGCTGCAACAACGAAAAAAAAACTATTGAAACATGTCAGGAACTACTCCTGCAGCATCAGAGAATCTCCTCTTGCAACAACAAAAAAAAAGATATTGTTGCAACAATCCACATCATATGTTGCAACATTGAAAAAGAATCATTGCAACAAGGACGAGATCTGACTCACCGCAACCTTAGCCCCCACCAAACCCTTAGATCCAGAGGGGGAGGACGAGGAGGAGGAAGACGGCTAGATCCGGAGAAAAGGAGGAGGGAGGGGAGTCTCCAAGGAGGAAGAGAAAGGAACAGCTCAGATCCACGAAGAATTCACCTATCTCGCCGGAACCTACCGCCGTTGAGCTTAAAGATGGCAACGGGGCGGGTTCGGATCGGGTGGAGTGTATGGGCACCCAAAACCGAAACCCAAACCTAAAACCCGAAACCGCCCCGAACACCGAATCGGGTAAAAATCCATCCCCGAACCCCGTCGGATAATCCGAAACCCGCAGAGGGCTGACGGGGGCACTCCGCGTCCGCGACCGAGAGAGAGACTGAGAGAGGGCGAGCCGCCGTCGTCGAGTCGAGCGCCCGCTGCCGCGCTGCTGAGAGCTGGGGCCGCGCAGGGCCAGCGTCGCGGGGCACGTGGCACCCCCCGCGCAGATCCACCGCCGGGGGAGCAGATCCGCCGCCGGAGGCGCAGATCCACCGCCGGGAGAGAGGGGGCAGATCTGCCGTTGCCGCCGGGAGAGAGGGCGCGCCCGCCGCCGTAGCCGCCATGCACTGGTTCGCCGCTGCCGGTAGAGCCTGCGCATGCGCCTGCCGCCGTTGCAGCTCCTCACCGCAATAGAGTCCGCCAAGAGCCGCCGCCAGGGTCTGCGCGCGCGGATCCACCATGGGGACGAGGGAGAGAGAGGAAGCCGACGAGGTCGCGGACTGGCGAGGCGGGGAGGTCGGCGAGGTCGCTCGTCGGGGCGTCGGATGGGAGCGGGCGTGCGGCTGCCGGCCGCCGTGCGAGAGCGGGAGTCTCTCACGGTCGCGCCTGACGGTGCGGAGCCGCGCTCCTGGGTGCGGCCGTGCGGTGGCGGATGGGGTCGAGGGCTGAGGCTGAAGGAGTGAGGGTTTCAGGCAATCAGGCTTATATACTTAGGGTTGGTTGCTGGGCTTTTAGTGGGCCGCATCTTTCGGGCCCCCGATGGAGCACCACGGGTGAAAATTGAGAACCGCCCCAAACCCGCGGTATTTCGGGTATCAGAACCCGTAAAACCGTGGGCAAAAAACAGTCACCAAAACCGAAACCCGAGGAACCGAAACCCGCGGATATCCGCCCCAAACCCGATCCGCTGCCATCTTTAGTTGAGCTTCTCTCCAGTGGCTGGATGTCGCCAGAGCAAGGGGAGGAAGGCAGGGGAGGAGGGGGAGCGCGCGACTCGCAGCCTCCGTCGTCGCGCTCTGTCTAGGTGGCATGGAGGCCGTGGGAGTACGGAGGAGGGAGGGAGGGAGAGGGAGAGAGACGCGGCTCGCCGGTAGTAGCCGCCGTCGCGCGCGTGGAGGCACGCGGGAGGGAGCCGCAGGGCGACAACGCCAAGCGAAATGAACGATGGAAGCCAGAGCAGCAGGAGGATAAGGAAGAGTGTGCGTGCAGCGAGGCTCGCGCGAGCGGATAAGGGCGTGGGTGGGTCGGGTCGCGTGGACACGGCTGTTGCGTCCGGACGACCGTGAAAAAGCATTACCGGATCATCATATACTTTGTCGGGTGCCTGAATATCTGTTCGGTTGCCGAGCAGCTCGCCGAGAAGCCAGCAATTAAGCCGACAGAGCCCAAAGGCCATGGACCACAAGGCCCACAAGCAAATATCATCGTGTGTTTTGTTGCGACTCATGATGCCACCTTCTGGTGCCCTTTTCAGCTGTCGCTAATCACTTTAGTTTGGAGAAAGCGTTAGTACTCAATCAACCTCATCTTCTTGGCAACTCATACAATTGATTCGCAGTTTCACCAGTCACCCTAGCTAACGTCTAATTTTTTGTTCCACAGGAGCAAGCCAGCAGCTGCTGGACAGAATCCGGCGATTCGAGCAGCTGGCGGAGCTGGACACATCCGATGTGGAGGACGCCACCACGACCGCGGATGACACGAGCTGCCACGTCGGGGAACTGGACTCAGCCGGAGACGATGAAGACGTTGAATGTGGGTCCGTACAGCGGCACCTGCCAGGACTCCCGGAAGCGAGCTCGCCGTGTGCTGCCCACTGCTTCGAGAAGCTTCTAGAAGATTTCTTTCGTGAAGGTCTGTCCACGTGCCATGCCGGAGGATCGGACGGTTCGGATCTCGAGATGTCATTGCTGGAGACTGCCAAGGCGTGGGTGGATGGGCGACGTTATTGTGCGCCGAGGTCGGATCAGAAGGCGGAGGTGGAGGAGATGGAGCGGCTTGGACGTTGGAGATGTTTCAGAGAAGATGAACGTGAGCTCTTGGGCTCCGACGTGGAGGATGGTGTATTCTGCTACTTGATGGAAGAATTAGTTGAGGAATTGTGTTGATCGCTGGGATTTTGTGGTATTGCACATGGACAAACATGTTTTTTACTGAACTTTGAAATATTCAGGTTCCGGATCTTGAGATATCCACTCAGAGGGAATTAGCTATTAGTACTTCAGAGAATTCCAGACATGAGCACAATTGCTTGCCCGATCTGTGATCACGCTTTTCTTTATATCCACAAAGCTAGATGCCTGGATGCAATCACAAGGATCAATCACAGTTCAGACTCCTTCCCAAACACTTTGCCTGTCCTGCATCCGGGAGAGGATGAACTAAAAAAAAAGAGCGGTCTTTTCAAAGAAAAAAAAGGTGCGAAACACGTCCTGATCAAACAATTTGGCTGGCTTGCAAATATAGCTTTCAGAAATTTCCCCATTCGGACCCCACCCGAGGTCGCAAGTTGCCAGTTTGCCACACGTTCGGTTTGCTGCTCTGTGTTAGCTGACGCGTGGGGGCCGCACAACCAGCACGCGATTCGCTTTGTTTGTTGCGCTTGCGCCGCGCCGCCAGCTTCCCCACCCAGCCAGCAGCCACCCTCCGCCTCTCACCGCCGTCCCGTCTCCTTCCCAAACCCGGTGTCTCGATTCCACTGCCTAGTCCCCGCCTCTCACCCAGCCATCAGCACTCCTAGTCCTAGTCTCCTACGGTCCTGCCCTTCTCCGCTTCTGCGCCGTCCCACTCGCCTACTAGTCTACCAGCCCCCCGCTTTTCTCCGCAATCTACAGCTTTGCTTCCCCCGGCTCGGGTGGCTAGGGTTTGGGGAGTGCGTGGTGAGGCGGCATGACGACGCGGGGAGCCAAGCGCGCCGCGACCTCCGACCCCGCCGCACCCGATGTACGCTCTCGTCCATTTCTCCCCCGTCTGAATCGCGTTTCTCCACGGCGACGTGTACTATTTGTTTGGGTTTGGGGGCACCTAGTGTAGTGAAAAGATGTGGATCTTGCATTCTTGTGGTGTGGAAAAGCTTATTCTGTTTATTAGCTTTCGGCTCCGGGTTCTGATTCAATCTGGTTGATTGGCGAGAAGTAACATGTAGCTGGCAAGGTTGGGTAGTGACGTAGTGTCTTCGAGTTTGATTTGGGGGACATCAAGGTCATCGTGGTGGAGCTGGTATTCAAATTCGTGGTTATTGTGCACCTAGAAGCTTTAGGGCGTTTTAATGCTCTTCGTTGGATTTTTTCTGCAGTATGTATGGTATTTTGAGTGATGGAATTTTGAACTAGAGCCAAGCATTACTTTCAGCTGGAAAGAAAATGGAAAGAAAGTAGCAGCATATGCATCACATAATTGTCCCTTAATCGCTCTAAACTACTCCCTTCATTCCAAATTATAAGTTGTTCTGGCTTTTCTAGATACACACCTTATCTAGAAAAGCCAGAATGACTTATAGTTTGGAACGGAGGGAGGAGTTCTTAATCGTGAGTATCCTTGAGTGTTTGATAACTCAACCCTATTGATTAATCTGACAAAGAGAATGACCACAGCTCTAAAACTTCTAATTGAAGCCTGACTATTGCATATCAATGCTGGCACATTATCTACATGGCTGTTCTGATCTAGTCACTGGAAGTTCGCCTGCTAGCGTCCATTCATAATATTTTTGTATTCCTTGTGATTCTCAAACATGCATAAAGGTTAATTTTTCTGTTGCTCTATCTTCCTCTTCCAGTAGAATCTACCCCTCCATTATTCATTTTTGTTATTACAATGCTGCAGTTACCAAGTAAGAGAGTAATGGACGGACCCTCTTTTGATGTTCACAGGGCGGAGTCTTCCCATCAGCATGTGATGGCAGGACCCGCTACCTTAGATCCTCGACGGGCTGAGGCTGCCAGTAAACATGTGAGGGCTCTCAATTCCCAGTTTGCGAGGTATGTTTCTTCACCTGCTGGCTTGTACTCCTGTGTGTTGAAATATATACTATGTTGGAGGCACATCTTACTAGCTCAATTGTTATGCTCACAGTTTTCTTACCCCCTTTTTTGGAAAGATTTTAGCTTGTTGACCTAAACTAATTGGTATCGTTGATCTATAGTACCCCTCTTTTCTTCACCGATTGTCAGCTTTCATGGTCATTATTTGAAGCATGGAGTGCTCATTAGTTATTAGTGCATTTTTGAAGGACCCTTGAAAACAATATTGGTTGTTCCTATTAATGCCATTTCATGCTTCATATCCCCTAGAGTCACACTTATATTTCTTATCAAATGCATACTGTATACTCATAAGCCATTTTATTTTGAGCAGCTGGGTTCAATTGCAGCTGCAAAATCATCCCGCTGAACTTTGGGAGGACGGCCTTAAGGATTACATATCGCATGCATCTGAAATCATGGTAAAGTTTCGCTGGCTTTGAATGGACTTGTTTTTTTTTAATATATATTGCATTCAATAAGGGTGGATCTAGTAAATTAAGTAATTGGTGTCGCCAATCAATTTTCTTGCTAAAGCTATAGGATCATCAATTGTATAACAGTATTGTTACAAAGATAATTGCATCAGACCATTTCTTTTGCAGGAAACCACTGATTCATTTATACCCTGGACCAGGGCCGTGCTGGCAAAATTCGAGGCCCTCTTCCAAACTCTAAAATAGGCCCTACCAGCCTAGAAAAAGATATGACAATAATATATTCATGAAAAAGCAATGATTTGCAAGAATGTAATTATTCAATTCTTGGTTGTCTTTATTTGAAACATCCTTTTCTTAGTGTTTTTGAATTTTTTAACATAATTGTAATTAAATAAAAAAATTACCTTGTTGGCTTGTGAGTAGTAATTTGTGACTTTTTGTCGATTGTGAGCCTAAAAAGCACCAAGCGCTTTGCACAACACAACTGTTCTGCACCAACATATAGTAAATTAGTAATCATTGGTTGAAACAAAGAAATATTTCCATTGACAAAAAAAAGAGATAAATAGTCAATTAAATAATTACGTTTCGAGTTCAGATCTTTTAGGAATCAGAAATTAGACACCTTACGGACTACTACTGGGCATTGTGGCCTCTAGTCCCCGGTGTCCAGGTGTAAACGATCGATGGGGAGACGGGAAAGCCAGGACGAGAAAGCTAGAGAAATGGATTGACGTAGTGAATTCCTCAAGCGCCGAATACCATGAGACACAGGGTTGGCAGCATCTTGAACACGGTAGGGTCTGATGGGCCATAATTTTGAGGCCCCACGGAATTAGGGGCCCTGTACGAGCGCACCGCTTGCACGCCCATGGGCACGGCCCTGCCGTGGATCTGCTCCTGGCATTCATATAATTCTGCAGTAAATATCTTTTGGAAATCTTTATAATTGTGTCTTATTATTGCTGCTGATTGCTTATGAGGTTTATCACATCAACTTTATCCTAGTTCTGATTACATAATCATCTGGAACACTATCTTTGTAAAGTGTGTTTATGTTGAGGATTTAAGGCGTGCATTTGGTTAGTGCATGCGGTCATCTTGTATTTCCTTAATTTATTTTATGTTTGATCATTTCTTAGGTGGTTTGTTAATCAGATTTCTCATTGTATATGCATATACCATTGTTGCTCATTAGGAAAAATTCAAGGATGTTGTCAACTGGCTTAGGCAAAATCAAGCAGGTTCAACAGTTGTTTCATCCCCAAGCTCACTCAAGGATGAGAAGTCTAATCTGCCAGTAGCAGATGATAGCAAGCTCTTGGTACAGCAAAGTTCAGATAACAAACAGAAGGCTCCAATTATAGCTTCTAGTTCTTCATCTTTTCAGAACTCAAGCTTACCAAACCTTTTTTCATCGCCTTCTCAGCAAAAAACACCGGATTTCAGTGGTACGATTATTCAGTGCTTTGTATATCATATTTTTTTCACATTTACTGCAGAGTTTTCTTGCAGACGCATCTACTATATATTCATATTGATTTGGTCAATGTCATCCAGGTATGTTTGCTGACAAGAAGAACACATCCGGTGATAGCAGTAAACCACCTTTCCAATTTGGTGGAAATAATGTCATATTTGGTGATAAGAAGGATACAGCTGTTGACAGCAGTAAACCTTTCCAGTTTGGTGCAAATAATGGCATATTTGGTGACAAGAAGGATACGCCTAGTGACAGCAAACCCTTCCAGTTTGGTGCAAACAATGGCATATTTGGTGACAAGAAGACTACAACCGGTGACAACAGTAACCCTTTCCAGTTTGGTGCAAATAATGGTTTTCCAACATCCAATGCACCATCTATTTTTTCTTCAGTTCCCCAAAGTTTTAGCCCACAGAGTCCACCTCTGTTTTCAATGAATCAACAATCAGTCCTCTCAGGTATCTTTTCTGATCTTTTTCTTTTGTTGTTTACTTCACACCTATGAGGACTTAGATATTGATGTTTGTATATATATATATATATATAGTAAGACTTGTCTGTTCGGAGTATTTGAAGAATGATCTGAGGCGTACTTGTTTATTGCCAATTTAGTTGTAAGTTTCAGGATTGCAAAATCATCAACCAGCCAAAAATTGTGTTATTCTTATTTTACCTTTTCCACTTTCAACATTCTATTTATAATTTGGCCTGTGCATTAGTTTTGGAAACAATTTTTTTTTCCAAACCAAAGGACTCCTTAACAAAATGTACCTTTTAACTTTAGGATTTTTTATATATCAATGAAAGGTCCCAGTTTTACTCTTTTAGAAACACCGCCCCTCCCTTACTCAATTAGCATGTCATCTATCTCGCTTTATTATCACTATGTTGGGGCTCAGCAGCACAATGCTGTGTCTTCCTGGATTTGGTCTAAATGTCAATACAACAACAACAACAACATAGCCTTTTGTCTCAAGCAAGTTGGGGTAGGCTAGAGATGAAACCCAAAAGAGACGAGAAACAGGGAGACACATAAAGGAACATAAAGGGAACAAGACAAAAAGAGGTCATGGTTCGGGCACGTTGATTGCCAATCTCCAAGCGCTCCTGTCCATAGCTAAATCCTTGGAGATATTCCACTCCTTAAGATCTCTCTTAACGGACTCGTCCCAAGTTAGTTTAGGTCGACCTCTACCGCTCTTTACATTATCGGCCCGCTTTAGAATTCCACTACGCACCGGCGCCTCAGGAGGCCTCCGTTGGACATGTCTAAACCATCTCAACCGATGTTGAATCAATTTCTCCTCAATTGGTGCCACCCCAACCCTATCCCGAATATCGTCGTTCCAGACTCTATCCCTCCTTGTGTGCCCACAACACCAACGCAACATACGCATATCTGCTACACTCAATTGCTGGACATGTCGCCTTTTTGTAGGCCAACACTCAGCACCGTATAACATCGCCGGACGAATCGCCGTCCTATAGAACTTACCTTTCAGCTTCTGAGGCACCCTTTTGTCACAGAGAACGCCAGAAGCTTGACGCCATTTCAACTAGCCGGCTGAAATTCTATGCCTAACATCTTCATCAATGTCTCCATCCTTTTGTAGCATCGATCCTAAATACCGAAAAGTATCCTTCTTGGCCACCACTTGCCCATCGAGGCTAACGTCTCCCTCCTCGTGCCTAGTCGCGCTGAAATCGCACCTCATGTACTCGGTCTTAGTCCTACTAAGTCTGAACCTTTTCGACTCTAACGTGTGCCTCCATAGTTCTAACTTATTATTAACCCCCGCCCTACTGTCGTTAACTAGCACCACATCATCAGCAAAGAGCATACCTCAAGGGATATCACCTTATATGTCCCTTGTGACCTCATCCATCACCAAAGTAAATAAATAAGGGCTCAAAGCTGACCCCTGATGCAGTCCTATTTTAATTGGAAAGTCACTGGTGTTGCCATCACATGTTCGGACAAACGTCACCACATCCCTGTACATATCCTTGATGAGGGTAACGTACTTAGTTGGGACTTTGTGCTTTTCCAAGGCCCACCACATGACATTTCTCGGTACTTTGTCATATGCCTTCTCGAGGTCAATAAAGATCATGTGCAAGTCCTTCTGCTCCCTATATCTCTCCATCAATTGTCGTAATAAGAAAATCGCCTCCATGGTCGACCTACCAGACATGAACCCAAACTGATTTTGGGTCACATGTGTCACTCTCCTTAGGCGATGCTCGATAACCCTCTCCTAGAGCTTCATCGTATGGCTCATCAACTTAATCCCACGGTAGTTAGTACAACTTTGAACATCTCCCTTGTTCTTGAAGATAGGTACTAATATACTTCTCCTTCATTCTTCAGGCATCTTGTTAGACCGAAAAATAAGGTTAAAAAGCTTAGTTAACCATACTATCGCTCTGGCGCCTAGGTATCTCCACACCTCAATGGGGATACCATCAGGGCCCATCGTTTTACCTCCCTTCATCCTCTTCAAAGCCTCTCCGATCTCTGCCTCCTGAATTCTCCTCACAAAGCATCTGTTGGTATCGTCAAATGAGTCGTCCAACTCAAGGGCAGGACCCTCATTCTCCCCATTAAACAGCTTGTCGAAGTACTCTCTCCATCTGTCCTTGATCTCCTCATCCTTCACCCGAAGTCGATCTGTCCCATCCTTGATGCATTTTATTTGGTTGATGTTCCTTGTCTTCCTCTCGTGGATTCTAGCCATCCTATAAATGTCCTTCTCCCCTTCCTTCGTGCCTAGCCGCTGATAAAGGCCATCATACGCCTGACCTTTTGCTACACTCACAACTCGCTTTGTAACCCTCTTCGCTATTTTATAGCCCTCGATGTTGGCTACACTCTTGTTATGGTGGAGACGCTTGAAACACTCATTCTTCTCCCTAATAGCCCTTTGCACCTCGTCATTCCACCACCATGTGTCTTTCGCTTCCCGTTTGCCTCCCCTACTCACGCCAAACACTTCCGAAGCCACCTTCCGGACACATGTTGCCATCTTTAGCCACATGTCGTCAGCATCTTCTCCTTCTTCCCAAGGCCCCTCGTCTAGCATCCTCTCCTTAAACGTTTGCGCTGCTTCCCCTCTAAGCTTCCACCACTTCGTTTTCGCAATCTTGGCCCGTTTGTCCCGGTGGACACGTACCCGAAAGCGAAAGTCCGCCACCACAAGCTTATGTTGAGGGACAACACACTCCCCAGGTAACACCTTACAATCAAAGCAAGCACGTCTATCCTCCCTCCTTGCAAGGATAAAGTCGATCTGGCTCGAGTGTTGTCCACTACGAAAGGTTACTTAGATGAGATTCCCTCTTCCTAAAGAGGGTGTTCGCTATCAACAAGTCATAGGCCAGTGCGAAGTTCAAAACATCATCCCCCTCTTGATTCCTACTACCATACCCGAACCCCCCGTGCACCCGCTCGAAAGCTACATTAGTCGCACCAACATGGCCGTTGAGGTCTCCTCCTATAAAGAGTTTCTCGCTGATAGGCACGGTACTAACCATGCTATCAAGATCTTCCCAAAACCGCCTCTTGGTGCCCTCGCTAAGACCTACCTGAGGGGCATAGGCACTGATCACATTCAGAGCCAAATCTCCAACTACCAGCTTGACCAAGATAATCCGGTCGCCTTGCCTCCTAACATCAACGACTCCATCCTTAAGGCTCCTATCGATCAAGATGCCTACACCATTCCTACCCGATGTTGTCCCCGTGTACCAAAGTTTGAAGCCAGTATCCTCCACCTCCTTCGCCTTCTGGCCCTTCCATTTAGTCTCCTGAACGCATAGAATATTTACACGCCTTCTAATTGCTGCATCGACTAGCTCTCTTAGCTTACCCGTTAGGGACCCTACGTTCCAGCTACCTAGACGAATCCTAGTTAGCTCGGCTAGCTTCCTTACCCTTCGCACCCGTCGAGGGAAGTGCGAAGACCCTTGCTCATTTTTCACTACACCCGGGCGTAATGTAGCGCGCCACTAAGGTTGCGACGGCCCGACCCTTGCTCATTTTTCATCGTACCCGGGTCACGATACGACGCGCCACTAAGGGGATGACGACCCGGCCCTTGCCCATTTAACACCACACCCGGGTTCCGATGTAGCGCGTCGCTAAGAGGGTTACGCCCCAACGAATCTCTTGTGGGTTTCAAATCCATGAGAGTGGTTGTTTTTTTACTGTTGGTTCGCCAGACCTTAACACACCCTCCTCCTTTACCCGGGCTTGGGACCGGCTATGTTGAGACGACTTAAGAAAGTCTTCCAGTCAACATAGGCGGAGTTTTGGTCTAAATGTCAATGTTACTACAATTTTTACATAGCGCAGCAAGTGTTGCAAACATCACTTGTAATCTAGAAAGGCAGTTGCAATTTGATTAATACACAAATTGGTTTTGTCTGGCACAACCTATATCGCATACCATCGTTTGAAGAGCAGATGATAAAATTATTAAGCTGTTTATTGGCAGCACCTGATGATGCCGACATAACAAACTGTTATGATATTCTTATTTTCGGTGCAGACCATAACTTTCTTCTTGTTGCTTTGTCAGGAAACCAAAATACTGCTGAAGCTTCAGCTGATGCAGATGAAGGTATCTAATACTGTACATCTCACTCTCAATCTTCCATGCCTCTGACTTCTGTTTTAAGTAATGTAAGTTCCACACCCTTTAATTTCTAGTACTCTGTCCTCTTAATTTGTTGTTCACCATGATCATTATCAGATGCTGAACCTGAGAAGCCAAGCAGCCCTTCTGTAAAGAAGGCAGAAGAGAAAGGGGTAGTTGTTGTTCATGAAACCAAATGCAAGGTGTATGTGAAGGTATCCATCTGATCTATTTAACATATTGCTTTTCTTCCTAGTAGAACTGTAATATCGTGTTTTTGACTCTGATACTTACTCTAATACTGTGCAACTTTTGCTCAGGATGTCATTTCAGATTTTACTTGACTATAAATGTGTTTCCCATTAATGCAGCATGATGATGCCACTAAGGGTTGGAAAGACATTGGTGTTGGTCAGCTCTCTATCAGAAGTAAAGAAGGTGCAGAGAAAGCTTCCAAGGAATCTACTCCTACCATTGTTATAAGAAACGATGTATGTGTTCTCTCCTGTTTGGTTATAGTAGATAAACTTAATTTATCTGCAGTCCTGTCTACTAGTGTTAATATTTATCCTTCTATTGCATGCCAAACTTGAAACTACTACCTGTTGTTTTTTCATATGACGCTTTGGAAATTGATACGGTCTTCAAAACATATCTTCAATTTCTACCTCCTCTAAGCATTTGTTGCTAAAACTTAATGAGAATATAGTCATCTGAAAGTGTTTGTCATTAAAAAATCTACTAATGTTATTTCGATGTAATTTTTTATGATTTTGTCTATATTTAGTGGTCAAGTGTCTAAAGTTTGACTGCATGCTGATAATTTTACTTAAATGTCTTCTATCTGATCGAATATTGCCAATATTCGAAATCCACAAACTGTGTGTTCCCCCCAACTTTACTGTTCCTGCAAAACAAACCAAGTCGAATTCTCTTGGCTCTCACAGAGTTCGACTTATGTTTTTCATTTATTTGGAATTTGAGAAGGGTACCAGGTAAATTTAGGTGTCAAATATTCAATTAGGTCTATGTATTTAAACATTGTTTCGCCAGAGTTACACAGCTGTAATATTGTTTCTGGTCGGACAAAATACTAATGTTTTTAAACTGGTAGCAGGTTGGTAAAATCCTACTGAATGCTCTGATCTACAAGGGGATAAAAATGAATCTTCAGAAGAATACAGTTGCTTCGATATTTCATACTTCAGTAAGTAACACTAGTCCATTGGAACACCTACCACCGCACCCCTAATCCCGCATTTCATTGTCAGGATTCGCAGTCAAGTGAATCAGCTGGTGGCACAGTCGTAGCTCGAACATACCTGTTCCGCTTGAAAAATGAGGAGGAGGCTACAAAATTATCGACAGCAATCAAGGAGAATGCGCCCACAGACTGATTCTTAGGGCATGGATTATCATCTCGAATCTCTGCTTTTGGCTCGAGCTGTAAAATTCGAAGGGAAACACCATCGATGGCCACTGCAGCAGGCCAAAAGATGCCTTGCCGAGTTTTTTTGTTCTCCTAGTTGCACCTAGATATCTTGCTTGTAACTTGTAAAGCTGACTGGCTGGTTATGTATTAGTACTTCTCTCATGTATCATCTTCTGCTTTTTTTCGCGAGTGGGTTTACACCCGTTTTTCATTAAGAGGAAAAAGCAGTTTTTCAATCAACACACAGGCAAAGATGGTGGCGAGGAGCCCCCAGCAAACGCCCGGACTGACCTAGCTACTGGATCCTGGATAGGCGTTACATTACAGATTGCGACCACCGATAAGCTAGCACCGACAACGGCTCGAATCCAGCCATCGCCCAGTCCTCGCCTTCCTTGAATGCTGCCTGGACTACCGCTTGCACGGTTGAAGGCGGCCTGCCGAACACCCTGCAATTCCTTTTCCTTCCAAATCGACCAAACGACTAGCAGCAGCAGGGAATTGAACAGAGGTCGCGAAGCAGAGTCCATCCGGCGGCGCTGGCGCAACCACCACTCGCCGACGTCGCTGTCGCTCCCCGGCATCGGGGACGCCAAATGCAGCGGCTGAAGCATCGCAAACCAAACTTGCCTGGTCAACACACACCCAAGGAACAGATGTCCGCCCGTCTCAGGTTCCTGGTTGCACAACGCGCACTCGTCGCTGTCCTGAAGTCCATGCCGCTTCCTTCGCTCGGAGGTCCAAAGCCGGCGATGCAGCGCAAGCCAAAAGAAAAGCTTGACGCGAGGCGGAGCCTTGACGCGCCAAAGTTCCTTGGCTCCTAGCAGCGAGGTGGAAGATTGTTGAGCATGCTTACAGCTTCATCATCCTGTCACCAGACACCAGAGGCAGCAAGTGGCAATGGTTCAAGTCTGGGATGAAAATTTTAGTTCCTGTCTTCAGATATCCCTTGAGCTTTCACCACTAGAATCATGTCTCCGCATTACTACGAGCCTGTTTAATTCACAAAAAGTGAATCCAAAAAGTGCTACAGTACCTGTCACATCAAATCTTGCGGCACATGCATGAAGTACTAAATGTAGATGAAAGAAAAAACTAATTACGCAGTTTAGTTGTAAATCACGAGACAAATCTTTTGAGCCTAATTAGTCCATGATTGGACACAAATTGCCAAATAAAACGAAAAGTGCTACAGTAGCCGAATCCAAACTTTTTCACCAACTAAACAACCCCTGCACCACAATTTCTGCGAATGCTGCCTTGTGCCCTGTCGCTTCCAGTACTAGTGAAATGGACCTGAAAGACGGAGATATACAATTCAAGAGAGACTGAAGAGGAAGGTCTGCCGCGGCCTCGCGGGCGTCGCAACTCGCAAGAGCAGCTGCTCATCAGTGCTCACCACACCAGGTCACCCGGCGGATCGTACGGCATGTGGATAATAATAATACTGCTCTACTCCCTCCCAGAGTCCCCAGTTCCAAACGTGCAAGTACACCCTACAGCATCGGCGACTGCCTCGGAGTGCCGGGTGCTGGCTAGCAGCAGTTCAGCGGTCGAGTCGAATGTGTCAGAGTCGGCCCTAGCCTGCCCATGTTTAGATCACCTCAAAATTCCCAAGTTTTTTCACTCTCTCTCCATCACATCAATTTTTAGCCGCTTGCATGGAGTACTAAATGTAGATAAAAAAATATCTAATTACACAGTTTAGTTCAAAATCACGAGATGAATCTTTTGAGCCTAGTTGGTCTACGATTGGACAATATTTGTCAAATAAGACGAAAGTGGTACTATTCATCAGGTTGAAAAAATCTTCAATCTAAACAAGGGCCTGGTTTAGTTCCCCAATTCTCCCCAAATTCCACTATGCAAAAAGAAGATTCTCCGTCACATCAAAATATCGGCAAATGTATGGAGTACTAAATGTTGATGAAATTAAAAACTAATTGCACAATTTTATTGTACTTTGCGAGACGAACATTTTAAACCTAGTTAGTCAAAATTTAGATAATTTTTATCAAATACAAACGAAATGCTACAGGAATTCTGATATAGTGTTTTTCTTCCCTATTCGCCAAACTAAACTAGGCCCTACAGTCACGGGTGATTCTCGTTTTCACCTGGTGCAGGTGCAGGGGAGCAGGAGCAGGTGGGTGGCCGGGTGGGGGGGTGGGTGGGTGTATTCCGCCATTTCCGTGCCGTTCCATGAGCGGCGCCCTCGCTTTTCTGTTTTCTGTTGTGCCGCGGCGGACCGGTGGGATGGACTATGGAGGAAGTGGCTGGGCGATTGGCTGGGGCAGCGGCTGTGGGCTGTGGCTCCAACTTCTAGGACTTGAGTGAAGCGTCGTTGTGGTTACCTGGTTTTATCAGGCCAGTCTCAATGCTAATTTCATATCACAGTTTCCAACACATTTATATTTTGGAAACAGTGCAGAAGAGTTTCATCTCCATGAAACTCTCTCTGCCCCCATAAAACTCTTATCATCTCTCTTCATTAACACAGTGTCATGTCAGCATATTTAATGCCCATAAAACTCTATAAAATTCCCATTGAGACTGGCCTCAGTAATATTCGACCTAGGAAGCAGTAGCTGAGTAGCTGGGGCACCGGGGCAGGCAATTGTCCTTTCCTGTTGTGTTTCTTTGCTGCGCCTGTTGAGGACCGCGCACTTTTGAGGAATCTCCGTATTTGTTTCACCTTAGCCCTGGTTTAGTTCTCTAATTCTCCTCTAAATTTCACTATAAAAAAGAAGATTCTCTGTCACATCAAAATATCGGCAAATGCATAGAGTACTAAATGTTGATGAAATCAAAAACTAATTGCACAGTTTTGTTGTACTTTGCGAGATGAACATTTTAAGCCTATTTAGTCAAAATTTGGATATTTTTTACCAAATACAAACGAAATACTACAGAAATTCTGATACAGTGTTTTTCTCCCCAATTCACCGAACTAAACGAGGCCTTAGCTACTCGTACTGTTATTTTGAAGTATCACCGCCACTACTACAAATTCCCATTTCGTTTTGCCACCAAATTACCAATATATTTAGATCATTCCCGATGGAGGGTTTAAAAGCGTTGTTTCAAAAAAAAAATACTACAATGTAACGAAACATCGTCACTCTCAACGCATAGTTTCATTCTTTTGTTTCATGGATATTTACTTTTGTGACTTATTTTGACTTGGTAGCCGAGCCAAGAAAGTTTCGTCTCCATAAAAATTCACTTCTCTCTCTTCTTAAAAGCATTATCACGTCATAAAAAATGCTTATGTAATAGCCTATTAAATGCAAATGAAACTCCCATTGAGACTAGCCTTAAAGCAAGGCTAATAATACAGACAATTGCTGGTTGTATGTAAATTAAACTTACAGCTAATTTATTAGCCTACTCATATATAGTATTTAGCTAGCTTAGTTCTAACTTAACTGTAAACTTACAGCTCGCTTCTCTTCTTCCTCTCCCCTTTCGCCACCCCAGTATACAACTCATATAGCTCTTTACACCGAGGAACGTTTTTCTAGGACACATCTAAGTGTGTTTGTGGGGTTCGTGGGTCCAATAAAATTTATAAATACTTAATCAAGATTTTATTAGTATTCAAAAAAAATCTATATCATCTAACCTCAATGACTCCGCTGATACAATCAACTAGGGCCGGTTTAGTTCCCAGAAAATTTTGCAAAATTTTTCAGATTCTTCGTCACATCGAATCTTTTGGCACATGCATGAAGCATTAAATATAGATAAAAAATTAAACTAATTACACTGTTTAGACGAAATGAACGAGACGAATCTTTTAAGCCTAATTAGACCATGATTGAACACTAATTATCAAATAACAACGAAACATGCTACATAGTTATTTTGTAAAAAATTTTCAACTGAACAAGGCCTAGATTGTGACCCTATTTCCAACCCCTACAGTTCCAACTCTGATCTGCTAGTAGATGGCCATTTATTACTGCAGTTAAGAGTGAACAATTTTACTTGGCTACGACTCTTAAGAGAGCATCGGGGCGAGAGAAAGATTTGATACTTTGACGCTACTGTACCCTGAAATTTCGGCATTGGGCCTAAATTAGACTTTATAGCGTCTCCGATAGCTGACTTGGTTTTGTAATTACACTAAATAGTGCAAAAGGCAAAGACACTGGCATGGACTTGATCGAGAGACAGTCTCCTACATTTCACAATGTATTTCTTCCTCACTGCATGATGATCAGGACTTCTTGCTACAGTCTCTCCTTCGTATCTATTAGCTTATAGCTAGTGTTATCTCGTACTGTCGGAGACGTCCTCGTAGTTATTCGGGTTTAGAGAACTATTCCTGCTCCCACCATTCACAAAAGAATGTAATTATAGGATCCGTACCAGTCAAACTAGCTCAACATTGACCAAGTTTATAGTAAATAGTATTAGCATTTATGTCTTAAAAATTATTATGAAAATACATTTTATAACTAATCTAATGGGTATAACACGGTCTCTCAAATTACAATTTAAACATTTATTTATTTTTATAATATATTATTTATATTTATGAACTTATGATAGTTGCATAGTATATTTGAACAATCTAACAGTATAAAGTTTGTATTATAATAGTTCAAAATTGTTAGCCAAATTACTGGTAGAAATTTTAAATTAAAGTTTAAATTTTAGTATGCGTGTGCGCCTTATAGTCAAGTCAGTCAATATTTTTGTTGATGGCACCGCGGTGCTGCACGATGTTCACACCACCTTGCGCTCGTGCTCACACATTGTTGGTTCCTCTTCCCGAATGCGCTCGCATGTTGCCCCTAACGCCCTCTCCTTGTGTGTCGTGGTTAAAGATGGCAATGGAGCCCCGATCTCCGATTCCCCGCGGAAAATTCTCCTATTAGGAGACGGAGATGGGACTAATTTGTTCCCCACGGGGATTAGTTCGGTAGAATTTCTGTCCCCGTCGGGGATGGCGGGGACGGGGATGGTTACGTGATCCCCGACCCCGTTCCCCGCTAACCCCTGTTATGCGGACCGGACCGGACCGGCGGTCGGACCGGTAAAAGACCGAACCAGAGCCTCCACCGGTCCGGTTCACCTTAGAAGACCGGAATGCAATCGGCCGCTATAAACCGGACGAACCGGCCGGTTTTTTTTTTGCAGAACCGTGAACCGGGCGGTTCTGTTTGAACCGTCCCGGTCTGCAAGGGCGTGGGCGACTGCGCGTGCTGCTGCCTGCTGCCTCCCGCGTGGGCAACTGGCGCTGGGCCCGGTCTGTCTGCTACTGTGCCTGCGTGTTTGAGCTCCGTGACATGTGCATGCGTACGCCTGCCAGAGTGCCAGGTTCAGTCCAGGTTCCGTGCTCCATGTTGCTATTGACTTTGGACGTTTTCTTTTAATTTCAAAATTTAATATATTTTTCATTCCAGCTCCGAAATGCATAAATAATATACGTATTTTGATTATCTTGACGATCTCTACACAGTGGCACACTTTATCTCAGCATTTAAGATTATTTTCCAATCGTAAATATTTGAATTACTATTTAAATCCTTTTCTAAGAACCTGTTAATTTTTTTGCACGGTAGAACATGTTAAATTAATATTTGAATTACTATTCTAGTCATTTTTTTAGCAATTGCTCCATATTTATTTATACATATTTTTTTATATATAAATGGTAAAACAGTTCTAGAGCACTTATATACGTGTGTAGATCAGTGGGAAGCAAGTTATATATATTTGTGATTTTATCATCTTAGTTGTATATGTGATCAAATATATGTTGCTAATTATTTATTATATATTTTCCTCCAAAAATTTACTTGCTATGTATCATTATATTACACCGGTTCAAAGTATTTATGAGCGGTTCAATTCTTTCGGTCCAAAACAATCGAACCGGCGGTTCAACCGGTTCTTAACGGTTGGACCAGTAAACCATCGAACCGAAGGTCTCACCGGTTCGATGTCCGGTCCGGTCCTAATAACTTGACCGCTAACCCGCCCCGTTGTGCAAGCCGGCGCACGCGCGAACAGCGAAGAGCAAACTAGCCAGGCGTCCAGGCCCATCTAAAGGCCCAGCAGCAGTAGCAGTATATAACTCCTGCGTCCTGCATCACTAACCCTAATTCCACATGTAGTTCTTCGTCGTTCGTTGGTTCGTTAGATCGGGTAGGAATCACAGTAGGAATAGCAAGATCTCGATTTACAGTAGGTGTACGTGGCCTAAAACAACTACTACCACAACTGCTAGTAAGAGGAAAGGAGAACAGTGGAATGCGCAAACCGTCACTGGGAGCAGGAGTAGCCGATCCGGAGGAAACGCCGGTGTTGGGGTCGTTCGCTGGCGCCATGGGTTCGGTGATGCTTCCCGTCGCTGGCAGCGCCCCTTCTCTAGATCGGGATTAGGGTTAGGAATGTCGGTGGGGAACTGGCTGCGTGGTTAACCTCGTACCTCGAGCCCCGGCCCCCCACCTCCTATATATAGCGCTGTGCGATGGGGGCCCACCAACCATATTAGGTTGGGCGCCCCCGATCAGGGCGCGAGAACAAGGCCCAAAAGGCCGTTGGGCCTAATGGAGGGAGATCACTTCCAACATTCTCCCCCTTGATCTCTCATCACTTTCTTTGTTCTTTAATTTCATACTCAATCTTTTGATTCATATTTTTCTTGCTTCTATCCTATTCCATTGCAGATTAGTGCATTGAACTGTTTCATCGTCACAGCAATTAGTGCCGTTAGACTAACAGCCACAACACATTTCTCTGTTTGGAATGAAGTTTCTTCTGGGCCCTTCGTATGTTTGGGAATCATAGGCTTTCCCTTAAACCCATGCCGGCTACGTGTTCTCTGAACACGTTAGGCGGTAAGCCCTTTGTGAGCGGATCCACGAGCATTTTCTCTGTACTTATATGCTCAAGATTTATAATATGATCCCGAACTTTATCTTTTACAACATAGTACTTTATGTCAATGTGTTTGGCAGCACCACTTGACCTATTGTTGTAAGCATATTGTACCGATGGGTTGTTATCACAATACAATCTCATCGGTTCATTTATATCATCAATCACTTTCAATCCGGGTATGAATTTCTTTAGCCAATTCACCTGCCCCGTTGCCTCATAGCATGCTACAAACTCGACATACATTGTCGAGGATGTAGTTACGGTTTGTTTGGAGCTTTTCCACGATATAGCCCCTCCTGCGAGAGTAAATATATATCCTGACGTGGATTTTCTTTCTTCTCCCGCATAATCGGAATCTGAATATCCCTCTATCTTCAGGAAATCAGATCTTCTATACGTTAGCATGAGGCCTTTCGTACCCTGCAAATAACGCAGGACTTTCTTCACCAATTTCCAATGTTCTATTCCTGGATTCTTTTGATATCTGCCAAGTAACCCGGTGACAAAAGCCAAGTCAGGGCGTGTACACACTTGAGCATATTGTAAACTTTTAACTGCTGAAGCATACGGTACCGCTTTTATTCGGTTAATCTCATATTCATTCTTGGGACATTGATGTTCCCCATATCTATCGCCCTTGACAATAGGAGCAGGTGAAGAACTGCACGCATGCATACTAAATTTCTTCAAAACCTTTTCTATGTATGCCTTCTGCGACAGTCCCAGTACCCCCTTTCTTCTATCTCGGTGAATCTCTATTCCCAAAACAAACGAGGCCTCACCGAGATCTTTCATATCGAAGTTTGAGGACATGAATTTATTCGTTTCCATTAGTAGACTGACATCACTGCTAGCAAGCAGGATATCATCCACATACAGAATTAGGAATATATACTTTCCATTCTTAAATTTTGCGTAAACACAATTGTCCTCAACATTTTCCTTAAACCCAAAACCTTTTATCGTTCTATCAAATTTCAAATACCACTGTCTTGAGGCTTGTTTCAATCCGTAGATTGATTTCTTTAGGCGGCATCCTATATTTTCTTTTCCTTTTACAACAAAACCTTTCGGTTGTGCCATATAAACATTTTCTTCCAAATCCCCGTTAAGGAACGCCGTTCTTACATCCAATTGATGTAACTCCAAATCATAGTGGGCCACAAGTGCCATTATAATTCTGAAGGAATCTTTACATGAGACTGGAGAAAATGTCTCATTGTAATCAATCCCTTCTCTTTGCGTAAAGCCTTTCGCCACAAGTCGCACTTTAAATCTTTCTATGTTTCCTTGGGAGTCATATTTTGTTTTGTAGATCCATTTACAACCTACTATTTTGGCTCCTTTAGAAATAATTTCCAAGTCCCAAACTTTGTTGGTACTCATTGATTTCATTTCATCTTCCATGGCCTTAAGCCACTTTGATGAGTGGTCGCTTCTCATGGCTTCTTCAAATGAGGTGGGATCATCCCCCATCTGAAATTCTTCTGTTTCATAAACTTCATAGTCATTAGAAATAGCTGACCTTCTTGTTCTTTGAGACCTTCTAGGGGCCTCTGGCACTTGTTCCACATTGGGTTGTTGTTGTTCTTCCTCATGTGCGACATTTGGTTTTATGGGTTCCTCAAGGACAGCCTCCTCAAGGACAGGTTCCTCATGTTCATTTATTGTCGCCACGGGAGAACTTGCAACAGGTGTTGGCTCCATAGTGTCCTGCACTGTGGGCTCAACAGCAACAGGTAGCGTAAAGAATGGTTCTTCAACCATTGGAGTGGGTACATGTACCCGTTTCTCCTGTAGGCTTATTTCTCATGCTACGATGCTCCCCCTAATCATGTTATCCTCCAAGAACACAGCGTGTCTTGTTTCTACAATTTTCGTATGTCTGTCAGGACAATAAAACCGATATCCTTTTGATCTTTCTGGATAGCCAATGAAATGGCAGCTGACTGTCTTAGAGTCTAACTTTCCTATGTTTGGGTTAAACACTTTTGCCTCAGCTGGACAGCCCCACACACGCAAATGGTTAAGTGAGGGTTTCTCTTCCTGTCCATAATTCATACGGTGTTTTAGGCACCGATTTGCTTGGTACTCGATTAAGTATTGAATGGCGGTTTTCAGTGCCTCCATCCATAAACTAATCTGCAAAGTGGAGTAACTTATCATGCTTCTTACCATATCCATTAGGGTACGGTTACGTCTTTCAGCCACTCCTTTCTGCTGAGGGCTCCCCTGGTGTGGAGTACTGAGCGACTATGTCATTTTCCTGTAGAAACTTTGCAAACGTCCAGGAATTTGGCCATATGGGGTATGTCGCCCCATAGTACTCTCCACCTCGGTCTGATCGTACAATCTTTACTTTCTTATTATGCTGATTTTCAACCTCAGCTTTAAATATTTTGAATTTATCCAATGCTTCTGATCTTTCTTTAATTGGATAAATATAGCCACAACGAGAGTAGTCGTCTGTGAATGTTATAAACGAATCATAACCATCCACGCTTTTCACAGGAAATGGACCACATATATCAGTGTGGATTATTTCTAAAGTTCATGTGCTTCGTTTGGCATTTTTCTTAATTTTCTTGACATACTTTCCTTTGATGCAATCAACGCATTGTTCTAAATCTGAAAATTCTAAGTGCGGAAGAATTGATTCTTTGATTAGTCGTTCCATTCTCCCCCTCGAAATATGGCCCAAGCGACAGTGCCATAATTTCAAAGAGGCATCATCAATTCGCTTCCGCTTCTTAGTTACATTCGCAGATGGGGAATCAATCATATTCTCATCGCATACATTGTTTGCATTTTCATCAAGAGATAACAAATAAAGCTTGTCTTGTCGGAAGGCAAGACCAACACATTTATTGTTAACGAGTATCTTACATTTGCCATCACCAAAATGGCAATCAATTCCATCATCATCAAGTTTCGAAACACTTATCAAATTTCTACGCAAAGAGGGAACATAAAGCACTTCTTTAAGTCTAAGTACAAAGCCATTATTCAATTCTAAAGATAAATCTCCAATCGCTTCAACGTCGGCTTGTACTCCATTTGCCACTTTAATCGTTCTTTCTCCTCTTTGCAAGGTTCTCGTCCCACTTAACCCCTGTAAGGAATTTGCAACATGAGTAGTTGCTCCTGAATCAACCCACCAAGTGAATTTAGCATAACATAAATACAGGGATTCATCTACAAATGTAATAAATTCATCACCTCTTTTCAGTAGAGATTTCAGGAAGTCAGGACAATCTCTCTTGTAGTGTCCATTCTTAAAGCAGTGCTTGCATTGATCCTTTTTAGCTCCACCATAGGAGTTGTTCTGCTGATTTTCAGGTTCCTGGGGTTTCTTTCCCTGTGAGTTTGAGGAAGAGGCCTTGTCCCACTTGGGTTTCCCCTGTGGTTTAGAATTCTTGCTATTAAAGTTCTTTCTTTTATTATCCTTCACAAAATGGGCGGACTCATTCTATGAGGATTTTATCCTCTCCTCTTCTTGAGCACACATTGAGATAAGTCTTTCTATGCCCCATCTTTCAGGCTGCATATTATAGTTCACAATGAAAGTATCATATTCTTTTGGCAGGGAAGCAAAAATCAAATGAATCAGGAAATCATCTTCCTTCAAATTCATCTCTTTTAGCTTAGATGTCGTGGTGTTCATCTTTAAAATGTGCTCTCTGATGCTACCACCAGTATATTTTTCATTCACAAGCTTCTTTATCAGTGAACTTGCTGTGGCCTTAGTAGACCCAGTAAACTGACTCTTGATTTTATCAAGATATTCTGTGGCAGTAGCACATTCAGGGATTGAGCCCCTTATCTGTTCTTCTATGGTGGCCTTAGCTACCAATAAGCACTTGCGGTTGGAGAGGGTCCATTGCCTATGTTCAAGATCATATTTCATTCTTATCTCAGCATGATCACGCTTTCGAGCAGTGAAATCAGCGTCAGATTCATTTTCTTCTCTCACCGGATCCTCAGGTTCAGTGGGACACGGTGAGATGATGGCATAATCGACCTCTCCCAACGCAAGTTCAAGTTCATATTTCTCCCGCCACACACGGTAATTAGTCCCGTTGAGTGTCGGGATGTTCGCGATGTTCACAATACATTTGCCTCCTGAAACCACATCAGAGTAAGTGAGAAACATTTATACACAAAATCATATGCTTTAACTCAACATTGGTCAAATTGAAACATATAATTCATCCATGCAATAATTTTACATCACCGTTGGGCAGAAATAAAATTAATGCACAATTTTCATGAATCAAAATTATAATATTGTTATTAACAACGTTGGTCAGAAAATAACAATATTACAATTCATCTTTAATTATTATTCATTTTTCAAAACCAAATTCTCCCGTTGGTTCGAATTTGATAATGAAAATAATTATATCAAGTACGCAGCGGAAACAATAATAAATTTTCATAATGTTATTTTCCAGAAGCACTAAAAAAATTTCATTATTTTCTGAGAAAAATGTCGTTGGACAATATTGCACGAAAGTTCATATCAAAATTATATTCAAATTCATTCAAATATTCATCGAATTCATATAAAGATTGTTTCCGGAAAAAAAAATTCTCCTTTCTTTAATTTGGCCCGCGGGGGGGGCGCACGGCCCAGCGGCCCAGCCAACCGGCAGCGCGCGACCTAGGCTCTCACAGGCGCTCGGCCCAGTAGTGCCGAAAACGGCCCGGTTGGAGGGAGGCCCAGCTCGGTGCTTAATCGGCCTGACGCCGCGCCCAGGCCGCAACCTGGGTCTGGGCCGGCAATCTGCCCCCCGCGCCCTTCCCACCTGGGCCTGATTTGGCCCAGCACGGGCACCGGTTCATCTGGACCGTTAATCTTGATCCGACGGCCGTCCTCGTTTCTCGGTTCATCAAAACCGCTGGCCGCCAGCCCTTCTCAGGAAACCCTAAACATTTTCTCTCTTCCTTCTCAGTACCGCTCGGTGGCAGGCGACGGCGGCCTTGCTGTGACCGCCGGCGGCTCGCCGGAGCAGCGGGAGTTTTTTGTTCTTCGTTTCTTCTTGCTTCTCCTTTCCTCAACCTTCTTCACCACGCAGCCGCCGGGGCCCTTTGCCGCGCGCGCTCGGTGGCCAGGGCCGGCTACCCGAGCACCGGTCACCATGACCTGGCCCTGAGGGAGGAAGATGGCGCCACCACATGTCCCTTGCCGGCGTGCGCGTTCCCCTCTGGGGTTGAGCGCGCCGCCGTCAAGACGCCGTGTGGTGGTGCCTCGGGTTTTGTGGTTCGATTCGATCCGGTCCGAGATTCATTAGGGTTCGATTCATAGCACAGTGGTCACACCCGAGACTTGCAATCCTCAAGTCATGGGTTCGATTCTTGGTTGCGTTTTCCCGATCCGCAGTGGATCGGTTAGGGTTTCGTCGTGGTTCGATTTGTTCATTCCCGATTTGAAATCGGTTCACCCGATCTAGGGTTCTTCGTTCATACACCGTGGCTCCGGTACCATTGTAGTTCTTCGTCGTTCGTTGGTTCGTTAGATCGGGTAGGAATCACAGTAGGAATAGCAAGATCTCGATTTATAGTTGGTGTACGTGGCCTAAAACAACTACTACCACAACTGCTAGTAAGAGGAAAGGAGAACAGTGGAATGCGCAAACCATCACTGGGAGCAGGAGTAGCCGATCCGGAGGAAACGCCGGTGTTGGGGTCGTTCGCTGGCACCATGGGTTCGGTGATGCTTCCCGTCGCTGGCAGCGCCCTTTCTCTAGATCGGGATTAGGGTTAGGAATGTCGGTGGGGAACTGGCTGCGTGGTTAACCTCGTACCTCGAGCCCCGGCCCCCCACCTCCTATATATAGCGCTGTGCGACGGGGGCCCACCAACCATATTGGGTTGGGCGCCCCCGATCAGGGCGCGAGAACAAGGCCCAAAAGGCCGTTGGGCCTAATGGAGGGAGATCACTTCCAACACCACATACCCAGCCAGCCGACCCTATCCGTTCCTCTTCTTCCGGTTCAGGCGGCTCTAGCATCCAGTTCCAGCCCCTGCTGTCGCCCGCCGCCCCCAGCACAGCAGCACCAGTGCAGCACGCCGCCACTAGATCCACCAACGTGCGTCATCCGTCGGCTCATCAGCTAGTCACCAGGCATCTGCGCTGCTCATGCGCTAGCAGCCCAGCACTCACATACGGACGAGATCCCCATCCTACCACCCATCTCGGTACCTCCCTTCCTCTTGCTGCAACACTGAAGCACCAGATTCCGCACAAGCATTCAAGCCTCGTTAGTGGCTCATGGACTCACGGAAGATGAATCTGAAGATGGAATCTAGAAGCCTATGTTGTGAACATTCGTGGTCTCATGCCCTTTTGGATCTCTTATTTATTTTTGCTTTGTAATTTCGTTGGAATTTATGTGATGCAAAATTGATGTCTCTTATACTTCGACATGTAATGCGAAATATTGCTCGATTATTCCTCGATCCTCGTTGATATCTCTAAGCAAACTACATTTATACGGGGACGGGGATCCCCACGAGGAATTTTTCCCCGCACGGGGACAGGGATGGGAAAGAAGTTTTCCCCGACAGCGTTCATGGGGACGGGGACGGGGACGGGGATGGTGGCCTGGCCCCCGACGGGGAATTTCCCGTTGCCATCTATAGTCGTGGTGCTGCCCCTTGTGTTGGTTCACAGTCGCTTCACCCATCCTATAGCATGCCATGCTAGGCCGTTGTCGCCTTGCCTATTCACGTAACCGCAATGTTGCCCCTTTTGTCGCACAACCTCGATAGGATTCCACCATGTTGGACTTGCCTCGCCCACTCATGTCGCCGTAGTACTGCAATTTGCACTAGGCAGCCTCGCGCGCACCTGTTTTAGGATTCTGCCACGTGTAGGGTGCGGTGTAACAGAACCGATCAATTATACGAAATTAAATAAGAAAATCACCCGCGGAAACAGATAATTTAGCAAACTTAAACTCGTATAACCTGGTAGTCTGTGAAACCACGAAGGATTTCAAACCAATCAACGTACAAACCAAGATCGTACAAGTTTAGCAGCCACAGTCACATATTACATAAAGTTCGCAACGACAGTTGAATACATCGAAGTTTAGAACATAAAGTTATTACAAACCCAATTTAAAATAAAATAGCAGAAGCAAATAGTTTTAAAGCCACACACACTTTTAGTTCAGATACACTGTCAAGAGATAGTCATTTTCAATAAAAGCATCAGATAAGATATATGGAGCGACCATTGTCCTTGGCCCTAGTTGTCGTCCATCGCAGGGTACAGGCAGTTGATGTAATAACCGTAGTACATCTAACAATATGCAATAACAATGGGAACAACGTCCTGAGTATGAGAAAGTACTCAGTTAGACTTACCCGTCGTAAACCAAAATAAAGTGACACCAAGGAGTATGCAAGGCTTTCTTTTAGTGGACTAGCTGACTCATTGCGAAAAGCATAGGCTATCATGAATAAACCATTTTAAGTACTTCGCATCATGTTCATTATAACTATTAATCTAAGTGAGCACCTATGCTATAACAATCACTCGATTAATCAATAACATCCAGTTACCACTTGGGTTTAGTATTTCCAACATCATCCATATAATCATCAGTGTTCCATCATCATTACTATGATACCGTAACTCGAGTCAAGTGCTCACTATCCATGAGCGATGACAATTCAAATCGATTCCTAACCAGCTGGTGATTTATTCTTTACACAAACCACACTCACTGATCAAGTGAGCTACAGATCACCAATGACACTATTTAGGTAACCGTCGCGGGGTAATAATCATGGATCGCACTACCGAGGGACCGCCCGATAGCTAGGATGCACCTTGGGCTCACTCTTCACGTAAGGCATGCGTTTATCCCGGCTAAATAGTGTCACTAGCTTCGTGGTTGAAAGGTACTTTATTCGGCCAGCTAAATGTAAGGCATGCGTTCAACATGACAAGAGGGAAGAGCAACGATCGGTCCTTAACCGACACATACTGAAAACTAATAGCACCCCATAACCCTGTCTGGTTTCCTCCAACTTTTCCGTCCAGTCTCCAATTATTCATCAACACATGGTTATTTCCGGGATTTCATTCATTTCATAGCTAAAGTATTCTAGTAATCACATATAATTGTAGGTGACCGGAAATCACTAATCGCTACCGGTCTAAGTAGGGCTAAGCAGTTATTCGATCCTAAACCTATCAAGATAAGAATATCATAAGGTAGGCAAGTATAATAATAAATGCATTAACAGTTTCACACAACTCCTACAACTTAATGCAACAATATATAAGACTCTTATATATAAAGAATTGCTTTTATAAAGTAGGAGACTTAGAATTGCTCCAAAGCTTGCCTCGTTCGAAGGAACTGGGTTGGTGGTCCACACACTCAGGTAGATCCTCTTCTTGCTCCTCTACCTCTAGCACCTCATGTGCCTGGGTTTCTTGTGGATCAGTCCCGGCCTGTTCCTCTTGCACTGCTACCGACAATTTCTCCTGTGATCCTGTATGATGCAATTGTATAAGTACTTATGCAAATGGTGCATCAGATGCGATGGCATGCGATGATCATGGTGACATGATATGCAGATGAACACATTGAGATTTTATTAGATAGAATAGAGGTAAACCTTTATACAAGGTAGTCAACATCATCCAAGGATAGTTACTACAAATACATGTCATCTACTGCATTCTCTTCTATTACTAAGCTCCGCTACTTTTTCGCTAACTACTATGTAACCCTAACACAAGTGCTACTACACTTTATCAACATGACTACACTAACATGCCCAAGTGACATCAGCAAAGGATTTTATGCTTCAAAAATACACCAAAGCTACATTATTACACTAATCATACTTAAAGAATATTATTTTATATTCAATTTAAACTAGGGTTACAACAGCAACCTATATTTCTAGCACATAGAAAAATCTGTAAAAATTACAGTAGCATAGTCATACCATAATTAGCCTACCATAAAATTTTCAAGGCATTTGGATAAGTAAAACTGCCTACCCAAAAATAACAATGTAGGGGGTATAAATGAGCATGAAAATACTTTATACTATAAAAAGTATCAAACAACAGATTTAGTATTTTTCCTATGTTCTACACAGTAAACAATCACTGTACAAAAATTATCACATGCATGTTTTACACAAAGTTTGCTCTCTAGCAAAAATAACAAAAATCAGCCATAAATAGCACTTGAACTACACATCAGAATTATTACACATAACATGCATTACCTATATTTTTAATATAAAGTACATCACCTAAGAAGACTAGCAAAACTAGAACCATATTTTTCTGAGCAACATGTGATTTACTATGCATTTTCTAAGAAAATAGCAATTACAATAATTAAATAAAGCCCTATATAAAAGTATCACCAATTTGACATACAACATTTTTAAACTGTAGATCTAGTCATGAGGATCACAATAAAATTTATTTCATAAATTTTGGAGCCATATTTTTTGAGTTATGAAATAAACAAGCATTTAACTATTTTCTAAAAAATTATTTCTGAAATCCTTTTCAAAAAAGCGCGCTGAAATGCTAAGTACACCCGACACAGTGCACCCACACTTGTCACCAGCGACTGACAGTGGAACCCAAGGCCCCACATGTCATACACCCGAGGGAGGGAGGAGCCACCGGCGGTGAGAGCTCGTCGTCGGTGAGGTCTCCGGCCTCAGGGTGAGCATCAGTGTGCTCCCCACAGTGAGGCGAGCCAGGTGCATCAGATGGTTGATCCCGTGGAGCTCCGGTAAGGCCCTGCCGGTGGTGATGGTGGAGCAATGGTGCGGCTCAATGGCGGCCGTCCATCTTCGGCCAAGAGATGCCACGGGGATAGGCGCACAAGCACCGGGGCAGCAAGGCGAACGAGATGCGCACACGGAGAAGGGAAAAGGGGGAGCGGAGGGGAGGAGTCCACGGAGCGGAGTTCTCTGGTGAGTTCGGCCGGGGCTCTGGCGAGCAATCTCCGAGGACAGGGGCATTACCATGGCGAGCCAAGGCGAGCACGGGGTGTGTGAGGTGGAGACGGTGCTCGGAGCGAGATGGAGGGGTCGGTGATGCATGGAAGTGGCCGGAATGGCCAACTCCAGCGAGCGCGCGCGGGGGTGCGGTGGCGGAGGTGAGCACGCGTGTTCTGCTGTTGCTGGCGAGAGGAGGAAGAAATGAGAGGGAGTAGCAAAGGCGGACGCGCACGCGGCGGGTGTAGGTGAATGCGGAGGGGCGCGGGGGCCACCGGCGTGCCACCCGGTCGACGTCGCCGGCGTACGGCCGCCACACGGCGGTCGTGGCCTGCGCGCGGTCGGGACGCGGGCGCGGCACGCGGGAGGGGGCGAGCGCGTGGGGCGAAGACGGGTCAGGCCGCCTCGCCTGTGGGGCGGAAAGTGGAGCGCGCAGCCCACTTAAGAAAAAAATCATTTTTCTTTTTGTTTTCAAATAAACAACCCCATTTTTCTCCATTTTGAGCAATTAAAAAATATTTTCATAAATCGGTCCACAAATAAAAGTTGTTTAGAATTTCGAACTCTACAACTTTGTTTAAAGGTGCATTTTAAAATTCCAAATAGATTTTGAAATAGATATTTAAAGTCCATTTTGAATCAAAACCCATTTGTCTAGATTATTCTTAAAAGCAAATTTTGATAAACTTTTAAATACAAAACTTACTCTAAAATGTTTGCTAACCTTTCCAAGTTGTTTATCTACTCAAACAAACACATACAAGGCATGACAAGCATCAACATAATATTAAATCTATTGAAACAAAACAGTGCAACATGCATGCTTCGAAAATCTGTTTCAATTCATTATTTCATGTGATGCTTATGTATGCATAATGATGATTATGCTCATGATTTACAAATGCTAATGCATGTTTAACACCTAGAGTGTTACATGCGGTTGCTTCCCCTGCCCGTGCCGCTGCAGATTGCAGTGTTGCCCCTTGCGTTGGGCCGCCTCATCGCACCCGTGCCAAGACGTCGTCCTTCGCTGCCCATTGTCGCTTCGAGTCACCGCTCGTTTCAATCCACCGACACCTATCCTAGCGCGAAGTGGGCGACAGGATGGGTGCACTGAGTGGAGTCTACGTCTCAATGTCTCATACTCCCTCAGTCCCAAATTAACTGTTATTTGAAGTTTCTGTGCCGTAAGTTTGACTAGATTTATAGAAAATACGTGCAACATTTGTATTTTTAAATAAATTTATTATAAAAATAAATTCAAAGATCTATCTAATTATATTAATTGTGTATTATAAATATTAATATCTTTTTATATATAATTAAGCAAAGTTATTTGTCAGGAAGCGAGAACGACAATTATTTTGGGATAGAGGGAATAATTTGTTATGAAATTAGTGTGGAAATAAGACTATTCTTTTCTCTTTGTGTAGGTAAAATGTTAACATAGATAGATCACTACTCAGCTAAATGTGTTATCGCTGCCCTCGCCCTTGGTGGAGCAGCGTGCCATGAGGAATACGGCCGGTCTTCGATTCTCGAACGGACAGCATTGCCAACAAAGTTGTACAGCTCGGACTCTCCGAGTAACCGAGGAGTAGTACACGCCTGCTCCTGGCATCACGCAGCACGTGGTCTTCGCAGTTCGAGATGGTACGTACGGTTCAAGCTCTGGATTGGACGCTGGACGGTGAGCCACAGCGTGCTGCCGCTGACGGCTGCACGCAGAGCGTTTTCCGTTGGATATCGTGCACTGCACTGTACTCCTACAGATACGCCAGTACAGCAGCACTGCAGTAGTAGGTTGTACAGTGCTGTACGCATTGAATCCGCGGTACGTGGGGGGAGTGGGAGCTAGACATCCCAGGGTCCCACGGCCGGCGGCAAGGCTGCGGCGCCCCCAGCCCAGGCTTCTGCCACGAGCGCATGCATAGCAGCAGCATGGGGCCATGCGCGATGGCCAGGCAAGAGGCACCCACCCACACCCAGGCCAGCGTCCAAGCCCCCAGTTGTCAGATGATAATTGAGAGCACCATCGTGCCGGACGCCCTCCTGACTCCTCACGACCTGGGCCTGGTTTAGTTTCGGAAAGGTTTTCCTAAAAAAAACTGCACTAACAAATATATACATAGAGTATTAAATATAGATAAACAAAACTAATTACATAATTAGGTGAAAAATCGCGAGACGAAACTTTCGAACCAAAGTAGTCCATAATTGGACACTATTTACCAAATAAAAATAAAACATACTACCGTACATTTTTCACCCCCAACTAAACACCCTCTGCTCCTACACTGCGATTGACGCTCCCTGTTCGCTTGAACTTATTCCCTTCGTCCCATGAATAAGTCGTTTTAGTCCTTGTTTAGTTACTTTTTAAATTCCAAAATTTTACACTCTCTTGATCACAGCAATCTTTAGACGTATGTATTAAGCACTAAATGTATGTAAAAAAGTAACTAATTATACAGTTTGTCTGTAATTTGCGAGACGAATCTTTTAAACCTAATTAATCTATGATTAGACACTAATTATCAAATACAAACAATAGTGCTACAATAGTCCGGATTACAAAAAGTTGTAATATAAACCAGGCCTTAGCACTGGACATAAAAACCAAGGAGAGGGGCAATAAGGGGATGGAGCGGACGAGTTTGGTGGTGGAGACGCTGGACAAGATGCGGCTGTGAGTGATGACTGATGAATGCCAACGACGCTCTGGTGTACCGGGGAGTAGGGGCTAGTGGATGGCTACAGTAAGTGGGTTCAATTTGTAGAACGACTTACGCCTCGTTTAGATTGCAAAAGAAATGAACTCGATGAATAGTACTATTTTTTTTTTGTCTTATTTGGCAAATATTGTTCAACCGTGGACCAACTAGGCTCAAAAGATTCATCTCGTGATTTCCAACTAAACTGTGTAATTAATTATTTTTTTACCTACATTTACTACTTTATGCATGGATCCAAAGATTGATGTGATAGAGAGAGTGAAAAAATTCTAACTTTTGGGGTACATCTAAACAATGCCGTAGTACAATATTTTTCTCTTGTACTTTCGGCTATGGTTTATCAGCTTAGGCCTTGTTCACTTCCCATCCCATCCCAAAATATTTCCTCTTCCACCCATCACATCAAATCTTTCGATACATGCATGAAGCATTAAATGTAGGTAAAAAAGATAACTAATTATATAGTTTGTCTGTAAATGTCGGGACGAATCTTTGGAGCCTAGTTAGTCCATAATTAGATAAATTTTACCAAATAACAACGAAATATGCTACAACACCCTTAAGCCAACAGAGCGCAGGATATCCTCTGAACTCCATCCATCGCGGATTCGCGGCACCAGGGAGTGGCCGCGGCCCGTGGATGCCCTGCTGCCCCCTTTTTCTCGCAGCGGCAACGACTTGCCGATTTCACATCATTTTCGCTTAAAAGTAGCGCGTGATTCAGGAGCGGACCACCGTGCTTTACAACATCCCTGCTCGTCACGTCACATTTTTTCAGCTGGGTGGTAGGAGTACTGTCTTTAGTTACGGTCCGTAAAGCTACTTCCACGTCACCCCGTTAATTTCTAACGACAGTGCGAAATCAACTGCGAGTACTCCCACTGTCCCCAAATAAATATCATGATATTTGTGCCAACTTTCTTAATTTTAATTAGATTTGTAAAAAAATATTAGAAATATTTGTATCACTAAATAAGTCTATATTATGAAAATAGATTCTAATCTATCTAATGATATTAACTATGTACAATAAGCATTAATATTTTCTTGTATATATTTAGTCACAGTTAAAAACATTTGATTTTTCGAAAAACGAGAACAACATTTATTTTAAAATGGAGGGAGTACAGAGTACTCCTACGTGCCTTCCTTCGTTAGCATTACCATTTTCGTCGTATAATATCTACGTATAATCCTTTTCTATATAATATCATTTTTAATGTATATAGACCTAATACTCCCTTTTGTCTAGATATGTACGTCGTTATGGCTTTGAACCAAGCGCAGCAAAAGATTCTCTGAACTGATCATAGGGTGTGTATAGATGCATGGAACATTATGTGAATCTAGACATCCAGGTGAATTGTTAGAACGACACATATATACGGGATAGAGGGAGTAATCTTTATAGATGGGTCCCATATACATAGGTTGTAGGTCTTTATTTATTGTGCCACAAACGTTAAGACTAGTTAGGATTAACTAGCAAACAAATAATCCAGCTCACCCCAACATTCCACCTCCTCCCTCCCGTTCGTCTCTCCTTGCGAGCCCTCTGTTCGTCTCTCCTCGTGTTCAACGCTGCCTCCTCCCTCTCATTTGCACTCCAGATCGAGCCTCATCTGCCCAACTTCACCCAAACCAACGGCCTGTTCGTTTCGCTGGTTTATTGTGCTGAAAACACTGTTCGTTGGTTTGTTGTGAGAGAAAAACACTGCTGGATCACTGTTGATTCTGCTGATAAGTCCAAACGAACGGGGTGCAAATTGACCTCAGAGTGCTCGAACATGTCTTGGGTAGCTCCCAACCTTGCCTGGGCAGTGTGGGGCTCATCATCGGCGTTGCATTGCAGATGTGGCGGTGGCGTCAATGTTGGAGCACATCGGCTTCTTCCGTGACACGGCCATCATAGCCTCGATCCGGTGGCAGCCACGATGGCTGGATCCAGTCGCAGCTGTGTTGGGACAGTGGTGTCATCGCTGTCTTGTCTTCGTCACGAGAGGAGCGGTCATGGGAACCGCAGCTGCGAGTTGTAACGGAGAAGACCAAGGAGAGAGAAAAAAAATGTACTTCCTCCGTCCCATAAATAAGTGTACGTTTTTGACTTCTACATTTTATGTTTGACCATTCGTCTTATTTAATTTTTTTATACAAATAATAAAAGAAATAAATCATTATGAAAATATCTCGAATGATTGAATAAGTCATAACAAAATAAATAATATTTATTAAAAAATTTTAAATAAGACGAACGGTCAAACAAGAAGTGTAGAAGTTAAAAATATGCACTTATTTGTGGGACGGAGGGAGTAGAGAGGAGTGAAGGAGAGATTAAAAAGTATTTTCTTTTGTGTTTTATGGATGGCCCACGGCACTGGAACACCTAGCATAGTAAGCTCTTTATAATTCACTGCCAACTCAACCAACTTATTATAAGGGTGTGTTCACTTCGCGAAAAGTAGCTGAAAAGTTACTGTAGCATCTTTCGTTGTTATTTGGTAAAATTTGTCTAATTATGGACTAACTAGGCTCAAAAAATTCGTCCCGACATTTACAGACAAACTATGCAATTAGTTATCTTTTTTACCTACATTTAATGTTCTATACATGCGTCGAAAGATTTGATGTGATGAGTGTAAGAGGAAATATTTTGGGTTGGGATGAGGAAGTGAACAAGGCCTAAATAACACAAAAGACCACTCATTTAAAAGTCTTACTATAGACATTCCAAAATTAATGTAGACCCCACCCATTATTTATATTTATTATTATCCTTTACTTTCCTACTATCCAACTCCCATCATTCTCTCCCCTTCCTGCTAGTGTCGCCAAGATCTAACTCTCACCTCCGGTCGGTGGCACCACTCCTCTCCGCATACTCCCTCCGTCCTAAAATAAACAATTTTTTACTTTTAAACATCTGGTTGACTATTCGTCTTATTTAAATTTTTTATATAAATATTATCTATTTTATTATAATTTATTTTATCATTAGAGATATCTTAATAATGATTTATTTATTTTTTAATTTACACAAAATTTTTGAATAAGACGAATGGTCAAACAAGACGTATGAAAGCCAAAAAAATGTCATATTTTGGGACAAAGGGAGTAGACAACACACAACATAGGCCGTGTTTGGATCCACATGAGAAAGTTAGCTTCTAAAAGTCAGATTCCTATAAACTGGATTATAAAAGCTGAAATGAGAGGTAGTTTGGATTCATAGCTTCTAAAAGCTGGCTTATAGCACTTACAACGTAAAAATACCAAAATGCCCTTACTTCTAAAAGCTGGCTGCCACAAGTGGGCCAAAAAGTGAGGGGCAGATTGGTCAAGTTCAATCCAGAAGCTGAAAGAAGCTGGGTGTCCTCAGCTTCCTAGATTGTATAAGGGTGTCCTCAGCTTGTTAGATTGTATAAGGGCACGTTTAGATGCCAAAAATTTTGCCAAAATTTTCAGATTCCCCGTCACATCGAATCTTTGAATGCATGCATGAAGCATTAAATATAGATAAAAAAATAAAACTAATTACACATTTTAGACGAAATGGACGAGACAAATCTTTTAAGCCTAATTAGACTATGATTGGACAATATTTGCCAAATAACAACGAAACTGCTACAGTAACGTTTCGTCAAAAATTTTGCCACCTAAACAGCCTCTAAGCTGCTTATAAGCTGGAGCTGTTTGGATCCTAGGCACCCAGGTCCCCGCCCCAGTTGTCAGTTGATAATTGAGAGCGCTTTCGTGCCTGACAGTTCTCAGCCTGTTCGTTTCGCTGGTTTATTGTGCTGAAAGTACTGTTCGCTTGTTTGTTGTGAGAGAAAAACACTGTTGGATGACTGCTGATTGTGCTGATAAGTCCAAACGAACAGGGCGTCTGACGCCCTCCTGACTCCTCACGACCTAAGTTTATGAGGTGTCACATTGAGTGTTCGGATATTAATCATAAAACTAATTACAAAAGCTGCGACTAATTCGTGAGACAAATCTATTAAGTCTAATTAATTCATCTTTAGCATATGTTTATTGTAGCACCATATTATCAAATCATGAATTAATTAGGTTTAATTGATTTATCTCATAAATTAATCTTAATTCACGTAATTAGTTTTGTAATTAGTTTATATTTAATGTTTTAAATTAGTGTGAAACATTCGATATGACATGAATTAAGCTTTAAGAGGTGAGAACCAAACGACCCGTGCTTCTGTCCTCCCGGCCTGCACCCATCGCCGATCCGCGGCACGAGGGAGTGGCCGCGGCCCGTGGATGCCCTGCTGTCCTCTTTTTCTCGCAGCGGTAGCGAATTGCCGTACCCGTGCTTTACAAGATCCCTGCTCGTCACGTCACCTTTTTTCAGCTGGGTGGTACTAGGACTGTAGGAGTGCCGTCTTTGAGTTACGGTCCGTAAAGCTACTTCCACGTCACCCTAGAAGTTTCTAACAACGAGTGCAATTACTCGGAACGGAGCGGAGGGAGTACATAGTACTCCTGCGTGCCTACGTTAGCATTACCATTTTCCTCGTATAATTATTTTGTTTAAATCACATTACATACCTAGTTATGCACACACCTTTATTCCTCTATTATATACCATCTTTAATGTATATACAGTCCACATACAAGTAGGCTTTAGCTGTTTTTATTTATTGTGCCACAAACGTTAAGATTGGTTAGGTTTAACTATAGCAAACAAAAAAAAATCCAGCTCACGCAACATTCCACCACCTCCCTTCCGTTCGTCTCTCCTCGCGAGCCCTCTGTTCGTCTCTCACACAAGAGACAAGGATGCCACCTTCCTCATTGAAGAGTTTGTGGACGATGTCGAAGTAGTGAGATTGCTGAACCGTGTCTGGGTGACTGTCACTAAAGTACCAAGGGTGCTTCGGAGTTTCCTGCAACTTTGGGCAGTTGGTTCCATTGTTGGAGCCACACAGAGGGTGGATATGGTTCACCTAAGGGCGACAGGACAGGTTCGGCTTCAAGTGGCAGTTCTTGATGAAAAGAAGATTCCTGTCTTCGCAGATGTTTGTGTTGGTCACACCGTTTACCGCCTTTTCTTCAAAGCTGATGAGGTAGTTCAGCATGTCGCTATTGATCCGAAGGAAGATTTACAGGGGAATGGTGACAAAGATAAAAATGCGGATGGTGAGGACCGTGAGATGGAAGAGGCTGAGGGTAATAATTTAGAAGCCCCAAGCAATCAAAGCGCCCCATCTAATAGTCAGCATCCTCATCAGAACATTACTCATCAGAATTTGGCGATGATGGTTGGAGAGGTACTGGACAGGACTTGCTATAAGATGTTTGAGGAGGTCAGCGCCCAAGTGATGCTTGAGCCACTTGATACACCCGTACTCCAGGATGGCACAGGGGATTCTACAGTTGCCTCTGTTGTCGTGCTGGGACAGGAGTCTGACAGTTTGAGGGACCAGGTTATGGGAGGAGGTTCTTCTTCACCGCCACCTCCTCCTGTGACCCCAGTGGACCCGGTGGTGGACCAGGTTGCCACGGAGGGTTCTACACTACCAGCCACCCCTCGTACGACGCCGGCGGAGGTCTCTGCCGGGGCTGCCGCTGACCAGGTTACGGGGGGAGGTTCTTCTTCACCAACACCTCCTCCTGTGACCCCAGTGGACCTGGTGGTGGACCAGGTTGCCACGGGGGGTCCTACACCACCAGCCACCCCTCGTCCACCTCCTCCTCCTGTGACACCAGTGGACCTGGTGATGGACCAGGTTGCCACGGGGGGCTCTACACCACCGGAGGGCCCTCGAGAGGTAGCTGTGGCGACTGCTACTTGCCAGGCTACGGGGGGAGGTTCTACTTCACCACCACCTCCTCCTGTGGCCTCAGTGGACCTGGTGGTGGACCAGGTTGCCACGGGGGGTTCTACACCACCAACCACCCCTCGTCCACCTCCTCCTCCTGTGACACCAGTGGACCTGGTGATGGACCAGGTTGCCACGGGGGGCTCTACATCACCGGAGGGCCCTCGGGAGGTTGCCACGGGGGGCTCTACACCGGCTGCCCCCCGAGCTACACCGGAGGAGTTCACTGCAGAGGTAGCAGTGGAGGCTGTCACTGGGGGCTCTACACCACCTGAGGCCCCTCGTGCTTCACTGGAGGAGGACACTGTTTGTGGAGGGGGATCTACATCGACTTTAACCTCTCCACAGTCACCTCTACCTCTGCCTTCAGTTGCTGGGGGGAGCCCTTCGTTGGCTTCCCCTGGCGACCTCGACGCGGAGGGGGAGTACCCTTTGGCGAGGGTGATGGCACCCTCGTCACCACCGGCGCCTTTGGTGGTGCAAGTTGTGGAGGAACCAAATCTCCCCCGACGCTGCCCAAGATTTGCTGCAACAGCTGATGAGCATACTTTGATCAAGGCGGAGCGCTTGACTGCAAAGAAGAACCTGGAATTACAAGGTACTTCTTTTACTAGCTTTTCAGATTCTAAAGTTGCTGCAAACCTTGGTAGGATAGGCATCAACCTAGGAGTTTCTAGTGTGGCTATCCTTAAAAATTTAGAGGTTGATAGGTTAGTTCTTCAGGCTAACCAAAAAAGATCAAAGTCCACTTCCCAAGTCACTATTCTAGACAGTGATGATGAGAGGGAGAACATACTGGATACAGTTCTCAGCCACGTTTGTGGTGATTTAAAGGAGACCTGTTTGGATATGGAGAGTGATCATATTCAAGATCTCTCTCCTCTCCGTCGGAAGAAAAAATATAACAATGCCAAAAAATTAAATACTGGCAAACTTCCGAGAAAGCCAAAAACCCCTTCAAAAATTATTCTAAAATGAAAGGGATTTTCTGGAATAGCAGAGGTCTTGCAGACTTGGCTAAACACAGATTTTTGGCTGAATTAGTTAAGGAGGAGCAAATTAATTTTATAGCTCTCTCTGAAACTGGCAGGGATTCTTTCCCAGATCACGTCCTCAAAAATTTATGTGGTGGACGTGACTTCCTCTGGCATGCTATGGCGCCACATGGGAGATCAGGAGGAATTCTCCTTGGAGTCGACCTGATGATTTTTGACATCGGGGCCATTAGCGAAGGGGATTTCTATGTTAAATTCACCCTAAGATGCAAAGCTAATGACTTCAAGTTTGTGCTTTATGCGGTGTATGGACCCGCCCAATGCCCAAACAAAGGAGCTTTTCTCTCAGAGCTAGCCAATAGCTGCTCTAAGGAATCCCTTCCGTATATTGTAGGAGGGGATTTCAACATAATGAGGAGTCCAGAAGAAAAGAGCTCAGGGGAATTTGACCCCAAATGGCCTACCTTATTTAATGCCGTCATTGAATCCCTGGATCTTAAAGAGATTGTGATGGCTGGCCGCCAGTTTACATGGGCGGGGGCAGGGGACAACCCAACTTTCGAGAGGCTAGATAGAGTTCTCGTCAGTACTGAATGGGAAATTCAATTTCCATTATCTACGGTTGAACCTAGAGACAGAAATATTTCTGATCACACACCCCTAGTCCTTAGCACGGGTGCTTCTACCCACACATCTCATACACGTTGTGGCGGAACCGTCTGAATCGGCACATTATCGATAATACTCGTCTTCCATTGACACTAAGTATTCCGATAATGAACCAAGTCAAACACCTCCGTCGAGCACACCCGAAGGAGAACTCGAATAATCCACGTTTTCATCCAGGATACAATAATGAATACAAGCTTACAATACTTAGTCCATTTCATACAATAGCAGTCTTGGAAATTTATTCATTACAATACCAGAGTTCAGAGTGCAATAATTAAACAGCGGAAACTAATTAAACATCTAGCGGAAAGCGATACAAGGATCCGTCTGTGCCCACCAGAAGAATCCTCCACACAGCAGTCAACTTTTTAAATTGCACCTGCAACAGGGGTAAAATAACCCTAAGTACAAAATGTACTTGCAAGACTTACCCGACTAGTGGGGATATATATTTTCCGACTCTCAAGGATATGAAAGGCTTTTTGGTTTGCTGTTTCATTTTTGCCTGCAAAGCTTACTAAAGTGTATCCTTACTGGTAAATATTTAGCAGTCATTTTTTTATTAGCTAAACATTCTAGGTAAGCACCTGTTATACTTTCAAGCAAGTGATAAACAATCATACTCATTTCTCTTTCTTTTCTTTCTTCCACCAACTTTATTATTCCAGTTGTTACTACGATGTCATGCCATAGTCAAGCCGTACCGTCTAAGCGACGGCGATTCGCGAATCAATGTGCCCAGCTGGGTACCCCGAAAAACACACGCCTCATCTGTACCCCGGGCACAGCTGAGACCAACTCGCTCCACTCCTGTCACAGGTTCCAGGTCCCCGTCCAAACTTGGACTCCAAGCCCCCACCCTTGAGGCCCGGCCTCAAAGTGGTGCTTAGACCTCCACCTATCCCCGCCTCCAATCAGTCGGTCCGGAAAGAGCCGGAGCCCATGACAAGAGAGTAACAAGTCTTCCTCACCCCCATCCGTAAGTATGTGCACGGGATAAGAAGATCTGTGACAAGACTATTGTTCATAACAACGAACGGTCCTTAATCGACGCGGACAGGGAAACGATGCAACCAAGCTAAGCCCGTGGCCGCGGGACGTAACTTGTCACACCCACCAGTACCCAAACCATATCCCTGCCCGGTCTCCAATTTTCTTTCACCTTCTTATCATGTGATACAATAATAATCACCTATTGTGAATAACGATAGGTTACCCGCTACCGTCATCCTAAGCATCGCATCTACACGACCTGTACTAGTAGGACTCATAGGTGGGTATATATGTGCAAGTAGTTTTCATATCAACTCCTGAAACATAATGCAAACATATATATACCAAGTAATTTGTAAAATAGGGTTATGCACCGGGGCTTGCCTTGGGCAGGCACGGAGTCAACAAAGTCAGTCGGCGGCTCCGGAACCTCCTCCGCTGCAAGGACCTCCTCGATCACCTCCACGACCTCCTCGTACTCCTGGTCGTCGATGGTCACCACGTCCGCCTCCAACTCGTTCACTACATGCATGCAATGATGGTGCAATAAATTAATACTTAGACAACAACTCTTAAAAGTACACAACTACTAAGCTAATTAACTAACTCTAATGGTTAACATGCTAAGCTATCCATTACTTCTACTAAGCAAGAACTAGCTAGCCTAATATTTTCTACTAACTAAAATGCATTTCATGATAAATAGATAAATTTAGTTGAGCTCTAGAGACGAAGAAAATGACATGGACAGACAACTCTTGATTTTCAATGAATTTAGGAAGAAAAATCAACGGAATTGGAGTTCGTATGGTGGAGATATTGGTTGCGCAAAGTAGCTATTAATAATCTCTAAAAAATCAAAGGAACTTAATTAGCTCATGGCTTTCTCCCGACTTGCTCATGAATGAGGTCTTTAATCAAAGGAATAATGAAGACGGATGGCGCTGCTAGTGAGAAACAGAGGAAGTACAAGAGGGACTCACGGGATACATACCGCAGTCCACTGATGCTTCGATAGACGCAGCTTACACGGCAAGAACAGAGGAACTTGATTAGAGAGGAAGAGGCGGACAACGAGTCTGGCGAGCTCGCGATCGCGAGACGTCTCCTTTTAAGGACGAGAGACGCAGGGACGCTCGCACTGGAAAAGGGATTGACGTGCGCGACGCAGCAAGTCTCCGTGCTACAGTGTTTTCTGCGCGCTACAGTAACCTCCGTGCTGCTACAGTGCATTTCTGTGGGGCTACAGTACCCTCTGCTGCTGCTACAGTGCATTTCTGCGTCGCTACAGTAAGCTCTGCTGCTGCTACAGTGCATTTCTGCGTCGCTACAGTAGCTCTGCTGCTGCTACAGTGCATTTCTGCGGCGCTACAGTAAGCTCTGCTGCTGCTACAGTGCATTTCTGCGTCGCTACAGTAGCTCTGCTGCTGCTACAGTGCATTTCTGCGGCGCTACAGTACTCTGCTCTGCTACAGTGCGATCAGGGGATTTTAGAAAAGCAAAAGAATTGCTAGCGCTGGAGTTGGATCAGGATAACAATAGTTAGTTGAACTGTGCTGAGGAATATTTGGACAAGGAATTAAATTAGAGCTCAAATTAAGAATTAGTGCAACAAAATTTAATTTCTCATTTTGCCATAATACATAAACATGATGCTCATGACATGGTTTAATGATTTATTAACGCAGTAACACCGAGGGTGTTACAGCTCTACCCCCCTAAAGAAAATCTCGACCCGAGATTTCTTGTGTGTGCCTAGTGTGGGAAAGGATAAGCAAGTTAATTACTTAAGATGATTACCTTGACGAACTAGGAATGAGATGAGGATAATGCTCCAAAATATAGCTTCCTAACTCCCAAGTGGCCTCATCCTCCGAATGATTTTTCCATTGAACCTTGTAAAATTTCACCACCTTGTTTCTTGTGATTCTTTCTTTTTCATCCAAAACCTTGATAGGGTGCTCAATATAAGAAAGATCGGGTTGAAGAGGAAGGCCTTCAATTTCCACAATTTCTTCGGGAACCCGCAAACATCTTTTCAATTGGGAGACATGGAAAACATCATGGACCGCTGACAAGATATCTGGGAGTTGAATACGATAAGCAACAGAACCCCTTTTCTCCAAAATTTTATAAGGACCCACATAGCGAGGAGCCAATTTTCCTCTGACACCAAACCTATGCACACCTCTCATGGGAGATACCTTGAGGTACACATAATCACCAACCTCGAACTGCAAGGGCCTTCTCCTTTTGTCTGCATAATTTTTCTGACGACTCTGAGCTGACTTCAAGTGACCTTGGATGACTCTCACTTGATCTCTTGCCTTCTTAATGAGATCGGGCCCATAATGACCACGGTCTCCCACCTCCACCCAGTTGAGTGGTGTCCTACATTTCTTGCCATACAGAGCCTCAAAAGGTGCCATGCGAATGCTCTCTTGATAACTGTTGTTATAAGAGAACTCAGCAAACCTCAAACACTCATCCCACTTTTCAGGAAAAGAAATGACACAGGCCCTCAACATGTCTTCTAGTACTTGGTTGATTCTCTCTGTTTGACCATCAGTCTGGGGATGATAAGCAGAACTTTTAAGAAGGCGAGTACCAAGACACTTCTGCAACTGCTCCCAGAAACGTGACACAAATACTGATCCCCGATCAGAAACTATAGTGAGAGGAACTCCATGTAGAGTAACAATTCGGTCAAAATATAACTTGGCATATTGCATGGCTGTGAACCTATTACTCACCGGAAGAAAATGAGCTGACTTGGTAAGACGATCCACAATGACCCAAATAGAATCATGCCCTCTTACTGTGCGGGGCAGACCCACAATAAAATCCATGGAAATATCCTCCCATTTCCAAGCAGGGATAGGCAAGGGCTGTAGCAAACCCGGTGTACGCAGGTGATCAGCTTTAACTCTTCCACAAATGTCACACTCAGAGATGTACTTGGCCACATCTTGCTTTAGGTTGGGCCACCAATACACGTGCCTCAAATCATGATACATTTTATTACTCCCTGGGTGAATGGACAACTTGGAGTTATGGGCCTCTTCCAAGATTTTTATCCTGAGCTCAACACTTCCTGGCACTACCAATCTCCTCTTGTACCTGAGCACACCTTGCTCATCAATATTAAAATGGGGCCCTCGTCCTTTAGCCATCAATTTCCTGATGTGAGGAATCACCTCAGTGTCCTTCCTCTGCTCTAAGACAATCTGATCCAACAAGTCAGAAACCAAGGCAATATGTGCCAACACCTCATGATGAGCAAAAGACAAAGACTCCTCATCCTCCTGGTGTGACTTCCGACTTAATGCATCAGCTACCACATTAGCTTTGCCGGGATGATAGTGCACCTCTAAATCATAATCCTTAATTAACTCAAGCCACCTTCGTTGCCTCATATTTAACTCGGGTTGAGTAAAAATATATTTGAGACTCTTGTGGTCCGTATAAATATTTACCTTGTTTCCCAACAAAAAGTGCCTCCATATTTTTAGAGCATGCACAACCGCATCAAGCTCTAAATCATGGGTGGGATAGTTTACTTCATGCTTTTTCAGCTGACGGGAAGCATAAGCTACTGCCCGTCCTTCTTGCATAAGCACACACCCAAGTCCAGACCGAGAGGCATCACAATATACATCAAATGGTTTCCCAATATCAGGCTGAGCAAGAATAGGAGCAGTGGTCAAATACTTCTTCAGAGCTTGAAATGCCTCCTCACAAGCCGGGCCCCAAACAAACTTGACATCCTTCTGAAGCAACTTGGTCATGGGTTTAGCTATCTTGGAAAAGTCAGGAATGAAACGCCGATAATAACCGGCAAGGCCAAGGAACTGACGTATCTGATGCACGGACCTTGGTGATTTCCAATTTAAAACCTCTTGCACCTTGCTAGGGTCCACTGATATGCCTTCAGGGGTCAAGACATGTCCCAAAAATTGTACCCGGTCTAGCCAAAATTCACACTTGCTAAACTTGGCATATAACTGATGCTCGCGTAGTCTGGTTAGGACTATGCGAAGATGCCGGGCATGCTCATCTTCATTCTTTGAATATATTAAAATATCATCAATAAACACCACCACAAACTTATCCAACTCCGGCATGAAGACTGAGTTCATGAGGTACATGAAAAATGCAGGAGCATTGGTAAGACCAAAGGACATTACTAGGTACTCATAAAGGCCGTACCTAGTGGAAAAGGCTGTCTTTGGTACATCTTGGGGCCGGATTTTTATTTGGTGATACCCAGAACGGAGGTCAATTTTTGAAAATACCTTTGCACCAGCTAACTGATCAAACAAGGTATCAATCCGAGGCAAGGGATATTTATTTTTAATAGTTACTGCATTAAGGGGGCGATAATCAATACACATCCGAAGAGTGCCATCCTTCTTCTTCACAAAAATAGCTGGACAACCCCATGGTGAAGTGCTAGGACGAATAAATCCCTTCTCCCTCAGCTCTTCTAATTGCTTCTTCATTTCAGCTAACTCTGGGGGAGCCATACGATAAGGACGTCTAGAAATAGGAGTAGTACCAGGCTCTAGCTCAATGGTAAACTCCACATCTCTAACAGGAGGTAACCCAGGTAAGTCTTCAGGAAAAACATCCGGAAATTCACAGACCACAGGAATAGAGGCAAGAGCAGGAGAAGCTTCAGTATTAGAGACGGCTGCTAGAGAAGAGATTGGTGGCATAATAAGGGACATTCTATCCTCAGATGAAGGAAGCTTTAACTCCACCACTCTATGGTTAAGGTCCAAAACTACACCATTCCTCCCCAACCAATTCATTCCCAAGATAGCATCTGTACTTTGCCCAGGCAATACCATGAACTGGACACGATAAGAATGAGTGGCCAAAACCAGGCTAAGTGTCTCAGTCCGGGTCTGAATACATAACTGTGCACCAGGGGTGCTAACCTTATATGCAACGGAAATCATTGCAGTAGGTATATTGTGCCTTTCTACGAAACCCATACTCATGAATGAATGCGATGCACCAGAATCAAATAACACATATGCTGGGTGGGAGTTGATGGAGAACATACCAGCCATCACCGGCTCTCCCTGTGGAAACTCCTCAGCTGCAGTGAAATTAACATGTCCCGAGCGGCTCACAGGCACCTTCTTCCTGATAATAGTCCTTTTGACCAAGCGAGAGTTGGCTGCAGACTGAGCAGACTGAATAGGATGATTTTCAGGACACTCCCGAGCATAGTGGCCTTCCTTGCCACACTTGAAACAAATAACTGGTGGCTTGTTTCCCTGCCCCTGACGAGGCTGGAACTGCTGTCCCTGAGGCTGCTGCACCTGCTGAGTAGGTGCACGGTACTGAGTGTGCTGAACTGAAGTGGCTTGCTGAAAGTGACGTGGCTGCTGTCCACCCTGAGAATAATAAGGCACCCTCCTAACAACTTGTACCTTCTGCGCATGTGGGTGACTAGAGGATCCAGTAATCACCCGCTTACGCTTCCACTCAGACTGGGTGTCATTCTGAAGTCCCTCCATGGAAATGGCAGCACTCATCAATGCACCAAAGGTCTGATAGCCCCCAGTGAACAACTTCTCCTTTAAGACACAAGAGAGACCATCCCTAAAACAATCCATCTTCTTCTGATCGGTGTCCACAAGATAACCAGCATACTGAGCCAGATGGTTGAACTTGGTTGCATACTCCACCACGGTCATATTACCCTGCCTTAACTCCTTAAACTCAGTCAACTTCCTGCTCATCAAACCAGCAGGAATAAAGTGCTCACGAAAAGCAGTGACAAACTCCTGCCAAGTCACCCGGTGACCTGCAAGCTGCATGGCTTGGAAGGTGTCCCACCACGCAGTAGCAGATCCTAGAAGCTGCTGTGCAACAAAGTGCACCTTCTGGTCCTCAGCCACATTGTGCAGCAACATCAACTTCTGCTCTATGGTGCGAAGCCAATGATCTGCATCCAGAGGCTCAGCAGACGGTGTGAAGGTAGGTGGCTGCGTCTTCAAAAAGTCCTGATAGGTGCTGGGCCTGTCATGCCCACGAGCACCATCCCCATTCCTACCACCATCACCGTGGCCCCCACGAACAAGGTTACCAACTAACTGTGCCATCATTTCCATGACACGGTTGGACTCACGACGGGCAGTCAACATCTCAGCCAGCATCTCTTCAGGATTCATAGGAGGTACTGGTGCCCGAGGTAGTGCAGCACCCAACACTGGGACCCCATTGCTATCCCCCTGATGCTCACCATCATTGCCTTGATCACTTCCACCATGGCCAAGGACAGCCCCACCACTGGCACTCCCATGATGAGACCCCTGACTCATCTGTGATCATATAAGGATCCACCATTAGGGACAAACTTCCAGATTCAAGGACAGACTCAAAAAAAAGATACACTTGATAAGAGATAAAATAATCAGACTTCCATAGTTAATTGGAGCACTTATTTTTATTATTTCCCTATCATTTATTAAACAACTTATACGTGACGGGTTTTTTTTTTTTTTTTTTTTTTTTTTTTTGCTCATGATGCATGTATCGGCCTATTCGTCGCTCAAGCCGAATATAGCGGCATTCACGAATATTTTGGCACAAGGTATACTCACTCACCGTATACTAGTCGATTTATACGACGCGTAAGTTAGTGTACCTGCAGGACTTTTCATTAGATAAAATCAGTGCCACTATCCTAGATAGACCATATTACTAGGGCGAATACTTATTTATGCGAATTTACCGAATCCTATTTTTCACAAATCTTTTGTTGGTCAAATTTTTAAATTTAAAAAGAGGTGATTAAGCTTGTAAATTCATTATTGGCTCTGGTACCAACTGTGGCGGAACCGTCTGAATCGGCACATTATCGATAATACTCGTCTTCCATTGACACTAAGTATTCCGATAATGAACCAAGTCAAACACCTCCGTCGAGCACACCCGAAGGAGAACTCGAATAATCCACGTTTTCATCCAGGATACAATAATGAATACAAGCTTACAATACTTAGTCCATTTCATACAATAGCAGTCTTGGAAATTTATTCATTACAATACCAGAGTTCAGAGTGCAATAATTAAACAGCGGAAACTAATTAAACATCTAGCGGAAAGCGATACAAGGATCCGTCTGTGCCCACCAGAAGAATCCTCCACACAGCAGTCAACTTTTTAAATTGCACCTGCAACAGGGGTAAAATAACCCTAAGTACAAAATGTACTTGCAAGACTTACCCGACTAGTGGGGATATATATTTTCCGACTCTCAAGGATATGAAAGGCTTTTTGGTTTGCTGTTTCATTTTTGCCTGCAAAGCTTACTAAAGTGTATCCTTACTGGTAAATATTTAGCAGTCATTTTTTTATTAGCTAAACATTCTAGGTAAGCACCTGTTATACTTTCAAGCAAGTGATAAACAATCATACTCATTTCTCTTTCTTTTCTTTCTTCCACCAACTTTATTATTCCAGTTGTTACTACGATGTCATGCCATAGTCAAGCCGTACCGTCTAAGCGACGGCGATTCGCGAATCAATGTGCCCAGCTGGGTACCCCGAAAAACACACGCCTCATCTGTACCCCGGGCACAGCTGAGACCAACTCGCTCCACTCCTGTCACAGGTTCCAGGTCCCCGTCCAAACTTGGACTCCAAGCCCCCACCCTTGAGGCCCGGCCTCAAAGTGGTGCTTAGACCTCCACCTATCCCCGCCTCCAATCAGTCGGTCCGGAAAGAGCCGGAGCCCATGACAAGAGAGTAACAAGTCTTCCTCACCCCCATCCGTAAGTATGTGCACGGGATAAGAAGATCTGTGACAAGACTATTGTTCATAACAACGAACGGTCCTTAATCGACGCGGACAGGGAAACGATGCAACCAAGCTAAGCCCGTGGCCGCGGGACGTAACTTGTCACACCCACCAGTACCCAAACCATATCCCTGCCCGGTCTCCAATTTTCTTTCACCTTCTTATCATGTGATACAATAATAATCACCTATTGTGAATAACGATAGGTTACCCGCTACCGTCATCCTAAGCATCGCATCTACACGACCTGTACTAGTAGGACTCATAGGTGGGTATATATGTGCAAGTAGTTTTCATATCAACTCCTGAAACATAATGCAAACATATATATACCAAGTAATTTGTAAAATAGGGTTATGCACCGGGGCTTGCCTTGGGCAGGCACGGAGTCAACAAAGTCAGTCGGCGGCTCCGGAACCTCCTCCGCTGCAAGGACCTCCTCGATCACCTCCACGACCTCCTCGTACTCCTGGTCGTCGATGGTCACCACGTCCGCCTCCAACTCGTTCACTACATGCATGCAATGATGGTGCAATAAATTAATACTTAGACAACAACTCTTAAAAGTACACAACTACTAAGCTAATTAACTAACTCTAATGGTTAACATGCTAAGCTATCCATTACTTCTACTAAGCAAGAACTAGCTAGCCTAATATTTTCTACTAACTAAAATGCATTTCATGATAAATAGATAAATTTAGTTGAGCTCTAGAGACGAAGAAAATGACATGGACAGACAACTCTTGATTTTCAATGAATTTAGGAAGAAAAATCAACGGAATTGGAGTTCGTATGGTGGAGATATTGGTTGCGCAAAGTAGCTATTAATAATCTCTAAAAAATCAAAGGAACTTAATTAGCTCATGGCTTTCTCCCGACTTGCTCATGAATGAGGTCTTTAATCAAAGGAATAATGAAGACGGATGGCGCTGCTAGTGAGAAACAGAGGAAGTACAAGAGGGACTCACGGGATACATACCGCAGTCCACTGATGCTTCGATAGACGCAGCTTACACGGCAAGAACAGAGGAACTTGATTAGAGAGGAAGAGGCGGACAACGAGTCTGGCGAGCTCGCGATCGCGAGACGTCTCCTTTTAAGGACGAGAGACGCAGGGACGCTCGCACTGGAAAAGGGATTGACGTGCGCGACGCAGCAAGTCTCCGTGCTACAGTGTTTTCTGCGCGCTACAGTAACCTCCGTGCTGCTACAGTGCATTTCTGTGGGGCTACAGTACCCTCTGCTGCTGCTACAGTGCATTTCTGCGTCGCTACAGTAAGCTCTGCTGCTGCTACAGTGCATTTCTGCGTCGCTACAGTAGCTCTGCTGCTGCTACAGTGCATTTCTGCGGCGCTACAGTAAGCTCTGCTGCTGCTACAGTGCATTTCTGCGTCGCTACAGTAGCTCTGCTGCTGCTACAGTGCATTTCTGCGGCGCTACAGTACTCTGCTCTGCTACAGTGCGATCAGGGGATTTTAGAAAAGCAAAAGAATTGCTAGCGCTGGAGTTGGATCAGGATAACAATAGTTAGTTGAACTGTGCTGAGGAATATTTGGACAAGGAATTAAATTAGAGCTCAAATTAAGAATTAGTGCAACAAAATTTAATTTCTCATTTTGCCATAATACATAAACATGATGCTCATGACATGGTTTAATGATTTATTAACGCAGTAACACCGAGGGTGTTACACACGTCCCTTCAAATTTGAGAGGGGATGGCTCTTACGGGAGGATTTCTATGATATGGTTGCAAATATTTGGCAATCGGAAAATGCTGGTTCCACATCCCTTGAGCGGTGGCAGTCTAAAATTCGTAGACTAAGACAACACCTAAGAGGTTGGGCCATGCATACGGCAGGATCTTACAAAAAAGAGAAAAAGAAATTGCTAGCTCTTTTAGAAAATCTTGATAAGAAAGCAGAGGACTCCTCCTTATCTGATCAAGAAATTCATCTAAAACATTATTTAAAAGAGCGCTTAGTTTCCCTCCTAAGGGAAGAAGAGCTAAAATGGTATGAAAGAGCCAAGGTAAAAACCCTATTGGAAGGGGATGCAAATACCAGGTTCTTCCATCTAGTGGCAAATGGGAAGCATCGCAATCAACATATTTATAAACTTGAAGATGATCAAGGGGTTGTTGTTGGCGATAATCGTCTCAAAAGCCATATTACCACATATTATAAAAATCTGTTTGGAACACCAGAAAATTCAGAGATCACACTAGTGGAAGATCAGATTTCAGATATTCCACAAGTATCCCCTGAGGAAAATGATGTCCTCATCAGCCCTTTCACTGAATCTGAAGTGAAAGAAGCAGTGTTCCAAATGGAGCATAATAAAGCTCCAGGTCCGGATGGATTTCCCGCAGAATTCTACCAAGTTTTTTGGGGGATAATAAAAAATGATCTCTTACCTCTTTTTAATGATCTACACAGAGAGGCCCTAGACCTTCACAGTCTTAACTTTGGGATCATTACTCTAATTCCCAAAGTTCCAAATGCTACTAAAATTCAGCAATATAGACCAATTTGTGTCCTCAATGTGAGCTTTAAAATATTCACAAAGGTCGGCACAAATAGGTTGAATAAAGTTGCGAAGACTGTTGTCAATCCAATGCAAACTGCCTTTATGCCTGGCCGGAATATCATGGAAGGTGTCGTTATTCTACATGAAACCATCCATGAATTACATACTAAAAAACGGGATGGCATCATTCTCAAAATTGATTTTGAGAAGGCTTATGACAAGGTCAAATGGGACTTCTTACAGCAGACCTTACGTATGAAAGGTTTCTCAGCTAAATGGTGTAGATGGGTACAATGTATGGTCTCAGGGGGAAGTGTCGGGATTAAAGTCAATGATGAGGTTGGACCCTATTTCCAAACCAAACGTGGCCTGAGACAAGGTGATCCAATGTCACCTATCTTATTTAACATCGTTGCAGATATGTTAGCTCTTATAATTAATAGAGCAAAAAACGATGATCAAATAAGAGGAATTATTCCCCACCTGGTAGATGATGGTCTGTCAATATTACAATATGCAGACGACACCATCATCTTTATTGATCATGACCTAGAGCAAGCAAAGAATCTAAAACTTTTGCTTTGTGCTTTTGAACAATTGTCAGGTCTTAAGATCAATTTCCACAAGAGCGAGATCTTTTGCTATGGTGCAGCCAAAGAGGTGGAATCCTATTATACCACTCTGTTTGGATGTAATACAGGGGATTATCCCTTCCGATATTTAGGGATCCCAATGCACCATAGACAACTCCTCAATTCAGAATGGAGGAAGGTGGAAGAAAGGTTTCAACAAAAGCTCTCTTGCTGGAAAGCAAAGTACCTCTCGTACGGTGGGAGACTTGTTCTGCTTAATTCGGTTTTAAGCAGTCTACCCATGTTCATGATGTCCTTTTTTGAGATTCCTAAGGGAGTTCTAAAAAACTTGGATTATTTTAGATCAAGGTTTTTCTGGCAAGGATCATCGGATAAACATAAATATAGACTTGCCAAGTGGAACATCTTGTGTCGTCCCAAGGACCAAGGAGGTCTAGGTATCCTTGATTTGAAATTACAAAACAAGTGTCTGTTGGCCAAATGGTTGGTTAATTTACTCAACACAGATGGCTTATGGCAGTCATTGCTAAGGAATAAATACCTAAGATCTAAAACACTCACTCAAGTGACAGCCAAACCGAATGACTCTCATTTCTGGAGAGGCCTTATGCGTATTAAAGATGAGGTGTTGGCTAATGGGTCCTTTAATATTAAAGATGGGACTCATACGAGGTTCTGGCACGATACATTGGTAGGAGATAAGCCCCTAAAAGTTAGTTATCCATCTCTTTATAATATAGTAAGAGATCCTCACGCAACTGTCTCAAAAGTGATGACCTCAGCCCCTCTTAATATATCTTTTAGAAGGGCTTTGGTGGATAATAAACTTTTAGAGTGGCTCAGCCTAGTAGCAAAAATTTCTAATGTTGTTTTGGTGGAAGGGTCAGATTATTTTAAATGGAATCTAACCAGTTCGGGGTTATTTTCTGTGCGATCCATGTATCTCCATCTTATTGATACACAACCACCTTTTCAGCATAGAAAAATATGGAAAATGAAGACCCCCCTAAAAATTAAGATCTTTCTTTGGTTCCTCCAAAGGGGCGTAATCCTAACCAAGGATAACCTTGCTAGAAAAAACTGGAAAGGGAGCCAGCATTGCATATTTTGCAATAGGAATGAGACTATTCAACACTTGTTTCTCGATTGCCCTTGTGCTAAGATGATTTGGAGGATCATTTTCTTTGCTACTAGTCTACAACAACCAAGATCTATTCGCCATATGTTTGGCAATTGGCTTAGTAATCAACATAAGAAGGTCAAAAATATGATCTGGGTTGGAGTAGCTGCTTTATGTTGGGCTATCTGGAGATGCCGGAATGATGTTATTTTTAATAAATTAAAAACTAATTCCGTTATGCAGGTCATTTTCAGGGGAGCATACTGGATGCGCTTCTGGGCTCAGCTGCAGCGTGAGGAGGAGACCAAGGACACACTCTCGGATTTGAGCAAGAAATTAGAAATAATTGCTCTAGAGTTCTCAAACAGAGGGTGGAAGAATATTTATCGTCTTCAGTAGTCCTAGTCTTGGTTTTAAGACTTTGCAAACGTTGTAATAATTGGCTGTGTACATCTTCGGATGTAGAGGCCGGATGTTCTATCCTTTATCTAAAAAAAATGTTCGTACGCTGCCTCCTCCCTCTCGTTTGCACTCCAGATCGAGCCTCACCTGCCCATATCGACTTCACCGAAACCAATTCAACGTCAGAGTGCTTTGAGCGTGTCTTGGATAGCTCCTGACCATGGTGGGGCAGATGTGGGGCTCATCAACAGTGTTGCAGTGCATATGCGGCGGTATGTCAATGTCGAAGCACATCAGCTTCTTCCACGACACTGCCACCATAGCCTCAATACAGTGGCGGCTATGTTGGGACAGTGGCGTCGCCGCCGTCTTGCCTTTGTCACGAGAGGAGTGGTCATGGGAACTACAGTTGCAAGTTGTCACGGAGAAGACCAAGGAGAGAGAGAAAACTGCTGGGAGGACTGAATTAGAGAAAAAAATTATTTATTAGTTTTTACGTACGACCAATCAATAGTGGTGGAACACCCTCCATCTTGCCTTTGTCACGAGAGGAGTGGTCATGGGAACGGCAGTTGTGAGTTGTGATAGAGAAGACCGAGGACAGAAAAAACTGTTAGGAGTGAATGAGAGAAAAAAATTTCTTTATTAGTTTTATGGCTGGTCAATAGCGGTGGAACACCCACTGTCTTGCCTTTGTCAAGAGAGGAGTGGTAATGGAAACCGCAGTTGCGAGTTGTGACAGAGAAGGCCAAGGAGAGAAAAAACTGTTGGGAGGAGTGAACGAGAGAAAAAAAAATATTTATTAGTTTTTATGGCCGGTCAATAGCGCACATTGGAACACCCGCCGTCTTGCCTTCATCACAAGAGGAGTGGTCATGGGAAACCACCGTTGCGAGTTGTGACGGAGAAGACCAAGAAGAGAGAAAAAACTGTTGGGGGAGGGAATGAGAGAATTTTTTTTAGTTTTTATGGTCGGTCAATAGCGGCGAAATACCTCATAAGCTCTTTATAACTTTGTCATGTCATTGCCAACTCTGGCCTTGTTTAGTTCTCACCCAAAAACTTTTCACCCGTTAAATCGAATGTTTGATACATGCATAGAACATTAAATGTAGATAAAAAAACTAATTGCACAGTTTGCATAAAAACCGCGAGACGAATCTTTTAAGCCTAATTAGTCCATGATTAGCCATAATAACTACAGTAACACACATGTGCTAATGACGGATTAATTAGACTTAATAAATTCGTCTCGCGGTTTCCAGACGAGTTATGTAATTAGTTTTTTTATTAGTATATGAACAGCCCTTCCGACATCTTATGAAACATCCGATGTGACACCAAAAACTTTTTACCACGAGGTAAACAAGGCCTCAGCCAGCTAGAAAACACAAAAGATCACTCATTTAAAGGTCATACTGTACACATTCCAAAATTAATGTACCCCACTGTCATTTATATTTTATTATTATCCTCTACTTTTCCTGCTGTCCAACTCCCATCGTTCTCTCTCCTTTCCTAAGTGAGCATGCTATAGAGGACCTTCATGAGATGTTGTGGGTGCCCTAAGGTCGGCCATGCTATATAAAAACTGCTATAAAGTTACTCTCACAATATACTCTCTGTGTCGTCACAAAAAAAAACTCTCTGTGATTCATAAGGACTACTTTGAATAATTTCGTAATTGCCTTAGTAATATTAAAAAGGAAAGTATTTTTCCAACTTGATTTTTAACTTTCCAAAATATCATTCTTTTGTCCTACCTTTTCACTTCTCACACTGCCCTCAACCTTCTTTTTTATTTTCCTGTTCCACCCATCTCCTCGACTCAGTGATCTCTTTCCCCCGTTTAGCCTGTTTTCCTTTTCGAGATGTCTTTTTATTGGACGTTGCTTCAGCCCGTGTGCGTACGCTTAGACGCGCGGTCAAGTCCGTCCGCACGTCTTCTCCTCCCCCGCGCATCCCCTTCTTTCTACTGCGACGTGTGACCCACGCCCCCGCCGCTGCCCTGCCGTGGCACGGTAGGCCACGGAGCTCCGTCGTGAACCAACCGCGCCTGCAGTGGCCTCCTTCTTCCCCTTCCCCTGCCCTCCTGCCGCCGTCCCGCCGTGGCGCGGTATGGTCTCGCCGCAGCTCCGCGGTTGCGGAGCTCCGACTTGAACCTACCACGCCTGCAGCGGCCTCCTCCTTCCCCTCCCCCGCCCTCCTACTGTCGCCATGGCCATGGGCGCGCTCGGCCCTAAACCCTAAACCTACTGTGCCTGCAGCGGCATCCTTCTTACCCTCCTCCCTCCCTCCCATCGCCGCCATGCCCATGGGCGCCCTCGCCCTGCCCTGGCCCAGTCCCCCCCGCCAAAACCCTAATGATCGAACGACGAAGACGATGTGCGCGCCAAGCGACCAGATCCTGCGCGTGCAGAAGTAAGCATTCCCGCCTTTTATTGTATCTTTTTTATTTTTTGCCCGTTACTTCCATTCCAAAACCATTTTCTTTCACGAGTTTTTTTATTTTATTGAATTGATTTTTCTTCGATTCGCCCGTCACCTCCGTTCCAAAATTGTTTTAAGATCTGCTGACTCAGTCCTCGGAGGTACTCATAGAGGTAGGTTTTGTATACGTGTATTCATAGGGGTGAGTATGCGTGCGTGCTATGGACGTCTACGTTATACTGTGTAATTTTCAAAAGAAAAAAATGTTTTTTTGTTCCGCCCGCCAGTCACCTCCTTTTGTTCTTCTACCTTTTCCCACAGACATCAAATACCTTTTTTTGAATATCCTGTTTTGATTTTTTTTGTTTTCCACATAAATGTCAAAACAATATGGCTGCTTATACCAGTTCTATTATATGACGACTGAAATGATCAAGATGCCCAAGAGGGGGGATGAATTGGGCTTTTCTAAAAATTAATTACAAGAATTAAATCCTACAAGCCAAACTTCACCCCTAGTGCCTACTAGTGTTCCTTGTGATTCTACCGGTAAAAGTTTTGCACCCTATGTTCCAATCCTAGACTAGCATGACAATTCTAGAAAAGTAAACAAGCAATAAAGGTAATGCATGGAAGTAAATGCTTGAAAGTAAGGGTTAGGAACACGGCGATGTTTTGCCGAGGTATCGGAGAGTCACCACTCCCCACTAGTCCTCGTTGGAGCACCCGCGCAAGGGTGTAGCTCCCCCTTGATCCGCGCAAGGATCAAGTGCTCTCTACGGGTTGATTCTTCGACACTCCTAAAAGCCCTAGGTTGATTTTGGATAATTGATGAAACCTACGTATACTAACCTTTGTCATGAGTGAAATATAAAGATAGGTTGGTATACACCAAGTGATGGAGCTAGAGATGGTCAAGGTGATGTGGTGACCAAAAGATGATGATATGTGCTCCAACATTGAAAAGAAGAAAGACAAAAATAAAATAGGCTCAAGACAAAGGTATAAATCCTAAGGGCCATTTTGTTTTGCCACTCAAGACACCTAGAGGGTGTGAGTGAATTTAGGATAGATAACCGTACTATAAAGAGGGGAAATTTATAATTGCAATGGTTATCTAGTGCCACTAAGTGTGAGTCCCATTTGCATATATTTAATGCGTTTAGTGACGTGGTAAGAATGCATGAGAAAGCCATGAAAAAATTATTTATGAAAAGCTATCTTATATGCCATATTTCTTTTGGATCTTTTTGAGAGAGCTGGGGCGCAGCTGGCGTGCTCGGCTACTCATGCTCGTTGACTCCCTTGGTCCAGACGTGAGAAGGAAATGGCTTGCGTGGGGGCCTTGCATGCTTGCAGGGAGGATGTGAGAGGAGGGAGCAGCTTTGGGGCCCACGTTGGTTTAATTAAGGAAGGATGCTTGTACGTCTGCTTTTCTTGGCCAGGAGGCACCGCTTGCCGCCGTTTCCGTGAGTGGAGCAGAGTGGCCTGCACGGCGCGGGTGCATGCGCTCTTGTTTCCGTCCGTTGGCCAAGCAGTGCCGCGTGGAAGCCCGCGACCGGCTAGAGCGCGTGCGGTGCATTGGAAGGCACGGTGACGCTCCGTTTCGTTGACCGTTTGAGATCAGAGGAGGCGCTGGGAGGCCATGAAGCTTCCTAGAAGCTTCGTTCGGTGCTCGCAATGCAGGAGAGAGAGGGCTCGTGGCCGCTCACGTACGTGTTTGGCTGACCCCGCTGCTGCCATGTGCGGTGTCGACCGCTGAGTGGAGGGGCGCGTAGTAGTGCGGGTGATAGCGACCTGGTTTCCGTTAGATGCTGGGGTCTTTTGTAGCGGGTCCACGCGTCAGTAGGAAAGGGCAGAGGGCGCGCTTCTGCTGCTTCTTGTGCGTGACGAGGAAAGGGATCGGCGCCGTTGCTGCCGTACTAGAGCCCCTGCTCCTGTAGCCGTTGGCCAGGCTGGGCCGGCTTTGCTAGGCCAGGCACACGCAAGGGCAGGGAGCTGGTGGGGTGCGGTGTTATCCCAGTGCCTCCTCTTCTCTGTCTTGTTTTTTGAATACAACAGGGAAAGCAGAGCTTACGGCCTTCCTCTTCTTTGCTCCTTCTCAAGAACCCCAAGAAGAGAAATAGCTCTCATCTCCTCCCCTCTCACACTCCATTGATTTGTGCTCCAATCAAGTGAGAGAGCATGCTCTAGAGATCGATTTGAGAGCTCCAAGAGGATCTCCTTCCTCTCCTCTCCCTCTCCATTGTTGGAAATCTTTGGTGAGAGGAATTTGGGAAACCCTAGTGTTCATGCTTTTGTGATTCATATTTGTGGCACTAGGTGATTGTTGCAATTGTGGATTTCTTATTACTCTTGGTGATTGCCGTCACCTAGACGGTTGGTGGATTGTTGATTGGTGAGGGGATTTGGTGATTGTGTCCACCCCCAATCAAGAGGTGATTTGTGAGGGGTTATTGTGGTTCCCCGGCGGAGTGTCAAATTCCAACTCTAGTGGATTGCTCGTGTCATTTAACTTCTCATCATTGGTAGGTTCTTGTGGTGCCTATTGAGAGGCTCGGTGTGTGATACCGATTAGCCACCGAACCACGTGGTGTAGGGGGACACAACGAGGACTAGCGTGTCGGCAAGCACGTGAACCTTGGGAGAAAAATCTTGTGTTCATCTTGTGTATGATTGGATTTCTCCCGGTGATTGGTCATCATATATTGTGATTGGTTCATCCTCTACGTGGCGGTATAAAGATCACACACCTCTCATTTACTTTTCGGTAAACTAGTTGCAACAAGCTCTTTAGTGTAATTAGTTTTGAGAGCTTGTTTTATCTTTGCTAGTGTAGCTCCTCACCTAGTTGAGCTCTTTAGTGTAGCTAGCTTTTGAGAGCTCGTAGTGACTTAGTCTTTGGTTGTTATAGTGATTATAGTGACTAGAATTGTTGGATAGGTGGCTTGCAACCCTTATAGAGCTAGAGCAAAATTGCATTTCGCTATTAATTATACTAACATTTTGCTCTAGTAAGTTTGTAGAATTTTAATAGGCTATTCACCCCCCTCTAGCCATATTAGGACCTTTCAAGTGGTATCAGAGCCATGGTCACCGTTTATTGAAGGCTTAACAACCTCGGTGCTCAAATTATGGCTCAAGTTGTGTTCAACCATGTTGGGGGCAAACCACCTTTCTTTGATGGCACTAGTTCATTTGACTATTGGAAGAGAAAGATGAAGATGTACCTTGGTTCAATCAATGATAGAGTGTGGGATGTGACCGAGCATGATTTTGTGATTCTTGATCCCACTAACCTCACCGACATGAGAGAGCAAACAAGCAATGCAATACAATGGCTCTCAATACAATTTACAATGGCATTGATTCAAAGGTGTTTGAGTAAATCAAAAATCTTGAGAGGGCTAGTGAAGTGTGGACAAGATTGGAGGAAACATATGAGGGCACTACAACGGTAAAAAGTGCCAAGCTATACATGCTTAAGGACAAGCTTTCCAACTTTAAGATGAAAGATGATGAGTCAATTCCCGAGATGTTCTATAGGCTACAAGTTATTGTCAATGATCTCAAGAGTTTGGGTGAGAAGGTGAAGGATGAAGACTTCTCTCATAAGTTCTTGATGTGCTTGCCAAAGAAATTCAAGACATTGAGAACTATCATTTTTAGAGGAGGATTGACCGGTGTCTCTCCAAATGAGATACTTGGTGATGTCATGACCGATGCTCAATACAATGATAGTGACAATGAGGATGAAGAGAAAAAGGAGAAGAAAGACAAGAAAGAAAAAAATGTGGCATTCAAGGCTTCTTCTTCATCATACAAGGGCAAGTTCAAGAAAGAAGCATCAAGTGATGATGATGATGACATTGATGATGAAGCTATGGCTCTTCTAGTGCGCAAGATGGGCAAGTTCATGAAGAAGAGAGGCTATGGTGCAAGAAAGAGAAGAGATCATATGAAGGACAATGTAAGGCTATGCTTTGAGTGCAAGAGTCCGGATCATGTGGTGGCCAATTGTCCTTACAAGAGAGACAATGATGAGAACGATAAGAAGAAGAAGAAGAAGGACAAGAAGGACAAGAGTGAGAAGAAGGAAAAGAAGATGACCTTTAGGAAGAAGAAGAAGGGAAGTGGCTATGTGGTCACTTGGGATAGTGATGGCTCAAATGATAGTGATGATGATGACTCAAGTGATGATGACAAGAGATCCATCAAGAAGGCATTAGCAAGCATAGCCATCTACAACAAGTCTTCTCTCTTCGACACTCCCTCGACATGTCTTATGGCAAAGCCCACTAAGGTAAAATATGATGAAAGTGATGATGAATGTGATAGTGATGATTGTAGGAGTGATGATGAGGAAGACTATTCTAAGGAGGAGCTCATTGACATATGTGAGCAACTTAGCACTGGCTATGAAAAGAAGAGAAAGGAGTGCAAAGAATTACTCAAGAAGCTCAAAGCTCTTGAGAAATCCTTTGGGGAGCTTCAAGCATCTCATGAGTGTCTAAAGGAAGACCATGAGGAGCTTGGCCTTGCTCACACAAAACTTGAAAAAGCTCACTCTTCTCTACTTGATTGTGCTAAGGAGGAGACCAAGATAGAGCAAGTGATCGTGACTTGTGATGTAGGACTAACATGTGATCTTATTCATAAATCTTTTCATAGTCCTATAATTGTTGCCTCCACTAACCCTTCTTGTAGCTCTTCATCCACCGCCACCAACTCTACCTCCACTACTAGTGATGGTGTCACTTGTGATACTTCACTATTGATTGAAAATGAGACTCTCAAGAGAGAGGTAGATGAGCTCACTCATGCCTTAGGCAAAGCCTATGGTGGTGAGGCCCGCTTGCTAAAGTGCTTGGGTAGCCAAAGATTTTCTCTCAACAAAGAGGGATTAGGATATACCCCCAAGAAAGGCAAGGCGGCCTTTGCAACTCACAAGCCTAGATTTGTGAAGAGCAATGGTCGGTTTTGCAATAGATGCAAGCAAGTTGGGCACCTAGAGCATAATTGCAATAAAATGAACAAGAACAAGAAAAATACAAATATACCTTATATTCATTTTGATTCTTGTTATGTGCTTACTAAGGGTGAGAAAGGTGTGCATGCTAAGTTTGTTGGTACACCGATTGTGGGCCCAATGAAGAAGACTATTTGGGTACCAAAGAGCTTAGTGACTAACCTCCAAGGACCCAAACAAGTATGGGTACCTAAGAAACATTAATTTGTTTTATGGGTCAATTACAAAGTCGGAGGAAGACATTGGGTGCTTGATAGTGGGTGCACACAACATATGACCGGTGATTCAAGAATGTTCAATTCAATCAAGTTAAATGATGGTGATGGTGTTCAAAGCATCACATTTGGTGATAATAGCAAAGGCAAGGTCAAGGGGCTTGGTAAAATTGCAATATCCAATGATTTGAGCATTTCCAATGTGCTACTAGTAGAGAGCTTAAACTTTAACCTATTATCGTTAGCTCAATTATGTGATCTTGGTTTCAAGTGCATCTTCGGTGTTGATGATGTAGAGATCATAAGTGTAGATGGCTCTAATTTGATCTTCAAAGGCTTTAGATATGAGAATCTATACTTGGTTGATTTTGATACTAGTGAGGCTAGATTGTCAACATGTTTGCTCACCAAATCTAGCATGGGTTGGTTATGGCATAGAAGACTTGGTCATGTTGGTATGAAGCAATTGAACAAGTTAGTGAAGCATGACTTAGTTAGAGGCTTGAAAGATGTCACATTTGAGAAGGATAAACTATGTAGTGCATGTCAAGCCGGCAAGCAAGTAGGCAACACACATCCAAAGAAAAGTACAATGAGCACATCAAAGGCATTTGAGTTATTGCATATGGATTTGTTTGGTCCAACAATATATACAAGCATTGGTGGAAATAAGTATGGCTTTGTGATTGTGGATGATTTCACTAGATACACTTGGGTGGCATTTCTTGTTGACAAGAGTGATGTGTTTGATACATTCAAAAAGTTCGTCAAGAGAGTGCAAAATGAATTTGAGACCACCATCAAGAGAGTAAGAAGTGATAATGGTAGTGAATTCAAAAATACAAGAGTTGATGAGCTTTGTGATGAATATGGTATTAGGCATCAATTCTCGGCCAAGTATACACCACAATCCAATGGGCTAGTTGAAAGAAAGAATAGAACTTTAATTGACATGGCAAGATCAATGTTGAGTGAATATAAGGTTAGTCATTCCTTTTGGGCCGAAGCTATCAACACGGCATGTTTCTATAGCAACCGCCTCTATTGCCATACATTTCTAGAGAAGACACCATATGAGATATTGAATGGTAGAAAGCCCAATATTACATATTTTTGGGTATTTGGTTGCAAATGCTACATATTAAAAAAGGGCACTAGATTGAGCAAATTTGAGAAGAAATGTGATGAAGGTTTCTTGCTTGGTTACTCAACTACTAGCAAAGCTTATAGAGTTTGGAACTTAGCTAATGGCACTCTTGAGGAGGTACATGATGTGGAGTTTGATGAAACCAATGGCTCTCAAGAGGAAAATGAGAATCTAGATGATGTGAGAGGCACTCAATTGGCCAATGCAATGAAGAATATGGATATTGGTGACATAAGGCCTAGAGATGTGATAGAAGTTTATGACGATAAAGATCAAGTGCTCTCTAACTCAAATGTGCAAGCTAGTGGTTCTCATGATCAATATCAAGCTAGTTCATCATCTCAAGTACAAGATCAACAAGTGGCTAGTACATCATCTCAACCAAGTGTTCAACCAAGTGCAAGCAATCAAGTGCAAATTCTTCAACCAACCAATATTGCACGAGATCATCCCCTAGACTCAATAATTGGTGATATTCAAAGAGGTGTACAAACAAGATCAAGATTGGCATCATTTTGTGAGCATTTCTCATTTGTATCTTTAGAAGAACCAAAGAAGATTGAGGATGCTTTAAAAGATCCCGATTGGGTAAATGCTATGCATGAAGAGCTTAACAATTTTAAGAGAAATCAAGTATGGGAGTTAATTGAGAGGCCAAAGGATCATAATGTGATTGGAACCAAATAGGTCTTTCGCAACAAGCAAGATCAAGATGGGATGGTAGTAAGGAACAAAGCAAGACTAGTAGCTCAAGGATACACTCAAGTAGAGGGTCTTGACTTTGGTGAAACATATGCCCCGGTTGCAAGATTGGAAGCAATTAGAATCTTATTAGCCTATGCTTGTGCCCACAACATCAAGCTCTATCAAATGGATGTGAAGAGTGCATTCCTCAATGGCTATATCAATGAAGAAGTTTATGTTGAGCAACTTCCCGGTTTTGAAGACTACAAGAAGCCCAACCATGTATATAAGTTGAAGAAGGCATTATATGGCTTGAAGCAAGCACCTAGAGCATGGTATGAGAGATTGAGAGATTTCTTGCTCTCTAAAGGGTTCATCATGGGAAAGGTTGACACAACTCTCTTCACTAAAAAGATTGGCAAAGACTTGTTTGTGTTGCAAATCTATGTTGATGACATCATATTTGGTTCAACCAATCAAGATTTTTGTGATGAGTTTGGTAAGATGATGGCTAAAGAGTTCGAAATGTCTATGATTGGAGAACTTAGTTACTTCCTTGGACTTCAAATCAAGCAATTGAAGAATGGAACATTTGTGAGTCAAGGCAAGTACATAAAGGACATGCTCAAGAAGTTTGGCATGGAAGATGCAAAGGGCATTAGTACACCAATGGGGATAAATGGAAGCTTGGATAGTGACAAAAGTGGCAATATGGTGGATCAAAGGATGTATCGGTCTATGATTGGAAGCCTACTCTATGTAACCGCATCAAGACCGGATGTCATGTTTAGTGTATGCATGTGTGCAAGATTCCAAGCCTCACCAAGAGAAAGTCATTTGAAGGCAACAAAGAGAATATTGAGGTACTTGAAGCATACACAAGATGTTGGTTTGTGGTATCCCAAGGGTGCAAGGTTTGAACTTGTTGGATATTCCGATTCAGACTATGCCGGAGATAAAGTGGAAAAAAGAAGCACATCGGGCACATGTCAACTATTGGGAAGATCACTTGTCTCATGGTCATCCAAGAAGCAAAATAGTGTTGCACTTTCAACCGCCGAAGCCGAATACATTGCCGCTGGTAGTTGTTGTACACAAATCCTATGGATGAAGGCCACATTAAGGGATTTTGGAATCAAGTTTGAGCAAGTGCCATTGCTATGTGACAATGAGAGTGCCGTGAAGCTCACTAACAACCCGGTGCAACATCAAAGAACCAAGCACATCGATGTCTGCCACCATTTCATTAGAGATCACCAACAAAAGGGGGACATTGCAATTGAAAATGTGGGAACCGATGATCAGTTAGCCGACATCTTCACCAAGCCACTAGATGAGAAAAGGTTTTGCAAGCTTAGGAATGAGTTAAATATATTAGATTTCTCAAATATGTGTTGATGCACCCCCACTATATGACATGCATCTCCTTCGATCAAAGCAAGGTAAAGTTGATTGACATGTCATTCATCCTTTGCTAAGGACATGCTTAGTGCATCTAGTCATTCCTTGCATAAATAGGCTCATTCATGGAAATAAAATGAGTTTGATGCTTATATGGTACCACTATTGCCTCTATGTTTGAAATGATCTAGTGGTAGCATATGGCATGTTTATATGCTTGCAAACCTAGTGTTTAATCTAGAGAATGAGCTAACAGTGTGTAACTCAACATGGTACAAGATAACCCTTATTTTGACGTGTGAAGAAGTCCTTGGATCAAACTGAGTTAAATTACTTTGGCAAGTAATCTAGATTGAACCAAATTTGGGAAAATGATCCTCACATATAATGGTTTCACACAACCCTTCTAAAATTTGAGCTTACCTTTTGTGGTATTTGATGACAAAGGGGGAGAGATAATTCACAAATAGTGGAAAATGATAGGGGAGAAATATGATAAAGAAAGGAAGGGGATCAATTAAAATTTTAAACTTGTATGTTACATTTGGATATGCATTACATATGTTTGCTGTCATGGCATAAGTTTCTTTTCTCCGATACATGCTTGTGTGGTGTATGCTAGTTGTAGGATTGTTTAATATAAAAAAAAACTAGCATGCATAGGATGATAGTTAGATGTGCCTTGCTTGTTTGACAAGCGGAACTAGAGCCTTACTTTTAATGTTGATCTCATGAGGTATCTAGTGTTTATGTTTTGCAAGTGCTATCTAACTAACCATGGTGCTAAGGGTGGTATATTGGTGCACTCCGATTGGTATCACGCTTGAAAGGTCCATTCTTTACACCTTAGCATCATTTGGTAGTCATTACTCTCTCACACTTTCTATCTATGCATATGTGCAAGCTTTCAAATCCAAACTCTTAGCACATATGTAGGGGGAGCCAATGCTACCATTCTGGGTTTATGAAACTTGTCCATATCCTTTACACATGGTAAAAATGCTTGGGCAAGCAAGATGAATCCAAAATGTTTTTATTAAATATCTTTGTGAAAAGGTTGTCATCAATTACCAAAAAGGGGGAGATTGAAAGCCCTAGGTTGATTTTGGATAATTGATGAAACCTACGTATACTAACCTTTGTCATGAGTGAAATATAAAGATAGGTTGGTATACACCAAGTGATGGAGCTAGAGATGGTCAAGGTGATGTGGTGACCAAAAGATGATGATATGTGCTCCAACATTGAAAAGAAGAAAGAGAAAAACAAAATAGGCTCAAGGCAAAGGTATAAATCCTAAGGGCCATTTTGTTTTGCCACTCAAGACACCTAGAGGGTGTGAGTGAATTTAGGATAGATAACCGTACTATAAAGAGGGGAAATTTATAATTGCAATGGTTATCTAGTGCCACTAAGTGTGAGTCCCATTTGCATATATTTAATGCGTTTAGTGACGTGGTAAGAATGCATGAGAAAGCCATGAAAAAATTATTTATGAAAAGCTATCTTATATGCCATATTTCTTTTGGATCTTTTTGAGAGAGCTGGGGCGCAGCTGGCGTGCTCGGCTACTCATGCTCGTTGACTCCCTTGGTCCAGACGTGAGAAGGAAATGGCTTGCGTGGGGGCCTTGCATGCTTGCAGGGAGGATGTGAGAGGAGGGAGCAGCTTTGGGGCCCACATTGGTTTAATTAAGGAAGGATGCTTGTACGTCTGCTTTTCTTGGCCAGGAGGCGCCGCTTGCCGCCGTTTCCGTGAGTGGAGCAGAGTGGCCTGCACGGCGCGGGTGCATGCGCTCTTGTTTCCATCCGTTGGCCAAGCAGTGCCGCGTGGAAGCCCGCGACCGGCTAGAGCGCGTGCGGTGCATTGGAAGGCACGGTGACGCTCCGTTTCGTTGACCATTTGAGATCAGAGTAGGCGCTGGGAGGCCAGGCAGCTTCCTGGAAGCTTCGTTCGGTGCTCGCAATGCAGGAGAGAGAGGGCTCGTGGCCGCTCACGTACGTGTTTGGCTGACCCCGCTGCTGCCATGTGCGGTGTCGACCGCTGAGTGGAGGGGCGCATAGTAGTGCTGGTGATAGCGACCTGGTTTCCGTTAGATGCTGGGGTCTTTTGTAGCGGGTCCACGCGTCAGTAGGAAAGGGCAGAGGGTGCGCTTCTGCTGCTTCTTGTGCGTGACGAGGAAAGGGATCGGCGCCGTTGCTGCCGTACTGGAGCCCCTGCTCCTGTAGCCGTTGGCCAGGCTGGCCGGCTTTGCTAGGCCAGGCGCACGCAAGGGCAGGGAGCTGGTGGGGTGCGGTGTTATCCCAGTGCCTCCTCTTCTCTGTCTTGTTTTTTGAATACAACAGGGAAAGTTGAGCTTATGGCCTTCCTCTTCTTTGCTCCTTCTCAAGAACCCTAAGAAGAGAAATAGCTCTCATCTCCTCCCCTCTCTCACTCCATTGATTTGTGCTCCAATCAAGTGAGAGAGCATGCTCTAGAGATCGATTTGAGAGCTCCAAGAGGATCTCCTCCCTCTCCTCTCCCTCTCCATTGTTGGAAATCTTTGGTGAGAGGAATTTGGGAAACCCTAGTGTTCATGCTTTTGTGATTCATATTTGTGGCACTAGGTGATTGTTGCAATTGTGGATTTCTTATTACTCTTGGTGATTGCCGTCACCTAGACGGTTGGTGGATTGTTGATTGGTGAGGGGATTTGGTGATTGTGTCCACCCCCAATCAAGAGGTGATTTGTGAGGGGTTATTGTGGTTCCCCGGCGGAGTGCCAAATTCCAACTCTAGTGGATTGCTCGTGTCATTTAACTTCTCATCATTGGTAGGTTCTTATGGTGCCTATTGAGAGGCTCGGTGTGTGATACCGATTAGCCACCGAACCACGTGGTGTAGGGGGACACAACGAGGACTAGCGTGTCGGCAAGCACGTGAACCTTGGGAGAAAAATCTTGTGTTCATCTTGTGTATGATTGGATTTCTCCTGGTGATTGGTCATCATATATTGTGATTGGTTCATCCTCTACGTGGCGGTATAAAGATCACACACCTCTCATTTACTTTTCGGTAAACTAGTTGCAACAAGCTCTTTAGTGTAATTAGTTTTGAGAGCTTGTTTTATCTTTGCTAGTGTAGCTCCTCACCTAGTTGAGCTCTTTAGTGTAGCTAGCTTTTGAGAGCTCGTAGTGACTTAGTCTTTGGTTGTTATAGTGATTATAGTGACTAGAATTGTTGGATAGGTGGATTGCAACCCTTATAGAGCTAGAGCAAAATTGCATTTCGCTATTAATTATACTAACATTTTGCTCTAGTAAGTTTGTAGAATTTTAATAGGCTATTCACCCCCCTCTAGCCATATTAGGACCTTTCAACTCCGTCGCGGCGAATCACCCCAAAACCGCTCACAACATGAGTTGGGTCACCCACAAGCTCGTTGGATGATCACCAAACTCCCAATCACCACCAAACCGTCTAGGTGATGGCGATCACCCAGAGTAACAAGCTAGAACTCTCACTTGACCACAACAAGGCTAATGAGAAGATGGATGCACACTTGCTACACTCTTGTCACTAGAGAGGAATCTCAAACTTTGATTCTCAAATCACTATCCTCACTAGGGCTCTTGCACTCCCTTGCACTCTAAAGGTGTTTCTCAGCTAAACAAATGAGCAAGAGACCTCTAAAAGAGGTGGAGAAGACGTATTTATACACCCCACAGACAAATCCAACCGTTACCTGTCGAATCAGCAAAACTCGCGCTGACCGGACGCGCTGGTCGACGTGACCGGACACGCCTGTCAAGTGTAACGATCAAAAACCGAAAGTCAGCGCGAAGTGACCGGACGCGCCGGTCAGGGATGACCGGACGCGCCGATCAGAGATGACCGGACGCGTCCGATCATGCAAGAACCTTACTGGAAACTGATCTGACGCTCGACCGCGTTCGATCACAGATGACCGGACGCGTCATGTCAGCTTAGGACCTTACTGGAACATGACCGGACGCGTCCGATCACTTCATAGTCATGTCCGATTACATTTTTACCCTCTGAAACATATGTCAGACTGACCACCGCGTCCGGTCCTCGTAAGGACCGCGTCCAGTCGATCAGTTACCGACGCAGTGACTTGTTAGAACTAACCGGACGTGTCCGGTCATGACAAGGACCGCGTCCGATCAAGGGTAAACTGCTCAAACGTCTTCTAAACGTGACGCAACTTGAACCAAGTTGCTTCCAACTGAACTTTGTGCTTTTCTAGAGCTACCTAGTGCTAAGTTTGACAAGTGTGCACCACACCTAAACAAAAGACTCACCTAGGTCAAGCTACTTGCTCATACCCCCTTTTATAGTACGGTCAAAGGAAGAAACAAAGATCCTAACGACTATTCCAGATGTAACTCAACACCTTGACATCCGGAACTAACTGTCCTTAATCTTATCGTTGATCCTTTGAAAACCGAAACGATTTCAATCAAGGGACATGAATACCACAGTGCCCAAAGCAGTTATCAACTCCATGACCTAACTTACCAACGTTTCTGCAAAACACACGTTAGTCATGGTAATAATGTGTTGTCATCAATCACTGAAACCAACACCGGGGCCTAGATGCTTTCAATCTTCCCCTTTTTGGTGATTAATGACAACACTTAGATTCAGAAGTTATAAGTTGAGGTTTTCGATCATGCTTGGTTCACATAAGCATAAAGCTGTAAGCACAAGGGGTTAGTCATTGCTTATGTGTTCCAAGCCAACTGAGTGTACTCATAAGATAAAACATGAAGAGTTAGTACACAAAAAACATAGCTCATATGAAATCGGAGTAAGGCACGGAAGCACAACCTTATGAGCTAAACACAAATAAGCGACATGATAAGATATAAAGTCTCACGAACTCATAGTCACATAATGCAGGGCGAGAAAATAAACATGATGCATGAATGTAGCACACAAGAAAAACAAAACCCTCTATCAACACTCCCCCTGAATCTATGCTCTATCTCCTCCTTTGACATCAACCACCAAAAAACTAATCTAAGGATCTGAAGGGGGAACAGAAGCTGTCGTATCGGGTGTCGAGGAGCGTGGAGTGATCATGAACTGTGAAGTATCCTCCTTAGACTCTGAACTGTTAGGCTGACCCTCTATAGATAGACGTGATAGAGAAACAGTCTGGGTCGGTAGAGTAGGTGCAGCAACTGAAGGTGTAGTAGCAACTATAGGAACAGTCACTGTCGCCTGAGCCTGAAAGACACTAAGAGTAGGAGGATCTATCGAAGCAACTGAGGATGGCACAGTCTCTGTAGTCCCGGCTGTAACAGAACCGACCAAATTATAAGAGCACAAGTACAAAAAACAAGCACCGAAGCGCTCAAATTTTCGAACTTGAGCCCATATAATCCCGGTAGTCAATCGAAATCACGAAGGATTTCAAACCAAACTGCTTACAACCAGGATCGCATCATTCAACATACAACATCATACGTTACATTTCCACAAGTAGTTCTGAAATAAGTTTACACACACGGAGTAGCAAATATTACAAACCAAGTTTGAAAGTAGCGGAAGCATAACACACACTAGTTAATTAAATACTGCCAGTCTGGATGATCGACAACCCGCAAAAGCATGAGGAAAGTACATAAAGATGATCACGCCCAAGTGATCTAGTCATCATCACCCGCAGGGTGGAGACACGTCTTGCAGAATCCCTGATAAAGCATGTCATCTGCAACAGGAGGGAATAAACCCTGAGTACTGGAATGTACTCAGCTAGACTTACCCGTCGAAAAACCAGAAATAAGATGACACCAAGGATTATGCAAGGCTTACACAAGGGGCTAGCTGACATAACATTTTGCATAAAGGCATAAGTAATTGAAACTCTTATAACCTGTACTAGCAGTTATTTTTAGCATTTACCTGTCATCTATCTTAGCACCTGTACTAAACATGCACTTGATTATAATCAAACAACATTATTATTATATCCATAGCAGGTATATCATTATGGCAATATTGTATCATTCCCTTAACCACCAGTTCATTTAATGAATTCTACGTTGCCGCTGCTCAAGTCAAGTGCTCACTAACCGGGAGCGACGGCGATTCGAATCGAATTCCTATCCAGCTGGAGGGGTATTTCTAACACTCACCGCGCAGGCCCCTGCCAGGGTCGCACAAGCCACCGTTTCATATGATTCAGGAATCGCGGGTCCGAATAATGTCGCGACCCCCAAGGGCGACACTCTGCCAGGTGATAGGGACTCTAACCCCCCCTTGGTCTCACGCCAATGTCCCCAAGCACATCCTTTCTCTCCTCCAAGAAGCAACCTACCATTCGATTCCCGGCCTGAACCACATTACTCGGCTTCGCGGTCGGAACGGGTTATCCGGCCAACTAAGTGTTAGACTGCGTTCAACATGACTCAAGGACGTACAGCGAATCGGTCCTTAAACGACTCAGACGGGCATAGCTCCACACCCAAGACGTGAAGTGTCTTGCGGCTGTACTATCGAACTCCCGTCCGGTCTCGATTTCATTTTTAAGCATGGTTCCATCACGATAGCCATAAGCCACTCGCGACTCCTTCCTACATCTCGCGGATGACCGAAATCACCCGACTTCTACCGTACTAAGCAGGGCTAAGCATTGACACGTGCCTACACCTAATATAGGATTCAGTACGATATCTGGACAAGGACAGGTATAATGCAACAAGTGTTTTCATATAACTCCTACAACTTAATGCAGGTAAACAATTAAAAGTACTCAAGATTAATTTATAAATCAGTAGGTTCAGCATGCACCGGGGCTTGCCTTTCAGAAAGGTCGAGGGCCGGTGGTCTGGACACTCAGGAAGGTTGTCTGCGGGCACTCCTTCGCCTGCTGGATCCTCGGGCTCCTGCTGCTCTTGGTCCTCCTCTGGAATCACAGGCTCGAATTCGAGGAGAGTTACCCCCCTCCGGTGCACCTATTGCATGAATGCACAATAAATATAATGGATGCAGAATGGGTGCAACATGCTCGGAATGAAATGCATTTCAGAATAAAATACTCTATTCAAGTTATTTTATTAGTACGTGCAAATCTCTTCTCCAGTAGAGAAGTACTCACCAAATCTACTTAACCTAAGATAAACCTGCTCATCCTCAGTTAAGGCCCTAACACCTAACAATTACAAAAGTAGCATGTCTTAGGATAATACACCATATCAATCAGCAAAACACCACAGTAAGCATTCTGGACAGCAGCTACTTGTTTTTATCACAACTGAAGATTTACAATTCCAAAAAGATATGATCTAAGACAATCTGGAAAGTCTAAGAAATGCACTACAATTCATTTTTAGACCTCAACTCCAAACTCCTAAGTTTTCCATATTAAACTTCACAAGTTCCAGAATCTGTCTTTCTCCAACACAGAGAGTAGCAGATTTTAAACTGCCACTTTAAACAACAGTAACTCTCAAACTACTAAGTCAAATGCTTCCAAATTTTAACACAAGCTAGTTCATCAAGTTTACTCCAACTTTGGTATTTACAAGTTGTCCAGCAACCAATTTTTATCAAAGCCAAATTTAGAATTACTACTTAGCTGTCCAGAAAACCTAAAATTACAAAGGTTAAATATTTATTGATGTGGCAAACATTCTCTAAAACCAAACTAATGCTACTACAAGTTCACAAATATCACAAAGACACCAGGAAGTAAGGTGTGTCCACCTAGAACATTTATTTAAACCCATTTCTCAATTTACTTAAGTAATTAAGTGGAATTTCAAACATATGTGTAAACTGCTCCTAAAATTCTACAAAAATTACAGGGGACTCTCTGACCCACAAAGAGACTACTGTAAAATTTTGAACTCAATTTATTCACAGGAACTTCCTACACAAAATTCCCAAGCCAAAAAGGCTGATTTTTGTATAAATAACAAAGCATAGTAAAACGTGTCAAACAATAGATTTCTTAATTTTCTTGGACACTATAGGGTACCAAGACATTCTCCAAAAATTTATATGAACATTGCACATGTAGAAAAATTACAAAAATTCATTTAATTATTTCCTAGAATAACAAGATAGCATTATAACTTGGAAATTACTTAAGCACTGATGCCCAAATTTTTACCAGAGCTAGGGCTAGCATAGAGTAACCTACCCCCACCAAATTTCATGATTTATGGAACACTACAGCTCAAGTTATAAATTTAACAAATTTGCATGCATTCCGAAACACATTTAAAGGATCTATTAAATTCTCCTAGAAATTAAACATCACATTCCATATTTATATTTTTCTAAAATACTACACATCATGTAGACCCTAACAAAATTTATCTCATGATTTTTGGATCATTAAAACCCTAGATCTATATTTTTTCCAACTTGTACAAAAATCAGTGACAAAATAATAAAAACGAATTTCATTTCGGATGAACTGGCCGGCCCGGAAAAACTCGGCCCACACTCGCGCGCGCGCGGCCGCCCGCTCAGCGCTCCCCGCCCGCGCTTGGCAACTGACAGGCGGGCCCCCGCAGTCAGGACAGAGGGACAGGGGAGGCGGAGACCCGCGAGCTCCGACGAGCTCGAGCTCGCCGGAGAAGAGCTCGGCTCGGCCAATCGAACACCGTCTCGTGTTCCTCCGTCACCCCGGTGCGTCGATTGGTGCTCGTGGAATGGATGGGGATGGGGTGGAAGGGGCTTGTCACCGCGAGCGGCGGCCGGTGATGCCCGGTAGCGGCGCACCGTCGCCGGTGAGGAGGCACGGTGCGGTCTAGGCTCGGTACGAGCTTCACCGAAGCTAGGCGGATCCATTTTGCTAGGAAGGGAGGATGGAGAGAGACCCGAAGCACCCCGACCACAGTGAGGTCCCATGGCGGGCTCCGGCGACCTCTCGGAGACGGGGAAGAAAGCAATGCGGCTCACCTTGAGTCAAATCGCTGGCTTCGGCGGGTCAGGGAGATGGAGGGTGGTGAGGCGGAGGGATTGGCGAGGTCTAGCGGCCGGGGATGCGGTGTGGCTCGCGCTTGAGCTCGCCGGAGAAGAACGGCAACGGCGGCTCGGTTTCGGTGTTCTTGGCAACTGGAAGAGAGGGGGCGGAGGAATGGAGGCCGGCTCGCGCGTTGTGGCATCTTGAAGGCGTCGCGGCCTGACTGGTGGGGCCAGGGCCGGCGTACGGGCGCCACCGCGCGTCCACGCGTCGACGACGGCCTGCGGCCGGTCGGCCACTCCCCGACTGACGAAACTGAATCGGCTGAATGGCGACAGCGATGACCGACTGACAGAGCGACTTCCACGATGATTATCTCCCAAACCGGTTCGAATTAGTCGAAGATGATTACACCAATTTTGTAGAGCTACATGAGGTCTACAAGTTTGTCAATTGGAGTTTGGGCTGGTTCGGCCTAGATTTGAAACTACAGAGCTCCAAAGTGGTGCCCCTTGAAACTGAAATACAGTTTCAGAGATCAATGCCGACTGAAACCCTAACTTCTTGACACTATATCTCCTAAACTATTGAGAACCAGGTGATGGTGATATTGACAATGTTGTAGAGCTATGTGTGGACAACAACTTTGTCAATTGGCTCAAAGGCTGGTTTGGCCTGGTTTGTGAGTTACAAGTTGCTAAAGTGAGGTACAGTGAAACTGAAAAATCAAATTTCCAGACTTAGAATTTTTCTAAGTGTTGATCACCACTCAAGCTGACTTGTGGGCCATTTTTGAGCATGCTCTGGTCATTTTCATGAGATGGCCATATTAGAACTTTTGTTCCTCATGAAATTCTCTACAACTTTACTTAAGGGTGCTCTTCCATGCAAGTTCTCTAAATTAGACTTTTTAACTGGTCAAACTAGAGCCTTCTAGGGTCAAATGGTGGTCAACTTCTCTTGGAGGGCAAATTTGTAATTTTGGTCAACATGAACCTTGTTCCAAATGTTACCCTAAGTATAACTAAGGTGTTGTAGGTCATGATTGGCTACCTTACCTTTTTGTTACACCATCTATCAAATACTTCATGAAATAAATCAAACAAACCCTAGAATAATTACATATGTTGCATCACATAAAATAACAACATGAATGATGCATGCTTATGTTTATGCCATGCAAATGCAATGCAATTAAGGACTAAACACTTGAAGTGTTACAGCCCTCCCCCATTATAAAAATCTCGTCCTGAGATTTGGAAAGCGTACCATTTTTCATAGAATTCCTTATAACCATCCCGCAAATAATCCTCCCGTTCCCACGTAGCATCACTCTCACTTCCCTGATTACTCCACATCACTTTGTACCACTTAACCACTTTACTTCTAGTTACTCGCTCCTGAGTATCGATCACTCGGACTGGCTTTTCTTCATAGGTTAGGTCGGATTCCAGCCTGATATCACCTAAAGGAACTTGTTCCTCAGGAACTCGAAGACACTTTTTAAGCTGAGATACATGGAAGACGTTGAATATGGCACTCATTTCTGGAGGTAACTGAATTTTGTACGCAACAGCTCCACTCTTGCCTATGATTTGAAAAGGACCCACGTATCTTGGCGCAAGTTTCCGCTTAACACCAAAACGTTGGACACTTTTCATTGGAGAAACTTTCAAATACACGAAGTCTCCAACTTCAAACTCGAGTGGTTTTCTACGACGATCAGCATAACTTTTCTGTCTAGCTTGGGCTGCAGCCATATGTTTTTGGATGGTACGGACTTGTTCCTCAGCTTCCTCAACAAAAGCAATACCATAAAATCTTCTCTCACCAGATTCTATCCAATTTAGTGGGGTTCTACACCTACGACCGTACAAAGCTTCGAATGGAGCCATCTTAATACTCTCTTGATAACTGTTATTGTACGAGAATTCGGCTAAAGGTAACCATTTTTCCCAAGAACCCTTGGATGAAATGACGCATGCTCGCAACAGATCTTCCAAGATTTGGTTAACTCGTTCTGTCTGACCCGATGTCTGGGGGTGATAAGCAGAGCTTCTCACTAACTTGGTTCCCAGAAGGTGATGCAAGTGCTCCCAAAAGCGAGCAGTGAACTGGGGACCACGGTCAGATATGATAGTACGAGGTATCCCATGAAGCCGGACTATCTGATTGAAGTACAACTCAGCATAGTCAGTGGGACGATAGTCCACTCTCACTGGGATGAAGTGAGCTGATTTGGTCAAACGATCAATAATTACCCAAATAGAGTTATGATTTTTGACAGTAGGAGGAAGTCCGACAATGAAATCCATACTTATCTCTTCCTATTTCCAGCCTGGAATGGAAAGTGGCTGAAGTAGCCCAGCTTTCATGTGCACAGCTTTAACTCTGCAACAGGTGTCACATCTAGCAACATATGCAGCTATCTCTTTTCGCATCTTGGTCCACCAATAAAGTGGTTTCAAATCATAATACATCTTATTGCTGCCAGGATGGATGGACAACTTAGAGGAGTGTGCTTCAGACATAATATCATTTCGAAGCTCTCGGTCCTTAGGCACAACTAACCTATCCTTGAACCATAGTACACCCTCTTCATCTATCCTGAACTGTGTAGTTTCTTGCTCTTTCATCTTACGCTTGATGTGGAATATACCAGTGTCAGTCTTTTGGAGCTCAATAATTCTGCTTTTGAGAGTACAACTGACAGTGATGTTGTACAAGACTGTTGGATGTAGAAGGCGAGATCGATGAAAATCAGTTTCAACTAAGGAATGACAATGAGACTTACGGCTTAAAGCATCCGCAACTACATTTGCCTTTCCTGGATGATAGTGCACTTGAAGGTTATAATCTTTAATCAACTCGAGCCATCTTCTTTGACGCATATTCAACTCGGGTTGGGTGAAGATGTATTTGAGGCTTTTATGATCGGTGTAGATATTGCAGACATTTCCCAGCAGATAATGCCGCCATACTTTCAAAGCATGAACAACTGCAGCCAGTTCTAAGTCATGCGTTGGATAATTCACCTCATGCTTCCGAAGTTGTCGAGAAGTGTATGCAATTACTCGGCCTTCCTGCATCAACACACCTCCCAAACCTATGCCTGAGGCATCACAATAAACATCAAATGGTTTCTCGATATCCGGTTGTGCCAAAACCGGAGCTGAGGTTAGGAGGGTTCGCAGTTGGTGAAAAGCCGCATCACACTCAGGAGTCCAGACAAACCTGGTGTCTTTCTGCAGCAACCGAGTCATTGGCTTGGCTATTTTGGAGAAATCCGGGATGAAGCGACGATAATAGCCAGCCAACCCAAGAAAACTTCGGACCTCGTGAACCGAGATAGGAGCCTTCCAGTTTAGCACTTCCTGTACCTTGGCGGGATCCACCATAATTCCTCCATCGGACAACACATGCCCAAGGAAAGGTACTTCACGAAGCCAGAATTCGCACTTACTGAACTTTACATATAGTTGATGTTCACGCAGTCTTGTGAGGACTATACGCAGATGTTCAGCGTGATCCTCCTCATTCACAGAATATACCAAGATGTCATCAATAAATACCACCACAAACTTGTCCAATTCAGGCATAAACACCGAATTCATCAAGTACATGAAGTGTGCGGGGGCATTTGTCAAGCCGAAAGACATAACAAGATACTCATAAAGACCGTATCTGGTAGAAAAGGCTGTCTTTGGAACATCTTCCGGGCGAATTTTAATTTGATGGTAGCCCGAGCTTAGATCGATCTTGGAGAAAACTTTAGCTTTAGACAACTGATCGAACAAGATGTCGATTCGCGGTAGAGGGTACTTATTTTTGACAGTGACTGCATTGAGAGGTCTATTGTCCACGCACATCCGCAACGACTGATCCTTCTTCTTTACAAAGATAGCAGGACATCCCCACGGCGATGAGCTAGGACGAATCAACCCTTTCTTCAAAAGTTCATTCAATTGCACCTTAAGTTCAGCTAGTTCATTTGGAGGCATCCTATAGGGTCTCCTAGAGATGGGTGCCGTGCCAGGCAACAACTCGATTTTAAACTCCACATCCCGATCCGGAGGGAGTCCCGGCAAATCATCGGGAAAAACGTCCGGAAATTCATTTACTATGGAAATTTCAGCCAACGCCTTTGCTTGCATAGCATGAATTTCCCCCGACAATTCAACCTTTCTGGGAAGTTGTACTAGAAAACCTTTTTGATCTGTAGGATCTCTGAGCATAACTACCCGAGCGGATGTGTCAATGAGTACCCCGTTCTGACTCATCCAATTCATGCCCAAGATAACATCTATGTCTAAACCAGGTAAAACCAATAGGGCAAGCGAATAACTTCGCCCTTCTATCTCAAACTTAAGGTTCCCCACTACTTTGTTTGTGGAAATATTCCCACTTGCAGCGCTAATACAATAACCCACACCTTCAACAGTATGCAACTTGTGTGCAAATTTGGATGCAAACTTAGGACTGATAAAGGAATGCGAAGCACCTGAATCAAAAAGTACCACTGCGGGGTGTTGGTCAACTAGAAACTTACCAGCGGTGACCACCTCACCAGATGGAATTTCCTCAATGCTGTTATAATGGGCGTGTCCCTGACGACTACCTTGGTTGACATTTTTCTTCGGGTACGGACAGTTCCTGAACCAATGGCCTGGCTTGTTACAGTTCCAGCAAGGCATGTTGCTAGGAGGAACACTAGAGCTGCCTTGGCCCGCATTACTCTTTGGTAGAGCCACTGTATATGCCTTACGAAACCCAGTTTTCATTGGCACCTTCTTTTGTGGAGGACGGAACTTAGCATTTGTGGCAGGAGGGCGAGGGGAAGACCTCGGTGTCGCTGAGGCCCTTGACTGAGAAGCACTTGCCTCAAGGGCCCTTTTACGGCTCTTAGAGGCTGAATAAATAGTATTGTTGTTCTCCTGGGTCAAAGCATCGCTGATGAAATCATTGAAAGTAGTACATTTGCTAGTGCCCATTGTTTTCATCAGTTTTGGGCCGAGGCCCCTTTTGAAGCTAGCAATCTTTTTGGCATCGGTATCCACAAACTCTGTGGCATACCTTGCCAGGTTGTTGAAGGACTACAAGTATTCAGTCAGGCTTTTGTTTCCTTGCGACAGCCTCATAAACTCTGTGTGCTTGATTGCCATAAGACCGGGAGGAATATAATTTCCCCGGAATGCCGCCTTAAACTGATCCCAAGCAATCGGGACATTGGCAGGCAGTGTGGAACGATAGTGGCTCCACCAAATACCCGCTGGACCATGCAACTGGTGAGAAGCATATTCAGTCTTTAACTCATCAGTCAGGCGAAGCAGACGAAACTTTTGCTCAATAGTATTTAACCACTCATCAGCTTGCAGTGGTTCTTCCGCTTCCTTGAAGAGCGGGGGCTTAGTATCCAGAAAGTCCTTGAAATCACTGTATTGATTGGGTTCTGGGCCCTGGCGGCCAGGACGAGCCTCCCGATTAGCCAGTTGGCGCATGGCATCAGCCAACATACGCTGCCCCTCAACCACTGATTGCATCAACTCGGCCGGAGTAGGTGGTGGCGGAGGGGGCGGCTGTTCCTCCTCCTCATTTCCACGACCCCGACGTAGATTGTACGACATCTGCAAAATGCATAGCCAATGAGCACTGATGATGTGGGAAATTTGTAGATGAATTATTGCGAAATGTCAATCTGACTGTATGAATAGATTTCTCATAATAATTAAGGCACAATAATTCATCACAACCGCACAATCCATTCTAGCGCATCATTTGACGAGATCATACTTGGTAATCCAACAAGATGCTCTTGATAAAGGCTCACTCACGGGGAGCACAACGGTTACCGGACCGTTTACGTTGCTATCTACGTGATTTTTGACCTTTTGTACGGTACCTGGATTCGATCTCAAGATTTTTAGTTGACTGTGAAAGGCTACTTCAAACTGACCACAAAGAGACTCCTCAATGAAGAGTTCCATGGTGGATCATGACTAGCCTCCTCGATACCTGCGCGTGCCAAGCAGCACAGCCTTATGTCGCGCGCCATAGGAGGCCCTCGGTTTCGTCGCGGCACCGAAGGGTGCTAATCGTGACACCATCATCGAACGCAACATAATAAGACATCAAGTTGTGATCGAAATCAACAGATTCAAACTACATTCAGGAAACATACGGTTCAACCTTACATCCCAACGTCAAGTTATTACAAGGCCTCACTCCTTCACAGGGAGGGCACAAAAGACGATCCTAACATTAAAGGCACGTGATGACTACTCTAAGCATCATCCTCCGAGTCGGTGTCATGGATCTCCCCGCCGTCCTCATCACTGACAGGCTCTAACTCCTCGTCTTCTTCTTCTTCTGGCTCTTCCTCTGGTGCTTCTGCAGGTGGGGCATCCTGTGGTCCATCAACCTCCACTTCATCATCATCCTCAGCCATGAAGATTCCCGAACCCATGTCCTCATCGACGTTGTTGTTTCGAGGCAGCAGGGGATTAAGCTCATTGTTCAGGCGGTGCACTTCTTCATGAAGGTTGTCATTGTATTCTTCAGCATTTTCTAACTGTTGCTCGAGCTCAAACTGGCGAGCTCTCAGAACGTTCTCCTCGTGCCAGGCTTCATCCCTCTGTTCCATCACACGGACCAACATGCGTTGACAGTTGCGATTTGCCACTGTCAACCTTTGGACTGCAAGCGTTTCTTGATCACGATCATGAATCACTTGTTCCAGTTGTTGCCGTGCTGCATCCCTAGCAGCAGTCACCTCTGCCAGCTCTGCCCTCAGCCTTTCCACCTCAGTAGGCTCGGGGCGGGGCTCACGTGGAGCGAGCTGGTGACGCGGTGCCCTGCCCCCAGTGGACTTACGAGCGGTCCTCTTGGTACGTGCCATCTGTAGCAACAAGATAAGATACGACTTAAAGTGAGGATCATTTAGGGGATACGAAATTTACTTTAGTCGGGAGTACAGAAATTTTTATGGAGGGAGTAAATGATATGTATGATATAATTAAACATGATGCATGCACGTTTCGTACGCCCTCTCACCTTAGTAGAAACCTAAAGTTCTAACGCTAGGCGGTGGCATACATACGTTTTCTCATATAAGCGAAACTATCGGTCTACTCGTTACGCTGTTAGTGTACCTGCAGAAAACTTCATTGCAGCCCAACAATTCCCAAAATAAGCACACAAGAAAGCAGTAATTTAAATACTTTCCATATATACATCCCCAAATGTATATACTTCAGTATCAAAGCTACCCGATATAGAGGTTCCCACAATTAAGTGCTTTTACATAGTTACATGGTTTAAACATGTAAAGATGTAAGTCACCAAAACTACTCTCCCCTAGACCGCCGGTTGGACGATCATGCTCTCACAACTCACACTTACCAGAGCGTCGAGGTAATTGATCCATACATTACCACCCAAGTGGATGGCATCCATACAATATCACGCCGTATGGACGACGAAAAAAAAACAAACAAGGCCCCCAAGTTAGTCTTTATAATAAGCCACCTAAGAGTCCTTATTTGGGCTAAGGGATGTGATCACTGGCATACCTAAAAATAATTTTTAATGTTTAACCCTTTTCGCAAACAAATACTTTTGTTTTTAATTACTCGTAAGATGTGTTTAATGTTGAATTATGCTCCGGTACCAGCTGTAACAGAACCGACCAAATTATAAGAGCACAAGTACAAAAACAAGCACCGAAGCGCTCAAATTTTCGAACTTGAGCCCATATAATCCCGGTAGTCAATCGAAATCACGAAGGATTTCAAACTAAACTGCTTACAACCAGGATCGCATCATTCAACATACAACATCATACGTTACATTTCACAAGTAGTTCTGAAATAAGTTTACACACACGGAGTAGCAAATATTACAAACCAAGTTTGAAAGTAGCGGAAGCATAACACACACTAGTTAATTAAATACTGCCAGTCTGGATGATCGACAACCCGCAAAAGCATGAGGAAAGTACATAAAGATGATCACGCCCAAGTGATCTAGTCATCATCACCCGCAGGGTGGAGACACGTCTTGAAGAATCCCTGATAAAGCATGTCATCTGCAACAGGAGGGAATAAACCCTGAGTGCTGGAATGTACTCAGCTAGACTTACCCGTCGAAAACCAGAAATAAGATGACACCAAGGATTATGCAAGGCTTACACAAGGGGCTAGCTGACATAACATTTTGCATAAAGGCATAAGTAATTGAAACTCTTATAACCTGTACTAGCAGTTATTTTTAGCATTTACCTGTCATCTATCTTAGCACCTGTACTAAACATGCACTTGATTATAATCAAACAACATTATTATTATATCCATAGCAGGTATATCATTATGGCAACATTGTATCATTCCCTTAACCACCAGTTCATTTAATGAATTCTACGTTGCCGCTGCTCAAGTCAAGTGCTCACTAACCGGGAGCGACGGCGATTCGAATCGAATTCCTATCCAGCTGGAGGGGTATTTCTAACACTCACCGCGCAGGCCCCTGCCAGGGTCGCACAAGCCACCGTTTCATATGATTCAGGAATCGCGGGTCCGAATAATGTCGCGACCCCAAGGGCGACACTCTGCCAGGTGATAGGGACTCTAAGCCCCCCTTGGTCTCACGCCAATGTCCCCAAGCACATCCTTTCTCTCCTCCAAGAAGCAACCTACCATTCGATTCCCGGCCTGAACCACATTACTCGGCTTCGCGGTCGGAACGGGTTATCCGGCCAACTAAGTGTTAGACTGCGTTCAACATGACTCAAGGACGTACAGCGAATCGGTCCTTAAACGACTCAGACGGGCATAGCTCCACACCCAAGACGTGAAGTGTCTTGCGGCTGTACTATCGAACTCCCGTCCGGTCTCGATTTTATTTTTAAGCATGGTTCCATCACGATAGCCATAAGCCACTCGCGACTCCTTCCTACATCTCGCGGATGACCGGAAATCACCCGACTTCTACCGTACTAAGCAGGGCTAAGCATTGACACGTGCCTACACCTAATATAGGATTCAGTACGATATCTGGACAGGGACAGGTATAATGCAACAAGTGTTTTCATATAACTCCTACAACTTAATGCAGTAAACAATTAAAAGTACTCAAGATTAATTTATAAATCAGTAGGTTCAGCATGCACCGGGGCTTGCCTTTCAGAAAGGTCGAGGGCCGGTGGTCTGGACACTCAGGAAGGTTGTCTGCGGGCACTCCTTCGCCTGCTGGATCCTCGGGCTCCTGCTGCTCCTGGTCCTCCTCCGGAATCATAGGCTCGAATTCGAGGAGAGTTACCTCCTCCGGTGCACCTATTGCATGAATGCACAATAAATATAATGGATGCAGAAATGGGTGCAACATGCTCGGAATGAAATGCATTTCAGAATAAAATACTCTATTCAAGTTATTTTATTAGTACGTGCAAATCTCTTCTCCAGTAGAGAAGTACTCACCTAATCTACTTAACCTAAGATAAAGCTGCTCATCCTCAGTTAAGGCCCTAACACCTAACAATTACAAAAGTAGCATGTCTTAGGATAATACACCATATCAATCAGCAAAACACCACAGTAAGCATTTTGGACAGCAGCTACTTATTTTTATCACAACTGAAGATTTACAATTCCAAAAGATATGATCTAAGACAATCTGGAAAGTCTAAGAAATGCACTACAATTCATTTTCAGACCTCAACTCCAAACTCCTAAGTTTTCCATATTAAACTTCACAAGTTCCAGAATCTGTCTTCTCCAACACAGAGAGTAGCAGATTTTAAACTGCCACTTTAAACAACAGTAACTCTCAAACTACTAAGCCAAATGCTTCCAAATTTTAACACAAGCTAGTTCATCAAGTTTACTCCAACTTTGGTATTTACAAGTTGTCCAGCAACCAATTTTTATCAAAGCCAAATTTAGAATTACTACTTAGCTGTCCAGAAAACCTAAAATTACAAAGGTTAAATATTTATTGATGTGGCAAATATTCTCTAAAACCAAACTAATGCTACTACAAGTTCACAAATATCACAAAGACACCAGGAAGTAAGGTGTGTCCACCTAGAACATTTATTTAAACCCATTTCTCAATTTACTTAAGTAATTAAGTGGAATTTCAAACATATGTGTAAACTGCTCCTAAAATTCTACACAAATTACAGGGGACTCTCTGACCCACAAAGAGACTACTGTAAAATTTTGAACTCAATTTATTCACAGGAACTTCCTACACAAAATTCCCAAGCCAAAAAGGCTGATTTTTGTATAAATAACAAAGCATAGTAAAAAGTGTCAAACAACAGATTTCTTAATTTTCTTGGACACTCTAGGGTACCAAGACATTCTCCAAAAAATATATGAATATTGCACATGTAGAAAAATTACAAAAATTCATTTAAGTATTTCCTAGAATAACAAGATAGCATTATAACTTGGAAATTACTTAAGCACTGATGCCCAAATTTTTACCAGAGCTAGGGCTAGCATAGAGTAACCTACCCACCAAATTTCATGATTTATGGAACACTACAGCTCAAGTTATAAATTTAACAAATTTGCATGCATTCCAAAACACATTTAAAGGATCTATTAAATTCTCCTAGAAATTAAACATCACATTTCATATTTATATTTTTCTAAAATACTACACATCATGTAGACCCTAACAAAATTTATCTCATGATTTTTGGATCATTAAAACCCTAGATCTATATTTTTCCAACTTGTACAAAAATCAGTGACAAAATAATAAAAACGAATTTCATTTCGGATGAACTGGGCCGGCCCGGAAAAACTCGGCCCACACTCGCGCGCGCGCGGCCCGCTCAGCGCTCCCGCCCGCGCTTGGCAACTGACAGGCGGGCCCCCGCAGTCAGGGACAGAGGGACAGGGGAGGCGGAGACCCGCGAGCTCCGACGAGCTCGAGCTCGCCGGAGAAGAGCTCGCTCGGCCAATCGAACACCGTCTCGTGTTCTCCGTCACCCGGTGCGTCGATTGGTGCTCGTGGAATGGATGGGGATGGGGTGGAAGGGGCTTGTCACCGCGAGCGGCGGCCGGTGATGCCCGGTGGCGGCGCACCGTCGCCGGTGAGGAGGCACGGTGCGGTCTAGGCTCGGTACGAGCTTCACCGAAGCTAGGCGGATCCATTTTGCTAGGAAGGGAGGATGGAGAGAGACCCGAAGCACCCCGACCACGGTGAGGTCCCATGGCGGGCTCCGGCGACCTCTCGGAGACGGGGAAGAAAGCAATGCGGCTCACCTTGAGTCAAATCGCTGGCTTCGGCGGGTCAGGGAGATGGAGGGTGGTGAGGCGGAGGGATTGGCGAGGTCTAGCGGCCGGGGATGCGGTGTGGCTCGCGCTTGAGCTCGCCGGAGAAGAACGGCAATGGCGGCTCGGTTTCGGTGTTCTTGGCAACTGGAAGAGAGGGGGCGGAGGAATGGAGGCCGGCTCGCGCGTCGTGGCGTCTTGAAGGCGTCGCGGCCTGACTGGTGGGGCCAGGGCCGGCGTACGGGCGCCACCGCGCGTCCACGCGTCGACGACGGCCTGCGGCCGGTTGGCCACTCCCCGACTGACGAAACTGAATCGGCTGAATGGCGACAGCGATGACCGACTGACAGAGCGACTTCCACGATGATTATCTCCCAAACCGGTTCGAATTAGTCGAAGATGATTACACCAATTTTGTAGAGCTACATGAGGTCTACAAGTTTGTCAATTGGAGTTTGGGCTGGTTCGGCCTAGATTTGAAACTACAGAGCTCCAAAGTGGTGCCCCTTGAAACTAAAATGCAGTTTCAGAGATCAATGCCGACTGAAACCCTAACTTCTTGACACTATATCTCTTAAACTATTGAGAACCAGGTGATGGTGATATTGACAATGTTGTAGAGCTATGTGTGGACAATAACTTTGTCAATTGGCTCAAAGGCTGGTTTGGCCTGGTTTGTGAGTTACAAGTTGCTAAAGTGAGGTACAGTGAAACTGAAAAATCAAATTTCCAGACTTAGAATTTTTCTAAGTGTTGATCACCACTCAAGCTGACTTGTGGGCCATTTTTGAGCATACTCTGGTCATTTTCATGAGATGGCCATATTAGAACTTTTGTTCCTCATGAAATTCTCTACAACTTTACTTAAGGGTGCTCTTCCATGCAAGTTCTCTAAATTAGACTTTTTAACTGGTCAAACTAGAGCCTTCTAGGGTCAAATGGTGGTCAACTTCTCTTGGAGGGCAAATTTGTAATTTTGGTCAACATGAACCTTGTTCCAAATGTTACCCTAAGTATAACTAAGGTGTTGTAGGTCATGATTGGCTACCTTACCTTTTTGTTACACCATCTATCAAATACTTCATGAAATAAATCAAACAAACCCTAGAATAATTACATGTGTTGCATCACATAAAATAACAACATGAATGATGCATGCTTATGTTTATGCCATGCAAATGCAATGCAATTAAGGACTAAACACTTGAAGTGTTACACCGGCCCCTGACACTGGAGGAAGAGCAGTCTCTGAAGCTGAGAGTCTGAGAATCTCCTAAACCCTGGTGCTGTACAGTCTGCGGTCACGACCTCTGAATGCAAAATGTATAAACTCATGTGCTGGGTCAATCTAAAGTGAAGAATAGAACTCTCTGACCCAGGTCCCGCAGTATGCTCCAGTCCGTCCAAGAAGATCTGACAATCCAGGTAGAAAGGACAGATGCGGACGAAGCTACTCACCAACCACCTCAACTAAGGCCTCCAGTCGACAGACTCTCTAAGGTCTGAAAGCAATCCCGCTGTTGACATAGGATCTATAGAAGTCCTCGTGCAGAGGAGTGTAGAAACCCTCTAAAGCCCGGGGATCCTACTGAGGTGGGAACCACCGAGTGACCTCAACGAACCTGAGGGCCTGGACCTGTCTAGATGTAGCTCCCCTGAGGTCAAAGTGCTCAACTAGGGGGTGACCTCGAGCCCTGGGAGGTGGACAACCTCCACGACGTTGACCCTCTGGCCTGGGAGTCACCTGAGCTCGCGTACGTCCTGAGCGATGATGCTATGGAGAGTGTACTATCTGCTCCTCATTCTCCTCTGGATCCTCTGTAGGCTGCTCTGCAGGTGCATCCATTGTCTCCTCTGTGGCCTCTGTACCGAGCTGTCGACCTTCAAGGTAAAAGCGACTCTCGCCAATATGTATACCACTACTCCTGCCACCTCTCTCTGCTGCATCTGCAACTGCCTGAGCCACCTCTGCCTCTGTAAGTGTCCTCTTTCTCTTCTTGGCAGCAATCTTCACTCGCTTGCCCTGAGCTACCTCTGTCCTCCTGGGAGGACTCTCGTCCCCATCACTAGGTGCACCACCAGCGTTCTTGCAGCGAACCATACTGACAAACTGCTAAACCGAGAAACACTAGAAAGTAACAAATGATGGACTGACACTCGTGAGGCTTGGCCTCAATCCGTATACGCAGGCTTGGCCTCAGATTCATAACTGATCACCTGACACACACAACACCGACAGGACAAACTGAAACGATAGAATAGATGGATCTACTATAAGCAACATATATTATCTAAAAGATGAGTAAGATCCTAATAAGAGCAAGCATATTAGATAAGATATGAAGGGATCACGATAGCTACCTCGAAAGAGCGAAGATCCGATGAAAGGAAGACGATCTCGACGCGCTAGGGTTACCCGAAAACGGCGATCAAAACCCTGGTGTACCGAGAGATCAACGATCGAATTAGTAATTCACCGGAAAATCAATGGCAAACTCTAATCCAAGGCAGTGATGTCACCTTGCGGAGACGAAGAGGCTCACGGAGTTGAAAACTTCGCGAAAACACGCCTCGATGAACGGGTTTGGGTGGCTACGGTTAGGGTTGCGTTCGGAGAAACGGCAGCGGGTTCAGGTGGCTAGGGTTAGGGTCGGCTCGACGGTGATGGCGCGCTGCTTCTGGCGGTGTTGCGGCTGCTGCGGGCAAGCGGTGGCGCTGCGGCTACTGCGGGCTCGGGAGCGCGGCGCGGTGGCACGGCGTGGGCGCGGGCGAGGAAGGCGCGGGCGCGGCGAGGAAGGCGCGGGCACGGGCACGGCGAGGTGCGGTGGCTCGGCGACATGGCGACGCTCGGGAACGCGGCGAGTACGGGCGGCGGATTGAGATGGAAGATGAAACACGAGATCCAAACGTACGGTTAAAAGGGTGAGATCCGCTCTTAATGCGATGACCGGACACGGTGGTCACATGACCGGACGCGGTGGAGGCAGCGTCCGGTCATAGTCCAGTAAGCTCCTAGAACGACCGGACGCGTCCGATTATGCACGATCGGACGTTGATAGAGTCCGGTCATATTTTGCCCGGAAAACTAAAACGGATGACCGGACGCGGTGGTGGTGGCCGGGACCGGACGCGGTGGTCTGTAAAGACGCGTCCGATGCAGCGTCCGGTCACAGATCTGGAAGAAGAACTTCAGGAATGACCGGATGCGCTGGTGAACCGCGTCCGATGCAGCGTCCGGTCCAGCGTCTGGTCGCTGTAAAACGCCCTTTTTCAAACCAATTTTCGACGTGACTTCTCCAAATCAAGTTCCAATTCAAAGAGACTCAAATAAACACCAATTGGAACCTGATATGAGCGACCTCACTCAAACCCTCAAAATTTTCAAAATATTTTGCCTTAGGCTACTATTATTTTTAAGAAAGTATGCAATAAACACCCGAGGAGCAACGTATGGCCATACAATAGAGTTTATGAACCCTTGGGAGCTTCAAATGCTCTCTCTATTCATGGATGAACACAGAGGTTACTCAAAGCTTAACCAAAAAGAAACGACAAAGCAATAACCATGCATATGCAATACAAAGCGAGAAAGGTAGACTAGGTTGCTTGTCAAGTTTGATTCACGATTAGGCTTTTTTCACTCCTCCAAAGGAGGGTTATCGTAACCGTGTTAGACAAGTCCTAGATGCATTGCGGGGAATTAAACATGACATATAATACAATGCAATGCAAGGGACAACACAAGCTCATTTTTTAAAGTTACTAGAATCAAGCACATTTAGTTCACTTCTCAACCTACAAAAGGTAGCCTCATCTAAGGGTTTAGTGAAGATATCCGCTAATTGATTTTCACTTCTTACACCTTCTAGTGATATATCATTTTTAGCAACATGATCTCTTAGAAAGTGGTGGCAGATATCAATGTGCTTGGTGCGTGAGTGTTGTACCAGATTATTAGCAATTTTAACGACACTTTCATTGTCACATAAAAGCGGCACCTTTTCAAGAACAACTCCATAATCTAGGAGGGTTTGTTTCATGTATAAGATTTGTGCACAACAAGCCCCCGTGGCAATGTATTCCGCCTCGGCGGTGGACCCACACTATTTTACTTTTTAGATGACCATGATACTAAGGACCTCCCAAGCAAATGGCACCCTCCGAATGTGCCTTTTCTATCAATTTTGCAACCGGCATAATCCGAATCAGAATAGCCAACTAGTTAGAATCTAGCTCCTTTGGGGTACCAAAGACCGATGCTTGGGGTGTACTTAAAATATCTTAAGATTCTTTTTACGACACTTAGGTGAGGTTATTTTGGGCACGCTTAAAAGCGAGCACACATGCACACACTAAATATGATATCGGGCCTAGATGCGGTAAGGTACATCAAGCTACCAATCATAGAATGGTAAAGAGTTTGATCGATTGGTTTACCTCCCTCATCTAGGTCGAGATGTCCATTAGATGGCATTGGGGTCTTGATTGACTTGCATTCTTCCATCTTGAATATTTTGAGAAGATCCTTGGTATACTTTTCTTGAGAGATAAAAATCTCTTCTCTCATTTGCTTGACTTGAAAACCAAGGAAGAATGTTAGCTCACCAATCATTGACATCTCGAACTCTTTCGACATCAATTCACCAAATTCCTTGCAATAATCTTCATTTGTTGACCCGAAGATAATATCATCAACATAGACTTGACAAATGAAGATCTCTCCATTAAACTTCTTGGTGAATAGTGTGGTGTCAACCTTCGCAATAGTGAAGCACTTCTCAATGAGGAAGTCTCGGAGGCGCTCATACCAAGCTCTAGGGGCTTGCTTGAGCCCATATAGCGCCTTGGATATCTAGGGTCTTCAAACCCGGGAGGTTGTTCAACATAGACTAGTTTATTTATGAAGCCATTTAAAAAAATACTTTTCACATCTATTTGATATAGTTTCATTTCATGATGTGATTATAATACCCCTGAGTGTTAAGCATGCATTAACATTCCAAAGCATGAGCATCAGCATCTCATACATGTTTATCATCACATGCAATATAAATTCACTTGAATTGAAATGTGAAAAACATTGGTTTAAATCAAAATGATTGCATTTGCTTGCTAGAGTGTAGAACTTGTTTAGCTACAATTTTAGATAATCTAGAATTTAATAACATGATTTTTGGAGCAACTTTTGTATTCAAAATCTCCTCAAATTTTGCTTTTTAAAATATTCTAGAAAAGTGAGTTTTTATTTAAATTTGACTTTAAATCATTTATTCAAAATCTATTTAGAATTTTGAAAAGTGCCCTAAATGAAAGTTGTAGAGAATTAAATTTTGAACAACTTTTATTTTGGGGACAACTTGTGAAAATGTCTTTTTCATCTTCAAAATTCAAATTTGAATTAATTTAGAAAATCTGGAATTGAAATTATAAAAGAAAAAGGGAATTTTGGCCTTAACGGGTCGCCGCCTCCGCTTCGGCCCGCTCGCGCAAGCCGGCCTGGCTCGTCTCCCGCGTCCGCGCCTGCCCGCGCGCGCGCGCCGTGGCGACCGCGGCAGAGCATCACCGCCCCGTGGCCGCCATGCGCCGGCGCCACCCTCCGCGTGGCCATCCTCGATCCCCGCGTGCTCGGCTCCTTGGCAACGTGCCCGCGCCCCTGCTTCCTCCCTCTCCCTCACTCGCTCTCTCTTTTGCCCGCAGAGAGAACGCCGTGCGCCCCGCGTCCTCTCGCACGCTCGCCGCCGCTGCCGCTTGCTCCATAGCCGCGTTCCGCCGCCGGCGAGCCTTCTCCGAGCAATTGCTCGCGCGTCACGCTCCGCCATTTCCTCCTCTCCTCCGAACGAACCTCCGCGCTCCACCTCCACCTCCGGTAAGCAGGGATGAAAACAGTACGAATATTTTCCGACCGTATTCGAGACCGAATCCGTTTAGAAGGGTTTTAATCCGTCCGTATCCGAGTCCGGATATTTAACTTCTGATACCGTATTCGTATCCGAATATTTAAATCGCATATTTATGATGTCGATATCAGATCGTATCCTATGTGGCATTTTTTATACTATCCGTATTCGAATCCGAATCCGGACATAAATATGAAAACAAATACGATATCAGTCATATCCGTCCGTATCCGATCCGTTTTCATCCCTACCGGTAAGGTGCCATTTTGCGCGTCCCGCCACGCCACCATTTCCGGCCACCGCGCGCTCGTTTCGCCCCTCCGGCGTTCTCGCCCTCTCTCGACCCCGGCGCACTGCGCTCTGGTGGTGGCCATTTTTCCGCGAGACTTGTGCCCCCGATCGTTGGTCCCCGCTCGGCCCGAGTTGGCCGTTGGCCGCCAGCGGGCACCGCTCCGCCGTGACGTCGCGTGCTTCGGCGTCGCGCCCGTGCCCCGCTCCCTCCTCTCTGTCTTGCTTGGGCCGCAGTGCCAGTGGGCCGCGCCACCGAGCCAGGCCGCTCGTTCCTCCGCGCGGGCTACCGAAGCTGTTTTCAGCAGTGGGCCGTTGGAGCTCGCGGGCCGGCCTGTTAGGCAGAAAAGGATAATCGGAAATTCAATTTTTATTTTCTTTTAAAAGAAGAAATATTGGAAAAAATGTTGTGTATCCGTTTTAGCTCCAAAAATTGTGAAACAAATTTTGTAGTGTTTTTCATGAGTATATCTATAGTTTAAAAATGTTGCATGTTAGTTTTGTAATACTTTTCTGTGTAGATTTATTTAATCTTTATAATTGCTGATATCTTTGAAAATATGTAGTAAATTAAAGAAAGGTCAGAAAAATATGGTTCCTGTTTCATTAATCTTCTTTGGTGATGTACTTTCTAGGAAAAATGTTTATGAGGCATGTTCTGTGAAAAATTATGGAAGTGCAGTTCAAATGCCTTTAATTGATGATTTTTGTTATTTTTGGTAGAGAGCAAAATTTGTATAACTCATGCATGTGATAATTTTTATGGTGTGCTTGTTTACTATGGATAACATAGGAAAAATATGAAATATGTTATTTGACACTTTTTCTAGTACAAAGTATTTTCATGCTCATTATTATGCTATAGCTTGTTTATTTTGTACAGATAGTTTTACTTATTCAAATTCCATGAAATTTGTGTAGTATACTATTTGGAGTAGGAGTGTGCTACTGTAATTTTTGTAGATTTTTACCTGCAACAGAAATAGATATTGATGTGTAACCCTAGTTTAAATAGGAAATAAAAGTTTATTCTTTATGAGTAATTAAAAGAAATAAGAAGTGTTTGGTGTATCTTTGAAGCACCAAACTACCTTGCTGGTGTTACTTGGTAGGTTAAGGTATTAGGGTTTGGCAAGTGTAGCAACAATTGTGTGAGAATTTTATGCTACCTAGTATAAGAGTAGATGACTTGTTTTATGGCACATGTTCTTAGATGATGTAGACTATCTTGTAGAAGATGTTGTCTGTAATCCATACTATTAGTTCAATGTGCTCATCTGCATATTATATCATCATAGCATTCCACCGCATCCTATGTACCGTCTACATGATTGCTTATGCAATTGCATCATACAGGATCGCAGGAGGAGTCGCAGGTAGCAGTGTCGGAAGATCAGACTTGGACCGATCAGCAAGAGCCCCAGGCACAGGAGGTGCCCGAGGAAGAGGAACCAGGAGAGGAGTTGCCCGAGTACGTAAATCACCAGCCTAGCTCGTTCGAAAAAGGCAAGCCCCGGAGCATTCTAAGTCTCCTACTTTATAAAAGTAATTCTTTATATATGAGTTTTATATATTGTTGCATTAAGTTATAGGAGTTGAGTAAAACCGTTGTTGCATTTATAATTATCCTTGTCCACCTGAATACCTCTTTACCCTGTTAGGTCAGGATCGAATAATTGCTTAGCCTTGCTTAGATCGGTAGAAGTCGGGTGATTTCCAGTCACCTGCGAGATATAGGTGAATACCTGGTTATGGTTAGCTATAGTTGTTGTCATGAAAAGTAACCAAGTGTTGATGAATAAAGGGAGACCAGGCGGAGTCTTATAGGGTTTTGGACTATAGTGATTCCGTCTGTGGCGATTAAGGACCGATCGTTGCTCGTCCCTCTTGTCATGTTGAACGCATGCCTCACATTTAGCTGGCCGAATAAAGTACCTTTCGACCGTGAAGGTAGTGACACTATTCGAGTCAGGATAAACTCGGATTGGCAGACTAGTGCTGAAGGGGGTATGACGGGGACGCGAAGAGTGAGCCCAAGATGTATTCAACTCTTATGGTGAACTTTCTATAGCATATGACTGTGGCTGCTAAATCAGTACGATCTTAGTTGTATGTTAGTTGGTTTGAAATCTCTTATGATTTCACAGAATCTCAGGTTGTACGGGCTTAAGTTTGGTAAATTATTTGTCTCAGTGGAAGATTTTCTTACTTAATCTCGTATAATTATGTTGATCCGTTACAGCTGGTATCAGAGCATGGTTTAGCATGTTACTGTTCACATGGGTATTTAAAACAAAACTGTGTTTAAAAACGAGTTTTAAAACTTAAGAGTGTGCCAGTGGTCATATCCTTTATGCCCAGTAAGGATTCTAGGTGGCTTATTTAAGTACTGACTGGGGGTTTTGCGTCATATTTTAATTCGTCGCTCATATGACGTACTATTGTATGAGTGCTATTCACTTGAGTGGTAATGTATGGATCAATGACCTCTACGTCTTGCTAAGTGAGAGTTGTGAGAGCATGGTCAGACACACCGCCGATCTAGGGAAGTGCTTATGTGATGCCGAATTATTTACATGTTTTACACATGTTATAGGAAGGTATCCTTTGTATTGGGGATTTCTGTCATGTGCTGATGATACCGTCAATAGGGCGATGATTCGGGTAGTTGCTACCGTTATACTCGTATCTGGGGAATACGTGTGAAGCGAGTAGCTTACTTTACTGCTTTCTTGCATATTTTCATACTGTGAGGTTTGGGCTGAAGTGACTTTCTGCAGGTACATACAGCGTTATCGAGTAGTACGCAGTAGCTATGTTTACGAGAGCTCGTTGTATGCCACCATCTATACCGCTAGTAATTGTTGTTTCTAAGTTTGTAAGGACGTACGGAACATGCATGCATCATGTTGTGCATTTCATTCATGGCATTGTTCCTCCCCTTATAAGTTGATTATCTCATTTTGATAAAAATGACAACTTAAAAATCTGTTCTCACTGAGGTAATAAAATTTTGCTATAGATGGCACGCACCAAGTAGACAGCTCGCAAGTCCACAGGCAGAGTTCCCCGTCATCAGCTTGCTCCACGCACTCGTCAGCGTCACACGTTCCTTGGAGAGTTTGGGATGTCTACGCTCTTATGGAGGGTGCTCAGCTATGTAGGCTATCCGAATGGAATGGAGCCCCGCTACTTCTGGGCAAATGAGCAGTTGGGGGAAGGTCTTTTGGTCACTATGGAAGCAGTTGTTCGTCCCAGAGGTGATGATTCTGAGTGGACTGGTTGGCGTTATGAATCAACTGGCAGGACCGCTGAAGAAGCTGCTGAAAGAGCAGCCTTTGGAATACTGAGGGATATCATGGGTCGCTTTCCCCAGGAGTTGGCTGCAGCAATCGTTGGAGTCTTCCCAAGGGGCAACCCCTCCACTGACTCGTGGCAGCAGGCAAGAGGAAGGTCTCGGGAGATTAGTGCAACAGAGGCCCAGAACAGTGATGACCCCACCATGAGTGCCATGTTCATAGTGATGAAGGCCTTCGATGGAGTGGAAGGTAGTCTGCGACGTGTGTCTAGTGCTCTTGGTCAGGCTCGTGACGACCGACGTCAGCTTCAGAGGAATCACGACGCCAAGATTGAGAGGCTCACTGCAGAGATGGCTCAGTTGACGCGTCAGAGGGATCAGGCTACCCAGAGGACTGGGGTCTTTGAGGGAGACATACGCGCACTGAGACAGCAGGTTGGGCGTCTGACCACCGCCAACCAGAACGCTGAGCGCATGTTGACCCATGTGCTCCATCAGAGGAATGAAGCCTGGTCTGCAGAGAATGTTCTGAGGGCTCGACAGTTCGACCTAGAGCAGCAGCTAGCCAATGCAGAGGAGTACAATGACAACCTGCATGAGGAGGTTCATCGACTGAACAACCAGCTCTACCCCTATGTTCCTCCTGGTGCTGCAGAGATGGATCTGGATGAGGATGAAGATCCCGAAGAGCCCGAGGCACCCGCTGAGGATGACGACAATGTTGTGGATGGCGACCACGCCAACATCTCCGACTTAGACAGCGACCACAATGAGTAGGCTAGTAGTTGTTGCGCTAGCTACTAGGGTTCAGTTTACATGATCTTTTGCTTAGTTGGCACGTTGGGCATGTCTTAATGAGTAGAAAGACTAAGGCTTTGATGTAATGTTGGAAAACTTGGATGTGTTTGTGGCGGTATCCGAACGTCAAAAGGTCAGTGTATGTATGCTGGCAACTTGGTTGTAATGGATGCGATGTGTGTGCCTTAGTAATCTAATTAGTGATGTTGTGTTAATTGAAATGACTTATTGTGCCCCTGTTTTATTGTATGAATTTATTCTCTCCAGTGAATTCAGTCCGGCATGATTTTTCATTCACTCGCAATTTCTACGACATCACCTAATAATTACTGTTGCTAAAATATGCAGATGCAGAACACTCGCCGTACCATGTATGATGCCACTGAGGCTGGTGGCAGTGCCGCTGGTAATGAAAACCGTGATCCGCCACCGCCTCCTCCTCCACCGTACACCGCGGAATAGTTCTTCACACAATTCCTCGAAAGTCAACGCAACATGGAGAACATGTAACAAAATATGGAGGCTGCGTTGCGCAGTATTGCGGATAACACCCATCGTGGAGTAAACCCGGGTGGGCATGGAGTAAACTAGTATAGCAGCTTCAAGGATTTTATGGACACCTGTCCACCAATCTTCAAGGAAGTCGCTGAACCCTTGGATGCAGAAGAGTGGATTAACACAATGGAAGACAAGTTTCGTGTTTTGAGGATGACCGAAGTGTTGAAGACAGAGTACGCAGCTCATCAGCTTCAAGGTCCGGCGGGGATGTGGTGGAAGCACCACCGCACCACTTTTCCTCCCCATGCCCACATCACCTGGAGGGAGTTCACCGAAGCGTTTCGTGGAGTGTACATTCCACCTGGTCTGATAGAAATGAAGCTCGGAGAATTCCTGGCACTGGATCAAGGCACGAAGAATGTGACCCAATATCTGCATGTATTCAACAATCTGAGCCGATATGCTTCTGACATGGTTAATACTGATGCCAAAAAGATTGCCAGCTTCAAGAGAGGTCTGAATCCCAAGATGATGAAACATGTGGGTACTAACATAAGGACTCGTTTCAACAACTTTGTCAGCGACTGCTTGAAACAGGAGAAGAACAACAATGTGTATGCTGCGTCCAAGACTCGTAAGAGAGCTTTTGAGTCAGGTCCATCCCAGCCTAGGGCCCTGTCTGCAAATCGTTCCGCGTATCGTTCGCCTGCCCCGGGTGTAAGGTTTAGGCCACCCCAGCGGAAGGGTCAGAATGCCTAGCAACCTCAGAGGAACCAGAAACCATTCAAGATGGCGTTGCCACAATCGAAGTCAGGACAAGGCAGTTCATCTGGAGCTGCGACTCAAGTAAAGGGACCGTGTTTTAACTGCAACCAACAGGGGCACTTGCGAAGTTTTGCCCCTATCCTAAGAAGCAGCAGACGTAGTGCCAAGCCCGTGTGCACCACACCACCGTTGATGACATCCCAGAAGGAGAACCTATGACAGCTGGTATGTTTTCTATCAACAATCATCCTGCAATAGTCTTGTTTGATTCCGGATCATCTCATTCCTTTATGAGTCAAGCATTTGTTAAGAAGTATGAGCAAAAGATAGTTGAGTTGGAATGTGCTTATCGGATCAGTTCAGCCGGGGCTAATCTGTTGACAAATCAGATAATCCAGGGAGTAACCCTGAACATAGCAAACAGACAATATAAGCTTAATTTGATAGTCATGCCAGGACTAGTTTTGGATGTGATCATGGGAATGAACTAGATGAATAAGATGAGAGTAGTAATTGATGTTGGAGGAAGAAGTATTTCTCTCAAGGAACCTAGTGGAGAAGGCACCTTCCAGGTGATCCTACCTCGGAAAATAGATCTAGCCAATACAACTTGTGCCATCCAAACTGCTTTGCTAGCCAATATTCCAATAGTATGTGAGTTTCTAGACATGTTCCCAGAGGAGTTACCTGGGCTTCCACCAGACCGAGATGTTGAGTTTGTCATTGAGTTAATTCCTGGAACAGCACCGATATCAAGAAGGCCCTATCGGATGCCTCCCAATGAGTTAGCCGAGTTGAAGAAACAACTCCAAGAGCTATTAAAGAAGGGTTTGATTCGTCCCAGTTCGTCAGAATGGGGATGTCCCGCACTATTCGTGAAGAAGAAAAAGGATAACTCCTTACGTATGTGCGTGGACTATCGGCCACTGAATGCTGTGACCGTTAAAAATAAGTATCCTCTACCTCGGATTGATATCTTGTTTGACCAATTGTCTAAAGCCAAGGTGTTCTCTAAGATAGATTTGAGATCAGGGTATCATCAGATCAAGATTAGGCCACAAGAGGTACCAAAGACCGCGTTTTCTACCAGATATGGTTTGTACGAGTATCTGGTCATGTCCTTCGGATTGACAAATGCTCCTGCATACTTTATGTATCTGATGAATTTCGTCTTTATGTCAGAGTTGGATAAGTTTGTGATTATGTTCATTGATGACATATTAATATACTCAGAGAATGAAGAAGATCACACAGAACATCTTAGGATTATCTTAACTAGACTCAGAAAGCACCAGCTGTATGCTAAGTTTAGTAAGTGTGAGTTCTGGCTTAGAACAGTTCCTTTTCTTGGTCATTTGTTATCTGAAAGTGGAATTTCAGTAGACCTTAGTAAGGTACAAGAGGTCATGGACTGGAAGTCACCAACCACAGTTCATGAGGTCCGAAGTTTTCTTGGTTTAGCCAGATACTATCGCTGCTTCATACCGGATTTCTCGAAGATTGCCAAGCCAATGACAAGTCTGCTACAGAAGGATCATAAGTTTGCCTGGACAGAGGAGTGTGAGGTAGCTTTCTGCACCTTGCGGAAATTGCTAACCACTGCTCCTGTTCTGGCACAACCAGATATAGAACAACCGTTCGATGTGTTTTGTGATGCATCTAAAAATAGGTTAGGATGTGTCCTGATGCAAGATGGAAGGGTCATTGCTTATGCCTCACGTCAATTGAGGAAACATGAGGTTAATTATCCTACACATGACTTGGAGCTTGCAGCAGTTGTGCATGCTCTAAAGATTTGGAGACACTACTTACTGGGAAATGTGTGTAATATCTTTACGGATCATAAGAGTCTCAAGTATATTTTTACTCAGTTTGAGTTGAACATGCGACAGAGGAGATGGTTAGAGCTGATAAAGGACTATAATATGAATGTGCACTATCACCCCGGGAAGACTAATGTGGTAGCAGATGCACTGAGTAGGAAATCACATTCTATTGTTATGCAACCGTTGTTCGAAGAGGGGTTCAATTTATTACATCCTGCTGTGTTGTATAATATTCAGCTCAGTTGTACCTTGGAGAACAAAATCATTGAAGGTCAGAAAGCAGATAAGGGAATATTTCATATCAAGGAGAAAATGAAGAGGGAACCGACCAAGCAATTTAAAGTGGATGACCAAGGGGTGTTATGGTTTAAAGATCGCCTAGTAGTATCCAAGGATCAAGAGCTCTGGAACAAATTGATGGATGAAGCTCATTAGTCTAAGCTGTCTATCCATCCTGGGAGTAGTAAAATATACCAAGAGATGATACCTCGCTATTGGTGGACCAAGATGAAGAAGGAGATTGCAACGTATGTTGCTCGTTGCGACCTGTGTTGCAGAGTGAAAGCTCTTCACATGAGACCCACAGGACTGTTGCAACCCTTGTCTATACCAGATTGGAAATGGGAAGATATAAGTATGGATTTTATCTCTGGTCTTCCCACCACACCAAAAGGACATGATTCGATTTGGGTAATTGTAGACCGCCTTACCAAATCAGCTCACTTTTTGCCAGTTAAGACAACCTTTCGACCACCTCAATATGCAGAGAAGTTTGTTGCTGAGATTGTCCGATTACATGGTATACCGAAGACTATCGTGTCTGACCGTGGTTCACAGTTTACCTCATTTCTGAGAGCATCTTCATAAAGGATTGGGTACTAGTTTGATTCGCAGTACATCTTACCACCCGCAGACAGATGGGCAGACAGAGCGAGTTAATGCTGTTCTTGAAGATATACTTAGAGCATGTGTGTTATCATCCAGAGGTTCATGGGAATCGTGGTTACCTTTGGCAGAGTTTGCTTACAACAACAGTTATCAAGAGAGTATTAAGATGGCACCATTTGAAGCCCTATATGGCAGAAAATGTAGGATACCGTTAAATTGGGTTGAACCTGGAGAAAGAAGGTTTTACAGGATTGATTTTGTAGATGAGGCAGAAAAAAGGTTCGTATTATCCAACAAAATATGCAAGCTGTACAATCACATCAAAAGAGTTATGCAAATAAGAGGAGAAGACCGCTAGAATTCCAAGTGGGTGACTACGTCTATTTGAAGGTTACCCCAATGAAGAAGAAACGGTTTGGAATCAAAAAGAAACTGGCTGCTAGATTTGTAGGACCATACAGAATTTTAGAGAAAAAGGGTCCCGTGGCTTATAAGCTGCAGTTACCGAAAGTGATGAGTTCAATATTTCCCGTCTTCTACGTATCACAGTTGAAGAAGTGTTTGCGTGTTCCGAAAGAGAGAATAGAACCTCAGGGTATTCAGATCAAAGCAGACTTAGAATATCGTGAGCAACCGGTTCGAGTTTTGGATACTAAGGAGCGAGTTACTCGAAATAAAGTAGTAACAACTTACAAGATTCAGTGGAGCCATCATGATGAGACTGATGCGACGTGGGAAACAGAAGAATACCTACAAACCGCTTATAAAGATTTTTACAACAAGTGGTTCGTAACTCAAAATCTCGGAATGAGATTCTTATAAGGGGGGAGGGCTATAACACCCCTGAGTGTTAAGTATGCATTAATATTCCAAAGCATGAGCATCAACATCTCATACATGTTTATCATCACATGCAATATAAATTCACTTGAATTGAAATGTGAAAAACATTAGTTTAAACCAAAATGGTTGCATTTGCTTGCTAGAGTGTAGAACTTGTTTAGCTACAATTTTAGATAATCTAGAATTTAATAACATGATTTTTGGAGCAACTTTTGTATTCAAAATCTCCTCAAATTTTGCTTTTTAAAATATTCTAGAAAAGTGAGTTTTTATTTAAATTTGGCATTAAATCATTTATTCAAAATCTATTTAGAATTTTGAAAAGTGCCCTAAATAAAAGTTGTAGAGAATTAAATTTTGAACAACTTTTATTTTGGGGACAACTTGTGAAAATGTCTTTTTCATCTTCAAAATTCAAATTTGAATCAATTTAGAAAATCTGGAATTGAAATTATAAAAGAAAAAGGGATTTTCGGCCTTAACAGGCCGCCGCCTCCGCTTCGGCCCGCTCACGCAAGCCGGCCTGGCCCGTCTCCCGCGTCCGCGCCTGCCCCCGCGCGCGCGCGCCGTGGCGACCGCGGCAGAGCATCGTCGCCCCGTGGCCGCCATGCGCCGGCGCCACCCTCCGCGTGGCCATCCTCGATCCCCGCGCGCTCGGCTCCTTGGCAACGCGCCCGCGCCCCTGCTTCCTCCCTCTCCCTCACTCGCTCTCTCTTTCGCCCGTAGAGAGAACGCCGTGCGCCCCGCGTCCTCTCGCACGCTCGCCGCCGCTGCCGCTTGCTCCATAGCCGCGTTCCGCCGCCGGCGAGCCTTCTCCGGGCAATTGCTCGCGCGTCATGCTCTGTCATTTCCTCCTCTCCTCCGAACAAACCTCCGCGCTCCACCTCCGTCTCCGGTAAGGCGCCATTTTGCGCGTCCCGCCGTGCCACCATTTTCGGCCACCGCGCGCTCGTTCCGTCCCTCCGGCGTTCTCGCCCTCTCTCGACCCCGGCGCGCTGCGCTCTGGTGGTGGCCATTTTTCCGTGAGACTTGTGCGCCCGATCGCCGGTCCCCGCTCGGCCGGAGTTGGCCGTTGGCCGCCAGCGGGCACCGCTCCGCCGTGACGTCGCGTGCTCCGGCGTCACACCCGTGCCCCGCTCCCTCCTCTCTGTCTTGCTTGGGCCGCAGTGCAAGTGGGCCGCGCCACCGAGCCGGGCCGCTCGTTCCTCCACGCGGGCTGCCGAAGCCGTTTTCGGCAAGTGGGCCGTTGGAGCTCGCGGGCCGGCCTGTTAGGCAGAAAAGGATAATCGGAAATTCAATTTTTATTTTCTTTTAAAAGAAGAAATGTTGGGAAAATTGTTGTGTATCCGTTTTAGCTCCAAAAATTGTGAAACAAATTTTATAGTGTTTCTCATGAGTAGATCTACAATTTAAAAATGTTGCATATTAGTTTTGTGATACTTTTCTGTGTAGATTTATTTAATCTTTATAATTGCTGATATCTTTGAAAATATGTAGTAAATTAAAGAAAGGTCAGAAAAATATGGTTCCTATTTTATTAATCTTCTTTGGTGATGTACTTTCTAGGAAAAATGTTTATGAGGCATGTTCTGTGAAAAATTATGGAAGTGTAGTTCAAATACCTTTAATTGATTATTTTTATTATTTTTGGTAGAGAGCAAAATTTGTATAACTCATGTAGGTGATAATTTTTATGGTGTGCTTGTTTACTATGGATAACATAGAAAAAATATGAAATCTGTTGTTTGACACTTTTTCTAGTACAAATATTTTCATGCTCATTATTATGCTATAGCTTGTTTATTTTGTACAGATAGTTTTACTTATTCAAATTTCATGAAATTTGTGTAGTATACTATTTGGAGTAGGAGTGTGCTACTGTAATTTTTGTAGATTTTTACCTGCAACAGAAATAGATATTGATGTGTAACCCTAGTTTAAATAGGAAATAAAAGTTTATTCTTTATGAGTAATTAAAAGAAATAAGAAGTGTTTGGTGTATCTTTGAAGCACCAAACTATCTTGCTGGTGTTACTTGGTAGGTTAAGGTATTAGGGTTTGGCAATTGTAGCAACAATTGTGTGAGAATTTTATGCTACCTAGTATAAGAGTAGATGACTTGTTTTGTGGCACATGTTCTTGGATGATGTAGACTACCTTGTAGAAGATGTTGTCTGTAATCCATACTATTAGTTCAATATGCTCATCTGCATATCATGTCATCATAGCATTCCACCGCATCCTATGCACCGTCTACATGGTTGCTTATGCAATTGCATCATACAGGATCACAGGAGGAGTCGCAGGTAGCAGTGCCGGAAGATCAGACTTGGACCGATCAGCAAGAGCCCCAGACACAGGAGGTGCCCGAGGAAGAGGAACCAGGAGAGGAGTTGCCCGAGTGCGTAAATCACCAGCCTACCTCGTTCGAAAAAGACAAGCCCCAGAGCATTCTAAGTCTCCTACTTTATAAAAGCAATTCTTTATAAATGAGGTTTATATATTGTTGCATTAAGTTATAGGAGTTGAGTGAAACCATTGTTGCATTTATAATTATCCTTGTCCACCTGAATACCTCTTTACCCTGTTAGGTCAGGATTGAATAATTGCTTAGCCTTGCTTAGACCGGTAGAAGTCGGGTGATTTCCAGTCACATGCGAGATATAGGTGAATACCTGGCTATGGTTAGCTATAGTTGTTATCATGGAAAGTAACCAAGTGTTGATGAATAAAGAGAGACCGGGCGGAGTCTTATAGGGTTTTGGACTATAGTGATTCCGTTTGTGTCGATTAAGGACCGATCGTTGCTCGTCCCTCTTGTCATGTTGAACGCATGCCTCATATTTAGCTGGTCGAATAAAGTACCTTTCGACCGCGAAGCTAGTGACACTATTCGAGCCGGGATAAACTCGGATTGGCAGACTGGTGCTAAAGGGGGTATGATGGGGACACGAAGAGTGAGCCCAAGGTGCGTCTTGGCAGTCGGGCGATCCCTGGGTAGTGCGGTCCATGACTGTTATCTCGCGGCTACTTGGAAAGTGTCATTGGTGATCTAAGCGACCCTGACGGGGGAAGCGTGGTTTGTGTGAGGAATAAATCACCAGCTGGTTAGGAATCGATTCGAATCGCCATCGCTCCTGGATAGTGAGCACTTGACTCGAGCTACAGCATCGTAGTAACAATGATGGAACCCAGATGGTTATGTGAATGATGTTGGAAATACTAAACCTGATATGGTAACGTTTCATGTTAATGGTTAATCAAGTGATTGCTTTAGCGTAGTTGCTTACCTAGATTGAATATGTTATAATAAAGATGATGCAAAAGGACTTAAATTAGTTTATTCTTGATAACTTATGCTTTTCGCAAATGAGTCAAGCTAGCCCACTGAAAGAAAACCTTGCATAATCCTTGGTGTCATTATTTCTGGTTTTGACGGGTAAGTCTAGCTGAGTATCATCTCGTACTCAGGGTGTTGTTCCCATTGTTGTTGTAGATGGCCAGATGTACTATGGTTATTGCGTCAACTGTGTGTATCCGGCGATGAGCGACAACTAGGACCAAGGGCAAGGGTCACTCCGTTCGTCTTATCTTATGCTTTTGTGGGCTATGACTACCTACTGGCACTGTAACTGAACTAAGTGTGTGTAGTTTAAAACTACTTGCTTCCGCTATGTTATTTTGTGCGCCTGTTGTAATAACTTTTTATTCTGAACTCCGATGTATTCAACTCTTGTGATGAACTTTCTATAGCATGTGACTATGGCTGTTAAATCGGTATGATCTTGGTTGTATGTTGGTTGGTTTGAAATCCCTTGTGATTTCACTGAATCTCAGGTTGTACGGGCTTAAGTTTGATAAATTATCTGCATAGGTGGAAGATTTTCTTACTTATTCTCGTATAATCATGTTGATCTGTTACAGTGATGCATATGCAAGAAGGATATGAATGGCTTCAAGTCTTGCAACAGGTGCAAAAGTCTCTCCAAAATCAAGATCTTCAACTTGAGAGAACCCTTTTGCTACTAGTCTTGCCTTGTTCCTTACTACTACGCCTTGATCATCTTGCTTGTTGCGGAACACCCACTTGGTTCGAATGACTCTTGCCCCTTTTGAATGCTCTTCAAGTGTCCAAACTTGATTGCGGGTGAAGTTGTTCAATTCTTCATGCATGGCATTCACCCAATCCAGATCTTGAAGAGCTTCTTCTACATTCTTAGGTTCAAGACAAGAGAGAAAAGAGTGATGTTTAACAAAAGAAGTAAACTTTTGAGATCGAGTCATTACACCCTTTGTAGGACTCCCTATGATGAGATCTTGTGGATGTGCTTGAAGTATGGATGAGTTTCTTCGATCAACCATTTGAGGAGTAGGATGGGGAGCATCAACATCTTGAGCTTGTGCCTTGGCTTGTTGATGAGAGATACGAGTATCTTTATTTTCAACTCTCTCATTCTTGTCATCATCTTGAGGCACATGTGATAAAGATGGTGGATTTACAATTTGTACATCGTCTTTATCATCTTTAGGCTTGATGTCTCCCACCGGCATGTTCTTCATTGCCTCTCTCAATGGTTCATCACCTACATCATCATAATTCTCAATTGCTCCTTGGGAGCTGTTAGATTCATCAAATTCCACATCATATGTTTCTTCAACCAAACCGGTGGCATGGTTAAATACTCTATATGCTTTGGACTTTGATGAGTAACCAACAAGAAAACCAATATCACAACGTCTTTAAAACTTCCCTAGGTGTTGACGCTTCTTGTAGATGTAGCATTTGCAACCAAACACCCAGAAGAATGAGACGTCCGGCTTCTTCCCATTTAGCAACTCATAGGGGGTCTTGCCAAGAAACTTTTGTAGGAAGAGATGATTTGAAGCATAGCATATAGTGTTGATTGCCTCGGCCCATAATTTTTCTGGTGTGTTGTACTCATCTAGCATTGTTCTTGCAAGAGTGATCAAAGTTCGGTTCTTTCTCTCAACTACACCATTTTGTTGAGGAGTGTAGGTTGATGAAACTTCATGCTTGATTCCAATTTCATCACAATAAGCTTCAATGTTTGTGTTGTCAAACTCTTTTCCATTATCACTTCTAATCTTCTTTATCTTGACTTCAAATTCATTTTGAGCTCTCTTTGCAAACTTCTTGAAGCAATTTGCCACTTCAAATTTGTCATGAAGGAAGAAAGTCCAAGTGTATCTTGAGAAGTCATCCACAATCACAAGACAATAGAGATTTCCACCCAATCTCTTGTAAGTTGTAGGACCAAACAAATCCATGTGAAGAATTTCTAGCACTCTTGATGTTGACATGTAAGCTTTGGTTGGATGAGTGTTTACAACTTGTTTGCTGGCTTGACATGCACTACAAGATTTGTCCTTCTCAAACTCTACATCCTTCAACCCTCTCACTAATTCTTTCTTCAATAGCTTGTTGAGAGTGTTCATTCCAACATGAGCAAGCTTCCTATGCTAAAGCCACCCAAGTGTAGTTTTAGTGAACAAACATGTCATCAAATTTGCATCTTCGGAGGTGAAGTCAACAAGATAAAGATTGTTGTATCTAAAGCCTTTAAAAATCATTTGCTTGTCATATATCTTTGTAACTACCACTTCATTAGGAGTGAACAAGCATCGGTAGCCAAGGTCACAAAGTTGCCCAACGGATAGTAAGTTGAAACTCAATGAAGCAATATAGAGCACATTTGAGAGGGAGTGATCATTTGATATTGCAATATTGCCTATACCCTTGACTTTGCTCTTTGAGTTGTCCCCAAATGTGATCTTCTCTTGACATTCCTCATTCTCTTCAAGTGAGGTGAACATACGAGGATCACCGGTCATATGTTGAGTGCAACCACTATCAATAACCTAATGAGATCCGCCGGCCTTGTAGTTCACCTACACACAAGAGATCAAGCCTTTTGTTTAGGGACCCAAACTTAAGAGGGACCCTTAACTTTCTCAACTAGTGACTTGGCAACCCATATTTTCTTAGGCCTATTCTTGTTAGGGGGACCCAAAAACATGACTTTTATCTTTCCACTTGAATCTTTTCTAAGTATGTAATGAGCATTGAAAGCAAAGGGTCTAGCATGCTTGGGCAAGGGTTGTGGTGGAGGAGTTTTGCACTCATGAGCAAAATAGCCTTCTTGTCCACACTCAACACATCTCTTTGGCTTGGGCTTTGACTTGCTTTGTTGTTGTTGAGCTTTGACCTTCTTCTCTTGATTTGCCAAGTAACCAATGCCACTTCTATCCATCTTCATGACGGTGCTCATGAGTAGCTCACTTTGCAAATGTTAGCCTCTTGTGAACTTGCTTAGGTCGGTCTTGAGATGCTCTTTTTTCTTGCTTAAGCTTTTTGTTTTCTTCAATAAGTGACTCATTTGGTGCTTGCTTTTCAAGAGCCATCAACTTCTTGTTCTCAATCTTAAGCATCTCATTTTCACTCTTGAGCTTGACATAGTCATCATAGTTGTCGGCCTCAACCACACTCTTGTCTTTGCCGCTAGAGCCTTGCTCAAAGTTCTCAACAATCAAATCATCACATGATGTAGCTATATCAATCTTAACAACTTGGTTAGTAGCATCATGTGTCTTAAGAGCAAGCTCATTAGCAACAATAAGACTATCATAATTGATTTTCAATATAGTATATTCATCTTTTAGCAAGTTGAGCCTAGTGATGAGTTCACCATGCTTCTTTTCAATTTTATCATGTTTATCTCTAAGCTCTTTGTTTGAAGTTTTGAGCTCCTTGAGAGAAGAAGACATAGCTTCATTTTGATCTTTGAGCTCATCACTAGTCTTATGTGCATTCTCAAGCTTAGATGAGAGTGATTCATTTTCATTTTGAAGCTTATCATTTTCATTTCTAGTTCTTCTTATGATTTTAGAATATTTGTTCAATAATTTTACAAGTTCATCATAAGAGGGTGCATCATATTCATCATCACTATCACTATCATCATCGTCACTATCATTGTTTTGTACCTTTCGATCACCTTTAGCCATAAGGCATAGATGAGTAGTGGAAGATGATGGTGAAGGTGGCGGTGAAGGTGGTGATGAAGATGTCGGCGAAGATGATGATGGCCCAATCACAAATGCGGCGACCTTCTCTTTCTCATCGTCGCTCTCATCGCCGGAGGACTCACATGATGACTCAATGTCGGTGAGCCAATCACCAATAATGTAAGCTTTGCCTCCCTTCTTCTTCTTGTAGAACTCTCTTCTCTTACCATCTTTCTTTTTGTATGCCTTGTTCTTCTTTTTCTCATCTTCTTCATCACTTGAATCATCTTTCTTGCCCTTGTTCTTGTTTTTGTACTTGTCTTTTGGAGGCTTCAGGCATTGATGAGCTAAGTGGCCAAGTTCACCATAATTAAAGCAATCCACCTCGGATATTGGCTTCCTCTTGCAACTTGTGAAGAATTTCTTCTTCTTGCCATCGAACTTGATGCCACTCTTGTTGAGCTTCTTTAGCATCTTGGTGGTTCTTCTCACCATGAGTGCAAGTGATGCATCATCGATATCACTTTTACTTGAGCTTTATTGCACCATCATGGCTTGACCCTTCTTCTTTTTCTTTTCATGGCTAGCTTTGAAGGCTAAGTCTTTCTTCTTGGAAGATGATGAGCCCTTTTCCGGAGTAATGTGTATGTACATCTCATGAGCATTGATCTTTCCCAATACTTGTGTCGGTGTTGCGGCGAAGAGATCACTTTGGTGAAGTACGGTGACAATGTGTCCATACTTCTCAACGGGAAGCACACTCAAGATCCTCCTTGCAACATCTGATTGACTCATTTGAGTGAGTCCAAGAGCATTGAGATCTTCTATAAGAACATTCAATCGAGTGTACATTTCATTAGCACTTTCTTTGGGAAGCATCTCAAAAGAATTGATTTTCTTTAAAGCAATGTGATAGCGTTCCTCACGCTCACTCTTACTTCCCTCATGGAGAGCATAAAGATTTTTCCACAATTCATGAACGTTTTTAGCATTACGCACACGATTGAAGATATTTTTGCCTAAGCCCCGGTAGAGTGCATTTTTTGCCTTTGCATTCCACCGATCGTACTTCTCCTTGTCACCACTTGGGTTGGCGGGATCCCTTATAGGAGGAAGCACTTCGGTTGCAGCTCTAAGGCACCCAACATCTATGGCTTCGAGGTACGCCTCCATACGAATTTTCCAATATGGAAAATCATCTCCCTTAAAAGTAGGAGGTGGTCTTTCCCCATTAGACATCTTGCTCTAGGCGGTGAAGCCTAAATAAAGAGCAACACGGCTCCGATACCAATTGAAATGATCAAGATGCCCAAGAAGGGGGGGTGAATTGGGCTTTTCTAAAAATTAATTGCAAGAATTAAATCCTACAAGCCAAACTTCACCCCTAGTGCCTACTAGCGTTCCTTGTGATTCTATCGGTAAAAGTTTTGCACCCTAAGTTCCAATCCTAGACTAGCATGACAATTCTAGGAAAGTAAGCAAGCAATAAAGGTAAGCACGGAAGTAAATGCTTGAAAGTAAGGGTTAGGAACACGGCGATGTTTTGCCGAGGTATCAGAGAGTCGCCACTCCCCACTAGTCCTCGTTGGAGCACCCGCGCAAGGGTGTAGCTCCCCCTTGATCCGCGCAAGGATCAAGTGCTCTCTACGGGTTGATTCTTCGACACTCCGTCGCGGCGAATCACCCAAAACCGCTCACAACATGAGTTGGGTCACCCACAAACTCGTCGGATGATCACCAAACTCCCAATCACCACCAAACCGTCTAGGTGATAGCGATCACCAAGAGTAACAAGCTAGAACTCTCACTTGACCACAACAAGGCTAATGAGAAGATGGATGCACACTTGCTACACTCTTGTCACTAGAGAGGAATCTCAAACTTTGATTCTCAAATCACTATCCTCACTAGGGCTCTTGCACTCTCTTGCACTCCAAAGGTGTTTCTCAGCTGAACAAATGAGCAAGAGACCTCTAAAAGAGGTGGAGGGGATGTATTTATACACCCCACAGACAAATCCAACCGTTACCTGCCGAATCAGCAAAACTCGCGCTGACCGGACGCGCTGGTCGACGTGACCGGACACGCCGGTTAAGTGTAACGGTCGAAAACCGAAAGTCAGCACGGAGTGACCGGACGCGCCGCTCAGGGATGACCGGACGCGTCCGATCATGCAAGAACCTTACTGGAAACTGATCTGACGCTCGACCGCGTCCGATCACAGATGACCGGACGCGTCAGGTCAGCTTAGGACCTTACTGGAACGTGACCGAACGCGTTCGATCACTTCACAGTCGCGTTCGATTACACTTTTACCCTCTGAAACACGTGTGAGACTGACCACCGCGTTCGGTCCTCACAAGGACCGCGTCTGGTCGATCAGTTACCGACACAGTGACTTGTTAGAACTGACCGGACGCGTCCGGTCATGACAAGGACCGCGTCCGGTCAAGGGTAAACTGCTCAAACGTCTTCTAAACGCGACGCAACTTGAATCAAGTTGCTTCCAACTGAACTTTGAGCTTTTCTAGAGCTACCTAGTGCTAAGTTTGACAAGTGTGCACCACACCTAAACAAAAGACTCACTTAGATCAAGCTACTCGCTCATGCCCTCCTTTATAGTACGGTCAAAGAAAGAAACAAAGATCCTAACGACTATTCCAGATGTAACTCAACACCTTGACATCAGGAACTAACCGTCCTTAATCTTGTCGTTGATCCTTTGAAAACCGAAACGATTTCGATCAAGGGACATGGATACCACAGTGCCCAAAGCAGTTATCAACTCCATGACCTAACTTACCAACGTTTCTGCAAAACACACGTTAATCATAGTAATAATGTGTTGTCATCAATTGCCGAAACCAACACCGGGAGCTAGATGCTTTCAGACGACTATTTGGTTCGTAGCTAAACTGGGCTATGAAGTCTCAACCAATAAAGTGGCAAAAAACCGTCGAAACCCACATGTAAGATACACGGTAGGAGTACATTATCTATGATGGACTTAACATATATAGAGATTTTTCTAAAATAGAAACATTTTTGGGAAGTAATAAACCAGTACAACTATGAGCCCCGGGCACCATCAGTGAAATTCAATTCGATCAATTCAATTCAGTAACAGCTTAGGCCAGCCCAACGCTCCTCTGTCCCGCGGTCCCGCACTGGCGTGTGGCGTGTGGCGTGCGGCGAGCCGGCGATCCAGGGGCTACGGTAGGCAAACCGAGCGGCGGCGGCCTGCGGGAGCGGGGGTCGTCGAGTTGGGTATTCGGGTCATGCTGGTCGAGTCGGGTACTCGGGTCAGACGCGACAGAGGAGGGAGAAATTCCAGGCTGCGCACAGTAGTGCGCCCGGTCTGCAAATACACGAACCCCGAGCCGGGGGGCGAGAAAACCCCAAAAGGAGATTCTCCTCGCCCCTTCCACTAGAGCAGCCGACGGCCCGAGGCGGCGAGCTCGTCGGCGACTGACCACCGCCGGAGCAGCCGCCGCCTCCTGCTGGTTCTGCTCCACAGCCTCGCACGAGCGGCTCCGGTGGCTGCGCCAGCCGCCACTGTGCTGTCGGAAGGCGGCTCGGAGGACTCGCGCCCCCTCGGCTTCTCTGCGCCCGCCGCCCCTCCGCCGACCGCCGGCGTGATCGAGGTGAGTAGTTCCTCGCATTCACCTGGTTCCTGATCCCCGCGTGGTGCAATGCTTGTGCGCATCGCTTATTCGCTTGATTTCTGTTTTTTTTCTCTGGTCGCGGGGTTTATTCGCTTGATTCCTGTATTTTTTTTTTGCTCTGATCGCGGGGCGGGTTTTTTTCCTTTTCGTTTTTGCTCCGTCTCGCCGTGCTGATTGCCCTGTTTTGCCGGGGCCGGCGTTTGCGTCCGTGCGAGGTTGGGGTTGGTGAACTGAAGTTCCCCCAAAGCAGGGTTTTAGCACGTGCTCTCTACGGGTTTAGCGTACGTGATGAATTGAAGCTTTACAGCGCACGTGATCGGGGAGTCGGGGACCGAGTAATGACTTGCGACAGTTCGCGAATGGATCCCGAGGGTAGGATTTTTGGTGCTGTTTTCCACTAATCGCCAAGCCCATGTCCATCGACCATCGCAGAGGATGATCGAGTATATTTTTTTATTTCTGAAGGGCTTCCTCAAATCCTCAGGCATCACCAATTTTACGGCGATGCAATAGTCCTAGTCATCTCCGTGGCCCCCGTTGTTAGAGAATGGCACTTGAAAAGGCCTGTGGCCTGCTGCGATGGCATGCACTGCCTCTGAGGCCTGAGCTGGTGGCCTGACAAACTCTTTGCCGTGGCAGAGTCAGCGATTCTTTAATCTGGTGATCCATCTCTTAAAACTGATTTCTGGTCGTTACTTGAAATTGAAATGCTCATTCGAAGTTAGTACATTCGTGGAGAAGTGCTTCAAGGTCAGAATGTAGCTCTAAACCTTCATTGTCTTCAGAGTTCAGAAGCCTCGTTTGATGTTATGGGAAAGGAATGACACCTTCTGTGGTTGTAAGAAAGTGAGCGTACCGAGCACAGTGCTGTCAGAAATTGTCACATGTAGCAGCCTCTCTGGGCGAGTGATTTGAAATGCTTGCTATTGTATTTTTCTTTGCTAATTTGTTAACTTTGGTATTCCAATTGGAGGTTTTCATTTGTGGATTAGTTGATGGAGCAGTTCATAGAATGGTGAACCCTAGAATTTTTAGAAGCCCGGTCGATTTAATGGACTAATCAACGAATTAGACTTTGTCTCCTTTCTATGTGGGCTACTTAATCATTAGGCCTAATGGCCATGAACGGTGAGGAACCAAGGCAGAGAGGCCCAGGGTCGCCGGGCGCTGGGTCCACCAGACTTTCTTTACGATTGGTTAAAACTGGTTGTTTTATTACTGCTGCAGTTTGTCATGGTGATTTTCTTTTCCCGTGAGTCATGGCGATATCTTTTAAACGAGTGAGTACGGTGATGTTTTAAATGGAATATATGGATGCTTGTGATATTGGGGTGTATCCCTGATATTATTCCTTGCATATAACATGTATTACGTTAGTTTTGGGTCCTGTGATCTAAGAAGGGTATTTAGTGTTTTTTTTTTCAAGAACGTCTGTTTCATCAAGAGGAGAGGAAATGACCCGAAAAGAGTACAGTGCATTACAGTTAAGATACACTCCAGTGCGTAAAGCGCCCCGACAAGAAGAAAAAACAGGGGCGGGTGTCAGTTACAAGACATAAGCTGACCCAACTAAAACAGACTGCGAAGAAATGAAACTGCCAAACCAAAGGGCATTTGCTGTTATCAAATTTCCATTTTAAAGTGGTGCTCTTCAGTAATTTCCCTCCAAATTATTTCATGGAGGGATCTCGTGATGCTTTAAATATTTGAAATGCTTCAGCTCACGAAGAAGCAAAGTTATGGGGTCTAGCGGGTGCCAGGGGCATAGCCTTGTTGACTGAACGGATACTTGGTGTTGCTTAATTGCTTGGCTCCTTGGTCGTTCATCCCTCGTTTGTGAGTGTGTGTGTGTGGATTTGTTGTGTCTGTGTGTCTGGGAGTGTTTGTTTGTAAGTTTGTGTGGGCTTGTTGTGGCCGTGTGTGTCGGGGTGTGTTGAGGTGTTAGCTTTGTTGTTTTGGGGTTTCTTGTACCCCCTTTTTCCTTCTTAATATAAAAGATACACATCTCTCTTGTGTGTTCAAGAAAAAGAAGTATTTGAAATGCTGTGTAGTATAGCCAGCAAACAGTAAAACAAACTAGGATACTCTACATGCTTGCATTGTTAGAGTGAGATTTCTCGTTTAAGGTCCTGTCCTATCATCATTATGGAGTCTTCTTTTGTGTTTACTTTTTCATTAAGACTAATTACTATGGACTAAAATAACTGTACTTCCATGTCATATTCAAAGTTATGTTGTACTTCTTGCTATTTACGCTAATATTTGTGGTCTGTTATTCCTTCTGTTTGGTTTCTACTTCTCTCAGCATGACTTATTTTCCATGCGACTTTTGTGCAGGATGGAGCTACATGATGAACTTCCTGAAGCTACTCTGAATGCCATAAAATTTGATCTCATGACCAGTACAGATATGGTATGTTTTGTTAATTTTGCATAACTTTTACTTTTCCCCCCTAAATTAAAGTGTTGGGCATCATTACACTTTTATACTTTACTTTCTCTTTTTTGTGAAGAGCAAGTTTCTACAACTTATACTCTATATGCTTTGGTCATCTATGCAAATGCTTATTTTCTTATCAAGTCAGCACATAGAGTAATTTGATTATTCTATTCATTGCATTGTGTTGTCAGAGATAATTTTATGCAATTATTTTACCATTTCAGGAAAAATTGAGCAGCATGAGTGTAATCGAAGTGAGTGATGTCACAAGTCCCAAGTTAGGACTACCAAATAGTTTGCCACAGTGTGAGACCTGTGGATCAAAAAGTACACGCGACTGTGATGGTGAGTACTATTAAGCACACTTGCCTAAAAAAGTGATATTAAGCATGCCACATTGAAGCATGTACTTTGCGTGCATTTTTTGTGCAAAGAGAATCAACTTGTCAAAATTTTTAGGGCATTTCGGTGTGACTAAACTGGCGGCAACAGTGCACAATCCATATTTTATCGATGACGTTGTTCACTTTCTAAACCAAATATGTCCTGGCTGTCTCAGTCCAAGGGAAGGCATAAATATGAAGGTTTGTACCTTCCTGACTGACCTATTTTTATCCTCATTAAGCACTACATGTTTTTTTTCTCTTTGCCAAAGTTCATTTATACCATAATTTAGTCATAGAATCACTTTCAGATTATCTGGCCATTTTGTCAAGAGCTCTCCTTGTTGATCTGATGAACTAAAGTAGGGCTAGAGAGTCCTAGACACAGAATAAAAGACTGTAAAACAAATATCAGTATTACTACATGCAATTTTGCTATTCATTGATGAGTTTGTTTGCTTCATGTTACCTCTCATGTAATCCTTTACCTATTTATTTCAGTAGGTATGATACACACGAAAACAGTATAATGCTTTTCAAAAAAATTATGTATATCAGTTTGATGCTTACGAGCTCAGTGAGTTATTATTCTCTGTATTGTTTCTTATGTTAGTCACCTTTTCCTGAAAATAAATATAATATAATAATTTATTGTTTGCATCAAAGTTTAATTCGCAATACATTTGATTACTTTGCGGATTGTACTAATAGTTAATAATACAGTTGAACTAACTTAGCCGAAAATTTTTAATTAGAACTCTTAGGCATGACAAATTTATATTTGTATAATTGCCTAGTTCCACTTATGGACTAATTGATGGTGTTCAACTGCTTATAAGTGATTTTACCCAAAATGTTCTATTTAGTTTTTAACATGGAAGCACATGGTAACGTCCTGGCTCAGTTTACTTATGTTTTTGTAGGTAATGGTATGTTTAGTCCCACAGGTTGCTCTTCATGTTTAGGCAGGATATGTTTGTGTTAAATGAGCTTCAGAAATAGGCCATCTTTGTATGTGGCATAGTAGGGTACCTATGTTTCTTCATTGTTTATGTTTCCTCTTGTGTAACCCTGCTTCTGGTATTCCAAGGGTTGCTCCTTTCAGGGAAAGTAGGGACAGACTAGTGTTTTATATATGGTATTATGCCTTTTGCATTTTCTTATCATGGTTTTATCAATTCCTAAAACTATTAGAGGTGCTCTTGTTATGGCACTAATGTTTACACATCCATAATGACCCAATGAGGCAATGGCCCACTGTTAAGTAAAAACTACGCCTTTCTCTTATAAATCACTCTTTGCTTTATTGAAGAGATTGGGGAGAGAAACGGTTCAAGCAACATCAACATGCAAGTATTGCTCGGTAAGTGCATCTTTAGTTCTATCGGTGCATATTTCTTCCACCTTGTATTAAATCTTGTGTTTTTGCTGGACAGAAGGATGGCTCTAAACTTTACCCTAGCGTAATCTTTAAGACACTGTCAAGTCCAAGAGTATTATTATCCAAGAATAAACTTCTCAGAAGCCCTAGCGTGATGGAAAGAATTTCAATTGTTGCAGAAGCTGCTGAAAGAGCGTCTAATAGATCAAAGGGTAAAGGTTTGCTTGAAGGCCTGCCCCAGGATTATTGGGATTTTGTACCTTCTGAGAATAAGCAAGTCCAGTCAAATATGACCAAGATAATATTGTCGCCCTACCAAGTAATTTTTTTTTCAGCCATTCATCTTTGGTAAAGGCTGTTCCATGTTGGCTTCCAGTATAGATATACTAATTCGCTGTTTCCCTCCTGACAAAAGACTTTTTTCTATTATTTTTAATTGGGTCACTGCTACTTTGGCTCGAGTAATAGTAGCAGAAACAGGTGATTTAAAATATACAATGTAGGATACAAAAAAGGGGATTTGGAGTTACTCATACTGTTTGGAGTATTTGTTATTGATTTTTTTTATTATTCACAACATACAGAAAATATAATTGTGATTACGAAACGAGGGCAATCTGCTCCTCAGCTCCTTGTATTCACATATATATCATGTTTCAAACAGTAAGACCTGTCCTTGTTTCATTTTCTATATTTGCAGGTCTTCCACATGTTGAAGAAAAGTGACCCTGAACTTATCAAACAATTTGTTTCAAGGCGGGAGCTATTGTTTCTATCATGTTTACCAGTAACTCCTAATTGCCATCGTGTTGTAGAAATCGGATATGGGCTTTCAGATGGACGTCTAACATTTGTAAGTACTATTTTTTTGTTAAATATTTTATCCATTCATTGTTTTTTCCAGCCATTCATGATTAGTAACCTTCTTTTCGTTTAGTGAACCCTATTGAATGCTAGCCTTCTGTATAGTTTAGAGTAAATCTTTCAATATTTTTTTGGGAAGTCATTTAATTAAGAGCAAATCCACTGTATATCTTGGGAGAAGTTCCTCACCTGTTTTGCCATCAATTAAGTCCGCTTCACTCCATGCCATCAAGATTTCAAATTTCTTCATTCCATGCCATTGCCAGATTGCATGGAGTGAAAAGTTTGAAATTAGGATTATGTTCTTCTTTTTTCACTCCATTAGTGAAGAAATAGTGGTTAGGACTGTGTCCGAAGGAGCTGGCTGGTGTGTCACCAATGCCAGGGTTCTCATGGGGCTAGTGTAAGTCTCGCTCCCCGATTATAGTTGTGTCAACATACTGTACTGTCCATGGTATCACTGTTCTAATTTTCTTGCATGTGTGGGTGCGTGATGTGTGTTCATTGTCTTTGAATGTTTATCTTTGTTACCATTTTATTCCTTCTTTAATGAAATGACATGTAGTTTTCCTGTGCATTCGAAAAAAAATAGTGAGAAATCTGAAATCTGAATGGCTTGGAGTGAAATCCGATTTAAACGATGGCAAATCATAAAATCAAAAGTTCTCTGATGTCAAATAATCCATTACCTCTTTAATTAATGGGAGAACTTCCTTGATCATCTTGGATTCTTGAGTGCTTGGACTATCTGAAAGCATAATGATTCATGCATCTTTGAGGGAGTGTTCCTGGAGAGTGCATTTTTTGTAGACGTTGATCTGTGGAGCGCGAGCTTGAGCTAGGGGTTAACACAACATTGGCCCCAACCTAGCCTGCAGTATGACCTTAGTTGCGTGGCGTGTTTGATTTTCTTTCTTCATCTCTTTTGTTTTTTGTTTCCAAGGAGGATGATCCACCCTTCTAACCCTATTTTCCCTCCTATACTGAAACAGCATGCAGTTCTTGTGCATGTTTGAGAAAAAAATATTAGCAAACTTAGGGGGTACTCGATATGGTGTGAAACGATTTCTTCATCGCACTGCCAGATGCACAATCTTTTTGTGTCATTTCAATTTTCAAATGGAGCTAGTGCTGGTTTATTTTCTTTATAGTTTTGTTCATCAAAACGACATGTTGTGGCGGTCTCATCCACTCATGTACATGCTACAGTACATATTTGAACCACGTGGCATCTCAAATGTAAACACATGATTTGTTCATTGCATGCTTGAAGTAGGATGACAGAACAAAGGCTTACAAGAGGATGGTTGATGTCAGTAGGAGAATTGATGACTACCGCCAGCATCCACAGTTCAGTGTTCTGGCAAGTTCACTTGTCTCCAGCAGAGTGTCAGAATGCCTAAAGTCATCCAAGGCAAGAAAGCTACTATCTTCTTTTCTATATTGCAATATCTATATAGGATGATATAAGTCATTTTGATCTGTCGGATCTGGGTTCTTAGTTGTTGGAGTGTGTATGTATTAGGCCCATGAGGCTAGGCCCATGTGGCCCATGTATGGTACCTATATAGCTACCCTTCTAGGGTTAGCCCAATCTAATGCAGACAAAACATTCTAGCATGGTATCAAGCTAGGTTTCTTCCTCTCCTTCCCCAGCCGCCGCTTCTTCTGGTTGGCTGGAGCCGCCGCCGCCATGGCCGGCCGGCCACTTCTTCCCTCCACCTCCCTCCCTGCCTTTCCACCAGTCGCTGCCCCTGCTGACCCCCACCCCGCCGCCTTCCTCTGCCTCCCCGCTCCCTTCGCGCGGCCCCCTGGATCCGCCGTCGGAGTCGGGCGCGGCGGCGTTGCTGGGCGCCGACCCAGCGGCACTGACGGCGGCCGGACCCCTCCTCCTCCCCTCCCTTCCCCTTCTCTCTGTCTCTCCTTTCCCTGCTGCTAGCCGCCCCTCCCCACCCACCTCTCTTGGCGTCGAGCCGCTCTGTTCCATCCCGCCCGCGCCGGTCCCATTCGCCCACCTTTCCGACGCGCGCCGCGCGCCGCCAGCAGGGCGCCACGTCCCGGGCCACCCACCAGGAGCGGGAGCGACCGACCGACTACGCGCGCGCGCTGTGATGCCGGGACCGTTGCTGGGCGCGCTGCTCCCATGCTGCCTCCAGCGGCTCCTCAGCCCCCCCGCCAGCATCTGCTCCTGAGCGGGCTCGCGCCGGCGGCCCTGCCTCGCGCGCCTGTCGCTGCTCTGCAGCCGCCAGCAGCTGCCGCCCCTGTCCCAGCAACCAACAGCCAGCAGCAGCCGCCGCCACTGTCCCAGCAGCACCCGCCCCCTCCCTCCGTTTCTCTGGCGGCGTCGAGCGGCGCTTCTCCGCCCCCAACATCCGCTGCTGCAGCGCGCACGTACTCCTTCCCTCGCCAGGAAGCATCGTATGCTGGGCGGACCTACTCACTCGACTCTTGTGCGCATCGCTGGGCGTCCTTGTCTTCCTCTGCAAGCAGCAACCGTGCAGCCCCAACTCAACCCGGGGCGCCTTCCTCCCTCACCGAGTCCCAACCACCAGCAGCTGCCGCCCCTGTCCCGAGCGCCGCTCCTCTGCCTGTTGCGGCCGCCGGCGCACCTCCTGCGGCTGGCCCTCTTGCTCCAACGAGTGCAGGTCCCGGCGACCCTTGGCCGGACCTCGCCCATGCTGCTGCCCTGGCGGCGGGGGGACCCACATCCCTGTGGCCTACACCTCCCGGGCTAGTCGATTGTGACCTAGCTGCCTTCAGCACCACCGCCAGCCCTGATTGGATCGCCGACTCGGGCGCCACTTTCCACACCACGCCCGATGCGAGTCTTCTTTCCTCTATTCGTCTTCCCCACCCTTCCTGTCCCTCTTCCATCATGGTCGGCAATGGCACCTGCATTCCTGTCTCCTCCGTGGGAACTGCCACTTCCCACAACTCCTTTCATATTCCTGATGTTCTTGTGGCTCCCGGGATGGTTCACAACCTTCTCTCTATTCGCCGTTTCACCACTGATAACTCTTGTTCGGTTGAGTTTGACCCCTCTGGCCTCACCGTGCGGGATTTGGCCTCCCGGGCTCCTCTGCTCCGGTGTAACAGCACTGGGCCTCTCTACACCCTTCGATTTTCGGCGTCTGTTTCACCTTCTTCGCCTTCCTCAGCCGCTTTCGCCGCCACTCCTTCCTCCACCACTTGGCACCGTCGCCTCGGCCATCCTGATCGGGATGCCCTGATGCAGCTCAGTCGTCGTTCCGACATTCGGTGCTCTCAGGCTCACGATGATCACTTGTGTCATGCGTGCCAGCTGGGCCGTCACGTTCGCCTTCCCTTTCAATCCTCATCCTCACATGCCCCTCGTGCATTTGATCTTATTCATTGCGACTTGTGGACTTATCCTGTTCTCAGCATGTCTGGCTATAAGTACTACTTGGTGGTGGTCGATGATTTCTCCCATTATTCCTGGACTTTTCCCCTGCGGGCCAAGTCCGAGGCGTTTCCCACTCTTTAGCCACCTCTTTGCTTGGGTATCCACTCAGTTCGGCCTCACCATCAAGGCTGTCCAGTGCGATAATGGCCGTGAGTTCGATAACTCAACCTCACGGGCCTTCTTCCTTTCTTCCGGTGTCCACCTGCGCATGTCTTGTCCGTATACCTCCTCTCAAAACTGCAAGGCAGAGCGCATGATCCGCACAACCAATGACATCATGCGCACTCTTCTGCTCCAGGCATCTCTACCCACTCGCTTCTGGGCTGAGTGTCTGCACACCTTCACCTATCTCCTTAACCGCTTTCCTTCTACCGCATGCCCAGCTCCCACGCCTCACCACGCTCTCTTCGGTACCCCTCCTCGGTATGACCACCTTCGGGTATTTGGGTGCGCGTGTTACCCTAACACCGCCGCCACCGCTCCCCATAAGCTGGCTCCCCGGTCGACCCTCTGTGTCTTTCTCAGATACTCTCCGGATCACAAGGGTTACCGATGCTTTGACCTTACCTCTCGCCGTGTCCTCATCTCTCGCCATGTCGTGTTTGATGAGTCGGCATTCCCTTACTCCACCTCTCCACCCACACATCCCACTGACCCTGCGGAGGCTTCCTTTTTTCCCACTAACCCGGCGATTCCGCCACCCTTCTCCCTCTACCCTGCAGGTACTACTCCGGCGCACTCTCCTGGTGGTCCTGCCTCACCCCTGCCGGACTCGCCCCAGGACCTTCCGGTGCCGGACACGGTCGAGGCAGCCCCGGAGCTTCCACCCTCGCTCCCTGTGGCTTCGCTGCCTCCCGTTGTGCCTGATGTTGCCGTTCCGATCGCGGGACCGAGCACACCGACCCTACCTCCCCCCGGGCGCTTCGGACTCGTCTACCAGCGCCGGCGGGAGCCGCGTCCGCCCTCACCTCCTCCTGGACGCTTCGGCATCGTCTACGAGCGCCGGCGTGAGCCGGCTCCGCCACTCTTGTCACCAGCGACGTCGTCGCCGATGCATGCTCCGCCGGTATCGCCACGCTCTCGCGCCGACCCGCCGGTGTACCACCCGCCTCTTCTTCACCGGGACCCTCGTCACACTCACCCGATGGTGACGCGGCAGGCGTCTCGCCCACAGGCCCTCACCGCCGCTGCCTGCGAGCCGGGGATCTCTCCGGTACCCTCTTCCGTCCGCGCGGCCTTGGCGGATCCTCACTGGCGCCGCGCGATGGACGAGGAGTACGCGGCCCTCCTCGCCAACCAGACGTGGGACCTAGTGCCTCGTCCGCCGGGCTCCAACATTGTCACCGGCAAGTGGATCTGGACGCACAAGAGGCGCACTGATGGTTCCCTGGAGCGCTACAAGGCTCGCTGGGTCCTTCGCGGCTTCATTCAGTGGCCCGGCATTGACTATGCTGAGACCTTCAGTCCCGTGGTGAAGCCAGCTACAGTCCGCACCGTCCTCTCCCTGGTTCTCGAGCGCTCCTGGCCTGTGCATCAGCTAGATGTCAAGAATGCCTTCCTCCATGGCACTCTGACTGAGACAGTCTACTGCAGTCAGCCGGCAGGTTTCGTGGATTCTTCCCGTCCGGACTTCGTCTGCCGACTCAACAAATCTCTCTACGGGCTCAAGCAGGCACCCCGGGCTTGGTACTCTCGATTCGCTACCTTCCTGCAGACTCTTGGGTTCACCGAGGCCAAGTCTGACACCTCCCTGTTCATATACCACTATGGGGGTGAGACTGCTTACCTGCTCCTCTATGTGGATGACATTGTTCTCACCGCCTCCAGCGAGTCTCTGCTCCACTGCATCATTGCCTCTCTGCAGAAGGAATTTGCTATGAAGGATCTTGGGGTGCTCCACCACTTCCTCGGCATCACTGTTGATCCCCGACCTTCAGGCCTGTTCCTCCACCAGCGGCAGTTCACTTGTGACATTCTGGAGCGAGCAGGGATGACCGCCTGCCAGTCCTGCTCTACTCCGGTTGACACCCAGGGCAAGCTGTCAGAGGCTGGGGGTCCGATGCTTGGGCCAGCGGACTCCACTGCCTACCGGAGTCTTGCGGGCGCGCTCCAGTACCTCACCTTCACACGGCCGGACATCACTTATGCCGTCCAACAGCTCTGCCTCTACATGCATGCTCCGTGGGAGCCTCACCTGGCTGCTATGAAGCGACTTCTACGGTACCTCCGTGGCACACTTGGCTACGGGCTGCTCCTCGGCCGGTCCTCCACTGCCGAGCTGGTTGTCTACACCGACGCTGACTGGGCGGGATGCCCGGACACCCGCAGGTCCACCTCCGGCTACGCTGTCTTCCTCGGCGGCAACCTGGTCTCTTGGTCGTCCAAGCGCCAGCCGGTGGTTTCACGCTCCAGTGCCGAGGCGGAGTACCGTGCCGTGGCCAACGGCGTGGCCGAGGCCGCCTGGCTCCGCCAGCTCCTGGCTGAGCTTCACCGCCCACTCGCCAGGAGCACGCTCGTCTACTGCGACAACGTCAGCGCGGTCTACCTCTCCACCAACCCTGTGCAGCACCAGAGGACCAAGCATGTGGAGATCGATCTACACTTCGTCCGCGACCGGGTGGCCATCGGCGACGTCCGGGTTCTTCACGTCCCGACCACCTCCCAGTTTGCGGACATCTTCACCAAAGGCCTCCCTTCCTCGACCTTCTCCGAGTTTCGCTCCAGCCTCAACGTCTCCAGTGGCTAGTTGTGGCTGCGCGGGGGGGGGGGGGGGGGGGGGGGGTCCTGTGTGTGTTGTGCTCTTACTTGTTTTCTTTCTTGTTCAGCCTTGAACTCCGCTGCGCCGGTAGTTCAGACTGCGGGGGGGTGTTGGAGTGTGTATGTATTAGGCCCATGAGGCTAGGCCCATGTATGGTACCTATATAGCTACCCTTCTAGGGTTAGCCCAATCTAATGCAGACAAAACATTCTAGCATTAGTTAAAATCAAGTATTTGAATGCAAATGATTCAATCAAAGTTTCTATTTTGTCCATACCCAATTATATCACTCTAAACTAGATGTTGTTGATGAACCATTATGTTTAACACTTCTAATTGGTTGGGCTATCACTCATCAGACAAAACTATGTTGCTCTTATTTGAGAATATCTGGTTTATCGTGTTCTACACTCTAATATGACTTATGCAGCTAAGCCTTTTCCCTAGAACTTAACCTGACTGCAAAAGAGAACGGTAGCCTTTTTGAAAGTGATCAAATGCATGTTTCGGAACTGTTACCATGGAACCATGAAAACATTCAATACTTGTCCGATGAGTATTTGAGGAGTATTTGTGTTGATTAGTATCAAAAGAATATCTGTATCTGACATGTGAGCGTTAATAAGTTTCCACTCAAATGCAATTCAATTGCACTGAAGGAACTTAAACCTTCAATTTGTTGAAAGTCTTAATTGTCTTCAGAGCTTTAGCTACCTACTCCCACTGTTTCACAATATCTGTTAGTTGTTATTTTAGCCTGCCCAGAAGAATTGGGGTAGATAAAATGACTATCCAACCCGTGGTTAATCCTCCATAAAGCGTGCATTACTTGATTTATGATGTCAAAAGCACACACTTACTCTCTTCCATACTAGTTAATGAAGGAATTGAGGGGTAGGATGTTAGTCGTTGGATTCGCACTCTTGGTAGTAGCTGAATCCTTACTCTCATCGAGAGAGGATGACACTAGGAGTTGGGGCAATTTTCTGGTTTATTTCTCACACAAACTCAAACAATGCCATGCCAACCTGAGGGGTTGGGGATACATATTTATAGGCTGCTAGCCAGCCAAGCATATGCTAAGATGCTAGTCTAAGATGCTAACTACTTAGTCTAAGATGCTGTACTAGATGCCAACTGCTGTCCTAAAAGCAGACGCTGTCCTAGATGCCGTCCTAGATGCTAACTGCTGTCCTAAAAGCAGTCAAAAGATGCTGGACACAAAGATCATGTGCTGCAGCATGCAGCAGCCCCGTCCTAGATGCTAACTGCTGTCCTAAAAGCAGTCAGAAGATGCTGGACACAAAGATCATGTGCTGCAGCATGCAGCAGCCCTACAACCACCAGCCACAGAGACTTATCCATCACTCTCCCCCTAAGTCTTGTGTGGCTCCTTGTGGGGTATCTGGGCCATCCCGATCCTGGCGCGAAGTTCCTGGAACTTGACCCGCCCAAGGGACTTGGTCAGGAAGTCGGCGAGCTGGTCTTGGGTGTTGATGTAGTTGGCCCGGACACTCCCTTCCTCCAGGCAGCTTCTGATGAAGTGGTACCTCACCCGGATGTGCTTGCTGCGCTCGTGGAAGACAGGATTCTTTGCCAAGGCCAAGGCGGACTTGCTGTCCACCCTGAGCTCCACTGCCTCTGCATCTCTGCCAAGGAGATCGCCAAGCAGCCGAGCCAGCCACAAAGCCTGAGTAGCAGCAGTAGTGGCTGCGATGTACTCTGCCTCGCAGCTGGACAGAGCCACCACCTGCTGCTTGACCGACTGCCAGCTGATCGGACACTTGCCGAGGAAGAACAGAGTCCCGCTGGTGCTCTTGCTCGTGTCGATGTCGCCGGCATGGTCGCTGTCGCTGTACCCGATGAAATGCGCCGCACCAGGGCACCTCGGGTAGTGCAAGCCGTAGTCGGAGGTGCCTGCGACGTAGCGGAGGATCCTCTTCACGGCCTGCTGGTGCTCCGCCGTCGGTCGCTGCATGAACCGGCTGACGTAGCCGACGGCGAACGCCAAGTCCGGTCGCGTGTGGACAAGGTAGCGAAGGCTGCCCACAATGCGCTGGTACTGCGTCGCGTCCACCTCCTCCTCCGTACTCTCCCGACTCAGCCTCAGCCTCTCCTCCATAGGAGTGTGGGCTGGGTTGCAGTCGGTGAGACCGCCTAGCTCCACAATGCGCTTGGCGTAGGCAGTCTGGCGAAGAGAGGTGCCGGAGCTGTCCTGGTGGACCTCGATCCCCAGGTAGGAGAGAGGGCCCAAGTCGCTCATCTGGAAAGTCGCCCTCATCTTCTCCTTGAACGCCTCGATCTCCACCTCCTTGGTGCCGGTGATCACCAAGTCGTCGACGTAGACGCCTACCAGCAGGGCCTTTCCTCCGCTGCCCCGCCGGTAGATGGCCGCCTCGTGTGGGCTTTGCTCGAAGCCCATCCCCTTCAGCGTGGAATCCAGCTTGGCATTCCACGCCCTCGGTGCCTGTCGCAAGCCATAGAGGGCCTTGCGCAGGTGAAGCACCTTGCCCTCCTTGCCGGGAATCGCAAATCCCGGCGGCTGATGCACGTAAACCTCCTCCTTCAAGTCGCCATTAAGGAACGCCAACTTGACATCCATGTGATGGACACGCCAGCCCTCCTGAGCAGCTAGCGCAAGGAGGAGTCGCACGGACTCCATCCGTGCAACGGGCGCGAAGGCGTCGTCGAAGTCGATTCCTTCTTGCTGGACGAAGCCGCGCGCCACCAGACGCGCCTTGTGCTTGATCACCTCTCCGGTCTCGTCCTTCTTGAGCTTGAAGACCCACTTGAGAGAGATGGCGTGGTGGCCGGCTGGAAGATCGGCCAGCTCCCACGTCTTGTTCCGCTCGACGGCGTCCATCTCCATCTGCATCGCGGCACGCCATGCCGCGTCCCTCTCCGCCTCGGCGAAGGAACGAGGCTCGCCATCGTCCTGTGCGAGGTGCAGCTCCGCCTCAAAGTCGTGTTGTGCCAGTCCAGGGACCGGCTGCTCGCCGAGGAGGTTGTCCACGGTACGGTAGCGCAGAAGCTCGCCGCCGTGGTAGGCGTCGATGCGATCCTCGTCGTTGGACAGCGGAGTTGCGAACTCCACTGTGCGCTGCTCGTCGTGGGCCGAAGCTGCCGGTGCCGAACCTGAAGAGGTAGGGTCCGGTGTAGGAGAGCGAGGCGTGGCCGGCGGTGCTGGTGGTGGACTCGCCGGAGCCTGTGGACTTGTTGGAGCTGGTGGTGGCGGTGGTGAAGGACTCGCCGGAGGTGGTGGCGAACAAGGTGGTGGGGTAGGCGAGCTCGGTGAGGACGAGCTGCTAGCTCCCCCCGCCTCCTTGAAGTGGACGTAGTCGACGACGAAATCGCTGGTCGTCGGAGTCGAGTCGTCATCCACCATCTTGCCCCACGTCCAACTTCGCCCCTCGTCGAACGTGACGTCACGCGTGATGCGCACGCGCCGTGTCGCAGGGTCGAGGACGCGGTAGGCCTTGGCGCCCTCCGCGTAGCCGATGAAGACCCCTGGCGTGCTCCGGTCGTCGAGCTTGCCGACGTGGTTGAGCTCCTTGACGAAGGCCAGGCAGCCGAAGACGCGAAGGTGGCTCACCGCGGGCTTGCGCCCGTGCCAGGCCTCGTATGGCGTCTTGCCGTCGAGGGCCTTGGTGGGGGAGCGGTTGAGCAAGTGAACGGCAGTCATCACCGCCTCACCCCAGTAGATCGTCGGCATCCCTCTCTGCTTGAGGAGGGCACGGGCGGTGGCCACCACCGTCTGGTTGCGGCGCTCGACGACGCCGTTCTGCTGCGGAGTGTACGGCGCGGAGAAGTGGCGGTGGATCCCCTCATCGGCGCAGTACGCCGCGAACTCGGCCGCCGTGAACTCGCCGCCGTTGTCCGTGCGTAGGACCCGAAGCTTGCGGCCGCACTCCGCCTCCGCAGCAGCTTGAAGACGCTTGATGGCGTCCGCCGCGGCTGCCTTGGCGTCGAGCAGGGCAGCCCACATGTAGCGGGACATGTCGTCGACGAGGAGGAGGAAGTAGCGCCGGCCTCCAGGTGTAGCCGGTGTCACGGGGCAACAGAGGTCACCGTGTACGAGCTCCAGCTTCTCCTTGGCGCGGAAGCTTGCCTGGCGAGGGAAAGGGAGCCGCCGCAGCTTGGTGAGGACGCAGGTGTCGCAGAACTGCTCCACGTGGTCGACGTGCGGCATGCCCCGCACCATGTCCTTGCTGCCGAGCTGCCTTAGGGCCTCAAAGTTGAGGTGCCCAAAGCGCCCGTGCCACCTTCAAGCGTCGTCGTCGCGGCGGGCTGCAAGACAAAGAGGTTGCGCCACCTGTGCGTGAAGGACGTAGAGGCGGTTGCTCCTGTTGACCTTGACCAGGAGCCGGTGTCGATGATCCCAGATGCGCAGCACCCCGTGCTCGATCTCCACGCGCGATCCGCTCTCATCCAGCTGTCCCAAGCTGATGATGGAGTTCCTCAACGCGGGGATGTAGTAGACACCGGTGAGCAGCATGTGCTCGCCAGTCTTGGCGACGAAGACGACAGAGCCGACGCCCTTGATCTCCACAGCGGAGGCGTCGCCGAACTTGACGGTGCCTCGAACGCTTGGGTCGAGCTCGGTGAAGAACTCCCGCCGCCCGGTCATGTGGTGGGTGGCGCCGGTGTCAAGGCACCACCCGTCGGTCTTGTCGTTGCCGGAGCTGTCGTCGAGGAGGGCGTGTGCTTTTGGCTCGTCAAGGTGGAGGAAAGCCGTTGCGGCCGATGCCGCTGGAGGTAGTTCGATGCTCGCATGAGCAATGAACAGAGCCGGCTGCTCCTCCTCTTCCGCCTGCGCGACGTGGGCCTGGCCGCGTCGTGGCTGTCGACAATCCTTGGCCCAATGACCAAGCTTGCCGCAGTTGTAGCAAGGGTCGCCTCGTGCTGGCTTTTGCTTGCCAGCGGCGCCGCCCTGGGCGCCTCCACGATCATCACCCTCGGCACGTCCTCGCGCCCCTGCCTGGCGTCTTTGCGCGGCTTGCCACGCTTGCCACGCTTGCGGCCGCCTGTCGTGGAGGAAGGCTCCCCCTTCTTCCTGTCACCTTGGTCGGCAGCCCACTGCTCCCGAGTGAGGAGGAGCTTTCCGCCAATGGTGACGGGTCCCGAGAGGCGCTGTGGCTCATCGCCGTCAACGACCTTGAGGCGGTCCAACGCCTCCTCGATCGTCATCGTGGAGAGGTCCAGCAGAGACTCGATTGAGCGAGCCATCTGCTTGTACTTCTCGGGGACGCAGCGGAAGAGCTTCTCAACAGCTCTCTCCTCGCCGTAGGTGTCGTCGCCGAACTGCACCAACTTCTGCAACAGAGTGTTGAGACGGAGAGCAAAGTCATCAACGTCCTCACCTGGCTTGAAGGCCAGGTTCTCCCACTCCTTGCGAAGTGCTTGCAGTGTGGACTTGCGGGCGCGGTCGCTGCCGATGCGTGCTGTAGCGATGGCGTCCCAAGCCTCCTTGGCAGTCCGCTTGCTGGTAAGCGAAAACTGCATCTCGGACGGGACTGCAGCAATGAGAGCATCCAGCGCCCGTCGATCTTGGTCGTAGTCGACGTCGCCGTACCGGACTGCATCCCACATATGCCGCACCTGGAGCTTCACCCTCATCACCGCAGCCCACTCAACGTAGTTGGTCTTGGTGAGGGTAGGCCACCCGCCGCCGGGGCCGACGTCCCTGACGACAGCCTGGTACTCGTGGTGACCACGGTACCGAACCGGGGAGAGAGAGCCGCGCTGCCTGTGAAGGCCGCGCTCTCCGTCGACCCGTCCGCCAACAGCCTGGTACTCGTGGTGACCACGGGTACCGAACCGGGGAGAGAGAGCCGCGCTGCCTGTGAAGGTCGCGCTCTCCGTCGACCCGTCCGCCGCCGCCATGCGCGCCTCCTCCAGGAGTGCCACCGCCGTGCGCGCCTCCTTCAGGAGCGCCGCCGACGTGTCTGCGCCTGTCTGGGCTGCCGCCGCGCTCGTGGGCGTGCACGGCTGCCCACTGCGCCGCTCGCCCTCGCGATGCCTCCCTCTCCAGCAGCTCGAGGTCCGCGTCGGCGCTATCATCAGCAGCGATGGAGCTGCTGTTGCTGCCGCGTAGAACCTCGACCTCCGCTGCTGCTGCACGCGCTGCATCCGCCGCCGCCGTTGCTTCCACCTCCGCTCTAGCTGCTGCTAGCTCCGCTGCTGCCAGCCTCGATGCCCTTGCCGCTGCTGCAGCGGCGTCTGCTGCCGCTCGCTCGCGCTTCTCTGCCGCGGCGAGGTCAGCCTCCTGCCGACGCCGCGCGCTCGAGGCGACCGAGCCCTGAGACTGGCCTGCGGACATGGCGCGCTATCGAGGGGGCTGCTGTGTGGAGAGCAGGGGCAGCCGGAGCTGCTGCTGCTACCGGCTGCGGTTGGGGCTGCTGCGAGGCCGGGGAAGGAGAAGAGCAGGAGATGCTCAGGCTACAGGATAGTACGGCTCTGATACCACTTGTTAGTCGTTGGATTCGCACTCTTGGTAGTAGCTGAATCCTTACTCTCATCGAGAGCGGATGACACTAGGAGTTGGGGCAATTTTCTGGTTTATTTCTCACACAAACTCAAACAATGCCATGCCAACCTGAGGGGTTGGAGATACATATTTATAGGCTGCTAGCCAGCCAAGCATATGCTAAGATGCTAGTCTAAGATGCTAACTACTTAGTCTAAGATGCTGTACTAGATGCCAACTGCTGTCCTAAAAGCAGATGCTGTCCTAGATGCCGTCCTAGATGCTAACTGCTGTCCTAAAAGCAGTCAAAAGATGCTGGACACAAAGATCATGTGCTGCAGCATGCAGCAGCCCCGTCCTAGATGCTAACTGCTGTCCTAAAAGCAGTCAAAAGATGCTGGACACAAAGATCATGTGCTGCAGCATGCAGCAGCCCTACAACCACCAGCCACAGAGACTTATCCATCATAGGATTGGGAAAGGTAGGTCAGGTTACCTCAACATTGTAGAACAAGTATTTTGACTGTAGTAGAAGAGGCTAAAACAAGAAGCATTGTTTGAACGAATGGAGTAATTATCTTTGGAAGTTACTTTGGAATAAGGAAGAAAAACTTTGTTAAGCGCTACTGTTATAAGTTAAGATTCTAATATTACAATTGTGGTGCTAGTAATTCTTTAACATTATTCATTGACATTTTTATCTCTTTCAGTTGTACTCTAAAAAGACAGATGGGGAGACATCCACAGATACATCTGGAATGAAATGGCTAAAGGATGCTGTTCTCAGCAAAAGATCAGATAATGCTTTTAGGAGTACTATGGTCGGGGACCCAAAAATTAAGTTATGGGAAATTGGCATTCCTGAAGATTTAGCCTCAAGCTTGGTTGTTTCTGAGCACGTTAGTTCGTATAATTTTGAAAATATAAATTTGAAGTGCAACCTGCACCTTCTAGTCAAGGAAGAACTATTTATTCGGCGAAATGGAAAATTAATGTTTGTTCGGAAGGCAGATCAGCTACAAATTGGTGACATTGCCTATAGACCATTGCAGGATGGTGATCTTATTCTCATCAACAGGCCTCCTTCAGTCCATCAACATTCACTGATTGCATTGTCTGCAAAAATTCTACCAATTCACTCTGTCGTATCAATCAATCCACTATGTTGTACACCTTTTCTGGGAGATTTTGATGGTGATTGTTTGCATGGATATATCCCACAATCTGTACGATCAAGAATTGAGCTTGGAGAGCTGGTAAGCTTACACCACCAGCTGTTGAATATGCAAGATGGTCGAAGTTTGGTGTCACTAACACATGACTCTCTAGCTGCTGCACATTTGTTAACAAGTACAGATGTTTTTCTGAAGAAATCTGAATTTCAGCAGCTTCAAATGCTATGCCTTTCAGTATTAACACCAGTTCCAGCAGTTATTAAATCTATGAATTTTCAAGGTTCTCGGTGGACTGGTAAACAACTTTTCAGCATGCTTCTTCCTTCAGGCATGAAGTTCAGTTGTGATAGGAAGTTACACATCTTAAATGGTGAAGTGCTTACGTGCTCACTGGGGTCTTCTTGGCTGCAAAATAACACATCTGGTCTTTTCTCTGTCATGTTCAAACAGTATGGTTGCAAGGCACTTGACTTCCTTTCTTCTGCACAAGAAGTATTATGTGAGTTCTTAACCATGAGGGGCTTAAGTGTCTCTCTTTCAGATCTCTACATGTTCTCAGACCATTACTCAAGGAGAAAACTAAACGAGGGAGTTAAGCTGGCATTGGATGAAGCTGAAGAAGCTTTCCGAATCAAGCAAATATTGCTAGATCCAATTAACATACCAGTTCTAAAGTGTAACGATGAAACTGAAGATGTAACTTACAGACAATCTGATTGTATCCAGAGCAATCCATCAGTTATCAGATCTTCAATCATGGCATTTAAAGATGTCTTCAGTGATCTATTAAAAATGGTGCAACAACATGTTAGTAATGATAATTCAATGATGGTGATGATTAATGCAGGAAGCAAGGGTAGCATGTTGAAATATGCTCAACAAACTGCATGTGTTGGTCTTCAACTTCCAGCAAGCAAATTTCCCTTCAGAATTCCTTCCCAACTCTCATGTATTAGCTGGAATAGACAGAAATCATTGAACTATGAAGCTGAGGGTACTAATGAACGTGTGGGAGGTCAAAACCTTTATGCTATGATCAGGAATTCCTTCATTGAGGGTTTAAATCCATTGGAATGTCTTCTGCATGCTATATCTGGCAGGGCAAACTTCTTTAGCGAAAATGCTGATGTGCCAGGGACATTGACAAGAAAATTAATGTATCACTTGAGAGATATACACGTTGCTTATGATGGAACTGTTAGAAGTTCTTACGGGCAGCAAATAGTGCAATTTTCTTATGATAGTGCTGATGATCCGGTAGATAAGCTCGGCGCCCAGTAGGTTGTTGGGCAGCTTGTTCCATTTCAGAAGCTGCATATGGAGCTTTGGAACACCCAGTTAATGGTTTAGAGGACTCCCCTCTCATGAATCTACAAGTAATATTCTATTTCTGTTTCTGTTAATGTCTATTCTTATTATGTGGATACCGCTGTCTATTTTTTTTTTTGCCCATGTCATGTTTAAATTTGCCGTGCAGGAAGTATTCAAGTGTCACAAGGCTACAAATTCGGGGGACCATATTGGTTTGCTTTTCCTGTCGAGGCATTTAAAGAAGTATAGATATGGTCTGGAATATGCATCCCTAGAAGTTAAAAAACCATCTTGAGCGAGTGAACTTCTCTGATTTGGTTTGAAACAATCATGATTATGTTAGTTCACTTAAACATTGTTTTTCCTGTCATTTAATCTTTTAATACTATGCATTTGATCATTTTTTTTTTGACAACGATGCATTTGATCATTTAATGTTGCATTTTATTATTAGATATGATGGACATGACAACATAAGAAAAGAAGGAACTTGGACCACCCATTTTCATATAAGCAAGGTCTTATTCTTTTTTTTTCTTCTTATGCAAATGAACAATGATTTCTTTCTTTTATTTGGGTTTTGAAATTGGTATATAACTATCTGTTTTACAGGAAATGATGAGAAAAAAAGATTAGGATTGAGATTTGTTATAGAAGAACTTACAAAAGAGTATAACGCCACCAGAGATCAGCTAAACAATGCAATCCCATCAATTCGTATCTCAAGGAGGTAAGCACCAAACCTATTTGTTTGTTAAAAAAAGCACCCAACCGATTTGTGTTTCAGTGAGTGTCTATATCTATTTATTTGCCTTTTTTTAGCGGTGTCCTTTGCTTTTCACTGCATGTTGATACACATGTAGCTTATTTCACATCCACTTCTTTTTTGGACAAAATAGGAGGGGCTTGCCCGTATTGGAAATATATTAAACAATTACAAAAAAAAAACAGCCTTTCCCAAGAAGAGGAAAACGAAATTTACAAGAAGCTGTCTAGCCAGCAACTGATGCTAGGAAAGTAACTTTTTCTCGCATGTTGCAAAAGCCTTGCGAATTCATGTTTAAACTTAGCTTTACAAGCTTCTACACAGGGTGGGTTGTTTGAATATCCAATCATTTGTCACCATCCAGATGCTCCGGGCTGGGAGGATAATTAAAATTCCATAAAGTAAGGGACTGCAAGGCCATCTTTGAAAGCTAGCAGTCAGTGGCAAAAGGGCTATTCAAGAACAAATGTTCCACTGTCCAGTACACAATGAGCAATTATATGTGGGTCTTGCCATTTTTTATGGGCATATATGTTATATTTATTGATGTGTACCAAGAAGACGGGAAATGTTTGGCATTTGCTAACTGCAGATCACAAAATGATTATATTTAAGGAACATTATTAGTTTCTAATAGTAATCGTCGGCCCAGAAGATTGAAAAAAAAAGCTTGTGGTTGTAGGTTCTTTTTGCTCATATTTTATACAATATATCCATCTGAACCTAGCTTGTTGAATTATTAGAATTCAATGTGGTTCTCATTATTTATAAATACTTTATAGTTTTTTTTGAGAATTTGTTCTAAAAAAAACATAGCCGGTCCCAAGCCTATGTTCACTAGAAGACTTTCTTAAGTCGTCTCAACATAGCCGGTCTCAAGCCCGGGTAAAGGAGGAGGGTGTGTTAAGGTCTCGCGAAACCAACAGTAAAAAAACAGCCACTCTCATGGATTTGAAACCCACAAGAGATTCGTTGGGGCGTAACCCTCTTAGCGACGCGCTACATCGGAACCCGAGTGTGGTGTTAAATGGGCAAGGGCCGGGTCGTCATCCCCTTAGTGGCGCGTCGTATCGTGACCCGGGTACGATGAAAAATGAGTAAGGGTCGGCCCGTCGCAACCTTAGTGGCGCGCTACATCTACGCCCGGATGTAGTGAAAAATGAGCAAGGGTCTTCGCACTTCCCTCGACGGGTGCGAAGGGTAAGGAAGCTAGCCGAGCCAACTAGGATTCGTCTAGGTAGCTGGAACGTATGGTCCCTAACGGGTAATCTAAGAGAGCTAGTCGATGCAACAATTAGAAGGCGTGTAAATATTCTATACGTTCAGGAGACTAAATGGAAGGGCCAGAAGGTGAAGGAGGTGGAGGATACTGGCTTCAAACTTTGGTACACGGGGACAACATCGGGTAGGAATGGTGTAGGCATCTTGATCGATAGGAGCCTTAAGGATGGAGTCGTTGATGTTAGGAGGCAAGGCGACCGGATTATCTTGGTCAAGCTGGTAGTTGGAGATTCGGCTTTGAATGTGATCAGTGCCTATGCTCCTCAAGTAGGTCTTAGCGAGGGCACCAATAGGCAGTTTTGGGAAGATCTTGATAGCATGGTTAGTACCGTGCCTATCAGCGAGACTCTTTATAGGAGGAGACCTCAACGGCCATGTTGGTGCGGCTAATGTAGGTTTCGAGCGGGTGCACGGGGGGTTCGGGTGTGGTAGTAGGAATCAAGAGGGGGAGGATGTTTTGAACTTCGCGCTGGCCTATGACTTGTTGATAGCGAACACCCTCTTTAGGAAGAGGGAATCTCATCTAGTAACCTTTCGTAATGGATAACACTCGAGCCAGATCGACTTTATCCTTGCAAGGAGGGAGGATAGACATGCTTGCTTTGATTGTAAGGTGTTACCTGGGGAGTGTGTTGTCCCTCAACATAAGCTTGTGGTGGCGGACTTTCGCTTTCGGGTACGTGTCCACCGGGACAAACGGGCCAAGATTACGAGAACGAAGTGGTGGAAGCTTAGAGGAGAAGCAGCGCAAACGTTTAAGGAGAGGATGCTAGACGAGGGGAATATTGAGTTTTGAGTGTGCTTTTCGAGTGGGCTCTTTACTGGTGGTCACATTAAGTCCCAAAGGCTTGGTTTGATTCACTCAGATGTTTTTCTGTTTAATGCAGTGTTTGTTTTTGTTTAGAGTGATACTGACATAGCTGTGGAAAAAGGAACTGTGTGTAATACTAGAATATGCTTTTGAAGTTGACATATGGTGTCATGTGATGTAGAACATTCTACTTTATTCCTGTTGTTTCAACACAGATCTTTTCAATTACAAAAGTTCTGCTTGCTGTTGCTTTATGGTAGATTGTATATTGCGAGAACGAAGTGGTGGAAGCTTAGAGGGGAAGCAGCGCAAACGTTTAAGGAGAGGATGCTAGACGAGGGGCCTTGGGAAGAAGGAGAAGATGCCGACGACATGTGGCTAAAGATGGCAACATGTGTCCGGAAGGTGGCTTCGGAAGTGTTTGGCGTGAGTAGAGGAGGCAAACGGGAAGCGAAAAACACATGGTGGTGGAATGACGAGGTGCCAAGGGCTATTAGGGAGGAGTGTTTCAAGCGTCTCCACCATGACAAGAGTGTAGCCAACATCGAGGGCTATAAAATAGCGAAGAGGGTTGCAAAGCGAGCTGTGAGTGTAGCAAAAGGTCAGGCGTATGATGGCCTTTATCAGCGGCTAGGCACGAAGGAAGGGGAGAAGGACATTTATAGGAAGGATGGCTAGAATCCGCGAGAGGAAGAGAAGGGACATCAACCAAATAAAATGCATCAAGGATGGGACAGATTGACTTCTGGTGAAGGATGAGGAGATCAAGGACAGATGGAAAGAATACTTCGACAAGCTGTTTAATGGAGAGAATGAGGGTCCTGTCCTTGAGTTGGACGACTCATTTGACGATACCAACAGACGCTTTGTGAGGAGAATTCAGGAGGCAGAGATCGGAGAGGCTTTGAAGAGGATGAAGGGAGGTAAAGCGATGGGCCCTGATGGTATCCCCATTGAGGTGTGGAGATACCTAGGCGCCAGAGCGATAGTATGGTTAACTAAGCTTTTTAACCTTATTTTTCGGTCTAACAAGATGCCTGAAGAATGAAGAAGTATATTAGTACCTATCTTCAAGAACAAGGGAGATGTTCAAAGTTGTACTAACTACCGTGGGATTAAGTTGATGAGCCATACGATGAAGCTCTGGGAGAGGGTTATCGAGCATCGTCTAAGGAGAGTGACACATGTGACCCAAAATCAGTTTGGGTTCATGTCTGGTAGGTCGACCATGGAGGCGATTTTCTTATTATGACAATTGATGGAGAGATATAGGGAGCAGAAGAAGGACTTGCACATGGTCTTTATTGACCTCGAGAAGGCATATGACAAAGTACCGAGAAATGTCATGTGCTGGGCCTTGGAAAAGCACAAAGTCCCAACTAAGTACGTTACCCTCATCAAGGATATGTACAGGGATGTGGTGACGTTTGTCCGAACATGTGATGGCGACACCAGTGACTTTTCAATTAAAATAGGACTGCATCAGGGGTCAGCTTTGAGCCCTTATTTATTTGCTTTGGTGATGGATGAGGTCACAAGGGACATACAAGGTGATATCCCTTGGTGTATGCTCTTTGCTGATGATGTGGTGCTATTTGACGATAGTAGGGCGGGGGTTAATAGGAAGTTAGAATTATGGAGGCACACGTTAGAGTCGAAAGGGTTCAGACTTAGTAGGACTAAGACCGAGTACATGAGGTGCGATTTCAGCGCGACTAGACACGAGGAGGGAGACGTTAGCCTCGATAGGCAAGTGGTGGCCAAGAAGGATATTTTTTGGTATTTATGGTCGATGCTACAAAAGGATGGAGACATTGATGAAGATGATAGGCATAGAATTTCAGCCGGCTGGTTCAAATGGCGTCAAGCTTCTGGCGTTCTCTGTGACAAAAGGGTGCTTCAGAAGCTGAAAGGTAAGTTCTATAGGACGGCGATTCGTCCGGCGATGTTATACAGTGCTGAGTGTTGGCCTATAAAAAGGCGACATGTCCAGCAATTGAATGTAGCAGAGATGCGTATGTTGCGTTGGTGTTGTGGGCACACAAGGAGGGTTAGAGTCCGGAACGACGATATTCGGGATAGGGTTGGGGTGGCACCAATTGAGGAGAAATTGATTCAACATCGGTTGAGATGGTTTGGACATGTCCAACGAAGGCCTCCTGAGGCGCCGGTGCGTAGTGGAGTTCTAAAGCGGACCGATAATGTAAAGAGCGGTAGAGGTCGACCTAAAATAACTTGGGACGAGTCCGTTAAGAGAGATTTTAAGGAGTGGAATATCTCCAAGGATTTAGCTATGGACAGGAGCGCTTGGAGATTGGCAATCAACGTGCCTGAACCGTGACCTCTTTTTGTCTTGTGCCCTTTATGTCCCTTTATGTGTCTCCCTGTTTCTCGTCTCTTTGGGTTTCATCTCTAGCCTACCCCAACTTGCTTGGGACAAAAGGCTATGTTGTTGTTGTTTTTTTTTTTTTTGAGAATTTGTTCTGGAAAATGTCTTATATTAAAATAGTTAGACTCGCTGAATTATTGCATCAAAATTGGTAACATGCTTAAATTTTGATTTGGCAAGAGATGTCATATATGGCACATCTCTACTTATTATAAATGTTATAATTCTAAAGTCATTTCTATTCACATTCTACTTCTTTGTTTGCATCTCCTACACTATCTGTTCACATGTAAAACTTCTACTCTGCAGAAAATGTGTGGTAGGTGATGAGGGTGTTAAAACTTCAGCATGCTGCATCACTGTCGTAGCACTAGCTGAACCTAACTCCATGTCTCAGTTGGACACTATCAAGAAAAGGGTGATTCCAATCATACTGGATACACTGCTGAAAGGTTGTTACGTTTTGATACAGTTTACATAATATACCCCATATATTTACTGTGAATTTCCTGTAGAACTTAGCCACTTAGGAATTATGATCTGAGCTATAGCCTATAGGATTCCTTTCTAAGTTGTAGTACATGAGGTAAAATATTTCGAGGTGTAGCTTGTATGGCTTTTTATCGTTCTAATATCACACATAGTTTTGTAGAAAAAAAATTATTCTCTTAAGCAGACATTAACCACAAAATTTAGCTGTCATAGGAGTCCATAATATATTTGTGATTTTTTCTCTCAAATACACAGGAGGGTTGCGTGTAATTGCATTAAAGAAGAGAGAATCCAAACAACGCACAGGCACAGCACACAACACATGCCCATATAGAGATCTTAGGAATGTATCAGTGCAAACCAGCTGTTTGCTACTACAATGCTAAGTCACTAGATTTAGGAATGAAAATAAGTTAACAAATCCTTGGAGTTGTATTCCACCCTGTTTTATAGATTCAGGCTTACTTTCGGATTGGGAAAATAAGGTAGGATTTTGTTTTAATAGAAGGACATAAAGCAATGTTACTTCAACTAGTAACTTCCATTTTTTATCCAGTTGAGTCCATGATGGAAATATCTGTTGGTGGTTGATGACATTACAGATCTATATCTTTTAGGAACTTCTCATGTTGATTGATGTCCAAATGAATAAAACTGGTAGGTTATAAAACTTAATATGTTGTTTGCACTAGATAGTGGGTACTCCCTCCATCCCTTTTTAACTGTTGTTCTCACTTCCCGAGAAGTCAAACGTACTCAACTTTGACCAAATATATAAGAAAATATTAATATTTATTGGTACATAATTAGTATCATTAGATACATCGAGGCCTGGTGCAGTTGGTGAGTGCTAGCTCGCCGAGTCACCAAGTCCTGGTTCGAAGCCGTCTCTCTGCAGAATTTCTGCGGGGGTAAGACTTTGCTTCGGTTATTCCCTTCCCCAGACCCCACTCATGTGGGAGCCTCTGGCACTGGGTCTGCCCTTTTTTAGATACATCGTTGAATCTATTTTCGTAATAAACTTCTTTGGAGATACAAATGTTGCGACTATTTTCTATAAACCTAATCAAACTTAAAAAAGTTTGACCAGCACGAATACCATAGCGATACTTAAAAAGGGGACAGAGGGAGTATGTTCTTAAGTTCTTTACGAGAGTGTTATATATGAAGTTACAAATAATGCCCATGCCAAAGGTTCAAAAGTTGTTCTGTTATCACCCATGACAGACTTAAATAAGTCAGTCACCAATAAAGTAACTGACTTGGCAAGGAATAAAATGTGTTAAGCACTTGACATACAGTAAGCTATACTGATTCTATGGATAGTTTTGAGAAGTCTTAGCTTCCTTCAAAAGATTATTCTTGTAACTAGAGTGCGGCAGATCATCGGGTGATGCTTTACGGACTTGGGGAAGAAGGAATCTCATCAGATGCTCTCATTTGGATGATCTGGGAGTTCACACTCTGGACTGAAGCTGTCACCAGTCAGATCATGCTATCATATTAAAGTTTTTCCCTAGAAAGCATCATTTTTAAAGATTTGCACTTGTTTCTACATCTATTAATCTGGCCCCGATTCCCCTAAAAACTGGGCCAATCTCTTCTAATAAAACAACAGCAAAGCTTTGCTGTCCTTTTTGGGAAAAAAAACTGATTGTACTTGATGTTTGGCTGCTTATCCTCTTTCTGTGCAGGTTTTTTGGAATTTAAGGATGTTGAAATCCAGTGTCAACATGATGGTGAACTTCTTGTGAAAGTTTGTATGTCTGACCATTGCAAAGGTGGGAGGTTCTGGGCTACTCTACAAAATGCTTGCATTCCAGTAATGGAGTTGATTGACTGGGAGCTGAGTCGTCCAAGCCACGTAGCTGATATTTTCTGTTCATATGGCATAGACTCAGCATGGAAATACTTTGTTGAAGTATGTGCCCCTGTATTTGTTGCCATTGGTTTTCGTTTTCACTTGATGAAGATTTACAAGCCTGGTTGCTTGTTATCGCTTCATCTTTAGAATTGATTTTAATTGTTATATTTGCAGTCTTTGAAATCAGCAACTACTGATATTGGGAGGAATATTCGTCGGGAGCACTTACTGGTTATTGCAGATAGCATGTCTGTAACCGGGCAGTTCCATGCAATAAGCAGTCAAGGTTTAAAGCAGCAGCGCACTCGTTTATCAATCTCGTCTCCATTTTCTGAAGCATGTTTTTCTGTAAGTACCATGTGATTTTTGTACTGATATGTTTACATGAATTGCCTGTTAAAGGCCTCCAGGCCCATTGTGATTTTACCGTGCTTTCTTCAGAGTCCTGCACAAAGTTTTATAAATGCTGCAAAGCAATGTTCAGTGGACAATCTGTGTGGAAGTCTAGATGCAATTGCTTGGGGCAAAGAGCCTTTCAATGGGACGTCAGGACCTTTTGAAATTATGCATTCGGGAAAGGTGTGTATGCATTCAAACTTGCTGCCATAGTGACAGATGCACAATATTTTCCAAGATACACTTCATTGCACTCCCAGAAATTGATAATGACAATTTTGAGTGCCTTGATGCACATCCATCCATACCAGTATTTACCATACTGCTTTATAATGTGTAGAGTTTAGTTTTTGCAGAAAGATTGATGCACTATATTTAATAAATTTCTTCTCAATTCCGTGCCCATGCTTGATGATTGTCAGATTGTGTATGGATAAAATTCAACAAAGAGTGTTTGATTTTTATTTTTTAGAGTACCAGTGTTAGCTCTGCTTGATGTTTCGATCAATTAAGCTGATCTCTTGACTGATGTAGTTTTCTACACTGAATTTGACATTAATTAGGCTGCTGTATTTTGCTATGTAGTCAATGAAGAAAATAAACCACCATCTTAAATATACCTGCAGGATATTCAGTTATTCAATTTGATGCTAACAGTTACCGTATTTTGCAGCCACATGAACCAGAACAAAATGAGAGCATCTATGATTTCCTACGCAGCCCTAAAGTTCAGAATGTTGAAAAGAATCATTTGGATACCCGTAGACAAAGTACTGAAAATGCTTCCATATGTAGGTTAGCATGCAAGTCTAAAGGCAGTGCGACTGTCAATGGTGTTGCCATAACTATCGACCAGGACTTTCTTCATGCTAAAGTTAGTATATGGGATAACATTATTGATATGCGCACTTCCTTACAGAACATGCTAAGAGAGTAAGAAGACAATATCACCCTCGATGGAGCTATTTTACTAGTTTATTTTTGCACGACTTATGCATAATGCTTTGTTTTTCTTGTTATATGTTGATTATCATTTATGTAATTTCTTTTACGTGCATGAAGGTACCCGTTAAATGGATATGTGATGGAGCCAGATAAATCACAGTTAATTGAGGCCCTGAAATTTCATCCCAGAGGGGCTGAAAAGATCGGTGTTGGAGTAAGAGAAATTAAGGTGATTATCAATGATGCCTGTTTTTTTTAAATAACTTTTTTTCCTCGAACCCACACACATATCATTATATTAAGAAGAAGAAAAAAAGGGTTTAGAAACCCTAACAGCAACAAACCCACTCACACCAAAGAGAATAAGTGTATATGTTAACTTTGATAATTGTGAAATCATGAGCTGCATTAGAAGACATCCTATTTTGATTACATTTTTGTGTATATGTGTTTGCCATCTGGCCAAGCTTATTGCCAATATCGTTAGTGTTAGAAAATTCCATTGACAAGCTGTCCAATTAACTGGAAAAACATTATGTGCATTAAAATCGATCTTTATACAATGTCATCGTCAGCCTTCTAAGCACTGTAAGCTTCCCAAGGTTGAGCAAACGATAATCCTTCCCCACAAACCAGAACAAGATGGCCCAGGCGCGGAGCCTGACAGCACCCCCTAACATCACAACAATATTTTTTAGTTAATATATTGTTTAATAGTCTATATTAATAATATAAAAAAAGATAGATAAATATTTTTGTCATATATATTTATTGATGTCTTCTAGACAACAAAATCATACAAAACCCAATTAGAATAAAATGTTTTGATTCATCTAAATTTGTTTGCCTACCATATTAGGACACATTTTAATGAAATTTTACATTTTACTAAATGCGTAATTACATTTCATTATATTTTATATTTTAATGAACCCGTACTTAACTAGTAATAACAATTCATTGGTCATCAATACTTTATTATCATCAAGCTTATTGAGCGGCACAATATTATATGTCGATTATTTTTTTAGTGTGAATCACACTATAGACACATACACTCACATGCATGCATGCACACTCATCCCTATAAACAAACACACGCCCTACCCCAGTATGAACACATCTAAAAATTTTGAGATTCGTGAGTCACCACATGTGCCTTGCTATGGGTAGACACAATTGCCTATCACAGGAAGAATAGCATTGTCAAATCATCAAATACTTATTATGCATCATAGTTATTATCACTTTTTTATATAATTTGGTCAAAGTTGAGATGGATTGGCTCCTTATAAATGGAGAACAACATTTTTCTACAATGGAGGGAGTATACTGTTACCGTGTATGTATTTCATCATGCATGACTTTTCAGTTTGAACGGCCCCGTATGTCTAAATCCTGGCTCCCTGATTACACCCTGGCATATCCCTGTTTATTACAAAATTGCATGCCATAAACTTGATGTGAAAAGTATTAGGCAGTGCATTGAGGCTGGTATTTGCTGTCATTTTTTTGATGGTGTGACCATTTGTCTTACATGCAGATCGGGTTGAATCCTATTCACCCGGAGACAAGGTGCTTCATTTTGCTGAGGAACGATGATACCACTGAAGACTTTTCTTACCACAAGTGTGTTCATGGTGCTGCAAATTCTATCTCACCTCAACTCGGAAGTTATTTGAAGAAACTATATCATAGAGGATAAGATACAACGCTAGTTGCACTTCGCAGTGCTCCTGGCAATATCTTGTCCTGATCAGACCATATTACCAACTTCTTAGAAGGAACTAGCTGTCACATTTTAAGGATGCTCAAATTGCTCTAAACAGGCTGAATGCTGATGTGGATGAGAGAGAAGAGGAGAGAGGAGAAGCGGGCTGCAAGCTTATAGCCGGCTTAGACACAAAATCCAAGAAACTTTGTGAGAGAGATAAGTGGGCCATGTATTAATAGTGAAGAGCTAACTACTATATGGGTGTGCTGAGAGATAAGCTGCAAAGATTCTTACAGCCAGCAGGTGGCTGTATTATTAGACATGCTATGGGTGGGCTGAGAGATAAGCTGCAAAGATTCTTACAGCCAGCAGGCGGCTGTATTATTAGACATGCTCTCAGAAAATGAATCAGCCTAAGATCCTATCTCTCCCTAGCATGTATTGAAACTGAAAGGATCTGATGCTCAAAAGGTCTTTGGGATTAGGGTGTATGTCAACTCAACTCAACTCAATGGGACTATGGAAGGCGGGCCTGAGAGAGTCATGACTCTGGTTTCATGCCTCCATCTCTGTAGTCTGTAGTATACTAGGCTGCGTGTTTTCTATTGTGAAGATATTCTGACACCAGAATACGATGGCGTGAAATAATCATTCATTTGTTTCCAACTGTTGGTGGCACGAAATGCAATAGGTGCTACCATCATCGTTGTATAATTGCCCCTCAGGCATGCTACTGCAGATGAGCCAATGGCCATTGAATACTTCATGTTGATGCAATTTGAGGTCTATGACAAGGTAAAAAGCGTGACCTGGAATGGTAAATCCAGACACGTGCAGTCAGGCGCAGTCGACAACTCTATCCATCTCTATTATTTAACCATCGCGCAACTTTGCTGATGTCTGGTGACAGATGCATTTTATTGGATCAGTTCGCTGAACAAGCCAGTGTTATTTGGGTGCAAATGGTACCTATATTTTCCGACCGATCTAAGGCTAATGAAGAGGATGAGGCGATGACTATCTGACACTATCCGGGAATATAATACGGACTAGTATGGAGCAAATATGGTATGAGCAGTATATCGGAAACTAAAGTATCTGAATGTAGATGTTACGAGGCAATATATTATTGATTTCACTTAAGTGACAATGATAAGGCAATAGATATACTACTTCATATGATCGCATATGAATTGTAGAAAAAATATATCATGCTGTTATTCTTCACATCCCTGCGATCACTTTCATTGTGCTCACTCAAATTGCACCACAATATTGTGGCCAATGCAAATAGAGTGAATAATTTCCATCCGTCCGATCAATCAAACCTTGCGACGCTATCTATATCGATTTCAAATCCAACAAAAAAAATAAAACATGAAAACATAACTGTGCTGAGGGCGTCCAATCGTACGGACACTCTCGATCGCGGGCTGCAACACCAGACCAACGGCTTAACATAGTCATATCCTCTCAACACTCGACGCTTCTACTCTCGCTTCCGTTCTGCAGCGTAGTGATCGGCATCTCCACCGCGTGGCCACCCGCCTTCCTCCATCTCCATCGCGCCTCCAGTCTGTCGTGGCCGCCTGGCTTCCTCAATCTCCGTTGCGCCTCTCGTCCGTCGCGGCTTTCTCCACCGGAGCAATGATAGCTCGTGCCAGATCCGTTGCAGCGAGCTCTACACCGGTGAACACCACAAGCCGATGAGCCTCCATTCCCAAACAGTAAGGAGATGTTGCGCTGAAAGCGCATATTGCAAACATATGTTTCAGGTGTTTCAAAGGTATGTTGCAAGTGTTTCGTATCGGTGTTGCAAAAGTAGATCGGGGTGTTGCACATGTTGCAATGTCTATACACGTATATTTCAAGTGTGTGTTCTAAATGTTTCATCTGTATATCAAACGTATGTTGCAAGTGTTTTCATCTAGATGTTATAAAAGTAGATCTGGATGTTGCATATACATGTTTGTTACAAAGTGTATATTTCAAAGTGTTTCATACGATTATTGCAAGTGTTTCATCTGGATGTTGCATAGGTTTGCTGTGGTTTTCAAGTGTTTCATACGACTAATGCAAGTGTTTCATCTGGATGTTGTATATGTTTGTTATGGTTTTTTCAGGTGTTTTTGCAAGTGTTTCAGAAGCATGTTTCAAGTGTTTCATCTGTTTTCTTTTGTATGTTGCAACTGTTGCATATGGATGTTTTAAAATGTCGGTGTTCGGACCAAGGGGGTCCTAAACCAACGAGTAAATGCTGCGTGACTCTTTCCTGGATGGTGATGCAAGGAGAACACACGGGGGTTTATCCTGGTTCGGGCAAAAGAAGGCCCTACGTCCAGCGGGGAAGAGAGGTTTGTATTTCCTTGCACCGGGGTGCTCGTGTAGGGGTTACAAGCAGGCGAGAGAGGGTGTCGAGCCCCAAGTCTCAAAGAGAAAAAGGAGAAAGATGGTTGCTTCGCGTTTTTTCCGTGATGCTTCGTGTTTTTTCTTCCCCCCCTCCTTCCCCTTTGGTTCGCCCTGGCCTGCCTTTTTATAGGGCGAGAGGTGGCCAAGTCGAGGGGAGGCTTGAGGCGATGTTTCGTCGATTCCTGTTGAGTTGACTGTAGCGACGTGGCTTCGGGATGGCCGGCCATCCCTGGGTATCCTGACGCGGTACGGGACAAGAGGGTGAAATGACCCAGAGTGCCAGGCCATACCGTCCTTCGAGCTAAGTCGAGCGTTGGGGCCGGGTCGAGGCTGGGTCGAGGTCGGATGGATAAGGCCGAATCCCCGGTATCGCGGGGGACGGACCTTGTCTTATCCTCCCTCGAGGGTGACTGATGGTGAATAGTGCGCGGTATGGTGGATACAGTGACGGCTTTCACCTCCCATCATGGGATGGGCGGTAAAACAGTGAGACTTGACGTGGGTATTGTTCCCGCGTTGACCCATGCCGTAGCCATGTCGGTCGGTGGTAGTAGGTAACCGCATTGAATGCTATGGCTTTTGTCCCGGGTAGGTAAAGAAAGGGCGTCGAGGGGCCGGGGCGCGGTCGAGGCGCCCCGTCGAGCGGGCCTCGTACGAGTCGGAGCCGGAGCGCGGTCGAGGCGCCCCGTCGAGCGGGCCTCGTACGAGTCAGAGCCGGGGCGCGGTCGAGGCACCCCGTCGAGCGGGCCTCGTACGAGTCGGAGCCGGGACGTGGTCGAGGCGCCCCGTCGAGCGGGCTATCTTTTCTACTGGTTTTGGTTTTTGTTAGTGTTTTGGCGATAGCTGTGGTACCCCCGTACTGTTGGTACCGACAGTAGCCCCCGAGCCTTTGGGTGAGTGTGTGATCACTCTCCCAGAGGTTAGTCAGAACTGGAGTCGTAGCGTCGTGATTTTTCCGGTGGGGGCGCGCGAGCGCACCCGCCGGGTGTAGCCCCCGAGGCCTCGGTGGAGTATGGAGACTCCTCCGAGGTCTTGTTTGCGTTCGATTGGGGGACATTTTGTTGCGGTCAAGCCCCCGAGCCTCGTGCGCGCGAGGTCGATTAGGGTCCCGGCCGTCTTTTGCTGTGCGACCCTCGCGCTCCTTTTTTGAAAAAAGGAGGAGGGGTGTAGAATGTCGTACTACCCTCGTTTGGGCCCGAGTTACGACGATCTCTGGTGAGCTGCTAGCGGGGGAATTCGAGTGAGAACCCGTGCCCCGTTCGTTAGGGGTCGGCTAGTGGCCCGGAGGCGCCCTCAAAAATGTCAAGAAGTGGTCGTGTGGATCTCGATTCCCTTCGACAGGATTCGAGGGCTCGATGCCTCCCCCGGAGGGATTCCTACCACAACCTTCTCCTTCGGCCTCGAATACGTCCTGGGGTGCCTCGAGAGCGTGGCTCGAGCCCTTGGCCATGTACGGGCGCACCCTGGGTCGTCCCTAACTCTGTTGCTCGAGGGCAGCTGTCGAACCCCGTTCGAGGGCCAGCTTTCGCTCCCTCGAGACTTATTGCGGGCTTCGCACCCATTTTTGCGGTCGGGACCCCGAGCCTCGCACGCACGAGGTCGATCAGAGTCCCGGCCGTCTTTCGCGACCCTCACGCTCCTTTTTCGAAAAAAGGAGGAGGGGTGGAGAATGTCGCACTACCCTCGTTTGGGCCCGAGTTACGACGATCTCCGGTGAGCTGCTAGCGGGGGAATTCGAGTGAGAACCCGTGCCCCGTTCGTTAGGGGTCGGCTAGTGGCCCGGAGGCGCCCTAAAAAATGCCAAGAAGTGGTCGTGTGGATCTCGATTCCCTTCGACAGGATTCGAGGGCTCGATGCCTCCCTCGGAGGGATTCCTACCACAACCTTCTCCTTCGGCCTCGAATACGTCCTGGGGTGCCTCGAGAGCGTGGCTCGAGCCCTTGGCCATGTACGGGCGCACCCTGGGTCGTCCCTAACTCTGTTGCTCGAGGGCAGCTGTCGAACCCCGTTCGAGGGCCAGCTTTCGCTCCCTCGAGACTTATTGCGGGCTTCGCACCCATTTTTGCGGTCGGGACCCCGAGCCTCGCACGCACGAGGTCGATCAGAGTCCCGGCCGTCTTTCGCGACCCTCACGCTCCTTTTTCGAAAAAAGGAGGAGGGGTGGAGAATGTCGCACTACCCTCGTTTGGGCCCGAGTTACGACGATCTCCGGTGAGCTGCTAGCGGGGGAATTCGAGTGAGAACCCGTGCCCCGTTCGTTAGGGGTCGGCTAGTGGCCCGGAGGCGCCCTAAAAAATGCCAAGAAGTGGTCGTGTGGATCTCGATTCCCTTCGACAGGATTCGAGGGCTCGATGCCTCCCCCGGAGGGATTCCTACCACAACCTTCTCCTTCGGCCTCGAATACGTCCTGGGGTGCCTCGAGAGCGTGGCTCGAGCCCTTGGCCATGTACGGGCGCACCCTGGGTCGTCCCTAACTCCGTTGCTCGAGGGCAGCTGTCGAACCCCGTTCGAGGGCCAGCTTTCGCTCCCTCGAGACTTATTGCGGGTTTCGCACCCATTTAAGACATACCTGGAGATATTTCGTTGTCCGGGCGCGTTTTTTCGGGAGGCGAGACCGGCGCGTTATCGGCGTATGGTTACGACGTGGGGAGCGGCCACGTGCTCAGTTCTTGCGAGATATAAGGAAACGGTTAGGCGAGCGGTTTTATCGCGAGAAACTGCTCCTTACTTTTCGCGCGGCCGTTGGGCTTCCGTCCGAGCATATAAAGCTAAGGCCTTGGGGTCTCCGTTCCCCACCGGTTACTTGCATCCCTGCAATCCTTTGCCCTAGACATCCCCTGCCACATCGCGTTCTCCGCCCGTCTTGCCGCAGCCACCGCATCCTTTTCTCCCATCCCCTTCCGACGACATCGATGGCAGGAAAGAGCCAGATCCTTCCCGCCGACGACTGGGCCGCCTCCTCGGTGACGGAGAGGAGGTTGGAGGAGTTGGTCGAGGACGGGCTGTTGCGGCCGAGGACGAACTCGGCGCGGCCGGAGTGGAGACGGTGGTACCGGCGTCGTCATCAGCGGCGGCGCCGGTAGGAGTAAGGACCCGAGGCCAGCTGGCCTCGGGAGCACAAAGGGCGCAGGGCGGTGTGTTGGCCGGGGCTCCCAGGAGCGCTCGGCCTGCTGGTGAGGCCGTCGCGGGGCCACCAGCGGCCGTCCCGGGAGGCTCGAGCCGCGCAGGGTCGAGGTACTTGGTGCCGATTTCCGGGTAAGTATCTCAACTTGGTTGTCCTGCCTTTCCCAAAGTCCGTTGGCTGACAATTCTTCTCACTTCGCAGGCTGAAGCGGAAGGCGGAGCCAATGGGGCCTACCCCTGTGAAGTCACTGCGAGCCAGCGCCGTTGTCCTCAACCGGACGGCGGAGCAGGACGCGGCCTGGGTCCGTCAGGTCGAGGCAGCGAAAGGGCGCCTGCGACATCAGCAAGGGTCGGCCGACGCCGCGGCGGTTGCCGGCCCGGAGCCCGCCGTCGAGGGGGCCGAACCGGCAAAGGCGGCGGCTCTTGACGTGGTCGAGGCGGGGCCCCGGCCGTCGGGGACGGCCGAGGCTGCCGTTGCGGTCGCGACGAGCGAGGCACCCGTCCGCGACGCGGAGCGGGCGGGTGCTGACGTGACCAAGGAGGAGGTCGCGTCGGTGTCGGGGCAAGAGACGGTCCTGGCGAAGGGGTCGCAGCCGCGACAAGGCCCGTCGGCAGAGCCAGCGGGCGTGGTGGAGATCGGGGCGGTCGAGCCCCCATCCGGAGCACCCGAAGAAGAGACGCCGGCTCCGGCGGTGCCGACGGTCGAGGCGAGGGTACCGGAGCCGTCGTCGGTCGAGGTGCCGGCTCCGGTGGCGCCGGCGGTCGTAAGTGCCCGCCCTCACGCTCCCCTCGACAACGTCTCCCTGGACAAGGGAAAACAAACGATAGGGGTCGAGGGGGGTGAGGTCGCGGACCAGGCCGGTGTCTCGACGGCCGTTGGAGAGGCGGATACCGCGGGCGAGGCCGGTCCTTCCGCGGGACCGGGAGACGCCCCGGCCGGGTCGTCCTCCTCGTGGCCCGACATCGCCGCGCTGGCGATAGCGCGGGTCGAGGCGGAGTTGCCGAAGTGGGGGGGCCGTCCCTTGAGTTCAGGGACGCTACGAACCCCGACGCCGAGCCCGTCTTTGTCCTTAGCGACAAAGACGAAGTGCACCGATGGGAGTACCTCGAGGGCGTCCGCCAGCATCTCGACCGGTTGCTTCGAGTGGCGTCCGGCGCTGTGCGGAGTATGGGGGATGCCACCGAGGTATGATCGACCCGTCGGCTCGCTTGATAGGCTGTTTTTTCTTCGGATTTGTGACCTTTTCGAATTGCGTTCAGGAGCTGAAGGAGTACTCCCGCCGCAAGTCACTCTTCATCCGGGACGAGAGTGGCGTGTGGGGCACGCTGTCCCAGCAACGGGTTCTGGTCGAGGAGGACCAGAAACGGCTATCCGATCGGAACGCCGAGATGGCTGAACTGCGCGTCGCATACGCCACATTGAAGGAAGAGGCGGCGCAGGCATGGGCGGCCGAGGCCGTGATGCGCACAAGCCTGGACAAGGCTCGGGAGGAGGCTACCCAGGCGCGCAGGGACCTCGAGCCCTTGTCTGCGCGGGTGAAGGAGCTTTAGGAGGATGTCTCCTAGGTCAGTCTTCAGCGCGACGCCTTCCATGCCGAGGTCACGACGCTGCAGGGAGTCGTCCAAAAGAAGGACGCAGCTCTCGAGTCTGCTCGGCAGGAGGTCGAGGCGCTAAAGGCGGCCATCCGTGACAAGGACAACGCCTTCCTGGGGCTCGAGCGAACATGTGGGGGGCTCCGCGACGAGGTCGTGGGCCTGCAGACCCACGTCGAGGGTAAGTGTGGTTGTTATAGTCACGACGTTGAAGGCCCCGCGTTGGGCACTAATTTGTTTGTCGTGTTTCAGAGCTGGAGAGAGAGAACCGAGAGGCCCAATCGTGCGCCAACTCCTTCCAGGGCCTCTTCGAAGCCGAGGTCCGGAGGACCCAACTTCTCCAGGGCGTGATCACCACTGTGTGTGATGGCCTAGGGGTCGAGCCCGACACCGACACCGGGGAAGATGTTCCGGGGAACTCCTTCGTCCGACGGATGGTGGCGCTGGGCCGCCTTGCCCGGGAGAAGATACGGAACGGCCTCCATCACGGCGTGAAGAGGGCGCTGGCCGTCGTCCGTTCGGGGTTTGTGTTTGATATGAGGCTCGTTGCCGAGGGCTTCATCACAGACCCCGATCGGACGGACGAGGAGAACGAGGACGCCTGCGTGGAGCTGATCGAAGCCGCCGAAGAGCCTGGGAGTCGTCTGGCCTCGCTTTTTGAAGCCGAGGTGGTTCCTCCTGCCGACGACGAAGGCCTGTGAGCCAAATCTGGGCATGAAGGCCCATGTAATAAGTTAGTATTTCGAATTTTGATCGCGGTGGCCGCGGAGGCCTAAAAGACTCGAAACATAAACCGGTTCGCGGTTGATTTAGTTTTACTCGAGCTTTTCTTCCCTTTATCGCACGGATCGTGTTCTCGCGTGATTTACCTAGCGCGCAGCTACATCCTTTGGCGTAAGGGAGCGAGTGGAGGTACCGTAGCCTCGGGGGCGTAAGTGATCTCGCGGCTCGACTGCCCTCGAGCTTCAGGGTGATGTTGCGGCCTAGTAAATCGTGTGAGAGCCTGATCTAAGCGACAGGGGGTATGTTCTTTTTCAATTTTAGGAACCGTTGTTTAGATCTTCTCAGCGTGAAGGCGTACCTCTAAAAGGCGCAAGGGTCGAGTGGAGGTACCGTAGCCTCGGAGGCGTAGGTGATGCTCCAGGCTCGAGAGCCCTTTCGAACCTTAGGGTGCTCTTTCAGCGAAGTCGATCTAAGAAACGGTTCTTAAATTTAAAAAAGAGCGCAAGTTTTTTCGGTTTTTCGGGGACCGGGGGTTCCCCCCTTGCCAGCCCCCGAGGGAGGGTCGACTCTGGGAGTGCAGGGTCGATCCTTCCTTATTACGAAACGAGAAATTTTAAACATCGCTGTATTCTTTATTGACGAAAAAGGAAATACAGAGCCTCGAGGCTTTTTAAGGAAAGAAGCGACGTAGCTGTTCGATGTTCCAAGCGTTGGTGAGGATTTCGCCCTTCTCGTTGGATAGCTTGTAGGTGCCCGGCTTTAGTACTTCTGCGATGATGTACGGCCCTTCCCATGGTGGTGTGAGCTTGTGCCGTCCCTTGGTGTTCTGGTTCCGCCGTAGCACCAAGTCACCAACGTTGAGGTCACGCTTGCGGACGTATCTGTCGTGGTAGCGTCGGAGACCCTGCTGGTACCTGGCAGAATGCAACAGAGCCACATCTCGGGCTTCCTCGAGCTGGTCGAGGGCGTCCTGTCTTGTGGCGTCGTTGTGTTCTTCGTTGTATGCCTTCAATCTTGGGGACCCGTATTCTATATCGGTTGGTAGCATAGCCTCAGACCCGTAGACTAAGAAGAACGGAGTGAACCCCGTGGCTCGACTCGGCGTTGTTCTTAGGCTCCACAGGACCGAGGGTAGCTCGGCAGCCCATCTTTTGCCATGTTTGTTTAGTTTGTCAAAGATTCTGGGCTTAAGGCCTTGTAGAACCATGCCGTTGGCACGTTCCACTTGCCCGTTTGTTTTTGGATGAGCTACGGCCGACCAGAGCACGCGGATGTGGTGGTTGTCGCAGAAATCCAAAAACTTCTTGCCAGTGAACTGGGTGCCGTTGTCCGTGATGATACAGTTGGGGACCCCGAAGCGATGAATAATGTTAGTGAAGAAGAGTACAGCTTGTTCGGACCTGATGCTGGTGATAGGGCGGGCCTCGATCCACTTGGAGAATTTGTCGATTGCGACGAGCAAGTGGGTGAAGCCGCCGGTCGTCCTTTTCAGTGGTCCGACAAGGTCGAGCCCCCAAACGGCGAACGGCCATGTGATGGGGATAGTCTGTAGGGCATGTGCCGGAAGATGAGTCTGTCTCGCATAGTACTGACAACCCTCGCAGGAGCGTACTAGCTTGACAGCGTCGGAGACCGCGGTCGGCCAATAGAATCCTTGTCGAAAGGCGTTTCCGACAAGGGTTCGAGGCGCAGTGTGGTGACCGCAAGCCCCCGAGTGAAGATCGCCGAGCAGATTCCTGCCTTGCTCTTTTGTGATGCAACGTTGGAGGATACCGGTAGGGCTACGACGGTAGAGCTCCCTGCTGTCGCTCATGATCACAAAAGTTTTGGCTCGACGTGCGATCCGTCGAGCCTCAGTCCTATCCGAGGGGAGGTCCCCATGGATGAGGTAGTCGAGGTACGGGACGCGCCAATCAGGCTCGAGGTCAGGCGGTGACGTCGAGTCTTCCACCTGCATGGCTTCAGCCCCGGTCGAGGGGGCTTCTGCCTTAGGTGGAAGGTCGATCGACGCCTCGTCGACCCCCCCGTCTGGCCTGAGGTCGACGGATGGGCGCTGAAGGTCTTTCGCGAAGACGTCCGGTGGAACCGTGGCTCGACCGGACGCGATTTTTGCCAATTCATCAGCGGCCTCATTATACCTGCGTGCGATGTGGTTGAGCTCGAGGCCGTGAAACTTGTCCTCGAGGCGCCGTACTTCCTGGCAGTATGTCTCCATCTTGGGGTCGCGGCAGCTCGAGTTCTTCATCACCTGATCAATCACGAGTTGAGAGTCGCCTCGGACGTCGAGGTGTCGGACCCCGAGCTCGATGGCGATTCTCAACCCCGTGACGAGTGCCTCGTATTCGGCGACGTTGTTAGACGCAGGGAAATGAAGCCGGATGACGTAGCGCATGTGAACCCCGAGGGGTGAGATGAAGAGCAAGCCCGCGCCTGCTCCCATTTTCGTTAATGACCCATCGAAGTACATGGTCCACAGCTCCGCTTGGAGCTGTGCAGGAGGGAGTTGTGTGTCAGTCCACTCGGCCAGAAAATCTGCTAACGCCTGTGACTTGATAGCTTTTCGCGGCGCATAGGACAATGCCTCGCCCATAAGCTCGACCGCCCATTTGGCAATCCTACCCGAGGCTTCCCGGTTCTGGGCTATCTCTCCCAAGGGGAAAGAAGAAACCACAGTAACCGGGTGACCCTCGAAGTAGTGTCGGAGCTTGCGCCGTGTCAAGATGACAGCATACAGTAGTTTCTGGATCTGTGGGTACCGACACTTTGTTTCTGAGAGCACCTCGCTAACGAAATAGACCGGCCTCTGGACGAGCAAGGTGTGTGCCTCCTCGGCCCGTTCGACAACCAGGGCAGCACTGACAACTTGTGATGTCGCTGCGACATAGAGTAGGAGTGGTTCCCCCGGGGTCGGAGGGACGAGGATCGGTGAGCTAGAGAGGGTGGCTTTCAGTTTTGTGAGAGCCTCCTCAGCCTCGAGGTTCCAGGAAAAATGGTCCGATTTCCTCAAGAGACGGTACAGAGGGAGTGCTTTTTCGCCGAGGCGCGAAATGAAACGGCTGAGTGCTGCCAAGCAACCTGTGACTCTCTGTACGCCCTTGAGATCTCGGATGGGGCCCATTTTGGTGATTGCAGAGATTTTTTCAGGGTTGGCCTCGATGCCACGTTTAGATACGATAAACCCTAAAAGCATACCTCGTGGGACGCCGAAGACACATTTCTCTGGATTGAGTTTGATGTTTTTTGCTCTGAGGCACTTGAATGCAACGTCGAGGTCGCTGACCAGGTCGCCGGCACGTTGGGTTTTGACCACGATGTCGTCGACGTAAGCCTCGACGGTCGACCCAATGCGCCCCCCAAAAACATGTTGCATGCATCGCTGGTACGTTGCCCCCGCGTTCCGGAGACCGAAGGGCATCGTAACGTAGCAATACATGCCGAATGGGGTGACGAACGAAGTCGCGAGCTGGTCGGACTCCTTCATTTTGATTTGGTGGTAACCGGAATATGCATCTAAGAATGAGAGAGTTTCACATCCCGCGGTGGAATCAACGATTTGATCAATGCGTGGCAAAGGAAAGGGAACTTTCGGACATGCTTTATTTAAACCAGTATAGTCTACGCACATCCTCCATTTCCCACTCTTTTTTCTAACTAAGACAGGATTAGCTAGCCACTCGGGATGATGAACCTCCTTGATGAACCCGGCCTCCAGCAGTTTGTGTATCTCCTCGCCGATGATCCTGCGCTTCTCCTCGTCGAAGCGGCGCAGGCGTTGCTTCACCGGTTTGGCTCCGGCCCGGATCTCCAAGGCGTGCTCGGCGACTTCCCTGGGTATGCCCGGCATATCCGAGGGACTCCACGCAAAGATGTCGACGTTCGCGCGGAGAAAGTCGACGAGCACTGCTTCCTATTTAGGATCGAGGGTGGCGCTGACGCTCAGCGCCCTCCCCTTGGGATCAGCGGGGTCGAGGGGTACGAGCTTGACGTCTTCGGCGGACTCGAAGCTGCCGGCATGGCGTTTTGGGTCGGGGATCGCATTGGCTAGACCGTCGAGGTCTGCGGCCAAGATCGCTGACCCAAAAACAGCCTCGCCGTGCTCGACGCACTCGACGTCGCACTCGTAGGCATGTTCAAACGAGGGCCCTACAGTGATGACACCGTTTGGGCCAGGCATTTTGAGCTTGAGGTAGGTGTAGTTCGGGATCGCCATGAACTTGGCGTAGCATGGGCGTCCCAGGATAGCGTGGTACGTTCCACGGAATCCGACCACTTCGAAAGTGAGAGTTTCCTTTCGGAAGTTCGCCGGCGTGCCAAAGCAAACAGGCAGATCGACCCGCCCGAGGGGTTCCGCCCGTTTCCCTGGCACGACTCCGTGGAAGCCCCCGACGCTAGGCTGGAGGCGCGCTCTGTCGACCCCCAAGAGGTCGAGGGTCTGAGAATAGATAATGTTGAGGCTGCTTCCGCCGTCCATGAGCACTTTGGTGAGGCGTGTGTTGGCGATGACGGGATCAACGACGAGTGGATAGACCCCCGGATTGGGGACGTAGTCTGGGTGGTCATCACGGTCGAAAGTGATGGCCACCGCAGACCAATCAAGGAAGCGGGGTACTGCCGACTGTACGGAGAAGACCTCGCGCCGTTCTCGCTTGCGCTGACGCGCGGAGAGGTAGGTCGAGGGTCCTCCGTAGATCATATAGCAGTCGCGGATCTCGGGAAATTCCCCGTCCTTGTCGTCACCCTTAGGGTCCTCCCCCTTGTCGTCCTTCTTAGCGCCGGCACCCCCGAAGTACCTGCGCAGCATGTGACAATCCTCGAGGTTATGGTTAGTGAGTCCTTTGTGGTAGGGACACGACTCTTTGAGCATTTTGTCGAAGACGCCCCCGCCGGGGGGGCCTCGAGGTTTCTTGTGCTCGGTAGCAGCGACGAGCTCGTCGGCCGGGGCCTCGAGCTTGCCCTGCTGGCCTTTCTTCTTCTTGCGGTTGTTTCTCTTGGGGCCTCGGGTGGAACTCGCGGGGTCGTCGACCTTCTGCTCCTCCCTTGCCGGCTCGCCGCCAAAGATCGCACCAACCGCCTCCTCGCCGGAGGCGAAGTTGGTGACGATATCCATCAATCCGTTGGCAGTGAGCGGGGTGTTACGGCCCAACTCCCGGACCAACTCCTTACAGGTGGTACCGGAGAGGAAGGCCGTAATCACGTCGGAGTCGGTGATGTTGGGGAGCTCGGTGCGCTGCCGGGAGAAGCGCCGGATGTAGTCCCGGAGGGACTCATCTGGTTTCTGCTTGCAGCTCCGGAGGTCCCACGAGTTGCCGGGGCGCATGTAGGTTCCCTTGAAATTTCCCTCGAACACCCTCACGAGATCGTCCCAGTCGTGGATCTGCCAAGGTGGGAGATCCTCGAGCCAGGCTCGGGCGGTGTCGGAGAGGAACAGGGGGAGTTGCCGAATGATGGCCCGGTCATCGGTGGCCCCGCCCAACTGACACGCCAAGCGGAAATCGGCGAGCCAAAGTTCGGGTTTGGTCTCGCCGTTATACTTGGTGAGAGTCGTGGGGGGACGGAACCGAGCCGGGGGCACCGTCTCACGGATAGCCCTACTGAACACCCGAGGGCCTGGAGGTTCGGGTGAAGGGCTACGGTCTTCCGAGCTGTCGTAGCGTCCGCCCCTGTGGACGTGGTAGCCTCGAGCTACACCGTCACCGTGTTTGCGTGTGCGACGCTCGACGATGTTGCCACGGGTGTCTCGAGGCTCGCGGTCGTTGGCGATGAGCTCAGGGGCAGGTGCTACCCGGTTTCGCCGGGCAGGCTCGGGATGAACCGAGGCTTCTCTCTCCTGTCGGGAAGGCTCGAGGGTCCGCTCCGAGGCTGCTTCGCGCCGCCTCGAGGCAGAGCTCTCGGCCTGCTGCATGGCGGCAGTCTCGAGGAGCCCTCGGATTTCGTCTCGAGCCCGACGGGCGTCAGGGTTTGACGGCTCGGGCATGTTGCGCAGGAGCATGGCAGCGGCGACAATGTTTTGGCTGGCTCGAGCGAAAACCGGGGGGTCGACCGCCCGGTCCTCGTCGATGCGACGGTTGACGTCGCGAGCCCTCTCACGAGCTCTCCCGCCAAATGCGTGTTCCGCACGCTCACGCTCGAGGGTTTGCTGGAGGAGATCCAGGTTTTCGCGTTCCTCGTCAAGCTGGTCCTGCAACTCGCGAATCTGTCCGAGCTGCGCTCCTTGATCCGCAAGGAACTGGGGCTCGTTTCGCTCGGCAGGAAGCTCGACATGAGGGGGCGTGTGCCTTTCCTCGACCGGCTCTTCGTCCTCTGATTCCGAGGTGCTTTCAACGTCGATGTTGAAGCACTCATGAGTCGGATCATAGGTGTCGTCGGCCGAGTCGGAGTCAGGTGCGCCAAAGTAGTAATATGATGGGGGAATGTGTGGCCGATGCCAACCATCACCGAGGTGGTGACGTGGAGAAGCAGTCACACGGGGTTTTGTTTTCGGTGTCTCCGTAGAGTCCCGATAATCAGAAACCGGCGTGGACGCAACGAGATCCAGAGTGGAGCGTAGATGGTGTCCGGGGAGTTCCTCATAAGCGCTCATGCGAGTGCTCACGGAGGATGCATACACCCGGGCGACCGAGTCTAGTCCAAACGGGAATGGTGATGGGGACGTCACTGTTCGTGGCGAAATAGATGCTATGGACAGTGGTGTCTCACCGGACGGGGGAGCGGCGGGATTCCTCGTTGGCACGCGACCCTCGACCAGGCTCATCCCTCCCAAATCTTCCAAAAGGAGATCTGGGCTAGCGCCTGTCTGGGGGGTGCCGGACCGGGGGATCCCATCGCCCTCTGTCAGGTAGAGACGGTAGTTGTGTTGGGCTCGCCGTCGCCGGGCGGCCCGCGACCGCCTGGAGCGACGGTGCCGGTTGACTGCTCCCCCGGGCTGGGAGAGCTCGTAATCTTCGTCGGTTGGGTGCCTGGGTGGGAGTAGGACCATGTCGTAGCCAGAGCCGAGCGACATGAACTCCAAACTCCCAAACCAGATCACCGTACCCAACGGGATCGGGCGTTCGGGGTTAGCCATCCAGGAAGAACGGCGACAAAGCGAGGTTTGCACGCAGCGTACCCCTACCTGGCGCGCCAACTGTCGGTGTTCGGACCAAGGGGGTCCTAAACCAACGAGTAAATGCTGCGTGACTCTTTCCTGGATGGTGATGCAAGGAGAACACACGGGGGTTTATCCTGGTTCGGGCAAAAGAAGGCCCTACGTCCAGCGGGGAAGAGAGGTTTGTATTTCCTTGCACCGGGGTGCTCGTGTAGGGGTTACAAGCAGGCGAGAGAGGGTGTCGAGCCCCAAGTCTCAAAGAGAAAAAGGAGAAAGATGGTTGCTTCGCGTTTTTTCCGTGATGCTTCGTGTTTTTTCTTCCCCCCTCCTCCCTCTTTGGTTCGCCCTGGCCTGCCTTTTTATAGGGCGAGAGGTGGCCAAGTCGAGGGGAGGCTTGAGGCGATGTTTCGTCGATTCCTGTTGAGTTGACTGTAGCGACGTGGCTTCGGGATGGCCGGCCATCCCTGGGTATCCTGACGCGGTACGGGACAAGAGGGTGAAATGACCCAGAGTGCCAGGCCATACCGTCCTTCGAGCTAAGTCGAGCGTTGGGGCCGGGTCGAGGCTGGGTCGAGGTCGGATGGATAAGGCCGAATCCCCGGTATCGCGGGGGACGGACCTTGTCTTATCCTCCCTCGAGGGTGACTGATGGTGAATAGTGCGCGGTATGGTGGATACAGTGACGGCTTTCACCTCCCATCACGGGATGGGCGGTAAAACAGTGAGACTTGACGTGGGTATTGTTCCCGCGTTGACCCATGCCGTAGCCATGCCGGTCGGTGGTAGTAGGTAACCGCATTGAATGCTATGGCTTTTGTCCCGGGTAGGTAAAGAAAGGGCGTCGAGGGGCCGGAGCGCGGTCGAGGCGCCCCGTCGAGCGGGCCTCGTACGAGTCGGAGCCGGAGCGCGGTCGAGGCGCCCCGTCGAGCGGGCCTCGTACGAGTCGGAGCCGGGACGCGGTCGAGGCGCCCCGTCGAGCGGGCCTCGTACGAGTCGGAGCCGGGGCGCGGTCGAGGCACCCCGTCGAGCGGGCCTCGTACGAGTCGGAGCCGGGACGCGGTCGAGGCACCCCGTCGAGCGGGCCTCGTACGAGTCGGAGCCGGGACGCGGTCGAGGCGCCCCGTCGAGCGGGCTATCTTTTCTACTGGTTTCGGTTTTTGTTAGTGTTTTGGCGATAGCTGTGGTACCCCCGTACTGTTGGTACCGACATAAAAGTAGATCGGGTGTTGCACATGGCATGTGCGTGAGAAGCGGCTGGCGGCGCGGGCGAAGTCCGTGACGGCATGGGCCCACTACTAGGGCGCTCGCTTGCTCGCTGAGCGGGTACCGTTTGACGCTAGCGCCCCGGATCGGACGTCCAAGCGCTAGCAAGTATGAAAAAAACATAATTATCCGGTGTGTCTGACTTTGGACTCGTGGTGCAACGTTTCACAACGTAATTTTATCTCTGGGGGGAGAACTGGAAAGGAGAAATTAGATAGGCTTTGAGAACTTGAGCGCGCAGATACAGAACAAGTTGAGCAGCAGCAGCAAGGAAGCAGAACTTGTTGGACTGCCTTTTACTCTTTCAGAACTTCTTGGATCCATTTCTGCTACGTAGTTCAGTTTGGTGACTGTAATTTACCATTTGTAATAAAAGCAGTTTGTGAGTTGCGACATCGACAATGATGTTCTCCGTGTCAGCCTGAACCAGAGAACATTTCTGCCGGCGCCTAGATTTCGCCGCAAATCTTGTGCTAATTGCTGGTCCAAGCAAAGCTCAAACAAAACTACGGTCGTTTTCCGTACAGCTCGGTCAAGTTGGTGGCCCGTCGTTGTCTGGCGAACCGGACATTCTCAGTTCAGTCGAAAGCGTGCCGTAGCTCTCATATTCAAGGAAGAAACGAGCGTAGTTTTTGGAGGAAGAAAAAGAATGCGCGCTGATCAGTAAGGCGTGACCTTGCGGCCAATTCAGAGTCTCTGTTGCAGCTTACCATCCTCTTTGCTGTGGGACTCCTTTCAGTCGTCGGCCCATGTAACGGGCACTGCAACTACTGAACTTCCAAATCCACCTGTTTCTTGTTGAGAGTTAGGTCAGAGGCAGCAAGGATACAGCCATACAGGTTACCGGCATCTGAAATTGTGAATCCCTGAGAAGAAAAGGTTGCGATTTGTTCAGGTTTAGGTTCAGGGCGAGTCACATAGATGAAACTACCCCTAAACCAGGATGTCCTCCCCGTTAGGCCACTTAATTGACGTGCATCTCTACCCGTGACGTATACGCTGTCCAGTGAGCGCATCACTTGACCTCACACGTTCCTGTCAACGAAGCCTCGGCATCAGTACTCTCGACACTGACAGGAGCGCACGCAGACCTCACCGAAAACGGACGCCGAGAGTGCGGACGGCGGCCGGACACGGCCGTTTCCACCACCGATCCCTGCCGTCCATATCATGCCGCATTGCATCCAGTGTCTCTCTGTCTCTCTGCTTTTGGGAACCAAACAGCGATTTGGACCTGGACACACGCGACACGGCCGAGGCCACGCGCCCACGCCACGCCAAGGGGCGAAAACAACTGAAAGGTGACGCGAGGAAACGATGGAAAATTTAAGGTGAACTGTTGCTGCGTGCGCGAGGCGCATCATAAACGTGCTTGGCCACATGAGTTGGCTCGATGCCCGGCTGGCCCCCCATCATCCGACGGCTGCCCGGGATGTCTTGCGGATTCAGGCCCTGATTTGGGTAGATTTCTGGCTCGGCACTCGGCACTTGGCAGGCGAGGACGGCTGGCTCGCGTCGCGTGTAAAGACGGTCACTCACTGTTTGCAATTGCCACACGTGAGGGTGAGACTCAGAGAACACGTACAGAACCTACCGAATGGTACGTTCAGTGTTCTGTTTGGGTCCCCTACTTGGCGCCCTTGCTCCAAAATCTACGTACTCCCACGTTGCACGGCCAGCGGACACCGCGGCGTCCACTTAATACTGTTGAACTATACTTACTTTGGTATCAAGCAAAGGAAAATCCAGCACTAATCATGCATGAACTTTCATCATGTTGCCTATCATTTCAGTGGCGAATGTCTGGAGCCTGAATCACATGCCCTTGCAACTAATCAGCTGTTGCTGAGTTTTACAACTATTTTTTCTGCCATCGCATAGGCAATTAGGCATAGAAGAACATGTTTTGTTCCTAGTAACCATTGAGTCTTGTACTTGGAATGGACATGACTGTTCCGTCTCTGCCACCGCAATTAGCACGCCGTACTCAGTACCTAACCGTCCTACACTACACCATTGTGCGCTCGTGTGGGGTCCCACGTTCAACAAACCGTCACCAAAAGTCCGCCAATCCAAACCGCCACGTCCGTGCCAAAAAGCCACACCGTTCTGCTGTCTGTGCTCGATAAAGATAAATCCCTCGCCCCCAAAGCCAAGCAACTTGCACTCCAGACTTCCAGAGTCCAAACCGCAGACAAGGCCGGCCAGGCGGTTCTTGCGTTGCGTATGGCCGCCGCCGAGGCAGAGGCGAGCAGCCGGCGGCGGCGGCGCCGCGCGGAGGAGCTGTGCGCGGCGGCCGTGTCGGTCGCGGACGCGGCCTCGTGGTGGTGCGCGGTGGCGCTGGTGGCGCTCGTGCTGCTGGGCGCGCTCCGCGCGGAGACAACGACCGCGGGCGACGTCGCGGGTCGTCAGTTCCGGGGCCCGCGGCTGGGCGGCCCCGCGGCGCGGCCGTGCGAGGAGGTGTACGTGGTCGGGGAAGGCGAGACGCTGCACAGCATCAGCGACAAGTGCGGGGACCCCTTCATCGTGGAGCGGAACCCGCACATACACGACCCCGACGACGTCTTCCCGGGGCTCGTCATCGCGCTCTGCCCCACCAAGAACACCTAGCTCTGCTCTTTCTGCCGACGACGTTCGTGGCGCCGCCGCGTTCAATTCTATCTACTGCACGGTTTGAGTGTACACGTCAGAGATGAACAGGAACTCAAAAGGGTTCTGCGTTCTTTGGTGCCTTCTTATTGGTCCTTTTGTTTAGTTTGCTCCCAACTGATCTTGTGATCTTGACAACCTTCTTGGAGAGGATTGAAAAGTACTGTTCGCTGATTTGTTGTGAGAGAAAAACATCGTACTATAACTAATAAGCTAGGCATGTATACTGTACAGTAGCTTAAGAAAGTATACTTTCGTATGCTTCATGTTGTGGAGTCTACAAGTTCTCTTTATGTACGAAGTTTTGTTCGTGCTAGAATTTAGATATTTTGACGCAATGAGGTCAATAAGATACTCCTACAGCTGCCTGGTTAGTTTCGAACTTGGGAAAATCGTATGTGCACCTTTATCATCAAGGTGAAAAAAAAGGATAGATAGAGACAGAGTACATCGATCGATACCTTTTAATTCTGGCTGGAGTACAAGTGCTTTTCGCGTGACCAAGAGTGGCTTACTGCTTTGTTAGGCTACTCACAACAAGAGAGCCTGACCCCAAAGCAAGTGACACTTGGAGTGCACGTTGCATATGTGGTACTTCCTCGAATCAGTTTTAATTGGCGTTTTAGACAGGCAAGTAAAACTATATACTCTCTTCATTCTAAATTATAAGACAACGTTTTGACTTTTCTAAATATATTACTTTTACTATGTGTATCTAAGTGCAATACAAAAACTACGTATAAAATGACAAAACGTCTTATAATTTAGAACGAAGAGAGTAGAAGCCAAAACATATATCTATTAATTCCGCGCGGCAAGCGTGGTAAGCCATCATCCAAACTTTGCAAAGTAATAGCGCTTATATATGCTTATTCCTCGGGGGTGATAAATATCTGTCGAAGTTATTTTTAAAAGAAAATGAATAGTTATTTTTTAGAAAAAAAAGAATAGTTGTTTTTAGATTAAAATAAAGAATAGTTGTTGAAGCACCACTAGTTGCCGTGCACCCTTGAGACCGGCCGTTTACAGCCCATGTACGATGTTTTTTTTTTCGTGCTTAGATATTGACGCAATGAGGTCAATTAGATACTCCTACTGCCTGGCATAAAACAAAAGATACTCCTACTGCCTAGTTAGTTTCAAGAGGGCACCGGGTGCGACGGCTGATGGCCCAGGCGTGGGTAGGTCCAAGCCCAGGTATACAAACCCCTCAGTCCCTATAATACATTAGGCATTAGCAAACTAATGAGAGGAGAGGCACAAAACTGGTCAGGCGATCCAAGAAGACAACTTCGGCCTTTCTTTCCTAGTTTTCCTTCCCCATGGCACTCGGGTAGAGAGGAAGCGAGGAGCACCGCGGCACACTCTAATCGTGAGATTGCAATGTGCAAACATACACACACGGAGCTGACGAGCCACGCCGCCGCGAAAGACGGACACGACACACGATGTCGGCGACCAGTAGGGCTCAGGGCTCCACAACGACGACATCTTGATTCTTGGCTTCTTGCGAATTGCGATTGTCAATCAGTTGTTTAGGCCCAAGGTATTTCTCCTTCTCATTTTTTAATCCAAATTAATTATTTGTATAGTATTCTAGACTTTTAGTACTTTGTACTCATATAGTCATGTTTTTCTTCTAATTTAGGTGTTAGAATTTTAGAATGTTACCTTAGAAACATTTATCAGGGGTTGAGAAAAGAAAACGAATATATTGCTTTTTTAATCAACATTGTTCCTTGATAATTATTAGACATATACAAATATATTGCTTTTTTAATCTACATTGTTCCTCGATAATTATCGGACATGTTAAATTAAAAATATATTATTGGATTTGCTTTCGCCTTGCAAATAAAATTAGCACCTATATATTATAAGATTTTATACATGTTCTAGAGGGGCCATCGCGACGAGTTTATCAGAGGGTCCTCAGAATCCTTGGACCGGCACTGTTTCAAACTTAGGAAAATCGTATATGCACCTTTATCATCAAGGCGAAAAAAAGGGATAGATGGAAACATAGTACATCAATACCTTTTAATTCTGGCTGGAGTACAAGTTCTTTTCGCGTGACCAAGAGTGGCTTACTACTCTGTTAGGTTACTAACTCACAACAAGAGAGCCTAACCCAAAGCAAGTGGCACTTGGAGTGCACGTTGCATATGTGGTACTCCCTTGAATCAGTTTTAATTGGCGTTTCAGACAGGCAAGTAAATATATAAGCCAAAACATACATCTATTTACCAAGTAATAGTGCTTATATATATGCTTACTCGGGGTGGTAAATTGGCAAAAGAGCTTGTAGCCTAGTGGTTGCAGGCACTTTTGAGCGAATTTAAGCTAGTTAAAAAAAACCTCGCTGGGAAACCTGTGTGGTTGAAGTCGTCTACCTCTAGCTAAACCTTGGGGAGGTCATAGTCATACTGAGTTTTATTTTAGAAAAAAAAGAATATTTGTTGAATCACCACTACTTTTTTTTTTGGAGCAAAGTTGAATCACCACTACTTGCCGTTCACCCTTGAGACCGGCTGTTTACAGCCCACGGCCCAATTTTGTCCGATCGCGAGAGGCCTGTTGAAATGCAAGGTTGGACAGGCCAGGGCACGGCTCGGGCCTGGGCCGCATGCTCTTTTTTAAGGTGGGGGTGGCCCAGGCGCTCGTTTGCGAATGAGTTTCAGCCAGGCTTCCAACGGTTCCAACCTTTAGCAGCTGCAGCAGCAGAACCTTAGCGTGGGCCGCGTGGTCCTCAGCGCTTCCGCAGTGCCAGGCAGAGCATGTCTGCCAGCGACGCACGATCGCGGTTCACGGCGGGGAGCGCGGGGCGCGGCCCGCGGGCACCGGAGGTTGTCGTGCTCCAGCCTCCAGGGTCCAAGCTCCTGATCCGATCCATTGATGGCCTGTTGCATGCCATGTGTACAAGCTGTAGGAAAGAGACAGAACCGTAGCGGATGGCTCCTGCAGTCCTGCTCCTGCATGCGTGCTCTCTAAGTGGATCGGATGGAACCCAAGAAAGCGAAGTGCGCGGTTCTCTCCGTCCCACGAGTCATTCTACGGCGAGCAGTGAGCCAGTCACCGATTCACCGATCGCATCCGACGGCGAGGCCGATCGCTCTCCACGTCCAATTCGCCATGTCAACCGCGTGTTCGGACGGGCAGCCGGGCAGGGCGGCGTTGGTGGCCCAGCCCAACAAAGACTCAGAGGCATTATTAGAGCCAGCGCCATGGCTGTATACGCCTGCTGTACCTGTAAACTACTGTTTCAATGCAGCACTGCTGCGGACGCCTGGCAGTTCGTTGTTGGGGCGGCACGTGAACGTGTGGGTAACATGCGGTTCCCGGTCCCGGGACCTTATCTGTGCCACAGCCACAGCCGCAGGATACTGCGTAGATGGTTTGTGCGGCTGGTGATGTTTTACTGTAAAAGAAAAATACTGTACCATAGTTGATAAGCTGACATGTTAAGTTCAAGTGAACAGGGTGTCGGCTCTTAGATTCCGGCCATGATGGTTGGTACAGCTCAGTTTCACCAATAAATTTTTTTTAAAACAGCTTTACAAGTAGCTTTCTTGATGAAGCTGTTTAAAAAAAATGTTTGACAAAACAGCTCATATGATGAACAAAATGAAAAAATAACTCATCCCCTTATGAGAGGAGGAACAAAACAGCTTAGAAAAAGGTGTTTAGCAAAAAAAAAAAAAGAAGCTCACAGCAGCTTCAAACAGGCCCGAAGTGTACTCCCTCTATTTCAATTTCCAATTATAACACATTCTGATTTTGTTGAGAGTCAAAACATCTTTACATTTTTCAGCTTCATCCTAACTCATCCCCTTATGAGAGGAGGAACAAAACAGCTTAGAAAAAGGTGTTTAGCAAAAAAAAAAAGCTCACAGCAGCTTCAAACAGGCCCGAAGTGTACTCCCTCCATTTCAATTTCCAATTATAACGTATTCTGATTTTCTGGAGAGTCAAAACATCTTAAAAGTTCACCAAAATTATAAAAAGAATTATAAATGTTTATGGTATCAAATAAATATATTATGAAAACATAATTAATGAAGATTCTAATGATACTTGTATGATATTATTTTATTATATAAATTTAATCAAACTTGAGATGCTCAAGTTAAAATGACTTCTAATTTGAAATGGACGGAGTACTTGCCTCGGTTGGAATCTCCATTGAAATGGTAGCGACCCTTGTCTCTGGCACCCTATCAATGCTGACTAGGTTTGGTGGCTGTCTCTTCTGTTCGTTCCAGACTCATCACCATTTGTGAAAAGGCCTACTCCTGTGTTCATTAGGAGTATCTAAAAAGAATCCGAATCTGAAGGGGGAAAACATATACATGTACTAAAAGAATAACAAAATGTGTAGAAGCAAAATATTCACAAAAAAAAGTGTAGAAGCAAAATAAAGGCCGACCGAACGTGGACCTGTGCCAAAAAAAAATCTGTTTCCGTTGTTTACCGCAACGAAAATTAATCTCACGGCCTTTTCCATTTCAGTGATGTGCCATGGATGCTTATATGTACTCCGTTGTAAACTGGGGGAGGGGGAGGAATCTGCCATGGGAAAACGGACGGCTTAGCTGGGAAGGTGGATCGAGGCTCTGGCAGTGAGGAACATGTCTTGTTTCTGTCTGTTACTAGGGGGGTACTTGTCAATTCCTTAGATGACGCTGCAAACTGGCCAAAAAAGAAATGCGCAGATGATTTGAAGAAGTTTTGGCTCTTACCGCTAGCCAGGCCCGGCGAGTGGAGCCTGGATTTCCGATTCCAGATCTGGATGTGTGACTGCCGGTGGCCCGGGAGGTTGGCCGGGACAACAGCAGCTGAGCATGTCATACATGTCAATATCCTGTGGGCCCACAACTCATGTTGTTTTTCTTATGATTTATTTTTTTATAAGCGAACATGGCCGCACATTTGCAATGGAGCGTACAAGTTTACACATAGACACTTGGACATAACCATATGATTTATCTTTGTTAGATTTAATTGAGTTTGACCCATAACAAATGGTAGGTGCAATAAAGGATTAATCTCATATGTGAAATTGCTTGGAGGTTTGACTCAATTCAAATGGATAATTACTGTATACACATTTAGTTAGGTTAAAAAAGGTGCAAGACGAGCCACATGCCTACATACGCGTCAAGTTATGACGCCATAGGCTTACGAGCTTAGGTGGCCAGAACAGCATGACTGATGTGGTGCTAGTAAAGGTTTTACAACACCAAATTGTAAGGGCAGTCCCAATGGCCAGTTTCTATGAGTAGTTTCCAAGAGAGAAAAAGAGTAATTAATGTCAATAGAAACCATCCTCCCCAACCAATGATTTCTATATTAATGGCCATACAAAGAATAACTTAAATGCAGCACAAAAAGGAGATAGATCAACTGTGGCAAAATTTTCTGCAGCCAACGTGACCACACGATAGTAGCCAACATGTCTGCAAAACACACTGACAAAGAAATGGCAAAATTGCTGCTGTCCAACACACTTTCCAGAACCATATATTATCAAATAGCAACCCTTAATGATCATGGCAGCAACCCTCAATGATTATGGCAAAGCAAGCAGCAGCTTTCTCCACGGCCAGGGACTTGCAGCCAGAATCTAGTCACATACTTCAATGGAGCAAGCCAAACCACTATACCAGAATCTAGTCACATACCTCAATGGAGCAAGCCAAACCTTTATACCAGATTAAAGGATGCAGCCGGCGGCTGAAGTGGATCCATTAGCAAGGGCGGCGGGAGCACCGGTGACCGAAGCAGATCGGGCAGTGAGGGCGGCTGGAGCACCCCAGCCTTGCCCTGCCCTACCTTGCCTGAAACTTAATGAGGGCGGCCGGAGTGGATTCATGTTCACAGAGATTTGGGATGGATTAGGGCGGAAGATGCTAGGTCTTGGAATTGGGGGCTTGGAGACCAAAGAGAAGGAGAAGGGGGAACGGGAGCCTCGCCGCCGCCGGCTGCTTCAGCGGCGTCGCAACGCTGTGCCTGTGCGCAGCCGCGGCCTTCAAGCGCTGCCCTCGACCCTCCGATGCTCCGCGCCCCCACCCCACCCGCGCACTTGCACTGCTACTCCTGCTCGCAACGCTGCCGAGCGAGACCAACTGACCGAGACTGATTGGGGCCAGCGGCGTGGGATAAAGTACCATGCGCGGGAGAGCCAGGCGACCGAGCGTGGAAAAATGGCGAGGTGGCGGCGGGAATAGCGCGAGAAAGGAGGGAAGGGGGAGTGCGCGGGAAAGCAGACGCGGGAGCGAGAGGCGAGCACACGCGGAGGCGGGAGGGCGAGCGCGCGGAGGCGGGAGGGAAAGCGTGGGAGCGAGTGCTCGTCGGTGGCGGCGCACAGGATCCGCGAGGAAGCCGCTCGACTCTACTCGAGTCTCCCCAATGGGGTTTCCCTCGTTTCTTCGTGCATCGGTGCTAGCGTCGACCAAGTTCCTTCACGAAGAAATCGTTTCTCCATTCTGTGCTCTCTCTCCTCATTAATTCCTTTGTCACATCAGTAAAATGCTGAGCTGTCAAGCTAATTAATACACATAGAAACCATCATAAATATCTCACTGGGATTGCCCTAACAGGCGTGTTGGAGAACAATATAGCTTAACTTAGCTTCGTTGGGTTTCAAACTCCCGTCATTGCGGGATACAAAAGATCAATATGCTTTCCATGATTTCCTCATAATCTTGGCCGTCAAAAGTAGTCTCTCTCCCATATGTCAACGCCATGAAAGCTGTCGTATTGAACCACCGTCATTGGAGTGCATGAAAGCTGTCGTATTGAACCACCGTCATTGGAGCTTGCATGTTTATTTAGTTGTTTCTCTGTTGTTGATGTACTGATACCCAACGTTTTTCGCTAAGAATTGAGTAAAATAGTGACTCGGCTTGCATTGGACTACGACGATGACACAGATTCAAAAGTGATAAGGCGATAATGACTAGACCTAGGCGTCCGTCTAAACGGACGGACCAACCCGCTCGCACCGCTCGCCTGCATCGCGCACCGCGCGCCTCCGCCCCACTCTGCCTCGCTGCTCCTTCCACCAGATCCACTGCGCGGTGAGAGATCCGGTGGTGGTGGGGACTGCAGCGTCGGCTGCAGGGGCTGCGGGGGGCTACATGTCATGCGTGGAGCCCAAGATACCGACGGCCACGAAGGGGTCCCCGGCGGCGTCATGGTAAGCGAAGTCGGTCTGGTCGATGGTGGCGATGGCGCGGCTGCCTTCGGTGAACTCCACACGTCGATGAGCCTCTATTTTGTAAGCAGCAAGTAGATGTCGCGCTTGAAAGCACATGTTGCAAGCGTCTGTTTCAAGTGTTGCAGAAGTTTCAGAGGTATGTTGCCAGTATTTCATATGAATGTTGCGAAAGTAGATCGGGATGTTGCAATGGTTGTATACGTATGTTGTAAACGTCTGTTTCCAATGTTTCATCTGTTTTTTCAGACGGATGTTGCAAGACTCTGGATGTTGCATATGTTTTATACGTATGTTGCAAGTGTTTTATCTGGATGTTGCGTATGTTTGCAATGATTTCAGATGTTTTTCAGTTGTTTTTACAAGTGTTTCAGAAGCATGTTTTAAGTGTTCATCTGTCCACATACGTATGTTGCAAGTGTTGCATCTGGATGTTTTAAAAGTAGATCGGGTGTTACATCTCTCTCCTTGCCTTCTGCTACCTTCCATCCTTCTCAGACTGCGGAGGGGGTGTGGCCCGCTTCGTGTTACTACGAGCAACCTGAGATCAGACTCCCGTTGGTGGACCATAATATCGGCCCATGATTGATGGAATCGTTTAATTGGACGTATCCTGAGCGTGAGACGTCCGGGCACTGGCATCTCAATTCAGATACTTCCGAACGGGTTACAATACTTGGAATGGGACACATATTGGGTCCAGCGACAAGGACAGACGGCGCGCCGTGTTTCACGACTCGTCGGTGCATCTGTACGTACGTACCGAAAAAGTAACCGTCGAACCGATGACGCGTGGCACTTTGGCTGGTTGGTACGGCTAAGCCGGGCCAGAGCCAGAAGGTCCCGAACGGATCTCCGGATACCATCGATCGATCTGTGCACGTGCCTGTTCTCTTGCTGCTCCGACTCGGTCCCCCGGGCCGGGATGACAGAGAAGACTCCTGACGCGAAAAAAGGAAAGAAATCCGGCCAGACCGGTAAAAACCCTGGCCACTGGCACTGGGCGACCCAAGACGACGTGCTAGCTAGTCCAGGCCGAATCTTCCACGCGAGCACATCATCACCTCCGCAGGCCGCAGCCGCGACCGCGAGTGCCGTCTCCGCCACAGCTAGCTCAGAGCAAATGCTCCAGCCATCTGTCGTCTCTTCTTCCAGCTCCCTCGCGCTCGCGCTCGCTGAGACCCTCTGACCCAGCGGGCCTGCGTGCTATAAATACCCGCCACTCTCCCGGCGGGCCGCCTCCTGTCTTGGCCAGCAGCACGGCAGTAGCTGCGCCATTGCACGCCTCCGGCCAGCGGCTGCTGTGCTGCTGCTGCACATCCGTCCTCCCCGTGCCTCGTCCTCCACGCGTGAGTAACCTCTGCTCTCTGCTGGCCCTCCGCACGTGCCACCTGGCCACTCACGCACAAGCACAAAGGCATGGTTGTGCACATGGTGACATGGATCACGTATCGTGGATGCGTTTCTTTCCCAGTTTCTTGCTGGATTCTCCCAGCGTCCTAAATTGTCAATCTCTATGGTGCAGTGCAGAAGCCAGAAGGTGCTTCGTTGCAGGTTTGGCGCCACCGTACCGTACACACGTGTGCTCGCGTTTGCTGATGTTCATCTAATTATATCTATCCCCGGCCGAAAGATCAATTGTTGTCCGTGGAGGGAGCCAAAGGGAAAGATTTACTACTCATTACTCAAGGTGAGTTGCTCGATCAAATTCCAATTCCTTGGATTTCCCTATCTGTTGGCTGTTCATTGTATCATGGATGGAGCTCTGTGTTTCTGCGTGCTCTTCTTCTCTTGCCCGTCTCATCCGATCCAACATGAGACGATGACGAGATTTACAGAGAAACGCTGGACGAGAGCATTATGCTGACCTCTGTCTGAACTCTGAACCAGTGCCCGTTCAGAGGGCAGCCTCAGGTTGTTTGTTGATCAGTTATAGCTGCTGCAGCTTCGCGCATGCCTGTTATTTGGCGGTTGATTCTGAAAACTAAGAAGCAAAAAGCAACATAGTCCAAAGATTCAATTTGAAGGAGCAGAATGCGTGTGCTGCTTGCTACCTGCTTCACTCCATTCTTCTTTTGTTTCGAGCGCTTAATCCTAGGATAACATGCATGTAGCATGTTGCGTTCTTGTCAACTCAAAAAGATCGGTCAAGACAAAAGATCGAGAGCTTGGGAGCGAGATAACACCGTTACAAAGAAAAAGGACAAGTTGTTCAAGTTCTCTACTAGCCTCCTAGCGCCTCCGTGTTCTAGATGAGCTTCTCTTGCAAACGACCATAATTTTGTTGCCACGTCAGATGCTGCTCCGTCTTATTTGCTGCCAGCTGGCTTATCAACTTGGAGCTTATTGCTCACACCTGGACGGCTGGACCCGGCGTCCAGTCAATTATTGCTGATGTTGATCCATCTTCATAAAATATCTTTGCAACAACTGTGAATACTACTCCGTATCTCTGATTGATTCGCCGCCACTCTTATCTTATATAGTAGATAGAGTTTATTAGTACAGACTCCATATTGTCTTTTGCTCATGATGACTAACTAGCCGTGCGTTTTGACCGCTGTTGGATATCCATCCTACTGTAAACAAACATCGTGAAATTTTGTAAAGGAAAAGAACGAACAAAGCCACTGTATTACGAGTAGTTATTCCCTTTGCCCTCTGTCTCATTTTAAGGACACGCAGAAGATATAACACCATGTCATTTTATCCCCAACCAACTGTTGATATATGGGTCGCTTTTAGAACCATTTGGATATTCAAAAACTGACGTTAATTCATTCCTAGAACACGTTCAGAAATCCGTATGGGCGTATATATGGCCATCCGTTCTTCCTTCCAGCCTTCTAGGTCGATCTGTTTCGTGTCTTCCTCTTCTGCACCTGCTCTCTCTGTCCTTAAAAAAAATCATTCTCACTTTCAAAAAGTCAACCGATTTTAACTTTGACCAAATATATTTAACAAAATATTAATATTTATGATACATAATTAGTATAATTATATAGATATTTAAATATACTTTCATAATAAATTTATTTGAAGATATAAATGTTACGCGTATTTTCTATAAATATAGTTAAAGTTGAGAAAGTTTGACTAGGACACTTCTCCGACTCTATTTTGGGACAGAGCAGTACGTGCGAACCATAGACTTGGAGCTGGATTCGTCTTCGGTCATTGTCAACACCAAACCTCGAGTCTAATGCTAACCATGACAATGGAAGAAGAATGCATCCGCCAGCTGCTGTTGGCTTGTTGCACATTCTTTACTCGCCTTTTTTTTTTAACATTTGTGGCAAGCACCAGCACGTATAAACTTTAGATAGTGACTTTTTCCCACGAAACCTTAATAATAGCTTGAGCACCTCCGGTGAGGTGTTCCATTTTCTCATCCATCCACCGTTGATTCTTCCCGCGCCTGTGGGGCCCAACCGTTCGATCCGGACAAGGACAACCGACCAGCGCTTCCCGTTCCACCGTTCGTCGTCGTTCCCCTGCCTCCCAAGTGCCAGGTCCGAGCCGGACCCTTGATCGCCGCCGTGCCTCGGCGCGAGGAATGGGGCCTTCGGTCCTACCCCCGCACGCGCCTCCGTCCACTTGCTCCGCCGGCATCAGGCGACGCCGCTGTGCGAGCCGCCGTGCCTTCAGCCGTGGCCGGCGCCGCATCAGCGTGCTCCAGAGAGGACCACAGCTTCCGGCAGATGTCCCCGACGCCGCCCCCCGCTTGTGGGGACTGGGAAGGGCCGCTGACCCCCGGCACCTGCGGACCTGCCCACTGGCCAGAGTTGAAAGGTAGAACCCCAAATGGAAGGTTTGGTAATTGAGATGTTAATTTTAAGCTAGACTTTTGAGGTTTTTAAGCTTAAAGCTTTTCAATTAATCTCTTCGCCCAAAGGTTTGAAATTCTGTGTTTAGAGTTAAATTTCTCGATTCAATAGTTTAGATTTCTCTAATTTTAGCTGAAGAGAGAAGGGATGGAGCGCCAGACTTGATCACTTGAGTTGGCCGTACGCAGCTGGGATGTAGGATCCCAGAACACTGTCGTCCATCTATTGATTGACTTAAACATTTGTCCGTATCTATTATTTTAATTCCTTTTTATATTCTACCGTCACATATCTGATATGCCTGTGTTGTTTAGTGAATATAAAACACTGTACAAGGATTGTGTGTCATCAGCGATCGTTATTTGTGTTTTGATTGTGCGAGGGTATACCGAATGATTGGCTAAACCTTAGTCTTACATCTCTGTCTATCCTTGAGCTGTACGGCAAGGCAACCGCCAATTTTTTTGGTAAAAGCATATAAGCAGGCTTACCGATCAATAATTAGAAAAACAACGTAGCTTTCAAGAAGTTTGCTTATGTAATAGCATTATAGCATTATTTTCTTTTCTTTTTCCTGAAGGAGTGATAATCACCGAAATAGCATTAATTATAGTGTCATCGTTTGGCTGTACTGTCTTTTTTTTTTCTGGAGCAGGACATCTAATTCTTTATCTTCAGTTTCAGATTCTGTTATTTGAAACGTCAAGATGGTTAATTTCGGAAAGAAATTGATGGCTGATCAAGTGGAAGAATGGAAAGGGTATGGCTTTTCTTTTGGTACTTATGAAATGATCTATTCCTTTATCTTTTCAGGGCAAATGTTCTTTATTTTCATATATGCCCACTCCACTAGGATACATTAATACACCAAGTTATCACCATATCACAGTCCTTAGTATTGTCATCGGATTAATTTTATAATTAAATTAAAAAAATCTAGCAGTTATCGAATTGATGGGTTGCACAACGATTATGAAGTCAATTCCCGCTAATGCAAGCTAGTGTCACTTTGTTTAACAGTTTATCAAAAATCTTATCAGCTTTTTGGTCTTTCCATTGCTAGATACTACATCAATTACAAGCTGATGAAGAAAATGTTAAAGCAGTATGTCCAACAGACCCAGCATGGTGGGAAAGATCGTGAACAAGTTCTTAAAGACTTTTCAAGGATTCTTGATGACCAGGTATACAAAATGCTTTCCCTTGAAATTATCATAATATAAGATTTTGAGCATCATGTCTATTCTGTCAGTAGTCACTTGTAGCCTTGTAGGGACTGGAACAATGTCATATGACAAACTTAGTCTTAGTGAATTGGGATCATTTTCCTTAGTTGTGAGCTAAAACACACATTTATTTCTTTGTTCCAGATTGAAAGGATTGTGCTTTTTCTGCTACAACAACAAGGCCATCTTGCCAGTAGGATTGAGGAATTGGGAGAAAAACGCATTGTTCTTCTAGAAGAGTATGACATATCGCAAGTTTATCAACTACATGATGCATACAGAGAAGTCGGGCTTGATCTCATAAAGCTTCTCCGCTTTGTTGATGTGAATGCTACTGGTATACGCAAGATACTAAAGAAATTTGATAAACGCTTTGGCTACAAGTTCACTGATTATTATGTCACCACTCGTGCAAATCATCCTTATTCTCAGCTTCAGCAAGTCTTTAAGCAAGTGGTAATTTTCATGCATATTGCATTTTTTAGGGACCATTGCCTTTTCATTTCTTGATGTATGAAGTAATTCAGCAATACCATGCACTCCTACGGATGCAGGGAATTGTAGCTGTTGTAGGTGCATTATCGCGCAACCTTGAATATCTGCAACATCATGAAGGAAGCTTTGTATCCATCTATGATCGTCCAGCAGTTACCTTGAAGGTATTCTATTTTCGCTATTCCATTCTCCGTTCAAAACTTTTGCTGACGAGTTTATAAATTAAAAACTTGAAAGGTGCTCTTTCTGACCTCAGAACTGCATCAATTATATTTCCACGTTGACTAGGGTGTGATGTGACACCTTTTTTTTTGTTATATATTCAGGACCCTATTATAGACCAAGTAAACCATGCAGTACAGAAGCTCACGCATGCCACGAATTTTATGCAATTCTTGGGACAGCACTCGCTTATTGTCCAGGAAGATGCACAAAGCGGGTCAGAGGATCTTGTTGATGATCAGAACTACCATTTCATGTCCCTGATGCTTAATCTAGTGAACACATTCCTTTACATGGTGAATACATATATCATTGTGCCGACTGCAGATGACTATGCTGTAAGCCTTGGGGCTGCTGCAACTGTCTGTGGTGTAATTATTGGATCGATGGCAGTCGCTCAAGTGTTCTCCTCAGTCTACTTCAGTGCCTGGTCAAATAAGTCCTACTTCAAACCTCTTGTATTCAGTAGCATTATGCTGTTTCTTGGAAACATGTTGTATGCATTGGCATATGATCTGAATTCACTAATAATTCTCCTGATTGGACGACTGCTATGTGGGTATGCAATTTTCTCAATTCACTCTATCTCACTTCATTTATGTTTCACTTTTGTAAGCTAGAATTGATCTGGGTGAAAATTACTAGGATGGCAAATGCAGGTTGAGGATCTTTAAGCTGAGGGCATATTCTAGAATATTTATATTGTTGAATACAAAACAAAATGGAAACTGTCTAGCTTACACGGAGATGAAGGATTTTAAAACTCAAGACTGGCATTAGAATATCTGCTTTTCCATTTCCTTATAGAACTTAACTAGTTATCCCTACCTCCCTTTGGGCTAGTAATTTGCCTATATTGTTGAAGGTTCTTGATTTTCTGAAGGTGCATCTGTGATCGAGCTGCCAACATGTGATGTGCAGGTTAGGCTCTGCAAGAGCAGTGAACCGTCGCTATATCAGTGACTGTGTGCCTCTCAAGATGAGGCTACAAGCCTCTGCCGGGTTCGTTAGTGCTAGCGCTCTTGGCATGGCATGTGGCCCTGCTCTTGCTGGTTTTCTCCAGATTAAATTCAAGATATACTCGCTCACTTTTAATCAGAGCACATTGCCTGGATGGGTCATGTGCATTGCTTGGTTTATTTACTTGTTGTGGCTGTGGCTTACATTCAAGGAGCCAGAACACTTCACTAAAACCCTGGTCAACGAACAGCCATCAGAATCTGGTAAGCTAACAATACACTAAAATGGCAACATGTTTTGTTTGAATTCATGAATAAACCAAACCTTATTGTACAATAAGGATGTGTATATTTACCATTGTCAGGAACTTTTCTGAGATGTTTATTTCCTTATGAAAATAGGTCTCCAAGGAAATCCTAACTTGGAGGAAGGTCTAGCTCAACCATTGCTTCTAGGTATAGAACAAAGGCAGGAGGAGAACTCAGAAGATAATGATGATACTGAAGTAGCCTCAGAAAGCTCTCATGAACCAGCAACATCAATTGCTTCAGCATACAGATTGCTAACTCCATCTGTGAAGGTTTCCTTCCCCCTCCATTCCCAATTATCGATTTTTCTATCTTGTTCTTGGTTCAAACATTTGAAAGGACTCTCACAGTCTACATAGGATTCTTTTATAAATAAAGTTAGATAAATTAACTATATATAATGTAATAAAATTGTATCTTTAAATAGCAATGGATAAATACATTCCAGTTACTAGTAGGTATGTCTGCATGTCATATAAGCAAACATAACTGTATTACTGTTGACACACCATGTAGAAAAACTAGACCAACCTAGAAGGAACTAGGGCGCATTTTATTTAAAAGAAAATAGGCACCCCAATTCGCCTTGACAAGGACTTGAACCTAGGTGGTCTGGGTTTACATCCACACCCTTGACCAAGTGAGCCAGCTCAGCTTCCTTAAATCATGTCAAATAAACTGAGCCAGATGAAAAGTTGCATGCACATCTACCCTTTTCTTTGGACCAGTACATGCTCAGCTACCCTTGTCATCTTTCGATCTTTGTTGGAGCTACCTTCTAATGTATTCATATCTTTATAAACTGGTTGTTTATCAGGCCCAGCTATTGATATACTTCATGCTCAAGTACGCAATGGAAATACTACTCTCGGAATCGAGCGTTGTCACCACATACTATTTTAGCTGGTCTACTAGTGTTGTGGCTATCTTCCTAGCGATTCTTGGATTAACTGTTCTTCCAGTAAATGCCATTGTTGGAAGCTACATTACAAATTTGTTTGAGGATAGGTAAGCTTTGTACTCTTACAAGACATAGGAAACTTTTATCTTCTCTAGACATTGTTTCTCTCTTAAACTGAGAAATGCTCTGCAGATATATTGCCAATTGTTTTAGAAAATTAAAACGTACTCTAAAGCATAATGAACAACTGCTAATGTGGACCTTCTCATTTGCAGGCAAATTTTGTTGGCATCTGAAGTCATGGTTCTCATCGGTATAATCATGAGCTTTCGTTTCACACCTCACTACTCCATTCCACAATATGTCATTTCAGCTCTCATCACATTTGTATTTGCTGAGGTGCTTGAAGGTATGTATGTTTATATACATTCGGAGTATGAGACAGCAGAACCTAAATCAATCACAGGCTGCTGATTTATCAGTCACGCAAATTCTAATGTAGAGTCATGCAGGAGTGAATCTGTCCTTGCTCTCACGAGTAATGTCATCGAGGCTTTCCCGAGGGACCTACAATGGTGGACTCCTTTCGACAGAGGCTGGGACGTTGGCCCGTGTAGTTGCAGATGCCACGATTACTGCAGCTGGTTATCTTGGCACGGACCTCCTTCTCAATGTCACTCTTCTCCCATCTCTTGCGATCTGCATAGTCTCCATCGCAGCTACACTCTACACTTACAACAATCTCTATTGAAGCTCTTGTAGCTGTACAAGTGTACAGCAATGTTCCTAAGCTAAAACGGTTCCTGCCCACAATGGGTTTGCATATCTGTTCAAGCATGGTTTGTAAACATTTGGATCAAGTTTGTATGCAAAATTTCTTGTATTTAGTGCATTTATGTAAAGATTCATCTTGTAAAGAATTATGAACTATGAGCCCCCATTGCTGGCTTATGTATTAGTCCATTTATGTTTGTCTTTTAGCATTATGTTGTTAGAATTTGTCTGATCAAGGCCATCTTCCAATACAAGCACGTCAGTGACATATTACTGAATAGACCTTTTTTGGACGTGAGATGCTAAAGACAACCTATGACTGAAAAATTTTATGACACAGTTATGCTTTTTTTTTGAAGCAAATGGTAGGAGATCTGCCTATCAATTAAGAGGACAAAGTTTTATATACAGTGATGGGCAAAGCCTGAACACAACAACGAGCCACTCTCTCACACACGGATTGAAGTGGATGCACCCGAGAGCCGGATATGCAGGGGCGCAGGCGCGTTAACTGAATTCCTCGGAATCGAACCATTCAGACAGAGATCTGCATGCTTCAAAGATGATGGGCCTCGCTGCTGGCCCTGGCCCGCCCAGGACTCGGCGGCAGTAGGTGGTGGCAACAGAACAAGAAATAAAATGGCGGCAGATTTGTCTGAAGCAAAGCTTCCGCTCCGGCACAGCGCGGTTGGGCGCCACAGCGGGCGTACGTGCGATCCGAGGTGAAGTCACCAGCTGTTTCGGCGGTTCGGTTTCGGTCCTTGGAGTTGGACCTACCCTTTTTCTTTCGTCACGCTCATGGCGTGCGCGTGCATGGCCGCGGTGGCCATCTTGGGCGTGGTCAAACATGGGAGCGAGGCGTTTACTCTCGTGGAGCTAGCTGAACACGACTTCGGCGATGGACCTGTGGACCTGGGGCTGCTGCAGAAAGAAAATGATGGCGCTGTAACGTGCGGTACGACCACGCACACCGGTGGGCGTTTGACCTCGTCTGTTGCTGCACTGGTGGCCACTGCCCGGCGATCTTTTAACCTAGCTTGAATACGAAGAGGAGCGTACGTACAGTGGATTTGCTCCCATGTTAAACAAATGCGAAAGGCTCTCAGGGACAACCTTGGTGTGTGCGTGCGGACAATGTTAGGTTAGTTTAGCTTAATTTGTTGACGAAGAGATCAATCGGCCAATGTCTGCAGCAACTTTAGCTTAGCTTAAAGATAAGCTACAAGAAGAAATTCCATTCTAAACACCATCCACTCGTGAATTTAACATTTTAACTTGCATTACTGCAGATCTGCAACGCTGGCCAGTGTGCAGCGCGGATCAGCAGAGCTACAACCAACAACCTTGTAACCCATTAACTCAGGGCTCAGAGCCTGTCAGCCATCTAGTACTCTCTCCTCTCCTCGATATATAAAGGCACGCAACACGTCTCAGTTGTCCACACAAAGTTGGCTGATCACAGCTTGCGCCCACAATGGCTGCCGATCTGCACTTCACACGAACACTGTCCACAGTTCTCGCTACGAGCTTCTTTGCACTCCTATGCAGCTCGCCACAAGGTACGGTGATGGTTTCTTCTCCGTTAGTTCATTCCCCGTTTCATATCAAATAGCTAATTGCTCACTCACCGTATATATGATGCATGCATTGCATTTGCATGCGTGAACAAACAAATCAAACATAGTACGTGGCGTGAACTACACGTTCGTGAAGGACGCGCGTCGCTGGCGCCCAGCGTGTCGTGCTACGACTACATCATTGTGGGCGGCGGCACGGCCGGGTGCCCGCTGGCGGCCACGCTGTCGGAGCGCTTCCGCGTGCTCCTGCTGGAGCGCGGCGGCTCGCCCTACGACGACGAGCGCATCGGCGACATGGCCCGCTTCGCGGACACGCCGTCCGACACCTCCCCGGGCTCGCCCGCGCAGCGGTTCGTGTCGGAGGACGGCGTCATCAACTCGCGCCCGCGGGTGCTGGGCGGCGGCAGCTGCATCAACGCCGGCTTCTACACGCGGGCCAGCGACGACTACGTGCGGGACGCCGGGTGGGACCTGGAGGCCACCGGGGCGGCGTACCGGTGGGTGGAGCTCGTGGTGGCGTTCGAGCCGCAGCTGGGACCCTGGCAGGCCGCGCTGCAGAGCGGGCTGCTCGAGGCCGGGGTCGCGCCGGACAACGGCTTTACGTTCGACCACCTCGACGGGACCAAGGTCGGCGGGTCCATTTTCGACGCCGACGGGAGGCGGCACACGGCCGCGGACCTGCTGAGGTACGCGCGCGCCGAGGGGCTCGACGTGCTGCTACGGGCCAGAGTGGCCAAGATCTTGTTCATTAATGTCAGAGGTCAGAACGTACTCGAGTAAAATGTTTTCACCGCTTGGCCACAGATCTACCTGGCCACAGTGTTGTATGGCTGTGTTCAGTTCCTCAGAAAAATCACTGTGCAAACAAAAGATTCCCCGTCACATCAAACTTGTGATACATGCATGAAGTACGAAATGTAGATGAAATCAAAAACTAATTGTACAGCTTGGTTGTACTTTGCGAGACGAACGTTTTGAACCTAATTAGTCAACGATTGGACACTATTTACCAAATAAAGCCAAAACATACTACAGTACTTTTTTTTACACCTTTTCGCGGAACTAAACACACTACCACCCGAACTGACTGACTGGCGGTCACTTCCCTTCGGCGCCAGGGAGACGGCCAGTGGCACGCGGCGTGGTGTTCCACGATTCCGAGGGGCGGATGCACAAGGCGTACCTCAACGCCGGCCGCCGGAACGAGATCATCCTCTCGGCGGGCGCCATGGGCAGCCCCCAGCTACTGATGCTCAGCGGCGTCGGCCCAGCCGACCACCTCAGCTCGTTCGGCATCAGAATCGTGCACGACCAGCCGGCGGTCGGCCAGGGGATGTCCGACAACCCCATGAACGCCATCTACGTGCCGTCGCCTTCCCCGGTCGAGATCTCGCTCATACAGGTCGTCGGCATCACCCAGGTCGGGAGCTACATCGAGGGCGCCTGCGGGTCCAACTGGGGCGTCCGGCCCTCAGCCTCCGGCGGTGTCCACCGGCCGGGCAACTTCGGCATGTTCTCTCCACAGGTAAGGTTCTTGCTACGGCGATGCTCTGTCGTCATTGCATTTTTGTGAATCCTGCTGTTCTTGCAGACGGGGCAGCTGGCCACGGTGCCCCCGAAGCAGCGCACGCCGGAGGCCATCGCGCGCGCAGCGGAGTCGATGAGTCAGCTCGACGACTCAGCCTTCCGCGGTGGCTTCATCCTGGAGAAGGTCCTCGGCCCGCTGTCCACGGGCCACCTCGAGCTGCGCAACCGCGACCCCGACGACAACCCGTCGGTGACGTTCAACTACTTCTCGCACCCCGAGGACCTCCGCCGCTGCGTGGCCGGCTTGTCGGTCATCCACTCCAAGGCCTTCGAGAACTTCACGTACTCCTACTTCTCCATGGAGACGCTGCTCAACATGTCGACCGGGTTCCCGGTCAACCTGCTGCCCCGGCACGACAGCGACTCCACGTCGCTTGAGATGTTCTGCAAGGACACCGTCATGACCATCTGGCACTACCACGGCGGCTGCCAGGTCGGCAGGGTCGTCGACGCTGAGTACCGAGTGCTCGGCGTCGACGCGCTGCGCGTCATCGACGGCTCCACTTTCAACGCCTCGCCAGGAACCAACCCGCAGGCCACCGTCATGATGCTCGGCAGGTAATCCCTAGTGTGCTTACACCTGTGATATTTTATCACCGCACTTTGAGCACTTCTCCAGGCAAGCCCTAGTGGTACTGAATTCGTGTCTCCAAGGTTGCCTTTTTAGGTCGAATCCTGCCAATCTTCCAATGAATGATTGTATCTCTAACTTGGCAGGTATATGGGAGTCAGAATCCAAGATGAAAGGTTGAAAGCTGAAGGATTAGAGGGAACAAAACTGTAATGATCCTATAATCCAAGATAGTAGGCGTATTAAGGATCTCTATTGAAGTATGTAATGCTGGATTCAATATTGTTGGTGGGATTCTGATACTGATAGCTTGCACATATCTATTGTCGGATCGGAACTATATCATGTTGTTTGCTACAACTATATGTACTATTATGAGTGAAATCTGCATCTAAGCTTCAGATCATGTTCTCTGTCAAAAAGAAAAAAAAACTTCAGATCATGTATTCTTGATCAGAACAGGAACATTAGTGAGGCAGCATCACTGATTTTACTGTGTGGTCAAATATTATACTGGGCAATCGTGTTCTCTTAGGAAAATGGAAATCACCAGCAGTAAGTGTGGCAGCATCACTAATTTTACTGTGTAGTCAAATATTATACTGAACAGTCTGTTTCTCTTAGTAAAATGAAAATCACCAGCAGTTAGTGTTTTGTGGCTAGTGCCAATTGCCAAAGAAGGGTCTCGATCTCGAACGAGAAAGGGAATCTGATAGTGGGGTGAGAACTTCAGAGGGACAAAACCATGAGGGCAAAAGGGAAAGGGAGATGTTGGATGCCAAGAGGATATCCATGGTTTAAAACCCTTTGAAAACATTACATGTCTTGTCAAGGATATGTTCACTATAAATATTGCAATGCCGCAGCCCCACAGTGAGCATAAAACAATGAGGTCAAGATAAGAAAGAGGAAAGAACTCATTGTTTAGATGGTCAGGAAATGGAATGCCTAAGCTGTCCAGTTTCAGGGCTTCTCTTTCTTGGCAGGGAAGCATGAGAGAAGCCGCTCTGTTCTGTTCAGCCCTCTGCCAAAGGAGAGTTGCCCTGTAACAGGACTCAGCTTATGGTTCACGATCGTAAGGACAGTTTCAAGCTTACACTGCAGCTTAGTGTTGTACCGGCCTATGGTGGTGCAAGGTTTGAATGCCTCATATTTTTACTGGATTTACATGTTTGTTCAAGCAGCCGAAGGAAATAGGTTGGTTTCTATGCCTTCCTTTGTGGTTTGCTATTTCCTGAATGTCTGAGCACTGGATCCTTCTGGTTTCCTTTTTTTTTAAGAAAAAAAGGTTTACTGCCCCTTTGTAAGAAAAATCTGTTTTTTTTTTGAAAGTTAAGAAGAATCTGATTGTGTGGATGAAGAATGGTCACCATCAGCTCAGGCCCAGTGTCGTCTATTCTGGCTATCCTCTGGGTTTTTGTTGGTATAAAATCGGTCTGCTCAATCAGGTACATGGTTCGGTAATATCATGATTCAGTGTGAAGATTTAACATGGTTACCTAATAGTTACCCATCAATCATGGTCACTTATTTGGCAATTGGGGCATGTCAATTACCTGAACTTGTGCTGAAGGAGAATGTGCCAATTCTGAGTAAGTCTCATTTTCATTTGAGGCCAGTCAAACTCAATTCTATGTAGCTTCGCTATTCCTCAAGTACCATAACGGCATAACCAACAACGCCCATCTCCACCTTTTTGTAGAGGTTGGGGGAACAATCCCCACTCCGAATGCATTACCATAAGGATCATCAGATGTAGTTCAGATACATTCCGGTTCCGGCAGAGCAAGCACTGCTCTCAACAGGTTTTGGCACACAGGCCCCAAGTTAACATAGGGTTTAGGCACACAGACCCCAAGTGTGGCCATATCAGACTACTGCAATATCTTATACTATTTTTTTAAAAAAAAAACTAAAGTAAGCACCTCTGAGAACTGTTATACTTCCGGTACAAGCGCTAAGGTTGTCACTGCTTCATCAGATTAACTCCAAGGCCAACTCTGTTAGTCCTTTAGCATGATTACAACCACAGGATCTTACTAACCTAATCAACATGAACACACTAATTGAGCGATTATAATTAACTAATAATCAAAAACTGCTGGCAGGATTATGCCAGGCAAACATATTGATAGAGGAGAGAATTAATTAACTAATAATGACTGACCTGTTGGTTGATGCCTTTGTCACTGGTGTAGATGACCAGGCCAAGGAATCAGTCTCTTGGAGTGCTTTCGATCGTGCACGAGGGTAGATGGAGTTGGACCCACGTTTTCTCTGTCAAGACTGTTTTTCAGGCAGATAACGCACGACCCGTCTTCCTCCTCGCCTGTGGCCTTTCCTATGCGCCCCGCCTGTCTTCTTCCTGTCCTCGCCCCTACCCCGGCCCCTCGTCCTCGCCCCCGACCCCGGATTCCACCACCAGCGGCCGATGGATCCCGCCGCCTCATTGCGCTACCCATCTCTCGCCCCCGTCCCACAACCCCGCCCTCCCCTAATAATCCCATGGCGGCGCGCCGACGAGCTCCGCCGCGACGCCCCCGCCGGCAGCCCCGCCCAACCGCCGTCTCCTATCGCCCCGGCGGGCGGACCCCCATCGCCATCTCACCCGCCTCCACCGCTGTGTCCCCACCTCCCCCCCTCAAAAAAAAAAACTTTCTTCTAAGTCCGCCGGTGAACTGATCCCCTAAAGCCTGAACCCTACTGCTAGCGACCTCCTCGCCGAAACCTTAGCCACCTTCTTCTTCCTCTCCGGCGCGGGCGCCGTTGGGCGTGGGCCGGCGACGCGTCCCACGATGGGTCACGTAAATGCATTTTTTTTTCTTTTTTGCAGAGGGGGGAGGGGGCATCTGTGTCAAGACTATTAAGGCCGATATAAATTCTAACAGACTCCAGAGGCCAACCTGCCCCGGTGGCCAGATCTGCCCTATCTCTCCCGACCTGCATTCAACAAGTTCTGGACAAGAACAACTCCGGTTTTGTATACCATTCTATGCAAGGGCAGCTCCAACAAAGTTTAGAGTGCTAACTCATAAAATACTATGCATTGCTACAATACTACCATTAGTTTTTGTAGATAACGGAACAAAGTTCGAGCCTCTACCTACTACCATTAGTGATCTTTCAAATTAGTATTAGACGGTTTAGACCTGATGTGATCACCATTGATATGCCACTCTCACGAATTCAAACTTCAACACAACGGCAAACAAATGAGTGCAGCAGTAAGGAAAAACCATACCGTTGTTAGATGACATGTAACTCTCGGTTACTTAATCTAGAGTGTACTTTCTAGAATAGATTAGTGGCTAGGACAACTTAGCTCATGTATAGGAGATCTTGTGGTTGCATGTTGTAGACATATTCTCCTTGTAACACCTATTGTAACGGGCCACCTCCAGAGGGCTTTTCTCTATAACTATAACACGCAACCGAGAGGGCCTAGGATCAGTACCTCGTTCTCTCAACTTTACATGGTATCAAAGCCAATTTTTCCCTACGGAATTGATCCAATGGCGGCTTCCTCTTCCACCGCCACTCCGGGGTTCATCTTCGGCTTCCTACCTCCAGCCAACGAAAAACTCACCCGCGACAATTACTCTATGTGGTATGCCCAGGTGTTATCCACACTCAAGGGTGCTCAGCTTTTCGAGTACACCTTGCCCACGGCGGCGCCACCAGCAGCGTTCACTGAAGGAGCGCTTGACCCTGCCACCGGCAAAAGAGGCGATCCAGTGCCTAACCCGGATCATGCGAAGTGGGTGTCTCGGGACCAAATTGTCCTGAGCTACCTATTTTCATCGCTCTCCAAAGAAGTCTTCGCGCAAGTGTCATCGTCGAAGACGGCGGCTGAACTTTGGAGCGCGATCCAAGATCATCATGCATCTCAGGCTCGCGCACGCGTGATCTCCACAAGGATGGCGCTCGCCTCGGCTACCAAAGGTTCGTCCACCGTAGCCGAATATTTTGTCAAGATGAAGAATCTCGTTGATGAGATGGCATCAGCGGGACGCAAACTTGAAGATGAGGAACTTGTTTCTTATATCCTCAACGGCCTCGGAGATGACTTCGACGGCCCGGTGTCTGCGATCTCTGCACGGGTTGAACCGATTACGGTCGCCGAGTGCTATGCACAACTAATGGCTTATGAGCAGCGCAAGGAGATGCACGGTGGGGGCTCTCAGTCCTCTGTCAACACCGTCACCAAAGGAGGCAGAGGCGACGGCAACTACTCCAACAACTACTCGAACAACAACTTCCGTGGCCGTTGTGGCCGCGGAGGTCCTGGTCGCAGCAATGGTGGGCGCGGCCATGGCAAGAACTTTCTAGCTGGCGTGTTTTGCCAGATCTGTGGCATCGAGGGCCACATGGCACCTCGTTGCTACAATCGCTATGACGAGCGCTACACTGGACCCCCACAACACCAGCAGAAGAGCGCATCCTCCACGACTACGTCATCATACGGGGTGGACACGAACTGGTACATGGACTTTGGCGCTACAGATCACATTACCAGTGAGCTTGACAAGCTTACTATTCATGACAAGTACTACGACAACGACCATGTGCATGCTGCAAATGGTTCATGTATGGAGATTTCCCATGTTGGTCATTCTACTTTGCAATCCCCACATCATAAAATTCATCTTCGTAATATCCTACATGTTCCTAGCTCCAATAAAAGTCTTGTCTCTATAAATCGCTTGACACGTGACAATGATGCTTTTGTTGAATTTCATCCTACTCATTTTTGCATCAAGGAGCGGGCGGCCAAGAAAACACTCCTCAACGGCAGATCTGAAGGAGGACTCTACCCTATCAAGCCCCTTCAGCATCCAGACTTCGAGCATAAACAAGCCCATGGCATTGTCAAACCCACAACATCTGTGTGGCATCATCGTTTAGGACACCCATCAGCTACTATAGTTCAACAAGTCCTTAGTAGTCATCAAATTCCCTTTGTTAAGGATTTAAATAACCATGTATGCGATGCATGTCAACAGGGCAAAAGTCATCAGTTGCCCTATCCAAAATCTACTAGTGTGTCCAGTAGTCCTTTGGATCTTATTTTTTTCCGATGTTTGGGGACCTGCCCCGACCTCTGTTGGTCGATATTCCTACTATGTCAGTTTCATTGATGATCATTCTAAATTCACTTGGATTTATCTCTTAAAACATAAGTCTGAAGTGTTTGCTCGTTTTCGTGAATTCTAAAGCCTTGTTGAGCGTCAATTTGATCGTAAAATTCGTGCTATGCAAACAGATTGGGGAGGAGAATACCAATCCTTGAATTCATTTTTCAAGCAAGTAAGGATAGCACATCACGTATCTTGTCCTCATACTCACCAGCAAAATGGATCCGCAGAACGTAAACATCGACACATTGTCAAAGTTGGCTTTACCCTTCTTGCTCATGCCTCCATGCCTCTTAAATTTTGGGACGAGGCCTTTCTTACTGCCGTCTTTCTCATTAATCGTTTGCCAACCAAAGTTCTCCAAAATAAAACTCCTATTTTTCGCCTCCTTGGTGAAGAACCAGACTACACCTTTCTTAGGACCTTTGGTTGTGCCTGCTGGCCTCACTTACATCCATATAATACGCGCAAGCTCCAATTTCGTTCTAAGCAGTGTCTTTCTTGGATACAGCAACATGCACAAGGCTTCAAGTGTTTAGACCCCACGGAAGGGCATGTCTACATATCTCGTGATGTGATTTTTGATGAGCACGTTTTTCCTTTCGCTCATCTCCATCCTAATGCTGGAGCAAAACTCCGCACCGAACTTTCCTTGTTACCTGATATCCTCCACAATTCTTCTTCTATTTTTGGGATGCACGGTTGCATGACAAGCATGCAGATTCTCCTAACCGAACTAATACTTTGCCTTGTGAAGATGTCGTACTGTCAAATGTAGGTGCAAATTTGGAAACCAATGCACAACATGTGGAGGAAAACAGACCAGACTTCCATCCACGGGCGCCATATTTCATCGCGCATGCACCTAGCGCAGGATCTGTGCCGGCGCAGTTGTCGGGACAGTTGGTGTCCGCAGCTGCTCCTGGTGGATCTTCCATAGCCGAGATCGGTTCAACATCGCCTCCTGAAGCCATGAACATGCCACAAGTTGATCCCAGCGGACCGGCCGAGGTAGATTCGCCTGTTGCGTCTGCTGCATCTGCCAAGGGATCAAGTGCCGGCGCTGATGGATCCCATGCACATGCAGACCCGCCTGTGTCTGCACCAGCTCATCGTCTTGTTACACGACTACAACAGGGTATTTCCAAACCGAAGGTCTTCACCGATGGCACCGTGCGCTGGGGGATGATCTCTACCTCATCTTCAGAAGAACCAGCCACGGTTGATGATGTGCTCCAAGATCCACGATGGGTCAAGTCAATGGATGCCGAATGTAACGGAACCGTCCAAATTATAAGAGCACAAGTACAAAAACAATCACTGAAATGATCAAATTCTCGCACTTGAGCCCATATAACTCCGGTAGTCCAATGAAATCGCGAGGGATTTCAAATCAACCAACATACAAGCCAAGATCGTAGTGATTCAACATAACAAGTCACATGTTACAATCATTTCACAAGTAATTCAATATACATCGGAGTTCAACAAAGTTATTACAACTTAAGTTCAAAAGTAGCGGAAGCAAAGTAATTTGAAACTAACATTATTCTTATTTCAAATACATGCCAGTACGAAGGTCGACTTCCAACAAAAGCATTAGAGAGAAGATAACTCAGAAGGATCATGCCCGTGATCACACTCCGCCTCTATGGCAGGAGCCACCCAACTCTTGCAGCCGCCATGATACATCACAACCTGCAACAAGTGGGGATAAAACCCTGAGTACAAGAAGGTACTCAGCTAGACTTACCCGTCAGAAACCAGAAATAAGGTGACACCAAGGATCATACAAGGCTGATATAAAGTGGGGCTAGCTTGACAACATTTTGCATAAAAGCTTAATATATATGATCAATCATTAATGCTTAAGCATCAAGTAAATTATCATTAACCTGTCATCTATATTAGCACCTGTACTAGAGCACTCACTTTATTAGGAGCAAACAATATTAACCATAGCAGGTATAAATTGAGGCAACCTTTCCATTGTGATCCAATTAACCATCCGTTCAATTTAATTGAATCTACGTTGCCGCTGCTCAAGTCAAGTGCTCACTAACCGGGAGCGACGGCGATTCGAATCGAATTCCTATCCAACTGGAGGGGTATTTCTAACACTCACCGTGCAGACCCCTGCCAGGGTCGCACAGGCCACCTTGTCATATGATTCAGGAATCGCGGGTCCGAATGATGTCGCGACCCCAAGGGCGACACTCTGCCAGGTGATAGGGACTCTAACCCCCCCTTGGTCTCACGCCAATGTCCCCAAGCACATCCTTTCTCTCCTCCAAGAAGCAACCTACCATTCGATTCCCGGCCTGAATCACATTACTCGGCTTCGCGGTCGGAACGACTTATCCGGCCAACTAAGTGTTAGACTGCGTTCAACATGACTCAAGGACGTACAGCGAATCGGTCCTTAAACGACTCAGACGGGGATAGATTCACACCCAAGACCTCCATGCCTTGTTCCTTCACTATCGTCATCCCGCCCGGTCTCATTTCATTTTATTAACACATGGTTCCATTCCACGATAGCCAATATAGCCAACCGTGCCATATATGAATATCCCTATATCTCGCAGGTGACAGGAAATCACCTGACTTCTACCGCTTAAAGCAGGGCTAAGCATCTACTCGATCCTAGTCTATGTAGGATTCAGTGATTCAGATATCTGGACAAGGAATGATATAATGCAGCAAGGTTTTCAACCAACTCCTACCACTTAATGCAACAATACTTATAACATATATAGAATTAATTGCTTTGAAGATAGGAGACTTATAATGCTCCGGGGCTTGCCTGAGATCCGACACAAGTCAGTTTAGTTAGCTTGCACCGTCATGGTGACATCTCCGGTCCTAGCACTTGCATTCAGGGGTTCTTCCATCTTCTGGACAGCCCACCGTTACACCATCATCTGTCTCCATATCATGCGCTCCACGTCTGCACCTAGCGTACCTAGGATGAGATGCATAGATGCAGATGCATGAACATAAAGAATACACATGAATGAATGCAACAAGCATACTAAACAAGCATATGTTACACTATACCCACATAAGCATGTCATACAACCAACTAGCTATACATGATCAAGTACTTCATAATTTAGCAAAACATTTTAGGCATGCTACCTTAACTCTAGGTGTCCAAGATAACCATTTGCAATCATACAAACAAGAGCAAGTAGAAGCAAACAATTCTAGATACAAGTAGATTTGGACAGCAGCAAACAATCGCTTGTTTCAAACATAACTTAAGCTACAAACATCCCACAAGGATGATCTAAGACTTTATGAAAATCCATAGAAATTGTCTACAAGATTGATGTTTACATAAAAAGCTAATTACAAAGTTAAACAGGTCAAACATGTAGATGTTTCAGACCTATCCAGACATGGACATAAAACTGATTGCCACTTCAGAGAAGCATAACTGTAGTTACACAAATCCAAATGACTTGCAAGAAGACATTTTGGAAAGCTTATGAAATTATCTACATTTCATCTTTAATCATCTCAACCTGATTCCCAAGTTATCATGACCAAACATGCCAATCTTTAAAGTCTGCACAGAAGGTAATTAAAATCTGACAGTAGACTTATTAAGCATGCAACTCTTAAACTATCAGACCTGGGATCATGAAAATTTAACACAAGAAAGAAAAGATAATTATCTACAACTTTTGTATTTACCAAAATCACAGTAAATATCATTTACACCATGAAACTAGTTGCACGAGTAACACCACACATGCAGCCCAACAGCAGTGGTAAAATTATAGACAGAAAACTGATAGAAACTTCAGAGAAGCATAAATGGAGTTCTATACCTCCAACAAACATGATTCTCAACTTTATGGAAAGCTTATAAAGTTACCTACAACTTTCTTGTAATCATCTTAAGATGATTCTACAGTTAACATGGTCAATTAATTAAATAATTGCATCTCTGTTCAAAATATGGACAAAATCTGATATGCCACTTTAAACCGTTATAACTTGAGTTTCACAAATCCAATAATTATGGTTCTGGACTTTTTAGAAAGATTAACAAGTTGCGAACAATTTTGTTATAAACATCTAGAGCTAATTGTGCTACTAACTAGGTCACACATTATAAACAAGGCAACCCTGTCTGGGTTTGGACAGAAACAGCTACAGCACTTTAGAGTACTATAGTTAAACATATACTTAACCAACAATTGTGCTCTTTAGCTTTTTGAAAAGCTTAAGAAAATTACTACAAATCATTTATTGTCATCAAGGCATAATTCATAACTTAACTAAGCCAAACAATGCATATATGCAGAACTGTCCAGAATAGAAGCAAAGCAGCATATAACATTTGTTATTTTTATAGCTCCTAAACTATCAAGCCTAAAATCTTGAAATTTTTACTAGACATCATACATCACAAGAGTAACACGTCACAAAAATTTCACTTCATTTGGAGTTATATATTTACAGTTATTAAAAATAACAGATCCAACTAGCACTCAAAACCTAGTTGCATAAATCTATTTTTACAGCTAAAACTTTAAACTAAAACATGCCATATTATAGATCCACTGCATAGAAAATTTCACAAGGATTCCAAAAAGTCCTCATTTGCTATTTTACGATTTTTCTATCATTTACTATGTATTTTCAAAGTTCAGCCATTTAAATGCAATACTAATTCCGAAAACGAAAAAAAAACATTATGCAGAGTGAACACAAAACTTTCCACAAATCATGTAAGCCCCTATATGTAAATCCTTTGTCTCTAGCACTTTTGCAAAGTGAACACAACAAAGAGTTTCTGCCTCGCTAGATGGTCCTTCTTCCTCACAGCGACGGAAAACAGCGAAGGGGATGGAGGAGGCCGGCTTGATTCCGGTGAGATAGCGGCCTAGGACGACGAAGGAGTAGATGGCAGCCAAAAGCAGCGGCAGGAGGGAGGAGGAGAGGGGTGGCTGGTGTTGGAAGAGGAGGGGCAAAGGAGGGGCGACGGCAACAGCGAGCTCCAGCCCGACTCGGCCATGGCTTCGGGCACGAGAGAGCGAGGGAGAAATAGACCGAGGAAAAGAGGAGAAGTGAGCGAGTGAAGGGTCGGGCTCGATCCCCTTTTTCTCCCCCTCGACACAGAGCAGCCCGGGGAGGTGGCGCTCATGCACGGGCACGGAGGCCACACGGCGCTCGGTCCTTTCCGATGTCGGCCACCAAGTTTCAGCGCCTCCAAAACTGCCATCCAAAAGCGACGTATTTACGAGTCTGCCACTCTTCTAATCTCACCTCTATCTCTTAAACCAGATGACAATTCAACCAACAAATTATACCGCTGCGTAGGGCTATGAGAGTACTACAACATTGCTTATAGGAGCTCAGTCAAATTCCACTGGTTTGCGAGATATTAATTCCCACCATAGGGTTGCACAGGAGGAGTCAAAATTGCACTGTGATCAGCTTGACAGCACTTCGGGGTGGGATCGGGACGCGGTCCAAAAATAAAGTTTGTTGCATACAAACTAAACTCCAATTTTCATTAAAGGTCAAACTTCATATCTCGAACAAAAATAGTAGTTTCACTTCAGTCAACACCGCGTCGGAAGAAACCCTAGTTTTGAGGTTCGGGACCGATTTGCGGCATCTTCTTGTCACTTGTTCCACATGAGCCTTTCATAAGTGTTGTTGTAGGGTTCAATTGGAGTTGTTTGGTCAAGGTTGCAAGACTTGGTTGATGACATATGTTCTCATTCTCTAAACAAAACAATCCAAGCAAGATATGACTCATTCCTTCAAAATTTCCAACTCTACGATGACTTATCATTCCATTTGACTTCTTGATTCCAAACTTCAAGAAACTTTTCCAGGGATGAATATAGATAGTTATTGAGGTGAGACATGTGAAGATACTTTGATAGCAACACCCGAGCATATATCTTTTAATTGAGCCTATATGTAAGCGAGGGTGCAATATCCAAGTTTAGGTTAGGGCTTATTTCCATAGGTTTAACTTTGACATTGTCATCTCCATTAATCTATCATGTTTGAGCTTAAACCCACTACTTAATTGGTGATAAACACCTGGGGTGTTACACCGAACATGATGCCTTACAACAGAATAAAACTTGGCATCTTGTTCCTAAACCGAGAGGTAAAAATGTGATAGGATGCAAATGGGTTTACAAAGTAAAGAGAAAATCTGATGGATCGATTGATCGGTATAAAGCCCGATTGGTTGCCAAAGGTTATCGGCAGCGGTATGGACTTGATTATGAAGATACATTCAGCCTGGTGGTCAAAGCAGCAACCATCCGTCTTTTTCTCTCTGTGGCTGTGTCTCGTGGCTGGACCCTGAGACAACTCGATGTATAGAATGCTTTCTTGCATGGCATCCTTAATGAAGAAGTTTATATGGATCAACCACCGGGTTACAGAAGTCAACTTCATCCAAACTATGTGTGCAAGCTTGATAAAGCCATCTATGGGTTGAAACAAGCTCCACGGGCTTGGCATGCTCGTCTTTGTGCCAAGTTGGTGGCTCTCGGTTTTGTCCCATCTAAAGCTGACACTTCTCTGTTCTTCTACAACCGAGGGAAGCATAGTATCTATGTTTTGGTCTATGTTGATGATATTATTGTTGCTAGTTCCTCTCAAGATGCAGTTGGTGCTCTTCTTGCTGATTTACAAAAAGATTTTGCCTTGAAGGATTTGGGAGATCTTCACTACTTCTTGGGGATAGAAGTCAAAATGAGTAATGGAGCATTGATACTTAGTCAAGGGAGGTATGCAACTGATATTCTAAAACGTTCTGCAATGGATAAATGTAAACCCATAGATACACCGTTGTGCAATACAGAGAAGCTCAGTGCAAATGAAGGAAGTACCCTTGGAGTAGATGATGCTACTAAATATAGAAGTGTAGTCGGTGCTCTACAATACTTAACCCTTACACGGCCGGATATATCCTTTGCCGTTAACAAAGTGTGTCAGTTCCTGCATGCTCCAACCACTACACATTGGAGTGCTGTGAAACACATTTTGAGATATATTCGTGGGACTCTGAATCTTGGTCTTAAGATTGGAGTTTCCAAGTATATGTTGGTCAGTGCATTTTCTGATGCAGACGGGGTAGGTGATGTTGATGATCGTCGGTCAACAGGGGGTTTTGCTGTTTTTCTTGGGAATAATTTGGTCTCATGTAGCGCAAGGAAAAAACCCACTGTGTCACGATCAAGCACAGAAGCAGAATACAAGTCATTGGCCAATGCTACAGCTGAGATGATGTGGGTGCAAAAGTTGTTAACTGAGCTCAGAGTACCTCATCCTCCCATGGCTTTGGTTATGGTGTGATAATCTAGGTGCAAAATATCTCTCTGCTAATCCTGTGTTTCATGCAAGGACTAAGCACATTGAAATTGATTTTCATTTTGTTAGAGAGAGAGTTGCACAGAAGTTGCTGGACATCAGATTCATTGCCTCAGGAGATCAGGTGGCCGATGGATTCACAAAGGCCCTTCCTCGTGTCAAACTTAGAACTTTTAGAAACAATCTTAACCTTGTTTGTGGCTAAGATTGAGGGGGAGTGTTAGATGACATGTAACTCTCGGGAGTCAATGTACTTCCTAGAATAGATTAGTGGCTAGGACAACTTAGCTCATGTATAGGAGATCTTGTGGTTGCATGTTGTAGACATATTCTCCTTGTAACACCTATTGTAACGGGCCACCTCCAGAGGGCTTTTCTCTGGAACTATAACACGCAACCGAGGGGGCCTAGGATCGGTACCTCGTTCTCTCAACTTTACAACCGTGATATATCGCTTTTCCCATACCGTGATACATCGTTTTTAAGATTTCAATGGTAGTTACAATATACTGCAAATATTAATAGTGTCCTGTCAATAACCAAACAGAGGCACCACATCATTAAAAATATTATCTGAGATTTGCAAGTCATCCCACGACCCTATCATACCTAACAACCATAAGAGACTAATCTGCAACAACAAAGAGGTCTCGTAGCCTCGTAGGGGCAGCAGCAGCCAACAGTGGATTGTAATGCACTATCACTTGAGATGGATCATTGGGAAGAAGAGTAAAAATATATGATGCCTGCCATTGAACATGGCAGTGTGTGTCATCTAAGTTTCTGGACCTCTAAATATACATCTAGTTATAGAAACTCAGATGTGTTGCGCCACGAGGCCAAAGCAGTCTTGTCTAGACCCATTTAGCGATGTGGCAGTCCATGCTAGCATCTGGTTTTAATCAAATGCTAGCACCAGTGAGGGGCAAACCGTGTGGATGACCGACATTGTGCCCTACCTTGTTCGAGTGCCCCACGCTCACGCGTCCAACGGGGCCAGCTATGCCCTCCCACGCTGTCGCACCACAAGTCGTTGGTGGTGGTCATCAATCACCTTCTCAAGCAACGCCTTGATTGTCCGCCTGATCTTCTCCTCTAGCCTGGTGATGGTGTCCATCCAATATACGTATAATGTGGCCTCTTTCTCCTTGACGCATCGGAAGGACCTGATGCGGCGTGCGTGGAGGAGGTGGACGATGAAGACACAACACGCCTAGTGCTAGTACTCACCATAGGCGTAAATGCAAAGTCGTAGCCATAGAGGAGGCGCTTGGGGATCGACACGCGAACGCCAGGTCACACACCCTAATCACCTCCTCGGTGACAGTCGCAAAGGACACAACCATGGTGGGTACATGGTTAGTGGAGCTGGAGGACCAGTCCATGCACACGCGCTAGGGACCAAAGTAGTGCGGCAGCATGGCCACTAGCGGGAGGTCCCACTACGAAGCTTCCGCCTATCATGGGGCCACAAGTGAGCAGTAGGATTCTTGTTGCCGACGAGGACGAGATAGGAGAGCGATGTGGTGATGAAGATGGTGAGGAGAAGGACGAGGCAATGCTAAGCAGGTTCTAAATGTCATACCTCAAGCACACACTCCTTGCCTAGCATCCCTCAACGGTAGCAAGGTAGCCGGACCGAGTGGCCACGACAGCTGGAGCAAGACGGCTGAGTGAGTGAGACAGTGGTCGGGCACGAGGCATCATGGCGTGGCAGTCGGTTCAGGCGCAAGGTCACGGGATTGACACGACCAGCCCTCGATGGGGCATGCACGGTGCGTTGGGACCTCACTAGGTACGAGCACTGGCGTGGCCGGTCCCGGTGAGCTCATGAGCGCAGGGCGCACAAACGAGGCAGAGCTAGCACGACGGCGAAGAGTACTGTGGATTGTCACGTCGGCAAGTGGGTCTGGCTAAGATCCATTTGGACCCTTGACGACAGCATGGGCTGAGTTTCTATTATTAGGTGTGCATTGTAGAAGTCTATAGATCTAGATGACACATGCTGCAAGTTCAAAAGGCCATCAACGGGCTCCAGGGTTTAAAAAGGAGCAAACGTTCACTTATATGAGTTATATAAGAGCTATCTAATATGTTTTTTTATGTTGTTTCAACTTTTTTTTATCTAACTAGCAAAAGTGCCCGTGCGTTGCAACGGGACAAAACATACTACAGAACTATTTATCTTTTTTCTCTTTTTTTTAAATTGAGCGATTCATGTCCACACCGGCGACTTCGCTACACCTCTACTCTGCATGGTGTCTCTCCCAAAGCTTGAAAGATCCTGGGTCACGCTTTTTTTTTTCTTGATGAATGGGACTCCCGAAATGTGGACATCATTGATACATATAGTTTCCAGTCATCAATCCTGGGTCACGCTTTTTTTTTCTTGATGAATGGGACTCCCGAAATGTGGACATCATTGATACATATAGTTTCCAGTCATCAAATTAGTTCGATAGGGCAGACAAAAAATGGGCTAAAATTTTTTGCTTCTTTAGTATAGTATATATAGTCATAGAAAAATATGACCGTGCATTGCTATGGTGAAAAATAATTGCTACATGAAAGAAAAAAATGACAGATGGACCACACATATTATATGTATCACACCACCTTATCTTCCCTCGTCCAAACACAACCCAGTTCCATCTCTCCCAACTGAGCACGTAAGTTGTCTCATACCACCATACATCACCCCTCGTCCAGACACAATGCCAAACATCTCTCCCAACTAAGCACATGGCAAGACATCCCTCAAAACTGGAATAGAACCACACCATCAGGTTTCCAAACCAAATGTAATTAGGCTTTAGACGTCTGTACGAACCAACATTGCAACCCCTTTGTATATGTTCTTATATATGAAAGAAGGGGTATTAGTTAAACCTACCTCACAAGAGACTCAAAGCACAATCTCTTCAAAAAGAGCAACTCGTAAAATATTGCTTAAATTCTATTGGCACAAAAACATTCAGAGAAACCAGTAGTCCTTTGTGTTCTTTCGAGAATATGTAGTCTTCAGTGCGTATAGGAATACAACCTTTTTAAGCTATTCCAGTTTAGAAATATAGAGTCCTTTTGAAGAATAAATTACCTTGTTTGCTTGTTTCTGTCGGCTTCCAATTTAGAATTCGTCAATAGACCGAACACCTGCACCCCTGCCTGATTCTTTCAAAACATAAACTGAACACCTGCACAAATCGTCATCATACATTAGTTATCAATAGATGAAAACTGAAAAATAAAGTCAACCTGAATAGTGAACACCTTCAGTAACTCTGCTTCTTTTATAGTGTGGAACAAGCTGAAAACTTACCTGAGCCATCTCGTGGTGGAAGGGATCTTCTGATTGGTCGGCGACTCGTTGGCGGTGAGCATGCAGCCCACCACGTTTTTTTGCGGCGGCCGTTGCCGAAGTACGGTAGCTCCTCGTACTCGAAGGCGTCCACGGCGTGGTCGAAGTCCGCGGGCATCTGCACTGGGAACCCCGCAGCAGTAGGCCCCCTGCGTCCCGCACCAGCGGCTGCATCCTGGACGCCCTCTCGGACCGCACCGCCACCAGAACTCATCGACCTCGTCGGCCCCTCCTGCTCGCCATCCCCAAGCCCGCCACCAGGGGCGCCGGAACCGAGCGAGCACAGATGATGGGCAAAGGACGCAACCTCACATTGAAGTCACGAAGGACGACTAGACAAATTGGATTCGAGATAAAGGAGAAGAAGGGACACAGAGGCGGATACGCAGTGGCATTGATTCTGAGTCATATTGGGAAGGACATGGATGTGTTGGAGGCAGATTCGATTGATTGGTTTGGAGTAGGAGAGACGGGGACAATAGCCATACCGGCATGTCCTCCTGGCATACGCTTCGGGGTCCTGCACTGTCGCCGCCGATCGGCCGTTGGCTAGTTGCCCCCATGCTCAAAGAGCTTCCTGAGCCACCTCTCCGGCTGCGGGCCGCCAGGAGGCCGAGACGGATTGGCGTAGCGGGAGAGGGCGCGGGGCCGTGGACGGGGAGCGCCATACGCCGGGAGGCCGATGCAGATGGGCTCGGCGCGCGTGGCCATCATGTGGCGGCGCCACCACAATGGGTGAGGGGGTGGTTACGCGGACGGCGAGCGCTGGCCGCCGGAACTCGCGCGAGCTCCAGCCCTGCACGCGGAGAAGAGCCAGGAGGAGCGTCGGTCAGACGTACACAGACGGGAGCCGAGAGGAGCGTTGGCCAGGCTGTTTTAATCGCGTCGTGAGTAGTTCGTGCGCGACGATGGGCCGCAAGTAGGCTAAAAGTGAGCGAGTGATAGGACTGTTAGGCCAAATTGAATGGGTTGGACGAAAAAAGAGACCTAAAATTTTGTCTTTTTATTGTTAGGGATAGATAAATATGTTTTCCCTATATAAAAAGAGAAAATATTGTACCACAGACGTTTTGTTTTTCTTTCATTATTTTTAGATGATGAATAGGAGCCATCGGATGTTGATCAACTGTTTACAACTCCAATCTCATTGTTTTTCTTCAACATCTGTTTCTTCTTTCCACTCCCCTCCTACTACCAGTCGCCTCCCATTCCTAGCGTCATCCGCACCGCTTCCGCTGCCTCCGCCACGATAACCTAGCCTCACAGGACCATCCCCATGACTCATATGTCGTCTCTCTCTGTCATCCTCTTTCGTTCGGCCGACATAGACCCCGCCACCTCACCACTCTGCCCGGTGCACGGCTCTTTTGCCCGGATGGTCTTCCTCCCTTGAGATCCTTTATAAGGTTGCAGGGCATAGCCAACCCCGACAAACACATCCTGAACTTGAAGCTGTTGTTGCATGAAATATATCTCCATTTTTAGTGCCTGCAATATACTCCATCTATTCCAAATTATAAGACGTTGTAGCTTTTTCTAGATATGTAGTTTTTTCATAGTTATATATACACTATGTCTACATACATAATGAAAGTAATGTATCTAAAACCTGTTTGGTAGGAGATATGTAAAAAAAGAAAAAATTAAGACCAACCTAGCAGATTCCATGGTGGGCCTAAGTAATTATGGGCCAGGCCTGATGTTTCTCGAGGCCGCACGAGAGGTCAATGGCAAGTTGGCAACCTGCGGTTCTGAGGGGTTGTCTAGTCGGTGAAAAAGTTTGGGTTCGGCTACTGTAGCACTTTTCGTTTTATTTGGCAATTTATGTCCAATCATGGACTAATTAGGCTCAAAAAATTTGTCTCGTGATTTATAACTAAACTGCGTAATTAGTTTTTTTCTTTCATCTACATTTAGTACTCCATGCATGTGCCGCAAGATTTGATGTGACAGATACTGTAGCACTTTTTGGGTTTACTTTTTGTGAACTAAACAGGCTCTGATTCCTGAAACGAAATCTGGAAACAACAGCCAAAAAAGTTTGCCCATGCAACCCAAAAAAGTTTACACAGTACCCGTCACATCGAATCTTGCGGCACATGCATGAAGTACTAAATGTAGACGAAAGAAAAAACTAATTACACAGTTTAGTTGTAAATCACGAGACAAATCTTTTGAGTCTAATTAATCCATAATTGGACACAATTTGCCAAATAAAACGAAAAGTGCTACAGTAACCGAATCCAAACTTTTTCACCAACTAAACAACCCTCAAGTTCAAGTTCAAGTTCAAGTTCAGAACCAAAACTTGCAGATGCAGCATCAGTACCACTAGTCAACCAAGCCGATTCCCATCCAACCGACCCCGCACACCGCCGCGGGAAGCAGAAGACACCGGAAGAGCCTACAAAAGCGCAGAATGGTGGGCTTCCTCCGGGCCTTCGCCGCCGCTTCCGCTGTGCCCGCAGCAGCTGCCGCAGCCTACGCTCTCTCTTCTTCCTCCGCCCCCTCCTCCTCGAAGCTCCGCTTCCCTCTGCCTGCCTCCTTCCTCTGCGCCGCCTCCTCCTCGACCTCCGGGCGCGCTCCCAACGCCGTGCCCCCCATGGCCACCGCCCTCGCGGCCGCGGCCGATCTCTCGGCGCCCGATAAGGTTTGGCCGCTCACTCGCGTCGACGCCAGTAGTCTGTTCCCCTCGTCTGAGAGCTGTGCGGCTTTTCTAACCTTGTGCGTGGTGTTTTGGTGTGTTGCAGCAGCAGGACTCGGCGCTTCCGGAGCTCACGGTAGGTGCTTCTGACTTTACTAGAGTCCTAGAGTCTTTTGGTTTTTCACGATGAGATGCTACTTGCGCTGGTAGGTCGTTGAGAGGTGGAAAATGGAATACATCAATTCTGTATCTAGTCTAGGTTTAAATAGCTTGAGATCTTGGTCCGAGTGTGGTGATATGTTCAATTAGTTGGTTAGTTGGTTGCTGTAGATGGTCTAATTGACTGGCTAGATTGTTTCTTATTTTCTGCAGTTAGTGGATGTTTTCCAATTTGTAGAGCTGGTAATCCGCTAGTGGGCGTTAGCACCAAGGTTTTCATTTTCGGAAATTAAAATTTATCGGGGGTCATAGATAAAGAGGATAAACATGATATATCGGAAATATCGGATTAAATTCAAATAAAATTTAATTTGAATTTAAGTAAATTTAAATAAATGTAAACAAAATTTATACGAAAAAGATAGATTATTTCTTATCGGTACCTATGGATAAACAGGATATATCGGAAATATCGGGATATTTCGGCCGATAAAAAAAACCATGGTTAGCACTATCCTATCATCTCATTTAGCTATTTAGAATAAAGAGGAGTTGCATCAGTGAACTTTGGTTGCACCTGCAGATGTGCTAAATGTCATGTTTGTCTTCATGCCACATCAAGATATTTGATTTATTAAGGCTATCAGCAGCAGTAATGAATATATATATATATATGAATTAGGCAATCTGTAGCCTTTCCGGCTAGACTATTTGGCTTGTGCTTCGCTGCACACTGTTGATAGAAACATCACCCGGTGGTTCACTTCATGATTCCTTTTGCATTATCTCTAGAATTTTTTTATGTCTCAATGAAAAGAGTTATTTAATAATCTTGTGCTTGATATGATCTGAAGACGGAATTCATGGTGGACATGAAATGTGAGGGATGCGTAACAGCTGTGAAAAACAAGCTGCAAACTCTTGAAGGTATAGGGCCATATTATTTAATTCTTTATTGACTTTATGAAACTCTAAGCATAGTACTTTATGTTTCAACCATTTCGGTTTGGTTTATGAATGCTGCCTTTCACTACAGGAATAAAAAACATTGAGGTGGACTTGTCTAACCAAGTTGTTAGGGTTCTTGGGTCTCTTCCAGTGAAGACAATGTTAGATGCCCTTCATCAAACAGGTCGAGATGCACGACTGATTGGCCAAGGAAACCCAAATGGTTTGTGTTAATTATATGTTATTCAGCATTTGTTGTCAAAATTCATTCAGAATAGCTTGGTATTTGCTGTCATTTGTTATCAAAATTCATTATGGTAGGTTTAGCAACCATCAGTGAGTGAAGTGTGATGTTGGCTATTTCTTATGGCATGTAGACATTTGAGCATTGGGCTTTAATTGTCTCTTGTGTAATTGTCTCTTGTGTATGTGTCCTTTTCATATAGAGAGATCCAATGCTACTCTAGTCTCCATTTGTCTTTGAAATGCTTATAAATTGCACCAGGTCTTATTGAGCTCATTTAATTGTTTGATGGAGCATCAGTTTTAATTGGCAGATACTGTGAAGACCACCTTCCGATTGCTTGCCTGTTCTATTTTGCTAAGATGCTGCATAGTTTGTATAATAGGACTAATATGCCCCCTAACATTGCAGATTTCTTAGTTTCCGCTGCTGTAGCTGAGTTTAAAGGGCCAGTTGTATTTGGCGTTGTTCGTTTGGCCCAAGTAAACATGGAGTTGGCTAGAGTTGAAGCCACGTTTAGTGGTCTATCACCTGGTAAACATGGATGGTCAATAAATCAGTTTGGAGATTTGACAAGAGGTGCAGAAAGCACTGGCAATGTATATAATCCGCCAGATCATGTATCCGATAAGGTAATATTCTAACACTTGAAATCATCAGAACGCGGTTATAAATAATTACAAATGACAACATGTTGGCAATTGGAGAGGCTTGGGGATTCTCTTATGTTGTTTTTTATTTCTGTAGGATGAGATAATCTAGCTTCAGAATCATTTCATCTTTTATGATAAAAAATTACAGTTTCAAACTTTCAAAAACAAGCAACTTCAGAGCGGACGGTTTATCTTTAGACTTCTTTGCACCCATATTACTTGCTGTTTCAGAGTTGCATTGCATCCAGTGCATGTCATAGCAAGTCACAGTTGGTAACCTGGTATAGTGATCTGGTACTGTATGCCTACATCTCACACAAAATCGGTTCATTTACAGTCCCTTGAGACCAAGAGACACTGCTCATTCTAGCAAAAAAATAAATGCAAAAGCAAAATTCTGCCAAATTAAATATGTTAGCTTTGCATGAATGGCTTGAGCTTTGAAGCATGTTCCAAGCATATAACTAGATTAATATAGAGACTTAAGCAAATTAACTAGTTGAAGGCTTGACTAAACAATTAGCCCACCTATTATCCCTTCTGTTTTGATGTGCTAGGGCTAATATTGGCTAATTTTTAGCTAGCCAGTAATTAACCCTTGTATCAAATAGGATCTTATTATCCCATGATAACCAATCATAGAGGTTTCTACTAGGGCTGTGTTTAGTTCCATTGAAAAGTGTACTATGCAAAAAAAGATTCCTCGTCACATCAAATTTATGATGCATGCATGGAGTACTAAATGTGGATAAAATAAAAAACTAATTGCACAGTTTGGTTGTACTTTGCGAGACGAACGTTTTGAGCCTAATTAGTCCATGGTTGGACAATTATTACTAAAAACAAACGGAATGCTACAGTATCGCTACAAATTATTAAATACAAACGAAATGCTTGGATCGTGTTTCCCTATGCAGTTGCCCCGTGATCTACCGATCTACATTTACTATGAAGCATTCATTGTGCCTTAAATACCATGACCAAATCCACCAAACCAAATAGTTCCTGCAAATATCAGCAAGGCACTGGCATGGCCTGTTTCTGCTTTGCATATGCTGCATCACATGAGTAGCTGTAGTTCACCCACCGGTGGGCCTGGTCGGGTAGGCCATCTTTTACCGTTTGAATCTCTTTAGCCTGTTACATTAGATTAGGCCCGTTTAGTTGTGAAATTTTTTGGGGAAAAATTCCTGTAGCACTTTTCGTTGTTATTTGGCAAAATTTGTCTAACCATGGACTAATTAGGTTCAAAAGATTCGTCTCGACATTTACAGATAAATTGTGCAATTAGTTATTTTTTTACCTACATTTAATGCTCCATGCATACGTCAAAGATTCGATGTGACGGGTACTGCGTAAAAATTTTTGGATCTTTTTGCCCATCTAAACAAGGCCTTAGTATGGCCTACTTTTTACAAGTGCACATCTTTGAAAAAGATAAGGGAACCGTTCCTTAGGCCCTGATTAGTTCCAAAAAGATCCAAAAATGCACATCTTTGGAAAAGATAAGGGAACCGTTCCTTAGGCCCTGTTTAGTTCCAAAAAGATCCAAAAATTTTTGCATAGTACCTGTCACATCGAATCTTTGGACGCATGCATGGAGCATTAAATGTAGATAAAAAAATAACTAATGGCACATTTTGTCTATAAATGTCGAGACGAATTTTTTGAGCCTAGTTAGTCCATGATTTGACAAATTTTACCAAATAACAACGAAAATGCTACAAGAATTTTTTTCAAAAAATTTTGAGATCTAAACAAGGCTTTTATTATGTTTATATAGGTTTTCAGCGAATGTGTTGTATTTAGCTGAGTGATCAGTCTTGAGAAATAAAATGGTGTTGTAACTGAGAGAACATAGTTTCAACATGCAAAGCGCAACCTTTTGAACCCTGAACTTAACATTGTATTCAAGTGAACTGCTGCTTTGAGAAATCAATTTCATTTTGGAGGAATACTAGTTTCAAGTTTCAACAACGAAAATATAACCCTTTCAAATCAAAATGGGAACTAATATTTATACCCTCTGAAACAGCCGCTTGGTGACCTGGGAACACTAGAAGCTGGAGAGAACGGGGAAGCCCATTTCTCAGGACCGAAGGAGAAACTGAGAGTCATTGACTTGATCGGCCGCTCTATTGCTTTGTATGCAACCGAGGACAGATCAGACCCTGGCATTGCTGCAGCCGTGATTGCAAGAAGTGCCGGCGTAGGAGAGAACTACAAGAAGCTCTGCACTTGTGATGGTGTCACCATTTGGGAATCAAGCTAAACCTGATACCAGCGAACTTTCCATACTATTTGCTTCAGTATGTTGTACACACATTAATGTAGAAAGAATCAAACTGGCAACTGAACACTTGGAATAATAAGCATGAATACATTGAGGAATAAAGGCTGTTCTCATGGGCTGTGTTTAGTTACTCAAAAAAAAACACTGTGCAAACAAAAGATTCCCCGTCACATTAAACTTGCGATACATGCATGGAGTACTAAATGTAGATGAAATCAAAAACTAATTGTACCTAATTGTACAGCTTGGTTGTACTTTGCGAGACGAACGTTTTGAACCTAATTAGTCAACGATTGGACACTATTTACCAAATAAAGCCAAAACGTGCTACAGTACTTTTTTTACACCTTTTCGCGGAACTAAACACACCCATGGGGAGCTTTGACAGTATTTTTGCGTCGGTTAGTGGACCTGTTCTGCTGCTGCCGCTGCAACACAACAGATCTTTGGCTTGGGCTAGTTTCCAACTTCTCCAAATTCCACTATACAAGAAGATGATTCCCCGTCACATCGAAATGTTAGCACATGCATGAAGTACTAAATGTAGATGAAATTAAAAATTAATTACACAGTTTTGTTATACTTTGCGAGACGAACATTTTAAACCTAATTAGTCAAAGTTTGGACAATTTTTATTAAATACAAACGAAAATGCTACAATACCAAAACACCCAACTTTGAGCTCCCAGAATTGGGAACTAAACCAGGCCTTTACCCAGGCCCAGAGATTCCTGCTCCATTGCTTGCTTGACTAAACGCACAGTTCGTCACATTGGTGGCAGCCATGTGAGGACGAGGGGGCTCCGGACGATGTGGACGCCGTCGCTCCAGGACAGCGCTCCGAACTCCGGTGTCTTCTGGGCAGCCTTGGTTGTCATCGTCACCTTGTAGGTCAGCTTCTGATTCGAGCTTGTGAAATGCAGGGTGCTTGGTTCGACGACAATGTCTGCGCCTTTGAACTCTGTAACCTTGACATGGTAAGTCGAAGATGGCGGACCGACGTTCGTCACTGTGCGACGCACCGTCAGCGCAGCAGATGGCTGCTCCGCGAAGACCGCAGAGATGGCCGGATAATTCAAGTCACCCGGCGAGCTGAAGGTGTGCTTGCATGTCTTGTTCGAGTTCTTGGTGAAGGACCTGAGCTGCAACGGCGTCAGGTTCTCCACGCAGAGGAACTCCAGGTAGTCGTCCTGGCCGATGTCGTAGACCAGGCCAGGGTTCAGAGCACGCAGTGGGTGTATGTGCCCAGCTCCGTGATCGAATGGCGTGGACGACTTGCCGGTGGCCGCGTCCTTCAGCGACCGGTACGTGTTGTCGTGGACGTACGCGGTGGTCATCAGCGCGGACTTGATCTTCGCGGGGCTCCAGTCCGGGTGGCTGGCCTTGATCAGCGCAGCCACGCCGGCGACGTGCGGGCACGACATGGACGTCCCCGACAGGATGTTGAACCCGACCCGCCGGCGGTCGCTGGACAGGCTCGACGGGCTGGCGTCGCCGCTCCATGCGGCCAAGATGTTCACGCCGGGCGCGATGACATCCGGCTTGAGGATCTCCAGGGTCAGGAAGTTCGGTCCCCGGGACGAGAACGCGGCGACGACTGGCGATGGGCGGATCCCGAGCTTGGTCCCGTCGAAGCTGAGCGTCGCGGTTGGTTTTGGGGCGGTTTTGCTGTACTTCTTGACGGCAATGCCTTCAGACTGCCCAACGGCCACCGCAGGCAGGAGGTGGCTGTCGGCGACAAGCTCCTCGCCGTTTGCCGGTGTGTTGGCGAGTATCATGCCCATGCCACCGGCGTTCTTGACAACCTGACCCTTCTGCACCCGAGGACTAATGCCGCGGTCACAAATCACAATCTTTCCAGCGACTTCGTGGGGCTGGAGTGTCCCCTCCAGGCACAGGGACCTGGGGTCAGGGATGCTCGAGTTGCCGCCCATGTAGACCAGCGGATACTGCTCCTTGGATGAAAGATTTCGCCGGCCTTTGTAAAGTGAAACGCCGGTGATGTTTGCGCCATTGCCGAGCGTCACCGTGGCCGGGAAGTCACGGTCCATGGTGCTCGCTCCCACCGTGGTTATCCACGGCGACAAGTTGGTGAGGCTTATGGGGTCTGGGCCGGCGTTGCCGCCTGAGCAGGCGACGAATACACCCATCTGCATGGCGCCGAACGACGCGATGGCCAGGCTGTCGCGGAAGTAGGGGGACGAGCCGCCGCCTAGGGAGATGGAGAGCACGTCGACGCCGTCCGCCACGGCGCGGTCGACGGCCGCCAGGATGTCGGAGCTGAAGCAGCCCCCCGCCCAGCACACCTTGTACGCCGCGACGCGGGCGCGGGGCGCCATGCCCCGGGCGACGCCGCTGGCGTAGCCGAAGAGGCTGGCGTCCGGCACGGGCGCGCCCGCGGCGGTGGCCGCGGTGTGCGTGCCGTGGCCGTCCTGGTCCCGCGGAGACTTGAGCTCGGCCGTGTCGTTGATGGGCCCCGACGAGGCCTCGTAGCCGTTGTAGAAGATGCGCGCGCCGATGATCTTGCGGTTGCAGTTGGCTACGGTGAAGCCGCGGCCGGTCTGGCACAGGCCCTTCCACTTGGCCGGCACAGGGCCGAGGCCCTTGTCGCTAAAGCTGGGGCTCTCGGGCCAGATGCCGGTGTCAAGCACGCCGACGACGACGTCGTGGTCGGCCAGGCCGGCGGACCATATGCTGTTGCTGATCTCCGGGCTGATGCCCAGGAAGTCCGGGCTCCTGGTGGTGTGCAGCCGCAAGACCGTCTCCGGGAGCACGGTCACCACGCCGTCCGCCTCGGCCATCCGCTCGGCCTCGTCCTCGTCCAGCTTCGCCGCGAAGCCGTGGAACGCCGTCTCGTAGTTGTAGACGATCCTCGCGTACGGGTCGTCCGCGTCTCCTTCCAGCTGCACAGAGCTCACGGTTTTCACAGTGGATGCGTACCATTCGTGGTGGAAATCGAACGAGCTCGGCATCTCAGACGCGGCCATCTGAACGATGTAAGTCTTGGGAGCCGCCGCGCGAGCAGGGAGGCATGCTTGCAGAGCCACAAGAGCTAGGCACAGCGGCAGAGCCTTCCTCCATCTGATGCCGCCAAAATCCATGGAGGACGAGTCGAAGCTGAGATGGATGGTGAGAAGCTTCAGGACAGCAAGGTGGAGAAGCCAGCTGCGGTGCCTTTATGCACGCTGCTGCTGCTCGAGCAGTGTCCTAGCTAGGGCCATGTTAGATCCATCCAAAATTCAAAAAGTTTTCAAGATTTTCCGTCACATCGCATATGTCGGTACATGTATGAAGTGTTAAATATAGGTAAAAAATAACTAATTGCACAGTTTGTCTATAAATGTCGAGATGAATCTTTTGAGTCTGGTTAATTATGATTGGACAAAGTTTGTCAAAAACAAACGAAAGTGCTACAGTGTTTTTTCAAAAAAAATGCTATCTAAACATGACCTAGCTTGCACTGCATGCCTCGAGTGGAGTCGAGTGAGCTTGCGGTGTCCGGTGTGTGGAGGGGAGCCAAGCACAAGCAGGGGAATGGGGAGTGAAGAGCAGGCGCCAGTCTTCAAGGTGGTGGTTGCCGGTGTCCCCATTTAATTGGTGTCCTCATTCCCTCGGTTGTGCGGTGGGGCTGTAATTGCGAGAGCCGTTGTTTGGTGCACTCAGGCTGTCTCCACGGGATCCGATAAAAGCATCCTCCAGGAGCTTTTAGCGAAATGAAGTTCCGCACCGGCTCCGTTAAAGTCTCCGCTACCGGCTTTCTCTGCGTCAAATACAGAGGGACCGGAGTGGTTTAGGGGACGTTTGGTTTGAGGAGTTAAAGTTTAACAAACATCGTAGCACTTTCGTCTTATTTGATAAAAAGTTTTCAATCTTGGACTAATTAGGCTTAATGGATTCGTCTCGTAAATTACTCTTAATTTGTGCCGACATGCATGTAATTAGTCTACATTTAGTACTCCATGCATTTGAGGAAACATTGATATGATAGGAGTTAAACTTTAACGCATTGAAACCAAACAGGCCCTTAGCGGACGTACGGCTGCTGGCCAGAGCATGCGCGAGGCATAGAGAGGAGAGAGGAGAAAGCTACAGTGGCAGCCCCACATGTTCAAGTTATTAAAAAAATATTATAACTCACAAACTAAAAATCTAAATTAAATTTCGATTGCACCATTAAATTCGTTTCAATAAATTCTTTAAAACTATATCTCACATGAATATATTTAGATAAAGTGACAAGCAGACCTCACAGTGGATAGAGGATGATATAGATGAGGGATGAATGCGGGAGAATTGAGTATAGAGTAGAGAATCTTGATGACCAAGTCTTTTAGAGGATGAATTTAGATAACCATCGAGTGCGGGTAGTCTCATGACATTCCGCCATTACTTGCCTTCTTGGAGATATTTTTAAGTGGGCCATTGACCCTTGTGTTCTCTTCTCCTGCCTGCAAGCTGCAAGGTTAGATTCGAGCAAATAAAAAAAACATTGAAGCGGTGGATCCGAACGGCACATGGCGCTTACGGGGTAAATCGCATTGATTCCTCACCGGAGACGGTTGCTAGGGTTCGTGAAAACAATTCATATTACTCTGCTACTGTTAACGTCAGCGACGCGGAACGTAGGGGAACAAGATCGCCGGCGACGGCGATGCGAGCGGATTATATGACGAATACGGCAATCTGAGACCAGTGACGGAGCTGCTGCTTGTGCTTGCTTGCCGAGGAATGCCTGCCTTCTTGAGCTTCCTTCTAGCCTTGCAAGAAGACAGGCCACGGAATCAAAGTTGCATGAAAGTGTTGGATTAACTCCTGATTGGACGATACGGGGAATAGTTGAGGGGATGAGATGCGAAGATAGTTGAAGAATCACATGAATAACAGGGACGTCACAGGTGGTTTGTGTCCGTGATTGATTGTGTCACACTCACACAAAAGATTTATATTTCTCTGTGGTGGACACAATCTAGCAGGGCGATGTTGATCAATAATCTCCAGGACATTAACCCTATGATTTAACATAGGGAAACCTACAGGTTATTATTGCATATTACTATGGGGTTTTGGCACTTTGTAATGCAGGGCTCATGCCATGTACTCCCTTCGTCCTGAAATATAAGCTATTCAAGATTCAAAATTTACCTAGAACTATAGGATATTCTAGATTGTTTAGCTCTATTCATATTTTTGTCTTTTAAACCATATCCATGCATGCATTTTAAATACCATCTTCCCTAAAACCGCTCATGTAATTGGTAACCGAAATCTATAACATGCCTATATACCTTTTTATTAAACTTGAAAATTAAATAACTTAACAATGGAACTAACTAATTAGTGAGGGCACGTAATTAAATACCATCTTGCCTAAAATCGCTCATGTAATTTCTACAAGATTTTATATTTGGTTTCTAAATTACTTGGATATCTTGTATTTTAAGAGGAGAGGAGTACACAGTTGATCATAATTGCTTGACATGGACCAAGGATCCTCGGGCAATGCATGTCCTTCTTGCTTCCGAGATGTCAAACCTTTTCAATATATATATATATATATATATATATATATATATATATATATATATATATATATATATATATATATATATATATATATATATATATATATATATATATATATATATATTTGTAGTACATAATTAAGATCGTTAAATAGATCGTTACATCTATTTTTATAATAAACTTGTTTGGAGATAAAAAAATATTGTTAATATTTTCTTTAAAATTTGACCGGCACAAAAACCATAACAATAATTATATTAGGGACAGAGTGGTACTCTCTTCTATGTCAATTGGCATGGGCTTCTGAAGATTTTAGTGAGTTAAAACTTAAAAGATGACATGCATATGAAAACAAATGCCAGGTTTGGCTAAGACAAAACCCTACGCGCATCTCTGAGGCCTTTGTTGCCATTGCTCTTAAACTATCCGTACTCATAGACCTCTATATTCATCCTCTAGAAGGAATATTTCATCCTAGTCACCATAAAATATACAGTTTTCCCGCATCCATCCATCCTCTATATTATCCTCTATCCACTATGAGGCACACTTATCACTTTATCTAAATATATCTCTGTGACATCTTATTTTGAAGTATTTATTAAAACAAATTTAATAGTGCAATCGGAATTTAATTTGGTTTTTTGGTTTGTGAGTTATAACATTTTTTATTACTAGAAAATAGTGGGGCCCGCGCTCTCTCTCCTCTCTCTCACGCTCTCTCTTGCATGCAGGTGAATATAGCGGATGACCGGCCGTTCACTTGCGTAGCGGACGATTTAGCGTATAGCGGTGCAGAGAAATTTCCGGTATCCCCAGGAAGTTTTACCGTATACGAGTACAGGTAGTCTTATCCCTCGAGCAAATCACGGACGACGCACGCAGCGCTGTCCCTCGGGCTAGGAATTCAGACATCACCCGGACACCCGCTAGATAATAATGTCAGTCTTAATGGGGTTTCATGTCTTAGTTTTCAACACACTTATATTTTACAAACAGCGCAGAAAAATTTTATCCTCATGAAACTCTCTCTACTCCTATGTAAAACTTTCATCATCTCTTTACTGATACAGTGTTAACATGTTAACATATTTAATGTCCATCGAACTCTACCAAACTCGCATTGAGACTGGCAGAGAAGCGAAAGCATCCGCAGCACGTACTCGTGGCAGGCGGACGTGGTGGCTCGGCACCCTTGCCCATGCCCGTGTCCGTGCGCGCTCGCTTTCAGCTCGTCTTTTTGGCCGTGTTTAGGCTATCTGCACTCATGGACCTCTATATTCATCCTCTATACGTCCTAGTCAGCAAGATTCTCTCCTCTATACTCAATTCTCCCGCACCCATCCATCCTCTATATCATCCTCTATCCACTCTATCCACTATGGGACCCACTTGTCACTTTATCTAAATATATCCATGCGTGATCTAGTTTTGAAGGATTTATTGAGACGAATTTAATGGTGCAATCGAAATTTAATTTGGATTTTTGGTTTGTGAGTTATAGCATTTTTTCCCTTTGTTTAACTAGCGGGGTCCGCCACTACAGAATATAGAGTAAGCACAGTACTACTCTAAATATAGAGTGAGAGAAAGGATAGAGTATCGTTTAGAGTATGCCAGTGCAGCAGTTTTTACTCTATATTCATACTCTAAAATTTTAGAGTATCGTTTAGAGTATGCCACTGCGGACAGTCTTAGTTGGCCCAATTTGGGGACAGCTGATTTACTGTAGCACACTGTGCGGTACTGTAGTATTTTGTTTTTATTTGGTAAAAATTATCTAAACATTAACTAATTAGGCTTAAAATATTCGTCTCGCAAAGTACAATACAATTGTGTAATTAGTTTTTTATTTCATCTACATTTAGTACTCCATACATGTGCCGGTATTTTGATGTGATGGGGAATCTTCTTTTTGCATAGTGGAATTTGAGGAAATATTTGGGATCTAAACAGGTATAGTAGAATTTGGGGAATTTGCATAGTGTAATTAGTTTTTTATTTCATCTCCATTTAGCATTTAGTAAACCGGAGCGCTGATTGCTGAAACGCGCGGCGGACGCAGGGCGCACGGCGCGTCTCGCGGTTTGGGCCACGTCTGGTACTGCGCGTCGTCTCTGCGACTCTGTCTGTCACTGCATGCCGAGATGGTCTCGTCTCCAGCTCAGGCGGCACGTGGTGTTGTCTTGAGTCGTGCTGGTACCACCGAGCCAGCACCGTGCCAGTACAGACGACATAGGCCCGTTTGGTTTAGAGGTTAAGGTTTAACAAACACGGTAGCAGTTTCGTCTTATTTAATAAAAAAAATTCAATTTTAGACTAATTAGATTTAATAGACTCGTCTCGTAAATTACCCCTAATCCGTACCGACATACATGTAATTAGTCTACATTTAGTACTACATGCATTTGATAAAACATTGATGTGATGGAAGTTAAACTTTAACCCCTCCGAACCTGCCAAAAGATGAAAAGACGTTAGCCCGGCCCGAAATGCCAGAAACCAACGGGAGTGCCGAGTTGCCAACGGTACTAGCACTACGGAATTCTTGGATACGCTGTTCTGTTGTCAACAGACTACTGAGGAGTGACCACTGCGAATGATACTCCCTCCTGGCTCCTGCTCACCATACTCATTATTTTGCACAAGAACTAATGATGTTTAGAAAAAGCAATTAAGTTATTCAAAGGTCCTATTCCAAAACTAGTTATCTCCTCGTAAACGTCAAATATTTTGAAACTAGGTAGAATGTTCTATTCTAACATGTTGACGCTAGAGAGGTTCCGAATCACACGCTAGCAAGGGCTAGCACGTCCGGTGGGTTGCAATGAACCCTAGATGTAGCAAGAACGCAGCGGGATCGACTAAACCGATCTAAAGACTATTAGGCCGATGTTGAGCCCATTCTTCGCTTGATAAGCTCTTGAACTTGTCCCGAGAAGACCCGTTGGGGAGGAGCACATGGAGAGTGTTCGAGGACCAGTAAGGCCGCCTAGAACGCCATTGAATCTCATCGAGAGACACAACGAACAACAAGGTAGAGAGGAAAAGGGGCAAAGGGGTGTAGTAGATTGATTTTTGACGATTGGAAGTTAGAATACTCAATCGGTCGTGACACTCTCGTATATATAGATGGGGTGGTCTCATCCACTACAAGTCCAAAATGCGTCCTCTAAGTTTCCCACATCGAAACGGGCTCGGGCAGCTGCCTCAACCAGCAGAGGAGGGGGAGTCGGCTTAACTGACTCTGGCAGTGAATTAAGCCGACCGAAAGGGCTAAGTCAGCTAAGTCGATTGTTGGAGTCGTCTAAGCCGAGTGGCTCAGGGCTCGCGTGGCTCGCCATCTTTTCCACGCGTTTCTTTCGTTATTTTGTTGCACCAATTGTCCTTCAATGTGTATATGATGTTTATAACTTGTTGGCGATGCCCAGATCCATCTTGAGACACTTTTGATTGTTGACGTAACATTTTAAAATGTGCATTATATTATGTAAAATACACACATACACCCTCCTTTTTTCAAATACATATACTCTCTTATACTACTCCATTCTAAATTACTCCGAGTAAAACATGTTGGAGACAGTAAATAAACGAGTATCCCTCTGTCTCTAAATATCTATCATTTTCGTTTCTCGAGAAACAACTTTGACTAAATATATATTAAAAATATTAATATTTATGGTATATAATTAAAATCATTGAAAAGATCTTTGAATCTAGTTTTTAAATAAATTTCTTTAGAGATACAAATATTACATGTAATTTTTATAAATTATAAACTCGTGGCACGCACAACACCCGTGATAGGTGGTACGACCGAACGACTGTTATCCTGCTACTGCCAGTAACCGTTAGGCCTATGAGCTCCAGTGTTCCCTGAGGTTTACTGCGGCTGCTAGAAATTGAAGAGGGTTGAAGAGTTGAGGGATGAGGGATGCGGGCACGCGGCTACGGATGGATTCGGATGTGACCAGTGGAATTATTCCATGTCTGTATTCGCTAAAATATTAATATAGATATCCAGATTCGTTCCTAGTTCTTTTTTTAATATTAGCGTTAAATGGTTATATCTGAATCAATTCCACTATTTTTTCTTCTCGTATTCTAAGTTATTTGTGTTTTTTTTGTGAAATATCCAACTTTTTTTGTATCCACGAAGAACAAAGTACCTAGTAAACAATCTAAAACTTTCGTGTATTACTTCCTCCTTTCCAAATTATAAGACATTTTGGCTTTTCTAAATACATTGTTTTAGCAAAAGCTACGTAGGTTGTGAATTAATAAATCCTTTTTATATAAAAATATAGAAAAATCAAATGTCTTATAATTTAAAATGGGGAAGCACTAATATTGCAAATGAGATGCATCATTTAAACTACCTAAAATTTATCTATGTATTATATTCATTTTAACATTACTAATGATATATAGAGGTTAAGTTTATTTGATTTTAATATGGCTAATCATAGTAATTTGTATTGATTAAAACATTTATCTATATTGTTTTTGGTAAATATTTGTGTGTATATATATGTTGAAATATTTGTCTATAGTTTTATATTATTGATAAATGATTAACAAATATGTTATTTTTATGACCAGTCTTTTACTACATGTGTTATATATTTATTTATATTTAAATCTCCACATGTATAATGATCTTTGTTCGATTAAAACAATAGGTAATAACGCAAATAGATACTTGTAATGTTGAAAAATCAAGTAGATATGTACATATGAGTTCAAACTATCCATTTTGTATTCACATTTAAATTTGTATTTAAATTTGAATTAAAATATGACAACAATGCTATATGAATTTGATTTCACGTGTACTCGACCTGAATTCATCATTAGAGCAAGACTAATAATACAGCTGACTACTGACTGTATGGAAACTTACAGCCAATCTATCAACCCACTCGTAAAATAGTTAGCCAGCTTACAGCCTTACACCCCCGTTCCCTTCTCTCTCCCCCCTCTCTCCTTCACGTCAGTGTACAGTCCACTTACAGCTCCTTCTCTCCCCCCTCTCTCCTTCACGTCAGTGTACAGTCCACTTACAGCTCCTTGTTATACTTGCTCTTCGATGGTGTTGAGTGTGCTTCGGTCGTCTACTCAGCTACTCGGCTCGAACCTTGAATGGTGACCTTGGTGAACTTCCAAGATGCAACGTAACTGTACTTGAAGTAAGCTTAATTTGCTTCAACCGTACCGAAAGGCACAAACAAGCAATTCAGAAACAAAACGGTCTCTTTTCCTAAAAAAAATAAACAAAACGGTCTCGCTCTGGACTAGACATAAAGACGCTTGGACTAAGTCTTGTTTAGATACCCAAATTTATCCTAAATTTTACTATGAAAAAGAAAATAGCATGCATGCTCATACGGAGCAGTAGACGTCAGAAGGTGGCATCACATCACTAAAATACGCTTCGTGCCGTGGTATGGTATCTGGAGGCGGACACGCAAGGGCTAGCCGTCATCGAGAGGGGTCCGCCGGCGGCCGGCGTGCCTGTGTAACCGCGCACACTGCCGACTCCGCTTGCCTGTGTAACAGTCGCTGAACTACAGTGTATCGCCGGCTTCAAGTCGCCACCGGAAGGCCGCACGCCCGCCTTGCTCCACCGCAGCTCCCCGGTAATTTTTATCAGTGCGCTGTGTGCGCAGAGCAGCTGCAGGCAGCATGCCGCCGAGTCGGGGGATGGGGGTGAGGACTGCGGACCAGCACCCCAACAGTCATGTGACGTCAGATCGACACGTTCTTGGCCCCCGCCAGCCCGCCGACAGGCCGAACGCCGAGGACGACGAGCGGGACCTTCCCACGGGCTCAAGTGGTGGCGTGCGTCAGGGGCTCTTTCGTTCCTTCACTATCGTGTGGCGGTGAGGAATGAGCGTTGTTGGCTCGACGCGCCAACGGCACGAAGGAAGAGCCGGGGCGGCGTTGTTTCCGTCTGGCTGGCCTGGGCCACCCCTACAGGAATTATTTAGTACCTCGGCCTATTTGGACTGCGGGAAAAAAATTTCTGTTCCTGTGTTTTTCCTGTGAAATTGAAATGATTCTAGTAAAATTCCTATGAGATTTCTGCGTTCTAAACAGGCCCGTAGCGGGCTTTAGTTGGAGCATTCGGCCATCTGGACTGTTTTAATTAGTGGAGAAGAGCGTGGAGGCCTCGTAGGTTTGCCTCTGCATTGGCCTTTTAAGGAAAAAGTCCACATTGCCTTCCTCAACTTTTACGAAAGTCCACTTTTCCTCCTTAAACTTCAAAACAGGGCAAAGCACTTACCTTAACTTTTAAAACCGTTCATCTTACCTCCCTGACCCTGTTATAAACAGTTTTGAAAACAGTTTTATCTTTTTCTTTTTTATTTATTTCAGCTGAATCTTTGAAAAATCATAGTAAATCACAGAAAAATCACAAAATGGAAAATCCAATTTTGTTGGACTCCACATAAGCAGATCTATACAGTGAACATAGAATATGGTATGCTTTAGTACAAAGTTTTTGTTGTAACTTTAGATCTATGCTTTTCTGTAATTAGAATAATTCATAGCTGCAGTTTCTACGGTCCAATTGTGATGAAATTTTTATGGTGTGCTAATTATTGTATGATTGAAATGTAGTAAAATTTTATACTCATTGGATTATGTATAGCATAGTTATAGATTTATTTATATTTAATAAGCATAAACCTAAATAAAATCTATAACTAAGTTATACATGATCCAATGAGTATGAAATTTTTACTACAGTTTAAGCATACAATAATTAGTCCACCATAAAAATTTCACCACAATTGAACCATAGAAAATGCAGCTATGAATTATTTTATTTAATTACAGAAAATATAGATCTAAAGCTACAACAAAAACTTTGTACTAAAGCATACCATATTATATGTTCATTGTGTAGATCTACTCATGTGGAGTCCAACAAAATTGGATTTTCCATTTTATAATTTTTCTATGATTTACTATGGTTTTTCAAATGTTCAGCGAAAATAAATAAAAAAGAAAAAGACAAAATCGCTTATAACCGGGCTAGGGAGGTAAGATGAACGGTTTTAAAAGTTGAGGAAGTGTTTTGTTTGGTTTTGGAATTCAGGAAGGGAAAGCGGACTCTTGCAAAAGTTGAGGGAGGTAACGTGGACTTCTTTCGCCTTTTAATCAGCAAAGTTGGCCCATGTTGACCAATTCCATCTCCCCAGCAAGTCTGCGGAGTTCTAAAAAAAGTAAATCTTTGGAGAAAATGGATTTTATTTAACATTCCAGTTTGTATAGCTTAAACAAAATACTTTTCACCTTTACAAGAAAAATATTCTAGTCTGAATAAAAATAGATTTGATATCCTAGTAATCTATAAAGTTTTTCACTAATTTACCCTACTCTTCTTTCACTTGATTTTGGTTCGTTGGGGTGGGGTTCCGTGGTCCTTCATCTCCTTGCTTGCCTAGTTTCATAGACGAATCAGAGCCTTGGTTTATATTTGTTTATGTAGCGATGACTCTGATCTCAATTTTATTTTCAGACACCGCCAGCTGATTTTTTTTTGAATCATCCATCTTGCTTTTTTAATCGAGCGTGCAACATTATTTAATCGAGCGTGCAATGCTATTGAATCGAGCGTGCAATATTATGTAATCGATCGTGCAACATAATCATCCATCTGACTTTTTTAATCGAGCGTGCAAAATTATTTGCAACGTTATTTAATCGATAGTGCAATATTATGTAATCGAGCGTGCAACATAATCATCCATCTGGCATTTTTAATCGAGCGTGCAACATTATTTAATCGAGCTTGCAACATAATCCCTGGCCTTTTTAATCGGGCGCGGCATACTTTCCTACGGACCACAAGTCCACAAGTACTACCCCACGGGCCACGAGCCCACAACCAAACGCGCACGGCTCCCGGCCGCCTCGCACCGAGACGCAAGCGCTCACCGCTGAACATGGACTCGCCGCCGAGCCAACTCACGGTGCTCACCCTGATAATTGCTCTCCTCCCAGTGCTATACCTCACGCTCCGGCGCCGCGCCAGAGGCGGCAAGAACCGGAGCTACCCGCCGGTTGCCGGAACCATCCTGCACCTGCTGTTCAACTTCGGCCGCCTGCTGGAGTACCAAACTGAGCTCCACCGCAGGTACCGTACCTTCCGCATGCTCACCCCGACCTGCAGCTACATCTACACCGTGGAGCCCGCCAACGTGGAATACATCCTCAAGACCAACTTCGTCAACTACGGCAAGGGGGTGATGACCCACGACGTGCTGGAGGACCTCCTGGGCGACGGCATCTTCAACGTGGACGGCGCCAAGTGGCGGCACCAACGGAAGGCCGCGAGCCACGAGTTCTCCACGCGGGTGCTGCGCGACAACAGCAGCGGCGTGTTCCGCGACACGGCCGCGGAGCTCGCGGGCATCGTGGCCGCCGCCGCCGCCGCCGGGGAGAAGCTGGACATGCAGGACCTGTTGATGCGGTCGACGCTGGACTCCATCTTCAAGGTCGGGTTCGGGGTCAGCCTTGGCGTGCTGTCCGGCTGCAGCGACGAGGGCGCGGCGGCGTTCGCCAGGGCGTTCGACGACGCCAACGAGCAGGTCTTGTACCGCTTCTTCGACCTGTCCTGGAAGCTCAAGAGGCTCCTCAACATCTCGTCGGAGGCGGCCATGAAGAGGTCGATCCGCACCATTGATGGATTCGTGTACGGCGTCATCGACAGGAAGATCGAGCAGATGGGCACAGACCAACAAGAATTCGTGAGCTCTCTACAGCTGCCTCGCCCATCTGGATGCACGGGCGCTCGATTGGCGCTCCGGCTGTCATTTTTTTTCTGACACGGTGATGTTTATCTCGATCTCTGGCAGGCCAAGAAAGAGGACATCTTGTCGAGGTTCCTGCTGGAGCGGGAGAGCGATCCCGGCTGCTTCGACAACAAGTACCTGCGGGACATCATCCTCAACTTCATGGTTGCCGGCCGCGACACAACCGCGGGGACCCTGTCGTGGTTCCTCTACGTGCTCTGCGGGAACCAGGACATCCAGGACAGGATCGCGGAGGAGGTGCGCGCCGCCACCTCGGGCGACGGCGACCTCGGCGCCCCGGAGCTCGTCGCGTGCCTGACCCACGACGCCATCAGCAAGATGCACTACCTGCACGCAGCCCTGACGGAGACCCTCCGGCTATACCCTGCTGTGCCCATCGTGAGTTATCCGGAACTCGTCACCTTCCTGGAACACTAATTGGTTTTGCACCACACGTCGGTCGCCGGCGGATTGATTGGGTGGATGACTTCGTTGGGGGGATGCTGGTGTTGCAGGATGTCAAGTATTGCTTTTCGGACGACACGTTACCGGACGGCTACGCTGTCAACAAAGGGGACATGGTGTACTACCAGCCGTACCCAATGGGCAGGATGAAGTTCCTGTGGGGCGCGGACGCCGAGGAGTTCAGGGCGGAGAGGTGGCTCGACGACGCCGGTGTCTTCGTCCCCGAGAGCCCCTTTTCACGGCTTTCCAGGTGAAATCTCACGTTCAGCCTGTTCTGTCCACTCGTTGAGGAACATCTGCAGTTTACTTGATGAACTCTTGCTTGTTTGTTGCGCAGGCGGGCCCTCGCGTCTGCTTGGGAAAGGAATTCGCGTACAGGCAGATGAAAATCTTCGCGGCTGTGCTTCTCTACCTGTTCAGGTTTGAGATGTGGGATGCCAACGCCACCGTGGGTTACCGGGCCATGCTCACTCTCAGAATGGATGGCCCGTTGTATGTTCGTGCGTCGCTCCGGCGATGAGGTGAGGCGGGCGGCATGATGCCTCATGTCAAGCGGTCAATCCGTCAGACACGTCTGTGTATATGTTCAAAAGCAGCGTTTCAAAAAGCTATTCCTTCTGTCTACTCCCCACTCGGATGTTTCAGGGTACCTGACACCTGAGCGTCTGACGGCCCTAAAACACCCGATTGAGAACGCAAACAAAAATCAGGTATTTTTTTATCCATGCAACACTCAATTGTTATGATCATTGAATCCAAATCAAATGAAAAAATATCTAAATAGTATAAAATATTAAAGCAAGATAGTCTGATTATTTATGTGGAAGCCAAAATGGAAAGTTCAAAGGGAAAACAAATGCAGAAATTTTAAAAAAAGCCAAAAAAGATTAGATAACTATTGGAATAATTTTGACAAATATTATTTATAAATAATTAATTTACACCAATTTAACATAGAATTCGCACCAAAACATAAATAGTAAAATATAGTCCAATAAGACGTAATCTATCTCTACTGAAGAACCTGAATCTGCATGCATACATACGTCAGGGTGTGTTCACTTCGCGAAAAGTAGCTGAAAAGTTACTGTAGCATCTTTCGTTGTTATTTGGCAAAATTTATCCAATTATGGACTAACTAGGCTCAAAAGATTCGTCTCGACATTTACAGACAAACTATGCAATTAGTTATCTTTTTTACCTACGTTTAATGCTCCATGCATGCGTCAAAAGATTTAATGTGATGTGTGTAAGAGAAAATATTTTGGGTTGGGAGGGGGAAGTGAACGCGGCCTCAGCCTAGGTGGGTGGGGGGAGGGGTGGTGAGGCTGGGGCAGCAGTCACATGAATGCTGCTGAGCCTGCTTACCGCGCGCGCACTACATCGCTGGACACAAGATCGGTGGACTCGAGAGAGAGACTGAGGCACGAGCGTCGATGGTCCATCGTAGGGTGAGGAAATCGAGTACGTGTCCCTCAAGAAACACTCGACTACGGTAAAGATACCGTTCTAATAAAGTGGCCGTGTTTGCTTTGTGAAGTCGTGCATGTAACTTCACTAATACTCTGGTGCGGTCGTCTGTCCGGACGATCTGTTCCCATTCCCGAGCCAGCATAGCGACCGGCAACTACTCGCTTAGCTCGTCACGGCTCACCGCACCGTCCACCCGCCCCAAGCTGCCTCACGGCGGCGCCCCCATCCCACACCGAGTGACGCCACATCTGTCGCCGCGCCCGCTCCGCTCTGCCTTGTCACGTCGTGCTCCGTCCCTCGCCGGGTCGAGGAGATATCGACGCCGTTGTTCCCTAGCCGGAGGTCGTGGCCGCTGTTGACGCCGGCGCCGCCATGAAGCTCGACCACAGCTCGCGACATCACGAGATTCGAAGTGGCCAGACATGGAGCTGGCTTCTTTGGCTGCATCTTGCGCTCCTTTCCTTCCTCGGATGTTGTAAGTGTATGTTTCAAGTGTTTCAGATATTTCAGAGGTATGTTGCAAGTGTTTCATATGGATGTTGCAAAAGTAGATCGAGATGTTGCATATGTTGCAATGGGTGTATGCGTATGTTGCAAACGTCTGTTTCCAATGTTTCATCTGTTTTTTCAGATGCATGTTGCAAGCGTGTGTTATCTGGATGCTGCATATGTTTTACACATATGCTGTAAGTGTTTTATCTAGATGTTACGTATGTTTTGCAATGGTCTTCAAGTGTCTTTCAGGTGTTTTGCGAGTATTTTAGGAGAATGTTTCAAGTGTTTCATCCACCTTTAGGTGTATGTTTCAAATGTTGCATTTGGATGTTTCAAAAGTAAATCAGGTGTTTTGCACATGTTGCAACCTGCTGCAGCTCCCCGGTGGTTTTATCAGTGCGCTGTGTGCGCAGACTAGCCACAGGAAACATGTCGCTGAGTTGGGGGATGGGGCTGCCGACCAGCACCCCAACAATCATGTGGCGTCATCAGATCGACACGTTCTCCGCCCTCGCTGGCCCGCCTGAAAGGTTTAAAATGGCTAGAGGGGGTGAATAGCCTATAAAAGTTTTCTACGACACTAAGACAACTTGTTAGTCAACTAAATGACGAAGCGAATTTTGCGCTAGCTCTACAAGGGTTACAAACCACCTGCCCACAAAATCTAGTATACTATGATCTCTATGTGCCAAGCAAAAGCTATGTCACTACTTCCTACACTAGTGTGCTATCTAAACAAGTAATTCAACTAATTACTTCTAGGTTACACTAGAGAGCTACTCTAACTAGCTAAGCTACGTCTATACAAGATATCACTAGAAATGTAAATACAAGAGGTAGAGTGATTTATACCAAGCCCGGCAAGTGAAAAATCAATCACAATGAATACCTATGGACACAATGATTTTTCACCGAGGTTCACTTGCTTACGGCAAGCTAGTCCCATTGTGGCGATTCACTCACTTGGAGGTTCACGCGCTAATAGGCATCACACGCCTAATCCACAACCGAGTGCTGCACAACCAACACAAGATGGAGATTCACAAGCCACGAGCAATCCACTAGAGTTGCCTTTCGTGATCTCCCACGGGAAAGGCACAAAAACCCCTCATAATCACCACGATCGGAGACGGAGATAAACACCACCCTCCACTCAATGATCCTCGCTGCACCAAGCCGTCTAAGTGGCGGCAACCACCAAGAGTAGCAAGCGAATCCCGCGGCGAAACACAATCACCAAGTGTCTTTAGATGCAATCACTCAAAGTAATACACTTGAATGCTCACCAATCTCACCAAAAGATGAATCAATCAAGCAAAATGAGTTAGAGAGGAATGACTAGGCTCACTAGGATGTATTCTCAATCGAAATGACCAAGAGAGTGAGCCTAAGCCGGCCAACCTCTAATTATAGAGGTCCCAAACAAATAGAGCCGTTGGCCCCCTCACTGCATAGATTTCAGGGCGACCGGACGCGTTGCACCCAGCGTCCGGTCGCTGGATGGATGTGCCACGCGTCCCCCACTGCAGCTGCTCGATCCCAATGGTCAACTCAATCGCGCACGCGTGTTAAGTGATGACCGGACGCGCCAGACGCCAACCGGACTCGCCAGGGCAGAGTCCGATCGCGCGCGTGCCCGCACCATCGAGCCAACGACCGGACCCACAGTAGATCGACCAGACGCACCCCGCGCACAGTCCGGTCGAGTCCAGTTAGAAACAGAAAAAATCTAACAACAAAAACACACATCACGTAGCTCAGATAGCTCAAAATTTGACATATTTCTTTGCAAGAAAACTATCATAAATAGCAAAACTGGTATATAAATCTAGCTATTATATTGTTGAGTGTGTTTTGTTTTGTTTTGAAAACCATATGTTGCTACAAGTACGTCTTTTTTTCGTGATATTATGGTTTTTGGAAGCAACCAATGTTTTACGTCCTTAAATGGTTGGCAGCACTATGAAGCCTTAAATACGTCGGCCCGTGTCTGTGTTTTAGCAGCACAAGCTGTCATTATGGCTTCCCAACTCGTGGTAAGTTCATTAACTGGTCACAGCATCGCATCAACCTCAGACGCACCCTTTTCTTGCTGGTGATTTTTTTTTATCATGATGAATTTTCAGGATAGTGGTAGCCTGACTGCCACCGGTCTGTCTAGTAAGATTTGCGCAGACACAGTGCAGAGGACACTTGGAGCGTACGTGGACGTCTTCCTCTACGTCTCAGAGGACTGTTACAACAGAACGTTTGACAGGGACACTGTGATAGGTTGGTCGACGCCCTCATAGGGTTGGCTTCTAGAAGCCAAGAAGCCACACATCCTGCTTGAAGACGCTCTCGAAGCTCTCAGCCACACTCACCCAACAGAGAGCTTATTAGAGTACGCATTCAACAGTGACGTGAAGAACATTCACCATGACAGCCAAATCAGCCAGCCAGCCAGCAGTGTTTTTCTCTCGCAAAAAATCAGCCAGCAGTGCTTTCAGCCAGCCAGATCAGCCTAAGCGAACAGGTTAATTGCCAGATGGATGACCTCGAAGATGGCATTTGGAACCCTAAAACTAGTAACCCAGTCGAGGTGCGTGCGTGGATACGCATACATGTGCAACTCCAACATATGTGCATAATGGACAATTACTGATATGTACCTTTCTCTGCTTTGCTGATGTCCGCTCAATGTATTTGATTTTGCAGTTGGTGTTCTCAACGACTAATAAAGGCGTTGAAGTTACGGAATCCTTCTTGGGTCTGATGGTGGCTCGTCGGCAAAGAACATTACAAAAGGAATGTGGTGGTAGCAAATAAAGAGTGTTAGAATAGTTATGTTGTGAGAACAAATATAGGATCGGATCGTCTATTTATCTGTTATTTAAAACACTAATGGGCTGGTTCGGCTGGTGGAAAAGCCGGCTGGTTTCGGCGGATTCAATAGTATTCTGTGAGAGAGAATAAGCTGAAACAAGCTGAAACAAGCCGAAACATGATTTGCAGAACAGGGCCAATGGGATGGTTTGAATATTGCCGTAGCAAGTATTGCGAATCTAAAGATTAATAAATCTTTTTTTGTATACTAATTTATTTTATATAAATTTATAATTTTTTCTCACCATCACCCCTCTTTCCTTTGCTGACTATATATAGCCGATTGGTTAAAAATAATTTAAATCTTAGATTTATATCATAATGTTTGTTAGGGATTTATTATTATCTCCATTACTCAATGTCCTATAGATACTACGTGCTCCGTACACAATCATTTTTATTATCTTTCTATTCTGATTGAATAACTTTTTATTTGATTTTTTGGAACATTATATATTGCAACAATTCCTTGTTGGATTGGAACTTTACAAATTAGATAGAATTTTCCATGAAAAATATGTTTTAGGCACCAATATGGTACCTTAATTGATTATTATTATTATTATTATTATTATTATTATTATTATTATTATTATTATTATTATTATTATTATTATTATTATTAGAAATATGGTAGGAACTCTGCCATTTCATTTAAGGTAGAGATAAGAATGTTTAACAGTACAGATACCCGCCACGGCGGCCTACTCCACGAGAAAGCTAGGTTACCACAACGGCTGAAGAGCACTACTACGTAGGAACCCAGAATTCAGCGTAAAAGGAAGGCCTGTCTCCCCGATGTCTTCCTTGGCACGCGAGCGAGGCTGTCTCCTGTGCTGGAAAGATACGACAATTTCCTTTGGCTGCGTTTTTGCCACCTCCTCCCACCAGTCGGCCAGTGAGTGGGAATTGAGAGGACTAACGTGAGAAGGGGAAATATATATCCTCACAAGCTAAAATTTGATTCCAGACAGCCTGGGCACACGGGACAGTGGAGACATAGGTAAAGGCTGTTTTCCGGAGCGCCATTGCACAGCAAGCACCATGCGATCGATGCCCAAATCCAAATGATGACGATCGGGGAGGTTGGGCCTTCCTTCCCATCGGTCTGTCGCGGGCTGGGTATGGTCCTCCCTCAGCTGGGGCGATAAGGTGAGGAGGCTGTTTTTGCCATTGCCGATCGAAAAGGCTAGCGCGGCGGGGTTCACGGCACTAGCCCACCGTGCGGTGCGGTGCTGCAGACTAGACCCTCGGATCACTAGCGGGAGTTGGCAGCATGGGCGGACCAGGTGCACCGCCACATCGTGTGCAGGGGCCGAGCTAGAGAAATATCGAGGGGTGGTTATTTAATAGCAATTGCTTAGATATATACTAACACAGTAGTGTAATTTGATAATACTCCCTTTATCCCTGAAACAATTAATTTCTAGCCCAAATATTCGTTCAAAAAAGAATCGATTTATGGGGTTGGAGGGTTTATCGACCCACATTAATCTCATTCGTAGTCACGGCCGCATTGAACACAGCCCATCCGTCTCCCTAAACCACGTCTCTTACCTCCTAAATTCCCGAGCCTACGGTGATGACACTCGGTGCTTTTAATCGATCCTCTCCGTGCAGTGACGATCATAGAGCAAGGAGATCAGAGTCATGGCTGCAGTAGCAGGCTTGAAGGCTGCAGAGGCGAGCTCGGAGGCCGCGGAGGCGTGATCCGATGGTATCTTTTTCATGTGTGGAGGGAAGACCTTTCCATGTTTTTTCTAGCATCCACAATAAAATTTAAATTTTAGTTGCTTCCACTGATATTAATTTTCAAATATCAGAGAAAGAATCAAACAGCCAAACCCTAGAATCCAAACAAATAATGAATAAGGTAAGAACTACAAACTGAAACCAATTTAAATACTCAGATTAATGGAAAATTGAAAGTAGAGAATTTTTAAAGTCTTACTTTGCCATTGAATCTTGATCAAAAACAAAAGCACGGAAGGGCAGGGACGTTAGGACGTAGGGTTGCACTCCTGTCTCCTCTATCCTAGTGTTTCAGTGGTTCAGACACTAGCACTTAAGACTACCCGCACTCATGGACCTCTATATTCATCCTCTATACGTCCTAGTCAGCAAGATTCTCTCCTCTATACTCAATTCTCCCGCACCCATCCATCCTCTATATCATCCTCTATCCACTCTATCTACTGTGGGATCCACTTGTCACTTTATCTAAATATATCCATGCGTGATCTAGTTTTGAAGGATTTATTGAGACGAATTTAATGGTGCAATCAAAATTTAATTTGGATTTTTGGTTTGTGAGTTATAGCATTTTTTCCTTTGTTTAGCCAGTGGGGCCCACCACTATTGAGTATAGAGTAAGCACAGTACTACTCTAAATATAGAGTGAGAGAAAGTATAGAGTATCGTTTTAGAGTACCCAGTGCAGCAGTTTTTACTCTATATTCATACTCTAAAGCTTTAGAGTATCGTTTTAGAGTACCCACTGCGGGTAGTCTAAGTGAAGCCAGCTAGCTGCCCGGACAGCATCCAGTAGCGCCGGCGTGTTGTGGGTGCAAACGTTGGCCGATGGGTGGGGTGGGGGAATACGGTAGAAACTTGTATACTATAACCTATTTCGCATTTTGAGCCTGGGTGCAGCCGCACCCACATGGTTGTATATGGATCCACCCGTGATCATGCGTGCATGTGACAAGCGATGATCGAGGCAATCCATCGGAGGGAATAAACATGCATGCACACTTCCATCGACAAGAGGACCAGCAAGCGATGTGATCGGATAACCCATTTTCATTAACTAGAGAGTTTGATACATGACATAACCATTTAACTGATAACAGGACATGACAACATGACAAGTAAAAGATAGCAAAGTGCAGAAGATTGCGCCACCAAAAGAGCCCGCCGCCCAATCACCCGACGCTAGAGAGCGGGGTCATGCCACGGAACCTCATAATTATGATGGCCCACATATACCTGTCATCGTCATAATGATCTCTGACAGCCGTACTTATGTTCCTCATAACTTAAAAGGCATGCTATCCTCCGAACAAGATCCAATCACAAGAGTATTGCAATATTACAACAGTTTATTCAAAATATCATCAGAGTAAAGTAGCGGAAGTCTTACAATAACTTAAGTATACAAACCATAGTTTCCAAATTTTAAACTTTAAGTAGCATTATTACAAACCGGAAGTAGGGAAGTATCAGTAGTAACTTTATTATAAACACACAAACGAAGTGCCTTGCCCAGAGGCCACACTGTCTACTCATCGTCACTTTCTTCAGCCACAACGGTCATGCAACAAGGCTCAAAACAGTTTTGTTCATGAACCGCACCTGCAACAAGGGGTTTAACAAACCATGAGTACGAAAGTACTCAACAAGACTTACCCGACTAAGAAAAGGACTCCAAGGACATGTTAGCTTTAGGGAATCAAGGTACGGGTATTTAAGAATCAAAATTTCTTTTGCAGAAAAGCTTACTAAAGTAAGTCCTTACCTTCAATATTTTATTTTTACCATTGATGGTTCATTAACCAATTCTAAGTGATCCTAATCTAAATCAAAGTAATTCTCATCCAGATCTTTCTCATTCTTTTTCAATTCCAGTTCTTAACTACGATGTTGGTGCAAGGCTAAGACTCCTTTCTCGTGGAGTAACGACGATTCGAACCGCTTTATTTACCCAGCTGGGGATTCCTAACCACATGACATATGTAGAACCGAATCTTGCATATATCAACTCTTACCCGAGTAACCCAAAATCAGAACGTGTCCATCGCCACCCAAGAGCACAGTACTCCTCGAACCCGACCCAATTCTAGCCCCGAGGGTACACGCTACTCTTGCCATCTCTCCACTCCCAGTGCGAGGTTAGACGTTCTCGTAATGGAATAGCCGAAATAAGGCTTAACCGACATGGGTACATGGCTAGTACTAATAAAAACTCCATGACGCGATGGCCAACAACGTACGGTCCTTAACTGATAAGGCGGAAACACTACATTGAGACTCCTTTCCCAATGCAAGTTAGCAGTGGTCAAACCACCCGCCCGATCTTTCAAGTTCATTCTCATATTTCAATATTCATCAAGTATGCCATCATGGCCATGTAAACATTCATTTGAAAAGCTTAACTCATTAAGCATGGCGAAGCATACTACGTATTTTCAGTAAAACATGTATCAAGGATGATATCGCAATAATCAAGGATGACAATGCAGCAATAGGGTTATCACTCAACTCCTAATTACTTAATGCAGTAAACCATAGTATAAATAATAAAGATTTGTAAAACTTAAGGTAGGGTTTAAATGCACCGGGGCTTGCCTTGCTCTGACGAGACAACTGACTTAGGCTCAAAGACTCCGACTTCTGGTCCGGAACCCACCGAAGACAACTCTTCTCGGAGACTTGCTCTCCAACGTCGACTTCTTCGAAAGCGGAAACTACACGAGCATACAACATGTTTCAACATGATGCGGTGATAAACATGATGCTTGATGATGATATGCCACGGTTTACGACTTGAGTACAACTTTCCTTCGCGGAACAATCGCAAAACAGTAAAACCTACTGACTAATAGCGGTTACTTAAGCAACACTAATTCTCCTTACTGAACACGTTACTAACGAGCTCAAACAAGTAATTAAGGCGCCAAAGATCACCAAGAATTAGTGACCCAAGGTCATCACTCAATCAAAAGGGCACACAACACTTAAAGTTATCAATTAACAATTATTTAAACATTTAATTAATTAGGGCATAATTAATAATAAATCAAACTTCATCTAATTGAGATTAAACTTTTTTTATAGATTAATCATGGCCTAAAATAGTGTCAAAATAAATTTCATGATTTTTGGATTAATATTTTAATTACTAAAATTCATGGAAGTTGCATTTAATATTTAATTGAACTAATTAAATAACTTGCAAAAACTAACCAAATTTAGCATTTAATATTTTTCCTAATTATTTTATACATTGAAAAGCTTACACAAAAAATTTCATTATTTTTAGAGCTCTATAAAAATTATAATGAAATAAAAAAATACTAATACTATTCACATTTTTGAAAAAGAAAAACAAAATTGCCGATCGGGCCGTTTTCCTTCTTCACCTCTGGCTCGGCCTAACCGCGCGGCTTGCTCGCGCGCTCGCGCCCGCACTCGCCCGCGCGGCCCAGCAGCCCAGCCCAGCCGCGCCCGCGCCCGCGCTCCCTCTCTCTCGCTGACGTCACGACCCCACCTGTCATCTTCCTCCTTCGTCTCTCTCGCTCTCTCCCGCGACCCGACCATGTCCGCACGGCCGCCGGCCGACGATTACGGCGTCGGTCGCCCCACCAACCTGCTCAACACCAACTACACCTCACCGCAAATTGATTACAACACTAAACAACCACGCTTGAACCTCGGGAGAACCTTCCCAACGGCCATGGCGGAACGGTGCTCGCGGTGACCGGCGTCTCGGCGACCCACGACGGTAGCGTCTAAAACAGGAGCACGAGAAGCATCGGGAGCTCATAGCAATTACAGCGAAGCACACAGGAGGCTCGGAGCGGTGGTGAAGGTGGCTGGCCACGGAAGGCGGCTCGGTCGCCGGAGTTGGGAACGGGAACGGTGGTTGCGGCGATTCAGGTGAAATCAGACTAGCTCAGGTGGACCAATAGATGCGCGAGGGCAAGGCGAACATGCTGGTGCGATTTGCGTGGCTGGTGGCGGCTCAACGGTGGCAGCGGCAAGCGGCGGAGCTAAGCGGCGGCGGTGGCAAAAACAGAGAAGAAAAAGACTCCGACGGTGAGCTCGAGTTTATATAGGGCACGTCCACGGTGACAGCACTGGAAGACGCGCGACGTCGTGCTGGCGAACCTGGCACGCGCGGGAAGAGTCTAGATAGCCACGGCGGTGCTCCGACGCCCATACCGGCCGGTGGCCGGCCGCCATTGCTCATGGCACTGTAGCATTCCCCCCTAATTTTACAATTTCAAACTATTTTATCAAATTACTCCCAAATTCATGTAGCAACTTGAAAAATTCCCAAGATATGAAATCTTCAGAATTTCAAGCTCTACAAGTTTTGTACTGAACACTTTGGCAAATTCGAGCTGGATTTTGAAATTTGAGTTTAAAATTAAAAGGGGACACTTTTCGAAAATTTGGTAATTTAGAAATTACTTTTAATTTTATATTGAAACTTCAAAAACTACAAACACCAAAGTTGTACATCTAACCAAGACCTACAACTTATCTATTCAAACCATTTTCAAATTCTGCCTCCATTTTGAAATTTGGGTTTGGGGATAAAAAGGGGTCAAATTTGAAATTTGCTTCTTTTCAAAATTGCTCCACATTTTACACTAAAACTTTGAAAACTCAAAACACCAAAGTTGTAGCCCTTGAAAAGTTCTACAAACTTGGTTTTAAACTTTTTCCCAAATTTTGCTTAGATTTTGAATTATTTCAAAAGGGGTAAAACCAGGGTTTTGGATTTTAGGGTTTTCGGAGGAATTTCCAATTGAAATTTGTTGCTACCTTAATTGGTGATTATTTAATGATCAAACCATCATCCAAGGGCATCATTGAGTCAATTATCACATAGTTGACCAAATGCCACTCTTGGTTGACCAATTTAGTTTTTGAAAATCTTTTAATAATGTCCCAAATTTGAATTCAAATTCGAATCGGAAAACTCGCGACAAGTTTTTGGATTCCAATTCAAACTCAAACTTGGAGCTTCATTTTACATGTTGTACTTGAGTTCATACCCTACACTTGACACTAGTGTGTAACACAGTCACACACCTCAAATTACGCAGGGCATGGACTAAGCACTTATGGTGACATTCGAAATTAGGGTTTTGGGTTCGAGTCACACCACTGAGAAGCACATCCAACCTAGAAAGGTAAACTCATTTTAGTTAATGCATAATATGGTTGACCTAAACATGGATGCTTTGCAATGCAATATGATGACATGACAGATTAATTAGTCACTATAACACCCGAGGTGTTACAGGTCATGTACATGACTGCAGCCCTAGCAAGCCCCATGGCAACATTGACTGCACGCATCTTCTCATTGTCCAGGTTGGGGCCATCTTCTCGTCGTCCAGGTTGGGGCCAAAGTTAAAGATGATGGTCGTGCCATCCTGAAGAAACACCTTTGGTTTCTTCCTCGTTGGCGCGGGTGAGGTCAGGGCAGAAGCTGTCTTTGGGGCGGAAAGACGGCCATGGGAAGCACCGGTCGGGGATGACAAAGACTCCATGCAGAAGCAGTCCCGGTCCTAAGTTTTCTAGGACCTAGAGCGACAAATCGACGACCTATCATATCAATAATAATCATACTTATATAATAATGTTACCTATAAATACATGAAATATATACAAAAGCATTTTTATAAACTAATTTATTATGCATATTACATTGAATAAAATTGCTCCTCAATACATAAAGTTGTCGACCATTTAATTTCTCTTGAGGCAAATTTCTTGATTACATGTGGAATGAACAATTATTAATTGAAACTAACATAGTTGAAACAAAATAGTATATAGTATTTGTTGCAAACTTGCGTTCCGAACATTTTAAGTAGGCAGGGAGAGGAGATTTGGTGATTAGGATTTGCAAATGAGTGAGAGGGGAGAGTTCCTCTCCCTCATGCTCTCAGCATTATATACAAGCAACAACATTTTACAATCACCCCTTGGTGGAGATAGAATTTATAAGACACTACATCAACCCTATTGCACCTCCTAAGGGGAGTTGGCCCATATGAATATGGGCTCCCCCAATAGTAGCCTCTTAGCTACTAGGTTATGACTGGTACTACTTGACCTAGTACATGCTCATATAAGAAGAGGCACAATACAACTTAAACCTTGGTTGCAAGGATCGCCCTTCTGAATGCTCTAGTTTGGTTTTGATGAATTGATGAAACCCTAAGTGCCAACCTAATTTATCAAAGTGATTATGAGATAGGTGGCACATTCCAAGTGGTGAAGCAAATGGTGATGATCACAATGATAGTGTGACCATGGTGATGATCAAGTGCTTGGACTTGGAAAAGAAAAAAGAAAAAAACAAAAAGCTCAAGGCAAAGGTAAAATTCCATAGGAAATTTTTTTGGTTTAGTGATCAAGACACTTAGCAAGTGTGATCACATTTAGGATCAATAGCCATAGTATTAAGAGGGGTGAAACTCATATTGAAATACGGTTATCAAAGTGCCACTAGATGTTCTAACTCATTGCATATGCATTTAGGATCTAGTGGAGAGCTAACACCCTTGAAAATGTTTGAGAAAATATGCTAACACACATGCACAAGGTGATACACTTGGTGGTTGGCACATTTGAGCAAGGATGGAGAAGTTGGTGAAGTGGAGGAGCTGTCCCGGGGTGACCGGACGCTGCCTCAGGAGTGGCCGGACTCAGTCTTCCTACATCCGGTTGGTGTTGCGGTGAAGGCTGCCCTCGGTCCTGCGACCGGACATAGCACAGTGATTGTGACTGGACGCGCAGGGCCTGCTGTTGATATTGTTAATGTCAATCATAAACCATCAATATAACTTGCATATAAGCTTAACTCCATCACCAAACATAGATATAGGGTTTAAACTAATGAATTCCACAACCTTTGGTGAATATGTGAATGCAGGAGGATTTATCCAGAAAACAGCTTTCGGGACCACCGTCATCCACTCTAAATAGGCAAACTGACATCAACAAGTGATTCAACCCACGAAACCTACGAAAGACGACTCAAGACGAAGCCCAAACCTCGCCACCAGGAGGAGCCCACTTGGCACCATATTGGGCCGACCGGCCCAATGGTGAGGTCACCTGGCCCATGAGGGTGGCCCCTCGCTCTCCGCCGCCTTGTACGCCTTCCTAAGTTCTTGACCCTTGATTTTAAGGCAGTTTTAAGTTGGTTAATCCAACGGTGATCGAGAAAGTTGACGCAGATCGATGATGTGATGATTCCTTGACCCCTACTCCACCTCGATTCCTTGCCCCCTACTCCACCTCGACCTATATATAGTAGCCCCTACCCCCTCCCTGGAGGCATCCCTAAAACCCTAATTCATATCCTCCTCGTCAGGATCAGAGCCAGCTCTCAAGATGTAGAAGTAGAATAGCTCTAGTTGAGAGTTAGGGAGAGTTGAGCCATGCTCAGGTTCTAGAGAAATCTTCGGAGGTCGGGTATATCTTTGTATCTCACCTTTGCAAGACTTATGCTTTAATATATTTATCTTCTCTATTTACGTACATGTGTATGGTTAGTATAGTATTATACCTTGGCATGGGATCTCCGCTCGCATCGAGTGCCCTAGTTATAGTACATAATTAGAGTAGTAATCGATAGAATAGATGAGGTGTATAGACTATAGGTTACCTGATATTGCATCCAACCCCATGGATAGTTGTGGTAGCCCTAGGTGGTGACAGCCCTGACGGCCGACGTAGTCCACCATGTTGGACTGGTGTTTATAGGACCATAGTTGGAGCTTTCTAGTCCCTTTCTCATCCTTTTCTATGACTAGTATTCTGATATCCCAAAGTGTTATTGTGTGATCGCTATATTTACTCATGCTTTAGTTATACTCTCTAGTCTAAACTAGAATAAAACCAAAGTAATAGAGAAGTATGTAGCAACCTTAAACTCAACCGTTGTCCTCTCAATTTAGCTAGAATGCTCATCTATATACCATGGAATTCTCCTATGTGTGTGTTATTATTCATAACTCTTATCAATACCAACACTTACCCCCACTTCAGTTTAGTTGGTATACTAGTTAGTAGATACATGATGGTGAATTATCAACTTCTTTAACCATTGTTTCCTTGTGGATAAATACGATACCTTGGAATACTCCCGAGTGAAAGTTATAACGGTATCCGTGCACTTTCGGATTTATCTGTGTGTGTTTGAAAATACCAACACCTGCGCCCGATCACAGGTGACGTACAATGACGTAAGCGGCTGAGTGAGCGCGGTGAAGACCTGACGCAGTGATGCGTCTGGTCATGAATTTGGCGCTCAGGGAGCTTACTGAAAATGACCTAACGTCGGGTTCTCATGGGGAGCGGTGCATCCGGTCATGGCGTAGCTGTGGCACGCGCGCGAGGGCTTACTATGGATCGGCGCATCCGGTCTCCTTGACGGTGCGTCCGATCGTTACTTAACCACGCGGGCGTCTGAGTTGACCGTTGGGATCTCGCGGTGGACGTTGAAAATTGGGGGACATGTGGACGGCTGGCAACGATCGAACGTTGGGGCTGTGCGTCCGGTCACCTCGAGAAGTGTGGAGCGAGGAGCCCAACAGCTCTTTTCATGGGGGCTCTCTATTTAAACCCCTTGGCCAGCACAAGCTCTCTCTTGGCCATTTGTATTGACATAGCAACCTTGTGAGCTTAGCCAAATCCCTCCCACTCATCTTCATCTTTGATTCATCATCTTTTTGAGATTAGGAGTGAATCCAGGTGCATTGCTTGAGTGATTGCATCTAGATGCACTTGGTGTTTGTGTTTCGCTGTGGGATTCGCTTGTTTCTCTTGGTGGTTGCCGCCACCTAGACGGCTTGGTGCAGCAAGGATCGTCGAGCGGAGGTTGGTGATTGTCTCCGGCTCTGATCGTGGTGATTGTGTGGAGTTCTTGACCTTTCCTCGGTAGAGAGCCAAAAGGTACTCTAGTGGATTGCTCGTGGCTCGTGTGATCCTCATCTTGGGTTGGTTGTGCGGCACCTGGTTGTGGGTTAGGCGTGTGATTCCAATTAGCCTGTGAACCTTCAAGTGAGTGAATCGCCACAACGAGGACTAACTTGCCAGCAAGCAAGTGAACCTCGATAAAAAATCTTGTGTCACCTTATCCGAGAATTTCATTGGTTATCTTGTGATTGGCTCACTCGTCGATATGTCGGTATAATCATCACCACCCTCTCTTGTATTACATTCCTAGTGTTGCTATGCTCTTTAGCATATTTAGTTTTGAGAGCTAGCTTGTGTCGAGTCTAATGGTTAGTGAGGCTCTTTAGTTAGTCTTTGAGAGCTCATTAACTTAGTGTAGTGACTTAGCAAATTGTGTGCTTAGAGATCATAATCACTAGAATTATGGTAGGTGGCTTGCTTTTTTAGTAGGCTAGCGCAACACTCGCTTTGCCATTTATTTGTCTAACATCTTTGCTAAGTGTTGTTGTAGAAATTTTCAATAGGCTATTCACCCCCTCTAGCCATTAGGACCTTTCAGCTTCACAACTTGCACGTACGCGACTCACTAAAAACTCTATTCCAAAATCCCTGTGGAAAAAAGGGCATGGAGAAAAGAGCACGTGCACGACTCTAACCTATACATGTTCCAATTTCCGAGACTTCGATTCTAGCTCCAAGCGCCTTAATCTTTCGGACATCTTCATCTTTGGCTTTGGCTCCTTCTGCTGTGTCTGTAACATGGTTCATCGGCTTCGCTCGACGCACACATCTTCATCTCTAGGACCTTCTTGATGTGTGGGCCTTCGTTTCCGAGGCCTTCACCTTCCTTCTTGCATACCAAATTGCCACATAGTTACCAACACTCGAATAAGATCGGCATGGGACATTGTTTCAAATAGGTTCGCCAACCAACCTCTAGAGTTTTCCTCCTGCATCTCGTTGAGGTGTTTGATGATTTCCTCACTCTCCAACACCCATACATATCTCGCCATATTACATTCAAGCAAGGAATGTTTCCAAGAATTAGGGGCTCCACATAAAGCACATTGGCCATGATCAACCATATTTATGTGGTGAAGAACATCTGCCGATCGCAATGAGTGCTTTGCGAGCCGCCAAATAAAAATTCATACCTTTGAAGGCACCATGACCTGCCACAAGGACGACCACTCCTTTTTTCCTCTCTCCGATTAGACCTTGCTGCATTCTTCGACAAAGCACGCCGCATAATAAGCATTCTATATGCGGATCTCACTGTGGAATCTCCTGTCTTGTCATGATGTCAGGCCCAGAATTCCGGTTGGCTCCGATGACACAGAGGGATATTAAGAATCACATCAATATCAGCTAATCTGAATAATTCCTGAAGCTTTATTTGATCCCAAGCTGCCGATGTGCTGTCAATTAGCTCGCTCACAAGTTACGGGGGCGTGGGCGAGCACTGGGTACTGGCCGCCGCATACTACCAGTCGGTAACCAATCCATATTCCAAACCGACATAGCCGAACCTGTGCTGATTCTCCTCATCAGGCCGAGCTGAAGCACTTCCCTGCCATCCAAAATTGATCACTAGATTTTAGAGGGGGCGGAGCCAAGATTGGTCTCCAAAAAAATCATCTTGTGAAAAATAAACCGCCTTTAAAATCCCGGCGCTCAAAGATGCCGGATCCTGATGGATCCGCTAAGCCTGCTTCGCAAGTAAAGCAAGATTGAATAGCTCAATATCTCGGAAGCCCATTCTGCCAAAAAACTTTGACATAATCATATCATCCCATGTCACCTAGCATGTCTTCCTCACTCACGCCTATGTACCTCTACATGTAACCTATCTACATTAAGTTCATCCACAAATCGGAACCAAAATCCGTACTTTTTTGAGAAAAAAAGCCATACATACAAAGTATAATATACATACCTTGTGGGGGCCTTTGGCGTGCAGCTGTGGAGTGTCTGCCCCTCTCACCCTTCCCTAGGGCCGGGCGTGATCAGAAGCAGCACGAGAAGCACCTTGTCGGGCTTCTTGCCTCTGATTGCGAGCAGTATGTCGTAGAGCTTCTTCTCCAACTTGCCACCTCCTCCCTGAGACGCCGTGGGGGCTTCATTGTGGCCAAGAGTTGTAAGGCCTCTGTTGCCTTAGACTTTATGTATTTGAACATACGATCCTCAAACAAGAAGAAAAGAAGAGTGCATAATGAAACATGGATCGAGCAAACAACACGATCCCACACAAGAATACAAAGATTAATACAGCAGTAAAGAGCAGGGAAGGTCCAAGAAAAAGTAGCTAGCTAGCAGACTCACACGTTCTCGAGAAACCAACCGACTATGCACCAACAGTCCAATAGACCTCGTGCTGTCCCCATAAGAAAAACCATCACCTGGGTTTTACACAGCATGAAGACAACAGGAAGATCTATCATGTTCCCTATCCACCCCGAATGCGAAAGCACACTTTTCATAAAAAAATGAAAGCACATGAAGCGACACGCACAGAACTAAATCTGCTCATCAGGACTACTCCGATTTTGCCGCAAAAGTGCCCATGGCGCAACCGCGCGAGCCTGCGGCCATCGGGGCTGCCGGTGCCAAAAATACAAAGAGCAGGGCATTGAACCCAACCTCCTCATCTATGTCTGCCCCTGCCGCAAAGCTCATGGCGTGATCGCGTGAGCCTGCGGTTACTTGGGCTGCTGGAGCCAAAAAAGACGACAGAAGAACTAATGGGAAGAAGATACCTGTCCCATGCATGGACGAGGATGACTCGAAGGGTCAGCGAAACCTAAAGCGAACGCAAGAGGAACAAACTCAGGAAAAGACGAAAACGAAACCAAAAGATTGAGATAGATAAGGTGAAACTGGAGAGGCGACAAGTCTTGAACGAACTGTATACGTACCTCGTCCTCGGCCCCTGCTTTCTCTACCTTGCCTTGCCCTCCTCGGACCCTGCCACCTCTGGCTCGTCATCCCCACAGGAGCCCCATGAGCATGAGGCAGCGACAGGCGAACTCGCCAGCGGGCGCGTGGAGCGCCTTCATGTAGTATTTCACAAAAACTAGTATCTCAGCATAGGATAAAGGGAGCAAGCAAGGGTAAACGGAGGTAGAGAAGGCGGAGACAGGAAGGAATGGTATGTACCGGGCCATCGGCGGCGGCGGCCGGGACAGCCGTGGGCGGGAATGCCGCCACCACTTGCACGCCACATGGGAGGTGACTCCTCGCTGGGACGAGCATCAGCTTGGGGCTAAGCCTGCCGGTGGCGAGCACGAGGATACTGCCGGAGGCGCAGGTGGTGAGCACGGTCGCCATGGGAAACAGGCGGGGAGGTGGCGCAGGATTTTGGGGCTCGTTGTTAGGGTTCTACTTGGTAGCACGATAGAGGCAAGGGGAGCGACACCGTGGTTATATAGGAGGAGAGGAGCGGGAAGGAGAGTGTCTAGGGTTTTGGGAAGCAATGACACACGACCGGCGGTGGCATCTGCCTTGCGTGCAACCTTGGGACACGTGGCAGTCGTACGGGGAAAGCTTTGAGAACCTCACCCTCGACCCTTCTCGCCACGCCGTTGGGCATCGTGCAGCGCACATGGAGGGCCTACGGAGCAGTGGCACACAGGCCAACATCTTGAGGTGAGGCTGTGAGGGAGCAGACATTGAGGAAGGGAGCGCGGGCGCTGAAAGCCGCTTTTGACGGTGTCGCCACGTCCCGCCAAGGAGGATCAAGCCTCCCCTCCTCTGTGGCTCAGCCATGGCGTGGGTGGTTGCGGCCTGAGGCTGGGAACAGCTGGGTGGGAGGCTTGATCCTCCTTAGCTGGCTGGCAGATTCTTGAACAGGTGCTGCCGCTGCCGCAGATCCCTGGCGCTGCAGGGGTGCTCAGCTTGCAGGCATCCTGCCAAAGGCCGATCAGCTATAGAGGACCCTCTTACAGTGCTGGCGGGTGGAGTCGTGGAGCGCAGGGACAAAACGCGCGACACATGTGCTGCCGCACCGGGACTGGCTGGCCGTCTTTTTTAGCCCTTTTTTTCGAAAGATTCTCTCAAATATACCCCTGACGGAAAGATTTTAGAAAATGGACCCAAGGCTTGGCGCCATCCACGCTGGCTCCAAGGTAACACAACTTGGTGCCATTGGCGTTGGCGCCAAGCCCCCATGCCACTTGGCCGATGACGCCGAGCTAGCGGTGACGTGGCGGCCATCGTCATTGGCGCCATCGTCATTGGCGCCAAACCCGGCGCCATGGATCTTGGTGTTGAGCTGTTGTAATTTGTTAAGTCTGGAATTTTACCATGAGATGGACATATGAAGATTTGTTAAATTTACCATGAGATGGGACATGTTAGAATTTGTTAAGTTTGGAATTTTACAATGATATTGACAATTTTAATGCTATTCCATGGTAGTTGGTATTCTAACATATTCAGGCCGCATAACATGACTTGAACCCTAATTTTTCTATGAGATGGACATACAAAATTTTAGCAAAAATTTTAGCAACTGTAAAATTCCTTTCAATGACCATTTGTGTTGTGTAACACTGAAATGCCCCCACTTAATTTCATCTCACCCTCCGCCACTGCTGGCTCTCTGGGGTTGCGTAGCGCTTTTGATTTGCTGTACCCGTGCCGAGGAGGTCGGCTAGTAAAGATGGCAACGGGTACGTACCCGACGGGTAGTGCCCACCCGTACCCGTACCCGCACCCATAAAATTTTACCCGTCGGGTTACCCGTACCCGCATGCGGGTAAAAAAATAGTTCCATACCCGTACCCGTCGGGTAATTCTCACCCGACGGGTAACCCGTACCCGATAGCATACCCGAAAATTATCTAAAAATATCAAATAGTCACATGCAAAAATAAATCATTCTAAGCTTCCAACAAGTTACAAACATGCTAACAAACATTATTAGCATCATTACAACAAAGGCAATCAACTAGAAATATAGTGGGTGTCTCAATGGGTCAAATTCATGACTTATATGCGCTAAAATAACTGAGGTTGACTAGTTATTTTTGCGGGTATGTCTTACCCGCGGGTATGGGTAGTATACACCCGCACCCGTACCCGCCATACCCGATGGGTATAGGATTTTGCCCAATAACATACCCACGGGTAGAAAATTCATTCCATACCCGCATCTTTATCGGGTAATACCCGTCGGGTACTCGGGTTTCGGGTACCCGTTGCCATCTCTATCGGCTAGTCTCCGATTCTGCTGCCTTTTCCTGGTCGCTGACCAGGCAGGCCCCACGTGGCAGGAAGGGGGCACGGCTGCCGTGGAGTCCACCTGCCAGCGAGGGATGGGGGAGTAGAGTAGAGGCCCTGCCCTGCCCTGCCACGCCCATCGCCACCGCTGGCCCGCTGGGAGCGCAGCGGCGCAGGAAGAGCTCTGCAGGCGCGCGCACCAACGCCAAAAAAACAGAGGGGCAAGCACAGAGGCTCGGAGCCTCAGGATGTCTAGCTACTGGTTAAAAAATTTTGACTTGACGTGTCACATCAGATATTTTATTAGACGTTAAAAGGATGTTAGGGTACTAATAAAAAAACTAATTACATACGAGACGAATTTATTAAGTCTAATTAATCTATTATTAGCACATATTTACTGTAGCACGACATTGTCAAATCATTGATTAATTAAGCTTAAAAATTCGTCTCGTAAATTTATCACAATCTATATAATTAATTATTTTTTCATATATATTTAATACTCTACGTATATGTCTAAACATCTGATGTAACGGGGTAAAAAATTTTAAACAAGGCCTCAGTTGAGTTACAGCCTCTGACACATGAAGCACGACGCCAGCTCGTCGTTTTTCTGACCTTGACATGGCCGAGCTGGATTGATGATCTGGTTGCCGGCGCCGGGAATGGGGATGGGGCGGCCGGCCTTGAGCCGGTGGAAACTCCTCGACGGGGTTGTAGTTGAGCGGGCCGTAGATGTACACCAGCCTGATGGACGTCCCAGTTCACGCCACGCGCGGTAAGCAGCAGGCTCTCCGTCTCCAACTTTCCCTTGTGCCGGCTCTTTGGGTCCACGGCGTCGGTCTGTCAGCCACAAATGACAGCCATGAGTGCTCATTTGAGCGTGAGAGTGTCGCTTTCTTGATTTCTATAGGCATGGCATGAGGATGATGAATATATGGTCATACCTCGCAGTGCGGAAGGAGGTCAGATTTCAGGTACACTCCTGCTGACGAGCAATAGATGTACCTGAGTGAAAGTTCATTCATTTTGTTACTGAGAACTACGGAATGTGCACTGGGTACTGTAGCTCGTACAGTATCAGGGGCAAGTGGCGAGATTACTGTTCCAGATTGGGAAGGCGTCTGGCATATATAGGCTCAACCTCGACAGCCTTACGTCCTGAAACACCATGAGGTGAAAATGCGTTAACAAATTACTCGTTTGTATCTAGAGTAGCTCTCAAGTTAGGGAGATATCGGTTCATTATTTCAACCTGGGAGGTACCAACTGGATGATGCTAGCATTTTTACTGAAATATATTCTTGAAACAAGAGTACAGTAGTCACCATTCTGGTCTGGCAGCTAATGATTATAACTGTTTAGCTCCGAAATATTACCATTAATGTCGTAAACGACATCGTAGCCCTTAGCAGCAAGGCTCGTCTTGACGAATTCAAAGTCTTGCATGTCACCTTTCAAGTGCAGAACGTGAACATAAACAGTCCAAATCCCATCACTAGTGGCCATGATATCATAAGTGAGAAACAGGAACAGTGGTGGACAAATGCAGAGGGGGCCAATTTACTAAAATCGGAACATAGATAAAAGCAACTTATAGGTAGGGCAAATTATTCAGAAAAGCGTTTAAAAACCTCTCGAAAGAATAACAACCGATCTCATTTGCAAAAAAAAAATCATCGCTCAACCTGCCACTTCTAGTATGCAAAGCCTAGGAGTCTAATGGATTAAAGAGCAACAAGAACTCTAAGAAGCAAAGAAGCAACAATATATGTACGCAGAGGCAATGGAGTAAGAGCAGATGGGTTTTGTGTTTCTACACAATGGAACAACCATTTTGTAGAAGTCTTCCAAACAAACTTTGGTGACTACATCCACAAATCATTCTCAAATAGTTGCACTATATGAGGCCTCATGTGAATGTGTTTGGCTTCGCAGAATGATTAACCACATATAACAATCTTGTGGTATTGGTGCTATCGATTCACTAACCATTATCTACAAAGATAATGCGGCTGAAAGTCCTATGTTTGGTGTTGGTAATTAGTGACAATGCCTAAGTACTAATCCTATGCCTAAGTTGTATATAGCATATGACGATTAGTACATTCCAAGGTTGGTGGCAAGATGGACATGGTGATCATGATTGCCACACTTGGATTTGGATGCAACCCTATGTGATCAAGGCAAAGGTATATGCTTAAGGGTTGTGTTTTAGTAACCAAGACACCTAGTGGGTGTGGTTACATTATAGGATAGATAGCCGTACTATAAAGAGGAGAATGACGCGGCTATTGAACTCCTAAGTGCCTCTAGGTGTGCATTTCATAATCATATGCATTTGGATAGAACTAATAACGCCTCGAAAAATGATTGTGAAAATGCTAACACACTCACACATGACGAGATCACTTGGTGGTGTTAGCACTTTTGCAAAGGCGGTGGAGTTTGAGCGGTAGAGAGGGTTTGGGGTCCTTTCTCCCTCTTGCCGAGCTTGCGAGGCGGGATTCAGGCGTTTTCGAGGAGTTGAAATAATTTTTTCCACTACGCCAGAAGTCAGAAAAGAAACGGAGGCGAACGGAGGTCACAGAGGTGACCGGACGCTGGACCGGACGCGGTCTCTGTTTGACCGGACGCGTCCGGTCAGTGTTCAGCGTCTGTGCGTGTTTCTGTTTTTGATCAGACGCGGTGGCGCGTCTGGTCACTGTCGACCAGACACGTCCGGTTGATCAGGGAGCTTACTGGACTTCAACCGGACGCTGGCACTGTGGCGTCCGGTCAGTTCTGTAGCGTGTCCGATCGCTATTTCGTTGTGCGCTGCTCAGGCTTGACCAGCGCGTCCGGTCCATTACGGGACCAGCGCGTCCGATCGAGCTTCGCGTGTCCGGTCGTTGCGTGGAGCGCGTCCGATCGGTGGTTCGCGACATAGGCGCAGTGCGATCGGCGCGTCCGGTCAGTTTGACCAGCACGTCCGGTCAGCGCGACTTCGACTGTTTTAAGTTCCTAACGGCTATATTCGAAGGGGTACGTCTATAAATACTCATTGGCCGGCTCAAGGCTCTATCGCTTGAACATTTGACATACTTGTGAGCACTTTGAGCTAAGAAACTCCCCTCCCACTCATCTCTCTTGCTTCTTTGCATATTCGAAGTGATATTAAGTGATCCAAGTGTATTTGCATTGTGAGATTGCATCTAGTTGACACTTGGTGGTTGATTTGCTGTGGGATTCTTGTTTCTCTTGGTGGTTGCCGCCACCTAGATGGCTTGGAGCAGCTTGGAGGCGTTGGCAAGAGTTGGTGTTTGTTCTTGGCCACCTCCGGTGATTGTGAGGGGTTTGTGCCTACCTCGGCGAAGCGCCAAAGGCAACGTTAGTAAATTGCTCGTGTCATTTGCAACCTTTTGCCATTTGGTAGGTTCTTGTGGCGCCTTTTGAGAGGCTCGGTGTGAGACCGATTAGCCACCGAACCATGTGGTGAAGAGGGACACAACGGGGACTAGCGTGCCGGCAAGCACGTGAACCTCGGGATAAATGTTCGTGTTATCACTTTTATATTGTGATTGATTGATCTCGGTGTTCGGTTGTCTTGGTATTCATTGTTGATCATATTGGTTGGCTCATTACTTTGCCTCTCGGTGAAACTCTCCCAACTCAACTCCGCATTACTTTCTTAGTTATCTTTGCTAGCTAGTTAGCTTTGCTTTAGTAGCTCTTTTGTGTAGCTTGCTAGTTGTAGTTGTAGTTACCTTCTCGGTTTGACTTGTGCGGTTGAGTGCAAATACTAGAATTGTGAATTGGTTAGGTGGCTTGCAAACACCCCGTAGGCTAAGCAAAACTCGCATCTCGCTATTTATTATATTGATAAACTTGTTTAGCTTGTCTTTATAGAAAATTATAAAAGGCTATTCACCCCCCCTCTAGCCATCAAGACCTTTCAGCGGCTTGTGTTACACAGATGCAAACATGTTATATCAAAAACAATATCACTAAGCATATTTCTCCAAAATTATTTTATTCTCATGAATTACAACATAAAGGAGAAATAAATATCCTGCAAACCAAATCATATGATAATCTCGCTGATTTGTTCACTAGTCCCTACCAGCATCCTCTTTTGAGAAATATGTTAAAGGAATTGGTATGCGACGACTTAGAGATTTGCAAGGTTCAAGGGAAAAAGTTGTAACAGAACCAACCAAATTACAAGAATGTAAGTACAAAAATAATCATACCAGTGATCAAATTTCTATACTTAAGCTCCCATAATCCCGGTAGTCCAAAAATCTCGAGGGATTTCAAACAACTTTCGACATATAAACCAAGATCGTAGTGATTCAACACAACACAACATTCGTTACAATATTTCACAAGTAGCATACAGATTATATCTATCGGAGTTCAAAATAAAATATTACAAACCCTATTTGTTTTGCGGAAGCAACATAGTTTGATACATAATTTTAGAAGTTCGAATACATTGCCAAAGTAACGGTCGTGTCACACAAAAGCATCTTCAGGTAAGGACACTAGTAGAGACCGCGCCCAACGGTCTTGTCTTCATCCCTAGCCAGGAGAAGGCAATACTTGCAGCAACCAAAGTAGAACTGGTCATCTGCAACATGTGGGAAATAAACCCTGAGTATGAGAAGGTACTCATCTAGACTTACCCGTCAAAACCAGAAATAAAGGACACTAAGAATCATGCAAGGCTTATAAGGTGGGCTAGCTTGACACAATTGCATAAAAGAGCCTATGAATATAATGACCAATTTAAAGTTAGCATCAAGTTCATTATCATTTACCTGTCCACTAGATTAGCATCTGTACTAGAGCACTCACTTATTAGGAGCACACAATATTAACCATAGCAGGTATAATAAGGCTGTCATTGTAACACCTCAGGTGTTTAGCTCCTTAATTGCATTTCATTTGCATAAGCATAAGCAAGCATCATTCATTTCATGCATAAGCTTATAATATGTGAAACATGCTTTGGAAACATTACCACATATGTTTATATTTCATGTGAAGTAAAGAAGTGAGTAGTGTGCAACACACAAGTACCTTATGTGCAATTTCCTTTGTGAGACATGTCAACCACTTTAGTGTAACATAATTGGCAAGTGTTATGCAACACACTCATGCAACATGTGCAACATGAGCTTGCAACATTTGGGAGAAAGTATTGAATTACTTGTTCCAAAGTAAGTGACACTAGGAATTTTGTGCAACCAATGTGTAGAGTGGCTAATTAGGTCTTATAACACCTTAATTACATTTAGGGTAAGTAGTGGAGCAATGTTCATGTTGACCAAAATTACCAAATTGCCCTTCCAAATGTGGTTGACTAAGTTGGACCCCTAGAGTGATCTGGTTTGACCAATTAAAAAGTCTAGCTTAGAAATCTTGCATGGAGGAGCACCCTTAAGTAAAGTTGTAGAGAATTTCATAAGGAACAAAAGTTCTAATATGGCCATCTCATGAAAATGATCAGAACATGCTCAAAAATAGCCCACAAGTCAGTATTAGAGGCTGTTTTGGGACTTAGCAATTTTTGGCTAAGTGTGAAGCTGAAACCCGTTTCACTGTACCTCACTGTGGCAACTTGTAACTCACAAACTAGGCCAAACCAGTCTTTGAGCCAATTGACAAAGTTGTTGTCCACACATAGCTCTACAACATTGTCAATATCACCATCACCTAGTTCTAAATGGTTTAGAAGTTGTGGTGTCTTGAAAATAGGGTTTCAGTCGGGTTCACTGACTGAAAACACGTTTCAGTTTCGAAGTGCACCACTTTGGAGCTCTGTGGTTTCAAATCCAGGCCGAACCAGTCCAAACTCCAATTGACAAACTTGTAGCCCTCATGTAGCTCTACAACATTGCCAACATCAACCATGCCTGGTTCTCACTGGTTTGGGAGTTAATCGTCGACGAAGTTGCTCTGTCAGTCGGTCTTTGGAGGCTCGGTTCAGTCCACGAGCTCGAACACCGGCATGTCATGGCGCACGGGCAGAAGAACAGCGACGCGTGGCGACTGAGTGCTACCGTTCCCTCCACGTCGCGAGCCTGGGCGGGAGTTGAACACCGAGCGACCACCTCCACCCCCCTCGCGCGCGCTCATTCTCTTCTCCCTTCCTCTCGCTCTGGCCGGGCTCACCGAGGCGGAAACCGGGACGCCAGTGCCGCCGTAGCCATCTCCGAGCTCGCGCACTCACCACCGCTCGCTGAACCACGTCCATCCCTCCGCCTCCCCGTCCGACACCTCCTCGACCCATCGGTAGGTCGGATTAAGCCCAAGGTGAGCCGCATTGCCGTTTCCGCCCGCTCACCGAAGCTCACTGGAGCTCCGCCATGTGCGGGTCATCGTGGCCAGCACCACACAATAGTTCTCTGTCTGCCTTCCCCCACGTTTCCCCCTCCCTGTCACGTGTAGATGCTAGGATGAAGATGTTACCGCCAGTATCGGGATAGCCATGACGGAACGAGACCATGCACGGCCGCGCCATGACCGCCGGCCAGGTGCTCATGCGGTCAAGCGGTTCCGCTCCACCCCCATCTGAGGGAGTGATCTCGTTGGGTTGGGGAAAAGTGGTAGCCTCGGTGCGGCTGGGTTTGGGCAAGACGCCGGTGCACTTGGATCGGTCGGAGGAGCCACCGGCAGCGAGAAATTGCTCGCCGGAGCTCGCGGCCGCCGCTCCCCTGTCCCTCTGTCCCTGACCGTGGGGGCCCGCCTGTTAGGTGTCGCACGCGGGCGGGAGCCCGAGCAGGCCGCGCGCGCGTCGTGGGCCGCGTCTGTTCCCGGGCTGGCCCAGTAACAAATCTGATTTATTTCATTTCTTTTTATTCTGTCACAGTTTTAGATAATGTTTTGGAAAATATAGATCTAGGGTTTTACTTGCTCAAAAACCATGAGATAAATTTTGTTAGGATCTACATGTTGTGTAGTATTTTAGAAAAATATGAGTTTGCTATGTGATATTTAGTCTTTGGGATATTTAAATAGGTCTTTGAAATGTGTTTTAAATCACATGCAAACTTGTTTAAATTATATCTCGAGTTTCAGTGTTCCAAAAAGTATGAAATTTGGTGGGTAGACTAATTTATACTTGCTCTAGCTCTGGTAAAAATTTGGGCAGTAGTGCTTAAGTATTTTTCAAGTTATAATGCTATCTTGTTATTTTAGGAAATACTTAAATGAATTTTTGTAATTTTTATACTTGTGCAATGTTCATATAAATTTTTGGAGAATGTCTTGGTACCCTAGAGTGTCTAAGAAAATTAGGAAATCTGTTGTTTGACACTTTTTACTATGCTTTGTTATTTATACAAAAATCAGCCTTTTTGGCTTGGGAATTTTGTGTAGGAAGTTCCTGCAAATAAATTTAGTTCAAAGTTTTACAGTAGCCTCTTTTTGGCTCAGAGAGTCTCCTGTAATTTTTGTAGAATTTTAGGAGCAGTTTACATATATGTTTGAAATTCCACTTAATTACTTAAGTAAATTAAGAAATGAGTTTAAATAAATATTCTAGGTGGGCACACCTTACTTTCTGGTGTTTTTGTGACCTTTGTGAACTTGTAGTAGCATTAGTTTTGTCTTAGAGAATGTTTGCCACATCAATAAATATTTAACCTTTACAATTTTAGGTTTTCTGGACAGCTGATAGTATTTCTAGGTTTGACCTTGGATAAAGGTGGTTGCTGGAAAACTTGTAAATACCAAAGTTGTAGTACAATTTGTAAATGAGCTGGTGTCAAAATTTGGGAGCATTTGGCTTAGTAGTTTAGGAGTTATTGCTGTTTAAAGTGACAGTCCAGAATTGACTGCTCTCTGTTTAGAGAGAATAGATTCTGGAACTTTGTAATTTTGACTAGGTAAACTTTGGAATTAAGTGTTGTGGTCTGAAAATATTTTGTGGTGCATTTCTTAAGCTTTCCAGATTGTCTTAGAACATATATTTTGGATTTATGAATCTCCAGTTATGTTAGAAACAAGTAGCTGCTGTCCAGAATGTCTTACTGTGATATTTTGGTTTGGATGTGGTAACCTAAATAATGTCACTCTTGTGTTTGTTAGGTGTTAGGACCTTAACCGAAGAAGAACATCTATATCTTAGGTTGGGTAGATTAGGTAAGTACTTCTCCTCCGGAGAAGAGATTTGCACGTACTAATAAAGTAACTTGATTAGATTATTATGTTTTATTTCTGAAATGCATTTCATTCCGAGCATGTTGCACCTTTATGCATCCATGATATTTATTGTGCATTCATGCAATAGGTTGTACCGGAGGGGGGTAACTCTCCTCGAATTCGAGCCCGTGATTCCAGAGGAAGTCCAGGACCAGCCGGAGCAGCTAGAGGGACCAGCCGGCGACGAAGCTCCTGCCGAAGATCTACCCGAGTGTCCTAAACACCGGCCTTCGACCTTTCTGAAAGGCAAGCCCCGGTGCATGCTGAACCTACTGATTTATAAATTAATCTTGAGTACTTTTAATTGTTTACTGCATTAAGTTGTAGGAGTTATATGAAAACACTTGTTGCATTATACCTGTTCTTGTCCAGATATCGTACTTAATCCTATATTAGGTTTAGGCACGTGTCAATGCTTAGCCCTGCTTAGTACGGTAGAAGTCGGATGATTTCCGGTCATCCGCGAGATGTAGGAAGGAGTCACGAGTGGCTTTATGGCTATCATGGATGGAACCATGCTTTAAAATAAAATTGAGACCGGGCGGGAGTTCGATAGTACAGCCGCAAGACACTTCACGTCTTGGGTGTGGAGCTATGCCCGTCTGAGTCGTTTAAGGACCGATTCGCTGTATGTCCTTGAGTCATGTTGAACGCAGTCTAACACTTAGTTGGCCGAATAAGTCGTTCCGACCGCAAAGCCGAGTAATGTGGTTCAGGCCGGGAATAGAATGGTAGGTTGCTTCTTGGAGGAGAGAAAGGATGTGCTTGGGGACATTGGCGTGAACCAAGGGGGGTTAGAGTCCCTATCACCTGGCAGAGTGTCGCCCTTAGGGTCGTGACATCATTCGGACCCGCGATTCCTGAATCATATGAAACGGTGGCCTGTGCGACCCTGGCAGGGGTCTGCACGGTGAGTGTTAGAAATAGCCCTTCAGCTGGATAGGAATTCGATTCGAATCGCCGTCGCTCCCGGTTAGTGAGCACTTGACTTGAGCAGCGGCAACGTAGATCTCTTTAAATGAACCGGTGGTTAAGGGAATGATACAATGTTGCCACAATTCATACCTGCTCTGGATATATTAATGATAATTGTTTGATTATAATCAAGTGCATGCTTAGTACAGGTGCTAAGATAGATGACAGGTAAATGATAAAAATAACTGCTAGTACAGGTTATAAGAGTCTCAATTACTTATGCCTTTATGCAAAAATGTGATGTCAGCTAGCCTCTTGTGTAAGCCTTGCATAATCCTTGGTGTCATCTTATTTCTGGTTTTCGACAGGTAAGTCTAGCTGAGTACATTCCAGTACTCAGGGTTTATTCCCTCATGTTGCAGATGATATGCTCTACCAAGGCTTCTGCAAAAATTGTCTCCACCCTGTGGGTGATGAAGACTAGATCACTTGGGCGTGATCATCTTTTATGTACTTTTCTGATGCTTTTGGTGGGATGTTGATCAACAAGACTGGCAGTAGTTAAACAACTGGCGTGTGTTTGCTTCCGCTACTTTTATAAACTTGGTTTGTAATAATTGCGACTCCGTGTGTGCAAACTTATTTCAGAACTACTTGTGAAATGTAACGTATGATGTTGTATGTTGAATGATGTGATCCTGGTTGTAAGCAAGTTGGTTTGAAATCCTTCGTGGTTTCGATTGACTACCGGGATTATATGGGCTCAAGTTCGAAAATTTGAGCACTTCGGTGCTTGTTTTTGTACTTGTGCTCTTATAATTTGGTCGGTTCTGTTACAGCTGGTATCGGAGCATAATTCAACATTAAACATATCGTACGAGTATTTAAAAACAAAAGTATTTGATTATGAAAGAGGGTTAAAACACTAAAAATTATTTTTAGGTATGCCAGTGATCACATCCCTTAGCCCAAATAAGGACTCTTAGGTGGCTTATTATAAAGACTAACTTGGGGGCCTTGTTTGTTTTTGTTTCGTTGTCCATACGGCGTGATATTGTATGGATGCCATCCACTTGGGTGGTAATGTATGGATCAATTGCCTCGACGCTCTGGTAAGTGTGAGTTGTGAGAGCATGATTGTCCAACCGGCGATCTAGGGGAGAGTATTTTTGGTGACTTGCCTACTTACATGTTTAAACCATGTAATTACGTAAGCACTTAATTGTGGGAATATATTTATATCGGGTAGCTTTGATACTGAAGTATATACATCCGGGGATGTGTATATGGAAAGTATTTAAATTACTGCTTTCTTGTGTGCATATATTGGAAAACTGTTGGGCTGAAATGAGGTTTTCTGCAGGTACACTAACAGCGTAACGCGTAGACCGATAGTTTCGCTTATATGAGAGAACGTATGTATGCCACCGTCTAGCGTTAGAACTTTAGGTTTCTACTAAGGTGAGAGGGCATACGGAACGTGCATGCATCATGTTTAATTATATCATACATATCATTTACTCCCTCCTTAAAAATTTCAGTACTCCAGACTAAAGTAAATTTCGTATCCCCTAAAGGATCCTCACTTTAAGTCGTATCTTGTTGCTACAGATGACATGTACCAAGAGGACCGCTCGCAAGTCCACTGGGGGCAGGGCACCGCGTCACCAGCTCGCTCCACGTGAGCCCCGCCCTGAGCCTACTGAGGTGGAAAGGCTGAGGGCAGAGTTGGCTGAAGTGACTGCTGCCAGGAATGCAGCGCGTCAGCAACTGGAGCAAGTGATTCGTGAACGTGACCAGGAAACCCTTGCAGTCCAGAGATTGACAGTAGCAAACCGCAACTGTCAACGCATGTTGGTCCGTGTCATGAATCAGAGGGATGAAGCCTGGCACGAGGAGAACGTTCTGAGAGCTCGTCTGTTTGTGCTCGAACAGCAGTTGGAGAATGCTGAAGAATACAATGACAATCTTCATGAAGAAGTGCACCGCCTGAACAACCAGCTAAATCCTCTGCTGCCTAGAAATATCAACGCAGATGAGGACATGGGTTTGGGAATCTTCATGGCTAAAAATGATGATGAAGTGGAGGTCAACGGACCCCAAGATGCCGAACCAGAGGAAGAACCAGAAGAAGAAGAAGATGAGGAGTTAGAGCCTGTTAGTGATGAGGACGGCGGGGAGATCCTTGACACCGACTCTGAGAACGATGCTTAGAGTAGTTATCACGTAGCTATGATGTTAGGGTTGTCTTTTGTGCCCTCCCTGTGTTGGAGTGAGGCTTTGTAATAACTTGACTTTTGGGATATAAGGTTGAACCCTATGTTTCCTGGATGTTTAGTTGGAACCTGTTAATTTCGATCGCAATTAGATGTCTTATTGTGTGGCGTTCGATGATGGTGTCACGATTAGCACCCTTCGGTGCCACGACGAAACCGAGGGCCTCCTATGGCGCGCGACATAAGGTTGTGCTGCTTGGCACGCGCTGGTATCGAGGTGGCTAGTCATGATCCACCATGGAACTCTACCGTTGAGAAGTCTCTTTGTGGTCAGTTTGAAGTTGCCTTTCTCAGTCAACTAAAAACTTGAAATCGAATCCAAGTACCGGGCGAAAGGTCAAAATTCACGTAGATATTAACGTAAACGGTTCAGTAACTGCTATGCTCCTTATGAGTGAGCCTTTATCAAAGTACATCTTATTGGATTCCCTCGCATGATTGCGCCAATTGATCCGCTTGAATGGATTGTGCGGTTGTGATGAATTATTGTGCCATGATTATTTTAAGAAGTCTATTTCATGAAGTCAGTTTGACATATTTACAATAATTCATCTACAAACTTCCCACATCGTCAGTGCTCATTGGCTATGCATTTTGTAGATGTCGTACAATCTTCGTCGGGGTCGTGGCAATGAGGATGAGGAACAGCCACCCCCTCCGCCACCACCTACCCCGGCTGAGTTGATGCAGAACGTGGTCGAAGGGCAGCGCATGCTGGCAGATGCTATGCACCAGCTTGCCAACCGGGAGGCTCGTCATGGCCGCCAGGGCCCAGAACCCAATCAGTACAGTGATTTCAAGGATTTTCTTGATACTAAGCCCCCGCTCTTTAAGGAGGCGGAGGAACCACTGCAAGCTGATGAGTGGTTGAATACTATTGAATAAAAGTTTCGTCTGCTTCGCTTGACTGATGAGCTAAAGACTGAATATGCTTCTCACCAACTACATGGCCCAGCGGGTATTTGGTGGAGCCACTATCGTTCCACATTGCCTGCAAATGTCCCGATTGCTTGGGATCAGTTCAAGGCCGCATTTCGTGGGAATTATATTCCTCCAGGTCTTATGGCTATCAAGCACACATAATTTATGAGGCTGTCGTAGGGCAATAAAAGCTTGACTGAATACCTGCAATCTTTCAACAACCTGGCCAGGTATGCCACCGAGTTTGTGGATACCGATGCCAAGAAAATTGCTAGCTTTAAAAGAGGCCTCGGCCCAAAGCTGATGAAGACTATGGGCACTAGCAAGTGCACTACCTTCAACGAATTTATCAGTGATGCTCTGACTCAAGAGAACAATAACTCTATCTATGCTGCTTCTAAGAGTCGCAAGAGGGCACTTGAGGCAGGTGCTTCATAGTCTCGAGCTCCAGCTGCCCCGAGGGCTCCTCCTCGCCCTCCTGCCACAAGTGCTAAGATTCGTCCCCCACAAAAGAAGGCGCCAGTGAAGACTGGGTTTCACAAGGCATATACAGTGGCTCTGCCAAAGGGTAATTCGAGCCAAGGCAGCTCCAGTGTCCCTCCTAGCAATATGCCTTGCTGGAACTGCAACAAGCCAGGCCATTGGTCCAGGAACTGTCCTTACCCTAAGAAGAATGTCAACCAAGGTGGCCATCAAGGGCACGCTCATTATAACAGTATTGAGGAAATCCCATCTGGTGAGGTTGTCACTTTTGGTAAGTTCCTAGTTGACCAACACCCTGTAGTGGTACTTTTTGATTCAGGTGCTTCACATTCCTTTATCAGTCCTAAGTTTGCATCAGAGTTTGCACACAAATTACATACTGTTGAAGGTGGGGGTTATTGTATTAGCGCAGCAAGTGGGAATATTTCCACAAATAAAGTAGTGGGAAATCTTGAGCTTGAGATAGAAGGGCGAAAGTACTCACTTGCCTTAGTGGTTTTGCCGGGCTTAGGCATAGATGTTATTCTGGGCATGAATTGAATGAGTCAGAATGGGGTACTCATTGATACATCCACTCGGGTAGTTATGCTCAGAGATCCTACAGATCAAAAGGGTTTTCTGGTACAACTTCCCAGAAAAGTTAATTTGTCTGGGGAAGTTCATGCTGTGCAAGCAAAGGCGTTGACCGAAATTCCAGTAGTAAATGAGTTTCCGGACGTTTTTCCCGATGATTTGCTGGGGCTCCCTCCGGATCGGGATGTGGAATTTAAAATTGAGTTATTGCCTAGCACGGCGCCCATCTCTAGGAGACCCTATAGGATGCCTCCAAATGAACTCGCTGAACTTAAGGTGCAATTGAATGAACTTTTGAAGAAGAAATTGATTCGTCCTAGTTCGTCGCCGTGGGGATGTCCTGCTATCTTTGTAAAGAAGAAGGATCAGTCATTGCGGATGTGCGTAGATTATAGACCTCTCAATGCAGTCACTGTCAAAAATAAGTACCCTCTACCACGTATCGACATCTTGTTCGATCAGTTGTCTAAAGCTAAAGTTTTCTCCAAGATCGATCTAAGATCTGGCTACCATCAAATTAAAATCCGCCCGAAAGATGTTCCAAAGACAGCCTTTTCTACCAGATACGGTCTTTATGAGTATCTTGTTATGTCTTTCGGCTTGACAAATGCCCCGGCACACTTTATGTACTTGATGAATTCGGTGTTTATGCCCGAATTGGACAAGTTTGTGGTGGTATTTATTGATGACATCCTGATATATTCTGTAAATGAGGAAGATCATGCTGAACATCTGCGTATAGTACTCACAAGACTGCGTGAACATCAACTATATGCAAAGTTCAGTAAGTGCGAATTCTGGCTTCGAGAAGTACCTTTCCTTGGGCATGTGTTGTCCGATGGAGGAATTATGGTGGACCCCGCCAAGGTATAAGAAGTACTGAACTGGAAGGCTCCTATCTCGGTTCACGAGGTCTGGAGTTTTCTTGGTTTGGCTGGCTATTATCATCGCTTCATCCCGGATTTCTCCAAAATAGCCAAGCCAATGACTCGGTTGCTGCAAAAAGACACCAGGTTTGTCTGGACTCCTGAGTGTGATGCGGCTTTTCACCAACTGCGAACCCTCCTAACCTCAGCTCCGGTTTTGGCACAACCGGATATCGAGAAACCATTTGATGTTTATTGTGATGCCTCAGGCATAGGTTTGGGAGGTGTTCTGATGCAGGAAGGCCGAGTGATTGCATATACCTCTCGACAACTTCGGAAACATGAGGTGAATTATCCAACACATGACTTAGAACTCGCCGCGGTTGTTCATGCTTTGAAAGCCTGGCGACACTATCTGTTGGGCAATGTTTGCAATATCTACACAGACCACAAAAGCCTTAAATACATCTTCACCCAACCCGAGTTAAATATGCGTCAACGAAGATGGCTCGAGTTGATTAAGGATTATAACCTTCAAGTGCACTATCATCCTGGCAAGGCAAATGTGGTTGCGGATGCTCTAAGCCGTAAGTCTCATTGCCATTCCTTAGTTGAAACTGATTTTCATCGATCTCGCCTCCTACATCCAGCAGTCTTGTATAACATCACTGTCAGTTGTACTCTCAAAAGCAGAATTATTGAACTCCAAAAGACTGACACTGGTATATTCCACATCAAGCGTAAGATGAAAGAGCAAGAAACTACACAGTTCAGGGTAGATGAAGAGGGTGTACTATGGTTCAAGGATAGGTTAGTTGTGCCTAAGGACCGAGAGCTTAGAAATGATATTATGTCTGAAGCACACTCCTCTAAGTTGTCCATCCATCCTGGTAGCAATAAGATGTATTACGATTGGAAGCCATACTATTGGTGGACCAAGATGCGAAAAGAGATAGCTGCATATGTGGCTAGGTGTGACACCTGCTGTACAGTTAAAGCTGTGCATATGAAAGCTGGGTTGCTTCAACCACTTTCTATCCCAGGTTGGAAATGGGAAGAGATAAGTATGGATTTCATTGTCGGACTTCCTCCTACTGTCAAAAATCATAACTCCATCTGGGTAATTGTGGATCGTTTGACCAAATCTGCTCACTTCATTCCAGTTAGAGTGGACTATCGTCTCACTGACTATGCTGAGTTGTACTTTAATCAGATAGTTCGGCTCCATGGGATACCTCATACTATCATATCTGACCGTGGTCCCCAGTTCACTGCTCGCTTTTGGGAGCACTTGCATCACCTTTTGGGAACCAAGCTAGTGAGAAGCTCTGCTTATCACCCCCAGACGTCAGGACAGACGGAACGGGTTAACCAAATCTTGGAAGATCTGTTGCGGGCATGTGTAATATCATCCAAGGGATCTTGGGAAAAATGGTTACCTCTAGCCGAGTTTTCGTACAATAATAGTTATCAAGAGAGTATTAAGATGGCTCCATTCGAAGCTTTGTACGGTCGTAAGTGTAGAACTCCACTAAACTGGGTAGAAGCTGGTGAAAGGAGGTATTATGGTATTGATTTTGTTCATGAAGCTGAGGAACAAGTCCGTACCATCCAAAAACATATGGCTGCAGCCCAAGCTAGATAGAAAAGTTATGCCGATCGTCGTAGAAAACCGCTCGAGTTTGAAGTTGGAGACTTCGTTTATCTAAAAGTTTCTCCAATGAAGAGTGTCCAACGTTTTGGTGTTAAGCGGAAACTTGCGCCAAGATACGTGGGTCCTTTCCAAATCATAGGCAAGAGTGGAGCTGTTGCGTATAAAATCCAGTTACCTCCAGAAATGAGTGCCATATTCAACGTCTTCCATGTATCACAGCTCAAAAAATGTCTTCGAGTTCTTGAGGAAAGAGTCCCTTTAGGAGATATCAGGCTGGAATCCGATCTAACTTACGAAGAAAAGCCAGTCCGAGTGATTGATACTCAGGAACGAGTGACTAGAAGCAAAGTGGTTAAGTGGTATAAAGTAATGTGGAGTAATCAGGGTAGTGAAAGTGACGCTACATGGGAACGGGAAGACTATTTACGGGATGGTTATAAGGAATTCTATGAAAAATGGTACGCTTTCCAAATCTCGGGACGAGATTTTTATAAGGGGGGAGGGCTGTAACACCTCAGGTGTTTAGCTCCTTAATTGCATTGCATTTGCATAAGCATAAGCAAGCATCATTCATTTCATGCATAAGCTTATAATATGTGAAACATGCTTTGGAAACATTGCCACATATGTTTATACTTCATGTGAAGTAAAGAAGTGAGTAGTGTGCAACACACAAGTACCTTATGTGCAATTTCCTTTGTGAGACATGTCAACCACTTTAGTGTAACATAATTGGCAAGTGTTATGCAACACACTCATGCAACATGTGCAACATGAGCTTGCAACATTTGGGAGAAGTATTGAATTACTTGTTTCAAAGTAAGTGACACTAGGAATTTTGTGCAACAATGTGTAGAGTGGCTAATTAGGTCTTATAACACCTTAATTACATTTAGGGTAAGTAGTGGAGCAATGTTCATATTGACCAAAATTACCAAATTGCCCTTCCAAATGTGGTTGACTAAGTTGGACCCCTAGAGTGATCTGGTTTGACCAATTTAAAAGTCTAGCTTAGAAATCTTGCATGGAGGAGCACCCTTAAGTAAAGTTGTAGAGAATTTCATAAGGAACAAAAGTTCTAATATGGCCATCTCATGAAAATGATCAGAACATGCTCAAAAATGGCCCACAAGTCAGTATTAGAGGCTGTTTTGGGACTTAGCAATTTTTGGCTAAGTGTGAAGCTGAAACCCGTTTCACTGTACCTCACTTTGGCAACTTGTAACTCACAAACTAGGCCAAACCAGTCTTTGAGCCAATTGACAAAGTTGTTTTCCACACATAGCTCTACAACATTGTCAATATCACCATCACCTAGTTCTAAATGGTTTAGGAGTTGTGGTGTCTTGAAAATAGGATTTCAGTCGGGTTCACTGACTGAAAACACGTTTCAGTTTCGAAGTGCACCACTTTGGAGCTCTGTGGTTTTAAATCCAGGCCGAACCAGTCCAAACTCCAATTGATGAACTTGTAGCCCTCATGTAGCTCTACAACATTGCCAACATCAACCACGCCTGGTTCTCACTGGTTTGGGAGTTAATCATCGACGAAGTTGCTCTGTCAGTCGGTCTTTGGAGGCTCGGTTCAGTCCACGAGCTCGAACACCGGCATGTCGTGGCACGCGGGCAGAAGAACAGCGACGCGTGGCGACCGAGTGCTGTCGTTCCCTCCACGTCGCGAGCCCGGGCGGGAGTTGAACACCGAGCGGCCACCTCCACCCCCCCTCGCGCGCGCTCATTCTCTTCTCCCTTCCTCTCGCTCTGGCCGGGCTCACCGAGGCGGAAACCGGGACGCCAGTGCCGCCGTAGCCATCTCCGAGCTCGCGCACTCACCACCGCTCGCTGAACCACGTCCATCCCTCCGCCTCCCCGTCCGACACCTCCTCGACCCGTCGGTAGGTCGGATTAAGCCCAAGGTGAGCCGCATTGCCGTTTCCGCCCGCTCACCGAAGCTCACCGGAGCTCCTCCATGTGCGGGTCATCGTGGCAAGCACCACACAGTAGTTCTCTGTCTGCCTTCCCCCACGTTTCCCCCTCCCTGTCACGTGTAGATGCTAGGATGAAGATGTTACCGCCAGTATCGGGATAGCCATGACGGAACGAGACCGTGCACGGCCGCGCCATGACCGTCAGCCAGGTGCTCACGCGGTCAAGCGGTTCCGCTCCACCCCCGTCTGAGGGAGTGATCTCGTTGGGTCCGCTAGGAGTCCAGGAAGGTGATGCGCCCTTCGGTAGGTCGTGCGACGGCCGGGACTCGCCGGCGTACCGCCAGGCACCGCGGCCGTTCGCCATTGCCGTCGGTCTGGGTGCGGTGGTGCATCAACTTTGGGGAAAAGTGGTAGCCTCGGTGCGGCTGGGTTTGGGCAAGACACCGGTGCACTTGGATCGGTCGGAGGAGCCACCGGCGGCGAGAAATTGCTCGCCGGAGCTCGCGGCCGCCGCTCCCCTGTCCCTCTGTCCCTGACCGTGGGGGCCCGCCTGTCAGGTGTCGCGCGCGGGCGGGAGCCCGAGCAGGCCGCGCGCGCGTTGTGGGCCGCGTCTGTTCCCGGGCCGGCCCAGTAACAAATCCGATTTATTTCATTTCTTTTTATTCTGTCACAGTTTTAGATAATGTTTTGGAAAATGTAGATCTAGGGTTTTACTTGCTCAAAAATCATGAGATAAATTTTGTTAGGATCTACATGTTGTGTAGTATTTTAGAAAAATATGAGTTTGCTATGTGATGTTTAGTTTTTGGGATATTTAAATAGGTCTTTGAAATGTGTTTTAAATCACATGCAAAATTGTTTAAATTATATCTTGAGTTTCGGTGTTCCAAAAAGTATGAAATTTAGTGGGTAGACTAATTTATACTTGCTCTAGCTCTGGAAAAAATTTGGGCAGTAGTGCTTAAGTACTTTTCAAGTTATAATGCTATCTTGTTATTTTAGGAAATACTTAAATGAATTTTTGTAATTTTTCTACTTGTTCAATGTTCATATAAATTTTTTGGAGAATGTCTTGGTACCCTAGAGTGTCTAAGAAAATTAGGAAATTTATTGTTTGACACTTTTTACTATGATTTGTTATTTATACAAAAATCAGCCTTTTTGGATTGGGAATTTTGTGTAGGAAGTTCCTGCAAATAAATTTAGTTCAAATTTTTACAGTAGCCTCTTTTTGGGTCAGAGAGTCTCCTGTAATTTTTGTAGAATTTTAGGAGCAGTTTATATATATGTTTGAAATTCCACTTAATTACTTAAGTAAATTAAGAAATGAGTTTAAATAAATATTCTAGGTGGGCACACCTTACTTTCTAGTGTTTTTGTGACCTTTGTGAACTTGTAGTAGTATTAGTTTGGTCTTAGAGAATGTTTGCCACATCAATAAATATTTAACCTTTACAATTTTAGGTTTTCTGGACAGCTAATAGTATTTCTAGGTTTGACCTTGGATAAAGGTGGTTGCTGGAAAACTTGTAAATACCAAAGTTGTAGTAAAATTTGTAAATGAGCTGGTGTCAAAATTTGGGAGTATTTGGATTAGTAGTTTGGGAGTTATTGCTGTTTAAAGTGACAGTCCAGAATTGACTGCTCTCTGTTTAGAGAGAACAGATTCTGGAACTTTGTAATTTCGACTAGGTAAACTTTAGAATTAAGTGTTGTGGTCTGAAAATATTTTGTGGTGCATTTCTTAAGCTTTCCAGATTATCTTAGACCATATCTTTTAGATTTAGAAATCTCCAGTTATGTTAGAAACAAGTAGCTGCTGTCCAGAATGTCTTACTGTGATATTTTGGGTTGGATGTGGTAACCTAAATAATGTCACTCTTGTGTTTGTTAGGTGTTAGGACCTTAACCGAAGAAGAACATCTATATCTTAGGTTGGGTAGATTAGGTAAGTACTTCTCCTCCGGAGAAGAGATTTGCACGTACTAATAAAGTAACTTGATTCGCTGTACGTCCTTGAGTCATGTTGAACGCAGTCTAACACTTAGTTGGCCGGATAAGTCGTTCCGACCGCAAAGCCGAGTAATGTGGTTCAGGCCGGGAATCGAATGGTAGGTTGCTTCTTAGAGGAGAGAAAGGATGTGCTTGGGGACATTGGCGTGAGACCAAGGGGGAGTTAGAGTCCCTATCACCTGGCAGAGTGTCGCCCTTGGGGTCACGACATCATTCGGACCCGCGATTCCTGAATCATATGAAACGGTGGCATGTGCGACCCTGGCAGGGGTCTGCACGGTGAGTGTTAGAAATACTCCTCCAGCTAGATAGGAATTCCATTCGAATCGCCGTCGCTCCCTGTTAGTGAGCACTTGACTTGAGCAGCGGCAACGTAGATCTCATTAAATGAACTGGTGGTTAAGGGAATGATACAATGTTGCCATAATTCATACCTGCTCTGGATATATTAATGATAATTGTTTGATTATAATCAAGTGCATGCTTAGTACAGGTGCTAAGATAGATGACAGGTAAATGATAAAAATAACTGCTAGTACATGTTATAAGAGTCTCAATTACTTATGCCTTTATGCAAAAATGTGATGTCAGCTAGCCTCTTGTGTAAGCCTTGCATAATCCTTGGTGTCATCTTATTTCTGGTTTTCGACGGGTAAGTCTAGCTGAGTACATTCTAGTACTCAGGGTTTATTCCCTCCTGTTGCAGATGATATGCTCTACCAAGGCTTCTGCAAAAATTGTCTCCACCCTGCGGATGACGAAGACTAGATCACTTGGGCATGATCATCTTTTATGTACTTTCCTGATGCTTTTGGTGGGATGTTGATCAACAAGACTGGCAGTAGTTAAACAACTGACGTGTGTTTGCTTCCGCTACTTTTATAAACTTGGTTTGTAATAATTGCGACTCCGTGTGTGCAAACTTATTTCAGAACTACTTGTGAAATGTAATGTATGATGTTGTGTGTTGAATGATGCAATCCTGGTTGTAAGCAAGTTGGTTTGAAATCCTTTGTGGTTTCGATTGACTACCAGGATTATATGGGCTCAAGTTCGAAAATTTGAGCATTTCGGTACTTGTTTTTGTACTTGTGCTCTTATAATTTGGTCAGTTCTATTACAGTCATCATCATATCATCATTTCTGAACCGTCATGTTATTTAGTGTATCTACTTTGGAGATAAGCCCATCAAGTTCTCACTAACCGGTGAGAGACGGCGACTCGAATCGAATTACAACTCAGCTGAGGGGTATTCCTAACTCTCACCATGGCATACTTTGCAAGGGTAGCTGTGGGTCACCTTTGGTACAACTCAGGAACCAACTTCGCGGGTTCGGTCAGCGCCAACACTCTCAGGGATTACCCTTCTGGCAGGATGATCAGGACTTTTAAATCACTTGCCCTTGGACTCACGCCTATGGCTCCCTTTCGAGGCGCACTTTATACTGACCGACTCCCGACCTGAGTTGAGCTACTCGGCTTTGTGGTCGGTCTCTAGACCCGGCCAACTAAGAGAGAGGCATGCGTTCAACATGAACAGGAAAGGCTCCAAGATTCAGTCATTAATCAACACAGACAGAGTCACTGCAAACCGGCAAGTCTCCTCCTGGTCTTTAATTCAAATTAAGACAAATTCTTTTCCACGATAGCAAATATAGCCAACCGTGCCACATGGATATTCCTATAACTCGCATGTGATAGGAAATCATCTGACTTCTATCGCATTTAAGCAGGGCTAAGCACTACACGAGCCTAAGCTACATAGGATTCAGGTTATCAATATCTGGACAAGAATTGGATAACCAATGCAGCAAGTGTTTTCATCCAACACCTAAAGTTAATGCAACAATATATAACAATAATACTTTAATTGCATTTCAGAAATTAGGAGTCTTATAATGCTCTGGGGATTTTCTTTCACAAAGTTGCACGAACGTTGGTTCGGGCACTCAACGGCAACCTCGTATGGAACTTCTTCTGAAGGCTGCACCTCCTGAATCTCCAGTGTTGGCTGCTGCTGCTCCTCACTCGGTTCCTCGAATTCCAGCAGTGTCACTCCTTCTGGTACACCAATTGTATGCATATGCATAAGATAAATATCATGGAAGCATAAGAAATGACATGATGCTCATGATGAATGGATAACAGTAATTAAGTACTTTAACCAAAACATCACCGGACACTCGTTTACCGATTAAGAATAACTCTATTCAAATCACTTTAAAACATGTATCTAACTTAACTCGAAGAATAAGATCAACTTACCTAACTTGCATAACCTAAGATAAAGATGCTCATCTTCAGTTAAAGGCCTAACACCTAGGGACATTACCACAAGCTTAGGAATAGTAAAGGCATACTTAAATCAACAGTTAAGGTTTCATATGCAAAAGAGCAGTTCCTTAATTCAATCACAATAGGAGTTATACAAATCCAATTGACTTGCAAGAAGACATTCTAGAAAGCTTATGAAATTTTCTACAAATCATTTATAAACCTCAAAGCATGATTCTTACGTTAACCAAGTCGAATTCAAGTAAACACAGAATCTGTCCAGAAGTGACAGGTTTACTAAATTAAATGTTTAGTGATGATGCAAAAGCATAATTAGACCAAACCTAGTTTACCAAATTGTTGTGCATATCAGAGGAACATCAAGAAGTATAGTGCCAACTTATAAATAAATTATTTAATGTCCTTTTCTAATTTATTTAGTTAATTAGGTGATTAAAGCAACATATAGTAAAACTATACAAAAAAATCTACAAAAATTATAGTATCTACCTCATGCTTCACATAGACTATCATAAAAATTTCAAAGCAATTGGACATGCAGAACTTGCTGTATTAAAAATAATAGGTGGTATGTCTATTTCTAGCATAAATAGGAAACCATATTGAAATGTATCAAACAACAGATTTCATATTTTTTCTAATATTCGTCTAGCATAAGAACAACATTCACCAAATTTTACCTTTACTGGATCTATAGAAAAATTATGAAAATTCACACAAGATCCATCCATGCAAATAAGAGAAATACATAACTCCTACATATAGTGTCCAAATTGTATGAAAATTTAACTACAAGCTATTCATGATATGAAAAGTACACTATAAAAATTTCATGCCATTTGGAGCTACCCAGAAAAAGATATAATTACCCCTATTTCCCACATAATTAAAAGAGATAATTAGTAACCCTATTTTTCATAACAGAACAAGGCACATATTATATTTTTAATATAAACTAGACATTACTAGAAACTCAACAAAATTAGAACCACATCATTTGGATCTACCAATCAAGAGATATGCATTTTTGAATCTATACATAAATATGTGAAAAAGAATAAAGGAAAAACAAATGTGAAACCCTAACTAAATCCACCCTGTTACTAGGCCGGCCCGAGAAACCTCCGTGGCCCGGCAACGCGCGCGACACACCCGCGCGGCCCGCTCGGCCTGCTTGGCCCGCGGTCGGCCTCCCGCCCGTGCGCGGCCGCTGACGGCGTGACCCCACGGGTCAGAAAGGGAAAAGGGAAGGGGAGAAGGGCGACGGCGGTAGCTCATCACCGGTGGTGACTCTGGCGGGGGTGTTCACCTCAACCGTGCTCATCTAGGGGTGCCACTAATTGAGGCTATTACGGTGGCTAAGGAGGATGGCGGCGACAATGGCGGCACACGACCGTGGGCTGGTCGGCTCCGGCGAGCCTATGGCGTCTCGGCCTTAGTGGCCCACCCCGCAAGCATCAGCATCACTAGCCGGACACAGTGCAAGGGAGAGAGGAGGTAGTAAGGGGCTCGAGTGGCACGACCACGTGCGAGCTCGGCCGACAGTAAAAATGGTGACACGGTGGAGCCGCCTTCACGGTAAGCTCTACCTGGGGCGAGAACGGTTGCTCGGTGAGGTCGAGGACATGCAGGGGCTCAAGGCGGTGTTGTGGCTTTGAGGAATCGGACAATGGCGCTCAGGTTCAGGTGAGTTGCTCGGTGGCGGTCGCTGCCTTCTCCGATCACCGCTCTCGCGTGGAGGAGAAAGACAGAGAAAGGAATGGTGAGAGGGAGGGAGGGAGTGAGGTGTCGGCCTGGTCTTCACTGTGAACACGCGCGCGCGACGTGGAGAAGCCGACATGGCATGCACGCCACGTAGTGGCCTGGTTCTGAACCGGTCGGCCACGACGTTCGACTGAATGTTTGAAATCGACTGAATTAGAGCTTCGATGACCGCCTGACAGCGATACTTTGAAGCCCTATTACTCCTAATCCAGGCCGATTTGGTGTCAGCCGTAGTTAGAAAAATTGTAGAGGGATATGAAATCTACAAGTTTGTGAATAGGAGCTTGGACTGATTCGTCTTAGGGAGTTATGGCTCTCCAAAGTAGGTCACATGGAAACTAAAACTGAGTTTCAATTAAACCGACTGAAACCTAGTTTTCGACGCCCTATACCTCATTAACTAGTGAGAACTAGGTGATGGTGCTATTGACAAAATCATAGAGCTATGTGAGCACTACAAATATGTCAATATGGGTCATGTCTGGTTAGGTCTAGTTTGCAACTTATAAGGTCCCAAAGTAGGGCACTTCAAACTGTTATCCAGTTAAGACTTGGCCAAAAATTGCTAAGTGTCAAATAGCACTTCTACTGACTTGTGGGCCTTGTTTGAGCATGTTCCAGTCAATTTCATGAGATGGCCATATTGAGACTTTTGTTCCTTAATAAATTTGGTACAACTTTGGTAAAGGGTGCACATCTATGCAAGATATCTAGGTTAGACTTTTCAATCAGTCAAACTAGGGCACTCTATAGGTTATCTCCAGGTCAAACCTCACCTAGAGGGTAAATTAGTCATTTTGGTCCACATGAACAGTGTTCCAACAATTACCCTAAGTGTAGTTAAGGTGTATTAGGCCATAATTAACCACTCTACGCACGTGTTATACCAACTTCTAAGTACCACATGTGATGAAACAAACAAAACACTCAAATTAACCTATTATTGCAAAACTATGTTTCACATGTTTCATAGCTTTGTTGCAAAGCTCAAGCTTGTGATGTTACACTACAATGTTGCCATGTTTCAAGGTATGAGAATTCATGTTGCATTTACATGTTGTACTAACCATAATTCACAAGCAATCATGTATGAAACAAACATAATTGAGAATGTTGCATACACATGTTTCAGGTGACAATTGCATGATGAGATGAATGATGCACATGTTTATGAAATGAACATGCAATTTGTGGGAGCCAAACACCTAGGGTGTTACAAAGGTCTCCTAGATATTGACTTGTCAAAGCATCATATTGCACTCTTTTCTTCCACTAGTTTTCCTCACAGGTTTTATCGTAGAAAGTTTTTAATGAGGCAATAATAACATAAGTATATGTCATATTCCTTGTTTTCCCCACAGAGGTTTTTTTAGGGATATCGAAGACATATATTGGCCTCAAAACTATATGTGAGTTTTCTCTTGAAAAGGTTTTCTCACACGAGATCACAATGAGGCAATAATCATTGTATGCTATATATCTCTCCTTATTTTTCCTTTGGGTTTTAAGGAGTTTTTAATAGTATACCTATTAGTATTTTTCTCTTTTTTATCCTAATAAAGGAATTTTTGGAGGAATCATACCGTTCATTGATCTCAAAGATCAAAGGGGGAATGTTACAAATATTTAGGATGATCTCATTCTCTTTGTGTCCTTCCCTTCCCCTTGTATAAATATTGATCAATGATTAATGAAAAGTTACGCTTCGGCACATTGTTTATTCTCCTGTCACCTTTTACATTACTCGTAATACTCGCAACAAAACTTAGGAAGATAAACCGAACTTGTGCACTAGTTGAGTGAGGTCTGATAAACTTTTTCCCGTCTGATCCCCTCTTGAGCCGGAGGCCCCATCATCATAGAGGGAGCTAGCGAGGGCCCAAGCGGCTAGGCCCAATTTAAAATCTACAATCCAAATAAAATTAATTAGGCCCTCTAATTTTCACTGTAGATGAATAAGCCCCACACCGTCACTCGGCTTCGGGCTTGGATCCACTCCTGCTCCTGCTGTCCTGTATGCGCGTAGCCCTTAGGCCCCGGTTCGCATTTGGTCGCCTTGATCGTGAGCACGGCAGCCGCCTCGTCCCGGTCGGCCTCCTTACTTCCCGAGTGCGGAGAGGAGGGGCGAGCCGCCAGCCCCCGGCCGGGGTGGTCTGGTGGCTGACCCGCCGGGCCCCCTTCCATGCCATGTCGGTGCCGTGCGCGTCGCCATCGATCGCCAAAGGCACCGACCGACAGGATCCCCGTCACGCACAAGCGTCCTAGCTACCTCGTACGGTCCGGCCCTACCGCGGCGTGAGCTCGTAGGCTTGTTACCCCCTGTAGGCCCATATACGCCGCGGGGACGGTGGCCGAAACGAACCTGTAGCTGTTTGCCGTCTTCGTCTCGTCGAGATGGAGAGTCGACGGCCGGGCAGTGCGTGGGTGCCTGCTACGTGCATGCACTTGCACGCGATCGGAAAATAATACGTGTCCACCGCTTTTGTCACCAGTTGGCCCAAGTATTTTTGGTTGGACACTTGTTCTTCTCCATAGGAGTGGAGTGCGCCATTTTCGTAATTTCGGTTTGCAAAGTGCTTTCTCAGTTGAGCGTGTGGTATTCCGCTGTGTTCTTAGGAACATCCACCCAATCTTTTAGGTCGTGGACATCACAGTTGTTGTATCTCTTGTTATGGTTGATTTTGGGACAGTGGTCAAATATTTTGAAAGAAATTTGAGGCTCCGATTCACCCTCTTATCGTCGCCATTTTCAGTCCTTCGGCCTAGGCTGGTGTGGGCCACCTCCACAGGAATTAATTGCCGCCAACTACATAGTGGGCTTTAATCGGAGCATTTGGCCTTCTGGACTGTTTTAGTTAGCGGAGGAGATAGTGGAGGCCTCAGACTACCCGCACCCATTCATCCTCTATATCATCCTCTATACGTCCTAGTCAGCAAGATTCTCTCATCTATACTCAATTCTCCTGCACCCATTCATCCTCTATATCATCCTCTATCCACTCTATTCACCGTGGGACCGACTTGTCACTTTATCTAAATATATCCATGTGTGATCTAGTTTTGAAGGATTTATTGAGACAAATTTAATGGCGCAATCGAAATTTAATTTGGATTTTTTGTTTGTGAGTTATAGCATTTTTTCCTTTGTTTAGCTAGCGGGGTCCGCCACTACAGAGTATAGAGTAAGCACAGTACTACTCTAAATATAGAGTGAGAGAAAGGATAGAGTATCGTTTTAGAGTACCCAGTGCAGCAGTTTTTACTCTATATTCATACTCTAAAACTTTAGAGTATCGTTTAGAGTATGCCACTGTGGGCAGTCTCATAGACTTTGCCTCTCCATTGGGCTTTCAATCAGCAAAGTTGATCCATGTTGACCAATTTCATCTCCCCAGCAAGTCTGTGAAGAAAATGGATTTTTATTGAACATTGCTGTTTTCGAACTTTGAATGAAATAGTTTTCGCCTTCGCGAGTAAAATATTATAGTTTAAATAAAATAGATTTAATATTACAAAATGTTTCACGAATTCAATGCCTAGATCCTTAATAGCAAAGTCTACTAACTACACTTAATATATATGTTCAATTAGTTTATAACACTACTATCGATCAACATGTGTTCGTAAGCAAGCTATTTTTTGCGACCTTACTAAGCACATTTTTTATTAAACATTATAAGTTCTTAGTAAGCCAAGACTTGCCAAGAACACTACAATCCTTACAAGGCTAATCTCACGAAGATCAACCATAGTTCATAGTAAGTAATTGCAAACAAGCTAGGATACTCTTCTAAATACTTGCTCGAAATTCACCATAGGATGATTTGTATAAGACACGGACGTGTGAGCAGGGATCGAGACATGGTATCACCAGGTAGATGCTGGCATTAGAGTGTTTTTAGTTGTAGAGAAAATAATTCCAAGAGATTTGGCGTTCACACGGGGCATATGCAAGGTTCAAACCCCTGGCAGTAGATGCATGATATGGCAGAGCTTGGTTTCTTGGTGGCTGGGATTAGGCTTACTGCCATGTTTCTATCAACTTGTGCAGATGACTTCTTGTTCGTAGATTATGCGACCTGTCTTTTTAGGCTGTGTTTAGTTCCCTATGGAATGCAAAATGTCAACTCTTTTGGAACGATGAAATGTAAAATGCTAAAATTTTCATGGGTGTGTTTAGTTCTATCTAAAATGCCAAATTTTTCATGGGGTGGGTGAGGACTTTTTTTTTTTTTGCTTTTTTGGCTGTTTTTGGCCTTTTGAGGCTAAAATCCAAAATGAAGAATGGATACTTTTTTGCCAAAAATTTTACATGATATTTAGTTCCATTCTGCAAAATGATGGCCAAAACCTAAAATTTTTTGGGTGAAATGGGTAACTAAACACACACTTAGAGCAAGTATTATGGCTGGTTGCAAGCCGGCTGAATTCCCGCTGGTGGAGAGAGTAAAGGAGAGAGAGAGTGCGGAGTGGGCGTCTCGCGAAACGCCGGCTTGAAGAGGGCGGTTTACGCGCGCCCGTGCTCCCATTCGATGCTCTGCTGTTGCGCTCGCTCCGCATTGGCTACATACGCTGCTACAGAGCTACGGCTGCCGCTGCCGCATTAATTGAAAACCACGCTGGAGTTTATTTCGCCGGCGAGCGGGCGGTATCATTGCCCTTGCTCTTAGACTGCCCGCAGTGGCATACTCTAAACGATACTCTAAAATTTTAGAGTATGAATATAGAGTAAAAACTGCTGCACTGGCATACTCTAAACGATACTCTATCCTTTCTCTCACTCTATATTTAGAGTAGTACTGTGCTTACTCTATATTCTGTAGTGGCGGACCCCGCTAGCTAAACAAAGGGAAAAAATGCTATAACTCACAAACCAAAAATCCAAATTAAATTTCGATTGCACCATTAAATTCGTCTCAATAAATCCTTTAAAACTAGATCACACATGGATATATTTAGATAAAGTGACAAGTGGGTCCCATAGTAGATAGAGTAGATAGAGGATGATATAGAGGATGGATGGGTGCGGGAGAATTGAGTATAGAGGAGAGAATCTTGCTGACTAGGACGTATAGAGGATGAATATAGAGGTCCATGAGTGCGGATAGCCTTAGGGTGTGTTTAGTCGCGAATTTTTTTTTTGGCTTTGACTATTGTATCACTTTTATTTGTATTTATCAATTAGTGTCCAATCATGGACTAATTAGACTCAAAAGATTTGTCTTGTGGTTTTCTGCCAAACTGTGTAATTAGTTTCTTTCGTATACATTTAATGCTCCATGCATGTGTCAAATATTCGATGTGATGGAGAATCTTGAAAATTTTTGGAACTAGGCATGGCCTAAGGGTGTGTTTAGTTTCCAAAATATTTTGATTTTGGGTACCGTAGTTTTTTATTTTATTTGGAAATTACTGTTTAATTATGGACTAATTAGGCTCAAAAGATTCATCTTGCGATTTCACGGTGAACTATGCAATTAGTTTTTTTTGTTTCGTCTACATTTAATGCTCTATGCATGTGTCGCAAGATTCGATGTGATGTTTTGGGGTGAAATATTTTGGGAACTAGGCCGTGTTTAGTTCGGCCGAATCAGGAGGTGTAGATTTTGCACAGTGTAAGATTCTCTACTATAGCATTTCGTTTGTATTTGTAAATTTTTGTCCAAACATTGATTAATTAGGCTCAAAATGTTCGTCTCGTAAAATACAACAAAACTGTGCAATTAGTTTTTTATTTCATCTACATTTAGTACTCCATACATGTGCCGGTATTTTGATGTGACGGAGAATATTTTTTTTACATAGTGAAATTTAGAGTGAAATCTGGTATCTAAGGCCCTAAACACACCCTTAATTGTGCCATGTTTCTATCGCTACTGACACAAGTATCCAGTGAACAATGCTCAACAGTGCTTGTGTCAGCAGGAGCTGGAGCCGTTGAATCCATACAAAAGGGTTCCGAGGCCGCGTTCACTTTCCCTCCCAACCTAAAATATTTCCTCTTACACACATCACATTAAATCTTTCGACGCATGCATGAAGCATTAAACGTAGGTAAAAAAGATAACTAATTGCATAGTTTGTCTGTAAATATCAGGACGAATCTTTTAAGCCTAGTTAGTCTATAATTGAATAAATTTTGCCAAATAACAACAAAAGATGCTATAGTAACTTTTCAGCTACTTTTCGCGAAGTGAACACACCCCGAGACGATCTGCACTGCAGTCTGGTATCGTACCAGGACCACACGTCAAACACAAAATGCTGGCACGGACTGGAAAAGCAACGTCAATAAAACAGGGTGGACGCGGCGTCAACTACTTTTGGCGTAGCACCAGACGTGCGCTACGCACTATGCGGGCCCATGGCAGAGGAGAGAGAGAGGGTGTATGCGGCGGGCCCCACTATTTTAGCTACCTAAAAAATATTTTAACTCATAAACTAAAATATCAAATTAAATTCTGATTACACCATTAAATTCGTATCAATAAATTCTTCAAAACAAGATCTCACATGAATATATTTAGATAAAATTTATAGAGGATGATAAGTGGGGCCGTTGTTAGTAGTGGATATAGAGTATGAGATATTATGGATGATGAGTGCGAAAAAAACATGTCCAGAGGAGAGAATCTTGACAACCAGAATATATAGAGAATGACTTTAGAGGTCGACGAGTAAGGATAGCGTGAGCATCTACTCTCCTGCCCGCCATATAGCAGCAACGAAACCACACAATATCTCACTCACGAGATCCTACAACACGGCATCTCTCTGACAAGATCGTGCTTAACTGCTGTGGGCAGCATCCCAAAGTCCTGCCACAGCGGACAGAAAAACAAGACACGAGCTGACGAAGCCACGAACTCCGCCGCTCCCAGGCAAGTACAGACTACTCTAAAACGATACTCTAAAGCTTTCTCTCACTGTATGAATATAGAGTAAAAACTGCTGCACTAGATACTCTAAAACGATACTCTATCCTTTCTCTCACTCTATATTTAGAGTAGTACTGTGCTTACTCTATACTCTGTAGTGGCGGACCCCGCTAGCTAAACAAAGGAAAAAAAATACTATAACTCACAAACCAAAAATCCAAATTAAATTTCGATTGCACCATTAAATTCGTCTCAATAAATCCTTCAAAACTAGATCACACATAGATATATTTAGATAAAGTGACAAGTCGGTTCCACAATGAATAGAGTGGATAGATAATGATATAGAGGATGGATGGGTGCGGGAGAATTGAGTATAGAGGAGAGAATCTTGCTGACTAGGACGTATAGAGGATGAATATAGAGGTCCATGAGTGCGGGTAGTCTAATGGTTTTTTTGGTGGAATCATATGTTCATTTGTTACTAATTGTTTCCAATGTTGGTTGCTTAATGAAGCTTCAACGCATGAAAGTAATTTACTTTTTTTTTTACTTATGAGTAGTGGAGAATAATTCTCTATGATGTCGTACAAAAATGCAAAAGTAAACGGATGCTGACCTACAAAAGTGCAAGCATGCTAAAATTTTTATTTGCCATCCCAAACAAGGTGCACCTACAATATAGAAGCACAAGCTGGCAAAATTTTTATTTGCCTTCCCGAACAAAGTGCACCGCCACTCCGTTGAGTACATTTTCTGTCAACTCAAATGTGCATACCTCCCATCAGATGTTGCACCGACAATTTATGTTGAGAGGTGTGCTAGATCCTCGATGGTTTATTGCTTCAATAATATCATCATGAAACAGTTGCATCTAACCAGGTCTCATGAACATGCTACTTTAGCCTTTGTTTTATTCATACAATGTTTCTCTAAAATTGACCCAAATTCCCGCAGCAACGTGCGGGGAATTCATTAGTGTTCAGTAAGTTAACAACACTATCCATCAACATGTGCTCCTATGCTCACTAGGAAATATAATAAGTACTTGTTGTTCATATTCAATTCTTACAACTAATTAAAATTACTTATCCTTGCACTCCCTTTTTGCTCATTTTCGAACACAACACTCTTATAAATACTTGCTCGAAATTCGCGAGAGCGATTACTACACTCGAAGCTCACCATCGTGTTCACACACCCTTCCACACGAATCACTAGCCAGGGCGAGAGATTTCGCCGAATTACCGTGGAATGTTAAGAGGCGTGCTAAAAAATTCACCATTGCCACGGTGAAGACAAAGCCTTGATGTGATGTTATGCTTCCTTGCAAAGTTTCTCTGCAATCCAAATCTGTGGATGCTGATGGACAAAGTTAAGAACACCACGATTGGACATATTTTTCTTCTCTCTAAAGGGCGTGTGTGGCCATCTACCCATCTTACTATATATTGTCCGCACTATCGCTACGTGACACATTAAGTAACTTTTCTAGGTGCGCACAAATTCTAACTGTGAAAGGGAAAATATGTGAGTACAAGTAAATCTCTCTGCTGTATTTCAAGACTTGACCTTGGTTTCTTTCTATTGTTCTCATTTTAGTTCTATAGATCTAACAATGAGTATACGTAATTCAAGGCTTCCTCCTTTACTTCTTCTAAAAAGCATATGGCATAGCAAGCTCTTCAACACGTGTGGAATTACCGCTTGTTTAGCTGTGCCACATACGCCTCTGTCAATTTTTCTCGGGTATGTCTAATTGAGGGTCCATGTGCGTTACCGTCCATAATTTCTATAATGCTTTTATGTGAGTCAGTTGCATTTCTGCTCTTATTTTCACCTCTAACTGCATGTTTGGCCTCCTTTTTTTAGACTTTGTAGGTTTGCCTCACTTCCTAAGTTTAAGTGTTCGTGTCGCCCCCCATTCTGTCAAGTGAGGCTAACAGTGTGTGGTAGAGGCCGCAAAGACTTATATGTCCTTTTGCATATTTGGACATAAATATCATGAATGAAATGACAAAATGGCATCATATATTAAGTATATTTCGAGCACATTTTATAACCATCACACATGGGTAACCACCGCGTCGCCGCCGCCTGACCTCAAAGACCGCCGAGCCATAGCTCGCCGCACCAGTCGCCTGCCCGGGTAGCTCGCTGCGTCGGTCGCCTGCCCACGCAGCTTGCCGTCGCGTCGGTTGCCGGGCTGCGCAGCTTGCCTCGCCAGTCGCGTCAGTCGACCGCCGCGCAGCTCGCCACCGTGCAGGTCGCCCCACCAGCCCCTTGCCTGCCGATATGGTGCTGGCGTGCTGCCCGTGTGGCCAGCAAGCACATATAAGGCAGGATGGATAGAGGGTTACCGAAGTCATATTGGCTTCCCTTTTTCATTCTCTTTATTTTTTGTTTTTTCTCTTGCATTAATTTGCTTCAGGTGACGGTTTTTAGAAGTGGGGGCAAACGGAGGATTGAAATTGTGAAAACGAGGGCAAATCTGCAATGTCTGAAAAGCAGGGGCAAACATACATTTATGTGTAGAAATGAGGGCACAAACACAATTTGACCTATTTTTATTGGCCTCGTGTCTCATGTGTAAGCATATATTATATGGTGCAATTTAACAATAATATGAAGATAAGATTCTAGCCACAATCAGTGTTGTCATCTTCATCATGATGACAGAATATTTTCGTATGCAGGGGTATTATACTAATTAGTCCCTTATTGACCTTAAAAAAAACAGTCCCTTATAGATGTGGTTATTGAAATTACTACGTTAACATATCAAAGTCTTGTAGCACAGCGACATCCATTCACATATATCAAAAATCCAGCACCAATTATTGTCTATGAAAGTAAGAAATTCAATTATGCTACTTGATTTCCAGTTGAAGAAAACGTCTGCTATTTGACCAGCCCAGCTGTTTTTTTAATCGGGTGTGTCAACATACTCCCTGGGCTTTTTAATCGGGCTCCTATGGACCACAAGTAATATACAGTATATATTTGAGTTGTTGTAAAAAAAAGTCCATAAGTAATGTTTTTTTTATTGTCTAGATGGACTTTAATCCGTCAACTGTTGCCACTTGGTGCCTGGCTCTAAAATGCAGTAGATCTTTGTCTTTGTTTCGGTCAAGGAGCTTATGTTATGTCCTGCAGAATTTTCAAGAGGACCTCATGTTTCAGAATTCAGAGACGAGAAAATAAACTGATCGGAACAAGAATTCTGTTGACCATATGATCCTGTAAGCTCCAGTCTTCTGCAGAGTATATGGAGATACTAGGCAGTCCCCCCGCGCGTTGTGCGGGCAGGAGCGAGAATAAGTACACGCCTACGTAGATTAGTTGTCGATTAAGATGCAAAGAGATTAAAAGCCTAAAGGTACACTCCATCTGCCCATCTTACCTGCTCTGGTATTTCAGTTCCTTGACCTGTTACTGTTCCATTTCCATACATACTTGTACAACTAAAACTGAAATAACAACCACAATTCCTTAACCGGATTATTAGAGGGCCATTGCCATTTTCAGCATTGCCTCCTTATCAGCATTACTCTTTATAGGAAGAGATAACAATTATGTCAACGATTCTCCCATTGGTTCTGCAACAGCATAGGAGAGCTCACATGTCTCCTACCTGATTCAATATGACGTGCTAGGTATTGCCTCCCTGTTATTGTTGATCCTAGAGCATTGTTTGGCAGGAGCAGGACAGGAGCCTCCAATCAACCTATTGAACTGGCGTTCTTTGGTCCAACAGACGAGATGGTACAGTAGGTGTTCTGGACGTCTAGTAGAGGATACACTCATCGATGGCGATGTTGGTGTCGCCGTGTTGGCAGTTGGCACATACATACAAACCGTGTGTTTGGATCACAAATTTATATTGAAGGAAATTTGAGCTCCGCGTTAATGCCCTCTGGATCAGTTCAAAGAATTGACATCACATAACAGGTTGATTTTGGGGGGTGGGGTGGGGGTGCAGTAGGCACTCCCAATTTGCCCATTCTCTGAGCTGCGACACTCTGCCCGTATATATATACCATGGTACCTTTATACATGAACTTGAAGTCTTCCAAGCTATAAGAAGCGTTCTTTTCCACTTAACTCCCTAAGTCTAATAATCTATATGCTGCATAGCATACACTTTTGTCTGTGGACAGGATGTCGAGTCACGTGCTCGTAAGTACAAAGGATTTAACTTAGTCTACCCATCTACCATATGTAAAAGCGACCCAACTGAACTTTTATTTGGTTAAGATGACTCCAACGCTAGTAGCTTACAAAGAGCGCAAGGTCTTCGCGCATGGCGGCAAATTGAGTTATGGCCTCCTTCCAGTTCCTGCTCATGGTGTTTGTGATGTTAATTTGCTCGTACAGCTTCCTCTCGAGCTCCTCCTGCAGGCCATGAGGCCACTGACGCACTCTCCGATGACGGCACCGAAGACTTCCTGCTGCAGCTCATTCTCCGACTGCAGATCAGACACCGAACCAAGCATCTCCCTTGCCTGCTGGAACGGAACCCATGAGCAGCTTGAGGTACTTGAACCTCTCATCAATCTCAAACAGCATGACATCAAGCGACATGCCCAGGTGCGCACATCCGATCACACGGCCGTTGTCCTGGGAGGCGTAGCTCTCCAGGCTGCTGGCTGGCTGGCCGGAGCGCCGGCCCGCGAGCCCGCCCCGCCGCCGCAACCGCGCCGCGGCCTGCCTCATTGCAGTCCCTTTGTGCTCATTTTCGAACACAACACTCTTATAAATACTTGCTCGAAATTCGCCAGATTCGAAGCTCACCATCGTGTTCACACACCCTTCCACACGAGTCACTAGCCAGGGTGAGAAATTCGCCGAATTACAGTAGAATAATAAGAGGCGTGCTAAAAAATCACGATTGCCACGGTGAAGACAAAGCCATGACGTGATGTTATGCTTCCTTGCAAATTTCTCTACAATCCAAATCTGTCGATGCTGATGGACAGATTCAGAGACCGCGGTTGGCCATATTTTTCCTCTTTGACTGAAAAAAAGGCGTGCATGGCCATCTGTCCATCTTACCTGCCCTGTTTTTTTTTTTTTGAGGGAAATCTTACCCGCTCCGGTACTTGACCATTATTAATATCAATCAATCATACAGCTGGTTTTCTAATGGAGCGCACAACATGATCCCTTCCGCTTTTTAATCGGCCTCGCCACACTCTCCTACGCACCACAAGTACTACTCCGCAACCAAAACGAACGCTGCGCTCACCATGGACTTGCCGCCGAGCCAACCCACGGTGCTCACCCTGATACTTGCTCTCCTCCTAGTGCTATACCTCGCGCTCCGGCGCCGCGCCAGCGGCGGCAAGAACCGGAGCTACCCGCCGGTGGCCGGCACCGTGCTCCAGCAGCTGTTCAACTTCGGCCGCCTGATGGAGTACCACACGGAGCTCGCCCACAGGTACCGCACCTTCCGCATGCTCACCCCGACCTGCAGCTACATCTACACCGTGGAGCCCGCCAACGTGGAATACATCCTCAAGACCAACTTCGCCAACTACGGCAAGGGGAGCAAGGTGCACGAGGTGGGCGAGGACGTCCTCGGCGACGGCATCTTCAACGTGGACGGCGCCAAGTGGCGGCACCAGCGGAAGGTCGCCAGCCTCGAGTTCTCCACGCGGGTGCTGCGCGACTACAGCAGCGGCGTGTTCCGCGACACGGCCGCGGAGCTTGCGGGCATCGTGGCCGCCGCCGCCGCCGCCGCTGGGGAGAAGCTGGACATGCAGGACCTGCTGATGCGGTCGACGCTGGACTCCATCTTCACGGTCGGGTTCGGGGTCAGACTGGGCGTGCTCTCCGGGTCCAGCAAGGAAGGCGCCGCGTTCGCCAAGGCGTTCGACGATGCCAGCGAGCAGGTGTTGCACCGCTTCTTAGACCCGTTCTGGAAGGCCAAGAGGTTCCTAAACTCCTCGTTGGAGGCGGCCATGAAGCGCTCGGTCCGCACAATCAATGACTTCGTCTACGCCGTCGTCGACAGGAAGATCGAGCAGATGGGAAGAGACCAACAAGAATTTGTGAGCCCAGATACCTCTCCGTAAATAATGGATGCACTGGAGCACGAGAGGAGATTACAGTTCTGACACGGTGACATTTCCCTGACAGGCCAAGAAAGAGGACATCCTGTCGAGGTTCCTGATGGAGCGGGAGAGCGATCCCGGCTGCTTCGACAACAAGTACCTGCGGGACATCATCCTCAACTTCGTGATCGCCGGCCGCGACACCACGGCGGGGACGCTGTCGTGGTTCCTCTACGTGCTCTGCCGGAACCAGCACATCCAGGACAGGGTCGCGGAGGAGGTGCGCGCCGCCACCTCGGGCGCTGGCGACCTCGGCGCCCCGGAGCTCGTCGCGTGCCTGACCGACGACGCCATCAGCAAGGTGCACTACCTGCACGCAGCGCTGACGGAGACCCTTCGGCTTTACCCTGCTGTGCCCATCGTAAGTCATTCGGAACTCGGCACTTTCCTGAACACTAGTCGGTTTCGCACCACACATCGGTCGTCGGCTGGATGACTTTCGTTGGGGGATGCTGGTGTTGCAGGATGTCAAGTGCTGCTTTTCGGACGACACGTTGCCGGATGGCTACGCTGTCAACAAAGGGGACATGGTGCACTACCAGCCGTACCAAATGGGCAGGATGCAGTTCCTGTGGGGCGCCGACGCCGAGGAGTTCAGGCCGGAGAGGTGGCTCGACGACGACGGCGTGTTCGTCCCCGAGAGCCCCTTCAAGTTCACGGCTTTCCAGGTCGGTTGTGATATTCGATCCCCTTGCCACTTGCAGTGTCCTTCACGAAATGCATGCAGCATCCAGCATGTGACGTGTTTGGTCTCTGTTGTGTGGTATGCAGGCTGGCCCTCGCGTCTGCTTGGGAAAGGAATTCGCGTACAGGCAGATGAAGATCTTCGCGGCTGTGCTTCTCTACCTGTTCAGGTTTGAGATGTGGGATGCCAACGCCACCGTGGGTTACCGGGCCATGCTCACTCTCAAAATGGATCGCCCGCTCTATGTTCGTGCGTCGCTCCGGCGATGAGGTGAGGAGGGCGGCAAGCGGCATATATGATGCCTCAAGTCAAACGGTCAGTCGTGTAGAAGTATACATGCGTGTGTACAGTTGTCTCTTGGACTCTCTCCTGTGCATACATCTTGTATGCAGCTGCATTTAGTATCCTACACGGTCATGAACCGTGGACTCCTGATTGGACATGTAATCTATGTACTTGCTGTATCTATCTATCTATAACTCTTATAAAGCAAAACTCCACTATAACTTTTATCTGATTCCACAGCGATCCACGTCATCAGCTAATCCAAACCATCCATTTCGTACTGTCAACTAAATACATCCGTTCATCTAGCCATTCATTCTACGGAGGCCTCGTAAGCCCAAGTCCAAAAGAAGGGAAACAGAAAGCCGCATGCCTGCGGTTGCAAGTCGATGAATACTCATGCAGTCGTGCTCTAATTGCACATGCCTCTTGGTTTCCAAGTCACCACTGCTAATCACAACCGTTATCGCTTCTCCTTCCAATCGGTTCCCTTTAAATTGTTTTTCATCTGTTTACCTCCATCCTCCCTCAGTTGCGAGTAGCAGCACCCGTGCACCATGCCCAGGTCCTCCATTGTCGTCAAATCCGAAGGCATAGAGTTTTCTCCTTTCAAATAGAGCAAGAAGCCGACTCATCGACTCCAGTGTGCCGCGAGAGGCATGCCACACGCGCTCCCCATCGCACAGGCTCGCCGGAACGGTCTCCTCGCCACGTGCAATGCCCAGCGTGAGAGCCCTGCCATGCAGCCTCGCCATGACCTCCGATGTCCTCTCGCGATGATGTAGGCCGCACACAAGCTACACCAATTTGTTTTTATACGAGAGGAGAAAGCATATGAGAAAGCTAATGGGAAATGGATGGGGAGGAGAATCACCAAGAGATTGTGGAAGAGATAAGGGGTCTGTTCACCCAGCTTATAATCCGTTGTTTTCAGTTTTTTTTAATCGGAACAATATTTTTCTCTCACAACAAATCAGCTAACAATGATCGAACAGGACCATAAAGTTACTTTTGGTTGGAGCCCAGCATGTGGAAGCTTGAAGGCGACCGATCGATATTGTGGAAGAGATAAGGTTGCTTTTGGTTGGAGCACAGCATGTGGAAGCTTGAAGGCGACCGATCGATAGTTGCCACAGGCGTGCGTAAAAAAAATCCCATGTTTAATCAGTGGCGGACGAGGGATCTTCATGAAATATCATAATTATGTGTTATTGTTGATGACGTCTGATGGATGATGTATTGTTTTGTTTCAGTTAGATTGATTTCTCGCCACAATGGTCAGAATGACGTGCCCGTCAAGTGCGAAGCCTGTAGACTTCGAATACCTCTTAGCCACGTGTAAGTCTCTTTATATAGGTGTAGATCTAACTAGGAGTGTGTGTGAGTTTGTGTGTATGGTGGTGGTGTGAGTTAGTGCGTGAGTTCAGATACTATAGCCTGTTACCGGAAGAGTTGAGGCATAAAAAAAAGTTAGATTGATTTCCACTTCTTCGTATCCTATTCTATGGTTATCAGTTATATTAAAAAGTCTTGCTTGATCTTACAAAATGTATGTATTGCATTTTAATATTTCCGATCTTTTTCATGACAATGAAGAGTGTTTATTGTAATTCTGAGTTGTCGAGCAGGTAGTTCAGTAGTTGCTTACATTTCCAAATTGTACTCAAAAGTTCTAAATATACTTTGTGGTCACTAATAATAATATGAGAGCCATTATTTATTTCCTCACCAGTGCGGGAAATTTTTCTAGTATATAAGGGTCTGTTTGGTCAGAGGGGTTAAAGTTTAACCAACACTGTAGCACTTTCGTCTTATTTGACAAAGTTTTTAATTTTAGACTAATTAGGCTTAATAGATTCGTCTCGTAAATTACTCCTAATCTGTGCCGATATGCATGTAATTAGTCTACATTTAATACTCAATGCATTTGCCGCAATATTGATGTAACTGGAGTTAAACTTTAACACGTGAAACCAAATATGGCCTAAGGGCGTGTTTAGATGCGAAATTTTTTGGGGAAAAGTTCCTGTAGCACTTTTCGTTGTTATTTGATAAAATTTGTCTAATCATGGACTAACTAGGGGCTTGTTCAGTTGCAAAAAATTTTGCAAAATGATCCTGTAGCACGTTTCGTTGTTATTTGACAATTAGTGTCCAATCATGGTCTAATTAGGCTTAAAAGATTCGTCTCGTCCATTTCGTCTAAACTGTGTAATTAATTTTATTTTTTTATCTATATTTAATGTTTCATGCACGTGTCTAAAGATTTGATGTGACGGAGAATCTGAAAAATTTTGCAAATTTTTCTAGGAACTAAACCGGCCCTAGGCTCAAAAGATTTATCTCGACATTTATAGACAAACTGTGCAATTAGTTATTTTTTTTACCTACATTTAATGCTTCATACATACGTCTAAAGATTCAATGTGATAGTTACTATGCAAAAAATTTTTGGCTCTTTTTAGGTACTAAACATGGCCTAAGTCAATGACCTGCCGTTGTGCTTTAACTTTTACAAGTCGGTCAGACACGTCTGTCAGTCTGTGTATCCCCCGTCCTCTTTGTGCGCCTTGTGCGTCTTGGCTGTGTTTAGTTGAGAAAATTTAGGTGAAAAATTACTGTAGCACTTTTCGTTGTTATTTGGTAAAATTTATTCAACCATAGATTAATTAGACTTAAAAGATTCGTCTCGAACTTTACAGACAAACTATGTAATTAGTTATTTTTTTACCTATATTTAATGCTTCATGCATGCGTTTAAAGATTTGATGTGATAGGTGGAACAGGAAATATTTTGGGTATGCATGCCAAGTGAACGCGGCCCTTGTTTAGATGCTAAATTTCAGCACCAAAATTCACTATGCAAAAAGAAGATTCCTATCACATCAAAATGTTAGCATCTGCATGGAGTACTAAATGTAGATGAAATTAAAAACTAATTGCATAGTTTTATTGTACTTTACAAGACGAACATTTTAAGTCTAATTAGTCAAAATTTGGACAATTTTTACCAAATACAAACGAATTGGTCCGATTGGGGGTCCCAAATTTGGGATCTGAACACGGCCGTATACAAAAAGCAGCATTCAAAATGCTGCCCTTATTTAGTTCCCAATTCCACCCTCCAAAATTCACTATGCAAAAAGAAGATTCTCCATCACATCAAAATGTCGACAAATGCATGGAGTACTAAATATAGATAAAATCAAAAACTAATTGCACAGTTTTGTTGTACTTTATGAGACGAACGTTTTGAGTCTAATTAATCAATTTTTGAACAATTTTTTGCACTAAAAAACAAAACGCGCTATAGTGTTCCGGCAGGAACACTGTAGCGCGCAGGCGCCGAATCGGCGTCCAAACTCTAGGCCCTTGTTTAGATTGAAGATTTTTTCAACCTGATGAATAGTACCACTTTCGTCTTATTTGACAAATATTGTCCAATTGTAGACCAACTAGGCTCAAAAGATTCATCTCGTGATTTTGAACTAAACTGTGTAATTAGATATTTTTTTACCTATATTTAGTACTTCATGCAAGCGACTAAAAATTGATGTGATGGAGAGAGGGTGAAAAAACTTGGAATTTTGAGGTGATCTAAACATGGGCTAGAGCTAAACACGGGCGCTATTCGGCCTGCCACTTTATTTATGACTTCCATAGCGTGGAGCTACGAGCACTTGCTGTCCACCGCTATTCGGCCTGCCACTTTATTTATGTGCATATAGCATCGGATTATCTTCAGGAGAGTGGAGCTAGCTGATCAATGATCATTCAGTGCTAATAAAGTTGTCAGCATTAATTGTCATATACAATCCTCCGTGCTCTCACAAAAAGCGCTGAGGGGCCGTTTGGTTGGGAAATTTTCTTGGTTCGACTACGGTAACATTTTTCGTTTTATTTGACAAATTGTGTCTAATTATGGACTAATTAGGCTCAAAAGATTTGTCTCGTGATTTACAACTAAACTGTATAATTAGTTTTTTCTTTTGTCTATATTTAGTACTCCATGCATGTAGCGCAAGATTTGATGTGACAGGTACTGTAACACTTTTTGGGTTCCCTTTTTGAACTAAACATGCTCTGAAAAAGGTACCTTCGGTCATACACGTTTATGATCTTAGACTACCCGCACTCATGAACCTCTATATTCATCCTCTATACGTCCTACTACTCCGTCCCATAAAAAGAGTCGTCGTGGGAAGCGTGCTGGTCAAACTTTCTTAACTTTGACTACGTTTGTAGAAAATACGTGCAACATTTATATCTTTAAATAAGTTTATTATGAAAGTATATTCAAAGATCTACCTAATTATACTAATTATGTACCATAAATATTAATATTTTGTTAAATATATTTGGTCAAAGTTAAAAGCTGTTGACTTTTTGGGAAGTGAGAATGACTCTTTTTATGGGACGGAGGGAGTAGTCAGCAAGATTCTCTCCTCTATACTCAATTCTCCCGCACCCATCCATCCTCTATATCATCCTCTATCCACTCTATCCACTGTGGGACCTACTTATCACTTTATCTAAATATATCCATGTGTGATCTAGTTTTAAAGGATTTATTGAGACGAATTTAATGGTGAAATCGAAATTTAATTTGGATTTTTGGTTTGTGAGTTATAGCATTTTTTTCTTTGTTTAGCTAGTGGAGGCCGCCACTATAGAGTATAGAGTAAACACAGTACTACTCTAAATATAGAGTGAGAGAAAGGATAGAGTATCGTTTTAGAGTATCCAGTGCAGCAGTTTTTACTCTATATTCATACTCTAAAGTTTTAGAGTATCGTTTTAGAGTATCCACTGCGGGTAGTCTTATATCTTTAAATAATTCCAAGAGATCTGGCGTTAACATGGGGCATACTACTCCGTCCCATAAAAAGCGTCGCCGTGGGAAGCGTGCTGGTCAAACTTTCTCAACTTTGACTACGTTTGTAGAAAATATGTGCAACATTTATATCTTTAAATAAGTTTATTATGAAAATATATTCAAAGATCTACCTAATGATACTAATTATGTACCATAAATATTAATATTTTGTTGAATATATTTGATCAAAGTTAAAAGCTATTGACTTTTTAGGAAGCGAGAATGACTTTTTTTTTGACGGAGGGAGTATATGGCAGCTTCAAACCGCTGGCAGTAGATGGATGATCTGGCAGAGCTTGCTTCCTTGGTGGCTGGGATTAAGCTTACTGTCATGTTACTATCATTCAACCTGGACATCTCCAAGACCTTTGATTCTATCAATTGGCCCTATCTACTGGAAGTATTACACGCATTAGGTTTCAGTCAAAAATAGCGGAACTGGATCTCATCGACTTTATCGTCTAAGATTTTGATCAACGGCAGACCAAGGAAAAACATCAAACATGCTCGGGGGTTGAGGCAGAGAGACCCTTCTCGCCGTTGCTATTCATCTTAGCAATTGACCCTCTCCAACGCATCATTGAAATGGCTGCTGAAAAGAGGTTCCTCCAGCCGGTTCTACCGAAGATAGCAAAGCTGAGATGTTCTCTGTACGCGGATGACGCGGCAATATTTTCGGCACCAACAGCTAACGATCTGTCAAGACTGAGTAGAATTTTACATACCTTCGAAGAATGCTCGGGTTTGACAATAAACATGGCCAAAACAGAAATTTTCCCAATCAGGTTGGATACATCCATGGTGCAAACTCTTCAAAATTTTCCAGGAAAGATCTGCAGCTTCCCGGGGAAATATTTGGGATTACCGCTTCACACCAGAAAATTAAGAAGAGTTGAAATTCAGCCTCTCATTGACAAGATAGGATCCCGACTACCTGGATGGCAAGGTAAATTACTGTCAACGGCCGGACGAGAAACACTGGTAAAAACTGTTCTATCCTCACAGCCAATCTATCACCTTACGGCTTTTCCGACGCGAAAATGGTTGATCAAGAGAATAGATAAAATCAGAAGGAGTTCCTTATGGCGTGGAGAAGCCCCAGCAAAAGTCAAGGGAGGGCATTCCCTAATAAATTGGCCAACCACGTGCCGCCCAAAAGGAAAGGGGCCCTAGGAGTATTGGACCTGAAGAGATTTGCAAGGGCATTAAGGTTGAGATGGCTTTAGTTCAAATAGAAGCAAAAAGATAGAGCATGGAACAATCTTGACACACTGTGCGAGAACACAGACGTGGACCTATTCAACGCGTCCACTGTGGTGGAAGTTGGCAATGGAAAATCAACATTCTTTTGGACATCAAGCTGGATCAGTGGTAAAGCAGCAAAAAATATAGCGCCAAGATTGTTTGCAAAGTGCAAAAGAAAAAAGATCAAAGTGGACAAGGCGTTGAATAACAACAAATGGATAGAATATTTACTACTGATTATTGACGCTAATGAACTTAGAGAATATGTCGACCTTTGCGAGGCGATACATCAAATACCAATAAATAGTGAAGTCGAGGATAATATTTGATGGCGATGGACAGCAAGTGGGGAATATACGACCAGTAGTGCCTATAATATGCAGTTCGCAGGGGCCTACAGCAAACTAAGATTAACCCCAATTTGGAAAGCATAGACTGAACCTAAGTACAAGTTTTTTACCTGGACATTACTACATTGGAAGATTCTAATGGCGAACAACAATAAAAAAGAACTGGCCAAATGATCCTTTATGTAAACTTTGTGGAACTGAACCTGAAACGCCTCAACACCTGTGCAAGGATTGCAGTTTTACAAAGGAGGCTTGGGCAATTCTTCAAAGTTGGTGCAACATCACTCATCTCAGGAATATCGATCAATCTAGCTCTGTCTATAATTACTAGAGAAAGTGTCGAGCCACCTTTGACAAGGCAACAAAGAAAATATTTGATGAAATCATTATATATTTCTGGTGGCATATTTGGAAGCAACGTAATAGAAGAACTTTCCAACAGAAGACAAGAAGCCCAAGAGAAGTAGCTAGTTTATGCAAGGATGATATCAACCAATACAACATGGCAAGTTCATAGAACGTCCTCGAGTTAGCTGACTTGGTTATCATTTTCGGTTGCTCCCTAAGGGGCCTTTGTTATTGTTAGGTGTTAGCGGGTTGCGCTTCAGTCGGTTTTTATTTCGGTCAGGAGTGATTTCAGGCTTTTTATCTTGTTTTGATGTTTCTTTCAATCCCGGCTTTTATCTTGTTTTGATGTTTCTTTCAATCCCGGCTGAAGCGCTTAGGTGAGTAGCTCTTTTGTACTAACTACTAAAACCTTTTTTTGGCTTTTCTATCTAATAAAAATTGCGGCAAAGCTTTTGCCGTCATTTCAAAAAAAAATATCAACCTGTTCCATTGCATAATATTAAGTTAACCTGCTGAACTGGTTACCTGGGTCCGAGATCTTGTGTAATGTAACCGTAGTGGCGACCATGCTCGAGTTTTTGTTCGGGTTGAACTCCTATCGCCTTTCGCATGTGTGCTGGTAGAATTGCTGTCAGAGTTCCTCAGATTTGAGAACAACTCGCATGCCCAAATATGCTCGAGCATGGCGAATCATTCATACGAATGAACAGATAGCTCAGCAACTAACCTTATTTTGTGCCCCCTGACGACTTCATTCATCGCTACTTCGTGCATCCACCTCGGAGTCTACCTTTCCAACAAAGAAGAGTTCCTGCTTTTCTGGTTGTGATGACTATTGATGCATCTCCAGGCTATCGTCCACAGACCACAGCAATGAGCATATCTATGACGACCTAGCACTTGATGTAGGTTTGCAAATTGCATGTTATCTTTGCGGTTTTCTTCATCCTTATCAATTTGTGGTAGTCTTATTTGTTGTAGCGACGGTGATATATAGTGTAACACCCCAGGTGTTTAGCTCCTTAATGGCATTGCATTTGCATGAGCATAAGCAAGCATCATTCATTTCATGCATAAGCTTATGATATGTTTATATTTCATGTGAAGTAAGAAGTGAGTAGTGTGCAAAACATAAATACCTTATGTGCAATGTCCTTGTGAGACATGTCAACCACTTTAGTGTAACATAACTAGCAAGTGTTGTGCAACACACTCATGCAACATGTGCAACATGGGCTTGCAACATTTGGGTGAAAGGATTGAAATACTTGTTCCAAAGAATGTGACACTAGGAACTTTGTGCAACCAATATGTAGAGTGGTTAATTAGGTCTTATAACACCTTAATTACATTTAGGGTAAGTAGTGGAGCAATGTTCATGTTGACCAAAATTACCAAATTGCCCTTCCAAATGTTGTTGACCAAGTTTGGAACCCTAGAGTGATCTGGTTTGACCAATTAAAAAGTCCAGCTTAGAAATCTTGCATGGAGGAGCAACCTTAAGCAAAGTTGTAGAGAATTTCATAAGGAACAAAAGTTCTAATATGGCCATCTCATGAAAATGATTAGATCATGCTCAAAAATGGCCCACAAGTCAGTATTAGGGGCTGTTTGGGGACTTAGCAAATTTTGCTAAGTGTTGAGCTGAAAACCGTTTCACTGTACCTCACTTTAGCAACTTGTAACTCACAAACCAGGCCAAACCAGCCTTTGAGCCAATTGACAAAGTTGTTGTCCACACGTAGCTCTACAACATTGTCAATATCACCATCACCTGGTTCTCAATAGTTTAGGAGATATAGTGTCAAGAAGTTAGGGTTTCAGTCGGCATTGATCTCTGAAACTGCATTTCAGTTTCCAAGTACACTACTTTGGAGCCCTGTAGTTTCAAATCCAGGCCGAACCAGTCCAAACTCTAATTGACAAACTTGTAGCCCTCATGTAGCTCCACAATTTTGGTATTGTCATCTTCTGCTAACTCGAGATGGATTAGGAGATAATCTGCATCAAACTTGCTCTGTCAGTCGCTGAATGCCGGTTCGTTTCAGTCTGTTAGACAGCGTGGCCGACCGGCCGCAGACCGTCGCCGCCGCGTGTCCTCCATGCGTCGCGCGCGACCTGGCGCCTTGGCCAGCTGCCGAGCGCATAGAAGGGCGCCTCTGCTGTCGTCCCGGCCTTACCCATCCATTCCCCCCCTCTTTTCCTCTCTCGTCGGCAGAGCGGAGAAACCGAGCCGCCATTGCCGCCACCCGCTCCGACGTGCTCGCAAGCGCTCGCCACCGCATCACCACCAGCCAAACTGCGTCTCTCGCTCCGCCTTGAAGCCCGCTACCTCACCGTCCACTCCTCGCAGCCAATCGCGCTTTGGTAGGGTCACATTTTCGTTTTCCTCCGCCGCGGTACCTCGCCGGAGTTCCTCCGCGCGACGGCTCTCCGTGGCCAGAGGTTTCTGGGCGTCTCTGTCGTCCCCTTGTAGGTGCGTTAGGGTCGAGGTAGAATGGGGATGCTCATCGGGGGTTAGGGTTGGGATGTCAGGCTCACCGGCGGCGAGATTTCGCCACCACCGTGCCGGTGGTCCGCCATGCCCGACGGCGAGCACCTTGCCGTGGCTCTGCCGCCCCGTTCTTGCCACCAACCGATGTAGTTCGATGACGTGGTCATGCTCATACGTCCAATTTCGTCGGCCGGCTCACCGACGGCGAGCTTCGGCGACCACAGCTCCGCCCTCCGCCTCTCTCTCTCTGACCGGTGGGGCCACCTGGTCAGTCGCACGCGCGCGCGGGCGGGAGCCGTAGCAGGCCGCGCGCGGGAGCGGGCCACACCACGAGTTTTTGGGCCGCGTTTTTCCCGGGCCGGCCCAGTCATCCGAAAGGAAATTTATTTTTATTATTTTGTCACTGATTTTTGTACAAGTTGGAAAAATAGAGATCTAGGGTTTTAATGATCCAAAAATCATGAGATAAATTTTGTTAGGGTCTACATGATGTGTAGTATTTTAGAAAAATATGGATCTGGCATGAGATGTTTAAATTTTGTAAGAATTTAATAGATCCTTTAAATGTGTTTTGGAATGCATGCAAATTTGTTAAATTTCTAACTTGAGCTGTAGTGTTCCATAAATCATGAACTTTGGTGGGTAGGTTACTCTATGCTAGCCCTAGCTCTGGTAAAAATTTGGGCATCAGTGCTTAAGTAATTTCCAAGTTATAATGCTATCTTGTTATTCTAGGAAATACTTAAATGAATTTTTGTAATTTTTCTACATGTGCAATGTTCATATAAATTTTTGGAGAATGTCTTGGTACCCTAGAGTGTCCAAGAAAATTAAGAAATCTGTTGTTTGACACATTTACTATGCTTTGTTATTTATACAAAAATCAGCCTTTTGGGCTTGTGAATTTTGTTCAGAGAGTTTCTGTGAATAAAACTTGTCCAAATTTTTACTGTGGTCTCTTTTTGGGTCAGAGAGTCCCCTGTAATTTTTGTAGAATTTTAGGAGCAGTTTATATATATGTTTGAAATTTCACTTAATTACTTAAGTAAATTAAGAAATGGGTTTAAATAAATATTCTAGGTGGGCACACCTTACTTTCTGGTGTTCTTGTGACAATTGTGAACTTGTAGTAGTATTAGTTTGGTCTTAGAGAATGTTGGTCACATCAATAAATATTTAACCTTGGTAATTTAGGTTTTCTGGACAGCTAGTAGTAATTCTAAAATTGGCTTTGATAAAATTGGTTGCTGGAAAACTTGTAAATACCAAAGTTGGAGTAAACTTGATGAACTAGCTTGTGTCAAATTTTGGAAGCATTTGGCTTAGTAGTTTGAGAGTTACTATTGTTTAAAGTGGCAGTTCAAAATCTGCTATTCTCTGTGTTGGAGAAGACAGATTCTGGAACTTGTGAAGTTTAACATGGAAAAACTTAGGAGTTTGGAGTTGAGGTCTGAAAATGAATTGTAGTGCATTTCTTAGGCTTTCCAGATTGTCTTAGATCATATCTTTTGGAATTGTAAATCTTCAGTTGTGATAAAAACAAGTAGCTGCTGTCCAGAATGCTTACTGTGGTGTTTTGCTGATTGATATGGTGTAATATCCTAAGACATGCTACTTTTGTAATTGTTAGGTGTTAGGGCCTTAACTGAGGATGAGCAGCTTTATCTTAGGTTAAGTAGATTAGGTGAGTACTTCTCTACTAGAGAAGAGATTTGCACGTACTAGTAAAATAACTTTAATAGAGTATTTTATTCTGAAATGCATTTCATTCCGAGCATGTTGCACCCATTTATGCATCCATTATATTTATTGTGCATTCATGCAATAGGTGCACCGGAGGGGGTAACACTCCTCGAATTCGAGCCTGTGATTCCGGAGGAGGACCAGGAGCAGCAGGAGCCCGAGGATCCAGCAGGCGAAGGAGTGCCCGCAGACGACCTTCCTGAGTGTCCAGACCACCGGCCCTCGACTTTTCTGAAAGGCAAGCCCCGGTGCATGCTGAACCCATCGTTTTATAAATATATCTTGAGTACTTTTAATTGTTTACTGCATTAAGTTGTAGGAGTTATATGAAAACACTTGTTGCATTATACCTGTCCTTGTCCAGATATCGTACTTAATCCTATATTAGGTTTAGGCACGTGTCAATGCTTAGCCCTGCTTAGTACGGTAGAAGTCGGGTGATTTCCGGTCATCCGCGAGATGTAGGAAGGAGTCACGAGTGGCTTTATGGCTATCGTGGATGGAACCATGCTTAAAAATGAAATTTGAGACCGGGCGGGAGTTCGATAGTACAGCCGCAAGACACTTCACGTCTTGGGTGTGGAGCTATGCCCGTCTGAGTCGTTTAAGGACCGATTCGCTGTACGTCCTTGAGTCATGTTGAACGCAGTCTAACACTTAGTTGGCCGGATAAGTCGTTCCGACCGCGAAGCCGAGTAATGTGGTTCAGGCCGGGAATCGAATGGTAGGTTGCTTCTTGGAGGAGAGAAAGGATGTGCTTGGGGACATTGGCGTGAGACCAAGGGGGGGTTAGAGTCCCTATCACCTGGCAGAGTGTCGCCCTTGGGGTCGCGACATCATTCGGACCCGCGATTCCTGAATCATATGAAACGGTGGCTTGTGCGACCCTGGCAGGGGCCTGCGCGGTGAGTGTTAGAAATACCCCTCCAGCTGGATAGGAATTCGATTCGAATCGCCGTCGCTCCCGGTTAGTGAGCACTTGACTTGAGCAGCGGCAACGTAGAACTCATTAAATGAACTGGTGGTTAAGGGAATGATACAATGTTGCCATAATGATATACCTGCTATGGATATAATAATACTGTTGTTTGATTATAATCAAGTGCATGTTTAGTACAAGTGCTAAGATAGATGACAGGTAAATGCTAAAAATAACTGCTAGTACAGGTTATAAGAGTTTCAATTACTTATGCCTTTATGCAAAATGTTATGTCAGCTAGCCTCTTGTGTAAGCCTTGCATAATCCTTGGTGTCACCTTATTTCTGGTTTTCGACGGGTAAGTCTAGCTGAGTACATTCCAGTACTCAGGGTTTATTCCCTCCTGTTGCAGATGACATGCTTTATCAGGGATTCTGCAAGACGTGTCTCCACCCTGCGGGTGATGATGACTAGATCACTTGGGCGTGATCATCTTTATGTACTTTCCTCATGCTTTTGCGGGTTGTCGATCATCCAGACTGGCAGTACTTAATTAACTAGTGTGTGTTATGCTTCCGCTACTTTCAAACTTGGTTTGTAATATTTGCTACTCCGTGTGTGTAAACTTATTTCAGAACTACTTGTGAAATGTAACGTATGATGTTGTATGTTGAATGATGCGATCCTGGTTGTAAGCGGTTTGGTTTGAAATCCTTCGTGATTTCGATTGACTACCGGGATTATATGGGCTCAAGTTTGAAAATTTGAGCGCTTCGGTGCTTGTTTTCGTACTTGTGCTCTTATAATTTGGTCGGTTCTGTTACAGCTGGTACCGGAGCATAATTCAACATTAAACACATCTTACGGGTAATTAAAAACAAAAGTATTTGTTTGCGAAAAGGGTTAAACTCTAAAAAAAAAATTATTTTATAGGTATGCCAGTGATCACATCCCTTAGCCCAAATAAGGACTCTTAGGTGGCTTATTATAAAGACTAACTTGGGGGCCTTGTTTGTTTGTATTTCGTCGTCCATACAGCGTGATATTGTATGGATGCCATCCACTTGGGTGGTAATGTATGGATCAATTGCCTCGACGCTCTGGTAAGTGTGAGTTGTGAGAGCATGATCGTCCAACCGGCGATCTAGGGGAGAGTAGTTTTGGTGACTTGCATACTTACGTGTTTAAACCATGTAATTATGTAAGCACTTAATTGTGGGAACCTTATTATCGGGTAGCTTTGATACTGAAGTATATACATCTGGGGATGTGTATATGGAAAGTATTTAAATTACTGCTTTCTTGTGTGCATATATTGGGAATTGTTGGGCTGCAATGAAATTTTCTGCAGGTACACTAACAGCGTAACGAGTAGACCGATAGTTTCGCTTATATGAGAGAACGTATGTATGCCACCGCCTAGCGTTAAAACTTTAGGTTTCTACTAAGGTGAGAGGGCGTACGGAACGTGCATGCATCATGTTTAAATATATCATACATATCATTTACTCCCTCCTTAAAAATTTCTGTGCTCCTGACTAAAGTAAATTTCGTATCCCCTAAATGATCCTCACTTTAAGTCGTATCTTATCTTGTTGCTACAGATGGCCCGTACCAAGAGGACCGCTCGTAAGTCCACTGGGGGCAGGGCACCGCGTCACCAGCTCGCTCCACGTGAGCCCTGCCCTGAGCCTACTGAGGTGGAAAGGCTGAGGGCAGAGTTGGCTGAAGTGACTGCCGCCAGGAATGCAGCACGGCAACAACTGGAACAAGTGATTCATGATCGTGATCAAGAAACGCTTGCAGTCCAGAGGTTGACAGTGGCAAACCGCAACTGTCAACGCATGTTAGTCCGTGTGATGGAACAGAGGGATGAAGCCTGGCACGAGGAGAACGTTCTGAGAGCTCATCAGTTTGAGCTCGAGCAACAGTTGGAGAACGCTGAAGAATACAATGATAATCTTCATGAAGAAGTGCACCGCCTGAACAACGAGCTTAATCCCCTGCTGCCTCAAAACAACAACGCCGATGAGGACATGGGTTCGGGAATCTTCATGGCTGAGGATGATGATGAAGTGGAGGTTGATGGACCACAGGATGCCCCACCTGCAGAAGCACCAGAGGAAGAGCCAGAAGAAGAAGAAGACGAGGAGTTAGATCCTGTCAGTGATGAGGACGGCGGGGAGATCCATGACACCGACTCAGAGGATGATGCTTAGAGTAGTCATCACGTGCCTATAATGTTAGGATCGTCTTTTGTGCCCTCCCTGTGAAGGAGTGAGGCCTTGTAATAACTTGACTTTGGGATGTAAGGTTGAACCGTATGTTTCCTGAATGTAGTTTGAACCCGTTAATTTCGATCACAACTTGATGTCTTATTATGTTGCGTTCGATGATGGTGTCACGATTAGCACCCTTCGGTGCCGCGACGAAACCGAGGGCCTCCTATGGCGCGCGACATAAGGCTGTGCTGCTTGGCACGCGCAGGTATCGAGGTGGCTAGTCATGATCCACCATGGAACTCTTCATTGAGAAGTCTCTTTGTGGTCAGTTTGAAGTAGCCTTTCACAGTCAACTAAAAATCTTGAGATGGAATCCAAGTACCGTGCAAAAGGTCGAAAATCACGTAGATAGCAACGTAAACGGTCCGGTAACCGTTGTGCTCCCTGTGAGTGAGCCTTTATCAACGAGCATCTTGTTGGATTACCAAGTATGATCTCGTCAAACGATGCGCTAGAATGGATTGTGCGGTTGTGGTGAATTATTGTGCCTTAATTATTATGAGAAATCTATTCATACAGTCAGATTGACATTTCGCAATAATTCATCTACAAATTTCCCACATCGTCAGTGCTCATTGGCTATGCATTTTTGCAGATGTCGTACAATCTACGTCGGGGTCGTGGAAATGAGGAGGAGGAACAGCCACCCCCTCCGCCACCACCTACTCCGGCCGAGTTGATGCAGACAGTGGTCGAAGGGCAGCGCATGTTGGCAGATGCTATGCGCCAGCTGGCTAACCGGGAAGCTCGTCCTGGCCGCCAGGGCCCAGAGCCAAATCAGTACAGCGATTTCAAGGACTTTCTGGATACAAAGCCCCCGCTCTTTAAGGAAGCGGAAGAACCACTGCAGGCTGACGAGTGGTTGAATACCATTGAACAAAAGTTTCGTCTGCTACGCCTGACTGATGAGCTAAAAACTGAGTATGCTTCCCATCAGTTGCATGGTCCGGCGGGCATTTGGTGGAGCCACTATCGTTCCACACTGCCTGCCAATGTCCCAATTGCTTGGGATCAGTTTAAGGCGGCATTCCGAGGAAATTATATCCCTCCCGGTCTTATGGCAATCAAGCACACAGAGTTTATGAGGCTGTCGCAAGGAAACAAAAGCCTGACTGAATACTTGCAGTCCTTCAACAACCTGGCAAGGTATGCCACTGAGTTTGTGGATACCGATGCCAAAAAGATTGCTAGCTTCAAAAGGGGCCTCGGCCCAAAACTGATGAAAACTATGGGCACTAGCAAATGTACTACTTTCAATGATTTCATCAGCGATGCTTTGACCCAGGAGAACAACAATACTATTTATTCTGCCTCTAAGAGCCGTAAAAGGGCCCTTGAGGCAAGTGCTTCTCAGTCAAGGGCCTCAGCGGCACCGAGGTCTTCCCCTCGCCCACCTGCTCAGAATACAAAGTTCCGTCCGCCGCAGAAGAAACCTGCTGCAAAAACGGGGTTCCGTAAGGCTTATACCGTCGCTCTGCCAAAGGGGACTTCTGGACAGAGCAACTCTAGTGTTCCTCCTAGCAATATGCCTTGCTGGAACTGCAACAAGCCAGGTCATTGGTCCAGGAATTGTCCGTACCCGAAGAAAAATGTCAACCAAGGTAGTCGTCAGGGACACGCCCATTATAACAGCATTGAGGAAATTCCATCTGGTGAGGTGATCACCGCTGGTAAGTTTCTAGTTGACCAACACCCCGCAGTGGTACTTTTTGATTCAGGTGCTTCGCATTCCTTTATCAGTCCTAAGTTTGCATCTAAATTTGCACACAAGTTGCATACTGTTGAAGGTGTGGGTTATTGTATTAGCGCTGCAAGTGGGAATATTTCCACAAACAAAGTAGTGGGGAACCTTAAGTTTGAGATAGAAGGGCGAAGTTATTCGCTTGCCCTATTGGTTTTACCTGGTTTAGACATAGATGTTATCTTGGGCATGAATTGGATGAGTCAGAACGGGGTACTCATTGACACATCCGCTCGGGTAGTTATGCTCAGAGATCCTACAGATCAAAAAGGTTTTCTAGTACAACTTCCCAGAAAGGTTGAATTGTCGGGGGAAATTCATGCTGTGCAAGCAAAGGCGTTGGCCGAAATTCCAGTAGTAAATGAGTTTCCGGACGTTTTTCCCGATGATTTGCCGGGACTCCCTCCGGATCGGGATGTGGAGTTTAAAATTGAGTTGTTGCCTGGCACGGCACCCATCTCTAGGAGACCCTATAGGATGCCTCCTAATGAATTAGCTGAACTTAAGGTGCAATTGAATGAACTTTTGAAGAAAGGGTTGATTCGTCCTAGTTCATCGCCGTGGGGATGCCCTGCTATCTTTGTAAAGAAGAAGGATCAAACCTTGCGGATGTGCGTGGACTACAGACCTCTGAACGCGGTCACTGTTAAGAATAAGTATCCTCTACCGCGTATCGACATCTTGTTCGATCAGTTGTCCAAGGCTAAAGTCTTTTCCAAGATCGATCTAAGGTCTGGCTACCATCAAATTAAAATCCGCCCGGAAGATGTTCCAAAGACAGCCTTTTCTACCAGATACGGTCTTTATGAGTATCTTGTTATGTCTTTCGGCTTGACAAATGCCCCCGCACACTTCATGTACTTGATGAATTCGGTGTTTATGCCTGAATTGGACAAGTTTGTGGTGGTATTTATTGATGACATCCTGGTATATTCTGTGAATGAGGAGGATCATGCTGAACATCTGCGTATAGTCCTCACAAGACTGCGTGAACACCAACTCTATGCAAAGTTCAGTAAGTGCGAATTCTGGCTTCGAGAAGTACCTTTCCTTGGGCATGTGTTGTTCGATGGAGGAATTATGGTGGACCCCGCCAAGGTACAGGAAGTACTGAACTGGAAGGCTCCTATCTCGGTTCACGAGGTCCGGAGTTTCCTTGGGTTGGCTGGCTATTATCGTCGCTTCATCCCGGATTTCTCAAAAATAGCCAAACCCATGACTCGGTTGCTGCAAAAAGACATCAGGTTTGTCTGGACTCCTGAGTGTGATGCGGCTTTTCACCAACTGCAGACCCTCCTAACCTCAGCTCCGGTTTTGGCACAACCGAATATCGAGAAACCATTTGATGTTTATTGTGATGCCTCAGGCATAGGTTTGGGAGGCGTTTTGATGCAGGAAGGCCGAGTGATTGCATATACTTCCCGACAACTTCGGAAGCATGAGGTGAATTATCCAACGCATGACTTAGAACTGGCTGCAGTTGTTCATGCTTTGAAAGTATGGCGGCATTATCTGCTGGGAAATGTCTGCAATATCTACACCGATCATAAAAGCCTCAAATACATCTTCACTCAACCTGAGCTAAATATGCGTCAGAGAAGATGGCTCGAGTTGATTAAAGATTATAATCTTCAAGTACACTATCACCCAGGCAAGGCAAATGTGGTTGCGGACGCTTTAAGCCGTAAGTCTCATTGTCATTCCTTAATTGAAACTGATTTTTACCAATCTCGCCTGTTACATCCGGCAGTCCTGTACAACATCACCGTCAGTGGTACTCTCAGAAATAGAATCATTGAGCTCCAAAAGACTGATCCGGGTATCTTTCACATAAAACGGAAGATGAATGAAGGAGAGACTAAGCATTTCAGGTTAGATGACGAAGGTGTGCTGTGGTTTAAGGATAGGTTAGTGGTACCTAAGGACCGAGAGCTTAGAGATCAGATCCTGTCCGAAGCACATTCGTCCAAGTTGTCCATCCATCCGGGTAGTAATAAGATGTATTATGATTTGAAACCCCTTTATTGGTGGACCAAGATGCGGAAAGAGATAGCTGCATATGTCGCTAGATGTGACACCTGTTGCAGAGTTAAAGCTGTGCACATGAAAGCTGGGCTACTTCAGCCACTTTCCATTCCAGGCTGGAAATGGGAAGAGATAAGTATGGATTTCATTGTCGGTCTTCCTCCTACTGTCAAAAATCATAACTCCATCTGGGTAATTGTGGATCGTTTGACCAAATCAGCTCACTTCATTCCAGTTAGAGTGGACTATCGTCCTACTGACTATGCTGAGTTGTACTTCAATCAGATAGTCCGGCTTCATGGGATACCTCGTACTATCATATCTGACCGTGGTCCCCAGTTCACTGCTCGCTTTTGGGAGCATTTGCATCACCTTCTGGGAACCAAGTTAGTGAGAAGCTCGGCTTATCACCCTCAGACATCGGGTCAGACAGAACGAGTTAACCAAATCTTGGAAGATCTGTTGCGAGCATGCGTGATTTCATCCAAGGGTTCTTGGGAAAAATGGTTACCTCTAGCCGAGTTTTCGTACAATAATAGTTATCAAGAGAGTATTAAGATGGCCCCATTCGAAGCCTTGTACGGTCGAAAGTGTCGAACTCCATTGAACTGGGTAGAAGCTGGGGAAAGAAGGTATTATGGCATTGATTTTGTCCAGGAAGCCGAGGAACAAGTCCGTACCATTCAGAAACACATGGCTGCAGCGCAAGCGAGACAGAAAAGCTATGCGGATCGTCGTAGAAAACCACTCGAATTTGAAGTTGGAGACTTCGTTTATTTGAAAGTTTCTCCAATGAAGAGTGTCCAACGTTTTGGTGTTAAGCGGAAACTTGCACCAAGATACGTGGGTCCTTTCCAGATCATAGGCAAGAGTGGAGCTGTTGCGTACAAAATCCAGTTGCCTCCAGAGATGAGAGCCATATTCAACGTTTTTCATGTATCTCAGCTTAAAAAGTGTCTTCGAGTTCCTGAGGAACAAGTTCCTTTAGGTGATATCAGACTGGAATCTGACCTAACCTATGAAGAAAAGCCAGTCCGAGTGATCGATACTCAGGAACGAGTAACTAGAAGTAAAGTGGTTAAGTGGTACAAAGTGATGTGGAGTAATCAGGGAAGTGAGAGTGATGCTACGTGGGAACGGGAGGATTATTTGCGAGATGGTTATAAAGAATTCTATGAAAAATGGTACGCTTTCCAAATCTCGGGACGAGATTTTTATAAGGGGGGAGGGCTGTAACACCCCAGGTGTTTAGCTCCTTAATGGCATTGCATTTGCATGAGCATAAGCAAGCATCATTCATTTCATGCATAAGCTTATGATATGTTTATATTTCATGTGAAGTAAGAAGTGAGTAGTGTGCAAAACATAAATACCTTATGTGCAATGTCCTTGTGAGACATGTCAACCACTTTAGTGTAACATAACTAGCAAGTGTTGTGCAACACACTCATGCAACATGTGCAACATGGGCTTGCAACATTTGGGTGAAAGTATTGAAATACTTGTTCCAAAGAATGTGACACTAGGAACTTTGTGCAACCAATATGTAGAGTGGTTAATTAGGTCTTATAACACCTTAATTACATTTAGGGTAAGTAGTGGAGCAATGTTCATGTTGACCAAAATTACCAAATTGCCCTTCCAAATGTTGTTGACCAAGTTTGGAACCCTAGAGTGATCTGGTTTGACCAATTAAAAAGTCCAGCTTAGAAATCTTGCATGGAGGAGCAACCTTAAGCAAAGTTGTAGAGAATTTCATAAGGAACAAAAGTTCTAATATGGCCATCTCATGAAAATGATTAGATCATGCTCAAAAATGGCCCACAAGTCAGTATTAGGGGCTGTTTGGGGACTTAGCAAATTTTGCTAAGTGTTGAGCTGAAAACCGTTTCACTGTACCTCACTTTAGCAACTTGTAACTCACAAACCAGGCCAAACCAGCCTTTGAGCCAATTGACAAAGTTGTTGTCCACACGTAGCTCTACAACATTGTCAATATCACCATCACCTGGTTCTCAATAGTTTAGGAGATATAGTGTCAAGAAGTTAGGGTTTCAGTCGGCATTGATCTCTGAAACTGCATTTCAGTTTCCAAGTACACTACTTTGGAGCCCTGTAGTTTCAAATCCAGGCCGAACCAGTCCAAACTCCAATTGACAAACTTGTAGCCCTCATGTAGCTCCACAATTTTGGTATTGTCATCTTCTGCTAACTCGAGATGGATTAGGAGATAATCTGCATCAAACTTGCTCTGTCAGTCGCTGAATGCCGGTTCGTTTCAGTCTGTCAGACAGCGTGGCCGACCGGCCGCAGACCGTCGCCGCCGCGTGTCCTCCACGCGCCGCGCGCGACCTGGCGCCTTGGCCAGCTGCCGAGCGCATAGAAGGGCGCCTCTGCTGTCGTCCCGGCCTTACCCATCCATTCCCCCCCTCTTTTCCTCTCTCGTCGGCAGAGCGGAGAAACCGAGCCGCCATTGCCGCCACCCGCTCCGACGTGCTCGCAAGCGCTCGCCACCGCATCACCACCGGCCAAACTGCGTCTCTCGCTCCGCCTTGAAGCCCGCTACCTCACCGTCCACTCCTCGCAGCCAATCGCGCTTTGGTAGGGTCACATTTTCGTTTTCCTCCGCCGCGGTACCTCGCCGGAGTTCCTCCGCGCGACGGCTCTCCGTGGCCAGAGGTTTCTGGGCGTCTCTGTCGTCCCCTTGTAGGTGCGTTAGGGTCAAGGTAGAATGGGGATGCTCATCGGGGGTTAGGGTTGGGATGTCAGGCTCACCGGCGGCGAGATTTCGCCACCACCGTGCCGGTGGTCCGCCATGCCCGACGGCGAGCACCTTGCCGTGGCTCTGCCGCCCCGTTCTTGCCACCAACCGATGTAGTTCGATGACGTGGTCATGCTCATACGTCCAATTTCGTCGGCCGGCTCACCGACGGCGAGCTTCGGCGACCACAGCTCCGCCCTCCGCCTCTCTCTCTCTGACCGGTGGGGCCACCTGGTCAGTCGCACGCGCGCGCGGGCGGGAGCCGTAGCAGGCCGCGCGCGGGAGCGGGCCACACCACGAGTTTTTGGGCCGCGTTTTTCCCGGGCCGGCCCAGTCATCCGAAAGGAAATTTATTTTTATTATTTTGTCACTGATTTTTGTACAAGTTGGAAAAATAGAGATCTAGGGTTTTAATGATCCAAAAATCATGAGATAAATTTTGTTAGGGTCTACATGATGTGTAGTATTTTAGAAAAATATGGATCTGGCATGAGATGTTTAAATTCTGTAAGAATTTAATAGATCCTTTAAATGTGTTTTGGAATGCATGCAAATTTGTTAAATTTCTAACTTGAGCTGTAGTGTTCCATAAATCATGAAATTTGGTGGGTAGGTTACTCTATGCTATCCCTAGCTCTGGTAAAAATTTGGGCATCAGTGCTTAAGTAATTTCCAAGTTATAATGCTATCTTGTTATTCTAGGAAATACTTAAATGAATTTTTGTAATTTTTCTACATGTGCAATGTTCATATAAATTTTTGGAGAATGTCTTGGTACCCTAGAGTGTCCAAGAAAATTAAGAAATCTGTTGTTTGACACTTTTTACTATGCTTTGTTATTTATACAAAAATCAGCCTTTTGGGCTTGTGAATTTTGTTCAGAGAGTTTCTGTGAATAAAACTTGTCCAAATTTTTACTGTGGTCGCTTTTTGGGTCAGAGAGTCCCCTATAATTTTTGTAGAATTTTAGGAGCAGTTTATATATATGTTTGAAATTTCACTTAATTACTTAAGTAAATTAAGAAATGGGTTTAAATAAATATTCTAGGTGGGCACACCTTACTTTCTGGTGTTCTTGTGACAATTGTGAACTTGTAGTAGTATTAGTTTGGTCTTAGAGAATGTTGGTCACATCAATAAATATTTAACCTTGGTAATTTAGGTTTTCTGGACAGCTAGTAGTAATTCTAAAATTGGCTTTGATAAAATTGGTTGCTGGAAAACTTGTAAATACCAAAGTTGGAGTAAACTTGATGAACTAGCTTGTGTCAAATTTTGGAAGCATTTGGCTTAGTAGTTTGAGAGTTACTATTGTTTAAAGTGGCAGTTCAAAATCTGCTATTCTCTGTGTTGGAGAAGACAGATTCTGGAACTTGTGAAGTTTAACATGGAAAAACTTAGGAGTTTGGAGTTGAGGTCTGAAAATGAATTGTAGTGCATTTCTTAGGCTTTCCAGATTGTCTTAGATCATATCTTTTGGAATTGTAAATCTTCAGTTGTGATAAAAACAAGTAGCTGCTGTCCAGAATGCTTACTGTGGTGTTTTGCTGATTGATATGGTGTAATATCCTAAGACATGCTACTTTTGTAATTGTTAGGTGTTAGGGCCTTAACTGAGGATGAGCAGCTTTATCTTAGGTTAAGTAGATTAGGTGAGTACTTCTCTACTAGAGAAGAGATTTGCACGTACTAGTAAAATAACTTTAATAGAGTATTTTATTCTGAAATGCATTTCATTCCGAGCATGTTGCACCCATTTATGCATCCATTATATTTATTGTGCATTCATGCAATAGGTGCACCGGAGGGGGTAACACTCCTCGAATTCGAGCCTGTGATTCCGGAGGAGGACCAGGAGCAGCAGGAGCCCGAGGATCCAGCAGGCGAAGGAGTGCCCGCAGACGACCTTCCTGAGTGTCCAGACCACCGGCCCTCGACTTTTCTGAAAGGCAAGCCCCGGTGCATGCTGAACCCATCGTTTTATAAATATATCTTGAGTACTTTTAATTGTTTACTGCATTAAGTTGTAGGAGTTATATGAAAACACTTGTTGCATTATACCTGTCCTTGTCCAGATATCGTACTTAATCCTATATTAGGTTTAGGCACGTGTCAATGCTTAGCCCTGCTTAGTACGGTAGAAGTCGGGTGATTTCCGGTCATCCGCGAGATGTAGGAAGGAGTCACGAGTGGCTTTATGGCTATCGTGGATGGAACCATGCTTAAAAATGAAATTTGAGACCGGGCGGGAGTTCGATAGTACAGCCGCAAGACACTTCACGTCTTGGGTGTGGAGCTATGCCCGTCTGAGTCGTTTAAGGACCGATTCGCTGTACGTCCTTGAGTCATGTTGAACGCAGTCTAACACTTAGTTGGCCGGATAAGTCGTTCAGACCGCGAAGCCGAGTAATGTGGTTCAGGCCGGGAATCGAATGGTAGGTTGCTTCTTGGAGGAGAGAAAGGATGTGCTTGGGGACATTGGCGTGAGACCAAGGGGGGGTTAGAGTCCCTATCACCTGGCAGAGTGTCGCCCTTGGGGTCGCGACATCATTCGGACCCGCGATTCCTGAATCATATGAAACGGTGGCTTGTGCGACCCTGGCAGGGGCCTGCGCGGTGAGTGTTAGAAATACCCCTCCAGCTGGATAGGAATTCGATTCGAATCGCCGTCGCTCCCGGTTAGTGAGCACTTGACTTGAGCAGCGGCAACGTAGAACTCATTAAATGAACTGGTGGTTAAGGGAATGATACAATGTTGCCATAATGATATACCTGCTATGGATATAATAATACTGTTGTTTGATTATAATCAAGTGCATGTTTAGTACAAGTGCTAAGATAGATGACAGGTAAATGCTAAAAATAACTGCTAGTACAGGTTATAAGAGTTTCAATTACTTATGCCTTTATGCAAAATGTTATGTCAGCTAGCCTCTTGTGTAAGCCTTGCATAATCCTTGGTGTCACCTTATTTCTGGTTTTCGACGGGTAAGTCTAGCTGAGTACATTCCAGTACTCAGGGTTTATTCCCTCCTGTTGCAGATGACATGCTTTATCAGGGATTCTGCAAGACGTGTCTCCACCCTGCGGGTGATGATGACTAGATCACTTGGGCGTGATCATCTTTATGTACTTTCCTCATGCTTTTGCGGGTTGTCGATCATCCAGACTGGCAGTACTTAATTAACTAGTGTGTGTTATGCTTCCGCTACTTTCAAACTTGGTTTGTAATATTTGCTACTCCGTGTGTGTAAACTTATTTCAGAACTACTTGTGAAATGTAACGTATGATGTTGTATGTTGAATGATGCGATCCTGGTTGTAAGCGGTTTGGTTTGAAATCCTTCGTGATTTCGATTGACTACCGGGATTATATGGGCTCAAGTTTGAAAATTTGAGCGCTTCGGTGCTTGTTTTCGTACTTGTGCTCTTATAATTTGGTCGGTTCTGTTACATATAGTACAAAGTTGTAATCGAGATTGATAGCTTCTTGCTATCTACGCTCTGGATTTACTGCTCTCTCTCTCTCTCTCTCTCTCTTCATTTCATGTTTCATGTACCCTAAAGCATCCAATAGCACAAACACTATACATAGTTATTATTTTTCCTCTCCTTTCTCCTTGGTCGTGCAATTTTTGCAGAACACAAATCAAGGCAACGTTTTGGTTTCTTCACTACTACAAGAAACATTTTCAAATATGTCAATGACTATTTATAGAGGTAAAGAGATCGGCATGCTAAGATGTTCACCTCTGTTAATAATGCCAGAGAACCCAATATCTCTAGTCTTGGGTGACATGTATCTACCAAGAAACCAAAATGACCAATTCGGTCTAATTGAATGCCCATCCCTACTTGGGACACTAGAACCTGGGCCCAATCCAAGCACTACTATCTACCAATGGGTCTAGTCCATTTTACATTCTTGAATTTCTCGTAATCTAATTTTTCTTTTCAACCTCCAAAAATATCTCTAACCTTCTAAATTTTTTGACATAAATTAGATAGATTGGGATGTGGAGAATCCCAGAAAAAAATATTTAGAACTCGTGAAAATATATCTGGAAGCTTAAATTAGATTTAGCTCAAAGAAAATTTGGAAAATATCAAAAAATCTAGAAATTTTGAAAACATTCTAATTAATGTCTAAATGTGTTTTAAAAACTTTGTATGGCAAAATACGAGATGAAACATACATTAATGCTGAATGCATTCATTTTACGCATTTGTGTTGGTCGTGTCTTAGTTATTTTTGAAAAGTTTTCCAAGCACAAACATACATCAATTAGCGTTTTTGGAATTCTTAGAATTTTTGGAATAATTTTCCATCTTTGTAGAGATAAATCTATTTTTTGGAAGCTACCAAAGATATTTTCATGAGCTCTAAATATTTTTTGAATTATTGTATCCATCTATCTCTAAGATTATTTTCAAAATTTGTAGAAGCTTAGAGACATTATTGTCGTCTAATAGCCTTATCAAGTGTTTACCATTTTTTCAAAGAAAAAAAGATAAAGAACATCATCAAAACCACTTTGAAAAGGCATATGTAAGTAAATTGAATAATATGAAGAGTTTTGTCGGCGTTTGGTCCCGCGGGGGTCCTAAGCCAACGAGTGAATCAAATGTTGTGTGTCCTTAATCTGGATGGTGATGCAAGGAGGATACACAGAGGTTTATCCTGGTTCGGGCCAAAGAAGGCCCTACGTCCAGCGGGGAGGGGGAGTATTGTATTTTCTTGCACCTAAGTGCTTGCGTAGGGGTTACAAGCTGTGAGAGATGGAACCGAGCCCAGGTCTCAAAGGAAAAGTGAGAGTACAAAGGAGATTAGTTTTTCGTTGTCTGTTATCCGTTGTTCTTCTGCCTTGCCCCTTGTAGAGCCTTGGCTTGCCTTTTTATAGGGTAAGAGGAGACAGGGACGCCGGGGGTGCCTTTGAGGTGAAGTTTTATCGATCCCTGTGGAGGTGGCTGTAGCGACGTGCCCCGAGAATGGCTAGCCATCCCTGGACACCATGGTGACGTAGAGGATGAGGCGGTGAAAAGACTCCGAGTCCTATGCCACGTCGACCTTTCTTCCTTATTGACCGGCGATGGGTCGAGGCTGGGTCGAAGCCGGGTCGAGGACGGGTGGATAAGGCCGAGTCCCCAAAATCGTGGGGTACGGTCTTTGTCGTATCCTCCCTCGAGGGTGATCAATGGCGTAATAGTGCATGGTATGGTGCGTATAGTGACAGGTTTTCATCTCCCATCCCGGGATGGGCAGTAAAAAGTGAGATTTGACACCGGCACTCCTTCCACGCAGGTTACTGCTGTAGCCATGATGGTAGGAAGTAGTGGGTAGTCGCATTAAATGCTCTGACTTTTGTCTCAGAGTTGGTGAATAAGGTGGGTCGAGTGGCCCGACCCGGGGTCGTGCGAGTCGGAGATTTCCCGATAGTCGAGGTGCATTGTCGAGCGAGCCTCGTACGAGTCGGAACATGGTCGAGGTGTCCCGTCGAGCGGGCCTCGTACGAGTCGGAACGTAGTCGAGGCGTCCCGTCGAGCGGGCCTCGTACGAGTTAGAATGTAGTCGAGGCGTCCCGTCGAGCGGCCTCGTACGAGTCGGAACGTAGTCGAGGTATCTCGTTTGCTATTCTGGCTCGTCTTGTTTGTGGGTAGCGGTTTTGTTTTTCTTAGTCGTTAATTGTTGGTACCCCTAACTGTAGGTACCGGACAAGTTTGCAGGTAAGATATTTGGATTTGAAGTTCGAGGATAAAAAGTAGAGTATGACAATAATTCAGCAAGGTAAAACAAACTTTTTTCTTTGAACATAGGATTAGAGTTGTATGTCACTTGTAATCCTGCATGAATTGGAAATACAAGAAAGTTTCTATGGATCATATGGATACAACACAGAAGAACAAGAAGATAGACACAGAGAAAAGTTTTCAAGAGGTTAGAGCAACTTGAAAAAACAATATCCTTTTCCCAAAAACCGTGATATAGTGGAATGAGGTTAAAAAACTGCTCCAACAGATCTCCTTTCTCGTTCCTCTTTGAGCCCTTTCCCTATATTTTTCTCAATCCCTCAAAACTCCCCTCTATCCCTCAAAGAAACGGGAAGTGGCACAGATTTTCTCAATCCCCTTTCTCCCTCATCCTGTCATTCACGTCTGGGTATCTAGGATGGTAGAGGAATCGTCGTGGTGCTCTGGCCGCGGCACCGCTGCGCTGGGCACACGAGCTGGTCGCGCCACCGCCATGCCGGGAGCACAGCCTGGCCTCGCCGCCGCCGTGCTGAGCAGACAAGCGCGCACACTGCCACCTCCTTGCCACGATGGAGGGAGAGGGAAAGGGAGAAGTGGATGAGGAAAGGAGAGAGGTGCCACTAACCTATAGGTCCAATGTAAGAAAATGAGATAGTTTTTTTCTCAATCTGCTAGAGAATCGCCTCCCTATAATCTAGAATTGAGTTTTGCCAACAAATTAGCCGTTGTGCGTGTGTACACTACCTGCTCATTGAGAATTGGGTTTTAGAAGGGGCTACTTTTCTGTTAAAGAGCAAGTACAATAATTGGCTTATAGCCAAGCAGAGAAGAAAAAAGATAAGAGAGAAGAGTTTGACTCTCATGCAACAAGTTGGCACGGAAGCATATATAGTAGTGGGCTCATATATTAAGTGAATGTAAAGAGGATAGAAAAAAGAAGGTGGGACATGAGTAAAAATAACAATAAAAAATTTTATTATAGATAAATAAGAGACTACTATTATATAGCTTGACTTTTGGAGCTTGTCTAATAGCTAAACACTTGGCTTTATTATTGGGCTTGCTCTAAGTTGGTCTGCTTATACACTATTGGTGTATTGACTTTGGGGTTCAATAAATGTTACTTCATTCGTTCTAGATTATCACTTTGACTTTTTTGGTATATTGATTTTGCTATGTATTTAGACATACGTTATATCTAGATACATAGATATAATAAGAAAAAAATTCATAGTAACTTATAATTTGAAGCGGAGCCATACGATGAGCTAGTATATTTTTGGGCACCCAATCAGTAGATCGCAAGTCTGAATGTGTGACAACGATGGATCGTTTCCAAGCTCGTGAGATGGACTTTGACTTCAGGAATCCAGATGATGGTTTACATGGAAGTTTACATTTGCACGCCTCCAGTTTTGGCTCTGTCGTGTTGTTTTCTTCAAAAAATTCTTGCAGTTGTGCTTCTTCTCTGGCTCATCTAAAATTCTCTAGATGGACTTTAATCCGTCAACTGTTTTTGACGTTAAATAATCCGTCAACTGTTGCCACTTGCTGCCTGGATCTTCTAAAATGCTGTATATTTTGCCTTTGGTTCGGTCATGGAGCTTATGTTATGTCCTGCAGAGTTTTCAAGAGGCCCTCGTGTTTCAGAATTCAGAGACGAGAAAAGAATTCTGTCGACCACATGATCCTGTAAACTCCAGTCTTCTACAGAGTATGGAGATATTATCATTGAAAATGATTCGCTGTCGTCGCAACCCCTCAGGGATTGTTCATAAAAAAAATCAAAACAACAACAACAGTTGATGCGTGATGGTTTGTCTGGGTCAGACGACGTGATGTACTGGTGTCTCAACTCTCAATCCATCCTCGTCTCAAAAAAAAAACTCTATCCATCCGATCCTTGCCCTGTCCTGTGCAGCTGCAGTCCTCACAGAAAGACGCGAAGGGCCTGTTTAGTTGAATTTTTTTTTTTGTTCCGTTACTGTAATATTTTTTGTTTATTTGGCATTTTGTGTTCAATCATGGACTAATTAGGTTTAAAATATGGGAATTGCTATATCCCAGTTGCCTGAGATTTTTGTAAATACCCAGGCGACGTCCTCCACCCATGGATCTGCATCCAAGGGTGAGATCTGTTGTCTGTGCATGTTACTGTCTGTACAAACGGGTCCGCGAACCAACCCACTTAACCACCACAAGCGGATAACGGGCCTGCAGAAACTAACGGATCCAAACTCCAAAACCCGCTAACACTTGCAGACCGTTAATTCAATGGATAAGGGCTTTTACAATGGGCTTTCACACAACAGCTGTTACATGGGCTGAATAAAAAAGAAAGAAGCAGTGAATCTATCCTACAGATGTTGTTGTCCTCTTCTGTATCCTTGTATCTGTTCTTTATATAAAGGCATCTGTAGGATCTGTAAGATGAAGAAAATTCATATCATAAATATAAAAATTGCATGTTTGCAATACTGCAAGTACTACTTATTATTAATGGAATTTACTGAATATGTATATAATTAAGAAAACTAGCTCATGCATGTGAACCCGGCTGCAAGTTTACTACTTATAATCATCTTAGGTGCATCTTCTCAATTCACCTATTAGTTCTTGTACCCATCTATTGTAGCCCCATGTTTTCAAAACTTTCACAAACTTCATCATAGAAATTGAAGAAGTATTCAATATAATTACATCAAAGTGAAGAAATGAGAAGGTGCCACTAAACCTAGCATCAAAGTGCCTAAGCAACAAATTGATGCAAGCACAAATCAAAATAGATACAACCCCATGTCAACATGACTACATCACTGATACATGGGTAAATGAAGGTTTTAATTCACACGCTTGTAATAAATCTACTATAGTAAGATTTAACTAATCATCTTGCTCAATACAAGAATTCAATTCAGAGAATTAAAATTATGTAGAAAATACAGATTTGGATACTTCAAAAAACTATTAAATCAACAACAACGAAAATAGAATGTAATCCAAATCATAAGATTTGCATGAACCTTAACATAGGATTCCATTAGAAAAAAACAGATAGTAGTTCACGGCAGTCAGTGCAAAGGCACAGATACTTTCAAAAGATACTTCAAACACCATTATATCAACAAGGAAGTTAGAGCAAGGCACACATATGTGCATCCACAGATCTACAACCTAACCAATTCTAATTTTCAACAGTTGATCAGCAATTACAAAATTACCCAATCCTAGCCCACCAGACAGAACAGAACTCGTGTGGCAGTACATGCAAATGTACATAGTCAGTACATGCATATGTAAGTGCACCTTTTGGCAACTTGAGCGTGAAAGCAGGCTGCATGCAGTTGGCAATGCCCGGTTTCAGGTTATAGCACAAGCTATGGAATCATGGAGACAACAACATGTGATGGATAGCAGCAACTGACCTTCAGAGAGCAGCAGAGTATTGTGTCGCTGTGCTTCCAGAATGGCATTAGGGGAGAGTCCACGCCTTCGGTGTGCGACCAACGAATCTCCCAAGCACATACACACCAAGCTTGAATCCTATATCACTTGACAGAGGTGTGGAAACATTAAATGATATAGAGAAAAGCATTTGACTGCTAGAGACCAAGGGACAACCTGACGACCAATCTCTTTCAGCATTTGACTAGCCTTCTTCAGTGAAAAATAGACACTCGTTGCCTACTCTTTTTATCTGTTCAGTCTGAGAAAATGATGAAATGATATTCAGAAAACATCCAAAGGAACTAGCAACTTGTTCCCATTAGTAGAACCAGTAGACACACACAAGCAAAACTAGTTTGAGCACGACTCAACTAAAAGGACAAATGACAGAGAACAAGGACAATGACAAATAGGATGTGTGATCACAGATTACAAGTACAAAGACAATGGACAATTTTTTTTCTATGGAAGGACAAAAGACAAAAAATTTTGCCTAGAACGGCACAAGCACAAAGACAAAGGATAATTTTTTTTTCTATGGAAGGACAAAAGACAAAATTTTCTCCCAAGAACTATATAATTTCAAAACTGCGATGGGATATAGCATCACAACCATAAAGACAAATTATATACTTATACATAGTCTTACCCCAACGAGCAACTGCAGCCACTTCGGCCCCTTCAAATGCCTCTAGACAAAAGGAATCCCTGTTTCAAAAACAAATGAGTTTTTATTACAAGTACCAGAAATTGCACATTGCACCTAAAGAAATTGCAACTAACGCAATATGTAAGTTTAGCATAAAATGTGTGCAATAATGCGCCTATTAGTCAGCACTTGGTGTAACACATCTCAAATGGTGCTCTGTGTAACTTACTACAACAACCCAAACTAGCCCTGTTCGACAGATATAGAGGAACAACTATTACAAAGTAAGGGTACAACTTAAATTTTTTCAAATATAAGCACAATCAAAGACTACAAGTGACATTTTTTTTCTATGCAAGGACAGTGTACATATTTTTTTTCCCAATTCAAGCACAATCACATATCAAAATCCCAGAATTCAAGATGTGTTGGCACAAAATACAAGAGACAATTTTTTCTATGAAAGGACAAGGACAAAATAAAATATGTGTACTTGCACAAATCACAAGGACAAAATGAAAGGATAAGGATAGAACACAATTTCTTTCAATGGAAACACAATCACAGAGCTCAAGAAACAAATGTTACAAACCTGGACAAGGAGATATGTCGAGAGACCTGGCCACACTATTTGCCTTTAATCCTGGAATAGAATAGTTATGAACTTGTCAGTAAATTGTAGGAACAAAAGAGGTGGTCATACAAGGAAGAACTTACACCTTACATGAAAGGCATACTCATTGCTAGAGCTGAACTCCTAGAGCTCCCTAGCTCATGTCCATCAAAAGTGTTATAAAGACAACAACTTCCTCGGTGTCAAAAAAATGCATAGTGTACAACTCAGTTCCTTTTTATGATTGAGAATAAGAGAAATCGCATCCTGATTAGATGATCAAACTATACTGCATGCTTAGTTTAATATACAAGTTTATCAGTGCTGAAGCGCTTAGTTTAATATACAAGTTCAAAATCTGCCCTACTGCAGTGAAGATAAGCACTGATATAGTAGCTATAATGTACAAATACGATCTTCAAAAATTACAATACACAAATATGAAAATTGCACATTTTAAATAGTGCAAATAGTACTTATTGTTAATGCAATTTAATTGTACATGTATATAGATACAAAATCTGGCTCATGCATGTGGAGAAAATCACTAGCTATTCAAAAAATCACTAATGTAAGGAAGAGAGGAAAAAACACAGACTATTCAAAATGACTATTATTTCACTACAACTCAACCCGGATAACCAAGGACTATAGGAGGGGAGAGGGCATGCTACTCACACGCCATTAGTGCAGAGCCACCACGCTGCCACAGTACATCCTGAACAGATTGGTGGCAGCCCAAAGAGAGACCTGGTGTTGCTCCTGCTTGTGTTTCAATTAACTCACCATCCTTCTTCTTGACCAAACTCCTGCTCCCTCAACCACAATGGCTACCGTCTTTGCTATCTACTGCCGTAAGAAGCACAGTGAGAAGAAGCAAATCGATTGATCAGACTAGCAACACCATGGTCTAATCATGGGAACAATCATACATGACAAATCTCTGGTAAAAGCATGAAGAAATGCAAAAGGGCAATGAACAAAAATTATATTTGAAAGCATCTAGGCCCCGAGGTTTGGTTTCGGCAATTGATGACAACGCTTTATTACCATGACTAACGTGTGTTTTGCAGAAACTTTGGTAAGTTAGGTCATGGAGGTTTTAACTGCTTTGGGCACCATGGTATTCATGCTCCTTGATGGAAATCGTTTCGGTTTTCAAAAGAGTGACGTCAAGATTAAGGACGGTTAGTTCCGGATGTCGAGGTGTTGAGAGACATTTGAAATAGTCGTTAGGATCCTCGTTTTTCTCTTTTGGCTGTACTATAAAGGGGGGCATGAGCGGGTAGCTTGACCTAGGCGAGTCCTATGTTTAGGTGTGGTGCACACTTGTTAAACTTGGCGCTAGGCAGCTCTAGAATAGCTCAAAGTTCAGTTGAAGCAACTTGGTTCAAGTTGTGACGCGTTTCGAAGAGTTTCGGGTCGTTTTCCCATGACCAGACGCGGTCCTCGGCATGACCGAACGCGTCCGGTCAGTACAGTTCCGCGGCTAGGGTTTCAGCTCTGAACACCGGACGCGGTGGTCAGAAGTCGACACGTGTCACTTGAGGGAACACCCGATCGGACGCGACCTGGGTGTGATCGGCGCGTCCGGTCACAGTCCAGTAAGGTCCAGTGACGACCGGACGCGTCCGGTCATCACCGATCGGACGCGGTCGCACGTCCGGTGCGAGTACAGTATGCTCCCTGCACGATCGGACGCGTCCGGTCACCCCTGACCGGTGCGTCCGGTCACTCAGTTGTTTTTCGGTTTTCGACCGTTACGAGCGACCGGCGCGTCCGGTCAGTTCGACCGGCGCGTCCGATCAGCTCGTGGTTTGCTGAGTAAGCAGGTAACGGTTCATTTTGTCTGTGGGGTGTATAAATACATCCCCACCACCTCTTTTAGAGGTCTCTTGCTCATTTGATCAGCTGATAAACACCTTTGGAGTGCAAGGGAGTGCAAGAGCACTAGTGAGGATAGAGATTTGAGAATCAAAGCTTGAGAGTTCCTCACTAGCGATTAGAGAGTAGCAAGTGTGCATTCACCTTCTCATTTGGGCTCGTAGTGGTCAAGTGAGAGTTCTAGCTTGTTACTCTTGGTGATCGCCATCACCTAGACGGCTTGGTGGTGATTGGGAGTTCGGTGATCATCCGGCGGAGCTTGTGGATGACCCAACTCATCTTGTGAGCGGTTGTGGGTGATTTACCGCGACGGAGTGTCAAAGAATCAACCCATAGAGAGCACTTGATCCTTGCGCGGATCAAGGGGGAGCTACACCCTTGCGCGGGTGCTCCAACGAGGACTAGTGGGGAGTGGCGACTCTCCGATATCTCGGAAAAACATCGCCGTGTTCCTTGCCCCTTTACATTCAAGCATTTACTTTCTCGTATTTACTTTCATTGCTTGTTTTACATTCCTAGACTTGCCATGCTAGACTAGGATTGGAAACTAGGGTGCAAAACTTTGTATCGGTAGATTCTCTAGGAACACAAGTAGACACTAGGGGTGAATTCCGACTTGTAGGATTTAATTCTTGCATTTAATTTTTAGAGAAGCCCAATTCACCCCCCTCTTGGGCATCTTGATCCTTTCAATTGGTATCAGAGCCGTGTTGCTCTATTTTTAGGCTTTACCGCCTAGAGCAAGATGTCTAATGGGGAAGGACCACCTCCCACTTTTGAGGAAGACGATTTTCCATATTGGAAAATTCGTATGGAGGCGTACCTCGAAGCCATAGATGTTGGGTGCCTTAGAGCCGCAACCGAAGGGCTTCCCCCCATAAGGGATCCCGCTAACCCAAGTGGTGACGAGGAGAAGTACGACCGGTGGAATGCAAAGGCCAAAAATGCACTCTACCGGGGCTTAGACAAAGATATCTTCAATCGCGTGCGTAATGCAAAGAACGCTCATGAATTGTGGGAAAATCTTTGTGCTCTCCATGAGGGAACTAAGAGTGAGCGTGAGGAACGCTATCACATAGCTTTAAAGAAAATTAATTCTTTTGAGATGCTTCCCAAAGAAAGTGCTAATGACATGTACACTCGCTTGAATGTTCTTGTAGAGGACCTCAATGCTCTTGGGCTCACCAAAATGAGCCAATCGGATGTTGCAAGGAAGATCTTGAGTGTGCTTCCCGTTGAGAAGTATGGTCACATTGTCACCGTGCTTCACCAAAGTGATCTTTCCACCGCAACACCGACTCAAGTATTAGGGAAAATCAATGCTCATGAGATGTACATGCATATCACTCCGGAAGAGGGGTCATCGTCTTCCAAGAAGAAAGACTTGGCCTTCAAAGCTAGTCATGACAAGAAGAAGAAGGGCCAAGCCATGATGGTGCAAGAAAGCTCAAGTGAAAGTGATGTTGATGATGAATCACTTGCACTCATGGTGAGAAAGACCACCAAGATGCTAAAGAAGCTCAACAAGAGTGGCATCAAGTTCGATGGCAAGAAGAAGAAATTCTTCACAAGTAGCAAGAGAAAGCCAATCTCAGAGATGGATTGCTACAATTGTGGTGAACTTGGCCACCTAGCTCATCAATGCCCTAGACCACCAAAAGACAAGTATAAGAACAAGAACAAGGGCAAGAAAAATGATTCAAGTGATGAAGAAGAAGAGAAGAAGAAGAACAAGCCATACAAGAAGAAGGATGGCAAGAAGAAAGAGTTTCACAAGAAGAAGAAGGGAGGAAAGGCATACATTGTTGGTGATTGGCTCACCGACATTGAATCATCTTGTGAGTCCTCCGAAGATGAGAGCGATGATGAGAAAGAGAAGGTTGCCGTATTTGTGATGGGGCCATCATCTTCACCAACATCTTCATCACCACCTTCACCGCCTCCTTCACCATCATCGTCCACTACTCACCTATGCCTTATGGCCAAGGGTGAACGAAAGGTACAAAACCATGATAGTGATGATGATGATGATAGTGATAGTGATGATGAATATGACTCACCCTCTTATGATGAACTTGTAAAATTGCTAAACAAATACACTAAAATCATAAGAAGGACTAGAAATGAAAATGATGATCTTCAAAATGAAAATGAATCACTCTCATCCAAGCTTGAAAATATTCAAAAGACTAGTGGTGAGCTTAGAGATCAAAATGAAGTGATGTCCTCTACTCTTAAGGAGCTCAAAACCTCTTATAAAGAGCTTAAAGATCAACATGATAAACTTGAGAAGAAGCATGATGAGCTCATCACTAGACATAATTCTCTAAAGGACAAATACACCACATTAAAAATTGACTATGATAGTCTTGTGGTTGCTAATGAACTTGCTCTTGATACACATGATGCTACTAACTATGTTGTTAAGTGTGATATAGCTACATCATGTGATGACTTGACCATTGAAAGCATTGAGCAAGGTTCTAGTAGCAAAGGCAAGAGTGTGGTTGAGTCAAGCAACCATGATGATTATGCCAAGATTAAGAGTGAGAATGAGAAGCTTGCAAATGAGAACAAGAAGCTAAAAGGTTTGATGGCTCTTGAGAAGCAACCAACAAATGAGTCACTCATTGAAGAAAACAAAAAGCTCAAGCAAGAAAAAGAGCATCTCAAGACCGGCCTAAGCAAGTTCACAAGAGGCCAACATTTGCAAAGTGAGCTCCTCATGAACACCGTAATGAAGATGGATAGAAGTGGTATTGGGTACTTGGCAAATCAAGAGAAGAAAGCGAAAGCTCAACAACAACAAAGCAAGTCAAAGCCCAAGCCAAAGAGATGTGTTGAGTGTGGTCAAGAAGGTCACTTCGCTCATGAATGCAAAACTCCACCACCACAACCCTTGCCCAAGCATGCTAGACCCTTCGCCTTCAATGCTCATTATATGCTAAGAAAAGATTCAAATGGAAAGATGAAAGTCATATTTTTGGGTCCTCCAAACAAGAATAGGTCAAAGAAAATATGGGTTGCCAAGTCACTAGTGGATAAAGTCAAGGGCCCCTCTCAAGTTAGGGTCCCTAAACAAAAAGCTTGATCTCTTGTGTGTAGGTGAACTACAAGACCGGTGGATCTCATTGGGTTATTGATAGTGGTTGCACTCAACATATGACCGGTGATCCTCGTATGTTCACCACCATTGAAGAGAATGGAATATGTCAAGAGAAGATCACATTTGGGGATAATTCAAAGAGCAAAGTCAAGGGTATAGGCAAGATTGCAATATCACATGATCACTCACTCTCAAATGTGCTCTATGTTGCTTCATTGAGTTTCAACTTGTTATCCGTTGGGCAACTTTGTGACCTTGGCTTCCAATGCTTGTTCACACCAAATGAAGTGGAAGTTTCAAAGATAGATGACAAGCAAGTGATATTCAAAGGCTTTAGATACAACAATCTTTATCTTGTTGACTTCACCTTCGAAGATGCAAATTTAATGACATGTTTGTTCACCAAGACCTCACTTGGTTGGCTTTGGCATAGGAGGCTTGCTCATGTTGGAATGAACACTCTCAACAAGCTATTGAAGAAAGAACTAGTGAGAGGATTGAAGGATGTGAAGTTTGAAAAGGACAAACCTTGTAGTGCATGTCAAGCGGGCAAACAAGTTGCAAACACTCATCCAACCAAAGCTTTCATGTCAACTTCAAGAGTGCTAGAACTTCTACACATGGATTTGTTTGGGCCTACAACATACAAGAGCTTGGGCGGTAATCTCTATTGTCTTGTGATAGTGGATGACTACTCAAGGTATACATGGACTTTCTTCCTTCATGACAAATCCGAAGTGGCAAATTGCTTCAAGAAGTTTGCAAAGAGAGCTCAAAATGAATTTGAAGTCAAGATAAAGAAGATTAGAAGTGACAATGGAAAAGAGTTTGACAACACCAACATTGAAGCTTATTGTGATGAAATTGGAATCAAGCATGAGGTCTCTTCAACCTACACTCCTCAACAAAATGGTGTAGTTGAGAGAAAGAACCGAACATTGATCACCCTTGCAAGAACAATGCTAGATGAGTACAACACTTCGGAGAAGTTGTGGGCCGAGGCAATCAACACCGCATGCTATGCTTCAAATCACCTCTTCCTACAAAAGTTTCTTGGCAAGACCCCCTATGAGTTGCTTAATGGGAAGAAGCCGGACGTCTCTTTCTTTCGGGTGTTTGGTTGCAAATGTTACATCTACAAGAAGCGTCAACACCTAGGGAAGTTTCAAAGACGTTGTGATATTGGTTTTCTTGTTGGTTACTCATCAAAGTCCAAAGCATATAGAGTATTTAACCATGCCACCAGTTTGGTTGAAGAAACATATGATGTGGAATTTGATGAATCTAACGGCTCCCAAGGAGCAATTGAGAATTGTGATGATGTAGGTGATGAACCCTTGAGGGAGGCCATGAAGAACATGCCGGTGGGAGACATCAAGCCAAAAGATGATGATGACGATGTACAAATTGTTGATCCACCATCTTCATCACGTGTGCCTCAAGATGATGACAAGAATGAGAGAGTTGAAAAAGAAGACACTTATGTCTCTCATGAACAAGCCGAAGCACAAGCTCAAGATGTTGATGCCCCCCATCCACCTCCTCAAGTGGTTGATAGAAGAAACTCACCACTACTTCAAGCACATCCACAAGATCTCATCATAGGGAGTCCTACAAAGGGAGTAATGACTCGATCCCAAAAGCTAGCTTCTTTTGTTGAACATCACTCTTTTGTCTCTTGCGTTGAACCTAAGAATGTAGAAGAAGCTCTTCAAGATCCGGATTGGGTGAATGCAATGCATGAAGAATTGAACAACTTCACCCGCAATCAAGTATGGACACTTGAAGAGCATCCCAAAGGTGCAAGAGTCATTGGAACCAAGTGGGTGTTCCGAAACAAGCAAGATGACCAAGGCATAGTGGTGAGGAACAAGGCAAGACTAGTTGCAAAGGGGTTTTCTCAAGTTGAAGGTCTTGATTTTGGAGAGACCTTTGCACCCGTTGCAAGACTTGAAGCCATTCGTATCCTCCTTGCATATGCATCACATCATGATATGAAACTATATCAAATGGATGTGAAAAGTGCATTCTTAAATGGCTTTATAAATGAACTAGTCTATGTTAATCAACCTCCCGGGTTTGAAGACCCTAGATATCCTAATCATGTTTATAGGTTGTCCAAGGCGTTATATGGGCTCAAGCAAGCCCCTAGAGCGTGGTATGAGCGCCTTCGGGACTTCCTCATTGAGAAGGGCTTCACTATTGGAAAGGTCGACACCACACTATTCACCAAGAAGTTTAATGGGGAGATCTTTATTTGTCAAGTATATGTTGATGATATCATCTTCGGATCAACAAATGAAGATTATTGCAAGGAATTTGGTGAATTGATGTCGAAGGAGTTTGAGATGTCAATGATTGGTGAGCTCACATTCTTCCTTGGATTTCAAGTAAAGCAAATGAGAGAAGGGATTTTCATCTCTCAAGAAAAGTATACCAAGGATCTTCTCAAAAGATTCAAGATGGAAGAATGCAAACCAATCAAGACCCCAATGCCATCAAATGGACATCTCGACCTAGATGAGAGAGGTAAACCGGTTGATCAAACTCTCTACCGTTCTATGATTGGTAGCTTGTTGTACCTTACCGCATCTAGGCCCGATATCATGTTTAGTGTGTGCATGTGTGCCCGCTTTCAAGTGTGCCCTAAAGAACCTCACCTAAGTGCCGTAAAAAGAATCCTAAGATATCTTAAGCTCACCCCAAGCATTGGTCTTTGGTATCCCAAAGGAGCTAGATTCCAACTAGTTGGCTATTCCGATTCGGACTATGCCGGTTGCAAAATTGATAGAAAAAGCACATCCGGAGGGTGCCATTTGCTTGGAAGATCTTTAGTATCTTGGTCATCTAAAAAGCAAAATAGTGTGGCTTTGTCCACCGCCGAGGCGGAATACATTGCCGCGGGGGCTTGTTGTGCACAAATATTATATATGAAACAAACCCTCCTAGACTATGGAATTGTTCTTGAAAAGGTGCCACTTTTATGTGATAATGAAAGTGCCGTTAAAATTGCTAACAATCCGGTACAACACTCTCGCACCAAGCACATTGATATCCGCCATCACTTTCTAAGAGATCACGTTGCTAAAAATGTCATATCACTAGAAGGTGTAAGAAGTGAAAATCAATTAGCGGATATCTTCACTAAACCTTTGGATGAGGTAACTTTTTGTAGGTTAAGAAGTGAACTCAATGTGCTTGATTCTAATAACTTTAAAAAATGAGCATGTGTTGTCCCTTGTATTGCATTGTATAATATGCCATGTTTATTTTATCACAATGTTTTTAGGGCTTGGCTAACACGGTTATGATAACCCTTCTTTGGAGGAGTGAAAAAGCCTAACCGTGGATCAAACTTGACAAGCATTCTAGTTTTACCTTCTTGTTTTGCATTGCATATGCATGGTTGTTGTTCTTATCGTTTCTTTTCGGTTAAGCTTTGAGCAACCTCTGTGTTCGTCCATAGATAGAGAGAGCATTTTGATGCTCCTATAGGTTCAAAAACTCTATTGCATGGCCATACGCTCCTCCTTGGGTTTTTATTGCCTATTTTTCTTAAAAATAATAATAGCCTAAGGCAATCTATTTTAAAAATTTTTGAGGGTTTGAGTGAGGTCACTCATATCGTGTTCCAATTGGTGTTTATTTGTGTCTTCTTGAATTGGAACCTGATTGGGAGAAGTCGCGTCGTAGTTCGGAACGAAGAAGGGCGAAGAACAGTGACCGGATGCTGAACCGGACGCTGCACCGGACGCGCGTCCGGTCATCCAGAAGACCATCTCCAGATCTACTGATCGGACGCTGCACCGGACGCGCCTCTATTGACCACCACGTCCGGTCCCGGTTACCACCACCGCGTCCGGTCATTCGCGATGATTTCCCGAGCTCCCCTCGACCGGACTCTGACCGCGTCCGGTCAGTCCTCACCGGACGCGTCCGGTCACTCCAGGAGCTTACTGGAGTGTGACCGGACGCTGCACCACCGCGTCCGGTCATAACGACCACCGCGTCTGGTCATCACGCATCGAGCGGATCTGACCCTTCATATACCGGTTCGTCCTCGGCCGTGTTTCTTCCTCAACCCGACTCTTCCCCCGCCGCCTGCAAATCTCGCGAAGTCTCGCCGGAGCTGCCGCTCCATCGCCCTCTTCCTCGCCTCCGGCAAGTCGAGTCTCCTGCCCCGCGCCGGCCCTCGCTCGCGCGCGTGCCAGCTCCGCCCGTGCCTGCCCACGCCACAGCCTCCCGCTAGCCACCGCGCCACCGCCGCCCGCACGCGCCACCGCCGCCCGCACGCGCCACTGCCGCCGGTGAGCCGCGCTCCTGCTTGCCAGTATCTCCTTCGATAGTGGACGACCTCACGCTTGCCTCCGATCGGTCTTCGTCGAGTTGCCCTAACCCTAACCCTAGGGTTCGCGTAACGCCGATTCGATCGTTCGTTGTCGAGGTCTTGCGTCGTCTTCTTCGCAAGGTTGTTTCGCGTCACCTTGACCTCCTCGCTAGGGTTTGCCGTAATTCTTTCTTTTAATCCTAATTGCATCATGTTTCGGCAAATCAGAGCTCGTCCGGCGATTTCGGGGAATCTCGCGATCTAGGTCACCTCATCTTGTCACCTTCGTCTCGTCGTTCCGAGGTAGCTTCGCCCTTTCGATTCACATCGTATCTCATATGCTTGCTATCTCTAGGGTGTCGTACCTTTTAGTTATATATGTGCTTATACTAGATCTCTCTATTCCGTCGCTGTAGCGAGTCTGTCCGTGTGTCAGGGTGAGACCAGTTTGCTGAATCCGAGGCCAAGCCTGCGGATACGGACTGAGGCCAAGCCTCTCGAGTGACAGTTCACCATCTTTCAGAGGTTTTCGGTCAGTTTGTCAGCATGGTGCGTTGCAAGAATGCCGGTGGTGCTCCTGGTGACGGGGACGATAGTCCTCCTCGTCGGTCTGAGATTGCACGTGGGAAGCGTGTCACGATCTTGGCCAGAAAGAAGAAGAAGACACTTACAGAGGCAGAGATTGCTCAGGCCATGGTAGATGCAGCAGAGCAGGCAGAGAGAGGTGGCAGGAGCAGTGGCATACGTATAGGTGAGCGTCGCTTTCATCTAGAAGGTCGACAGCTCGGCACAGAGGCCACTGAGGGTACTGAGGATACTAGAGCTACAGAGGGCATGTCAGTTGATCCACCTCCAGAGGCCACAGAGGCTCCAGAGGCTACAGAGGACACAGAGGAGCAGCCAGCTCAGTCTCCACCACGTCGCCGCTCCACACGCGCACGTACTCAGGTGACTCCTAGGCCAGAGGGCCAGCGTCGTGGAGCACGTCCTCCTCCTAGAGCTAGAGGTTCACCCCCGGTCGAGCATTTTGACTTGAGGGGTGCTATAGCATGTCAGGTGCAGGGGTTGAGGTTCGTGGAGGTCAGTCGGTGGTTTCCGCCTGTGAGGGATCCCAGAGCTTCAGAAGGCTTCTATACCCCACTTCAGGAGGATTTCTACAGGGCTCTAGTTGACAGCGGTATTGCTTTCCGACCACAGAGGGTTTGTCGACTTGAGTCACTAGTTGAGGTTGTGGGAGAACAGCTACGTCCGCACCTGTCCTTTCTGCCAGGCTTGTCAGATCTTCTTGGACGGACAGGTGCATACTGCGGCACATGGGTCAGAGAGTTTTATGCTTCACTATGGATTGATCCTGCCCATGATTTCATTCACTTTGCATTCCGAGGCCGCGATCACCGTTTATACAGCACCAGAGTGCGGGAGATTCTCAGACTCCCAGCATCCAACACGAAGATACATCAGCTGTGTTTTGGTCAGACTCCTCCACCGAGACGCCCTCATGGCGGGGTAGTACCACCTACAGACTTAGTTCGACCCTGCTTCCGTGAGCCTTTTGGCGAAGGGTCTCGTCGCACGCCTGCCAGTTTGACTCCTCTTGCCAGAGTTCTGGATGCTATAGTCAGACGCACTCTACTTCCCAGACTTGGCTACAGAGAGGGACTGACTCGGATGCAGCTATGGGTTGTTCACCACCTCCTCTCACAGACATAGTTTGACATTTGGGATCTCATACTTAGTGAGATGGAGGACACCATAGCTGAGGGCTTTAAGGGTAATCGTCAGCTGCCCTATGCACACTGGATCTGCTTCATCATTAGATCTTCCATCCAGTTACCAGCAGAGATCCGAGCTGAGATATCAGATACGACTACTGCTTTCCCTGAGTATGATATCCGTCAGCTTTGGGCTTCAGTCACTAGAGATCAGGCCCCAGTGCCAGGACAGCGTGTGCGACCTGAGGTTCCTGAGACAGCAGCTGAGCAGGACGCCACAGTTGATGAGCTTGCAGAGGCAGAGCTTGCCGATCTTGATGCTCAGCCTGCTGATCTTCCTGAGGATGTGACATCTGACAGCACTGATGAGGACTACCAGCCCATCCCCAGGTACCAGTCTCCTCGGTCTCACGACCACGAGGCCGGTGGCTCTGGTTCAGCCTCCCGCACAGACCCAGCCATGGTGGCTATTCTTGAGAGGTTGACCCAGGCACAGGAGCAGCAGCAACAACAGATACAGCGACAGGCTTAGGACACAGCTGCAGCACTTGCACAGATTCAGGCTCGTCAGGACGAGTTTCAGCGTCAGCAGCTTGAGATCCAGAGGCAGCAGGTTGAAATGCAGCGACAGCAGTACGAGATTTAGCGACAGAGTGCAGCTAGTCAGCAGCAGTACTTGGATCTCCTGCGCCACCTAGTCACTGTTGGGGTTCCTCCGCCTGCTTCTGTCCTAACTTCTGCTTTACAATCCAGTGATCCATCGAGTCAGGGACAGCCGGGTTTCCAGTTCACATCTCCACAGCAGCAGGTTCCCCAGTCATTCCAGTCCCCGAGCTTCACGCCTATTCACACGGGGTTTACACCATCAGACCAGCCTCGCCCTCACCTCCTGACAGGCACACCCTTCGGTGATTATAGTGCTACCTACAGCGAGTTGACTGGTCAGCCGACGCCCTCGCACACTACCTTTGCTACTTCTTCAGGGTTGTCAGCTTCAGAGGCAGCTATTCCTCCAGTGACAGGGACTGGTACTACAGAGACTCTACCTTCGTCAGTTGCCTCAACAGATCCTCCTGCTATTGGCTCGCTACAGGCTCAGGTCACTTAGACGGGTCCTCTTATTGCTACTACGACAGTACCTGTTCCTGCCGTTCAGACCCAGACAGTTACACAGCCACATGCTTCTTCAGAGGGTCAGCCAGATAGCTCAGATTCTGAGGGAGATTCTCTACACTTCATGATTACTCCGCGCACCTCGGCACCGACACGACTCCGTCTGTCCCCCCATCAGATCCTTAGATTAGTTTTTTTGGCGCTTGATGCCAAAGGGGGAGAGAGAGTAGTTTCAGGGGGAGTTTTGAGAGAGGGTTTTCGTTTTTTCTTGTGTGCTACATTCATGCATCATGTTTACTTTTCAGTCATTGCATTCGTGTGACATGTCGTCGTGTGATAAACCTTGAGTCTTAATGTTTTATCCAGTCACAATGTTATCTCTTGTCACCGTTTTTAATTATAGCTCTAAGGTTGTGCTTCCGTGCTTTACTCCGATTTCTTATGAGCTATATCTGTATGTGTACTAACGCTCTTTGTCTTATCTTATGAGTACACTCTTTTGGCTTAGGGCACATAAGCAATTCCTAACCCTTTTGTGCTTATTGCTTTTTGCTTATGTGAACCATGCATGCTCGAAAACCTCAACTCCAATCTTTCATATCTTAGTGTTGTCATCAATCACCAAAAAGGGGGAGATTGAAAGCATCTAGGCCCCGAGGTTTGGTTTCGGCAATTGATGACAACGCTTTATTACCATGACTAACGTGTGTTTTAATTTGTAGAAACTTTGGTAAGTTAGGTCATGGAGGTTTTAACTGCTTTGGGCACCATGGTATTCATGCTCCTTGATGGAAATGGTTTCGGTTTTCAAAAGAGTGACGTCAAGATTAAGGACGGTTAGTTTCGGATGTCAAGGTGTTGAGAGACATTTGAAATAGTCGTTAGGATCCTCGTTTTTCTCTTTTGGCCGTACTATAAAGGGGGGCATGAGCAGGTAGCTTGACCTAGGCGAGTCCTATGTTTAGGTGTGGTGCACACTTGTTAAACTTGGCGCTAGGCAGCTCTAGAATAGCTCAAAGTTCAGTTGGAAGCAACTTGGTTCAAGTTGTGACGCGTTTCGGAGAGTTTCGGGTCGTTTTCCCATGACCGGACGCGGTCCTCGGCATGACCGAACGCGTCCGGTCAGTACAGTTCTGCGGCTAGGGTTTCAGCTCTGAACACCGGACACGGTCCTCGCGAGGACTGAACGCGGTGGTCAGAAGTCGACACGTGTCACTTGAGGGAACACCCGATCGGACGCGACCTGGGTGTGATCGGCGCGTCCGGTCATAGTCCAGTAAGGTCCAGTGACGACCGGACGCGTCCGGTCATCACCGATCGGACGCAGTCGCGCGTCCGGTGCGAGTACAGTATGCTCCCTGCACGATCGGACGCGTCCGGTCACCCCTAACCGGTGCGTCCGGTCACTCAGTTGTTTTTCGGTTTTCGACCGTTATGAGCGACCGGCACGTCTGGTCAGTTCGACCGGCGCGTCCGGTCAGCTCGTGGTTTGCTGAGTCAGCAGGTAACGGTTCGTTTTGTCTGTGGGGTGTATAAATACATCCCCACCACCTCTTTTAGAGGTCTCTTGCTCATTTGATCAGCTGATAAACACCTTTGGAGTGCAAGGGAGTGCAAGAGCACTAGTGAGGATAGAGATTTGAGAATCAAAGCTTGAGAGTTCCTCACTAGCGATTAGAGAGTAGCAAGTGTGCATTCACCTTCTCATTTGGGCTCGTAGTGGTCAAGTGAGAGTTCTAGCTTGTTACTCTTGGTGATCGCCATCACCTCGACGGCTTGGTGGTGATTAGGAGTTCAGTGATCATCCGGCGGAGCTTGTGGATGACCCAACTCATCTTGTGAGCGGTTGTGGGTGATTCACCGCGACGGAGTGTCAAAGAATCAACCCGTAGAGAGCACTTGATCCTTGCGCGGATCAAGGGGGAGCTACACCCTTGCGCGGGTGCTCCAACGAGGACTAGTGGGGAGTGGCGACTCTCCGATACCTCGGAAAAACATCGCCGTGTTCCTTGCCCCTTTACATTCAAGCATTTACTTTCTCGTATTTACTTTCATTGCTTGTTTTACATTCCTAGACTTGCCATGCTAGACTAGGATTGGAAACTAGGGTGCAAAACTTTGTATCGGTAGATTATCTAGGAACACAAGTAGACACTAGGGGTGAATTCCGGCTTGTAGGATTTAATTCTTGCATTTAATTTTTAGAGAAGCCCAATTCACCTCCCCCTCTTGGGCATCTTGATCCTTTCAATATTTGAAGATGTTTTACCAAAAATACAGGACAAGGACAAATAAGAGGTGTGTGTTGGCACAAATCACAAATAAATTTTAACATGTTTTATCATAGATCACAAGAGACAATAAATCACATAGCACAAATTTTTTCTATGGAAGCATAATCACAATAGATCATGATTTTTTTTCCATGGAAGCACAATCACATATCACATGTACATCAGAAGTCAGCAAAAAGACATGCACAAAATGCTAACAGGGCCACCTGTTTTATCCTAGCAAAAAACACAATTTCAGTTAAAATATAGCAACATTGAAGCACACCGATATCTCTATATATACAACCTAATGCAAATATTATCATGAATACTACTACTGATTACCAGCAAGAATTCTTGGACATCATATTATCTTATTTTAAAAAGGGTTACAGAAGTACAAAACAAAGAAAAAACAAACAGTAGCCATGTGTTTACATCTCATATCTCATACCAACTGCGTCTCACATCTCATGATGGTTTTCCTAAAACAACTACGAGCTGGGGAAGGCATAGACTGAGAGCTCTGTTTCCAGAGCCAAAGAGAGGGCAAGAGCAAGCTGCCCCTAATCAGCAAGTGCATATTCCACCGATTAAGGAGATAAACTTATTACAAAAGTGCATATTCCATAGATTTAACACAAATCCACAAACAACTCCATCCTAAATGGCAAATTGACAATGAACCAGTCTACAGAGCACCTCGGTATCCCCAAATTCAGATGTACTATTGAATCACTAGAGAAAACTACAATGAGAATTGCCCTTTTAGGTACGAAGCAAAGCTAAGACCGTATCATTTTAACAAAAATTAGTTCAGTTCCAAGCTAAAACACATAAACACCTGGCTGCTCACAAAACAAAGGCTTAACCCATGTGATACATGAAGCATCGTATCTCAAACTAACACACATCAAAGGCCGGAAGGGTTCTCAGCAAAGAAGAAAGTGTGTTTGAATAAAGAAGACACAAAGAAGTAATCCTACGATTCAACATGTTCGTCCTATTTTTACACGGCAATGCTTTGTAGGGTATTTGCATATGATGTCAGTCTATTGATAGCACCAGCATATAGTTAGAAACAATCATATCCATAGCAATTAAGACTTCATTTCTAAGAATTAGACGAGAATAATGAAAAGAAGACAAGAGTTGTCATTGTGTTGTTACAGCCCTACAGGCCTGCCATTTATATTTGAGATATCACAACTTTAGCAAACCCAAAAACAAACAGTGCCTAATCCCAAACTAGACAGACTATAAATCAAATCAACTCAGTCTGAGAGCCCTGAAGCTCGGTAACTGAACATCTCTGCATTCAGTATAAAAAAACAGAGGAATTCTACCCCCAACACAAGTGGACGCGAGGTCTGCACTCAGCGCCAAAAATAGAACATGTAAAGCTACAGGCCTGCCATTTATATTTGAGATATCACAACTTTAGCAAACCCAAAAGCACGCCATGCCTAATCCCAAACTAGACAGACTATACATCAAATCAACTCAGTCTGAGAGCCCTGAAGCTCGGTAACTGAACATCTCTGCATTCAGTATACAAAAAAACAGAGGAACTCTACCCCCAACACAAGTGGACGCGAGGTCTGCACTCAGCGCCAAAAATAGAACATGTAAAGCTCTGCAATCAGTTTACAAAACAACATCTAAATCTCTGCAATTATTTTACAAGAACAATCCTACCCCCACCTCTAAAAATAGAAAAAAAAGTCCCTGAATACGGTGGTGACAAAAATGCATGGCGGCTCCATCCATGGCACCGACGGCCTCATCCACACAAATCCATGACACAAATAGCCACAACAAAAATGCATGGCGGCTCCGTCCATCTTAGCGCAGCAACGGGACGCTAGTCATCTCCCACGGCTGATAACAAGCGATGGCATCCATCAGTTGACCTGGGGCCATGGCCAGAAAACTACACAAATTATGTGACAGATCACCCGCCGATCTACCCTACCCATAGCCGTAGCACCACACACCATTCCCCATTCCGGCTTTGCAGATCTAGACTATAACTGAGAAAATGCCGAGCTCAAATCGAGGGAGAGAGAGCCGTACCTTACAAGCGAACTCCAAATCGAGGGAGAGAGGACCTCAGGCAAAGCAAGGGAACTCCAAATCCTCGAGGGAGAACCTCCGGCGCGCCGAGACGGAGACGAACACGGAGAGGAGCAGCCGAATCGCCCACTCCGCCGCGACGACACAGAACCCTTCCTCTCTCGGTGCATAGAAAGAGAATACAAACAATATCCTCTCCGGATCGAGCTACACAATTGATTAAGCGGTAGCGGGTGCGGTTAATGTCGACCCGATAACAAATGGACGGGCCCGACGGACGCATCACCTCGTTTCAATAGAACCTGTGAACGCGTGAGCGGCGCGTGCGCGTGACGCGTGTCGCCTGAACAGAACAGAGAAAGCCAGGCGACAGACAGATAGGAAATGTGTTAAAATATTTGTCTCGTGATTTTATAACTAAACTGTGTAATTATTTTTTCTTTCCTCTATATTTAGTACTTCATACATATGCCGCAAAATTTGATGTGACGGATAACACTTTTTAGGTTTTTTTTTAGACTAAACAGGCTCGAAGGTACTCTCAATTCTCAATCCATTCCGAAAGGTTCATCCACCTTCCGGCAGAGCACTCCACACCCCACACGCAAGCACGCAAGGCGAGCAGCGGCCGGCGACCTAGTACCGGGACACCAGAGCTCAAGCTCGGCCATGGACTCGCCACTGCTGAGCCCACCCGCTCTGCTCGCGCTGTCCCTGCTCCTCCTAGCGCTCTACATCGCGCGCCGGCGCCGCGGGGGAGGCAGGAATCGGAACTACCCGCCCGTGGCCGGCACCGTGTTCCACCAGCTGCTCAATTTCGGCCGGCTGATGGAGTACCACACGGAGCTCGCCCACAGGTACCGCACCTTCCGCATGCTCACCCCAACCTGCAACTACGTGTACACCGTCGAGCCGGACAACGTGGAGTACATCCTGAAGACCAACTTCGCCAACTACGGCAAGGGGGTGATGACCCACGACGTGCTGGAGGACCTCCTCGGCGACGGCATCTTCAACGTGGACGGCGCCAAGTGGCGGCACCAGCGGAAGGTCGCGAGCCACGAGTTCTCCACGCGGGTGCTGCGCGGCTACAGCAGCGGCGTGTTCCGCGACACGGCCGCGGAGCTCGCCGGGATCGTGGCCGTGGCCGCCGGCGCCGGGGAGAGGCGGCTGGATGTCGCGGACCTGCTGATGCGGTCGACGCTGGACTCCATCTTCAAGGTCGGGTTGGGGGTCAGCCTGGGCGTGCTGTCCGGCTGCAGCGACGAGGGCGCGGCGGCGTTCGCCAGGGCGTTCGACGACGCCAGCGAGCAGCTCCTGTACCGCTTCTTCGACCTGTCCTGGAAGGTCAAAAGACTCCTCAACATCTCGTCGGAGGCAGCAATGAAGAGATCGATCCGCACCATTGATGGATTTGTGTACGGCGTCATTGACAGGAAGATCGAGCAGATGGGCAGAGACCAACAAGAATTCGTGAGCTCTCCTCAGCAGCCTCGCCCATCTGGATGCTCGGGCGCTCGATTGGCGGCTCCGGCCACTTCTTCTTTTTTTTTTTTTTTTTTTTTTACTGACACGCACGGTGGTTGTTTATCTTTGCCAGGCCAAGAAAGAGGACATCTTGTCAAGGTTCCTGATGGAGCGGGAGAGCGATCCCGGCTGCTTCGACAACAAGTACCTGCGAGACATCATCCTCAACTTCGTGATAGCCGGCCGCGACACCACGGCGGGCACCCTGTCGTGGTTCCTCTACGTGCTCTGCCGGAACCAGCACATCCAGGACAAGGTTGCACGGGAGGTCCGTGCCGCCACCACGGGCGACCGCGACGTTGGCGTGCAGGAGTTCGTCGCATTCTTAACCGAGGACGCCATCAACAGAATGCAGTACCTGCACGCGGTGCTGACGGAGACGCTCCGGCTGTACCCGGCTGTGCCCATCGTAAGTTGACCCGAACATCGCGTCTTCCTACCAGATTTTTGCATTTGGAACCGTACGTCGTCTGCTGTTATTACTGCGTCACGGTCGCTGATTTTTTTTTGTGGGGAACCCGCTATCAAACCAAAAAATGTAAATGCAGGATGTGAAGTATTGCTTTTCGGATGACACGTTACCGGACGGCTACGCTGTCAAGAGAGGTGACATGGTGAACTACCAGCCGTACCAGATGGGCAGGATGAAGTTCCTGTGGGGCGCGGACGCCGAGGAGTTCAGGCCGGAGAGGTGGCTCGACGACGACGGCGTGTTCGTCCCCGAGAGCCCCTTCAAGTTCACGGCTTTCCAGGTTGGTTGTGATTTGTGGCAATCAATCTCCTTGCCACACTTGCAGTGTCCTGGCCAAATGCAGCATGTGACGTGTTTGGCCTCTTGTATTGTGGTGTGAACAGGCGGGGCCTCGCGTCTGCTTGGGAAAGGAGTTCGCGTACAGGCAGATGAAAATCTTCGCGGCGGTGCTGCTCTACCTCTTCAGATTTGAGATGTGGGAAGCCAATGCTACCCTGGGTTACCGGCCCATGCTCACGCTCAAAATGGATGGCCCGCTGTATGTTCGTGCATCATTCCGGCAATGAGGTGGGCGGCGGCCCAGACCGAAGTCAAAAGGCATGCCAAGTCAAAAGATGAGACGTGTATTCTAAAAAAAAAAAGGATGAGAAAAGATGAGACGTGTATTCTCAAAAAAAAAGATGAGACGTGTATGTGTACTCCCTCCATCCCTAAATAACTGTCGTCATTGGTGGGTATGCCGCAAGTTTGTCTCGATTTATAGAAAATACGTGCGACATTTGTATCTCCAAATAAATTTAATAAAAAACTAGATTCAAATATTTTTTTTCCAATGATACTAATTATGTACCATAAATATTAATAGTTTTTAATATATATTTAGTCAAAGATGTTTCTTGAAAAGTGAAAACGACAGATATTTAGGGATAGAGGGAGTATGCCCCAACGTCCTAGGAGTGCTTTCAAAGTATATATAGGACTAGGCAGCGTGTACGTGCGTTGCTACGGGATAGCTAACATTTTGTATTAAAAACACACGGATCGCACGATAAGATAACAATACTGTAAAAATTAATTACAAATGTTAAAGTGACATTTAATCAAAAAAACAAACTTCGTGAAATTAACACAGTCACGGAGTGCGCGATGTTACGGGCTCACAAACTGTACTGTATAGACCTTTACGTGATTCGGCTAAGATAATGTTTTATATCGGCAGAAAGAAATCTCTGATATTTATTTCTTTCGTGTGTCAATAAATTCACGAATAAGTTTCGCCGTACCATAGTGTACACTGGTTTGAGTATGTATGTAAATATTAGTGTCTGTCACATGGATAGTACAACGTGTCTTGAAAAATCTCTCATAAAATCTCTATACCATATTGTACACGTGTTCGAGTATATATGTAAATATTAGCGTTGTACGGCGGCGACACGGCCTCCTCACGTCAGACGGCAGCAGCGGCGCTGGGGTTGAGCGGCGCGGCGTCGCAGCATCGAACGGTGGTGATGTTGTGACCTGGGAGCGATGCTTCGACTAATGGAGAGCCTAATTTTTAAATAGTAAGGTCTACCTAAGAAAATATATGAAGTACATATTTCTAAAAATAAACCATCCTCCCCATAATCGCAGGTTCACAAACTTTACTGTATAGTCCTTTCTGTGATGCGGCTAAGACAATGTTTTATATCGGCAGAAAGAAAACTTCGATATCCATTTCTTTGTGCGCCTATAAATTAACGAATAAGTTTCACCGTATATCCATATCATCCTGTACACAGGTTCAAGTATATATGTAAATATTAATACCTTTCACATGAGTAATACTGCGTATCTTGAAAAATCTCAAAAACCTTAAAACAAAGTATGCTATACTCACTGTATAAATATATGTAGCTTTAGGTCTATTCCGCGCAGACATATATTGTAGAATAAGGTATTCACTTGAGTGTCTATGGCAAGATTCATCATTAGCAATATATACAAATAGTTAAATCATATGTATTATTATTGCAAGCTACGGTAACTCTGAGTTAGTTACCCATCTATGTCCTCTACAATATTACTTTTTTTGCTGATGAATTTTTATTCAAAGGTATCCACTTAAGTGTCTGGTTCTAGCTCAGCCAGGCTGCCTTCCTGCAAGATTTTGCGTGATTGGTTGCCCGCACGTCGTCAGGGCCCGTCCCATGTTGTGCTACGAGCGTGCGCTGAGAGATTACGGAAAATTCTGCGTTTCTTGCCGGCCTGGTTAACCACCTGTGCCGTAGCAATGGGCATGCAGTGCCGAATAGAGAGATGGTGCGGCGCACAGGCAAACCACACAATTTCTCTCCATATCCTGGCTAGAGTAGAAACGGCAACCAAACACATACTTGTTGCATCTGATGAGCCTGGTTAGCACGAGCCTGTATCCTAGAAGGAGCCAGGCTACACCGAGCAGCCAACCAATTAGGCCAGGATCCAGGCTACACCAAGCAGCCAACCAATTAGGCCATGACAACGCTAAGAGATTAGCGTATGACTAAAAAGCTAACATGCATGGCCTTTGTATTCAAAACACAAATTGCAAATCCTGTCGTAAACCTGAATTTAGATATTTAGTCGCTTTTGGAAAAATAAATAAAATTCATAAGACCTAAGAAACATACAAAAACTTCTCTCAAGTACAGCGACAATTGACTCAGGCAAGTACATCTTGATCAAACACAATTCCAGTCCCATCAAACACAATTTCAGTCCCACAATGACCACGGAAGCATCGCTCAAGCAGTAATCTATATTTGAGATTAACTCGGTATAAATTGAATGTTCATCCGTTCTCAAACAAGCTCAGATTCCTCAGCAAAATACATACAGAACTTAACGCAAACGAACGGTAGCTAGTACACTAAGAACCTTAACAAAGAAGGGCCTACAAAGAGAATGCCAAGTGCTTCCTTCGTTCCAGCAGCAGCGGATCTTTGAAAAAACAAACTCCGAGCTCTTCCATTTCCTAGCTGCAATTAGTGTCCAGGAGAAGGGCCGAAAACTGGCACATGGCAGCCAATGCTCTGAATTCCGGATCGACGTCCATTGCCTGTCCAAATTTCATAGTTAAGTTGACCTGTAGGTATAAGTAACATTTATAAACACTAAAATACCAGAAGAAAACAATACATTTACATGAACAGCTCTAAGCATCCGTGCAAACCTAAGAACTTAGAAAGAATGGACAACTGAAACCCAGTAGGACGAGATTTTGTTTTCAGCTTCAGTTCCGTCCTCCAGCCCATCAGCCCATGTATAGCCAGTTAGCCACTAATGAAAAGCTGCTTCTCCTTGGGAGAGATACAATACCTTTGTATGAAGTGAGTCAGGTTGCAGCCAACCTAAAAAGAAATTAAGTACCTCTATCGAGCTACAATATTATGAAGGTTCCAATTGTTCAACAAAAAAAGAAATACACTGTCAAATGTCTATTGTTTTTGCGATTTCTTCATAGAAGATGGATAATAGGAATATCCGAATATGCAATGTCCATAAAGCAGAAGCAACAGAAGACAGATCAATCCCCCTACATAATCCTGTAATAGGACATAAGCAAAAAGGAACCCGTAAAAGGCTCATACTGTACAGATACTACTAAGGATTCTTATCCACTCTAGGATCACATACCACTTACTCTGATGCCTTATAAATTGGTGAGCTTGAAAGGGTCAAACAACCAAGAGAAGGAATCATGCTTATAAATGATCATGTGCTTTACGTACAAAGGAAAGGAAACTATTTTAATTTAGAAATTGTAGCATCTAAGTATTGGTACATACTTCCTCTGAATGTACTTTTCATATCTTATCAAACATGAACTGATTAAAGCATGAAAGACATAGAAGGAAACAACCATAAAATACCTTGTGAACAAGTTTTTTTAATAGATCATTTTTCTTCATCACACTGGGCACCATATTGTAAACAGCTGAAATCACCATGCCTCTGGTTGCTTCCCCTAGTAGCTCAGCATTAACCAACCAATCCTACAGAGATAGTCAATGGTTCTTCATGCAGTATTCATCAATTAGTGCATTAAAAGTAGCTGCATTAAGATTAGCATCATCTTTCCTCACTCCATCAAGAAAGCTGACCTCTACCTGCATTTTCCCTCGGTCACAAAAGCCTCTCACAATAATGTTGTAGGTGAACTTATGTGGGCACAAACCTAAGCGAATCATCTCCTGATAAAGTGATAATGCTTCTTGTGCATTTCCAAACCTGAAAGCTCCATCCATCAAACTGCTGTACAAAAATTTTCACAGCCAACTGTTATACCAGTAAACCTACAAGAAAAGATAAAAATACATCACAGATAGATAACTACAAATAATGAGCAGGTACAATGACAGACCAGGTGACATGAAGGTACAAATTGCAGAAGGCCAATAGCTCTAGTGCCTCTTCCCCTTCAAACCTCATCCTGAATCTCATCCCAATAGAATAATTGTTTTTTTACTGACTCCATATATTCATCATATGGTATAATGAACTCTGAAGGGCTCATCCTAACATTGATATTTAGAGAGCAGCAACAAGTTAACTACTTTTATTAAGAACAAATTGCAGGTTATATTTCGATGCAAGATAATCAAGGTAAACTACTATGTAAAGTCTCAGAAATGTAATCAGTTTGTTGCAGATAAACATACCTTAGATTTGTAGTAGATAGTGAAAAGCTAAAATAAACAGAGAATAAATAGACCTCAGGAGGGAAAGAAGGTCAGCTCTAATTAGATACTTGCAGCTGCATCGACTGCTCAATGGCATGCAATTCAGAAAAGGTAGAACATCATCGCCCCTCATGAGCATGCCATTCACTGATTCAGGCCCATTTCCACACCTGTAATTAGATCAGACCCAAATAGAAAACAATCGCCAAATGGTCAACACATCATAAAGGAAAGAGAAGATTGGTACTGTAGTTCACAAAGAAGAACATAAGAAGCAACAAACATGGTTGATAGCTCAAAGTGAAGATTCCCATTTTTATATTGTTCACAAATCAGCATCTAAGCTGAACCATTTGTGCCTAACTGCAGTAAAAAAAGGTTTGATTCCTCAATGTATTCTTTCACAGACATGGCTGCATAACTGCACTAAAAAAGGATAACTAAGACAAGCCATCAAGGCGCTCTAACAATTCTGCAGTGTTAGGTTTCAGAAAACTTGGTAAGGAATATTCAGACAAAGCAAATCAAAGCACATAGAACCGCCGACGTGGATACAGTAAAGGACATCGGGGTGTGCACATGTATTGTTGATAATCTCTGAAAGGGATCAAAGTGGATACAGTAAAGGACACTGGGTGTGCACATGTACGGCTGATAATGTTTGAAAGGGATCAAACTATCAAAGTTAGTGGCACCTGTAGATCCGAATACAAAGAATCAACTACAGTCTGCAGGCAAGCAAGAGACCCGATTATACATCTCATACCTCTAAGATGCACACAGGATTGGACCAAGCCTCTTCTCAGCAGAATACCGTCGAACACTTAAGAAGCACATATGAGAATACAAGGGTCTGCAAATCCAGCACAGGGCCAACGGATTCAACCATAGCAAGAAGGGGAGGAAAATTAGGAGAAGGGAGGGAGGATGAGAGATGCACACGCCTGACTGTTGGTGCCGGTGACAAGCTGTGTGACTATGCTTGATCTGCGGAGGCACGTCCCGTTGGAGCGCAGGGGTGGACTGTGGATGGACCTGCACCACTGCCAGGGTCCGCCGTGCGCGTGGGCTTGGCTGTGGGCTCAGACCTGGCCACGGATCCACGGCGGCTGGTGGATGCGGCAGTCCGTGCGCGCCCACGGCGGCAGCCTGAGAGGGCTGAGGGTTGCGAGGGCGCCCTCCATACCTAGTGCCGGGGACGCGGTTCTTCAATGACGGCTTCGGTTTGCGCGATCGAGGTCGTCGTCGTGCTTCGAGGGGACACGACGTCCTGCCGCCCCAGCGACGGCGGCCGCCCACCCGGCTTCGAACTGCCCGCGATCTAGGTCTGGAGGGCACGAGCGTGGACAGCAGGGGCCTGGGGACTCCGGCGGCTGCCAGGCTGGGCTTGGGGTCGCAACGTTGGGAGTTGGGAATCGCCCCTGCTCGCTGCGAACGCAGAGGAGTCGCAGGTTGGGCTCGGATGTCGCGCACGAGCGGGGACGGAGGTGCGATCGGGGGCTTTCCTATGTCGCACGGATGGGTTTCCTATTGTGCGCGTTTCAAGGACGGGGCGAGTGGGGCTTTCCTTTTGTTCGCCATGCGGGCTGCGGGAGGGATCGCAGGCTGAGGGCTGAGGCAGACGGATGAAAACCAATGTTGCACCAAAAAAAAAAAAAGTGTCCACGTTTTTGTTATTTTAGTTGTAGGAGATTGCGCTATTTCCATCTACTACCATCTTGGATGACGTCGAGGTTCAGAATGTGCATATATACTATTGGGTTATTTTCAGCGGAAATGGTACTAACGGGCGTTTGTCCGTCCAAACGTCCTTTCGTGGGCCTGTATAGCAGCCCAATAAACTTATGCTCTGTGTCTGCTCATTTTTATTACGGTATTTGCATTTGTCTCCTCCGTTGTGTCCATTGGATAAGGAAAGGAGAAGGAAACGAGAGACCTGCTCCGCTCTGCTCCGCACGCCGATGGTGACCCCTGTTCCTGCTCCGTCGGTGGCCCCGCTGCTCTTGCTCTGTGGTCCACTCCGTCGTCGATGGTCACCGTGCGCTGCTTCTTCCAGTGTTCCAACGTGCACGCCCGCTGCTTGCTCTGCGGCCCACTTCGCCTGATGGCATGGGCACCACCGCACCCACAAGTGGCGACCACTCCCTCAGCCGCCAGCTAACCACTAAGGCAGTTGCGCAAGGAGAAGCGTCAGACCCTAGCGTGGAAGCCCTCCAGCCTCGCCTCCTGCTACGGCTGCGGTGCCCAGATACAGACGGCGAAGGAGGCTACACCGAGATACAATGCATGTTGCCATTGTATATTTCTAATGTTTCAGATGTTTTAGAGGTATGTTGTAAGTATTTCATAAGGATGTTGCAAAAGTAGATCGGAATATTGTGCATGTTGTAATGGGCTATACACATATGTTTCAAGTGTATGTTCCAAAGGTTTCATCTGTTTCAGACGTATGTTGCAATTGATTCATTTGGATGTTTCAAAACTAGATCGGGATGTGCAAGTGTTTCAAGTGTTTTTATACATATGTGCAAGTGTTTCATCTTGTTGTTTGTATATGTTTGTAATGGGTACAAGGTGTTTTCAAGTTTTTCCTAGTGTTTTGCAAGTGTTTTAGCTGTTTCGAGCGTATGTTGCAAGTGTTTCATCTGTATGTTCTAAAAGTAGATCGGGTGTTGCACATGTTGCAATACGCGTGAGAAGTAGGAGGGCACGAGCGGTCCCTGCGCGGGCGTCGTTCGGGCAACGCGGGCCCACGTGGGCGCGCAAAATGTAGGCTCAGACGTGGGCGTGCTGGCCCGAGCGCGGGAAATGGGTGTGTAGCATGGGCGTCCGTTCTGGCGCTAACACTGTCGTATGTTGATAGATGTAGGAACAAGTTGGTCAAAGCAAAAATGGTTTGACGGGATAAATTATTGTACAGCCCTAAGTGCTTACTCTACAATCTAAATAAATACTCTGATTCAGTTATGATCTTTTTAATTCTCATAGAAATATTTAATAATGGTAAGACCTCATACCTTAGGTTTAGAAAGCACGTCAACCAAAAAGCCACACTACATCCTCTACAAACTAAGAAATTGTTTCTCATGTTTTCTACTCCCTTATTAGGGTGGGAGGAGGCATTGTTGAAGACGACAGAGGTGGGCTTAAATAATGACGTGTGGCGGAAAACCATAGGTATACTGTAGGCCCTCCATAGGTGTGGATAGAAACTTGATCGCACTTAGGCCAGTCTTAATGGGGTTTCATCTGAGTTTTATGGGCATTAATTATGCTGATGTGGCACCATATTAATAAAGAGAAAGATGATAAGAGTTTCATGGGAGTAGAGAGAGTTTTATGGGGATAAAACTATTCTACACTATTTCTAAAATCTGGATGTATTAGAAATAGTGACATGAAATCCCTACTGAAACTGGCCTTCCAAGCACAACCCACAGGCTAAATAAAGATAATGCTCCAGTCAAAAAAAGAATCTCTAACCACAGGCAACTCAGGTGGAAAGTGTTTTTGGTTCACACTCTCCGGCTTATTATATAACCACACCTCTCTAGCTCCTCTCTAGCTTAGGGCAACTCCAACCATGAAGGGTCGAGATGGCGGACTAGAGAGGGGTGAATAGTCCTTTCTAAAACTTAATTGTGTTGGCTAACCGAAACAAGTACGGAATTAAATCTATCGGTCTAGCCAAGACTACACCCCTTTATCTATAACTTCTAGCACCTTGCAAAAGATCCTAACCAAGCAAAAAGGTGCCTTCCTAGAAAGAGCTCACCTAAACAATTCTAGCTTGCAAAGGTCACACAAACCTATGCAACTAGTACTCCAAGCACCGGGGAGCTCCTACACAATTCTAGTAAGCAAAAGCACAAAGCTCCTAGGCTCACTAGCAATGCTCAATAACAAGACAACCAATGTCAAATTAGAGAGCACAAAAAACTTAGCTACACAAACTAAGCAATGTGACTAACAAGGTTACACAAACCAAATTAGTCACACAAAGAGGATACTTCTAGCTACATAAGCAAGAAGATAACTAGCAAGCTACACAAGCAAACTAGTCACAAGAGTAACTACACAAAGCACAAGTATATATGAAAGTAAATACAAGCTTGTGTTGCACGAAGGCAAACCACCGAGAAGAGTAGACAATGTTGACACGGTTATTTTCTTCCGAGGTTCACTTGGTTGCCACCAAGCTACGTCCCTGTTGTGTCGACCAGCACTTCATGGTTCGACGGCTAATCGGTATCCACAATCGAGCTCTGACAAAGAGCACCGCAAGAACCCACCATCAAGTGTGGTAGCTCAATGACACGCTCTACTAGAGTTGCTCTTCGCGATCTCCGCGGGGTGAGCACAATCCCTCTCACAAAGCTTCTCCGAAGCCTCGTACAATCTTCTTGCGAGCTTCGACGGAGCCACAAGCCACCAAGCCGTCTAGGAGGTGACAACCTCCAAGAGTAACAAGCACCATCGGCTTGCAACACGAACACCTAGTGCCACTCGATGCGATCTCACGATGCAATGCACTAGAATTACACTCACTCACAATTGATTCTCACTCTTGCAAGCACAAAGTGAGTTAGAGGCTCTCCTAGCACTTACAAAGCATGGACACTAAGTCCCAAGGGTGCCAAGCACCAGCCAAGACCGGCCACCACATCTATTTATAGCCCCACAAATGAATATAGTCGTTGCCCCTTCACTGGGCATTTTTCGGGGGCAACAAACGCATCTGTCGCCATTGCGACAGACGCGGTATCCAGCGTCCGTCGCTCGGATGCACGCCACGTGTCCCGCGCAATCAAATTTCCAATGGTAGATTTCCAACCATCAGACGCGTCCGTCGCTACGGAGGTCGCGCGTCCATCGCTCGACAGACGCGGTCTAGTAAGGTCCGAAGCTGCACGGAGCCGCACCAGACGTGTTCGTTGCTTGAGCACCACCGCGTCCGATGCACGCTCACCTGCACACGCCTCAGTGGAGAGCGCACCAGATGCTGACGTCAGCGTCCGTCGCTCCCGAAACCAATGTCCGTCGCACCCGAGACCAGCGCGTGCCACCTAGGGCAAGGCACCAGACGCGGCACCGGCGTCTGACGCCACCACGCCTAGCGTCTGTCGCTCGAAAAATAGCGATGATCACCTGCGTGACTTCACCTTTGGTTCCATCCTTTGACGCAAAAGAAAATAAGCGTTTCATCTCCATAAAAACGTCTAAAATGTGCCAACACCAACAAGTGTTCACCACCTTGTGCATGTGTGTTAGCATTTTCACAATCATTTTCTTCAAAGGAGTTAGACACTCAACTTGCCTCGCCACTCGATCCTAACACGTATGCAAAGTTATATCGCTCAAATGACACTAGATGACCAATATGCAAATAAGTTTGTCCCTCTTGATAGTACAGTCATCTATCCTAAACCCGGTCATGCACTTCTCTATATAACCTTTGACCGGTGAAATAAAATGCCCTAGGATTATACCTTTGCCTTGCGCATTCCATTCCAACTCCTCTAACATTGATGCAACACATGCACCAACCAATCACCAAATGATATAGATCCACTTCATATCATCACGTGAATGTATTGGTTCATCGATCTTAACCTCACTTGATCTTCATCGTTGTCTCGGTCCATCGACGCCAAGTCTTGCCCAAGCTTCACCGCCCGCGGTCCATCGCTCCAAAGCCTTCGATTTGCCCTTCACACTTGCAACCGATCGTCAAGCCAAGTCATGTCTTGATCTTCTCCACCTTGATCACATGACCCTATGTCATGTCTCATATGCAATGAGCTTCTCCATCAACACATGTGCAAGCTTTGCAACATCTTTAAGCTATTTCTACCTTCATGGCATATGTTGCTTACACACATGTACCTGCGGACTAATCACCTGTGTATCTCATATAAACACAATTAGTCTGTAACAACCCAAAAATCCACACACCAAAAATACCAAACACAAAATTCTTCTCAAAAACTTCCATGTGATGATGAGTGTCATGTATGGTAACCCAACCTAAGAGATGCATTAGGTCTAACCCAACCCAAGTTAGCACATAAGCATGGCATGCCTTTAACTAATTAAGTTTATTTAAATTCTAACAAATGAAATGTTGCATACATTGTTAACTCAAATTGTGATTTGGATTTTCTTTTGCTTTATGTTATGCTTAACAACTTTTTCTAAGAAACACACCATAAAATAATCACTATTCAAATCCAAGGATAAATGTGTAATAAAAGAAAAACTAATTCTATATATAACAAAATACACCTATGTTGATATACAAAATAGCTAAATAAAATTCCCTAACCACCAATGAATAAGTTACATCAATTTGGAATTCAAATTTCAAACCAAATTTGAATTCGATTGATGGAAAAGAAATCAAATTAGAAAAAGGAAAAGGAAAGGAGAAGCAAAAGACTAGGCCTGCCTCGCAGCCCAGCCGCTCAGCCCGGCCACATGGCCCAGCACCACACCTTCCTCTTTCCTTCCCCCGCGCGCACACCGGTCGGCCCAAGAAGCCGTCCCAGCAACCAACGCCGCCCGCGCGCCCAGCCCTGCCAGCTGCCGCTGCCGCTTGGCCCCATGCGTCAGCCGCACGCCGCCCACGCCCGTGCGTGGCCTGTTTTCACTCTCAGCCACTGCCACGCGGGCCCCGCAAGTCAGCCACCCTGTCCACAGTGTCGTCTTCCTCGCCCACGCCAACCTCTCCCACACGACCGGGAGCCGACCAGCATGGCAGACGTGGGCCCAGGGTCACGCAAATCGCATGCCCTTGTACCCCTTGCGCCACGCTCACGCTACCGCACGTGAGCCGTCAGATGCATCGCACGTATCACCACCGCCCGATCACCGTCCGCCATTGGAGCCCTTAGAGCTCAGCTATAAAAGCCAATGCCCATGAGTCCCAACCCTCAGCCCGTTCGCCACCGCTGCTGGTGGCACAGCACCACACAATGTCAAGCCGAGAGAGAGGGATGAGGGAGGAGCAAGGAGGACAAGGAAGCCGCTGAGGGGAGGACCTCGTCGGAGCTAGGAGCGCTGTCCCGATCAGCTACAGCGACGTAGCTGCTCGGCAAGGCACTGCTTCGCCTCATCACGGCCTCGCCTCGTCACTGCACCGCCATCCTTTCTTCCACGCCACCATCCTTTCTTCCACGCCACCACGGTGAGCCCCCTTCTGATCCCTCTGCTCACCGCCGGACCCTGCTGATCAGCCATGGCGCTCTACACCAGGAGCGCGTAGGCCAAGGCCAATTCTGACCACTGGGAACACCCGCACCCACGCACCCATCTGTGACCACGATGTGACCACCCCGCTGGAGCCCCGTAGTTCACCCGCGCGCCTCGTCGTCATCACCTTGTCACCGTAGCCACCGGGGAGCCCCTAACGGCCACCTGGAAGCCCGAAACACCGCCTTGAGCCCTGGACGCCTTCGCCATGCACCCATGAATCCACAGAAGCCCCTATTTTGCCCAACCGAGCCACTGGAGAGCCTACAAGCGCGACCTCGCCACCGGCGAGCACCGCCGAGCCGCTAGTCACCGTGGCCAACGCCCTAGAAGGACCCGGCCACCACTTTGACCCCACCGACGCAGTCGCCGTAACCCGGGGAAACTTTTCCCCTCCCTAATTGGACACCAGCCTCACCACTGAGGCTCATCAGTGAAGATCACCGCTGGCAGGAGCACCGCCGCGGGAGAAACAGGGGAACACCTCCCCTCGCCGGCCACACGCACATGCACCCGGTGCACGCGGACCATAGAGAGAGAAGACGGGTGGACTCGGTCCACCATGGACCATTCTGCGGTCCATGGACCAGCATCACTGGTCCACCATGGACCGCAAGCCGTGGACTGCAGCCCAGTTGAGGCCCACGACTACGACGTGGCAGAGCCACAGCCTGCCACATGGCGAGCTAAAGCTCAGCCTGTATCCAGCCCAACCGGCCTAGTGGGACCCGACCCGAGTTGACCGTTGACTATTGACCTGGCCCCACATGTCAGCGACACAGTGTTGCTGGACCCACACGTCAGATGGTGACGTCATACTGGCGTCGTGATGACGTCATGCGAGACCCACATGTCAGCAGTGGAGATTGCCACAGTGACATCACGGTGACGTCATGATAACGTCAGCTAATGACGACAGCACCCCGACCCCACCGGTCAATGACACGGACACCCTGGACCCACACGTCAGACGCTGACGTCACGATGACGTCACGTAGGACCCACATGTCAGAAGCCAGCACGACGAGGTGATGTCATGCTGACGTCATGATGACATCAGCAGCTGACGTCAGCAGCCCTGGCCCCACACGTCAGTGACCCTGACGGTTGACTGTTGACCGTTGACCGTTGACTCGACGTTGACCAACGTTGACTTTGACTAGACCCACATGTCAGTGACCCAAGAGTCTCTGGACCCACTTATCAGAGATGACGATGTTGATGATGTCATGCTGACGTCAGCAAGCCACATGGACCAACCGCAGCGCGACACGTGTCAGCCCATGATTAATTCAGCCTTTTCCAATTTTAGAAATGAATTAAACTTCAGAAATTCATAACTAATTCATATGACCTCAGAAAAATATGAAACCAGGACCAAAATTCATCTAAAATCAAGCTCTATGCAATAAACCCATGTTTGAGTGCATTTGTCTCTTTTGAATTTCTATTGCTTCTTTGTGCCATTCTATAAACGTCGCTAACGCGACTATAATGCAAACGATGCAGACTCGGAGGAGAACCTGATGGACGAGGATCGTGAGTACCATGAGGAGAATGGAGATGACTTCACTGAAGGTGCCACATCCCACCCAAATCTCGTAGCATCTATTACGCATGGCTAATATAGAACTGCTATCGCTTTACTCTACTACAATAATTTTATGGTAGGATTTGCATGGTAGTATGCTTGCTTGAAAGCCTTTACCTTGATGCAACCTTACCCCTGCATACCCTGCTATTAGGCTAGACACATGCTTATTGCTCTATAATTCCTTATTTATACTTCTACTACGCTTATACTATGTGCGTGGAGGAAACTGGTGTTACCTGGACTTTAGGGAGAGTGCTGCGTGTGTGACTTGGGTGTGTGGAGGGTGAGGGTTGAGTCGACCAAGTTAGAGTATACGACGAGCCTGGGGCAAGTCTTACCATGGGATGCTACCTGGGCACCCCTGGAAATGTATACCTGTGGTGGGTAAAAGGTATATAAGGTGGACCTGGGTGTGAACCTGTGATGGGTGGAGCCCGGGAGGGAGGTGCTGTGGTGGCACGGTAAATGGAAACCCTGATGGAGACATTCTGGCTTGGTCATCCCTAAGGACCTACTAGTACTCAGATTCACCGGGAAGTCTTACGTACCACTCGCCCTATATGGTGCGGGACGGCTGGACTACTTGGTAGGATTTTGCCACTACTACTAGGTTGATAGCAGACAGTGTAAGGAGGTACGGGGCACAGAGGATTTCCCCCACACCCTTCCGAGACTTCATGGAGACCTTGTGGACCCGGCTCATGACTCACAGTTTTAGCCACCTAGACTTGACTTGGGGTGAACCAGGGCTAAATGGTAGAGTGGCATTATCCTAGGCTAGCAAGCAACTGGAATCAGCCCAGTTGACAACGGTCAGCAAGAAAGGCAGATCTTGTAGTTATGTAAAACCTCTGCAGAGTGTATGGTTGATCGATCGATACATGTGCCGACTATTCGGCTATGGACCTTTCAGGGTTTCGCTTAAACTAGATAGAGAGATGAGTCCTTCTCTTCTTCCCCCGTGAGAGAGTGATGGTCTTAGCCAGGGGCTACAGGCTTTGAGACAGTGCCGAGAGGGAGTTAGCCTGTCGATTCAGCGATGGTGTGGTAATAGTGTGGAGTTGGTGGTATGATGATCCCAGAATCGTAACCTGGCTCGGAAAAGGGAATGGAGTGGAATGAGTGTGGGAATGGTGTTAAAAACTTGATCAATTATATTTATACACTTGATATGCTACTGCATAGGAAACCTCAGCCCTATAGGTTTCTTTTGAATACAACCATGTTGCATCCAAATCCACAAAGCAATGCTCATAGGGATGGGAGTGGCCAGTACAAATCGTACTGATTAGTTTTTGGCACAGGTTCTGCTGAGGAGTATAGCTCCGAGGAATTTGATGGTTGAGGGGTTCGTGCCTACGCTCGAGTTTGGCGATCTTATCTTCAAGCTGTTCTGCTTGTCTGCTACTTTTGTTTCCGCCAATGCGGCGATGTAATAAATTATGTAATTCCACACTATTGTACTCTGATATTATCGTTGTATGGATGTGGTATTCGACTGGAATTTGGGTAATAAGATCCATCGTGGTCTTATTACACTACGACTCTATGGATTTCCCTTCGCGGAAATTGAGATCGTTTCAGTTGGTATTAGAGCCATACTTGACCTTAGGACGAAACCCTTAGAATGGACGATAGAATAGGATGTGAACAAACCTTCTTTCGGTTATATACCGACCCTACATCTACTTTTATGCAAGGCTTTTCTATTATTGGACCTGCTAACACCTATTTTCCTTGAAACATGCAAATGGCAATAAACGTCGACTGACCGCCACTAGGACCACTACCTCTGGACCACGCCAAGCTTACTTTTGACCTACGTGAGCTCGGGGGTTTTGCACAGACCCTCTGCCGAGTTCTCACCACGTTGGGAGTCCCCGACGAGCTTGTCAAGGTCACCTGCACGGGCAAAGCAGCTTAGGAAGGAGGAATCGAAGGACCGATTGCCACCTCAATGGAGTTCCTTGCTAGCACCACCTTACCTTCCGTCCTAGTCTTCACCGAGATGACGATAGAGGACACAGTCGAGGAGGGACTGCAAGCTATCTCACACAAGGCACTTCGCAGAGTGATGAGGGACCACTACGAGCACCTGAAGACGACAGAGTTCCATCTACTTCCCTGGGCCCTCGACCTCAGCCTTACCCCCAGTGAGCAGAGTTTCGCAGCAGGCAGAGTTATCCTTGCTGAGGAGGATAGATGCCTTCGTGTCTCAGCTATTCACCTACTAGAGCAGGACAGGTACGTGACCCAGCTGGAGCAGAGGAGACGTCAAGACCAGGCCCTCTAGTGGGAGTACTAGGAGCGAGATTCGCAGGGAGCACATGAGCGAGCTAGACTACTGGAGACAATTGCCAAGCTGCAGGACGAGCTCAACAGTCGTGAGGAGGACCACAAAGCCGAGGTCGCTGACTTACAGGACAAAGCAGCCAACCTAGGCAACAGGAATTGCTACCTCGACAGCAAGGTCTTGGAATTACAGAGTGAGTTGGATGACAAGAAGGCCGAGTTCAACCGCAAAAGAGACAGAGAGAGTTCCAAGGGGATTGGTATGCTGAAGATCCAATCTCAGAATAAGACCCTGACTTAGGAGCTAGAAGAGTTCAGGAAGAAGGCCGTTCGCAACCAGGGTCACCTGATCGAGGCACTTAGGTAGACCGAGTACCTACAGGACAAGTGTGAGAGGACTTGGCAGGCTTGGCAGAAGTCTGACAGGAAGCGCCTCAGGGAGATGAAGGGAATGTGGGATCAGCTACCCAGCGAGATCCATAGCAAGATAAAGCCTAGGATAGAGGAGTTTGTGTTAGCCTTGACTCGCCTCAACCTAGACGCCTGCCCTACCCTACCTAGAGCCAAGGCTACCGAGGAGCTCGCCGAGGCCTTGAAGTACGTATCCCGACTCCACAAGTCTGACGAAGAGATCGAGATCGAGATCGAGGACAGTCGTATCCCAGCCGCGGTGTATGAGTTAGAGTAGGTGACCCTGCGCGGTCATGAGTTATGTCTGAAGTTTCCATAAGTTGTACCCCTTATAAAATATTTTATGATACTCTATGCGTAGCACGATTCTCGCACATCTTCTAGTGTAGCTGCTAAAGATGATGCTATGCAATCAAATCCTTGTAATGAATGTTTTTGGATCTTATGGCATCTTTTGGATCTTATCGCTTCTTTGTAATGAGTGTTGGATAGTGTAACTGCTCTGTTTTAAATCATCAAAAATCATGTAATCATATTGAATTATAAGCACATTAGCACAAGCACTAAAATTTCAATGATCCGTGTTACAGATGCCGAATCGCCGATCGAATCGCCTAATGAATCGAGGGCGTGCACCCATTCCCGAACCTAACAGGGGTCGTGGTGACAACCACCGTGGCCGTGGTTGTAACAGAACCGACCAAATTATAAGAGCACAAGTACAAAAACAAGCACCGAAGCGCTCAAATTTTCGAACTTGAGCCCATATAATCCCGGTAGTCAATCGAAATCACGAAGGATTTCAAACCAAACTGCTTACAACCAGGATCACATCATTCAACATACAACATCGTACGTTACATTTCACAAGTAGTTCTGAAATAAGTTTACACACACGGAGTAGCAAATATTACAAACCAAGTTTGAAAGTAGCGGAAGCATAACACACATTAGTTAATTAAATACTGCCAGTCTGGATGATCGACAACCCGCAAAAGCATGAGGAAAGTACATAAAGACGATCACGCCCAAGTGATCTAGTCATCATCACCCGCAGGGTGGAGACACGTCTTGCAGAATCCCTGATAAAGCATGTCATCTGCAACAGGAGGGAATAAACCCTGAGTACTGGAATGTACTCAGCTAGACTTACCCGTCGAAAACCAGAAATAAAGTGACACCAAGGATTATGCAAGGCTTACACAAGAGGCTAGCTGACATAACATTTTGCATAAAGGCATAAGTAATTAAAACTCTTATAACCTGTACTAGCAGTTATTTTTAGCATTTACCTGTCATCTATCTTAGCACCTATACTAAACATGCACTTGATTATAATCAAACAACAGTATTATTATATCCATAGCAGGTATATCATTATGGCAACATTGTATCATTCCCTTAACCACCAGTTCATTTAATGAGTTCTACGTTGCCGCTGCTCAAGTCAAGTGCTCACTAACCGGGAGCGACGGCGATTCGAATCGAATTCCTATCCAGCTGGAGGGGTATTTCTAACACTCACCGCGCAGGCCTCTGCCAGGGTCGCACAAGCCACCGTTTCATATGATTCAGGAATCGCGGGTCCGAATGATGTCGCGACCCCAAGGGCGACACTCTGCCAGGTGATAGGGACTCTAACCCCCCCTTGGTCTCACGCCAATGTCCCCAAGCACATCCTTTCTCTCCTCCAAGAAGCAACCTACCATTCGATTCTCGGCCTGAACCACATTACTCGGCTTCGCGGTCGGAACGACTTATCCGGCCAACTAAGTGTTAGACTGCGTTCAACATGACTCAAGGACGTACAGCGAATCGGTCCTTAAACGACTTAGACGGGCATAGCTCCACACCCAAGACGTGAAGTGTCTTGCGGCTGTACTATCGAACTCCCGCCCGGTCTCAAATTTCATTTTTAAGCATGGTTCCATCCACGATAGCCATAAAGCCACTCGTGACTCCTTCCTACATCTCGCGGATGACCGGAAATCACCCGACTTCTACCGTACTAAGCAGGGCTAAGCATTGACACGTGCCTAAACCTAATATAGGATTAAGTACGATATCTGGACAAGGACAGGTATAATGCAACAAGTGTTTTCATATAACTCCTACAACTTAATGCAGAAAACAATTAAAAGTACTCAAGATATATTTATAAAACGATGGGTTCAGCATGCACCGGGGCTTGCCTTTCAGAAAAGTCGAGGGCCGGTGGTCTGGACACTCAGGAAGGTCGTCTGCGGGCACTCCTTCGCCTGCTGGATCCTCGGGCTCCTGCTGCTCCTGGTCCTCCTCCGGAATCACAGGCTCGAATTCGAGGAGAGTTACCCCCTCCGGTGCACCTATTGCATGAATGCACAATAAATATAATGGATGCATAAATGGGTGCAACATGCTCGGAATGAAATGCATTTCAGAATAAAATACTCTATTCAAGTTATTTTATTAGTACGTGCAAATCTCTTCTCCAGTAGAGAAGTACTCACCTAATCTACTTAACCTAAGATAAAGCTGCTCATCCTCAGTTAAGGCCCTAACACCTAACAATTACAAAAGTAGCATGTCTTAGGATATTACACCATATCACTCAGCAAAACACCACAGTAAGCATTCTGGACAGCAGCTACTTGTTTTTATCACAACTGGAGATTTACAATTCCAAAAGATATGATCTAAGACAATCTGGAAAGCCTAAGAAATGCACTACCATTCATTTTCAGACCTCAACTCCAAACTCCTAAGTTCTCCATGTCAAACTTCACAAGTTCCAGAATCTGTCCTCTCAAAACAGAGAGTAGCAGATTTTGAACTGCCACTTTAAACAATAGTAACTCTCAAACTACTAAGCCAAATGCTTCCAAAATTTGACACAAGCTAGTTCATCAAGTTTACTCCAACTTTGGTATTTACAAGTTTTCCAGCAACCAATTTTATCAAAGCCAAATTTAGAATTACTACTAGCTGTCCAGAAAACCTAAAATTACAAAGGTTAAATTTTTATTGATGTGACCAACATTCTCTAAGACCAAACTAATACTACTACAAGTTCACAAATGTCACAAGAACACCAGAAAGTAAGGTGTGCCCACCTAGAATATTTATTTATACTCATTTCTTATTTTACTTATTTAATTAGGTGGAATTTTAAACATATATGTAAACTGCTCCCAAAATTCTACAAAAATTACAGGGGACTCTCTGACCCAAAAAGAGACCACAGTAAAAATTTGAACAAGTTTTATTCACAGAAACTCCCTACACAAAATTCACAAGCTAATAAGGCTGATTTTTGCATAAATAGGAAACCCTATTGAAAAGTGTCAAACAACAGATTTCATATTTTTCTTAGACACTTTAAGGTACCAAGACATTCTCCAAAAATTTATAAGAACATTGCACATGTAGAAAAATTACAAAAATTCATTGAAATATTTCCTAGAATAACAAGATAGCATAATAACTTGAAAAGTAATTAAGCACTGATGCCCAAATTTTTACCTGAGCTAGGGCTAGCATAGAGTAACCTACCCACCAAATTTCATGATTTATGGAACACTACAGCTCAAGTTATAAATTTAACAAATTTGCATGCATTCTAAAACACATTTAAAGGATCTATTAAATTCTCCTAGAAATTAAACATCACATTCCATATTTATATTTTTCTAAAATACTACACATCATGTAGACCCTAACAAAATTTATCTCATGATTTTTGGATCATTAAAACCCTAGATCTATATTTTTTTCAACTTGTACAAAAATCAGTGACAAAATAATAAAAATGAATTTCATTTCGGACGACTGGGCCGGCCCGGAGAAAATCGGCCCACACACTCGCGCGCGCGGCCCGCTCAGCGCTCCCGCCCGCGCGCGACACTGACGGGCGGGCCCCCGCGGTCAGCGACCAGAGACAGGGGAGCGGCAGCCGTGAGCTCCGGCGAGCCCAAGCTCGTCGGAGGGAAGCTCGCCCGGAAAAATCGAGCTCACCCACGCGTTCCCTGTTCCGTAACGCTTCGATTCATGCTAGTGGAAGAGCTTAGGTTGGAGTGGGAGGGCTCGCCGTCGTGAGCGGCGGCCGGTGAGGGTCAGGTGAGGGTATGCCGTCGCCGGTGAGGCCGCACGGCCATATCTAAGCTCGGTACGAGCTACACTACGCCCGGGCGAATCTATTGAGGTAGAAAGGAGGTTTGAAAGAGGTCCTAACTACCCTGGCCACGGAGTGCCGTGACGCGGTGCGGTGAGCGCGACGACGGTGGTCGTCGTGTTCCGCTCCGGTGACGTCGCATCCCACTGTAAGGTCATGCCTAGAGCTAGAGGAAGGCCTACACTATTCCGAACGCTGACCACAGAGAGAGGAGGGTGAAAGAGGACATCGGTGGTGAGCTCGCAATGGCGGCGGCCATGGCGGAGCTCCGCACCGCCGAGGTTTGATTGGGTGATTTGCCCTCTACCTTGACCCAACGGCTGACCCAATGTGCGGAGGTTGTAGTGTATGGTCAGGCGGTGATGTTCGTGAGCTCTCGGGTGTGGTGGCGCGGTGGTTGGCGCAACCGAAGGCGGCGAAGCCGGCTGTGGGGACGGAGGACGCTCGGTCGCCTTACCGGTGAGCTGGGGAAGGAGGGCGATGGAAATGGAGGGGGAAGCGGGTCGTCCTGGTCTTCATGCTGAGCTCGCAGGCGACGTGGGGCGTCGGTAGAACACGCGCGCCACGCGGCCACCGGGCTCTGCCCGAGCACCACGACGCGGTCGGCCGCGGCCGTCGTTGTCTGAACGTTTCGTTTCAGAGCTCAAAGGTATCGACTGATAGGGCAAGTTCAACACCGATTATCTCCCAAACTAGTTCGAATTAGAAGAAGATGATAATACCAAAATTGTAGAGCTACATGAGGACTACAAGTTTGTCAATTGGAGTTTGGGCTGGTTCGGCCTAGATTTGAAACTACAGAGCTCCAAAGTGGGTCACCTGAAAACTGAAACTTAGTTTCAGTCACTATGCCGACTGAAACCCGATTTTCTAGGCATCAAATCTCCTAAACTATTGAGAACCAGGTGATGGTGATATTGACAATGTTGTAGAGCTATGTGTGGACAACAACTTTGTCAATTGGCTCCAGGACTGGTTTGGCCTGGTTTGTGAGTTACAAGTTGCTAAAGTGAGGTACAGTGAAACTGAAAAATCCAATTTCCAGACTTAGAATTTTTCTAAGTGTTGATCACCACTCAAGCTGACTTGTGGGCCATTTTTGAGCATACTCTGGTCATTTTCATGAGATGGCCATATTAGAACTTTTGTTCCTCATGAAATTCTCTACAACTTTACTTAAGAGTGCTCTTCCATGCAAGGTCTCTAAATTAGACTTTTTAATTGGTCAAACTAGAGCCTTCTAGGGTCAAATGGTGGTCAAACTTCTCTTGGAGGGCAATTTTGTAATTTTGGTCAACATGAACCTTGTTGCAAATGTTATCCTAAGTATAACTAAGGTGTTGTAGGTCATGATTGGCTACCTTACCTTTTTGGTTACACCAACTATCAAATACTTCATGAAATAAATCAAACAACCCTAAAATAAACACATGTGTTGCATCACATAAAATAACAAACATGAATGATGCATGCTTATGCTTATGTCATGCAAATGCAATTATGGAGCTAAACACTTGAGGTGTTACAGCCCTCCCCCCTTATAAAAATCTCGTCCCGAGATTTGGAAAGCGTACCATTTTTCATAGAATTCTTTATAACCATCCCGCAAATAATCCTCCCGTTCCTACGTAGCATCACTCTCACTTCCCTGATTACTCCACATCACTTTGTACCACTTAACCACTTTACTTCTAGTTACGCGTTCCTGAGTATCGATCACTCGGACTGGCTTTTCTTCGTAGGTTAGGTCGGATTCCAGCCTGATATCACCTAAAGGAACTTGTTCCTCAGGAACTCAAAGACACTTTTTAAGCTGAGATACATGGAAGACGTTGAATATGGCACTCATTTCTGGAGGTAACTAAATTTTGTACGCAACAGCTCCACTCTTGCCTATGATTTGAAAAGGACCCACGTATCTTGGCGCAAGTTTCCGCTTAACACCAAAACGTTGGACACTTTTCATTGGAGAAACTTTCAAATACACGAAGTCTCCAACTTCAAACTCGAGTGGTTTTCTACGACGATCCGCATAGCTTTTCTGCCTAGCTTGGGCTGCAGCCATATGTTTTTGGATGGTACGGACTTGTTCCTCAGCTTCCTCAACAAAAGCAATACCATAAAATCTTCTCTCACCAGATTCGATCCAATTTAGTGGGGTTCTACACCTACGACCGTACAAAGCTTCGAATGGAGCCATCTTAATACTCTCTTGATAACTGTTATTGTACGAGAATTCGGCTAAAGGTAACCATTTTTCCCAAGAACCCTTGGATGAAATGACGCATGCTCGCAACAGATCTTCCAAGATTTGGTTAACTCGTTCTGTCTGACCCGATGTCTGGGGGTGATAAGCAGAGCTTCTCACTAACTTGGTTCCCAGAAGGTGATGCAAGTGCTCCCAAAAGCGAGCAGTGAACTGGGGACCACGGTCAGATATGATAGTACGAGGTATCCCATGAAGCCGGACTATCTGATTGAAGTACAACTCAGCATAGTCAGTGGGACGATAGTCCACTCTCACTGGGATGAAGTGAGCTGATTTGGTCAAACGATCAACAATTACCCAAATAGAGTTATGATTTTTGACAGTAGGAGGAAGTCCGACAATAAAATCCATACTTATCTCTTCCCATTTCCAGCCTGGAATGGAAAGTGGCTGAAGTAGCCCAGCTTTCATGTGCACAGCTTTAACTCTGCAACAGGTGTCACATCTAGCAACATATGCAGCTATCTCTTTCCGCATCTTGGTCCACCAATAAAGCGGTTTCAAATCATAATACATCTTATTGCTGCCAGGATGGATGGACAACTTAGAGGAGTGTGCTTCAGACATAATATCATTTCGAAGCTCTCGGTCCTTAGGCACAACTAACCTATCCTTGAACCATAGTACACCCTCTTCATATATCCTGAACTGTGTAGTTTCTTGCTCTGTCATCTTACGCTTGATGTGGAATATACCAGTGTCAGTCTTTTGGAGCTCAATAATTCTGCTTTTGAGAGTACAACTGACAGTGATGTTGTACAAGACTGATGGATGTAGAAGGCGAGATCGATGAAAATCAGTTTCAACTAAGGAATGACAATGAGACTTACGGCTTAAAGCATCCGCAACTACATTTGCCTTTCCTGGATGATAGTGCACTTGAAGGTTATAATCTTTAATCAACTCGAGCCATCTTCTTTGACGCATATTTAGCTCGGGTTGAGTGAAGATGTATTTGAGGCTTTTATGATCGGTGTAGATATTGCAGACATTTCCCAGCAGATAATGCCGCCATACTTTCAAAGCATGAACAACTGCAGCCAGTTCTAAGTCATACGTTGGATAATTCACCTCATGCTTCCGAAGTTGTCGGGAAGTATATGCAATCACTCGGCCTTCCTGCATCAAAACGCCTCCCAAACCTATGCCTGAGGCATCACAATAAACATCAAATGGTTTCTCGATATTCGGTTGTGCCAAAACCGGAGCCGAGGTTAGGAGGGTTCGCAGTTGGTGAAAAGCCGCATCACACTCAGGAGTCCAGACAAACCTGATGTCTTTTTGCAGCAACCGAGTCATGGGTTTGGCTATTTTGGAGAAATCCGGGATGAAGCGACGATAATAGCCAGCTAAACCAAGAAAACTTCGGACCTCGTGAACCGAGATAGGAGCCTTCCAGTTTAGTACTTCCTGTACCTTGGCGGGGTCCACCATAATTCCTCCATCGGACAACACATGCCCAAGGAAAGGTACCTCTCGAAGCCAGAATTCGCACTTACTGAACTTTGCATATAGTTGATGTTCACGCAGTCTTGTGAGGACTATACGCAGATGTTCAGCGTGATCCTCCTCATTCACAGAATATACCAAGATGTCATCAATAAATACCACCACAAACTTGTCCAATTCAAACATAAACACCGAATTCATCAAGTACATGAAGTGTGCGGGGGCATTTGTCAAGCCGAAAGACATAACAAGATACTCATAAAGACCGTATCTGGTAGAAAAGGCTGTCTTTGGAACATCTTCCGGGCGAATTTTAATTTGATGGTAGCCCGATCTTAGATTGATCTTGGAGAAAACTTTAGCTTTAGACAACTGATCGAACAAGATGTCGATTCGCGGTAGAGGGTACTTATTTTTGACAGTGACTGCATTGAGAGGTCTATAATCTACGCACATCCGCAACGACTGATCCTTCTTCTTTACAAAGATAGCAGGACATCCCCACGGCGATGAACTAGGACAAATCAACCCTTTCTTCAAAAGTTCATTCAATTGCACCTTAAGTTCAGCTAGTTCATTTGGAGGCATCCTATAGGGTCTCCTAGAGATGGGTGTCGTGCCAGGCAACAACTCAATTTTAAACTCCACATCCTGATCCGGAGGGAGTCCCGGCAATTCATCGGGAAAAACGTCCGGAAACTCATTTACTACTGGAATTTCGGCCAACGCCTTTGCTTGCACAGCATGAATTTCCCCTGACAATTCAACCTTTCTGGGAAGTTGTACTAGAAAACCCTTTTGATCTGTAGGATCTCTGAGCATAACTACCCGAGCGGATGTGTCAATGAGTACCCCATTCTGACTCATCCAATTCATGCCCAAGATAACATCTATGTCTAAACCAGGTAAAACCAATAGGGCAAGCGAATAACTTCGCCCTTCTATCTCAAACTTAAGGTTCCCCACTACTTTATTTGTGGAAATATTCCCACTTGCAGCGCTAATACAATAACCCACACCTTCAACAGTATGCAACTTATGTGCAAATTTAGATGCAAACTTAGGACTGATAAAGGAATGCGAAGCACCTGAATCAAAAAGTACCACTGCGGGGTGTTGGTCAACTAGAAACTTACCAGCGGTGACCACCTCACCAGATGGAATTTCCTCAATGCTGTTATAATGGGCGTGTCCCTGACGACTACCTTGGTTGACATTTTTCTTAGGGTACGGACAGTTCCTGGACCAATGGCCTGGCTTGTTACAGTTTCAGCAAGGCATGTTGCTAGGGGGAACACTGGAGCTGCCTTGGCCCGCATTACTCTTTGGCAGAGCCACTGTATATGCCTTACGAAACCCAGTTTTCATTGGCACCTTCTTTTGTGGAGGACGGAACTTAGCATTTGTGGCAGGAGGGCGAGGGGAAGACCTCGGTGTCGCTGAGGCCCTTGACTGAGAAGCACTTGCCTCAAGGGCCCTTTTACGGCTCTTAGAGGCCGAATAAATAGTATTGTTGTTCTCCTGGGTCAAAGCATCGCTGATGAAATCATTGAAAGTAGTACATTTGCTAGTGCCCATTGTTTTCATCAGTTTTGGGCCGAGGCCCCTTTTGAAGCTAGCAATCTTTTTGGCATCGGTATCCACAAACTCTGTGGCATACCTTGCCAGGTTGTTGAAGGACTGCAAGTATTCAGTCAGGCTTTTGTTTCCTTGCGACAGCCTCATAAACTCTGTGTGCTTGATTGCCATAAGACCGGGAGGGATATAATTTCCTCGGAATGCCGCCTTAAACTGATCCCAAGCAATTGGGACATTGGCAGGCAATGTGGAACGATAGTGGCTCCACCAAATGCCCGCAGGACCATGCAACTGATGGGAAGCATACTCAGTTTTCAGCTCATCAGTCAGACGTAGCAGACGAAACTTTTGTTCAATAGTATTCAACCACTCGTCAGCCTGCAGTGGTTCTTCCGCTTCCTTAAAGAGCGGGGGCTTTGTATCCAGAAAGTCCTTGAAATCGCTGTACTGATTTGGCTCTGGGCCCTGGCGGCCAGGACGAGCCTCTCGGTTAGCCAGCTGGCGCATAGCATCCGCCAACATGCGCTGCCCTTCGACCACTGTCTGCATCAACTCGGCCGGAGTAGGTGGTGGCGGAGGGGGTGGCTGTTCCTCCTCCTCATTTCCACGACCCCGACGTAGATTGTACGACATCTGCAAAAATGCATAGCCAATGAGCACTGACGACGTGGGAAATTTGTAGATGAATTATTGCGAAATGTCAATCTGACTGTATGAATAGATTTCTCATAATGATTAAGGCACAATAATTCATCACAACCGCACAATCCATTCTAGCGCATCATTTGACGAGATCATACTTGGCAATCCAACAAGATGCTCTTTGATAAAGGCTCACTCACAGGGAGCACAACGGTTACCGAACCGTTTACGTTGCTATCTACGTGATTTTTGATCTTTTGCACGGTACTTGGATTCGATCTCAAGATTTTTAGTTGACTGGGAAAGGCTACTTCAAACTGACCACAAAGAGACTTCTCAATGAAGAGTTCCATGGTGGATCATGACTAGCCACCTCGATACCTGCGCGTGCCAAGCAGCACAGCCTTATGTCGCGCGCCATAGGAGGCCCTCGGTTTCGTCGCGGCACCGAAGGGTGCTAATCGTGACACCATCATCGAACGCAACATAATAAGACATCAAGTTGTGATCGAAATTAACAGGTTCAAACTACATTCAGGAAACATACGGTTCAACCTTACATCCCAAAGTCAAGTTATTACAAGGCCTCACTCCTTCACAGGGAGGGCACAAAAGACGATCCTAACATTATGGGCATGTGATGACTACTCTAAGCATCATCCTCCGAGTCAGTGTCAAGGATCTCCCCGCCGTCCTCATCACTGACAGGCTCTAACTCCTCGTCTTCTTCTTCTTCTGGCTCTTCCTCTGGTGCTTCTGCAGGTGGGGCATCCTGTGGTCCATCAACCTCCACTTCATCATCATCCTCAGCCATGAAGATTCCCGAACCCATGTCCTCATCGACGTTGTTGTTTCGAGGCAGCAGGGGATTAAGCTCGTTGTTCAGGCGGTGCACTTCTTCATGAAGGTTGTCATTGTATTCTTCAGCATTTTCTAACTGTTGCTCGAGTTCAAACTGACGAGCTCTCAGAACGTTCTCCTCGTGCCAGGCTTCATCCCTCTGTTCCATCACACGGACCAACATGCGTTGACAGTTGCGGTTTGCCACTGTCAACCTCTGGACTGCAAGCGTTTCTTGATCACGATCATGAATCACTTGTTCCAGTTGTTGCCGTGCTGCATTCCTGGCGGCAGTCACTTCAGCCAACTCTGCCCTCAGCCTTTCCACCTCAGTAGGCTCAGGGCGGGGCTCACGTGGAGCGAGCTGGTGACGCGGTGCCCTGCCCCCAGTGGACTTACGAGCGGTCCTCTTGGTACGGGCCATCTGTAGCAACAAGATAAGATACGACTTAAAGTGAGGATCATTTAGGGGATACGAAATTTACTTTAGTCGGGAGCACAGAAATTTTTAAGGAGGGAGTAAATGATATGTATGATATATTTAAACATGATGCATGCACGTTCCGTACGCCCTCTCACCTTAGTAGAAACCTAAAGTTCTAACGCTAGGCGGTGGCATACATACGTTCTCTCATATAAGCGAAACTATCGGTCTACTCGTTACGCTGTTAGTGTACCTGCAGAAAATTTCATTGCAGCCCAACAATTCCCAATATATGCACACAAGAAAGCAGTAAATTAAATACTTTCCATATACACATCCCCGGATGTATATACTTCAGTATCAAAGCTACCCGATAATAAGGTTCCCACAATTAAGTGCTTACATAATTACATGGTTTAAACACGTAAGTATGCAAGTCACCAAAACTACTCTCCCCTAGATCGCCGGTTGGACGATCATGCTCTCACAACTCACACTTACCAGAGCGTCGAGGCACTTGATCCATACATTACCACCCAAGTGGATGGCATCCATACAATATCACGCCGTATGGACGACGAAATACAAACAAACAAGGCCCCCAAGTTAGTCTTTATAATAAGCCACCTAAGAGTCCTTATTTGGGCTAAGGGATGTGATCACTGGCATACCTTATAAAATAATTTTTTTGAGTTTAACCCTTTTCGCAAACAAATACTTTTGTTTTTAATTACCCGTAAGATGTGTTTAATGTTGAATTATGCTCCGGTACCAGCTGTAACAGAACCGACCAAATTATAAGAGCACAAGTACAAAAACAAGCACCGAAGCGCTCAAATTTTCGAACTTGAGCCCATATAATCCCGGTAGTCAATCGAAATCACGAAGGATTTCAAACCAAACTGCTTACAACCAGGATCGCATCATTCAACATACAACATCGTACGTTACATTTCACAAGTAGTTCTGAAATAAGTTTACACACACGGAGTAGCAAATATTACAAACCAAGTTTGAAAGTAGCGGAAGCATAACACACATTAGTTAATTAAATACTGCCAGTCTGGATGATCGACAACCCGCAAAAGCATGAGGAAAGTACATAAAGACGATCACGCCCAAGTGATCTAGTCATCATCACCCGCAGGGTGGAGACACATCTTGCAGAATCCCTGATAAAGCATGTCATCTGCAACAGGAGGGAATAAACCCTGAGTACTGGAATGTACTCAGCTAGACTTACCCGTCGAAAACCAGAAATAAAGTGACACCAAGGATTATGCAAGGCTTACACAAGAGGCTAGCTGACATAACATTTTGCATAAAGGTATAAGTAATTGAAACTCTTATAACCTGTACTAGCAGTTATTTTTAGCATTTACCTGTCATCTATCTTAGCACCTGTACTAAACATGCACTTGATTATAATCAAACAACAATATTATTATATCCATAGCAGGTATATCATTATGGCAACATTGTATCATTCCCTTAACCACCAGTTCATTTAATGAGTTCTACGTTGCCGCTGCTCAAGTCAAGTGCTCACTAACCGGGAGCGACGGCGATTCGAATCGAATTCCTATCCAGCTGGAGGGGTATTTCTAACACTCACCGCGCAGGCCCCTGCCAGGGTCGCACAAGCCACCGTTTCATATGATTCAGGAATCGCGGGTCCGAATGATGTCGCGACCCCAAGGGCGACACTCTGCCAGGTGATACGGACTCTAACCCCCCCTTGGTCTCACGCCAATGTCCCCAAGCACATCCTTTCTCTCCTCCAAGAAGCAACCTACCATTCGATTCCCGGCCTGAACCACATTACTCGGCTTCGCGGTCGGAACGACTTATCCGGCCAACTAAGTGTTAGACTGCGTTCAACATGACTCAAGGACGTACAGCGAATCGGTCCTTAAACGACTCAGACGGGCATAGCTCCACACCCAAGACGTGAAGTGTCTTGCGGCTGTACTATCGAACTCCCGCCCGGTCTCAAATTTCATTTTTAAGCATGGTTCCATCCACGATAGCCATAAAGCCACTCGTGACTCCTTCCTACATCTCGCGGATGACCGGAAATCACCCGACTTCTACCGTACTAAGCAGGGCTAAGCATTGACACGTGCCTAAACCTAATATAGGATTAAGTACGATATCTGGACAAGGACAGGTATAATGCAACAAGTGTTTTCATATAACTCCTACAACTTAATGCAGAAAACAATTAAAAGTACTCAAGATATATTTATAAAACGATGGGTTCAGCATGCACCGGGGCTTGCCTTTCAGAAAAGTCGAGGGCCGGTGGTCTGGACACTCAGGAAGGTCGTCTGCGGGCACTCCTTCGCCTGCTGGATCCTCGGGCTCCTGCTGCTCCTGGTCCTCCTCCGGAATCACAGGCTCGAATTCGAGGAGAGTTACCCCCTCCGGTGCACCTATTGCATGAATGCACAATAAATATAATGGATGCATAAATGGGTGCAACATGCTCGGAATGAAATGCATTTCAGAATAAAATACTCTATTCAAGTTATTTTATTAGTACGTGCAAATCTCTTCTCCAGTAGAGAAGTACTCACCTAATCTACTTAACCTAAGATAAAGCTGCTCATCCTCAGTTAAGGCCCTAACACCTAACAATTACAAAAGTAGCATGTCTTAGGATATTACACCATATCACTCAGCAAAACACCACAGTAAGCATTCTGGACAGCAGCTACTTGTTTTTATCACAACTGGAGATTTACAATTCCAAAAGATATGATCTAAGACAATCTGGAAAGCCTAAGAAATGCACTACCATTCATTTTCAGACCTCAACTCCAAACTCCTAAGTTCTCCATGTCAAACTTCACAAGTTCCAGAATCTGTCCTCTCAAAACAGATAGTAGCAGATTTTGAACTGCCACTTTAAACAATAGTAACTCTCAAACTACTAAGCCAAATGCTTCCAAAATTTGACACAAGCTAGTTCATCAAGTTTACTCCAACTTTGGTATTTACAAGTTTTCCAGCAACCAATTTTATCAAAGCCAAATTTAGAATTACTACTAGCTGTCCAGAAAACCTAAAATTACAAAGGTTAAATTTTTATTGATGTGACCAACATTCTCTAAGACCAAACTAATACTACTACAAGTTCACAAATGTCACAAGAACACCAGAAAGTAAGGTGTGCCCACCTAGAATATTTATTTATACTCATTTCTTATTTTACTTATTTAATTAGGTGGAATTTTAAACATATATGTAAACTGCTCCCAAAATTCTACAAAAATTACAGGGGACTCTCTGACCCAAAAAGAGACCACAGTAAAAATTTGAACAAGTTTTATTCACAGAAACTCCCTACACAAAATTCACAAGTTAATAAGGCTGATTTTTGCATAAATAGGAAACCCTATTGAAAAGTGTCAAACAACAGATTTCATATTTTTCTTAGACACTTTAAGGTACCAAGACATTCTCCAAAAATTTATAAGAACATTGCACATGTAGAAAAATTACAAAAATTCATTTAAATATTTCCTAGAATAACAAGATAGCATAATAACTTGAAAAGTAATTAAGCACTGATGCCCAAATTTTTACCTGAGCTAGGGCTAGCATAGAGTAACCTACCCACCAAATTTCATGATTTATGGAACACTACAGCTCAAGTTATAAATTTAACAAATTTGCATGCATTCTAAAACACATTTAAAGGATCTATTAAATTCTCCTAGAAATTAAACATCACATTCCATATTTATATTTTTCTAAAATACTACACATCATGTAGACCCTAACAAAATTTATCTCATGATTTTTGGATCATTAAAACCCTAGATCTATATTTTTTTCAACTTGTACAAAAATCAGTGACAAAATAATAAAAATGAATTTCATTTCGGACGACTGGGCCGGCCCGGAGAAAATCGGCCCACACACTCGCGCGCGCGGCCCGCTCAGCGCTCCCGCCCGCGCGCGACACTGACGGGCGGGCCCCCGCGGTCAGCGACCAGAGACAGGGGAGCGGCAGCCGTGAGCTCCGGCGAGCCCAAGCTCGTCGGAGGGAAGCTCGCCCGGAAAAATCGAGCTCACCCACGCGTTCCCTGTTCCGTAACGCTTCGATTCATGCTAGTGGAAGAGCTTAGGTTGGAGTGGGAGGGCTCGCCGTCGTGAGCGGCGGCCAGTGAGGGTCGGGTGAGGGTATGCCGTCGCCGGTGAGGCCGCACGGCCATATCTAAGCTCGGTACGAGCTACACTACGCCCGGGCGAATCTATTGAGGTAGAAAGGAGGTTTGGAAGAGGTCCTAACTACCCTGGCCACGGAGTGCCGTGACGCGGTGCGGTGAGCGCGACGACGGTGGTCGTCGTGTTCCGCTCCGGTGACGTCGCATCCCACTGTAAGGTCATGCCTAGAGCTAGAGGAAGGCCTACACTATTCCGAACGCTGACCACAGAGAGAGGAGGGTGAAAGAGGACGTCGGTGGTGAGCTCGCAATGGCGGCGGCCATGGCGGAGCTCCGCACCGCCGAGGTTTGATTGGGTGATTTGCCCTCTACCTTGACCCAACGGCTGACCCAATGTGCGGAGGTTGTAGTGTATGGTCAGGCGGTGCTGTTCGTGAGCTCTCGGGTGTGGTGGCGCGGTGGTTGGCGCAACCGAAGGCGGCGGAGCCGGCTGTGGGGACGGAGGACGCTCGGTCGCCTTACCGGTGAGCTGGGGAAGGAGGGCGATGGAAATGGAGGGGGAAGCGGGTCGTCCTGGTCTTCATGCTGAGCTCGCAGGCGACGTGGGGCGTCGGCAGAACACGCGCGCCACGTGGCCACCGGGCTCTGCCCGAGCACCACGACGCGGTCGGCCGCGGCCGTCGTTGTCTGAACGTTTCGTTTCAGAGCTCAAAGGTATCGACTAACAGGGCAAGTTCAACACCGATTATCTCCCAAACCAGTTCGAATTAGAAGAAGATGATAATACCAAAATTGTAGAGCTACATGAGGACTACAAGTTTGTCAATTGGAGTTTGGGCTGGTTCGGCCTAGATTTGAAACTACAGAGCTCCAAAGTGGGTCACCTGAAAACTGAAACTTAGTTTCAGTCACTATGCCGACTGAAACCCGATTTTCTAGGCATCAAATCTCCTAAACTATTGAGAACCAGGTGATGGTGATATTGACAATGTTGTAGAGCTATGTGTGGACAACAACTTTGTCAATTGGCTCCAGGACTGGTTTGGCCTGGTTTGTGAGTTACAAGTTGCTAAAGTGAGGTACAGTGAAACTGAAAAATCCAATTTCCAGACTTAGAATTTTTCTAAGTGTTGATCACCACTCAAGCTGACTTGTGGGCCATTTTTGAGCATGCTCTGGTCATTTTCATGAGATGGCCATATTAGAACTTTTGTTCCTCATGAAATTCTCTACAACTTTACTTAAGAGTGCTCTTCCATGCAAGGTCTCTAAATTAGACTTTTTAATTGGTCAAACTAGAGCCTTCTAGGGTCAAATGGTGGTCAAACTTCTCTTGGAGGGCAATTTTGTAATTTTGGTCAACATGAACCTTGTTGCAAATGTTATCCTAAGTATAACTAAGGTGTTGTAGGTCATGATTGGCTACCTTACCTTTTTGGTTACACCAACTATCAAATACTTCATGAAATAAATCAAACAACCCTAAAATAAACACATGTGTTGCATCACATAAAATAACAAACATGAATGATGCATGCTTATGCTTATGTCATGCAAATGCAATTATGGAGCTAAACACTTGAGGTGTTACAGTGGTCGTGGCCATGGACGCGGAGGGATACCCTTCGACTGGGAGAATACCCCGCCACCTGTTGAGGAGAACATCCCGCCGACACCACCACCGAACCTGGCGGAAGTGATGGCACAACAGACCCAGCTTTTGGCAGCTCTTGTTGAAGGAGCCAACCGTCGCCAAGGAGGTCAGCAAAATGATTTCCAGAGGAAGCTGGAAGGTCTCCTAAAGCCAAGACCACCTACCTATGACAGCACCGACCCTGACCCATTGGTAGCCGATGACTGGCTTAAGGAAATGGAGAAGAAGCTTGATCTCACTACATTCACCGACGATGAGTGTGTTGGAGCTGCCGCACACCAGCTCACAGGTGCAGCACGTGCCTGGTGGGATAGTTTTAGTGACTCCCATGAGGACCCTGCCAACATCTTGTGGGAAGAGTTCGCCAAAGCATTCACTGAGTACCATATTCCCAAGGGTATCATGGAGGCAAAAGCTGAGGAGTTCCGCAACATCAAGATGGGAAAAAGATAGGGTGATCGAGTACACTACTCGTTTCACCAACCTTCTACGCTATGCACCTTCCTATGTTGTGAACTCTGAAAAGGAGAAGCTGTACTATTACCGCAAGGGGCTTAACCCGCACATCAAATTGAAATTTGGCGGTATTGAGAGCAACACATTACGTGCTCTGGTGGATCGCTGCATTCAGATTGAGAAGGACCTTGATGAAGCTGGAGAAGAGTACAAGAGAAGAAAGCGAAAGCCTGAGGAGTCCTTCCGTGGCCGTGATCGCAAGAGGATCCACAGAGATGCACCATCCCGGGAACGCTCCCACCACAACAGGGATGACAACCCTGGATCGGGTAGAGGAAGTGGAGGCTACTTCACCAAAAACTCCCACCCTGCTTAGGATCGTTACACCCGAGACCGTTATGCATAGGACCACAACACCCATGATCGTTTCAACTATTCCCGCTCTATGAATGAACGCCCAACACAGAACCGCTCCACACCAGGCAATGGAAAATGGAAGGCACCCGCGCCAACCCCCACAGGCGGTGCACCTTTCACCTGTTTCGCTTGTGGCCAACCGGGTCACAAGGCCGCTGAATGCCCTCAGAATTCAGCTACTTAGAAGTCTCAGTTCAAGGGGTCTGCCACCCATGGACGTCTCAACCATCTGGATGCCGAGGAAGCCCAGGCTACACCAGACGTCATGTACAGTATGTTTCTAGTTAATGGCAATACTGCATCAGTTCTTTTTGACTCTGGAGCAACTTGTTCATACATATCAACCAAGTTTGCTCGAGAGTATGGCCTGCCCATAACCCCACGTGAGAAGCCTATCATTACCAGCTCGCCCTTAAGAGACCTAAAAAGCACTCATATCTGTAAGGGAGTGAGTCTTACCATCGAGGGTCTTATCTTTAAAGCCGATTTAACCCTGTTACCTTCCACCAACCTAGATGTCATCTTAGGCATGGATTGGTTAACCATTCACCGAGGCATCATATCATGTTCCCCTAGATATGTCCAAGTGACCCACCCATCAGGCCAAGTCATTAGATGTGAACCCCAAATCGGAAGGTCCACCTCTATCCTATGTGCCCTTAAAGCAAGATCAGAATCACTAAAGGAAGAAAAGACAGTTCATGATGTGCCTGTGGTCAGAGACTATCCCGATGTATTCCCTGAAGAATTACCAGGTATGCCACCAGATCGCGATATAGAGTTCATCATTGATCTTTTGCCGGGAACAGGACCCATTGCCAAGAGACCCTATCGCATGTCAGTTGATGAACTGGCCGAACTCAAGAAACAGCTAGAAGAGCTCATCTCGAAGGGATATATCAGACCCAGTGCTTCACCCTGGGGATCCCCTGTTCTGTTCATTAAGAAGAAGGATGGCTCAATGAGAATGTGCATAGATTACCGTAACTTGAACGCAGTCACCATCAAGAACAAGTACCCCCTGCTGAGAATTGATGATCTGCTTGATCAACTTTGAGGTGCCAAGTATTTCTCCAAGATCGATCTCAGATCTGGCTATCATCAGATGAAGATTCGGGGGAGTGACATACCGAAGACAGCTTTTGTGACTAGGTATGGTCAGTTCGAGTTCACCGTGGTATCCTTTAGACTCACAAATGCTCCCACATACTTCATGAATATGATGAATAAGGTTTTCATGGACGAATTGGATAAGTTTGTGGTGGTATTCATTGATGACATCCTGGTCTATTCATCCACCACTGAAGAACATGAACATCATCTAAGAACGGTGCTTGAGAGACTAGCCTAACATCAACTCTACGCAAAATTCAGCAAATGTGAGTTCTGGCTACAAGAGGTTACCTTTTTAGGCCATGTATTATCAGTTGAAGGTGTTGCAGTGGACCCAACTAAGATTGAGGCTGTGAAGGAATGGGAACAACCCCGTAATGTGATAGAAGTCAGAAGTTTCTTGGGATTGGCTGGGTATTACCGCCGATTCATCGAAAACTTCTCCAAGATAGCCCGTCCGATGACCAACCTGCTGAAGAAGACTAAGGAGTTTGAATGGACGCCTGAATGCGAACAAAGATTCGAGGAATTGAAACAGAGACTTACCACAACTCCTGTGTTAGCATTGCCCGATATCGGCAAAGATTTCATGGTCTATTGTGATGCATCTCGTCAAGGACTTGGGTGTGTATTAATGCAAGATGGAAGAGTGATAGCTTATGCTTCTCGACAGCTGAAAGAACATGAGAACCAATACCCTACACATGACCTTGAGTTAGCAGCAGTTGTTCATGCCTTAAAAATTTGGAGGCACTACTTGATAGGCAACAAGTGTGATATCTACACCGATCATAAGAGCTTGAAGTACTTTTTCACTCAAGAGGATCTGAATATGAGGCAACGCCGATGGTTAGAGTTGATCAAGGACTATGACTTGGAAATTCACTACCATCCGGGAAAAGCTAACGTAGTCGTAGATGCTCTTAGTCGCAAGAGTTACTGTCACACTTTGATCACTAAATCCGTACCACCTGAGCTCAAGGAAGAGATTGATGATTTCCAACTTGAGATACAACCACATGGCTTACTGAATGAGCTTCATATACAGTATGATCTCACGGATCGCATTCGTCAAGCTCAGAAAATGTGTAAGGAGATTGAATATCTCCGTGGTCTGATGAAACTAGGCTATAAGACCAACCACCATGAAGATGAACAAGGAACCATTTGGTTCAAGGATAGAATCTGTGTGCCTTCTGATCCAGTCCTACGAGAGGAAATTTTGTCAGAGGCTCATGATTCTAAGTATTGTGTTCACCCTGGAAGTTTAAAGATGTAACAGGACTTGAGAAAACACTTTTGGTGGAAAGGTATGAATACAGACATTGCAGGACACATGGCACGATGTGACACCTGCAATAGAGTCAAGGCTGAACATCAAAGGCCTCCAGGATTGCTAAAGCCTCTTGACGTTCCAGAATGGAAATGGGAGGGTGAAAGTCCTATGTTTGGTGTTGGTAATTAGTGGCAATGCCTAAGTACTAATCCTATGCCTAAGTTGTATGTAGCATATGAGGATTAGTACACTCCAAGGTTGGTGGCAAGATGGACATGGTGATCATGATGGCCACACTTGGATTTGGACGCAACCCTACGTGATCAAGGCAAAGGTATATGCTTAAGGGTTGTGTTTTAGTAACCAAGACACCTAGTGGGTGTGGTTACATTATAGGATAGATAGCCGTACTATAAAGAGGGGAATGACGCGGCTATTGAACTCCTAAGTGCCTCTAGATGTGCATTTCATGATCATATGCATTTGGATAGAACTAATATCGCCTTGAAAAATGATTGTGAAAATGCTAACACACTCACACATGACAAGATCACTTGGTGATGTTAGCACGTTTGCGATGGCGGTGGAGTTTGAGCGGTAGAGAGGGTTTGGGTTCCTCTCTCCCTCCTGCCGAGCTTGTGAGGCGGGATTCAGGCATTTTCGAGAAGTTAAAACGATTATTTTCCACTGCGCCGGAAGTCCAGAAAAGAAACGGAGGCGAACGGAGGTCACAGAGGTGACCGGACGCTGAACAGGACGCGGTCCTTGCATGACCGGACGCATCCGGTCAGTGTTCAGTGTCTGCGTATTTTTGCAGTTCGATGATCGGACGCGAGGCGCGTCCGGTCACTGATGATTGGACGCGTCCGGTCGTTCAGGGAGCTTACTGGACTATAACCGGACGCTGGCACTGTCGCGTCCGGTCATGTTCCTTCAGCGCGTCCGGTCGTTGTTTCGTTGAGCGCTGCTCAGGCGACCAGCGCGTCCGGTCCTTCACGGGACCAGCGCGTCCGGTCAGTTGGACCAGCGCGTCCGGTCGTTGCTTCGCAGTTAGCCTGAAAGCATCTAGGCCCCGAGGTTTGGTTTCGGTAATTGATGACAACACTTTATTACCATGACTAACGTGTGTTTTGCAGAAACTTTGATAAGTTAGGTCATGGAGGTTTTAACTGCTTTGGGCACCATGGTATTCATGCCCCTTGATGGAAATCGTTTCGGTTTTCAAAAGAGTGACGTCAAGATTAAGGACGGTTAGTTCCGGATGTCGAGGTATTGAGAGACATTTGGAATAGTCGTTAGGATCTTCGTTTTTCTCTTTTGGCCGTACTATAAAGGGGGGCATGAGCGGGTAGCTTGACCTAGGCGAGTCCTATGTTTAGGTGTGGTGCACACTTGTTAAACTTGGCGCTAGGCAGCTCTAGAATAGCTCAAAGTTCAGTTGGAAGCAACTTGGTTCAAGTTGTGACGCGTTTCGAAGAGTTTCGGGTTGTTTTCCCATGACCGGACGCGGTCCTCGGTATGACCGGACGCGTCCGGTCAGTTCAGTTCCGCGGCTAGAGTTTCAGGTCTGAACACCGGACGCGGTCCTCGCGAGGACCAGACGCGGTGGTCAGAAGTCAACACGTGTCACTTGAGGGAAACACCCGATCGGACGCGACCTGGGTGTGATCGGCGCGTCCGGTCATAGTCCAGTAAGGTCCAGAGACGACCGGACGCGTCCGGTCATCACCGATCGGACGCGGTCGCGCGTCCGGTGCGAGTACAGTAAGCTCCATGCACGATCGGACGCGTCCGGTCACCCCTGACCGGTGCGTCCGGTCACTTAGGTGTTTTTCGGTTTTCGACCGTTACGAGCGACCGGCGCGTCCGGTCAGTACGACCGGCGCGTCCGGTCAGCTCGAGTTTTGCTGAGTCAGCAGGTAACGGTTCGTTTTGTCTGTGAGGTGTATAAATACATCCCCACCACCTCTTTTAGAGGTCTCTTGCTCATTTGATCAGCTGATAAACACCTTTGGAGTGCAAGGTAGTGCAAGAGCACTAGTGAGGATAGAGATTTGAGAATCAAAGCTTGAGAGTTCCTCACTAGCGATTAGAGAGTAGCAAGTGTGCATCCACTTTCTCATTTGGGCTCGTAGTGGTCAAGTGAGAGTTCTTGCTTGTTACTCTTGGTGATCGCCATCACCTAGACGGTTTGGTGGTGATTGGGAGTTTGGTGATCATCCGGCGGAGCTTGTGGATGACCCAACTCATCTTGTGAGCGGTTGTGGGTGATTCACCGCGACGGAGTGTCAAAGAATCAACCCGTAGAGAGCACTTGATCCTTGCGCGGATCAAGGGGGAGCGACACCCTTGCGCGGGTGCTCCAACGAGGACTAGTGGGGAGTGGCGACTCTCCGATACCTCGGAAAAACATCGCCGTGTTCCTTGCCCCTTTACATTCAAGCATTTACATTCTCGTATTTACTTTCATTGCTTGTTTACATTCCTAGACTTGCCATGCTAGACTAGGTTTGGAAACTAGGGTGCAAAACTTTGTATCGGTAGACTCTCTAGGAACACAAGTAGACACTAGGGGTGAATTCCGGCTTGTAGGATTTATTCCTTGCATTTGAATTTTAGAAAAGCCCAATTCACCCCCCCTCTTGGGCATCTTGATCCTTTCAATTGGTATCAGAGCCGTGTTGCTCTATTTTTTGGCTTTACCGCCTAGAGCAAGATGTCTAATGGGGAAGGACCACCTCCCACTTTTGAGGGAGACGATTTTCCATATTGGAAAATTCGTATGGAGGCGTACCTCGAAGCCATAGATGTTGGGTGCCTTAGAGCCGCAACCGAAGGGCTTCCCCCCATAAGGGATCCCGCTAACCCAAGTGGTGACGAGGATAAGTACGACCGGTGGAATGCAAAGGCCAAAAATGCACTCTACCGGGGCTTAGGCAAAGATATCTTCAATCGCGTGCGTAATGCAAAGAACGCTCATGAATTGTGGGAAAATCTTTGTGCTCTCCATGAGGGAACTAAGAGTGAGCGTGAGGAACGCTATCACATAGCCTTAAAGAAAATTAATTCTTTTGAGATGCTTCCTAAAGAAAGTGCTAATAACATGTACACTCGCTTGAATGTTCTTGTAGAGGACCTCAATGCTCTTGGGCTCACCAAAATGAGCCAATCGGATGTTGCAAGGAAGATCTTGAGTGTGCTTCCCGTTGAGAAGTATGGACACATTGTCACCGTGCTTCACCAAAGTGATCTTTCCACCGCAACACCAACTCAAGTTTTGGGGAAAATCAATGCTCATGAGATGTACATGCATATCACTCCGGAAGAGGGCTCATCATCTTCCAAGAAGAAAGACTTAGCCTTCAAAGCTAGTCATGACAAGAAGAAGATGAAGGGCCAAGCCATGATGGTGCAAGAAAGCTCAAGTGAAAGTGATGTTGATGATGAATCACTTGCACTCATGGTGAGAAAGACCACCAAGATGCTAAAGAAGCTTAACAAGAGTGGCATCAAGTTCGATGGCAAGAAGAAGAAATTCTTCACATGTAGCAAGAGAAAGCCAATCTCGGAGATGGATTGCTACAATTGTGGTGAACTTGGACATCTAGCTCATCAATGCCCTAGACCACCAAAAGACAAGTACAAGAACAAGAACAAGGGCAAGAAAAATGATTCAAGTGATGAAGAAGAAGAGAAGAAGAGGAACAAGCCATACAAGAAGAAGGATGGCAAAAAGAAGGAGTTCCACAAGAAGAAGAAGGGAGGAAAGGCATACATTGTTGGTGATTGGCTCACCGACATTGAATCATCATGTGAGTCCTCCGAAGATGAGAGCAATGATGAGAAAGAGAAGGTAGCCGCATTTGTGATGGGGCCATCATCTTCACCAACATCTTCATCACCACCATCACCGCCTCCTTCACCATCATCGTCTACTACTCACCTATGTCTTATGGCCAAGGGTGAACGAAAGGTACAAAACCATGATAGTGATGATGATGATGATAGTGATAGTGATGATGAATATGACTCACCTTCTTATGATGAACTTGTAAAATTGTTAAACAAATACACTAAAATCATAAGAAGAACTAGAAGTGAAAATGATGATCTTCAAAATGAAAATGAATCACTCTCATCAAAGCTTGAAAATATTCAAAAGACTAGTGGTGAGCTTAGAGTTCAAAATGAAGTGATGTCTTCCACTCTCAAGGAGCTCAAAACCTCTTATAAAGAGCTTAAAGATCAACATGATAAACTTGAGAAGAAGCATGATGAGCTCATCACTAGACACAACTCTCTAAAGGACAAATACACCACATTAAAAATTGATTATGATAGTCTTGTGGTTGCTAATGAACTTGCTCTTGAGACACATGATGCTACTAACCATGTTGTTAAGTGTGATATAGCTACATCATGTGATGACTTGATCATTGAAAGCATTGAGCGAGGTTCTAGTAGCAAAGGCAAGAGTGTGGTTGAGTCAAGCAACCATGATGATTATGCCAAGATTAAGAGTGAGAATGAGAAGCTTGCAAATGAGAACAAGAAGCTAAAAGGTTTGATGGCTCTTGAGAAGCAACCAACAAATGAGTCACTCATTGAAGAAAACAAAAAGCTCAAGCAAGAAAAAGAGCATCTCAAGACCGGCCTAAGCAAGTTCACAAGAGGCCAACATTTGCAAAGTGAGCTCCTCATGAACACCGTAATGAAGATGGATAAAAGTGGTATTGGGTACTTGGCAAATCAAGAGAAGAAAGCAAAAGCTCAACAACAACAAAGCAAGTCAAAGCCCAAGCCAAAGAGATGTGTTGAGTGTGGTCAAGAAGGTCATTTTGCTCATGAATGCAAAACTCCACCACCACAACCCTTGCCCAAGCATGCTAGACCTTTCGCTTTCAATGCTCATTATATGCTAAGAAAAGATTCAAATGGAAAGATGAAAGTCATGTTTTTGGGTCCCCCAAACAAGAATAGGCCAAAGAAAATATGGGTTACCAAGTCACTAGTGGATAAAGTCAAGGGCCCCTCTCAAGTTTGGGTCCCTAAACAAAAAGCTTGATCTCTTGTGTGTAGGTGAACTACAAGACCGGTGGATCTCATTGGGTTATTGATAGTGGTTGCACTCAACATATGACTGGTGATCCTCGTATGTTCACCACCATTGAAGAGAATGGAATATGTCAAGAGAAGATCACATTTGGGGATAATTCAAAGAGCAAAGTCAAGGGTATAGGCAAGATTGCAATATCACATGATCACTCACTCTCAAATGTGCTCTATGTTGCTTCATTGAGTTTCAACTTGTTATCCGTTGGGCAACTTTGTGACCTTGGCTTCCAATGCTTGTTCACACCAAATGAAGTGGAAGTTTCAAAGATAGATGACAAGCAAGTGATATTCAAAGGCTTTAGATACAATAATCTTTATCTTGTTGACTTCACCTCCGAAGATGCAAATTTGATGACATGTTTGTTCACCAAGACCTCACTTGGTTGGCTTTGGCATAGGAGGCTTGCTCATGTTGGAATGAACACTCTCAACAAGCTATTGAAGAAAGAACTAGTGAGAGGATTGAAGGATGTGAAGTTTGAAAAGGACAAACCTTGTAGTGCATGTCAAGCGGGCAAACAAGTTGCAAACACTCATCCAACCAAAGCTTTCATGTCAACTTCAAGAGTGCTAGAACTTCTACACATGGATTTGTTTGGGCCTACAACATACAAGAGCTTGGGTGGTAATCTCTATTGTCTTGTGATAGTGGATGACTACTCAAGGTATACATGGACTTTCTTCCTTCATGACAAATCCGAAGTGACAAATTGCTTCAAGAAGTTTGCAAAGAGAGCTCAAAATGAATTTGAAGTCAAGATAAAGAAAATTAGAAGTGACAATGGGAAAGAGTTTGACAACACCAACATTGAAGCTTATTGTGATGAAATTGGAATCAAGCATGAGGTCTCTTCAACCTACACTCCTCAACAAAATGGTGTAGTTGAGAGAAAGAACCGAACATTGATCACCCTTGCAAGAACAATGCTAGATGAGTACAACACTCCGGAGAAGTTGTGGGCCGAGGCAATCAACACCGCATGCTATGCTTCAAATCGCCTCTTCCTACAAAAGTTTCTTGGCAAGACCCCCTATGAGTTGCTTAATGGGAAGAAGCCGGACGTCTCTTTCTTTCGGGTGTTTGGTTGCAAATGTTACATCTACAAGAAGCGTCAACACCTAGGGAAGTTTCAAAGACGTTGTGATATTGGTTTTCTTGTTGGTTACTCATCAAAGTCCAAAGCATATAGAGTATTTAACCATGCCACCGGTTTGGTTGAAGAAACATATGATGTGGAATTTGATGAATCTAACGGCTCCCAAGGAGCAATTGAGAATTGTGATGATGTAGGTGATGAACCCTTGAGGGAGGCCATGAAGAACATGCCGGTGGGAGACATCAAGCCAAAAGATGATGATGATGATGTACAAATTGTTGATCCACCATCTTCATCACGTGTGCCTCAAGATGATGACAAGAATGAGAGAGTTGAAAATGAAGACACTTATGTCTCTCATGAACAATCCGAGGCACAAGCTCAAGATGTTGATGCTCCCCATCCACCTCCTCAAGTGGTTGATAGAAGAAATTCACCACTACTTCAAGCACATCCACAAGATCTCATCATAGGGAGTCCTACAAAGGGAGTAATGACTCGATCCCAAAAGCTAGCTTCTTTTGTTGAACATCACTCTTTTGTCTCTTGCGTTGAACCTAAGAATGTAGAAGAAGCACTTCAAGATCCGGATTGGGTGATTGCAATGCATGAAGAATTGAACAACTTCACCCGCAATCAAGTATGGACACTTGAAGAGCATCCCAAAGGTGCAAGAGTCATTGGAACCAAGTGGGTGTTCCGAAACAAGCAAGATGACCAAGGCATTATGGTGAGGAACAAGGCAAGACTAGTTGCAAAGGGGTTCTCTCAAGTTGAAGGTCTTGATTTTAGAGAGACCTTTGCACCCGTTGCAAGACTTGAAGCCATTCGTATCCTCCTTGCATATGCATCACATCATGATATGAAACTATATCAAATGGATGTGAAAAGTGCATTCTTAAATGGCTTTATAAATGAACTAGTCTATGTCGATCAACCTCCCGAGTTTGAAGACCCTAGATATCCTAATCATGTTTATAGGTTGTCCAAGGCGTTATATGGGCTCAAGCAAGCTCCTAGAGCGTGGTATGAACGCCTCCGGGACTTCCTCATTGAGAAGGGCTTCACCATTGGGAAGGTCGACACCACACTATTCACCAAGAAGTTTAATAGGGAGATCTTCATTTGTCAAGTATATGTTGATGATATCATCTTCGGATCAACAAATGAAGATTATTGCAAGGAATTTGGTGAATTGATGTCGAAGGAGTTCGAAATGTCAATGATTGGTGAGCTCACATTCTTCCTTGGTTTTCAAGTAAAGCAAATGAGAGAAGGGATTTTCATCTCTCAAGAAAAGTATACCAAGGATCTTCTCAAAAGATTCAAGATGGAAGAATGCAAACCAATCAAGACCCCAATGCCATCAAATGGACATCTCGACCTAGATGAGGGAGGTAAACCGGTTGATCAAACTTTCTACCGTTCTATAATTGGTAGCTTGTTGTACCTTACCGCATCTAGGCCCGATATCATGTTTAGTGTGTGCATGTGTGCCCGCTTTCAAGCGTGCCCTAAAGAACCTCACCTAAGTGCCGTAAAAAGAATCCTAAGATATCTTAAGCTCACCCCAAGCATTGGTCTTTGGTATCCCAAAGGAGCTAGATTCCAACTAGTTGGCTATTCTGATTCGGACTATGCCGGTTGCAAAATTGATAGAAAAAGCACATCCGGAGGGTGCCATTTGCTTGGAAGATCTCTAGTATCTTGGTCATCTAAAAAGCAAAATAGTGTGGCTTTGTCCACCGCCGAGGCGGATTACATTGCCGCGGGGGCTTGTTGTGCACAAATATTATATATGAAACAAACCCTCCTAGACTATGGAATTGTTCTTGAAAAGGTGCCACTTTTATGTGATAATGAAAGTGCCGTTAAAATTGCTAACAATCCGGTACAACACTCTCGCACCAAGCACATTGATATCCGCCATCACTTTCTAAGAGATCACGTTGCTAAAAATGACATATCACTAGAAGGTGTAAGAAGTGAAAATTAATTAGCGGATATCTTCACTAAACCTTTGGATGAGGCAACCTTTTGTAGGTTAAGAAGTGAACTCAATGTGCTTGATTCTAGTAACTTTAAAAAATGAGCGTGTGTTGTCCCTTGCACTGCATTGTATAATATGCCATGTTTATTTTTTATCGCATTGTTTTTAGGGCTTGGCTAACACGGTTACGATAACCCTTCCTTGGAGGAGTGAAAAAGCCTAACCGTGGATCAAACTTGACAAGCATTCTAGTTTTATCTTCTTGTATTGCATTGCATATGCATGGTTGTTGTTCTTGTCGTTTCTTTTCGGTTAAGCTTTGAGCAACCTCTGTGTTCGTCCATGGATAGAGAGAGCATTTTGACGCTCCTAAAGGTTCAAAAACTCTATTGCGTGGCCATACGTTGCTCCTTGGGTGTTTATTGCCTATTTTCTTAAAAAATAATACTAGCCTAAGGCAATCTATTTTGAAAAAAATTGAGGGTTTGAGTGAGGTCTCTCATATCGTGTTCCAATTGGTGTTTATTTGTGTCTCTTTGAATTGGAACCTAATTGAGAGAAGTCGCGTCGTTGTTCGGAACGAAGAAGGGCGAAGAACAGTGACCAGACGCTGGACCGGACGTTGCACCGGACGCAGTGATGCTTCACCACCGCGTCCGGTCCCGGCGTCCACCAGCGCGTCCGGTCATCCAGAAGACCAACTCCAGATCTAGTGATCGGACGCTGCACAGGACGCGCCTCTGTTGACCACCGCGTCCGGTCCCGGTTACCACCACTGCGTCCGGTCATTCGTGATATATTCCCGAACTCCCAACGACCGGACTCTGACCGCGTCCGGTCAGTCCACACCGGACGCGTCAGGTCACTTCAGGAGCTTACTGGAATGTGACCGGACGCTGCACCACCGCGTTCGGTCATATCGACCACCGCGTCCGGTCATCACGCGTCGAGCGGATCTAACCCTTCATAAAACGGTTCGTTTTCGGCCGTACCTTCTCATCCGCCCGAGCTCTTCGCGCCGCCGCCGCCCTTGCGCCTTCGCTGCACCCCCTGCCGCCGGTGAACCGCCGCACCGCCTGCCGCCGGTGAGCCGCCGCCACCTGCGCCGCCTTCCTCGCCCAGCCTCGCTCGCGCGCGCGCCAGCCGCCCGCACGCGCCCGCCCGCGCCATCTTCGCTCACAGTCGCGCCGCCACCACCCTCGCGCCGCGCCGCCGCAGCCAACGCTCCACCACCGCCGGTGAGACGGGTTCCTGCAAGCCAGCTTCTCCTCTGACCGAAGAACGACTCATCCTTGCCTCCGATCGATTTTCGTCGATTTGCCCTAACCCTAGGGTTCGTCGGACGATCGTTCGTCGACGAGATTCGTCGCGCGTCGTCTTCTTCACGAGGTTGTTTCGCGTCACCTTGACCTCCTTGCTAGGGTTTGCCGTAACTGTTTCTTTTCAATCCTAATTATACCTTGTTTCGGCAAATCAGAGCTCGTTCGGTGATTTCGGGAATCTCGCAATCTAGGTCACCTTACCCTGTCAGTCATCTCGACGATCCGAGGTAGCTTCACGTTTCGATTCATATCGTATCTCATATGCTTGCTATCTCTAGGATTCGTACCTTTTAGTTATATATGTGTTTATAGTAGATCTCTCTATTCCGTCTTTGCAGCAAGTCTGTTGTGTGTCAGGGTGAGATCAGTTTGCTAAATCCGAGGCCAAGCCTACGGATAAGGATTGAGGCCAAGCCTCTTGAGTGACAGTTCATCATCTTTCAGAGGTTTTCAGTCAGTTTGTCAGCATGGTGCGTTGCAAGAACGCCGGTGGTGCTCCTGGTGACGGGGACGACAGTCCTCCTCGTCGGTCTGAGATTGCACGTGGGAAGCGTGTCAAGGTCTTGGCCAGAAAGAAGAAGAAGACACTCACAGAGGCAGAGATTGCTCAGGCCGTGGCAGATGCAGCAGAGCAGGGAGAGAGAGGTGGCAGGAGCAGTGGCATACGCATAGGCGAGCGTCGCTTTCATCTTGAAGGTCGACAGCTCGGCACAGAGGCCACTGAGGGCACTGAGGATACTAGAGTTGCAGAGGATATGTCAGTTGATCCACCCACAGAGACCATAGAGGCTCCAGAGGCTACAGCAGACACAGAGGAGCAGCCGGCTCAGTCTCCACCACGTCGCCGCTCTACACGCGCCCGTACTCAGGTGTCTCCTAGGCCAGAGGGCCAGCGTCATGGAGCACGTCCTCCTCCCAGAGCTAGAGGTTCACCCCCGGTCGAGCACTTTGACTTGAGAGGTGCTACAGCACGTCAGGTGCAGGGGTTGAGGTTCGTGGAGGTCAGTTGGTGGTTTTCGCCTGTGAGGGATCCCAGAGCTTTAGAAGGATTCTATACCCCTCTTCAGGAGGATTTCTATAGAGCTCTAGTTGACAGCGGTATTGCTTTCCGACCACAGAGGGTCTGTCGACTTGAGTCACTAGTTGAGGTTGTGGGAGAGCAACTACGTCCGCACCTGTCCTTTCTGCCAGGCTTGTCAGATCTTCTTGGACGGACAGGTGCATACTGCGGCACATGGGTCAGAGAGTTTTATGCTTCACTATGGATTGATCCTGCCCATGATTTCATTCACTTTGCATTCCGAGGCCGCGATCACCGCCTATACAGCACCAGAGTGCGGGAGATTCTCAGACTCCCAGCTTCCAACACGAAGATACATCAGCTGTGCTATAGTCAGACTCCTCCACCGAGATGCCCTCATGGCGGTGCAGTGCCACCTACAGACTTGGTTCGACCCTGCTTCCGTGAGCCTTTTGGCGAAGGGTCTCGATGCACGCCCGCCAGTTTGACACCACTGGCCAGAGTTTTGGACGCTATAGTCAGACGCACTCTAATTCCCAGACTTGGCTACAGAGAGGGACTGACTCGGATGCAGCTATGGGTTGTTCACCACCTCCTCTCACAGACTCAGTTTGACATTTGGGATCTCATACTTAGTGAGATGGAGGACACCATAGCTGAGGGCTTCAAGGGTAATCGTCAGCTGCCCTATGCACACTGGATCTGCTTCATTATCAGATCATCTATTCAGCTGCCAGCAGAGATTCGAGCTAAGATATCAGATACTACCACTGCTTTTCCTGAGTATGATATCCGTCAGCTTTGGACGTCAGTCACCAGAGATCAGGCCCCAGTGCCAGGACAGCGTGTGCGACCTGAGGTTCCTGAGACAGCAGCTGAGCAGGACACCACAGTTGATGAGCTTGCAGAGGCAGAGCTTGCTGATCTTGACGCTCAGCCTGCTGATCTTCCTGAGGATGGGACATCTGACAGCACTGATGAGGACTACCAGCCCATCCCCAGGTACCGGTCTCCTCGGTCCCACGACCACGAGGCCGGTGGCTCTGGTTCAGCCTCCCACACAGACCCAGCCATGGTGGCAATACTTGAGAGGTTGACCCAGGCACAGGAGCAATAGCAACAGCAAATACAGCGACAGGCTCAGGACACAGCTGCAGCACTTGCACAGATTCAGGCTCGTCAGGACAAGTTTCAGCGTCAGCAGCTTGAGATCCAGAGGCAGCAAGTCGAAATGCAGCGACAGCAGTTTGAGATTCAGCGACAGACTGCAGCTAGTCAGCAGCAGTACTTGGACCTCCTGCGCCACCTAGTCACTGTTGGGGTTCCTCCGCCTGCTTCCGTCCTGACTTCAGCTCTACCATCTTCTGATCCATCGAGTCAGGGACAACCGGGTTTCCAGTTCACATCTCCACAGCAGCAGGTTCCCCAGTCTTTCCAGTCCCCGAGCTTCACGCCTATTCATACGAGGTTTACACCATCAGACCAGCCTCGCCCTCACCTCCTGACAGGCACACCTTTCGGTGATTTCAGTGCAACCTACAGCGAGTTGACTGGTCAGCCGACGCCCTCGCACACTACATTTGCTACTTCTTCAGGGTTGTCAGCTTCAGAGGCAGCTATTCCTCCAGTGACAGGGACTGGTACTACAGAGACTCTACCTTCGTCAGTTGCCTCCACAGATCCTCCTGCTACTGGCTCTCTACAGGCTCAGGTCACTCAGACGGATCCTATTATTACTACTATGATAGTACCTGTTCCTGCCGTTCAGACCCAGACAGTTACACAGCCACATGCTTCTTCAGAGGGTCAGCTAGATAGTTCAGATTCCGAGGGCGATTCTCTACACTTCATGATTACTCCGCGCACCTCGGCACCCGACACGACTCCGTCTGTCCCCCCATCAGATCCTTAGATTAGCTTTTTTGGCGCTTGATGCCAAAGGGGAGAGAGAGTAGTTTCAGGGGGAGTTTTGAGAGAGGTTTTTCGTTTTTTCCTGTGTGCTACATTCATGCATCATGTTTACTTTTCAGTCATTGCATTCGTGTGACATGTCGTTGTGAGATAAACCTTAAGTCTTAATGTTTTATCCTGTCATTGTTATCTCTTGTCACCGTTGTTAATTTAGCTCTAAGGTTGTGCTTCCATGCCTTACTCTGTTTTCTTATGAGCTATATCTGTTTGTGTACTAACGCTTTTTGTCTTATCTTATGAGTACACTCTTTTGGCTTGGGACACATAAGCATCTCCTAACCCTTCTATGCTTATTGCTCTTTGCTTATGTGAACCATGCATGCTCGAAAACCTCAACTCCAATCTTTCATATCTTAGTGTTGTCATCAATCACCAAAAAGGGGGAGATTGAAAGCATCTAGGCCCCGAGGTTTGGTTTCGGCAATTGATGACAACGCTTTATTACCATGACTAACGTGTGTTTTGCAGAAACTTTGATAAGTTAGGTCATGGAGGTTTTAACTGCTTTGGGCACCATGGTATTCATGCCCCTTGATGGAAATCGTTTTGGTTTTCAAAAGAGTGACGTCAAGATTAAGGACGGTTAGTTCCGAATGTCGAGGTATTGAGAGACATTTGGAATAGTCGTTAGGATCTTCGTTTTTCTCTTTTGGCCGTACTATAAAGGGGGGCATGAGCGGGTAGCTTAACCTAGGCGAGTCCTATGTTTAGGTGTGGTGCACACTTGTTAAACTTGGCGCTAGGCAGCTCTAGAATAGCTCAAAGTTCAGTTGGAAGCAACTTGGTTCAAGTTGTGACGCGTTTCGAAGAGTTTCGGGTTGTTTTCCCATGACCGGACGCGGTCCTCGGTATGACCGGACGCGTCCGGTCAGTTCAGTTCCGCGGCTAGAGTTTTAGGTCTGAACACCGGACGCGGTCCTCGCGAGGACCGGACGTGGTGGTCAGAAGTCAACACGTGTCACTTGAGGGAAACACCCGATCGGACGCGACCTGGGTGTGATCGGCGCGTCCGGTCATAGTCCAGTAAGGTCCAGAGACGACCGGACGCGTCCGGTCATCACTGATCGGACGCGGTCGCGCGTCCGGTGCGAGTACAGTAAGCTCCATGCACGATCGGACGCGTCCGGTCACCCCTGACCGGTGCGTTCGGTCACTTAGGTGTTTTTTGGTTTTCGACCGTTACGAGCGACCGGCGCGTCCGGTCAGTACGACCGGCGCGTCCGGTCAGCTCGAGTTTTACTGAGTCAGCAGGTAACGGTTCGTTTTGTCTGTGGGGTGTATAAATACATCCCCACCACCTCTTTTAGAGGTCTCTTGCTCATTTGATCAGCTGATAAACACCTTTGGAGTGCAAGGTAGTGCAAGAGCACTAGTGAGGATAGAGATTTGAGAATCAAAGCTTGAGAGTTCCTCACTAGCGATTAGAGAGTAGCAAGTGTGCATCCACTTTCTCATTTGGGCTCGTAGTGGTCAAGTGAGAGTTCTTGCTTGTTACTCTTGGTGATCGCCATCACCTAGACGGTTTGGTGGTGATTGGGAGTTTGGTGATCATCCGGCGGAGCTTGTGGATGACCCAACTCATCTTGTGAGCGGTTGTGGGTGATTCACCGCGACGGAGTGTCAAAGAATCAACCCGTAGAGAGCACTTGATCCTTGCGCGGATCAAGGGGGAGCGACACCCTTGCGCGGGTGCTCCAACGAGGACTAGTGGGGAGTGGCGACTCTCCGATACCTCGGAAAAACATCGCCGTGTTCCTTGCCCCTTTACATTCAAGCATTTACATTCTCGTATTTACTTTCATTGCTTGTTTACATTCCAAGACTTGCCATGCTAGACTAGGTTTGGAAACTAGGGTGCAAAACTTTGTATCGGTAGACTCTCTAGGAACACAAGTAGACACTAGGGGTGAATTCCGGCTTGTAGGATTTATTCCTTGCATTTGCATTTTAGAAAAGCCCAATTCACCCCCCCTCTTGGGCATCTTGATCCTTTCATAGCCGTTGGGCGACCAGCGCGTCCGGTCGTTTGGACCAGCGCGTCCGGTCAGTACTTCACGAGTTAGCCGTTGGGCGACCGGCGCGTCCGGTCAGTTGGACCAGCGCGTCCGGTCAGCCCGATTTCGGTTGTTTAAGTTTCTAACGGCTATATTCGAAGGGGTACGTCTATAAATACTCGTTGGCCGGCTCAAGGCTCTCTCTCTCGAACATTTGACATACTTGTGAGCACTTTGAGCTAAGCAACTCCCCTCCCACTCATCTCTCTTGCTTCTTTGCATATTCGAAGTGAGATTGAGTGATCCAAGTGCATTTGCATTGTGAGATTGCATCTAGTTGGCAATTGGTGGTTGATTTGTTGTGGGATTCTTGTTTCTCTTGGTGGTTGCCGCCACCTAGACGGCTTGGAGCAGCTTGGAGGCGTTGGCAAGAGTTGGTGATTGTTCTTGGCCACCTCCGGTGATTGTGAGAGGTTTGTGCCTACCTCGGCGAAGCGCCAAAGGCAACATTAGTATATTGCTCGTGTCATTGCAACCTTTTGCCATTTGGTAGGTTCTTATGGTGCCTTTTGAGAGGCTCGGTGTGTGACCGATTAGCCACCGAACCACGTGGTGAAGAGGGACACAACGGGGACTAGCGTGCCGACAAGCACGTGAACCTCGGGATAAATCTTCGTGTCATCACTTTCATATTGTGATTGATTGATCCCGGTGTTCGGTTATCTTGGTATTCATCTCTTGATTATATTGATTGGTTGGCTCAATTCTTCGCCCCTCGGTGATACCCTCCTAACTCCCTCATGTATTAATTTCTTAGTTATCTTTGCTAGCGAGTTAGCTTTGCTAGAGTAGCTTCTTTGTGTAGCTTGCTAGTTGTAGTTTCCTTCTCGGTTTGACTTGTGCGGTTGAGTGCAATTACTAGAATTGTGAATTGGTTAGGTGGCTTGCAAACACCCCGTAGGCTAAGCAAAACTCGCATCTCGCTATTTGTTTTATTGATAAACTTATTTAGCTTATCTTTGTAGAAAATTTTAATAGGCTATTCACCCCCCCTCTAGCCATCAAGACCTTTCAAGTGGTATCAGAGCCGTGGTCACCGTTTGTAAGGCTTAACAACCTCGGTGTAAGATGGCTCAAGTTATGTTCAATCATGTTAATGGCAAGCCTCCATTCTTTGATGGCGTCTCTTCCTTTGATCATTGGAAAAGGAAGATGAAGCAATATCTAGGCAATATACATGAGAAGGTTTGGGATGTGACCAAAGAAGGATACGTCATTCTTGATGAGGAAAACCTCACTCCAAATGACCGCATCAACAAACAATGCAATACGGCGGCACTTGACACAATCTATCGTGCCATTGATGATAAAGTATTTGAGCAAATCAAAGATCTTGAAAAGGCAAATGAGCTTTGGATAAGGCTTGAAGAAACATATGAAGGTACTTCAACGGTAAAAAGTGCCAAACTATATATGCTCAAGGACAAGTTCTCCACATTCAAGATGAAGGATGATGAATCCATCCCGGAGATGTTCTATAGGCTCCAAGTCATTGTCAATGATCTCAAGGGGCTTGGGGAGAAGGTTGAGGACAAGGACTTCTCACACAAGTTCTTGATGTGCTTACCCAAGAAGTTTGCCACCTTGAGAAGAATGATCTTTAGAGAGGGATTGGACAAGGTCAAACCAACCAATGTGCTTGGAGATATAATGACCGATGCCCAATACAATGATGATGAAGATGAGGTAGAAGAGAAGAAGGAGACCAAGGTCAAGCAAGAGAAGCCCATTGCATTCAAGGCTTCATCCTCTAAGGGCAAGAGCAAGGTAGAAAGTGATGATGATGATCCATTTGATGATGAGACCATGGCCCTCCTTGTGCACAAGATGGGAAGGTTCATGAAGAAGAAAGGATATGGGGCAAGGAAGAGGAGAGACACTATAAAGGCAAAGACCCTTTGCTACAATTGCAATAGCCCCGATCACATAGTGGCGGATTGTCCCTATGAAGATAAGAGATTTCATAATGGGGACTTGAAGCTCAAGAAGAACAAGAAGGATAAGAAAGAGAATGAGAAGAAAGCAAAGAAGAGCTTCACTTTCAACAAGAAGAAGGGTGGTGGTTATGTAGTCACTTGGGATAGTGACAACTCTGATAGTGATGATGATGAAAGCTCTAGTGATGATGAGAGGATCACTCGACGAGCCACTGCAAACATCGCCCTCTCCAACAAGCCATCCATCTTCGACACTACATCAACATGCCTTATGGCCAAGCCTACCAAGGTAAAACATGATGATAGTGATGATGATTCTTGTGCTAGTGATGATTATAGGAGTGATGATGAGGAGGATGAGGACTACTCCAAGGATGATCTATTAGGCATAATAGATCAAATGAGCAAGGGCTACAAGAGGACAACCAAGAAATACAAAATCTTGGAACAAGAGCTCATTGCCAAGAGCAATGAAAATGATGCCTTGATGGAGGAGCTCGTTGCTCTCAAAAAGAGTAAGGAGTGCAAAGGAATTGAACAAGAGCTCAAAGCTCTTAGGAAATCCTTTGATGAGCTAGAGGCTTCTCGTGAGTGTCTAAAGGAAGACCACGAGGATCTTGAAATTGCTCACACTAGGCTTAAGGAAGCCCACTCCACTCTACTTGAGCTCATCAAGGAAAAGGACCTTAAGTTGGAGAAGTTCATGAAGGAAGCTAAGGAGGAGCAAGTGATTGTCACTTGTGATATTGGACTAACATGTGATATTATTGATGATTCTTTATTTGTTAGTCCTACTAATGCTTCATGTAGCTCATCATCATCCACCACAACCAACTCTACCTCTACTACTAGTGATTCATCACTTGTGGTTGAGACTCTCAAGAGAGAGGTGGATGATCTCACCCGCGCATTAGGCAACGCCTATGGTGGGGATGCCCGCTTGCTAAAATGCTTAGGTAGCCAAAGGTTCTCTCTTAACAAAGAGGGATTGGGCTATACTCCCAAGAAGGGCAAGGCGGCCTTTGCTACTCCAAAGTCTCGCTTTGTGAAGAGCAATGGTCGTTATTGCAATAGATGCAAGCAAGTTGGGCATCTAAAGATTAATTGCAATAAAATGAACAAGAACAAGAAAAATGCTAATGTACCTTATATTCCTTTTGATTCTTGTTATGTGCTTATCAAGGGTGAGAAAGGTGTGCATGCTAGGTTTGTTGGTACACCAATTATGGGCCCAAAGAAGAAGGCCATTTGGGTACCAAAGAGCTTAGTGACTAACCTCCAAGGACCCAAGCAAGTATGGGTACCTAAAAGACATTAAATTGTTTTGTAGGTAAATTACAAGGCCGGAGGAAGGCATTGGGTGCTTGATAGTGGGTGCTCTCAACATATGACCGGTGATTCAAGAATGTTCAACTCTCTCAAATCAAATGATAGTGGCATTGATAGTATCACATTTGGTGACAATAGCAAGGGTGATGTAAAGGCTCTTGGAAGGATTGCAATCTCTAATGATCATAGCATTTCCAATGTGCTCTTAGTTGAAAAGTTAAACTTCAATCTTCTCTCGGTTGCTCAATTGTGTGATCTCGGTTTCAAGTGCATATTTGGTGTTGATGATGTAGAGATATTTAGTGTTGATGGCTCTAACTTGATCTTCAAAGGCTTTAGATATGAGAATCTATACTTGGTTGATTTCAATGCTAGTGACACTCAACTTTCAACATGCTTGCTCACCAAATTAAGTATGGGTTGGTTGTGGCATAGAAGACTAGGTCATGTTGGCATGAAGCAATTAAACAAGTTAGTGAAGCATGACTTAGTTAGAGGCTTGAAGGATGTCACATTTGAGAAAGATAAGCTATGTAGTGCATGTCAAGCCGGAAAGCAAGTAGGCAACACTCATCCATTGAAGAGCATTATGAGTACTTCCAAGGCATTTGAGTTGTTGCACATGGATCTATTTGGGCCAACTACATACACAAGCATTGGTGGCAACAAGTATGGTTTTGTGATTGTGGATGATTTCACTAGATACACATGGGTATTCTTTCTTGTGGACAAGAGTGATGTATTTGACATATTCAAGAAGTTCATCAAGAGAGTGCAAAATGAGTTTGAGACCACAATCAAGAAAGTGAGAAGTGACAATGGAAGTGAGTTTAGAAACACAAGAATTGATGAGCTATGTGAAGAGCTTGGAATCAAACATCAATTCTCGGCCAAGTATACACCTCAATCAAATGGCCTAGTTGAGAGGAAGAATAGAACCTTAATTGATATGGCAAGATCAATGTTGAATGAGTATAATGTGAGTCATTCATTTTGGGCCGAAGCAATCAACACGGCTTGCTTCTATAGCAACTGCCTCTATTGCCACAAGTTTCTAGAGAAGACACCATATGAGATCTTAAATGGAAGAAAGCCCAACATTGCATACTTTCGGGTATTTGGTTGTAAATGCTATATCTTGAAGAAAGACACTAGATTGAGCAAGTTTGCGAAGAAATGTGATGAAGGCTTCCTACTTGGTTACTCAACTACTAGCAAAGCTTATAGAGTATGGAACCTAGCTAGTGGACAACTTGAAGAAGTGCATGATATTGAATTTGATGAAACAAATGGCTCTTAAGAAGAAGAAGATAACTTAGATGATGTGAGAGGAACTCAATTGACCAATGCTATGAAAGAAATGGACATTGGTGATATTAGGCCAAAGCAAGTGATTGATGTGGATGACAACAAAGATCAAGTGCTCCAAAGTCCAATTACACAAGCTAGTGGTTCTCTAATGCAAAATCAAGCTAGTACATCATCTCAAGTGCAACAAGATCAACAAGTGGCTAGTTCATCATCTCCAACTCATGATCAACATCAACATCCAAGCAATCAAGTCCAAGTGCTTCAACCAACTAACATTGCAAGAGACCATCCATTGGATTCCATCATTGGTGACATACAAAGAGGAGTTCAAACTAGATCAAGATTGGCATCATTTTGTGGTCACTCATCTTTTGTGTCAATGGAAGAACCCAAGGACATTGATAAAGCATTGAGAGATCCGGATTGGGTAAATGCAATGCATGAAGAGCTCAAAAACTTCAAGAGAAATGAAGTATGGGAACTAGTTAAAAGGCCTAAGGATCACAATGTCATTGGAACAAGATGGGTTTTTCGCAACAAGCAAGATCAAGATGGGATAGTAGTAAGAAACAAAGCAAGACTAGTGGCTCAAGGTTACACACAAATAGAGGGTCTTGACTTTGGTGAAACTTATACCCCGGTTGCAAGATTGGATGCAATTAGGATCTTACTTGCCTATGCTTGTGCTCACAATATCAAGCTATTTCAAATGGATGTAAAGAGTGCATTTCTCAATGGGTACATCCAAGAGGAGGTGTATGTGGAGCAACCTCCCGATTTTGAAGATGATAAGAAACCCAATCATGTCTATAAATTGAGAAAAGCTTTGTATGGATTGAAGCAAGCACCTAGAGCATGGTATGAAAGATTGAGGGACTTCTTGCTATCCAAAGGATTTGTCATGGGCAAAGTTGATACAACACTATTCACCAAGAAGATTGAGAAAGACTTGTTTGTGTTGCAAATATATGTTGATGATATCATATTCGGTTCAACCAATCAAGATTATTGTGATGAGTTTGGGAAAATGATGGCAAAGGAATTTGAAATATCAATGATTGGTGAACTTAGTTTCTTTCTTGGACTTCAAATCAAACAAATGAAAGAAGGTACATTTGTGAGCCAAACTAAGTACATCAAAGATATGCTCAAGAAGTTTGGCATGGAAGATGCAAAGAGTATTACAACTCCAATGGGCACTAGTGGAAGTTTGGATAGTGACAAGAGTGGCAACATGGTGGATCAAAAGCTATATAGATCAATGATTGGTAGCCTACTCTATGTGACGGCATCAAGGCCCGATGTGATGTTTAGTGTATGTATGTGTGCAAGATTTCAAGCCTCACCAAGAGAAAGTCATTTGAAGGCAACAAAGAGAATATTGAGGTACTTAAAGCATACACAAGATGTTGGATTGTGGTATCCCAAAGGTGCAAGTTTTGAGCTAGTTGGATATTCGGATTCCGACTATGCTGGTGATAAAGTGGAGAGAAAGAGCACTTCCGGGACATGTCAATTGTTGGGAAGATCACTTGTCTCATGGTCATCCAAGAAGCAAAATAGTATTGCACTATCTACCGCCGAAGCCGAATACATCGCCGCGGGTAGTTGTTGTGCACAAATCTTGTGGATGAAGGCAATATTGAAGGATTTTGGAATCAATTTCAAGAATGTACCATTGCTATGTGACAATGAAAGTGCCGTGAAGCTAACTAACAATCCGATTCAACATCAAAGAACAAAGCATATTGATGTTTGCCATCACTTTATTAGAGATCATCAACAAAAGGGTGACATTGCTATTAAGAGTGTTGGCACCGAAGATCAATTAGCCGATCTATTCACCAAGCCACTTGATGAGAAGAGATTTCACAAGCTAAAGAATGAGTTGAACATACTTGATTTCTCCAACATGAGTTGATGCACTCCCATGATATAACATGCCTCTCCTTCGAGCCCCAAGGTACAATTGGTTGACATGTCATACATTCTATACTAAGGACATGTTTAGTGCATCTAGTCATGATTTCTTATGTTCTAGGATCATTCATGAAAATTAAATGAATTTGAAGTTTATATGGTGCCACTATTGTTTCCATGACTTGTATGATCTAGTGGTAGCATATAACTTGTTTAAGTAGCTCGTGATCCTAAGTGTTTTAATCTAGAAAACTTGTCTAAATATTTGCTTCAACATGGTGCATGATAACCCTTCTAGTGAGGTGTGAAGAAGCTTGCCCTTGGATCAAACCGAAGTATTTTATTTATGCAAGCAATCTAGGTTGAATCATAAACTTGATCCTCACCCCATATTTTAACATGATAATCTATCTAAAGTTTGCTCCTTGTGGTCAATTGGTGCCAAAGGGGGAGAAAATGTTGTTCACAAAGATAGAACTAAAAAATGTTATGGGGGAGAAAATGTTGTTCACAGAGTTAAATCCTAAAGGGGGAGAATTGATAAAAGAAGCACACAAGTAGGGGGAGCAAGCTCTTAAACATGAATGTTGCATTTCTATGTGCACTTCATATGTATGATGCATAGTTATGCATTTCGTTTTCTCTGATACATCGCTTGTGTGGTGACTTGCTAGTATAATTTGAATGATGCATTGTGGTACTAGCATGAATAGGAAGTAGTTAGATTTTTATTGCTTCATGTTTTTCAAAGTGGTACTAGAACCTTGCTTATAAATGTTGATCTCACGAGGTTTCTAGTTATGTTAAGTGCTTTTACAAGTGGAATCTAACTACACAAGGTGCTAAGATGGTGTTTATCGCTACTCCGATGGTATCACGCTTCAAAGGTCTATAATCTTAAACACTTAGCACCTATTGGTAGACAATGCTCCTAATCTTTCCTATCTAACATGTATGCTTCCAAAATCCAAACATATAGCATACATGTAGGGGGAGCCATTGCTATCAATTTGAATTCATGATCACATGTCCATAATTCTTACACATGGTAATATATTTGGACAATGTGACATGGGTTCAATCAAAATTTTATCATAATATCTTTGTGAAAGGTTTGTCACCAATTACCAACAAGGGGGAGATTGAAAGTCCTATGTTTGATGTTGGTAATTAGTGGCAATGCCTAAGTACTAATCCTATGCCTAAGTTGTATGTAGCATATGAGGATTAGTACACTCCAAGGTTGGTGGCAAGATGGACATGGTGATCATGATGGCCATACTTGGATTTGGACGCAACCCTACGTGATCAAGGCAAAGGTATATGCTTAAGGGTTGTGTTTTAGTAACCAAGACACCTAGTGGGTGTGGTTACATTATAGGATAGATAGCCGTACTATAAAGAGGGGAATGACGCGGCTATTGAACTCCTAAGTGCCTCTAGATGTGCATTTCATGATCATATGCGTTTTCGAGAAGTTAAAACGATTATTTTCCACTGCGCCGGAAGTCTAGAAAAGAAACGGAGGCGAACGGAGGTCACAGAGGTGACCGGACGCTGAACCGGACGCGGTCCTTGCATGACCGGACGCGTCCGGTCAGTGTTCAGTGTCTGCGTATTTTTGTAGTTCGATGATCGGACGCGAGGCGCGTCCGGTCACTGATGATCGGACGCGTCCGGTCGTTCAGGGAGCTTACTGGACTGTAACCGGACGCTGGCACTGTCGCGTCTGGTCATGTTCCTTCAGCGCGTCCGGTCGTTGTTTCGTTGAGCGCTGCTCAGGCGACCAGCGCGTCCGGTCCTTCACGGGACCAGCGCGTCCGGTCGTTCCCGGCGCGTCCGGTCAGTTGGACCAGCGCGTCCGGTCGTTGCTTCGCAGTTAGCCGTTGGGCGACCAGCGCGTCCGGTCGTTTGGACCAGCGCGTCCGGTCAGTACTTCACGAGTTAGCCGTTGGGCGACCGGCGCGTCCGGTCAGTTGGACCAGCGCGTCCGGTCAGCCCGATTTCGGCTATTTAAGTTTCTAATGGCTATATTCGAAGGGGTACGTCTATAAATACTCGTTGGCCGGCTCAAGGCTCTCTCTCTCGAACATTTGACATACTTGTGAGCACTTTGAGCTAAGCAACTCCCCTCCCTCTCATCTCTCTTGCTTCTTTGCATATTCGAAGTGAGATTGAGTGATCCAAGTGCATTTGCATTGTGAGATTGCATCTAGTTGGCACTTGGTGGTTGATTTGCTGCGGGATTCTTGTTTCTCTTGGTGGTTGCCGCCACCTAGACGGCTTGGAGCAGCTTGGAGGCGTTGGCAAGAGTTGGTGATTGTTCTTAGCCACCTCCGGTGATTGTGAGAGGTTTGTGCCTACCTCGGCGAAGCGCCAAAGGCAACATTAGTATATTGCTCGTGTCATTGCAACCTTTTGCCATTTGGTAGGTTCTTGTGGCGCCTTTTGAGAGGCTCGGTGTGTGACCGATTAGCCACCGAACCACGTGGTGAAGAGGGACACAACGGGGACTAGCGTGCCGACAAGCACGTGAACCTCGGGATAAATCTTCGTGTCATCACTTTCATATTGTGATTGATTGATCCCGGTGTTCGGTTATCTTGGTATTCATCTCTTGATTATATTGATTGGTTGGCTCAATTCTTCGCCCCTCGGTGATACCATCCTAACTCCCTCATGTATTAATTTCTTAGTTATCTTTGCTAGCGAGTTAGCTTTGCTAGAGTAGCTTCTTTGTGTAGCTTGCTAGTTGTATTTTCCTTCTCGGTTTGACTTGTGCGGTTGAGTGCAATTACTAGAATTGTGAATTGGTTAGGTGGCTTGCAAACACCCCGTAGGCTAAGCAAAACTCGCATCTCGCTATTTGTTTTATTGATAAACTTGTTTAGCTTATCTTTGTAGAAAATTTTAATAGGCTATTCACCCCCCCTCTAGCCATCAAGACCTTTCAGAGGGCATATCCATGGATTTCATAGTTGGATTACCCCGTTCACTGGAAGGCAATGATTCCATCTGGGTGATTGTTGATTGTTTAACTAAGGTTGCTCACTATGTACCAGTGAAGACCAAGACCAATGCAGAAAAATTAGCAGATCTATATATTGAGCATATTCTCAGGTTGCATGGAGCTCCCTCTAGTATTGTATCTGATCGTGGTCCTCAATTTGTGTCCCGATTCTGGGAAGCTCTGCACAAGTCTATTGGAACCAAACTTGATTTCAGTACCGCTTACCACCCACAGACAGATGGACAGACAGAGCGAGTAAATCAGATCTTAGAAGACATGCTTCACGCTAGTGTACTGAATTACGGCTCTGATTGGGAGAAATGTCTACCCTATGCAAAGTTTTCTTACAACAATAGCTACCAAGCCAGCATCAAGATGTCGCCATTTGAAGCTTTATATGGTAGACCTTGTAAGACACCTTTGATGTGGTCCCAACCGGGAGAAAGATCATTCTTTGACTCTGCTAAGATTCAAGATGTAGAAGGAGTTGCTCAGGTAAGAGAGAATTTGAGAATTGCCCAAAGTCGATACAAGAGCTATGCGAACAAACGAAGAAGAGAACTAGAGTTCAATGTGGGGGACTTCGTATATCTCAAGGTATCCCCGCTACGTGGAATGGTCAGATTTCATGTGAAAGGCAAGATTGCCCCTAGATTTGTTGGCCCATACAAGGTGTGCAAAAGAATTGGAAAGCTCGCCTACAAACTTGAGTTACCTGCGGAATTGACGGGTGTACATCTCGTATTCCATGTATTCCAGCTACGCAAATGTTTAAGAGTATCCGATGAAGTAATCCTGACTGGTACGCTTGACATTCAAGATACACTTGAGTATAAAGAACATCCTATCAGAATTCTGGATAGAGATACCAAAGAGACCCGAAGCAAGACTATTCCTATGTGCAAGATCCAATGGAGCAATCACACAGAGAGAGAAGCAACATGGGAGAAAGAGTCTGACCTCCAGCTACACTATCCTTATCTTTTCAAAGAGTACGTTACGCTTTAATCTCGGGGACAAGATTTTGTTAAGGGGGTAGGACTGTAACAACCCAAAAATCCACACACCAAAAATACCAAATACAAAATTCTTCTCAAAAACTTCCATGTGATGATGAGTGTCATGTATGGTAACCCAACCTAAGAGATGCATTAGGTCTAACCCAACCCAAGTTAGCACATAAGCATGGCATGCCTTTAACTAATTAAGTTTATTTAAATTCTAACAAATGAAATGTTGCATACATTGTTAACTCAAATTGTGATTTGGATTTTCTTTTGCTTTATGTTATGCTTAACAACTTTTTCTAAGAAACACACCATAAAATAATCACTATTCAAATCCAAGGATAAATGTGTAATAAAAGAAAAACTAATTCTATATATAAAAAAATACACCTATGTTGATATACAAAATAGCTAAACAAAATTCCCTAACCACCAATGAATAAGCTACATCAATTTGGAATTTAAATTTCAAACCAAATTTGAATTCAATTGATGGAAAAGAAATCAAATCAGAAAAAGGAAAAGGAAAGGAGAAGCAAAAGACTAGGCCTGCCTCGCAACCCAGCCGCTCGGCCCGGCCACACGGCCCAGCACCACACCTTCCTCTTTCCTTCCCCCGCGCGCGCACCGGTTAGCCCAAGAAGCCAGCCCAGCAAACAACACCGCCTGCGCGCCAAGCCCCGCCAGCTACCGCTGCTGCTTGGTCCCATGAGTCAGCCGCACGCCGCCCACGCCCGCACGTGGCCCGTTTTCACTCTCAGCCGCTGCCACGCGGGCCCTGCAAGTCAGCCACCCCATCCACAGTGTCGTCTTCCTCGCCCACGCCAACCTCTCCCACGTGACCAGGAGCCGACCAGCATGGCAGACGCGGGCCTAGGGTCACGCAAATCACATGCCCTTGTCCCCCTTGCGCCACGCTCACGCTACCGCACGTGAGCCGTCGGATGCATCGCACGTATCACCACTGCCCGATCGCCGTCCGCCATTGGAGCCCTTAGAGCTCAGCTATAAAAGCCAATGCCCATGAGTCCCAACCCTCAACCCGTTCGCCACCGCTGCTGGTGGCACAGCACCACACAACATCAAGCCGAGAGAGAGGGACGAGGGAGGAGCAAGGAGGACAAGGAAGCCGCTGAGGGGAGGACCTCGCCGAAGCTAGGAGCGTTGTCCCGATCAGCTACAGTGACGTAGCTGCTCGGCAAGGCACTACTTCGCCTCATCATGGCCTCGCCTCGTCACTGCACCACCATCCTTTCTTCCACGCCACCACGATGAGCCTCCTTCCGGTCCCTCTGCTCGCCGTCGGACCCTGCTGATCGGCCATGGCGCTCTACACCGGGAGCGCGTAGGCCAAGGCCAATTCTGACCACTGGGAACACCCGCACCCACGCACCCGTCTGTGACCACGCCGTGACCACCCTGCTGGAGGCCCGTAGTTCACCCGCGCGCCTCGCTGTCGTCACCTTGTCGCCGTAGCCACCGGGGAGCCCCTAACAGCCACCCGGAAGCCCAAAACACCGCCTTGAGCCCTGGACGCCTTCGCCATGCACCCACGAATCCGCAGAAGCCCCTATTTTGCCCAACTAAGCCACTGGAGAGCCTACAAGCGCGACCTCGCCACCGGCGAGCACCGCCGAGCCGCCAGTCACCGTGGCCAACGCCCTAGAAGGACCCGGCCACCACTTTGACCCCACCGACGCAGTCATCGTAACCTGGGGAAACTTTTCCCCTCCCCAATTGGACACCAGCCTCACCACTGAGGCTCATCAGTGAAGATCGCCGCCGGCAGGAGCACCGCCGTGGGAGAAACAGGGGAACACCTCCCCTCGCCGGCCACACGCACATGCACCCGGTGCACGCGGACCACAGAGAGAGAGAAGACGGGTAGACTCGGTCCACCATGGACCATTCTGTTGTCCATGGACCAGCATCACTGGTCCACCATGGACCACAAGCTGTGACTGCAGCCTAGTTGAGGCCCACGACTACGATGTGGCAGAGCCACAGCCTGCCATGTGGCGAGCCAAAGCCCAGCCCGTATCCAGCCCAACCGACCCAGTGGGACCCGACCCGAGTTGACCATTGACCGGTCAATGTTTACTGTTGACCTAGCCCCACATGTCAGCGACACAGTGTTGCTGGACCCACACGTCAGATGGTGACGTCATACTGGCGTCGTGATGACGTCATGCGAGACCCACATGTCAGCAGTGGAGATTGCCACAGTGACATCACGCTGACGTCATGATAACGTCAGCTGATGACGACAGCACCCCGATCCCACCGGTCAGTGACACGGACACCCTGGACCCACATGTCAGACGCTGACATCACGATGACGTCACGTAGGACCCACATGTCAGAAGCCAGCACGACCGAGGTGACGTCATGCTGACGTCACGATGACATCAGCAGCTGACATCAGCAGCCCTGGCCCCACACGTCAGTGACCCTAACTGTTGACCATTGACCGTTGACCATTGACTCGATGTTGACCAACGTTGACTTTGACTGGACCCACTTGTCAGTGATCCAAGAGTCTCTGGACCCACTTGTCGGAGCTGACGACGTTGATGACATCATGCTAACGTCAGCTAGGACCCACCTGTCAGCTCGGAACCGTTATGACAACGTCATGCTGACGTCAGCAAGCCACGTGGACCAACCGTAGCGCGACACGTGTCAAGCCCAGGATTAATTCAGCCTTTTCCATTTTCAGAAATGAATTAAACTTCAGAAATTCATAACTAATTCATACGACCTCGGAAAAATATGAAACCAGGACCAAAATTCATCTAAAATCAAGCTCTATGCAATAAACCCATGTTTGAGTGCATTTGGCTCTTGGAATTTCCATTGCTTCTTTGTGCCATTCTATAGACGTCGCTAACGCGACTATAATGCAAACGATGCAGACTCGAAGGAGAACCTGACGGACAAGGACCGTGAGTACCGTGAGGAGAACAGAGACGACTACACTGAAGGTGCCACATCCCACCCAAATCTCATAGCACCTATTACGCATGGCTAATATAGAACTGCTATCGCTTTACTCTACTACAATAATTTTATGGTAGGATTTGCATGGTAGTATGCTTGCTTAAAAGCCTTTACCTTGACGCAACCTTACCCCTGCATACCCTGCTATTAGGCTAGACACACGCTTATTGCTCTATAATTCCTTATTTATACTTCTACTACGCTTATACTATGTGCGTGGATGAAACTGGTGTTACCTGGACTTTGGAGAGAGTGCTGCGTGTGTGACTTGGGTGTGTGGAGGGTGAGGGTTGAGTCGACCAAGTTAGAGTATACGACGAGCCTGGGGCAAGTCTTACCATGGGATGTTACCTGGGCACCCCTGGAAATGTATACCTGTGGTGGGTAAAAGGTATATGAGGCGGACCTGGGTGTGAACCTGTGATGGGTGGAGCCCGGGAGGGAGGTGCTGTGGTGGCACGGTAAATGGAAACCCTGATGGAGACATTCTGGCTTAGTCATCCCTAAGGACCTACTAGTACTCAGATTCACCGGGAAGCCTTACGTACCACTTGCCCTATATGGTGCGGGACGGCTGGACTACTTGGTAGGATTTTGCCACTACTGCTAGGTTGATAGCAGACAGTGTAAGGAGGTACGGGGCACAGAGGATTTCCCCCACACCCTTCCGAGACTTCATGGAGACCTTGTGGACCCGGCTCATGACTCACAGTTTTAGCCACCCCAGACTTGACTTGGGGTGAACCAGGGCTGAATGGTAGAGTGACATTATCCTAGGCTAGCAAGCAACCGGAATCAACCCAGTTGACGATGGTCAGCAAGGAAGGCGGATCTTATGGTTATGTAAAACCTCTGCAGAGTGTATGGTTGATCGATCGATACATGTGCCGACTATTCGGCTATGGACCTTTCTTGGGTTTCGCTTAAACTAGATAGAGAGATGAGTCCTTCTCTTCTTCCCCTGTGAGAGAGTGATGGTCTTAGCCAGGGGCTACAGGCTTTGAGACAGTGCTGAGAGGGAGTTGGCCTATCGATTGAGCGATGGTGTGGTAATAGTGTGGAGTTGGTGGTATGATGATCCCAGGATCGTAACCTGGCTCGGAAAAGGGAATGGAGTGGAATGAGTGTGGGAATGCTATTAAAAACTTGATCAATTATATTTATACACTTGATATGCTACTGCATAGGAAACCCCAGCCCTATAGGTTTCTTTTGAATACAACCATGTTGCATCCAAATCCATAAAGCAATGCTCATAGGGATGGGAGTGGCCAGTATAAATCGTACTGATAAGTTTTTGGCATAGGTTCTGTTGAGGAGTATAGCTCCGAGGAATTTGATTGTTGAGGGGTTCATGCATACGCTCGAGTTTGGCGATCTTATCTTCAAGCTATTCTGCTTGTCTGCTACTTTTGTTTCTGCCAATGCGGCGATGTAATAAATTATGTAATTCCGCACTATTGTACTCTGATATTATCGTTGTATGGATGTGGTATTCGACTGGAATTTGGGTAATAAGATCCATCGCGGTCTTATTACACTATGACTCTGTGGATTTCCCTTCACGGAAATTGAGATCGTTTCATAGTCCACCTAAGATTGTCACTCAATTACCAAAACCAAACAAGAACCTTTCAAACCAACATCCTATCCCACCCCTCATCTCATTTTAAGGGTCCAAAACGCAAAAATAGCTCTCCAACCGGTCTCCTATCGGACCCCCGAAGGATGAGGATGCCTCATTTCTCTCTCCTCATCCCCCACATCTGAGGGACTCTCATCCGGAGCCTCATGCACCGGAGAGGACCAACGGCCGTCTTCCCGCGCCTTCTTGGAGTTCTCCGAGCCGGTACGTCCTCATCCTCCTCTTGTTTTGGAGTCGCCCATGGTCGTACGCTGCTCATGTGCCTACGTAGATCCCTTCAGTTGTCGCTGCACACTTGTGCCAAGGCTTGCAGATCTTGCCCCTGCTGCTGCGCCTACCAAATCTACCACTCGCTCGCCCGTGCTTCACGACTTGCTAGAGCTCGCGACCAGTTGTGCAGCCTGACGGAGCCGCCGTCTGCTCGCTCCCTATTTGCTGGCCTCCCAGAGTTCGCACGTGCTGCTGGCCCCTTAGTGCGTGGCTGGCTACAAGTCGCCCCTTGCTGCGCGGCCGGCTGCAGCTCGCTCCTAGATTTGGGATTTGTTTAATAGGTGAAGAACGACCCGCTGTAGCTTGGCCCTTGATGCGCTGTAAGCATGTAGGTGTTAATTAGGTCCTTTTTGGATTTATTTAATAGCTGAAGAAGGTTCTGTAGATGAAGCGATTATGAGATGGCCAAAATTTCTAGTAGAACTTATCTCAAATTCATGAGATTTTTTAGACCTATTGAGTATTATCTGGTTGTTGTAGACAGATTAAGATCTTATCATTTAGTTGTTCTAATTGATTTCTGTGTGTTCTTAGAATTATTCAGAGTTGGGTTGATCTGGTCTCAGGCAATGGGGACACCAATGCAGAGTTATGTTGATTTGCTCTCAGCCAAAGGGGACACCAATGATCTATCTTTTGATGACTTTCAAGTTGAACAAGTTGTTGAACATTGTACTCCCCCTGAAACCAAGTAAGAAGAGGACTAGAAATTTTGTTCCCCAGGAAGACAATATGTTGGTGAAAGCATGGCTAGAAATTAGCTTGGATCCAGTTCAAGGCATTGATCAAACTCGTAGTACCTATGGAAGTGAATTCATGATTATTATCATGAGCACAAGACTTTTGAGTCCGAGCGTAATATCAATTCTCTCTCTCACCGTTGGGGTATCATCCATAAAAGTGTTAATAGATTTTATGGATGGTATACTCAAGTTCAGAATAGAAGAGAAAGCGGGCTGACAGAGCAAGATAGGGTAAGTTGTTTAATTCTGTTAATTGATTGGAAATGTATACCTTTTGTGCATGGTAGCCGACACATGTTTCTTGTGCAGATAGAATGGGCAAAGGAATTGTACCAGAAAAAAGATCCAGAGGGAAAACCATTTATTTTCATGCACTGCTAGAATAAGCTGCAGCATGAGCAGAAGTGGGCTGATCTAGGTTGTGAGACCTCTCAAATCTCTCAGAAAAAACACAAGACTTCATCAACTACAAGTCCAGGGTCATGTACACCTGGAACTCATGAAAGTAAGTATGCTGATGAAGAGGACGGACCAAGTCATACATCACCAAGGAAAGAAAGGCCAGATGGTAAGGAGGAAAAAGCACGTAGAGGTAAAATCCTAACTCTCATGGAGAAGGCCTTTACATGGAGACAATAGAAAAATTATGGGAAAAAGAGAGAAAAGGCCGAAGAGGTGAGGGAGATTAAGAAAAAAGAATGTAATGATGAGAGGCTTACGGTAGAGACTAGAAGGCTTGAAATCAAGCAACAAGTAGAGAATAGGAATCTGGATTTAATGCAACGAGAAATAGAGTTGAAACAGAGAGGAGATGATGAGAAAGTTATAAACATGGACCTTAATGGTACGAGTGAGCGATAAAAGATATTTTATAAGGCATTGCAGAATGAGATCATTGCTCGACGTTGTGGTGGTGGCAACTAGAAGCATCGTGTTTATTTGTCTTTTGTGTGTGGACTATGGACTATGTTTATTTAAATTATATACTAGTATGTTTGTTATCTATGGAACTCTGTAAGAACAATTTGTGCCCCGATTATGGAACTCTGTTAAATTGTGTGCGCAGATGATTGATAAAATAGAAGGTACTCTACTGGTAAAATAGAGGGTACATGACTGATACATGATTGAAGGGTACATGATTGATACATGGTTGAAGGGTACATGACTGATACATGATTGAAAAATAGATGGTACAAGACTACATGGATATGAAGGTTCAGTACTGATACATGTCCGGGTGATGCTGCCAAAGGTGCTTGATAAGATCTTGCTGAAGTTGGGTGTGGATTTGCCTGTTTGTGATATTGTGATGAGTTTGTAGGAATTCATAGAACTCCTGTGTACGATTACGAACTTTAGGTGGAGTAGGTCTCACAAGCTGGCCGACACCCTCGTATTGGACGTCTTCGTCTTCATCTTCACTTCGCTCGTCTTCAATGATCATGTTGTGCATGATGACACAAGCTGTCATTATTTGTCTAAGTGTCGCTTTATCCCACATACGAGCTGGTCCGCGAACAATGACAAATTGAGCTTGAAGAACCCCAAAAGCCCTTTGCACATCCTTTCTAACCGCTTCTTATGCCTTGGCAAAGTATTTCTTCTTGTTCCCTTGGGGATTTGTTATGGTCTTCATAAATGTCGCCCATTGAGGGTAGATGCCATCTACAAGGTAGTACCCCATTGTATAATTACCGTTAACGGTAAAATTAACTTCTGGGGCATCTCCTTCGGCTAGCCTTGCAAATAGATGGGAACGATGAAGAACATTGATATCACTGTGTGACCCTGGTAAACCAAAAAAACATGCCAAATTCAAAGATCATGTGATGCAACAACTTCGAGTATTATTGTAGGCTCGTGCTCATGCCCAGTATATTGCCCGCGCCATGGGTTAGGACAATTCTTCCACCTTCAATGCATGCAGTCCAAACTCTCAAGCATTCCAGGAAAGCCCCTCCGCTGCCCGATTGCAAGTAATCTACTTGTGTCATTCTCATTAGGGGATCTGAGATACTCCTCTACAAATACGTCAACAACAGCTGTGATAAATCTTCTAAGGCTTTCTATGATAGTACTTTTACTAATACGAATGTATTGATCCATGAAATCAGCTGGTACTCCATAACTAAGCATAAAAAAGCTGCAGTAATCTTTTGCAAAGATGATAACCCGAGACGTCCAACTCTATCTCTTTTTTGCTCAAAGTAATTATCATGTTGCTCTACAGCTTGCACTATGCGAAGGTATAGCGTACGAGACATCCTAAACCTGAGGGACAAATCCAAACTAAGCAAACATGAACATAGGAATATGGATAAAGAAGGTACACAAAAATTAATTGGCTATTAACAAACCTGCGCCGGAAGAAAGGTGGCCCGTAGGTTGGATTTTCGGAGAAATAGTCATTGTACAACCTTCAATGCTCACTTTCTCCGTCCCGATGAATGTACTGACGTCCAGGCACAGAACCACCCCATCGTGGAGCATGGAGAGCTTGATATTGAGTGTGTGCTTGGTGTAATGCAGTAAAGGTTTCCTCAAGAACATCATCACCATCATCGGATGAGAGAGATGAATCTAGTCGAGAGAGACGACTCATTTTTAGTGGACAAGAGGCAGCGCAATGTCGGAATTGGTTCAGGAAAGGGAATGACCATACATATATATAGACGGAAAAATATAACCGTTGCAGATAGAGCGACCGTTTGATTTATAGCCGTTGGAACAACGACCGTTTGATTTATAGCCGTTGGAAGAGCGACCGTTTGATTTGATTTATAGCCGTTGGAAGAGAGTTAGTTCAAATATATAGCTGTTCTAAGACTGACAAATAAAAAAATAATAGTTGCAAATTATCTGAAAAATAATTCCTCCAATATTTAGCCATACAAAATTGTCATTTACAAATATCCATTCCAATAACACGGTTTAGATATAAAATGCTGGACTTGGTAGTTACAAGTTATGTATAAAATATAGGTGAGAGGAAATAGGGAGGCTGAAATAAGAGTTCGATTGGAGAGCATGAAGAAATGATGGCTGGAATCTGGATGAGGGATCCTCATTTGTGGGAATAGGGGGGCAAATTTTGAGGGGCTGGTTAGAGTTGCCCTTATTATTATCTGACCATTTCAGTTCAGTTGCTCTCAACTTCTCAGCTGGTCTGCAATGGTGAAGGTGCACACGGAATTTATCGAGGGCAGGAACAATCGGCGGAGGAGCTTGGCAGGGCACATCAATGGGATTAGCAAGAATGCCTACGAGCTCGGCCTGATCTGCCACGCGAAGGTCAGCCTCATCGTCTTCTGCGAGAGCGACGAGCTCGTCTTCCACTGCACCCCGCCAGCCAGGTCCAAATGACTAAAACCTTTCTTTGCACTTTTTTACCAATTTCACCGCATGTCACTGGTTTGGACTTTGGTTGAGTACTTTTCATCGCGCTAGGTTTTTCTGGATTAATTCTCGGTTATTGGAAAATCTTTGTTTACTATCTTATTCTTAGCATGGGAAGAACTGTTAGAGGCCGTACAGATCCCTTTATTTAGGAGAATTGAAATCTACTTAATGGAATAGGCTATTTAGCTTGGAATTTGGCATTCCATTACTTTTCCAAGCTCACAAATAAGTCTATCTCAAATTCGTAGAGTAGGAGATGAAAATGGATGATTATATAGATTACTATGCTATAATTCTACTCATTAACTTATAGCACACTCTTCAACTCACTTCCCTACAATACAAATGCAACATATAAGTATGTCCCTTATATGTCTAATAATAAATATATAAATATATTTCATATACAACTATATTAGTTTAATTAATATATTTCTAAATTGGAAAAGGATCCAAACGGGTCCTTAGGAATTAATAGGTCCAATTTGGTACGTTAGTAGCAGATTTGTGGTTTTCTAAACTTGTTTGGAAGTCACTGTTTTCTGGCAAGGCTTTAAATGGCTAGGTTAGGTGCATAGAGATGTTGTTGTTGGATTGGAGTTCGTTAAGTAAGTTTTGGACACATGCGTGATCTTGTTTTTGGACACCACAAACTTCCTTCTGTAGCTTTCATTCACTCTCTCAAACTGTCCCAGAACATGCCGATCAGTTCTTCCAAATTTACTTATGAATAATATATGATCGATTGGCAAAAAGTAGGATCCCAGAATCTTGTAATTTGTCGATCCCTAACACTGACACACTCCACTCTTGCCATTTGCGAAGCATGGTTGATCTGATTCACCGGTACGAGGTGGCCACCAACAAGCAACTCTGCCATGAGGCGGCATACTGCACTGATCGTAAGGTACGCATCAGACTCAATGCAGCTTTAGTATCTTCAGCCTGTTTACATGCCATCTCTATTCATGATTAGGCTGTGTTTAGTTTGTGAAAAAAAAATTGGTGTCACATTGAATGTGTTTGGAAGGATGTCGGGAGGAGTTTTTGGATACTAATAAAAAAATAAATTATAGAACCCGTCAGGAAGTTGCGAGACGAATCTAATGATACTAATTAATCCGTCATTAGCACATGTTGGTTACTGTAGCACTTAAGGCTTTTCATGGACTAATTAGACTTAAAAGATTTGTCTCGCGATTTCCTCGAGAACTGTGCAATTAGTTTTTTTCGTCTACGTTTAGTACTCTATGCATGTGTCCAAACATTCGATGTGATGGGTGGAGACAAAAAAAATTTTGGGAACTAAACCAGGCCTTAGTTTTTTTCCCCATTGCAGCAGCAAATGGTCGAGGCGATCAGCAAGCAGCAGCAAATGGTTGGCAGGATGATTAGGGATGGTATGATCCTGTAACGGATCAACGTAATTATACGAGATTAAGTCAGAAAAATCTTCCACCGAGGCGGTTAATTTCCCAAACTTAAACCCGTATAACCCGAGATTCCGTGAAATCACGCGGGATTTCAAACCAACCAACATACAACCAAGATCGTACTGATTTAGCAGCCACAGTTCACATGATACATAGAGTTCACAATAAAAGTGGAGTACATCGGAGTTCGGAATAAAAGTTATTAAAACATAGTTCAAAATAACATAGCGGAAGCAAGTAGTTTTACACACACACTTAGTTCAAATACGGTGCCAGTAGATAGTCATGGTCCACAAAAGCAGTAGATAAGACGAACAGAGTGACCCTTGCCCAAGGTCCTAGTTGTCGTCCATCGCCGGATACAGACAGTTGGAGCAGTACCCAAAGTACATCTGACCATCTGCAACAACAATGGGAACAACGCCCTGAGTACGAGAATGTACTCAGCTAGACTTACCCGTCAAAAACCAGAAATAAAGGACACCAAGGATCATGCAAGGCTTTATAGATTGGACTGGCTTGACTCATTTGCGAAAAGCATAAGTTGTTATGAAAAACTATACCAGTACTTTTTGCATCACTTTTTAGTATAACCTATTCAAGCTAGGTAAGCATCTATTGCTAGAACAATCACTTGATTCATCATTAACAACCTAGATTATCATATCAGGTTTAGCATTTCCAACATCATTCACTTAATCATCAGTGTTTCTTTAATGTTACTACGATGCCATAGCTCGAGTCAAGTGCTCACTAACCGGGAGCGACGACGATTCGAATCGAATTCCTATCCAGCTGGAGATTTATTCCTCACACAAACCCTGCTTCCCCCGTCAGGGTCGCGTAGATCACCAATGACACTTTTCAAGAAGTCGCGGGATAACAATCATGGATCGCACTACCCAGGGACCGCCCGACTGCCAGGACGCACCTTGGGCTCACTCTTCGCGTCCCCGTTACATCCACTTCAACACCAGTCTGCCAACCCGAGTTTATCCCGGCTCGAAAAGTGTCACTAGCTTCGCGGTCGAAAGGTACTTTATTCGGCCAGCTAAATGTGAGGCATGCGTTCAACATGACAAGAGGGACGAGCAACGATCGGTCCTTAATCGACACAGACGGAATCACTATAGTCCAAAACCCTATAAAACTTCGCCCGGTCTTCGTTTATCCATCAACACTTGGTTACTTTCCATGATCACAATTACAGCTAACCATAATCAGGTATCCACCTATAGCTCGCAGGTGACAGGAAATCACCCGACTTCTACCGGTCTAAGCATGGCTAAGCAATTAACTCGTTCCTGACCTAACAGGGTAAAAGGTAATCCGGGGGCCAAGGTAATAATGCAACAACGGTTTCACTCAACTCCTATAACTTAATGCAATAATATATATATAACTATAGTTCATTTAGTAAGGAACAACTTTTATAAAATAGGAGACTTAAAATGCTCTGGGGCTTGCCTTTTTCGAACGAGCTAGGATGGTGGTCAACGCACTCTGGCAGTTCCTCGTCGGACTCTTCTTCCTCGGGCACCTCCGGTGCCTGGGGTTCCTGCTGATCCGTCCAAACTTGCTCCTCCGGTACTGCTATCTGCGACTCCTCCTGCGATCCTATATGATGCAAGTGCATAAGCAAACATGCGAATAATGCATCGAATTGTGGTGGAGTGCTTTGATGACATGAGATGCAGATGAGCACATGGAATGAGCAGTTCGAATATAATTTTTTTTTCTTCTACAAGGTAGTCAACGTCATCCAAGAACATGTACCCTAAAACATGCACCTTATCCTTCTATTAGTTAGCCTATCATCTACACATACAAGTGAACCTAAGCTACCAAAGCTTACCAACCTAACTCATCCATAACATCAGCAAGGCATAATGATGCTTCAAAGATACACCAAACATATTTTATTTCTCTTAATTTCTCATAAGGAATAATATTTTATTCCCTATTTAACTAGGGTTACACAGCAACACCTATTTCTGGTGTAGATAAAAATCTACAAAAATTACAGTAGATTACTCTTACCATAACTAACCTACTACTAAATTTTCATGAGAATGGCCTATGTAAAACTGCTTGTACAAAATAAACAAGTTACAGCCTAAATATGAGCATGAAATTATTTTGTACTAGAAAAAGTATCAAACAACAGATTTTACATTTTTCCTATGTTACTAACAGTAAACTAACATACTACAAAAATTATCACATGTATGTTCTATACAAATTTAGCTCTCTACTAAAAATAACAAAGATTATCAATTAAAAGCATTTGAACTACACTTCAAAAATTTCTCACAGAACATGCTTCACTAATATTTTTCCTAGAAAGTGCATCACTAATAAAGATTAAAGCAATAAGAATCACATTTTTCCCTTCATTATTTTATTCACTACATATTTTCTAAGATATCAGCATTTATAGCAATTAAATAAACCTACACAGAAAAGTGTTAACAATTTATCATGAAATATTTTTAAACTGTATATCTATTCAAGAGTAACATTACAAAATTTATTTCACAATTTTTGGAGCTATAAATCTGGAGATATGATTTTTGAAAGCCTTTTCAAAATTTCTGAAAATCATTTTCTTTAAAACTAAAAGTCTATCCGGCCTTTAACGCTACGTGCACCCCGCTGCTACACACCGAACCAAAACACCGAGACAGACAGGCGGGCCCAGGGGTCAAGCGGGACCCACAGGTCAGCCGGAGGGGAGGCCAGCAGGGGCATCGCCGGCCGGAGCTCACCGGCGGCGAGCCCACGTGCGACGCTGGCGGCACTAGTGTGCTCAGCACAACGAGCCGCACCGACCGGTGCTCGGTCTTGGCCGGGTGGCCTACCGGAGCGAGCTCGCCGACGCGCATGGCGGCACGACGGTGCGGCTCGTCGACAGGAGCTCGACTCCGGCCATGGCAAGGCGGGCAGGGAGGCGCTACGGCTTCGCGGGAGGGAGGCGAAACTGCTGACCACGAGAGGGAGGAAGAAGGAGGGTGGAATAGAAAGATTGCCGTAGCCACGAACTCCGGCGAGCGGCGGTGAAGAGTGGCCGGCCAAAATTGGCCTCCTCACCTTGACAAAGGTGACCGCTGGAGGGAGCACGAGGTAGAGCGAAGGGAGGCGGAGCAATGGCCGCAAGGAATCGGACGCGGGCGCGGCAGTAGCGGTCAACGGCGGTGGCGGAGCTCCGGGAGCCGGCAATGGCGCGGCTGCTGCTGGCGAGCTGCTGCGGAGCGAGAGGAGGAAATGGAGGGAGCAGCCGAGGCGGGCGAGCGCGTGGAGGGGGTAAGCGGGTGCGGGGGACGCGGGGGCCACCAGGGCGCGTGTCGCGCGGCGTTGCCGTCGCTCGGCCACGCGGCGGCCGAGTGCTGCCGCTGCGCCACGACGTCGCGTGCGGGAGCGCGCGCTGGCAGGAGGCAGACGGCGCGGGCGCGGACGCGCGGGAGAAGGCGGGGGCGAGCGGACCAGGCCGGCTTCGGACATGGGCCGAGAAGCGAGGCGGCGGCCCAGTTAGGGAAAAATCGATTTTTCTTTTATGAATAATATTTTTAGTTTTCTCTAATTGTTTCAAATTTGAATTTGAAGATGAAAAAGAGGTTTTCAAAACTTTTGCCCAAAATAAAAGTTGTTCAAAATTTAATTCTCTACAACTTTCATGTAGGGCACTTTTCAAAATTCTAAATAGATTTTGAATTTGGGATTTAAAGCTAAATTTTTAAGTAAAAATTCATTTTTCTAGAATATTTTTAAAAGCAAAATTTGAAGGAATTTGAATTCAAGAGTTGCTCCAAAAATCATGTTTATTTATTCTAGATTATCTAAATTTGTAGCTACACAAAGTTTCACCACTCTTTAGCACTTAAATGCAGAATTTGGGTTTTAAGTAATTGTTTTTCAACTTTAAATTTAAAAAGGGTCTATATTGCATGCGATGATAACCATGTATGAGATGATTATGACTAGTGCCTTGGATGCTAATGCATGCTTAACACCCAGGGGTGTTACAGATCCCTTCCCAATTTTGACATTGTTTCTTGGCAACTAGGATGGTGCCAACCTCAATGGAATTCCCCTCAGATATGGGACATCCACGTCTCCACAAATCGAGCGGATGGGCATGTCCTCTTTGGACGATGTCTTTATCCATCTCATCCGTGGGCTGAGGCCAAACATGGTGCGGTGGTCGGACAACGCAGGTCACGAGGCGAGGCCGGTGTAGGTCGACGACAACTGCACTCCTCCGACGACACAAGAGGTTCCTTGAGGCCACACTCCTCTTGTGGCGTGAGAGCTCTTGGTGGTCATGGTCCTCCCCACGGCGCGAGAGCTCAACGAGCGATGTCGATAAGAGAGCTTGTGTAGGGAACGCGTGGTGCATGGAAGAGGGGGTGAGGGTGGTTCGAGATAGGATTGGAGAGGGCGGTATGAGATAGGATTAGAGATCGAGGGCGTTGCTGGCTCTGTAAGAAAGAACATTTTTTAATATATACAAAAGAGAATGTCATGTGGGTCTTACATGACAAACGGTTCCATGGATGACAGACGCTAACAGAAAAAAAAACTAAACACATTCCTCTCAACCAAACATAAAAAATGACAATAAAATCCTAAAAACAGAAATGAATCTTATATCGTTCTCAAATCAAACACAGGTGCCTTGGCTCCAGATCACCTTCAAATCAATCAAACGGTCAAAATTGCCTGGTTTTGACGATTGAGTAGAACAAAATAAATGTTTCTATTTTTTTTTTGAGCCTTATGGTAAAAAAAAAATCTCAAACGATAAATTCGATGGCCTAAAAACTTCTCAATCCTTCTTTAGTTCTAACTCCACAACGTTCTTGGCTCCAGGCCGGTGATGGTAGGATCGATTAGAAATTGGAACAATCCGTACAAAGCTGCTAATGGTATATGTTTAACTCTCTTGTGTTTTATTACATGATGACGCTTCTTGCGTTGCGTATTGCCATTGCCGGCAGCCATTGCTTTCTGCGCCCCCCCCCCCCCCCCCCCCCCCCCCCCCCCCCTCGAACCCTCTTGTGACATGATCAGCGTATTTGGAAGAAAGGTAGAAGTGGTCGGCACATTACGGTTGACGTTTGATGGTTATAATGGAAGATATCATTGTAGCCGTAATCGCGAGGTCCGGTGATTTATCTGTCCTAAGAGCTTATTTGGATACAAGGGTTAATTGCTAGCTAGCGAAAAATTAGCTCTAGTGCATTCAAATAGGGAGACTAATAGGTGAACTAATTTTTTATCAATGGCTTAACTAGTTGTTAGTCAACTAGTTAAGCAACCGTAACTAATTTAGACTAATTTACGTTGCTTTCAAGGATAGAACAACACTAGAACATGTATGTGCTCTGTGAGATAATAGTATGAGTAAATCCATGCTGCTGAAACTGAAACTAGAAGGTCTGTTGCGATTCTTCCGTGGACGCTCATTGCCCGAGTCAGCCCCCCACCCTCCCTATACATGGCCAACCAGGCCGCACGGCACAGCACGGGCACGAGCACGAGCACGACCAGGCATGGCACGGCGGGGCACGGCATTATGCGGCACGACAGCTTAGTCGTGTCGTGCCTGATAGTGCCATCGTGCCAAGGTCGTGGCCCAGGCATGGCACTATGGCCCTTGAACAGTGCTGTGCCGTGCCGTCGGGCATGGTGGCCTGCAGTGCACGTGCCGGCCTTGGCCCGCCGTGTGAGGCCGCGCCCAACTGCCGCCGGCGTACACCACGATAGATCGCAGCGCGTTGTCGTCGCGCCACGCCGCCGGAGCTGCTGATGTGCTGCGCCATCGATGTCGAAGCCGCTGCATCTCGCCGCAGCCACTGCAGTATGCCGCACTATCACTGTTGACGAAAGGAGGGCGAACCATCACACCGCCGGAGTCGCGGTTGAGGGCGATAGGGAGGGCGCCGGGGAGAGGCAACTGGCGGCGGGAAGCAAGAGGGAGGAGCAGAAGCACCACGGGAAGGAGTGGAGAAACAGGAAGCCAGCCTGGGAGCGAAGCCTGTCGGACTGGGAGGTGGAAATCGACGATCTGTGAACGGGGAAAACTCACAGGCGTGGAGGTTCTCTGTTTTATAGCTTAGGGTTTCTAATCAAATGGCTAGCAAACCATACAAGACATCCAGCGGCTGCTAGCTATCGGGCCGCGATCGTGCCAGTCCATTTAGCCGTGTCGTGTCGTGCTGGCACTGTAGGCCAACAATGTGGCCTAGGCACGGCACTGTGCCCGGGCCATACCAGGCACGGGCATGATGGGAGGCGGGCCGGGCTGTGCCAATGCCGTACTTTTTAGGGCCAGGCCAGGGCTGGCCCAGCGGGCCTGGCTCATCTGCCCAAGTATAACCCTCCCCACCCTTCCTACTCCTACGATCGAAGCTATTTTTTACGGCTTCATCTTGTCACACGAAAACAGCTCCGGTTTTTCCAACTTCCGTGGTAGAAGCCACTTTTCATACGCGAAAACAATTGTGACTTTGTGAATGGACGGTCAGAAGGCGCTCCACCATAGCGTTTGGTGCGGCTCCAATCGCTCAGCTGCCGAAGCCGATGAAAAAAATCAGTACGGGAGCCTTACTATCATTAGATGTCAATCAAATAGTGTAAAGCCGTAGCTAAGAGATGAATCTACAAAACTAACCCGGAGAGGAGTACTATAATACTTCCTCCGTCCAGGAAAGCTTGCAATCTGCATTACCGAGACGAACACAGTGACCAAACGAAATCCCGCATGTACCCCTGCTTTTCCTATCTTCTAGGCGCACTATGCACGTAGATCAAGGCAAGGCCGCTGGCGGTGTGCCTTCACTCCCTCACTGTCTCCAACTCGGCAGTACGAAGTTAGATTTTTTTATCTCAGCAGGACCACACAACTAACAGCCTATAGCCCTACCTCAGGTCTAAAATTGCATTCATTCCCGGACACAGCTCTGTAGCTACAATTACATCCTTTACCGGACGGAGGGAGTACAAGTTTCATAAAAAATTATGCAAGTCCGGCCGTGGCCCGCCTTCTAGATCTTGTAAAGAATCTACCCCTTGGTCTACCCCTTGGTCAACTGCAATTAACACCGAGGCGTCTAGCGCGGCAGTGTGGCAGCAGCGAAGAAGATGCTAACCATTTCTTAAAGCCTTGGCCAGCAGCAGGCGGTGGTTTTCCCCTTCGGCACTTCCACGGTAACCCGTTCCACTGGATCTCACTCTCTGCTACGGTTGACCATGGCTCAGTCACGCACCCATGCCAGCTTGTTCAGCTATCCGCGATCCAAGATGCAGATGCAGCAGAATGAAATTAATGCCTTCAGCATTTCTATGTAAACGCTTCAAGGTCTTCACTCTATTCAGGATTTTTGCAAGCTCTTTCCAGTTGATGCCGATGCAGATGCAGCAAGCTTTGTTCCTGAGGCGTTCTGATTGACCGCCGCTGCCGATCCATTTTTGCCGTCAGAAGGAGGCGCCGGCGTCGATTTGCCGTCTACACGCCGTGCGACGAAGCGGCCTGACCGGCGCTTTGCTGAAAGGCCTGAAACTGAAAGAGCCAAATCACAATGCCACCTTTGAACGGACACCGTGCATGTCCGGAAAAAATATTCACACTGATTCAAAATTTGCTCGACTCGGTAGAAAAAATTTAGCAAGGAAGAGAAGGCAAAAAAAGAAGAACCGATGCAACTCACCTTCAGGCGCGGTGCTCGCCCGGCGCCGCCGGAACCGCTCCAGCACGCCGCGCAGCGCCACATCGAGGGCGTCCTCCATGCCGTCGCCGAGCCCGTCGGCCGACGACGCGTACACCAGCCGCGGGATCATCTCCACCACGCGCGCCCGCATCCGCCGCACCTGCTGCTCGCTGAGCCCCTCCAGGACGTCACGCACGCTCACGTTACCCACGCGCAGCGCCTGCCGGTCGATGAACACGGACCACTCCCCCTCCTCTCCGCGCGGCCCCGGCGGCAGGTACCACCGGTACTGGTCGTACGCGGTCCGCCGCCAGAACAGCACCGGCACGGCGCCGGCCACCATGCAGTCGAACAGCGACCGCCGCGTGAAGCTGTCCCCGCGCGGCTGCAGGCAGAAGCTCGAGTCCAGGAACAGCTCCTGCACCGCCGCGCCGTTGTCGGTGCACCGCGTGCCGCGGCAGTCCACGGAGCGGCAATGCTCGCTCCCGGCGTCCTCGCACTCCTCCAGCAGCACCTCCCGGAAGTCGTCCCGGAACCCGGAGCGCGGCGCGCCGGCGAAGCCGAAGAGCTTGCTGCGCTTGAGGGAGAGCACGTGCCGCTGCCACGCGCGCACGTCGGCGGCGGTGCGCGGGTGGAAGCCGGTCGGGTACGGGACGGCGACTTCCATGGGGTCCAGCCGATCGGCCTCGATGCCGAGGCGGGTCACGTTGGCTATCCCCGGCAGGACCACGAAGTTGGTGCCCCACCCGTCGTCGCCGTACCGGCGGAAGTCCCACGTGATGCGCCCCAGCGTGATGAAGTGGTCCCAGCCGCCGGACCTCTGGAAGGACGTCTGGTTCTTGAGCCACCGGAGCAGCCTCTGTCCCGCCCTGTCCCGGTCTGCGGCGGTGGAGTTGTCCCCCCACAGGTGGCTGCCGACGTCGAGGCCGACGTAGAACGGGACGTAGAACGCGGTGGCCAGCGACGGGTCGGTGGTGCGGCACCGGTGGGAGAGGAGGCGGCGGTGGATGATGACCTCGAGCTGGAACTGGTCGGTGTTGTACCAGCTGGACAACGACACGTTCCGCGTGACGTTGAAGAAGACGGGCAGCGTGGCGGCCGCCTCGCCGAAGCCGCCGTTGGCTAGGTACGGGCAGAACGAGTACCAGGGCCACAGGCTCTCGCAGTCGTCGACGAGGTCGTGGTTGAACTCCGACGGGAGGTCATAGACGTAGATGAGCCCGTCATCGCACGCGCCACCGTTGACCGCGCCGTTGGGCCAGGTAGTGTTCCTGTGGCCCGGCGCCGGGAGGAAGCGCGAGCTGGGGAAGCCGATGATGTTCCAGAAGAGCACGAGCTGGAGGACGAGGAAGGCGAGGAGCAGCACGGAGCCTCGCAGCAATGCCGACGCTGGGGACGGAGTGGCGGCATTGAGCGGCGATCCCGGCTGCGAGGGGGGCTTGCCCGGAGATGCCGGTGACTCGGGCATCGGGGGACTCGTGAAAGGGGTGTGCAAGTGCAGAGTGGTGCCGGAACAGACTGTACAGTGCTTTAGGATATTTATTTAAGAGTAAAGTCCATCACCGATCCCTAAACTTGTTTGTTGTGTCATCCTGGTCCCTAAACTGGTAAATCGATCGTCTAGGTCATCAAACTTGTTCAGTTGTGTCATGGTCTCTGAACTTGAAAATCACCCTTTTGAATCATCAAAGTTGTTCAGCTGTGTCACCGCGGTCCCTAAACTTGGTTTTGAGTCTCATCTGGATTAAAACAGGACGATCTAAAAACTCTATATCAAAAATTAATTCATAACTTTTTCATATGAGCTCGAATAAAGACAAACTGTATATCAAAATTGTAGCTCTCGACGTGATCTACAACTTTGTAGTTGAAAAGTTTTTGAATTAAAACTGTTTAGAGTTTCAAAATATTGTTGTAAGTTTATATATTTTAAAAATTTAAATTTTAAAGTTAAATTTTGGGACACTAAATGACTTCGAATAAAAAACTTTTCAACTACAAAGTTGTAGGTCATATTGAGAACTATAACTTTCATATAGACTATGTCAGTATCTAAGATTGTTTGATAATTTTAAATTTCAAATTTTAAAATCTATAAAATTACAACAATATTTTGGGACCTTAAACATTTTTAATTCAAAAACTTTTCAATTATAAAGTTGTAGATCGCGTCGAGGGCTACAATTTTAATATAAAGTTTATCTTCATTCGAGCTCATATGAAAAAGTTATGAATTAATTTTTGATATAGAATTTTTAGATCGTCCTGTTTTTGATCCAGATAAGACTTAAAACTAAGTTTAGGGACCGGAATGAAACAACGGAACAAGTTCGAGGATCTGGACGGGTGATTTTCAATTTTAAAGACCAGGATGACACAACCGAATAAGTTTAGAGACCGAGATAACACAGATGAACAAGTTTGAGGACCTAAACGGTCAATTTGCGAGTTTAGGGATCGGGATGACACAGCGAAACAAGTTTAGGGAGCAGTGATGAACTTTACTCTTTATTTAAGCACTTGGATTCTTTTCTGAGGGGAAGGCAGAAAAATGCAAGGGTGCCATGTGGAGGCTCGCTGAGTCTGAGACGCTGCCGATCACCGTGGATCCGAAGCAACGTCTGCTCCGATGCCCAACTGGCAATTGCCCATGAGAAGAGAGAAGGGATCGGAGCATTGCAATTTTGCAGGCTTGCAGCAAGCCAGCAAGCAAACGAATGAAACGATGCCAGTTTCCAACGACTAAAGGAACCGAAGCTGCTGAATGCTGAATTGCTGATGACCCAGTCCATGACCATGACCGTGGATAAAATATATACTAGATGCAAACCTTACTAAATCAGCAAGGCCGCAAGAGGTACAAGGTTTCCCGTTTGGAGCTGCCCTAATATTGCAAACTTGCTACTACTGTGCCTGGTTAATCCTATCTCGAAGAACTACAAGGACTTATTAGTAGTACCTCGGAGTGGTCATGTGGTACTATGATTTCTTGTTTTACCCCCGAAGCTTGAGGGTTCAAGCCTTCAACGTATGGCAGTGCAGATTGTTACAGACCTCTCGAACTTTGTCTGGAAAACAAAACTTTCTCTGTTCTTGTGACAACTGAATTATCTTTTGAATATGTTGCGTCTTGCATCCCTATTGATTGAAGCGCAGAAATTGAGAATCGAGCTTAGATCATCAGATGCATCCCTCTGAATTGCTGCCCAGTTGGTTATCTTTTTTTGCACCAACGACCTGCTGTATGGGCGTTCAAAAACTATACTACTGTATGGCACTGAATCAACTCTAGTACTTTTTCTGCAATGCAGTGGTTGGAGGATGGACTAAAATTAAGGAGTGACGACGTTGATACTTGGATTCAATTGCTGATATTGGCACTAGACCAATATTAGCGCGTCCAATCTACAGACCATCATAGCAAACCATGAAAAAGAATGATGGGTCTTTTTTTTTGTTAATTTGGAAGTACAAAACTTGCAGGTTGCAATACACAAGTCATTTTTTTCGTTCACTTTCCCTCCCTATACATTTTTGCTAAAGGCCATGTTTGGATGCACCAGCTAAATTTTAGCAGGCTAATTTTAGCTGTGGTGTATTCACATAGTCCATAGCCAAGAATAACTCCAGCACACTGGGTAAATGTATTCGTGAAGCCATTTATAACTATTATGCTAAAAAAAGCATTTCAACAGGTTGTCTATATTGTTTTCCATTTTTCCCAGCTGGGTATCCCACCATTCTCGTTGTCCACATTTCTCTAGCGAGTCCTGCTTGCTATATGCGTTTTCCAATTTAGTTAGGCTGTTGTAAAGCTCTGCATTTTAGATAGGCTTTCTATTTTACATAATGGTTAAATCTCATAATTTAGCATTTAATTTTACCAAGTCTCCTGGAGTTGCTCTAAAGCCAGCTAAACTTTAACTGGAGGCCAAAATGTACACAATCTCATTAGCTGTTTGCAGTTGCACCCAGCTAAAGCCAACTAATGGAGTAGCATGGTACAAAGTCCTCAATTAGCTGGTGCATCCAAACACCCCCAGCTAAGCTAAACTTTAGCTGAGGTGCACCCAAACAGGCCCTAAGAGCATCTCCAAGTCTTTCTACAGTTTACTCTTTAAATTATCATTTAGAGGGACATTTACATAAAAATCATTTTCTATATCTTCTCACTCTCCAACAGCTTATTCCTAACAATCAAAAAGGATACACAGAGTCTCTTGGAGTTGCTAAGTCTGCAAGTAGATATGGTGTTTTAGGGGGGGTCAGCTATCTTACTTAGTTCATTTCTTCACCTAATTTCATTACATGACATTGCCATTTTTAGTATTATTTTAATATGTTTTGATAAATCCATCCAATGCCCCGAGAAAGATTGGTCTCGCATCCTCTTTGCGCTTGGCACGCTTCTTCCTCCACGGCTCCACCCCTGGTGTCTCCTACGGCCTGAGGACCACGTCTCCGTGAACGGAGAATTCAGGCTTCGCTTGTAGCTTCTCAGTTGGACGGTACTACCACTATAGGATAGAATTTGATGATGGTTATTGCGAGTAGAAATTACGAGTAACAGAGAGAATGTAAATGAACTCAGGGTTATCTTTATTCATTGATCACAGGAGTATGTATACACAGTATCGGGAAAGGGAAACTCTCCCCGCACGCAACCACGACGCACGTTCGGGTCGTGGGGGAACCCCCCGTTAGAGACGTGGTCTTCACGGAGAAGTCCTCCCCACGTACAGAGTCGTTGAGATCGTGGAGATAGGACCGAGGGGGAATACGAGAATTCGGATGAGATCACCCTAACGAAATATTTCGTAACACTCCCCCTTGATCGAATCCGTCCTTGAAATCAATGAATGACATTGTTCCTCCAAAAATTCTTGTAGGATAAAAACGAGGAAAAATATAATTGTATATGCTACTAAAAACTCTTTAAAACCATTTGGGAAAAGAAGGAGAAAGTTATAGCACATTTTGATTATTGTCTCATTGTAAACTAATATGAGAAAAACATTTTCAGAAGAAAAACTCATGTATAGCTTAGAGGACAATTTATGTCTTTGATACCCCTTTAAAAACCCCTGTGGGGAAAACAAGGAATATGACATATGCTTATACTAATATTGCCTCATTAAAAACTCTCTATGAGAAACTTTGTGAGGAAAAACTCATGAAGAGAAAAGAGTGCAATATAATGGTTTGAAAAAGCTATATGTAGGGAATTACTCCCCCTGAACCTTGTAAATCTCTAAGTCGTCGCATACCAATTCCTTTAAGGCACTTGTCAAATGAGGATGTTGGTAGGGACTTAGTGAACAAATCAGCGATATTGTCACATGATTTGGTTTTCAAGATATCTATCTCTCCCTTATGTTGTAATTCATGAGGATAAAACAACTTAGAAAAAATATGCTTGTTGATATTGCTTTTGATATAGCCTGTCTCCATCTGTGTAATACAAGCTGCATTATCTTCATAGATAATGGTTGGTGCTTTGATAGCGCCAAGGCCACAAGACTGTTGTATGTGGTTGATCATTCTGCGAAGCCAAACACATTCACGTGAAGCCTCATATACTGCGACAATTTCAGAATGATTCGTGGACATTGTTACCAAAGTTTGTTTGGAAGATGTCCATGAAATAGTGGTTCCATTGTGTAAGAACACAAAGCCCGTTTGTCATCTTCCATTGTGGGAATCAGATTGATATCCAGCGTCAGTATATCCAGCCACATCGGAACTTGGTCCCTCTTTGAAGAATAGTCCAAGATCTCTTGTGCCATTCACATATCTGAGGATCTGTTTTATTCCTTTCCAATGTCTTTTGGTAGGAGCAGCATTGTGTCTTGCTAGCACGTTCACTGCGAATGCAATGTCAGGCCTGGTGCTATTTGCAAGATACATCAGTGCTCCAATGGCACTAAGATATGAAATTTAAGGTCTCAGTGTTTCCTCCCCTCATCTGGAGGTCTGAATGGGTCAATCTTTATTTCTAAAGACCGAACGACCATAGGGGTTTTGGAAGGATATGCTTTATCCATATTGAATTTCTCCAATACTTTCTAGACATAGGCAGATTGATGCACAAAGATTCCAGTCGAAAGGTGCTCAAGCTATAGGCCTAAGCAGAATTTGGTTTTACCCAAATCCTTCAACTGAAACTCTGTCTTTAGATGTTTGCATGCCTCATTAATATCTTATTGGTGGCCTATGATATTTAAATCATCAACATACACCGATATGATGCAGAACCCTATTTGGGATCTTTTGATGAAGACACATGGGCAATCATCACTGTTAGTGTATCCCCTCCGTAGAAGGTACTCACTAAGTCGGTTGTACCACATTCTTCCCGACTGTTTTAAGCCATAGAGTGACTTTTGTAGCTTTACAAAATACATGTTGTGACTTGTGTTTTGATTCGGTATAGGGATTTCGTCAGGAATCTTCATGTATATATCCGAATAAAGTGACCCATAAAGATATGCAGTCACTACGTCCATCAACTGCATAGATAGACGATTTTGGACTCCCAGAGAGATTAAGTATCAGAATGTTATTCCACCCATGACTGGAGAGTATGTTTCATTGAAATCAATGTCGGGTCTCTGCGTGAACCCTTGTGCTATAAGTCTCACCTTGTATCTCACCACCTCATTGTTCTCATCCCGCTTACGGATAAAAACCCACTTGAATCCCATAGGGAATACTTGTGGAGGTCTAGGTATTACTTTAGATAATACCTGCCTTTTTGTAAGCGAGATATTTCTCCTTGGATTGCATCCTTCCATTGGTTCCAGTCCGAGCGTGTTTTGCACTCTGCCATGGTCTTAGGGTCTAGATCATTTTGGAGGATTTCAGCAATTATTGCGGAGAAATATGAGTTGACAATTGTAGTCTTTCTATCAAATGACTATCCAGTTTTAGCATAGTTGATGGAAATTTCTCGGACCCTTTCTGATGCATCATCATTTCCCAAGATGGTCGCATCAAGGCATTCCGATGTCCCAGCATCAGTAATTGGGTGCACCATTGATGTGGGATGTGAAGGTTGAACCTCCACTGGGTGTTCCTCAACATGGGGTTGAGTTGCACTTACTGGATTGAAAGATGTGTTCTTTCTTTTCCTTTGCTTGCTAGAAGTTGGATCCGTGGAGATAGCCATACTTCTCCCCCTCTTGCTTAGGAGTTGAGTAGTTTTGTTTGGTACCTCTACTCTTTTCGGCACATTTCTCACTGGATTATAGGATTTTGTAACACCCTTATAATCAGTAAATGCATCTGGCATATTATTTGCAATGTTTTGCAAATTGATGATTTTCTGAACTTGAAGTTCAGTCTCTGAAGTACGTGGATCAGAGTTAGAAATGTCTAGGGCATTCCAATTGATTTACTGGCATTCTTTGTGGTATTGGTAGTCTCCCTTAATGTCGGGAAATGATCTTCATCGAAGAAACAATCAGCGTATTGGGCCGTGAAAAGGTCCCCTATGGCGGGTTCCAAATATTTTATGATCGACGGAGATTTATATCCCACATAGATCCCCAATTTTCTGTGAGGGCCCATAGTTGTACGCTGCGGTGGTGAGATCGGTATGTATGTAGCGCAACCGAACTTTTACAGATGGGAAATATTAGGAGGATTTCCACGTACTAGTTGCAACGGTGAGGTTGCATGGTATGCAGTTGGACGCAATTGTATTAAGTCAGCAGCGTGTAATACTGCATGACCCCAACATGAGGTTGGTAAATTGTAATTCTGTAGTAATGGTCTTGCAATGAGTTTGATCCTCTTGATGAGAGATTCTGCCAACCCATTTTGAGTATGGACATATGGGACCGAGTGCTGAACTTGAATTCCTAAGGCCATGTAATAATCATTGAATGCACGAGAGGAAAATTCAGCATCATTATCCATCCTAATGGATTTAATTTGGTGTTCGGGATGTTGCACTTTGAGTTTGATAACTTGCACAATGATCTTAGCAAATGCATGATTCCATGTCGATAGAAGAGACACATGAGACCATCGTGTGGATGCATCTATTAGAACCATGAAATACCTAAACGATCCAGATAAAGGATTTATCAGACCACATATGTCCCCTTGAATGCGCCAAGGAAATTGAGTGGTTCAACTTTTATTTTGAGGGAAGAGGGCCTCAAAATTAATTTCCCTATGGCACATGCGGTGCATATAAAATCTTAGGTTTGGGGAAATTTTGTATTGGTTAGCGAGTGACCAATAGAATTGCTAGTAATTTTTCTCATCATCCCTATGCCAGGGTGACCAAGGCAATCATGCCAAGTTTGGAATGCATTAACATTCTAGAAATTACTTTATACACAACATGTTGTACGGGCTTTATGTAAGAATAGTACAATCTAGACGGAGTTGAGGGAATTCTTTTGAGAGTATCTGTGCCATATCCGTTATCCTTTGTAATGAGGAGGAACTCATTATTTTCTTGATGGGTTTCGATATGGTACCCATTTTTCCAGATATCTCTGTAACTCAACAAGGTTCGAGTCGAATCGGGATAAAAGAGTGCATCCTCGATTGTGATCGATGTACCCATGGGGAGCATAATAGTGGCTCGTTCGAAGCCTACTATTACAGCATTGCACCCAGCGATTGTTAAAACATTTTCTTTACCCTTTTTGAGAGTTTGGAAATATTTAATCTCCCTGAGTATAGAGTTAGTAGTGCCACTGTCCACTAGGCACATTTCCTCATCCATCGGATTGACTCCCGTACAATCTATAAAAAATGAAATAGAGAATGAAAATTCTCAACATGAATATGTTATGGAAATATAAACATAACATTGATATTAATTGTGCATATGACATGGAATATCAAATGTCTGAAGCAATACAAATAGTTAATTGTTACAACCTTGAGGTGAGATGGAAAATATAAAATCTCAAAAAAAACTAGCGAGCTAGTTGTAGTCGCCAAATAGATCATCAGAAGTATATTCGATGATCATGTTGTTGTTGTTGGCATCGTCTATCGTGCCATCAGGGTGGAGGAGGAGGAGGAGCCAATGTGTTGTACGGTTCCGCTGGGGCGGAATTTGAACATCCTGGGGCCGCCAGCGCATTGAAGTGTGCTTCGGATGTTTGTCCACCTTGGTTGGAGCGTCCTTGATTGGACGTCCACGTCCCACGGAATGCAAGTACAGTTCCACCAGGTGCTTAGGGGTGTGACATTTCTGAGTCCGGTGGTTGTAACAACCACACTTGGTACAAGTGTTGGACTTGTCTTTTGACTTAGATTTTGTTGCCCTTGCCCTTAGCACCGCGAGGCTTACGGGATCCCTTGCGCTTGTTCTTGCCTTTGGAAGTTCTAGGATTGCCATTTTTGTTAGCATCCTTTGTTTGTTTCTGAGCATTGGCATGTACCTCAGGCAAAGGCTTGGCACCAAGAGGTCCTTGATTTGAGTTCCAAATGAGGAGCTCATTGTGCCTCTCTGCCTGAAGCAATGTTTTGATCAACTCATAATAAACGGTGAAACCCCTTTGACGGTATTGCTGTTGAAGGATCATATGAGCGGGAAGCATGGTAGACAAGGTCTTCTCAATTTTCTCCGCATCAGTAGGTTCCTTCTCATAGAACTTCAGTTTGGAACTGAGTTTGTGCATGGCGTGGTTGTAATCATTCACAGATTTGAAATCTTGAATGCGGAGGTGGTTCCACTCATGAGTGGCCTCCGGGAGAACAACAACCTTTTGCTGCTCATACCGTTGATGCAAGTTAAGCCAGAGAGCCCGTGGGTCCTCTTCCATCAGATACTCATCCTTGACATCAGGATGGATGTGGTTAGTTATGATATATAAGGCATGGTACTTTTCTGCATCGCTCAATTTATTGGCTTCACCTTGTTTGGAAGCCTCAATTGCCGAGTACATCCCGCGTAACGATAGACTCACTTTGAGATCCATCGCCCATGTAGGGAAATTGTGTCCATCGAGAGTGAGGCATCAAACTCTTTCTTTGAAGAGACTTGCGCATCATGCTCTCGAGTGGCCATGGTTTCTACATGTGAGTTGCCACAGATTTAATTAAAACTCAATAGTATGGTTGTAATATTATCATGAATGTAATTGCATAGTAAAAACAAGGTAAACTTGAATAATGTAAGATGGGATTTTATCTCATTTTGAGGAACTTAGGTAGTCACCATGGGGGTGTAGACCTTTGTTTATAATTATTTCACGTCAAGATGTAATCCTTGTATGTTTATATTCAAATTGGGAGAGCACTTTGAGGAATAAATCCCACAGTAGTATGTAGTACAACCTTGTGTTCGCCAATTTGATAATAAATCGAGGTGACATTGAGTGAATAAAGTTCCGATCGGGAGAAAAATCGACCATAATAATAATTGCATAGGTACATGTAATAGGGAATTGAGATGAACAAAACACATTCGACATGTACGAAAATTTGTATTCACAATGCAATTGTAAAAGAGAAATATTTACAATGCAGTACATTAGGAGTCTAAATTGCAAAAAAATAGACTAACTAAAACTGATGTAATTTAGGGAATTAAATAAATTACTATGCAATTGAATGAAAAAACTATTGCAAAATAAAAAATGCAAGGTAAATGGCCCAGGCTGAAAGCTCGCAGGTTCCAACCTAGGCCTGGGCCTGCAATTCGGCCCAACTGAGGGGGGTGGCGGTATATAAGCTGGGAGGTTAGGGTTAGAAACCCTAACCCCCAGCCCACCAAGCCACCGTCACCACCAAGTGGCTCTGCGCCGCCGCCAGGGGTAGGCGCGCTCGCCTTGCGCCTGCCCGCGTGGGCCTATGGGCTCGCCTCGAGCCGCGCCGATGGTGGGTCCAGCTTCGCAGGGGAGTGGACGCCACACCGGTCAGGCTGCCACACGTGCTTGTGAGGACGCCGCGCCCGTGCCTAGGGTCGTGCAGCCACGCGGTGGGGCCGCCGCGCGGGGAAGGCCACCGTACCAGACCGCGTCGCGTCATCGGAGGACCGTGCGTAGGCGAGGCGTCGCACCGGGGGCCACCGCCGCGCCTGGACGACACGCGCGCCCGCGCACGGGAGCCGCGCAGCCGCGACTGAAGGATGGTCGCGCCCGCGCCGCGTGTGAGGCCATGCGCACCTGGGGTTGCAGCCGTGGAGTCGCGTCGTGCAGTTGGACGACCGTCAGAGCCCAGAGCAGCAGCGCCTCCTCCCCCTTCCCCCTCCCCCACAGTGGTGCTTAGACCAGAGGTGCGCGCCCCCGAGCCGAAGTCCCATGGGGCACGCTGATCCACGTGCGGCGGAATCGCGGCGGAGCGGGAGGGGTTGGCGGCGGTGGTGGTAGAGCAACGAGCGCCGGGTCGATGGTGAAAGGATCAAGATGCCCAAGAGGGGGGGTGAATTGGGCTTTTCTAAAAATTAAATGCAAGAAATAAATCCTACAAGCCGGAATTCACCCCTAGTGTCTACTTGTGTTCCTAGAGAGTCTACCGATACAAAGTTTTGCACCCTAGTTTCCAAACCTAGTCTAGCATGGCAAGTCTAGAAATGTAAACAAGCAATGAAAGTAAATACGAGAATGTAAATGCTTGAATGTAAAGGGGCAAGGAACACGGCGATGTTTTTCCGAGGTATCGGAGAGTCGCCACTCCCCACTAGTCCTCGTTGGAGCACCCGCGCAAGGGTGTAGCTCCCCCTTGATCCGCGCAAGGATCAAGTGCTCTCTACGGGTTGATTCTTTGACACTCCGTCGCGGTGAATCACCCACAACCGCTCACAAGATGAGTTGGGTCATCCACAAGCTCCGCCGGATGATCACCGAACTCCCAATCACCACCAAGCCGTCTAGGTGATGGCGATCACCAAGAGTAACAAGCTAGAACTCTCACTTGACCACTACGAGCCCAAATGAGAAAGTGGATGCACACTTGCTACTCTCTAATCGCTAGTGAGGAACTCTCAAGCTTTGATTCTCAAATCTCTATCCTCACTAGTGCTCTTGCACTCCCTTGCACTCCAAAGGTGTTTATCAGCTGATCAAATGAGCCAGAGTGCTCTAAAAGAGGTGGTGGGGATGTATTTATACACCCCTCAGACAAAACGAACCATTACCTACTGACTCAGCAAAACACGAGCTGACCGGACGCGCCGGTTGAACTGACTGGACGCGCCGGTCGCTCGTAACGGTCGAAATCCGAAAAACAACTGAGTGACCGGACGCACCGGTCAGGGGTCACCAGACGCGTCCGATCGTGTAGGGAGCAAACTGTACTCGCACCGGACGCGCGACCGCATCCGATCGGTGATGACCGGACACGTCCGGTCGTCACTGGACCTTACTGGACTGTGACCGGACACGCCGATCACACCCAGGTCGCGTCCGATCGGGTGTTTCCCTCAAGTGACACGTGTTGACTTCTGACCACCGCGTCCGGTCCTCACGAGGACCGCGTCCGGTGTTCAGAGCTGAAACCCTAGCCGCGGAACTGTACTGACCGGACGCGTCCGGTCATGCCGAGGACCGCGTCCGGTCATGGGAAAACAACCCGAAACTCTCCGAAACGCGTCACAACTTGAACCAAGTTGCTTCCAACTGAACTTTGAGCTATTCTAGAGCTGCCTAGCGCCAAGTTTAACAAGTGTGCACCACACCTAAACATAGGACTCACCTAGGTCAAGCTACCCGCTCATGCCCCCCTTTATAGTACGGCCAAAAGAGAAAAACGAGGATCCTAACGACTATTCCAAATGTCTCTCAACACCTCGACATCCGGAACTAACCGTCCTTAATCTTGATGTCACTCTTTTGAAAACCGAAATGATTTCCATCAAGGAGCATGAATACCATGGTGCCCAAAGCAGTTAAAACCTCTATGACCTAACTTACCAAAGTTTCTGCAAAACACACGTTAGTCATGGTAATAAAGCGTTGTCATCAATTGCCGAAACCAAACCTCGGGGCCTAGATGCTTTCAATCTCCCCCTTTTTGGTGATTGATGACAACACTAAGATATGAAAGATTGGAGTTGAGGTTTTCGAGCATGCATGGTTCACATAAGCAAAAAGCAATAAGCACAAAAGGGTTAGGAATTGCTTATGTGTCCCAAGCCAAAAGAATGTACTCATAAGATAAGACAAAGAGCGTTAGTACACAAATAGATATAGCTCATAAGAAATCGGAGTAAGGCACGGAAGCACAACCTTAGAGCTATAATTAAAAAACGGTGACAAGAGATAACATTGACTGGATAAAACATTAAGACTCAAGGTTTATCACACAACGACATGTCACACGAATGCAATGACTGAAAAGTAAACATGATGCATGAATGTAGCACACAAGAAAAAACGAAAACCCTCTCTAAAAACTCCCCCTGAAACTACTCTCTCTCCCCCTTTGGCATCAAGCGCCAAAAAAGCTAATCTAAGGATCTGATGGGGGGACAGACGGAGTCGTGTCGGGTGCCGAGGTGCGCGGAGTAATCATGAAGTGTAGAGAATCTCCCTTGGAATCTGAGCTATCTGGCTGACCCTCTGAAGAAGCATGTGGCTGTGTAACTGTCTGGGTCTGAGCGGCAGGAACAGGTACTGTCGTAGTAGCAATAAGAGGATCCGTCTGAGTGACCTGAGCCTGTAGCGAGCCAATAGCAGGAGGATCTGTCGAGGCAACTGACGAAGGTAGAGTCTCTGTAGTACCAGTCCCTGTCACTGGAGGAATAGCTGCCTCTGAAGCTGACAACCCTGAAGAAGTAGCAAAGGTAGTGTGCGAGGGCGTCGGCTGACCAGTCAACTCGCTGTAGGTAGCACTGAAATCACCGAAGGGTGTGCCTGTCAGGAGGTGAGGGCGAGGCTGGTCTGATGGTGTAAACCCCGTGTGAATAGGCGTGAAGCTCGGGGACTGGAAAGACTGGGGAACCTGCTGCTGTGGAGATGTGAACTGGAAACCCGGCTGTCCCTGACTCGATGGATCACTGGATTGTAAAGCAGAAGTCAGGACGGAAGCAGGCGGAGGAACCCCAACAGTGACTAGGTGGCGCAGGAGGTCCAAGTACTGCTGCTGACTAGCTGCAGTCTGTTGCTGAATCTCATACTGCTGTCGCTGCATTTCAACCTGCTGCCTCTGGATCTCAAGCTGCTGACGCTGAAACTCGTCCTGACGAGCCTGAATCTGTGCAAGTGCTGCAGCTGTGTCCTGAGCCTGTCGCTGTATCTGTTGTTGCTGCTGCTCCTGTGCCTGGGTCAACCTCTCAAGTATGGCCACCATGGCTGGGTCTGTGCGGGAGGCTGAACCAGAGCCACCGGCCTCGTGGTCGTGAGACCGAGGAGACCGGTACCTGGGGATGGGCTGGTAGTCCTCATCAGTGCTATCAGATGTCACATCCTCAGGAAGATCAGTAGGCTGAGCGTCAAGATCGGCAAGCTCTGCCTCTGCAAGCTCATCAACTATGGCATCCTGCTCAGCTGCTGTCTCAGGAACCTCAGGTCGCACACGCTGTCCTGGCACTAGGGCCTGATCTCTAGTAACTGAAGCCCAAAGCTGACGGATATCATACTCAGGGAAAGCAGTAGTCGTATCTGATATCTTAGCTCGGATCTCTGCTGGTAACTGGATGGATGATCTAATGATGAAGCAGATCCAGTGTGCATAGGGCAGCTGACGATTACCCTTAAAGCCCTCAGCTATGGTGTCCTCCATCTCACTAAGTATAAGATCCCAAATGTCAAACTATGTCTGTGAGAGGAGGTGGTGAACAACCCATAGCTGCATCCGAGTCAGTCCCTCTCTGTAGCCAAGTCTAGGAAGTAGAGTGCGTCTGACTATAGCATCCAGAACTCTGGCAAGAGGAGTCAAACTGGCAGGCGTGCGACGAGACCCTTCACCAAAAGGCTCACGGAAGCAGGGTCGAACCAAGTCTGTAGGTGGCACTGCCCCGCCGTGAGGGCGTCTCGGTGGAGGAGTCTGACCAAAACACAGCTGATGTATCTTTGTGTTGGATGCTGGGAGTCTGAGAATCTCCCGCACTCTGGTGCTGTATAGACGGTGATCGCGGCCTCGAAATGCAAAGTGAATGAAATCATGGGCAGGATCAATCCATAGTGAAGCATAAAACTCTCTGACCCATGTGCCGCAGTATGCACCTGTCCGTCCAAGAAGATCTGACAAGCCTGGCAGAAAGGATAGGTGCGGACGTAGCTGCTCTCCCACAACCTCAACTAGTGACTCAAGTCGACAGACCCTCTGTGGTCGGAAAGCAATACCGTTGTCAACTAGAGCCCTGTAGAAATCCTCCTTAAGTGGGGTATAGAATCCTTCTGAAGCTCTAGGATCCTTCACAGGCGGAAACCACCGACTGACCTCCACGAACCTCAACCCCTGCACCTGACGTGTTGTAGCACCCCTCAAGTCAAAATGCTCGACCGGGGGGTGAACCTCTAGCTCTGGGAGGAGGACGTGCTCCACGACGCTGGCCCTCTGGCCTAGGAGACACCTGAGTACGTGCGCGTGTGGAGCGGCGACGTGGTGGAGACTGAGCTGGCTGCTCCTCTGTGTCCTCTGTAGCCTCTGGAGCCTCTGTGGCCTCTGGAGCCTCTGTGGCCTCTGGAGGTGGATCAACTGACATGCCCTCTGTAGCTCCAGTATCCTCAGTACCCTCAGTGGCCTCTGTGCCGAGCTGTCGACCTTCTAGATGAAAGCGACGCTCACCTATACGTATGCCACTGCTCCTGCCACCTCTCTCTGCCTGCTTTGCTGCATCTGCCATGGCCTGAGCAATCTCTGCCTCTGTAAGTGTCTTCTTCTTTCTGGCCAAGATCTTGACACGCTTTCCACGTGCAATCTCAGACCGACGAGGAGGACTGTTGTCCCCGTCACCAGGAGCACCACCGGCATTCTTGCAATGCACCATGCTGACAAACTGACCGAAAACCTCTGAAAGATGGTGAACTGTCACTCGAGAGGCTTGGCCTCAGTCCGTATCCGCAGGCTTGGCCTCGGATTCAGCAAATTGGTCTCACCTGACACACGGACAGACTCGCTGCAACGACGGAATAGAGAGATCTACTATAAGCACATATACAACTAAAAGGTATGAAACCCTAGAGATAGCAAGCATATGATACGATGAGAATCGAAACGTGAAGCTACCTCGGATTGACGAGACGAAGGTGACAAGATGAGATGACCTAGATCGCGTGATTCCCCGAATCCACCGGACGGGCTCTGATTTGCCGAAACACGAGATAATTAGGATTAAGGAATGAGTTACGGCAAAACCTAACAAGGAAATCAAGGGACGCGAAACAACCTCGCGAAGAAGACGGCGCGTGACGAAACCTTGACGACGAACGGCCGAACGACGTTACGCGAACCCTAGGGTTAGGGTTAGGGCAACTCGACGAAGACCGATTGGAGGCGAGCGCGAGGCAGTCCACGGCCAGAGGTGAAGCTGGTGGGCTAGGGCGCGGCTCACCGGCGACAAGGGCATGGCTCACCGGCGGCGAGAGGCGAGCGGGCGGCGGTGGCGTGGCTGCGGGGCAGGTGCGGGCAAGGCGCAGGGTGGCGCGCGCTCGCGTGCAAGGAGATGCGGCTGGGTCGTGGCTGGGCTTGCCGGAGGCAAGGAAGACGGCAAGGTCGCGGCGGCTCCGGTGAATCGACGGCGACTCGGCGGATTTGGCGAGTTAGGGCAGGCGGCGGCGGAAAAACGCGTGCGGGTGAAAGACACGGCCGAGGACGAACGGTTTTATGAAGGGGTTAGATCCGCTCGACGCGCGATGACCGGACGCGGTGGTCGTTATGACCGGACGCGATGGTGCAGCGTCCGGTCACACTCCAGTAAGCTCCTGGAGTGACCGAACGTGTCCGGTGAGGACTGACCGGACGCGGTCAGAGTCCGGTCGAGGGGAGCTCGGGAAATCATCGCGAATGACCGGACGCGGTGGTGGTAACCGGGACCGGACGCGGTGGTCAAACAAAGGCGCGTCCGGTGCAGCGTCCGATCAGTAGATCTGGAGATGGTCTTCTGGATGACCGGACGCGCTGGTGGACGCCGGGACCGGACGCGGTGGTGAAGCATCACTGCGTCCGGTGCAGCGTCCGGTCCAGCGTCCGGTCACTGTTCTTCGCCCTTCTTCGTTCCGAACTACGACGCGACTTCTCCCAATCAGGTTCCAATTCAAGAAGACACAAGTAAACACCAATTGGAACATGATATGAGTGACCTCACTCAAACCCTCAAAAAAATTTTAAAATAGATTGCCTTAGGCTAGTATTAATTTTTAAGAAAATAGGCAATAAACACCCAAGGAGCAGCGTATGGCCATGCAATAGAGTTTTTGAACCTATAGGAGCGTCAAAATGCTCTCTCTATCCATGGACGAACACAGAGGTTGCTCAAAGCTTAACCGAAAAGAAACGACAAGAACAACAACCATGCATATGCAATGCAATACAAGAAGGTAAAACTATAATGCTTGTCAAGTTTGATCCACGGTTAGGCTTTTTCACTCCTCCAATGAAGGGTTATCATAACCATGTTAGCCAAGCCCTAAAAACATTGCGATAAAATAAATATGGCATATTATACAATGCAATGCAAGGGACAACACATGCTCATTTTTTAAAGTTACTAGAATCAAGCACATTGAGTTCACTTCTTAACCTACAAAAAGTTGCCTCATCCAAAGGTTTAGTGAAGATATCCGCTAATTGATTTTCACTTCTTACACCTTCTAGTGATATGTCATTTTTAGCAACGTGATCTCTTAGAAAGTGATGGCGGATATCAATGTGCTTGGTGCGAGAGTGTTGTACCGGATTGTTAGCAATTTTAACGGCACTTTTATTATCACATAAAAGTGGCACCTTTTCAAGAACAATTCCATAGTCTAGGAGGGTTTGTTTCATATATAATATTTGTGCACAACAAGCCCCCGCGGCAATGTATTCCGCCTCGGCGGTGGACAAAGCCACACTATTTTGCTTTTTAGATGACCAAGATACTAAAGATCTTCCAAGCAAATGGCACCCTCTGGATGTGCTTTTTCTATCAATTTTACAACCGGCATAGTCCGAATCGGAATAGCCAACTAGTTGGAATCTAGCTCCTTTGGGATACCAAAGACCAATGCTTGGGGTGAGCTTAAGATATCTTAGGATTCTTTTTACGGCACTTAGGTGAGGTTCTTTAGGGCACGCTTGAAAGCGGGCACACATGCACACACTAAACATGATATCGGGCCTAGATGCGGTAAGGTACAACAAGCTACCAATCATAGAACGGTAGAGAGTTTGATCAACCGGTTTACCTCCCTCATCTAGGTCGAGATGTCCATTTGATGGCATTGGGGTCTTGATTGGTTTGCATTCTTCCATCTTGAATCTTTTGAGAAGATCCTTGGTATACTTTTCTTGAGAGATGAAAATCCCTTCTCTCATTTGCTTTACTTGAAAACCAAGGAAGAATGTGAGCTCACCAATCATTGACATCTCGAATTCCTTCGACATCAATTCACCAAATTCCTTGCAATAATCTTCATTTGTTGATCCGAAGATGATATCATCAACATATACTTGACAAATAAAGATCTCTCCATTAAACTTCTTGGTGAATAGTGTGGTGTCGACCTTCCCAATGGTGAAGCCCTTCTCAATGAGGAAGTCCCGGAGGCGCTCATACCACGCTCTAGGGCTTGCTTGAGCCCATATAACGCCTTGGACAACCTATAAACATGATTAGGATATCTAGGGTCTTCAAACCCGGGAGGTTGATTAACATAGACTAGTTCATTTATAAAGCCATTTAAGAATGCACTTTTCACATCCATTTGATATAGTTTCATATCATGATGTGATGCATATGCAAGGAGGATACGAATGGCTTCAAGTCTTGCAACAGGTGCAAAGGTCTCTCCAAAATCAAGACCTTCAACTTGAGAGAACCCCTTTGCAACTAGTCTTGCCTTGTTCCTCACCACTATGCCTTGGTCATCTTGCTTGTTTCGGAACACCCACTTGGTTCCAATGACTCTTGCACCTTTGGGATGCTCTTCAAGTGTCCATACTTGATTGCGGGTGAAGTTGTTCAATTCTTCATGCATTGCAATCACCCAATCCGGATCTTGAAGAGCTTCTTCTACATTCTTAGGTTCAACACAAGAGACAAAAGAGTGATGTTCAACAAAAGAAGCTAGCTTTTGGGATCGAGTCATTACTCCCTTTGTAGGACTCCCTATGATGAGATCTTGTGGATGTGCTTGAAGTAGTGGTGAATTTCTTCTATCAACCACTTGAGGAGGTGGATGGGGGGCATCAACATCTTGAGCTTGTGCCTCGGCTTGTTCATGAGAGACATAAGTGTCTTCATTTTCAACTCTCTCATTCTTGTCATCATCTTGAGGCACACGTGATGAAGATGGTGGATCAACAATTTGTACATCGTCATCATCATCTTTTGGCTTGATGTCTCCCACCGGCATGTTCTTCATGGCCTCCCTCAAGGGTTCATCACCTACATCATCACAATTCTCAATTGCTCCTTGGGAGCCGTTAGATTCATCAAATTCCACATCATATGTTTCTTCAACCAAACCGGTGGCATGGTTAAATACTCTATATGCTTTGGACTTTGATGAGTAACCAACAAGAAAACCAATGTCACAACGTCTTTGAAACTTCCCTAGGTGTTGACGCTTCTTGTAGATGTAACATTTGCAACCAAACACCCGGAAGAAAGAGACGTCCGGCTTCTTCCCATTAAGCAACTCATAGGGGTCTTGCCAAGAAACTTTTGTAGGAAGAGGCGATTTGAAGCATAGCATGCGGTGTTGATTGCCTCGGCCCACAACTTCTCCAGAGTGTTGTACTCATCTAGCATTGTTCTTGCAAGGGTGATCAATGTTCGGTTCTTTCTCTCAACTACACCATTTTGTTGAGGAGTGTAGGTTGAAGAGACCTCATGCTTGATTCCAATTTCATCACAATAAGCTTCAATGTTGGTGTTGTCAAACTCTTTGCCATTGTCACTTCTAATCTTCTTTATCTTGACTTCAAATTCATTTTGAGCTCTCTTTGCAAACTTCTTGAAGCAATTTGCCACTTCGGATTTGTCATGAAGGAAGAAAGTCCATGTATACCTTGAGTAGTCATCCACTATCACAAGACAATAGAGATTACCACCCAAGCTCTTGTATGTTGTAGGCCCAAACAAATCCATGTGTAGAAGTTCTAGCACTCTTGAAGTTGACATGAAAGCTTTGGTTGGATGAGTGTTTGCAACTTGTTTGCCCGCTTGATATGCACTACAAGGTTTGTCCTTTTCAAACTTCACATCCTTCAATCCTCTCACTAGTTCTTTCTTCAATAGCTTGTTGAGAGTGTTCATTCCAACATGAGCAAGCCTTCTATGCCAAAGCCAACCAAGTGAGGTCTTGGTGAACAAACATGTCATCAAATTTGCATCTTCGGAGGTGAAGTCAACAAGATAAAGATTGTTGTATCTAAAGCCTTTGAATATCACTTGCTTGTCATCTATCTTTGAAACTTCCACTTCATTTGGTGTGAACAAGCATTGGAAGCCAAGGTCACAAAGTTGCCCAACGGATAACAAGTTGAAACTCAATGAAGCAACATAGAGCACATTTGAGAGTGAGTGATCATGTGATATTGCAATCTTGCCTATACCCTTGACTTTGCTCTTTGAATTATCCCCAAATGTGATCTTCTCTTGACATATTCCATTCTCTTCAATGGTGGTGAACATACGAGGATCACCGGTCATATGTTGAGTGCAACCACTATCAATAACCCAATGAGATCCACCGGTCTTGTAGTTCACCTACACACAAAAGATCAAGCTTTTTGTTTAGGGACCCAAACTTGAGAGGGGCCCTTGACTTTCTCAACTAGTGACTTGGCAACCCATATTTTCTTTGGCCTATTCTTGTTTGGGGGACCCAAAAACATGACTTTCATCTTTCCATTTGAATCTTTTCTTAGCATATAATGAGCATTGAAGGCGAAGGGTCTAGCATGCTTGGGCAAGGGTTGTGGTGGTGGAGTTTTGCATTCATGAGCAAAGTGACCTTCTTGACCACACTCAACACATCTCTTTGGCTTGGGCTTTGACTTGCTTTGTTGTTGTTGAGCGTTTGCTTTCTTCTCTTGATTTGCCAAGTACCCAATACCACTTCTATCCATCTTCATTACGTTGTTCATGAGGAGCTCACTTTGCAAATGTTGGCCTCTTGTGAACTTGCTTAGGCCGGTCTTGAGATGCTCTTTTTCTTGCTTGAGCTTTTTGTTTTCTTCAATGAGTGACTCATTTGTTGGTTGCTTCTCAAGAGCCATCAAACCTTTTAGCTTCTTGTTCTCATTTGCAAGCTTCTCATTCTCACTCTTAATCTTAGCATAATCATCATGGTTGCTTGACTCAACCACACTCTTGCCTTTGCTACTAGAACCTCGCTCAATGCTTTCAATGATCAAGTCATCACATGATGTAGCTATATCACACTTAACAACATGGTTAGTAGCATCATGTGTCTCAAGAGCAAGTTCATTAGCAACCACAAGACTATCATAGTCAATTTTTAATGTGGTGTATTTGTCCTTTAGAGAATTATGTCTAGTGATGAGCTCATCATGCTTCTTCTCAAGTTTATCATGTTAATCTTTAAGCTCTTTATAAGAGGTTTTGAGCTCCTTGAGAGTGGAAGACATCACTTCATTTTGAACTCTAAGCTCACCACTAGTCTTTTGAATATTTTCAAGCTTGGATGAGAGTGATTCATTTTCATTTTGAAGATCATCATTTTCACTTCTAGTTCTTCTTATGATTTTAGTGTATTTGTTTAGCAATTTTACAAGTTCATCATAAGAAGGTGAGTCATATTCATCATCACTATCACTATCATCATCACTATCATGGTTTTGTACCTTTCGTTCACCCTTGGCCATAAGGCATAGGTGAGTAGTGGACGATGATGGTGAAGGAGGCGGTGAAGGTGGTGATGAAGATGTTGGTGAAGATGATGGCCCCATCACAAATGCGGCAACCTTCTCTTTCTCATCATCGCTCTCATCTTCGGAGGACTCACAAGATGATTCAATGTCGGTGAGCCAATCACCAACAATGTATGCCTTTCCTCCCTTCTTCTTCTTGTGGAACTCCTTCTTCTTGCCATCCTTCTTCTTATATGGCTTGTTCTTCTTCTTCTCTTCTTCTTCATCACTTGAATCATTTTTCTTGCCCTTGTTATTGTTCTTGTACTTGTCTTTTGGTGGTCTAGGGCATTGATGAGCTAGGTGGCCAAGTTCACCACAATTATAGCAATCCATCTCTGAGATTAGCTTTCTCTTGCTACTTGTGAAGAATTTCTTCTTCTTGCCATCGAACTTGATGCCACTCTTGTTAAGCTTCTTTAGCATCTTGGTGGTCTTTCTCACCATGAGTGCAAGTGATTCATCATCAACATCACTTTCACTTGAGCTTTCTTGCACCATCATGGCTTGGCCCTTCTTCTTCTTCTTGTCATGACTAGCTTTGAAGGCCAAGTCTTTCTTCTTGGAAGATGATGAGCCCTCTTCCGGAGTGATATGCATGTACATCTCATGAGCATTGATTTTCCCTAAAACTTGAGTCGGTGTTGCGGTGGAAAGATCACTTTGGTGAAGCACGGTGATAATGTGTCCATACTTCTCAACGGGAAGCACACTCAAGATCTTCCTTGCAACATCTGATTGGCTCATTTTGGTGAGCCCAAGAGCATTGAGGTCCTCTACAAGAACATTCAAGCGAGTGTACATGTCATTAGCACTTTCTTTGGGAAGCATCTCAAAAGAATTAATTTTCTTTAAAGCTATGTGATAGCGTTCCTCATGCTCACTCTTAGTTCCCTCATGGAGAGCACAAAGATTTTCCCATAATTCATGAGCGTTCTTTGTATTACGCACGCGATTGAAGATATCTTTGCCTAAGCCCCGGTAGAGTGCATTTTTGGCCTTTGCATTCCACCGGTCGTACTTCTCCTCGTCACCACTTGGGTTAGCGGGATCCCTTATGGAGGGAAGCCCTTCGGTTGCGGCTCTAAGGCACCCAACATCTATGGCTTCGAGGTACGCCTCCATACGAATTTTCCAATATGGAAAATCGTCTCCCTCAAAAGTGGGAGGTGGTCCTTCCCCATTAGACATCTTGCTCTAGGCGGTAAAGCCTAAAAATAGAGCAACACGGCTCCGATACCAATTGAAAGGATCAAGATGCCCAAGAGGAGGGGTGAATTGGGCTTTTCTAAAAATTAAATGCAAGAAATAAATCCTACAAGCCGGAATTCACCCCTAGTGTCTACTTGTGTTCCTAGAGAGTCTACCGATACAAAGTTTTGCACCCTAGTTTCCAAACCTAGTCTAGCATGGCAAGTCTAGAAATGTAAACAAGCAATGAAAGTAAATATGAGAATGTAAATGCTTGAATGTAAAGGGGTAAGGAACACGGTGATATTTTTCCAAGGTATCGGAGAGTCGCCACTCCCCACTAGTCCTCGTTGGAGCACCCGCGCAAGGGTGTAGCTCCCCCTTGATCCGCGCAAGGATCAAGTGCTCTCTATGGGTTGATTCTTTGACACTCCGTCGCGGTGAATCACCCACAACCGCTCACAAGATGAGTTGGGTCATCCACAAGCTCCGCCGAATGATCACCGAACTCCCAATCACCACCAAGCCGTCTAGGTGATGGCGATCACCAAGAGTAACAAGCTAGAACTCTCACTTGACCACTACGAGCCCAAATGAGAAAGTGGATGCACACTTGCTACTCTCTAATCGCTAGTGAGGAACTCTCAAGCTTTGATTCTCAAATCTCTATCCTCACTAGTGCTCTTGCACTCCCTTGCACTCCAAAGGTGTTTATCAGCTGATCAAATGAGCAAGAGTGCTCTAAAAGAGGTGGTGGGGATGTATTTATACACCCCTCAGACAAAACGAACCGTTACCTACTGACTCAGCAAAACACGAGCTGACCGGACGCGCCGGTTGAACTGACCGGACGTGTCGGTCGCTCGTAACGGTCGAAATCCGAAAAACAACTGAGTGACCGGACACACCGGTCAGGGGTGACCGGACGCGTCCGATCGTGCAGGGAGCAAACTGTACTCGCACCGGACGCGCGACCGCGTCCGATCGTTGATGACCGGACGCGTCCGGTCATCACTGGACCTTACTGGACTGTGACCGGACGCGCCGATCACACCCAGGTCGCGTCCGATCGGGTGTTTCCCTCAAGTGACACGTGTTGACTTCTGACCACCGCGTCCGGTCCTCGCGAGGACCGCGTCCGGTGTTCAAAGCTGAAACCCTAGCCGCGGAACTGTACTGACCGGACGCGTCCGGTCATGCCGAGGACCGCGTCCGGTCATGGGAAAACAACCCGAAACTCTCCGAAACGCGTCACAACTTGAACCAAGTTGCTTCCAACTGAACTTTGAGCTATTCTAGAGCTGCCTAGTGCCAAGTTTAACAAGTGTGCACCACACCTAAACATAGGACTCACCTAGGTCAAGCTACCCGCTCATGCCCCCCTTTATAGTACGGCCAAAAGAGAAAAACGAGGATCCTAACGACTATTCCAAATGTCTCTCAACACCTCGACATCCGAAACTAACCGTCCTTAATCTTGACGTCACTCTTTTGAAAACCGAAATGATTTCCATCAAGGAGCATGAATACCATGGTGCCCAAAGCAGTTAAAACCTCCATGACCTAACTTACCAAAGTTTCTGCAAAACACACGTTAGTCATGGTAATAAAGCGTTGTCATCAATTGCCGAAACCAAACCTCGGGGCCTAGATGCTTTCAGATGGCATACTCCGGCAGCCGAGTCGGTGCCGACATCCACGCCGCGATGGTTGGGGAGATGAACGGCACGGAGGCAAGCTATGTGCAGCCCGTTTGGGAGACGGCGTCGACGTCGGGTAGCGGATCGGCGACACCGGCTCAATGCCCAATTGCAGCCACGACGGGCTGGCCACCATGGATGGTGGCTATGGTGGGCATGGACCATCACCATGGAGCGGACACCATGGCCAGGTTGGAGTCGGCAATGCGAGGACCGGTGCCAGGGGTGCCGATGGAGCCAGAGCGGAGAACGTCGGTGGTGTTGGTGCCCTCGAAGGTGGTGCTGCGGGCGGAGCCACGGGTGATGCCGCGGACGGAGCCGTGGATGACACCACCGAATGCCGTGACGGTGGTGCGACGTTGGCACAATGGCGACCTCCAAAGCGGCGTCCTACAGGAGAACGACTGCGGTTCCTGTCGAGGTCACGACGATCACCACAAAGGCGGTAGCCGCGTTGCTCGCCAAGGACGTCTCGGATGTCCTGGAGAAGCTCGTATTGGAGGCGGTGGTTGCCGAAGTGTATGCCCAATGTGTGGGCACGTTTGTATGCCATCCATACAATCTGGAGAAGAAGGGTAGCCGAAGGAGCAAAATTACGACGAGGATACGACATTTGTTCAAAAATGTTCTAACCAACTGAGCTATTCTCTATGTTGGGGAAGAAGAGCGAGGTGTTGATAACGTATTGCGAGTAGAAATTGTGAGTAACAGTGTAACACTTCAAGTGTTTAGTCCTTAATTGCATTGCAATTGCATTTGCATAAGCATAAGCATGCATCATTCATGTTTGTTATTTTATGTGATGCAACACATGTGATTGTTCTAGGGTTTGTTGATTTATTTCATGAAGTATTTGATAGTTGGTGTAACAAAAAGGTAAGGTAGCCAATCATCACCTACAACACCTTAGTTATACTTAGGGTAACATTTGGAACAAGGTTCATGTTGACCAAAATTACAAATTTGCCCTCCAAGAGAAGTTTGACCACCATTTGACCCTAGAAGGCTCTAGTTTGACCAATTAAAAAGTCTAATTTAGAGACCTTGCATGGAAGAGCACCCTTAAGCAAAGTTGTAAAGAAATTCATGGGGAACAAAAGTCTCAATATGACCATCTCATGAAATTGACCCTAACATGCTCAAAAGTGGCCCACAAGTCAGTTAGAGAGGTAGCTCCAAGACTTAGAATTTTTCTAAGTCTGGAATCTGACCCTACAGTTTTACTGATGTCTACTTTAGGAGCTTTTAGTTTGCAAACCAGGCCAAACCAGTCTTTGAGCCAATTGACAAAGTTGTTGTCCACACATAGCTCTACAACATTGTCAATATCACCATCACCTGGTTCTCAATAGTTTAGGAGATATAGTGTCAAGAAGTTAGGGTTTCAGTCGGCGTTATCTCTGAAACTGCATTTCAGTTTCAAGGGGCACCACTTTGGAGCTCTGTAGTTTCAAATCTAGGCCGAACCAGCCCAAACTCCAATTGACAAACTTGTAGACCTCATGTAGCTCTACAAAATTGGTGTAATCATCTTCGACTAATTCGAACCGGTTTGGGAGATAATCATCGTGGAAGTCGCTCTGTCAGTCGGTCATCGATGTCACCATTCAACCGATTCAGTTTCGTCAGTCGGGGGAGTGGCCGACCGGCCGCAGGCCATCGTCGATGCGTGGAGGCGCGGTGGCGCCCGTACGCCGGCCCTGGCCCCACCAGTCAGGCCGCGACGCCTTCAAGACGCCACGACGCGCGAGCCGGCCTCCATTCCTCCGCCCCCTCTCTTCCAGTTGCCAAGAAACATCGAAACCGAGCCGCCATTGCCGTTCTTCTCCGGCGAGCTCAAGCGCGAGCTACACCGCATCACCGGCCGCCAGACCTCGCCACTTCCTCCGCCTCACCACCCTCCATCCCCTTGACCCACCGAAGCCCGCGATTTGACTCAAGGTGAGCCGCATTGCTTTCTTCCCCGTCTCCGAGAGGTCGCCGGAGCCCGCCATGGGACCTCACCGTGGTCGGGGTGCTTCGGGTCTCTCTCCATCCTCCCTTCCTAGCAAAATGGATCCGCCTAGCTTCGGTGAAGCTCGTACCGAGCCTAGACCACACCGTGCATCCTCACCGGCGACGGTGCGCCGCCACCGGACATCACCGGCCGCCGCTCGCGGTGACAAGCCCCTTCCACCCCATCCCCATCCATTCCACGAGCACCAATCGACGCACCGGGTGACGGAGAACACGAGGCGGTGTTCGATTGGCCGAGCGAGCTCTTCTCCGGCGAGCTCGAGCTCGTCGGAGCTCGCGGGCCTCCGCCTCCCCTGTCTCCGGTCACTGACCACAGGGGCCCGCCCGTCAGTGTCGCGCGCGGGCGGGAGCGCTGAGCGGGCCGCGCGCGCGCGAGTGTGTGGGCCGAGTTTTCCGGGCCGGCCCAGTTCATCCGAAATAAAATTCATTTTTATTATTTTGTCACTGATTTTTGTACAAGTTGGAAAAATATAGATCTAGGGTTTTAATGATCCAAAAATCATGAGATAAATTTTGTTAGGGTCTACATGATGTGTAGTATTTTAGAAAAATATGGATCTGGCATGAGATGTTTAAATTCTGTAAGAATTTAATAGATCCTTTAAATGTGTTTTGGAATGCATGCAAATTTGTTAAATTTATAACTTGAGCTGTATTGTTCCATAAATCATGAAATTTGGTGGGTAGGTTACTCTATGCTAGCCCTAGCTCTGGTAAAAATTTGGGCATCAGTGCTTAAGTAATTTCCAAGTTATAATGCTATCCTGTTATTCTAGGAAATATTTAAATGAATTTTTGTAATTTTTCTACATGTGCAATGTTCATATAAATTTTTGGAGAATGTCTTGGTACCCTAGAGTGTCCAAGAAAATTAAGAAATCTATTGTTTGACACTTTTTACTATGCTTTGTTATTTATACAAAAATCAGCCTTTTGGGCTTGTGAATTTTGTTCAGAGAGTTTCTGTGAATAAATTGAGTTCAAATTTTTACAGTAGTCTCTTTTTGGGTCAGAGAGTCCCCTGTAAGTTTTGTAGAATTTTAGGAGCAGTTTACATATATGTTTGAAATTCCACTTAATTACTTAAGTAAATTAAGAAATGAGTTTAAATAAATATTCTAGGTGGGCACACCTTACTTTCTGGTGTTTTGTGACATTTGTGAACTTGTAGTAGTATTAGTTTGGTCTTAGAGAATGTTTGTCACATCAATAAATATTTAACCTTTACAATTTTAGGTTTTCTGGACAGCTGATAGTAATTCTAGGTTTGACCTTGGATAAATGTGGTTCCTGAAAAACTTGTAAATACCAAAGTTGTAGTAAAACTTGTAAATGAGCTTGTGTCAAAATTTGGGAGCATTTGGCTTAGTAGTTTGAGAGTTACTGTTGTTTAAAGTGGCAGTTCAAAATCTGCTACTCTCTGTTTTGAGAGGACAGATTCTGGAACTTGTGAAGTTTAACATGGAAAACTTAGGAGTTTGGAGTTGAGGTCTGAAAATTAATTGTAGTGCATTTCTTAGGCTTTCCAGATTGTCTTAAATCATATCTTTTGGAATTGTAAATCTCCAGTTATGATAAAAACAAGTGGCTGCTGTCCAGAATGCTTACTGTGGTGTTTTGCTGATTGATATGGTGAGATATCCTAAGACATGCTACTTTTGTAATTGTTAGGTGTTAGGGCCTTAACTGAGGATGAGCAGCTTTATCTTAGGTTAAGTAGATTAGGTGAGTACTTCTCTACTGGAGAAGAGATTTGCACATACTAATAAAATAACTTGAATAGAGTATTTTATTTCTGAAATGCATTTCATTCCGAGCATGTTGCACCCATTTATGCATCCATTATATTTATTGTGCATTCATGCAATAGGTGCACCGGAGGGGGTAACTCTCCTCGAATTCGAGCCGGTGATTCCGGAGGAGGACCAGGAGCAGCAGGAGCCCGAGGATCCAGCAGGCGAAGGAGTGCCCGCAGACGACCTTCCTGAGTGTCCAGACCACCGGCCCGCAACCTTTCTCAAAGGCAAGCCCCGGTGCATGCTGAACCTACTGATTTATAAATTAATCTTGAGTACTTTTAATTGTTTACTGCATTAAGTTGTAGGAGTTATATGAAAACACTTGTTGCATTATACCTGTCCTTGTCCAGATATCGTACTTAATCCTATATTAGGTTAGGCACGTGTCAATGCTTAGCCCTGCTTAGTACGGTAGAAGTCGGGTGATTTCCGGTCATCCGCGAGATGTAGGAAAGGAGTCACGAGTGGCTTTATGGCTATCGTGGATGGAACCATGCCTTAAAATGAAATTGAGACCGGGCGGGAGTTCGATAGTACAGCCGCAAGACACTTCACGTCTTGGGTGTGGAGCTATGCCCGTCTGAGTCGTTTAAGGACCGATTCGCTGTACGTCCTTGAGTCATGTTGAACGCAGTCTAACACTTAGTTGGCCGGATAAGTCGTTCCGACCGCGAAGCCGAGTAATGTGGTTCAGACCGGGAATCGAATGGTAGGTTGCTTCTTGGAGGAGAGAAAGGATGTGCTTGGGGACATTGGCGTGAGACCAAGGGGGGGGTTAGAGTCCCTATCACCTGGCAGAGTGTCGCCCTTGGGGTCGCGACATCATTCGGACCCGCGATTCCTGAATCATATGAAACGGTGGCTTGTGCGACCCTGGCAGGGGCCTGCGCGGTGAGTGTTAGAAATACCCCTCCAGCTGGATAGGAATTCGATTCGAATCGCCGTCGCTCCCGGTTAGTGAGCACTTGACTTGAGTAGCGGCAACGTAGAACTCATTAAATGAACTGGTGGTTAAGGGAATGATACAATGTTGCCATAATGATATACCTGCTATGGATATAATAATAATGTTGTTTGATTATAATCAAGTGCATGTTTAGTACAGGTGCTAAGATAGATGACAGGTAAATGCTAAAAATAACTGCTAGTACAGGTTATAAGAGTTTCAATTACTTATGCCTTTATGCAAAATGTTATGTCAGCTAGCCTCTTGTGTAAGCCTTGCATAATCCTTGGTGTCATCTTATTTCTGGTTTTCGACAGGTAAGTCTAGCTGAGTACATTCCAGTACTCAGGGTTTATTCCCTCCTGTTGCAGATGACATGCTTTATCAGGGATTCTGCAAGACGTGTCTCCACCCTGCGGGTGATGATGACTAGATCACAAGGGCGTGATCGTCTTTATGTACTTTCCTCATGCTTTTGCGGGTTGTCGATCATCCAGACTGGCAGTATTAAATTAACTAGTGTGTGTATTAGCTTCCGCTACTTTCAAACTTGGTTTGTAATATTTGCTACTCCATGGTGTAAACTTATTTCGGAACTACTTGTGAAATGTAACGTACGATGTGTATGTTGAATGATGCGATCCTGGTTGTAAGCAGTTTGGTTTGAAATCCTTTGTGATTTCGATTGACTACCGGGATTATATGGGCTCAAGTTTGAAAATTTGAGCGCTTCGGTGCTTGTTTTCGTACTTGTGCTCTTATAATTTGGTCGGTTCTGTTACAGCTGGTATCGGAGCATAATTCAACATTAAACACATCTTACGGGTAATTAAAAACAAAAGTATTTGTTTATAAAAAGGGTTAAAAACTATAAAAATTATTTTTTTGGTATGCCAGTGATCACAACCCTTAGCCCAAATAAGGACTCTTAGGTGGCTTATTATAAAGACTAACTTGGGGGCCTTGTTTGTTTTTGTTTCGTCGTCCATACGGCGTGATATTGTATGGATGCCATCCACTTGGGTGGTAATGTATGGATCAATTACCTCGACGCTCTGGTAAGTGTGAGTTGTGAGAGCATGATCGTCCAACCGGCGGTCTAGGGGAGAGTAGTTTTGGTGACTTACATCTTTACATGTTTAAACCATGTAACTATGTAAAAACACTTAATTGTGGGCATCTATCAATCGGGTAGCTTTGATACTGAAATATATACATCCGGGGATGTGTATATGGGAAGTATTTAGTTTACTGCTTTCTTGTATAATATTTTGGGAATTGTTGGGCTACAATGAAATTTTCTGCAGGTACACTAACAGCGTAACGAGTAGACCGATAGTTTCGCTTATATGAGAGAACGTATGTATGCCACCGCCTAGCGTTAGAACTTTAGGTTTCTACTAAGGTGAGAGGGCGTACGGAACGTGCATGCATCATGTTTAATTATATCATACATATCATTTACTCCCTCCTTAAAAATTTCTGTACTCCCGACTAAAGTAAATTTTGTATCCCCTAAATGATCCTCACTTTAAGTCGTATCTTATCTTGTTGCTACAGATGGCACGTACCAAGAGGACCGCTCGTAAGTCCACTGGGGGCAGGGCACCGCGTCACCAGCTCGCTCCACGTGAGCCCCGCCCTGAGCCTACTGAGGTGGAAAGGCTGAGGGCAGAGTTGGCTGAAGTGACTGCCGCCAGGAATGCAGCACGTCAACAACTGGAACAAGTGATTCATGATCATGATCAAGAAACGCTTGCAGTCCAGAGGTTGACAGTGGCAAATCGCAACTGTCAACGCATGTTGGTCCGTGTGATGGAACAGAGGGATGAAGCCTGGCACGAGGAGAACATTCTGAGAGCTCGTCAGTTTGAGCTCGAGCAACAGTTGGAGAACGCTGAAGAATACAATGATAATCTTCATGAAGAAGTGCACCGCCTGAACAACGAGCTTAATCCCCTGCTGCCTCGAAACAACAACGCCGATGAGGACATGGGTTCGGGAATCTTCATGGCTGAGGATGATGATGAAGTGGAGGTTGATGGACCACAGGATGCCCCACCTGCAGAAGCACCAGAGGAAGAGCCAGAAGAAGAAGAAGAAGACGAGGAGTTAGAGCCTGTCAGTGATGAGGACGGCGGGGAGATCCTTGACACTGACTCGGAGGATGATGCTTAGAGTAGTCATCACGTGCCTATAATGTTAGGATCGTCTTTTGTGCCCTCCCTGTGAAGGAGTGAGGCCTTATAATAACTTGACTTTGGGATGTAAGGTTGAACCATATGTTTCCTGAATGTAGTTTGAACCTGTTAATTTCGATCACAACTTGATGTCTTATTATGTTGCGTTCGATGATGGTGTCACGATTAGCACCCTTCGGTGCCGCGACGAAACCGAGGGTCTCCTATGGCGCGCGACATAAGGCTGTGCTGCTTGGCACGCGCAGGTATCGAGGTGGCTAGTCATGATCCACCATGGAACTCTTCATTGAGAAGTCTCTTTGTGGTCAGTTTGAAGTAGCCTTTCACAGTCAACTAAAAATCTTGAGATCGAATCCAAGCACCGTGCAAAAGGTCAAAAATCACGTAGATAGCAACGTAAACGGTCTGGTAACCGTTGTGCTCCCTGGGAGTGAGCCTTTATCAAAGAGCATCTTGTTGGATTACCAAGTATGATCTCGTCAAATGATGCGCTAGAATGGATTGTGCGGTTGTGATGAATTATTGTGTCTTAATTATTATGAGAAATCTATTCATACAGTCAGATTGACATTTCGCAATAATTCATCTACAAATTTTCCACATCGTCAGTGCTCATTGGCTATGCATTTTGCAGATGTCGTACAATCTACGCCGGGGTCGTGGAAATGAGGAGGAGGAACAGCCGCCCCCTCCGCCACCACCTACTCCGGCTGAGCTGATGCAGACAGTGGTCGAAGGGCAGCGCATGTTGGCAGATGCTATGCGCCAGCTGGCTAACCGGGAAGCTCGTCCTGGCCGCCAAGGCCCAGAGCCAAATCAGTACAGCGATTTCAAGGACTTTCTGGATACAAAGCCCCCGCTCTTCAAGGAAGCGGAAGAACCACTGCAGGCTGACGAGTGGTTGAATACCATTAAACAAAAGTTTCGTCTGCTACGCCTGACTGATGAGCTGAAAACTGAGTATGCTTCCCATCAGTTGCATGGTCCGGCGGGCATTTGGTGGAGCCACTACCGTTCCACACTGCCTGCCAATGTCCCGATTGCTTGGGAGCAGTTTAAGGCGGCATTCCGTGGAAATTATATCCCTCCCGGTCTTATGGCAATCAAGCACATAGAGTTTATGAGGCTGTCGCAAGGAAACAAAAGCCTGACTGAATACTTGCAGTCCTTCAACAACCTGGCAAGGTATGCCACAGAGTTTGTAGATACCGATACCAAGAAGATTGCTAGCTTCAAAAGGGGCCTCGGCCCAAAACTGATGAAAACTATGGGCACTAGCAAATGTACTACTTTCAATGATTTCATCAGCGATGCTTTGACCCAGGAGAACAACAATACTATTTATTCTGCCTCTAAGAGCCGTAAAAGGGCCCTTGAGGCAAGTGCTTCTTAGTCAAGGGCCTCAGCGGCACCGAGGTCTTCCCCTCGCCCACCTGCTCAGAATACAAAGTTCCGTCCGCCGCAGAAGAAGCCTGCTGCAAAAACGGGGTTCCGTAAGGCTTATACCGTCACTCTGTCAAAGGGGACTTCTGGACAGAGCAGCTCTAGTGTTCCTCCTAGCAATATGCCTTGCTGGAATTGCAACAAGCCAGGTCATTAGGCCCGGAACTGTCCATACCCTAAGAAAAATGTCAACCAAGGTAGTCGTCAGGGACACGCCCATTATAACAGCATTGAGGAAATTCCATCTGGTGAGGTGGTCACCGCTGGTAAGTTTCTAGTTGACCAACACCCCGCAGTGGTACTTTTTGATTCAGGTGCTTCGCATTCCTTTATCAGTCCTAAGTTTGCATCTAAATTTGCACACAAGTTGCATATTGTTGAAGGTGTGGGTTATTGTATTAGCGCTGCAAGTGGGAATATTTCCACAAACAAAGTAGTGGGGAACCTTAAGTTTGAGATAGAAGGGCGAAGTTATTCGCTTGCCCTATTGGTTTTACCTGGTTTAGACATAGATGTTATCTTGGGCATGAATTGGATGAGTCAGAATGGGGTACTCATTGACACATCCGCTCGGGTAGTTATACTCAGAGATCCTACAGACCAAAAGGGTTTTCTAGTACAACTTCCCAGAAAGGTTGAATTGTCGGGGGAAATTCATGCTGTGCAAGCAAAGGCGTTGGCTGAAATTTCCGTAGTAAATGAATTTCCGGACGTTTTTCCCGATGAATTGCCGGGACTCCCTCCGGATCGGGATGTGGAGTTTAAAATCGAGTTGTTGCCTGGCACCGCACCCATCTCTAGGAGACCCTATAGGATGCCTCCAAATGAACTAGCTGAACTTAAGGTGCAATTGAATGAACTTTTGAAGAAAGGGTTGATTCGTCCTAGCTCGTCTCCGTGGGGATGCCCTGCTATCTTTGTAAAGAAGAAGGATCAAACCTTGCGGATGTGCGTGGACTATAGACCTCTGAATGCGGTCACTGTTAAGAATAAGTATCCTCTACCGCGTATCGACATCTTGTTCGATCAGTTGTCCAAGGCAAAAGTCTTTTCCAAGATCGATCTAAGATCTGGCTACCATCAAATTAAAATCCGCCCGGAAGATGTTCCAAAGACAGCCTTTTATACCAGATACGGTCTTTATGAGTATCTTGTTATGTCTTTCGGCTTGACAAATGCCCCCGCACACTTCATGTACTTGATGAATTCGGTGTTTATGCCTGAATTGGACAAGTTTGTGGTGGTATTTATTGATGACATCCTAGTATATTCTGTGAATGAGGAGGATCACGCTGAACATCTACGTATAGTCCTCACAAGACTGCGTGAACATCAACTATATGCAAAGTTCAGTAAGTGCGAATTCTGGCTTCGAGAAGTACCTTTCCTTGGGCATGTGTTGTCCGATGGAGGAATTATGGTGGACCCCGCCAAGGTACAGGAAGTACTAAACTGGAAGGCTCCTATCTCGGTTCACGAGGTCCGAAGTTTTCTTGGTTTGGCTGGCTATTATCGTCGCTTCATCCCGGATTTCTCCAAAATAGCCAAACCCATGACTCGGTTGCTGCAAAAAGACACCAGGTTTGTCTGGACTCCTGAGTGTGATGTGGCTTTTCACCAACTGCGAACCCTCCTAACCTCGGCTCCGGTTTTGGCACAACCGAATATCGAGAAACCATTTGATGTTTATTGTGATGCCTCAGGCATAGGTTTGGGAGGCGTTTTGATGCAGGAAGGCCGAGTAATTGCATATACCTCGCGGCAACTTCGGAAGCATGAGGTGAATTATCCAACGCATGACTTAGAACTGGCTGCAGTTGTTCATGCTTTGAAAGTATGGCGGCATTATCTGCTGGGAAATGTCTGCAATATCTACACCGATCATAAAAGCCTCAAATACATCTTCACTCAACCCGAGCTAAATATGCGTCAGAGAAGATGGCTCGAGTTGATTAAAGATTATAATCTTCAAGTACACTATCACCCAGGCAAGGCAAATGTGGTTGCGGACGCTTTAAGCCGTAAGTCTCATTGCCATTCCTTAATTGAAACTAATTTTTACCGATCTCGCCTGTTACATCCGGCAGTCATGTACAACATCACTGTCAGTGGTACTCTCAGAAACCAAATTATTGAGCTCCAAAAGACTGATCCGGGTATATCTCACATAAAACGTAAGATGAAAGAGGAAGAAACTAAGCATTTCAGGGAAGATGAAGAAGGTGTGCTGTGGTTCAAGGATAGATTAGTGGTACCTAAGGACCGAGAGCTTAGAGATCAGATCCTGTCCGAAGCACATTCGTCCAAGTTGTCCATCCATCCTGGTAGTAATAAGATGTATTATGATTTGAAGCCACTTTATTGGTGGACCAAGATGCGGAAAGAGATAGCTGCATACGTTGCTAGATGTGACACCTGTTGCAGAGTTAAAGCTGTGCACATGAAAGCTGGGCTACTTCAGCCACTTTCCATTCCAGGCTGGAAATGGGAAGAGATAAGTATGGATTTCTTTATCGGACTTCCTCCTACTGTCAAAAATCATAACTCTATTTGGGTAATTGTTGATCGTTTGACCAAATCAGCTCACTTCATCCCGGTGAGAGTGGACTATCGTCCCACTGACTATGCTGAGTTGTACTTCAATCAGATAGTCCGGCTTCATGGGATACCTCGTACTATCGTTTCTGACCGTGGTCCCCAGTTCACTGCTCGCTTTTGGGAGCATTTGCATCACCTTCTGGGAACCAAGTTAGTGAGAAGCTCTGCTTATCACCCCCAGACATCGGGTCAGACAGAACGAGTTAACCAAATCTTAGAGGATCTGTTGCGAGCATGCGTCATTTCATCCAAGGGTTCTTGGGAAAAATGGTTACCTTTAGCCAAATTCTCGTACAATAACAGTTATCAAGAGAGTATTAAGATGGCCCCATTCGAAGCTTTGTACGGTCGAAAGTGTCGAACTCCACTAAACTGGGTAGAAGCTGGGGAAAGAAGGTATTATGGCATTGATTTTGTCCAGGAAGCCGAGGAACAAGTCCGTACCATCCAGAAACACATGGCTGCAGCACAAGCGAGACAGAAAAGCTATGCGGATCGTCGTAGAAAACCACTCGAATTTGAAGTTGGAGACTTCGTTTATTTGAAAGTTTCTCCAATGAAGAGTGTCCAACGTTTTGGTGTTAAGCGGAAACTTGCACCAAGATACGTGGGTCCTTTCCAGATCATAGGCAAGAGTGGAGCTGTTGCGTACAAAATCCAGTTGCCTCCTGAGATGAGAGCCATATTCAACGTTTTCCATGTATCTCAGCTTAAAAAGTGTCTTCGAGTTCCTGAGGAACAAGTTCCTTTAGGTGATATCAGGCTGGAATCTGACCTAACCTATGAAGAAAAGCCAGTCCGAGTGATCGATACTCAGGAACGAGTAACTAGAAGTAAAGTGGTTAAGTGGTACAAAGTGATGTGGAGTAATCAGGGAAGTGAGAGTGATGCTACGTGGGAACGGGAGGATTATTTGCGGGATGGTTATAAAGAATTCTATGAAAAATGGTACGCTTTCCAAATCTCGGGACGAGATTTTTATAAGGGGGGAGGGCTGTAACACTTCAAGTGTTTAGTCCTTAATTGCATTGCAATTGCATTTGCATAAGCATAAGCATGCATCATTCATGTTTGTTATTTTATGTGATGCAACACATGTGATTGTTCTAGGGTTTGTTGATTTATTTCATGAAGTATTTGATAGTTGGTGTAACAAAAAGGTAAGGTAGCCAATCATCACCTACAACACCTTAGTTATACTTAGGGTAACATTTGGAACAAGGTTCATGTTGACCAAAATTACAAATTTGCCCTCCAAGAGAAGTTTGACCACCATTTGACCCTAGAAGGCTCTAGTTTGACCAATTAAAAAGTCTAATTTAGAGACCTTGCATGGAAGAGCACCCTTAAGCAAAGTTGTAAAGAAATTCATGGGGAACAAAAGTCTCAATATGACCATCTCATGAAATTGACCCTAACATGCTCAAAAGTGGCCCACAAGTCAGTTAGAGAGGTAGCTCCAAGACTTAGAATTTTTCTAAGTCTGGAATCTGACCCTACAGTTTTACTGATGCCTACTTTAGGAGCTTTTAGTTTGCAAACCAGGCCAAACCAGTCTTTGAGCCAATTGACAAAGTTGTTGTCCACACATAGCTCTACAACATTGTTAATATCACCATCACCTGGTTCTCAATAGTTTAGGAGATATAGTGTCAAGAAGTTAGGGTTTCAGTCGGCGTTATCTCTGAAACTGCATTTTAGTTTCAAGGGGCACCACTTTGGAGCTCTGTAGTTTCAAATCTAGGCCGAACCAGCCCAAACTCCAATTGACAAACTTGTAGACCTCATGTAGCTCTACAAAATTGGTGTAATCATCTTCGACTAATTCGAACCGGTTTGGGAGATAATCATCGTGGAAGTCGCTCTGTCAGTCGGTCATCGATGTCACCATTCAACCGATTCAGTTTTGTCAGTCGGGGGAGTGGCCGACCGGCCGCAGGCTGTCGTCGACGCGTGGAGGCGCGGTGCGCCCGTACGCCGGCCCTGGCCCCACCAGTCAGGCCGCGACGCCTTCAAGACGCCACGACGCGCGAGCCGGCCTCCATTCCTCCGCCCCCTCTCTTCCAGTTGCTAAGAAACATCGAAATTGAGCCGCCATTGCCGTTCTTCTCCGGCGAGCTCAAGCGCGAGCTACACCGCATCACCGGCCGCCAGACCTCGCCACTTCCTCCGCCTCACCACCCTCCATCCCCTTGACCCACCGAAGCCCGTGATTTGACTCAAGGTGAGCCGCATTGCTTTCTTCCCCGTCTCCGAGAGGTCACCGGAGCCTGCCATGGGACCTCACCGTGGTCGGGGTGCTTCGGGTCTCTCTCCATCCTCCCTTCCTAGCAAAATGGATCTGCCTAGCTTCGGTGAAGCTCGTACCGAGCCTAGACCGCACCGTGCATCCTCACCGGCGACGGTGCGCCGCCACCGGACATCACCGGCCGCCGCTCGCGGTGACAAGCCCCTTCCACCCCATCCTCATCCATTCCACGAGCACCAATCGACGCACCGGGTGACGGAGAACACGAGGCGGTGTTCGATTGGCCGAGCGAGCCCTTCTCCGGCGAGCTCGAGCTCGTCGGAGCTCGCGGGCCTCCGCCTCCCCTATCTCCAGTCACTGACCACAGGGGCCCACCCGTCAGTGTCGCGCGCGGGCGGGAGCGCTGAGCGGGCCGCGCGCGCGTGAGTGTGTGGGCCGAGTTTTCCGGGCCGGCCCAGTTCATCCGAAATGAAATTCATTTTTATTATTTTGTCACTGATTTTTGTACAAGTTGGAAAAATATAGATCTAGGGTTTTAATGATCCAAAAATCATGAGATAAATTTTGTTAGGGTCTACATGATGTGTAGTATTTTAGAAAAATATGGATCTGGCATGAGATGTTTAAATTCTGTAAGAATTTAATAGATCCTTTAAATGTGTTTTGGAATGCATGCAAATTTGTTAAATTTATAACTTGAGCTGTATTGTTCCATAAATCATGAAATTTGGTGGGTAGGTTACTCTATGCTAGCCCTAGCTATGGTAAAAATTTGGGCATCAGTGCTTAAGTAATTTCCAAGTTATAATGCTATCCTGTTATTCTAGGAAATACTTAAATGAATTTTTGTAATTTTTCTACATGTGCAATGTTCATATAAAATTTTGGAGAATGTCTTGGTACCCTAGAGTGTCCAAGAAAATTAAGAAATCTGTTGTTTGACACTTTTTACTATGCTTTGTTATTTATACAAAAATCAGCCTTTTGGGCTTGTGAATTTTGTTCAGAGAGTTTCTGTGAATAAATTGAGTTCAAATTTTTACAGTAGTCTCTTTTTGGGTCAGAGAGTCCCCTGTAATTTTTGTAGAATTTTAGAAGCAGTTTACATATATGTTTGAAATTCCACTTAATTACTTAAGTAAATTAAGAAATGAGTTTAAATAAATATTCTAGGTGGGCACACCTTACTTTCTGGTGTTTTTGTGACATTTGTGAACTTCTGGTAGTATTAGTTTGGTCTTAGAGAATGTTTGTCACATCAATAAATATTTAACCTTTACAATTTTAGGTTTTCTGGACAGCTGATAGTAATTCTAGGTTTGACCTTGGATAAATGTGGTTTCTGAAAAACTTGTAAATACCAAAGTTGTAGTAAAACTTGTAAATGAGCTTGTGTCAAAATTTGGGAGCATTTGGCTTAGTAGTTTGAGAGTTACTGTTGTTTAAAGTGGCAGTTCAAAATCTGCTACTCTCTGTTTTGAGAGGACAGATTCTGGAACTTGTGAAGTTTAACATGGAAAACTTAGGAGTTTGGAGTTGAGGTCTGAAAATGAATTGTAGTGCATTTCTTAGGCTTTCCAGATTGTCTTAGATCATATCTTTTGGAATTGTAAATCTCCAGTTGTGATAAAAACAAGTGGCTGCTGTCCAGAATGCTTACTGTGGTGTTTTGCTGATTGATATGGTGAGATATCCTAAGACATGCTACTTTTGTAATTGTTAGGTGTTAGGGCCTTAACTGAGGATGAGCAGCTTTATCTTAGGTTAAGTAGATTAGGTGAGTACTTCTCTACTGGAGAAGAGATTTGCACGTACTAATAAAATAACTTGAATAGAGTATTTTATTTCTGAAATGCATTTCATTCCGAGCATGTTGCACCCATTTATGCATCCATTATATTTATTGTGCATTCATGCAATAGGTGTACCGGAGGGGGTAACTCTCCTCGAATTCGAGCCGGTGATTCCGGAGGAGGACCAGGAGCAGCAGGAGCCCGAGGATCCAGCAGGCGAAGGAGTGCCCGCAGACGACCTTCCTGAGTGTCCAGACCACCGGCCCGCAACCTTTCTCAAAGGCAAGCCCCGGTGCATGCTGAACCTACTGATTTATAAATTAACCTTGAGTACTTTTAATTGTTTACTGCATTAAGTTGTAGGAGTTATATGAAAACACTTGTTGCATTATACCTGTCCTTGTCCAGATATCGTACTTAATCCTATATTAGGTTAGGCACGTGTCAATGCTTAGCCCTGCTTAGTACGGTAGAAGTCGGGTGATTTCCGGTCATCCGCGAGATGTAGGAAAGGAGTCACGAGTGGCTTTATGGCTATCGTGGATGGAACCATGCCTTAAAATGAAATTGAGACCGGGCGGGAGTTCGATAGTACAGCCGCAAGACACTTCACGTCTTGGGTGTGGAGCTATGCCCGTCTGAGTCGTTTAAGGACCGATTCGCTGTACGTCCTTGAGTCATGTTGAACGCAGTCTAACACTTAGTTGGCCGGATAAGTCGTTCCGACCGCGAAGCCGAGTAATGTGGTTCAGGCCGGGAATCGAATGGTAGGTTGCTTCTTGGAGGAGAGAAAGGATGTGCTTGGGGACATTGGCGTGAGACCAAGAGGGGGTTGGAGTCCCTATCACCTGGCAGAGTGTCGCCCTTGGGGTCGCGACATCATTCGGACCCGCGATTCCTGAATCATATGAAACGGTGGCTTGTGCGACCCTGGCAGGGGCCTGCGCGGTGAGTGTTAGAAATACCCCTCCAGCTGGATAGGAATTCGATTCGAATCGCCGTCGCTCCCGGTTAGTGAGCACTTGACTTGAGCAGCGGCAACGTAGAACTCATTAAATGAACTGGTGGTTAAGGGAATGATACAATGTTGCCATAATGATATACCTGCTATGGATATAATAATAATGTTGTTTGATTATAATCAAGTGCATGTTTAGTACAGGTGCTAAGATAGATGACAGGTAAATACTAAAAATAACTGCTAGTACAGGTTATAAGAGTTTCAATTACTTATGCCTTTATGCAAAATGTTATGTCAGCTAGCCTCTTGTGTAAGCCTTGCATAATCCTTGGTGTCATCTTATTTCTGGTTTTCGACGGGTAAGTCTAGCTGAGTACATTCCAGTACTCAGGGTTTATTCCCTCCTGTTGCAGATGACATGCTTTATCAGGGATTCTGTAAGACGTGTCTCCACCCTGCGGGTGATGATGACTAGATCACAAGGGCGTGATCGTCTTTATGTACTTTCCTCATGCTTTTGCGGGTTGTCGATCATCCAGACTGGCAAGTATTAAATTAAACTAGTGTGTGTGTTATGCTTCCGCTACTTTCAAACTTGGTTTGTAATATTTGCTACTCCGTGGTGTAAACTTATTTCGGAACTACTTGTGAAATGTAACGTACGATGTGTATGTTGAATGATGCGATCCTGGTTGTAAGCAGTTTGGTTTGAAATCCTTCGTGATTTCGATTGACTACCGGGATTATATGGGCTCAAGTTTGAAAATTTGAGCGTTTCGGTGCTTGTTTTCGTACTTGTGCTCTTATAATTTGGTCGGTTCTGTTACAAACAGAGAGAATGTAAATGAACACAGGGTTATCTTTATTCATTGATCACAGGGGTATATATACATAGTATCGGGGAAGGGAAACCCTCCCCGCACGCAACCACGACGCACGTTCAGGTCATGGAGGAACCTCCCGTTAGAGAAGCGGTCTTCACGGGGAAGTCCTCCCCACGTACGGAGTCGTTGAGATCGTAGAGATAGGACCGAGGGGGCAATATGAGGAATCGGATGAAATCACCCGACGAAATATTTCGTAACAATGGTCACGGATTCACAGCCAACAGAATCCTGGAGTGTTCCAGGATTGGAATGGCCTGGTGCGTGAATAAGCGTGATAGCCTTAGCTAATAGGCTCACTCAAAACTGGGCCACGTACAAACAAAAGAGCCTAAGAGGCCCAAATAACGGTTAGTCAGTCTTCTTCCTCCCTCTGACTCCCTTGCTCATAGCTCAATGTTGAGTCAAATAGTAGAACCTGACAAAAAAAAGGTCGGAAAAACTAATTTCGTATATAATTTGTGGTACTAGTACTTTGGAAAAACTTGATACATAGGGATAATTGTTAGTCGCTAAAAAATAATCATAATTGATCTAAACAGTGTGGAGTAATAATCAGGCTAATTGTTAGCCAAGCACCTAGCTACTATCCCATTAGATGGTTGAACCAAACTATTGATCTAAAAGTACCTAATAGATGGAAAATATTGAGGACACTAGGATGTTGACTGAGGCCACCAAATGTAGAGCACACTAGGAGGTTGTTGGCTTCAAATGAGAAGAGGGGATGGTTGGGCATGTACGGTTACTTAGGATGTATGCTTTGAATGTGAAAGAATTGCCCTACAACATGGAAAGAATCTTACACATGTCGTGTTGATAGCCTAAAATCATCGTTGAAAATGAGCAAGGGACCGAGAAAGAGGACTTTGAGTATGATCAAGATGGTGAGTAAGAGTATCAACAACATTATCCACTTGCGTTGAGTGAGTTCTCGAAGATGCATGATGAGATTAAAGATTGGACGATGTATGAAAGACTTCGTGAGGATTTGGTTGAGCATATGTGGGCACGTCATAATGCTACCTTTTGCGATTGTATGTGATATATATGCACTTTGTTGAAGTTCCTCTTGATGATGTCAACAAGTTATATTAAAATTGAATTTTTGTGATGTAAAAAATGTGTTAAGTCTATTGGTTTAAAGTTACACGTTTGAAATATTTATTGGTTAAATTGTGGGGCAAAACAAATATCATAAAGTGTCAACATATTGCAACTATAGAGAAAGAAGAATATGGAGCTTATTTTCGGTAGTACTATTTTAGACAACAGCGAAAAACAGACCCAGAGAAATAGGAGGGCTATCTAACCAGGTAGTTAGGGGGGCTGTTTTAGGTCATAAAAATGGAGATGCTCTAAGAAACAACACCACATCACTATGCGCTTGGGGAGTAGCATCATTCTTGTCCTCATGTTATATGGCATATTTGGAGCGGGTGGCATGACATAATGGACATGGATAGCCTTATTACTGAAAAGTCGCCACTAATAAACGTAATAAAGAAATAAAATCTAAATGATGCATGTCTATAATGCATCTAGAGATATATTTTGTTGCAAAAGTTAATAGAAAATCCATCAAAAATCATTCATACCAAAAAGGTAAATTTCAAGTTGCATGTGTACTAGAGGCAAAATTTCTTCAAGTTTGCCTTTTACACGCACACGCATCAAAATTTTGTCACTTTCATATGAACTCCATCAAAATTTTGCAAAAGTTAATTGAAAATTTTCTTTTGCAGAGTTTGGTCATTGCCCACGGTAACCTAGTCCTGCATTCAAAACAATAGAGCATGTTATAACAAGTATGTAGATGTTGAAGCGTGTCCTCGATTGAACACGAACAGAATGGCAGCGGCTGGGCTAAGTGGCTAATTGTGCAACTTGATCCATCCTGTTCACATTTCTAAGACCCTGTTTGGATCTTCAAAAAAGTGAGAATAAGATTATAGTCAAATTGTCTAGTCTAAATCTACTATTTGAAGATTTTCAGGCACTATAAGAATGAGATTCAAAGTTTCCCCTTTTTTATCCAGAATTCAAAATCTATAATTACGGACTAGAAACCAGAATCTTACAATTAGGATGAGATCCAAGACCCTAAATATTGCTACACGCAAGAGAAAGTCACCCACAAGATCATGGGAGCTTGCGTAGGCTACAGATTTTGCGGGTCCGATACGTGCATACACGATAATTCAGTTCGAGACACGGAGTCCGTCTCACGTTCGCAGCAGACTACGTGGCGACGCCACTGCTGGAGTCTATCTGAAGTCTCTTCGGCGGTTCTGCCGCAGCAGAGGGCGAGGCAGCACACGTTCCTGCTCTCCCGTCCATGGCATCGCCGAACAAACCGTGACGGAAAGCCGCCGCTGTTCTTTCCCGTTTCTGCACTAGTTTACTGGCAAAAGACAACAGTCCGCCCCCCCCCCCCCAGCGCCGCACCACGATCTCCATCCACCAATCCTGCGCCTCCGCCTTAGACTACCCGCACTCATCTATCCTCTATATCATCCTCTATACGTCCTAGTCAGCAAGATTCTCTCCTCTATACTCAATTCTCCCACACCTATCCATCCTCTATATCATCCTCTATCCACTCTATTCACTGTGGGACCGACTTGTCACTTTATCTAAATATATTCATGTGTGATCTAGTTTTGAAGGATTTGTTGAGACGAATTTAATGGTGCAATCGAAATTTAATTTGGATTTTTAGTTTGTGAGTTATAGTATTTTTTCCTTTGTTTAGCTAGCGGGGTCCGACACTACAGAGTATAGAGTAAGCACAGTACTACTCTGAATATAGAGTATGAGAAAGGATAGAGTATCGTTTTAGAATATCCAGTGCAGCAGTTTTTACTGTATATTAGCTTTAGAGTATCGTTTTAGAGTATCACTACGGCTAGTCTTACCACGCCGCACATTCTGGTCCCCGTGCCGCCGGTGCGCTCCTGGGCCCCGGCACGCGAATCGCCTCAACCAAATCGCCACCCACGCCGACGCGCGATCCGGCTCCCTCCGGTTAAGCTCTGGATCGACTCGCCCCCGTCGCCGCGCTCATGGCGCTGGCCCGCCCCGAGCATCCAAATCCGGCCGCCCGCCGCCCGCGGCTCGTCGTGCTCCTCCTGCTCGCCTTCTTCGCCCTTCAGCTCCTCGTCTTCCTCGCCTTCCGCGCCGTGTGCCCCCCTCCCGCCCCGGCCTCCGCCTCCACCACCGCCGTGCCGGTGCTGGCGTCGGAGCCGACGCGCCGAGACGAGAATGATTCGCGCTGCGGCGGCGGGCTCGTGTACGTCTACGACCTCCCCAAGGCCTTCAACGAGGACCTGCTCGGGATGTGCGACGCGCTGGCGCCCATGTACTCGCTGTGCCCCTACCTCGCCAACGACGGGCTCGGGTTCCCTGCGGGCGGGACCAACCTGTCGTCGCTCCTGCCGCGGCAGCTGCTGGGGTCGTGGTACGCGTCCGACCAGTTCGCGCTGGAGCACATCGTGCACCGCCGCCTGCTCTCCCACCGCTGCCGCACGACGGACCCGGCGCACGCCGCTGCGTTCTTCGTGCCATTCTACGCGGGGCTCGCCGTGGGCCGCCACCTGTGGGCGGCCAACGCCACCGGTGCCGACAGGGACAGGGACTGCGTCGCGCTGCTGTCGTGGCTCCACGCGCAGCCGTGGTACCGACGGTCCCATGGCTGGGACCACTTCATCGCGCTGGGCCGCATCACGTGGGACTTCCGCCGCACGACGGACGCCGGGTGGGGCGGCAGCTTCCTCACCATGCCCAGGGTGGCCAACGTCGCCCGCCTCGTCATCGAGCGCGACCCCTGGGACGACATGGACGTCGGCATCCCGTACCCGACCGGGTTCCACCCGCGCACCGCCGCCGACGTGCGCGCGTGGCAGCGGTACGTCGCGCGGCGCCCGCGTCCCAGGCTCTTCGCCTTCGCCGGCGCGCCGCGGTCGGCCATCAAGGGCGACTTCCGCGCGCTGCTGCTGGAGGAGTGCCAGGCCGCCGGGCCCGCCGCCTGCGGCGCGCTGGACTGCGCCGAGGGCAGGTGCATCAAGAACAACGCGCTCGTCATGGAGCTCTTCATGGGCGCCAGGTTCTGCCTGCAGCCGCGCGGGGACAGCTTCACGCGGCGGTCGCTGTTCGACTGCCTGGTGGCGGGCGCCGTCCCCGTGCTGTTCTGGCGGCGGAGCGCGTACCTGCAGTACGGGTGGTACCTGCCCGTGGACGGGCGCGAGGCGGAGTGGTCCGTGTTCATCGACCGCGACCAGCTCCGCGCGGGGAACCTCACGGTGCGCGGCGTGCTGGCGGCTATCCCGGACTCGCGGGTGCGGCTGATGCGGAAGCGCGTGGTGAAGATGGTCCCGGGTCTGGTGTACTCCTCGGCAGACGGGGAGGGGCTCGGCGGCGGCATGAAGGACGCCGTGGACGTCATGGTCGACGGCATGCTGCGGCGGGTCGCCGAGCAGCGCCCGAGATGGCGGACGACGTGATCTTAGCTTCTGCAGCAGAGCAAATTGATCATTCTTTTTTACAGGTTTTTTTTCCGTCTTCCAAATTCTTTGTGTGAGGAATTTTGCTCGCTCCCTGAAGATTACTGCGCGTAGTCTCGAGTTGTGTTACCGCGGCTCTAGCTGTAAATTTACGACAGAATCAGAGAGTATGGATTCGTGTACGATGAATTGCACGCTGGTGACTTGGTGAGTCGTGACTCGCTGCAGATTGGGCGCCGTGAATGTTGAAGTTTGTACCAGTTGATTTTGTACTGTAATCTTTTCTTGTAGTAGTGGCAGCGGAGCAGCACCTAATTTGACCCGGAATGTATAGTTATGCTCAATGTATTTCAGAAATATATATATATTGTTGTGCTCGGAGTGAACGAGTGATTGGCTCCTCGATCTGATCTCGGCATGTCACCATGGAGCCCAACACTCTCCCTGCCCCTGGCGCTCTTTTTATTTCTTGCAGCTGGCAGCCTGGCACTAAATGGAGCCGGGAATCAATTGGGCAGATCAATAAAAAAATTAAAAATGGTCCCGTATCCAACGTGGTAGACGGCTGTTTAGAACATTTACCGTGGACTGAAGTCCAGCCAAGTCTTCAACGGTTTACAGACAGTATTCAGACAACAGAATCTGAGTTTACAGCTCCTGTACATGTAGCGTGCCGACGTGCAATGCAAGTCCAGAAGATGCCTTTGTGGATCGTTGGTTTTGGTGTCACTATTGCATTGCAGGACAACTTCTATGTCGATTGCCACAAGCTTCCCATGCTTTTGCAAGACGTGCTTTCTAATAAAGCTCGGCACATCATTGGATCTAAGACAAACAGACTGGTAGTATACTCTGAATTCTTTATGGTCTGCTTCAACTTTAGTATAGCCGAAGCTGATCACGGTTGGCTAGGCTCTGTCTCCATCCATGTCTCTTCTGACGAAGGTAAGTGTATACGGGAGACAACGAGGAATGTGGCGAGGAAGTTGAATGCTGAATTGAAGGAATTGGCAATGGTCAAAAAGGTATTTAGACAATTAAGCCTTGAATTTCTGCTTAACACATGTATTTTTTGCGCCGGTTCTCAGCTTTGTTCTTGGAGAACAGCCTGTCGTATACCAAATAGTGAGTCGGAGCCTGGCTGAACCGCGTGTAAACAATTCACCATTGGGCTTATATTAGTCGCTAATAAAGTATAGTGCATCAACATGGGCCGAAAAAGCCCTGGACCACGCTACTTTTGGGCCTCTTTAAATAGACTACTGCACGGCCTACAGAACATCATCAGCTCTGGCCTCTGGGCACTAACCTCCTATGGGCCATCTAGTAGCCTCTACTTTCTGATCATTTTCCTATGGAGTGAAACGAAGAGCAGCAAAAATGCAAAATCATCAAGCCACGACCACGATAGCGTCAACCCAGCAGAATAGACACAGTGCATCAGCATCACACAGGCTTTCAGCAGCTGCACTTCGGGCGAGAATTCCAAGGAATGAAAGGAGCCAATCGTCTGCAAAAATCCTAACTCCACCTATGGGAATCTTTGTAAGACATGGTTTGATGCATGTGTATTCACTCTAATCCATGTGTGTTGGAGTGAGATGGAATAAAACTTAGTTTAATTTTACTCCAATCCACTTCAACATATAGATTAAGATAAATACATGCGTAATCAAACAAGCCTAAAGAGTCTCTCTCACAGTCTCACCTGGTACAACGCCACAGCAGCTCTGTGGATCGCGCCTCCTTTCCGAGCCGGCAATGATCTCTCTCCCACTCCAGCCCCGCGCACGATCCATGGTAGAGCTTCTCTGCCCAAACCAACTTGTCATCAGTCGACCGCTACTGAGATTTTGCTAGTGGTGAGCGCGCACGCTGATTGGTGATCACGGATTCACGGCGGAGTCCAAGTGTCCAACGGCACAGCTGAGTGAGAACGGTGCACTGGTGCCTCTCTGTTTTCGCCTGTGCTGCAACACTCAAAGCTCCCTTTCTACCTCCCTATCATTGTGAGACTACAGATCGTGAAATGCAGTGGTTCAGGATCAACGCACGATAGCTTCACGAATTCAGGATCCATCATACAGTTCAGGAACAAATTCAGGATCCATCATACAACTCAGGAACAAATTCAGGATCCATCATACAGTTCAGGAACAAATTCAGGATCCATCACGAGACAATCAAGCCGCTGCACGTTTACGGTGAAACACAGTTACTGAATTGCGGTTGCAGTATTGCAGACCTGCAGGATAAAAACTGGTCAGCTGTAGCGAACATTAATAGGCGCAATTAGGCCACGTGATTACTGATTACTAGTTAACTACGTAGTTAAGATTGTTCAGTAAGCGTCGGTGCATCGGTTACCAACAGAGTCCCATGGCGGTCACGTCCCTTCAATAATTGTTTGGGCCATGTTTAGATATTTAAATTCATCTCCAAATTTTACTATGCAAAAAGGAGATTCCTTATCACATCAAAATGTCGGCAAATGCATGGAGTACTAAATGTAGATAAAATCATAAACTAATTGCACAGTTTTGTTGTACTTTACGAGACGAACATTTTGAGTCTAATTAATTAATTTTTGGATAATTTTTTACACTGTAGCAACAGTGTAGCAACAGTGCCCGAATCTGTGTAAATTTCTTGCCCTTGTTTAGTTCCAATTCCACCCTAAAATTTCACTATGCAAAAAGGAGATTCCACATCACATTAAAATGTCGGCAAATGTATGTAGTGCTAAATGTAGATGAAATGAAAAACTAATTGCACAGTTTTGTTGTACTTTGCGAGACGAACATTTTGAGTCTAATTAATTAATTTTTGAACAATTTTTTACACTAAAAAACAAAAAGGTGCTACAGTTCCCCGACACGGACACAAAAATGCTACAGTTCCCTGACGCGGCACTGTATCTACAGTGCCGGAATCGGGCACCCAAATCACAAACTGAACACGGCCCTTGTGCAGGACTCGATCTCCACGTGACCGGCACCAGTTGCTTCTGATTCCACTTGTCCTTGCTTCTGTTCTCTGAGTTTGTCTTTAGATTTGGGCCTTGTTTAGATGACATATTCGGGGCATCATGAATTCACTGTGCAGTACTGTAGCAATTTTGTTTTTATTTGGTAATAATCGTCCAAACATTGATTAATTAGGCTCAAAATGTTCGTCTCGTAAAGTACAACAAAAATATACAATTAGTTTTTTATTTCATCTACATTTAGTACTCCATGCATGTACCGGCATTTTGATGTGATGGAGAATCTTCTTTTTGCATAGTGGTATTTGGGGGTGAATTTGGCCATCTAAACAGGGCCTTGCATATAGCCTTGCTTAGTTCCTTCTCAAAACTTTACACCCTATCACATTGGATGTTTAGACACATGTTACATGTATGAAGTATTAAATGTAGACTAAAAAATAACTAATTGCACAGATTGCGTCTAATTTGCTCGACGAATTTTTTTGAGCCTAATTAGTCCGTCATTAGACAATGGCGTGCTACAGTAAACATATGCTAATTACAGATTAATTAGTCTTAATAAATTCGTCCTACAGTTTATAGGCGAATTTTGTAATTAGTTTTTTATTAGTATCCGAACACCACTTCTGACATTCCATGAAACATCCGATGTAGAATCCAAAATTTTACACCCCTGAAACTAAGGGCCGGTTTAGATCTGAAATTTTTGGCAAAATGGCACTGTAACGCTTTTCGTTGTTATTTAACAAATATTGTCCAATCATGGTCTAATTAGGCTTAAAAGATTTGTCTCGTCCATTTCGTCTAAACTGTGTAATTAGTTTTATTTTTTTATCTATATTTAATGCTTCATACATGTGTCCAAAGATTCAATGTGACGGAGAATCTAAAAAAATTTATAAAATTTTATGGGAACTAAACTGGGCCTAAACGAGGTCATAGTCCCATTGCCTTTCAACATGTTGAAACGCTAACAGGAGTCCCAGACTCGCATTGCAACACCTGGTTTCAGGAAATCACCGATCTTCCAGGATTTCAACACGTTGACCTGTTTCAGGAATCAGGAGTGAGGAGGTCAAGATTCGTAAGGTCTACTGGTTAAAAACATCTGCCTCGATAATCTAAAAATAGTATTGGGGTTTTTTTTTGAAAGTATGGTATTGAATCTTTATTATAGTTTCATTTTTATAATTTTATTAGAGAGTTGTATTAAGGAGCTGCTGAACATGCCAAAAAAAACCGTCACAGGGTTTAGTGACCTGTGACTTATTGAGCCCATCCAGCAGAATCACCGACGAACGAACACACGCTGTACAAGTGCAGGGCAACCAAAAAATGCTAAAAAAAACAACCGTCATAGGGTTTTTAGTGACCTGTGACTTATTTAGCCCATCCAGCAGAGTCACCGATGCACAACACACGCTGTGAAGGGCAGGACAAACCATCGCCTACTTTTCCAAATTACGGAATTGCCCTCGGGCGTGGAGACGAGGAGTGGCGGGCAGAGACCCGGTGCGTGGCGCCTACTATGGCAGAGTTCTGCCACATGCTCCAGCCCGTAGGACCACGCCATCGTCACAGAAAACCAGCGACCGCTCCGCTTTATCGCCCCCGGGAACGGAGCAGCAAAAGGATCCGAGGGACTTCTGGGAAGGACGAAAGACCGGAGACAGAAGAGGCCATGCCGAACCAGCCAACAAGACGCGGGCAGGCGCGAGCGAAGGATGCGCCGCGGGGGAGCCTGTTTAGTAAAAAAAAAAAAAAAAAAAAAGCCCTTGTCCTTATTTAGTTCCCCAAATTCTCTCTCAAATTTCACTATGCAAAAAGAAGATTTCCTGTCACATCAAAATATCGACAAATGCATAGAGTACTAAATGTTGATGAAATTAAAAACTAATTGCACAGTTTTGTTGTACTTTGTGAGATGAACATTTTAATCCTAGTTAGTCAAAATTTGGATAATTTTTACCAAATACAAACGAAATGCTACAGGAATTCTGATACAGTGTTTTTCTCCCCAATTCACCGAGGCCTCGTTTAGTTCGGTGAATTGGGGAAAAAAACACTGTATCAGAATTCCTGTAGCATTTCGTTTGTATTTGGTAAAAATTATCCAAATTTTGACTAACTAGGCTTAAAATGTTCATCTCGCAAAGTACAACAAAACTGTGCAATTAGTTTTTGATTTCATCAACATTTAGTACTCCATGCATTTGCCGATATTTTGATGTGACAGGGAATCTTCTTTTTGCATAGTGAAATTTGGGGAGAATTAGGGAAACTAAACAAGAGCCGAACTAAACGAGGCCTTGTTTAGTTCTCAATTCCATCCCCAAATTTCACTATAAAAAAAAAGATTCTCCATCACATCAAAATGTCGACAAATACATGGAGTACTAAATATAGATGAAATAAAAAACTAATTGCACAGTTTTGTTGTACTTTGCGAGACGAACATTTTAAGTCTAATTAATCAATTTTTAGACAATTTTTTGCATAAAAAACAAAAGGAGCTACAGTGCCCCAACACGGGCACTGTACCTACAGTGCTCCAGATCTAAACACGGGCAAAGTAAACCCAAAAGTGCTACAGTACCTGTCACATCAAATCTTGCGACACATACATGGAATACTAGACGAAAGAAAAAACTAATTACACAGTTTAATTATAAATAACGAGATAAATCTTTTGAGCCTAATTATTCCATGATTGGACATAAATTACCAAATAAAATGAAAAGTGCTACAGTACCCAAACCAAAACTTTTTCCCCACTAAACAAGCCTCGAAAAATGAAGCCAGCAGCCAGTCCCAAGGCGTGCGCGGTTGCAGCGGTCGCTTTCCGTGCGTGCTTCCCGAGTTCCCTCCTCCAAGGGACCATCGCGGCCAGCGTGCACCAGTGCAAGAGTGGCGAGTATACACGGTAGTATACGTACGTCTGTAGTCACGTACACGGTGCCAGGGCGCAGCGCAGAGTCACATGATGCACCAGGGGCAGTTACTGTCAATTGTGTGTGCAGGTGGGACAAGTGAAGCAGTCACACAGTAAATGAAAGTGAAAAATTGTAGTTCATGAGGTAAAAATTGCTTGAATATTTGACCACGAACTAGACTGGTCCTCCGAGTTTTAATCAGTTGAATTTATACCGTTCACATTTTTCGCATGTCTTCTTTCTCATAGTCCATACGTAGTGACTAGGATCCCTAGTTCGATTGGCACAACGAATGATACGGCTAAAGTAGAAAGAATCAAAGCATTTGCAACATGCTTCAGAAAACTCCACGGGAAAAAGATTCAGAAAACTAGTGGATGTGAATTGTGATCATGCGAAATGCAGTCGCTGATAGGTATGCACCAAGAGGTAAAGAACGACACAGCAAGAAGAACAAGAACAAGTCAACATCGAATGACACTTTCGAGATCTAACGCTACCAAAACAGTCATCACAATCACCGTCTCCACCCGAGGACTGAGCTACTGAGGACTGGAGGACCAAATCCTTGAATTCCTCCAACAAACCAACCAACCAGGAGGAAGAAGAAACACCTGATGAGCATTATCAAATCATCAATGGAGCCCACGAGAAACTCACGAGCAACAACAGATTTCGCCGCGTCACAACATGCACGCGCAGATTCTTGGAGAGTACGGGGGGCTCGGCGTCGAACACGCCTGCCGCTCGCTCACAAGAGGAGCGCGACGGCCAGGGTGACAGAGGCCACCAAGGCCGCGAAGCTCACGGCCGCTGCGGCGGCGCCGTTCTTCTTGGATTCGACCTTGTCCGCGGCGTCACCGGCTGGCGCGTCGGCGGGGGACATGTCGGGCGAGTCCGCCGGGGGCGCAGGCGGGGAGTGCGAAGGGGACTTGGCCTTCTTCTTCTTCTTCTTGCCGGCGGCCTTGGGAGCGGGCGCCGCTGCGGAGCCTTCGGGAGCCGGGGCCGAAGCGGGCACGTCGGCGGCCGGTCCGGGCGCCGGCGCCGGGGACGGCGCGCCGCCGAAGATCACGTGCGGGAGCAGCACGCTGTCGACCGTGAGGATGACCGTCGGGGGGTCGTCGAGCACGGTGGAGGCGACGCGGGACTTGTCCACGCCGGTGTCCAGCGACACTTCGTCGCCGCTGGAGGCGACGGTGAGGTCGTACTTCCCCGCGCCGGTGGAGGCGAGGGTCGGGATGCGGCCGCTGGCGACCTTGAGCGACGCCTTGGGCGCGTACTGCGGCAGCGCGTGGTACTGCAGTAGCGCGACGAGGTCGGCGCTGGTGAGCTTGCTCAGATCGGGCAGGTCCTTGGCCTTGAACGCGTCGTCGTTGGGCGCGAACAGGGTGAGCGCCTTGTCCATGGCGGCCTGGTACGTCTTGACCACCCCGGACGACACGATGAGGCGCGCGAACTGCTTGCACCCGGCCTTCTCGAGGAGTTCGGTGAGGTTGGCGGACGACGCCGACGGGGCGCCGAAGAGGCCAGGGAAGGTGATGGGGTCGGAGACCTCGAGGACGGAGAGGTTGGACGGGAAGTCGGCGACGCGCTTGGTGTAGGTGGACTGGAACTTGGCGCCGGGCGCGGCGGAGGCGAAGGCGACCTTGCCGCCGCGGAGATCGGTGATGTTGACGTGGCCCATGTCGCCTGCGGCCTGGCCCGTGGTCTGGTAGAGCGAGGTGGTGAGCTGGGAGCTGGAGCCGATGGAGTGCAGCTTCTTCTCGTCGAAGTAGTCGAGGAGGGTGAGGAGGCGGAGCGCGTTCTTGATGTCGGCGAGGGAGAGGTTGGCGACGAGGGAGGACATGGCGCCGTTGGTGAGGACGAGGACTGTGACCGAGCTCCGGCTGTTGATCTCGTCGCACACCTTGGTCTCGGAGAGGTAGCTGTTGTACAGCGTGTACTCGGAGCGCCCGTCCAGGATGGCCGTGATGTTGTGGGCGGAGGCCGCGGCGGCGGTGAGGCAGAGGACTAGGAGGATTAGGTGGTGGGAGGCGGCCATGGCGCGGTGGTGGCGGGCGGTGCCGCTGCTGGGGAGAGGAGGGGACACGGCCACACGGGACGGGAGGAACGCGAGCGTGGCGGAATGAGTATACGGGGAACCGACGAGGGGTTTATGCGTGGCCGTGGCCGCGTGTGGGTTTTGCCGTTTTGGAGTACGTGGCGAGACGTTGGGTTGGGCCGTTGGGGCCTGGGGGTTGCCGGGTTGGGTTGGGTTTTGACCGTGGGTTACCCGCAGCGTGTACTCTAAAATGATACTCTAAATCTTTAGAGTATGAATATAGAGTAAAAACTGCTGCACTAGGTACTCTAAAACGATACTCTATCTTTTTTCCCACTCTATATTTAGAGTGGTACTGTGCTTACTCTATACTCTACAGTGGCGGACCCCACTAGCTAAACAAAGGAAAAAATGTTATAACTCACAAACCAAAAATCCAAATTAAATTTCGATTTCACCATTAAATTCGTCTCAATAAATCCTTCAAAACTAGATCACACATGGATATATTTAGATAAAGTGACAAGTGGGTCCCACAGTGGATAGAGTGGATAGAGGATGATATAAAGGATGGATGAGTGCGGAAGAATTAAGTATATATGAGAGAATCTTGCTGACCAGGACGTATAGAGGATGAATATAGAGGTCCGTGAGTGCGGGTAGTGTGGGGGCGAAAGTCTGTGAGTGATGGTGCTTCGATTGCATCTGTGGTGACGGGTGAGGTGGGGTGACTCGCGTGCTGGGACGCCATGGAGTGGAGCACGAGGAGCAGACTAGCAGCACAGGCCATTATCGAAAATATGGCCCATTTGCCATTTTAGCAGTACTGTATAAGAGTAGCACTGAAAATATCATTTTTTTCCCTAACAAATAGCAGTACTTAACGTTCACAATAAAAATTGTAAATCCTCCTTTAGATTGCGGGATTTTTTCTATTTCCTATATTTTTCGATAAAAATGAACTGATTTTTATAAGATTCTTACATGATTCATATAATATTGCTACCTTCTAAACAGCGCATAAAAATGTATAGGCACCGGTACTGTCATCCATCCGCGTCCGCCGTCACGACAGCAGCTTACGTACGCCATCATCGTACTATATGATGAGTGTGAAGGCAAAAGCAGAATGGCATGATTCCCATGCTCGATCACTAGCCAGCGAAAATGCCAACGGATTAGTGCATCGGATGCGTCTGATTGCCGTCCCCCACACTGTGATGTGAGCTGTTTGTGTTAGTACAAGAAACAAAATGCACTCGTCACAGCACGAGTCCGAACGCGCGGGAGGGGGAAATACTCGCACATCCAAAATGTTGTTGCTTGAACTCCCGAGAAGATGGTTAAGTGTGCTGCTTTCGTGATCACGCATCTTAATAGTGGAGAACTAGAGATTAGCACGCCCGTGCGTGGTACAGACGTACAGTAGACCATTCCATTGGGGACCTGAGTACCTGACTCTGACTGTATTCTTCTGGTACAAGACTGAGGCAAGACCGCAAGCCCACTCGTGATGTCGATTGTCGGTAATCGCGGGGTGCATACGGACCATATAGGCCCACGCGGCCACACCCGTCATGGGCCTCACTACGAGCTCGTGTGCGTGGTTGACGTGTCGGCTGTCGGTGGTCAAATCTTCAGGTGCGCCTCTGTTGATTGGGCTGGGCCTGTTTAGAGGCCGTTCGCCTGAGGCTCAAAGTTGGGTCCGAGTCTAGTAGGTCCCTTTATATAACATCCTACTAACATCCAAGGATGAAAACGGACGGGATGAATCCCGTTTCGTCCGCAACCGTATACCGTTTTTTCCTGACCGTTTTCGTTTTTTCCGGGATAAACGGAAACGGGACCGAAAACGGGACGGAGTAAACGGAAACGGGACCGAAAACGGTAGAGCATTTGTCCGTCCGTATTTGCGGTATCCCGTTTTTAACCGGGATATCCCGTTTTTCGTCCCGTTTTTCTTCAATACGGGATGGGCCTGTTGGGCCTATTTTTTTAGGAGATGTTGGGCCGTTGGGCCATGAAAGCACATGCCTGAGTTGCTTTTATTTTTCTTTTCATCTGTGTGGACATGTCACATATATATTAAAGTCATCATCTTTTTGTTTTGGTAGAGTGCACAGCAGTGTGTCATTGTCCGCCCTTTCATCATCTGATAATTCATTCATCTACGAGCGTATTTATGTGTGGGCACTGGGCAGCATATATTTTATATGTGGCATACATGTTCCGGCTTAAGTTTCCGCTTACCGTTCGTTTCCGTCTATTTTCTGACCGTATTTACCCGTTTTCGTATTACCGTTTATCCCGCTACCGTTTTCGTTCCCGGCTGTCCGGCTCCCGCTCCCGTTTCCGTTTAAAAATATGAAAATGAAAACGGTAGAGCAATTTTCCGTTCGTTTCCGTCCGCTTTCATCACTACTAACATCTCATGACGTACAACCACATAAGTAAAATATATGTAGAATCATGAGTCAAAAAAATGTAGAATCTCATGTCATCATAAATAATTAACATTAAAACATATAATTCAAACTAATTTATTTAAAATTAGCAGTATTTATCGTACTAAATAAATATCATTAGATTAGTCACGAAACATGTATTTATAATATATTTATTTGGTATCATAAATATTAATGTATTTGCCTATATATTTGATCCAACTTGAGACACTTTATAACAAAGAAAGACATGCACCTAGAATTGCAATATAGGGTGTGTTCACTTCGCGAAAAGTAGCTGAAAAGTTACTGTAGCATCTTTCGTTGTTATTTGGCAAAATTTGTCCAATTATGGACTAACTAGGCTCAAAAGATTCGTCCCGATATTTACAGACAAACTATGCAATTAGTTATTTTTTACCTACATTTAATGCTCCATGCATGCGTCGAAAGATTTGATGTGATGGGTGGAAGAGAAAATATTTTGGGTTGGGAGGGGAAAGTGAACAAGGCCATATTTTTGGCGTGTGGGTGGGGTAGGGGACAGAGCCACAAAGGTAGTTTTTTTTGTAGTATATAAAATAGAAAGACTAGCATCCGAACGTTCGGACGCGGTGTTCGTCTGGACGCTCGTGCCTTCTGCCCGCCCACGCGCCTGACGCACTCTCTGCATGCGGCAGAAAAACGTCACAGGCGACGCACTTCCTTGATGCATGCGACTAATGGAAGGGACATGTGCACCTAGCCTTCGCCTCCCACTTTGCCTAGGCAGGCCCACAATGCATGCATATAGCTCCTGCCTGCATACTAGCACGCTGCTGCCGCACTTGTCCACGCACTGTTGCTGTAGCAGAACCTCCTAAATTATATGGCCCACATGCACCTGTCATTGTCCCTAAGATCTCTGACAGCGATACATGTACACCAAATAACCTAAGAAGATCTGTCGGGTGCCCTCACAGGACCCCGATTAAACTACATTTAACAACTCATACCAGGATCAACAAAGGAGTAACTACAATATTACAACATTTGTAAAAACTTACATCAGAGTGCGGAAGAATAACAACAATGAATTTATAAATCATGATTAAGTTAACTTTTTACAAACTTAACTTGTATTGCGGAAGTCGAGTAGAACTACAGAAGACAACTTAGGTAGAACACCTAAGTCAGGAGAGGACAATCAAATCATGTCAAGCCCTACTGACATGACCTAATTAGCAGCACCAGTTAGCACATGCAACAGGGGTTAACAAACCCTGAGTACGAGAGTACTCAACAAGACTTACCCGACTAAGACAAAGACTCCAAGGACATGCTAGCTTTAGGGAATCAAGGTACGGGTATTCCAGAATCAAATTTTCTTTTGCAGAAAAGTTTACTAAGGTAAGTCTTTATCTTCAATATTTTACTTTTACCATTGATGGTTCATTAACCAATTCTAGGTGATCCTAATCCAGATCAAAGTAATTATCATTAAAACCTTTCTCATTCTTTCTTTCAATTCCAGTTCTTAACTACGATGCAAGTCAGGTGATCAAGTCTCCATAACCGAGGAGCAACGACGATTCGAACCGATTATACCCAGCTGGGGATCTCTAACTTCACGACATATATAGAACCGAATCTTGCATATATCAACCCTCATTTAGATCTCCCAAAACCAGAACGTGTCCATCGCCACCCGAGAGTACAGTACTCCTCGAACCCGACCAAATTCTAGCCCCGAGGGTACACGCTACTCTCGCCATCTCTCCACTCCCAGTGCGAGGTTAGACGTTCTCGTAATGGAATCACCAACATTTTGGGCTTACCCAAGGCATGAGGCTAGTTGCAAAGTCTTGAACACAACAGGCTTACAACGAACGGACCTTAATTGACAAGGCGGAAACACTACATTGAGACTCCTTTCCCAATGCATGTTAGCAGTGGCCAAACCACCCGCCCGATCTTTCAAGTTCATTCTCATATTTCAATATTCATTCAATATGCCGTCATGGCTATATAAACATTGCATTTAAAAGCTTAACTTCTAAGCATAGCGAAGCATACTACGCATTTTCTGTAAAACAGGTATCAAGGTTGATATCACAATAATCAAGGATGATAATGCAGCAATTGGGTTATCACTCAACTCTTAATTACTTAATGCAATAAACCATAGTATAAATAATAAAGATTTGTAAAACTCAAGGAAGGGTTTAAATGCACCGGGGCTTGCCTTCGTTGCAGCGGTGGTTAGTTCTCGTAGAAGTCAGTTTGACGCCAACATCACGGGTGGATGACACCTTTCCGAAGATTGATCACACCAACCTCGTCATCACTTGTTCACCACGAATCTTCTCACTCTCGTAGGCACTACACGTATATAAATGATGCGATGCTTAACATGATGAAATGCATGCCATGATGCATGATGATGAACAAGGCATAGCATAAAAGGGACATTTAGAAAGGATAAACATTTGTTATCTACTTGAGTACAACTTTTCTTCGCGGTACAGTTGCAAGCTAACAAGGTTAATTTAAAGGTTAACTAACCATAACTTTGTTTTTACCCAAGAGGTTGCATCTAATAACAAGTAATCTTACCACAAGACCACTAAATAGTAACATAAATAAGTTATTAACTACTAAAGACCTAAGTTAATGACACTAACTATCATTAACAAATCCTAGTTAACAAGTCAATCATAACTTAAGCAATTTATTAAAGTGCCAAGGGTCATTACATGTTAATGACCCAAGGTCATCACTCAATCCCAAAAGAGCACACAACACTTAAAGTTATTGATTTAACATTTAATTACTATTTAATTAATTAGGGCATAATTAATAGTTGATCAAACTTTACCTAAACAAGCTCAAACTTTTTCTATATATTAAGAATGACTTAAAACAGTGTCACAATAAATTTCATCATTTTTGGATTAATAAATTAATTATTAAAATTCATGGAAGTTGCATTTAATCTTTATTGGAACTAATTAAATCTACTGCACAAAGTAATCAAATTTAGGGTTTAACATTTTTCCTAGATAGTTTGCACATTGAGAAGCTTACACAAAAATTTTTAGAAATTTTGGAACTCTACACAATTTTTAATGAAATAAACAAATAGTATCACTATTCAAAATTTTGAAAAAGAAAAACAAAAACCGAACTCGGGCCGATTTTCTTTTTCTCCCGCGGTCCAGCCCAACTAGACGGCCCGCTTACGTGCGCCCGCGCCCGCGCTTGGCCCAGCCGTACGGCCCAGCCCAGCATCGGCCTGCTCCGCCCGCGCGCGCCTGCTCTCCTTCTCTCTCTCGCTGACACCGCGTCCCCACATGTCATCGCCTTCCTCCCGCTCGCCCGCTCGCTCCCGCGTGCCCGCGCTCTCTCCCGCGGTGGCTGGCCGGTGACCGGTGCCTCGGTCGACAAACCGACTCCACCATCACCATCTACACTACCCCACGGTTCCATTTTGCTACTAAAAACCATGGCTCGAGCTCCGGCGACAGCTCACCGACGACGGTGGCGGCTCGACGGCCACGGTGACCGGTGACTCGACGGTACAACACGGTAGCGATTAAAGCGAGTGGTCAGGGAGTATCAGGGGCGTACCACGATCATGAAGGAGTGATCGGTTGAAGCTGAGAGGCTCTGGAGGCGGCTGGCCACGGTGGCGAGGTTCGACGGGAACAGCGGCGACCCGAGGTGGAAGACGACGGCTCCCCGGCGATCCAAGCGGAATTGGGCCAACTCAACTGGTTCACGAGGTGCGCAAGGATGAGACGGAGCTAAGGGTGCAGTTGGCGTGGCCGGAGACGGCTTGGTGGCGGCAGCGGCGAGCGGCGGAGCTGCGGTGGCGACGGTGGCGAAAACGGAGAAACAAAGCCGGTCATGGAGAGCTCGCATATATATAGGGAACGACCACGGTTACTGCACTGGAAGACGCGCGATGTCGTGCTGGCGATCGAGGACACGCCTGGAAGCTGGCCGAAGTCGTCCGGCGTCTCGCCGGCGCCCATACCGCGCGGTGGTCGGCGGTGATTCGTCGGTGCACTGTAGCTGCCCCCCCCCCAACTTTTGAAATTCAAACTGATTTTTCAAATTACTTTCAAATTCATGTAACAACTTGAAAAACTTCCAATCTATGAAATCTTCAGAATTTCAAGCTCTACAAGTTTTGTATTGAACACTTTTTCAAATTCTCACTAGATTTTGAAATTTGAGTTTAAATTCAAAAGGGGACACATTTTTGGGATTTGGTAATTTAGAAATTACTTTTGATTTTATATTGAAACTTCAAAATCTCCAAACACCAAAGTTGTACATCTTGACAAGACCTACAACTTTGCTGTTCAAAACATTTTCAAATTCTGCCTCCATTTTGAAATCTTAGTTTGGGGACAAAAATGAGTCAAAACTGAAATTTGTTTATTTTTAAAATTGCTCCACATTTTACACTAAAACTTTGAAAACTCAAAACACCAAAGTTGTAGACCTTGAAAAGTTCTACAAACTTGGTTTGAAACTTTTTCCCAAATTTTTCTTAGATTTTGAATTATTTTAAAAGGGGTAAAATCAGGGTTTTGAAATTGAGGGTTTTGAATTCAATTGATTATTCTTTTTAACTAAACATGATTAATTATTTAACACTAATAAAACATTATTTCATGTGATAAGAAACATGGCATTATTAATGCATTAAGCATACTAATAAAAATAACATATCACATCACTATTGAAACATGTAAAACACGTATATAAAACATGAAACATTCTATTGCAACATATGAAACACTACCAAGCAACACATGAAACATCACTATGCAACAGAGACCTGATATATGAAACATTGCTTATGCAACATGAAATGCATCTTATGCCTTGATGTATGCATGATCAGTACTTAATCAAGTTTTACTGCTTTTTAACATCTGGGATGTTACACTATCCCCCTTAAAGAAATCTCGTCCCGAGATTTCAGGAACGACATAACCCGTGGGGTTAAGTAATGGAAAAGGAAATGTGTCAAGCACATTAACCTTGAGAAAGTTCGCAAAGTAACAAGGATTGGTTCAAGAATTACAACCGATTTCAAAATGATGATTGTAATTAACAAGGTATTTAGAGAAATCCAGGAGACATGGATTACTCCCAAAAAGAAATTCCAAGAGAATTGGAAGCATGTCAACTATGGTCTATAATGAATCATGGTCATAGACCTTGCTATAGTAAATACCCCATATTCCCGTATAGTGATCAGCCATAGGGATTTTCAGGATACTTGCTATACCATTGTTACAGATCATGGTACCACTATAGGGCACAATTGGAGCAACTTTCAAGAAAGTAGGGTCTTCTGTTGAAACGAAAATATTCACAGAAGAAATCAAGATTACAACCGCGATTTGATAATGGTTCCAACACCAAGGATTAAGATAATTCAAAAGAAGTATGGGCATGAATTCCCAAGACATATTGCAAATAGTGAGGGCATATTAGTCATGAGACTATAATGGATCACGACCACAGACCTCGATACCTGCGCGCACCCAGCAGAAACCCGTGTGACCTAGGCACACAAGAGACTCTAGGTTTCGATGCGGCACCGTGGTCATGGAACGTGGCACCACTATAGGGCACAACAGCGATAACCCTCGTCTCACAATATTGAGAATATAACCGAGATCAGAAGTCGGTCACAATCACAAGGCGTCTAGGGACTCAAAAAGACAACTTTGAATCCCTAAGGAGCGTCTAGAGAATGAAAACACCCTAATTGTGGACTATAAGAAATCATGATCATAGACCCTGATAACAGCAAGTGTTCGGTATTTCCTTATGGTAGCAAGTCACAAGAAACTCCAGGATACAGCGTTGTTCCATTGTCACTGATCATGGTACCAGCATAGGGCACAACTGTAGTAACTAGTTTGATAATATCAGTATTATAACCAAGATCAGAGATTGGTTATAATAACAAAGGATCTGGAGAGGTTAGAATTCTCCGATGAATGTCCAACGAGTGAAAACACATTAATTGTGAGCTATAATGGTTTAGGAGCACCGACTACGGTACCAGTGCATATTCTGGTGGAACTCGTGTGGTCATGAATCACAGAGTATTTCAGGTTTAACACAGCACCATAGTCACGGGTCGAGACACCACTATAGAGCACAACTACAGTAACTCTCGTCAAACACATGTAAGTGATCAATATCAAAGTAATAGCATGCGTCAGGATGGAAGAAATCAAAACATGACACATGCATACATTGAGAAGTCAATGCAAGGAGTAGTCCCAGGTTTTACATGGAGTCGACATGGTAAACAAAGTGCATCCAGAAGTCCCCCAAGGATTAGGAACTTGTGGAGCAGGAATCATCAAAGAACTAACAGAACCTGGTACAGGACGAGATTCATCAATAGAACAATTATAACGAATAATAACTGCTCCTCGAATATAAGGAGGAAAATTTTAATCATTATTTTATTACCATTTTATGCATGATATAAGATATGCTCGTCCTATACGTCTTCTCAACGTCAGGAGTACTTCATCTTCATCATGTTAGTAGATTATAGGACTTTACTTATACACTATCTTCACTGGCCAAGACGGACTATTGAGATCTACTTCGGTAGAGCTTTATCGGTGAAGTTGACTCTTTACTTGACCTTCCCAAGACGAGTTGATGAACTTCTTAAAGCCTTTGTACTTGAGCCATCAGAAAATCCTCCTGAAGTCTTCCAGCAAGCAAGAAGGTAGATAGAAGTCCATTTTTAACTTGTTATCTACAAAAACTTTTATATTGTAAATTCATTTTGAAGTTTTCAAATGTAATGTTGTAGCTGATCCATTGTATGAGCTCTGATACCACCTGTAGCAGAACCTCCTAAATTATATGGCCCACATGCACCTGTCATTGTCCCTAAGATCTCTGACAGCGATACATGTACACCAAATAACCTAAGAAGATTTGTCGGGTGCCCTCACAGGACCCCGATTAAACTACATTTAACAACTCATACCAGGATCAACAAAGGAGTAACTACAACATTACAACATTTGTAAAAACTTACATCAGAGTGCGGAAGAATAACAACAATGAATTTATAAATCATGATTAAGTTAACTTTTTACAAACTTAACTTGTATTGCGGAAGTCGAGTAGAACTACAGAAGACAACTTAGGTAGAACACCTAAGTCAGGAGAGGACAATCAAATCATGTCAAGCCCTACTGACATGACCTAATTAGCAGCACCAGTTAGCACATGCAACAGGGGTTAACAAACCATGAGTACGAGAGTACTCAACAAGACTTACCCGACTAAGACAAAGACTCCAAGGGCATGCTAGCTTTAGGGAATCAAGGTACGGGTATTCCAGAATCAAATTTTCTTTTGCAGAAAAGCTTACTAAGGTAAGTCCTTATCTTCAATATTTTACTTTTACCATAGATGGTTCATTAACCAATTCTAGGTGATCCTAATCTAGATCAAAGTAATTATCATCAAAACCTTTCTCATTCTTTCTTTCAATTCCAGTTCTTAACTACGATGCAAGTCAGGTGATCAAGTCTCCATAACCGAGGAGCAACGACGATTCGAACCGATTATACCCAGCTGGGGATCTCTAACTTCACGACATATGTAGAACCGAATCTTGCATATATCAACCCTCATTTAGATCTCCCAAAACCAGAACGTGTCCATCGCCACCCGAGAGTACAGTACTCCTCGAACCCGACCAAATTCTAGCCCCGAGGGTACACGCTACTCTCGCCATCTCTCCACTCCCAGTGCGAGGTTAGACGTTCTCGTAATGGAATCACCAACATTTTGGGCTTACCCAAGGCATGAGGCTAGTTGCAAAGTCTTGAACACAACAGGCTTACAACGAACGGACCTTAACTGACAAGGCGGAAACACTACATTGAGACTCCTTTCCCAATGCATGTTAGCAGTGGCCAAACCACCCGCCCGATCTTTCAAGTTCATTCTCATATTTCAATATTCATTCAATATGTCGTCATGGCTATATAAACATTGCATTTAAAAGCTTAACTTCTAAGCATAGCGAAGCATACTACGCATTTTCTGTAAAACAGGTATCAAGGTTGATATCACAATAATCAAGGATGATAATGCAGCAATTGGGTTATCACTCAACTCTTAATTACTTAATGCAATAAACCATAGTATAAATAATAAAGATTTGTAAAACTCAAGGAAGGGTTTAAATGCACCGGGGCTTGCCTTCGTTGCAGCGGTGGTTAGTTCTCGTAGAAGTCAGTTTGACGCCAACATCACGGGTGGATGACACCTTTTCGAAGATTGATCACACCAACCTCGTCATCACTTGTTCACCACGAATCTTCTCACTCTCGTAGGCACTACACGTATATAAATGATGTGATTCAAGATGGCAACGGGTACATACCCGACGGGTAGTGCTCACCCGTACCCGTACCCGCACCCGCAAAATTTTACCCGTCGGGTTACCCGTACCCGCATGCGGGTAAAAGAATAGTTCCATACCCGTACCCGCCGGGTAATTCTCACCCGACGGGTAACCCGTACCCGATAGCATACCCGAAAATTACCTAAAAATATCAAATAGTCACATGCAAAAATAAATCATTCTAAGCTTCCAACAAGTTACAAACATGCTAACAAATATTATTAGCATCATTACAACAAAGACAATCTACTAGAAATATAGTGGATGTCTCAATGGACCAAATTCATGACTTATATGCGCTAAAATAACTGAGGTTGGCTAGTTATTTTTACGGGTATGTCTTACCCGCGGGTTTGCGGGTATGGGTAGTATACACCCGCACCCGTACCCGCATACCCGATGGGTATAGGATTTTGCCCAATAACATACCCACGGGTAGAAAATTCATTCCATACCCGCCTCTTTATCGGGTAATACCCGTCGGGTACTCGGGTTTCGGGTACCCGTTGCCATCTCTAGATGCGATGCTTAACATGATGAAATGCATGCCATGATGCATGATGATGAACAAGGCATAGCATAAAAGGGACATTTAGAAAGGATAAACATTTGTTATCTACTTGAGTACAACTTTTCTTCGCGGTACAGTTGCAAGCTAACAAGGTTAATTTAAAGGTTAACTAACCATAACTTTGTTTTTACCCAAGAGGTTGCATCTAATAACAAGTAATCTTACCACAAGAACACTAAATAGTAACATAAATAAGTTATTAACTACTAAAGACCTAAGTTAATGACACTAACTATCATTAACAAATCCTAGTTAACAAGTCAATCATAACTTAAGCAATTTATTAAAGTGCCAAGGGTCATTACATGTTAATGACCCAAGGTCATCACTCAATCCCAAAAGAGCACACAACACTTAAAGTTATTGATTTAACATTTAATTACTATTTAATTAATTAGGGCATAATTAATAGTTGATCAAACTTTACCTAAACAAGCTCAAATTTTTTTATATATTAAGAATGACTTAAAACAGTGTCACAATAAATTTCATCATTTTTGGATTAATAAATTAATTATTAAAATTCATGGAAGTTGCATTTAATCTTTATTGGAACTAATTAAATCTACTGCACAAAGTAATCAAATTTAGGGTTTAACATTTTTCCTAGATAGTTTGCACATTGAGAAGCTTACACAAAAATTTTTAGAAATTTTGGAACTCTACACAATTTTTAATGAAATAAACAAATAGTATCACTATTCAAAATTTTGAAAAAGAAAAACAAAAACCGAACTCGGGCCGATTTTCTTTTTCTCCCGCGGTCCGGCCCAACTAGACGGCCCGCTTACGTGCGCCCACGCCCGCGCTTGGCCCAGCCGTACGGCCCAGCCCAGCATCGGCCTGCTCCGCCCGCGCGCGCCTGCTCTCCTTCTCTCTCTCGCTGACACCGCGTCCCCACATGTCATCGCCTTCCTCCCGCTCGCCCGCTCGCTCCCGCGTGCCCGCGCTCTCTCCCGCGGTGGCTGGCCGATGACCGGTGCCTCGGTCGACAAACCGACTCCACCATCACCATCTACACTATCCCACGGTTCTATTTTGCTACTAAACACCATGGCTCGAGCTTCGGCGACAGCTCACCGACGACGGTGGCGGCTCGACGGCCACGGTGACCGGTGACTCGACGGTACAACGCGGTAGCGATTAAAGAGAGTGGTCAGGGAGTATCAGGGGCGTACCACGATCACGAAGGAGTGATCGGTTGAAGCTGAGAGGCTCTGGAGGCGGCTGGCCACGGTGGCGGGGTTCGACGGGAACGGCGGCGACCCGAGGTGGAAGACGACGGCTCCCCGACGATCCAAGCGGAATTGGGCCAACTCAACTGGTTCACGAGGTGCACAAGGATGAGACGGAGCTAAGGGTGCGGTTAGCATGGCCGAAGATGGCTTGGTGGCGGCAGCGGCGAGCGGCGGAGCTGCGGTGGCGACGGTGGCGAAAACGGAGAAACAAAGCCGGTCATGAAGAGCTCGCATATATATAGGGAACGACCACGGTTACTGCACTGGAAGACGCGCGATGTCGTGCTGGCGATCGAGGACACGCCTGGAAGCTGGCCGAAGCCGTCCGGCGTCTCGCCGGCGCCCATACCTCGCGGTGGTCGGCGGTGATTCGTCGGTGCACTGTAGCTGCCCCCCTAACTTTTGAAATTCAAACTGATTTTTCAAATTACTTTCAAATTCATGTAACAACTTGAAAAACTTCCAATCTATGAAATCTTCAGAATTTCAAGCTCTACAAGTTTTGTATTGAACACTTTTTCACTGGATTTTGAAATTTGAGTTTAAATTCAAAAGGGGACACATTTTTGGGATTTGGTAATTTAGAAATTACTTTTGATTTTATATTGAAACTTCAAAATCTCCAAACACCAAAGTTGTACATCTTGACAAGACCTACAACTTTGCTGTTCAAAACATTTTCAAATTCTGCCTCCATTTTGAAATCTTAGTTTGGGGACAAAAATGAGTCAAAACTGAAATTTGTTTATTTTCAAAATTGCTCCACATTTTACACTAAAACTTTGAAAACTCAAAACACCAAAGTTGTAGACCTTGAAAAGTTCTACAAACTTGGTTTGAAACTTTTTCCCAAATTTTTCTTAGATTTTGAATTATTTTAAAAGGGGTAAAATCAGGGTTTTGAAATTGAGGGTTTTGAATTCAATTGATTATTCTTTTTAACTACAACAACAACAACAACAACAACAACAACATAGCCTTTTGTCCCAAGCAAGTTGGGGTAGGCTAGAGATGAAACCCAAAAGAGACGAGAAACAGGGAGACACATAAAGGGGACATAAAGGGCACAAGACAAAAGATGTCACGGTTCAGGCACGTTGATTGCTAATCTCCAAGCGCTCCTGTCCGTAGCTAAATCCTTGGGGATATTCCACTCCTTAAGATCTCTCTTAACGGACTCATCCCAAGTTAGTTTAGGTCAACCTCTACCGCTCTTTACATTATCGGCCCGCTTTAGAACTCTACTACGCACCGGCGCCTCAGGAGGCCTCCGTTGGACATGTCCAAACCATCTCAACCGATGTTGAATCAATTTCTCCTCAATTGGTGCCACCCCAACCCTATCCCGAATATCGTCGTTCTGTACTCTATCCCTCGTGTGCCCATAACACCAACGCAACATACGCATCTCCGCTACACTCAATTGCTGGACATGTCGCCTTTTTGTAGGCCAACACTCAGCACCATATAACATCGCCGGACGAATCGCCGTCCTATAGAACTTACCTTTCAGCTTCTGAGGTACCCTTTTGTCATAGAGAACGCCAGAAGCTTGACGCCATTTCAACCAGCCGGCTGAAATTCTATGCCTAACATCTTCATCAATGTCTCCATCCTTTTGTAGCATCGACCCTAAATACCGAAAATGATTATTCTTTTTAACTAAACATGATTAATTATTTAACACTAATAAAACATTATTTCATGTGATAAGAAACATGGCATTATTAATGCATTAAGCATACTAATAAAAATAACATATCACGTCACTATTGAAACATGTAAAACACGTATATAAAACATGAAACATTCTATTGCAACATATGAAACACTACCAAGCAACACATGAAACATCACTATGCAACAGAGACCTGATATATGAAACATTGCTTATGCAACATGAAATGCATCTTATGCCTTGATGTATGCATGATCAGTACTTAATCAAGTTTTCACTGCTTTTTAACATCTGGGATGTTACAGTTGCTGCCGCGCCTATCGACCCGGCCCCACCTACTCCGCAGGCATGTTGGTGCCACCGTGCCCGCTTCGCTTCCCGCGCGCACAATGGGACCACCTCCATCTGCGTCCACCTCTCACGTCTGGTCATGCAACACTTTAAACATAAAACATTTGTTACAACATTCGTCCGAAACAAATAAACATTTACAAACATACGCTTGCAACATATGCGTTGGTCACTGCAGCACATCCAAATAAAACACTTGTAACATGTCACGGAACCGCCCAAATTATAAGAACAAAAGTACAAAAACAATCGCCGGAGCAATTAATTTCCCGTACTTAAGCTCCTATAACTCCGGTAGTCCAATAAAATCATGAGGGATTTCAAACCAACCAACATACAAGCCAAGATCGTAGTGGTCCAACATAACAGGTCATATGTTACATCCATTTCATAAGTAATTCAACATATATCGGAGTTCAGTAGAGTTAATACAACTCAAGTTCAAAAGTAGCGGAAGCAAAGTAGTTTGAAAACTAATATCACCTTAATTCAAATACATGCCAGTACCAAGGTCAAATTCCCATAAAAGCATGAGAGACAAGATAGCTCAGACGGATCATGCCCATGATCACACTTCGCCACTACAGCAGGAGTCTTCCATTTCTTGCAGTAGCTATGATACATCACAACCTGCAACAAGTGGGAATAAACCCTGAGTACAAGAAGGTACTCAGCTAGACTTACCCGTCATAAACCAGAAATAATGACACCAAGGAGTATGCAAGGCTTTCTTTCAGTGGGCTAGCTTGACTCATTTGCGAAAAGCATAAGTTATCATGAATAAACTAATTTAAGTCCTTTTTGCATCATATTTATTATAACCTATTCAATCTAGGTAAGCACCTATGCTAAAGCAATCACTTGATTAACCATTAACATCAAAGGTTACCATCTCAGGTTTAGCATTTCCAACATTATCCACATAACCATCCGTGTTCCATAATCATTACTACGATGCAGTAGCTCGAGTCAAGTGTTCACTATCCAGTGAACGATGGTGATTCGAATCGATTATTAACCAGCTGGTAAGTTATTCCTCACACAAACCTCACTCACCCGATAAAGTGAGGTGTTGGTCACCGAGTCAACCATTCAGGTAAAGTCGTGAGCTTGCCAGGAACCACTTGTACCCGGGGGCCGCCCGACTGCTCTTTGGCCTTATCATCGCGCCCCCGTATCCTGCCACTACTGCTCCGGTACAGTGCGTTGCGGGCAATCCACTCGGCCCGAATAATCTCCCAGCTTCGCAGTCGAAAGGTACCTTATTCGGCCAGCTAAATGTGAGGCATGCGTTCAACATGACCCGAGGGACAACAACGGTCGGTCCTTAATCGACACAGACGGAAACTACAAGCACCCCAGAACCCTGTCTGGTTGTCCAATACTTATTCCGTCCGGTCTCCAATTATTCATCAATACTTGGTTATTTCCAGGATATCATCCATTCTATAGCTAAAGTTTTCCAGTAACCACCTATAGTTGCCGGTGACAGGAAATCACCGATCGCTACCGGTCTAAGCAGGGCTAAGCATTTATTCGACCCTAAACCTAGCAGGATAAGAATGTAATAAGGTAGGCAAGGAGAGTAATAAATGCATCAATGGTTTCACTCAACTCCTACAACTTAATGCAACAATACATATATAACATATATATACTCAATTGCTTTTGTAAAGTAGGAGGCTTAGAATGCTCCGGGGCTTGCCTGGGATCCGACACAAGTCAGTAGTTGTTAGATGACACTCGCTGAGTACTTCCATCTTCGGGATAGTTCCACCAAACACCGTCTTCGGGTTTGGCTTCAACATCTCATCCTTCACGTGGTGCATCTAGCAAACCTAAATGAGATGCAAGATGCATGCGTATGAATATGATGAATGGTAACACAAGATGCATCACATAATCAATTAAAGAGGGCAAGCACATTAAGCATAACACAAGTTTAACAAGATCACAAGTATCTTAACTTTGACCGTCATCAAGGGCATAAGCCCACACTTAGCAACTCATGTAGTAAACAACCCTGACTAGCATCTGACAATTTCTAGACTGCAAACAACATCTACATGTTTGGATCATAACTGGAGTTATACAAATCCAATAGACATGCAACAAGACATTCTAGAAATCTTATGAAATTGTCCATAATTCATTTTTAATCATCTTAGCATGATTCTCAAGTTAACCAAGTCAAACAAGCATATTTACAGAATCTAGTCCAGAGATTTCAGAGAACAACTAATTCTGGAACCCAATTGAAACAGTCATTACTCACAAACTATAAGGCCAAATGCCACCAAAATTTAACACAAGCTATATTAATGAGCTATCTACAACTTTGTTATAAGCATGTTTCTCAGCAAACATCATTTTCATAGTGCAATTACCAAAGTCCTAGAAACTGTCCAGGAAAGCATCAATTGCAAGAATAAATATTAACTTACATTCCAAACATACATTTGGCCACAACCAATGTAACCATCATAAAGTGCATGTTAAATAATCACCAAAAAGCATAGTGCTCATCATTAAATAATTTCTTTTAATGCATTTCTTAATTTATTTAAATAGCAAGGTGAAATAATAAACATATACCAAAAGTCCATAATAAAATCTATAAAAATTACAGTAGCTCTTACATACACCCAATAGTCTACTGTACAATTTTCAAGCCATTTGGAAATGTATATCAACCTCTATGAAAAAGACAAATAGCTAATGCAATAAATCATGTGAGAGCAAGATACACTAATAAATCACTCATATGGCAACTAAAAATTCATGAAATAATTACCACACATTAAACATCACATGAGTAGCATGCCACAAAAAATTCACTTCATTTGGAGCCCTAGATCTACAGTTATGAAAATAACAAATACAACTAGCATTAAAACCTAGCTGCACAAATCTATTTTTACAGAGAAAACTTTGAACTAAAACATGTGATATTATAGATCTACTGCATAGATAATTTTACGAGGATTCCAAAAAGTCCTCATTTGCTATTTTACGAATTTTCTATGATTTACTATGTAATTTCAAAGTTACTGCAAAATCATCACAAAACAGTCCTCTCGGCACTATTCATCTGAGTCACTGACACTCGCAGTTAGAACCCTGACTTTCGTCGAATTTTTGTAGGAGGTCCCTGATGGGATTTTGAACAGGGAGGTCGTCGGAGGCTCGCGGTGCCGGCCAGAGGAGGATGTTCGGCGGCGATGGAGTGGCGGAGGAGCATCAGTGGGTTGTCTCGCACTCGTAGGCGGCCGCGACATGGACGGAGGCGGTCTATGGCCTACTGGCCGCGTGAGCAGGCGAAACGCCGATGACTGCTCGGCGGCGACGGCGCCACGGCAGTCGAGGTGACTGGAAAAGAGGCGCAGGAGGGGCGACACACGACGGAGAAGGTGATGCCGCGCTTGGTTCGGATGGAGGAGGGATGGAGTGGAGGCAGTAGCAGCGGCAGCGAGCTCGGCGGCGGCATTCATGGCGGGCGCGCTCTGGCGCGCGCGAGCAGCGCAGAGGGCGAGGGAGGAGGAGAGAAGGGCGAGCAGAGAGGCGAGTGAGGGCGCTCTGGTGCTCCCCATTTACGCAGGCAGGGGCAGGCGGCTTCAGCGGGGCGCCTACGACGCGTGGAGCAGCGGCGGCGAGCATGACATCCGCGTGTCCCCTATGGGGCCCGCCATCAAACACCTGGCGCGCGCGATGGAGCCCAAGTTCAGACGTGTTTTTCAGCATATTCGGCTTGGATTCGGACCTGGGCGCCTGTAGCAAAGTTGTTGTCCACAAGCTGCTCTCCAACTTTTATTAAGGGTGCATAGACATTAAACTCTCGGATTAGTAGCTAATCAAGCCTCAAGTTGACATTGTCAGTGACTTAACAAGGGTTAAGTGTCGCTCTGCTTGAAGTCGAACTACTTGGTCCAAACTTGGTCAAACTGATCCCAACCTTTTGTATGATCTTCTCCAAAGAATTAGCTCCAACTTCTATTTTGGGGTCAAGTCAAGTTGCTTAACGAAAACACGAGAACGCGACATGCCAACGTCGACGACGATGAATTCTAGACTTAGAAAAATTCTAAGTCTGAAAACAGCCGCTGATTCAATCTTCGAGCCTCTGTTTGACTTATTTCCAAGTTGATCTAGCTCTTGGTCCAAAAACAAAGTTTGTTCTACATGATATGGACTACAATTTTCATTTAAGGTCCAACCTCAAAACTGGTATAGAACCTACTGTTCTACTTTGACCAAAGTAGGATCACGATGAAGCTTAAATTACCCTTTTTGATCTATTGGGGCATTTTCTTGGCATTTGCCCAACATGAACCTTTCATGACTTTTGTGGTAGAGTCCATCTAGAGTCATTTGGGTAAGGTTACAAGGTTTGGTTGATGACCTATATTTCCATCCACTTAATAATGCAATTCCAGCACTTAGTAAAGTCAGTCCAACAAGCATATAACTTATCATTTCTTGTGACTTTTTTATTCCAAACGTCATGAAACTTTTCCAGTGACCAATATCAATAGGTACTAAGGTGAGACATATGAAGATATTGCAATAACACCACCCAAGCATATATCTTAAAAATGGACTATATGTAAAGCAAGGGTGCAACATCCAAGTTTAGGTTGGGGCTCGCTTCCATAGGTTTGACCTTGACATCTTCATTACCACTTAATCTACCATGTTTGAGCTCAAACCCACTACTTAACTGGTGGCAAACACCTCGGGTGTTACAGCCCTCCCCCCTTAAAAGAATCACATCCCGAGATTCGGTGCGAAGAACTTTACAAGGGAAGAGAAGCATGTTATCCAATTCCAACATCTGCAAGCGCATCAGGATACTTAGCTTCAAGTAGCAGAGTGGCTAATTTGGAAGACAACTTTCTGGTACTCACTCTACATAGAATTTTTTTTTGTCTGAAGAATTTCCTTCACTGACTTCCATGAAGCATTATTACTTTGGGAGGAATCCAAGACAATACAGTACTTTGTTCACGGTGCACAGAGAGTACTACGAGCGTAGACTAATTACTCATAGCATTTACTTTTCTAGTGGCATAGCATGTACAACTTCTGATAAGGGTTGGATCCATATATGAGGTAATCATTCTTTGAGGTTATCAGAAACCGTCTAACCAATAGACAATGTCTATACCGGTCATAGACTATTCACTCACTCAGATGCCAACTGATGGAAAACTACATATTGCTCCATGTATGCAGTTCTCTTTCTCTGATGCCAACACTGTATTATCTGAGTCTGCTGAGGGAACAGTGAGTGTGATAGCTGACTCTGTCGGTTCTGGATTTCTGCCAACTGTTACTTAAGAAGATTATCTTATACAAAGGCAATAGTTATCCGGGTTGAATCAGAAACAATCTCTTGAATAAAGACACATATAAAGCACCATAGGCATGTCAGCACTAGAGAACCATTACTGCAAAAGGATGATAGCTAGGTCTGAAAGGCAACAAAAGTTGCAAGTATCCACCAAACTAGGGAACTAGTTCACCACTAAGCAGGTTGAGCACAATTTTCCTTCGTGGTGCAGTTGCGTAACAAGTTGGGTTGACTTGCACTATATACGTGATTGTTCAAGATGGAATTGACTTGATAGCACATTTGGAGAAGATGCAACACCTGCATTGTTGAACGGCTTCATGGCCTCTTTGCTTAATATTGTTCGTTGAGACATAACCATCACAGCTATTGAAGAATCGTTACTTGGCTGGAGAATAATCTTCTTACTGGTAACTAATCAGTTGTCTCTCAATTCTCAAAGTTCCAACCTTTACTCTTGACCACCACAATAATTACAGTCGAAGCACAAACATGTGGTCGGCATCGAAGTCTATAGATAAGGAGTCACACCAGAGAGAGTTGATTTCATCTGTATGACTGTCATCTACACAAGGATCAAGACTTTGATAACTAGGCCAAATGCACAATGTGACGATAAATTCTTATCCTACGGATAACTTGTCCAATAGTAAGTGTTATGTGCCCTTTTGATCTAATAGGGATGACGTATGTTGCTCACTCGATGACCGACGTCGGATAAGGGCACATAGGGAGGGTCACTTGTCTACCACCTCTTGCAGTCTGTTAATGCTTATGCCGATGACCGTTCTTCAAAGGTCATCTTCTTAGCAACTTCAAGGGATATCTACTACATAAGGTCTAAGATATGAATCTTCAGATAAGATGTAGGGAGATAACCAAGGAAAACGGTCACGAGAAATAACACATCGGATGTCGTTTCATAATGGATCATGAATAGCAACCCTGATACCAGCGCGTGCCGAGCAGCACAACCTTGTGTGCGCGCCCACAGGAGGCTCTCGGTTTCTTCGTGGCACCATAAAATGTTAATCGTAACACCATTATTAAACACACAAACAAAGTGAAATTTCAAGTGGCACCGATTAGGTGGTAAGAACAAGCACCAGACAAGGGAGGAGTAGCAAGCAAGGGTAGTCACAAGGTTTAGAGTCAACACAGAGGCGATTCAAAGATTAAAACATAGCGTAAGAGAAAATAGCATAATTACCGAAGACAACTGAGCAAGGGTTCTCGGTCACGTTGGACAACAACATGAGATCAAGATTAATAACATTGAGAGATGTTAGAAGTTGAGATGGACTTTAGCAGACTTCTAGAACAAAATGATACACCGATCAGAGATTGGGTTGATAAGATAGCCACCTGATTTCGCAAGCAAGGATTTCTAGATTAGACAACGAGAGATTAGCGTTGCTCGAAGCATCTGTAGGAGAGACAATCGGGAGGTCCAACAGGGAATTGGGTATGGTCTCCAAAACTTGGTAAGCAACAACTGTGGTTAAGATCGACGTTCGTTAGGACTTAACTTGGTTGGTCAATCGACAAGGGCATTCTCCAAAAGGTAGCGGATGTCCAAGGCCTAAGCAAACATATAGGGGACTACGCTAGGGCCTATGGTTCAAACAAGGCATGGATACACAAACATTCAAGGGTTAGCAACCACGTCTACAGGCTCTGGCTCCTACGAGAGAATCTAATTAGAGACGACGACTATGCGATTACGTAACATGAGCGTTGTTCTAGGATAAAGCATCTTCAACACTCATATGCTCACCGAGGACAAAAGAGAGGTCAACTATGACACTACCTAGATAACAAGCATCTACACAGCATCACAAGTTTTTAAGCGGACACTTGAGATTATTAGTCAGGTTAGCTTAAGCATCCAATACTAAGCAGAAGGCTCACACCTAACAAGAATTTATCCAACAAGAACTAACTACAAGTTTAGCTAAAACAAAAGCATGCTAAAGTAACCAACTTAGTACATACACAGAGCATAGACAGCAACGCAGCAGACACGTGTTTTAAACAAAACATAAGTTGTAAGCATCAAACTAAGGTGGTACTAGACTTATTGGAAAGCTTACTAAGTTATCTATAACTTTCTTATTCACACTAAGGACTAATTCACAGATTACATAATTATGACTATGGAAATATTACTACAACAGAAACTGTTCTAGCAATCAAAGTTCATTACAGGCAAAACAATGTTTAACCTTGTTGTGTTAACAAGAGAGCACACAACCACATTATTCTAGTAACTCCAAACATTCTTACTTTAGACTACTCAATAATTTAGTTTATTCATAGGAATCACAAGTTACTTATTTATTAGGACAAAGGTGGGAGGAGCATAGTTATATGCACAAAGCAACAACCATGATGATGCATGCTTCGTCCTATTCGTCCTCACAAGATTGCCAGCCTAAGGTGGCAATCACGTTCTATGTCGGTGGCATAACACGTATTCTCTCGATATATAACTAGTCGTCAACTATATTCAACTTACGCATTCGTGGTTAGCGTACCTGCAGAAAATTCCATTGCAGCCCAACAATTCCCAATATAGCACACACAATGAAAGCAGTAAACTAAATACTCTCCATACATACATCCCCTGATGCATATACTTCGGTATCATATCTACCCAACAAATATACCCACAATTAAGTACTTTCATAATTACATGGTTAAACATGTAATTATGTTAGTAACCATAGCTAACTCTCCCCTAGACCGATGGTTGAACGGTCATGCTCTCCCAGCTCACACTTACCTTGGCGTAGATGCGACGTTGCAAGAATGTAACTCTAGCGACATATATGGCTATTTCATATATGAAGGTTACCACTACCATTCGACCACAGGGTAACAGTGCGGTCAAGTTATCACTCATACATACCTTGGCTTGGGCGTAGATGCAAAAATTTAAAACCCCCAAGTTAGTACTTAATTAAGCCACCTAAGGGTCCTTATTAGGGCATAAAGGAAATGACCACTGCCATACTTAGATTTAAAATTCAGATTTGAACAAACCTATATATATAGTAGCTACAAGTTGTCAAAAACTGATTTTTGCAAACAAAACCTTTGTTTTCAATACACATATGACATGTTTAGTGTTGAACCTTGCTCCGATACCAGCTGTCACGGAACCGCCCAAATTATAAGAACAAAAGTACAAAAACAATCACCGGAGCAATTAATTTCCCGTACTTAAGCTCCTATAACTCCGGTAGTCCAATAAAATCACGAGGGATTTCAAACCAACCAACATACAAGCCAAGATCGTAGTGGTCCAACATAACAGGTCATATGTTACATCCATTTCATAAGTAATTCAACATATATTGGAGTTCAGTAGAGTAAATACAACTCAAGTTCAAAAGTAGCGGAAGCAAAGTAGTTTGAAAACTAATATCACCTTAATTCAAATACATGCCAGTACCAAGGTCAAATTCCTATAAAAGCATGAGAGACAAGATAGCTCAGACGGATCATGCCCATGATCACTCTCCGCCACTACAGCAGGAGTCTTCCATTTCTTGCAGTAGCTATGATACATCACAACCTGCAACAAGTGGGAATAAACCCTGAGTACAAGAAGGTACTCAGCTAGACTTTCCCGTCATAAACCAGAAATAATGACACCAAGGAGTATGCAAGGCTTTCTTTCAGTGGGCTAGCTTGACTCATTTGCGAAAAGCATAAGTTATCATGAATAAACTAATTTAAGTCCTTTTTGCATCATATTTATTATAACCTATTCAATCTAGGTAAGCACCTATGCTAAAGCAATCACTTGATTAACCATTAACATCAAAGGTTACCATCTCAGGTTTAGCATTTCCAACATTATCCACATAACCATCTGTGTTCCATAATCATTACTACGATGCAGTAGCTCGAGTCAAGTGTTCACTATCCAGTGAACGATGGCGATTCGAATCGGTTATTAACCAGCTGGTAAGTTATTCCTCACACAAACCTCACTCACCCGCTAAAGTGAGGTGTTGGTCACCGAGTCAACCATTCAGGTAAAGTCGCGAGCTTGCTAGGAACCACTTGTACCCGAGGGCCGCCCGACTGCTCTTTGGCCTTATCATCGTGCCCCCGTATCCTACCACTACTGCTCCGGTACAGTGCGTTGCGGGCAATCCACTCGGCCCGAATAATCTCCCAGCTTCACAGTCGAAAGGTACCTTATTCGGCCAGCTAAATGTGAGGCATGCATTCAACATGACCCGAGGGACAACAACGGTCGGTCCTTAATCGACACAGACAGAAACTACAAGCACCCTAGAACCCTGTCTGGTTGCCCAATACTTATTCTGTCCGGTCTCCAATTATTCATTAACACTTGGTTATTTCCAGGATATCATCCATTCCATAGCTAAAGTTTTCCAGTAACCACCTATAGTTGCCGGTGACAGGAAATCACCGATCGCTACCGGTCTAAGCAGGGCTAAGCATTTATTCGACCCTAAACCTAGCAGGATAAGAATGTAATAAGGTAGGCAAGGAGAGTAATAAATGCATCAACGGTTTCACTCAACTCCTATAACTTAATGCAACAATACATATATAACATATATATACTCAATTGCTTTTGTAAAGTAGGAGGCTTAGAATGCTCCGGGGCTTGCCTGGGATCCGACACAAGTCAGTAGTTGTTAGATGACACTCGCTGAGTACTTCCATCTTCGGGATAGTTCCACCAAACACCGTCTTCGGGTTTGGCTTCAACATCTCATCCTTCACGTGGTGCATCTAGCGAACCTAAATGAGATGCAAGATGCATGCGTATGAATATGATGAATGGTAACACAAGATGCATCACATTATCAATTAAAGAGGGCAAGCACATTAAGCATAACACAAGTTTAACAAGATCACAAGTATCTTAACTTGACCGTCATCAAGGGCATAAGCCACACTTAGCAACTCATGTAGTAAACAACCATGACTAGCATCTGACAATTTCTGGACTGCAAACAACATCTACATGTTTGGATCATAACTGGAGTTATACAAATCCAATAGACATGCAACAAGACATTCTAGAAAGCTTATGAAATTGTACATAATTAATTTTTAATCATCTTAGCATGATTCTCAAGTTAACCAAGTCAAACATGCATATTTACAGAATCTAGTCCAGAGATTCCAGAGAACAACTAATTCTGGAACCCAACTTGAAACAGTCATTACTCACAAACTATAAGGCCAAATGCCACCAAAATTTAACAAAAGCTATATTAATGAGTTATCTACAACTTTGTTGTAAGCATGTTTCTCAGCAAACATCATTTTCATAGTGCAATTACCAAAGTCCCAGAAACTGTCCAGGAAAGCATCAATTGCAAGAATAAATATTAACTTACATTCCAAACATACATTTGGCCACAACCAATGTAACCATCATAAAGTGCATGTTAAATAATCACCAAAAAGCATAGTGCTCATCATTAAATAATTTCTTTTAATGCATTTCTTAATTTATTTAAATAGCAAGGTGAAATAATAAACATATACCAAAAGTCCATAATAAAATCTATAAAAATTACAGTAGCTCTTACATACACCCAATAGTCTACTGTACAATTTTCAAGCCATTTGGAAATGTATATCAACCTCTATGAAAAAGACAAATAGCTAATGCAATAAATCATGTGAGAGCAAGATACACTAATAAATCACTCATATGGCAACCAAAAATTCATGAAATAATTACCACACATTAAACATCATATGAGTAGCATGCCACAAAAAATTCACTTCATTTGGAGCCCTAGATCTACAGTTATGAAAATGACAAATACAACTAGCATTAAAACCTAGCTGCACAAATCCATTTTTACAGAGCAAACCTTGAACTAAAACATGTGATATTATAGCTCTACTGCATAGACAATTTTACAAGGATTCCAAAAGGTCCTTATTTGCTATTTTACGAATTTTCTATGATTTACTATGTAATTTCAAAGTTACTGCAAAATCATCACAAAACAGTCCTCTCGGCACTATTCATCTGAGTCACTGACACTCGCAGTTAGAACCCTGACTTTCGTCGAATTTTTGTAGGAGGTCCCTAACGGGATTTTGAACAGGGAGGTCGTCGGAGGCTCGCGGTGCCGGCCAGAGGAGGATGTTCGGCGGCGATGGAGTGGCGGAGGAGCATTAGTGGGTTGTCTCGCACTCGTAGGCGGCCGCGACATGGACGGAGGCGGCCTATGGCCTGCTGGCCGCGTGAGCAGGCGGGACACCGACGACTGCTCGGCGGCGACGGCGCCACGGCAGTTGAGGTGACTAGAAAAGAGGCGCAGGAGGGGCGACACACGACAGAGAAGGTGATGCCGCGCTTGGTTCAGACGGAGGAGGGAAGGAGTGGAGGCAGTAGCAGCGGCAGCGAGCTCGGCGGCGGCATTCATGGCGGGCAGCGCAGAGGGCGAGGGAGGAGGAGAGCAGGGCGAGCAGAGAGGCGAGTGAGGGCGCTCTGGTGCTCCCCATTTACGCAGGCAGGGGCAGGCGGCTTCAGCGGGGCGCCCACGACGTGTGGAGCAGCGGCGGCGAGCATGACATCCGCGTGTCCCCTATGGGGCCCGCCATCGAACACCTAGCGCGCGCGATGGAGCCCGAGTTCAGACGTGTTTTTCAGCATATTCGGCTTGGATTCGGACCTGGGCGCCTGTAGCAAAGTTGTTGTCCACAAGCTGCTCTCCAACTTTTATTAAGGGTGCATAGACATTAAACTCTCGGATTAGTAGCTAATCAAGCCTCAAGTTGACATTGTTAGTGACTTAACAAGGGTTAAGTGTCGCTCTGCTTGAAGTCGAACTACTTGGTCCAAACATGGTCAAACTGATCCCAACCTTTTGTATGATCTTCTCCAAAGAATTAGCTCCAACTTCTATTTTGGGGTCAAGTCAAGTTGCTTAACGAAAACACGAGAACGCGACATGCTAACGTCGACGACGATGAATTCTAGACTTAGAAAAATTCTAAGTCTGAAAACAGCCGCTGATTCAATCTTCGAGCCTCTGTTTGACTTATTTCCAAGTTGATCTAGCTCTTGGTCCAAAAACAAAGTTTGTTCTACATGATATGGACTACAATTTTCATTTAAGGACCAACCTCAAAACTGGTATAGAACCTACTGTTCTACTTTGACCAAAGTAGGATCACGATGAAGCTTAAATTACCCTTTTTGATCCATTGGGGCATTTTCTTGGCATTTGCCCAACATGAACCTTTCATGACTTTTGTGGTAGAGTCCATCTAGAGTCATTTGGGTAAGGTTACAAGGTTTGGTTGATGACCTATATTTTCATCCACTTAATAATGCAATTCCAGCACTTAGTAAAGTCAGTCCAACAAGCATATAACTTATCATTTCATGTGACTTTTTGATTCCAAACGTCATGAAACTTTTCCAGTGACCAATATCAATAGGTACTAAGGTGAGACATATGAAGATATTACAATAACATCACCCAAGCATATATCTTAAAAATGAACTATATGTAAAGCAAGGGTGCAACATCCAAGTTTAGGTTGGGGCTCGCTTCCATAGGTTTGACCTTGACATCTTCATTACCACTTAATCTACCATGTTTGAGCTCAAACTCACTACTTAACTGGTGGCAAACACCTCGGGTGTTACATAACATACGTTTGAAACAACAAACATTTGAAACATACACTTACAACATACGTGTATAACCAGTGCAACATCTAGATAAAATACTTGTAATATATGTTTAAAACAGCTAAAATATTTAAAACATACACTTGCAACATACATGTATAGTCATTGCAACACACTCCCTCCGTCGACAAAAGAATGCAATTCTCATATTTCGATGAGTCAAAGAGTTCAAAGTTTGACTAAAATTATATGAAAAGTATTAAAATCCATGAGACAAAATAAATACCATTACACTAGTTATCGAATATATTTTCATAATAAATTTATGTGAAGACATAAATGCTAATATTCCCGTAATTGCATTCTTTCCTAGATAAAGGGAGTATGTAATATCCAGATAAAACATTTGCAACATATGTTTAAAACAGTTGAAACATTTAAAACATGTACCTGCAATATAAGTGTATAGTCATTGCAATATATACAACATCCAGATGAAACGTATATCTGAAATGCATGAAACATACAGAGCTAGATGCCATGAAGTGACAGAAAATTTTAGACTATCACTCAGCTGCCATACAGATATGGGCCCGTGCTCCTCTCACAAACAGGTAAGCGTCCTCACCAGTCCAGCAACTGGCTAAACGCCTAAGTCGGTTGACCAAAGCAGCAACGTGCCAGGCAGCATGCGGCAGGGACCGCTTGGCCTGAGCACACACAACACACAGAGAGAAAAGAGCAGCATGACGAGTAGCAGCAGGCCTAGGCGCTAGGCAACAGAGGGCAGACACGATAGGGAGGCCTGCGGCCCTAAGCGCATGCGACTAGGGCCTGGCTGGATGGTCTAGCCAGCAGCGAGCGTAGCAGGCAGCTAGTCCTCCGTTGGTTCGTCCGGACGCTCTAATCAAGCATTACCGTATACAAGTTGAGTGCCCGTGCGTTGCTACGAAAACTAAAATGTTTTCATGAGATAATGTGTCGTGATCAACATCAAGTTTCTCAAAGATAAATCATTGAGATCACTATTTTTAGTGTACACTAGTATCTTAGAACCCTAGAATAATAAATATTGTTTGAATAGCGTATAGTGCTCTCATATTCTTGAGATGGCATCTTCTATAAGATTCTAGAACTCAATCCTGACATCTGTCTTAGAAGATTCAGCTATAAATATTAAAATTCTGCAACCTAATCTTAACAAAAAAAATGAACAGATCACCGTTAGCAAAGTGTTGAGCATCTTAATAAACATGGGCTTGTAAAATCATATATAGCATGAACTCGGGATATCATATCATTTCTAAATGTTATACACGGGCTCAAGTAAATACAAACATTCAAACTTAGTATGATTTCTAATAATCTTTGCCAAGTTCTCTGTTCCTAGATAATAAGATGTATACCATGGTAGATAAAATGTGTACCATCCGGCTACTCATGGCACTTATTCTTTCTATAGGTTACCCAAATTACACAACTTAATTCACTCAATACTATCTTTAGGCATTAAAATGGATTACATTTTACATGTCATAGATAGACTTGCTAAAGTTTGTAAAATGTTTGACTAATTTGATCATCGAGCATTGAAGATCACTTAAATGAAGTATAGCGAAACACTGCAAATTATCTCTCGATGTGCGTCTCATCACTCTTGTCTGCCTTGGCTAGCATGGCACTGAAATAAAAAGACGATTTCAAAAGGATTAGGCTTATCTGACGAATTGCTTAATTGAGCCACATATTGTTGGGATGAAGTTAACTGGAATAATCAGACATCACTCCATCGTAAGAACTCTGTATTTATTTTAGTGCAAGGGGCAAAGAAACAAGAAATTGGTTCAGACTTTGCCAAGATATGCTGGTTGCTACTAAGCTACTGGAATACATGGCAAAAGGAACATGAACTTTGCTCTAGTTTGATATGGTGAAGTAAACTGCATGAATATATATAAGCAACTCTATGATCTATTTAGCAATCAGCAGGCTAGCTAGATAGAAGAGGAATTATGGTCAAAATTATGACAAATTCATCTAGAAAATTCGATGCAGCTTCATATGCAAGTAAAGAAAATGGAAATGCTTTGCAGCTTGGCAAATTATGCTACAACTACATATGCCTGAAATTGATCAAAATCGTGAATTCAAAACTTTTCTAAATCAGGATTCCAGAAGCACGTAACTCACCTCATGTAGGGGTACTGTGGCAGGATCAAAAAAGCAGCACAGAACTCACCCCATGCATGACTGCAATTAACTATTTAACTTTTCATAGCAATTTTAGATCACAAATCCATGTGTTCACAGAGGATTATAGATTAATAATTAAAAACCAATCAGACAACCAACATTTCAATTTACAACATTTGTATGAGGAGGAGAAGGAACTTTTGCATTTACCAACAATCCAAGCAATAAGTCATTGACATCATGGATCTCTTGAGCCAGTCAGGAGGTCTCGGATGTGACTTCTGCTGGTGGCCTCCTATTATCACCGGTCACCATTTCTGCACATCAGACTGTGACTTCCATTTATCAATCTACGCAATTCACAAAGCCACATACATTAAAAACAAAAATCTCATAGCTAACCTATCATTAAAGAACTCATAAATGAAACAATGTTTACAAATTTTTTGGACCATAACTTTCTTGATCTCCTTCCAGCAAACACAATCGATTGATTATTTCATTAATGTACCAGCAGGTGCCAGGAGACGAAGAACATGTCCTGGATCCTTCTTAGCCTTTGTCTTCCTCACGGAAATTCTTCAGCAACAATAGACAAATCCCCATAAAAACACAATCGACACGAATCAAAATAAGACCAAAAAGCAACGAGAATGGAAAGAGAGACGATCAAATCGGATCGTGCCTGGAGTTACAGCTGCTAAAAACCGATCGCCTGTGCTGCATCCAGAACAGGTGGACACCAACGCCAGTTTCCAGTGGTCGTGCGCTGCATGGCCTTGGCTTGGGAACGGCTTCGACGTCGCAGTGATTCCTCAGTTCCTTCTAACCGTCGACCTCTAGGCGGTTCACCATCGAAGCACGACACCGGGGCAGTCGCTGACAACGGAGGCGCCCTCGACGGTGGGGAGAGGAAGATGTGGCACCGGTAAGGCTGGACGAAAAACTCGAAGCTCGTTAGCTCGCTCGGCTCGTGGCTGACTCGGCTCAGCTTGGCTCGGCTACCGAGCCAAGCCGAGCCGGGATTTTAGCTCGTTAGCTATAACGAGCCAACTCGAGCTGGCTCGTGAGCCGCTCGCGAGCCAAACGAGCCGTAGTTTTAGAGAAAAAGTCATTATAACTTATATTAGTTTTGTATTACTTCATGTTTTGCACTTCACAAATAGATGATATGTTAGATCATATGAATATTTTGTTCGATTTAAGGCTATTAAATATATTATTTTTATATTATTAATATTTTTATGCTTTAGATAAATATAAATATTATATTTTGTATATTTTTTTTACCTGGCTCGCGAGCCTAACGAGCCGAGCCGAGCTGGCTCGTTATCCTAACGAGCTAGCTCGGCTCGGCTCGTTATCCTAACGAGCCAGAACGAGCCGAGCCGAGCTGGCTCGTTAGCTAGCCTTAGGCACCGGTGACGCGGGATGAGGTAGTCACGAAGCGTGCCGCCCGACTTCGATGTTGACGCTAACGATGGCGTGCAGGGGTTGGCGGCGCAATGGAGTGGATGCGTCGTGGGATGGGACAGAGGTGGGCGTTGGCAGCAACGTGTGAGGCGTGGGATCGTGGGAGGCCTCGGAGCAGATGAGCTGGTTCGAAGGCAGCCGTCCATTTTTTTTCTATTCAGACTTTCAGAGGATCGGAGGCCGCGCGAGCTCTCCTTTTTTTTCCAGAGGGGCACAATTAGGGAGGCAGTCCGATTAATTACGAAGACGATAACACCTAAGTCTTTTTAGTGTTAGAGATAAAATAGATGTGTAAAACTAAAATGGCAGAACAAAGCACAAAGGAGCTGGTCGGGCATCGATCTCTGATCTAACGGTGCTCCAGCGTGCCTTTGGATGACCAGCGGACTCGCCGTCTACTAGTCAGTAGTCACAACTCACAAAACTCACGAACCGCACGCCGCCCGGAACATCGGATCCACGTCTCCGCGCCGCCGGTTCCTCCTCCTCCACCTCCTAGATGGCGGCGGCGGCGCCAGAGAAGAGGCCCCCTCGCTCCCTCTTTGAAGTCGCCTCTGACTTTTTCGATTCATCCGTCCTCCTTCGGGCTCACCCCTCCACGGCCTCCTCTGCGGTGGAACCGTCCGAACCCTCCCGGCCACCGCCGCCGACGACGACTCAGCAGCAACAGCAGCAACTTTCAGAGGCTTCGGGATCCAGGTGGACGTGCAACACCTGTGCCGCCGAGTTCGAGTCGCTACAGGAGCAGCGCGAGCACTTCAAGTCCGACCTGCACCGCCTGAACGTCTGTGCCCTTTCTCTTCACTTGACTACTTCTGACTGATTTTTTGAATGTATGTACTTTAAGGTATTGATACGGTTTTAAGGGCTGCGCTTAACATTTTCTTTAGCAGTCTGCGCTGATCATATCTGGAATTATTTAGTAGATACAATGCTCAATTATGAAATGTTTGCATGTAGGTGAATAGTTGAGTCCCTTGATTACTTATTGGAGAATGGAGAGAGACAATTTATGGGGGCTTATTACTAATCGAGTCTCTTAGCTTGATCACATCATATAGATACGCCTTGGAAGAGCTTAATCATGTCCCAAAAACTGAACATAACTCGTTGCCATTCTACTGAAGCTCATAAACCATACATTCAAGCACCAGAAACTCTGGGAGTATCAGATTAGAGATTAGAATTGTCGCATTGGACTGTACGGTGCTGCTGGAAGATTATATGCGTTTTTTTCTAGTTGCCAGTTTTTACATACTTAGAAAATAACCAGTTATATTCTTGCATAGAGCTTTGGGTGAAAATGAGTAACTGTCCTCTTGTTTTATTTCCATATGGTCCAATTTGGTTCTCTGCAAAATATCGTTCATAATGTACCAAATATATCATTCTTATGTCTCATCTCATTGATCCTCTTGCATCTCTTTTTGGCATTCTATTAGGTTAAGTTGAGCATTGCTGGTAAAACTATTATAAAGGAAGAGGACCTAGAAAAAGCAGATTCTGATTCTCTGTTTGATGATTTGGAGATATCTAGTGTCTCTGGTTCAGAGGACGAACAAGAAAATGGACCTGCATCAGAACGTGTACTCTCAGTTAAAGGCAAGGAAGAATTCAGGAAGAAACTTTACTTTCGCTGTGCATCGGGTGACACGATTTCTATCTATAGATGCATGCTGTTGAAAGAACATGAAGAACCATTAATTGATTGCAAGTCTGGTCAGATGGAGAATGCATCTTGTGTACAGGAGGAGGAGATGATAAATAGGGTGAAGCGTTTGACTAGTGAACCCCGTGACGCATCACATTTGAGAATTGTTCTACTAACAAGCGGTGGACATTTTGCTGGATGTGTTTTTGATGGAAATTCCATTGTAGCTCATAAAACATTTCATAGGTAACGACATTGCCAGTTTCAACTTTTATGCATAAGAACTTGTGAGGCATATTGCATTATTTCTTGATAACCTTGGAATCTCAGGTGACAGCAGCGTTCTATTATGTGCTAGCAGCATGCAACCAGTAAAAATGAGTCTTTTGAGTGCTGCAGAAAGCTTCTACTTTCCTGTGTTCAATTTAAATATAGCTGTGAATCTTGCTATCAACAGAAATGACTTCCTGCTTCCACTTTGTGTTCCGTAACATATTTCCTTTGCTGATGGGCATAGTTTTAACTTTGTGGTTGGCTAGATTGACTCTTTGTTGCCTGTACCTTTTATTGGCAATACTTTGTTTTCTCCATGTTAGTGACAAATTGTTCTTATTTGCCCATGTATTTCTTTAGGTATGTCGTAAGAGCAAAGGCTGGGAAGAGGCAATCTGGAAAAGATGCTACTGGAAAAGTTGCACACTCAGCAGGCTCTTCTCTACGGCGCTATAATGAAGCAGCACTGAAAAAGGTGTTGGATTTGGTGCTTGTTGACTTTTATGTGCTCATTAAAAGTAAATGTCCCATTGGCTTATTATTTTAGGTGTCTTTCGTTTTTGTTTGTCTTATTGCAGGAAGTTCAAGAATTAATTGTTTCATGGAAGTCATACTTTGAGACATGTGTTTGTGCCTTCATTTATGCTCCATCGAAGAACCGCCAGATGCTCTTCGATGGGGAGAAGACTCAGTCAGTAATTCAGTCTTGTGATATTCGTCCAGTTCCATTGACTGTACATCGTCCCATCTTGAAGGAAGCTAAGCGGGTATATTGTAACATAACACAACTCTACTATGAGATGGAATGTTCAACCACAGATGAAACCTTACCTGATGCTGGAAGTGTGAAAACCGTTGAAGAAAGTCAAGGAAAAAAGAAGGAAGTGGCCGCAGACCCTGAGGAATCTATTTCTGACTTGTCTGCGAGTTTGGAATTGTTGAATAAGAATGAAGCAGCAACAATACCATCATCTAAGAATGAAACAACACCTCTTCATGAGGCAGCAAAGTGTGGCAATGCTCAGCTGACCCTGGAGTTACTTGAGCAGGGTTTGGATCCTTGCATAAAAGATGCAAGAGGAAAGACACCTTATTCGCTGGCTTCAGATAAGGAAGTTAGAAATACATTCAGAAGATTTATGGCGCTCAACCTTGACAAGTGGGATTGGCATGCCGCAGATGTCCCTAGCGCACTAACAAAAGAAATGGAAGAATCACAAGCTGCGAAACAAGTGAGTTTTTTTGTGCCCTCGTTTCATGAATTTATAAGTTTTCCATTGTAAAATTCATTATTAAGTAAATGCACCGAACATGGTTGTGCATGTTACTATAGGCAGACAAGGATGCCAAAAGGAAAGCACATGCAAAGGAATTGAAGAAATTAAAAAAAGCAAGAGAAAAGGAAGAGAAGGAAAAGGAGAAGGCTAAGGTTAGTACTGAATTTAGAATTACAAGTGCATCTGGTTGTATAAATCCAATTTATCCTTGTTGCTCATGAAACACCATTACATAGTTTAATGGTGTTTAGTGTCACTGGTTGACCCAAAAATGTGGTGCTTAGTTCACTAATCCATATTTTTCTTTATTTATTGGTTAGCGAAGTGCAAGCATTACTGCTTACTAGTTATTAAATTGCCTTTCAATGACTTCTATTTACCTTCTTATTTATGCCATTTTGTACTAATGAACAGGCTCAAGCATCGCAATCACAAACTGATGTTAAAGGCACTTCAATCGGCCAAATGGCCAACAGAACTGCATCTGTGCCAGGCCTTAAACCAAAGCATCAGACGCCACAGCAAATACTTACAGCAAAGGAGGTATGTGTTCTAAAGAGGAATGATTTCACGCTTGGAAAATTGCTGAGTAGTTGTTTCAAACTACACACATGTCACATGATTATAAATTTATTCTTGCTGAACTTTTTAATCAGGAGGAACGACAGAGAAAACTAGCTGAAGAAAGAGATAAGAGAGCAGCTGCAGCAGAGAGAAGACTTGCAGCTCTCGCTGCCCAATCTGCCGGAGCCGGCGCGTCAGGTGCAGCAGCAACGAATTGCTCCGCGCAGAGGGCAGTACCAGATGACAATTCGTGTTCGTGCTGTTTCGCTTCCTTGGCTGGCAAGGTGCCATTCCACCGATACAACTACAAATACTGCAGCACTACATGTATGCATCTTCATTCAGAAATGCTGCAAGATGATTAAGAAAACCACATGACGCGATTCACATGATTTTGATGCTATTTTACCTCATCATATAATCAATAACGGGCTTTCTTCCTTCCCTTATGCCCGTTTTTCTTAATTTTGTCGTGCACATCTTCTGAACTTTAAAGGTTCGAAATCACATACGTTTTGATTCTTGTTAAGTTTTTTATGCCAGATTTTCTTATAATTTTGTAGTGCACATCTTCTGAACTTTGAAGGTAAGAAACCACTTACGTTTTGATTAGTGTTAAAGTTTTTGCTTCGTATTGGAACATGTATTCTATTGAGCCAAGCGGAATCGCAATCGCCATTCGTCGTACATCTGGATACTGGATTGCTGCATTGTCCTACTAGCTCCCCTTTGCTGCGTGAGACTTGCGTACGTGTGCCTGGAATCCACCATGGACGCTTTCATGCCAAACTGGCAACACGCCCGTGAGCCTTTTGCTGCTGAATGCCGACCTCCAGTAGTCAGCAGGACGCCAGTCGGCTCTTCTCGACCTCTTATGCATAACATCTATCATGAGGCCAGTCGGCTCTTCTCGACCTCTTATGCATATCACGGTAACATCTATCATGAGGGTATGCATGTCAACTTTCTGAAGATCTCACGACCTGCGCGGTAGGAGCAGATCACAGCCAATGGATTCCTCATCTCGTGACTTGGCCATTGGCTTCTTCCTTTGGAGCAAAAAGGCATGGCCAGCAGCGATCCATCTCCTCCCCATCGACCAACCACTTGGACAGCAATGGCCTGCCCTTGCCCCGGCCTTCGCCACGTATGCACGCGGTGGCGCCGGCCGGTGCACGTGAAAGCACCGGTCATGTTGACATACTGCCCGCGCCCGAGCATATATTGGCGCCGCCGCACATAACATAACTCGATCGGCGCTTCCGCTCGCACTTCGATCCTCGCTTAGCTTCAGCAATGGCAGCCGATCCTTCGTCCTCTTCGACGGGCCAGCAAACGGCGGACATCCGCGCGGCCGCGCCCGAGGACTCGAGGCAGATGGCAATGAGCGGGCCGCTCAACGTCCGAGGCGACCGGAGGCCGCCGCCGATGCAGAGGGCCTTCAGCCGGCAGGTCTCGCTCGGCAGCGGCGTGACGGTGCTGGGCATGGACAGAGGGGGGAGGAACGGTGGCGGAAGGTGCCAGCGCGCCCTCCCGCGCAGTGGCAGGAGCCTCGGGGTGCTCAACCACAGCGGCGGCCTGGGCCAGGCCGCCGGCGACGGCGCCGCGCGCAGGGGTGGTGACTTCAGCATGTTCCGGACCAAGTCGACGCTGAACAAGCAGAACTCGCTGCTGCCGACGAGGATCAGGGAGTCCGACCTCGATCTGCCGACGCACGTCGAGGACCAGTCCGCCGGCAGGCCGGCGGAGGACCCACTCAACAAGAGCGTCCCCGCCGGCCGCTACTTCGCCGCGCTCCGCGGCCCTGAGCTCGACGAAGTCCGCGTAAGTAGTCTCTTCGTTCTTGGCATTCGTGTCACCATGCATGCACGTCTCACTGACACTTGAATGAAACGTGGACATGGTTTCTCTAGGACTGCGAGGACATCCTGTTGCCCAAGGACGAGGTGTGGCCGTTCCTGCTGCGGTTCCCGATCGGCTGCTTCGGTGTGTGCCTGGGCCTCGGCAGCCAGGCCATCCTGTGGGGCGCGCTGGCGGCGAGCCCGGCGATGCGCTTCCTGCACGTGACGCCCATGATCAACGTCGCGCTGTGGCTGCTGGCGGTCGCCGTGCTCGTCGCGACGTCCGTCACCTACGTGCTCAAGTGCGTCTTCTACTTCGAGGCCATCCGCCGCGAGTACTTCCACCCGGTCCGCGTCAACTTCTTCTTCGCGCCGTGGATCGCGGCCATGTTCGTCACCATCGGCCTGCCCCGCGCCTACGCGCCCGAGCGGCCGCACCCGGCCGTGTGGTGCGCCTTCGTCCTGCCGCTCTTCGCGCTGGAGCTCAAGATATACGGGCAGTGGCTGTCCGGCGGCAAGCGGCGGCTGTGCAAGGTGGCCAACCCGTCGTCCCACCTCTCGGTGGTGGGCAACTTTGTCGGGGCCATACTGGCGGCGAGGGTCGGGTGGGCGGAGGCCGGCAAGCTCCTGTGGGCCATCGGGGTCGCGCACTACATCGTCGTTTTCGTCACGCTGTACCAGCGGCTGCCCACCAACGAGGCGCTGCCCAAGGAGCTGCACCCGGTGTACTCCATGTTCATCGCCACGCCGTCGGCCGCCAGCCTCGCCTGGGCCGCGATCTACGGCAGCTTCGACGCCGTGGCACGCACCTTCTTCTTCATGGCCATCTTCCTGTACCTGTCCCTCGTCGTGCGCATCAACTTCTTCCGGGGTTTCGGGTGAGTCGTCCTAGCTCTCTTCCCGTTCGACTTCTCGATCGTCGGCGCGGCCGACCAAACTGACCGCTACCTGTGTGGACGCGTACGTGTCACCGCATGCAGGTTCTCCCTCGCGTGGTGGTCGTACACGTTCCCCATGACCACGGCGTCGCTGGCCACCGTCAAGTACGCCGAGGCTGTGCCGTGCTTCGCGAGCAGGGCCCTGGCGCTGAGCCTCTCCCTCATGTCGTCGACCATGGTGTCGCTGCTGTTCGTGTCGACGCTCCTGCACGCGCTCGTCTGGCGATCGCTCTTCCCCAACGACCTGGCCATCGCCATCACCAAGGACCGGCAGAACGGCGCGGTGAAGCCGAATGGCAGGGGGAAGAGGGCCAGCAAGAGGGTGCACGACATCAAGCGATGGGCCAAGCAAGCGCCCCTCTCCCTCGTGTCCTCCATCACCAAGAGCCACTCGGCGGACAAGGAGGAAGAGGAGAGAACAGACTAGGAATGGTTAAACGACGCTCGTTACCAGGACTTTGGGTCATATAGATGGAGTAGGGTATTACTATATACACTAGCCAGAAGAAATGTATTTTTCCCATAAGTATAGGAAGAACATAATAATAAGTGATGCTGTACATCTCTTACTTTATTTCTTAATGGATCTAGGCCAGTTCCGCATAAGAAATGGCCACCTAAATCCACAGAAAACTGTAAGCCAAATCAGGATTCATAACATGACAGTAGTTTTATTTCTCTACAAAAGTCTGAAAAATCCTCATAACACGATGCTAGTTTTATTCACCAAAATACATAGGACTAACAAGCTCGCTTACTAATACCTACTGATCAAAACAAAATCATCATCGTCAAGAACACGTGCGTCTTTCTGCCCCACGAAGTTTCCCCGTCCAATAGTTTCAACAATCCGGACAAACTCAATCCTCTTCTCAAGAGGAAGAGGAACATATGGCAATCTGAAAACAGGCCTTGCCACCCCAAGCTGAGCCAGAGCAGTGTTGAGTGCGATGGGGTTCGGCTGACAGAATAACCATTTCATCAGAGGCAACAGCTTCTCATTTAGCAATGCATTCCCCCCTTCATACATGAGACTACGCATGAGACCAGGGACAAGGTTGCTTGCTACAGAAATAACTCCAGTGGCACCATATTTCCACCTAGAATCATGGCATTCATCATCATTACCACTCCATATTGTTATACCTTTGTCAGTGTAGCACTTGACCCTCTCATGTCCGACACATTCTTTCACTCCTGCCAGGTTTGAATAACCTGAAAGTGCCTCAACAACTTGGGGAGGAATATCCTGGCCACTCCTGGATGGCACATTGTAAATGATAGTTGGACCCATCAGCAGAACAGCCTCGAAATGAGAGATCAATCCTTCAGTTGAGGTCTTCCCATAGTAAGGATTGATGTGGAGAGCTGCATGCATGCCAACAGCAAATCCCTGCTCTGTTGCGTGAACAGCCTCCCTGGTAGAATTACTTCCTGTGTTGCCTATCACTTTAATTCTAGTGCCAAAGCAGTTAACAGTGTGCCCAATAAGCATAATGTGTTCATCCCAGCTCATTAGGTGACCCTCTCCTGTTGTTCCACCAACTATTACACCTTCAGAACCACCCTCTATCTGCATGTTTATCAAAGAATCATATGATTCAAGATCGAATCTTCCATCTGGCAAATAAGGGGTTTTCACTGCAGTGATTAGTCTGAGACTTGTGATATCACCAGTAGATGTCCTGCGCCATAGAATCAAAGATAGAGGAAATACCTCAGGAAGTAGATAACAAGTATTATAGCTCACAGATACTGGTACGCAAACGGTATGACTCATGTGACAGTTAAGCTATACTCCCTCCGTTCCAAAGTGTAAGTTGTTTTGCCTTTTCTGATACATGATTTTTGCTATGCACCTAGATATACATTATTATGTCCATAATTCTAGATACATAGTAAAAACTATGCATCTAGGTATCTAGAACAGGTAAAACGACTTACAATTTGAAATGGAGGGAGTAACACCAAACTGAATTGCAGTCACCAGAGTTTGTATGATCCCACTTTGCTCCAATCCGTAAACAAGTGAACTCAGATTACAATAGAAGCACATTTTTTTCAAGATTACAATAGAAGTACCACATTATCGAGCATATAGATATTATGATATATTGAGTTCACATTTAGCATTTTGGCTAGACTCTTCCTGTTAGAAGTTGCCAACTTGTAGAGACAATGGGTGATACGCCGTAATCAGGTTAATTTTGCAGGATTGGCTTCATGAAAAATAAGAACATTTTCTGCTTCTCAATTAAGTAAATGTTTCTCCATGCAAAAGTTAAACTTATCATCATTCACCAAGTATGTCTGCATTATGTAAGATCAAAATGGGCAATGGCATGACTTTGAAGTCTCATCGAAATAAGAACTATACCTATCTTGAAGATAACAAACTCAATGAATCAATTGCAAAACAGCAAAAGAGGTCTTTATATCATGGTATGGATAAGCTGACTTCATGTTCCAATTAGTAAATGGTGGCTGTTGATGAATTACTTTTTTATGACATTTTAAGGTTTCGACAATATAAGTTCAGAATAGAAGGGCAAATAGCCATAGAACATCTAGTACAGACTGAATTTATTATTTTAAAATTGATATACACAGCAATTTTTACTCATAATAGTTAACAGCACACCCAGTGGTATCGAGCTAAAAGTGCTAGAAGGTATGATTCAGATAAATTTATTAATTAAGGAACAAAAAAATGCCAGCACTCGCTTTGAATTAAACAAGTTACCGATTTTTCACTTCAGTGCTTCGCATTGGAAGATAGTCATCTAGACTGGTTGCTGCCACTGGAAACTTCCCTCTGCCAGTCCTGCTCCTGCACATGTTAGATAGTTGTATAGGAAGTACAGACAATGTATGCAGAATAAGTTATCTAGATACTCAAGGCCAATCTTTCCCAAAAAAAAAAACCAAAGAATGTTATTATATCTTCAGTAGTACAGAGAGACCAAAGAAGAGATCAGGCAAGTTGTGCACTCCCTTTGGTTGCAAAAACCGTCAAACCGCTTAAACTTTTACAATAATGATATTTAAATAATTAGACAGGAAACACGAAAAGATATCAAGTAGACTTCTGAATGCAATGCCTAATAATATTGCAATTTAATGGATTTTGGGAAAATTTGTTGTCAAAGTTCAAAGTTGTGTTTGGAGACAATGTTGTATAAATCCAGAATAACTGTATTTGTGACAAGAGGGTTTAAATTGCAGTTCAATGCACAAGAACTATGTCCACAAAGAAAAACATTATCCAGAATTTTTTTAAAAAGGACCTGCTAGGACCGGTAAAGTCTTCTAGCAAACAGGTTGCCGTTCTAGCACTGCCTGCAGCTCGTTAACCTTAATTGGGTGTCCATGTTTCATTTCATATGATACAATACCACCTTTTCTTTTTCCTACAGAAGTTTTCCCCATCAGACATCATTCCATATGTTTGTTCCTAACTGAAGTAACATCGCATTCGCATTGTTTATAGAGAACACAAGGCAATGGTTCGCACGATCCAAGGCAACAATTGCTCACCCTTGGTCTCCAATTCACCACCATCCAAATCCTGCTAAGCGGCATCTGATGATCTACGTTCTGTGAAGCTAATTTATATTGTGTACATCAATGGGGAAAATTGTGGAGTACAGACAAAACAAACCGACGGTTCCATGCGATTTTGCAATTGCATAAGTCAGCGGGCGGACTAATAAGCAAGCAAAATGAAGAATGAGATTAGCGCTTCAACTGACGGCAACTCTCCGGATATATGAACGGAACAAACGGCAGAAATCTAAAGACTTCAGAGATACCAAACCTATGCTGGGAGACCGCAGCGGGACGACGCAGTGCCAGCCGCGGCGCCAACCCCAAGCCCATCGCGGGAGCCTCCTGGCAGCCGAGACGGAAGCCCGGGTTAGCCGTCGGCAGCGCCATGTTTCTCCGGTCAACCCAAAAAAAAAAGAATGGCGAGGCAGGTAAGGGTTTCTCCGGAGGTTGACGCTGACGCTGGTGCCTGGACTCGGCTTTAGACAGTTGACAACACGATAAAGCTGACTGTTGGACCCAGCCCGACGTCGTTCAGTGTGGGAAAACCTTGGACCGTTGTACACGGCCCCAGCATTGGATTGGACCGCCCAGGCCCAGCCAAGCTGAACGGAACAGGCCTACTAACATCCAAACCTCATTATCGAATGGAAAAACTTCATTACCACCTTACTTAACTTTTAACCATTTATCTTACCTCCCTGACACTGTTATAAATAGTTTTAAAGATAGTTTTATTTTTTTTTTTATTTATTTATTTCGGCTAAATCTTTAAAAAATCATAGTAAATCATAAAAAAATCATAAAATAGAAAATCTAATTTTATTGGACTCCGCATGACTAGATCTATACAGTGAATATATAATATGTTATGCTTTAACACAAAGTTTTTGTTGTGGCTTTAGATCTATGTTTTTTCTGTAATTAATTGAAATAATTCATAGCTGCAGTTTCTATGTTCCAATTGTGGTGAATTTTTTATGGTGAACTAATTATTATATGCTTAAGTTGTAGTAAAAATTTTATACTCATTAGATCATGTATAACTTAGTTATAGATTTTATTTAGGTTTATGCTTGTTAAATATAAATAAATCTATAACTAAGCTATACATGATCCAATGAGTATGAAAATTTTACTATAATTCAATCATACAATAATTAGCCCACCATAAAAATTTATCACAATTAGACTATAGAAACTGTAGCTATAAATTATTGCAATTAATTACAGAAAAGCATAGATCTAAAGACACAGGAAAAACTTTGTGCTAAAGTATACCATATTATATGTTTATTGTGTAGATCTACTCATGTGAAGTCCAACAAAATTGGACTTTCTATTTTATGATGTTTTCTATGATTTACTATGATTTTTCAAAGATTCAGCCGAAATAAATAAATAAATAAATAAGACAAAATTGTCTTCAAAACTGCTTATAACAGGTCAGAGAGGTAGGATGAACAGTTTTAAAAGTTGAGAGAGGTGAAGGAGAAAAAGTGGACTTTCACGAAGTTAAAGGAGGTAGTGTGGACTTTTTCTTTATCAAATTGAAAGAAAAAACATAATGCTCTGCACCTTTGTTGGGCCTGTGGACCAAGCCCGCTCTCCTCATGGCTTCTTCATCTAAGCCGGTTGACGGTTTTTGTGGCTAGTAAGCCGATTGATGTTGTTTTGTTGCGAGAGAAAAATATTATACCATGGCTAATAAGTTCAAGAGAACATGGCGTAAAAAGCTGGACACATTCCCTTTCCTCCTCGCCTCATTCTTATCTATTCGTTCTGAGCCCGCCGTCAATGACTTCGATGCGGAACTACACAGCAGGGTTGCGATGGTCATGCCGGCGAGCTTCGCGTGCGCTACCAGCTACCGACGCGCTGTGGAGTTCCACGCATGCGCCATCGAGCCGACGAGCCCCCACGACAAATGCTCCAACAAGCAAGCGAGGGGAGGAGCTTTGTGTGACGGTGTTGTGCCGGCTAGTTGCTCGCATCCTTACCGCACCGGTGAGCTCTATGCGCTGGTGTCGAGCTCCACAATGAGGAGTATCCACCCACCCAAACACCCAAGGTGACATTGCATTGCAACTGCATGGTCCAAGTGTATGTTTAGGTGTTTCAACTGTTTTCGGATGAATGTTTCAAGTTGTTTATCTAGATGTTGCACAAATACATCTAGACGTTGCATATGTTGTAATACGTATATAAAAATGTTTCATTTGTTTCAGACGTATGCTGCAAGTGTTTTATTTAAATGTTACATATGTTTTACATATATGTTGCAAGTGTATGTTTCAAATGTTTCATCTATTTTAAATGTATGTTGCATTTAAATGTTTCATGTTGCAAATGTTTCATGTTTTAGAGGTATGTTCGGAGAGTCACGGGGACGTCACCATCTTGTAATACTTTTGTGTTGCATGTAATGATTAGGTTAGACATGTGTCAAACCCATCCCTTTTTTCTCTGTGTTCAAAATCCCAACTTGAAGATTTTTTTTAATAAAATCCTCTTGTTATGTTTGACAAAATATGAGACATAACAAAGTTTTGCTTTAAAGCCAATGTCCTTGTTATAAAAATAGAATAGGTTAAATTTGAGCTTCTCACTCAGATGGCATTTGGTTCAAACAAATGTAACATAATGGGGATTAGATAGTGTTATAGTTGTTTGGTTCAGCACAATCTATTATGAGACAATCTGCAATCAGATAACAATCCATTCAAGGCCAATATTGCCCCTCCACAAGTTCTATCGCATTATGTCGTGTTGTCGTTTCCCTTACCATGAGCAACTAAACAAATCACTAAACCAGATCCTCACACCACCCTCCCCCTAATATTTGTTTCCATGGCCATGTTCGCTTGAACTATTTCAACAGTACCTTTTAGCGAAAGAATAGTGTTTTCCTCTCAAAAGATATCAGCATAAGCCAAATTCTAGCGAAACGAACCAAACATCACCTTAGACTAGTTCGGCACCAGGACAAAAAGGCATGAAACACCTTTATCCCCAACCATACTCTGGAAATGTAGCTCGTCACTAGCGAACTGTAAAGCTCTATTCATGTGTGGAGGCACTCTATCAAAAACACAATTGCTGTGATGCTTCCAAAGGGTTAAGGGTCCAAGTGCCGATAATGACAATGGAGTTGACACCCTGCATAGTCTGCCCGTCGATTGCTCCTAGAATCTTCTCCCGCCAGTCACCAAATGATGCTTCTGCTAGCTATGGAGCTAGGGACTGCATACCAATTTTTTGCAGCAGTCTAAACCAAAACTCTCATATAATGAATTGTGGAACTAGAGGGAGTATGCGTTTTCTGATGCTTTTTAATTGAAAGCCCTAGTTTAATTTTGGATAATTAATGAAACTCTAGTGTACTAATTCTTTGCTCTAAGTGACATGAGATAGTGGTGGAGCTAGATGGCAACCATGTGAGGATGGTGATGGCCAAAGTGAAGATCAAGTGCTCCAACTTGGAAAAGAAGACAAAGAAAAACAAAACCCTATGGAGATCAAGCCAAAGGTATTGTTAGAGATTTTGTTTTGGTGATGAAGACATTATAGAGAGTGTGTTCACATTTAGGATAAATAGTCGTACTATTAAAAGGGGTGATCTCATGGTTAATACGGTTATTAAAGTGTCACTAGGTGAATGAGTACACTACATTTGCATTAGGACCTAGCGAGTGAATCACACCCCTTGAAATGTGTTTGAAAAATGCTAACTCACGTACACATACACTAGTATTGGAAATACTTTGGAGTTAGCATATTTGCACAAGGGATCAAGAAAAGAAGAGAAGGAAATCACCTGCCTGCATCGAACGCTATCAACGAAGGCATCGGATGCTGGCAAACCCTAGGTGAAGAGCTGAGACGCTGCCAGCATCGAATGACGGTGAATGAGGGCATCAGACACGATGCTGCTACTGTTCATTGGGCGGTTTTGCTGACGCAAAGACATCAGACGCTAGTTAGAGTCTGATGCGTTGCATCGAACGCAATCCGATGTGTTTTGCCCTCTTTGGAACCTCTCTGTGTTGCATCGGAGCTGCAGCATTGTGTCTGATGTAACACCGGATGCTAACGATCAGATGACGCGTGGGTGACCGTTGGGCGGCAACATTAACTTTTAAACGGTCAACTCACCTCGCAGCGAGCGTCTGATGACCGAACCGTAGCATCAGATGGTTGCACAGTCATCCCAATGAAGAGGCCAACGACTATTTGAGCCACGGGGCTATATAAATAAGCCTTGGGCGCGGCATGCTCACTCTCCTGGCTCTCTAACTTTATTGATACACCTTGTGAGCATACTCCACTTTATCTCACTTATCTAGTTCATGTTTTGATCATCCAAAGCGAGGTTGGAAGTGATTGAAGTGCATTTGCATTGTGTTGAGCATCTAGAGGCACTTGTGATCGTGTCAGCTCCGGGATTATTTGTTACTCTTAGTGGTTGCCGTCATCTAGATCGTTGAGTGAAGGGTGGTGATTGTCTTTCAGCTCCGTTCGTGGTGATTGTAAATCCCTCTTTTGCCATATAATCAACTGAGAGAGTAAATGCTATAGGCTGTGTTCGCTGCGGCTGCAGCTGCGAGCCTCTTTAGGGTCCATTTGGCCGAGCTCTCTCTAGCCCGACTCTGGCACCATAGTGCATTTTTGCGCTGAGCCTGATAAAGCCAACTCTACTGGCTTCGTTGGTTTCATAGGTATAAACATGATGAGTTAGAGCTGGTCTTACTACTGCTAACCGGAGCCGCTCGGGCGAGAACTCTATCAAAGACGATCTTAGTGCAACCAAACAGACCCAACATGGTATCACAAGGTCTATGGACATGACCATATGAGCCCGTCAATACAAATAGTTTGACTAATTATTAGTTAATTTGCTATGGAGAAACTGAATGAGTACATGCTGCAGAACGATTTTTCACATATTAAATCTAAATAAATACTTAATAATATGAATATATTTTCTATAGAATTTGATGAGCTATAGTTCGAGATCAGATCATCAGAATATATGATCACGATTCACGAAAGGGGGACCAAGGGCATTTTGGTAACCCCAGGTTCTTGAAAACTCCAGATACACCCGTATCCAGATTGGGAACCGAAGGCCTGAAACCACGCGCAAATCCACGCCCATCAGTATGTTCGTACACCTGTTTCACAGAACACCGGAAAATCAGTCCAACCCCATCGCCCCATCCATGGCGCACGTCCGCAGCGAGAGCAGGACTACCACTCAGCGGTCTACGGTGCACGGGTTCCACTGATAGGCGCTCGCGCGGTTTTGTTTCAAGGTAGAAATTGCATTTCCCGCTGTGCGCGTCGGGCGGCGCACACTGGCCTGCGCCCGCACCGCCCACACCATCCAACGGCCCCGATGCGCTCAGCGCTCCTCCCGCGGATCGCGATCCGTGGCCTCGCCTCTCCAGCCAACCAGGATGCAGAATTCCCCTCCCGCCGGATCGTTCCCTTCCCCGCCTATAAATTGGGGCGACCCGGCCCGTAGAATATATACATTCGCAGCTTCCGCTCCGAAATCAAGGTAGCACAGAGCTCCAGTTTCTAGAGCCCTCTTTGCCTCGCACGATCCCACCAGCCACGATGCCTGCCCTCGCCAAGCCGGCCTCCCGCCCCGCCAAGACCGCCGCGGCGCCGAAGCCGAAGCCCGCCGCCGCCAAGCCGAAGGCGGCCGCCGCCGGGGCCTCCCACCCGCCCTACTTCGAGGTGAGACTCGTCGATCTGCGTTCGGTTTTCATTGATTGATTGGGTTTCGTCGGAATTGTGGGCTGACCGAATCTTTTTCTTTCCGTGCTCTTGCAGATGATCAAGGAGGCGGTCTCTGCGCTGAAGGAGAGGACCGGCTCCAGCTCGCACGCCATCGCCAAGTACATGGAGGACAAGCACGGCGCGTCGCTGCCGGGCAACTTCAAGAAGATGCTCTCCATCCAGCTCCGCGGGTTTGCCGCCAAGGGCAAGCTCGTGAGGGTCAAGGCCTCGTACAAGCTCTCTGATGCCGCCAAGAAGGCCTCCCCCAAGCCCAAGGCCAAGCCCGCTGCCGCCAAGACTGCTGCGCCCAAGCCAGCCAAGGACGCAGCCAAGCCTAAGAAGAAGAAGACGGCCGAAGCAGCCAAGCCCAAGAAGGCCGCCGCCGGGACCAAGCGCAAGGCGCCCGAGAAGAAGGTCGTGGCGAAGCCGAAGAAGTCCCCCGCCGCCAAGGCTAAGGCCAAGCCCAAGACCGTCAAGTCCCCTGCCTCCAAGAAGGCCCGGAAGGTGTCCGCGTGAGATGGGTTGCTTAGGTAGCAGCTCTGATCGTGGTGTGGTGTTGGTTAGGAGTTGTACAAACGAATCGTGTGCCGCAAAGCGTCTCTGATGGTGTGTTCTGTTCTATCTACCATGGTCTTTTAGTGTAGCAAATGGCTAGGCTTGTCGTGACGCAGATGTATCCAGTTCTTCCTCTATATGAAATTAACTTGGTTTCCGAAATTTCTATTCTGAATTGTGATTGCTCACTGTCGTGTAATATACTTAGGAATTTATTTTGTAATGTGTTCTTTTAATCTTACAGTCTTGGATGTTTTCCCCCGAAACACGATTGCATAATTGTTCTGATCAAAAGCCTTGATGTCTTGTGCAACGCTGGAGGATTCCGCTGCTTCGGTTTTCGTTTGGGATTGCGGCTTGTTTCTGCGCTTTATCGCCCTCTAAAGTGAATTGGAGGGGTTCGGTTCAAAAAATACAGCTTATCGAGCGATGCACTGCGCTGTTGTTTCGTGCTCCACTGCTTTTCTTCCACGTAGAACTGTCTTATAGCGTAGGAATCGTAGTGGCCCTGGCAACAGACCAACGGTGGCTGGGCACCGTCCGTAGCTGCGTTGGGACTTGGGATCACAGCGCGGCTCAGATGGATGAAGCCGATGAATCGGTTTGAGGTAGCTGCGAGAACTGACGGGTTCTTCTGATCCGCAACTTTGTCGTGTGTTCATCGGCGATCCACCGGATACGTGAGCCTGTACAGTCTCAGCGCACGTCGTGGTGGCAGGGGAAACGCGCGATGCGCGTGGTGCCCGCCGTCCGTGTCGGCCAGCCGTGGGCCGTGGCGGCGAATCAATCACGTCCCCAGCGTGGTTGCGTTCGCTTCGCCAATCGTGGTTCACCCCGCGGTCCTCGCGCCGGGTAATCAAATTTCGTTGGCCGCGCGATTCAAAATTTTGAAGCCCGGATTACCGCGCCGGACGCCGGACGCCGGTCGCCAACCTGATCCATTAGTTGTGGAGGCAAATATCGCTGGGTGGCAGCGTGGCATCCCAGGTCTTATCGCGAACTCTACCGGTCCACGTCCCACGTTTGTCAAACATTCTTTAGTTTGATTTTTTTTAAAAAAAATATTAACATTTGTATCTTTAATAGCTTTTACTATAAAAGCATATGGTGTTATTCATCTAATGATGTTTATTTGGGATCATAAACATTGATATTTTTTATATATTTGGTCAAACTTAGAATTTGTTGACTCCTTGAAGTCGCTATAAGATTCATATTGGTTGTTTTTGAAAAATATTTAACAAGAATTATAAAATGTATTAATTATATTTGTATGTTAACAAAACAATTATAAAAATAAATTCACGATTTGTCTAATGATATACTAATTATACACCATATATATTAATGTTTTCTTACATGTATTTGGTTAAAGCCAAAATTGTTTTACTCGAAAAAGCTTAAAATGTTTGACTTTTTGTGAGCAACACTTTTTATGAGACGGGAGAGTAGCGCAGATGGAGCAAGGCCCTGTTTAGTTGCAAAAAATTTTGCAAAATTTTTCAACATTCCCCGTCACATCGAATCTTTGGACGCATGCATGAAGCATTAAATATAGATAAAAAATAAAACTAATTACACAGTTTAGACGAAATGAACGAGACGAATCTTTTAAGCCTAATTAGACCATTATTGAACACTAATTACCAAATAACAACGAAATTTGCTATAGTATCATTTTGCCAAATTTTTGGCAACTAAACCGGCCCCAAATACCTGTCCACGACCTGTGAATTTGTTACACTACCCTGTGCACACCCTGCGAGTGCAATTTCGCACCTGCAACCACGGGTGCTCATGGGTTTCAGGCACTTGTTGGGTGTAATATCACAAATAGTATACCATCATGATTGCCTTAATAATTATAGATAGTTAAAAACAAGCAAAGTTCGTCATATATGTATCACACATCTAGTCGTCTGTCACGTACTCCCTCCGTCCTAAAATAAAAGCTATTCTCAGTTCTTGAGAAGTTAAATACTTTAACTTTGACCAAATATATATAAAAAATATTAATATTTATGATGCATAATTGATATCATCAATAGATAAATGCTGAATAATTTTCATGATTAACTTGTTTGAGATATAAATGTTGTCAATATTTCCTACAAATCTAGTCAAAGTTGAAAAATATTGACACTAGTGACTTCATATAAGTTTTAAAATAGATAATTTAATACTAGGTGCCAAACATGTTTTTTTATAGGTGTGCCAAACATGTTTTGAGCAACTAGACATGGATACTTGGGTGCGATTTAGCACCTACACTCAACCCGTGTTCATTTTGCATTTTGAGATTCATTTTTTTCGACGAAAAAAGAATTATATTAGATAACAGCTGGGTACATCAATACGTTACAAGCACTCTGGATTACACAAATATACATAAACTGATTTTATCTAAATTGTACAGCTCCAGATCTCAAAACCAAACTTAGACGATGCTTTGCAATATGGATGACCGCACAGTCAAACACTCGGCAAAAGGTCTGAGAACAGATGCCCAACGAACGACGGTCAGCAATTATTTAGGCGGAGTTAAGAAATTTCTTCTTTCTGGTGTCTTCCTTCTTCTTTTTTCTGTCATCGAAGAATGATGAAAACCGATATGAAACTTAATCTCCCTAGTCTTTCGTCGTGGCCAGATCTAACCACGATAAAACAGAGAAGAGACCGGAAAATATTATTCCACGGCGACGACACCATCTCCGTCTTGACGTTGCCGTCCGAAAATAAAAATCTACATGTTATACTGGTGAGGATGCTGACTCCGTAGTTGTCGCCCTCATCTTCAACAGAACCGCCATGGAGAAAACGATTCCATTCTATCCTTTCGCTGTCATCGGAGAGGAGGAGGAGATAAATCCCCAAAAACAGGAAACTTGACATGGAGAGACCCTAACCCTAATGACTCGATCTACTAGAAACAATTTATTAAAAACGCAGGATTATACACAAAAGATCTTTTTTGGCTCTCTCTTTAGCCATATGTCTCTTATCCCTAGGAGGCCTTCCTCCGCTAGCAGGTTTCTTCGAAAAAATCTATCAATTCTGGTGTGAATGGCAAGCATGCTTATATTTCTTGGTTTCAATAGGACTATAACCAACGAACAGTTCTTACCTTAACCTTACCAAAATGGATCATTCTAGATATTTAAAGAATCACAGATCGAGATAGTTTTCGCTTAACCAAAGAAAAGAAGGACACTTCTTTTTTACTAATAATACAAGAAAACAAATAATACAACAAAAATCTATCTCTATCATAAAGGGATAGGTCTCATTTTCTATACCGTGTTTTACCTCATTAATTTTGTTTCAATCAATTCGAATAGAAATTATGAGTAAAAAGAAAGTTTTATACATAAGAAAATTAGACTTTCTTACACGAAGCTATTCACAACATATCGCACATTGATCCTCACTCCCTTCGGCCGGCCATATGCCGGAAGGGGGAGGGAGGGGACCAGTGGAGGTGGAGACGGGTGGTGGCGGCGGCGCTCCGAGCGCGAGACACGAGACCTGGCGGATGAGATCCGCGTCCGCGAGTACGATTTGGCACCCACGCCTGCGGGCCCAACTGCCATTCCTAACTCTAACCATTTCGCCGCGTGGTACTAGTTGGACGACTTCTTCTTCTTCTTCTTTTTTGACAACAGTTGGACTTCTGTTGGAGCCAGGAGGCCACAAAGCACAGACAGGTGATTATGAGTGACGGGTTTGATCGGACCCTAAATAAAAGCCTTTTAACATTGCGCCCCTGGTCACGGCAACGACCCACATTTTCTGTGCCCCATCCTCCTACGGGCCACACAAGTAGGCTAGCTGATGATGTTGTGTGTGTAGGGATAGCAATTGGTTTGTACCTAATGGATATCACTCACCATATTCAAATTCACCAGAAATTTTCGCATCTAGAAAAAAACTCGTACCAATGTGCAGGTGCAATTTTTTGTGCCGACGTCGGATAGCGGGTACCCACGAGTTGCCACGAGTTGCCCGTGCCTAAGAAGAAACATAATGAATGCTTAAACGATGACTATACGAGAAAGTAATGGAACAACAAATATGTAACAAACGTACTAGAAAAATGATATACATGCCATTCCTTTTTATATGGCACTAGCTGTGCTATGCCTTGTTGGACCGTATTTATAGTTGCATATCGGGTATATACATATCCTTGGTTTATAGGTTTGGGTAGAACATAACCATATTCGTACCCTCGAACCCAATATGTATGGGTTTTTTTTTTCTATTAACATACCCATGCGGAATTAAATTAGCCCACACTTCTATTCTAATGGGATAAAAACATACCGGGTACGCATTGCATCCCTGGGGGATTGTGTCTACGTGGAGACAAACGGCCCTGAAGAGAATAATGTCAAGGGTTTTTCCTGGCGTCAGGGATTGGGCACTGCGCCATGTGCTTTTTTCAAGTTCTTGTTCATTAGAATACTTTTTGGTTCAATTGCTAGCATTCGCTATGAAAGTATGATTCCCTTTTCCTCAACAAACAAAATGTTCATATATAAATGCTAGTCAACTTCTAGTTCCAGTAGCATCTCCATTCTTCAGGTGGTAAGCGCAATGTTACACTCGGTTTGCTAGTCAATTTCTTTTTTTTTAGAATTGATATGTATCAACTAAAGGTATCTTAATTAGCAATCTAATCTTAATAATACTCTCTTCATTCTAAATTATAAGTCATTCCAAGAATCTTGGAGAGTCAAAATATCTCAAGTTTGATGAAAATTATAGAGAGAATTACAAAGATTTATAATATCAAATAGATATACTATAAAAATACAATTAATGAAGAATCTAATTATATTTAACTGGCATCATAAATGTTATTATATTATCATAGAAATTTGGTCAAACTTGAAATGCTTTGACTCTCCAAGATTCTTGAAATGACTTATAATTAAGGACGGAGGGAGTAGCAAGCACTGTTCAACAATAGCAGCTGACTGTGAGAAATCAGAGACAATCGCGCCAAATATCCCATTGTACCGGCGATTATCCCAATCATGGCAGACACAAAAGACCCTGAGAATATACAACCAGTTGCGATTCTCGTGATGTGGGCTATTAGGGCTGCAACACCGGTCTAGCTCACAAAATCACCATAAACACTTGTCGCAGTTGAGTACATAAAAAAATAGCTAGTTCTCACCTTACTCAGGCAACAAGGACTGATTATCTTTAATATAAGTTTAGTTCAAATCTAGTTAAATTTTTAGCCTTCGTAACTTAGCACCTCCTTTTCTCTATTTTTGTCTTCGTCCCTAGCCGTAATGGTACCACCAGCTGCTCATCAACTAACTAACCAAATAATCAATAGGAGACTCGACTGTGAGATTGACTTGCCTGCTGATAGTACCACTTAGCCACCACCACACTCGCTCTCCACCAACACCAAATACAGAAGTGCAAAGCGAGACTGTTAGCATCCATATATGTGTCCGTATCCAAATTCCTTTTCTTATCTAAACTCAACCGTGACACATCAATGCTAGGGTGGTCTACATCATTATCGTGTATCCAACCTCAATTATGTACAGTTTTGGTTGAGTCTCTATCCTCCGATGAGGCTGGGTTAAACGACGTGATCAAACTGCATTCGTCTAGATTGCACTCTCAGCCCTCACACGTGCAGTGCAGGCAAGAAAGTGAAAACACCACCCGGATTGCGTAGTGTTTTCAGTGAACTCCTAATTTACGACTCCGTATTATTTATCCGTGAAACGTAATGAAACGTCAGGTGATGGATGATCAAAGCATCCAATGGCAATTTCAAACCTGGCTTTAACCTCTTTTAGATTAGGGCACTCAACTAATCAGGTATTCAGGTTAACTCCCTGTCGGCCGACTTCCAGAAGGAACCGATCTAAAACCTCCCCGCCACGCGAAGCAAACACACCAAAATCGCGTGCCTTCCTCCAGATTCGCTTCCCTCTTCCCACTCCAAGCACCAAGCCGATTAGACGAACTCCCGCCGGCCGCGCTAGTCCCTGCCTCCGCCGCGCCGCGTCGCCGCCTCGGACTCCACCCGCGCTCGCACTTCCCTCCTTCCCACTCCAAGCACCTCCCGCCGGCTGCGCTAGTCCCTGCGTCCGCCGCGCCGCGCCGCGTCGCCGCTTCGGAATCCACCCGCGCGCGCACTAGTCCGTCCTCTTGCCATCGCGCTGCGCGGCGGCGTTCAAATGGATACGGGAAGCGGGCCCGCGCTCCAGTACCTCCTGTGCCTCGCCTGGGTCGCGGCCACCCTCCCCATCGCCGCCGCCGCGCTGCCGATCCCCGGGGCCGCCGGCGGCCGTTTCATCCACGGCCTGCTCTGCGCCTTCTCGTCCCGCGGGAAGACAGTCAGGCCCTCGTCCTCGTCCTCGTCCAAGGCGGTAAGATTGGTGCTGGATTGCAACAAGTTGTTGTTTGCTTGGCCCCATGGGTTCGTACTGATTTTCTGTTGGTTATGAATTGATTTGTCAACATAAAGCGTGTAGGCTCTAAACAAACCGTTGATGCTTGGCCCCGTATGTTCATACTGATTTTCTGTTGGTTATGAATTGCTCTAGTAACTAGAAGCGTGTAGGGTCTAAACGGTGCTTATGTCAACTGTGCTATTCTCTTGTCCAAGCTGAATTGCGGATTAGTCTGAAATCTACCCCCTCGGTTCCAAATTATAGTTTACTCTAGCTTTATCCTACATCTAGGATATTAATTATTAAATGAATGCCTTACAAGATATATTTCATAGTGAATTTAATGAAATTAATTTGATGTTATAGATGTTCATGCATTTTTCTATAAACTTGATCAAACTTGGAGAAGTTTAAATTAGGACAAAGCAAAAGTGACATATAACGGAGAGAATAAAGGATATTTTGCTGTATCTACAAATAAGGTTCCTATGAACGTTACATAGCTGTGGAAAGGTTGCCATGGTGCTTGAAGAGGGGAGGAATAGGAAGTTTTGGAGTAGTCAGTAATCCCTGTAGCTCACACTTTAGGTTAGATGTGGTGCTATAAACCTTTACCTATGTTCCTGGTTACTGGATGGCTGCTTTCTTGCAGGATACTAGAGAAAATCTGATAGAATTTTGAGCTGATGTGACTACTTTGCTGAGATGTTGGCTTGTAAATTACTGAGCTCCTGCTAGTCTGCTAGATACCGTCCCAAAAAGGATGCAATTATGGATTTGGATGGAACAAACTTCCTTAAGTTTGACTAAGTTTATAGAAAATATTATTAACATTTATGAATCCAAATAGATATACTATGAAAATATATTCCATGATTAATCTAAGGATACAAAATGTAAGTCAAATTTTGACCTAATGTAGTTTAGTTTTGAAAAGTTTCTTGAGACCTGGGTTTCCAAACATGGTTATTAGTGATGGATAAGTCTCATGTGTTGTTGGTCTTTGTGGGGCTGCGCTGCTCACATGGTCCTTGTGGCTGTTTTTCTGTTTTTAGGACAACATCTTAGACTAGAGGACAGCATCTTAGAGGACAGCATCTTAGACTAGAGGACAGCATCTTAGCTAGGACAACATCTTAGACTAGAGGACAACATCTTAGCTAGGACAACACTTTAGCATCTTAGACTAGCATATTGGCATATGCTTGGCTGGCTAGCAGCCTATAAATATGTAACCCCAACCCCTCAGGTTGGCACGGCATTGTATGAGTTTGTGTGAGAAATAAACCAGAAAATTGCCCCAACTCCTAGTGTTATCCTCTCTCGATGAGAGTAAGGATTCTACTGCTACCAAGAGTGAGAATCCAGCGACTAACAAGTGGTATCCGAGCCATACTATCCTGTAGCCTGAGCATCTCCTGCTCTTCTCCTTCCTCGGCCTCGCAGCAGCCCCAGCCGGTAGCAGCAGCTCCGGCTACCCCTGCTCTCCACACAACAGCCCCCTCAATAGCGCGCCATGTCCGCAGGACAGTCTCAGGGCTCGGTCGCCTCGAGCACGCGGCGTCGGCAGGAGGCCGACCTCGCCGCGGCAGAGAAGCGCGAGCGAGCGGCAGCAGGCGCCGCTGCAGCAGCAGCAAGGGCATCGAGGCTGGCAGCAGCGGAGCTGGCAGCAGCTAGAGCGGAGGTGGAAGCAGCGGCGGCGGCGGATGCAGCGCGTGCAGCAGCGGAGGTCGAGGTTCTACGCGGCAGCAACAGCAGCTCCATCGCTGCTGATGACAGCGTCGACGCGGACCTCGAGCTGCTGTAGAGGGAGGCATCGCGAGGGCGAGCGGCGCAGTGGGCAGCCGCGCACGCCCACGAGCGCGGCGGCAGCCCAGACAGGCGCAGACACGCCGGTGGCGCTCCTGAAGGAGGCGCGCACGGCGGAGGCGCTCCTGGAGGAGGCGCGCATGGCGGCGGCGGACGGGTCGACAGAGAGCGCGGCCTTCACAGGCAGCGCGGCTCTCTCTCCCCGGTTCGGTACCGTGGTCACCACAAGTACCAGGCTGTCGGCGGACGGGTCGACGGAGAGCGCGACCTTCACAGGCAGCGCGACTCTCTCTCCCCGGTTCGGTACCGTGGTCACCACGAGTACCAGGCTGTCGTCAGGGACGTCGGCCCCGGTGGCGGGTGGCCTACCCTCACCAAGACCAACTACGTTGAGTGGGCGGCGGTGATGAGGGTAAGGCTCCAGGTGCGGCATATGTGGGATGCGGTCCGGTACGGCGACGTCGACTACGACCAAGATCGACGGGCACTTGATGCTCTCATTGCTGCAGTCCCGCCCGAGATGCAGTTTTCGCTTACCAGCAAGCGGACTGCCAAGGAGGCCTGGGACGCCATCGCTGCGGCACGCATCGGTAGCGACCGCGCCCGCAAGTCCACACTGCAGGCACTTCGCAAGGAGTGGGAGAACCTGGCCTTCAAGCCAGGTGAGGACGTTGATGACTTTGCTCTCCGTCTCAACACTCTGTTGCAGAAGTTGGTGCAGTTCGGCGACGACACCTACGGCGAGGAGAGAGCTGTTGAGAAGCTCTTCCGCTGCGTCCCCGAGAAGTACAAGCAGATGGCTCGCTCAATCGAGTCTCTGCTAGACCTCTCCACGATGACGATCGAGGAGGCGTTGGACCGTCTCAAGGTCGTTGACAGCGATGAGCCACAGCGCCTCTCGGGACTCGTCACCATTGGCGGGAAGCTCCTCCTCACTCGGGAGCAGTGGGCTGCCGGCCAAGGTGACAGGAAGAAGGGGGAGCCTTCTTCCATGACAGGCGGCCGCAAGCGTGGCAAGCGTGGCAAGCCACGCAAAGACGCCCAGGCAGGGGCGCGAAGACGTGCCGAGGGTGATGATCGTGGAGGCGCCCAGGGCGGCGCCGCTGGCAAGCAAAAGCCAGCATGAGACGAACATTGCTACAACTGCGGCAAGCTTGGTCATTGGGCCAAGGATTGTCGACAGCCACGACGCGGCCAGGCCCACGTCACGCAGGCGGAGGAGGAGGAGCAGCCGACTCTGTTCATTGCTCATGCGAGCATCGAACTACCTCCAGCGGCACCGGCCGCAACGGCTCTCCTCCACCTTGACGAGCCAAAAGCACACGCCCTCCTCGACGACAGCTCCGGCAACGACAAGACCGACGGGTGGTGCCTTGACACCGACGCCACCCACCACATGAACGGGCGGCGGGAGTTCTTCTCCGAGCTCGACTCAGGCGTTCGAGGCACCGTCAAGTTCGGCGACGCCTCCGCTGTGGAGATCAAGGGCGTCGGCTCTGTCGTCTTCGTCGCCAAGACTGGCGAGCACAGGCTGCTCACCGGTGTCTACTACATCCCCGCGTTGAGGAACTCCATCATCAGCTTGGGACAGCTGGATGAGAGCGGATCGCGCGTGGAGATCGAGCACGGGGTGCTGCGCATCTGGGATCATCGACACCGGCTCCTGGTCATGGTCAACAGGAGCAACCGCCTCTACGTCCTTCACGCACAGGTGGCGCAACCTCTTTGTCTTGCAGTCCGCCGCGACGACGACGCTTGGAGGTGGCACGAGCGCTTTGGGCACCTCAACTTTGAGGCCCTAAGGCAGCTCGGCAGCAAGGAGATGGTGCGGGGCATGCCGCACGTCGACCACGTGGAGCAGTTCTGCGACACCTGCGTCCTCACCAAGCTGCGGCGGCTCCCTTTCCCTCGCCAGGCAAGCTTCCGCGCCAAGGAGAAGCTGAAGCTCGTACACGGTGACCTCTGTGGCCCCGTGACACCGGCTACACCTGGAGGTCGGCGCTACTTCCTCCTCCTCGTCGACGACATGTCCCGCTACATGTGGGCTGTCTTGCTCGACGCCAAGGCAGCCGCGGCGGACGCTATCAAGCGTCTTCAAGTTGCTGCGGAGGTGAAGTGCGGCCGCAAGCTTCGGGTCCTACGCACGGACAACGGCGGCGAGTTCACGGCGGCCGAGTTCGCGGCGTACTGCGTCGATGAGGGGATCCACCGCCACTTCTCCGCGCCGTACACTCTGCAGCAGAACGGCGTCGTCGAGCGCCGCAACCAGACGGTGGTGGCCACCGCCCGTGCCCTCCTCAATCAGAGAGGGATGCCGGCGATCTACTGGGGTGAGGCGGTGATGACTGCCGTCCACTTGCTCAACCGCTCCCCCACCAAGGCCCTCGACGGCAAGACGCCATACGAAGCCTGGCACGGGCGCAAGCCCGTGGTGAGCCAACTTCACGTCTTCGGCTGCCTGGCCTTCGTCAAGGAGCTCAACCACGTCGGCAAGCTCGACGACCGGAGCACGCCAGGGGTCTTCATCGGCTACGCGGAGGGCGCCAAGGCCTACCGCATCCTCGACCCTGCGACACGGCGCGTGCGCATCACGCGTGACGTCGTGTTCGACGAGGGGCGAAGCTGGACGTGGGGCAAGATGGTGGATGACAGCTCGACTCCGACGACCAGTGATTTCGTCGTCGACTACGTCCACTTCAAGGAGGCGGGGGGAGCTAGCAGCTCGTCATCACCGAGCTCGCCTACCCCACCACCTCGTTCGCCACCACCTCCGGCGAGTCCTTCACCACCGCCACCACCAGCTCCGGCAAGTCCACAGGCTCTGGCGAGTCCACCACCAGCATCGCCGGCCACGCCTCGCTCTCCTACACCGGACCCTACCCCTTCAGGCTCGGCACCGGCAGCTTCGGCCCACGACGAGCAGCGCACAGTGGAGTTCGCCACTCCGCTGTCCAACGACGAGGATCGCATCGACGCCTACCACGGCGGCGAGCCTCTGCGCTACCGTACCGTGGACAACCTCCTCGGCGAGCAGCCGGTCCCTGGACTGGCGCAGCACGACTTTGAGGCGGAGCTGCACCTCGCACAGGACGATGGCGAGCCTCGTTCCTTCGCCGAGGTGGAGAGGGACGCGACATGGCGTGCCGCGATGCAGATGGAGATGGACGCCGTCGAGCGGAACAAGACGTGGGAGCTGGCCGATCTTCCAGCCGGCCACCACGCCATCTCTCTCAAGTGGGTCTTCAAGCTCAAGAAGGACGAGACCGGAGAGGTGATCAAGCACAAGACGCGTCTGGTGGCGCGCGGCTTCGTCCAGCAAGAAGGAATCGACTTTGACGACGCCTTCGCGCCCGTTGCACGGATGGAGTCCGTGCGACTCCTCCTTGCGCTAGCTGCCCAGGAGGGCTGGCGCGTCCATCACATGGATGTCAAGTCGGCGTTCCTTAACGGCGACTTGAAGGAGGAGGTCTACGTGCATCAGCCGTCGGGATTTGCGATTCCCGGCAAGGAGGGCAAGGTGCTTCGCCTGCGCAAGGCCCTCTATGGCTTGCGGCAGGCACCGAGGGCGTGGAATGCCAAGCTGGATTCCACGCTGAAGGGGATGGGTTTCGAGCAAAGCCCGCACGAGGCGACCATCTACCGGCGGGGCAGCGGAGGAAAGGCCCTGCTGGTGGGTGTCTACGTCGACGACTTGGTGATCACCGGCACCAAGGATGCGGAGGTGGCGGCATTCAAGGAAGAGATGAAGGCCACCTTCCAGATGAGTGATCTGGGGTCTCTCTCCTTCTACCTGGGAATCGAGGTGCACCAGGATGACTCCGGGATCACGCTTCGACAGACCGCCTACGCCAAGCGCATCGTTGAGCTAGCTGGGCTCACCGACTGCAACCCAGCCCTCACTCCGATGGAGGAGAGGCTGAAGCTGAGCCGCGACAGCACGACGGAGGAGGTGGACGCTACGCAGTACCGGCGTCTTGTGGGGAGCCTTCGCTACCTCCCCACACACGGCCGGACTTGGCATTCTCCGTCGGCTACGTTAGTCGGTTCATGCAGCGACCGACGACGGAGCACCAGCAGACTGTGAAGAGGATCATCCGCTACGTTGCGGGGACTCTCGACCACGGCCTCTACTACCCGAGGTGCCCTGGGGCGGCGCACTTCGTCGGGTACAGCGACAGCGACCACGCCGGCGACATCGACACCAGCAAGAGCACGAGCAGGATCCTCTTCTTCCTCGGCAAGTGCCTCGTTAGCTGGCAGTCGGTCAAGCAGCAGGTGGTGGCCCTGTCCAGCTGCGAGGCCGAGTACATAGCGGCCTCCACCGCTTCGACTCAGGCGCTCTGGCTCGCTCGACTGCTTGGTGATCTCCTTGGCAGAGACACTAGAGCGGTGGAGCTCAGGGTGGACAGCAAGTCCGCTCTGGCCCTAGCAAAGAACCCCGTGTTCCACGAACGCAGCAAGCACATCCGGGTGAGGTACCACTTCATCCGAGGCTGTTTGGAGGAAGGGAGCATCAAGGCTAGCTACATCAACACCAAGGACCAGCTTGCGGACCTGCTCACCAAGCCCCTTGGGAGGATCAAGTTCCTTGAGCTCTGCTCCAGGACCGGGATGGTTCAACTCTCCCACAAGACGACGCACAAGACTTAGGGGGAGAATGATGGATAAGTCTCATGTGTTGTTGGTCTTTGTGGGGCTGCGCTGCTCACATGGTCCTTGTGGCTGTTTTTCTGCTTTTAGGACAGCATCTTAGACTAGAGGACAGCATCTTAGAGGACAGCATCTTAGACTAGAGGACAACATCTTAGCTAGGACAGCATCTTAGACTAGAGGACAACATCTTAGCTAGGACAACACTTTAGCATATTAGACTAGCATCTTAGACTAGCATATTGGCATATGCTTGGCTGGCTAGCAGCCTATAAATATGTAACCCCAACCCCTCAGGTTGGCATGACATTGTATGAGTTTGTGTGAGAAATAAACCAGAAAATTGCCCCAACTCCTAGTGTCATCCTCTCTCGATGAGAGTAAGGATTCTACTGCTATCAAGAGTGAGAATCCAGCGACTAACAATTAGCCTGTTAACTAGCTATATCAATTTCGAGGTTTAGTTACAATAATTTGATAATATTCAAACCACATGCCAAATGAGTCCCATGAAAACAAAAACTGATACGTGTAGTATCAACAGCGAGATTTATTTTCTTGAACACATCAACAACGACAGTTTACTGGTTATGCATCAATTTTCTGTTGAGCAGTTTATTTTAAGCATCAGAATTTTGCGACTCTGAGAAACTCACTTATAATTCTTCTCTAAAAGTGCAGAGGTTCACCGTTCCACAAAAATTCTTCTTGCATTTTTACGTGGTGGGTGCGGTTGTGACGACTAGCTTGCTACTTGCAATATGGTTCTATGCATACATGAAAATGACACCTTTGATGCCAGAAGCATCGAGTTACTCCACAATTGCTAGCCATCTTGTTGGTGGTTCAAACTCATTCTCTTTGGCAAATTTCTGGTCGTCACGCCCCATGGAACACAAGTATCGTGTCTGGCGTACTGTATTTGTACTGATATTGATGGAAATTCAGGTCCTGAGACGCCTATATGAGACTGAACATGTCTTCCACTACAGCCCTTCAGCTCGAATGCACATCATAGGATATCTAACGGGTATTTTGTAAGTTCCACAGTGCCTTTTCATTTTACTTCCTACATTTTCTTGAGTTATATCAAGTAATGTAAGCATGCCGACTCGTATATATATTCCCTCATTTTGTTCCCTTCATGCTTTGTCATAATTCGCATGCCTGTGCTAAAAGATCCTATATGGAAGTTCTTTTCTGCATTGTGATGGCTTGTGCACATCTTATCCACATAACATGAAAATACATTGGATTAATCAACAAGAAGATGCTTTAGCAGATGAATTGGCCTTGACCTGTCATGATTATGTGGCACAGAAAATAACATAACATATTGCTGCTAATTTCAGCTCCTAAGGGTCAACATTTATGGCTGCCTTTCTTTTAAACAATACTTGAAGTTATGGACCTTTGTTGTAATGGTAATATTACCTAGAGGTTTACACAAACCATCACCTATTTATATAAGAATTTATTTGGACAAGTATCGTTGCACTGGCCCTTTCTTTCATTGTATTAGCCTTTTGGGATGACATATTGTTCATTTTTTTTCCTGCCAGCTACTATGTGGCCGCACCTTTATCACTTGCTAGTTCTTGTCTTGCTGAAGCAATACAGTATCTTCGATATCAAATAGCTGAGTTCATAGTGAAGGGTCGAGCAAGAATGCCAGATCTAGCAATTGACCCGTCACATCTCTTGAAGCCTCTTCTAAAGTTGGGGTGGTGCCAGTGGATTGGTGCTGTTATTTTCATCTGGGGCTCACTCCATCAGATCCGCTGCCATGCAATTCTTGTATGTATTCACTTCTGTCATTCTACTAGTTATTTGTTTGTTGCAAATGCGAACAACATACAACAGTAGTTGGTATGTATAGAATATGCCCATGTTTGAAACTGCAAACAACAATTGTTTTTGGTTAGTGTAAAGATAATGGTTGTTTAATATGCATTTTTCCTGGCAAACTTTTAGGAGACACTTTTACAGAGTTATTTTATGCTTTTGGATTTCATTGTTTTTGTTTTCTGCTTTGGCAGGGATCATTGCGCGAACACAAAGATTCTGATGAATATGTAATTCCGTGCGGTGACTGGTTTAGTCGTGTGTCTTGCCCTCATTACCTTGCTGAACTAGTGAGTTCGTACTCTCTTCCAGTCTTAGTTAATATTCAGGATGTTGTAGATACTGATGAATATGGAAGATCCCACTAAGGTGCTATAAATAATGATGTCAAATGAATGTAGGCTACCAACAAAATAAACTTTCCATTTTCTGTAATTTTAGGGTCTGGGAGCCTGGGATATGTAAGACATAATCTGCTGCTCCCCCAGTCCTTCTCTTTTCCTGCACAGCAGGAGTTGGCAATGGTCAGCTCTTGCTGTCCTGTTTCCTGTTCAAGTATGGCAATAGGCCATCACTTGTACCAGGTTGTAACTTAGGTATAAGTGGCTTGGCTCAGCCATGAATGGGGCTGATATCAGCCATGCCCTAGAGGACATTGTGGTAGGGGTACTAGTGTACCTTAAATGGTACTAGTAGTTGTATATATTCTACACCCAAGGCAATGCAAAATCAGTTCAGTTGCCACAAGTTTCAGAGCTGCAGAGCTGCTGCTCGAGCTGTGTGTGTGTGCTGTGCTCAACCCTTTCTTCTACCTCTAGCCGTGTGAGTTTGTGGGTGTGGTGTGGTGCAGGGAGATCGGGGTCCAACAAGATGTTGGGATTGGTTTACTATTGATGGATGAGTGTGCTAACAAACAGGGAATTTCCATGCTTCCCTCATGCCAGATTTCTTTTAATGTTTACACTGAAGCTCTATGTGATGCAATGAGATTTCTCATCAAATATGCTATGCCCCTCATTTTGTCAACTTTTTTTTTCTCAAGAACACAGGAGAACTGTGTTTCTATGTATTAAGAAGAAAAGGAGGGACAATAACCCTTACAAAACACACCAAAACAAGTTCAGTTCACTTCACAAGGTTACACAGATCGCCGATGACAAAATACAGAACAACCTGACCTAGCCTAAGCCTGCTACTGTTCCCCATCCAGTGCAAGGGGCAAGGAGGTGGGAAATTCCTTTAGCCCCGGCCAAATTCCAGTCCAGCAGCTCCTCTTTAGCGAGCAATATTTCTCAAGCTAAATTTTGGGATGCCCTAGCAAAGACACACCGGTTATGGAGTTCCCAAATTGTCAAAGCTCCCAGAATTATAATAGAGTTGAGCTCCTTGTGCGTTGTGGTGGTTTGGCCATGTCCAAAGGAGACCTTCAGAGGCACCAGTGCATTATGGAGTCATAAGTCGAGATATCAATGTGAGGAGAGGTAGAGGAAGACCGAAGTTGACGTGGGGAGAGGCAATAAAAAGAGATTTGAAAGGTTGGGATATACCTAGAGATCTTTGTTTGGATAGGAGTGCTTGGAAAGCAGCTATTGACGTGCCTGAACCGTGATTAGGGGTGGGTTTCAACCCTAGCCTACCCCAACTTGTTTGGGACTAAAAGGCTTTGTTGTTGTTGTTGTTGTTGTTGTTGTTGTTGTTATTTGTCGGTGTTCGAAACCACCGGCTAGTAAATTTCTATGATTGCGCGTTTAGGCTCGGATGGTGAGCTAAGGTGGCACAAGAGATTTATATTGGTTCGGCAGAATGTCCCTAGTCCAGTCGCGGTGCTCGTGCTACCCGCTCTTTGTTGAGTTTGCAGTAGGGGTTACAAACGGGCGAGAGAGGGAAAAGGCTCCCAGGCCTCTGTGGTGTGTTGCTATTGTGTGTGTGAGGGCGATAGAACAAGGAATGTTCTTCCCCCCTCCCCCCCCGGACGGGGTCCCAAGCCCTCCCCTTTATAGCTCAAGGGAGGAGCCCTGGGTTACACGGTGGGAAGAGAAGGAAAAGAAGAAAGAGAAAAGCTGAGGAATATAGGGGAAGAAGCCTTCGTGGCGGTGTTGTTCTTCTCCTGTGGGTAGGCCTTTGGCCTGGTCATCGATGGTGGGGGCGGCTCCTCACGTCGTCTGGCCGGGCGTGCCGTCCGCCTGGCCATGGCGTCGCGCCGCGCGGCATGGCTTGCGGCGTCTCCTACGGCTCCCTTGTCGGGCGTCGTACGCGGCCGAGATGGTGCAGTGTCGGTCCGCCCGGCACTGTTACAGGCGTGCGTCCCTAAGTATGGCCAGTCGTGGCCTACGGGCGACGCGGGGGTGTTCCTACCCCTGTATTGTGGAATGGCGCCGCGGTACGGGTCACATTCCCCGGAGCGGTTGGGGGAACAGCCGGGCCCCTCTGCGGGTCCGGGCGCTTTTCGCCCGACCCCTGAGCTCGCAGCAAGGGGGTCAGGCGAGGCGGAAATTCCCCTGAGGGGTCGGGCGAGGCGGAGCCCGTACCCTGGCCGTCGGGCGAGGCGAAACGATCACCTATAAGGTAGGATGAGGCGGGAACCCCGTCCCAGCCGTCGGGCGAGACGGAGCTTGCGCTCCAGCCCTAAGCGAAGCCGGGCCCAATTTCCCAGGGGTTGGGCGAGGCGGGGCCCGCGTCCCGATCATTGGACGGGCCGGGATCAAAACCTAGTCTGCCTAGATGGAGCTGGGCCCTTTTCGCAAAGGCCCACGACTAGATTCTAGCGGTGTTCTAAGTCATTTAGGCGGTTTTAAAGCCACACTGAACCCTTTTATCTGGGTACCATAATATTGGTACCCGACATTATTGTTGTTGTGAGCTCCTTGTGCGTCTGATTATCCATTTTGCCAACCTAGTTTCCTCTGCATTATATATATCTCAGGAGGAGAATATACATATTCTGTATAAGGCTTAAGGATGATAAAAACATAGTGTTACCTTAGGAACACGATTTATTTCACCATTGACAAATATCTAAATGATGTAGATGTTGAACATTTTGCTGTTCTTTGTCTAATTCATATGGGCCACTGAACTTTTGGGTTCGAGATCAGTACATTATTAACATTTGCTGTTATTTTGGTATATAGGTAATATATTTTGGCATGTTGATAGCTAGCGGTGGATCAGACATTTCGGTGTGGTTCCTGTACCTTTTTGTGGTATGCTTCATTGTGACTTTTTTCACATTTGGCGTTCAGAATCCAAGCTAGTTGTCATTATGGATCCTTTCATTCTCTTTCGTCGCACCTGGCTGAACTGACTCACTTTTGTGCAGATAACAAACTTGTCATTTGCAGCGGTACAAACACATAAATGGTATCTTCAGAAATTTGAAGACTACCCTCGTTCGCGCTATGCAATCATTCCATTTGTATGCTAGATTTGTCCAGAAATGCCAACAGCATTTGTTGTCTGTTTTCATCTGCTACATACAACAGATATTCATGTAAATGTGACTGTACCAATTGTAGCGCTGCAATGTTTAACTTAGGTGGCGTTTGGATGGACACCGGGATAGGGATAGGGATTGGGATATCCCACCATCGAAAGGATAATATTGTATCATAGCCATCCATTCCTTACACCTCATTTAATCTTAGCCGTTCATTTATTTCCCTGTCCCTGTCCCACCCCTATATCCCTATATCTAAAGTAGTTACGATCATTCTGAATGTACTTATAAGGTTATGTTTGTGTATGTAGATTATAATACACAGATATTTGATGTACAGTAGTATTAATTAACACTTTTTAGCATTGACATTGAAAATGAAGTCCTTCAGGATCAGAGACTTATCAACTACTCCATTCCAAATTGTAATGTATCTTGAAAAGCCAGAACCACTTACAATTTGGAACGGAGGGAGTAGTGACTATCTAGCTGATAGTGAGACAAAAGGTGTTATTGTTCATCATACTTTCATTGTCTCAGCCTTCCATGTCATCAATGATACTTCTTTGATTTTAAGCAAGTTATGTCTGGTACTCTGATCTCTGCTAAGAAGGCCTTCCATTTTACATCTTGTTTGAAATCCTACTGCAAGTACTGTGGTGGGTCTTGTATTTGAATCAGTGTGTTTGAATCTTTGATTATGTCAACCCCAAATTTCTAATTCTGAGGCTTTCTCAGGTTTCTGCTGTTTACAGCAGACTAAATCCTTACTGGGAATGGAGATAGGTATGATTAATGAGAAACTGGAATGATATTAGGCCGAAAGGATAATCTACCTAACTAATTTATGATCATGGACCGGATACTTCAGTTGGATCATCCGTTGCCAGGTGCGCCTTGTTCTCTGCTAATTTTCTTCTGTATCGAACATCCCATGATCACAATTTGCTGGTATTACTGCTTTTGTTACTGAAGAGTTGCCAATGATTCATCAGACAGATTTCATAGAAGCCTTTAGATTGGAAATAACAGTAAAAGTTAACACTACTGTTGGATAGATACATTGGCAAATGCAGTTAAAATCGCAGGCTGCTCCTGTGATCAGGATCACGCTTTGTTTATACAGAAATCCGTTCTACACCTTGCATTAGTCACTGGCACCTCTGCAAAGAGAGGCCTAAACCCATCGCCTATAGGCAGAACTCTAGAGAAGCTTTGATGTCTGAAGACTCTCAAGTGCAATAAGTCCTATGATGTCACCACTAACCAAGCTACTTTGTGCCCCTTTTCCATTCCCGTTGTAACATCTAAGGACACTCATGAGCCACAGTAATCAGGTCTTTGTCCACTAAAATAGCGCATAATGACAAAAGCATTAAGCAAAGGCTACGCCTTTGGCACCGCCAAAAGAAGCCGGTTCTCTGATGAAAGTGAGCAAACTGCCACCAACCTACAGCACTCATGCTTCTCACCTGGGCCGGAATCTAAGGCGTTTGGTTAGAAAGCACATCCACGGATCCGCGAGAGGGGACACGCTCCTTGTCTTTGCCCGGCTAATCCTCCCCGCCGGGACATGTGTTCTCCCATATCGCCTGTATGGAGTCGCTTTAGGTCTTGTTTAGTGCAGCCTAGCATAATTCTGGTTCTTTTTTTTTTTTTTTGTCTGGGACTGGGACGCCCTGAAACTGGACGTCATTATGGAGTGTGCCTCTAGGCCACTAGCCTGGTGGCCCGATCCACCGGCGAGCAGACACCATGAGAGCCTGCCTTTCGCTTCAGATGGTGGGGGCTGGGCACCATACATTGAACTCAAAAGAAACTCTGTTCTGCACCGTTCTATCGCCCACCTGCTAGGGCCTGTTCGTTTGCGTAGCCTAGTGCACTTGTACAGTTTTTATATAGGAGCCTGGTCAGTGTGTGACGTTGCCGGGAGTTGGTACCTGAAATTCATGGCCGGAACGGAATCGTATACCGACAGAGGGAGATAGTGAACGGACACCTGAATTTCATGAACAGGGGCATAAAGGAATCAGATGATTCAGCAGGTTTGTTTGGCCGAATTTAGCGGGATGTGCCGTCCAGGTTCGATCACATACCCATTTACTAGCCTTGGGAGGCGGGAAGAAGAAACGAATTTTGAGCACTTCTATGCGTATGGACGAAGCTGTCCGTATGCAGGTCAATCCCGATTACTACATTTTTTGTGCCGCTCGTATAGACAAACCTTAACAACCCGATTTGTTCCTCACCGAACCAAAAGTGCTTACATTTGACCGATAGACGGATGTGTTTGATGATACGATAGTTGATAGCTTTGCATGTGCAAATAAGCCACGTCTTGGCCGGCCATGACACGGGCGCTAGTCTTCATCTGCCATCTCCATGGGTCGCCAAATGACATGCGAAATGCGTCCAAAACCTCTTCTTTTCAGGAAAGCGACCAGGCCTTTCTTTTGGCTTCTCGTCGTCTTATTTTTCCCGCCATTTGCATTTCGGCTCCGAACTGGAAGCTAGCCAGCACTTAGAAATTAATGGGCACGCAAGGCGTCCACCTGGAGGGTGTGTGACCGATCCAGCCCAAGGTTCCGATGTCGTGAGTTCTGTTATGTTCTGTGAGCGTGTGCAAACATGCATGTCCGTCCACAAGTTCACATTTATTGTCGTCTTCCAAAAGGGATTAGTATAGGTCTTTGTCACAAAATAATTGTTATACTATCACTGTCGTGAACTAGCTCTCCAATCATGACCTCGATCAGAACCTCACCATCATTGATCCTGAATTGGCTCTTTATATCTGAAACCTAGACTAGAATTTCCGAGAAACTCTGCAAGAACTGTGCTGGTCCTGCGGTGTAATTTTGAAGTGTCTCTGCTCCCAAACTTCCAGCGTGTTCGCTTGGCTGAAATCTGACTGATCTGGCTGGTTTTTTTTTAGAGAAAAACACTGCTGAATGACTGACTGATCTGACTGATAATCTCAAGCGAACTTGCCGTTCTTTCTTAAGATGAAGTCTTGGTCAGCAAATGAACAACACTTCTGCTCTACTTGATCTCTTGATATAAGTATATTTAGGGCATGTTCAGATGGCAAAATTTTTAGGAAAAATTTCCTATAGCATTTTCGTTGTTATTTGGTAAAATTTGTCCACCATGGACTAACTAGGCTCAAAAGATTCGTCTCGACATTTACAGATAAACTGTGTAATTAGTTATTTTTTTTATCTACATTTAATGTTCCATGTATGCGTCCAAAGATTCGATGTGACGGAAAATCTGAAAAATGGACGTATGCCTGAAGCATTAAATATAAATAAAAAAATAAAACTAATTACATAGTTTAGATGAAATTCACGAAACGAATCTTTTAAGTTTAGTTAGTCAATGATTGAATAATATTTGTTAAATAATAACGAAATTACTACAGTAACATTTCCCAAAAATTTTCGCAAACTAAACATGGCCTTACTCTGCCAGCTGTGGCACTGACGCTTTCTCCGTGGAGTAAAGGCCCGGGGAGTCCATGGCCTCGTTCGGCTGGCTGGTGGCTGGTGGCTGAGGCTGATTTATTGTGAGAGAAAAATACTGCTGGCTGACTGGTGACTGGTGGCTGATGCTGAACTGATGTGAGAGAAAAGCACTGCTGGCTGGCTGGGAGCCAGCCAGCCGAACAAGGCCCATGTTTCAGGATTTCCATCTTTCAAGAACCGCAGGCCCCATTCAGGCATGCGGCGGATTTTAGGCCCCGTTTGGTTTCCACGGGTTAAAGTTTAATTCCCATCACATCAATGTTGCGGTAAATATATGAAGTACTAAATGTAGAATAATTACATGCATGTCGGCACATATTAGGAGTAATTTATAAGACGAATCTATTAAGCCTAATTAGTCTAAAATTAGAAACTTTTTGTCAAATAAAACGAAAGTGCTACCGTATTTATTAAACTTTAACACCCACGCTAAACAGGCCCTTACCGATATGGTCTGCAGAGCAGAGAGGGTAGGGCCGTAGGGGGGGTCTACGGGAGGACCGCCGAGGTCAGAAGCTCACGCTCACGCCGGGCTTGACGGGAGGAGCACCCGGCAGGCCGGCACAGTGACGACTGAGGCCGCGTTCACTTCCCCTCTCAACCCAAAATATTTCCTCTTACACACATCACATCAAATCTTTCGACGCATGCATGGAGCATTAAACGTAGGTAAAAAAGATAACTAATTACATAGTTTGTCTGTAAATGTCGGGACGAATCTTTTGAGCCTAGTTAGTCCATAATTGGATAAATTTTGCCAAATAACAACGAAAGATGCTACAGTAACTTTTCAGCTACTTTTCGCGAAGTGAACACACCCTGAGCAGTAAAGCTGACACGGCTTTGCTGGTGCTCGTGCCCCAGTGACCAGTGTCAGCTGAAACAGTGGCAGATCGCGCCCATATGGCCGTTTGATGAATTATTGGAGCACTGTGCCCCTGTGGTGTGGCAGTACGGATCAGGAAATCGTCTGGTTTCGTCAGGCGTCCTGCCCGTGCTGTGCGGTCATGCGGTGTGGTAACAGGTCTTGGCAAAGAAAGTTTTACCATGGAAGCCCAATATCTCGTTTAGTTGCTTCAAACTTCTGAATTTGGCACTATGTAAAAAGAAAATTTTTCATCACATCAAACTTACGGTACATCAAACTTGCGGTACATGTATGAAGTACTAAATATAAACGAAATCAAAAACTAATTGCACAGTTTAATTGTACTTTACGAGACAAACATTTTAAGCCTAATTAATCAATGATTGAACAATTATTATCAAATACAAAAGAAATGCTACAGTGTACGCATTTGGCACCGCCAACTTCGGCCAACTAAACGTGGCCCAAGATTCACCATGCGTTTTGACCTTGGTTGAACTAGGAGTTCATTGCCTCGGGGATGGAAAAATCAACTTGGCCATCACGTCCTAGCCCATGTTTAGATCACCTTAAAATTCCAAGTTTTTTCACTCTCTCTCCATCACATCAATTTTTTAGCCGCTTGCATGGAGTACTAAATGTAAGTAAAAAATATATAATTACACAGTTTAGTTCAAAATCACGAGATGAATCTTTTGAGCCTAGTTGGTCTACGATTGGACAATATTTGTCAAATAAGACGAAAGTGGTACTATTCATCAGGTTGAAAAAATCTTCAATCTAAATAAGGGCCTAGGTCGTGAATCGAAAATCTACTGTGTAGGGTACGCGGGTGTTTAGTCGCCGAAAATTTTCAAGATTTCTTGTTACGTCGAATGTTTGACATGTGTATGGAGCATTAAATATAGATAAAAAAAACTAATTATACAGTTTAGTAGAAAACCACGAGATGAATCTTTTGAGCCTAATTAGTCTATGATTAAACACTAATTGATAAATACAAATAAAAATATTACAGTAGCCAAAACCAAAATTTTTCACGAACTAAACACCCCCGAAGTCCGATATCAACTTGGGTGCTTTTATTTTAGTTTAGCGCCGAAGCACAGTGGGCAACGTACACAATCTCTCTGCAAAGACCCCGGGTAGAAAGAGTAAAAAAGGACAGATTTGCAAGACGTTGCCTGCCGCCCTACGGTGGTCTGCACATGTGCTGATTAGGAGTCAGTTAAGCTTCTGACGATCTCATCCCCCTTCACCCCGCGTGCTGATTAGGAGTCAGTTAAGCTTCTGTATTGCACTCATAAGCAATGAATTGGTGCGGGAACTCTCCTCAGTCCTCCCCACCGTTAACCATAAAAGAATCAGATAGACAGGCTGCTCGTATTCTACTGCCCCCGTGCAGCACTGCGTTACTGAGGCCTAGCTACACGGGCATGTTACCACCAGCTTGCGCATGTGCGTTCATAACTTTGGGAGTCAGATTCGGCTGATGCAATCGCATGGGTCCAGCTGTGAGATTTTGGGAGCGTACTGTACGGCGGCAGTACATGCAGCAAGTAGAGAGCACGCCATTCCATTTGCTGCTCCTCACTGAAAAAAGGGCCCCCGAAAAAAAAGGTCAAATCCTGAGGCACGGAGGCGACTGATATGACCCCGTCACGGAATGGGAGAAAACGGTAATGTATGGCACAGTATAATAAAGTGGAAAGTGTGTACTTCAGATCCAGTGCGGGATGTGTTGTATGCGTGTGGCGGGGTGTTTAGACTATCACGCTCGTGTTACTCTAAATTCATATTTTAAAAGAAATATTTCGTCTATGCCATCAAAATTCTCTCCTCTATATTACTTTCTCCCGCACTCATCCAACCTCTATATCTTTGCTCTATACTAACCATCATATATTTTATTCAACCATCCCAACTACCATCTCCTCTCTCCTCATTTTTTTTCTTTTCCTTTCCTTTTCTTTTTCTTTCTTTTCCACTCTCTCTCTCACGAGTACGAGGCGCCGGGCCGTCCCTCTCTCGGCGAGCGCGAGGCGAGGTGTGGGCGGACGGTGCGCGGCGGCCTCGCGAGTGGCGGTCGGGCGGCCTGGCCAGCGGCCTCGCGAGCGCGGGCGGCGGGCGCTGGGGGCGGTCGTCGGCGGCGCGGCGAGGCGAGGCTGACGCCGGCGAGCGCGGGCGAGCGCGGCTCCGGCGCGGGGAGATGGCGCTGGGGGGCGGTCGTCGGTGGCGCGGCGAGGCGAGGCTCACGCGGGCGAGCACGGCTCCGGCGGCGCGACTCCGGGCGAGCGCGGCTCCGGCACGGGGAGATGGCGCGGGGAGGCGCGCTCCTCTGCTCCACCGGCGGCGGACCTTCCTCGATTCCTCGGCGGCGCTGCTCCTCTGCGGTCGAGCAGGCGGGAGGATGCCGCGCGGGCGGGCGGCGAGGCGAGGTAGACGTGCGGGCGAGGTGGACGAGGACGAGTAGGGTCGGAGGAGGACGACGCGCGGACCCCGCGTGGCGTATACCGGGACTCTCCGTACGTCCACCATAGCTAGCGGTCGAGAGCCCTTCCGGAATTTTACCGGGGCCTTTACCGTCCCCCGCTGCAGGAGTTTCACACGGTATATGTGTTTGCCGGATGTATTTACAGGTCCCGCTGCGGATAGGGTATGTTCAGATAAAAATAAAAAAGAAGATCCAGTGGGAGGAACAGCCGAACAAATTGGTCCGGCCTTGTCCGTTCTGGTGTGCATTTGGGTCTAGTGGTTGCATGAACTCATGAACTCTCCAAATCTGATGGAACCAGCATTTTCAGCTCCTGGACTGGACCTGAAGTTGGCAATGCACGGAGGACTGCAGGAGTGTGGTGCTGCCAGAGGCGGACGTCGCAGACGCAGATGGTTGGCATGTGGCAATTCATTGCTGTATTGATAATTGATATACGGGGTAGTATGTGACAAGCCTCGACGATTCAGGGTGCGCTGTGCACGGCTTCTGAGTTAAAGCATCACAACAGGTACGATTTCAGTCAATTTTCTGTGTTTACTCCCGTTCTTGCCTTCGCACGATTCAAACTTTGGCCTCGTTGAGATACCAAACTTTGGAGGCAAATTTTGCGTAGTAAACATCGCGTCACACTGTAGTAATTTTGTTTTTATTTAGTAATAATTGTCCAAACATTGATTAATTAGGCTTAAAATATTCGTCTCGCAAAGTAGAACAAAACTGTGCAATTAGTTTTTGATTTCATCTACATCTAGTACTCCATATATGTGCCGATATTTTGATGTGATGGAGAATCTTCTTTTTGCATAGTGGAATTTGAGGGTGAATTGATAGTGTTTAGATGGTGTAAAAGTTGGTGTAAAATTCCTGTAGCACTTTTCGTTGTTATTTGGTAAAATTTATCCAATCATGTACTAACTATGCTCAAAAGATTCGTCTCGACATTTACAGACAAACTGTGTAATTAGTTATTTTTTTACATACATTTAATACTCCATGCATACGTCTAAAGATTCGATGTGACGGGGAATCTTGTAAAATTTTTGGAAGTTTGAAGGGATCTAAACACTGCCGGTATCTAGACAAGGAGGCCTTTGACATCTCTTCTCTATCTATAACAGGATACAGGAGGAAACCAGCATCAAAAGAGTGTTAGTGCTTTTTTGAATTAAAAACTGTTGTGCTGTTAAATCGCCCGCCATTTCACCCTTTGTTGAGGTGAAAGTGAAACCAAAAGGTTCAGTAAAGGCCGGTGAATCCAGTCTCCGGCCAGCGGTTAGAGCCGTCCATCAGACCATCACCAACATTGACCAGATTCTGGTTCAAAAGAAGTCCCGGACAATGATTTACAGGCACTGTTCCAACATCATCCTGTCATGTTACTAGATGTAGTGACAACGGATTACAACAATGGACGGCAAGGCAACATTGGGCAGGCAGGCATGGAGAAGTGCCTGTGTCCAGGGAGCACAGCCTACGTGGCACGTCGAGCCCAGTCAACATCTGCTGCACCTCCTAAACGCCAGCTAAACTAAACTAATCCCTCTAGCCATCCGTGTAGCCTCTCCAGCTCCAGGATGATGCGGCGCAGACACAGCGGCCCCAGCTCACGGCGTCGCAGACAACGCGCGTCCAGCTTTTCGCCGGGCCCCGCTCGTCGGATCGCGGCGCCGGGCACGCCCCCGTCAGCGTTCGTCCCCAGTAAAAGGTCTTTACGGTGACAGCCTGTCCCGCGCACTAAAAGCGAGTTTAACGTTAACCTAGTACTAGCACAGTCTCTCTCTCCTCTCTCAAATGACGTAAAAGCCTGAGGAGAGAGAGGGACGGAGACGGACCGGGGAGAGTAAGGGGCGTTTGTTTCGACGAGCTAAAGTTTAACAAACATGATAACATTTTCGTCTTATTTGATAAAAAGTTTTTAATCTTGGATTAATTAGGTTTAATAGATTCATCTCGTAAATTACTCTTAATCTATGCTGATATGTATGTAATTAATCTACATTTAGTACTCTATACATTTGAAAAAACATTGATGTGATGAGAGTTAAACTTCGTGCATTTAGTACTCCATACATTTAGTACTGGGCCTAAGCCCTTGTTTAGTTTCTCCAATTCTCCTCCAAATTCTACTATGCAAAAAGAAGATTCCCCGTCACATCAAAATATCGGCAAATGCATGGAGTACTAAATGTTGATGAAATCAAAAACTAATTGCACAGTTTTGTTGTACTTTGCGAGACGAACATTTTAAGTCTAGTTAGTCAAAATTTAGATAATTTTTACTAAATACAAATAAAATGCTACAGGAATTCTGATACAGTGTTTTTCTCTCCTATTTCATGAACTAAACGAGGCCTAAAAAAAACAAACAAGGCTGCACAGAAAACGCACACCGGAGTGAAAAACGGCCTCGAACGCCACCCAAACCCGTCCAAAACCTCTCAACCAAACCCCTCCTTTTTCTGGCGCGCTCTCTCTCTCTCTCTCTCTCTCCCTTCTCCGGTTCTCCCTTCACTCGCGGTCTCCCTCCCCTCCCATCTCGTCCCTCCATGAGAGCCTAGGGCTACAGCCGCCAAAGTTGACAAGACAGTGAGAAAAAGAGGCGGCTCTGCTCTCTGCCCCCTCCCCTCCTCCCGGGCGCCCGCGATGCCGCCGTCGCGGTCGCTGTTCCTGCTGCTCATGCTCGCGCTGGCGCCACTCGCGTCGCTGGCCGCGACGGCGCCGGCGTCGCCGGTGGCAAGGACGGCCGGGGTGCAGGCGGAGATCGACGCGCTCCTCGCGTTCCGCCGCGGCCTGCGCGACCCCTACGGCGCCATGTCCGGGTGGGACGCGGCCTCCCCCTCCGCGCCCTGCTCCTGGCGCGGCGTCGCGTGCGCGCAGGGCGGCGCCGCCGGCCGCGTCGTCGAGCTGCAGCTCCCGCGGCTCCGCCTCTCGGGCCCCATCTCGCCGGCGCTCGGCTCGCTGCCGTACCTCGAGCGTCTCAGCCTCCGATCCAACGACCTCTCCGGCGCCATCCCGGCGTCGCTGGCCCGCGTCACCTCCCTGCGCGCCGTCTTCCTCCAGTCCAACTCGCTCTCCGGCCCTATTCCCCAGTCCTTCCTCGCCAACCTCACCAACCTCGACACCTTCGACGTGTCCGGCAACCTCCTGTCCGGACCCGTCCCCGTCTCATTTCCTCCCAGCTTGAAGTACCTCGACCTCTCCTCCAATGCGTTCTCCGGAACCATCCCGGCGAACATTAGCGCCTCCACGGCGAACCTCCAGTTCTTGAACCTGTCCTTCAACCGACTCAGGGGTACCGTGCCGGCGTCTCTGGGCAACTTGCAGAACCTGCATTACCTCTGGCTGGACGGGAACCTTCTCGAGGGGACCATCCCGGCGGCGCTGGCCAACTGCTCGGCGCTGCTCCACCTGAGCCTTCAAGGGAACTCGCTCCGCGGCATCTTGCCGTCTGCGGTCGCCGCGATACCCACGCTGCAGATTCTCTCGGTGTCGCGGAACCAGCTCACCGGCACCATCCCTGCCGCGGCGTTTGGCGGTCAGGGTAACTCGTCCCTGCGCATCGTGCAGCTCGGCGGCAACGAGTTCTCTCAGGTGGACGTGCCGGGAGGTCTCGCCGCGGATCTTCAGGTGGTTGACCTCGGCGGCAACAAGCTAGCTGGCCCATTCCCGACTTGGCTTGATGGGGCGGGAGGACTGACGCTGCTCGACCTCTCGGGCAATGCATTCACAGGCGAGTTGCCGCCAGCGGTCGGGCAGCTCACTGCGCTGCTGGAGCTGCGCCTCGGCGGCAATGCTTTCACTGGCGCCGTGCCTGCGGAGATTGGCAGATGCGGCGCACTCCAGGTGCTTGATCTCGAGGACAACCACTTCACCGGCGAGGTGCCATCAGCTCTTGGCGGTCTCCCGAGGCTCAGGGAGGCCTATCTTGGTGGGAACACTTTCTCCGGCCAGATTCCGGCGAGCTTCGGGAACCTGTCGTGGCTAGAAGCATTGTCCATACCGAGGAACAGACTCACTGGTCGCCTTTCTGGTGAGCTCTTCCAGCTGGGGAACCTGACGTTCCTGGACCTATCTGAGAACAACCTCACCGGAGAGATCCCTCCGGCCATCGGTAATTTGTTGGCTCTCCAGAGTTTAAATTTGAGCGGCAATGCCTTTTCTGGCCACATTCCAACGACCATTGGCAGCCTCCAGAACCTGCGAGTTCTTGATCTCTCCGGTCAGAAGAACCTCTCTGGCAACGTCCCGGCGGAGCTTTTCGGCCTACCGCAGCTGCAGTATGTGTCGTTCGCGGACAACTCCTTCTCTGGCGATGTTCCTGAAGGATTCAGCAGTCTTTGGAGTCTGCGCAATCTGAACCTCTCCGGCAATTCTTTCACTGGGTCAATACCGGCGACATATGGGTACTTGCCATCACTTCAAGTGCTCTCGGCCTCACATAACCACATTTCTGGGGAGCTGCCAGCCGAGCTCGCCAACTGTTCCAACCTTACTGTGCTTGAGCTCAGTGGCAACCAGCTGACCGGCTCCATCCCGAGTGACCTCTCACGCCTTGGTGAATTGGAGGAGCTTGACCTCAGCAACAATCAGCTTTCAGGCAAGATACCATCAGAGATCTCCAATTGCTCTTCGCTCACCCTTCTCAAGCTTGATGACAATCATTTTGGTGGAGACATACCAGCATCTCTTGCCAACCTCTCAAAGCTGCAGACGCTTGACCTGTCGTCCAACAATCTTACCGGCAGCATCCCTGCTTCATTGGCTCAGATTCCTGGCCTTTTGTCATTCAATGTGTCACACAATGAGCTTTCTGGTGAGATACCGGCAATGCTCGGCTCCCGCTTTGGCTCTGCTTCAGCATATGCTTCAAACTCAGACTTGTGTGGGCCGCCATTGGAGAGTGAGTGCGGCAAGTACCGGCGACGGCGGAGGCGGCAGAGGGTGCAGCGCCTGGCTCTGCTAATTGGTGTGGTGGCTGCTGCGGTGCTGCTTGTTGCGCTGTTCTGCTGTTGCTGTGTGTTTAGCTTGCTACGATGGAGGCGTCGGTTCATTGAGAGCCGTGATGGTGTCAAGAAGAGAAGACGCAGCCCAGGACGTGGCAGTGGGTCGAGTGGCACAAGCACGGAGAATGGTGTCAGCCAGCCGAAGCTGATTATGTTCAATTCAAGGATCACTTATGCTGACACGGTTGAGGCAACCCGGCAGTTTGACGAGGAGAATGTGCTCAGCCGAGGCCGCCATGGCCTCGTGTTCAAGGCTTGTTACAGTGATGGCACCGTGCTGGCAATTCTGCGGCTTCCGTCCACATCTTCTGATGGTGCCGTGGTGATTGATGAGGGCTCGTTCAGGAAAGAGGCCGAGTCTCTTGGGAAGGTGAAGCACAGGAACCTCACTGTGCTCCGTGGCTACTATGCCGGGCCTCCGCCGGATGTTCGGCTGCTGGTCTATGACTACATGCCCAATGGCAACCTCGCCACATTGCTGCAGGAAGCGTCGCACCAAGACGGCCACATCCTCAACTGGCCAATGAGGCACCTCATCGCGCTCGGCGTCTCGCGCGGCCTTGCATTCCTGCACCAGTCCGGGGTCGTGCACGGCGATGTAAAGCCGCAGAACATCCTCTTCGACGCCGACTTCGAGCCACACCTGTCTGACTTCGGCCTGGAGCCGATGGTGGTGACCGCGGGTGCCGCTGCAGCAGCCGCCGCCGCATCAACATCAGCTGCGACCCCCGTGGGCTCGCTCGGCTACGTCGCCCCCGACGCGGCCGCTGCCGGGCAGGCCACGAGGGAAGGCGACGTCTACAGCTTCGGCATCGTGCTGCTGGAGCTCCTCACGGGGCGGCGCCCCGGCATGTTCGCCGGGGAGGAGGAGGACATCGTGAAGTGGGTGAAGCGGCAGCTGCAGCGCGGCGCGGTGGCGGAGCTGCTGGAGCCGGGCCTGCTGGAGCTGGACCCGGAGTCCTCCGAGTGGGAGGAGTTCCTGCTGGGCATCAAGGTCGGGCTGCTCTGCACCGCGTCTGACCCGTTGGACCGCCCGGCCATGGGCGACGTGGTGTTCATGCTGGAGGGCTGCCGCGTCGGCCCGGACATCCCGTCCTCCGCCGACCCCACCTCCCAGCCGTCGCCGGCCTGATCTCCCGGCGACCCTCGGCCGGCATTGCTGCCTGTCAGATTCAATTCGGTAGCTTGTTTCATTTTTTTCTGTCGCTGATTAATTTCCTTAATTAGTTCAGATTAGTTTTAGTCTCAGCTAAGCCGGCCGGCGTGCGCCCCGGTCCCCGGTGCCCGTCGACGGTCGAACTGACCCGTGGGGCCGGGAACCGTTTCCCGCCAAGGAAGGAGGTCGTGGGACGTGGGCTCGTGGCCCGCCCATGGTGGAAGTAGCCGTTGGGCGTCGTAATCTCGTTGGTTAGGGGAGGCGTCAGCATCGGGGACGGGGAGCAGGGAGCCCATGTGCCGCACTGTTGCAGAGGTGCTTGGCACGGCCTGATGCCCCTGCCATGCCATGCCCAAAGCGTGCTGCGCATGTGGGGTTCCCCTGACCAAGCATCCGCAACGGCTACTAGTGCAGGACATGGCTGTCGCCTCCTGGCCATTGATCTCGGCCGACTGTACCACGAACCCTTGTACTCAAGCGATTGATTTCGTGTAGGGGCCTGCTTGGCTTCCTGGGATCTTGTCTTTAATCTTGTTTCACCAGAGCAACAACGACAACTTTTTGTGCCATGTGCTGTACATTTGTCTGTATTTTTTGTTATCCTGATCGGTTCAGTGGGGTGGATGGATGGATGATGCCCATGACCGTTAGCTTGTTCTGTTCTCTTCGTGAATGATTAGTAGTTTTTTACCTGCAATTGTTTGTTTGTCCAGGATAATGATGGACGCTGCAATTGAGTATTTCTCTAGATTATTAAATGCTATGGAACGTTGTACTGGCAAGTGGCTTGAGTGCTTGCAATACCATTAGGATCCCATGCCATTATTTCTGCTGCGTTACCTTACCCCACGTTTGTCGGGCAGCCGATGATGCCTGGTGAGAGATCTTGATACCCCGGGTACTGTACTTGGGGTAAGTGTGAGGTCCAGTCCCCGGGAGCCACTAAATACTGTCCTCACATTACCTAGCGCCCCGATCCGTGCATCCGCGCCGCACGCACAGCATAATTCGATTCGCGCCTGAACATTGTTGGCAGTGCGGGTAAAGCGGCATTCGATCTCGTTGTACGACACCTGAACGTGCAACCGAGCAAGATCAATGCGGGAGAAAATTTTCCATTTGAAATGCTGCGTGTTTGTTTCTTCACCAGGAGTCCTACACGCCGCATTACATGTTCCAGATCTGTATAGGCACTGCCGTTCCCCAAACTAAACGTTCACCAGAGCACTCTGCACTCGTACTCCTACTTTCAAGCAAGGGCACCCTGGGCATTCGGTCAGACCGAACCGATCGGTTCGGTTCCTCGGTTATTCGGTCAGTTCGGTCATCAGAAACCTAGGACCGATCGGTCTTTGCAAAAAACGAAGACCGAGGAAGTTCGGTCTCGGTTAGTTCGGTTCGGTCTCGGTCACATCCGAACTAACCAGACCTGAGTAGCAGCCACAAACAATAGCAGAATCTATAGCAATTTTCAACAGCATGCTTGCTATTTGAAGGCAAAAAAATAACAACACAATATATAAAACAAACCACACATTATTATGACAAGTTCTAGCACACAACTTTCTCGGTTCTCACAAATCAATGGGCTTTCATCAGTACATTACGAATGAAGGCCCTGTTCATCAGGCTTATAATCCGTCTTATTCAGCTTGTTTTTTCAGCCGGAACAGTATTTTCTCTCACAAAAAATCAGCCAACAGTGTTTTTCAGCCGGCTTATAATTCCAGCCGAACGGCTCCGAAGTCTACAGAACTACGGTCAGTTCGGTCACTTCGGTTAACCGACACATATGACCGAACTTCTATCGGTTACTTCGGTTAGTTGGGAGCCAGGACCGAACTCATGACCGAACTTTTCGGTCTCGGTCTTTTCGGTCTCGGTCTCGGTCTTTTCGGTTCGGTCTTCGGTCTTCGGTTAATTATGCCCAGACTGACGCACCACGATCCCGCTGCGTGGCAACCGGATTGGCCCCGCACTCGCTGTCTTGAAGCCAGTAGACCTGCTCGCGGCTCGGGATGCCAATGCCATGCCAGCGGCGCACGGGTTTTGAGACGCGAGGATTTCGAAGCCAGGGCCTGGCCACCTGGGAGAGCGACGCTGTCAGGACTGAGGATCTGGGGAGATTGCAACCCATGGCATCTTGTCAACCGGATTGGCATCAGCATCACAGACACAGTCACACAGTACACCTAGCTGCCTATAGCACGTTGCACGTAGCAATGCGGCTTGGACGGATCTGGTAGACCCTGAAGCCCAGAGCAAGTAGCACGTGATGTGTAGCGGCCTAGCGGTATGGCGTAGCAAACTGAGACTACCCACTCATGGACCTCTATATTCATCCTCTATACGTCCTAGTCAGCAAGATTCTCTCCTCTATACTCAATTCTCCCGCACCCATCCATCCTCTATATCATCCTCTATCCAATCTATCCACTATGGGACCCACTTATCACTTTATCTAAATATATCCATGTGTAATCTAGTTTTGAAGGATTTATTGAGACAAATTTAATGGTGCAATCGAAATTTAATTTGGATTTTTGGTTTGTGAGTTATAGCATTTTTTCCCTTTGTTTAGCTAGTGGGGTCCGCCACTATAGAGTATAGAGTAAGCACAGTACTACTCTAAATATAGAGTGAGAGAAAGGATAGAGTATCGTTTTAGAGTACCCAGTGCAGCAGTTTTTACTCTATATTCATACTCTAAAGCTTTAGAGTATCGTTTTAGAGTATCCACTGCGGGTAGTCTGAAGGCACGGCGTGGCGCTACGCTACACTACCTTGCGTTTGTATGTTTGCACGTTTCACCGAGTAGGTTGAGACTACCCGCACTCATGGACCTCTATATTCATCCTATATACGTCATAGTCAGCAAGATTCTCTCCTCTATACTCAATTCTCCCGCACTCATCCATCCTCTATATCATCCTCTATCCACTCTATTCACTGTGGGACCGACTTGTCACTTTATCTAAATATATCTATGTGTGATCTAGTTTTGAAGGATTTATTGAGACGAATTTAATGGTGCAATCGAAATTTAATTTGGATTTTTGGTTTGTGAGTTATAGCATTTTTTCCTTTGTTTAGCTAGCGGGGTCCGCCACTACAGAGTATAGAGTAAGCACAGTACTACTCTAAATATAGAGCGAGAGAAAGGATAGAGTATCGTTTTAGAGTACCCAGTGCAGCAGTTTTTACTCTATATTCATACTCTAAAACTTTAGAGTATCGTTTTAGAGTATCCACTTTGTGTAGTCTGAGCAGCAGGACTGCAGCTGCCACTAGTAGAATGTACTCACCGAGTAGGTTCAGCAGCAGGACTGCAGCTGCCACTAGTAGAATGTACTTTGCCATGTGGCCGGCTGAAACAACGGTCGGAGGCGGACAGGTGGGAGACCACTCACAGTCAGTCTGTCACTGGTCACCACTACCGCAAAGGCAATGAATTAGTCATAATTCGCTGGGACGCAGTATAAAAGCAAGGCTACTATTAGCTCACCATTAGCCAATTCATATACTTCATCATGGATAAAACATTACAGCTCACTATTAGCCAATTCATATACTTCATCATGGATATTCTTTCCTCACAGAGTTTCTTAAGCTCGTATATCAACTGACTGTAAACTTATCACTCGCTTCTCTTTTCCCTTTTCTCTTCCATATAATCCACCACAGCATGAAGCCCACTCTCTTCTCAACTCCTTGTTATACTTAGGCCATGTTTGGTTTCAACTTGTTAAAGTTTAACTCCCATCACATCCATGTTCCCTCAAATGCATGGAGTATTAAATGTAGACTAATTGCATGCATGTCGACACAGATTATGAGTAATTTACGAGACGAATCTATTAAGCCTAATTAGTTCAAGATCGGAAACTTTTTGTCAAATAAGACGAAAATGCTACAGTGTTTGTTAAACTTTAACTTCTCAAACCAAACACCCCCTTACTCAAAATCTTGCTGTCAAGATCCAGAAAGGATGGCTGCTAGATTATTGTTTATTGAGAAAACAACAACATATTGAACTCACACTTCAAGTAAAGTTTCCCTAGAGTAAATCGTCGTGGATCTCATTGGTGGGCCCACTTGTCAGATCTGTGGGGGAGACGCAAGCGCAGGTTTTTCTGAATGGCTGCATGCATAAGGGTACTCTCAACCATATAAGATAGTTATTAGCTATAAGACAGCTTATTTAATGGTATTTATGACACATAATTAGTCCATTAGATAGATTGTCAGCTATATTTTCATATAATAAACTTATTTGGAGATACAATATTGCTCATATTTTATACAAATTTACGAAAGTTTGACCAGCGCAAGTTCCATAGCGAGTTAGCGACTCTTTTTATGGGGCGGATGGAGTATTTGGCAGTGTTTCTCGTGGTTTCAACTTCTCCTGAACCAACCATTATAGCAACACTGTTCATAGAAGCCATTTTTCTATCCCTCGCGAAATAAACCGGAAGTCTAAAAAAGCCAAAAAAAAAAATTTGGCTCCTTCGGCTCCTGCTCCTCTAACACTGTAGCATAGAGTCAGAGTTAAAAAAACAAAGACTCGTACCAAACAGGGCCTTGATCGTCTTTGAAGGGCTTCCTCTGGCTTGGGTTCGGTTAATGAAGGAGGAATCGAAGCGACGAAGCCTGTGAATAAATAAAAGACTTCATTAGTTCCCTAGTTCATACTATGTATTGGTAATAAGAGAGACAATTATCATGTTCACGACAGTAGAAAGACCTGTAACCATGAGGAGCTATACCGGAGTACCAGACTGATCCTTATATTAACTTAGAAAAGAGATCTTTACCATTTTTCTAAGTATCTATTTGTTTTTTACGTACAGGAGAAAAGAACGTGATTGTTTTGTTAGGCAAAAGAAGGAAAAGAAGACTGAGGTTGCTTTCAGCCATTTTTTTTTTTGAATTTCAACGAGGGGGAGGCGTTCCCACCTGATTCTTTCAGTCATTTTCATGTCGTGGCTCCGTCCTTTAGGCCCAAGAACGAAAACATGTAATCAACCCAACTCAGAAAATCCAGTCCAAGGCAGATCATTTTAGGCCCAAGACGACTGATGCTTCTCCCGGGCCCATGGATACTTCGTGCGATCATGCTCGTGTCGAGAACCCAACCCGGTCGCCCGAGCCCAACAACCATACCGGCGGCTCTCTGTTTCTCGAAGCCCCCAATCCTATGGCATCGAATCGAAACATTCCGCTCCCACTCCGATCGGATTCGGTGGGACGGTGGCATATATGCGCCCGCCGCGCGGCTCGCACCGTCTCTCACACTGTTAAACCTGCGCCGCGCGTGACGACTAACACTTCGAGCTCACCCGCAACCTCGTCCGGGAAGCGCGATCGCCGCCTCGAAGGAGCTGAGATCCATCCAAGTTCTTCTGTCGGTAAGCAACCCTAACTTGCTTGATCTATGAGTGGACTTTTCCTCTTATCATCTGCTAGTGATTCCTTTGCCATCCATCCGTGTTTGCGGTTCCGTGCGGTAAGTAGTTTGCTCTTCGGTGCACGAAAGATTGATCCCAGTTGCGGACCGAGTGGTTGCTCCACGCACGCAACGCCAGGTCATCGCCCCAGTTGTTTGGCAATCTTAAGTTTGGGGCGTGGCCTTTGTAGTCATGCAGTTCGCGGATTCAACGAAACACCACGAACTTAGCTGCGTCATCTCACTGTCAGAAAATATAGATATTCTGATCGGCACCCGTCATATCTGTTCTGGTTTGACTAGGTTTGGAATTTGTTGATGCTCTTAATTTTGTTCAAAATTGGTGGCTTCGGGTAAACTATTAGTGTATGTTAATGCTTCTCAGAGGTTCTAGGTTTTGGTGACTTGTCCACTGTATTGTCTCAATACCAGCAATGCTGTTGCTGTTCTCGTTTTAACACGAAAATTTTTGAGCTTGCTCATGAGTTTTTGGGTTTGGTGGGGAAATGGTGAAAACGGTGATTTGGGTACCAGGTCTGTGTTAATTTTCCTATCAAATTTCTCCGCTGGGAGAAAAAAAAGTGATTGGGGTACCTGGTGGTGGGTTTTAGTAATTCACTATTTTTTCCCTTCATCTCATTTTCATTTGCATCCGAAATTTTCCTACTAGTGCATACTGTAACAATGGTAATATCTGTCCATGGTCACACTGCAGCGAAGCTTGCATCATTTGTGATTTATGCTACTTTTTATGCATTGTGTTTGATTATTGATTACATGACTTCTTTTTTTATCGTGGCACCTTTTTACTGTGTATTTACATCGATGGTTGCTCCTTTTCAAGTCTAGCAGCTCTGCTCACACAATTTTGTGTTATTTTTTCATAGCAGGTCGAGGGAAGTTGAAGCAAAGGTCTAAGTAAAAATGGTATGCATAACGTAGCACTGCAATATTTACTTTCTTTTATCACACAACTCACTGTCATGCATATTATTTCAAAGCATTCTGTTGTTTGAACGGTTGTAATGTTGTACCGTAGTATATGGGACATTGGGATTCCCACATTGTCAGATAGTTCATCTACTCTATGATCAAATTTATTATTTAATAATGGCTCCTAGCTGGTCCGTACGTGCACAATAAACATGCCTGTCCATGCTGCTTCAGTGGAAAATGTTTGGTATTTGGTAGATGATGCTTATGATCCGTAGTCTAAAAGGTATGTGCCTTTTGAAATTCGAGTGTACAAGTCATTACTTGTCAGACCAAAATATTGAACCACTTGATTAGATAGCTATAAGCTACACCAAGAATGGTCAGCCCCACAAAATGAGCTTCATATTGAACATTACAGACTGCACACAAAGGTTCTTATGTTGCAGTCCTGTTTCATTCTTAGCTTCCAACTGCTATTTTTTCCCATTAAATGCTGTAGATAGAAATTTCCTTATTATGGTACACTCCTTGAGATTCAGGCATTTGCGCTAATTCCAATGATGCAAACATTAGTTGCATTTCTTCTTTATGCTCTGTCGCCATTATATTTGACTTCTCTCCCTCAATTCTGTAAGTAGTATATGCTTAATTATCATGATTTTTTTTTCATGTAGTTTTACGGGGGGATATGCTTACCATGGCAACTCGTTTGAGCAAACATACCGTTGCTATCCAGCATCCTTTTTTGATAAGGTATGCTATTCTTTGTTGCAATAAATTTTATCTGCTCATATGTAGCAATTTGTTGTTCTTATATATCTAAATTGGATTTGAACTACTACTTTTTCAGCCACACCTGGAAGGTGGTGATAAAGGTAAGGGCAGGGTCAGTTTGGCTTGTCGTTTTCTTTCATGTACAAAATTAATATGACATACATCTGATATTGTATTACCATTGTCATATGTAGTAATAATGCCACCGTCAGCCCTTGATCGTCTTGGTAAGTTCGGTCATTGTTAGCTCCTTTCTCCTTCGAACGGTTTATGTAACTTCCTTTTGACTTGATTAGTCATAGAGATTAGTCTCAGTAATTATTTGGACTCTTTGTAATAGCTTCCTTGCACATCGAGTACCCTATGCTATTTGAGCTGCACAATGATGCAACCCAGCGGATTTCACACTGTGGTGTTTTGGAGTTTGTGGCAGAAGAAGGCATGATCATCATGCCCTATTGGGTATGTATAAAGGGTAACTTAGTTCACTTGTATCTTCTGTTATATGGTGAAAGAAATACGTCTAGACTTATTTATTTTTATGTATTCTCACTTGTTTAGATGATGCAAAACATGCTTCTTCAAGAGGGTGACACTGTCCATGTCAAAAATGCGACTCTTCCCAAGGGTACATATGTGAAATTGCAACCTCACACAACTGATTTTCTGGATATTTCAAATCCGAAAGCCATGTAAGTAAACCTATAAATTGTTCTATAATTATCTTAAAAATCCTCTTCATTCCTCTTGGCATTTATTTGGCATCATCATTCTCATTACTTGCTGTGAAATTTTCCAGCTTGGAAAAAACTTTAAGAAATTTCTCCTGCTTAACCACGGGAGACAGCATCATGGTAGCCTACAACAACAAACAGTATTATATTGATATTGTTGAAACAAAGCCTGCTTCAGCAGTTAGCATTATTGAGACAGACTGTGAAGTGGACTTTGCACCTCCTCTTGATTATAAAGAACCTGAGAAACCACGACAACAAACAGTTCCTGCAAGCAAGGCACCTGCTCAAGGTTTGTATTTAGTGTCTTGGAGAAATCATGGCCTATGAATTCTTTTGACTTGTTACATGTGCTTGTTTTACAGTTGATCTTACTGTTCCTATTTATGTAGACTACTAGAATCCAGTAGCTCTCTATCTTTGGCAATATTTAGGGATCCAATTGAAGAGACTGTTGGAGGGCTTTTTTCACCAAAATCTCTATTCCTATCTATACGGAAAGATATAAAGAGGCTCTTGGAGTTGCACTTAGATCTGTGCAAATTAGCATTGGTTACTGCTCTCTAAAGCTTGAACGAATGGGTTCATAATGTCGAGTTTCATTGATCCCGAGCTGAGCTGCTAGCATTTAACATCCATGAAACTGTTAAGTGCATGTAATACTAGCTGCATATGGTGTTACTTGGATATTTCCTAAAATGGTTGCTTATTGTTGCAACGTGCAGATGGCAACACTGTAGTGGAGGATGAACCAAAATTCAAACCATTTACTGGTTCTGGAAAGCGGTTGGATGGAAAAGCCTTAAAACTGCAAGCATCTGATGTTCCTTCCTCTTCACTTTCTGCACCTTCAGATTCAAACAAAAGAGGAAATCAGCAAATCTCAGCACCAGCAGCTTCAGGAGCTAGCAATTACAGTCGACAGAAAACTGGAAAGCTTGTTTTTGGTTCAAGTGCAAGCAACAATAAGGAACTACAAAAGGTATATCCTACTGCAATGAATCCTTGCTCTTTTCAATTCTTCATGCTCCTTCCAAATGTTTACTGTTTGCTTCGATAAATCTAATGAATATGGTTGATGAATCATCTGTATTAATCTTGACATGCTTTATAACCAAATACTTAATCGAGTTTTTTTCAGTGTATGGCGTATGCCCATAGAAAATAAACATGCTAAAATAATTTAGCAGTCATTTGTGCTCAGGAACTCAAATTCATTTGAAGTTTCTGGTTCTTTCTGACATTTTTTTCTAATGGAGAATGTTTTCTTTCTTAGTGAGCAAAGTTTTGATTCAATGTCGTCAACATTTTCTATTACCTGTTATAGCATAGTGACTAGCATTGATCTCATGCATTAGCTTAAATATTTTCATTTTAAAAAAGAAGTTATTGAGCGTGACAGTATGAGAATTTTCAGTAAGCCTTTGTTAAGAAATTGAACTTAGGAGTAAATATTTCACATGCATCATGAATTATTTGGGTCACAAATGTGGATTCTAGAATTTTCTGTTTGTCCATTGTTCTCAAGAGTATGTGGTGCTCTTGTGTACTCTGCTTTGCTATAGATTGGTACTCTGATCCAAATTATACTTCACTTTGGCTTTGCCCTAAATCAAACTTATACAACTTTGAGCAAGTTATAGATGTTCAAATAAATGCTCTATCAAAACATATTCCATGGAGAATTCAATAAAACTAACTTAATGTTATAGATGTTGGTGGATTTTTCTATAAACTTGATCAAAATCAGAGAAATTTGACTAAGGGCAAAGCTAAAGCTAAGAGAACTGTAATTTGGAATGACGGAGTACAAGGTATATATACAACTGTACAAGTTAAAATATCAAATCTAATTTGGTTGTTGGTAATTGACTCCATGGTCCATGCTAAGTCAGCGAAGTCATTATGAGTCGTAACATTATATGATCTATTGCTATTGTGTTAAATTGCTGTAACAGGCTCCTGCTAAAGAGGAACCCGCGAAGAAGGACGAGCCCAGGTTCCAAGCGTTCAGTGGGAAGAGCTACTCATTGAAACGTTAGCTGCTACAATAGCCTTACAGATTTGCTGCTACCCTTTCGTTTCGTGCATGGTGTTCTTGCACCTGGTCACCACCATGTAGATATAAATTGAATTATGTATGATGGAAATATGGCCATCTGTCTATTTAAGTTCAGAAATTTAAAACAGTGCTATTATCCTACTTTACCCAGTGTGCATTTTGAATCTGCTCCTGTTAATTTTCGGTCATGGTTTCAGATTCGTCGAAAAGCAGGATTCAACCTGCTAAAATTTGAACATATCAGCAATCAGTCTTTAGCGGCAGACAAGATTTGATAATTGTTGGGCCCTGGGAGTTTGATCATTTACCTATATTATAGACCGTACTTGCATACTGATTGCTGAGTACTGAACGAAGGAGCACTATAAGTTGTGTTCAGGAGCAACTAAACAGGTTCCTTCAAGTCTCAGTTGCCATTAAAAAAAAAGCACCGGCTTTACAAACGCAGCATCTCTTACTCACACACAGCCTCGTTCGCTCATCCATTTCAGTATCTAAACTAACCGCGAATGGGCTGGCAACAAAGCTGCTCAGCAGAGCAGCTGGTACCAGATAATGAGTTCCTTGACTGTGACTAACTATGGGAGCACTAACAAAGTGATAACCAAGTTCAATGGGATAATAGTCAGTACAAGAATCTGTATCGTGCTTATCCCATAACCTTTTTATGGAGTAACAAGCAGAAGAATCTGACCGCATAGTCAGTACAAGAAACCGTATCGTGCTTATCCCATAACCTTTTTATGGAGTAACAAGCAGAAGAATCTGAGCGCTTTTGTATCTGCTAATCTACCAGATTCTGACCAAACCAACACACACAACAATATACTACTCCCTCCGTCCCTAAAAACATGTAAATCTCACTTCCCAAGGCCAGATTAGCAGACATGTGAAATTACGGTTATGCCCCTCCTGCACCCTTCAGTCCCCACATCAGACCTCCAACACGGTCATCCTGTCTAGAGTGTTCTTTAGAAGTACAGGGATTGACACGTATAGTGGTGGAGTAATAACAGCCACACAACAACATTTAAATATGGAGGCAAAACAGGCACGGTTTGGTGGAAGAATCCTGTCCACACATTACAAATTTTAGATTGTCGCCAATTTCACAGCCTATATAAAACATCATTACACTCACACCAGATCACTCGGTACACTAGTTGCTTCCATTTCCTCCTGCTTCTGTTTCCTCCTTCATCACCTTGCCTTCCCTGCTTCCACTTTCTCACTGTACAATCTTTTCATCTTCCATTACAGAGTGGCAGCTATAGGTTTTTTTTTGATCTGAACACAGAACCACCAGATCAAGAAGAGGCATTACCTGATCTGAATGAGCTGCCAGACACAGGAACCTTCCAAATCCATGGTGCCTTACCAGACTTGAATGAGGGAGAACCCATACAAATTGATGCACAGCAAACCCAGCTTGCAGGAGGGCAACAAGGAAATAATCCAGATAAGATGTCTCATAACTTCATCTCCGCAAGTATTATGAGTGCAAGAATCAAATTTGACATATGCAACTGTGCTGACCTTGCTTCCTTGCATGCTGATGATGAAGATCATCAACCAAATGTGCGAGGGCACTGTAACATCCCGGATTTTCGGACAACTAAAAATGCGAACTTTTTAAAATTTTTCCTGCAATAGTGTGAAGCATATAGCTCCTAGGTCTAACCCGAGACTAACTCGCTAACAAGACGTTGCATACATCTAGATTTGTTTGTAGGAGAGTGCTTGTGCTCATGTGTCGGTTTCGCGTTTGAGTCTTGTTAGTGTTGGTGTGCACAAATCCGTAGCGAGTTCCCTCACCTAAATCTCTTTCGAGCCCGTCTCAATCTCCACTAATAACTTATCACAACCTCTTTCGAATCCTCTCGCGATTCCCCTCCTGGACTTCATGTCTAACCTCACTCGAACCTCTTCCAATTCCTTTCGAAACCCCCCTTCTTAAGCCTCCCTTCTCGAATCCCTATGAGTGAAAAGAAAACCTTTTCACTTTTGTGGCCCTGTAGCATACTTGAGTCATGGGCAAACTCAACGAGATAGCCAAGTAATTAGGATCGCCAGCAGGCCCGGCCCTGGGGGGGGGGGTGCGAGCTGTGCCCCCGCACAGGGCCCACGAGGCCAAGGGGCCCAACCCCAAATATGCAAGTAGGCATAGGTCCTACCTCCCCTGCTGCCAGAACTCCCTCCCTCGCGTGCTACAGAGTTGCAGACGAGAGCCGAGAGGCCGTACTCCGAGCTGAACTTCAGTGCCTCCTGCGCTGTGTTGTGTCTATACGTGAACTAAGATAAAAAGGAGCAGCTAGCAACAATAGATAAGACGGGAGGATTCCAGTTGAAAAAGTACTAGAGAGAAAGAAAAAATAGAAAAGAACTAGATTGATTTAGAAATAGTTCAGGGTTCCTAATGCAAAGTGTCTGTTAGCTTTTCTTCTTCCCCTGTAAAATGATCAAAACGGTTGAAATTTCAAAATTGCATAATAAATTCTAGAAAATCCAAAAATGGTGAAATAAATTTTAGTAGCATTGAATTAACTATAACTACACAGTAGAAGTGGTAAATCACATGTTGCATACTTTATGTTTTCTAGATAAATACATTTAGCAAAACCATAGTCTATTTTTGTACGGAGTTCCTGTTCACAATAAATCCCAAAAAACAATCTCAAGTTAATTGTGTCAATTCCACACTAGGGTAAAAGTTTTACACCTATCAAGGCTTATATGAAAATACAGAAAATAAAATAATGTTTCTGTTGATTTGTTTTTATAGAGAGTATAACTAAATAAAAAATGATGAAGCTGATATAGTAGTATTCATGATTATTCAATTCAATTCAATTCAATGATCATGCAGATTAAAAAAGCTTCTTTCGTCCTTTATGATGAGAAAAGCTTCTTTCGCCCAGGAAAAAAAAGCATACGTGCGCCGATTTGCCTTCGAGGTCCATCGTGTCGAAGCTTTCCAACAATCTCCGGTCGTCTGCGCTCGCGACCCCGCTGTATTAGAGGGTCCATCTTTAGAGCTTCGCTCCAGGCCTATAGATTGACAGGACCGGGCCTGATCGCCAGATCCTTCTTCCTTCCTAATTCCCACCTCCTAATCTCCTTGTGCATGCATGAGTTGCAGCAGCACTCGATCACGGGTTGCATGCTCTTGTATCCAAATATATATGTGTATGTGTATCCAAGTATACCCATATATACGTGTATGCCCATATGCCCAACTGTATATGTGTATATACCTAGGAAGCCAACCCCCTTCTTCGGACTCAACTCCAGCAACAAGCCGCACGTAGCATGCTTGCATGCTCGTGTGCTCAAGCGTATATACGTATGCATGTACACATACACTAGCTGGCCTTGCCTCTCCCTCTTTTTCTCCTAGGCCATCGCGAGCACAGCAGCTGGCCACCACTGCCTCCTCCATGCTTCGGCCCTGTCCAAGCACCAGTTCGACTCCCCAGCCTCTCACGTGCACAGCACGCGCATGACGCCGCCAGCCGGGCCCGACGATTCAGCGCCAGAGCAGCTCTCCCTTGGATACCTCTTCACGTAGTCACGCGCATGCTCCTGTACCGCTGAACGGTTTCCATCTCCGGGTCCAGCCGTCAGCCGGAGAAGCTACTCCATCCGTTTCCCCTCCGTCTCCCTTCTGTCAAGCATCTCCGTCTCCTCTTTCCTTCGACCCCGCGATGCTCCTTCTTTCTGTTCGAGCAGAGCAGGTCGTCCTGCTTTCCGTCGGTCATAGCTGAATGCCTCGCGTGACGCCAGCACGGGCCCGCCCCAGGCCGCGTCCCACGCCGCGATTACCGGGTGCGCCCGTGGCCGCGCTCTTGACCGCGCGGTCCAGTGCCGACACCTGTTTCCATCGGTGCCCCAGCGCCCCAGTGTGGAGGATAGGAACCCGGCCTCGGATGCCGATGCCGACGTCAGCTGGAACCCCCACGTCGCGACACGCCGAAGCCGTGACTCCACTCGCCCGATGCAGTGGCCGCGCATCCGCGCCCTACCCTCGCTCCCTTCTGGAACATTCCGAGCCGACCACCAACCCCGTACCGCGGATGTGTGCCGCGTGTCCTAGAGCCGCACGGACGCCTAAGATGGCCGGCACCGGTTGGGAACCCTAATCTCGCGCTACAAAAGGGCCAGCCGCCGCGTCGTTTTCCCCGGTTCCCTGCCGTAGCCGCCACTCCTCTGCTCCATTCCCACCGCCCGTCGCCACTCCCTTCCTCCACTTCTGGCCCTCACTGCCTCCAGTAGAGAGCGCCGCTGCCTGCTGCCCTCCGTGGACGCCGAGCCACTCTCGCCGCCATCCATCATGGCCTCGCTCACCACACTGGCATCGTGCCAGCGCTGCCATGCCGCAACGTCGAGCCCCCACCGACCGCACCACTGCAGCTCCGGGAACGCGCCCCGCCTTCCTCTCCCTCACCGAGCTCCACGAGGCCGCTCTCAGCATCGACCTCGCCGCATCCACGCAGGACGACAGCGAGCAGACCGAGGTCGCGGCTTGGTGACCGTGGCCACTTCGTCGACCACCGGCCGCCACCAAGCAGTGCAACCTCGCCCTCTTCTCCGACTTCGCCTACGCCCCGGCCTCGATGACCCTGCCTGCACCGGCCCCTCCCTGCAGCAAGCGGACGCCCGGCGGCGAGCCCGACGGTGAGCAGTCCACCCAAGCCGTCTTCTTTTCGTCGAGTCTATGTCCCTGCCTGCCCGGCCTTCGCGCCGCCTCCTCTCCTGGTTTCGCGCGGGCGCGGTCACCACGAGCCAGCACGCGCACACAGCCCACACAAACGGCAGTGGCTTGGGCTCTGCCTTGTCGCACAGCACCGCACCGGCAAGGCCCTTGCCTTGCTGCTGATTGGTCACACACGCGCACGACGCGGCGCTGCCATGCTATCCACCGCCGCCGCACAGCCAAGGCACCACCTGGACACATGCACGCGTGGGTGTTCTTCGCCATAGCCGGCCCAAGGCCTCGCCTTGGCCTTGAGCCCACACAGGCACCGAGCACGCACGCCGCCGTTGCGGCTCGACGCCGCGGAAGCGTTCCATGCCCGCGGCACACATGCACACCATGGCCACGCGGCCGACGCGGACACGCTGCCATGGGCGGTAGCGTGATGCCGTGACGTGTCCACCTCACCGTCTTGTCCTTTTAGCCTCCTCCTTTCTCCTTGGGCTGGAGCCCAGGCTCGCACCGTCGCCCGGCACCTTGCCGCACCCCCACGAGCGGCTCCACGGCGCCGACCCGAGCTCGGGGGTCATGTTTTTCTCTACGTCGAGCCACCACCAGGACCCTGCCTCTGCGTTCGCGTTCCCACCACGAGCGCTGCACCGTCTTCCTCGAATCGGGCCGCTGCAACCTCACGACCTCACCGAGCCTGCCTCCGTACCGAAGCTGCTCCCGTCTATCCATGCCACTCCGACGCCTTGGACCTCGTCCCCAAGACTACGCGGGCACGCCTAAACCTAAGCCACCAAGCACCGCTGGGGCGCCGTCCTTCGCGCGTCAACGCCGCGCGCTCACCCACGGCCACGGACACGCGCCCGGCCCGGCAACTGTGCACGCATGCACGGTCACGGCCACACGGCCGCACGACACAACACAATGGCGTCACATCACTCGCAGCTTCCGTGTTTTCATAATTTATCTAAAATCCCTCTCTAACCCTTGCTGGCGCTGTCCGCGACGTCGAGAAAACCTTCTTTTATCGTTATCCATACTTCTGCTTATACCTTTTGTCATCTACACCTATTCATACTTGATCTATCTATATCTATGCTTGTGCCGAGCCTTCGCCGCCGGTCTATCTCTTATGTTGCTATGGATAAGTGCTACTCCGCCAGTAGTCGTGTCGTGTGTTGTTGGTGCGTTGTTGTGCGTCGTGGTTCTTGTGTTGTCTATGTGTTGTTGTCTCCATAGTGCTATGATCGTTGGCCCCTCCTACGTCTCTAGGGCATGACCACCACGGACTCGAAATCGGTGCGCTTCCTACCCACACACGATGAGTCCATCATGGCCAAGTCTATAGGAGACAAACTAGGGGACAATTATCGTAGAACTATGGAAGCCAACCCGTTTGGGTGGAGCTCATGGCCGCGAGTTGCCTTGCCATGACCATCGGGCTTTACCTCTTTTGCTCGTTTGTTTATCCTGACCACCTTGTATGCTCGTACCTTCTGGACCATAGCATTTCTTCGGCTCTCGCGGTGACAACTGCACTGCTAAGAACACTAGAGATGTCTTAGTGCATTAATTGCACCTAGGTCTTGGTACCCTACAAGCGGTTTGGACACTCGTGTTCTTTTGTGTGTCGCTCCTTTCCAATGCCTCGTCTTTTATCGTGACGTGTGTATTGGGAGAAGTAGACCACCTCTGCTCTTCTCTTCCTCGTTCCACCCTCTCTTGGTTCTCGTCCAGTTATAGTGGCGTACGGATTGAGAGAGAACGAAACTTCTCTTGCTTGTGGTCCTTTTGATTCTCGTCAGTCTCTATGACGATTGGATTGAAAGCCACAAGCCGTGGTGTTTGCTTAGGATGAGCTAAGGCCTATGCCATTTCTATTTAAGCCGTACAGGTCGACATGATCGACCCGAGAAGTACTAGCTAGGCTAAGGCTTAAGCTTGTACTTAGCAAATCACCACTCTTGTTCTTTGGCCCAGGGATCGGACATCCGCCGAGAGGGCTAAGTCGTTCTTCATGTTGCATTCTTTCGGTGCAGTTATTCCTTCTGTGCCTTGTTGCCTCACTTTCCACAGTCTTTCTAGGTTTAGTGGTCTGAGTGCTCTTTTGCTTGTCGCTGTATCGAGGTAATTGCGTCAAGGTTAGCGTTGAACGGATCAGAACCCATTGGAGAAAGGACATGCGGATGGAGGAAGGACGAGTACGACTACAAGTGCACCGAAGATCTCGGATATGACATTTAACATGTGTTCCACGTCCCACCCAACCTCGTAGAACCTATTAGACATGCTACAATGTAGATGCTAGTGCTTTACTTTTATGCATATGAACTGTGATAGGTTGCATGGTAGATTGCTTGTGAGCCATTACCTTGTCGCAACCTATTCCCCTGCACACCCGCTGTTAGGCTAGACGCTCGCATTCTACTTACTGTTTTACTTTCACTACGTATTATACCTGTGATGTGATGCTTGGTGAAGGAATAACGTGAGTGGATAAGGCACGTGGTGCCGATAACTTGGTAAAACTGGATATTGAACTTGGGGGGATCTTGGCGTGCGTCTTGGGTGTGTGGTGAGGGTTGAGTCGATTGGACAAGATCCTACGATGAGTCTTTGGGGCAAGTCATGCCGGAGGGGTGCGACCTGGGCATCCCTCAAGAGAGGTACCTATGGCGGGTGCATGGTGAGCAGACAGGGTGTTGGTTATCCCCGGTGGAGGTGCCATCGAGGCACGGGGTGTTGGTTATCCCCTTGAGAAGATATCCTGTCCGGTCCCCTTAAAGACTGGTATGTCTTGAGAACCAGAATCATATGACCCTTCGTGCACACCACTCGCTCCCGATGGGCGGGAGACGATTACCCGACTGACTAGGGCGGTGCCACTACTACTAGGTTGAAAGGTGATAGTGTAGGGAGGTATGGGCATGAGGGCCCACACCCTCCTAAGACAGCGTAGTGACCTTGGGGGCCCGGTACTACGTCTCACAGTCTCAGCGTTTTGGTGGACGCCGAGGTGGCCTAGGGCTGAGTGGTAGGGTGGTACCGTACCGGTTGGGAGGCAGTCGACATCAGCCTAGGCGAGGCACCGCCGATGATGGTGATCTGGTGGATTTCCAGGTGTACACGCTCTGCAGAGTTGATCGATCTATACGTATAGCCGCGTCCACGGATATGGACATTCCTATGACCTATGCTTCACTTGATTAGAGAGAGGAGTCCTTTCTACCTTTCCCCTGGTTGTGGTGTTGGATCCGGCTTTGGCCGTTGAGGCAAGGTACGAGCGGGAGTCGTCCTTGCCGCCTAGAGAGTGTGAGAGTGTGGTGAGATGTGTGTGATGGGATGGGAGAACGTGTGGTTGATATGTGCTAAAACTTGATAAACTATTATTATAAAATCTTGTTGAACTTGCATAGGAAACCTACAGCCATATATAGGCCTTTTCTTCTACCCTTACATTCCACTTACCACAAAGCATACGCAAAAGCATAGGGTGGGAGATAGTGGCCAGTACAAATCGTACTGATAGATTTTGGATAGGTTTGGACGAAATCTACGACAACCACGAGGACTTGGATTAGGTGGTCTCGTTCCTACGATCGAGTTTGGTTCGGAAGATGAAGTCCACACCGCTGACATTCTACGCCAACTCTAATGATTGCCCATGAAGGAGGAGCCTTCACCTGCTGATGCGCTACAATGACTCTGATGAAGACACGTGTGTTTCCGCTAGAATACAATGTAATAGATGTGTTAACTAGTGTTGTAAAGTCTTGTAACTTATAATTCTACGATGTATGACTACGATATCAGCTGATAATTGATAATGTGATGGATTTCTCTCGTGATCTACTACATTATAAATCGTATCTGTGGATTTTCTCTTTGAGGAAAATCGAGGTCATTTCAAGGCCATACTAGACCTCAATGTGCCACCTAGTGATGATGACTGTCAAGCAGATGGAGATGCCACCTTTGCTGTTCCTACAGAACAAGATTATTTTGATCTCAATTTACAAGCTTCTGCCCAATATGAAGAAATGCAAGACAATATGATCACTGACCTATGCTATTCTTCTATGGTTTTCATAATTATGCACACAAAATTTGATTTACTGAGATTACATAGAGGTCACACGTGACTTTAAAATGACTTACTGTATTCCATTAGTGGGTTGTTTTCCAGTGCCAACATACCTAGGTTTCTTCATAGCAACAATGTGAGATAGGAACTTATTTTAATTCTTAAACATATCTAACCAAATGTGCAAACTGTCCATGTTTCTTCATAGCAATAATGTTTCAGTAGGACACATCACTTTGTAACAAAGTTGAACACAAGAATCAGATATTGCCTTATCTCTAGCAGCACCAACCCCACTTAAACAAACATTCAAACAGATTTTATACTTACAACATACAATTCTTTCTTATCGTAATACCAAGAGCTATCAGGCACTAATTACTCAGCAATATTAAGTTGTTTTCATGATGTGAATAGCCAATGTGCACTAAACAATTACCCTTGGGATTTGCTTTATAGTGAATGATTCCTTCGTTGCGGCCATTGAGGATGACATGCACTTGTATGGCGTTTACATGGACGAAGTGGATAGTGTCTTGAACCAACAGGCAGTGGATGCCTCAACCACCGAAGATGGACATGCAACTGCAAATATTCGGACCAGGTCAAAAGATCTTACTCCAACTCAAAGACAACAAATATATGAAGCTTTGCTTGAGAGAAGTGTCAACAGAAAACTAAGGAAAAATAGTACAAATATGGTTGTCGAATTGTTCAATGTCCACCGATCAGTGGTATGGTGGATTTGGAAGCGTGCAAAGCTATGCCGTGATACTAAAATACTAGTTGATATCGGTTCTAGAATGCCTAAGAATTCTGGCCAAAAAAGGTTCAAGTTGACCTATCACAAGTTCCAAAATTCCATTGCACAGAAGGTCGACTATAAGATCTTTGGCTAAAGCTTTAAGTTCAAACAAAAGCACATTGCATAAGCTGTTCAAACAAGGACTATTAAGACAACACTCTAACACAATAAAGTCATATTTAATGGAAGCGAACAAAAAGGAAAGATTGTCATGGTGTATTTCAATGCTAGATCCAAGTACATTGCAAACTGAACCAAAGTTCCGTGAAATGGACAACATCATCCACCTGGACGAGAAGTGGTACAATGGTACAATGCCACAAAAAAGAATATGACCTGTTACTTGCATCCAGACGAGGATGAGCCACACAAGACTGTCCACAACAAGAATGCCATTAGAAAGGTGATGTTCTTAACTGCAGTTGCTAAGCCTCGGTACGACGATCAAGGTAATTGCACATTTGATGGCAAGTTAGGCATCTAACCTTTTGTAAGAAAGGTATACGGACCTACATGCTTCATATGAATTAGTTTTATGTTATGTGTTTGCAAAGATAACATGTGTGCCTATACGTGCAGGAACCCGCTAAAAGGAGAAGTGGTAACAGGCCAAGGGGTACACTCATCACCAAGACAATGAAGGTTGATAGGGATACTATAAGATCATACCTGATTGGTAAAGTCCTAGAGGCCATCAAAACTCATTGGCCTCGAGAAGATCTAGGGAAAACTATTTTTATTCAATAGGATAATGCTAGAACTCATGTCTCGGTTGATGATGAAGACTTTGCAAGAGCATCAGCCCAAACTGGGTTTAACATCCGCCTCATCAACCAACCTCCTAATTCCCCTGATATGAATATCTTAGATCTAGGTTTCTTTGCTTCTCTTCAGTCATTGACAGATACAACGACCTCTAGAAATATGGATGAATTAATTGCAAATGTCGAGAATGAATTTCAAAATTATGATCTAAATGATCTAAGAAATGTCTTCCTAACATTATAAGGATGCTTGATTGAGGTGATGAAGGCTGGTGGAGGGAACAGATATAAGATCCCTCACATGAACAAAGAAAGGCAAGAAGCCCTAGGCCTCCTTCCTAGATCCCTAAATTGTGATCGTCAACTATATGAGAGTGTGATGGAGTCCCTAAGTACTCAGTTGCTTTAGGATTATGTAGTAGTCATTTTGCTCCCATGTGATGTACTGTCATGATAGTGTAAAATCAATGTGATGTTGTATGAGCCACGTAATGGCAGTGTATTTTACTAGTTGCTCTAGTTTTATAACTTGGTCAATGTATTGCTACTGTGATGCATGTATATGTGTTTCTGGCTACTATTATGGTTTGGCTAAGATAATTTATAAGCTATATTTAGATACTATGGCCATACATTGATCAATGTCAATAATTAGCAGGTCACCACATTACAATGTAAAACAATCACAAATAATTTGACCTTAGTGCCACCATAAAATAATTTGTTCCCCAAAGTTCATGAGGGAAAGGAAACCTTCATTTCATCGCTACTAAACATAGTTCTGCTTGTCGAAATAAAAAACACACAAAATTTCTTCTACACACAGGCACTATTTTGTTATCACCCAACACCATTAGTTCACATCCCACCTAACAGGAGTTCATCATGGCACATCAAAATTGCTATCCCCAATTAATAGGATTTCACGAGCACACATCAAAAACAATTCTTTCAACATACATAAAACCAACAACAGATAGATTAGGGTTTGAAGAAGATAGGTACCAGACTAACAAATTTGTCATAGAAGAGTGGATCCATGTTGGCAAGCACCCCTCAGATGGTAGCTGCACGCCATCCACAGCAACGTTCATGGCCGATTCCACCTAGATCTTGCAGGGATGGGCGTCCAAACGCTGGATCTTGCAGGGACGGGTGAAAGCCCAAGTTTGGTTTTAGAAATTGAGTGACACCAAAGTTGCTAATGTTATGTGATCAAGTGTGATTAAGCAAGGCATAAGCAACATGTGATGGAGGTGGAAATGGCATAGAGATATGGCCACAAGACCACATGATTTGGTGCATGAAATGATGAGAAAGATCATGAAGTAATGCACATAAAATGATGGACTTGATGATCAAGTGGAGGAGAAGGATCTAAGAGCGCAAGGTAAAGGTATAACCATAGGGTTTTCCTTTTGCCGATTTAAGATGAGTAGAGAAGTGATTGACCGGGTTTAGGATACACAGCCGACTATCAAGAGGGGCAATCACGGTTAGCTTGGGAATCAAGTACCACTAGATCAATGTCTTGAGCATATGCATTAGGATCTAGTAGAGAGCTAACATAACGCCTTGAAAATTGTTTCTAAAATGCTAACACACATGCATATGGTGGTGTACACTTGGTGGTGTTAGCACATTTGTGAAGGCGGTGGAGTTTGAGTGGTAGAGAGGGTTTTGGTTCCTCTCTCCCTCCTGCCGAGCTTGGGAGGCGGGATTCGACGCTTTTTGGGGAAGTGAAACGCCTATTTTCTACTGCGCCGGAGGCGGAGAAATGGAGGCGTAAGTCTGGTATATTTCTCACTGAAAAACAATGACCAGACGTTGGACCGGACGTGGTCCAGGGTGGACCTGCGCGTCCGGTCAGTTCTCCTAGGCGCAGAGGAAAGGCGCACGACCAGTGCGTCTGAGGGTCCCCGGGACCGGAGCGTCCGGTTAGCTTCACTTGTGCGGCTTGGTGGCATGACATGAAGCTGACGCGGTGGCGCGTCCGGTCCTGTAGTGACCAGACGTGTCCGATCGCACGGGGAGCTCTCTGGACTTCGATCGAACGCCGGGTGCAGCGCGTCCGGTCATTTGGTGAAACACGTCCGGTCACGACAACAGCTCTCTCTGACGCACACTGTTGCTGCTTGTCCTGTAGTGACCGGACGCATCTGGTCACCCTGACCGGTGCGTCCGGTCATCACGTTTTTCACTGTGACATCTTATAACGGCTAGCTGCGTACCCCTTCGCTATAAATAGAAGATGACCGGGGCTTGGAGGTATCTCTTGTATTATTGCTGACCTTGAGACATCCTTTGAGCTAGAGAACAACCCCTCCACTCATCTCTTTGCTTGGTTGCACATTTTGAGTAAGATTGAGTGATATTCAAGTGCATTACTTGAGAGTTGCATTCTAGAGGCACTTGATCTTTTAGTTGCTGCGGATTTCTTGTTACTCTTCTGTGTTTCCCAACGCGGTAGATGGCTTGGAGCAGCGGAGGTGATTGAGCACGCAATTGGAGATTGTTGGAGCCCTCACCAAGTGTTGTAAGGGGTTCTTGATCCTTCCCCGTGGGAGTTCACGAATTGGATACTCTAGTAGAGCTTGTGGCTTGGAGGATCCCCATCTTGTGTGCGGTTGTGCGGCGCCCGCTAAGGGCTTGACTCTTGATAGTCAATTAGTTCGTGAACCGACAAGTGGGTGTATCGCCACAACGGGGAGTAGCTTGCCGGGAAGCAAGTGAACCTCGGGATAAATTCTTGTGTCGTTCTCTTCCCGATAATTTCTCTTGTGTGATTGATTGATTAGTTCTTCTCATCTCTACACGGTGGTATAATCACTCAAAGCTCTTCTCTCGTATTACTCCTTATTTCTAGCTTGTAGTTGTTGTTGTGTTTAGTGGATAGCCTTGTACTAGACTTGTGTAGGTGGCTTGCTTAATTAGTTAGAGCTAGTGCATTTTACTTCACCACCTTTTGTACTAACACTTGTGGTTAAGTAAATCTTGTAGAAGTTTTAATTAGGCTATTCACCCCCTCTATCCTATTTGGACCTTACAAGTGGTATCGGAGCCGAGGCACCGTTTATTTGAGGCTTAACAACCTACAGTGAAGAAGAAATGGCTCAATTATGTTTGCACATCAACAACACCAAGAAGACACCTCACTTTGATGGCACAAATTATGCATATTAGAAGGTTAAGATGACCACACACCTCAAGTCAATTAATAGAGAAGTATGGAAGGTCACCGAAACCAAATTTGAGGTTGCTAATCTGGAAGCACCAACACCGGTGGAAGAAAATAAGCTCCAATGCAATGATATTGCCATTAGTGCTCTTCATGAGGCAATAGATGACAAGACATTTGAGCAAGTAAAGAACATTGAAATTGCTCATTATGTTTGGGCAAAGCTAGAAGAGACTTATGAGGGCACCAAAGGCACCAAGACCGCCAAAGCATACATTTTACAAGAAAAGTTCTCTAACTTCAAGATGCAAGAAGATGAGAGTGTGTCGAAGATGTTTCATAGATTGCAAGTCATTGTGAATGAACTCAAGTCACTTGGTGAGGAGGTCAAGGACAATCAATTCTCCATGAAGTTCTTGAGAAGCTTACCCAAGAGGTTTGACATATTGATCATCGTACTTGTGAGGACAACATTAAAAGATTCAACTCCTCAACAAGTATTCCAAGAAGTGATGACCGATAATTCATATAGAGAAGATGATGAGAAAGAGGAGTTAGTCAAAAAGAAGAAGGAAAGTGAGAAGAAGGATGATGAGAAGAAGAAGAGTTTGTCATTCAAAGCCACCACATCCAAGGGCAAGTCCAAGATTGAATCATCAAGTGATGAAGACTCAAACTCTTGAGATAGTGATGACATTGATGAGAAGATGGCTCTCTTTGTCAAGCAATTTGGAAAATTCATGAAGAATAAGGACTATCGTGCAAGGAGGAGGAAGAACTCATATAAGAAGAATGAGCATACCATAAGATGCTTTAGATGTCATAGCAAAGACCATCTCATTGTAAAGTGTCCTTATGATAGTGATGATGAAGATGCTATCAAGAAGGAGAGGAAGAAGCAAAAGAAGAGGCAAGAAAAGAAGGAGAGCTCTCATAAAAGGAAGAATGATTCTCATATTGCTACATGGGATAGTGATGATTCCTCAAGTGATGATGAGGATGACAACAAGAGCAAGAAGAAGGGACATGCTAGCATTGCCATCCAAGAGAAGGTCTCCCTCTTCGACACTTCGTCATGCTTCATGGCTAAGGCCGCTAAGGTATCATCTGATGATGAGAGTGATCATGATAGTGCTAGTGATAGTGATAGTGATGATGATGATCTAACTAAAGATGAACTAATCATTATGCTAGAAGATTACACTCAACATTTTAAAGAATCTAGAAAGGAGTGCAAGGGCTTGCTTAAGGATAAGAAAAACCTTATGCAAGAACTTGATGAGCTTATGGCATCTTATGAGAGTCTAAAGGTAGACCATAAGAAGCTTCAAAAGTCTCACACTAAGCTTGAAGAAGCTCATTCCTCTCTAGTTGAAAATGTGAAAACATGCCTACTAATGTTGAGAAAGCTAAAACTTGCAACATAGGTATATCTTGTAATATAATTGATGAATCTTTTTATAAGCCTATTGTTGTTGCTCCCACTAACCCTTCATGTAGCTCATCTACATCATCCTCATCTAGTAGTGACAGTTTCACTTGTAACTCCACACTAATAGTTGAGAATGATAATCTCAAGAAGGAGGTAAAAGAGCTCAATCACACATTATCTAAGGCTTATGGCGGTGAGGACCGCTTGCTTATGTGCTTGGGTAGCCAAAGGGCATCTCTCTATAAAGAGGGATTGGGCTATAACCCTAAGAAAGGTAAGGCCACTTTTGCTCCTCACAAGACTCATTTTGTGAAGAACAATGGTAGCTATTGCAAAGTGTGCAAGAAAGTTAGTCACATAGAGCAAGAATGCATGAATAAGAAATTCAATGCTAATGTATCCTCAATTAAGCTTGATTCTTTCTATGTGCTTACCAAGGGTATTAATGGTGTTCATGCTAAGTTCATTGGTACACCATGGATGGCCTCAAAGAAGAAAGCCATTTGGGTACCAAAGAGCTTAGTCACTAACCTTAGAGGACCCAAATAAGTTTGGGCACCTAAAAAGAATTGATCTTGTCTTGTAGATCAATTACAAAGCCAAAGGAAGGCATTGGGTGCTTGATAGTGGGTGCACTCAACATATGACCGGGGATTCATGTATGTTCAAATCAATTGACACAAGTCAAAATGGTGGTTTTGATGCTATCACATTTGGCAACAATAAGAATGGCAAGGTCAAGAGGCTTGGTAAAATTGCTATCTCAAATGACATGAGCATATCTAATGTATTGCTAGTTGAGAGCTTGTATTTCAATCTTTTATCGGTAGCATAACTTTGTGATCTTAGCTTCAAGTACATATTGGGTAGTGATGATGTTGAAGTCATTAGTGTTGATGGATCAAATTTGATATTCAAAGGATTTAGACATGGTAGCTTATATGTGGTTGACTTCAATGATAGTGAGACACAATTGACATCTTATAGTATGGGATGGTTGTGGCATAGAAGGCTTGGTCATGTTGGAATGAAATAATTGAACAAACTTTTGAAGCATGACTTAGTTAGAGGCTTGAAGGATGTTATCTTTGAGAAGGATAAACCTTGTAGTGCTTGTCAAGCCGGCAAACAAGTTGGAAATGCACATCCTAGTAAAAGTGAAATGAGCACATCAAATGCATTTGAGCTATTGCACATGAATTTGTTTGGGCCAACAACATACACTAGCATTGGTTGAAACAAGTATAGTTTTGTGATAGTGGATGACTACACTAGATACACTTAGGTGTTCTTTCACTATAACAAGAGTGATGTACATGATCTATTCAAATCTTTTGTCAAAAGAGTGCAAAATGAGTATGAGACTACCATCAAGAAGATTAGAAGTGACAATGGTAGTGAGTTCAAGAACACAAGAATTGAACATTTGTGTGATGATTTTGGTATTGGACATCAATTCTCACCAACATACACTCCTCAATCCAATGGTTTAGTTGAAAGAAAAAATAGAACCTTGATTGATATGGCTAAATCAATGCTAAGTGAATACAATGCTAGTCATTCATTTTAGAGTGAAGCCATCAACACGGCATGCTATTATAGCAACCGTCTCTATTGCCATGGAAAGCTTGGGAAGACACCATATGAGCTATTAAATAGAAGAAAGCCCAACATTACTTACTTTAGAGTGTTTGGTTGTAAATGCTATATTCTCAAGAAATACACTAGATTGAGCAAGTTTGAAAAGAAATGTGATGAAGGGTTCTTACTTGGTTATTCTACCACAAACAAAGCATATAGAGTTTGGAATCTCATAAATGGCACCTTGGAAGAAGTTCATGATGTTGAGTTTGATGAAACCCAAGGGTCTCAAAATGAAGCTCAAAACCTTGATGATGTGAGAGGAGATCAATTGTCAAATGCAATGAAGAACATGGACATTGGTGATATAAGGCCGATGTAAGTTGATGATGATAGTGACATACATATGATCAACCAAAGCGTGCAAATTGATACAAATCAAGCAAGCTCTAGTGGTTCTCATGATGAAGTGCAAGATCAAGGTCAAGCAAGTGGAAGCAATCAACTTCCAATACTCTAACCTACTAACATTGCAAGAGATCATCTATTGGACTAAATCATTGGTGGAATTCGAAGTGGTGTTCAAACTAGATCAAGATTGACATCTTTTTATGAGCACTACTCATTTGTGTCACTTGAAGAACCTAAGAAAATAGAAAATGCTTTGAAAGATTTCAATTGGGTTAATGTAATGCATGAAGAACTAAACAACTTCACTAGAAATTAAGTTTGAGAGCTTGTTGAGAGGCCAAAGAACTACAATGTGATTGGTACTAAGTGGGTCTTTAGAAACAAGCAAGATCAAGATGGTATGGTTGTGAGGAACAAAGCAAGATTGGTAGCACAAGGTTACACACAAGTTGAAGATCTTGATTTTGGTGAGACATATGCACCGGTTGCAAGACTAGAGACAATTAGAATCTTATTAGCATATCCTTGTGCACACAACATCAAGCTCTATCAAATGGATGTCAAAAGTGCATTTCTCAATGGCTACATCAACGAAGAAGTTTATGTTGAGCAACCTCCCGGTTTTGAAGATGATAAGAAGCTCAACCATGTTTACAAGCTCAAGAAGGCATTGTATGGTTTGAAGCAAGCACCTAGAGCATGGTATGAGAGATTAAGGGATTTTCTTCTATCTAAAGGGTTCAAGATGGGAAAGGTTGACACCACTCTCTTCACCAAGAGGATAGGCATTAACTTATTTGTGTTGTAAATCTATATGGATGATATTATTTTTGGATCAACTAATCAATACTTTTGTGAAGAGTTTGAAAAATTGATGGCTAATGAGTTTGAGATGTCTATGATTGGAGAGCTTAGTTACTTTCTTGGACTTAAAATCAAGCAAATGAAGAATGACACTTTTATAAGTCAAGGGAAGTACATCAAGGACATGATCAAGAAGTTTGGATTGCAAGATGTTAAGCCAATGAGTACACCAATGGGCACTAATGATCAATTGGGTGTTGATGCTAGTAGCAACAGGGTAGATCAAAAGCAATACCAGTCTATGGTTAGAAGTTTGCTCTATGTCACCGCTTCTAGGCCGGATGTGATGTTTAGTGTGTGCAAGTGTGCAAGATATCAAGCTTCACCTAGAGAAAGTCACTTGAAAGCAACCAAGAGAATATTAAGATATCTTAAGGGCACTCATGATGTTGGACTATGGTATTCTAAGGGATCTAATTTGGAGTTGATTAGATATTCAGATTCTGACTATGGTGGTTGCAATATTGATAGAATGAGCATAAGTGGCACTTGTCAATTACTAGGAAGGTCTCTTATTTCATGGTCATCAAAGAAATAAAATAGTGTTGCACTATCTACCACTGAGGCCGAATACATTAGTGCCGATAGTTGTTGTGCACAATTGCTTTGGATGAAGGCCACTTTGAATGACTTTGGAATCAAGTTCAAGAATGTGCCATTATTTTGTGACAATGAAAGTGCAATCAAGATGACTCAAAATCCGGTTCAACATTCAAGAACCAAGCATATTGACATAAGGCATCACTTTATAAGAGGCCATCAACAAAAGGGTGATATTAGCATTGAAAGCATTGGCACCGAAGATCAATTAGCCGATATATTCACAAAGCCACTTAATGAGAAAAGATTTTACAAGTTGAAGAATGAATTGAACATACTTGACATCTCCAACTTGAAGTTGTTTGGCATGCCTCCCCTTCGACAATGCAAGGTAAAGTTGTTTGGCATATCATTCATACTTTGCTAAGGACATTGTTAGAACATATAGACATGTTTGCATGATAATAGGCTCATTCATGAAAATCAAATGATTTTGATGTATATATGGTACCACTATTGCTTCTATGTTTGTTTAATCTAGTGGTAGCATGTGACATGTTTGTGGGCTCGCAAACCTAGTGTTGAATCTAGAAAATTAGCTCATGATGTGTATTTCAACATGGTCAAGATAACCCTTATACTTTATGAGGTGTGAAGAAGCTTGTCCTTGGATCAAACCAAATTACATATTCTAGGCAAGTGATCTAGATTGAACCGTAATCTAGACTCTCTCATATTGATTGACTTAACTCTCACTAAAATTGGCACCTTTTTGGTGATTGTTGACAAAGAGGGAGAGAAAAGTCACAAAGATAAAAATTTAAGTTGCAAAGGGGGAGAATTAAGTCACAAAGGTATAGTAAGGGGGAGTAAGATATAGTAAGGGGGAGAGAAAGCAAAAGATATGACGTTGGAAAGGGATCAATTAAAATCAAGCACACGAGTAGGGGGAGCAAGCTCATGAATCATTTTGTTGCATTTGTATGTGCATTAACATGATGAATTGTTGCATTGCAAAGATTAAATTCATATTCATGATTGTGTGGTGAATGCTAGAAATAGATCTTGAATGATGAATTATTGAGAGTAGCTTTATAAGTGGTTTCTAGACACTCTTTGCTTATAATGTTGATCTCACGGGTACTTTAGTGTTTGTGATCTTTACAAGTGATGTATTACAAGTGGTGTCTAGCTACATCGATGCTAAGGACGGTATATAAAGACAACTCCGATTGGTATCACGCTTCAAAGGTCCATTCTATATACCTTAGCATCAATTTGATAGTAGTAACTCTCCCAAAATTCAAATCTATACATATGTGCACAATTGAACAAAACTCATGGAAGCACATATGTAGGGGGAGCTAATACTATCGAAATTGAAAATTGATTTCATTTCATATCTTTATGGTGGTTGTCATCAATTACCAAAAAGGAGGAGATTGAAAGCCTAAGTTTGGTTTTGGAAATTGAGTGACACCAAAGTTGCTAATGTTATGTGATCAAGTGTGATTAAGCAAGGCATAAGCAACATGTGATGGAGGTGGAAATGGCATGGAGAGATAGCCACAAGACCACATGATTTGGTGCATGAAATGATGAGCAAGATCATGAAGTAATGCATATAAAATGATGGACTTGATGATCAAGTGGAGGAAAAGGATCTCAGAGTGCAAGGTAAAGGTATAACCATAGGGTTTTCCTTTTGCCGGTTTAAGATGAGTAGAGAAGTGATTGACCAGGTTTAGGATACATAGCCGACTATCAAGAGGGGCAATCACGGTTAGCTCGGGAATCAAGTGCCACTAGATCAATATCTTGAGCATATGCATTAGAATCTAGTAGAGAGCTAACATAATGCCTTGAAAATTGTTTGTGAAATGCTAACACACATACATATGGTGGTGTACACTTGGTGGTGTTAGCACATTTACGAAGGCGGTGGAGTTTGAGCGGTAGAGAGGGGTTTGGGTTCCTCTCTCCCTCTCGCCGAGCTTGGGAGGCGGGATTCGACGCTTTTTGGGGAAGTGAAACGCCTATTTTCTACTGCGCCGGAGGCGGAGAAACGGAGGCGTAAGTCCGGTGTGTTTCTCACTAAAAAACAGTGACCGGACGTTGGACCGGACGCGGTCTAGGGTGGACCTGCGCATCCGGTCAGCTCAAGTCGAGGGCAGAGGCGCAGCGCGCCTAGGGTTTGTGACTGGACGCTGGTCTAGCCTGACCAGCGCGTCTGGTCAGTTCTCCTAGGTGTAGAGGAAAGGCACGCGATCAGCGCGTCCAAGGGTCTCCGGGACCGGAGCGTCCGGTTAGCTTCACTTGTGCGGCTTGGTGGCGTAACGCGAAGCGGACGCGGTGGCGCGTCTGGTCACGTGCGGCCAGACACGTCCGATCACGCGGGGAGCTCTCTGGACTCCAATCGGACGCCGGGTGCAGCGCGTCCGGTCATTTGGTGAAGCGCGTCCGGTCACGACAATGGCTCTCTCTGACGCACACTGTTGTTGCTTGTCCTATAGTGACCGGTGCGTCCGGTCATCACGTTTTTCACTGCGACGTCTTATAATGGCTAGCTGCGTACCCCTTCGCTATAAATAGAAGATGGCTGGGGCTTGGGGGTATCTCTTGTATTCTTGCTGACCTTGAGACATCCTTTGAGCTAGAGAACAACCCCTCCACTCATCTCTTTTCTTGGTTGCACATTTTGAGTGGGATTGAGTGAGATTCAAGTGTATTACTTGAGAGTTGCATTCTAGAGGCACTTAATCTTCGAGTTGCTGTGGATTTCTTGTTACTCTTTCGTATTTCCCGACGCAGTAGACGGCTTGGAGCAGCGGAGGTGATTGTACACGCAATTGGAGATTATTGGAGCCCTCACCAAGTGTTGTAAGGGGTTCTTGATCCTTCCCCGTGGGAGTTCATGAATTGGATACTCTAGTGGAGCTTGTGACTTGGAGGATCCCCATCTTGTGTGCGGTTGTGTGGCGCCCGCCGAGGGCTCGACTCTTGATAGTCGATTAGCTCGCGAACCGATAAGTGGGTGTATCGCCACAACGAGGAGTAGCTTGCCGGGAAGCAAGTGAATCTCGGGATAAATTCTTGTGTTGTTCTCTTTTCGAGGATTTCTCTTCTGTGATTGATTGATTGGTTCTTCTTATCTCTTCACGGTGGTATAATCACTCAAAGCTCTTCTCTCGCGTTACTCCTTGTTTCTAGTTTGTAGTTGTTGTTGTGTTTAGTAGATAACCTTGTACTAGACTTATGTAGGTGGCTTGCTTAATTAGTTAGAACTAGTGTATTTTGCTTCGCCGCCTTTTGTACTAACACTTGTGGTTAAGTAAATCTTGTAGAAGTTTTAATTAGGCTATTCACCCCCTCTAGCCTATTTAGACCTTACAACGGGCGTCTGCCTCCACCTCTTCTTCTTCCGCGTCGGGGACGTTGATGCGCAGGCCATTTTGTCCGATGCGACGCTTGACCGCATCGACTTATCCGTCAACTTAATCGTGGCTTTGGATCTTACCGTCGCCGCGGTTCAGACTCCCACCATGGCCCATGTTGCACAGCTTCACGCCTCCCTTCACCCTACTAATGCGGCGGCGCATCTTGCAGCGACGGGTTGTGAGCCTACCGCCACCAGCCATGGGCATGAGCGGGGAGGAGACCGGGATGGGGAAGGAGATACAGACAAGCAAGGGCAAGAGCGTAGAATGGGGATGAGATTGGATCTGGATGGGAGGAACGAAAGGGCAGGGTCGTGCGAGCGCCTCTCGGCTTTCTCGCTCGGATCCGGTGTTTTTTTTGGTGCGGGAGGGGGAGGCTGGAGGATGCGTGGGGACTGGGGAATCACGGATGGATGGGGGCTAGTGGATAGAGTCGTGCGGTGAGATATTTTCCAATTCCATGCATATTTTTTAAATTTGATTGATCTGATGGGTCTCACTTAAAAGCTGATCTTCACCCAGATTTACATGTTTTCTGAGACAAAATTTAAACCACAGAATTACATATTTCTGGGACGGAAGGAGTACTACTGTGAGGGGCGGTGCTACAGGTGGTCCGGGTGGTCTGCGGACCACCATGCGCTCGGCACATACAAGGCCCGTAGATATAGGAAAATTCAGATCGGATACGTACGTCCAAGCGTCCGCGGCCGAATACGCCCCACGGCCGTTCTGCGCTCCTTCGTATTTCTCCGTGCGGCCGCTATGCGCACCTTCGTATCCCTTATTGAGTTGTGCTTCATAGAATTCGATATACCAAACGATAGCGGCGGCGGCAGGCGCCGGACGACGAGCAGCCGCACACGTGAGTCATCTGCAGGTATACGTCTCAACATCTTCATCCAATTAGCATTCTCGTCTAGTCATGTTTCCTCTTTTTTTTCTCTCTTCCAATCTCTCCTTACAGCTAGAGAATAAGCAAATTAGCCCTAACTCGAGCAGAACGCATCAGCTATTGCTTGTGGCCACCAGGCGGTGATCAGCGACACCGATCCATCCACCATCAGGCATCATACTCAGAGGCCGCAAGCCACAAGATACACAAAACTTTATTTTATTATGTGTCATTAGATTATATTATTAGAATGCACACGGTCGCATTGGACTATTTAATTTTAATTGTAGGATAAGATTTTTTTGTGTCAATTGATTATTGGAATGGTAAATTAAAACAATACTTTTTATTCTCTTGCAGATAGAAATATGAAGAGTTGTGATATTGCCTCTCTTTTTCAAAAATATACATCAAATAACATATTCTGCAATGACCTTTATCAAGAATAAGTTAAAATTTAGTTAACAAAATTTTAGACAATGGACCACCATAGCAAGGATTTTAATTTCGTTATTGTAAAAATTTCGGTCACCACCGAAATTATCGAATTTCGTGAAATTCGGACGAATTTTTTTTTAGAGATTAGGACATGAAATATGTTGTTTCTAAAAAAGTTTAGATCTAAATAAATATTAGTATGATTTATGACTACACATCTATTGAATAGAATAATATACAATATAATCAATAGAAAAATACAAGTCTAGAGTTATACATTACATGTATTAGAGTATTACAAAATTTCGGAGTTTTCTTTCGGCCACCACCGAAATTACCGAATTTCACGAAATTCGGCCGAAATTTCGCCAAAATTTTGAACCCTGCACCATAGCTACAAATCCTGGCTACGCCACTGCTACTCTCCACTACAATAAAGTGAAAAATCCAGAACGCATACTTGTCAGTGTCGCTCCGCTATCATGCCTGGGAGGCTGGGAGTGCGAACTGTCTAACTTGCCACAGTGCCGACGAGTCGGCGACGACACCCACTCAGCCACGCCCCACACAAAAAAAGATGGCACATCATCATTCCATAATTCCATCAACCGTTCAAGTGCTCCACTGAAGGATGTACTGGTACTACACCATCTTCCGGTTTTTTTTTAGAAGAGGACAACGCCATCTTGATCTCACATCAAACTGCAAGCCTGCAGCAACCAACCAAAGCAACGTCTCTCTGACGTCGTCGCAGCAGCAGCATGGTTTGGGTTCTGCCTCTGCAACACTTGCTGCTTCTGCAGCTCTGAATGCGTCGGTCCGTCCAGTTGCCGTTGGGAGTGGCCAGTGCCAGTGGCCACCAACCCGACGAGTCCAACCAAAGCTGCGTAAGCTCCTCGCCGCCTGTCAAAATCGGAGAAAGCGCCGTGCACCAAGAACCGAAATCGAAATGTTTGTGGGCGAAGCAACAAGCGCACTTTGCCCCCGGCCTCAGCTTTTGGCTCTCCCGCGTTTGCTCGTCTTTTCTGGGTGCACGTCGTCTTCAGGTAGCACGTAGGCGTTGGGTGCTTAAAGCTTTGTCTTCCGCTTTGTTTGGGTGCTCGTCCACTGGGTCTAATTTGGAAAAGTTAATGGAAAAATGGTGGGTAGATCCTAACGCATATCATCTAGCTTGAGCAGGGTTAGTTTTCCACCTAGCTAATAGGAGTATATCGTGATCACTGCCTGCGGCTTTGTGACTGAATTATGATAATTATTGATTAACGGTCACAACCATGCATGCATGTTTTGTTTTCTGACCTACCACACGTCAAGCGAAAGGGGCATATATCTTGCACCCTGCAGGTTTCATTACGTGTACAAACGTATCAGGTGCGCACAGAAATTTTGGTGTAACCAACCGCATACTAAGGACACACGGCCGGCCAATACGACTCTCGGCACGTACTTCATCAAGTTTCGTCTCCACGTGACCATGCCAGTTTGCATGGCATTATTTGACCTAGTTCATTTCGTCTCCAACAAGGTTCCATTTGACCATTTCTTTTCCAAACAGATCGATCTGCTCTTCGCCTGCATACGCAATACATACTGCTCTGTTATGCATAGCAGACTGTAGCAGGCTAGCACCTCGAATTTTCCAGGTTCGCATACTGCTTGAGTACGCTAGCTACTGCCAGTGTATCACTGTCGATAAGGAGAAACTTGACACCTGACAGCGAACGATCGAGGATGCGAATCGCAGAACATGGCAAAGAACCCACGTAGCCAGTATCATCGACCGTACGTCTCCTTTCTTTGCCGAAAAGCGATGCCCTAACAGAAGACGTGCAGGTGAGGGAAGGTGATGGATGGCTCGCAGAAAAGCATGTCGAATTCTTGAGCTCTCGACCGATCGATCGATCGACCGGCATGCCATGCTTAAAACCCAAGTAAAATGCGTGGGAGCCGCCCTACTTATATGTAATAAACAATGCAAATTACGAAGGGAAAAGGTATTTAGGAGCCATCCCCGTTGTGCCATCACTATGGATTCTATTAGACTGAGCTGTCTTGTCGAGGTGGCACACCGCATAACAGAATGCAGTTGACACGCCACCTCCACGTAGGTACCGACGACGACGATAGTCGATGCACACTGCCTAGCTGCAGCCGACATGATGCGTGCATGTGCATGCATGGGTAGGATGAAATGTCAATCTCGATGAAAGGGGAAGGAAAAATGTTACCAACTAACCTGTCCTTGTTAATTCACCTGAATTTATAGAACGAAAAAGATCAAGGCTGTTAGCTAGCTTTTTTCGTGAGAGCGCGAGGCTACCAAAATGTGGTGTTTATATTAGGGGGGAATGTACAATAATAGTGCATCACATGAGAGCGATCGAGAGCACAACTGATGCTTTCATGCATCCCCTACATACTTATTAGGAGAAGCTAGCCAGTGTGCTAATTATGAAGGAGATGAACGATGATTACATGTTGGCTAGCTATTGATCAGTGCTATATATGTGTAACTATAACAGCTGCAGGTCTAATTTGAGGGCGATACTAAGCCTTTGTGGCATAATAACCGTACGTAGCTGCAAAATGACGACGCCTGCTGCTGCTGGCAAGTACTCATCGGTCGCAGATATTGATATGCTGAAGAAGAAGTGTGGTCCATTGGTGTCCGCTAGGTGCTGGGCAGATAGACCGGATTAGGCAAGGCAACAACTGCAAGCGCGAGTACGCAAAACCACCATAAACACGAGCTGCTGGCCGGAGAGAAATCGATCAAAAAGGTAGTACGGTGGTCCTGAGATTTGCCTTTTACACAAAGCAACATACACACACAATTACTCACCCACACACGCAGTCATGCACCAATGGATAGATGTATGTACGCCATCACCATGTCTCCTAGTCGTGGCATGGTGGATTGGTGGTATGTATCTCGACGATTCGCCATCTCTCCGTCCGTCCTACAGTAGGGCCTAGGGCGCATCATACATGGCTGGCGCCAACAATTAAACCGATCGACTAGCAAGCACTAGCAGGCAGGGAGGCAGGTCCTCCGCGTACGGCGAACACCGGAAACGACCCATCAGACCATCACACAGTAGTACAGTACGCGCTGCACACTGTGCTGCCAATGACTCACTTTATCGGAGTAACTACGCGCGTACGTACGTTTACTAGCAGTACTTGGTGCTCGCCAGGCGTCGATCCGGCAGCTGATCTTCGGCTCTACGGAAGCGCCCGGACGGCCGGTGTCCCCGGCGGCACGGGAAAAAGGCCCTTTCCCCGGCCACGGGGGGAAAAGCATGTGATCCCTTCCGTCGTTTCCCCGATCGGACGCGAGAAAACCAGCCGGATAAAACGCCGGCCAATGCCGATCCCGTCGTTCCCGCGGGCGCTCGCGCGGCCACGGGCACGGCACGCTCCCGAGTCCCCGACCCGACCGCCGCATTTACCCGCGGCAACCGCGCCGTACCACGGTGCCCGCGTAGCATTGACGACGCCACCAGCACCAAACCGGCGCGCGATCCCGTCCCGCCGAGTGCGGTGTGCCACCATTCCTGAGTCCTGACCCGCGCGAGGCGGCCGCTGCATTGCATTGCATCGCGGCTCCACCCCACCCACCCACCCGCGGCGCGGAGCTGCAGGCCAGGCCCGCACGACCGCACGTGGCAGCCGGTAAGGCCACGTTTAGTTCTAGAAAAAATTTAGTTTTTTTTCCTACCGTAACACTTTCGTTTGTATTTTGCAATTAGTGTCTAATCATAGACTAATTAAGTTCGAAAGTTTCGTCTCGTGCACCCAACTATGTAATTAGTTTTTTTCGTCTATATTTAATGTTCCATGCATACGTTCAAAGATTCGATGTGATGAATAAAAACTAAAAATTTTTAGAACTAAATGTGGCCTTGTAAGGCCCTGTTTGGCAGGGCTTCACTTCACTATTGAAACCGTTTTTGAGTTTCGGCTCCATAAATGGCTCTTCTGGTGGAGCTGGAGCCGTTTTGGTACTCCATTTGGCAAAACAGCTCCAAGTGATACACAAAAGAGATCAAAAGACCATAACACCCTTCTCTTTTTTCCCTCTTGAAAGGATCAAGATGCCCAAGAGGGAGGGTGAATTGGGCTTTTCTAAAAATTAGATGCAAGAAATAAATCCTCCAAGCCGGAATTCACCCCTAGTGTCTACTTGTGTTCCTAGAGAGTCTACCGATACAAAGTTTTGCACCCTAGTTTCCAATCCTAGTCTAGCATGACAAGTCTAGGAATGTAACCAAGCAATGAAAGTAAATACGAGAATGTAAATGCTTGAATGTAAAGGGGCAAGGAACACGGCGATGTTTTTCCGAGGTATCGGAGAGTCGCCACTCCCCACTAGTCCTCGTTGGAGCACCCGCGCAAGGGTGTAGCTCCCCCTTGATCCGCGCAAGGATCAAGTGCTCTCTACGGGTTGATTCTTTGACACTCCGTCGCGGTGAATCACCCACAACCGCTCACAAGATGAGTTGGGTCATCCACAAGCTCCGCCGGATGATCACCAAACTCCCAATCACCACCAAGCCGTCTAGGTGATGGCGATCACCAAGAGTAACAAGCTAGAACTCTCACTTGACCACTACGAGCCCAAATGAGAAAGTGGATGCACACTTGCTACTCTCTAATCGCTAGTGAGGAACTCTCAAGCTTTGATTCTCAAATCTCTATCCTCACTAGTGCTCTTGCACTACCTTGTACTCCAAAGGTGTTTATCAGCTGATTAAATGAGCAAGATACCTCTAAAAGAGGTGGTGGGGATGTATTTATACACCCCACAGACAAAACGAACCGTTACCTGCTGACTCAGCAAAACTCGAGCTGACCGGACGCGCCGGTCGTACTGACCGGACGCGCCGGTCGCTCGTAACGGTCGAAAACCGAAAAACAACTGAGTGACCGGACGCACAGGTCAGGGGTGACCGGACGCATCCGATCGTGCAGGGAGCATACTGTACTCGCACCGGACGCGCGACCGCGTCCGATCGGTGATGACCGGACGCGTCCGGTCGTCTCTGGACCTTACTGGACTGTGACCGGACGCGCCGATCACACCCAGGTCGCGTCCGATCGGGTGTTTCCCTCAAGTGACACGTGTTGACTTCTGACCACCGCGTCCGGTCCTCGCGAGGACCGCGTCCAGTGTTCAGAGCTGAAACCCTAGCCGCGGAACTGAATTGACCGGACGCGTCCGATCATGCCGAGGACCGCGTCCGGTCATGGGAAAACAACCCAAAACACTCCGAAACGCGTCACAACTTGAACCAAGTTGCTTCCAACTGAACTTTGAGCTATTCTAGAGCTGCCTAGCGCCAAGTTTAACAAGTGTGCACCACACCTAAACATAGGACTCGCCTAGGTCAAGCTACCCGCTCATGCCCCCCTTTATAGTACGGCCAAAAGAGAAAAACGAAGATCCTAACGACTATTCCAAATGTCTCTCAACACCTCGACATCCGGAACTAACCGTCCTTAATCTTGACGTCACTCTTTTGAAAACCGAAACGATTTCCATCAAGGGGCATGAATACCATGGTGCCCAAAGCAGTTAAAACCTCCATGACCTAACTTACTAAAGTTTCTGCAAAACACACGTTAGTCATGGTAATAAAGCGTTGTCATCAATTGCCGAAACCAAACCTCGGGGCCTAGATGCTTTCAATCTCCCCCTTTTTGGTGATTGATGACAACACTAAGATATAAAAGATTTGAGTTGAGGATTTCGAGCATGCAAGGTTCTCATAAGCAAAGAGCAATAAGCATAGAAGGGTTAGGAATTGCTTATGTGTCCCAAGCCAAAAGAGTGTACTCATAAGATAAGACAAAAAGCGTTAGTACACAAACAGATATAGCTCATAAGAAATCGGAGTAAGGCACGGAAGCACAACCTTAGAGCTATAATTAACAACGGTGACAAGAGATAACAAAGTGACAGAATATTAAGACTCAAGGTTTATCTCACAACGACATGTCACACGAATGCAATGACTGAAAAGTAAACATGATGCATGAATGTAGCACACAGGAAAAAAATGAAAACCCTCTCTCAAAACTCCCCCTGAAACTACTCTCTCTCCCCCTTTGGCATCAAGCGCCAAAAAAGCTAATCTAAGGATCTGATGGGGGGACCGACGGAGTCGTGTCGGGTGTCGAGGTGCGCGGAGTAATCATGAAGTGTAGAGAATCGCCCTCGGAATCTAAACTATCTGGCTGACTCTCTGAAGAAGCATGTGGCTGTGTAACTGTCTAGGTCTGAACGGTAGAAACAGGTACTGTCATAGTAGCAATAATAGGATCCGTCTGAGTGACCTGAGCCTGTAGCGAGCCAATAGCAGGAGGATCTGTCGAGGCAACTGACGAAGGTAGAGTCTCTGTAGTACCAGTCCCTGTCACTGGAGGAATAGCTGCCTCTGAAGCTGACAACCCTGAAGAAGTAGCAAATGTAGTGTGCGAGGGCGTCGGCTGACCAGTCAACTCGCTGTAGGTAGCACTGAAATCACCGAAGGGTGTGCCTGTCAGGAGGTGAGGGCGAGGCTGGTCTGATGGTGTAAACCCCGTGTGAATAGGCGTGAAGCTCGGGGACTGGAAAGACTGGGGAACCTGCTGCTGTGGAGATGTGAACTGGAAACCCGGCTGTCCCTGACTCGATGGATCACTAGATTGTAAAGCAGAAGTCAGGACGGAAGCAGGCGGAGGAACCCCAACAGTGACTAGGTGGCGCAGGAGGTCCAAGTACTGCTGCTGACTAGCTGCAGTCTATCGCTGAATCTCGTACTGCTGTCGCTGCATTTCGACCTGCTGCCTCTGGATCTCAAGCTGCTGACGCTGAAACTCGTCCTGACGAGCCTGAATCTGTGCAAGTGCTGCAGCTGTGTCCTGAGCCTGTCGCTGTATTTGCTGTTGCTGCTGCTCCTGTGCCTGGGTCAACCTCTCAAGTATTGCCACCATGGCTGGGTCTGTGCGGGAGGCTGAACCAGAGCCACCGGCCTCGTGGTCGTGAGACCGAGGAGACCGGTACCTGGGGATGGGCTGGTAGTCCTCATCAGTGCTGTCAGATGTCACATCCTCAGAAAGATCAGCAGGCTGAGCGTCAAGATCTGCAAGCTCTGCCTCTGCAAGCTCATCAACTGTGGCGTCCTGCTCAGCTGCTGTCTCAGGAACCTCAGGTCGCACACGCTGTCCTGGCACTGGGGCCTGATCTCTGGTGACTGAAGCCCAAAGCTGACGGATATCATACTCAGGGAAAGCAGTGGTAGTATCTGATATCTCAGCTCGGATCTCTGCTGGTAACTGGATGGATGATCTAATAATGAAGTAGATCCAGTGTGCATAGGGCAGCTGACGATTACCCTTGAAGCCCTCAGCTATGGTGTCCTCCATCTCACTAAGTATGAGATCCCAAATGTCAAACTGAGTCTGTGAGAGGAGGTGGTGAACAACCCATAGCTGCATCCGAGTCAGTCCCTCTCTATAGCCAAGTCTGGGAAGTAGAGTGCGTCTGACTATAGCATCCAAAACTCTGGCAAGTGGTGTCAAACTGGCAGGCGTGCGTCGAGACCCTTCGCCAAAAGGCTCACGGAAGCAGGGTCGAACCAGGTCTGTAGGTGGCACTGCACCGCCATGAGGGCGTCTCGGTGGAGGAGTCTGACCAAAGCACAGCTGATGTATCTTCGTGTTGGAAGCTGGGAGTCTGAGAATCTCCCGCACTCTGGTGCTGTATAGGCGGTGATCGCGGCCTCGGAATGCAAAGTGAATGAAATCATGGGCAGGATCAATCCATAGTGAAGCATAAAACTCTCTGACCCATGTGCCGCAGTATGCACCTGTCCGTCCAAGAAGATCTGACAAGCCTGGCAGAAAGGACAGGTGCGGACGTAGCTGCTCTCCCACAACCTCAACTAGTGACTCAAGTCGACAGACCCTCTGTGGTCAGAAAGCAATACCGCTGTCAACTAGAGCCCTGTAGAAATCCTCCTGAAGTGGGGTATAAAAACCTTCTGAAGCTCTGGGATCCCTCACAGGTGGAAACCACCGACTGACCTCCACGAACCTCAACCCCTGCACCTGACGTGCTGTAGCACCCCTCAAGTCAAAGTGCTCGACCGGGGGTGAACCTCTAGCTCTAGGAGGAGGACATGCTCCACGACGCTGGCCCTCTGGCCTAGGAGACACCTGAGTACGGGCACGTGTGGAGCAGCGACGTGGTGGAGACTGAGCTGGCTGCTCCTCTATGTCCTCTGTAGCCTCTGGAGCCTCTGGAGCCTCTGGAGGTGGATCAACTGACATACTCTCTGTAGCTCCAGTATCCTCAGTACCCTCAGTGGCCTCTGTGCCGAGCTGTCGACCTTCAAGATGAAAGCGACGCTCCCCTATGCGTATGCCACTGCTCCTGCCACCTCTCTCTGCCTGCTCTGCTGCATCTGCCACGGCCTGAGCAATCTCTGCCTCTGTGAGTGTCTTCTTCTTCTTTCTGGTCAAGATCTTGACACGCTTCCCACGTGCAATCTCAGACCGACGAGGAGGACTGTCGTCCCCGTCACCAGGAACACCACCGGCGTTCTTGCAACGCACCATGCTGACAAGCTGACTGAAAACCTCTGAAAGATGATGAACTGTCACTCAAGAGGCTTGGCCTCAATCCGTATCCGCAGGCTTGGCCTCGGATTCAGCAAACTGATCTCACCCTGACACACGACAGACTCGCTGCAAAGACGGAATAGAGAGATCTACTATAAACACATATAACTAGAAGGTACGAATCCTTAGAGATAGCAAGCATATGAGATAAGATGTGAATCGAAACATGAAGCTACCTCGGATTGACGAGACGAAGGTGACAAGATGAGGTGACCTAGATCGTGAGATTCCCGAAATCGCAGGACGAGCTCTCGCGAAGAAGACGACGCGCGACGAATCTCGTCGACGAACGATCGACCGACGAACCCTAGGGTTAGGGTTAGGGCAGATCGACGAACAACGATCGGAGGCAAGCACGAGTCGTTCCAATGTCGGAGATGAAGCTGGCTTGCAGGAGCGCGGCTCACCGGCGGTGGTGGCGCGTTCGGGCGACGGCGGCGCGGCGGTGGCGCGAGGATGGTGGCGGCGCGGCTGCGAGCGAAGGCCGGTACGGGCAGGAGGCGCGCAAGGGCGGCTGGCGCGCGCGCGAGCAAGGCTGGCCTTGCCGGAGGCGAGGAAGACGACGAAGTGGTGGCTCACCGGCGGTAGGCGGTGCGGCGGTGGCACGAAGTGCGGCGGTGGCGAAAGAAATCGGCGGCGGCGCAAGGAGGCTCGGGCGGAGAAAAGAAAAACGGCCAAGGACGAAGCGGTATATGAAGGGTCAGATCCGCTCGACGCGTGATGACCGGACACGGTGGTCATTATGATCGGACGCGGTGGTCATTATGACCGGACGCGGTGGTGCAGCGTCCGGTCACACTCCAGTAAGTTCCTGGAGTGACCGAACGCGTCCGGTGAGGACTGACCGGACGCGGTCAGAGTCCGGTCGAGGGGGAGGGGAGCTTGGAAAAAAAATCGCGAATGACCGGACGCGGTGGTGGTAACCGGGACCGGACGTGGTGGTCAAACAGAGGCGCGTCCGGTGCAGCGTCCGATCAGTAGATCTGGAGATGGTCTTCTGGATGACCGGACGCGCTGGTGGACGTCGGGACCGGACGTGGTGGTGAAGCATCACTGCGTCCGGTGCAGCGTCCGGTCCAGCGTCCGGTCACTGTTCTTCACCCTTCTTCGTTCCGAACAACGACGCGACTTCTCCCAATCAGGTTCCAATTTAAAAAGACACAAATAAACACCAATTGGAACACGATATGAGTGACCTCACTCAAACCCTCAAATTTTTTAATATAGATTGCCTTAGGCTACTATTATTTTTAAGAAAATAGGCAATAAACACCCAAGGAGCAACGTATGGCCATGCAATAGAGTTTTTGAACCTTTAGGAGCGTCAAAATGCTCTCTCTATCCATGGACGAACACAGAGGTTGCTCAAAGCTTAACCGAAAAGAGACGACAAGAACAACAACCATGCATATGCAATGCAATACAAGAAGGTAAAACTAGAATGCTTGTCAAGTTTGATCCACGGTTAGGCTTTTTCACTCCTCCAAAGAAGGGTTATCGTAACCGTGTTAGCCAAGCCCTAAAAACTTTGCGATAAAAATAAACATGGCATATTATACAATGCAATGCAAGGGACAACACACGCTCATTTTTTAAAGTTACTAGAATCAAGCACATTGAGTTCACTTCTTACACCTTCTAGTGATATGTCATTTTTAGCAACGTGATCTCTTAGAAAGTGATGGCGGATATCAATGTGCTTGGTGCGAGAGTGTTGTACCGGATTATTAGCTATTTTAACGGCACTTTCATTATCACATAAAAGTGGCACCTTTTCAAGAACAATTCCATAGTCTAGGAGGGTTTGTTTCATATATAAGATTTGTGCACAACAAGCCTCCGCGGCAATGTATTCCGCCTCGGCGGTGGACAAAGCCACACTATTTTGCTTTTTAGATGACCAAGATACTAAAGATCTTCCAAGCAAATGGCACCCTCCGGATGTGTTTTTTCTATCAATTTTGCAACCGGCATAGTCCGAATCGGAATAGCCAACTAGTTGGAATCTAGCTCCTTTAGGATACCAAAGACCAATGCTTGGGGTGAGCTTAAGATATCTTAGGATTCTTTTTACGGCACTTAGGTGAGGTTCTTTAAGGCACGCTTGAAAGCGGGCACACATGCACACACTAAACATGATATCGGGCCTAGATGCGGTAAGGTATAACAAGCTACCAATCATAGAACGGTAGAGAGTTTGATCAACCGGTTTACCTCCCTCATCTAGGTCGAGATGTCCATTTGATGGCATTGGGGTCTTGATTGGTTTGCATTCTTCCATCTTGAATCTTTTGAGAAGATCCTTGGTATACTTTTCTTGAGAGATGAAAATCCCTTCTCTCATTTGCTTTACTTGAAAACCAAGGAAGAATGTGAGCTCACCAATCATTGACATCTCGAATTCCTTCGACATCAATTCACCAAATTCCTTGCAATAATCTTCATTTGTTGATCCGAAGATGATATCATCAACATATACTTGACAAATAAAGATCTCCCCATTAAACTTCTTGGTGAATAGTGTGGTGTCGACCTTCCCAATGGTGAAGCCCTTCTCAATGAGGAAGTCCCGGAGGCGCTCATACCACGCTCTAGGAGCTTGCTTGAGCCCATATAACGCCTTGGTCAACCTATAAACATGATTAGGATATCTAGGGTCTTCAAACCCGGGAGGTTGATTGACATAGACTAGTTCATTTATAAAGCCATTTAAGAATGCACTTTTCACATCCATTTGATATAGTTTCATATCATGATGTGATGCATATGCAAGGAGGATACGAATGGCTTCAAGTCTTGCAACGGGTGCAAAAGTCTCTCCAAAATCAAGACCTTCAACTTGAGAGAACCCCTTTGCAACTAGTCTTGCCTTGTTCCTCACCACAATGCCTTGGTCATCTTGCTTGTTTCGGAACACCCACTTGGTTCCAATGACTCTTGCACCTTTGGGATGCTCTTCAAGTGTCCATACTTGATTGCGGGTGAAGTTGTTCAATTCTTCATGCATTGCAATCACCCAATCCGGATCTTGAAGAGCTTCTTCTACATTCTTAGGTTCAACGCAAGAGACAAAAGAGTGATGTTCAACAAAAGAAGCTAGCTTTTGGGATCGAGTCATTACTCCCTTTGTAGGACTCCCTATGATGAGATCTTGTGGATGTGCTTGAAGTAGTGGTGAATTTCTTCTATCAACCACTTGAGGAGGTAGATGGGGAGCATCAACATCTTGAGCTTGTGCCTCGGCTTGTTCATGAGAGACATAAGTGTCTTCATTTTCAACTCTCTCATTCTTGTCATCATCTTGAGGCACACGTGATGAAGATGGTGGATCAACAATTTGTACATCGTCATCATCATCTTTTGGCTTGATGTCTCCCACCGGCATGTTCTTCATGGCCTCCCTCAAGGGTTCATCACCTACATCATCACAATTCTCAATTGCTCCTTGGGAGCCGTTAGATTCATCAAATTCCACATCATATGTTTCTTCAACCAAACCGGTGGCATGGTTAAATACTCTATATGCTTTGGACTTTGATGAGTAACCAACAAGAAAACCAATATCACAACGTCTTTGAAACTTCCCTAGGTGTTGACGCTTCTTGTAGATGTAACATTTGCAACCAAACACCCGGAAGAAAGAGACGTCCGGCTTCTTCCCATTAAGCAACTCATAGGGGGTCTTGCCAAGAAACTTTTTTAGGAAGAGGCGATTTGAAGCATAGCATGCGGTGTTGATTGCCTCGGCCCACAACTTCTCCAGAGTGTTGTACTCATCTAGCATTGTTCTTGCAAGGGTGATCAATGTTCGGTTCTTTCTCTCAACTACACCATTTTGTTGAGGAGTGTAGGTTGAAGAGACCTCATGCTTGATTCCAATTTCATCACAATAAGCTTCAATGTTGGTGTTGTCAAACTCTTTCCCATTGTCACTTCTAATCTTCTTTATCTTGACTTCAAATTCATTTTGAGCTCTCTTTGCAAACTTCTTGAAGCAATTTGCCACTTCGGATTTGTCATGAAGGAAGAAAGTCCATGTATACCTTGAGTAGTCATCCACTATCACAAGACAATAGAGATTACCACCCAAGCTCTTGTATGTTGTAGGCTCAAATAAATCCATGTGTAGAAGTTCTAGCACTCTTGAAGTTGACATGAAAGCTTTGGTTGGATGAGTGTTTGCAACTTGTTTGCCCGCTTGACATGCACTACAAGGTTTGTCCTTTTCAAACTTCACATCCTTCAATCCTCTCACTAGTTCCTTCTTCAATAGCTTGTTGAGAGTGTTCATTCCAACATGAGCAAGCCTCCTATGCCAAAGCCAACCAAGTGAGGTCTTGGTGAACAAACATGTCATCAAATTTGCATCTTCAGAGGTGAAGTCAACAAGATAAAGATTGTTGTATCTAAAGCCTTTGAATATCACTTGCTTGTCATCTATCTTTGAAACTTCCACTTCATTTGGTGTGAACAAGCATTGGAAGCCAAGGTCACAAAGTTGCCCAACGGATAACAAGTTGAAACTCAATGAAGCAACATAGAGCACATTTGAGAGTGAGTGATCATGTGATATTGCAATCTTGCCTATACCCTTGACTTTGCTCTTTGAATTATCCCCAAATGTGATCTTCTCTTGACATATTCCATTCTCTTCAATGGTGGTGAACATACGAGAATCACCGGTCATATGTTGAGTGCAACCACTATCAATAACCCAATGAGATCCACCGGTCTTGTAGTTCACCTACACACAAAAGATCAAGCTTTTTGTTTAGGGACCCAAACTTGAGAGGGGCCCTTGACTTTCTCAACTAGTGACTTGGCAACCCATATTTTCTTTGGCCTATTCTTGTTTGGGGGACCCAAAAACATAACTTTCATCTTTCCATTTGAATCTTTTCTTAGCATATAATGAGCATTGAAGGCGAAGGGTCTAGCATGCTTGGGCAAGGGTTGTGGTGGTGGAGTTTTGCATTCATGAGCAAAGTGACCTTCTTGACCACACTCAACACATCTCTTTGGCTTGGGCTTTGACTTGCTTTGTTGTTGTTGAGCTTTTGCTTTCTTCTCTTGATTTGCCAAGTACCCAATACCACTTCTATCCATCTTCATTACGGTGTTCATGAGGAGCTCACTTTGCAAATGTTGGCCTCTTGTGAACTTGCTTAGGCCGGTCTTGAGATGCTCTTTTTCTTGCTTGAGCTTTTTGTTTTCTTCAATGAGTGACTCATTTGTTGGTTGCTTCTCAAGAGCCATCAAACCTTTTAGCTTCTTGTTCTCATTTGCAAGCTTCTCATTCTCACTCTTAATCTTGGCATAATCATCATGGTTGCTTGACTCAACCACACTCTTGCCTTTGCTACTAGAACCTCGCTCAATGCTTTCAATGATCAAGTCATCACATGATGTAGCTATATCACACTTAACAACATGGTTAGTAGCATCATGTGTCTCAAGAGCAAGTTCATTAGCAGCCACAAGACTATCATAGTCAATTTTTAATGTGGTGTATTTGTCCTTTAGAGAATTATGTCTAGTGATGAGCTCATCATGCTTCTTCTTAAGTTTATCATGTTGATCTTTAAGCTCTTTATAAGAGGTTTTGAGCTCCTTGAGAGTGGAAGACATCACTTCATTTTGAACTCTAAGCTCACCACTAGTCTTTTGAATATTTTCAAGCTTCGATGAGAGTGATTCATTTTCATTTTGAAGATCATCATTTTCACTTCTAGTTCTTCTTATGATTTTAGTGTATTTGTTTAGCAATTTTACAAGTTCATCATAAGAAGGTGAGTCATATTCATCATCACTATCACTATCATCATCATCATCATCACTATCATGGTTTTGTACCTTTCGTTCACCCTTGGCCATAAGGCATAGGTGAGTAGTGGACGATGATGGTGAAGGAGGTGGTGAAGGTGGTGATGAAGATGTTGGTGAAGATGATGGCCCCATCACAAATGCGGCAACCTTCTCTTTCTCATCATCGCTCTCATCTTCGGAGGACTCACATGATGATTCAATGTCGGTGAGCCAATCACCAACAATGTATGTCTTTCCTCCCTTCTTCTTCTTGTGGAACTCCTTCTTCTTGCCATCCTTCTTCTTGTATGGCTTGTTCTTCTTCTTCTCTTCTTCTTTATCACTTGAATCATTTTTCTTGCCCTTGTTCTTGTTCTTGTACTTGTCTTTTGGTGGTCTAGGGCATTGATGAGCTAGGTGGCCAAGTTCACCACAATTGTAGCAATCCATCTCCGAGATTGGCTTTCTCTTGCTACTTGTGAAGAATTTCTTCTTCTTGCCATCGAACTTGATGCCACTCTTGTTAAGCTTCTTTAGCATCTTGGTGGTCTTTCTCACCATGAGTGCAAGTGATTCATCATCAACATCACTTTCACTTGAGCTTTCTTGCACCATTATGGCTTGGCCCTTCTTCTTCTTCTTGTCATGACTAGCTTTGAAGGCCAAGTCTTTCTTCTTGGAAGATGATGAGCCCTCTTCCGGAGTGATATGCATGTACATCTCATGAGCATTGATTTTCCCTAAAACTTGAGTCGGTGTTGCGGTGGAAAGATCACTTTGGTGAAGCACGGTGACAATGTGTCCATACTTCTCAACGGGAAGCACACTCAAGATCTTCCTTGCAACATCCGATTGGCTCATTTTGGTGAGCCCAAGAGCATTGAGGTCCTCTACAAGAATATTCAAGCGAGTGTACATGTCCTTAGCACTTTCTTTGGGAAGCATCTCAAAAGAATTAATTTTCTTTAAGGCTATGTGATAGCGTTCCTCACGCTCACTCTTAGTTCCCTCATGGAGAGCACAAAGATTTTCCCACAATTCATGAGCGTTCTTTGCATTACGCACATGATTGAAGATATCTTTGCCTAAGCCCCGGTAGAGTGCATTTTTGGCCTTTGCATTCCACCGGTCGTACTTCTCCTCGTCACCACTTGGGTTAGCGGGATCCCTTATGGGGGGAAGCCCTTCGGTTGCGGCTCTAAGGCACCCAACATCTATGGCTTCGAGGTACGCCTCCATACGAATTTTCTAATATGGAAAATTGTCTCCCTCAAAAGTGAGAGGTGGTCCTTCCCCATTAGACATCTTGCTCTAGGCGGTAAAGCCTAAAAAAAAGAGCAACACGGCTCTGATACCAATTGAAAGGATCAAGATGCCCAAGAGGGGGGGTGAATTGGGCTTTTCTAAAAATTAGATGCAAGAAATAAATCCTCCAAGCCGGAATTCACCCCTAGTGTCTACTTGTGTTCCTAGAGAGTCTACCGATACAAAGTTTTGCACCCTAGTTTCCAATCCTAGTCTAGCATGGCAAGTCTAGGAATGTAAATAAGCAATGAAAGTAAATACGAGAATGTAAATGCTTGAATGTAAAGGAGCAAGGAACACGGCGATGTTTTTCCGAGGTATCGGAGAGTCGCCACTCCCCACTAGTCCTCGTTGGAGCACCCGCGCAAGGGTGTAGCTCCCCCTTGATCCGCACAAGGATCAAGTGCTCTCTACGGGTTGATTCTTTGACACTCCGTCGCGGTGAATCACCCACAACCGCTCACAAGATGAGTTGGGTCATCCACAAGCTCCGCCGGATGATCACCAAACTCCCAATCACCACCAAGCCGTCTAGGTGATGGCGATCACCAAGAGTAACAAGCTAGAACTCTCACTTGACCACTACGAGCCCAAATGAGAAAGTGGATACACACTTGCTACTCTCTAATCGCTAGTGAGGAACTCTCAAGCTTTGATTCTCAAATCTCTATCCTCACTAGTGCTCTTGCACTATCTTGCACTCCAAAGGTGTTTATCAGCTGATCAAATGAGCAAGAGACCTCTAAAAGAGGTGGTGGGGATGTATTTATACACCCCACAGACAAAACGAACCGTTACCTGCTGACTCAGCAAAACTCGAGCTGACCGGACGCGCCGGTCGTACTGACCGGACGCGCCGGTCGCTCGTAACGGTCGAAAACCGAAAAACAACTGAGTGACCGGACGCACAGGTCAGGGGTGACCGGACGCGTCCGATCGTGCAGGGAGCATACTGTACTCGCACCGGACGTGCGACCGCGTCCGATCGGTGATGACCGGACGCGTCCGGTCGTCTCTAGACCTTACTGGACTGTGACTGGACGCGCCGATCACACCCAGGTCGCGTCCGATCGGGTGTTTCCCTCAAGTGACACGTGTTGACTTCTGACCACCGCGTCCGGTCCTCGCGAGGACCGCGTCCGGTGTTCAGAGCTGAAACCCTAGCCGCGGAACTGAACTGACCGGACGCGTCCGGTCATGCCGAGGACCGCGTCCGGTCATGGGAAAACAACCCGAAACACTCCGAAACGCGTCACAACTTGAACCAAGTTGCTTCCAACTGAACTTTGAGCTATTCTAGAGCTGCCTAGCGCCAAGTTTAACAAGTGTGCACCACACCTAAACATAGGACTCGCCTAGGTCAAGCTACCCGCTCATGCCCCCCTTTATAGTACGGCCAAAAGAGAAAAACGAAGATCCTAACGACTATTCCAAATGTCTCTCAACACCTCGACATCCGGAACTAACCGTCCTTAATCTTGACGTCACTCTTTTGAAAACCGAAACGATTTCCATCAAGGGGCATGAATACCATGGTGTCCAAAGCAGTTAAAACCTCCATGACCTAACTTACCAAAGTTTCTGCAAAACACACGTTAGTCATGGTAATAAAGCGTTGTCATCAATTGCCGAAACCAAACCTCGGGGCCTAGATGCTTTCACCTCTTCCCTATTTTCTTCTTCCTCTATTCGGCTTCACCATACTCGCCTCAACGGCTCGCACGAGCGCTGCGCGCACGCTCCCCCACTGGCCGATCCCCGCGCCATGGCCCCGGCTGGCTGGCTCGCGGATGATAACGATGGAGACGACCGAATTAAGAAAAAGCCACTCATACGCACAGCTATACTAGCATGCTCGAACCTAATTGGTTCAGGGCCGCATCTACTCCGTGATCCTGTATTCCTACAGTGGCGGTGGTGTGGCGCCACGGCAGGGGTTCAATCACCGGCACCAGCCTCATCCTCTCCGTATCCTCTCTCTCGGTCAGTCTCTGTCTTCGCAGCTAGGGCTCACCGGCCCACCAGTGAAGCGCACACCGCACAGAACGGCCGAACCATCGCCCCTCTTCCAATCCTGCTCCGGCGGAGAAAATAGACAAGTCAAGACGGCCATACAAACTGCGCCCCCGCGCATGGCCGGGGAGATGCGACGCACTGCACCGGGGAGACACGTCGCGCCGTCGCACCGCTGATGGGCGCCTCTCGACAAGGGCAATCTGGGGTTCATCTTTGTTGGGTTCCAGGTAGGCAAGGTGAAGCCGGATGAAACTATTATTTTTGGCTTCACCTCTCATCAATCAGTTGTCTCAGCACATTTTAAGGGGCTCCTTGCGTGAAGCTATTTTATTTTATTCCGTTTGGTAGAAAACAGCTCCAAACAATTTCTGAAGCCGCTCGAGAAACCCTGCCAAACGGGAGCACTAGGCGGCCTCTGGCTGTAACCGCAACTGGCTTCCGCCTAACCCAGGCTGTAAAGATTTCGTCTCCTCGCTCACGCGCACGCACACGCACACACGCGCGCAGGCGCAGGCACACCACCAGCCGCACCACGCACGCGGACCCGCGGGGCCAGAGCCAGGCAACCAGCCCACACACCACACCGGCTGCTCCCCACCGGCCCACCCCACTCCGCTCCACTAACCAACGCCCAGGGTTTTTAATAATCCAGCCACAACCCAACCACTCCGCCCGCTTTCCTCCGCGCATTTCAAAATCAACCAACACCACGGCGAGGGCTGCAGCGGTAACAACGTGGGATTAATCATTAATCAACAAGGCAGGTAATCTGATGGGGGTAATAAAGCAGGGGGATTAGTGCGGCGTCGTTTGAAGCCCGGGTATACAAACTGCGAGGCTACTACCAAAGGCGACCTCGCGAAAAACTACCTGGGCCGCCACCGCCAGTCCGCCACAGCCTCGCTCCCGCCTCCCGAGCCGAGCTGAGCGCGCAACGGAACTATCCGTCGTCGCCGCGCGCCATGGCGCCGTTCCAGATGCGCTTCGGGCTCCAGATCTCTCCCGCGCGCTCCGACGACGCGGAGGAGGAGGACGAGGACGAGGAGGAAGAGCTTGAGGAGGAGTATGACGAGATGGAGAGCGAGGGGACGGCCTCGCCGTCGCCGCCGATGATGCTCCGGGCAGGGAGGGGAGGAGGGGGAGGGCTGGTGGGCGCCGTCGTGGGGGCGCTGCGGAGGTCGCTGGTGATGTGCAGCGCCGGCGCCGTGGGTGTCGACGGCGACGACGAGGAGGAGGACAGCGAGGACGAGGGGATCGAGATTGGGCGGCCCACGGACGTGCGGCACGTCTCGCACGTCACCTTCGACCGTTTCGGCGGCTTCCTCGGCCTCCCCGCCGACCTCGAGCCAGACGTGCCGCGGCGCACGCCCAGTGCCAGGTGAGCAGCTCGCCACTGCCGTGCCGTGCGAATGATTAAGCGCTCATTACCTTTTTGTTTTGTCTCTTGGATTTTCCCTTCAGCTGTAGCGTTGTGTGCGTTGATTTTTTTTCGACTGCTTCCGTGACGGAATTGTAGCGTTCTGATGAAGTGGCCGTTGTCCAAACACGCTGCGTGAAAAATGATGTGTTCCTAAATTCAGTTTGAGTGGCAAGCTGTTTTCAGGGGACGTTCCTAAGCAAGCTGGCGGAAGTGAGCTGTGTTTTGTTCTTCTCTGTGTTTAGCAATGATACAGTTCAGTAATAAGGTGGTTAGTTAAGGGGTTCGAATTAATTAGTAGTAGCTGAACAAGTTGATCTCGTGAAGAGAGACGACATACATTACTTTTAAAGTACTACAAGTTGTTGTTTTCTGTATCAGCAAGTACAGGTGAGAATTTAGTTATTTTGGATTGTTCACTCTGCTCTGCACCTGGCGTAGAACAGATTCTGAAGATGAATTTTCAGGGCATATTTTTCTGAAGATAAATGCGTTCTTATGAAAAAAAAATTGTTTATAGGATATACTTACTTGGGGGTAATGGTATATTGAGTCCTCAAGTGAATTTTGTCGCCAAACTTGATCTGCCATGTGCTTGAGCTTGAAGCAACAAGGCTGTTTGAGGTGGTTGGCCTGTTGGGCAACATGGGCAACTAATAAAGAATCTTCTAACCTATCTTTTATTTTGGGTATGTTCATTTGTACTTGCATCAAATATGGTCTCAGATGTTTTTGTCTTTTTCCATTTTAAAAATGGCTTTGCATGGTATTTTTAGGTTGTTGAAAGAAGATCAGGATCTTCTTCAGTTGACCTATTCGATTGAGCTAAGGACTATGGACAGTTTCCTTGCTGTGTTTGCTGTCACATTCTATCTCTTTACTAGTAGTTGTTGCCAATACAGTGTTTAGCTGTTATGGTGACCTGAATGCCATATGGCCTTTAAACATGTGTCCCCGTTCACTATTTGTGCTAGTTTCTAACTTTTTCCAGGCCAAATTCTACATGCAGTGTAAGTGTATTTGGAGTTTCACCTACCTCTCTGCAATGTTCATATGATCAAAGAGGAAACAGTGTGCCCACAATATTGCTAATGATGCAGAGGAAGTTATATGCGCGTGAAGGACTTAAGGTATATCCAACCGAGCTAACAAAGTTAGAATTAGAATCTCAGTATTCAACCCTGTTTGGACACTTATATATGCCCACTTTTGTCTTAGATTGAAGGGATCTTTAGGATTAATGCAGAAAATAGCCAGGAAGTCTATGTCAGGGACCAATTAAACAGTGGAATGGTTCCAGATGAAGTTGACTTGCACTGCCTTGCTGGGTTGATAAAGGTACTTTGAACTCCCCAATTTACCATTCGTCTTGCATGTGATTTCGTTCTTTGACCTCCAGATTGAGAACGGATTGAAAATGACAGCCAAAGATGCAGAGTTGCAGATAACACCTTAAGTGTTATGAATATCAAACAGTTAGGAGTTAGGAATAATTAACATGTAGTTATTTTTATTGTGGGATACCCAAATTCCCATTACTTGTTTATTTTCTTGTACACCATTCCATGATCTGTGTGGTGCCTTTTTGTAGGCATGGTTTCGGGAGCTTCCTTCAGGTGTATTGGATGCGCTAACACCAGAACAAGTAATGCACTGCAACACGGAAGAGGAGTGCGCTCTCCTTGCTTCTATGCTGCCACCAGTTGAAGCAGCATTACTTGCTTGGGCCATTAATCTGATGGCTGATGTTGTAGAGAAAGAAAACTACAACAAGATGAATGCCCGGAACATCGCGATGGTTTTTGCACCCAATATGACTCAGGTTAAGTGACACGCATCTTACTATGTTTGCAGATTATACAACGTTCATACCTACACATACACTAATCCTGGCCTATTTCTCTTCCAGATGGCCGATCCATTAACTGCCCTGATACATGCAGTTCAGGTGATGAATTTCCTCAAGACTTTAATCATGAAGACTTTAAAGGAACGAAAGGAGAAAGATGGAGCACTTCAGGCATCGCAATCATGCTCTGGTTCTCCAAATGACCAAGATGAACATCAGATGTCAGAGCATTTGGAGAAACCTTTAGTTCTGTCCAGTCAAAAAGACACTGATTTTCCCATGATTGATAGGGACACTCCTGTTCAAGTCCTTGGAGCTGAGATAGCTCTCCATCATGACTCACGAATCCGTTCTGACGAGCCAAAAAAGTTTGGCATTGGTATGGAGCACAAGAAAAGCCAGAGTGATGTTTCCTCTCTTGGCAGCGATTCGAACAATCGACTCAACAGTTCTGGAAGAGAATTCGGTAACAGAAATGGCGAAGGCTTGTTCGACAGATTTAGTTTTAGGAAAGGGGTTGAGAGGCTTTGCAGGCATCCCGTGTTTCAGTTGAGTAGGTCCATGAAGAAGTCTGCAGATGTCGTGGTCTTTGATGCCCCCCGAGAAGCAAGACAAGCTTGGGTATGATACAATAACGACATTGTGTGTACTATGTAGTTGGTAATTCTGTTGTTTCCACCTCTGTGTTTAGCTGATAAGCCATTCCCCTAGTTTGTGTGAGTAGAACCAGTTAGCCTGTAGGTATTACAAAATCGAGGTTATCTGGTTGTATGCTATCGTCGTTTACTTCTGACGAAAGTTGCTGGAGAAGTAGCATGTGGCTTGTACGGAACGAACGAAAGCCACAGTGAACTCAGGCACCGTGGCTCCATGCTGCACACCTCAAACGTTAGTGATCCCTTGAATCTTGCTGATATTCTGTAACATTATCGGCTTGTACAGCAACTACAGTAAATTGTTGTATAAATCATCTCCTCTTTTTGAGTAGGCATGCATTTACAAGTGAATGAAATAGAAAGGATAAGAATGCAGAGAAAATTGCATATCTGAGCGTCGCGCTGGACTACCGAGACTGCTAGGTACCACCTCAGTTGCATCTGAAGTCCGAACCGTTGTGATGCTTTGGTCCTGTTTGGAGCCGCTTCTGCTGCCGATTCCCGTGAAAAGAAGCGAGTCATGCCTCCAAACGCGACGTTTCAAGGCTGATTCCCTCAACCGCGGCCGACCCGATTCTTGAATACAACATGAAAGCAGTTTTTCCTCATCACGGTTCACGCACAGCTTTTCTCCATCACGGTTGTGCTTCTTCCTCTCCCCCAGCGCCGGTGAGCTCCTATGTCCGGCGTCGTCCCCCGCGCCGCCGCCAGGTTCGTCTCCCTTGCGCTGGCAGCCGTCTCTCTCTCCACGCCGCCGCCAGGTTCTTCTTCCTTGCGCGAGCCGAAGAAGTTCGAGGCCATCAGCCCCACGCTGACTCAGATCATGAGGGGAGCCTGGACGTGCTCGAGGAAGGCTGCTCGAGGTTGAGGAAGGTGCAGCAGTGAGGTATGCAGGCAAGGAGCGCGGTGACCTTGGATTCGCCAGAGGCGGCCGCCTCGAACTCGAGCAACGCGTCACCCACGACGGAGGAGACGAAGACGCGGTCGCTTACAAATTACAATGAGGCAATGACCATGTGAAAGTGTACATCAGCCTGTGCAGGACTGCAGGCAACGTATGCACACACAAAAAGCATGGCAATGCCAAGTGCATGTGCATGTGAATATATGCAACCTCAGACATGTCTCCCAGGTCTCAAGTTTGCAATGCAAAAGGCATAAGATGACTCTGTCCCGTGCACTCCACTGCTCATCCCTCCTCCTTACGGCGCTGCTGTTCATTTTCCCTTCATCTGCAGCAGTGCCGCCTGCTCTCTTCATCTTTGGAGACTCCCTTGTTGATGCAGGCAACAATGACTACCTCGTGACCCTTTCCAAGGCCAATGCACCACCATATGGTGTCGATTTTGCATTCTCCGGTGGCAAGCCAACCGGGAGGTTCACAAATGGGATGACCATTGCAGATATCATGGGTAATGTCAAGTGTGAGTTTCATGAATAACTGTGATTGCGTACTTGGATTTAACGTTTCAGGCACTACGCTGTCAGGTGAATCCCTGGGGCAGAAATCTCTTGCCCCACCCTTCTTGGCCCCAAATTCAAGTGCTGCAGTGACCAACAGCGGGATCAACTATGGCTCTGGTTCTTCTGGCATATTTGATGATACTGGTTCTTTTTATGTACGCGGCTTCATTAATTACTTACTCCTAGCTGCTATTTTCATTTTTCAATATTTCTTTCTTATGCATAAAACATCATTGTAGATTGGAAGAATTCCGCTAGGACATCAAATCAGCTACTTCGAAAAGACCAGATCACAGATATTAGAGACCATGGACCAGGAAGCTGCAACTGATTTCTTCAAGAAGGCGCTCTTTATTATAGCTGCAGGATCCAATGATATTTTGGAGTATGTTTCACCATCAGTACCGTTCTTTGGACGAGAGAAGCCTGATCCATCATATTTCCAGGATGCATTGGTTTCCAACCTGACATTTTATCTGAAGGTTCTACCAGTTAAACGTCTACTGAAGTTTTCAGTCGATTGTTCTTATTTCGAAACTGACCTACATTTTATTTTCCTCAATGAAGAGGCTAAATGGACTGGGGGCTAGGAAGTTTGTTGTGTCCGATGTTGGGCCTCTCGGTTGTATACCGTACGTTCGTGCTCTGGAGTTCATGCCTGCAGGTGAGTGCTCAGCATCAGCGAACCGAGTCACTGAAGGTTACAACAAGAAACTGAAGAGGATGGTCGAGAAGATGAACCAGGAGATGGGTCCGGAGAGTAAATTTGTGTACACAGACACATACAAGATCGTTATGGAGATCATTCAGAACCACCGTCAATATGGTACGCTTTCCTTCGTTGCAGATTTCAGAACTCCAAACAGCACAGATCCTGCTGTTACTGAACATACAAAGGGTCGCCTGTGGTAAATGAAATCTTGGCTCTTTGACACTGCCAGGTTTCGATGACGCGCTGGACCCCTGCTGCGGCGGCAGCTTCCCTCCGTTTCTCTGCATTGGTGTCACCAACTCCAGCTCCTCGCTGTGCAGTGACCGCTCCAAGTACGTGTTCTGGGATGCGTTCCACCCGACTGAAGCCGCCAACCTCATCGTCGCCGGCAAACTTCTCGACGGCGACGCAGGTGCGGCTTGGCCTATCAATGTCCGCGAGCTGTCCCAGTACGAGCACAAATGATATCGACGGAGGACGGACTGGCACTCGACGTGAAGTGCAATCTGGTTCAGTGTTTCATTGCTTTGTCCTTGCTGTAGTTTCGTCTGCCTTGTTGAGTTTTTCCTAGGCATGCTTGTGCTTGCTTTAGTTTCCTCTGGGTAATGGGTGCAAATTGGTCAGTTTGTTCCATGTTGACGAGAAGAATGCGACCACTCCGCTCTTTTCCAAGTGCAATTTCTTCTTTTTCACTTTTTAATATCTGGGGTTTGGAACAATGTCCTCTTGCTCTACTTTTTTCTGGGGTCTGCAAAGACTGAAAGAAAGAAACAGCCGCCTTCTCAGGCTACTACTAGTTGTTGTCTTCGAACGGTCGACGGGTCGAGCCCGGTAGTCCAACGTATGGTGCATCGCAGTCGCAAGCCAGGCCAACGAGTGGTGTTACGGAAGCGCACGATGACCCCAAGCAAAATTGAAGAAGAACCGAGCAAGAACAGTGCGCATCTAATATTATCAGCCTGACCAACGGCAGGACCGCCGCCGGTGCAACGAAACGAACTCAGGGGCGCGCGGGGCCGGCTATATATGCGCACAACACAAAGCTTGGTTGGACCGGGCCGGCCGCGTGTCGGCTCTCCACTACTCTAGCAGCTCCGATCCACCATGGAGGCCGCCGCGGGGCCTGAGAAGCCGGACCACCCCACGGCCACGGAGCACGGCTGCCTGCTGCCGTGGTCGTCGTCGTGGCTGTCTGCCACGGCCGCGGGCCTCGTCGCGGTGGGGCTCGGTGGCGCGGCGCTGCTGGTGTGGTGGGCGCTGGCGTTCCACCCGGCGAACGCGCGGCTCTGGATGGTGCCCGCGGGGCTCGTCCTCCTCGGCACGCCCGTCCTGGCCTGGCTCTCCCTCCTCGCCTCCGGCCCGTGCGACCGCCAGGCGCCACCGCCCGACGCTGACGTGTACGCGTCAGCTTAGCTAGCTGCGCCCGCCCGCGCGGCCGCGCCTTTTTTTTTTGTGTGTGTGTAGGATCGTCGATCGATGCTCATGCTCATGCTCAGTTACTTCCGCGCTTGCTTGTACATATACGTGTTTTGATCAGAGCACCTCCGTAGTTTAGTTTCACTATTGCTTCTTCACAATTTTGTAATCGGATGTACATACCTATGCTTACATGTTCATGTTTCCTCTGGTTAATCTCTTCGGTACTTCGATCTTGCAAAAATATGTGTTCTTGCTAAGGTGCGTGATATGTTCTCAGATAGAGCGGGAAAGCGTCGACATGATGTCTTTACTTTGGTCGGTTCCTCGTCCTCCCTTCGATTCCTCCGGTGAGCGCGACCTTTCGGCTGATTTGTTTCGCTTCTCAGGTACAAGGCGCAGGCGGGCGTGAGCTAGCCGGCGAATCGTGTACTCCATTGATCGGCGTCACGTCGAGAAGGAGACGTGCATTATGCGCGGCCGTGGGGCCCGGCTGTTGATATTTCTCACCGGGTAGTTCCTCAGTGGATTAACGATGCGACTAGGATATTGGAACTGGACCGGCCGGTTCATGCATTGGCTCGGACCTGAGCTTATCCTAGCATAAAAGAACGCGTTCTTCTGAGTGCCTGAAGCACCAACCTAGGAGTATCTCGTAAGTCGTCTGCTTAAGGACCAACCGAGGCTGCGAAAGGATTTTGCTTGGTACGGAATGACCTGGGAAGTGGCAACTGATATCCCAGAATTGTCCATTGTTTGACACACACAATCCTCAATCCTAGTGACGGTTAAAACCCGTTGAGTGCAACTTTGCAAGCGGCATGGCAGCCATCAGATTTCACCTTGTAGACCGTAGCGGTGTAGGGATGCAGGCCGACACTCTCTTCGCCCTGGTAGCGTGGGAGCTTTGGAAGGAGCGGAATGCGAGGTGTTTCAGAAACGCCACATCCACCGTCGGTCAAGTGCTCTCTACTATCAAGCAAGCCGCCAATCAATGGATCGACACGGGAGCTTGCAAGCTTGGTTGTCTCGTGCGTGAGTAGTCGCCTAGGGATAGAGAGAATAGGGAGGCTAAGCTTAAATTGTAACACTCAACCCTCCCGAACAAAACGCCTCGGCGAGCTGTAAAATCTTTTTCTGCTTAATACAAAGATGCGCATACCTTTTGCGTATTCGAGAAAAAAAAGTCAGAACTCAGATGCTGCCGCTGAAACCTACAATATAGTATCAACTAAATCCTCATTACGCAGACTGTTTTCAGGTTACTATTTAAGGCAAAATCAGCGTATCTATCTGTTCTAGCCTTAAGGACCAAAAACTGCTGGACCAGTAAGAAAAACACTGGCTGTTTTCTATGGTTCATCTTTCAATGGCAACATGAAAACAATGGATACCACTGTTTTGGATGTCTTGTTGCTAACTACGTATTGTACTTCTCATCAAACAAAAAAATGCAGATATTTGCAGGATAGCAGTTACGCTGCTTTGATTCAATATCCATTTTATTCCACCAATATTAACAGTGATGCCATTTCAGTTTTCAAGCATTGTTTCTGGGAGTCCCTACAATCCGGTACATAAACAGCATTAAGGAGGGGAGAAAAAGCAGGAGTCTAAACTCAAAAGAACAGGTTTCAGATTTGCTGACCAGTGAGTAAGGTAGTGTTGAATCCTTTCTAGATGGCTTCAGCTTCATGTTGAACTTTGGAGCCAGGATAAGAAAACAGCTTGGTAGCATTCTTGTAACTCAGCTCCGCCAATTCTGACTCTGCCATTTCAAGGAGTGATGCGACATACTTCAAAACCTGGAAAATAAGGGATCCCCAAAGTTTGTTAGAAGTATTTTCTCATCCCATTATTGCTTAATATGAAGTAAACATGCCTCTTTTTTAAGATGGAAAGCTGAATGCTTGAAACTGGCACTGGATTGTTTCAGCAATTTAAACAAAAGGACTTAAGTATTGTTAATATACAATTATGCTTTTTAAATTACACGCAGGAAGGAGCAAGCATATTTTGTTGTATATTTTTCTTTTGGTTCTTGCTTTTGCCTCCAAGAAGACTTTATTGTTGAAAAAGTACATGAACAAATAAGGCAGAATAGCCATTTTAGTCCCTCAACTATTACTCGAGGCTCAGTTTTGTCCCTAAACTTTCAAAACGGCCGTTTTAGTCCTCGAACTCTACTTTTAGGCTCAATTGCATCCTAGAACTATGAAGATGATCATTTTAGTCCTCAAACTTTGCGTTTTGGGCTCAATTTCATTTATAAACTATCAAAGTGTATTTTGTTCTTTAAACTTTTATTTTCAACTCAACTTTGTCTACGTTCTACGTGGAACGCTGCAATGTTGCACCTGGTTAGCTCCAACACCACCAGCGATTGGAGATACAAAAATAATATTCATCCAAACACTCTTTCGTGGCCATTAATAATTCCAAGCTGTTATTTTTAGTGTTACCCTTATAATGGTACCATTTATATATATCTGACTAAATGATATTTGTGGGAGCAATTACATTTGCATCGAATACTATTTATTCCTTAAGAATACATGGATATATTGAAACAATAGCATATCTATAATTTTGATAATTTATGGATGAAATTGTGCCTAAAATATAAAGTTTTCTTTTTAAATAGATAAAATTGAGTTGAAAATAAAAGTTAAATGCACTTTGATAGTTTATGGATGAAATTGAGACCAAAATACAAAATTCGAGGACTGAAACGATCATCTTCATAGTTGTAGGGTGAAATTGAACATAAAACTAAAGTTTGAGGACCTAAACGGCCATTTTGAAAGTTTAGGGATGAAATTGAGTCTCGAGTAATAGTTGAGGGACCAAAATGGTTATTGTGCCAACAAATAAAACAAAATAAGTCAGGAAAAAGCTTCTAGAAAGAAATTTTAGATAAGTGCATCCAAGAAAAAAAAAAACTTACGATATGGATATTTTCTGGATGGTTCAAGGACTCATTTGATGCATTAGCAGCCTGTGACTCTGAATCTATGTGACACTTTTCAGTATCTGCATCTGAACTATGAACAGGGACTGGTGATACAGAAACATTGTCCAATCTTGGTAATGCATCAGGTGCATCTGTCTCTAAAAGAATTCTATCCAAGGGTATCTAAGAAAAACAAACTGTTAACTGGTAAACCCTTCTGAGATGAAATATCATTAGTATACAATCAGCCTACTTACTGACTTCAGCATTTGCTTAGCTTTAGTGGATTTCATGCCTATCAAGAAGCCAGATAGTGAAAAGTAACAGCCTAAATTTGCAAGGCCAGACACCATTTCTGAAGATCCCATATAAGAATGTAACAACACGCCTGCTGGGAAAGGTCCAGTTTGCCTGGCGACCAAATGTTAACACAAGAAAGTATATTAGTAGATAATAGCAACAATGCATTACATGGGCATCTCACTCAGTAAGTCATTTGTGTCTAAGACAGGCAAGATTCTAACAGCCTTGGTTTCTATGTAAAAGAATCACCATATCCCTTGCATATAAATCGGCGTGTGCCACTTACAAAATTCAAACTGGATGTAGATGGTAATGAAGAACAAATAACATGTCTTACTTCAGTACTTCCAGAAGATCACCAAATGCCCGCACACAATGAACAGAAACAGGTCTCTCCAATTCCTTAGCAAGTTCAAGTTGTCGTTGGAACACCTCCACCTGTGATTTTACTGTTGTTAGGGACCTATCGATATAAAAAATTAAAAGGGCACATTTGTGTACAAACAACTAAAAGCAGATCATTAATAGCTGAAGTAGCAATATTCACCATGCAACTGAAACTTCTAACAAAACCGATACACAAGCATGCAAGATGAAGTGCAGGGTTCATGCTATTGCTAAATACAGACCTGTTCTCCAAAGTCGATGGTTTTTCCATGTGAACCTTTGTCCAGACCAATCTGCATTAGTAGAACATAAGACAAGAGTTAAACAAAATAATAGAGCAGATGAGGGGGGTCATGGGAGATTCAATGGATACTCGAAGTGTCAAACTGTCAATCCAGAAATGACTGCCTTAGCTATACAACTAAAGAACAGAAGAAGTAACAAGAGGGCCTAGGGGCGCCAGAACAAGTACCGAATTACTGAATCTGATAATCACTTGACCATAATAAAAATAACCAAATTCCTGTTATGGAGGCCTTACTTTGCAGCTTAGAAGATCCAGAGGTCCAGATAATCAAATCAATTACCGGCGAAACACCACTTTTATTAACAGCTTTACAACTGATAGTGGATTTGGAATTTTTGGGTAGCAGAAAGCTCACCTCCCCAACAGCCGCCTCCGGTGTTTCGGCGAAGAACCGCCGCAGCGAATTCATCCAGTCCGGCGACCTCTCGGGTACCCACCTACCAAAGTGATGGGACCACGGAACACAATCAGCATAGCAACGCGAGAGGCAAGCAGGGAACCTCAACTCTCACCATGGATGCAGGCCGAAGCAGGGGACGACGGCTGGGTGATCCTCGGCCATCTGCTTCACCAGGTGCCAGTCCTTCTGCGCGTGTCGTGTCGATCAAGGGAAGAGTCAGCGAGGAGCTACGCACGCCCGTGACCCTGCGACTGAGTGAGTGAGTTGGAGCGGAGGGCGCACCTCGGAGGTGCCGTTGACAGCGAAGCGTGCGACGCCGGATGCGGCGGCGGCGCGTATGAGGGCGGGGGCGACGGCCGCGACGCGGGGGTCTTGCAGGTGGCAGTGCACGTCGAAGAGCCGCACGGCGGAGGCGGCGCGCGCCGGAGCCTGGGCCATGACCGGCGGTGGACTTGGGGGCTGTAGAAGCGGTGGCCAGCTCGCCGCTGTCCAGGAGGGGAGGGGTTTTTTTTTTTTTTTGAGGGGATGGGGTTGTAGAAGGGGCGTGCGTGGATTCGGTGTTGGCAAGCGGCAAAGGATGGAATGCGTTGGCCCGGTTAATCAAATCCGGCGCGATGTGCTTGGGCCTTTGGGCTCTTATCCGAAGGCCCGAAAGCCAGGGGTGGCCGGAGTGGCAGCGGGAAGCGCGACCGAGACGTGGGAGCCGTCCTTTTTTTTTTAAGACCTTTTACGAAAGATTCTCTCAAATACGTCAGAAAGATTTCAGAAAATAGACTCGGTGCTTGACGTCATCCATGCAGGTGCCAAGGTAATACATCTTGGCGCCGTTGGCGATGGCGCCAAGCCCCTATGCCACTTGGCTGACGACACCGAGCTGGCGATGACGTGGCAGCCACCTTGGCGCCGTCACCAATGGCGTCATAGATCTTTATGTCGAGCTGTTACCATGTATAGCTTGGCGTTTGAAATGAAACAAGTACAATTGTTCCCAGACATAAGACACAACTTCACTACAGTCCATCTGATTAGGACGACCCACTTCTTAGCCCAAGCGCCTGGGTTCGAACCCCATTGCCGCTTTTTTTTTTTGCTACATTTTAAGAAGCAATAGAACAAGTAAAGTCATTCCGAGGAAGATGTAGAAACACCATTGTGGTCCAACTGGTTAGGGCGCGCACATCGAAACAGAAAGGCCTGGGTTCAAGCCCTAGTTCTGCGACTTTTTTTTGCTACATTTTTCTAAGAAATAAAACAAGAAAATTTATTTCGCAAATTATGCTATGACACCGATAAATGACATCGATTTTGCGCTGCCTTTTTTTACAAGTTCAGCGTAGTATCAATTGTACTGTTGTTTCGATTGCATCCCAGTTTAGATTATTTTTTCTAGGGCTTATTAAAATGTAGCAAAAAATAATGCGGTGCAGGGTTTGAACTAGGCCCTTCAGCTAAGAAACAAACATCATAACCATTTGGACTGCACTGAAGTTGTGTCATGTATCTCAGAACAATTTTACTTATTCATTTCAAACTCTAAGATATATATGGTAACAGTTCGACGCCAAGATCTATGGTGCCAGGCTTGGCCCCAATGACGACGGCGTCAAGCTTGGCGCCAATGATGACGGCGCCAAGGTGGTTGTCATCCCACCGCCAGCTCGGTGTCGTCGGCCAAGTGACATGGGGCTTGGCGTCAACGTCAACAGCACCAAGCTGTGTTACCTTGGCGCCAACGTGGATGGCGCCAAACCCTAGGTTCATTTTCCGAAATCTTTTCACCAGAGGCATATTTGAGAGAATCTTTCGAAAAAAGAATTGAAAAACAAAAAAAAAGACGGATGTGGGAGTGGGACAGGCGGACAACCAAAGGTAATGGTTCTCGACTTCTTGGCAGCTTGCTTCTTGTTTGCAACAGGTGGAGGACAAGTACATCGTCACGATTGGATTTTCAAGTGTAAAGAATTCGAAACGGATGCTCATCTCGCACACTCCACAATAGGAACACATTGCTGGTCATCTGGCAAGCTTAACTTCCAAAACGGAAGATTCATCTCAGTTACTCCAGGGACCGGGGACCGGGGACCACGCCACCATGGATGCACGAGCATTGGTGCTGTTCATCACTCTCCTTAGTCATCGCGTCCGCCTGCTGGGTATAGGTAGAGCCACCTACGATCACGGCTAATGCACTCGTCGTATACCGTGATAGCGTGGTACGGGGTGAAGACCAGAGAAAACAAATCGAGAATGATATAATTAAGACATGTGAACGGACGAACGCCTTCCACCGCTCACTCCTGCACGCGCCGCTTGTGCATTCCAATGCCCCTACGCTATTTTTTTCACATCGCCATGCCCATCCGCACACCTCACTCTGCCTAGCCGCCACTGGTCCCCGTCGTGCCACGCCCAATCCATGCGACCTCCTCCGCACTACCTCCCCGTGCTGCCTCCTCCGCGTCTCATTCTCTACCGGGCCCAGTTTGTCTCGCTCGTCTCCACCACGCTACCTCCTCGCCGCGACAGACTTTCCCGCCGCGATCACCTCCACCGAGCTGACGAGCCGCGGCCACCTCCACCGAACCGGTGAGCCTCCACGATGGATGCTCCAGCAAGCAACCTAGGGAGACGAGATTCGTGTGATGCCGCGCCCGCCGGCAAGTTTCCCATGCCGTTGCCACACAGCGAGGTGCATGCACCGCGGTTGACCTCTGCACTGGCGTGTGAAAGGACCTAATTGGCCTAGAGGGGGTGAATAGGCCTTTTTGCAAAACCTGAAACTCACAAACTCGAATTTGCGGAAGTTAAATATCAGACCGAAAGTTCCGGTGGTCTGGATCGGAAGTTCTGGTAAGGGGGATCAGAACTTCCGGTGCAGACCTTCAGAACTTCTGGTGCCCTAAATGAGCTACGAAATCAAAGTGAATCGAGTTGGGATTTCAGATCCAGGTGTTACCGCACCCTCCTAGAGGTTGTTGATGAGTATGTTGAACTCCTCAAGACTTGGCACCACACCAAATCGTAGATCGGGACCTCACACCTAAGAAGATGGGGGTAGAGAGGAAGAACAATAAGAACACAAGAACAAAGGGTAGTCGAAGCTACCGCCACAGCAAGACAAGCTATTTTTACCGAGGTTCGGCAATCCTCACTAAGGAGTTCCTACTTCCTCATTGTTGAGGTGACCACGAAGGTCCGACCACTAAGGTCTCCTCCCTCAAGCAACCACGAAGGCTAGCTTGAGATTTCCACTAAGGATCAAAGAGTGATATAAACACTTCAGGGTGCCCTCACAAATGAATCAATACGGGCAACCACGAAGAACGCCTAGCCGGCTAGGGTTCTAAGAACCCAAGAGAAACAAACACAAATCAAGCCGGCAAAACGAGGAATCCAAGTGCTCAAGTCGAAGATCGGTGCTCCTGCTCTCAAATCTCACGTCCCTAGCTCAAATAATCAAAGATTGAAGATTGGAGGCAAAGGGGAAGAGAGAGTGGGCGAGTCACAGCTTGGAGAGAGTTGGGAGAGCAGAAATGAATGTGCAAAGCTCAGGCAACGGTTAAAAATGAGGTGAGTAGCTTATATACTCGGGTTCAGATGAGCCACCGGAAGTTCTGGTGGAAGCCATCGGAACTTCCGGTCAAACGAGATCAGACCGTTGGGCTTGTCAGTCAACTCAGGTTCACCGGAACTTCTAGTGCTAGGACTGAAACTTCCGGTCCGTATCGGAACCTCCGGACGGAACCCGGAACAATTCTCTCGCACGCGAACGCGCGTGCAAACTGCACCAACCAGAACTTCTGGTGCCTGACCAGAACTTCCGGTAAGTACCAGAACTTTTGGACGGAGACTGGAACAAAATACTCGCACGCGGACACGCGCGGGTGCCAGCGACCGGAACTTCCGGTTCAGCTCACCAGAACTTCCGGTGCACGTCTCTCCAGCCTACTAAGCGACGACAAGAGCATTTTTTATCTCTATTTTGCCAACTAGATTTGTATCCCTCTTGATAATGCGGTGTTGCCTACGACTCAAATCAAAATAAACGGTGCTGAAGCCCTTGAGTCAAAGCGTCTTTTGTCCATCAAAATTTAGGGTGCTATTATTCACCAGATATATTTTTTTCAATTTCATCAATGGACTAACACCTGTAGATTACACTTAATAAATATGTTAGTCCCTAATTTGATTATCATTAATTATTCAAAACCCACATCGGGGGCAAATGCACTTACAAACTTTCCCTTTTTGGTAATTGATGATAACCAATTTAGGCTTACAATAGATAGAAAGAATTGAAGCTTTTGAATTCCAAAATTCAAGTTGAGCTCCCCCTTAATATATGCATAGGATTTGAAATTTCAAATCTTGATTCAAGTCAAGATTGCATACATTAAGAATAAGCTCCCCCTAAATTTTGCAATCCATGGGGTGCCTAAGTGTGTATGAAACAATAAAACGGTGATGCATATGACAGGTTATATCACAAGAATAAATCAAGAGAACTTGAATGGTTATGCAAGAAAGAAAAGGACTTAAACTCAACATAACCATTCTTAAATAAACAACCATCATAAGCATCAACACAAAAGGCTGAACAAGCTAAGATAGACATTAAGCATAATTTTTTTAGCCTACACTCAACCATCACACACACATAGTTCAAGTTTACCACATGGTCCACCACACAAGATAAAGTTACTACATAACAAAATTTTTATCTGCCCCTATTACATTAAGATAAAAGCTAACACTCCCCCTTTGGCATCAAATGCCAAAAAGGGTAGGCTCCGAGAGGCTTCAAGGAGCAAAGCCCGCCTCCATAGGTGGGATCAATAGTAGCACGGAGCAAATTGTTGAGCACATAGGTGGGATCAATACCACCTATGCCACCACCGGAAGTTCCGGTAGGGGCCAACGAAAGTTCCGGTAGGCCAAAAACCAGCGAGAAACAACCCTAGAAGTGGTGAACAATATGATATACTCAAACTAACTCAAATATGTCCAGATTTCATGAAATTAGTACATAACTATGGACACATTGGAGATGTGAAAAATAGGTTTTGAAAGTTTCACACGACTTTTCACAAGAATTTTATCCAATTCTAAATCATACAAGTGTGCACAAGATGTCAAGCCACGTTACGAGAATCAACGATATTTAGCTCATGCCTCAAAGCATAAAATCTTGACTCATCTAGAGGTTTTGTGAAGATATCAGCTAGCTGAAATTCGGTTCTCACATGTTGCACATCGATATCTCCTTTGGCTTGGTGGTCTCTCAAGAAGTGATGGCGAATGTCTACGTGCTTTGTTCTTGAGTGGTTTACAGGATTGTCAGCTAGCTTGATTGCTCCCTCATTGTCACATAAGAGAGGAATCTTACTTTGCTCACAACCAAAGTCTCTCAAGGTTTGCTTCATCCAAAGCAGTTGGGCACAGCAAGCGCTGGCCGCCACATACTCGGCCTCAGCGGTGGATAAGGCAATAGATTTTTGTTTCTTAGAACTCCATGACACCAAAGACCTACCAAGAAATTGACATGTTACGGATGTACTCTTTTGCTCTACCCTGCAACCGGTATAATCCGAATCGGAATAGCCAAGTAGAGTGAAAGTAGAGCCCTAAGGATACCACAAGCCAAAATTAGGAGTGAGCACAAGATACCGAAAAATTCTCTTAATGGCCATGAGATGATATTCTTTCAGATTGGCTTAAAATCTTGCACACATGCACACACTAAGCATAATATCGGGCCTAGATGCACAAAGATAAAGCAAGGATCCAATCATGGAGCGATATACCTTTTGATCTACGGCCTTGCCGTCTCCATCAAGGTCAAGATGTCCGGTTGTAGGCATTGGGGTCTTAATGGGCTTGGCCTTGTCCATGTCAAACTTCTTTAGCATGCCGGTGGTGTACTTGGTTTGACTTATGAACGTGCCATCCTTGAGTTGCTTGATTTGAAATTCAAGAAAGTATGTCAACTCCCCCATCATGGACATCTCAAACCTTTTTGTCATGATCCTACTAAATTGCTCACAAAAAATTGTATTAGTACTACCAAATATAATGTCATCGACATATATTTGGCAAATAAAGATATCATTATTAACTTTGCGAGTAAATAAAGTAGGATCGGCCTTCCCAATCTCAAACTCTTGTTTGAGTAGGAAGTCCTTGAGACAATCATACCAAGCTCTAGGGGCTTGCTTAAGCCCATAGAGCGCTTTGTCAAGCTTGTAGACGTGATCGGGATGATGTGGATCTTCAAAACCTGGTGGTTGCTCCACATACATGGTTTTGGAGAGGGGGGCATTGAGGAATGCATTTTTCACGTCCATTTGAAACAACTTAAAATCATGGTGAGCAGCAAAGGCAAGTAATATGCGAATAGATTCAAGCCTAGCTACAGGTGCATAGGTCTCCCCAAAATCCAAACCTTCGATTTGAGTGAAACCTTTGGCTACCAACCGTGCCTTGTTCCTTTTGACCACGCCATACTCATCTTCTTTATTGCGGAAGACCCACTTGGTACCTATCACATTTTGCTTGGACCTTTCCACCAAGGACCAGACTTTATTCCTAGTGAAGTTGTTCAACTCCTCTTGCATAGCCATCACCCAATCTGGGTCCTTCAAAGCATCCTCCACCTTTTTCTAGTAATTTGGAAGAGACAAAAGAATAATGCTCACAAAAAGCTACTAAACGAGAGCATGTTGTTACCCCTCATTGTTTGTCTCCCAATATGCTATCAACGGGATGGTCCCGTTGAATGGATTGATGAACTCTTGGGTGAGGGATGGTTGTTCTTGTTTGGATTGAACCATCATCTTCATCTTCATTGTCTTGATTGATTGGAGGATCAAGATCTTGATTGTCTTGATCACCACCTTGGTTGTCTCCTTGAGCTTGTGGTGAATCTTGACTAGCTTGTTCTCTTGAGTCATGACCCCTTCTAGAGGTGGAAGTATCACCATGGGCATTGGTTGACCCATGATGCATGTTTGGATCATGAGGAATTTGCACATGCACATCATCATCTTCATCTTCAACGGGTCTCACTTCACCGGTGGCAAGCTTCTTGATCACTTGATGAGATGGTTCTTCTTTACCTAAAATTTCAGCATTGACTTGCTCCTTTTGAGAGCCATCGCTTTCATCAAAAGTCACGTCTACCGCTATTTCAATTTGGCCGGTGGCCTCATTGAAAACACGGTAGCCATGTTCGTTAGTAGCATAACCAAATAAGAACCCCTCATTAACCTTTGGTGCAAACTTAGAGCTTTTAGATTTCTTATTAAGTATGAAACACTTGCATCCAAAAACTCTAAAGTAATCCACCTTAGGCTTTTTACCGGTTAGAAGCTCGTAGGAGGTTTTGTTCCTTATCTTGTGGAGGTACAAGCGGTTGATGGCATGCCATGCCGTGTTGACCGCTTCCACCCAATAATCTTTCTCTGAAATCTTGTACTCATCTAACATTGCTCTTGCGGCTTCAATGAGCGTTCGGTTCTTCCTCTCCACAACACCATTTTGTTGTGGAGTGTATGGAACCGAAAACTCATGCTTGATGCCTTCTGCATCAAGGAATGCTTCAATGTTGGTGTTCCTAAACTCTGTCCTGTTGTCACTTCTCACTTTCTTGATCTTCACTTCAAACTCATTTGAGCTCTCCTTGCAAATTTTTTGAAGATCCCTTGAGTTTCGCTTTTATCTTTCAAAAAGAACACCCAAGTGAAGCGAGAAAAATCATCAACAATTACAAAACCATATTTGTTACCTCCAATGCTTATATAAGCATTGGGTCTGAATAGATCCATGTGAAGTAACTCAAGTGGCCTTGTTGTAGTGACGATGTTCTTAGCGGGATGCTTGGCTCCAACTTGCTTACCCGCTTGACATGCACTGCAAATTCTATCTTTTTCAAAAGAAACATTTGTTAGTCCAAGGATGTGTTCACCTCTTCGAAGGTCGGCCAAGTTCCTCATGCCAACATGCGCTAGTCGGTGATGTCATAACCAGCCCATGCTAGATTTTGCCACTAAACAAGTCTAGGACCCTACTCTACTAGATGAGAAATCAACTAGGTAGAGCTTGCCCTTTTAATTGACCCGTAAAAGCAATAGAGGAATCCGATCTTCTAGAGACTTCCACACCCTTATCCGTAAAGAGACAATTGTAACCCTTCTCACAAAGTTATGAGACGGACAACAAATTGTATCCCAACGAATCCACAAGTAATACATTGGAAATAGAATTATCATTTGAGATAGCAATTTTACCCAAACCGAGAATGTCCCCCTTACTATTGTCACCAAAGATAATCCTTTCACTTGTGATTTGATTTGGTTGAAAGGAGGTGAACATGTTCTTCTCTCCGGTCATATGATTGGTGCATCCACTATCAAGCACCCAACTTGGCCCGCCGGAGGAATATTCCTATAAAACTAGATTAAGCTTTTGGTTTAGGTCCCGAGATGGAACCTAGGAGGTTAGAAACATAAGACTTGGGCACCCAAACACTCCTCAAGATTTGTCTCTTCTTGAGGGCGCCCACATACTTCACAACAATCTTGCCATCCTTGTCCCAACAACACATATAATCACAAATGTGATTGTGTGAAATAGGCACTTGTTGCTTGGACACCTCCACTTGCTTTTTCTTGTTGTTCTTGTTGTTGACAAGTGGAGTTGTAGGTGTAGCAACATTGTTCACCTTGTTGATAAGGTCAACAAGCGTTACACTCTTGTTGAACTTCACACAAGCCACCCCATTAATCATTTTTCTTCCATTGGCTTTGCCATCATACCTATTGTAACCAATGCCATCCTTAATCATGGGGTACCTTGATGCCTTGAACATATTTGTCGGTTGCTTATCCTTGCACGTGCAACCATTCTTGACAATTGTGTTCAACCTTTGGATCTCCTTATCCTTCTTGGCTAGCTCATCAAGGTTAGTAGCACAAGCATGTATATCAATATTAGAGCATCTTTCATAACCTTTACTAGTTGTAGCTTTGACATCCTTGGAAACGGTAGAAGTGCTAGTCCAAAGTTTGTCATAGTTTAGTTCAAGCTCATGATATTTATTTGTCAAGCTTGTAAGTATTTCTTGAGCCAAACTATGATCATTCTTTAGACTTGCCAAAGAGTCATTGAGTGAAGAATGTTCCTTAGCCAAGCGCTCATTAGCATCCTTGGCTAAAGACAATTCTACACTCAACTTCTCAACCTTCTCCTTCTCCTTGGAGAGACATGCCTCAAGTCCTTGGGTTTTCTCCCTTTCCTCTAGGAGCAATTCCCCTTGCGACTCAATGCATGGCTCAAGCTTATCTTTGGCATATATTAGCTTCAAGATTTTAGTTGCAGCAGCGTTACCATATCTTTTGATGAGATTATAAGCATAGTTTTCATCATTTTCATCATCACTATCACATTCACTAGTGGTATGTGTAGGAGGATCAAGTTGTACCTTATCTCCTAATGCCATAAGGCAAGTAAGAGCATCATAGTCATCGTCGGAGAGGTTGGCGAAGAGTCTAGGTGATAAAGAAGTGTTGGTGAAGAGAGATGTTGATGAAGCATTGTCGGTGAAGACCTTTGTTGAGGAAGAAGTTTCTTGTATAGCAATTGCGGCCACACTCTTCTTCTCATTGTCATTATCATTGACATCATCACTATCACTATCCGATTGCCATTCTTGACCTAGATGTGCTTGACCTCTCTTCTTGTCCTTGTACTTCTTGTCATCTTGCTTTTTATATCTTGACTTCTTCACCTTGTTAGGACAATTGGACGCAAGATGGTCGGTGTCACCACACTCATAGCAAAACCTCTTCTTGTATGGCTTGTTCCCTCCATATCTCATCATCTTTTCTTTCTTCATTCTCAAATACTTCTTGTAATTTCCCACTAGCAAAGCTTGCTTTTCGTCAAGGTCATCATCATCATTGTTATGCCTATGCTCACAACACCCTTTGTTGCAATGACTTGACTCACTTCTATGTGATGCCGTGAGGGCAATGCTCTTCTTTAGCACACTTGCTTCCTTGGCTTTATCATCAAGTACCTCATGATGCATCAACTTGGCGAGCATCTCTTGTGGTGTCATTGTGGTATAGTTGTCTCTCTCCATTATGACCGAAGCAAGCATATTGTTCTTTTGTCTATACACTCTACATATCTTCCTTGTGGCGGAGTTGTCATCCCATCTTGTTTCCCCAAGTGCTCTAATTTTGTTGATCAAGGTCATGAACCTATCAAACATTGCTTGAGTAGTTTCTCCTTCAATCATGGTAAAGTTCTCAATCTTTCCTTGCAAGAGCTCAATATTTTCAATTCTTACACTCTTGTCTCCTTCAAATGATACCTTCAAAGTATCCCAAATTTGCTTTGCATTGACAATTCCATTAACCTTATTGTTGTCTTCCGGAGTGAGGCATTGCAAAATCAAGGTAGCCACCGTTGCATTGAGATGAAGGTCTCTCTCGTCTTCGGGTGACCACTCACAAGGATTTTGAGGTGGCGGATTGACTCCAACATCCACTACTTCCCAACATCTTGCGGCTATAAGATGCAACTTCATCCTATGAGCCCAATCGGTGTACCTTATAGCATCAAATGAATGTGGTTTTTCGGGATTGATCATGGGCAAGGTAGGATTGTTGTTCTTGCTTGATCCACCATAATCAAAACTGGCTCTATTGTAACTCTTCGGTGTCTTGCTTGCATCACCACCATCACTTGATGATTCTTGATTTTTCTTGTCTAGAAGTTGTTGCATCTTGTCTAGTTGCTCTTGCATCTTGGTCATTTTCTCTTGTTGTTGTAGCTACAGGGATGTGGTGATTTGAGCTGTGATTTGATCAACAATTTGCTTTTGTGCTTCCGGATCTATCTTGGCCAATGTTACTTCTCACGCAGTGAAGACTTTATCTGAGGGACCAAGGCTCCGATACCAATTGAAAGGACATAATTGGCCTAGAGGGGGGTGAATAGGCCTTTTTACAAAACCTGAAACTCACAAACTTGAATTTGCGGAAGTTAAATACCAGACCGGAAGTTTTGATGGTCTGGATCGGAAGTTCCGATAAGGGGGACCAGAACTTCTGGTGCAGACCTTTAGAACTTCTGGTGCCCTAAATGAGCTATGAAATCAAAGTAAATCGAGTTAGGATTTCAGATCCAGGTGTTACCGCACCCTCCTAGAGGTTGTTGATGAGTATGTTGAACTCCTCAAGGCTTGGCACCACACCAAACCATAGATCGGGACCTCCCACCTAAGAAGATGGGGATAGAGAGGAAGAACAACAAGAACACAAGAACAAAGGGTAGTCGAAGTTACCGCCACAGCAAGACAAGCTATTTTTACCGAGGAACCTGGAACAATTCTCTCGCACGCAAACGCGCGCGCAAACTGCACCAACCGGAACTTCCGGTAAGTACCGGAACATTCGGACGGAGACCGAAACAAAATACTCACACGCGGACGCCCACGGGCGCCAGCGACCGAAACTTCTGGTCCAGCTCACCAGAACTTCCGGTGCACGTCTCTCTAGCCTACTAGGCAACGACAAGAGCACTTTTTATCCCTATTTTGCCAACTAGATCTGTATCCCTCTTGATAGTGCGGCGTTGCCTACGACTCAAATCAAAATAAATGGTGTTGAAGCCCTTGAGTCGAAGCGCCTTTTGTCCATCAAAATTTAGGGTGCTATTATTCACTAGATATTCTTTTTCAATTCCATCAATGGACTAACACCTGTAGATTACACTTGATAAATATATTAGTCCCTAATTTGATTGTAATTAATTATCCAAAACCCACATCGGGGTCGAATGCACTTACAGCGTGCCTCCATTCGTCCAAGCAAAGCCCATGTTGTAAGAGTATGTTTCAAATGTTTCATCTGGATATTGCAAGTGTTTTATCTTGATATTGCAAAAATAGATTCGAATGTTGCACATGTTGTAGTGGCTACACATGTATGTTTCAAGTCTATGTTTCAAATGTTTCATCTCATTTTCTGGACGTATGTTTGCTAGTGTTTCATCTGGATGTTGCATATGTTTTCACACATATAAAGTGTTTTCAGGTGTTTTTTGCAAGTGTTTCATATGCATGTTTCGAGTGTTTCAACTATTTCGTACGTATGTTACAAGTGTTTCATCTGGATGTTTTAAAAATAGATCTGGTGTTGTAGCTAGTGTGCTTCATATGCATGTTTCATGTGTTTTATCTGCCTTTAGACGTATGTTGCAAGTGCTGCATCCGGATATTTCAAAAGTAGATTCGAGTGTTGCATCTCTGCTTCACTTTTCAGTCGTCTCACCTTCGTCTTGGTGTCTCCTCCTCCTCCCAGCGCCGGCTGGGCATCCGCCATCCCCTTCCCCTCTTTCTAGATGTTGATGTAGCCATATTGTCGGGTATCAAAATACTCAAGGTACCCAACAGGGGATAAAATATGGCACCCTGCACGTTTGTAGACCTACCATAAGGGGCCCAAAAAGCACTAACAGCGTGTTAGCCGCTCAAAGGTGCAAACTGCAAACTCTATCTCGCCCAAGCCTTGCGAAGAGGCCTCGGGCATAATAGGCGTCTCGGGCGATATCTCTCCGCCTCGCCCGAGCCCCTGCGGCGTCATCAAAGGCGCCCGACCCCCCATGGCATGTTTTTTGCCTCGCCCGAGGGGCACGTGGAACCCCCAGGCGAAACAGGGAGCCACGGGGACCCCCAGCATGGTGCTCACTCCATCGACGTAATGGACGTGACCGTACATAGTCTACAGGGGCACCAGAGCCACGCCCTGACTCGACATGATCCTGGTCATTCTACCACGATGACATCCATACCTCTATAGTAAAAGAGGTGACGGCGGCTGTGCCACCTAACCCTCTCACCACGAAAATCCCAGCGCACGCATCGCCCACCTTCACGACATAGGAACATACAGGTCAAGGTATGGCCCCGGTACGACGCACCAGCGAATGGAGAGGCCAAAAGATCAACGCCCCGCACGACTCCATGCTACAGGAAAACTGTTCCTATCGGATAAGGAGGAGGACGGCCACGCCCGATGCCACCTTTTTTTATCTTTCTCTTTTATTTTCACCACTTTACCGCTGATGTAACCCGACCCCTCCCCTTAGAAATTATAAAAGGGGAGGCAAGGGGGCAACAACAGCGAGAACACAACTCCTAGAACTCAGTCGAAACCACCACCACTCAAGAGACTTGAGACATGTTCTTTCTCTCGAAAGCTTGTAACCCCTACAACGAGCACCCCGGTGCAAGGCAACACGATCCGCAGCGAAACCCACTGGACATAGGGCCGTTCATGCCCGAACTAGTATACATCCTTGTGTTTGCTTTGCACAACCATTAGGGTCCAGACGCGCAGATACAAATTCACTAGTCGCTCTGTTTAGACACCTGGTCCTCTAGACATTAACACATATGTTATAGTCACCTGCTGCCGCTGCTAGCCACGTGCATACACGTGAAGAAGCAGAGGGGACGTGAACGAGGACTTCCCACGTGCAGTCGGACGGATCGGGTGGCACACGCGTAGACGGGCGCGGGATGCAAGTGCGTGAGGAAAGATGGAGTCTAGGTGCGGACATCAGTCCGTACATCCGGGCACTGACACTGCCGAAGCATAAAGCCGCGAAATCACCGGATTTCCCAAGACGGCATGGGCCAAAATGCACCAACCTGCATCCGTCCTCATATTTTCTCTCGTGTCCATGCATGTCTGCGGGGACGGGTATATTACTAATTACTAATAAGAAGCATAATTGCGTCGACATTTGGACACCATGATTTGCAGGGTAGCAGGTTGCCGCCGAACCTCGAAATCACGAATTGACGTTTGACAATGCCCATGGGCCACGACAACATATACTGGTGTTCCTTGTGCATCATGCATGCTTGCCCTCTTTGTCTTGTTCGATTCGCTGAAAAGCCAGACCGAAAAATACTATTTACAAATTTATTATGAGAGAAAAATAATGTATCATAAATGATAATTGTACCCTAGCTGATAAGACTTATCAGCCTAGCTTATCAACTGTTTCCATGAATTTATCAGCCAAAGTAGAGGGTTTTCCTCCTTCGGACGAGATGCAACCAGAAATCCAGCGAGCCGATGGCAGGGCATGGGAGAACGGACAAGGACACGAACATAACTGTAGTACGTATGCGAGGAATAACCAGATGAGCAAGCCCTTGTCAAAAAAAACCAGATGAGCAGGCCACTGAACTCCATATATATATAAACCTCCAGCAATAGCCCCAAAACTACTTTTTGACAGGAGGCTGCTTCTATTTTTTGGTGCTATGTTTTTCAATTTAACTCTAGCAGTGACTCCAAATCAGGTGCCTAGTTTTTTCTTACAACAAGTGGATCTTGCTTGCCAGTAAATTCTTTTTTTTCTCTTTTTCTTCCGCCACTTCCTCTTTCGAGTCAGTGGTGATCCAGCAAGGTCGGACAAGCTCAGCCAGCTCGAGGAAGCAAACAGAGCTTCAGGGCCTGTTTAGCACAAACTCTCAAATCACGATGAAGAATCACACCACAGAATCCGGAAAAGCTACTTTTTTTAGCTCACAACCTCTTAATTCATTTCAAAGAATCACTTTACAGAATCAGCAGAGAATCACTTCTCTCTAAATAAACTGTTTAGCAAATCTCTTGCTGGATTCAGTAGAGAATCAGCTCCGGGAGCTTTGACAAACAGGACCTTAGCATGCAAGGTCAGGCAGCCAAGGTAGGATGGACAGAGGAGTACATGGTTAGGGTAGGGTCCCTAGAGGGATGCATGAGCAGTCAGAGGGGTGCCTCGCTGTGGTCAAGCAAACGGAGCGATGTGACGCAGATTCATGTGACTGGAGGGACGTGTCACCAGAGTCATGCAGATAGAGGTCGGGCAACCGAAGAGAGCACTGACACACAACGGTCGATGAGCCAAACTCAACAATTCAGGGCGACGCACTCACAACATGCATGCCATAACCTAGATCTTCGTTGAGACCCCAATTCTAGTGGGAAAAACAGTTTGCAGGGTGTATGAACGAGGTTGGTGCTTGATTCCTAGCAACGGGGTTGTGAGGAATGGCCGATGGCAGTGGAGACAGTAGTGCGGCGCATGAACGAGAGGAAGAGTGAGCCTCTGAACACGGGTGGTAAAAGTAAAACGGAACAAATAAAAGAGTAGGAGGCACGAGTGATCTAGCAGGAATGAGGTATTGAGAGAAAGCAAAAAGCCTTCTACTTCTAAGGCGTGTTTGATTTAAGGGCAAAGTCGGATGGGATATAACCATCCTTATGGATTTCGGGATAATACTTTTCATGCTACTTGTTCGGTTGGATGAATGAGACTCATCTACTTTCTTTATTTGGTTAGATGGATAGGAGTAAATGGGATAAAAATAGTTGACTCACAAATCATGCCCTAATCAATATATTAGCACTTATCAAAACTAATATTAGCATCATAGTTATTAAGTAGTAATATAACATACTAATAAGAATATTTATTCACTAATGATGAATATCATAAAACAGCGACGAAGCCAGGAATGACGTTAGGGAAGGCTGGCTTCCTCTTCTTCTTCCTCCAGCCTCTCCTTTCCTTCTTCTTCCTCCTCATGGTGGTAGGGGGGCTTAGCTCGGGCTCCATGGAAATCATGGCCGTAGGGGGGGCTGGAGCCCGGGTAGCCCCCCTGCTGGCTTCGTTGCTGTCATAAAATATGGATGAGCCCGTCCCGTAGATTTTCAAAGTCATGCTCCTTCAGCATCTTCAAGCAATATTCTTTTTGTGGCGATTATAGCAATATGTTGCTCCACCAAACACACTTAGATGTCCAAATAGTGGACTTCCTGGAGTGCGTTTTTTGCTCTTTGGTATTAAAAATGGAGTAATATATAAACTTAAGCAGTATGACTGCCCACTGCTGGAGTTGCTCCAACCTGTGACTAAATGACAGTGGACAGTTTGATCCGTGAACGTACCTCTACATGGCTTTTGAGATTCAAATGCATGCTGTATGATCATGCGTGCGGTCCAAGAATTGCAAACTGCAAACACGTACTTCCTCCGTCCCTTTATGTTCGTCGTCCGAAAAACGTGTAGGTGAAGGAAACATGATTTTCTAATGACAAATATTTAGGAACAAATGGAGTATCAGAGATGACAGTACTCAGCAGTTTTGATACTAGTATACTGTTAACATTATGCTTGTTTTATCTGCTCATGAAGCGACAAAAAAAAATCTGTGGACGAGCTAGCTAGCTAGAGTCACGGTCTGTGTGGAATATAGAGTGCAGAGAATGCTTGCTAGTTGCTTTTTTTTTTTCGGAAGATCAATGCTGGCTAGTTGCTGCTGGACACTTCTATTGAATTGTCATGAGAACGATGGTCACGCCCCCACCAGATGATCTGATTGGGATTCGCCGCATGCATGGGACCTACGAGATTAGTGGATATACAGGAATCAGTTTAAATACTCGAGTCAGTAATGGGACTTGTGACACCTTAGCTTGTTTATAAATACTGTACTACTAGATTACCGGTCCAAGTGTGTATACTAATACTACGAATCTACGATCCCATGTGCGCCTTGGCGTTAGGATATGATCCTACACGCCCTGCAGCGCATGGCCATGGCTGCTGCTGCTGGCTCGGCTCTCCCAATATGGACAAGCACCTCGGAATTCACAGCTAACCGCTCTATCCGAAGGAAAAAGGAACCATCGGATCACGGTCAATGATCCCGATCTCACTAGCACTCAAGGCAGCAGCAACTGTCGATCTTGCATCCTCCGTCGCCGCTTTAGAGGGACCATATCTAAAATTCCTTTGCGGCGCCTAGTGTATGATTGCACATGCGGGCGGGCGGGCATGCGTGGCGAGTATTATTCACCAGTGGTTCCCGTGTATCTATCAAACAATCGCGGCCAAGGATACAGTCCACTGGCTCGCGGCTCCCCTGTTAATGAGGACAAATCGAAGCGATGGCCGACCGGCCGATTCAGTTCAATACAGTGCTTCCGTTCTACTGTTCGCGGTTCGCGAATAGTACAGCTGTTTCGACGTCTCAAACTGGCGTCCCTTTAGACCTTTTTGAAAAAGGAGGATCTTTTTACAGTAGATACTGTATGACTTTCACATGTACTCCTACAGGTACGCACCCGTTCATTCCGAAGGTCTGCATCTGAACCAGCTTTAGCCCACCGGCATCGTCGTCGCTTTATATTAACCAGCTCACGAGGACTACGAGACAGACCACCCAGCATAAGGTCCCCGCCGGCCGGTGGCCACCGTCCAAGACTCCTGTGAGCCGCGAGCGCGACACGAGCGCACACGTACACGTACGTACACTCTACGCCGCGAGAGAGCGAGGGACGATGAGCCCCGGCGCCGGCACTGCCAAGAAGCGTCTCGGCGTCGGCGTCGTGGCCGGCGGCGGGTTCGCGCTCGGGTGCGGCTGCAGGGACGCCAAGGCCGTGGCGGTGGCGACGTCGGCGTCCGCGTCCGCGTCGCCCTACTCCGCCGCCACCGCCACCGAGACGACAACGTCCACGGCGACGACCGCGACGTGGCGCGGGGCGAGGACGACGACGCGACACCAGTCGTCGACGGCGTCCGGGTCCACGGGCACGCTCACCGTGCCCTCCGCGTCGTCGTCGTCCTTCCCGTGGGAGGACGCGGACGCCGAGGGTGACGGCGATACCGGCGAGGAGGTGAACTGCAAGAGGGAGGCCACGGTGAGCTTCTCCGGCCTGCTGCGCCAGCTCAACGAGCTCGAGCAGAGCGTCGTGTCGTGGAGGCGGAAGAGCGCCAGCAGCAAGGATTACTTGCCGCCGCCTCCTCCGCCGTTACCAGCGCGGCCGGTGAAGCAACGAATCGTGCACAGCGGTGGCGGCGACAGCAAAGAAGGTCACGGCAACTTCTCCCCGCCCCAGCCGCCGACGGCGGCGGCGGCTTCTTTCCAGTTTCAGATTACGCAGCGGCAGCACCGGAAGACACAGAGCATGGACAAAGCAGACAAACAAGTTGAAGCGGTCCACTCCAAGCAACCGCCACCGCCGCCTCCACCTCCGCCATTGCCATTGCCGAAGGAGCAGCAGCTCAAGGTGAAGAGCGCGGACGACAAAGGCGGCAAGAAGAAAGACGACGCCAACAACATGGTACCGACGCCGCAGGCCCCGAACCACCGGAAAGCCAAGAGCTGCGACGCCGGCCCCGCGAGGCTCGACGGGGGCTTGGGCGTGGGCGTGGCGGTGGTGAAGCAGTCCGACGACCCGCTGAGCGACTTCCGGCGCTCCATGGTGAACATGATCGTGGAGAACCGGATCGTGACGGGCGACGAGCTCCGCGCGCTGCTCCGCCACTTCCTCGCGCTGAACGCGCCGCACCACCACGACGCCATCCTCCGGGCCTTCACCGAGATCTGGGACGAGGCGTTCTCCGCCAAGACGACGGCCCACGGCCGCCGCGAGCCCCTCGCCGCTGCCAGGACGACGACGACGACGACTCCGCCACGGCCGCTGCCCAGGGCGCCGACGCCACCGCGCCGCCGGCACGCCCCGCCTCCGCGGGCGTGGCGCTAACGCGTACGTGGTCACTGGTCACCACTTTTACTTGTTACTACTAGCAGTACAAACAATGTAGCTGGCTCATGCATCGGTTGCTAGCTCGATTGCTCGCAATGTCATCTGGCCGGCGTACCGCGAATCTAATCTACCGCAACCGCATGCAGTAATGCAGATGTTCTGCGGATTTGTTTGTTAATGCTTTCGAGTCTGAGTTCTGTTCGACTCCAATATTCTGCAACCATACGACCTCGTGAATGGCAGTGTCGTTTTATTCCGCGCGCGCAAGGGGGCGCGACCGCGCGAGGCAAGCCGACACGCGAGAGGGGGCCTTCGCCGTAAAACCCGTGGCCGCTTGCGGGAAAACTGCAATGCAGCCAGGCCGGAGCCCAGGCGGAAAGGCGCTTCGATCAGCGGCATCGCTGCGAGCCTGCGAGGGAGGGCGACGGTGGTTGGATGGCTGGCAGTGGAGGGCCCGTGCATTGAGTTAAGGCAGCGACGGTGCAGTAGTGGTGGGCTTGTCACTTCACTTGTGGGTTGAAGTGACGCACGGGAGGCGGGAGCCAGGCGTCGCGATGCCAATTGCCTTATGTCCTGCTTAGTTCCCATAAAATTTTGCAAAATTTTTCAAATTCTCTGTCACATTGAATCTTTAGATACATGCATGAAATATTAAATATAGATAAAAATAAAACTAATTACACAGTTTAGACGAAATGGATGAGACGAATCTTTTAAGCCTAATTAGACCATGATTGGACAATATTTGCCAAATAACAACGAAAAGTACTACAGTGTCATTTTGCAATTTTTTTTTCATCTAAACCGGCCCTTAGACTGTCTCCAACAGGGTACCATTAGGGTACCCAAACCTAAAATAAGTCTTCAATAGGATACATATAACCTCCAACAGAGTACCTATTTAAAAGACTCATTTTGGGTGTCAGAAGATTCATGACCCAAATATAGGTATTCTCTCTCCAGAAGATTCATTTACAAAAAGGATCATCTTTTGAGTCTTGTTGTTGAAAAAGACTTAAAAATAGGTATAGAATCCTTTATCTGTAGCACTACCTAAAAGATAAATGGATTTTATATTTTGGGTTCTGCATGTTAGAGACCGTACAATGAGAGGCAGCATGGGCCATCAATGCGCAACCACGTGTGGCGTCCTTCTCTGCATCTGCGCTTACCGTCCTGCAAATCACAGGGCTGGCTTCACGGCATCCGCATCCACAGGTTGACGTTTCATGAATTTCTCGGCTAATTTCGTTGACAAGTTGGTGTGGAGCTAATGCGCTCCCAAGGTGACTGTACTACAAGTACTGTAGTACTGTGATTGTATTGTATGACGAGACGGGTCCTCGACATGGGCGCGGGAATTGGGAAATATGGTAGGATTCCAGGACTGGAGCGCACATCAACCTCTATATCCATCCTCTAAAAGAAATATTCTATCATAGTCACCACAAAATATACAGTTTTTTCGTACTCATCCCTCCTCTATATCATCCTCCATCCACTGTGGGGCCCACTTATCACTTTATCTAAATATATCCATGTGAGATCTAGTTTTGAAGAATTTATTGAAACGAATTTAATGATGCAATCGGAATTTAATTTAGTTTTTTGGTTTGTGAGTTATAATATTCTTTTTTTTTGTTAGTAGCAGCGTGGGCCCGCGTCTGTCCTCTCCTCTCTCTATACCGTGCAGTCTCTGCCGCTGCTAGGGTCCGGCACAGGACTGGTTCAGACGTCCGCCACAGGTAAGGTCGTCCGGTATATTTGGCGTGAGCAGATGGATCCTTTACCGTCCCCGCTGCAGCTATTTTTTTTTTTTCCCTAGCGGACACCCTTACCGTACCTAGTGCGGACGGTCTGAGGGCTTGATTGATATGGAGCGCAGGGATGGCTCCGCCCGTGAGTCAGTCTTAGACCAACCACGACCAGGTCTAAACGGTACAGGTGACCGTGCTTGATTCCATGTCCGAGTTGATAATTGTTTCTTTTCTTGTACAGAAAGAGTATAGGTACTTTGTACAAGCACTTGGTAGTCTTACCACTACTTCTCTTCTTAGCGATCCTCAGTACCATTTCATCGCAGCAGGTCATGGACACGAGCTAGTCCAGCGCCATGAATGGAGAAGCCGGCGGATTGAGGTGCAGAGGCGGTCTTGCCGCGGTGGCGGAGGCACCACCGCGCGCGCGGCCAGCTAGGCGCGACTCGGAGGCTTTCTCCTGTGCGGCTGGGGCTGCCCGCCACACGCCATTGCCACCACGGTGGCCAGCGCAAGCAGCGCTAGCCATGACCCATGGCTGCTACTCGCGCCATGGCTCGCTGCTCGCCTGCGCGGCCACTGCATCCTACTCGCCGCTCGCTTGCGCCGCCGTGGTGCCCTGCTCGCTGCTCGCCCGCGTGGCGCCGACGCCCCGCTCGCCACTCGCCAGCACGGCGCCGACGCCCCGTTCGCCACTCGCCTGCGCCATCGCGGTGCCCTGCTCACCCGCGCGGCCACGTCCTGGGCTGGAGCTTCGCCATGGAAGGCGCAGCAGCCCCACCTCTGGACACCTATAGGCTGCCGTCGCTACTGTTGTTGGTGCGTTCTTCCTCGTGCTATGCGCCGGCGGGCGTTCTTCCTCGCGCTGCTCGCCGGCGTCTTCCTATACGCGCGGAGGCAGGCGAGGTACGTCGAGGTGCCCGAGCACTGGGAGCTGGAGAGGCTCCCTGAGCAGTGGCGGATGCACGATGCGGGATAAGGGGGGCTAAAACAATGGTGACGTTGATTTGCATGAAGATTTAATGGTGAAATCACGCTTTTGCTACAGTGATTAGGCTTGAAATCAAGCCATTAGGGGGGCTGGAGCCCCCCAGCCCCCTTTGGATCCGCCCCTGTCCCTGAGCTCGCCTCCTGTCTCCGCGAGGTGCTCGTGCTCTTCTTCAGGCGGCCGCGACAGGACGACAATGGAGGGGGCAGTAGCCAAGGACGTGGCCATGGTGACGGGAGTTGCGGCGGCAGCCGCCGCACACGCACTCGCACAGCTTGGTTGTAGCAGCGGCGGCGAGCCGGCAAACGCAAACAGCGTGTGGAGACCGGACGTACGCCGCTGTAGGAGGTGAGAAGCCGAAATGGATGGGAGGTGACCCGAGCATGGGCTTTGACGCTGAAGCGAGCCGGGCCACAGAGAAACGGAACTTTCTTTCGTTTCCTAGGAGCCATGAGAGAGTGTATTTTACACCGGGCCGGCCTGACTCGCGAGTAAGCCTAGGATATCAAACACACGAGGTTGCAGCCCAGGAGAAGGGACACCCCTGGGCTCATATCAAACAGGCCCTGAAAGACTGAAAGGTACAGTAGTTGATTTACAACCGACGCAAATACTACGAGTAAACCCGTCGAAGTGGGAGGCGTATGGGCTGGCCCAGGGGAACAGACGCTGCGGGGCCGGTCAGTTGGGGCTGGAAGATTGAGCCCCGTCTCATCCACGGCTCCCATTTTCGTTCTCCACCACGACTGATGCTATATTCTGCTATTCGGCTTGAGCCCAGTACAGTGGTCGTGCTCGTGCCAACGTGAGTTTCGCTGCGGTTTCTGTCCTTGCAGTTGCAGGGGCACTGGGGCAGGGTCAGCGTGTGCACTGCCGGCTACCTCTCTGACAGAATAATCGGGTCATTGATCATTCTTTGTTCAAGTACCCCCTCGGTTTTTAAATGTACAATGACGTCATGGTGCGTTTAGTTCTCTGAAAAAGTGTGAAAATGTACTGTAGCACGTTTTGGCTTTATTTGATAAATAGTGTCCAACCATTGACTAATTAGGTTCAAAACGTTTGTCTCGCAAAGTACAACCAAGCTGTACAATTAGTTTTTAATTTCATCTACATTTAGTATTTCATACATGTATCGCAAGTTTGATGTGCCAGAGAATCTTTTTTTTGCATAGTGCTTTTTTTTTTGAGGAACTAAACACCGCCCATATATTAATAAATGGACTACTATGTCTTAATAATGTAGGTACATCGTTGCGCAATGCCCACAATCATCAGATGCAAAGTCGGGAGAACAAGCCAAGCGATCGATCCGATGGCGACAACAGACAAGGTACAAAGCCAAAGTTGGGAGAACAAGCCAAGCGATTGACCCGATGGCGACAACAGACAAGGTACAAAGCCACCAATTGGTAACGCGGCCCTGCCCGGCATGGCCGGCTGACCAGGTCGAGGCTAGCCTGAGCCCGGCTCCTTAGCAATCTGTCGTGTTTGATTCGTTGTACCAAATGAGTCAGGTTGAATAAAGATTGTATTTATTTCATGATACAAATGAGTACAGTAACCTTGCACCATAGTGTGGTGATGTTACCACCCCCTCTCTCCCTTGCTGGCATTCTATCGAGCACTTGGTGGGCGGCGATGGTGGCGACGTGAGAACAAGCCAAGCGATCGACCCGATGGCGACAACAGACAAGGTACAAAGCCACCAGTTGGTAACGCGGCCCTGCCCGGCATGGCCGGCTGACCAGGCCGAGGCTAGCCCGAGCCTGGCTCCTTAGCAACCTGCCGTGTGTTGATTTGTTGTACCGAATGAGCAGGTTGAATAGAGATTGTGTTTGTTTCGTGGTACAAATGAGTACAGTTACCTTGCATCATAGTGTGGTGATGTTACCACCCCCTCTCTCCCTTGCTGGCATTCTATCGAGCACTTGGTGGGCGACAATGGTGGCGACGTGCGCACGGTCATGATGCACCACGGAGCTCGTCTAGGCAGCAGTCGTTGAGGTCGATGAGGCATCCCGTGTCAGGGCAGTTGGCCGCGGCGGCCCTGGACGACGATGGTGGCGACGCGACACTCAATCTTGTTGGAGCTCGACGCGGCGACGACAGTGGCGGCCCGCGAGCGCACCTTGGAGCTCGACGCGGCGGCACCTGCGAGGTCGCGGCCTCGTCTTCTTGCTCGTCGGTCGCTGCGGCCACCACTCGCCGCTAGGCCCCCGCCGTTAGCCGCAAAGTCCTCCCGCGGTCCCTCGCGCCGCTCACGGGTGATGCTTCCTCCGTCTTCGCTGCCGCCACGACGAGGAGGCCAGCGTGGTTGGCCACGCCTTTGGGGCGGTTTCCCATCGTAGCCGGCGGAGTTGGGCTCTAGTGCCGCCGTGCGCACTGTACCCAGCCTCCGTGCTCCTCAGGGCGCGTGCCAGCCTCCTCCTTAGACTCCTTTTCCTCCGCGCGCAGCAGCACGCTGTCGACCTCGTGGCACAGTGGCGAACACCACGCGCCCTTGAGGACCCCAAGCAGCTCGGGCTCCTTTCCTCCTCTCCGACGAGTCCCTTCTCCATGGGCGATGGCGGCGTGTCGTCCCTAGCCGACACTGGCTTCACGTTCGCGTCCGCCGGGTCATGCGACAGTAGCTTGAAGTAGCCCATGTTGGGCATGATGGTGTAGGACACCTCCGGCGGGTCGCACATCGGGCAGCGGCGGAGGCGGTGAGGAGGAGGTGTGGCTGCGACGAGGACGCGGCGGGGGAGGTGGGCGGCGTAGAGCAGGAGGTGAGAGGCTAGGAAGGTGAACCAATCGCTCCATCGGGCCACTCGCTCGCTCCATCCGGCCCGGCTCCGAAAAAACGAACCCCCCCTCTTCGTTTTCCTGGGCCCTGGCCTAAGCTGTTTTAAGTTTCGTGCGGCGCAGACTCCTAGACTGGGCCAGCAATACCAAACACGAGCATTGCAGCCCAAGGGCGCAGCCGGGCCATCGGGCCAGCTTACCAAACACGCTGAAGATGAACGACAATGGGCAACAAACTATACACATCTTTCGATTTCGACATGTCCTTCCCATACCTGCCTGCTGCCTAATTAATCAAGTAATCATGCAGGTTGAAACAGCCAAATGGCAGATACGCCCTTCTATATCTACAAGCTACTAGTTCGTACTTCTTACCAAGTTCCCTATTTTGGTTGGTGACCAATGCAATGATGCATCAGATGCTAGAAATAGCTGTACACGTATCCTGTCGACCGGCTTGTGGAGACAGCAAAACCCAACCAAACGTTCCTGTACTTTGCACCGACGAACGTCCTAGGCAACAACAGCATGATAAATTCATTCGTCCGCCAACACTTTTCCTACCGGCAAAAGTTTAGCCATGTCACCTCGAATCTTGTTACCAATTAGGAGTATTAAACGTAAGCTAATTATAAAACTAATTACATAGATTGAGGCTAATTTGTGAGACGAATCTATTAAGTCTAATTAGTCTATGATGTGACAATGTTGTGCTACAGTAAACATTTGCTAATTATGGATTAATTAGGTTTAATAGATTCGTCTCACTAATTAGTCTACTCCTGTTCAATTAGTTTTATAATTAGTTCATATTTAGTCCCCCCTAATTAGCATTCAAACATCCGACGTGACATGACTAAATTTTAGTCTCCGGATCCAGACAGCCTGAAAAACGTTGCAATCAACACACTGCCTGCTGAAAATCTTGAACAAACTTGTCATTAGCAACTACAATACAGAACACTAAATGCTCTTAGTTACAACTACAACGAAAGGAAGGTGCACCGACAGAGCAAGCCGTATATAACCCATGGAAGCTTGGAAACAGGCCTATAGATTTGGAAAATAACAGGAGAAGACCCTCAGAACTTATTTTCCAAGCTAGATCCGTCACTACTGGTGCGAGCTATTACTAATGCGTTTCATTATGCAATTTCTTGCAACCACTGTTTGAATTTATATGGTCTAGTTCTCCTAAGCCCATATGCGGGAAATTCTAAAAAATCTCAAAAGTCCAATAATTATGCCCTAATGGGCTTTAATATTTAAGACCATCAGTAAAGATGGAAGGTGAACATCGCACCTTCTATATTCCATCATACATACATCTTCTATATACACCCACAAGACAAATACACCCTTTTCTAATCTTCTCTAATCTTTATACACACCTCAATAGGGACACGAAGAGAGCTTTTAGGGCTTGTTTGTTACAGCTCAGTTTCATAAGTGAGTTAGTTTTTCTTTTGGCTTCGGTTCCATAAAGCAGCTTCACAAGTGAATCTAAAGTTGTTCTCGTAAATGTTTGATAAAACATTTTCTCATGGAAGATAGTAGAGAGAAAGCTAGGAGAAACTTGTATTTTGTCACACAATTTCACCTAGAGAACTGTGCATGTGAGAGGAGATGAAAAACAACTTTGATAAAGAAGTTATTTCATCCATACCCATTTATTAAGCTGAAAACAGTTTTGTAAAACTTGGAGAGAAGCCAACAACAACAACAACAACAACAAATAACAACAACAACAATAATAACAATAATAGCTGGATCCTCAATCCTCCTCCTCGCCGCCACCACCGCCACAATGGCTGGATCCTCGCATGACATTAGGCTACGATTGATGGACTTCTCGTCCTCAAGTGGATCTTCATCCTCAAGCGACGGCGGTGGTCACAGTGACGGCCTTGCCTCCTTCATTGACCCGAAGGAAAAAATGTAAGCAGATCATGAAGGAGAAGCCCCCTAGGCGTGGCTTGATACACGGGCACGACTACCTCAATCAGGGTTCATGGCCGAGGCGCGCCGGACCTATGAACTTCAGCCGCCTCGTCGTCCCTTTGCCTCCGATGGAGGGGTCATAAGCCTAGGTGCACCGGGCCTACAAACTTGCTGCCTACTCATCGCTTTGTCTACAACAATGTGTGCCACTTTCAATCTGTTAGAAATGCTTCATTTGATGCTCTTCGTTTTATGGTTTCATCAACTAATTTTGTTTTATTTCTGTGTTGTAATGGCCAAAAGATTGGAAACACTAATGGAAAACTTTACCATGCAGCCTACAACAAAAAGGTATGTTCGACCCAAGAAGATATATGATTGTCTACAGCAGCATCAGAAGGATGGATTGAGATGGCTTTGGAATATCCATTCCTGTGCCAAAGGTGTATTTTGGCTGATGACATAGGCTTAGGGAAGACACGATAGGTATTTGTGCTTTGCATATTCCTTTACTTAATAATATTTTATTTTGTATATGTCTGTAGGTAACTTAATTTATAAAAAGTATTCTTAATTCAAATCTGGGGAAGACACGACAGGTATTTGTGTTTTGCATACTCCTTTACTTAGTCATGTTTTATTTTGTATCTATATATAGATAACTTAATTTGTAAAAAATATTCTTAATTCAAATATGATAAAGAAGGCATTAATTGTTATACCGAGTCAGTTGCAAGACCAATGGGTTAAGGAAATATTCAAAGTTAGGCTTGTAAAAAAGACATTTATGTACATTTTCCTCCTCTTTATCTAGTATAATTTCACTGACTTCCATGGTGGGCTTCACTTGTGAAATTATGTGGTGTCCAAAATGGTGGAGTATTAATTACCACATATAAACTAGCTATTGATAATTAGGCGAAACTGAATATTTCTTGGGTTTACATGATTTTTGATGACTACATTAAGGATCCCAAGACATCAAGATATTCCTCGCTAAGTAATATACATGGTGATCACAAAATACAGATGACAGGGACACCAGCTCCAAATGGTCTCTAGGTACATGCATCAATTTCTATTGTAAATTTTCTAATCAGTTCAAAATTGTAATAGGAACAAGTTATCTTGTGTTTTCTTCCTTAGTAATGTTACATAACATAATGTTGCTTTATCTGATTGGGCATTACCTATTTTTTAATCGAATGTCTATCCTCTAGCACATACATTCCATAATGACATAAAAAATTTAAATCTTATACATATTAAAAGAGAGAGAGAGGTGGTGGCTATAGAGAAGGAGAAGGAGAGGAGAGAAGAGATAAGGGATTAACACTAAACTTGCTTGCCTTGTATTGATATATCACATCCTCATCTCTAGTATAAGGGACCAATCAAAACTATACTGCCCCCTAAAAAACGTCCTCCGCTGAGACACTCTAACTATTGTGCACCAACGAATATTTATAGGGGCTTACAAGAATGCTAATGGGCTTTGGGCCTCTTTATCAATAGTTCATAGCCTCTACAACTCCTTTTAGATCTAATCTTGGATTCCACTGCTGGGAGCAAGGAGAAAAATTAATGTTCTGGAAAATGAGGAGTTAACCAAAGAATTTTCGGTTAAGGAAATAAAAGAGGTGGCGTTCTCTATGGATAGAAACACTGCACCTGGCTAGATCATTCTCCTGTTAGATTTTATCGTCATTGTGAGAATATTATCAAAGATGATTTGTTGGTTTTGTTCAAAGACTTTCACAATCTAAAGTTGGACATTGGTATATTTAACTATGGCCTCATTACCTTATTGCACAAAACAAAGGATGCTAATAAAATCCAGCAATACAAACCTATATGTATGTTAAATGGGACCTATAATTTTTTTTACCAAGGCTCTCATGTTGAGACTTAAGAAGCTAATGGGGAAATTATTAGCAAAAGCCAATCTTGTTTTCTGAAGGATATAATATCATGTATGAGTCAAGAAAAAGGATGGGGTGGTTCTAAAACTTGATTTTGATAAAGCCTATGATAAAATCAACTAAGACTTCCTTTTTGAATGTCTGAAACACAGGGGTTTTGCCAGAAATGGTGTGACTGGATTAAGATGGCGACTTCTGGAACATTGAATGTTAAATTGAATAATATTTATGGTAATTACTTCAGATCTAAGGAAGGAGTGAGAAAGGGGACCCTCTATACCCTTTTCTATTCAATATTGTTGCTAACACCCTGGATCCCAATTGAGGAGAAAATGTTCAAAAGGTTGGATGATTGGCAAGGGAGCTCTTTGAGCCTTGGGGGTAGACTGGATCTCATTAATGCAAGTCTGAGAAGCATTTCTGTGTATGCTATGTCCATGTGTCTTCTACTTAATACAACCATTAAGAAGATGGATACTACTCGAAAAAGCTTTTTTGGAAGGGTGGAACTCTTAAAACAAAGTACCATTTGGTTAAGTGGGCCAGAATTACCAAGCCTAAGCAAAAAGGGGTCTTGGGAATTAAAGATTTGAGAAGAATGAACATCAGTTTTCTCTGTAAATGGTGGTGGAAGGTTGAAAATGGCTATTGTATTTGGAAGGAAATTGTTAGGAAGAAATATTTGAAAAATGGAGGGATTGCCTAGCTTAAGAAAAACAATAAGAATTCCTGTGTGTAGAATGATGTGTTGAAAGTTAAATATATCTACATGAAGGGAAGAAATACAATTATTGAAAATGGGAAAATACAAGCTTCTAGTATGATAAATGGTGTGAACAAGTGTCACTAAAAGACAAATTCCATCAACTTTTTGAGAAGAGCAATGAATATGACTATTCTGTTCACACTGTGAAATTAAGAAGTAGACATCTGTCCTTTGGGATATGGTTGCATGAGGAGTTACAAAGTCAGTTGAGGAGGTCGCAAGACATGCATGCAACATTAATGATGATTAGGATAGAGCTAGATGGGAGTAGGAGAAACTTGGGTTTCTTCGTTAGATCAACCTATAGCTAGTTGTGTAGGAATGAGTATGGCCACAACTTCAAATAGATTTGGAAGGCTAAACTACCTCTGGAGCTTAAAGTATTTATGTGTCTTAGTCTTCAAGAAGCCATCTTAACCAAATACAACGTTCAAAAAGAAACAGGAACAAGAGTGCTTCTTGTGCCTTTTGCACAAAAAAGGAAAGTATGAATCATATCTTCTTTGGGTGTACCACTGCCAAATATGTGTGGAGTTTGATTGCTTATGCAACGAGGGCTATTTGTAGACCTAGTAACTTTGGTCAATATTGGGCTTGGATTAAAATTAGCCTGCCAAATGGCAATCCCACATATGTGATGGGCTTAGCTGCTATCTATTGGGCCATTTAGCGAATTAGAAACTCAGTGTGTTCTAAAAACAAGAGGGTGAAATCTCCTACTGAGCTTATGTGTATGATGTGTTCTTTTATTGCATACTTGGCTATGTCTTCAAAAGTCTGAGCTAGAGAAGCAGGTGCCTCAAGGGAGCGGAGACCATCAAGACGATTGTGCTTCTATTCCATAAGCAAGACATGAAGATGCAAGAGCAAGAGAAGAGGCGGATGGTGCCTTATGTTGGTCAAGTCTAGGCATCATTAGTTCGTTCAACCTGCGTGCTGCTGAGGCCGAGGGCCATGTAATAGAGCTCATGTTTTGTTGGTTTGCAGAGTTTGGTTGTTTCGTTGTTGGTTGGTTTTGGTTCCTTGATAGCTGATCTCTGGGTGATTAGTGTTAGGGAAGTTCTCTTTGTTGCGTTGGTCTTTTTTTGGAATGATGTGTACTAAACTTTGTAATTTTGACTATCATAATGAAATTCGATTTGTGACCGATGTGGGAAAAAGTTGAATCATTCATTTTTCAAGTCCTATGTTTGAGATCAAAGATATGGGTGGTTCAGGTAGTGGTAGCATGTCCCATGATTGCCATTCGCAGTTGGGTTCTCAGTATTCTAGCAGAAATTGCTCAAGATGAATTTTTCTTATTTTGATGGAGAGAATCCTAAGCTTTGTATTAGCTGTTGTGAAGATTACTTTGGCATGTACTCTATAGAGCCGCACATGTGGATCAAGGTCACGACGATGCACTTGTCGACGGTAGCTACCCACTGGTTGCAGTCTATCGAGCAACGGGTGAAATCGGTGAAGTGGGAGGAAATATTTCATATGATCCTCGAGCGCTTTGGTAAGGATCAGTATGAAATGTTCATTACGTAGATGGTCCACATCCATCAGTCTAGATTAGTTCAGGAGTACATTGACAAGATCTCCGGATTGGTTGACTAGTTGATTGCTTATGGGCGTGGTACTGATCCAATTTTCTATGTCATGTGTTTTGTCGATGGTTTGCGTGATGATATTTGAAGTGCTGTGCATATGCAATATCCTTCCACATTGGATACTGCTTGTGTGTTGGCGTTGTTTCAGGAAGAGCTACCGGATCTAGCGAGAAGAAAGGAGGTGAAGAAGTTGGACTCATTCGTTTATATCCAAGCCGGTGTTGTCTCTTCCTAGAGTTGAAGACCTATCCATATCTATGTAATAGGAGTGAACATTTAGTAGAATGATTTTGTTATGATCATCTATTTTGTATTCATCATTGGTCCATGTGCTTACTACATACTTATGGTATAGAGTAACAAAATTTAGTCTCTTTTTAGTGAGCGGGTACATTCCCCTTAGGCACTTAAGGGCAAGTTTAGTTGCTTTGCCTGTACTATGGGGCCTCACCAAGCAAGAATATGGAGGATTGCTTGTTTGGACATCTTGCTAGAGCATCTTGGAGCTTGTGCTCACCAATTTTTCCTTACCAAAGCAAGAGAGTGGAAATGGCTTGCTTGATCTAGCAAGGTAAAGCTTGCATAGGGCCAGACAAGCTGGTTAAAAGAACCAAACATGACCTAAGTCGCCACATGCCACACATGGTGCAGGAGGATCCAACACAGATGATGGCGTTAGACAGAAGGAGGTGTTGTAGTATGGTGGTACGGGGACCTGTTCCTCAGCCTAGAGTTTGGACAATGATGACATGCCACCCTTTGTGGGGTTGGCCGACCACATTGTTTATCTAGAGCATATGTAACCCTAACGGAAGCGATGTGTGAGGACGTTGCTACAGAAGTAACGTGTGAGGATGCCACGATCGGAAATAAGGAAGGGGGGAGCAACCAACAACGAGGTTGCCACAGTCAAGGCGGTGGACGAGGCGATGGTGGGTTCGGGTTTTAGGGAAAGCTTAGAAGGGGTCCCTGGTGTGGCGCCCGTCCCGACGCGACATGGTGGCGGGTTGTGGGTGATGACTGAGGTGGTGGGGTACCGCCGCACCATCGAATGGTCGGTGAGAGATATCCGGTTGGACAGAGTCGGTAATGAGGACAAGGGATCTCAGGTGAGGTGTTCGATTGAGATTAGGGAAGGACGAGGAAGGTTGGGGGAGGTCGCCGGTGCACGGTGGCCCCAGTTGTTGTCGAGTTGACAGAGGGAGAAGGAAGATAGGTGTGGAGAAAGAGAGGAGGAAGATAGCATCGAAAGAAGAAATCATGCACCGTTACCGCGCAAGGAAGCCAATGAGAGCAACCAATCCGAGTTGATGTAGACTACAGTTCTGTAGACTGCAGTTCTAAGCTTGTTCTACCAGTGGTGCCTCTTATCAATTGCGGTCGGCAAGCTGTTTGCGTCCACTGCTACCTGTACGACTGTACCCAACACAAAAACTTGCCAGTTGCAGGTGCAGGCAGCAAGTTACTAGGAGCACTGCAGAATCACATGGCTATTCCCTGATCAAATTATTCCTCGTCCTCTGTCCAGAAAAAATGCAATTATGGGATCCGTGCTAGTCAAAGTAGCTCAAGTTTAGCCGAGTTTATAGTTAATAATATTAACAGTTATGTCTCCAAAAAAAATTTATTATGAAAATATATATTCTATAATTAATCTAATGGTAATTATTTTATATCATGAATGATAGTAGTTTTTATATAAATTTAATCAAAATTCAAACTGTTGGACATCTCGAAAAGTGAGAATTGCATTCTATGGAGAGAGGACATCATTGTGTGATACTAACGATCATTAGATGCAATCTTGCAAAGTTGGAGAACAAGCCAAGTGATCGACCTAGCCACCAGATAAGATGAACGATTATACATCGGACAGGCTACAAAACCACCAGATAAGATGAACAACAATGGCCCCGCTATATATCTTTCAACTTCAACAATGTCTTTCCTATACCTGTCTGCTCCCCCTAATCATTCTTGTTGCATTGCATATCGTACAAACATCCAACTCACTCTCCTATAAGTATAAGATATCCCTCAACCAAGAGTTTTTTTCCTGCCTCCTCCGTTCTCCGTCCACTGTTCAACACTGTTCATGACATGACATCAACATTCACTGCTCACTTTCATTTTTTTCCTCAGTCAAATTTAAAATATTTTCCTCACTGTTCATCGCGGGCGTGTGAAAGTCCCTAGTTTGGTTTTGGATAATTGATGAAATCTTAGTGCTAACCTCTATGACTAAGCGTATATGGTTGTTGAGGTTGGTACATGCTAAGTGGTGGAGCATAGAGAAGGACCATGGTGATGATGGTGTTGACCACAAGATGACCAAGGGCTCAACTTGGAAAAGAAGAAAGAGAAAAACAAAAACAAGCTGATCAAGGCAAAGGTATTAATAGGTTTTTGTTTTGCACTCAAGACATCATAGAGGGTGTGAGTGACTTAGGATCGATAGCTGTACTATGAAGAGGGGAGTTTCATGGTTGAAATGGTTATCGAGTACCACTAGGTGAATTGATATGAGCATATGCATTAGGACCTAGTGTGAGCTAACATAACCCTTAAAAATGTTTATGAAAATATGCTAACACACGTGCACAAGGTGACCCACTTAGTGGTTAGCACATTTGAGCGAGGGTTGAGAAGGTGGCTCTGACTAGATGCGACAGATGTGCTTGTAGCAGCTCGGCCTCGCTGGGCGAGCTCGATGGTTTGGCCCATGGCGGTGGTCAGATACGCTTTGATGTCCTCGCAGACCGCGTGGTTTTCTAACGTGTCTGGTAATCGGTCCAGATTGGCCATGGCCACTGCCATGTTGGTACTTGGGATCCTAAAAACTTGCTGATCGCCCACTCTGTCAAAGGCGTCGGCTAGATCTCAAGGTCGGGGTCCCCTGCGACGTGCTTCTTATTCTTCAGCCTTCTGATGATGGCGTTCGGCGCAGTTGGCGTTATGCTGTTCGTGAAGCTGCCGCTGCTCGTTAGTTTCTCCCACGACTGAGGGCTCGTCATTGCTGACGTTGAGCACCATGTCGCCACGTCTGGGTGGAAACCTTGGGATCAGAGAGAAACCCAGAGGGTGTGGTAGTGGATCCAGATCATATTCGTCGTGGTTGAGGTGTTTAGCCTCGGTGTGGACAGAGTCACCATCTTCGGGCAGTGTATGAACCGAGCCTTCATTGTGTTCCCGGATATCGACCTTGTTGATAGCATTGCCCGGTGGTGGTTGAGGTATATCTAGGAAGTACAGATCTAAAACACGGTCGTGCTCCATGGGACCCACGAATAGATGAGGTGTACGATATGCGTACTTGGAAGCAGCGTTTTTCATGTCATATGGGAGGGCCTGGTGATCCTCTGTGAAGACTTGGTACTCAGAGAGCCTGAGGCCGGGCGTAGGAACCGATCAAAGGCATACCGTACGTCCTTGGGGAGTAGCGGTGACCACTAAATCTGTATCGAATCGTGTTGGACGGCGAGTACGAACTGGTCGGGTAGATCTGTTGTGGTGAAGTTGTACCTGCTCGGTAGATTGATTTTGAATGGAGTCTACCAAAGTCAGGGTTTTAGAAAGCTTGAGGCCGACCTGGTCGATAGCCTCGATTAGGTCGGTGTTGTCGATCGTCCTTCCTTTGCAGCAAGGGAGTGGTCGACGAGTTATCGGCGTGGCCGGAGCCGTTGCTGGGGTGGTTAGAGCCGTAGCCAGCGTGGTCAGAGCCGTAGCAGATGAAGACATGGTCGACGCAGATCGAATCTGCACCTCCTCCGTGGCAGCGGCGGTGAAGCTGTTGACGCCGGTGGTCCAAGTGATCTGTCCGACGGTGAACGAGAGACCGTCCGCCACAGCCGCGGAGTCAGGGATGATGACCATCTCGCTCGCCTGGGAAGCTGTACGCACACCCCCTACCTGGCGCGCCACTGTCGACGAAATCTGGTCGGCAGTCTACTGAGGGGTATGCCCAAGGTAGTGATTTATCGGTAGACAGGTGCGTAAGCTACGAACTAGATGGTGACGCAAGACACGACAAGGTTTTTATCTAGGTTCGGCCGCCGTGAGGGCGTAATACCTACGTCCTGCATCTGATTTGTATTGCTGTGTATGATGAGATGTCTTTTGAAGGGGTCCCTTGCCCGCCTTATATAGTCTGGGGGCAGGGTTACAAATCTAGAAACTAATCCTGCTCGGTTACAATTACCATAGCTGGTCAGATAAGGATTCCTATTCTAACCGACCAGGATCTTGCTTGATCTCTAGGTTTGCTTTCCGTCCTTGCGTAGGACGCCGAGCAGATCGACTGGGCCACGCGTCATCTTCTGGTGGGCCGGGCCCTCTGGTCTGGGCCAGCCCAAGTCTAGCCGTAAGGGTATAGGGGTTAATACCCCCACAGTGGTGAAATTGTGGAAGTGTTTCTTGCTGAGAAACACTGACCAGACGCTGGTTAGAGGGCGACCAGATGCTAGTCCAGCGTCCGGTGATCAGAGGGCCAAGTGCAACGGTTTGGTAACGGACGTGACTTGGTCTCACACCGGTGCATTCGGTCACTTGGTGGTGAGCAAACGACGTGGGTCGAACGCTGGGCAATCACTGTTCATCATCAGGTCAAGCAGGTGACGTCCGCTTCGCGCAAGTCAGAGAAGTGGCGCAGTGTTGACCGGACGCTGGGCGCATCAGGTCACGTGCGATCGGATGCGTTCGATCACGAAAAATGCTCTCTAGTAGTTCTCTGTTGTCGACCGGACACTGGGGGCATAGTGTCAGGTGCTTTGGAGCATCGTGTTCGATCAATCCTTAATCGCGCGAAGGCTATTCCAGTTGACCATTGAGATCGAGTGGCTAAGGTTCAAACGTGGACACATGGCGGCCATCCAAGGGGCAAGTAGGCAGTGACCGGATGCTGGGGTTGCGCCAGGTCGATCAGATCGGAGCGTCCGGTCACCCCGAGCAAGCAGCAGTGTTGAGCCTAACGACTTTATTCTTTAGGGACACTTAGAAATAGTTGGTGGCCAGCTCTTGGGGACCTATTTTGACTTTTTAATCATCTTGATATCCTCTTGAGTTGATCATACTCTCTCCCACTCATCTCCCTTACTTGGTTGTGAATCCAAAGTGAGATTGAGTGATTCCAAGTGTATTTGCTTGTGATTTTGCATCTAGTGGCACTTGGGGATCATTTGAGTTGTAGGATTCTTGTTACTCTTGGTGGTTGCCATCACCTAGATGGCTTGGAGCAGCAGTGGAGGTTCGGCACATGTTGGTGATTATTCTTAGCCGACTCTGGTGATCTTGTGAGGGGTTCTTGTGCCTTCCTAGCGATGCACTAAAGGCAACTCAGTGGATTGCGCGTGTCATTGAGCTACCTCACTTGTGGGTAGGTTCTTGCATTGTCCAAGTGGGACGAGGTTCGTGCTACACCTCTTAGCCACCGAACCACTAAGTGTTGATTGACACAATAGGGACTAGCGTACCGGCAAACACGTGAACCTCGGGAGAAAAATCTTGGTGTCCATTCTTGTGATTGATTGGTATTCTCCTAGTGATTGGTTATCTTCACATTGTAATTGGTGCACTTCCCTTTTCAGCGGTATAAAGATTACATCCTCTTATTTACTTTTCCGCACACTAGCTTAGTGTAATTAGTTTGTGTATTTTACCTTGCTAGTGTAGCTCACCTAGTTTAGCTTGTAGTGCATTTTACCTCGCGCGCACCTACCGGATAACTTCCTTCAAAACAAACAAACCATAACTACCCAAGGGCACTCATCCTCAAGACTCTAAAGGAGTGCTCCACTCCTTCACAGGCTCGGGGGCTACTATCGGGTATCAATAGTAGGCATACCCAACCAAGGGCGTTAATAGCATGTCAGCTACTAAATCGCCCGAGGCTTAGGGACGCCTTCCACCTCGTCCAAGCCCCATGACATCATCAAAGCGTTCGACCCCCTTGGCGTACTTCTACCTCACCCGAGGGCCCTCATCGTGGTGCCCATTCCCGCCGATGGGACAGAAATGACCGTGCACAATGAACAAGAACGTGGGAACCGCGCTATGATCCAAACATGACCCCGGTTATTCTACCACGACGACATCCATACCTCTATAGCGACGGGGGTAACGACAACTATACCACCTACCCCCCTCTCTACGTAAATCCGGGCGCACGTACCGTCCATCCTTGATGGCACAGAAGCACACAGAACGAAGCATGGCCACAACATGTTGCACCAGCGGATGGAGAGGCCAAAAGATCAACGCCCATTACATCTCTGCACTACAGGGGAAGCTGCTCATGCTAGATAAGGAGGAAGACGGCCGCACCTGAGGCCACCTTTTTTGTTTTTCTCTTTTGTCTTTTCCCCCATTTCACCTTTTTACCACAAATGTAACCCGAGCCCTACCCTTGGAAACTATAAAAGGGAGGCATGGACCACATCTTGGGACGCCTGACACACACCTCGCTAAGACGATGGACACACCTCGCTAAGACAACACACACCCCCAAAGAGACCTAGGATCCGTTCCCTCTCTCGAAAGCTTGTAACCCCTACTACGAGCACACCGGTGCAATGCAGAACGAGCAGCAGTAAAATCCACTGGACGTAGGGTCATTCTTGCCCGAACCAGTATAAACCCTTGTGTCCGCTTTGCACACCATCCGGGCCTAGACGTATAGATACAAATTCACTCATCGCTCTGCCTAGACCCCCGTTTCTAGACACCGACAGAACCATAGAAATAACATCAATTGATCATTTGATTGGCTCTATGCGCTTCTTCATATGCTTTTTTAATTGGTATAAGTGTTGCTTTAGTTAGATGAGGTTTCCTAGGAAGTAAAAGGACACTCTTTGTGGGACAAATTTTAGAGTCTAAATGGACACTCTTTGTAGGACGGAGGAAGTACTCCGTAGTAAATTGCAGTACAAATGCGCAATATGAATGTTTGCGAACGAATACCACACGACTTTTTGCTAGTATCTTGGTACCCATTTTCTGACATGAATAGTTAAGTTGATAAAAACGACATGAATAGTTAAGTTGATAAAAATGACATGAATATATAAACCAAAAATAGATAACATGATTTGGCAAACGTACACAAAGTTCCAGATCTGGCCATGCTACTACTACGTCACACCTTCACTTATTTCATAGTGATCTTGGCGTCTCAGTTCAGTTCCAGATTTGGCCCTGCGACTACTACATCACCCCTTCACTTATTTCATAGTTATCTTGGCGCCTCAGTTCGTGGTACAGTGAATCCAATTTCCGGATCGAAGGCGATGCTCACTTCAACTTGATCATCATCAACTTCTCTTTCTTGACTCCTAATTCCACGAGTGAATGTTAGACTGAATTTCAAATTCTTGTACTCTTCTTGGTTGTCAAAGATTGTGATTACTATTTGGTCCACCTCTATGTGGAGTTCTAGCTGCCGACGATATGGCAAGGCAATCACAGCCGGACTCAGTGGAAGAATCGACGTGGGGCCAGAGGGAACAGACCAACTCCTCTTTCACAGCTAAAGAGGTGCACACTTTTGTTCCCATAGTCAGCAGTGCTCGCCTTGATTTTACCATACACTGCGTGGCTTCTAGAATTGAGGTCTTTGAGCTTCAAGTTGACCTCAACATTGGTCTCAATGGCGTTGGGAATCACCAAGTATGTGATCTCCAACTTGCGGCCAGGGCCTCTGCAGCATATGGTTTGTGTGTATTCCTCCGGTTCTTTGTCATCATCTTCACCACAAACATCCCATTCCACTCTGATGGGAGCACCACAAACATCAGAGTCCTTTCTGATGGGTGAACGAACCCTACCAGACCCTTATTGCCAGTTGTAGTAGTGTTGCCGGCTCTAGTAATGGAATGGAAAACTTCCAAGGTGAAGGCGCTGTAAGCCATGAGAACAACGCAGGGTCCAATAGGGACCAAATTGACCATTCCTTCCTGCAAGCATGAATGTGAAGAGTTTTAATTTATTATAGCATATATCAGAGACATGAAGCATATATAAGACAATTAATTAGTAGATAATATAAGGTAGCTAGTATATACCTCTTGTACTTCCCTCTCGTGTTGCCTGTAGATGCACCGGCCTAGTTGCCAGTCGTAGCCGTTGATAGCACAAATACGGAAGTTTGCATGAATGGCCAACAGCTGCACCACGCGTCGACCAAATGGCACAATGTCATCGTCGCTATCCTCCGAGGCTGCTCCACGATCATCCTGGTCACCATCATCATCCTCCAAGGGGTCTGCAGCATCTTCCTCGCCATTGTAGCCATGATCCTCCAAGGGGGCTGCGACATCTTCCTCGCCACCGTAGCCATCCTCAGGGCCACCCTCGTGATCCTCTAGGAGAGCCGCAGCATCATGCTCGCCGCCGTTACCATCCTCGTTAGTAGTATGAAGAACCCATCCATCAAATTTCTTCAGTTTGGTTCCATACATGCTGTTCCAATTCCACACTTTACCCATCAGCTGATTGGTGCCGTCCTTCTAGCAAGTAAAAAAACAGAGATGATAATGAAATGAAAGTCGCAAAATAGGATATGACACTACAGAATACCATCTATCAAGTATTTTAGGACTATCAATAGCTAGCATGTCTACCGTACAAACAATAATATGGCAAAGATTTACCAAACTTATAGTCACCTTGACGACAACACAGGAGCAGCCTAGAACCTTCCTCGGCTAGCCCTCAGAGGCTCATCTTGTGCTTGTAGCTAGTGTCCTCCCTGCATAACAAAGCAAAACAAACCGAAGCAGACATTATTCCTAGATACAAAGGAACTCAGCTTTGAAAAAAATCAAACCAACAATAAAGTTACATCTCTTTTTTTCACTTTAGTAAGGTCCCAAGTGTGCAGCTGGGAAATATGATCATAAGAGGAAATCATAGTATATACATAACTGAGATTAATTCACCGATTCATGCATGAGTGATTGTAAGGCAGGGTTCATATTCAATTGCCTATCCATGAGTGGTACTGGTAGAAACATGACTCTAATTCATCGATGTAATTTAAAGTAGCTACTTATCCATGACTCTGATGTCGTCCAAGAGTACTGTTCTACAATATTTATATAATTGCAGCATATAACTAATTGATTCTTTTACCGTCTGGCCCAATTGTCAGTAACTACTGAAAATAAAATACATTAGTACAAAAAAGAAAAAAGCTACCCTTAATTAGCATGGAATAAGGATGATGTGTCAAACTCAATGCAACCTTCTATGTGATCCATTTAAAAGCTTATTGGAAACAAAAAAACCTTGCTAGCTGTATTCCCAAACAAATCTAAGCAGTCCACTACATTAAGCTAGTTTTCCTTTTGCTTATATATAATCATATTTGTTTGTTACTGGTAACACCAAGAGAGGCAGTATAATAGGCTAAAAAATCATTGGTGTTGCCTCCTCCATCAAAGGTGTTAAGCCCCAATGCCAACAGAACTCTGAAACCCCAAGCATCAGAAGTTCAGAAATTGGTACAACTCACTGGATTCAAAATAGGCACGCATAGGAAAGGAATCAGCTTTCAAAATTATACATACTAAACCAAAGTGACCATATCCTGCAGGGTCCTACTCGTATTTTTATGAATTGTATTATCCTACCTGAACCTTGCTGATTTCACCTATGGTAGTCGCTTTGTAAGCCAATGTTGGTAAGCATATTACGGGATGAAAGTGCAGAGCTAACAACTCTTGATTTATCACTTAATTTCTCTACTGAGCAAGAGATTGATCAAGGTGGATTTGGGATGGTTTACGGCTATGAATTTACTGCAAAACACCACATATTAGAACCTTGACCAGATTATTCCTGTCAAACTCAGTGGAAAGGCTCAGCAATCACAAGAACAAACCTGCAGTCATTAGAATGATCCATTCAGCAATCACAAGAACAAACCTGCAGTTTTTGGATACAACCGTCGGACAGGTAGAGGTGGATCGGCGGCCCGCTGGGCGGCAGTGGAGACAGATCTAGTTGAGTGAGGGAGAATGGTCGTCGTGGATCTTGACTAACCTACTGCCGTGGCGACGAGCGGCGATGAGCGGCGTCTCCCTGCCTTCGTTGGGCTCTGCAGCGCCGAGAGAGAAGGGATCGGCCGATGAGGATGATGGCGGCGCACGCGACAACAAAGACGGTGCAGGACCTGAGGGTGAGGGAGACGTCGGAGGCGGTGGACGAGGATGATGTTGCCCGCGCTTGATTCGATGACAGTGGCCGAGGCACGCGCGATGGCGAGGACGGCTCTAGACTCTGGGTGACGATGGGGATAGGTAGATGCGGAGGACGGTGGCCGGCCACGTGTGGAGCGAGTGCGCGAGCGATGGCACGAGGTTCCTTCCTTTTGATCGCGGGCGTCCGAGCGCTGGGCCACCTATCGCGCGCGGGGTGGCGAGGTGAAAGCGCCGGGCGGTCTTTCACGCGGAGGCGAGGTTAATTCACCAGATGAACGACTCTATTTTGTAATTTTTAGTTGTATATATATAGGTTGCGTGCCCGTGCGTTGCTACGGTATAGCTAACAATTTATACTAAAAACATACGGATCGCACGATAAGATAATAATACTATAAAAATTAAATATCAACGTTAAATTGACATTTAATCTAAAAAGGGTCCTATTCTATGAAGGGGTTCATGTACGTGGTGCAATTTGGTAGAATTAGGTTGCAGAACAGCAAAAGAAAAGGCTAGATATTGTCGGTGTTTGACCACCGATAGCCTGCCACGGGGGTACCCGGGACAGTTGTTCGGGTTTCGGTGCGTGCTAGAACTCGACGGTGAACGCAGAGACAGTCGATTTATACTGGTTCAGGCCCTCAATTGTGATCGAGTAATAACCTTACGTCTAGTCAGCGTTAGCCTTTACGTTGGATTGATTGTGTTATCTTGTCTGCTATTACAGTGGTGCTTATAGCTTCTCTTTATATCGGTAGAGACGGCTGTGGTGTGGTTACAATCCTAGTTGGATTGTCTCCTGTTACAGTGGTGCCCACACCTTCTCTTTATATCGGTAGAGACAGCTGTGGTGTGGTTACAATTCTAGTCGGATCCAAAGAAGGTGTTCTGAACTAGATACAGAAGTTACTTTCTATAGGAATCCGGCTAGTCTGGCAAATTCTACTCGGATTCGGTGTAGTGGATGCTACACCTCTCCTAGCTCTAGTTTATGGGCCAGGCCAGGGCCCACGACTCGCAGTCACATTGTTGGGGAACTCTGTGGGTCCTGCATCGACAAGCCCCTGAGCATTTCATGGTTGAACTCGAAGACTTCCTTCGTTCCGGGTTCTTTTGACGTGAAGCCTTAAAGTGGTCCTGTCTTGAAGAAGTCTTCCAAGTGACGTGCGATTTTTCGAAGAAGAAGCGCACTCACTAAGTGTAGCCCCCGAGCCTCTTGCTATTTGGAACAAAAAGTTGGAGGGTCTTGAATTTTGGTTGTTGAAAAAACTAAAAAAACTCTTCTCAGGATATGTACCCTGGAGCCCCCGAGCATCTTTCCGGGTTCTTTTCGATCGTTTAAGAACTCGGATAGAGGGTTTTCTATTGTCTTCTTAGGTAGCTAGAATTATATCCGATGTTGGTGGTGGTTGGTAGTTGAATTGAATTCTCTGTAGTCACGATGTGTACAATGTTGGTATATTCTTTTGAATATGCTTGTCCTTAAATATTGTTCCTTTACGCGCGTGTCCTCTTCTTATTGCTTTCGATCTTTTCACTGAGACCTTTGTTAGACTTATTCTGTTGGTGCTCCCAGTCTATGTATGCCACTCTTTGACCTGTAAATACCCTCCTGGTGCTGCTTCAATTCATCAAGTGTCTTGTTGTATAGTCTGAAGCCTCCCTAGTCATGATTATGATAGTTTATAAAGTAGAGCAACTCTTGGGCATGAGTTGTGAGTTTTGTAAGTCTTGTAGCAAGTGGAAGAAGTCTTGTGATCGAGATTAGAGGTAGACTAATCTCACGGTAGCATTGTACCAGGTAGTACGTGGTGGCAGGTGGAAGAAGTCTTGTGATGTGGGATGCGTTTCATCATTCAGTAGCTTCGAGTTGATCATTCCACACTGCCTTTCGACTGTCCGATGTAGATCAGCGTCTGATCCAGGATCACATCGGGCTGGGGTAGACTGATGTCTGTGAGCCTCACTTGGTCCGGGTTGTCCCGCTATGCTGCTGATATCCGTCTTGGATGCACTGCGTCCTTCATTTGATGAAAACAATGTATCCGAGTTGGTTGTCTTCTACCGTGTTGTGGCTGGGAGTACGTAATCGTTTCCACGACTGAGTTCTGCCTGGGCTCTTTGTTGCTGCCTTGCTCATCGTAGTACTAAGTTCATTGGGTCCTGTAAGATCTATAACCTTATGCCCTTTGATGATTATTTGTAATAAAAAATCTTTCTTTCTTAGTTGTTGTCTCCTTTTTTGTTGTCTGAGTGCTTTTGAGTATGATCTAGGTTATTTCTGAACTATCCGGGTTCTCTGTAGGCGTACTGTAACGTCTTCTGTGAATCTTGTGGATGGCGAGTTCTTTCTTAGTTGTGCAATCTATAACAATTCAGCAATGGTGTAGTGTGAACGGATAAATCTAAAATATACCCGTTGCACTGTACCATTGTGAAAGGTTGCGTCATCCGTCATTTCAGTTGTGTTAGTGATGGCAAAAAATGGACCGTTGCGTTTTCACGCCGCGTTAAGCGGGCCTAATGGGCCACATTTTTACCATTGTAAATCTATTTAAGGGCCCTCCTTCTTCTTCTTCTTTCTTACCCTGTCCTTGCCCTTTAGCATTTGGCCTTTGTAAAAACCCTAACCTCCAGAGTTCCACCACCTCCGTTGCCACCACCGCCAAACTTTTGCTCCTGCCTTCAGATCCTTGCCATTGTATGGGCAAGAAGAAGTCGTCGAGCAAGTCGAAGGAGGTCTTGGTGGACGAGGAGTCATCGCTCTTGATCATCGAGAATTGGGAATTCATCGCCATGAGGGCTACAGAGAAGCTCTGGTTGGTTCTGACTACAACAGAGGATCAGTTATGTGATTTGGTCAGAGATGACCTAATCTAGGAGAAGGATTTTGCTGATTGGAAGGTCCTAGGCCAGCATCGGGTTCCTACTCCTAGTCCTAGTGAGATCGTCCTTTTTATCTCTTTCGTTCGAGCTGGCCTTTGCTTGCCTGCTTCTGCTTTTTTCATCGTTTCCTTCATTATTTTGGCATTTCTTTGAACCACTTGACTCCAAACGCTATCCTTCATCTATCAGTATTCGTCCATCTCTATAAAGCTTTTATTAGCATCGTTCCTTCAATCTCCATGTTTTATTTCTTTTTTCGTTTGAAACTGCATCCTCAAAGTGACAGTAATTCTCTGTTGGGTGGTTGTAGCGTCCAATTTCGTCAGGGGAAGAAAGCCCTCTTTTTTGATTATGATCTTGTTGATTCTGTTCGGGACTGGCGTTCTAAGTGGTTTTATGCTGCGAACATGATTCCTTCCCTTGCTGTTCATTCTAGTTCTGGTCCCTCGGTTAATGATCGTTGGGAGAAGAACCCCTTGACAAACGATGAGCTCCAGGCCATTAAGTCTCTTCTTGAGAGAATCTAGACTCTCAAGCAGCAAAGTTTGACTGGTTTTGGGATCATCACCAGTTATATGTGTCGTCGAGTTCAACCCGTGAAGGAGAGAGAGCATCTTGGCTTTGAGTATTCTGGGGCTGAGGAGCCATCTCGGATGGTTCCTGCCCTTGAGTTGACTGAAGAGGAGGTACTCGAGCGCCTGAGGAAGGTTCTAAAGGGGGTGACCATTGTCCCCCATGCAGTTCCTAAATATTGTGAAGATAATCCGCCCCCTGCTGTGAGTTGTTTTACTTTTTGCGAGTACTTTTCTTTATATATCTTTTGTTGTTGGTACTTTCTATCTTCAATTTTCTGCTTATTCCTTCTCCTTTGGTTGTCTTGTAGAAATTAGGGTGTAACTTTGTTGATCTGGTTCCTCCTGATGACAACCCAGCTGGTGAGGAGGCTGGAGGAAGTCTAGCCATAGCGGCTCCGGCTATGTTGAATATGTTGAATATATGCCACGCCTAGTTCTTCGAGCTCCTCGTTCCATCAATAAGAGGGCGCGGACGGATGATGCTTCCACCAGCGTGTCTGTCACCAAGAAGCCTTGTCAACCGGGTACTCTTCTAGGTACTCAAGTTGTAGGTAGCACGCTCCTAGGTGAGCACATCAGTTTGTTTTATCCCCTTTATTGTTTGTTTGTGTGCATAACCGAGTACTTTCTCTTTTCTCAGATGGTACTATGGTTGAGTTGTTTGAGGGCAAGGAGGATGAGGAAGATGATGCAACCCTCAATACTCGTCGGTGAGTTGTCATTGTATTTTTGTTTTCTCACTACTATTCTTGATCGCTTCTTTTGACTTGTCCTTATCCTTTCGCAGCAAGCGGTCGTCGAGCCTGAGTTCTCTTGGGGCTTAGTTGTCAATTATGCCATCCCTGGCGCGGGGTGGTGATGATGTCTTTTCTGTCGCCATGCCTCTGCCAAAACCTTCAACTCTACTTGGGGGTTTTAGTTTGAAGAAGAAGTCGGTCAAGTAAGTGAATCCTAGTTAGGTTGTATGCTTCTATTTTTCCTTTTTATTGTATCATTGAGGTTGTCCATTGTCTTGTAGGTCTTCGCTCGTGCCTTCCTTGAACCCTCGACCGGCTTCTTCTCAATTCGCTGGTGCGGCCGTGCATACTAAGTCTTAGGACTCAAAACGCATAGTCAACGAGGTGGTTGAGAGGGAAACGGTGGCCCCTGATGAACATGCTACCATAGGGTCACCAACTCTGAAGATGGTGGTGACCATGGTGGCAGGTTCGTCTGAGGAGGTAGCCGGGGCTTTTACTGCTCAGGTTGCGGCCTTGGTCTTGTCGTCTTCGCATCAGTCGGTTTCTCCTCATGTTGCCCTTGGTACTAGTAGTCAGCGTCTAGATAATGATGTGTTGTGGGAATTCGATGCCACCCGTTGATTGTCGAAGCTGACTACATACTGGGGAATTCTGGCGGCTGATGCTGTTTCTTTTGGGGAAAAACTCCAGGTAAGTTTTCCTTAAGTCATTATTTTACTGGTCCTCTTGGGTTCTTACGCCTTGTCTCTCTTTCCCTTCATCTTGTTTCATCAGTCTTTCTCTTGGGACCATGTCGACTTCTTTTTCTTGACTGAGACCAAGAAAAAGTTGACCTTCGAAATTAGTGTTCTAAAGACTAATCTAGACCTCTTCCGGGCCGAGATAGAGATTGAGCATCAGACGCACCAGAGGGAGGAAAAAGCTCTCCATGCTCAGGTGATTGAGGTAGGGGAGCAGAGGGATGCTACGGTCTAGGAAGCCTTGAAGAAGGTGGAGGGCATGAAGAAAGAGTGTGATGGTATTCCAAGTTGTTTTATACTTTGTTCCCTCTTTTTCTTATTTTTTGCTCCTTTTTTGCCTAATTTTCTTTCATTGTCTTGATCAGCCCTTCGAAAAGATAAGCAGATGCTATTGGCTGATATTGAAGATATGAAGATATCGGTTTAGTCTAATCATAATAGGGCCGAAGAGGTAAAGGCTCGTGCCGAGGAAGAGCTCGCTCGTGCCTAGTTGATTAGGCTTGGTGCTGACTGAGATCTTATGCAGGAGATGAAAACCATTGAGGATTTGTCCAAGAAGCTGGCGACATCTGACCAACGATTTGTGACTTTGTGAAAATCTTTCAAAATTGTTGCGAAGCTTCTTTAGACTTCTGAAGATGATGGGAGGACCTGGGGCGAGTTCATCCCTCTGATTCCTGAGCGCCTTCAGAGCTTCATGAAGGATGGGGTCCGGGCATGTGTCAAGAACGTTTTGGCTCATATCCGTGTTCTTGCTCCATCGGTTCCTCTAGAAAAACTTAGGGAGGACACTAATGATGACAACTACCTGGAGTCCATCGGGAATGCTGAGTCTAAGGTTGAAGACCTAGCCAACTTTATTGCTGAGAAGCTTGATATTCATCTCCCCCCTTCTAATGACGAAGCTGACAGTTAGGTTCTGTAGTATCTGGGCACATCTCTCTTCTTTGTAAAGATATACTTTGTATTGTGCTTTGTAAAGGAATTCTGGTTCTTTGGATACATCTTTACTATCTTGCTTGAATCATTCGAGTAAATCTTTTTGAATTATTTTCCTAGACTTTTGAATTCTTTAAATATGTGCTAGATATAAACCTCAGTCTTCATAGGCATATCCAGGTTCCTTTGAGTTGTGTATCTTTAACTGGTCTTGGTATTTGTTTTTTATATTTTCATGAGTCTTGTCGAGCATCGGTGTTGGATCAGTTGGGTTGTTTCGTCCGGCGTGGAACAACTCTGGGATAGAGCGAGAGCTATCTAGCCCTCATCTAGGCCATGAGAACAACCTAGGATAGGTCGAGTGTTGGCTTTTCAGCCTTCTTACTCTCATCCAAGCCTGAAAAGAATTAGGACATGGTGAGCTCAAGCATCTTTTCGGCTCTTGCTTTTGATTTGTGAATTGCGAGCTCAAGCGTCTTTTCAGCTCTTTTGCTCTCATCCGGCTGTGAAAATAACCTGGAATAGGACGAGCGCCTTTGGCTCTCATCTAGGCTGTGAAAACAGACTAGGATAGGTTCGAGTGTCAGCTTATCCGCCTTACTCTCATCCAAGCCTAAAAAGACTTGGGCTTGCGAGCTCAAGCATCTTTTTAGCTCTTTTGCTCTCATCCGGTTGTGAAAAACAACTCGAGATCGAGCAAGCATTTCTGGCTCTCATCTAAGCTATGAAAACAACCCAGGATAGGTTCGAGTGCTGGATTGTCAGCCTCCTTGCTTTCATCCAAGCATAAAAATTGTCCAAGTGTTTTGTATTCTCCTTTGTAACAAGAAGAACTCAGTTGTTCTGACTGTTGAGCTACTCTGCATGAAAAAGTGCACCACTTTCGTGTCGGTTGCGTTGCACAGTTAATGTTGGAAACTGAAGCACCATGTTGGCTTTGGTGAAGGGATTAACTCTGTCCTTAATTTTAGGAGGAGAAATTAACTCTGTCTTTATCTCAAGAAGGTTGTTGGACTGCTTGAGGAGACGGCTTGGCCCTATTTAACTGCCCCTTTCACAATTGTTTCAACACTCTTATCTTTTTAGTCTTACCATAGCTAAAATGGTGAAGAAAAAGTTTATCCAAAGGCGTTGCGTTCATAAGGTGTCGTGCTCGTCGCTTGCTCGCCCTTCAAGAGCTGTGGTTATGACGGCACCATCGAGCGGAGGTTCTTCATCGTCAGCATCTTCGTTGCCGGCGTCGTCAGCTCTTGGTGCTCGTGAGGGTCCGACGGTGGAGGAGGCTCCACCTGCCGGGACATCGAAACCGGTTCCATCTTTGTGGGAGGAGGAGGATCCAACGGCTGCTCCTGCGGTCAATCCCGTCTCCGTTCCCTCTATTGATGTTGACTTGATATGGGTGGATTTAATCGTCCTTAGTAGCGGTAGCGAGGACAAAGTTGACTGGGAAGCGCTCGTTGCTGAGGATGAAGTTGACTGGGAAGTTCTTGCCGCAAAAGATGACGACATTGAGTCTGTGGGTAGCTGGTCTCCGTCGAGGATCTGATGGTGGCTTGGGCACATTGCTATTAGCCTCGCTTTGATGTTGGTGTAAAGGAGATCGAAGAGTAGACTATCCAGTAATAGATTCGTCTTGTTAGGTTGTTGATGTATCTAGTAGTTTTGTTCGTCGTGTAAATATTTTGTTCTTCCTTAAATCCGAGTAACTTCTTGTGGTGTAGTCCGTTCTATGTTGTCAAAGATTGCCTCTGCTCTGAAAAAGGTGTCCTTTTCTTCTTCTGATGATGATTCTGAGAATTAGGCCTTCTCCTTGTTGTTTTGTAAGGAAGTTTCCTTTTAGTGACTTCTTTCTGTATTGTTTGTTGATCATGAATCTTGGCAAGCATCGGCGCTTTTGCTCATGTCAGGAGTAGTCTTGGTGGGCTTAGGCTTCTTTTATACTTTCTTGATCATCATAGTCTTGTATGGGCTTTTAATTTCCATCCATGTCTGAATGGTTCTAGATAAAGCGAGCTCAAGTGTATTTTCAACTTTTTTGCTCTTTTTTGTGAATTGCGAGCTCAAACGTCTTTTTAGCTCTTTTGGTCTCATCCGGTTGTGAAAACAACCCGAGATAGGGCGAGCACCTTTGTCTCTCATCTAGGCTATAAAAACAGCCCAGGATAGGTTCAAGTGTCAGCTTGTCTGCCTTACTCTCATCTAGGCCTGAAAAGACTTGGGATTGTGAGCTCAAACATCTTTTCAGCTCTTTTTCTCTCATTCGGTTGTGAAAACAACTCGGGATCTTGTGAGCACCTCTAGCTCTCTTCCAGGCTGTGAAAATAACCCAGGATAGGTTCGAGTGTCAGCTTATCTACCTTACTCTCATCCAAGCCTAAAAAGACTTGAGATTGCGAGCTCAAGCATCTTTTCAGCTCTTTTGCTTTCATCCGGTTATGAAACCAACTTGGGATCGGGTGAGCACCTCTGGCTCTCATCTAGGCTATGAAAACAACCCAAGATAGGTTCGAGTGTTAGCTTATCTGCCTTACTCTTATCCAAGCCTGAAAAGACTTGGGATTGCGAGCTCAAGCATCTTTTCAGCTCTTTTGCTCTCATCCAGTTGTGAAAACAACCCGGGATAAGATGAGCACCTTTGGCTCTCATCTAGGTCATGAAAATAGCCTAGGATAGGTTCGAGTGTTGGCTTATCTGCCTTACTCTCATCCAAGCCTGAAAAGACTTGGGATTGCGAGCTGAAGCATCTTTTCAGCTCTTTTGCTCTCATCCGGTTGTGAAAACAACTCAGGATAGATCATAAAATGTTGAAGAGGAATATCATCTTTATTTCATTGGCTGTGAATCCTGATTACACATTGCTTTGTTGCTACATAAATTTTTGTCTTGAGTTCTGCAAGCGTAGAATCTTCTTAGTTGGCTAATATGCCACATATTCCTTACTTCTACTCCATCTTCAGTCATTAACTTGTATGTGCCTGGTCCAAAGACTTTTGCGACAATAAAAGGACCTTCCCATGGGCTGAGTAGTTTATGGCATCCATCAGTTTTTTGTATTCTTTGTAGCACTAGGTCTTCGACTTGTACTGAGCGTTGTTTAGTACTTTTGTTGTAGTGGCGCCTTAGACCTTGGAGGTATCGAGCTGACTGAAGGGTAGCATTTACCCTAACTTCTTCTACACTGTCAAGTTTTAATCTTTGGGTGTGTTCTGCTTCTCCCTCCTCATATTGCTCGATTTTTGGGGATGTCCAAATCAAATATGCTGGTAGCACGGCTTCTGATCCATATACTAGAAAGAAAGGTGAGTATCCAGTTACTCTGCTTATTTGAGTGCGTAGTCCCCATACTACTTTGGGTAATTCCTTAATCCATTTGGAGTTGTAATCTTCTAGTTCTTCATATAATCTTGGTTTCAATCCAGCTAGTATAAGTCCATTTGCTCTTTCTACTTGTCCGTTGGCTTCAGGGTGTGCCACTGATGCATAATCTACATTGATGCCGCAATCTTGAGCACAATTTTTGAACTTGATAGCTATAAAAGGGGAACCCAAATCTGTGATGATGCGGTTGGGTATTTCGAAGCGGTGCATAATGTCTTGGATGAATTCGACTGATTTTGCTGTGTTGTATTTTACGAGCGGTTTGTACTCGATCCACTTGGTCAATTTGTCGATTGCGACAAAGATGTACTTAAATCCACCTTTGGCCGTTTTGAGTGGTCCTACTTGGTCTAGCCCCCAGCATACGAACGGCCAGGCGGGAGAGATGCAAATTAGCTTGTGAGCTGGTACGTGAGCTTGCCTTGTTAACATTTGGCACCCTTTTGCACTGTCTAAGTAGTTCTTCTGCATCTTTCAAAGCTGTTGGCCAGTAGAAATCGGTGCAAAAAGTTTTGCCCACCAGAGTCCTTGAGGCTACGTGGTTTCTACAGCAACCTGAGTGGATTTCTTCTAGGATTTCTTTCCCTTCTTCTCTTGAGATACATTTAAGAAGTACTCCTGATGACGTGGCTCTTCTGTAGAGGTTGTCGCCTACAAGGACGCAGTTCTTGCTTCTTCTGATTATCCTAGTGGCCTCTTCCCTATTAGCTGGTAGTTTGTTTTCTTTGATATAGTTGATGAAGTCTTGAGTCTATGATCTGGTGATTACCATGATCTAGGTTGTTGGTGCTGGTGGCTCAAAGGTTATCTCATCGGGTTGTTTTATGGAGGGTGATGGCAACTCCTCTACAAACACACCTGGTGAGACCTTCACTCTGTCCGATCCTCGCTTGGCGAGAACGTTTGCTGCAATGTTTAAATCTCGTAGGACATGCAAGATTTCTAGTCCTTAGAAAATTTTCTCTAGTTTTTGTACTTCAGCGCAATAGGCATCTATGTTGTTATTGGTGCAGTCTCAGTCTTTGTTGAATTGATTGATGACCACAGCTGAATCGCCATAAACAAGTAACCGCTTGATTCCGAGAGAAGTCGTAATCCTTAACCCATGGATGAGTGATTTATATTCTGCTTCATTGTTTGTGGCTTGCCATAGTATCTAGAGTACGTATTTAAGCTGTTTTCCTTCTGGGGATATGAAAAGAACACATGCGCCAGCCCCACCTAACTTGAGTAATCCATCGAAGTACATCTTCCAATGGTCGAGCAGGGCATCTAGCGCGGGTTGTTGGATTTCTGTCCATTCGGCCATGAAGTCTGCGAGTGTTTGTGATTTTATTCCTTTCCGAGAAGAGAAATCGATATTTAGAGCTCCAAGTTCCACTGTCCACTTAGATATACGTCATGTCGTATCTCCATTGCGTAGGATGTCTCTAAGAGGGAAATCTGTTACTACGGTAATCTTGTGGCCTTCGAAGTAGTGTCATAGCTTGTGAGAAGTGATTAGGAGGGCGTAGAGTAGTTTTTGTATAGGAGGGTACCGTATTTTTGAGTCTGTCAGAACCTCGCTGATGTAGTATACTGGCTGCTGTACTTTGTATACATGCCCTTCTTCTTCTCTTTCCACCATAATTGTTGCACTAACCACAGTAGATGTTGTCGATATGTATAACATCATGTCTTCGTTCTTCTTAGGTGGCGTGAGTATGGGTGATGAGCTAAGGTACACCTTAAGGCTTTCAAAAGCCTTCTTGGCTTCCTCTGTCCACTCAAACTTGCCTGTCTTTTTTAGTAGCTTGAAGAAAGGGAGTCCTTTTTTACTGAGTCATGACATGAAGCAATTGAGGGCTGCCATGCTTCCTATCAGTTTTTGCACATCTTTTACATAGCGTGAGGGTGTTATTTCTATTATGGCTCGAATTTGTTTAGTGCTTGCTTCTATTCCTCGATTACTGACCAGGAATCTGAGTAGTTGTCCTGATGGTACCCCGAAAACACACTTGTTTGGGTTCAAATTCTACTTCCACTTATTTAGATTTTCAAAAGTTTGCTTCAAGTCTTCAATTAGCATGTCTAGGTTTTTTGTCTTTACTACTACGTCATCGACATAAGCTTCTGTGTTATCACCAATCTGTTCACCGAGACATGTTTGAAAAGCTCTTTAATAGGTGGCACCGACGTTCTTGAGTCCAAAGGACAGGTTTTATAGCAATAGGTGTCGAACGGAGTGATGAAAGATGTCTTGCTCTGGTCTTCTTCTCTTAATGCAATCTGATGATAGCCTAAATAACAATCAAGGAAAGATAGCAGGGCGGATCCTGCCATTGAATCAATAATTTGATTAATTCGCAGTAACCCGGATGGGTCCTTTGGGTAATGTTTGTTGAGATCCATGTAATCGACGCACATGCGCCATTCTACCATGTTCTTTTTCTGTAGTAGAATGGGATTCACTAGCCAATCTGGATGAAGAATTTCTCTTATAAATCCGGCTGTCATTAATTTCATAATCTCCTTCTTGATTGTTTCCTTTTTGTCTGGTGAAAATCTTCTCAACCATTGCCTGATTGGTTTGGTGCCTTCATTGACATCGATTCTATGCTCAGCCAACTCTCTTGGGACACCTGCATATTGGTCGGCTTGTAAGCGAAGATATCTTTGTTGTCCCGAAGAAAGTTGGTGAGCGCGAGTTCCTATTTAGCCGAGAGGTGAGCACTGATGGTCGCTGTCTTCTCAGGATCACCAGTACACAGGTCAATTTTTTTACATCGGCTTCTTTTTGTGGTGCAAGGATGCAAGGTTTCTTTGCTAGGATCTCTAGCTCTTTCGGGTTCATTTGTGCAGTGACTGTGGCAATTTCTTCTCTGCCGTCGCTTGCCTGTGCTTTGGCCACGATTTGGATTGCTTGAATGTCACAATTGAAAGCACGCTTCAGGTTGCCCCGGAGGAAGAGTATTCCGTGAGGTCCTGGCATCTTGAGCAGAAGGTATGGGTAGTGAGGTATAGCCATATACTTTGCAAGTGTTGGTCTTCCAAGGATGGCATGATATGATGTCTCGAAGTCCGTAACTTCAAACTGAATGAATTCAGTTCAGTAATTTGCTTGTGTTCCAAACATGACTGGTAGAGTGATTTGCCCAAGTGGCATGGTAGCTTTGCCGAGTACTATTCTATAGAAGGGTATTCCTGTTGGGGTAATCAACTCGGCAACGTCTAGCCCCATCTTCCTTAGCATTTCTAAAAATATGATGTTGAGTTCAGCTCCTCTATCGATCAAAACTTTGGTGACTGTCATCCCTACTATAGTTGGATCTAGGACTAGTGAATATAGGCCGACATTTCCAATGCTAGTCCATTGATCTTCTCTTGAAAACTAGATTGGGTACTATGACCAATTTAGGTACCTTGGGACGGCTGGTTCGGCTGCCATGATGCTGCGGAGAGCCAGCTTGTCTTGGTGCTTGCTTCTAGAACCTGGGACTCCAGAGAAGATTACTATAACTATTCCCTTTGGCTGCTGGAATCCTTTGTCTTCTATGTTGTCTTCGTCTTTCTTCTTGTTATCCTCTTGTTTATCTTTGTTTTTTCCTTTTCTTGCGTACCGATCAATGAAGATTTGGCAGTCTCCTATTGTGTGATTTCCTTGTGGGTGCCATATACAGTGCATATTCTCGATGTCTTCGAACCACTAGAATTTTGAGAATTTTTTTGTCTTGTCAGCCATGGTGACGGTGTTGTCTGGTTCGCGCTTCCTGTCTGGATGTCCCGTGTTTGGAAAATTTCTCTAGTCCGAGTTGTCTTTTTGTTTTCTTGGTTGTTTCTGTCCGAAAATCTTTCCCTCGTCTTTTCTTCATCCATGATCATTTTTTCTACCACGCGTCTAAATTCTTCATTATTGCTTGGGTTTTCTTTGCAAAAATCTTGAAATTGCGATTTGGCCATGATTCCGTGGGAAAAGGCTTCAATCACTTCTCGTTCGGTGATGTCATGTACCTAGGCACGTAATTCACCAAAACATTGATAATAATCTCTGAGGCTCTCGCTCCCTTTTGCTTGAGTCCTTTTAGCTCTGCATGAGTGATGGGTGCGTAATGATGCTCACGAAGTTTTCGCAGAAGGCTCTTTGCAAGTCCTCCCAGCCTCTGATTGACCCCGGGTTCAATTTATTGAACCATTGGAGGGGCATGTTCTCTAGGGCCATGGGAAAGAATAATGCCTTGATATCGTCATCTCCGCCGGCTAGTTCGATTGATTGCGAGTAGATTCTGAGCCATTGCTTTGGTTCGGTCTTCCCGACATATTTAGAGTGGTTTAACGGCTTGAACTTGTGTGGCAGCTATACCAAAGCAAGTCGCCTTGGAAAATAGGAAAACCTATCGTGCGTTCTAACTTCTCTATGTTCTGACTCAGCTCCCTCTTCCTGTCAGCTGTTATTTAGCCTAGGAATAAACCGTGGGGATGAGCGGTGAGATGCTTTGCTCCTTTCTTCTCTTAGATGCTCTACTTGATTACTCCGGGTGTTGTCTCTCCTTTTCTCTTGATTCTGGCTCCCATTTAGTCCTAGTCTCTTGAAGGCGGACCTCCTTTGACTTTGCATGTCTTGTTTATGCGATGCTGTTCTAGCGGGAAGTCTGGAATGAGTTCTTCTGCCATGCGCCTTCAGAGCTATTGTTCGGAGAACTTCTCGGAGCTGTTCTTGTTTCTCATTGGGATGTGAGATTGCTTCAAGTTCTTCTAGTGCTTCTCGTATCTTGTCGTAAGGAGCTTCGTGTACTCTGGCTGCATGCCTTTCTTTGGCTTCTTTTTCTGATTTCCTCTTGTGGTATTCAGCCAGCTCCATCTTGTACGCGTCCTATGCTTCTTTTCGTTGCCTAGCATGGCATCTGTGGCCTTCTTTTAGTTTGTTCCTTCTTTCCCTAGCTCGTCTTTGGCCCTCAGATTTGTCATCGTATTCAGGAGCATTGGGCGATATGTTTGATTCTGATTTATCTGAAGATTTGACATCAGGTGCAGTAGGTGGCATTGGTAGCAGCCGCCGAATCATGAAGGCTTCTCGGCCTGACACCAGGCTTTTCTTGTTGTAGTTGCTGACGACTTCAGTTGGAGTGTCGGCTTCGTAGAGTGCACTACCTTCTTGGTAGGGTAGAGTGATATCTTCTTCAACTAGTCGGGCATTGTTGTTCTAGGGACAAGTACCCAGCCAGTGGACTAGGCAATCTTTAGATGTTACGGTCAATAGAGACCTTCTTGTGCCCCGGTAAGATGTAGCCTCCGTGCTCGGCTAGCCATGTTTTGGAGTAAATCTTGATATGTCTTTGCCATGTTGTTCAGTCTGGTTGGGAGACGACTCAACTTCTCAAAAGAAACCTAAAGTAGATTTGAATTGATCTCTTATAGAGTTGATGCCATGATTTAGAGTCCAATTGGAAAAAAAAACTTGGTTTGTCTTTAAAAGAACCCAGATAGGACTCCGAGGGGGAATCCAATCCGGATGTCAAGTTGAGACTGGTTGTCATTGGGGTCTGAGTCGATTCGGACACTGTAAGTCTTTCGGCAAGATCTTCGGTAAGCTTCGTCGGAAGAGTGAGTTCCTCGCAGGCTTCTAGAGTTTCGACGAGACATCCTTGGAGGTTGCCCTCATCATCCACCTCACAAACCCATGATCTAAAGATGAAGATTGATCCCTTTGGAAAGATCATATTGTTGAAATTCGTAGAGCTCTTGATCGCAATTGCGCCGAAAGCCCCTACTTGGCACGGCAGCTGTCAGTGTTTGACCACTGATAGCCTGCCATGGGGGTACCCGGGACAATTGTTTGGGCTTCGGTGCATGCTAGAACTCGACGGTGAACGCAAAGACAGTTGATTTATACTGTTTCAGGCTCTCGATTGTGATTGAGTAATAACCTTACGTCCAGTCGGCGTTAGCCTTTGCATTGGATTGATTGTGTTATCTTGTCTCCTGTTACAGGGGTGCCCACAGCTTCTCTTTATATCAGTAGAGACGGCTATGGTGCGATTACAATCCTAGTCGGATCCAAAGAAGGTGTCCTGAACTAGATACAGAAGTTACTTTCCATAGGAATCTGGCTAGTCTAGCATATTTTACTCGGATTCGGTGCAGTGGATGCTACACCTCTCCTAGCTCTAGTTTGTGAGCCAAGTCAGGGCCCATGACTCGTAGTCACATTGTTGGGGAACCCTGTGGGTCCCACATCGACAGATACTTATGCACTTAAAAAGAGCTACAAGATAGCAGAACAACGTATATCTAAGTTATGCTAAGGCCAAGGACTGTTGCCAATAGCATGGTTCCAATGAGAAGGTTTTATCATGCTATGCTTGTTATCAGCCTCCAGATAGAGCTGCTAACATCATGTAGATCTTCATATCAAAATGTTGGCAGACCTCCAACATGTTGCATAAAAAAGTCATGTTTCATGTTGTGCAAAGATCCTTGTCGATTGACACATATAAGATTGGCAGTAACTCACACATGCAGCCTTATCATATATACAATTCATTCTATTTGTTAAAGGATCAGTGTCACTTTGACATGGAAGAAACATTTGATAACATAAGACAGGATATCTCAAATGAGAATCCAGGTCTCCCTTTTCTGATTTTAAATAAAAACCCTATAATTATTATCTTCACCACAATCAAAACAACAATGTAGCAGTTGAAAGAGAGAGATCAATATTATATCTGCACTACCCTTTCAACGTAGAAAACCATATATGAAAAGATAAATATTGGGCAAGGAAGTTATTATTATTTTATTGAAGAAAGACAAAAATGACAAACCTACTAAATTTTGATGTATGCACCAAACACATGGTCAGGTAAATTCAATAGGAACACATGCAAGGATAAGACCTTTTATCACAGCGGTAGTCCTCAACAGCAGTAGGCAATCAAGGTTTGAAACGCTAAGGTATAGTCTACCTAAAGCAATGTGCCCTTATCCACTTCATCAGTTTTTCTCAAAAGACACATGTTGCATGACATGAAAATTTGAGATGGCATCACTCAAGACTTTCGGTAAATGGTTACTGCATAAAGAATAATAGACCGATGAGATACTTAGAACAAGCCTTTGTTCTATTGTGAACTCTTGTTTTCATTGCTTATCTAAAAAAAGAGACAGCACATGAAAACACTCTTTTTGTTAGGAAGGTTACTGCATAAAGAATAAACATAGTGCCATTTGTGCTTGGCCAAATCGTACTGCAACATGCTTGCTTTTTAACTAAGCTATGTCATTTGCTTGATCAAATTCTACTATAGCATGAGATCAGTTTAATTACCAGCAGCGCAGCGAGGCGGCGGTGCTAGCTCTGTAAGGTTTGAGGTAACGGAGGAAGTTGATGAATAATTTACCAACCTGACGCGCTATTTTTTTTGCTTGTGTTATGATTTGGATGGGATCAGGAAATTAACCAAGAGAAATCTAGGATTAGCCTATGGCATTCGCGCTCGTTAGGTCACTGCAAAGGACTGAAGAAAAAGATCATACATGATACAGAAAAAACAAAAGTTATACATGTACAAAAAAGCCAAATGGCAAAAAATCACGACATCTCTATTCTAAGGAACCTTAGTTTTTTCAGCAGCACATTAACTAAACAAAAGGAGAGGTTAATTGGATTCTTCACCAATGTAATTATCACACATTTGGGCATGCTTTCTGATTCAAGATTAGAATCTGATTCAATTACGAGATTTAGTAGGCAACATGTGAACAAGGAATTGAAATTGCCAAGAATTCTAGCAATGCACTAAAGGAAACATGACACGTGTTGGGCATGCCATTATTGTAGAGATTACTGCTCCATTCTCCAAAGATGGAAAGTGAGACCATGTGTAAGGTCCAAATAGGCTAGAGGGGGGGGTGAATAGCCTAATTAAAACTTCTACAAGAATTACTTAACCACACGTGTTAGTACAAAAGGTGGAGAAGTAAAATGCACTAGCTCTAACTAATTAAGCAAGCCACCTACACAAGTCTAGTACAAGGCTATCCACTAAACACAATAACAACTACAAGCTAGATATAAGGAGTAATGCAAGAGAAGAGCTTCGAGTGATTATACTGCCGTGTAGAGATGAGAAGAATCAATCAATCAATCACACAAGAGAAATCCTCGAGAAGAAAATGACACAAGAATTTATCCCGAGGTTCACTTACTTCTCGCAAGCTACTCCCCGTTGTGGTGATACACCCACTTGTCGGTTCGTGAGCTAATCGACTATCAAGAGTCGAGCCCTCGGTGGGCGCCGCATAACCGCACACAAGATGGGGATCCTCCAAGCCACGAGCTCCACTAGAGTATCTAATTCGTGAACTCCTCCGAGGAAGGATCAAGAACCCCTTACAACATTTGGTGAGGGCTCCAATAATCTCCAATTGCGAGCTCAATCACCTCCGTTGCTCCAAGCCGTCTACCGCGTCGGGAAACACGGAAGAGTAATAAGAAATCCACAGCAACTCAACGATCAAGTGCCTCTAGAATGCAACTCTCAAGTAATGCACTTGAATCTCACTCAATCTCACTCAAGATGTGCAACCAAGCAAAGAGATGAGTGGAGGGGTTGTTATCTCACTCAAAGGATATCTCAAGGTCAGCAAGAATGCAAGAGGTGCCCCTAAACCCCGGCCAGCTTCTATTTATAGCGAAGGGGTACGCAGCTAGCCGTTACAAGACGTCGCTGTGAAAAACGTGATGACCGGACGCATCGGTCAGGGTGACCGGACGCGTCTGGTCACTACAGGACAAACAGTAACAACATGCGTCAAAGAGAGCCGTTGTCGTGACTGGACGCGCTTCACCATTTGATCGGACGCGCTGCACCCAGCGTCCGGTCGAAGTCCAGAAAGCTCCCACCGCGACCGGACGCGTCCGATCACATGTGACCGGACGCGCCGCACGTCTGATCAGCTCTTCGCCACGCTCTTCCCATCTGGGTGCCCGACCGGATGCTCCGGTTCCGTGAGGGATCGGACGCGCCGGTTGCAAACCCTAGTGCCCGTGCCGCGTTGAACTGACCGGACGCGTCGGTCAAACCGGGACTGCGTCCGATTCAACGTCCGGTTGGAATTTTTCAGAGAGAAACACTTTAGACTTTTGCCACCTTTTCTTGCCTCTAGCGCAGTAGAAAATAGGCATTTCACTTCCCCAAAAAGCGTCGAATCCCGCCTCCCAAGCTCGGCGGGAGGGAGAGAGGACCCCAAACCCCTCTCTACCGCTCAAACTCCACCGCCTTTCCAAATGTGCTAACACCACCAAGTGTACACCACGATGTGTATGTGTGTTAGCATTTTCACAATCATTTTTTCAATGCGTTATGTTAGCTCTCTACTAGATCCTAATGCATATGCTCAAGACATTGATCTAGTGGCACTTGATTTCCGAGCTAACCGTGATTGCCCCTCTTGATAGTCGGCTATGTATCCTAAACCCGGTCAATCACTTCTCTACTCATCTTAGACCGGCAAAAGGAAAATCCTATGGTTATACCTTTGCCTTGCGCTCTTAGATCCTTCTCCTCCACTTGATCATCATGTCCATCATTTTATGTGCATTCCTTCATGATCTTGCTCATCATTTCATGCACCAAGCTCCTTCATCACGTGTGTTGCTTATGCCTAACTCAAACCACTTAACATATGGCATTAGCAACTTGGTGTCATTAATTACCAAAACCAAACTTGGGCTTTCACCATGGCTAGTCATACGAGAAAAAAACATTTATAGCTCCTAGCAAGAAAACAAATATAAATCTATTTGAAATAAGCATAGACTACCCTTTATTAATTAGACATCATCACAAGTAAAGTGATGGGAGGATGAATGCACCTTGATGCAAAGCAAAAATTCAAGAGAGATCGTATCTACATCCAAGCTACATGGACACTAAAAATTAATCATGATGAAGTGATCATATACAGATTTTTATTTAAAAAAACATCCATGGTAAAAGTCCAAGTATAAGAAACTATATGGCTACTTCAGGTGAGTGCTAACTTAGCACCTCCACTTAGTACGTAAATATGAAGCTAAAAAGAACCAAAGTGCCTAACTACCATAATTTCAGTTCATTTGGCACACTGTAAGCCTCGAACGGGCATATCACGCAGTGTCCTATAGCATTGAGCAAAAATATGATGTGCAAATGACAAATGCACGATCACAATGACATGGGGAAATAAAAGCCACTTGATATTTGTTGAGAAAAATACTCATGGGTTCATCGCCTATAGTCTTGATTGGAAGTTGGTTGATTGATAATGTAAGCCTTGATTTGAAGATGGGTTCATCATCTGTCGCCTTGATCGCCTGAATTAGACTGAACACTTTGGTTTACGCATGTCCCTATCTAGTGGGTTCCATTTTTCTGAATTCTGAAATGTCAACAATGAGAACAAAGCAAGAGATTAAGTATAAGGGCTTTGAAGAGCTTCTATTTTAACAAATCATGGCTGCAAGCACATAAAATCCTTGAGAATCACAGAGGCGCAACACTGCATAGCAGTATCTTAGTCTGCACCTTGCACGTTGGTTGATTGATATTGCACCATTTCACTTTCGGCCCGACATAACTTTTTTTCTCCTGTTTTTTATCGATAATTGTTGACAACATTTTTACTAACCAGTGTTAGTACCACCTTTTCAATGATCTCTTGTGTAAAAAAGATAAATAAGCATTAGAAAGTCTCTACCAACTCGATTTTTAGAGGATATTTTGAGAGGCTAACAAAACTAATATCTATCCTACTGGGGAAAAAAAGAAGAGAACAAAAATGTCAAGCCTCAAAGCGCTGCAATCCTTGACAGAGCTGAGAGGCCAGTATGCCTTGTACCCCTTCCTAGCCGGTGATTCGCTTGAGCTCGATCAGCGGTGTCCATCCGATGGACTGAAGGAATCATTTATATTCGCAATTCCTGCTACTTGGTCCAGTTTGATCGTGGGAAGTTGCAGGAACTTGCTATTCTGTTAAGGCATTTGAAGTTAGAAGGGTACATGGCCTTGATATTTACTCAGATGACTAAGAGTACATATATCAGAACCACAGTTAGAAAATGCAGTTTAATTAGAACGGTAGAAAACACAATGCATCTTTACCTTGGTTGGATGCATGTTCAGGTCGATATCCTTGTTCTATCATCTTGCGCACATATGTGGATTTATAAGCATGCACAACCTCAAATTGGAAAACTGCAGACAAGCAACAATATCAGCAATGGAGGTTGCAATTTGTTTCCGACGTCAGAAATTACAATATTGCCTCCTCTGGATAAATATCCAGGTGTTTAGCCTAATTGAGCATCATCGATGTGGACCTCGGACTGGCCTGGATGACTGCAGTGCAGTGGTAGATTTTGAGTATCATCATGACCACCAATCAAGGAGGTCCACATTGATGATCGTCCTCAAAGTCCTCCTGAAATGGCGCAGCATCCGATGAAACTAAAGCTGATAGAAAAAAATAGTTTCAGCTACCTGTTGGGATAATTAAAGAAGACGCAAGGGAGTCAAGTTCTATTGTTGGTACCTTTGATGATCACCAAATAAATTGTACTGGACTCTCTCCTTTTTATACTGGGTCAGAGCCAATCTTTTTCGCAAAAGGAAAACAAATTGTAGGCATAATACATGTAGTTAGAGGTTGATGAGTTAAATCACTGATGTAGTAAATATAGAACAATGGGAAGCATTGCTCAAGATCACTATTTCTCAGGTTCAAGGTTGATCATCTGGACGTGAGTATATAGCAACATCATTTCAAAATTTCTGCTATGTGGTTCTGGCTGCATGATTGCAGTGGCACTGACAATATTAAATCAGTTTACAGTATAAAAACATTGAGATCAAGCATCATATGGATAGCGGGAGCATATGGATTTGAACACCATAATGCAAGCGATGAACACTTCCCATCAGACATAACCAGTGCTGCATAGTGATTACATCCTCTCACCAAATTTCATAGCCTATTTGATATATTGATTCAGAGGTATAGTTTATACATAAAAAATACCACTTCTTTCCCACTTACCTACACAAAACTTAGTAGCAATATTGTCAGTTTTATTGTTCCATCATATCCAGCCCACTCTCTATTGCAGATATGACAAGATACAGGTCTTTAGACCTTAAGATTTACTAAACATCAATAATGCAGTAAAGATATGACATTTTTAAATCCATATGAGGCCCCAAAAGGGAAAACAAGAAAAAACTATGTAGTTTCTTACTTGCTCCGAAATATTTGGCGCAAACACACCATGATGTCCAATGGTACAACCGTCTGACCCATATTTCTCCATGATAATGTTGCAGTTGAGCAAAGCCTTCTGAACAGTTTGAAAATAAAAATTGAAAGAGCTGAAAGGCTCATGATTTCACATATAGAAAATAAAAAATTGTAAGAGCTGAAAGAGCTGAACCCATCTACATCTTCTATTCACAAAAGACGATGATGAAACATGCATGATAGATCACGTATAGAATTAACCATCGAATTCTAGCTATCAGGCACCAGGTAAAACTACCATGCTTGCATGCAAATCATAGATATCTGAAATCAACTACAACCCTTTGTGCCACATGGGCTAAGAGTACATATATTTATATGGGTATATTACTTACGTTTAGATAGATACAGAGATCTGTTCTGCAAAGCACACCAATGTAGGGAGGATGAGGAGCACAAGGGCTAGAACATTAAGAGGAAAGCAGATCAAAGCACACAGAATCGTAGGTGCGGATCCCGTGGTTTTAGGGTTTGGGCCGACCGTGGTTGCCTAGCCATGGTTTTAGGGTTTTGGCCGGCCGGAGCTGGCTAGCTGTAGCTGGGCTATGCTGGCTGCTGGCCAGTTGTGGACTAGCCAGGGCTAGGGCCACCGTGCCCCGAAAACGCACACACGCATCTGGTACAGGGGACGTGGCGGTGGATCACAGGACGTACCTGGTGCAGGGGACGCGGTGTTCAATGACAGCTTCGGTTCACGCGATCGAGGTCATCGTCCTGCTTCAAGGGGGCACAATGCCTGCCGCCACTAGTGATGGAGGCCCAGGCCAGCTTCGTCCTGCCCCCGATCGAGGTCGCGGTGCTTCATGCGGACTGTAGGGCTGAGGGATCGAGGGCTTGATTGACGTCGCGGTGCGTGCTGGCGGCGGCGCCGATGGTGGTAGGGAGAGGGCAAGGGCTGAGGAATGGGGAGCGTGATTGTCGTCGCGGTTTCCTTCTGGCAAGGGCGGGCTCGCTCAGGACGAGGGCGGGCACACTATCATGACATACGGCATTTAGGTTTAGGAAGACAATTTTACATCAGGAATCCTTTCTTATTCTTTATTTTTTCACACGCTTCCACCTCCACGTTTATATATTCTTTCCATCATGTACATTTGCATCAGTAATCCTTACTTATTCTTTATTTTTTTTGCACTCTTCCACCTCCTGCACACGTTGGGTCGCAGGATCGCACGGAGTGAAGCGAAGGTGAGACGAAGGAAATTATTGCACCATTTCGTTGTCTTAGTTTTGTTCTTTTTAGTTGTAGAAGATAGATAGAGATTAACTCCTCAAAAACAAGACAGGGAGTATACTTCTACTGGATGGTATTCCAATAGACTTGTTTTCGAATAGAGATTTGGCGTGACTTTACTTGAACTCGTACTTAAAATAACATATTTTAATGGTGTTTTTTATTTATACCCTTATGTAAAATCAATTGTTTATGTATTTCACATCTCAAAAGCACCATATTTCCAGATACTTTATCTTACCATACGTATCAGTATACGTTGAAAATTCCTCGCCGGAGTCGGGAAAGGTTCAATGTTGCAGGTTCTTTCTCCGCCGCTGCCCTCGTAAGTTCACATACGCAGCGCGGGATTCTGGATTTCTGGTCGCCTTAGGCGGGGGCTTGATGCTGCACGGTGCCAGCGTAGCAATCCGTCCCCAGATATCCCGAATGGTGTAGATCTGCTTCATATTCCCTGTGCTATACTTGCCTGACAGATTTTCTTTGGCATCATCCGTCCCCTAAATTCTGCAAATTTAAAACTCGTAAAGTTGTAAGCTTATTTTTTCTTCGTCACTCTAGATCTCTCTCTTTTTTTTCTAAAAAGAAAAATGTTACATGCTTCGAAGGAGGCGGACCTCCTGTCGCTAAATCTGCGTAGGAATCGGACTTGATTGCGTTTGAGTTTATATATACATATACTGCACAACCAAAACAGGCATTGCGTCAATGGCTCTGCCTGTCCAAGGTTTCCACGAAGATTAACTAGTCTGCTATTTGTTGGTGTATTTACTATTTAGGCCATGGGCTTTGCCGCAAATAACAAGACTAGAGATATGAGCAATCAAGATGGAAGGGTGTTGAAAACATACAAGAGGAGGGTGCGTCGGCATACAATCCCCATGATATCTGAAGAGATTATCTTTGAGATCATTGCTCGACAGTCGACTACCTGTTCAAGATCTCATACGGTTCATGTCAGTTTGCAAGGCCTGGCATGCCATTATCTCCGACCCATTCTTCGTACCCTATGCCCCACTGTGACGGACTTGTGATGATCCCTACCGACACCAAGGTATACGTGCTAAACCCAGCCATAGGTGACCGCCTTGAGTTGCCTGATGGCCACAAGGATGTGGGGGCATTCCAAACTGTTGGTTTGGGCCTTGACCCACGCACTGAAAAGTACAAGGTTGTTCGCTCCTTTTATGGCTCTAAAGATATTTCAAAACGAGCTTACGATGCAGGCATGGAAGTGTTTACTATTGGTGGTGATGATCTCGATATGTGCTAGAGGAGCACTAAGAAAGATACACCATACCCAATTCGGCCGCAGGTCGACCCCAGATGCCTGAAGGGGTCTATGTACTGGAAACTATTTGAGACACTTCTTGAAAGCCCCCCTCAAGGTTTCCTTAAATTCAGCTTAGAAGATGAACCATTTAGTTTAATACACTATCCAAGTATGCAATCAGAAAAGGATGCAGCTCACTTAATTGTGCTAGGCGGAGAATTGTGCCTAGCTCAATGCCTTGCGACAGCACAAATAGTGATTTGGAGGTCATCGACGTCTACCGATGGTTATCATTGGGCTAAAATATGTGCTATTAATCTGTTTGAGGAGTGGACGTTCCAACCTCTTTTGGGCACGCATACTGATGGCATGCTTCTTCGGAGAGGGAATTACCTCTATCGATGTGATGTGATGAGTCAAGTCGATTTGCAAGGGAAGTGCTCTGTGTGCATCAGGTGAACAAGAACGCCAAAGCAGGATCTTTTAGCTATGGGGCAGAGGACGTTTTCTATTACAACATAATTCCCTACGCGGAGAGTCTTGTTCGAGTGACAAAGGGGAAACTACCAGCTGCTGTCTGTTCCTGACGTATCCATATCTATATGTAATAGGAGTGAACATTTACAAGAATGATTTTATTTATTATGATCGTCTGTTATGCATGTGTTGGACAAGGGGGAGTTTAGTGTTTGCCCTTGGTATATAGAGTAATAAAACCTAGTCCTTTTGTTCTAAATGGTAAGTCGTTTTGGGTTTAGATACATATCGTTTTGGCTTTTTTTAGAAATTGTGTCGGACAATGAGTATGTCCTAAATGATGTAGGCACATCACTGTGCTATAAGCTGGAAGATGCCAAGTGATCATTGTGCCATAAGCTGGAAGAACAAGCCAAGTGATCGACCGAAGGCGACATCAGACAAGGTAGAAAGCCACCAGATAAGATGAACGACTAGACATCAGACAGGCTACAAAACCACCAGATAAGATGAACGACAATGGGCAACAAGCTATATATCTTTCAACTTCAACGATGTCTTTCCCATACCTGTCTGCACCCTAATCATTCTTGTTGCATTGCATAGAACAAACAGCCAATTGGTAGATACACTCGCTCTCCTATATCTACAAGCTAGTTCGTACGAAGCTGCCGATTCTGGTCGGAGAGCAGTGCACATGATAGTTGTTGCAGGATTCATGTCCATCCTCCACCGACAACAAAATATCTGTACATGTACCTGCCGAACAGCTTGTGGAAATAGCAAGCCAACAAAACGTTCCTGTACTTTGCACCGATGATCGTCCTAGGCAACAATAGGCCAAGATTTCATTTGTCCGCCAACACTCGGCCCACGAAAAACGATGCAATCAGCACACTGGCCACTGAAAAGCTTGAACAAACCTATCATTCGCAACCAATACAGAACACTAGATGCTCTTTGTTACAACTACAACGAGGGGAAGGTGCATCGACAGTATCCGAAGTTCTACATCTACAACCTAACAGAGCAAGCCTTCAAGGAAGCTTGAGGTGATACATATTCTTCAGCTACTAAATCAAATTGGCTTACACCTTGTCTTGCAAGTAAGCAGAGTAAAAGACACCCAAGGCACCAAGAGAAAGGGCTAGAAGAAGGCCAGATGGCACCAGTTTCCGGCTATTGTACAACCTGATACCTGAAAGCGAGGAGGGGTTGGATGTTTTGACTTATCTGAGTTTCATGGGAACTGAAGCACAAAAATGTGGGACATACCAAACACGCAGGCAAATAAAAAGGCAGATCCAAATCCAACAGCATCACCTGCTGCCATCGTCTCAGGCGACTGCATCAGATAATAGGCCTGCAAAAAAAAATGTTAACCATATGATCCCGCTAAATTAGCCATGAAATGTAGTGGGCATCTACTTACAAACAGAAGAGAGTAGGGTTATTAGTTCTGAGATTCTTGATGACATAAATAAGCTCATGGTTTCAGTAATTTACATAAAACTGGAAACATGAACATGCATTGCTTTGAAGATAAAAGTTTCTGAAACCAAAAGGTAAATTCAACAAGCTCGTTGATTTGCCAAGGCTGCATATTTTTCATAAATATCTCATTCATGATTTACTGTTTTTCAATCTTTAATCCAGAACTTGGGTAGAAAGACTCCACCAAAAAGATAACTGGAATAAATGATGAAAAATGCCTATGAATCTGATTCAACGTCCAATTTGGTGTAGTAGTATTGCAAGCAGAATGATAATTCCAGACTTCTTTGTGAATTCGATCCCATAATTCTACAAGCATAAGAGTCCTAATCAGTATGAACAAACCTGGAAACATATTTCCACAGGAATCCATGTTACTGTTCCACAAGAATGATATGCCATCTAGAAAACTTTCTATTGTTATTAAGATTCAACGTAGTAGTAGTTCTTTTCGAATCACTTCCTAAGAAGAAGGAAAAACAAAAAAAAAAGCCTCATTGTTCCACTTATCATGATCAGTTTGGTGTAGTATTATGAATTGAATGATGATGATAGTTCACTGCAAAGTAATAATTCCCATTACGTTTCACAAATTCCATTGCATTACTCCACAAGCATCAGAGTCCTAATTTGTAACAGCAGACGAATTTTGAAAGCAATACAATTCCACAAGAATCCTGGTTAGTGGTTACTGTTCCACAAGAAATATTGCCATCTGGAAAACTGCCTACTGTTAAGATTCGATATAGTTGTTTAGATTCTATTCCTAAGAATAAAAACAGGACTCCTTATTCCTCGTGCCATGAGCCCATGACCAGGCAAAAAAAAGAGAGGAAAGTTCTTCTAGTAATGTTCATTCGAGTAGTAGCTGTTATGTCATTAGATTTCCTAAACCCATATGCGCAAAGGAATAGCCAAAAGAAAGACAATGAGTGTAAGACCATTTGTGCCTCGAATAAACTGAGGGCTTGGAAGTCCTTTGCAGCACCTAGCAATTAGATTTTGCACCTAGCAATTAGATTCTACCGAGGACTTGAACAACACTCTGGTCCAACCGAAGACTTCAAACTCCAGTGTTTCCAACCAACCCAGAATCAAAATTCAAAATCATGTCTGCAATTTGGTCTAAGAACACTGTCATAGCCGACTCAGAATAGCTGTTGTCGCAGGAATAATGGCACGCACGATGACAAGGCATTCGATATCTTATCTGCGAAGTAGACTCTTCTATATTAGATTCCTATTAGGATCGGTAGTAGTAGATCTAGCGGTACAAGTCTATTATTTACGAAGAACAACAACGTTTCCCGATTTAGAGGCACTGTGAGGGGTAGTAGGGCAAACCGGTGGTGTTGGGGAGAACTGGTGCGGAGGAGGAGCTGGAGCCGGTGTTCGCCATTGCCTCGGTGATGTAGATCTGCGCTAGGCAGCGACGGTCGATGGAGGAGTTGATGCAGTGGAGATCGTGGCGCCGGTGAAGAGACGGTGAAGGACTTCCTGTCACTGACTGCGCCCTCACTAGATCGGGTTAGGGTTTTTCGGTGGGGTTGTAGGCTACGGTGAACCTTTTTTTACGAGCCGCCAGCCCCCACCTTTATATCTCGCGCAGTGTGACAGGGGCCCTTCAACCACATACGGTTGGGCGCCCCCGATCAGGGCGCTTGACCAAGTCCCAGCGAGCCGTTGGGCCTCCTGGGTAGGAGATCAGTTCAACATTCTCCCCCTTGATCTCAACTCATACTTTAATACATTTTACTTTTACTTATTCCATCACAGATTAGTGCATCGAGCGTGCTTCTTCGTCACGGTCTATTGCCGATAGATTTCACAGCCACGATACATGTCTCCGTTCTGAAACAAATTCAGTAACTTTTGGGCCGTTTATTGTCCAGGAATCATAGGCTTTCCCTTAAACCCATGCCGGCTACGTGTTCTTTGAACACGTTGGGTGGTAGGCCTTTGGTAAGCGGATCCGCGAGCATCTTTTCAGTGCTTATGTGCTCTAAGCTTATCATTTGATCCCGGACTCTATCCTTCACAACATAATACTTTATGTCAATGTGTTTGGCAGCACCACTTGACCTATTGTTGTGAGCATACTGTACTGCTGGATAATTATCACAGTATAACTTTAGTGGTCGATGGATAGAGTCGACCACCTTCAAACCGGGTAGGAACTTCTTTAGCCAGTTCACCTGCCCTGAGGCCTCATAACATGCTACAAACTCGGCATACATTGTGGACGATGCAGTGACGGTTTGTTTGCAACTTTTCCACGATATAGCTCCCCCTGCAAGAGTGAACACATATCATGATGTGGACTTTCTTTCTTCTCCAGCATAATCAGAATCTGAGTATGCAACTATTTCCAGAGAATCTGATTTGCTATATGTTAACATGAGGCTCTTTGTACCTTGCAAATATCGTAAGACTTTCTTTACCAATTTCCAGTGTTCCTGTCCTGGATTACTTTGAAATCTGCCAAGCAACCCGGTAACATAAGCTAAGTCAGGGCGTGTGCACGTTGTTGCATATTGTAGGCTTCCAACAGCCGAAGCATATGGAACCGCTTTCATTTGGTTGAGCTCATAACTGTTCTTGGGGCATTGATGATCCCCATATCTATCGCCCTTGACTATTGGAGCAGGTGATGGACTACATTTGTGCATGCTATATTTCTTTAGCATCTTTTCTATATATGATTTCTGTGACAGTCCTAATACCCCTTTGTTTCTATCTCGGTGAATTTCGATCCCTAGAACAAACGAAGCTTCACCAAGATCTTTCATATCAAACTTTGAGGATAAGAACCCTTTTGTTTCCTGTAATAGGGTGACATCACTACTAGCAAGTAAGATATCATCCACATACAAAATCAAAAAGATATATTTTCCATTCTTAAATTTTGCATAAATGCAATTATCCTCTACATTCTCCTTAAACCCAAAACCTTTTATGGTATGATCAAACTTCAAATACCATTGTCTTGAAGCTTGTTTTAACCCATAAATTGATTTCTTTAGGCGGCATCCCATTCGTTCTTTTCCTTCCACGACAAAACCTTTCGGTTGTGCCATGTAGACATTTTCCTCTAAATCCCCATTGAGAAATGCCGTCTTTACATCCATCTGATGCAACTCTAAATTGTAGTGTGCCACTAATGCCATCATTATTCTGAAGGAATCTTTGCATGAGACTGGAGAAAACGTCTCATTGTAGTCAATTCCTTCTCTTTGCGTGAAGCCTTTTGCCACAAGTCGCGCTTTGAACTTGTCTACATTCCCTCTAGAGTCATATTTAATCTTGTAGACCCATTTACAGTCCACTGTTTTGGCTCCTTTAGGAATGGTTTCAAGTTCCCATACTTTATTCACCTTCATTGATTTCATTTCATCTTGCATGGCCTCCAACCATTTGGATGAGTGGTCGCTACTCATGGCTTCTTCATATGAGGTGGGATCATCCTCCATACGAAACTCTTCGGTCTCATAGACCTCGTAATAGCTAGGAATAGGTGACCTCCTAGCTCTTTGAGACCTTCTCGGGGCCTCCTCATTTGGCACATCTACATCTTGGGGCTGTTGTTGTCCCCCATCTACGGTAATGGGTTCTATGGTTTCCTGAAGAACAGGTTCCACATTATCATTTATCGTTGCCGCATGAGGAACAATGACAGGTGCTGACACCGTAGTGTCGGGCACTGACGGTGTGGCAAAGACAGGTAACTCGAAATAAGGCTCCTGAATCATCGGAGTGGGTGCAGTCACCCGCTTCTCTTCAAGATCAATTTTCCGAGCCGCCACGCTCCCCCTCATCATGTCGTCCTCTAGGAAGATAGCGTGTCTCGTCTCTATAAACTTTGTATATCTGTCAGGACAGTAGAAACGATAACCTTTTGACTTTTCAGGATAGCCAATAAAATGGCAACTTACTGTTTTGGGATCTAATTTCCCAATGTTTGGGTTAAATACTTTTGCCTCAGCAGGGCTCCCCCAGACACGCAAGTGTTTTATCGAGGGCATTCTTCCTGTCCACAACTCATATGGTGTTTTAGGCACCGCTTTACTAGGTACTCTGTTGAGAATATGAATGGCGGTTTTTAACGCCTCCATCCATAGACTCACTGGTAGGGTGGAGTAACTTATCATACTACGCACCATATCCATCAATGTTCGATTACGCCTTTCGGCTACTCCATTCTGCTGAGGTTCGCCCGGTGTAGAATACTGGGCTACTATGCCATTCTCCTGTAGGAACCTTGCAAAAGGTCCAGGAACTTGGCCGTACGGGGTATGCCGACCGTAGTACTCCCCACCACGATCAGACCGGACCACTTTAATCTTTAAATCATGCTGATTTTCAACTTCAGCCTTAAATATTTTAAATTTATCCAACGCTTCATTTCTTTCTTTAATTGGATAAATATAACCATAACGGGAGTAATCATCTGTGAATGTGATGAACGAGTCAAAACCATCCACACTTTTCACAGGAAAGGGACCACAGATGTCTGTGTGAATTATCTGTAGAATTCCTGTGCTTCGTTTAGCATCCTTTTTAATTTGCTTTGTGTATTTTCCTTTAATACACTCTATACATTGTTCTAAATCAGAGAACTCTAATGGAGGAAGAATTTCACTTTTAACTAGTCTCTCTATTCTCCCCCTCGAAATATGGCCTAAACGGCAGTGCCATAATTTCGACGAAGCATCATGAGTTCTCTTTCGCTTTCTATTTTCATTTATAGACGAGGCTACATTATCAATCACATCACATACGGAATTAACATTTTCACGAAGTGATAGCAAATAAAGATCTTGCTTTTGAAAAGCAATACCAATGCGTTCATTATTACATGAAATCTCACACTTGCCATTTCCAAAATGGCAATCGAAACCATCATTATCCAAACATGAAACACTAATCAAGTTTCTCTTTAATGAAGGAACAAATAAAACATCTCTGAGTAAAAGAATGAAGCCATCAGCAAGCTCCAAAGAAACATCGCCAACAGCTTCGACGTCCGCTTGGACTCCATTTGCAACTTTAATTTGCCTTTCTCTTCTTTGAGTAGTCCTCGTCGAACGGAATCCCTGTAAAGAATTGGCAACATGAATAGTTGCTCCCGAATCAATCCACCAAGTAGATTTACAATACTGTACATACAAGGATTCGTTAACAAAGGTAATAATGTTCTCACCTCTGCATTTCATTACATACTTTAAATACTCAGGACAATCTTTCTTGTAATGTCCTTCTTTGTGGCAGTGAAGGCACTGATCCTTGTTCACCACAATTTTGTTCTGTTTAGGCTGATGTTGCATGGGAGCTCTACCCTTACCTTTTGACTTCGAGGGAGAGTTAACATTAGCATTGGCATTCTTTTTCTTGTTATCTCTGACAAAATTAAGAGAACCACCACTGGCAGCCCTAATTCTGTCTTCCTCTTGCACACACATTGCAATGCAACGTTCAAGATTCCACTTTTCAGGTTGAATGTTGTAACTGACAACAAAGTTGTCAAACTCTTTAGGCAGGGAAGCAAAAACAACATGTACAAGAAAATCTTCCTCAAGAGCCAAGTTCATTGGCCTGAGCTTGTTGTTCAGCTGGTTCATCTCTGAGATGTGCTCTCTAATGCCAGTGCCATTTTTACCACCAGTGTACTGTGCTGTCATGATCTGTTTGATTATCTGTGTAGCGTAAGTCTTTGAAGAGCCATGAAACTGACTCTTTATCTTTTCAAGATACTCAGTAGCAGTATCACACTTTGCAATTGAGCCCATTATGGTAGGCTCAATTGTGTTCTCTATGACAGCACAACACTTTTTGTTGGCGTTGGACCAATTTTTCTTATCAATGGAATATGCCAACTCTATGGGAGCAAAATCCCTTTCTCTCTTGTTCCAATCAACATCAGATTCATCAGCCCGCCTGACTGGTGCCTCAGGCTCAACAGGGCATGGTGTGGTTTTTATCCACTCCACCTCGGCCAAGACAAAAGCCAGATCAAGCTTCTTCTTCCACTCATTGTAGTTATCCCCTTTCAGCTTGGGGATCCTTTCAATGGCATCCATCAAGTTGAAACTGCCTGAGATCATAATCCATAAAGAATGAGAACATTATATAAAGGTATATCTATATAAAACATAATTGCACGCCTTAGTTCTGACGTTGGTCAAAAGTAAAACGTACAATTTTTCACCACATTAATTCAAATCACCGTTGGGCAGAAATAGAATTAATGCAGGACTGATAATTCATTATAAATATCACAATATTGCTATTAATCAACGTTGGTCAAAGTAATAACAATATTGTAATAACAGTAAGAATATTCATGTTTCAAAATTTAAATTCTCCCGTTGGTTCGAATTTAATGATGAAACTGAAAACTTTAAGTACGCAGCGGAAAACAATTGAAAAAAAAAAATTTTCTATAATTCTATTTTCCAGAAACATTCTGTAATACTTCACTGAACAAAATATCGTTGGATAAAATTGCACAGAAATTAAAATTTATTCAAATCAAAACAATTAATTGTTTCTGGAAAAATAGAAATAGAAACAGTTTTCTTTGCTTTGCTTCTGGCCCAGCGGAAAGAATCGGCCCACCCAACACTGTTGCTCTGCGGCCCATTAGGCCCACGGCAGCGCCGCTCGCGAGCCGCTTCCCGCGCCCAGGCCGCAACCTGGGCCTGGGCCGGGAAAGCGCCGCCCCGCCTGGGCCAAAAGGCGGCCCGAAATCGCGACGCAATCACGACCGTCCAGATCAATCCGACGGCCGGCCGGTGAGATCGCGCGAACAAAAACCCGTCGCGGCCGTCAGCTGGGAAAACCCTAACCTCATTCTCTCCATCTCCTTCTCCCTTTCTTTCCCTACCAGCGCCGCAGCCGAAGAAGCCATGGCGGTCCCGGAGGAGAAGATGGCGCCGCCGTGTGCCCCCTCGCCGGTGCGCATGCTCGCCAGTGGTTGAGCATGCCGCCGTCGAGTGGACGCGCGGTGGTGCCCTGTGTCAGTGGTCGCGCGGTGTCCGACCCACTCGCCGACGAGCGGCCGTGCAACGGTGGACTTGGCGGCGGTGATATGGATATCCCGGGTAGGTCATTCCAATCCCTCTATCTTTGATCGCAAAGATTCAATTTTTCCCCACCGCACGCCGTCCCTTTCTATATTAGGGTTAGGGTTTCTTTTAGTTTCTTTTCCCGATTTGAAAATCGGTTTGTTCTATGTCTTCTATTTCTTGTGCCGGTCCAGATCTACATACTAATTGGCTCCGATACCATTATTAGATTCCTATTAGGATCGGTAGTAGTAGATCTAGCGGTACAAGTCTATTATTTACGAAGAACAACAACGTTTCCCGATTTAGAGGCACTGTGAGGGGTAGTAGGGCAAACCGGTGGTGTTGGGGAGAACTGGTGCGGAGGAGGAGCTGGAGCCGGTGTTCGCCATTGCCTCGGTGATGTAGATCTGCGCTAGGCAGCGACGGTCAATGGAGGAGTTGATGCAGTGGAGATCGTGGCGCCGGTGAAGAGACGGTGAAGGACTTCCTGTCACTGACTGCGCCCTCACTAGATCGGGTTAGGGTTTTTCGGTGGGGTTGTAGGCTACGGTGAACCTTTTTTTACGAGCCGCCAGCCCCCACCTTTATATCTCGCGCAGTGTGACAGGGGCCCTTCAACCACATACGGTTGGGCGCCCCCGATCAGGGCGCTTGACCAAGTCCCAGCGAGCCGTTGGGCCTCCTGGGTAGGAGATCAGTTCAACATTCTAATCTAAACAAACGAAAAATGCGGTGCTTGGGAAATCTAGAGAACATTCGAGGTCCACTCACAGCGCCCATGAGCGCAGCTCCAGCCAGCCCCCCGTAGATGGAGCCTTTACTCCCCGACCTCGCATCTGAACACCAGAAAGCAGACACTCAGTGGTCAAGGAATAAAGTCGTAATCAACCCGACAGGCCAGAGCAGCCACACTAGCAAATGCACCGGGACCGGGAGGAGGGAACGCGCGTAGTACATGCGAAGGCGCCGCCGCCCAGGAGGAGGACGCCGTAGGCGGCTGAGGCGGCCGGGGCAACCTCGGACACCGCGGCGCAGCGGACCAGAGCGCGACGCCGGGGGTGGAGGCGCAGGCGGGCAACGGGGAGGCGAGGCGGCGGCCTGAACGGAAGGAGAGTGGCGGAGAAGGCGGAAGAGGTGGTCATCAGGGACATCAGCGCCAGCACGCGGATTCCGGCGGTCGCTGTCCGTGGCCTGAATGAGGGACGAGTGGTGTGCGGTGCCTGGCGCTCTATGTATCGCTATCCGGTAGTCTGACGACGGTCGACGACTGCTTCAGTTTAGGATTTGCGTTGGGAGAAACTCACTTTTGTGTGTGACGAGTGGTGTGTGGTGCCTGGCGCTCTATCTATCGCTATGCGGTAGTCTGACGACGGTCGACGGCTGCTTCAGTTTAGGATTTGCGTTGGGAGAACAAACTCACTTTTGTGTCCCCCCTTTTCCTCTTGTTTTTGTTGTGGTGCACGTTTCATTAAGGCCGTGTTTAGATGCCGACCGAATCGGCACTGCGCGCTACAGTGTTTCTGTCGGAACACTATAGCGCGTTTTGTTTTTTAGTGTAAAAAATTGTCTAAAAATTGATTAATTAGACTCAAAATGTTCGTCTCGCAAAGTACAACAAAACTATGCAATTAGTTTTTTATTTTATCTACATTTAGTACTCCATGCATTTGCCGACATTTTAATGTGATGGAGAATCTTCTTTTTGCATAGTGAAATTTGAGGGAAAATTTGAGAACTAAACAAGGCCTAAATTGGTTTTGCACGCTCCAACATAGCTTGGCACGTCTCTTTAAGCAACTGTTTCGCGCGCTCCTCGTGGGGCTCGCACCGTCCGAGCGACAAGAGGGGAAGGGGACGGCACCTCCGATTCGGAAGGATCCGGCCGCGGCGTCGTAAAGATGTCCTGCCGGCGCTGGGAGGAGGACACACCGAGACGATGTAGTAGAAGGCAGAGAAAAGAGATACAACACCCGATCTGCTTTTGAAACATCTAAATACAATAGTTGCAATATGCATATGAAGGCAGATCTAACACTTAAAACTTGCTTCTGAAACACTTGAAAAAACACCTGAAAACACTTGAAAAACCATTACATCCATATACAACAACCAGATAAAACACATGTAACATATGTGTGAAACATATGCAACATTCAGATAAACACACTTGCAACATGCGTTCGAAAAATACAAATAAAACATTGGTAACAGACCTTTGCAATATACGTGTACAACCATTGCAACATATGCAACATCCGATCTACTTTTGCAACATCCCTCTGAAACACTTGCAACATACCTCTGAAATATGCAAAACACTCGAAAAATATGCTTGCAACATGCGCTTTCAGCAAAACATGATAGTCAGGCGAGCAGAGCACGACACAGTATGGTTGCTGAACTGTGCACCTAGGATGAGGGCCCCACATGCCAGGTGCACGATCAGCGATCACATGGGTGGCTTATCATAAACAATGGTGATTTGGATCTCGTGTAGCCTAGTTAGGGATTTGGGTGGACCATCGTGCAAGTTTAGGTACCTCGTGGGGCCCGTTTAGTAAGTTTAGAGACCTAAATATGCAATGTTAAAAGTACGGGACTTAGATGATATCATTATACAAAGTTTAGGTATTAGACCCAACACGTCATATAAATGTTAGCATTGAGTCAATATACCACATCGGCATATAGACCAGGTTGACTCTATCTGAACGAGTGCCAGAGCCCGAGACAACTTTAGAAATCCAGAAATCAAAAAAATCATGTTCGAAACCTAAATAACTCGATTACCAGTTTTATCAAGTACATTGACCAGAACATGGCTACGTGTCAAATTAAAAAAACATGCATCACTTTCTCTTTTTGGAGACGACCGATGGTTGGAGCAAAACTGAAAAAAGTCCAAGCCCAAAGTCAATCCATGGACCACTCGTGCGCAACTTTCAAACTTTGAAGGTTGACCTGCAAATCGCACTTTACTTCTCTTTTGTAGTTTGAGATTTCGATTCACCGCGATGGGCTGGCGACTGGCGTCCGTAAATCTATCCCAGAATGGCAGAATCGACTATGATGTCATCCTGGAGGCCTGCACCAACCACCCACCAATTTGCTTAACGAACATATATTGAACAAATGATTACGAACAGTGTGCTTATGTGGATCGGAGCTAGTGACGGAAGTTGATGGCTTTCATTTACTCCTCCGTCCTAATACAGATGACGTTGGAGTATATGTGCAGGTCAAATTTCTTAACATTGATTAGATTTATAGAAAAATACATGCAACATTTATATTATCAAATAAATTTATTATAATAGATTATTCAATGATCTATCTAATGATACTAATTATATATTAATATTTTTTATATATAATTGGTCAAAGTTAAAAAAGCTGTCTTCTCAGGAAGTGAGAACAACTTCTATTTTGGGACAGAGGGAGTAATGTATGCTCAAGTTTAAATTGACTTGACAAAGATGCTCATTTTTTAAAAATTTATCTTAGAATTTAACGATGTTATTCTTGTAGGAGACATATCTATTGACAGCAAGGCGTCAGTGACTTCATCAATTTTAAAATATACGGACTCAATTTCAACTAAGTCTTTGGAACGTCCTCGTAGAGTAGGGTATGTATATATAGGGTAAATGCAATGATAGATCTAGAAATAGATCCAGAGGAGAGCTAGATAATAGATGAGCGGGGTGGGCGATTGTGGTGGATCTGCTGGCGCCCCTGTTCCTCGCTTCCTAGTTACATCGTCAGCCTGTGAGGAGCGGAACTGGAGCCTGGCAGTGGACGGCGACCAGCCGACCACCACTGGCATAGTTGCACAGAGGATTATAGGAACCGCGGAGAGGTCATTCCGGTTATTCTCTTGGAATGAAATATACCGGTACCGGTCTATTTCGGTGTACCGTTCCGGTATTACATATAATAATATATATACATATACATATAATTATGTAGTATTTACTAATTAGTAAATGGTCCATACGTAAATGTTGCTCTACTGCACAACACTTGTAAGGCCCAACAAGATAACAAGCCGCAAGGCCCACTAGGCTCATCAACGTCAATGATCCTAGAAAGCACGTAGAAGGTCACGCCCAGGTCCCAGCCTTATCCATCCACCGCATTCCATTCGTCCCTCGCGAAGAGCAGCTGAGGCGGCGGCGGCCTTGTCGCCCGGCGCCGCGACGACGTGAAACGCCCTGCCGCTATTCTGCGCCGCTCGTGGGGAGCTCGCCGCCGCCGATCCATGGCACAGGAGCTCAGGACGTCCTGATGTCTTTCCTTGTTCTACTTTCTTTATTTATTTGGGAATTTGTTCTTCCTACTCCAATCTGTATGTTTGTCGTCAATTTTTTTGCATCGATCCGAGAAACAAAGCTGCTTGATACCTAGCTTCATGTTCCGAATTGATTTGTTGATTGATTTCTGGCCTTAGGTGGAATATTTCTTGGGTTGCTGAGTGGGCGATTGACCGGTACCGGAATCAACGGAGCGAGATAGATCGGATTGGGACCGAATTGGCCGGAACAGAGCGGTATTTTGGCCGGTACGGGATGAGGACTCCTGTGTGCCGGTGTAGGTGACGGAACGAGATATACCGGCCATTCCGGTCGGTACCGGAATAGAATCGATAACTATGTGTATGTGTAGTAGGCGTGGATAGAAGAGGGGCAGAGGGCAAGGGGCTACCACCTGTCGGTTGGGGCGCCGACGCGCATGCACGGTCGTGGAGAGGAAAAAAGCTACACGATGTCCATTGCGCTGCCTGAAAAATTTTCTCACGTATGTGCATTGGGGAGTGGACAATTGCATGTAATAAGATATCAAAAGACAAAAGGTTCGAACAAGGTTCCAAAATTATTGAAAAAGTTACATTTAATAAGATATCAACTGCTATGAAAAAGTTTTGTGAGCTGTGAGCTATGAAAAAATTATTATGAGCCATATGTTGTGAAAAAGTTATAAGTCATCTAGCTAAAACAAATCTAAAACCTATCATCTCTCTATTTTCCTTGAAACATATGTGGCCCTTCTGTTCCCGAGCGACTGCACCCGCCACATGTCCCGCTCTCCGACTATCGATTCCCGAGCGACTGCACCTTCGCCCATCTTCTCTACGACTGTGCATGCGCGCCGGCGCCCCAACCAATAGGTGGTAACCGCTTGCCCTCCCCTTGCCCTTTGCCCCTCTTCTATCCACGCCTACTACATCCGTCTTCTCCTCCCCGGCTCCTATAATCCTCCGTGCAACTGTGCCCGTGGTGGTCGGCTGGAAAAAAAAAGCTCACTAACTAGGTTCCACTTTTTTTGTTTAGAAGTGCTTGAGGTTCCAATGGATATTGGTGCAATGAAAGCAATATGGTCCACGGTCCCTTGAGGCAACATTGTTCTAGCAAGATTGTTGCGATGAATTCAGCTATGTTTTAGGGCAGAAAGGAAAACCACAGATCTATAAGAGAAGGTCTAAGACGGTCCAAAATTTGACTTTACAAAAATGACAAGAAACTAAACAATAATAGTTAAGAGATTTATAACATCTCCAGAACCTTGGTATAATTTAGTTGCTAAAGTAATCAATTTAGCAAGTTAATAAAAGAGATAGCAACCTTATATTTTGTTTTTCTTCAACAGTTTTCTATTCTAACTTTCTATAAAATCTAAAGTAGGGTCCACGTCTAATTTATTTTCAGATCCATTTGGAGCTAATCCATGCACACTGTCACTGGCCTTTTGTCCCTCCATGTGTGAGTGCTCTGTTGGGCGCCGGCGACCATCACCTGGCACTGCAAACCTGCACCTGCTGCAACCGCAGAGCAGCCTCAGCAGTGGCCTAGGCGCCTAGCCATGCATCTGGCTGTTGCTCCATGCCACCGTCAGGCACACAACCGTGAAAACAAGGGTGCAAGGGCTGAGGACAGGTACGTACCAGCGGCGTCGGAGCGGAAGGGCAGCGGCGGTTGGACCGATGGGCGGCGGCGAAATAGATCAAGCCAACAATATATCTCACGGCAAATACAAACTCTCACGCAAGAAGTACCGTGAAAACAGATCCACGGAGGAGAGTCAGAGATGTTCGGCTGATGATTTTTACGGTTGATAAGTCAGCTGCGACTGTTTTGTTGTGAGAGAGAAAACACTGTAGCATGGCTGATAAGTTCAAGCGAACATGGCACTTGCGTAGATAAGAAGCACTTTTTACCAAAATGTTGGAGGAGACTTTTTTTTTCCTTTTTGCTGAAAGAATTAAGATAGGGAGTTGTTTTATCAAACTCCTGGAGATGCTCTTGCTCTTAGACAATGACTTTATTGAGGAACAGAGCTCACAAAGAAAAAAGACTAGCATGATTTAGCCTTGACATAAATCGCACAGCCACACAGGATATGTGGAGTGCGAGAAAAGGAAGAGAATGATAGATTTGAATCAAAAAAATGATCGGCAATAACTATATGAAGCTTGTGCCAATGGATACATTTAGGATGTATATGGAGAGAAAAATTATAACCAAACAAATAAACAAAACTATTTCAAGAACTGGTTTCCCGTAAAAATATAACTAAAGCTATATATATCCACAAGCGCTACGTGCGCAAGCCACTTGCTAATTCAGCAAAATAAAAACTCAGAAATCTTGTAGGAGAAACTCGATATAAATAATTATGATTGGTAAACTGGTCTTTCATTCACCCTTGTGGTACAGCAACAATTGATCGGGAGGACTAAATTACCATATCCGATCGTTATTCTACCATGCTTTATGGTAACATCGAACCAAACCATATACACGCGAATTTCGCAAAAAAGAAAAACATATACACGAAAGAATCGAGGACAATTGGGTCCTGCTTGACTAGCTGGTTACCGATACCTGCTGACGCCTGCACAACGTATCTGTATAAAGTCAAACTAGTTACGTACGCCCTTTACTCGTCTAATCTTTTGTCAACGATCACGTACACTTGTTTGCGTAGTCATGTGATCAGAAAAACGGGTGCGTGTAGGGACGTACGGGCACACCCTACAGCCTGTCTTACCGAATGCATGCTCGGTGACTAGCTGGCGTGGACCATCGGCGACTGTGGCGACAGCAACGCCAAGGGGCTGGGGATGGCGAGGTGCGAAGGGGTGGCGCCTCCCCGACGCGGCAAGCTGAGGCGCAGGGGCCGCGTGGCTGCCCAGCGCTCGGCCTTGGCCTTGCTCTGCTGGTGCTGGCGCACGAAGCAGCGGATCCGGTCGAGCGCCACCTCCATGGTCTCGTCGTCCATGTTGGCGTGGCAGACGCGGAACCAGCCAGGCTCGTTGCAGTGGAACGACGTGCCGGGCGACACGTTGAGCTTGACCTTGTGTATGATGACCCGCCACAGCTCCAGCTCCGCGTCGTGCGTCTTGTCCCGGAGCATGCCCCGCAGGTCCATCCACGAGAAGAGCCCCGCGTTGCCTGGCAGGCACGCGATGCCGACCTCGCGGAGGCCCGCGATGAAGCGGTCGTGGCGCGCCGCCAGCCGCCGCGCGCTCTCCGCGAGGAAGCGCGCCATGAACTCCGCGTCGGAGAGCATCTTCGCCAGGAAGTTCTGCGTCTGCGACGAGACGAGGCCGAAGCTGGACATCTTGCGCGCGCAGGCCACGACGTCGTCGTTGTAGGAGTAGACGATGCCGACGCGGAAGCCCGGGAGGCCGAAGTCCTTGGAGAGGCTGTAGGCGATGTGGATGAGGTCCCTGTTGCAGCCGGGGACGTCGTGCTCGATGACCTCGGCGATGCTCACGAAGTCCGGCTTGGCGAAGACGGAGCCCGCGTAGATCTCGTCGCAGATGAGGTGGACACGGTGCTCCGTGGCGAACGTGGCCAGCATCGCCAGCGTGGCGCGGTCCATGATGGTGCCCAGCGGGTTGGAGGGGTTGGTGACGAGGATGCCCTTCACGCGGATGCCCTGTCTCCGCGCGTCGTCGTATGCCGACACGAGGGCCTCCTGTGTGAGGGTGAAGTTGTTTGCGCTGTGGCATTCGATGGGCAGCAGCTTCACGCCTGACCTCCAGCAACAGTCACGGTCGAAACTGCGTACAGCGAAAAGCGTGTCATAGGTTCAGTTCTCGAGAAAATGAAAGAGGGAACAGGTACGGTGTGCCGTACGTCGTGCGTGCATGCATATATGCTTACGTTGCTATGCGGACCTATAGGCACGGCACGGTTGATCGGATGGTCAACGACGCAAACGTGCATGGGAATTAAAGTCGCGTGGAACAGACCGTGTAGGAAATAACGTGCATGGTTTTCCCTTGCGTGACTAACCTAATTAGATTGCGTTGTCCACTTGACGACAATCGTCCATGCGACTAACAAGAGTATATTACTTTGCTTTGATTATGGGGAAAATGCTGCTTTTAGAGGTTCCTGATCGAGGTAAGTTTTGAAACGTTACCCAAACAAGGAAAGGCGTGGGAGGGCTAGAATTGGCTAGTTGACTTCGACACGTAGTCGAATTAGCTCAGTTTTTCCGTGCTTTTGACCACAACTTTCGAGTGGAGTCTAATGGATGACTAGGACATGAGTATTTTGGTTGAAATTCAGGACGACGTCAGGACATACGCTGGGTAGTATGGCGTGGGCACGAGGTAGGCGTCGCCTGGGTCAGCGAGGCAGAAGGCCAGAGTGTCCTGCGCGCCGGTGGCTCCTCCGCTCATCACGACGCGGTCGGGGTCGAACGTCACCTTCCCACCCCTCACCTGCCCCATGAACTTGGCCATCGCCTGCAACAAACGATAAGCCGATCAAAACGTCAGCATTACACTGCGATTAATAATTGGCCGCGCATGCATGATGATCTGTCAGGAAGGCGACTGCTAGCTAACCGCCGGCCAGCCGGTAGCTTCTCTGTCGTTTAGCACGCAGTCGCCACTAGACAGCAGCAAACTTAATCAATGTTTCTGGCGTTTTGCTTGTTAGGAGTATTAGCCAAGCCCAAGCTGTTATAGTTACCTCTCGGAACTCCGGCAGGCCGTTGTAGTCCTGGTAGTTGGCTATCCTCCGGAATTCCGACGCGCCCTGCGCCGTGCAGATGGACGCCTCCGGGTGCTCCATGATCCATTGCTCGATCAGGTCAAGCGACAGCTGCAAAACACGCCAGTAGTTTACATGAGCATTCGACAGCTGGTGCGGGCAGATCGAGTTACAGTGTACAGAGAGGTGATTATAAGGTGTAGTGTAGCAGCAGGGGTACGGTACGTACTTGGTTCTCGGCGAGGCCCATCTGGATGACGCCGTCGCGGTTGTCGCGCAGGTCGAAGCGGTTCATTTCGTAGGCCTTCCACCCGTCGAAGTAGGACGAATTCTCGCCGTGGCCATCGCCGGCGGCGATCCTGGAGAGGAGCTGATGCTCGGCACTGCTACCACCGGCCATTTGACGTCGGTTTTTTTTCCTTTCCTACCGAGGATCAGAAGGCTCGGCCGCGACGAGCTAACAAGGGTGATCGATCAGTGAAACAGAGCTAGCGCACGTTCAGGCGCTGTGTGCTCCCGAGAGAGATCACTATTCACTAATAGCTGGCTGTGGTTGGGCTGCTGGTGGAGAGGCCTTGGAGGCTTGGAAGGAGAGCAAGCAGCTTCTGGTGATGATCTCTCCCGGTTTGGGGCGCGCGCTGGTTTATAAGAGCCGCCGGCCGCGTTCATGCGTGCGTGATCGCGGGAAACTTCCGTGAAGCGCAGAGGGTGGCTAAGGTATGCGAACGCGACCGGAGAAATGTGGGGGCCCCGCTGACCTTTGAACGTTTCTTCCCGTACTCACCCTTCTAATCGCCGAGGCCGAGCCGAAATTAAACGACGTTCTGCTCGATGGATATGGTGACGGCAGGTTAACAGCACTAGCAGCCTCGTGCGACGGAACGGTCAGGTGATGGATGGTGACGGCAGTACGCCGGTCCAAGAGCGTACTACGTCTAACGGCGGCTTGTGCGATATAATTAATGGGTTTTAGACCCGCACTGAACTTCAGGGTTTGCTAGCACGACCGTAACGAAGGATTCAACCTCAACCGCCGGCGCGCCCGCCGGCGGCTTGCCTGCACGAAGGAAAATGGGTGGCGGCGTTTGCACCGCTAGTCTGCTGCTGCCACCGCTTGATGCTGAGGCTGATTTGCCGTGTCATCCCGGGGTTCTCCACTTCTCCGTGTACTCCGCGCTGGCAGTTCGTGTGCCCTAGTGACTTGTATGGTCTCGACGGACTGGCGGAGGACCAGCAGCCTTCATAGCTCCCAAATGCCAACTTGCCAACTGGCTCTGTGTAACTTTTCCTGTCCAAACGGCTAGGCTAGATAGCATGTACTTTTCCTGGCCAATGAAATGGTACCGGTCTAGTCATACTGTGTCACAAATGGCCAGAGTTCAGAGCAGGAAGTCAAGGGCTAATAAATTGGTGGGCAGTCAACCGACATGGCGGCAATGCAAGTCCTAAAATTTTCCCCTAGGCTTGGCTGCTACAGTACTCCGTATTGAACAACTTGCAGCCAATTTGACCACGGACGGTGACTACAATCGTTTTCCTTCAATTAACGCGTGGAATGGAAGAATAGCACTACGGCCTTGTTTAGTTCGGCCGATTTGGTGGCGGCACTGTTGCACACTGTAGCATTTTGTTTTTTAGTGTAAAAAATTATCTAAAAATTGATTAATTAGGCTCAAAATGTTCGTCTCGTAAAGAACAACAAAATTGTACAATTAGTTTTTGATTTTATCTACATTTAGTACTCCATACATGTGCCGACATTTTGATGTGATGGAGAATCTTCTTTTTGCATAGTAGAATTTGGAGAAAAATTTGGCATCTAAATAGGGCCTACGTGGTGCAGTGCAGTCATGTCGGTGCTGATGTCAATACTGTTTGAAGTCGATTATACTAGATGCAAAGGTCCCTCCACAATCAAATTTTGAAACGGAGGTCTATACTTGATTACCCTGATCCAATGGTAGTATGTATCGTCCAATCCCCTGCTGGTTCTTTCTAGGAAAGTTTGTGATCAAATACTACATTACTAATGTCAATGCTGTTGAAAGTTTCTTGTAGGAACTACTACTATTCATCGACTAAGAGGACGAAAGGATAAAGAACGTAAGGCGCCGGCATGAAGTTTCAGCAAGCAGTTACAAAGTGGTCCAATATATAGGAGCTAATATAGTTTTTAAAGAAATATATATATATATATATATATATATATATATATATATATATATATATATATATATATATATATATATATATATATATATACACTTTAAAAACTATATATCTGAAAACGTCCCTTTTTTTTAAGTAGCCCCTTTACAACGCCACATGCAATGGCATGGCAAGCTTGATATACTGGCATGACAATGATGACATGAACTATCGTGCTAGTGGCGTTGGCGTGACAACTGACAACACGGTCCTATCGCGCCAACCGCTTGGCCATGACAAAGAGAGCGGGAGAAACTAGTTAACCTATGTCGTGTGGAGGAGTATACAATTTACCAGATCTCAGATTCATGCCATGGGATCTACGTTTGCTACCTGGGCTTTAGACTCCTATCGTGGGTCTATATTTGCCACCCATGAAAGCGAGAAGAGTGTGAATACGTAAAGGACAATGAATCGAGGGCCGAAAAAAGATAGGTCGGGGTGAGGGGTTGATGGACGGGAGAGAGAATGAGGGACTAAGAAGGGGCAAAGAGTAGGATATAGTCGAAAGAAACTTATTGGTTTTAATATGTACTAGCAAATGTGTCGTGTGTTGCAACATACATATAACTTATTATTGCGTGGCCACTTAGATATGTCCAAGCCAATTGTAATGAGTTGGCTTGCTTTGTTGGATTTCAATTAAATCAAATAAAATTCCAAGACCTATTTTATAAACAAATATTGACCCACGGTAATTAAATCAATTAGATATGTACAAACAAATGATAGGGGCCAATAAATGATTAATCCTATGTGAAAATTGATTGGAGATTGTCTCATCTTAAATAGACGCCTATTTTATGCACATGTTGTGAGGTTAAACAAGGTAAAATGTGAGCCATCCCCCTCCCCCCGTGCTAAGCTGTGTGGGCCACGGTGTGCACGAGCTCGACCAATCAGGTCATCACATGAGTGGTACGACACCGGCAAAGGTTTTGCCCCTCGAAAAGAGGTGTTTGATCAAGGGATGGAAAAAAGACATGTAGGAGTGATGGATAGACAGACAGATGAGAAAGAAGAGATGTGAGAGCAAGGAATGAAGGAACAAATGGACTAAAGTCAACGAGAGATAATTTTTCTTCTTTTAATATTAGACATAGACTAGCAAACTTGACCATGAATTATAACAGGACGTACAATTGAGTTTCATATAACATTGCCCTTGAGTCTTCGCGCAACTGCACGTGCCCAGAGAAAGTCATGATTAAAGTATTGGATTGGTACCATTGCAATTCTTTCAACTTTGAGATGTACCATTACAATTCGCGAAATCTGAAATATACCATTGCAACTCTACGTTTCGCTGAACCATACCATTGTCTACGTATGCTAGCAGCTTGGGCCCATTCTCAGACATACGAGTACCATACGTATTTTAGTATGGACATTTCTGCCCCTGACTCCATCCTGATAGACCCTCTGCGATCCGGCCAGTGGACCGATCCCTTTTCTCCATCTCGCGATTTTTCTCCTTCACGGTCCGTACAGCACGCGCGACGGCCGGTCGCCGCCTCGCCCCATCGCCCTGTGCCACCGCAAAGAGGACACCAGTCGCCGCCCTCGCCCCATCGTCCTGTGCTGCAGAGTCCAGCTCTTGTCGGGCACCAAGGAGCCGGGGCCGGGCCAAGGTGCTGGCGCCGCCGGAGGGCGCGTCCGGCGGCCATGGCTGACCCGACGGAGGATGCCAGTGAGGAGAGGTATGGATCTCGATCCTCTGCTTCTATGTCTTCAATCCATGCAAGGTTGCAAGTGGGTAGAGGAATTGCGCTGCGCTGATCCTAGTGTTTTTTTGTCAATTTTTTTCCTGCTAGGGTTCGATTGTTGACCCTAGACAGTTAGCCATAAAAAATCGCAGATGTTGATGCATTTGCTGCCCTAGAGCCTCTGTGTGTGTTGCCTCCTGATTCACAGCCAAATATGAATGAGAACCATAATCCAAATCATGTTGAGCAGCCTACTACTCCTGTTAGCCCTGCTACCAATCCTATTGCTGAGCCAGATGAAAGAGCAGAGCATCCTTCTGTTACTGAAATAGAGCCTGACAGAGAGCCAGACATGTTTGATAATGAGGAGTATGTGGGCGTCGATGATGAGTCAATGTACATGCCAGTACCTCCTCATCAGAATACTAACAATGCACAGGCTACTAACCATACTCCTCCAGCACCATGTTTCAATGCTGATGCAACTATTGGTGGTCCTGCTCAAGGAGGTGATCCTCTTGAGGCAAAGGTTGATGATGCAGATCCACTCGAGGTCCATGTGATACATGATCCAGGGAATCCCAACATTGTCAAGGGAGCGCGGTTTCCTGATATTGTTGCATTCAGAAAGGCAATCAGGCATTACGCAGTGAAGAAAGGCTTTGTGTTTGCTGATCTACAAACTGATCCAACAAGGTTTATTGCCAAGTGTAAAGCAGAGGGGTGTCCTTGGCGATCCATGCTTCTAGGATTTTTGACGGCAAGACAATAGAGGTAAAACTGCCAGTAGTATTGGTGTATGATTTCTTATTTATGCAATTGACACCATATTTCTTATTTGTATAACTGACGACATGCTGCTCTTGTTTGTGTAGATCAGAAGACTACCTTTCGATCACGACTGTCCTAGCACCAAATTCCAAGAAGGAAAGACAGCCACCCAAGGTTGGTGTGCAGATAGGTTGGCAGATTGGCTCAAGAAGAATCCAACCAAGCGTGCATCTAACTGCAGGGACAAGTTGGAAACTGACTTTGGCATCAAACTGAAGTACTCCAAAGCCTGGTCAGGTATGAAGGTAGCAATGGACAAGATACATGGGAAATATGAGGAGAGCTTTCAATTGCTTTTTAATTGGGCTTTTCAAATTAAGCAAGTTTCTCCTGGTAGCATAGTGGAGATAGATTTGGAGAAGATTGAAGACAAATATAGGTTTAGGAGGATGTTTGTCGCTCTTAGACCATGTGTTGACGGATTTTTGGCCAGGTGCAGACCTTTCATTTGTGTAGATGCTTCATACTTGCATGGTAAATATAAAGGTCAATTAGCTTCAGCTACTGGTGTGGATGGACACAATTGGTTGTACCATATAGCTTATGCTTTTTTTGAGTCAGAAACTGAAGACAACTGGAAATGGTTTCTGCAGCAGCTGCGTAAGGCTATAGGAGATGTGCCAAATCTGGTTATATGTACAGATGCATGCAAAGGATTGGAGACTGCAGTGGGGGCTGTTTTCCCAGAAGCTGAGAACAGGGAGTGCATGAGGCACTTGTATCAAAACTTTTTGAAGAAATATTCTGGTGATGTGATCACTGAACACTTGTACCCTACAGCTAAAAGCTACACATTTGGTATGTGGCAGTGGCATATGAAGAAAAATTTTGAGTTTGAACCAAGGACCATTGATTACCTTGAGCAGCACCACAATAGGATATGGCGAAGGAGTGCCTTCTCAGAGAACAGCAAGTGTGACTACTTGACAAATAATGTTTCAGAGAGCTTCAATGCACAGATAAAGAAGTTTAAAGGATTGCTATTGCATGAATTGGTTGATAGAATCAGAGAACTCATAATGCAAACAAAAAGAAGGTCAAATGTTCGAGATGTGGAGATTTCGGCCACTTTCAAAAAAACTTGCAAAATGCCAGAGGTCGGAGAAGATGGTGAGAGAGCTCCTCCAAGGAGCAAGGCGGCCAAAAGGTATGTTTTTGTGCACTGAATATTTGTCTCTTTTTTTCATTACACTAAATATGTAATATGCGCTAATTACAATGTAGGAAAAGAGCTCGCACAGAAGAAGCTGGACCCTCACAAGCCAAGAAGAAGAAGACTTAGAAGAAGAAGAAGGGCACCCCCAAAAAGAAGAAGACACCCATCAAGAAAAAGCTCCTGAAGGCTGCAGCCAACCCTCCTGCTACTGAACCTTCTAGCTTCAGGAGGCTGGTCTTTGGAGAATAGAGGCTTATGATATGCTTGTGCTGCTGTGGTCCAACCTTTTGTAATAAAATTACAACTTTGTATGGAGGAACCTTGTAGTAGCCATGCTTTTGTGAGAGCCTAGTGGTTGGTGAGGTCCAACCTTTTTTATTTGCAATACTGGAACATCCTAGTGATGAACTAATTGTCTGTGAACTTGTATGCTTGTCAACCTGGATTGCTAAATTAAGTGGTTGCTAAATCAAGTGTTGTTATGGCCTAAATCAAGTGTTGTTCTGGATTATATATGTTGCTATGGCATATATATGCTGCTGTTGATATGCCATGAACATGTCAATTTTCTGGAATGTATATGTCAAATATGCCATGAACATGTCAATTTTCTGGAATGTATATGTCGATTTTTTTTCTGGACTGAAATCACAGAACACAAGGTTGGAATCGAATTAACACAACACATTTCATTCCATTGGAAATGTAGAGAGACATGGACTGAACAGAATTCATTTCACAACAACACATTTCATCCAATTCAAGACACTGATTTGAAGGTTCCATTCGACGACACAGACATACAAGTAGCTAACACACACACACACACACACACACACACACACACACACACACACACACACACACACACACACACACACACACACACACACACACCTACATCTGGCGTTCTGCAGCTTCTAAGGTCTCATACTCCTTCTCATTTCGGCTGAAGCCACAGGTAGTATCATCATCCTATGATCACAACATAATGCACCAATCAGACTTAACATCAACACATAGCGCTAAAAAATGTCAACAATGCTAACCTTTATGTTGTAAGGGCACTTCAGGAACCACTGGCCCTTTGTCGCTGTCTGCTTGCTTTGGATCCTGACCAGAGGAACATGGCAAAAGGGGCACTGCCTTGTGCCGCTGCCCGTCGAGCTCGAGGCTGTCAAAGTGTGCTTCCTCGGACTTGAACTCCACCGAGCGGCCATGGCTGGCCTCGCCTGAACCGAGGGAGAAGACCGTGTGCGGGGGCGGTCGAGGGAGGAGAGCGCGGCGTGACCGCGGCGGCGACAAGGCGCGTGTGCGGGGCACGCAGCGGGCACGTGGCGGGGCGACTGCGACGGCGGAACGGAGCGTGACGGCCGCGACAAGGAGCGCGTGCGGGGCACGCGGCGGGGCGACCGCGACGGCGGAACGGAGCTTCGACGACCGCGACAAGGCGCGCGTGCGGGGCACGCAGCAGGCGCTTGTGCGGGCTCAGGCGGCGCGGCGGGGCGTGCAGGGCTCAGGCGGCGCGTGCGGGGCTCAGGCGGCGCGGCGGGGTACGCGACGGGCGCGTGTGCGGGCTCAGGCGAGCCACTGGCCTCCAGCACGTGATGGCTAGGGTTAGGGTTTTGGTGGCCGCCGCCGGCACAGTCAAGGAGAGGGAGAGGAACAGAGTGAAGGAGAGGAAGAAGAGTGAGCTGGGGCCACAATTGGGACGGGGCGGCGCTGGATCTATCAGGATGGAGTCAGGGGCAGAAATGTCAATACTAAAATACGTATGGTACTCGTATGTCTGAGAATGGGCCCAAGCTGCTAGCATACGTAGACAATGGTATGGTTCAGCGAAACGTAGAGTTGCAATGGTATATTTCAGATTTCACGAATTGTAATGGTACATCTCAAAGTTGGAAGAATTGCAATGGTACCAATCCAAATATCCCATTAAAGTATACAGATTGTTCTTACATTTGAGTTTCATAACAGTGGCGTTCAGTCTTCGCGCAATTGCGTGCAGATGAAACCTACGACTATACTCCCCCATTCCATAAAAGAATGCTAGGCTGCGTGCCGATAAAAGTAGTTCATGTTTGACTAAATTTCTAGTGAATACTATTCACATCTACGGTTCCAAAATAATTTATTATGAAAATACATTTCGTAATTAATCTAATGATATTCATTTGATATAATAAATATTAATATTTTTTTATCTATAATTAATCGTACTTAAGATACTAAATCATAATACCGTGCTAAAATTACGTCCTTTCCTCCACGGAGGGAATACGATGATCGATTCATCTAGACATACACGACGGCGACGAAGTCGGTGTTCTCCTCCGGTCTCCACTGCGTGCCGTGCCCAGTACGCATACTGTGAAATAAACCGGCCAGGCGAGGCCGTACCAAGTACCATTCATCCGTACCACCGCGGTGCATGCAGCGGTGCAGGGACGACGGTCGGTGGTCGCACGAATGTGTAGGGGGATCAACCGGTCTGCGTGTCGCCGTGTGTCAGCATGCACGAGCCTTTCACCTAGGGGCCCCAAGTTCGCGACTTCGCGGTGTGCCGGTGTTTGTTTGTTCCTTCTGTACTAGTACTGCAAAATCGAAGGGTGCTGTCCCGCATCCGTTTCACCTTTTCCGCATGGCAGAGCCCTGCGTGCTGTAGGGCGGTCCAGTGTAAACCGTGTGGTGGACTGACTGATCGAGCAGTCTTTGATCTACATACTACCGCGCGCAGGACCACGATGTGTAGTTGATCCGATCCGCAGCACCGCACAATCTGACATCCATGGTCTCCAAGAAACTCGCGTTCAGCACGAGGATGGACAGGGCAGCGTCACCTAGCCAGCGATAGCATGCGTATTGTATGTTCGGTTGGTAATGCTGCTCACCAATTGCTAATTGGTCACATCTATGAAGCACCCGCACGTACATACACGTGCCGTCAGAGTTGCTGAACCATCACTTCTCTGACCAATGCAAATGTGTACTTCGGCCTCGAAATACTGGGCTCGATCAATGGTAGGGTAGTTAGCGACACAACAGGAGGGAATAAGGACTGAATGGGGGTATATCAGTCAGTATATGCCATCTGTACTATGCTACAGAGACCACGAATCAGTACTCGTAGTAGAGTCAATCAGTCAGCAGCTTGGTGTTCAAGAATGCTTTTGCAGTGGCCTGCTTTGACAAGGCAACGCGGCACCGGCACTGGCAGAGACAGATATCAAGCGCATGACTATGGCATGAACACAATGCTCCAGGTGGAGCTGGATGATGCTGGTGTCATGCATGCGTCACTGCATATGTGAAACGAGGACAAAAAAAACCCTGGCTGTAGGTTCAATTCAACCAAACCCGTTAGGTGCGCAGTTGTTTTTTAGGACAGCCGAAAGGGCAAAGTGAGAAACAGTGGTAGTAATAAAAAGCGGGTGTCTAGATGCGTGCATGGGTTTGACAAGGCTCCGACGCCGCGTTGAATCAAATCCAGGCCCAGCTGCTTGCTCACCGGTCCAGGCCAGCCTGCAAGCGTCCCTGCATGTCCAAAAAACCTCACGTCTTATTCATCATGGATTGACAAAATAGTCTTCCCATGACACTGACAGTGATTAGGTTTGCAAATACCGCCATGAGAACGTGCGTGGTGATCTGGTGGACTGGCCGGTGTGGTAATTACGAATTTTACTACGACTTCGTATTCTCCTTCGCGTTGACAGCAGCAGCCCCGTCTTTGTTGAAGGAGGACCTCGAAAAAGAACTAAAATGGTTAATTAAGGTCTTGTTTAGTTTCTTCTCTAAAATTTTACACTCTATCACATCGGATGTTGATACATGTATGGAATATTAAATGTAGACTAAAAAATAACTAATTGCACAAATTACATATATTTTGGGAGACGAATTTTTTTGAGCCTAATTAGTCCATAACTAAACAATGTAGTGCTACAGTAAACATATGTTAATGATGTATTAATTAGTCTTAATAAATTCATCTCAGAGTTTCCAGACGAGTTCTATAATTAGTTTTTTTATTAATATCTGAACACCCCTTTCGATATTTGATAAGCCATCCGATGTGACACACAACACTTTACGCCCATCAACTAAGGCACCGTTTAGATGCCAAAAATTTTGCCAAAATTTTCAGATTCCCCGTCACATCGAATCTTTGAACACATACATGAAGCATTAAATATAGATAAAAAATAAAACTAATTACACAGTTTAGACGAAATGGACGAGACAAATCTTTTAAGTCTAATTAGACCATGATTGGACAATATTTATCAAATAACAACGAAACTGCTACAGTAACGTTTCGCCAAAAATTTTACCAACTAAACAGCCCCTAAACAAGCCCCGGCGATGAACTGCTCCGTCGTCTGTTCAAATGATCATTCTGTTTTGTCCGTTTGCCTGCAGCCTGGCCGGACCAGGATCGGGTGCAGTTGCTACTACTACTGCAACTTAAGCAGTAGCAGTATCTCAGCCGTCCGAGAAGCCAGCAATGGCTAAGATCAGATCTCTTTTTTTCCCATTCTTTCTCCCTCGTGTGCTCTTGGTCTCTGTTTTTTTTAGAGAAAAGGTAGTGAACAGCGAAGAGTTTAACTGGAAAATTATTTTCACCTATGGAAAACAATTTTATTTTTTCATGTGGGAAAAACAATTTATTTTCACTTGAGCATACATGTTGAGAAATTATTACATAGAAAAATATTACATTTTGGACCATAAATTCAATTTTTTAAAACATTGTGGCTAAACAGTTTAACCGAAACTCAAATATAGCATTACAAGAAGAATTTTACTTTTAAACTGCAAAATCTGATGCCATAGAACCAAACGCGTCTAGAATTTTAATATTTTTTTTGGGAAATTACAAGTTTTTTTAGGAGATTCCTAGATTTTTGTTTTGGATTGGTAAAAAGAAACCAAAAACAAAGTAAGAGCAAGACTAATAATACAACAACTGCTGGTTGTATGAAAATTTACAGCCAATATACAGCCCACTTATATAATATAGTTAGCTGGCTTACAGACTATTTATCTGTCTTACAGAATTTCTTTGTTCCGTGCATAAGCTGGTTGTAAGCTTATAGCCCGCTTCTCTTCTCTCTCCTCCCCCTCTCCTCCACGTCAGAATACAACATATTACAGTCCCTCATTATACTTGCTCTAAGGGTGGAGATATCGTTCTACTAGAACAGTACTCCCTCCATCTCTAAATAACTGTCGCTTTTGGTTTTCTGTGACGTATGTTTGAATGGATTTATAGAAAATACTACGTGCTAACATTTATATCTCCAAATAAATTTATTATAAAAATAGATTTAAGGATCATCTAATGATATTAATTTCATATCATAAATATTAATATTTATTTATATATATTTAGTCAAAGTTATTTCTCGGGAAGCGAAAACGATAGGTATTTAGAGACGGAGGAAGTATTTTATAGGAAATCATTTTTCGTTTATGAAAAATATAATTGCCTTTTCGGCATACGATTTCTATCTAAAGTTGTTTTCTAGTGAAATGAAATTTAAAAGTTGATCTATCATTAGACAATTTTGTATAATTTTTGTACTTAGGGGTGTTTAGTTTTCACCCAAAATTTTTTCACCCCATCACATCAAATGTTTGGACACATGTATGAAGCATTAAATATAGATAAAAAATAACTAATTGCACAGTTTGTATGAATTTTCGAGACTAATCTTTTAAGCCTAATTAGCCATGATTAGCCTTAAGTGCTACAGTAATACACATGTGGTAATGACGGCTTAATTAGGCTTAATAAATTCGTCTCGCGGTTTCCGGGTAAGTTATGTAATTAATTTTTTTATTAGTATCCGAATACCCCTTCTGACATCCCATAAAATATACGATATGACACCTAAAAACTTTTCACCCACGAACTAAACACCCTCATAACAAACAAGTGTATTAAGAAAATTCCATCCGCACATCTCTTGGAGCAGCTTGCCGTGTTAGCCTCTCTCGCGGTGAAAGCCAAAAATGGGGGCCAACTCTTCCCTGCTCGTTACCTTTTCTTCTCTAAAAAAAACAGAGACCGAGACTCCGAGAGCACATGACATGAGGGAGTAAGTGGGAAAGAAAGAGATCTGATCTTAGCCATTGCTGGCTTCTTGGACGGCTGAGATGCTGCTACTGCTTAAGTTGCAGTAGTAGTAGCAACTGCACCCGATCCTAGTCCAGCCTGGCCGGGTGGCGTTTCATATGACGCCGACAGCGACGGCGCGAGGTGACCTGAAGGATCGCGAGCCTCGCCGGCTGGTCGCAACTCGCAAGCGACATCGTCTTGGTCTGTCGGTCATCGGTCCCCTGGAGTCGCCCATGCGGTCATTTCATTGGTCATCGCACACATGCCGGCACGGCACGGATGCCATGCACCCGCTCGATTCATGTTTCGAACATGCTTTAATTCATGATGAATCCTTGACAATCTCACGACATTCTTGCGCAGGCATATGCAGAGGCAAAGGCAACAGCATTTTGGTGCTATGGCTCGACCGCATATGTGTCATGACGACGAGTGTCAACAAGAAGTGTACTGATTGTACAGCTCTTCGTAGAGTCAGAAAACTCGCATGCTATTTGCTATTACCGTGCGCGTCGCTGCACAGCCGAGCAAGCTTAGATTGCCCTCCTTCCGGCTGGCCTCGGCTGTGTGCCCGTGTCAAGTAGCATCTCGCCATAGGTCTGTCGGTTCCACTTCCACAATAGTTCAGCAATATTTCTGCATGCAGACTCTAGAAAAATATATTATACACAAATATATACAAGTATACCTACATATATACACAAGAGTATATCAAAATGATTGGGTATTCCTGAGAATACCAAGGAATACCCTTGGATCCGTCCATGTCTGCATGTGTTTGGAACCACGCGACATGCGCATGCGTTTATGGAAAAAGGGTGCATGATTCTACAGAGAATATTGACAAGACTAGGAAATACAATGCCAGCTTTTCTCTCCAGAACCGAACATACGTGCGCATGTGCCTTCGTGAAACTTTGGTTTGAATCTTTGAACACCAACACCATTCTTCTAAAAAAAAGATTAAAACTTGGAATCAGTTCTCTCGTTTGCGTTCCACTTGGTCGGTTCAGTTGGACCGTCGCTGTGTTCTCCAGGCAAGCAAGTAGCCCAACTTGCGTTCCAGTTCAAGGTACTTCCACGTGATCGCTTCTACGACTCGATCGCACCCCCGACCCAACTTGAGTTTCATGGGCCCGACGAGTAAAAATATTCCTATCGAGGCCCAGTATTACATTTTTTATTTTTGAAAAAAAATCATATTACTTCCGTCAATTTTCGTGAAAGTCCGCTTTTCCTCTTTAAACTTCAAAACTAGTCAAAACACCTTCATCAATTTTTAAAACCGTTCATCTTACCTCCCTGGCCATGTTATAATCCGTTTTGAAGTCGGTTTTGTCTTTTTCTTTTTTATTTATTTCAGCTGAATCTTTAAAAAATCATAGTAAATCATAAAAATCATAAAATAGAAAATCCAATTTTGTTGGCCTCCACATGAGTAGATCTACATAGTGAATATATAATATGGTATGCTTTAGTACAAAGTTTTTACTATGGCTTTAGATCTATGCTTTTCTGTAATTAATTGAAATCAGTCATAGCTACAGTTTCTATGGTCCAATTGTGATAGAAATTTTTATAGTGGGTTAATTATTATATGATTGAACTGCAGTAAAAATTTCATACTTCATTGGATCATGTATAGTTTAGTTATAGACTGACGAACGATTGACTGGCATGGCATGCACGGTAGAGCTTATAGTTATCTGATAACAGAACACGTGTGCGCGTTTCGGTTCGTTGCGCAGGGGATCTCACACTGAGAGCTTACGAGGAGGACTGCGAGTTCGCCAATTCGGCGGGCTCCTTCAAAGGCCTGCGGCGATTCAAACGGAACTGCACCAATTTTGGGTCTCTGCTCGAGAAATCGAACATGAAGCTCATCAAATGGGAGGACCTGGAGGTACGTATAGATTGCCACCCAGCGCTTGATCTTATCGGCGCTTATCAGCCAGTCATTCAGTAGTGTTTTTCGCTCATAACAAATCAGCATTAATCAGAATCAGCTAACCAGAAACCATCTAGCGAACAGATGCGCATCTCCAGCAACTTCGTAGTGTAGCGATGCTAATCATTTTGGTCCAAAAAAAGCCAAAAATCCACTTATATGTGCCGTTGCTCGTTGCATCCGGGTTGCAGGACAAGTCAAAGTCAATCGGGCACTGGCGTTTCAGCTGACGTCATGTCGTTCCCGTGGAGGCCTATCTTGTCAGCCTAGGGAGGCCGGATGGCCGGCCGCGCGGTGTTGGGCCCGTTGGCTCACGCGCCCAGAACCTGAGCCTCCCTATCTGCATGTGGGCTCTTACGATACCATGGTCCACCTGTCAGCGAGTCACGTTGAAAATTCGCTCGCACGAGCGGCGCACGAGGCACGCCGAGGTGCGTAAGGCGATGGGAGTATCATTTGCATCTCTACTATAATGGATCACTTCGAATTATACTTCGTTCGCTCAGTAAAACATCACTCACTGAGAGCCTTTAACCATTGTGTACCCAGAAAATTACACACAGAAATCATACATCATCAAAATCAATGACTAATAAAACACCTAGAGCAAATCCAACGGCTATGATTCGATGTGTGATGCGAGGCTTTTCACCCGCTTCTCACCCCGCGCCCTCCACCTCATCGCGCCAGGCTTCCCTCCGCAACCAACCCCCCACGACCACACTCCTCCCACCACGGTTCGATCCCCCAGCACCCATCTTTTTTTCTCGGGAAAAAAATGAAACATCTGACTCCTATCCGCTTGAGCGACAAAAGCCGCACGCCTCTCGACTTCCGCTGCCGCCACCTTGGTCCTACGCCGGCAGCCACCTCCGGCTCGCCGGCCAGTGATGGGCGGATCTGGTTCCCCTCTACCTCCCCTGCCCTCTTCTTCTTCCTTATACCTTGGTGCGCACGCGAGGGGCTAGCACTGCTGCTAGGGTTTCAGCGGCGGCGTGCAGCTGGAGGTGAGCGGGATGTTCGCAGTGACGTCGCCGGCAGCCATGACGAGGGCGTCGCCGTGGATGGGGATCTCCGATCGAGGAGCGGCAGCGGCAGTGGTCAATGGGTGGAGCGGAATCCAGAGTAGCGAGAGGCGCGGATTCACCTACCGCGACATCTCCGGCGTCCGGCGCTGCTCTCTTCCAGGCCCCGCCTCCGATTCGCGATCGCGCACGCGCTCTGCAAGCCCCGCCGCCCCACGACGCTGGTGGAGCATCGGAGCAGGACGCCAGTATTGGTCAGCATTTCTGAATTTTTTTGTGTTTTCGTTCAGGGATTTCACAATACCAGACACGTGAAGGGAGAAGGAAGAAGGGGGAATCCAATTTGGAGGTCTCAACAGTTACAGAGGTGATCGTAGTTTGTGTTTGTTTTGTTATCTTTTTATGTCATTGTTGCATAGGAGATTTATGTGTACTTTCTGCAAGTCTATGTGATGTGGTTTGTGGTGTTAGCGAGGGACCTGTTCAAGTCTGAGGTTCCAGGGCTCGATTTCTTATCGGTAAGATGTAGCCTAACAGATTTTCATGTACTGCTATGCACGTAGACATAGTCTAATAGATTTGTCGTTAACCATATCAGCTCAATATATCATTATGTATGGACGTCTCGCCTTGCAAAAAAAAAGTAAGTGCAGCTAGCTGAGTCTAATAAGACCTTCTAAATCTGAATTGATAATGAAAAAAATAAAGTGGTTGATTGGTTTATTCCAAATTTGCTTCAACTATTAGTTCACAACCTGGAAATTTTAATGATCCCTTGCCCTCAATGTATCGAACAGTTGTGCAAGTTTCTCTTGTGGGTACCCATGACACGGTATTTGGTAAGATCATTCCTTAACTTGGGACTGCTTTTGTACATTAGAGAGGATGTTAGAAACTCAGAGCTTCCTGTGTTTTTATCCTTTAAAGAAAGGCAAAGAGTTATTTTTGACTATGAAGGATGTGCCCCTTGCCATTTGTTTTACTATTATTGGCTTCCTATGTTTTCATCCTTTAAAGAAAGCTGAGGTAGGCAACACAAATTTCTGCTTTGCTCTGCCCTGAAAAATTGACTATCAGTTGTCTTTCTTCCCTTCATTGTTTAATGGTTACTGTATTGTGAATATGAAATGCTCGGTGAAATGTAAATGCCATATGAAGATATTCCCAAACAGATGGCGTAACACATACTATTGTTTAGTTGGCCCTGACATACGAGACCAATTAACTTGTGGCTATCTGAACCTGAATGTGAAACTTTTGGCTGGAGCCAAATCGGATAGTCTCTGTGCAAAAGATAGGGTTGGACCTATAGCTTTTTATTCCATATAAATATAACCAATGTGAATTGGCCAAATTTTGTGTTCCAATTAATACACGAGTATGTGTGAATCAGAATGGATGCTCTATTGTTCCATTTAGGTAGCACTAGGAGTAAAAAATAGAAAAGTATATGTAATATAGATCACCTTACAAGAGCGAGGAGCCAGGAGGTGTCGTTGTGGCAGATGCCGGTGTCGAGAACCAGTGTTGTGCGGACAAGCTGGAACTGAGAGTCATGGTCGTGTGGCGGACAAGAGCCAGAAGGCGTCATCATGCGTGGATTTCAGACGGGAGGACCAGGTGATGCTCTCTCTCACCCACTCTGCTAGGATGCTTATTTTAAGAAGGATTAATTTGTGGTGGCCTAATAAGGTTCATAGATGGATTACTTAAATCCATTGAAATATGTAAATGGTAATATTGTAACACCCCTGGTGTTACGACCTCTCTTCGCACCCGGTTCGGACCTAAGAAATATTCGTAACGAGCTTCTCGGGTCGTTAAACTTAATTTGCACATGAAATGACGAAGCGTACCGTATAGGGCTCACTCTGGTGATTAAAAGGAATCAAATAAATGAGCAAGCCCATCTACTTTAGTGTTAAGAAATGTTCGATAGAAACACTAACAAAGCAAAGGAAATAAGTGATTTTTTTTGTTTAGACGTGAAAAAAAACAATTTTTATAGACAAAACTAAAATACAACTTGTGTATAGTGTTTAAATAAGAGTTGAAGTAGTGGTTTAGTAGCTGAAGGTGTAACTTTAATTCTGGAGGATAAATAATGTTAGCTAGTATTTTGCTAACGCAAAAATCGCCCCCTCTCGTAAAAATCGGCAGTCAAAAATTTTGGTGCGACCTTGCAATATTTAGTATTTAATTCTGAAAAATTGAGTTAAGTACCTGAGTCATGTTTTTGCTCCGTAGTTTGCAACTTAGTGAGGGATTGTGATGGTGCAGGTGTTGTTTGGCTGGTAGTTGCCCTGGCCATGATTTAACTATTATAAATAGCTGGAATGGGTTGGCCACCTGGTTCTTGTCTTCGGGTGTCAGTTGGCCGTGCCAGCTTAGGCTACCGCTGTCTCTCTCTGTTTCACCTCGGCCCTAGTTTGCTGCTTCTCGTAGTACATCTCCTTTGGCATAGTCACGATGATTTAGCCCTAATCGAGGTGCGTCGGATTTTGGGGGCGCTTTAAAATTCGTGCAAAGCCCGGTTTTGACCATGGACTCAGGCGTGCGTGGTTACCAGGCGCTCTGGTGTCGCTGATCGCCGCTGCTGCGCGCGTACCGCACCTGGCTGGCCGCACTGTCTTGTCGCGTTGTTGCCCACTCGTTGCCGCACTGCTGCTGCTGTTGCCCGGTAAGGGTGGGCATTCAGGTTACCCGAAAAATTTGGGCCGGGTAATTCGGGTAGTTGAAAATTCGGGTATTAAAAATTGTTACCCGTTTTTTGCCCCAAAAAAGTATTACCCGAAATTTCGGGTACCCGATAATTCGGGTTCGGGTTTTACCCGATATACCCGAAATTGACAAAACCAACCATTTTGGAAGAATTCAAGTACCATTTTAAAGCAATAAACAATAGTCATATAAATCACATCATGTCTTCATATCAATTACCAACAAATAAATTATCAAGTTAGCATAAATCTACATTAATTCATACCAAATAATATATTTATATGGCATTGAAATACTTCATGTCTTCATATTAGGAATAGAAGAGCAAATATTTGAGATATTTCAGATAATTTGGGTAGTTCGGATACCGGGAAACATTACCCGAATTACCCGAACTAATTTTGGGTTTTTACAATCACTATCCGAAAATGTGATCGGGTATTTCGGGTTCGGGTCTGGGTTCGGGTAATTCGGGTACGAGAATTGGGTATCGGGTATTTTGCCCACCCTTACTGCCCGGCGCTGTCTTCCCGTCGTCGAGTCCGCGCCGCTGTGCGCTGTTGTCGCTAGCGCATGCCGTGCCACGCTGCACTGCTGTGTGTGTGCGTGCACGCGACCCCGCCGGGCCACCGAGCCATGTGCCACGGCCCCGCACTGTCGCACTTCGCAGTTGTTGGCCACCCCCCTCAACTCGCTGTCCTTTGGTGCACAGGCCCGCCGCCCATTGTGGTGTCCTCACCGCGGCGCCTCTGTCGCGCCCGCGTGCTGCGCTGCCGCCATGTCGGCTGCGCTTGGGTTAAGGAGGAGGCAAGCGCGCTCACGGCTCCTTAGTCACCTTGCTCTCTCACTGCCTCAACCCTCCCCTCGCTCTGCTGCTCGTCGTGGGCACGCCCACCATGACCGAGCAGAGCAAGCTCGGCCACCGCCGGTTCCTCCGCTCGCTGCTTTCCATGCTCAACGACCGGCACCACGGCCGCCTCACCCCCCATGGTGACCCCTGCGCGTGCTCGCCGCAGTTGCATCGCCGGGAGTCACCACGGCTCTGCTCGGGCCGCCGCCGCCACGCGCGCACGCGGTCAGGCCGCTGCGCCCTGCTCCGGCGTGGGAGCAGCCCAACTGTGGGTACGCCATGGTCGTCCGGTGTCGCTCGGCTGTTCTCGGTGACCGGCCGCGCCTCGGTGTGGCTCTGCCACCGGGCTGCCACCGCTCCAACCGTGGGCATCATGGCCAGCTGGCTATGGGCCACGCGGGGCCTAGCCGTGGGTTGTCGTGGGGGTGCGCTGGCCTCGTGATGGGCGCGCGGCCCTCGGTTGCGGCCACCGGCCAGCCGGGGCGGGGATCGGCCGAGCTCGAGCCGCCCCTGCTCTTGCTCTGCTCCGTTGAGAAGAAGAAGGAGAGGGTAAGTAACTGAATAGGAAAATGTTTTGGGTTCAGATGCGAAGTAATAGACTTGGATGAATAGTGCACATTGTACAACGGGTTAGTTTGGAGTAAATAGGGGGTCTTTTCTGCAAAGTACGAATCCGCGTCCGGGCGGGCCAGCTGGGCCGGCCTGCTATGCTCGCGCCCACGCTCGCGTCTCGGGCCAGTTGGGCCATCTGAGCGCGTGCGCGGCCGCGTCCTCCACTGGGCTGCTGGGCCGTTTTGGCTACCACCGGCCCTTTAGCTTTCTAAAGTATTTCCTAATTTAGTTCTAGGGTAAAAACTTCTAATTGCAATAGAAAAATGTGTATAAATCCAAAAAATTGTGAAACAAGTTTTGGTTGGTTTCTAAAATCATTTCCTATATGTTAGTGCATGTATTTCACAAAGTCATATAATGCTTGCAGAAGCTCGTTAATTAATCCGAGAAGCTTAACATTTATAAAATGTGAACTTGTATGAATTTCCAAGGTTAATCTATACCTGCAATAATTCCAAAAATTTCATGGTAGGTTCCTGGCGTTATTAAGTGTTCACTATAGTTTTCGTAACTCCAGAGTACTTAGTTTGTTGGAATAGTTAGTGAGCCCTAGTTGGAATATATACATTTAATTGATGAAATAAATAAAGCAATATCTTGGTTCGTATAACTAAACTACTTGTTGGGGTTTTAGCACGTTGCGGGTAGCAAAGATGTGCGGCTTAGTAAGTTAGTCGTTAAGCTAGTTCACGTGAGAGATGAAATCATATTCTAAGTTGCGACAGTCGTGTTTATTTACGTCTCTGCATTGCATCCACGAATGTCATAATAGGTGTAACAACCCAAGAATCTACACACCAAAAATACCAACTACAAAAAAATTCAAGGATCCCATGTGATGATGAGTGTCATGTATAGAAACCCAACCTAGGAGATGCATTAGGTCTAACCCCAACCCAAGGCAACACATAAGCATGGCATGTCATTTGTTGATTATGACTATTTAATTTCTAACAAATTAAGTGATGCATACATTATTAACTCAAATTGTGATTTGGATTTCCGTTTGTTTTATGTTATGCTTAACAAATCTTTAAGAAACACACCATAAAGTAATCACTATTTAAAATCAAAGGATAAATGTGTAATAAGAGAAAACTAATTCTATATATAACAAACTACACCTATGTTGATATACAAAATAGCTAAATAAATTCCATATATATATAAAAGAATGTGGTAGACCTCAAATCTAAAAACCCCAATGAATTTGGTGCACCATTTTTGAATTCAAATACCCAAACCAAATTTAAATTCAAATCAAGGAAGAAGAAAAAAAGAAAAAGGAAATAATGAAGAGGGCCTCGCGGCCAGCCAACCCAACCGCGCCCACCTTGCATTGGCGTGCGTACGCGTGTAAGGTCCTAGATGGCTAGAGGGGGGGTGAATAGCCTATAAAAAATTCTACGAGAAACACTAAGCAAACTAGTTAGAACAACAAACGGCGCAAAGCGAGTTTAGCTTAGCCTACGGTTGTGATGCAAGCCTCCTATCCACAAGTCTAGTAGATTATGATCTCTAGTTCACACAAGGGCTATGTCACTAAACTTACACTAGTGAGCAAGCTAACAACACTAGCAAAGGCTACCACTAGAGCTTACACAAGATAATCTAGTAAAAGTAAATGCAAGAGATAGGATTGTGAATCTTATACCGACGGTGGAGTGAAGATGTTGCCAATCACCAAGATGATATACAATCAATCAATATTGACAACAACACAATATGAAGACCAATCACCGGGAGACAAGAGACACAATATTTTTGTTCACCCGGTGTTCACTTGTGCACCGACAAGCTACGTCACCGGTTGTGTCGACCAACACTTAGATGGTTGCTTGGTGTGACCCTCAAGTCACTTGCCCCTCAAGGCATGCCCCGCAAGGCACCGCAAGACACCACTCTCAAGTGAGGTAACTCAATGACACGCGCAATGTAATAGAGTTGCTTTTGGCGTCCCGCCGAGGAAAGCACAAGAACCTCTTACAAACAACCGGAGGTGGCCAAGAACAATCACCTTCTCTTGCCAACACCTCCAACAATCTCCAAGCCGGCTAGGAGCGGTACTCTCCAAGAGTAACAAGAAATCCACCGGCTAAACCACCCACAAAGTGCCACTAGATGCCCTCAAGCTATGCAATGCACTTTGGGATCACTCAATCTCACTTTTGATTTGCAATCAAGCAAGAGAGATGAGTGGGAGGAGTAGCTCTAGCTCAAAGGATGCACAAGAGTGTTAGAAATGCCAAGAGACCTCCCCAAGGGCCGGCCAATGAGTATTTATAAGCATCCCATCCAAATAGAGTCGTTGCCACTCCACTGACCGTTTTTTCGGGACGACCGGACGTGCCGGTCAAAACTGACCGGACGCGCTCAACCGCGTCCGGTCGCCCTGCGACGTCCACGTGTCCCTCAAATTTCAAATGCGACCGTTAGATCCTCCAACGGTCACTGCGCGCCAACGGTCAAACGCTATGACCGGACGCGCTGCTCAACCGACCGGACGCGCCGATCGCACAGCACCGCGCGCGCGAAGCAACGACCGGACGCGCTCCTCGCAACGACCGGACGCGACAGTGCCAGCGTCCGGTCGGAGTCCAGTAAGCTCCCTTGACGATCGGACGCGTCCGATCGCGTGTGACCGGACGCGCCCCGCGTCCGATCGTCCTTGCGAACCGTAGTTCCTTCTAGGCACTTGACCGGACGCGCCGGTCCCGCGAGTGACCGGACGCGCCGGTTGCAAACCCTAGCCCACGCGCCCGATACCGCGCTGTACTGACCGGACGCGTCCGGTGCAGCGTTCGGTCACCTCTGTGACCTCCGTTCGCTTCCGTTTCTTTTCCAACTTCCGGCGTAGTGGAAAATAGGCATTTCATTTCCCCGAAATCGCCTGAATCCCGCGCTCGCACGCTCGGCGGGAGGGAGAGAGGAACCCAAACCCGTCTCTACCCGCAAACCACAGCGCGACCAACGCCACCTTTGCAAATGTGCCAACACCATCAAGTGTACATCTCCATGTGCTTGTGTGTTAGCATTTTCTCAATCATTTTCAAAGGTTTTCCAGTTAGCTCACTAGGCCCTACATGCAATGCACTTCATGAATTCACCTGGTGGCACCTGTGCGTCGAATAACCGATAAGACTTCCTCTCTTAATAGTTCGGCTATCGATCCTAAACCACTCACACCCTCTATGGTGTCTTGAGTGTAAAACAAAATGGCCCTATGGTTATACCTTTGCCTTGAGCCCATTTTGTTTCTCCAAATGATATGATCCACTTCATATCATCACATGACCATCTTGATCCATCGACCTTGACTTCACTTGCTCTTCACCGTTGCATCGGTCCGTCGGTGCTAAGTCTTGCTCAAGCTTCACCATCGCATGGTCCTTCGCTTCGAAGCCTCGACTTGCCCTTCACCTTCACAACCGGTCCATCGAGCCAAGCCTCATCTTGGTCTTCACCATCTTGGTCATATGAGTCAATGTCATGTCTCATATACAATGACCACCTTTATCTAAATCATCCACTTAGATACAAAGGTTAGTCCTAGGTTTCATCAATTAGCCAAAACCAAACTAGGAACTTTCAATCTCCCCCTTTTTGGTAATTGATGACAACCCTCACAAAGATGATTTTGATAATAAAAGTTTTGAACTTGTCATACTTGTCCAATCATTTTGCTCATAAGTAAAGTTTGGACAATTATCACAAGCTTGGTTTTGGTAGCATTAGCTCCCCCTACATATGTGCATAGAGTTTGGATTGAAGGCTTTGCACATACGCATGGATAGAAGTGTTGGGAGAGTAATTCTACCAAAATGATGCTATGGTGTAAGAAATGGACCTTTGAAGCGTGATACCAATCGGAGTTGCCTTTTACACCATCCTTAGCATCATGAAGTAACTAGACATCCATCAAAACTCAAGAACCCCGTGAGATCAACATTATATGTAAAGGTTCTTGGACCACTTGTAATGCTAACCACTTGTAAAGCTTTAGGCAAGTCTAGATACCACATGTAAACTATTCCTATGCATGCTAGTAGATCATTTCATTATCCAATTTCTATACTAGCATTGCACCACACAAGCATGTATATTGAATTTAAATACATGCGCAATGAGCAAGTCATATGAGAATGCACAAACAAATGCAACAACTTTGTTTATGAGCTTGCTCCCCCTACTTGTGTGCATCAACAAATTTTATTTACCCCTTTATCAAGTTGAATCATCTTTTTCTCATCATAAATTTTATTTACCCCTTTATCAAGTTGAATCATCTTTTTCTCTCCCCCTTTGTCAACAACTTACCCAAAAAAAAGGGATCAAATTGTGGAGAGAAGGAAAAGTGTTTGATGGAGTAGATTGAAATTAATTCGATACCACATGTAAGGTTAAAAAATTTATCAAATTTGGTTTAACCTAGAATACTTGCCAAAGATATTTAATTTGATTTGAACCAAAGACAAGCTTCTTCACTCCTCAAAATAATGGTTATCTTGCCTATGTTGAATTAAACACTTATAGCAAATCTTCTAGATTCAACACTAGGTTTACAAGCTCACAAACATGTCATATGCCACCACTAGATCAAAATAAGCATAGAAGCAATAGTGGTAACATATATCCATCAAATTCATTTGATTTATCATGAATGCTTATGCGTACCATTTATTATGTCTACATGCTCTATCAAGTCCTTAGCATAGGATGAAAGACATGTCAATCAATTTTACCTTGCAATGTCGAAGGAGAGGCATGTCAATAAGTGGGTGGGGTGCATTCAACTCATGTTTGAGAAATCAAGAATGTTCAATTCATTCCTTAGCTTGCAAAACCTCTTTTCATCAAGTGGCTTAGTGAGAATATCGGCAAGTTGATCATCGGTGCCAACACTTTCAATGGCAATATCTCCCTTTTGTTGATGATCTCTAATGAAATGATGTCTTATGTCAATATGCTTTGTTCTTCCATGTTGAACCGGGTTTTGTATCATCTTGATTGCACTCTCATTATCACATTGCAATGGCACATTCTTGAAGTTGAGGCCATAATCCTTCAAAGTTGATTTCATCCATAGCAATTGTGCACAACAACTCCCCGCACTCACATATTCGGCTTCGGCGGTAGAGATTGCCACACTATTTTGTTTCTTTGAGGACCATGACACAAGTGATCTTCCAAGTAATTGATATGTGCCACTTGTGCTCTTTCTATTGATCTTGCAACCCTCATAGTCAGAGTTCGAATATCCAATCAATTCAAACTTTGACCCCTTGGGATACCATATCCAACATCTCTTGTTTGCTTCAAGTACCTCAATATTCTCTTTGCCGCCGTGAGATGACTTTCTCTAGGTGAGGCTTGATATCTAGCACACATGCAAACACTAAACATGACATCCGGCCTTGATGCAGTGACATAGAGTAGACTTCCAATCAAAGACCGATATTCCTTTTGATTCACCATTTTGCCATCAAGATCACTATCCAAATTTCCATTTGTACCCATTGGAGTTGAAATTGGCTTTGCATCTTGCATTCCAAACTTCTTCAACATGTCCCTTATGTATTTCCCTTGACTCATAAATGTCCCATTCTTCAATTGCTTGACTTGGAGACCAAGGAAGTAGCTAAGTTCACCAATCATAGACATTTCAAACTCTTTGGCCATCATAGCACCAAATTCTTCACAATAAGCTTGATCGGTTGATCCAAAGATGATGTCATCAACATATATTTGCACTATGAATAGATCATTTCCAATCTTCTTGGTGAATAGAGTAGTATCAACCTTGCCCATTTTGAATCCCTTAGAGAGAAGGAAATCCCTTAGCCTCTCATATCATGCTCTAGATGCTTGCTTTAAGCCATATAAAGCCTTCTTCAACTTGTAGACATGGTTGGGTTTCTTGTCATCTTCAAATCCGGGCGGTTGCTCAACAAATACTAACTCATTGATGATCCCATTGAGAAATGCACTTTTGACATCCATTTGATATAGTTTGATGTTGTGTGCATAAGCATAAGCCAATAGAATCCTTATTGCCTCCAATCTTGCCACGGGAGCATATGTCTCATCATAGTCAAGACCTTCAACTTGAGTGTAACCATGAGCAACTAGTCTTGCTTTGTTTCTCACTACAATGCCATCTTGATCTTTCTTGTTTTTGAACACCCACTTGGTTCCAATCACATTGTAGTCATTTGGCCTTTCTACCAACTCCCAAATATCATTTCTTGTGAAATTGTTAAACTCTTCTTGCATAGCCATGATCCAATCGGCATCCCTCAAAGCTTCTTCTATCTTCTTTGGTTCTATGGTTGACACAAATGATGCATGCTCACAAAACATAGTCAATCTTGATCTTGTTTGCACACCACTTCTAATATCACCAATAATACTATTAATGGGGTGATCTCTTGAAACATGTTGTGGTTGGAGTACTTGCACTTGATTGCTTGAGCTTGGTTGATCACTTGATGTATCTCGATGAGAAGAACTAGCACCATAACTTTGCACTTGAGAGTCACTAACTAGCTTGTTTGGTGAATTGAGCACTTGATCTTTATCATCATCTTGAATATCAATTACTTGCTTTGCTCTAATGTCCCCAATGTCCATGTTCTTCATTGCTTCCACCAATTGAGTTCCACCAACATCATCTAGATTCTCTTCTTCATCTTGTGACCCATTGGTTTCATCAAATTGCACATCATGGACTTCTTCTAGAATGCCACTTGAGTTGTTCCAAACTCTATAAGCTTTGCTTGTAGTTGAATAACCAAGTAGGAACCCCTCATCACATCTCTTGTCAAACTTCCCCAATCTAGTGCCCTTCTTCAAGATATAGCATTTGCAACCAAACACCCTAAAGTAAGAAATATTGGGCTTTCTTCCATGAAGTAACTCATATGGGGTCTTCTCTAGCAATGGATGACAATATAGTCTATTGATGTAGTAGCAAGCGGTATTGATTGCTTCATCCCAAAATGATTGACTCACATTGTACTCATGAAGCATTGATCTAGCCATATCAAGCAATGTTCTATTCTTCCTCTCAACTAGGCCATTTGATTGTGGAGTGTACTTGGCCGAGAATTGATGTCCAATACCATAATGATCACAAAGTTCTTCAATTCTTGTATTCTTGAACTCACTTCCATTGTCACTTCTCACTTTCTTGATTCTAATCTCAAACTCATTGTGAACTCTAGTGAGAAATGTCTTGAAGGTGTCAAACACTTCACTTTTGTCACTAAGAAAGAATACCCATGTGAATCTTGTGAAGTCATCCACTATGACAAAGCCATACTTGTTACCGCCTATGCTTGTATATGTTGTTGGTCCAAATAGATCCATGTGCATCAACTCAAATGCTTTGCATGTGCTCATTGTACTCTTCTTTGGATGTGAGCTTCCAACTTGCTTCCTGGCTTGACATGCACTACAAAGCTTATTCTTCTCAAATTCAACATCTTTCAAACCATTGACAAGATTATGAGTTGTAAGCTTCTTCAATTGTTTCATGCCAACATGACCAAGCCTTCTATGCCAAAGCCAACCCATGCTTGATTTGGAGACTAAGCAAGTTGTCAAAGAAGTTTCTCTAGCATTGAAGTCAACTAGGTAGAGATTCTCATATCTAAAGCCCTTGAATGCCACATTTGAACCATCCACACTAATAACTTCCACATCATCAACCCCAAAGATGCATTTGTAGCCTAGATCACATATTTGTGCCATGGATAGAAGATTGAAATCCAAACTTTCAACTAGCAGCACATTTGAGATACTCATGTCATTTGATATTGCAATCTTGCCCAAGCCAATAACCTTGCCTTTCTTGTTATTGCCAAATGTGATAGAATCAACACCACTATTATTGTCATTGATTGAGTCAAACATTCTTGATGTACCGGTCATGTGTTGAGTGCACCCACTATCAATAATCCAATGCCTTCCTCCGGCTTTGTAATTGACCTACAAGCAAATCAATGAAGCTTAGGTACCCATTTTTGCTTGGGTCCTTGTAGGTTAGTAACTAAGCTCTTTGGTACCCAAATAGCCTTCTTCTTTGGGCCCACAATTGGTGTACCAACAAACTTAGCTTGCACACCCTTCACACCCTTGGTAAGCACATAGCAAGAATCAAAAGGTATAGCATTAACAAGGTTCTTGCTTTGGTTCTTTTTATTGCAATTATGCTCTAGGTGCCCAACTTGCTTGCATCTATTGCAAAACCGACCATTGCCCTTCACAAAGCTAGGCTTTGGAGTTGCAAAGGCTGACTTGCCTTTCTTGGGGGTGTAGCCCAATCCCTCTTTGTTAAGAGAGAACCTTTGGCTACCCAAGCACTTAAGCAAGCGGGCCTTACCACCATAGGCCTTGCCTAGGGCGTGAGTGAGCTCATCCACCTCTCTCTTGAGAGTCTCGTTCTCAACCATTAGTGAGGCATCACAAGTGAAACCATCACTAGTAGTAGAGGTAGAGTTGGTGGTGGTGGATGAAGAGCTACAAGAAGGGTTAGCATTTGACATGATAATAGGTTCATTAAAGGATTCATCAATTATATCACATGTAACACCTATATCACATGATACAACAACCTCCTTCTTTTCTTGTTGCTCAAGTAGCAATGAGTGAGCCTTTTCAAGCTTGAAATGAGCCTTACCAAGATCCTCATGGTCTTCCACTAGACTCTCATGAGTGGTCTTAAGCTCACTAAGAACTTTCTCAAGTATTGCTACTTTCATTGAAAGCTTCTTACACTCCTTGTTCTTGGCGATAGCTATGTCTCTAGTTTGTTGTATCAAGTCATATAGTTGTTCTTTAGTTGGTTCATCATCATCATTTTCATTATCATTATCACTATCATGAGCATATTCCATTTCACTTTCATCATCACTCTCATCATATAATACCTTAGCTTTCTTAGCCATGAAGCATGAAGAGGATGAATCAAACAGTGATGGCTTCTTGTTGATAGCAATGGAAGCAAAAGCCTTGTTGGATGATTCTTCTTCTTCTTCCTCATCATCACTTTCCCAAGTGATCACATAGGCACCATTTTTGCCTTTCTTGAATGTCATCTTGGCCTCTCTCTCTTCTTCTTCTCAAACTTGCCCCTCTTGTTGTTCTTCTACTTGTCATAGGGACATTCGGCTTGAAGATGTTCGGTGCTATCACAATTGAAGCACTTCCTTTGTTGCTCATTGCTCTTGAAATTGTCATTTCTCTTTTTGAAGCCTCTTCTTTTGATAAACATTTTGCCAATGTTTTTGACAACTAGAGCAAGTGCCTCATCATCAACTTCCAATTCTTCATCTTCTTCGCTGTCATCTTCTTCTTGAATTGAAGCTTTGCCCTTTGAGGAGGTGGCCTTGAATGCCACAATCTTCTTCTTCTTTTCATCCTCCTTCTCATCAACATCTTGATCATACTTGTCAAAGGTCAATACCTCTCCAAGCAAATCATTGGGCTTCATTGTTTCAAGCCCATCTCTTTGTAGCATCATGATCAACATCTTAAATCTTTTAGGTAAGCTCAACAAGAACTTGTGGCAAAAATCTTGGTCTTGAGTCTTGTGCCCTAAGCTCTTGAGATCATTCACAATGACTTACAATCTATGAAACATCTCTAAGATTGCTTCTTCTTCTTTTATCTTGAAGTTCTCAAACTCACTCTTGAGCCCATATAGCTTGGCACTCTTTACAACCTTAGTGCCCTCATATGTTTCACTTAACCTTGTCCACACTTCATTTGCCAATTCCAAATCCTTGATGCCCTCAAATACTTTTGTGTCAATATTATTGTAAAGTGTATTGAGAGCCATTCTATTGCATGTTCTATTTGCTCTATCTTCATCGGTGAGATGATCGGGATCAATGATAGCAAAATCATTCTCGGTGACTTGCAATACTCTCTCATGAATAGAACCAAGGTACATTGTCATTTTTCTCTTCCAATGAGCAAAAGAACTAACACCATCAAAGAACGATGGCTTGCCCCCAACATGATTGAACACAATTTGAGCCATTTTTCACACCGAAGGATGTTAAGCCTTGATTAAAACGGTGACCACGGCTCTGATACCACTTGTAAGGTCCTAGATGGCTAGAGGGGGGGTGAATAGCCTATAAAAAATTCTACGAGAAACACTAAGCAAACTAGTTAGAACAACAAACGGCGCAAAGCGAGTTTAGCTTAGCCTACGGTTGTGATGCAAGCCTCCTATCCACAAGTCTAGTAGATTATGATCTCTAGTTCACACAAGGGCTATGTCACTAAACTTACACTAGTGAGCAAGCTAACAACACTAGCAAAGGCTACCACTAGAGCTTACACAAGATAATCTAGTAAAAGTAAATGCAAGAGATAGGATTGTGAATCTTATACCGACGGTGGAGTGAAGATGTTGCCAATCACCAAGATGATATATAATCAATCAATATTAACAACAACACAATATGAAGACCAATCACCGGGAGACAAGAGACACAATATTTTTGTTCACCCGGTGTTCACTTGTGCACCGACAAGCTACGTCACCGGTTGTGTCGACCAACACTTAGATGGTTCCTTGGTGTGACCCTCAAGTCACTTGCCCCTCAAGGCATGCCCCGCAAGGCACCGCAAGACACCACTCTCAAGTGAGGTAACTCAATGACACGCGCAATGTAATAGAGTTGCTTTTGGCGTCCCGCCGAGGAAAGCACAAGAACCTCTTACAAACAACCGGAGGTGGCCAAGAACAATCACTTTCTCTTGCCAACACCTCCAACAATCTCCAAGCCGGCTAGGAGCGGTACTCTCCAAGAGTAACAAGAAATCCACCGGCTAAACCACCCACAAGTGCCACTAGATGCCCTCAAGCTATGCAATGCACTTTGGGATCACTCAATCTCACTTTTGATTTGCAATCAAGCAAGAGAGATGAGTGGGAGGAGTAGCTCTAGCTCAAAGGATGCACAAGAGTGTTAGAAATGCCAAGAGACCTCCCCAAGGGCTGGCCAACGAGTATTTATAAGCATCCCATCCAAATAGAGCCGTTGCCACTCCACTGACCGTTTTTTCGGGACGACCGGACGCGCCGGTCGAAACTGACCGGACGCGCTCAACCGCGTCCGGTCGCCCTGCGACGTCCACGTGTCCCTCAAATTTCAAATGCGACCGTTAGATCCTCCAACGGTCACTGCGCGCCAACGGTCAAACGCTATGACCGGACGCGCTGCTCAACCGACCGGATGCGCCGATCGCACAGCACCGCGCGCGCGAAGCAACGACCGGACGCGCTCCTTGCAACGACCGGACGTGACAGTGCCAGCGTTCGGTCGGAGTCCAGTAAGCTCCCTCGACGATTGGACGCGTTCGATCGCGTGTGACCGGACGCGCCCCGTGTCCGATCGTCCTTGCGAACCGTAGTTCCATCTGGGCACTTGACCGGACGCGCCGGTCCCGCGAGTGACCGGACGCGCCGGTTGCAAACCCTAGCCCGCGCGCCCGATACCGCGCTGTACTGACCGGACGCGTCCGGTCATACCGAGACCGCGTCCGGTGCAGCGTCCGGTCACCTCTGTGACCTCCGTTCGCTTCTGTTTCTTTTCCAACTTCCGGCGTAGTGGAAAATAGGCATTTCATTTCCCCGAAATCGCCTGAATCCCGCGCTCGCACGCTCGGCGGGAGGGAGAGAGGAACCCAAACCCCTCTCTACCCGCAAACCACAGCGCGACCAACGCCACCTTTGCAAATGTGCCAACACCATCAAGTGTACATCTCCATGTGCTTGTGTGTTAGCATTTTCTCAATCATTTTCAAAGGTTTTCTAGTTAGCTCACTAGGCCCTACATGCAATGCACTTCATGAATTCACCTGGTGGCACCCGTGCGTCGAATAACCGATAAGACTTCCCCTCTTAATAGTTCGGCTATCGATCCTAAACCACTCACACCCTCTATGGTGTCTTGAGTGTAAAACAAAATGGCCCTATGGTTATACCTTTGCCTTGAGCCCATTTTGTTTCTCCAAATGATATGATCCACTTCATATCATCACATGACCATCTCGATCCATCGACCTTGACTTCACTTGCTCTTCACCGTTGCATCGGTCCGTCGGCGCTAAGTCTTGCTCAAGCTTCACCATCGCATGGTCCTTCGTTTCGAAGCCTCGACTTGCCCTTCACCTTCACAACCGGTCCATCGAGCCAAGCCTCATCTTGGTCTTCACCATCTTGGTCATATGAGTCAATGTCATGTCTCATATGCAATGACCACCTTTATCTAAATCATCCACTTAGATACAAAGGTTAGTCCTAGGTTTCATCAATTAGCCAAAACCAAACTAGGAACTTTCAACGCGGCTCATGAACTGGCCCAGCACGCTTCAACCGCCCACGCGCTTCCTCGTTTTCCTTGATGCCACTGCCACAGGACCCCACGCGTCAGTCACACCTAGCATAGTGTCGTCTTCCTCACCCATGCCTACACCACCACACGACCAGGACCCGATAGTGTTGGCAGGGGCGGGCCAGGGGTTCACGCTCGGGGCATGACCCTGTTCCCCCCTTGCGCCGTGCCCACGCAACCTCGCACCACCATAGGATGCATCGCATGCCTCTCCACCGATCGATCGCCGCCCACCATGGAAGCTTGGTGCTCGGCTATAAAAGCCTAGCCCCAGTTGCCCTAGTGCCCCGAGCTCTCAATGACTCGCCGCCACATGGTGGCTATCCTCTGCACACCCGAGCCAAGAGGGAGAGCCAAGAGAGGAAGAAGGAAGGGAGCGGGAGAAAGAGAAAGGAGCCACCGACGAAGCACCTCCGAAGCCGCCGGCGCAAGGACAACGCCACGATGCTGCACGGCACTGCACGACTTCTGGAGCAACATGGCCACAACCCGCCACTGCACCGCTATCCAATCGACTCCAACACCAACGGTGAGCCCCAGTTTTCCCTCTGCTCGCCGCCGGACTCTGCCACACCGGCCATGGCGCTCCACACCGTGAGCACGTAGGCCAAGGCCGTCTCCACCATCTGGGTACACATGCACCCACGCACATAACCGCGACCACGCCGTCACCACCCCACCGGCGCCTTGTGGTGCTCCTGCATGCCTGCGCCGTTCACCACCGGACCGCCGCCTTGGCTGAAACTAGCCGCCACTGTAGCCAAGACCACCGGAGGCTCTAGAAGTTCCCTCGACCTGCTCAACGAGCTCGCTGGAGCACCATGATGCTCATACGTACCACATGACCGGCTTTTGCCGCTACTACCATGCCATCCCCGTACATCGTCGATCCCAAGCCACCGGCCGCCGTGGCCAACGCCCTTGGGAGCCCCGGTTGCCACCCAGACACCACCATCGTGCTCGCCATTGCCTAGGGAAGCTTTCCCCTACCTTAATTGGATGCTGGCGCCGCCGTAGAACCACACCGGCGAGCACATCACCGACGGGAACATGCCGGAGGTGGAAGCAGAGGCTTCCCCTCGCCAGCCACACGCACATGCACCCGGTGCACGTGGACCACATAGAGAGAGGAGAAGGGTGGACGCGGTTCACCGGAAGGAGATGTAGTCCATCGTAGACCAGTGCCTGTGCCCACCGTAGACCATGCTTGTGGACTAAGCCTAGTGGAGGCCCACGACTACGACGTGGTAGAGCCACAGCTTGCCACGTGTTTGGCCCGGCCCGGCGTAGACCGGCCCAACCCGAGCCCGCCAGAGCCCATTTGAGACCTAGTCCGAGTTGACCGTTGATCGGTCAACATTGACCGTTGACTTGGGCCCCCATGTCAGCGACATAGAGCCGCTGGACCCACCTGTCAGTAGGTGACGTCATGCTGGCGTCATGACAACGTCATGCGGGACCCACCTGTCAGTAATAACACAATCGAGGTGACGTCATGCTGACATCACGATGCTGACATCAGCAGCCCTGGCCCCACCTGTCAGCCACGATGACATTGATGACGTCATGCTGACGTCATGATGACATCAGCAGGACCTCGCCTGTCAGCCACGATGACGTCATGCTAGCGTCATGATGACGTCAGCAGGACCCCCCCACCTGTCAGCCCAGAGCCGAGATGATGATGTCAGGCTGACGTCAGCAAATCACGTGGACCAACCACAGCGTGACACGTGTCAGCCCAGGATTAATTCAACCTCTCTCCATTTTCAGAAATAGATTTAATCTTCGGAAATTCATAACTAATTTATACAACATCAGAAAAATATGAAACCAGGACCAAAATTCATCTAAAATCAAGCTCTACGCAATGAACCCATGTTTGAGTGTATTCGGCTCTTTCGAATTTTCATTGCTTCTTTGTGCTATTCTATAACGTCGCTAACGTGACTATAATGTGAACATTTGCAGACTCAGAGGAGAATCGGACGGACGAGGATCGTGAATACCGTGAGGAGTACGGAGACGGCTACACTGAAGGTGCCACATCCCACCCAATCTCATAGCACCTATTACGCATGGCTAAAATATAAAATGCTAAGTGCTTTACATTTTTATTATGATCACACTATGATAGGACTTGCATGGTAGTATGCTTTCTTGATGGCCTATACCTTGACGCAACCTTACCCCTGCTCACCATGCTGATAGGCTAGTCACATGCTTGCTATTATATTTCATAGCTTATTACCTCTACTACGCTTACACTACATTGTTGCGTGGTGGGAACTGGTGATTGGGGAGAGTGTTGCGTGTGTGACTTGGGTGCGTGAAGGGTAAGGGTTGTGTCAACCAAGTTGGAGTATACGACGAGCTTCGAGCAAGTCTTGCCGTGGGGTGCTACCTGGGCACCCCCGAAATGGGTACCTATGGTGGGTAAATGGTATACGAGGAGGCCCTGGGTGTGATCCTGTAATGGGAGGAGTCTAGGGTAGAGGTGCTGTGGTGGCACGGTAAATGGAAACCCTGATGAAGACATTCTAGCTTGGTCAACCCTAAGGACTTACTAGTACTCAGATTCACCGAAAAGCATTACATACCACTCGCCCTACATGGTGCGGGATGGCCGAACTACTTGGTAGGATCTTGCCACTACTGCTAGGTTGATAGCAGAAAGTGTGAGGGAGGTACGGGGTGCGGAGGATCTCCCCCACACCCTCCCGAGACTTCATGGAGACCTTGTGGACCCGACTCATGACTCACAGTTTCAGCCACCCCAGACTGTACTTAGGGTGTACCAGGGCTGAATGGTAGAGTGACATTGTCCTAGGCTAGCAAGCGGTCGGAATTAGCCCAGTTGACGACGGTCAGCAAGGAAGGCGGATCCTGTGGTTATGTAAAACCTCTGCAGAGTGTATGGTTGATCGATCGATACATACGCTGACTTGTCGGCTATGGACCATTCCTGGGTTTTGCTTAAACTAGATAGTGAGATGGGTCCTTCTCTTTTTCCCCGGGAGTGAGTGTTCGGACATAGCAAGGGGCTATGGGCCTTGAGACAGTGCCGAGAGGGAGTTGGCCTGTCGATTGAGCGATGGAATGGTGGTGATGAGGTGATGTGTAATGGTGGTGGTTTATCGATCCCTGGATCGAAACCTGGCTTTGGAAGAAGGAATGGGGTGGTTTGGGTGTGGAAATGGTGTCTAAACTTGACCAACTATCATTAAATACCTGATGTGCTAATAACGTAGGAAACCCTAGCCTTATAGGTTCCTTTTTTGTTTATAACCATCCTGCATCCAATTTTCCACAAAGCAAAGCTCATAGGGATGGGAGTGGCCAGTACAAATCGTACTGATAAATTTTGGCACACAGGTTCTGCGGAGGAGTATAGCTCTGAGGAGATTAACGGTTGAGGGGGTTCGATCCTACGCTCGTGTTTGGTGATCCTATCTTCAAGCTGTTCTGAGTGTTTGCTGCTCTTATTTTCCACCAATGGGGCGATGTAATAATTTATGTACTTCCACACTATTTGTACTATGATATTATCGTTGTATGGATGTGATATTCGACTAGAAGTTGGGTAATATGATCTACAACGGTCTTATTGCACTTTGACTCTTTGGATTTCCCTTCACGGAAATCGGGGTTGTTTCAGTTGGTATTAGAGCCATACTTGACCATAGGACGAAGCCCTTAAAAAATGGACGATAGAATAGAACATGAACAACTATTCTTTCGGTTATATACCGACCCTGCATTCATTTTTATGCAAGGCTTAACTATTATTAACCTGCTAACACCTGTTCCCCTAAAAACATGCAGATGGCAACAAACGTGGAATGGCCGCCTCTAGGACCGCTGCCTCTGGACCACGCCAAGCTTATCTTCGACCTATGTGAGCTCGGGGGTTTTGCACAGACCCTGTGCCGAGTTCTCGTCACGTTGGGAGTCCCTGATGAGCTTCTTAAGGTTACCAGCACAGGCAAAGCAGCTCAGGACAGAGGAATCAAAGGACCAGTTGTCACCTCAATCGAGTTCCCAGCTAGCACTGCCTTACCCTTTGTCGTAGCTTTCACCGAGTTGACAATGGAGGACACAGTTAAGGAGGGACTACGAGCTATCTCACACAATGCACTTCGTAGAGTGATGAGGGACCAATACGAGCACTTGAAGGTGATAGAGTTCCGTCTACTTCCCCAGGCCCTCGACCTCAGCCTTACTCCTAGTGAGCAGAGTTTCGTAGCTGGTAGAGTTATCTTTGCAGAGGAGGACAGATGCCTTCGTGTCTCAGCTATCCACCTACTAGAGTAGGACAGGTACATGACCCAGCTTGAGCAGAAGCGACGTCAGGACCGAGCACTTCTGTGGGAGTACCAGGAGCAAGCCTCAGAGGAAGCACGAGTGCAAGGTAGTCTATGAGGAGAGCTTGCCAAGCTATAGGACGAGCTCATTCGACGTGAAGAAGTTCACAAGGCTGAGATCGCAGATCTACAAGACAAAGCCGCCGACCAAGGCAACAGGAACTGCTATCTCGACAGCAAGATCTTGGAGTTACAGAGAGAGTTGGATGGCAAGAAGGCCGAGTTCAACTGTAGAGGAGACAGAGAAAGGTCCAAGGGGATTGATATGCTAAAAATCCAATCTCAGAGCAAGACCTTGATCCAGGAGCTAGAGGAGTTCAGGAAGAAGGCCGTTCGCAACTAGGGTCACCTGATCGAGGCACTCAGGTAGACCGAGTACCTATAGGACAAGTGTGAGAGGACTTGGCAGGCTTGGCAGAAGTATGACAGGAAGCGTCTTAGGGAGATGAAGGGTATGTGGTATTAGCTACCCAAGGAGATACGTAGCAAGACAAAGCCTAGGATAGAGGAGTTTGAGTTAGCCCTGACTCGCCTCAACCTAGACGCCTGCCTACCCTACCTAGAGCCAAGGCTACTAAGGAGCTCGCTGAGGCCTTGAAGTACGTATCCCGACTTCACAAGTCTGACGAGGAGATTGAGATCGAGGACAGTCGTATCCCAGCTGCGGTGTACGAGTTAGAGTAGGTGACCCTGCGTGGTCATGAGTTATGTTAGTAGTTTCCATGAGTTGTACCCCTTGTAAGATGTATTATGAGACTCTATGCGTAGCACGATTCTCGCACGTCTTCAAGTGTAGCTACTAGAGATGATGATATGCAATTAAACCCATGTAATGAATGTTTTTGGATCTTATTGCATCTTATGGATCTTATCGCTTCTTTTGTAATGAGTGTTGGATAGTATAAATGTTTTTCCTTAAATCGTTGAAATCATTTAATCATATTGAATTATAATCATTTATGGCACAAGCACTAAAATTCCTTTGATTCATGTTACAGATGTCAAACCGCCGATCTGCTCGCCTAATGAACCATGGACGTGCGCCCATCCTCGAACCAGCCGAACCCAACAGGGGCCGTGGTGACAACAACCATGGTCGTGGCCATGCCCGTGGACGTGGAGGGATACCCTTTGACCTGGAGAATACCCCGCCACCTGTTGAGGAGAACATTCCGCCGCCGCCACCACCGAACCTGGCAGAAGTGATGGCGCAGCAGACCCAGCTTCTTGCAGCTCTTGTTGAAGGAGCAAACCATCGTCAGGGAGGTTAGCAGAATGATTTCCAAAGGAAGCTAGAAGGACTCCTAAAGCTAAGGACACCTACCTATGATGGCATCGACCCTGACCCGCTGGTAGCCGATGACTGGCTTAAGGAAATGGAGAAGAAGCTTGATCTCACTATGTTCACCGACGATGAGTGTGTTGGAGCTGCCGCACACCAGCTCATAGGTGCAGCATGTGCCTGGTGGGACAGTTTCAATGACTCCCATGAGGACCCTGCCAACATCTCGTGGGAAGAGTTCACCAAAGTATTCACTGAGTATCACATTCCCAAGGGTATCATGGAGGCCAAAGCTGAGGAGTTCCGCAACATCAAGATGGGAAAGGACAGGGTGACCGAGTACACTACTCGTTTCACCAACCTTCTATGCTATGCACCTTCCTATGTTGTGAACTCTGAAAAGGAGAAGTTGTACTATTACCGCAAGGGACTTAATCCGCACATCAAACTGAAGTTTGGTGGTATTGAGAGCAACACATTATGTGCTCTGGTGGATCGCTACATCCAGATTGAGAAGGACCGTGATGAAGCTAGAGAAGAGTACAGGGAAAGAAAGCAAAAGCCTGAGGAGTCCCTCCGTGGTCGTGATCGCAAGCGGATCTGCAGAGATGCACCATCCAAGGAACGCTCTCGCCACAACAGGGATGACAACCCTAGATCGAGTAGGGGAAGTGGAGGCTACTTCACCAAATACTCCCGCCCTGCTCAGGATCGTTACACCCAAGACCGTTATGCACAGGACCGCAACACCTAGGACCGTTTCAACCATTCCCGCTCTATGAATGAACGCCCAACACAGAACCACTCCGCACCAGGCAATGGAAAATGGAAGGCACCCGCGCCAACCCCCACAGGCGGTGCACCTTTCACCTACTTCGCTTGTGGCCAACCGAGTCACAAGGCCGCTGAATGCCCTCAGAACTCAGTTGCTTAGAAGTCTCAGTTCAAGGGGTCTGCTACCCGTAGACATCTCAACCATCTAGATGCCGAGGAAGCACAGGTTGCTCCTGACATTGTGTACGGTATGTTTTTAGTTAATGGCAATACTGCATCAGTTCTATTTGACTCTAGAGCAACTTGTTCATACATATCAACCAAGTTTGCATGAGAGTATGACCTGCCTATAACCCCACGTGAAAAGCCTATCATCACCAGCTCGCCCTTAAGAGACCTAAAAAGCACCCACATCTGTAAGGGAGTGAGTCTTACCATCGATGGTCTTATCTTTAAAGCCGATCTAACCCTGTTACCTTCCACTAACCTAGATGTCATCTTAGGCATGGATTGGTTAACCATTCACCGAGGCATCATATCATGTTCACCTAGATATGTCCAAGTGACCCACCCATCAGGCCAAGTCATTAGATGTGAACCCCAGTTCGGAAGGTCCACCTCTATCCTATGTGCCCTTAAAGCAAGTTCAGAATCACTAAAGGAGGAAAAGACAGTTCATGATGTACTTGTGGTCAGAGACTATCTTGATGTATTCCCTGAAGAATTACTGGGTATGCCACCGGACCATGATGTAGAGTTCATCATTAATCTTTTGCCGGGAACAGGACCCATTGCCAAGAGACCCTATCGCATGTCAGTTGATGAACTGACTGAGCTCAATAAACAGCTTGAAGAGCTCATCTCAAAGGGATATATCAGACCCAGTGCTTCACCCTAGGGATCCCCTGTTCTATTTGTTAAGAAGAAGGATGGCTCAATGAGAATGTGCATTGATTATCGAAACTTGAACGCAGTCACCATCAAGAACAAGTATCCCCTACCAAGGATTGATGATTTGCTTGATCAGCTCAGAGGTGCCAAGTATTTTTCCAAGATTGATCTCAGATCTGGCTATCATTAGATGAAGATTTGAGGGAGTGACATCCCGAAGACAACTTTTGTGACTAGGTATGGTCAGTTTGAGTTCACCGTGGTGTCCTTTGGACTCACAAATGCTCCCGCATACTTCATGAACATGATGAATAAGGTTTTTATGGATGAACTGGATAAGTTCATGGTAGTATTCATTGATGACATCCTGATCTATTCATCCACCGCTGAAGAACACGAACATCATCTGAGAATAGTGCTTGAGAGACTAGCCCAACATCAACTTTACGCAAAGTTCAGCAAATATGAGTTTTGGCTACAGGAAGTTGCCTTCCTAGGCCATGTATTATCAGCTGAAGGTGTTGCAGTGGTCCCAGCTAAGATCGAGGCTGTGAAAGAATGGGAACAACCCTATAATGTGACAGAAGTCAGAAGTTTCTTCTCCAAAATAGCCCGCCCGATGACCAACCTTCTGAAAAAGACGAAGGAGTTTGAATGGATGCCCGAGTGCGAACAAAGCTTCCAGGAATTGAAACAGAAGCTTACCACAACTCCTGTGTTAGCATTGCTGGATATCAGCAAGGAATTCATGGTCTATTGTGATGCATCCCGTCAAGGACTTGGTTGTGTACTGATGCAGGATGGAAGAGTGATAGCTTATGCTTCTCGACAGTTGAAAGAACACGAGAACTGATACCCTACTCACGATCTTGAGTTAGCAGCAGTTGTTCATGCCTTAAAGATCTGGAGGCACTACTTGATAGGCAACAAGTGTGATATCTACACCGACCACAAGAGCTTGAAGTACTTTTTCACTCAAGAGGATCTAAATATGAGGCAACACCGATGGCTAGAGTTGATCAAGGACTATGACCTAGAAATTCACTACCATCCGGGAAAAGCTAACGTAGTCGTAGATGCTCTTAGTCACAAGAGTTACTATCACACTTTGATCACTGAATCCGTACCACCTGAGCTCAAGGAAGAGATTGATGATTTCCAACTTGAGATACTACCACATGGCTTGCTGAATGAGCTCCACATACAGTATGATCTCATAGATCGCATCCGTCAAGCCCAGAAAAATTGTGAGGAGATTGAATATCTCCGTGGTCTGATGAGACTAGGCTACAAGACCAACCACCATGAAGATGAACAAGGAACCATCTGGTTCAAGGACAGAATCTGTGTATCTTCTGATCCAGCCCTATGAGAGGAAATTCTATCAGAAGCTCATGATTCTAAGTATTGTATTCACCCTAGAGGTTCAAAGATGTATCAAGACTTGAAGAAACACTTTTGGTGAAAAGGCATGAAGACAGACATTGCAGGACATGTGGCACGATGTGACACCTGTAATAGAGTCAAGGCTAAACATCAAAGGCCTGCGGGATTGCTAAAGCCTCTTGACGTTCCTGAGTGGAAATGGGAGAGCATATCCATAGATTTCATAGTTGGATTACCCCGTTCATAGAAAGGCAATAACTCCGTCTAGGTGATTGTTGATCGTTTGACCAAAATCGCTCACTTTGTACCAGTGAAGACCAAGACCAATGCAGAAAAATTGGCAGATCTATATATTGAGCATATTCTCAAGTTGCATGGAGCTCCCTCTAGTATTATAACCGATCGTGGTCCTCAGTTTGTGTCCCGATTCTGGGAAGCTCTGCACAAATCCATTAGAACCAAACTCAATTTTAGTATCGCTTTTCACCCACAGATAGATGGACAGATAGAACGAGTAAATCAGATCTTAGAAGACATGCTCCATGCTAGTGTACTAAATTATGGCTCTGATTGGGAGAAATGCTTACCCTATGCAGAGTTCTCTTACAACAACAGCTACCAAGCCAGTATCAGGATGTCGCCATTTGAAGCTCTGTATGGCAGACCTTGTAGGACACCTTTGATGTGGTCTCAACCGGGTGAAAGATCGTTCTTTGAGTCCACTAAGATTCAAGACGCAGAAGAGGGAGTTGCTCAAGTAAAGGAGAATTTGAGAATTGCTCAAAGTCGATTCAAGAGCTATGCTAACAAAAGGAGAAGAGAACTTGAGTTCAATGTGGGAGGCTTCGTTTATCTCAAGGTATCTCCGCTACGTGGAACAGTCAGATTCCATGTGAAGGGGAAGCTTGCCCCTAGATTTGTTGGCCCATACAAGATTTGCAAGAGGATTGGAAAGCTCGCCTACAACTTGAGCTACCTGAGAAATTGGTGGGTGTACATCCCGTATTCCATGTCTCACAGCTACGCAAGTGTTTGAGAGTGCCCGATGAAGTAGTTCCAACTGATACACTTGACATTCAAGATACACTTGAGTACAAAGAACATCTTATCTGTATTGTGGGGAGATACACCAAAGAGACCCGAAGCAAGACCATTCCTATGTGCAAAGTCCAATGGAGCAATCACACGGAGAGAGAAGCAACTTGGGAGAAAGAGTCTGATCTCTGACTAAATTCTCCTTATCTCTTCGAAGGGTATGTACCGCTTTAATCTCGAGGACGAGATTCTGTTAAGGGGGTAGGACTGTAACAACCCAAGAATCTACACACCAAAAATACCAACTATAATTTTTTTTCAAGGATCCCATGTGATGATGAGTGTCATGTATAGAAACCCAACCTAGGAGATGCATTAGGTCTAACCCCAACCCAAGGCAACACATAAGCATGACATGTCATTTGTTGATTATGACTATTTAATTTCTAATAAATTAAGTGATGCATACATTATTAACTCAAATTGTGATTTGGATTTCCGTTTGTTTTATGTTATGCTTAACAAATCTTTAAGAAACACACCATAAAGTAATCACTATTTAAAATCCAAGGATAAATGTGTAATAAGAGAAAACTAATTCTATATATAACAAACTACACCTATGTTGATATACAAAATAGCTAAATAAATTCCATATATATATATAAAAGAATGTGGTAGGCCTCATATCTAAAAACCCCAATGAGTTTGGTGCACCCATTTTTGAATTCAAATACCCAAACTAAATTTAAATTCAAATCAAGGAAGAAGAAAAAAGAAAAAGGAAATAATGAAGAGGGCCTCGTGGCCAGCCAGCCCAACCGCGCCTACCTTGCATTAGCATGCATACGCGGCCCACGAGCCGGCCCAGCACGCTTCAACCGCCCGCGCGCTTCCCCGTTTTCCTTGCTGCCACTACCACAGGACCCCACGCGTCAGTCACACCTAGCACAGTGTCATCTTCCTCACCCACGCCTCAACTGCCGCGCGACCAGGACCCGACAGCGTTGGTAGGGGCGGGCCATGGGGTCACGCCCGGGGCATGACCTTGTTCCCCCCTTGCGCCACGCCCATGCAACCTCGCGCCACCATAGGATGCATCGCATGCCTCTCCACCGATCGATCGCCGCCCACCATGGAAGCTTGGTGCTCGGCTATAAAAGCCCAGCCCTAATTGCCCTAACACCCCGAGCTCTCAATGCCCCGCCACCACCTGGTGGCTATCCTCTGCACACCCGAGCCAAGAGGGAGAGCCAAGAGAGGAAGAAGGAAGGGAGCGGGAGAAAGAGAAAGGCACCGCCGATGAAGCACCTCTGAAGCCGCCGGCACAAGGATGACGCCACGACTCTGCATGGCACTGCATGACTTCTAGAGCTACACGGCCATAACCCACCACTGCACCGCTATCCAATCGACTCCAACACCAACGGTGAGCCCCGGTTTTCCCTCTGCTCGCCGCCGGACTCTGCCATACTGGCCATGGCGCTCCACACCGTGAGCGCGTAGGCCAAGGTCGTCTCTGGCATCTGGGTACACATGCACCCACACACATAACCATGACCACGTCGTGACCACCCCACCAGCGCCTCGTGGTGCTCCTGCACGCCTGCGCTGTTCACCACCGGACCGCCGCCTTGGCCGAAACTAGCCGCCACTGTAGCCAAGACCACCGGAGGCTCTAGAAGTTCCCTCGACCTGCTCAACGAGCTTGCTAGAGCACCGTGACGCTCATACGTATCACATGACTGGCTTTTGCCGCTACTACCAAGCCATCCACGTACATCGTCGAGCCCAAGCCACCGGCCACCGTGGCCAACGCCCTGGGGAGCTTTCCCTAGGGAAGCTTTCCCCCACCTTAATTGGATGCCAGCGCCGCCATAGAACCACACCGGCGAGCACATCACCGGTGGGGATATGCCGGAGGTGGAAGCAGAGGCTTCCCCTCGCCAGCCACATGCACATGCACCCGATGCACGCGGACCACAGAGAGAGAGGAGAAGGGTGGACGCGGTTCACCAGAAGGAGACGCGGTCCACCATAGACCAGTGCCTGTGCCCACCGTAGACCATGCTTGTGGACTAAGCCTAGTGTTGGCCCACGACTACGATGTGGCAGAGCCACAACTTGCCACGTGTCCAGCCCGGACCGGCCCAACCCAAGCCCGCCAGAGCCCATTTGAGACCTAGTCCGAGTTGACCGTTGATCGGTCAACATTTACTATTGACCTGGGCCCACATGTCAGCGACACAAAGCCGCTGGACCCACCTATCAGTAGGTGACGTCATGCTGGCGTCATGACAACGTCATGCGGGACCCACCTGTCAGTAATAACACAATCGAGGTGACGTCATGCTGACGTCACGATGCTGACATCAGCAGCCATGGCCCCATCTGTCAGCCACGATAACGTTGATGACGTCATGCTGGCATCATGATGACGTCAGTAGGACCCCACCTGTCAGCCACAATGACGTTGATGACGTCATGCTAGCGTCATAATGATGTCAGCAGGACCCCACCTGTCAGCCCAGAGCCGAGATGATGACGTTAGGCTGACGTCAGCAAGCCACGTGGACCAACCACAGCGTGACACATGTTAGCCCAAGATTAATTCAGCCTGTCTCCATTTTCAGAAATAGATTTAATCTTCAAAAATTCATAACTAATTCATACAACCTCAGAAAAATATAAAACTAGGACCAAAATTCATCTAAAATCAAGCTCTACGCAATGAACCCATGTTTGAGTGCATTCGGCTCTTTCAAATTTTCATTGCTTCTTTGTGCTATTCTATAGCGTCGCTAACGCGACTATAATGCGAACATTTGCAGACTCAGAGGAGAATCGGACGGACGAGGATCGTGAATACCGTGAGGAGTACGGAGACGACTACACTGAAGGTGCCACATCCCACCCAATCTCGTAGCACCTATTACGTATGGCTAAAATAGAAAATGCTAAGTGCTTTACATTTTTATTATGATCACACTATGATAGTACTTGCATGGTAGTATGCTTTCTAGATGGCCTATACCTTGACGCAACCTTACCCCTGCTCACCATGCTGATAGGCTACTCACACGCTTGCTATTATATTTCATAGCTTATTACCTCTACTACGCTTACACTACATTGTTGCGTGGTGGGAACTGGTGATTGGGGAGAGTGTTGCATGTGTGACTTGGGTGCGTGAAGGGTAAGGGTTGTGTCGACCAAGTAGAGTATACGACGAGCCTTGGGCAAGTCTTGCCATGGGGTGCTACCTGGGCGCACCCGAAATGGGTACCTATGGTGGGTAAATGCTATACGAGGAGGCCCTGGGTGTGATCCTGTAATGGGAGGAGTCTAGGGTAGAGGTGCTGTGGTGGCACGGTAAATGGAAACCCTGATGAAGACATTCTGGCTTGGTCAACCCTAAAGACTTACTAGTACTCAGATTCACCGGAAAGCATTACATACCACTCGCTCTACATGGTGCGGGACGGCCGAACTACTTGGTAGGATCTTGCCACTACTGCTAGGTTGATAGCAGAAAGTGTGAGGGGTACGGGGTGTAGAGGATCTCCCCACACCCTCCTGAGACTTCATGGAGACCTTGTGGACCCAGCTCATGACTCACAGTTTCAGCCACCCCAGACTATACTTGGGGTGTACCAGGGCTGAATGGTAGAGTGGCATTGTCCTAGGCTAGCAAGTGGTCGGAATCAGCCCAGTTGATGATGGTCAGCAAGGAAGGTGGATCCTATGGTTATGTAAAACCTCTGCAGAGTGTATGGTTGATCGATCGATACATACGCCGACTTGTCGGCTATGGACCATTCCTGGGTTTCGCTTAAACTAGATAGTGAGATGGTGAAAGTCCTATGTTTGGTGTTGGTAATTAGTGACAATGCCTAAGTACTAATCCTATGCCTAAGTTGTATGTAGCATATGAGGATTAGTAAATTCCAAGGTTGGTGGCAAGATGGACATGGTGATCATGATGGCCACACTTGGATTTGGACGCAACCCTACGTGATCAAGGCAAAGGTATATGCTTAAGGGTTGTGTTTTAGTAACTAAGACACCTAGTGGGTGTGGTTACATTATAGGATAGATAGCCGTACTATAAAGAGGGGAATGACGCGGCTATTGAACTCCTAAGTGCCTCTAGATGTGCATTTCATGATCATATGCATTTGGATAGAACTAATATCGCCTCGAAAAATGATTGTGAAAATGCTAACACACTCACACATGACGAGATCACTTGGTGATGTTAGCACGTTTGCGAAGGCGGTGGAGTTTGAGCGGTAGAGAGGGTTTGAGATCCTCTCTCCCTCCCGCCGAGCTTGCGAGGCGGGATTCAGGCGTTTTTGAGAAGTTGAAACGATTATTTTCCACTACGCCGGAAGTCCGGAAAAGAAACGGAGGCGAACGGAGGTCACAGAGGTGACCAGACGCGGTCCTTGCATGACCGGACGCGTCCGGTGAGTGTTCAGTGTCTGCGTATTTTTTTCAGTTCGATGATCGGACGCGAGGCGCGTCCGGTCACTGATGATCGGACGCGTCCGGTCATTTAGGAAGCTTACTGGACTGTAACCGGACGTTGGCACTGTCGCGTCCGGTCATTTTCTTTAGCGCGTCCGGTCACTATTTCGTTAAGCGCTGCTCAGGCGACCAGCGCGTCCGGTCCTTCACGGGACTAGCACGTCCGGTCGTTCCTGGCGCGTCCGGTCAGTTGGACCAGCGCGTCCGGTCGTTGCTTCGCAGTTAGCCGTTGGGCGACCAGCGCATCCGGTCGTTTGGACCAGCGCGTCCGGTCAGTACTTCACGAGTTAGCCGTTGGGCGACCGGCGCGTCCGGTCAGTTGGACCAGCGCGTCCGGTCAGCCCGATTTCGGCTGTTTAAGTTTCTAACGGCTATATTCGAAGGGGTACATCTATAACTACTCGTTGGCCGGCTCAAGGCTCTCTCTCTCGAACATTTGACATACTTGTGAGCACTTTGAGCTAAGCAACTCCCCTCCCACTCATCTCTCTTGCTTCTTTGCATATTCGAAGTGAGATTGAGTGATCCAAGTGCATTTGCATTGTGAGATAGCATCTAGTTGGCACTTGGTGGTTGATTTGCTGCGTGATTCTTGTTTTTCTTGGTGGTTGCCACCACCTAGACGGCTTGGAGCAGCTTGGAGGCGTTGGCAAGAGTTGGTGATTGTTCTTAGCCACCTCTGGTGATTGTGAGGGGTTTGTGCCTACCTCGGCGAAGCGCCAAAGGCAACATTAGTAAATTGCTTCGTGTCATTGCAACCTTTTGCCATTTGGTAGGTTCTTGTGGCGCCTTTTGAGAGGCTCGGTGTGTGACCGATTAGCCACCGAACCACGTGGTGAAGAGGGACACAACGGGGACTAGCGTGCCGGCAAGCACGTGAACCTCGGGATAAATCTTCGTGTCATCACTTTCATATTGTGATTGATTGATCCCGGTGTTCGGTTATCTTGGTATTCATATCTTGATTATATTGATTGGTTGGCTCAATTCTTCGCCCCTCGGTGATACCCTCCTAACTCTCTCATGTATTAATTTCTTAGTTATCTTTGCTAGCGAGTTAGCTTTGCTAGAGTAGCTTCTTTGTGTAGCTTGCTAGTTGTAGTTTCCTTCTCGGTTTGACTTGTGCGGTTGAGTGCAATTACTAGAATTGTGAATTGGTTAGGTGGCTTGCAAACACCCCGTAGGCTAAGCAAAACTCGCATCTCGCTATTTGTTTTATTGATAAACTTGTTTAGCTTATCTTTGTAGAAAATTTTAATAGGCTATTCACCCCCCCTCTAGCCATCAAGACCTTTCAAGTGGTATCAGAGTCATGGTCACCGTTTGTAAGGCTTAATAACCTCGGTGTAAGATGGCTCAAGTTATGTTCAATCATTTTAATGGCAAGCCTCCATTCTTTGATGGCGTCTCTTCCTTTGATCATTGGAAAAGGAAGATGAAGCAATATCTAGGCAATATACATGAGAAGGTTTGGGATGTGACCAAAGAAGGATACGTCATTCTTGATGAGGAAAACCTCACTCCCAATGACCGCATCAATAAACAATGCAATACGGCGGCACTTGACACAATCTATCGTGCCATTGATGATAAAGTATTTGAGCAAATCAAAGATCTTGAAAAGGCAAATGAGCTTTGGATAAGGCTTGAAGAAACATATGAAGGCACTTCAATGGTAAAAAGTGCCAAACTATATATGCTCAAGGACAAGTTCTCCACATTCAAGATGAAGGATGATGAATCCATCCCGGAGATGTTCTATAGGCTCTAAGTCATTGTCAATGATCTCAAGGGGCTTAGGGAGAAGGTTGAGGACAAGGACTTCTCACACAAGTTCTTGATGTGCTTACCCAAGAAGTTTGCCACCTTGAGAAGAATGATCTTTAGAGAGGGATTGGACAAGGTCAAACCAACCAATGTGCTTGGAGATATAATGACCGATGCCCAATACAATGATGATGAAGATGAGGTAGAAGAGAAGAAGGAGACCAAAGTCAAGCAAGAGAAGCCCATTGCATTCAAGGCTTCATCCTCTAAGGGCAAGAGCAAGGTAGAAAGTGATGATGATGATCCATTCGATGATGAGACCATGACCCTCCTTGTGCATAAGATGGGAAGGTTCATGAAGAAGAAAGGATATGGGGCAAGGAATAGGAGAGACACTATAAAGGCAAAGACCCTTTGCTACAATTGCAATAGCCCTGATCACATAGTGGCGGATTGCCCCTATAAAGATAAGAGATTTCATAATGGGGACTTGAAGCTCAAGAAGAACAAGAAGGATAAGAAAGAGAATGAGAAGAAAGCAAAGAAGAGCTTTACTTTCAACAAGAAGAATAAGGGTGGTGGTTATGTAGTCACTTGGGATAGTGACAACTCCGATAGTGATGATGATGAAAGCTCTAGTGATGATGAGAGGATCACTCGATGAGCCACTGCAAACATCGCCCTCTCCAACAAGCCATCCATCTTCGACACTACATCAACATGCCTTATGGCCAAGCCTACCAAGGTAAAACATGATGATAGTGATGATGATTCTTATGCTAGTGATGATTGTAGGAGTGATGATGAGGAGGATGAGGACTACTCCAAGGATGATCTATTAGGCATAATAGATCAAATGAGCAAGGGCTACAAGAGGACAACCAAGAAATACAAAATCTTGGAACAAGAGCTCATTGCCAAGAGCAATAAAAAAGATGCCTTGATGGAGGAGCTTGTTGCTCTCAAAAAGAGTAAGGAGTGCAAAGGAATTGAACAAGAGCTCAAAGCTCTTAGGAAATCCTTTGATGAGCTAGAGGCTTCTCATGAGTGTCTAAAGGAAGACCACGAGGATCTTGAAATTGCTCACACTAGGCTTAAGGAAGCCCACTCCACTCTACTTGAGCTCATCAAGGAAAAGGACCTTAAGTTGGAGAAGTTCATGAAGGAAGCTAAGGAGGAGCAAGTGATTGTCACTTGTGATATTAGACTAACATGTGATATTATTGATGATTCTTTATTTGTTAGTCCTACTAATGCTTCATGTAGCTCATCATCATCCACCACAACCAACTCTACCTCTACTACTAGTGATTCATCACTTGTGGTTGAGACTCTCAAGAGAGAGGTGGATGATCTCACCCGCGCATTAGGCAACGCCTATGGTGGGGATGCCCGCTTGCTAAAATGCTTGGGTAGCCAAAGGTTCTCTCTTAACAAAGAGGGATTGGGCTATACTCCCAAGAAGGGCAAGGCGGCCTTTGCTACTCCAAAGTCTCGCTTTGTGAAGGGCAATGGTCGTTATTGCAATAGATGCAAGCAAGTTGGGCATCTAGAGATTAATTGTAATAAAATGAACAAGAACAAGAAAAATGCTAATGTACCTTATATTCCTTTTGATTCTTGTTATGTGCTTACCAAGGGTGATAAAGGTGTGCATGCTAGGTTTGTTGGTACACCAATTATGGGCCCAAAGAAGAAGGCCATTTGGGTACCAAAGAGCTTAGTGACTAACCTCCAAGGACCCAAGCAAGTATGGGTACCTAAAAGACATTAAATTGTTTTGTAGGTAAATTACAAGGCCGGAGGAAGGCATTGGGTGCTTGATAGTGGGTGCTCTCAACATATGACCGGTGATTCAAGAATGTTCAACTCTCTCAAATCAAATGATAGTGGCATTGATAGTATCACATTTGGTGACAATAGCAAGGGTGATGTAAAGGCTCTTGGAAGGATTGCAATCTCTAATGATCATAGCATTTCCAATGTGCTCTTAGTTGAAAAGTTGAACTTCAATCTTCTCTCGGTTGCTCAATTGTGTGATCTCGGTTTCAAGTGCATATTTGGTGTTGATGATGTGAAGATAGTTAGTGTTGATGGCTCTAACTTGATCTTCAAAGGCTTTAGATATGAGAATCTATACTTGGTTGATTTCAATGCTAGTGACACTCAACTTTCAACATGCTTGCTCACCAAATCAAGTATGGGTTGGTTGTGGCATAGAAGACTAGGTCATGTTGGCATGAAGCAATTAAACAAGTTAGTGAAGCATGACTTAGTTAGAGGCTTGAAGGATGTCACATTTGAGAAAGATAAGCTATGTAGTGCATGTCAAGCCGGAAAGCAAGTAGGCAACACTCATCCATTGAAGAGCATTATGAGTACTTTCAAGGCATTTAAGTTGTTGCACATGGATCTATTTGGGCCAACTACATACACAAGCATTGGTGGCAACAAGTATGATTTTGTGATTGTGGATGATTTCACTAGATACACATGGGTATTCTTTCTTGTGGACAAGAGTGATGTATTTGACATATTCAAGAAGTTCATCAAGAGAGTGCAAAATGAGTTTGAGACCACAATCAAGAAAGTGAGAAGTGACAATGGAAGTGAGTTTAGAAACACAAGAGTTGATGAGCTATGTGAAGAGCTTGGAATCAAACATCAATTCTCGGCCAAGTATACACCTCAATCAAATGGCCTAGTTGAGAGGAAGAATAGAACCTTAATTGATATGGAAAGATCAATGTTGAATGAGTATAATGTGAGTCATTCATTTTGGGCCGAAGCAATCAACACGGCTTGCTTCTATAGCAACCGCCTCTATTGCCACAAGTTTCTAGAGAAGACACCATATGAGATCTTAAATGGAAGAAAGCCCAATATTGCATACTTTCGGGTATTTGGTTGCAAATGCTATATCTTGAAGAAGGGCACTAGATTGAGCAAGTTTGAGAAGAAATGTGATGAAGGCTTCCTACTTGGTTACTCAACTACTAGCAAAGCTTATAGAGTATGGAACCTAGCTAGTGGACAACTTGAAGAAGTGCATGATGTTGAATTTGATGAAACAAATGGCTCTCAAGATGAAGAAGATAACTTAGATGATGTGAGAGGAACTCAATTGACCAATGCTATGAAAGAAATGGATATTGGTGATATTAGGCCAAAGCAAGTGATTGATGTGGATGACAAAGATCAAGTGCTCCAAAGTCCAATTACACAAGCTAGTGGTTCTCTAATGCAAAATCAAGCTAGTACATCATCTCAAGTGCAACAAGATCAACAAGTGGCTAGTTCATCATCTCCAACTCATGATCAACATCAACATCCAAGCAATCAAGTCCAAGTGCTTCAACCAACTAACATTGCAAGAGACCATCCATTAGATTCCATCATTGGTGACATACAAAGAGGAGTTCAAACTAGATCAAGATTGGCATCATTTTGTGCTCACTCATCTTTTGTGTCAATGGAAGAACCCAAGGACATTGACAAAGCATTGAGAGATCCGGATTGGGTAAATGCAATGCATGAAGAGCTCAACAACTTCAAGAGAAATGAAGTATGGGAACTAGTTGAAATGCCTAAGGATCACAATGTCATTGGAACAAGATGGGTCTTTCGCAACAAGCAAGATCAAGATGGGATAGTAGTAAGGAACAAAGCAAGACTAGTAGCTCAAGGTTACACACAAATTGAGGGTCTTGACTTTGGTGAAACATATGCCCCGGTTGCAAGATTGGAAGCAATTAGGATCTTACTTGCCTATGCTTGTGCTCACAATATCAAGCTATATCAAATGGATGTAAAAAGTGCATTTCTCAATGGGTACATTCAAGAGGAGGTCTATGTGGAGCAACCTCCCGGTTTTGAAGATGATAAGAAACCCAATCATGTATACAAGTTAAGGAAGGCTTTGTATGGATTGAAGCAAGCACCTAGAGCATGGTATGAAAGATTGAGGGACTTCTTGCTATCCAAAGGATTTGTCATGGGCAAAGTTGATACAACACTATTCACTAAGAAGATTGGGAAAGACTTGTTTGTGTTGTAAATATATGTTGATGATATCATATTCGGTTCAACCAATCAAGATTATTGTGATGAGTTTGGGAAAATGATGGCAAAGGAATTTGAAATGTCAATGATTGGTCAACTTAGTTTCTTTCTTGGACTTCAAATCAAACAAATGAAGGAAGGAACATTTGTAAGCCAAACCAAGTACATCAAAGATATGCTCAAGAAGTTTGGCATGGAAGATGCAAAGAGTATTACAACTCTAATGGGCACTAGTGGAAGTTTGGATAGTGACAAGAGTGGCAACATGGTGGATCAAAAGCTATATAGATCAATGATTGGTAGCCTACTCTATGTGATGGCATCAAGGCCCGATGTGATGTTTAGTGTATGTATGTGTGCAAGATTTCAAGCCTCACCAATAGAAAGTCATTTGAAGGCAACAAAGAGAATATTGAGGTACTTAAAGCATACACAAGATGTTGGATTGTGGTATCCCAAAGGTGCAAGTTTTGAGCTAGTTGGATATTCGGATTCCGACTATGCCGGTGATAAAGTGGAGAGAAAGAGCACTTCTGGACATGTCAATTGTTGGGAAGATCACTTGTCTCATGGTCATCCAAGAAGCAAAATAGTATTGCACTATCTACCGCCGAAGCCGAATACATCGCCGCGGGTAGTTGTTGTGCACAAATCTTGTGGATGAAGGCAACATTGAAGGATTTTGGAATCAATTTCAAGAATGTACCATTGCTATGTGACAATGAAAGTGTCGTGAAGCTAACTAACAATCCGATTCAACATCAAAGAACAAAGCATATTGATGTTTGCCATCACTTTATTAGAGATCATCAACAAAAGGGTGACATTGCTATTGAGAGTGTTGGCACCGAAGATCAATTAGCCGATCTATTCACCAAGCCACTTGATGAGAAGAGATTTCACAAGCTAAAGAATGAGTTGAACATACTTGATTTCTCCAACATGAGTTGATGCACTCCCATGATATGACATGCCTCTCCTTCGAGCCCCAAGGTACAATTGGTTGACATGTCATACATTCTATACTAAGGACATGTTTAGTGCATCTAGTCATGATTTCTTATGTTCTAGGATCATTCATGAAAATTAAATGAATTTGAAGTTTATATGGTGCCACTATTGTTTCCATGACTTGTATGATCTAGTGGTAGCATATAACTTGTTTAAGTAGCTTGTGATCCTAAGTGTTTTAATCTAGAAAACTTGTCTAAATATTTGCTTCAACATGGTGCATGATAACCCTTCTAGTGAGGTGTGAAGAAGCTTGCCTTTGGATCAAACCGAAGTATTTTATTTATGCAAGCAATCTAGGTTGAATCATAAACTTGATCCTCACCCCATATTTTAACATGATAATCTATCTAAAGTTTGCTCCTTGTGGTCAATTGGTGCCAAAGGGGGAGAAAATGTTGTTCACAAAGATAGAACTCAAAAAATGTTATGGGGGAGAAAATATTGTTCACAAAGTTAAATCCTAAAGGGGGAGAATTGATAAAAGAAGCACACAAGTAGGGGGAGCAAGCTCTTAAACATGAATGTTGCATTTCTATGTGCACTTCATATGTATGATGCATAGTTATGCATTTCGTTTTCTCCGATACATTGCTTGTGTGGTGACTTGCTAGTATAATTTGAATGATGCATTGTGGTACTAGCATGAATAGGAAGTAGTTAGATTTTTGTTGCTTCATGTTTTTCAAAGTGGTACTAGAACCTTGCTTATAAATGTTGATCTCACGAGGTTTCTAGTTATGTTTGTGCTTTTACAAGTGAAATCTAACTACACAAGGTGCTAAGATGGTGTTTATCGCTACTCCGATGGTATCACGCTTCAAAGGTCTATAATCTAAAACACCTAGCACCTATTGGTAGACAATGCTCCTAATCTTTCCTATCTAACATGTATGCTTCCAAAATCCAAACATATAGCATACATGTAGGGGGAGTCATTGCTATCAATTTGAATTCATGATCACATGTCCATAATTCTTACACATGGTAATATACTTGGATAATGTGACATGGGTTCAATCAAAATTTTATCATAATATCTTTATGAAAGGTTTGTCACCAATTACCAACAAGGGGGAGATTGAAAGTCCTATGTTTGGTGTTGGTAATTAGTGACAATGCCTAAGTACTAATCCTATGCCTAATTTATATGTAGCATATGAGGATTAGTACATTCCAAGGTTGGTGGCAAGATGGACATGGTGATCATGATGGCCACACTTGGATTTGGACGCAACCCTACGTGATCAAGGCAAAGGTATATGCTTAAGGGTTGTGTTTTAGTAACTAAGACACCTAGTGGGTGTGGTTACATTATAGGATAGATAGCCGTACTATAAAGAGGGGAATGACGCGGCTATTGAACTCCTAAGTGCCTCTAGATGTGCATTTCATGATCATATGCATTTGGATAGAACTAATATCGCCTCGAAAAATGATTGTGAAAATGCTAACACACTCACACATGACGAGATCACTTGGTGACGTTAGCACGTTTGCGAAGGCGGTGGAGTTTGAGCGGTAGAGAGGGTTTGAGATCCTCTCTCCCTCCCGCCGAGCTTGCGAGGCGGGATTCAGGCGTTTTTAAGAAGTTGAAACGATTATTTTCCACTACGTCGGAAGTCCGGAAAAGAAACGGAGGCGAACGGAGGTCACAGAGGTGACCGGACGCTGAACCGGACGCGGTCCTTGCATGACCAGACGCGTCCGGTCAGTGTTCAGTGTCTGTGTATTTTTTCAGTTCGATGATCGGACGCGAGGCGCGTCCGGTCACTGATGATCGGACGCGTCCGGTCCTTCAGGGAGCTTACTGGACTGTAACCGGACGCTGGCACTGTCGCGTCCGGTCATTTTCTTCAGCGCGTCCGGTCACTATTTCGTTGAGCGCTGCTCAGGCGACCAGCGCGTCCGGTCCTTCACGGGACCAGCACGTCCGGTCGTTCCCGACGCGTCCGGTCAGTTGGACCAGCGCGTCCGGTCGTTGCTTCGCAGTTAGCCGTTGGGCGACCAGCGCGTCCGGTCGTTTGGACCAGCGCGTCCGGTCAGTACTTCACGAGTTAGCCGTTGGGCGACTGGCACGTCCGGTCAGTTGGACCAGCGCGTCCGGTCAGCACGATTTCGGCTGTTTAAGTTTCTAACGGCTATATTCGAAGGGGTACGTCTATAACTACTCGTTGGCCGGCTCAAGGCTCTCTCTCTCGAACATTTGACATACTTGTGAGCACTTTGAGCTAAGCAACTCCCCTCCCACTCATCTCTCTTGCTTCTTTGCATATTCGAAGTGAGATTGAGTGATCCAAGTGCATTTGCATTGTGAGATAGCATCTAGTTGGCACTTGGTGGTTGATTTGCTGCGGGATTCTTGTTTCTCTTGGTGGTTGCCGCAACCTAGACGGCTTGGAGCAGCTTGGAGGCGTTGGCAAGAGTTGGTGATTGTTCTTAGCCACCTTCGGTGATTGTGAGGGGTTTGTGCCTACCTCGGTGAAGCGCCAAAGGCAACATTAGTAAATTGCTTCGTGTCATTGCAACCTTTTGCCATTTGGTAGGTTCTTGTGGCGCCTTTTGAGAGGCTCGGTGTGTGACCGATTAGCCACCGAACCACGTGGTGAAGAGGGACACAACGGGGACTAGCGTGCCGGCAAGCACGTGAACCTCGGGATAAATCTTCGTGTCATCACTTTCATATTGTGATTGATTGATCCCGGTGTTCGGTTATCTTGGTATTCATCTCTTGATTATATTGATTGGTTGGCTCAATTCTTCGCCCCTCGGTGATACCCTCCTAACTCTCTCATGTATTAATTTCTTAGTTATCTTTGCTAGCGAGTTAGCTTTGCTAGAGTAGCTTCTTTGTGTAGCTTGCTAGTTGTAGTTTCCTTCTTGGTTTGACTTGTGCGGTTGAGTGCAATTACTAGAATTGTGAATTGGTTAGGTGGCTTGCAAACACCCCGTAGGCTAAGCAAAACTCGCATCTCACTATTTGTTTTATTGATAAACTTGTTTAGCTTATCTTTGTAGAAAATTTTAATAGGCTATTCACCCCCCCTCTAGCCATCAAGACCTTTCAGATGGGTCCTTCTCTTTTTCCCTGGGAGTGAGTGTTCGGACGTAGCCAGGGGCTACGGGCCTTGAGACAGTGCCGAGAGGGAGTTGGACTGTCGACTGAGCGATGGTATGGTGGTGATGAGGTGATGTGTAATGGTGGTGGTTTATCGATCCCTGGATCGAAACCTGACTTTGGAAGAAGGAATGGGGTGGTTTGGGTGTGGAAATGGTGTCTAAACTTGACCAACTGTCATTAAACACCTGATGTGCTAATAACATAGGAAACCCTAGCCTTATAGGTTCCTTTTTTGTTTATAACCATCCTGCATCCAATTTTCCACAAAGCAAAGCTCATAGGGATGGGAGTGGCCAGTACAAATCGTACTGATAAATTTTGGCACACAGGTTCTGCAGAGGAGTATAGCTCCGAGGAGATTGATGGTTGAGGGGTTCGATCCTACGCTCGAGTTTGGCGATCCTATCTTCAAGCTATTCTGAGTGTTTGCTGCTCTTATTTTCCGCCAATGGGGCGATGTAATAATTTACGTACTTCCGCACTATTTGTACTCTGATATTATCGTTGTATGGATGTGATATTTGATTGGAAGTTGGGTAATATGATCTACAACGGTCTTATTACACTTCGACTCTTTGGATTTCCCTTCGCGGAAATCGGGGTTGTTTCAATAGGAGCGATGATGGATCGTGGAGTCACCCGGAGGGAGCAAAAAGAGGGCACCCTGATGATCGTGTCATGATGGAGTGCTAACTTTTGGTTATATCTTACCCAGGCAAACCCCGGTGCATAACCCCTATTATTCTGCACTTTAAAATTATGCTGGTGCATTAAGTTTAAAGGAGTTGAATGAAACCCACTTGCACCTTGTCCTATGAGTCTTACTAGTATGATAGGATCATGTAGTGTGCTATGCTATAGAATCCTGGTAGAAGTCGAGTGATTGCCTGTCACTCGCGAGAGATAGGAATTATAATATTGTTACTATTATCATGTTACTGTCACATGGAATATAAATGTATATGGATAATTGGAGACTGGGCGGAATGGGTTGGATGGACTTGGACCTGGTTGGGCAACAGAGCGGGGCTCTGGTTGCGTTTGTTCCGCCTGTGTCAATTAAGGACCGTTCGTTGCATGGACCCTGATCAAGTCACAGATTTATTGTCCCGAACATATACTTGGGGCGGGAAGACTTGTTTCTCTCTTGTCATGGGTTCCGGCTCTTTCCGAACCGGCTTTTTAGGGTGGTCATTTATATTGGGTTGAGGAGGTCTAAGCACCATACTGAGGCCGGGCCTGCAGTGTTGGGGTCTTAGAGTCCGAGCTTGGAGGGGGGATCTGGACCCCTTGACAGGAGTGGAACGAGTTGGTCTTGGTTGTGCCTGGGGTACGAGCAAGGCGTGTGTTTTCGAGGCACCCAACTGGGCATATTGATTTGCGAATTGTCGTTTCTGCGTGACGGTACGGCTTGACTACGCTCTGGCATCATAGTAAAAACTAACAGTTGAAAGATAAAGAAATGGTTCCTTTACTCAACCCTGCTTGATTATAGACTAGGTGCTTACATAGAATGTTGGATAAGAAATAAAATGCGGCTATTAAAAGTAAGGAATTAAGGACACACTCTTAGTGCTGCTTCTCGCAAACAAGAAACCCACAAGCCAAAAAGCCTTGCATAATCCTTGGAGTCTTTTCTTTCCTCCTGATGGGTAAGTCTTGCGGAGTATAATTGAGTACTCAGGGTTTATTCTACCCTGTTATAGGTGACAGGTGTTGATAAGCTGACACTTGTGTGTGGAAACCTTCTGGTGGGCTCAGCGAGGATTTTCTTTACGAGGCAGAGTAGAGTTTATTTATTAAAACTCTCACCAAAAGTTTTACAAGGAAAATACTATTAATCTGTTATTAATTCATGCATTTAAACGCTCTTCATGTTAATGTTTAACTTGTCATTAAATGGTTTCATTTCTGCTGAGCTCTGATAATGTTTTTTATTCCGCTATTATAATTACTTAATGAATTACTCTGAGGTTATACTAAAAGTGATGTAAGAAATGGTAAGGGTTGTAAGCTTTACTCTCTTATTTGTGATCCTGATGTAAAAAATGTGGATCTTCGAGTTCTTCATTGCGGTGTGCTCGACGGAATCACTTAGTTTAGTGTTCTCCCTTGGGTATTTAGGGTCTAATGAAAGATGAGTACTCTTGGGAGGGCATTAGATTAGGCGGTTCTGCCACAAATATGAACACCCAACACCCAACACATGAGATAGAGAATGATGATTGTACCTATGGTCTCAATTTTTTCCCTAAATTTCTTTTTCCTCGCTCACCTTTTTGTCTGAAATTCTGAACTTGCTTACCTTTTTTACAACATATGCGAATATGATCTTGACAACAGCTGAGATAGAGAATGCTCCGATCCTTATGTTTGAGATAAAATTCATAGCAATCAATTTGATCAGGATTCACGATTTGGTTTAGGTATATTGCTCTAGCCAGGTATGTAGCTTTACCGATTTGGTTTAAATATTTTGGTGAATCATGCTTTAGTTTGCGCAATTAAAGCTCCTGAATATTGGTGAAGCCCATCAGCCCAGCAGTACAGGATCGATACTCATTTTCAGAGTTGCAGTACAGGTGCTGAGTTGGAGGAGTTGGAGTTGTTCAACGCCATAGTGCTTCCAAATTCACGTGTAAACAATTCACATGTACATTGTGATTGTCTATTTTGTGTCACTATGAATTTTACTTGAACTCTTCTTGTAACATTTCCATGAATTGGTGGTTGCAGGATGAAGACTTGGATAGAGTACATGTTGAGCGACGTGATGAAGCCAAAGTGGCACGACAGCGGTGGGTCGAGATCCTCAGTTCGGGTCATCATAAGGGAGATGGCGAGGAGAGGCATGAGATGGAGGGCCAATGGTAATAAGCTTATGCAGGTATGATTTGGATGACCGGCATCACTGATTGATTCGACCTTGGTCTTAATTTTTTGCATTCTCAGAGTTCTTCGTTGTCGTGAAACAAATTGAATTCTTGTTCAAATCTATCAATTGCTTGGTATAAAACTTTGAGGGGTGTACAAATAAATAGGAACTTCAACAAAGATATCTGTAACGGATCAACGTAATTATACGAGATTAAGTAAGAAAATCTTCCACCGAGGCAGTTAATTATCAAACTTAAACCCGTATAACCCGAGATTCTGTGAAATCACGAGGGATTTTAAACCAACCAACATACAACCAAGATCGTACTGATTTAGCAGCCACAGTTCACATGATACATAGAGTTCACAATAAAAGTGGAGTACATCGGAGTTCGGAATAAAAGTTATTACAACATAGTTCAAAATAACATAGCGAAAGCAAGTAGTTTTACACACGTACTTAGTTCAAATACAGTGCCAGTAGATAGTCATGGTCCACAAAAGTATTAGATAAGACGAACAGAGTGACCCTTGCCCAAGGTCCTAGTTGTCGCCCATCGCCGGATACAGACAGTTGGAGCAGTACCCATAGTACATCTGACCATCTGCAACAACAATGGGAACAATGTCCTGAGTACAAGAATGTACTCAGCTAGACTTACCCGTCATAAACCAGAAATAAAGGACACTAAGGATCATGCAAGGCTTTATAGATTGGACTAGCTTGACTCATTTGCGAAAAGCATAAGTTGTTATGAAAAACTATACCAGTACTTTTTGCATCACTTTTAGTATAACATATTCAAGCTAGGTAAGCACCTATTACTAAAACAATCACTTGATTCATCATTAACAATCTAGATTATCATATCAGGTTTAGCATTTCCAACATCATTCACTTAACCATCAGTGTTCCATTAATGTTACTACGATGCCATAGCTCGAGTCAAGTGCTCACTAACCGGGAGCGACGGCGATTCGAATCGAATTCCTATCCAGCTAGAGATTTATTCCTCACACAAACCCTGCTTCCCCCATCAGGGTCGCGTAGATCACCAATGACACTTTTCAAGAAGCCGCGGGATAACAATCATAGATTACACTACCCAGGGACCGCGGGATATAAATTGTACACAAACATTTTATAAAGTACTTTCTTTTCCCAAAATATAAATAGAAATTTAAAAATGAAATTTGGAAATCGCTGAACGGGCCGGCCCACTCGGCAATACTGGCCCGCGGCCGATAACTGCTGGGGCGCCACGCGGGGAAAACGGGGGTGGCGGCCTGGCTTGGTGGCTCGGCCCAAAGCCGGTGGCCCAGCAACCAAGGAGGAGAGGGCGGAACGCGGGGCGCGGGGAGCGGCCGCGCGGCTGTGACGTCGCGGCGGCGGTGAAGCCCGCCGGCGGCTAGCGGCCGACTCCGGTCGTGCGGGCACCGGTGGAGGGACGCACGGGGATACGGTGGGGGTGACGAACACCTAGGGACGGTGCGCGAGCGGCTCGGCGGGGAGAACACGCCGGAACGGCGGGGGCGAGCGCGCGGTGGCCAGAATGGCGCCACGTCGGGGCGCGCGAGGTGGCGCCTTACCACGGGGCCGAGACGAAGCGTGGAAGCGCGTTCGGGGAAGAGAGGGGCGAGGCGGAGTTGTTCGCGCGAGCAATCGCTCGGAGGTGGCCGGCCGGCGGCGAAACGAGGGGCCGAAGCACGCGACAGCGGCGACGAGCGCGCGGAGGTGAGAGCGGCTACGGCTGCTGCTCGCGCGAGGCCGAGAGAGGCGAAAACGGGGGTGTGCTGGCGAGGGAGGAGTGGGCGCGGCTTCAAGGCGCGTGGCGCGGCCGGTGGAGCCCAGGCTCGCCACCCGTACGCCGGAGGCGGCGAGCGGCGGCGAGCGGCGTGCGCTGGCGCGGGGCGCGCGCGCTGGCGCGGGCGGGCGTGTGAGACGGGCCAGGCCGGCTTCGGCCGTGGGCCGAGAAGTGAGGCGGCGGTCCAGCCAAGTGAAAACCCATTTTTCTTTTATAATAAATATTTTCAGATTTATTTCATTGTTTCAAAAGTGAATTTGAAGATGAAAAAGAGGTTTTCAGAATTCTGTCCCAAAATAAAAGTTGTTCAAAATTTTATTCACTACAACTTTCATATAGGGCATTTTTCAAAATTCTCAATAGATTTTGAATTTAGAATTTAAAGCTAAATTGTTAATCAAAAATTTATTTGTTTAGAATATTTTTAAAACAAAATTTGAGAAAAACTTGAATTCAAGAATTGCTCCAAAAATTATGTTAATTTATTCTAGATTATTTAAAATTGCTAATACCCAAAAGTATACTACCTTTTTGGTACTTACATCAAAGTTAGGGTTCTAATTATTTGCTTTTCAAGTTTAAATTTAAAAGAGCTATATTTCATGCAATGCTAGTCATGAAATGATGCTGAATGCTTTATGCTTTGAAATGCTAATGCATGCTTAACACCCAGGAGTGTTACAATATCTTTCAATGTTCCAAATATATTGGATTTGAACTAAAATAAAAAAACATGTCAGATAGGAACTATCTTTACAGAGTTATCATGATAAGTTGATGTGCCTTTGAGTTTGTTAAATCTACATTACTAATTTAACAATGTATTTTAGGTCCATGCGCGTAATATACCACCAAATCCTGATGAATCAATCAGTGACCTTTTGGAATATTTTCTTGGAAGTCATTCTTGTCATTAACTAAGACACCACAAGTGCCAGTACTAAGCTGTAGGTAATTCAGAGGATTCCCTTAGCATTTCTTTGATTTTGCTCTTTATATTTTTTTAACTTGTTATCAGCATAATGTAAATACAGATGCTCTTTGTTGGTTACATCGTTGCAGAATCGTAAGGTTGTACATTTGATTTGCTGTTATGCTAATCTCCTGTTCAACTTGCTGTCTTTGGGCATTGTGGAAACTGATAAAGTCTATATATTTTTAGTATCCCAGCTGGTGCTTCTGGCGGCAAGTGTGTTGCACCATTCTCTTGATGATCAAGCATTGGGCTGTTCTGTGCCCAGTCTGTCATTTGGATAAACTGCAAGGTTTGATTGTCCCAATTGAAGCTACTGGATCCCTGAAGGAGTGGGGTGACATGATGGAACACTTGAACTCAAAATGGAAAAATTAAGGTTGTCTTTTCCTTGATGGAAAGAAATGAAGTTTGTAATAGAAACTAAGTACTGTTTGTGAAACTGATTCTGTCTAATCTTATGGAGATAGTTTAAACATGGCTTGGTAATGCACAATTTTTTAGAAAAGCAGAGTTGTGTATTCAATAATATAGGGACTATGCTTGGCTATAGAAACATATACCGTCTCATAGTAGTTTTACTTGCTTCTCAATCATTGGCTTCAAACATTTAAGCTGTTACTCCCATCCCCTAACTTTCATTATAGTGCACACAATGGAATTCAAAAGCAATGATTCCAGTTATTTCCATCTCTTATATGCCTTCCAGAAGCCCAACTGCAAAATTCACGGTCCATTCAAACAGATGCTTATTGATCTTCCGGATGAAATTGGACACTTGATAGATTGAGTGATAACATGACCTATTATGCCTTGTTATGTATGAGTGTTTTTCGGATTAAACTATGAAAAAAATACCGTCGTTCGGTTGTTTTCATGTGCATATCTGAGATGAACCCGTGGCGTTAGCACGGGCACTATGCTAGTTAAATAAGTTGTTACATGCTCCCTCCGTCTCAGAATAGACGATGTTATGGGATACGTGCAGGTCAAACTTTCTCAACTTTAATTAGATTAGTAGAAAATACGTATAAAATTTATATCCCCAAATAAATTTATTATAACAGTATATTCGACAATCTATCTAATGACACTAATTATATATTATAAATATTAATATTCATTTATATATAATTGATCAAAGTTAAAAAAAGCTGACTTCTCAGGAAACGAGAACGACTTCTATTTTGAAGCAGAGGGAGTAGGCATTTTTATGACATGATAGCGTATTTAAGAAGAGAGAAAAGAAATAAGTTTCATCTAGATAAAACTTTCTTGGCACTATTACCAATTTTCTATGAGTCATAAAATTAAATGTCAATAAAACTATAAAGTGAAACTCTCTATTAAAAGTGAATGTTTCATTTACATGGCAGTGTTAGACTACCCGCACTCGTCATACTCTATTTTCATCATCTAAAAGAAATATTCTGTCCTGGTCATCAAGATTCTCTCCTCTAAACTCATTTTCCCGCACCCATCTATACTCTATATCCATCATCTATACCAACTACCAGCTGGTGGGGTCCGCACGTCATTCTCTCTTTTCTCTCTCCTCTATCATTTTCCTCCCAACCGCTCTCTCTCTTATCTATCCGTTTCCTCCCCCACCGCTCTCTTCCCCACCTCACATCCTGCTCCTCCGCTGGGGCACTCCGTCGTTCCCCGCCGTCCCCGTCACCGGCCCTGGCCATCTACTCCTCAACCGCCAGGGCGCTCCGCCGTTCCCCGCCCTCCACCTCCCTCTCCAGCAAGCGCGCGCGGCAACCCCTCGTGCTCCAGCGGCGCTTGCCCGCGCGGCCCGGCGGCGGGGCTCGCCCACGCGGCCGGCGGCGGCGCTCCCCCGCGCGGCTCGGCGGAGCTCGCCCGCGGCGCCACCACCTCCTTCTCCACGCCTCGTCCTCCTTCGCCGCGCGACGGAGCAGGGGCACGGCGTCGGCGGGCGCCGGGGCCGAAGCAGGCGGGCGTCGGCGGAGCTCCCCCTCCTCCCTCTCCGCTTCCTCCCCGGTCTTGAATCGGCGGCGCAGTGGAGCTTCCATCCGGCGATGCGAAGCAGGGGAGGGCGCGGAGCTACGTGAGCAGTTGGCAGAGCGGCACCGGCGAGCGCGCGGACCGACGAGCCTCAGCGATGGCGCCGCGGGCGCGGTCAGCCAGCGCGGAGGCAAACAGGCGAGCTGCGACGGCGGCCTCCTCGAGCTGCGACGGCGGAGCAGGTTGTGGTGGCCGGAGCTACGGTGGCGGTGGCCCGCGACGCGTCCTGCCTCCCTCTTTCACGCGGCGATGGAGGCCCGCAGCGGCGGCGTCCGCTTCTCCCTCGCCCCTTTCCTCCTTCTCTCTCCTCTCTATCACGGCCCCCGCAGCGTCCTTTACCGCGTGGCCGTACGCACGCCACAGACACCGGGTGCGGGGAGCTACTGAATGATAGCGTGCCTTTTCTAGTACGCCGGTGCAGCGATTTTTACTGTAAAAGTCTCCTGCAGGGTGCTATCCAGTATGCCGGTGCGGATAGTCTTTGAAACTCTGCAGTGACACCGGCTAAACTAGCGGATGAATCCAGACCTGCGGTTCCCGTCGAAGGCGTGTCCATCCATCGGAACGAGATCGTCTGCAGTTCGGCGGAAGGGACTTGTCTCTGCAGTTCTTCATCCAAGCCGTTGATATTGGATCCAAGGGTGAGCTCCAGAGAAAACTCCAACCGGCCCATGTGAGTCCATCACTCCATCCGACCATCCGCACTACTATTTCCCCTTCCCGACTCCAACGTCGTCCGCCGCCGTAGTTTCTCGTTCCCAGGCCACGCGGCGTCGCGGCTTCTCCGTCCGGGTCTCCGGGAGCGTCACCGGAGCGCCGTGCTCCTCCAGTCCACCCGTCCCCACTCCAGCCTGTAGCGTCGGCGGCGATGCTCCGGTCTGCTGCCCGCTCGCTCCGGCTCCGGCAGCCCCTGGAGCAGCAGCGGTGCCTTCTGGCAAGGCAATTCCTCAGCAGCTCCGTACCCACCGAGGTAAGGAATCTCCTCCTCCAGCCTCCTCCTCCTTCTCGTTATTCGGGCTCGATTGGTTAGGGTTTGTCGAGATAGGCGACCTGACCTGAACTGAACACCACGGCTGTTGTATTGGGCCCAGGAATTACGAATCTGTGGAATTGATGTGAAATGCTACTTTAGTTGGACCCAATCACCTGAATTATCCACCTGCTGTCTTAGATTAAGAAAGGTGGTTCTTTTGGGGCTTTGTTTGAATTCCATTTGACTGATGGCCAAATTTCTTTGGTCGCGTTTAACTGCGCCTCAGATCCGTCTTGTCTTGTTTCTATTTGGCTGCAGCCCCGGTGTATTAGTTAGTTTTAGGGTTAGGATTGGGTTTGCCCAGGAAGGGAAGCTGGGGCTGGCTGGCATGGCCACTGCGGTTTATTGGGTCAAATCCATGTGGCCCAATCTAGCTCCCTTAGCAAACCTTAACTATAAGACATGCCATTGCTGGCCCCTTCACTCCCGTCCCTCACACACGCCACACCTCCCTCCTTTCTCTCTCTCACCGGTGGTGGCGCTCGCGCAGAGCCCACCATGCTCTATCGGCAGGGCTTGCGCGGACCACCACGCTCCATCAGCGGCGGCACGGGGGCTGGGGCCGAGCCCCTCCAGCAGCGGCGGTGGCATGAGGCTCGCAACGGCCGACACAGATTAAGGGCGGCATCTGGGCTTGTGGCTGAGATCTAGGACCGGGCTGCGACGCGTGCGGATCCGACAAGGAGCGGTGATAGGGCACGGATTGGGCGAGCAGCGGTGGCAGCGCGTAGATGGGCTCGAAGGGCCTCGTGGATGGGCTCAGCAGGCCGCATTGATAGGCTCGCTGATTAATTAATTAATTTATTAACAGAGGCAGGTATTATTTCTGTCTATAAATTAGGAGACGCGGAAGTAGAGACGGACACCTGCCCGCCTCCATTAACACTTTGACTGCCTCAGAAAATTCTTATGGTAATAGTAGTGGATGGTAGACCAACAGCTGTCCTGTTCCTGTGGAGGCCAACTAGAACCAGCGAAGCTGTCACCGCTAGGGGTGGAGGGAGGGGTGGTGCTGAAGAGGGCCGCCCCCCCCTCCCCCCATGGTAGATGAATTTCTCTTATGCACATGTTGTTTTGTTATATAAGTAATATTGATGCACATGTTATTTTGCTATATAATTAAGTGAAAATATTTATGCACATGTTATTTTGCTATATAATTAAGTGCACTAAGTCTTCCTGTTTATGTGAAATCTCGGAATTTCTACGCCATTTCCATTTCATGTTTGTAGCAATGCTAATGCACAAATGATACACAAAGTATAAGCTTCTATAATAGTATAATTTCAGTAATCCTCCACTTCAATTCACTTCCTCACTGTTCTGATTTACTTGCAGACACTAGGCCTCCTAAGGAGTTCTACACATGTCAGAAGCTACAGCAGTCAACTTTCTGGTTATTACTCTGACTAGCCCTATTTTTAGTATTTGATCTCAACTATTGACTATAATACATGCGTTTTTCTCCAGCTTTGATTCCAGCTACTTCCCAATGCTCAAATCTGACAAGGTAAATATCAGATAGCATGCTCTAGTTGATGAATATAGATGTCATTACTAACCTCATGCCAAATATTTTTACGTCTGTCTCCCTTTTTATACATGTTTGTATTACATTATTGTAATATTGTAATTGAATTTTGTAGAAAACGCTGTTACTTACCTAATCCCTCTCTGTACCAAGTCTGGAGTAGGTCATTTGCTTCAGACAATGGTAAGCCACAATAGCCTTTTGAGGCGGATAGTGTTTGACAAATGTGTTCCTTGTTATGCATTTATAAAGTTCTGTTTTTCATTCTATATAGGAGACAAGTTTGAGGCTGTTGTGCCCTTCATGGGTGAATCTGTAACTGATGGAACTCTTGCTAACTTCTTAAAGAGTATGCTCTCCCTCCACCTCTCTCTCTCTCCCCCCCCCCCCCCCCCCTCCCTCTCTCTCTCCCTGTGATAACATTTTCTTTTTCTTATATACAGAACCTGGAGATAGAGTCGAGGCCGATGAACCCATAGCGCAGATTGAAACTGATAAGGTATTGGAGGATTCTGTTTGAACATTAGTGGAACTTCATATTTGCTAGTGGCCATAACCACATGACTTTTGCTTTTGTTCCAGGTCACTATAGATGTTGCAAGTCCAGAGGCTGGTGTTATTGAAAAGGTGAATTGTTTTACTCCTTCCTAGCTTCCAGTCTACTTTCATGGCAATACTTTACCTTTGCTCTGCAGATGTCAGGAATACACACTCATATACCATGCTTATCTGCTCGTTAACAGGATCAACAGCTGTTCACATACTAAATGTTGCTATTTCTGACTGTTGTTTACAGCTCATTGCTAGTGAAGGCGACACAGTTACTCCCGGCACTAAAGTTGCAATCATATCCAAGTCTGCTCAACCTGCTGAAACACATGTTGCTCCATCTGACGAAGCAACTCCAAAAGAATCATCACCGCCTAAAGTTGAAGAGAAACCAAAGGTAGAGGAAAAAGCCCCAAAAGTTGAACCTCCCAAGATGCAAGCACCAAAGCCAACTGCACCATCAAAAACGTCCCCTTCAGAACCACAGCTCCCTCCAAAAGAACGAGAGCGGAGGGTAAGGCCAATATTATCCAATTACAGAGTTCAGATGTTGTTGAAGGACGTGCACATATTTTACCATGATATTGCAGGTGCCGATGCCAAGGCTCAGAAAGCGTATTGCAAACCGGCTTAAGGATTCTCAGAACACCTTTGCAATGCTGACTACATTTAATGAAGTTGACATGTAAGTGTTCTCATGTTATTCCTTCCAGTAGATTGCTACAGTAGATTTCTGTTTGATCAGTTTACATTTGTGCTCCTGTCATCATTGCAACTGTATAAAATGGTGACACCTGTTTTTGTCTTACCATATTTTAAGCAGTTCAAAGATGTGGCCTGTATTCAGGCAATAAAGAATGTAATCTGTTGAGCTACATGGCAATATATTGATCACTTATCCCTACCTAACACCCTGAATTAACAAACATGTGCTAACATATGTTAGATGAAAATATATATGATTATCCTCTATATGTATGAATGCTTATAGAACTTAGTTTTTTTTATTCAGTAACACTGACAAAAAAAATACTGTCATTTATTGGGCAAATATTTGGTGTTTCGTTGTGCGGCTCAACTTATTTATGTTCTTTTATATGTGGGCTTCAATAATTATCTTTTGGCATGCCATTATGATTCCTTGAAGGTTGTATTGGTGTTTTTTTTATCTTATGATTTTATGATGCAGGACCAATTTGATGAAGCTTCGTTCTGATTATAAAGATGAATTTGTCACAAAGCATGGTGTCAAATTGGGCCTAATGTCTTGCTTTGTCAAGGTACTTGCCAGTCTATGTTGCAAAGTTTTTGCACCGAACATTTATATGGCTGGCTAATTCTATTTATTTTGGCAGGCTGCTGTTTCTGCACTTCAAAACCAACCAATTGTCAATGCTGTCATTGATGGTGATGACATCATATACAGGGACTATGTAGACGTCAGTGTTGCTGTTGGCACATCCAAGGTACCATATTGCTTGCTTGCTACTCTGGTGACTGCTGTCTCATCTTCTATCTTGTACCAAAAAAAGCCAAAATGGCCTATAGTTTGGGATGGAGGGAGTATTTACTATGTATATGACTAATTGGAATCTTTTTCAGGGCCTTGTGGTTCCTGTTATCCGGGATGCTGATACCATGAACTTTGCTGACATTGAGAAAGGGATAAACAACCTTGCAAAGAAGGCAACTGAGGGGGCGCTCTCAATTGATGACATGGCAGGAGGAACATTTACCATCTCCAATGGTGGTGTCTATGGAAGCCTCATCAGCACACCTATCATCAACCCCCCACAGGTAACTGCTGCACATTTATCAGTAGTGACACATTTTGTAACATGCGGATGTTTATTGATCTGAAATGTGATCTATGTGAATTGCAGTCGGCAATTCTGGGGATGCATTCCATTGTGCAACGCCCTGTGGTTGTGAATGGTGACATCCTCGCGAGGCCAATGATGTACCTCGCGCTGACATACGACCACAGGCTGATCGACGGCAGAGAGGCTGTCTTCTTCCTGCGGCGCATCAAGGATGTGGTCGAGGACCCTAGGAGGTTGCTGCTTGACATATAAATTCACGCACAAGCGCTCCCCTGCCAGACTGTTTTGTGCTTATCTGGAAATAATACCATGCAAATTTTTGACTGATGAAAAAGAATTACTTCCTCAGGAAGACAAAATCTGAGCTGAGGATACCTTAAGGTTTTTCTCTATATAATCGTAGAAGAGAGCAGCAAACTCAACTCAATGTGAGGTCATGTTTAATTTTCGGGATGTTCCACTTCGGGATGCAGTTCCCAGTCATTTTTATTTACCATGCAAGAGCAATAGAGGCTGCTGCATTTTTGTTTGTTGGTTCACAATTTCGCCTCCAGCTGGCCAGTCTAACTCAAGGAGTCTGGGTTGTATAACATGTGACGTTAAAACGGTGCTCCAATCGCTCGCTTTGTTGAATGGTCTCGACGTTTGCTTTTTTTACGCGCTGTCACGTTTCCTGTGGCTACACGTCGGGCCTGTTTGGGATGGAGTAAAACCAAAGGAAAAGTGGATGAATCGAGTCCAGAGGAAAGGTATATAGGGTGTTCGCTTTGAGGAATGGGTTTGAAGTCATTTCACCAAATTTAATGCATCATCTTATTAGAATGATTTGATTTCTCCGACCACACCCTCTATTAGAGAATTGTTTGTCCCGAATGGAGGAATGAGTTTGGTCAAGAGGAAAGGAAAATTGTTGTTTGGAAGGGAGTACTGAGTCTCTGTTCTAGAGGAAAGGAAAGCTCTCCTTCACCAAACAGAGGAAGTCAAACATCCGCTGTGAGCTCTGGTTTTTGCCGTTGAGTTCTCGCTCTGCAGGCTTGCACCTGCTGCTGCCAATGAATTAGGTCCAGCTCTCATTGACTTGTGGCCACTGAAGCTACTCCTGCTTCTTTCTTTCTTTTTTAAAGCTTTTGAGGAAGATAGCGATCTAAGACAAAATGGTGCCTCAGAAGCTGAAAGGTAAGTTCTATAGGACGGCGATTCGTCCGGCGATGTTATACGGTGCTGAGTGTTGGCCTACAAAAAAAGGCGACATGTCCAGCAATTGAGTGTAGCAGAGATGCGTATGTTGCGTTGGTGTTGTGGGCACACAAGGAGGGATAGAGTCCGAAACGACGATATTCGGGATAGGGTTGGGGTGGCACCAATTAAGGAGAAATTGATTCAACATCGGTTGAGATGGTTTGGACATGTCCAACGGAGGCCTCCTGAGACGCCGGTGCGTAGTGGAGTTCTAAAGCGGGCCGATAATGTAAAGAGAGGTAGAGGTCGACCTAAACTAACTTGGGACGAGTCTGTTAAGAGAGATCTTAATGAGTGGAATATCTCCAAGGATTTAGCTATGGGCAGGAGCGCTTGGAGATTGGCAATCAACGTGCCTGAACCGTGATCTCTTTTTGTCTTGTGCCCTTTATGTCCCTTTATGTGTCTCTCTATTTCTCGTCTCTTTTGGGTTTCATCTCTAGCCTACCCCAACTTGCTTGGGACAAAAGACTATGTTGTTGTTGTTGTTGTTAAGTGATCTGAGACAAGGGTGAGTACCAGTGGACAATATAAATCACAAGGACTGACTGTGGGCCCCTATAGGGGCCTTGGTTCACCGTTCACAAATTAAATTAATTATGTTTAGTTAGATTTAGTAGATGATATTTATAATTCATGTTTCAAAGTTCGTTTTCAATCCCCGTGATCCAAACCCATTTCTATGTTTTTTTATGTATTTTTTAATTCTCTTTCTTCATACCCAATTCCTGTGTTCTCTACCGTTTCTCTATTTTTCAATCTTTTATTCTAGAGCCTATTTGGAGCAGATGAATGGAAAGAGCACCTGAATATGATGAATGAGAAAAGGCAAAGGAATATGATGTGGGTACATTATGCCAGTATCAAAACTTTTTGGGCATGTTTGTAACAGAGGAATGGGAAAGTATAGAAACGTGACGAGGGTACAATATCAAAATGTAGGATTGATAAATAGAGAAACGGGTGAACATAAGAATGTGACGAAGGTGTAAGAATCAAACATAGTATTGAAAAAAAAAACCAGAATAGACAAATGAGATGTTTGGAACATAGGAACTCCAATCCAGAAATAAGAAAGCATGCATAAGATTAAAAAACATTAGTGCTTAATACAAGATTGATTATGTTCATTTTAGCACATTTATACAATAGATTTTAGTTGGTCAGGTCACAGTTATCTTTATATATATATATATATATATATATATATATATATATATATATATATATATATATATATATATATATATATATATATATATATATATATATATATATATATATATATATATATATATAACGGAACCGTCCAAATTATAAGAGCACAAGTTCAAAAACAATCGCCGAAACGATCAAATTCTCAAACTTGAGCCCATATAACTCCGGTAGTCCACTAAATCACGAGGGATTTCAAACCAAACCGAGAGCAACCAAGATCGTAGTGATTCAACATAACACAACACTTGTTACCACAGTTCGTAAGTAGCTCTCATACATCGGAGTACAAGTATTTTTATTACAAAACCAAAGTAAAGATTAGCGGAAGCAACATAATTTCTGAAACCATTTAAATTCAAATATTGCCAGTACATAGTCATATCCTGCAAAAGCATACCAGAAGAGATACTACAGAGACCATGCCCATATGGTCTAGTCTTCACGCCCACATGGCGAAGACAATACTTGCAGCAACCAGTACGAATCTGCTACCTGCAACAGGTGGGAATAAACCCTGAGTACGAGAAGGTACTCAGCTAGACTTACCCGCCAAAAACCAGAAACAAAGGTGACACCAAGGATTATGCAAGGCTTTATAAAGTGGGCTAGCTTGACTCATTTGCAGAAAAGCTTATTACAAATCAGTAATCATTAATGCTTAAGCATCAAGTTAATAATCATTAATCTGTCATCTAGATTAGCACCTGTACTAGAGCAATCACTTTATTAGGAGCAAACAATATTAACCATAGCAGGTATAATAAGGCAATCATCATCATTATCATCAATTCCGAACCATCATTAATAATTAGTGTATCTACGCTGGAGATAACCAGTCAAGTTTCTCACTATCCGGGAGAGACGGCGACTCGAATCGATTCCAACTCAGCTGAGGGAGTATTCCTGACACTCACCCGGCAAACCCCGCTAAAGGCAGCCGTAGATAACCTTTGGTACAACTCAGGGTGGGCCCGAACAGCGCCGCGTTCTCGGGGATACCAGTGGCCAGGAAGCTCAGGACTTTTAACTCACCTGCCCTTGGACCCTCTGGCTCCCTTCCGAGGCGACTTTCACTTTTCGACTTCGCAGCCTGAGTTGAGCTACTAGGCTTCACGGTCGGCAACCTTAGGCCGGCCAACTAAATGTCAGGCATGCGTTCAAAATGACATAGAAGGCTCCAGGTCTCGGTCCTTAATCGACACAGACGGGGATAGATCCACACCCAAGGCCTTCATGCCTTGCTGTTTCACTATCATCATCCCGTCCGGTCTCATTTCATTTTATTACACATGGTTCACTTCCACGATAGCAAATATAGCCAACCGTGACCTGATCAAGCCCTATATCTCGCAGGTGATAGAAAATCACCCGACTTCTACCGGTCTAATTTAGCAGGGCTAAGCATAGATACGATCCTGTCTACTTAGGATTCAAGGTTTGAATTGCTGGACAAGGAGTGTTATCAATGCAGCAAGGGTTTTCAACCAACTCCTATCACGTAATGCAACAATACATATAACATGTATATAAAGATAATTGCTTTAAAAGTAGGAGGCTTATAATGCTCCGGGGCTTGCCTTAACCGAAAGAAGAGGTAACAAGGTTCGGCTTCAAGAACGATTCCCACGTCTTCTCCGGCTTTGTCGGACTGGACCTCCGGCTCCCGAACGGACTTCAACTTCGGGTTCCACGCCTAGCGGAGCTTCGCTTGTAACACGATTCTCGGCACACCTATTGCATGTATATGCATCCAATGAATTTCATGTATGCATCCAAAAATGACATGATGATTTATGGACGTGCATGAATGATGTGAAGACGAATGCAATGACATTGCAACGTTGTAAGCACGAAACCAAGTTATGTGGTGCTCTATTCGAATCACTTCAAGCTTAGGTACAAATTTCCTCTCCGGTATTAACACGTTCCTCTAAGAAACCACTAAGTGCCACATGGTTAAGACTAAACACACACATAACAAGATTTCAGAAATTTAGTATTTACAACATATTATCAACAGTAGTTAAGAAAACTCACAACTGGAGTTCTACAAATCCAAATGACCTGAAAGAGGACATTCAGAAAAGCTTATGAAATTGTCTACATTTCATTTATAAACATCTAAGCATGATTTCATCATTTACCAAGTTGAAATAGCACATGTACCAAATCTGTTCTAAAAGAACAGAGAGCAAAACAATTCTGACTCAAACTTTGAACAGCTGCCATTTCTAAACTATAAGTCCAAATGCTACCAAAATTTTTTTCCAGCAACTAGTTCATGAAATTATCAACAACTTTGCTATAAATCACCAAGCATGAAAACATTATTAACATAGGTTAATTCTCTTAACTAGCAAATCTGTCCAGAAATGGCAGATTCACTAACTTAAATAATTAATGACGATTCAAAAGCACAATTGGACCAAACCAAGTTTACCAACTTGTTGTGCATATCATAGGAACATCAGAAAGTATAGTGCCAACTTCTAAATAAATTATTTAATATTCTTTTATAATTTATTTAGTTAATTAGGTGATTAAAGAAACATACAGTAAAACTATATATAAAAATCTACAAAAATTACAGTATCCACCTAATGCTTCACGTAGGCTACCATAAAAATTTCACTTCATTTTGACAAGCAGATATGGAGATATCAAAAATAACAGATGGCAGGTCTATTTCTATCATAAATAGGAAGCTCTATTGAAAAGTATCAAACAATAGATTTCATATTTTTCCTAGCATCCTTATAATATAAGAACAACATTCACCAAGTTTCACCCTTACTGGATCTATAGAAAAATTATGAAAATTCACCCAAGATCCATTCAAGCAAACAAGATAATTATATAACTCCACCAAACTACATCCAAATTGCATGAAAATTTAACTATAAGCTATTCATGGTATGAGAAGTTCACTATAAAAATTTCATGTCATTTGGAGCTTCACAGAAAGAGATATCATTTTCTCCTTTTTCTTCAGGAATAAAAGAGATAAATAATAACTATTTATTTCATCACAAAACATGGCACATATTGTATTTTTATAATAAACTAGACATCATACAGAGCACTACATAATTTGAACCATATCATTTGGAGCTACCAAATAAAAGATATGAATTTTTTTAATCTAGCATCAATTCTGTGAAATAAATAAAAATAAAACAATTTCCTAAACCTAACTAGGCTACTGGGCCGGCCCGATTTAGCCAGCTCGGCCCAGCACCCGGCTCGGCCCGTGGCCGGTTTGGCCCGACCCAGCAACACAGGGGGAAAACACGCTGACAGACGGGCCCCGGCTGCCATAGGGACAGAAGCAGGGGACGGTGGTCGCCGGCCCGAACCTCGCCGGCGGCGAGCAATCCGGCGAATCCAAGCTCCCCGTTGCGCTCCTCACCACAAGGCGATTCGATTGAGGTCCCTTGGGATAGCTGAGGTTAGCCCGAGGTGGGTCACCGCCGGCAATGGTGGGCGGCGGCGCTCGGTGGTGGCGCACCGACGACTATGAACCCGCCATTGTCCCACTTGAGCTCGGTACGAGCTCCATGAGACCACGGCGAAGCTCTCTAGGAAGAATAGAAGAGCGGAAAGAGCCCTAGCTAGGCTGACCACGGTGAGGCCGAGCTCCGGCGAGGTGGCCTCCATGGCGGTGATGACGGAACACCCAATGCGGCCTTACCACAGCTCGCTTGACTCCGCAAGAGGGTGGAGGCGATAAAGAGGGGTGCTGCGGTGCACTAGGGAGGACGAATCGAGCAGTAGCTCGACGATGGCGGCGCACTAGCTCACCAAGCTCGTGGCGGCGGTGGTGCCTCGGTCTTCGCCTTGGCGAGCGCGGCAAGGGCGAGGGAAGGAAATGGAGGGAAGCTGAGGGTCTCCAGGCGGCGTGGCGACCTCACGCGTGTGAGCTAGGCTCGGTGCTGACGCGTGTTGGCCACGCGGCATCGAGTGCCTATGCCCGGTCGGCCATGACGCTCGACTGAAATTTCAAAATCGGAGCTCAACAGAACGACTGTCAGGGTAACTTCGGCATCCTATTGCTCCTAAACCAGTCCGATTTGGTAAGAGACACAGTTAGCAAAATTGTAGAGGGTCATAAGAACTACAAGTTTGTCAATAGAGTCTTGGACTAATTCGGCTTAGTTAGTGAGATACAGTGCCCTAAAGTGAGGCACATGAAAACTAAAACTGGGTTTCAGTCAGAAAGATGACTGACAGCCGATAAAGATCAAAGCTTAACCCCTAAACCAGCCCGAGTTAGAGATAGGTGATATTAGCAAACTTGTAGAGCTATGTGAGGGCTTCGACTTTGTCAATATGGACTTGAGCTAGTTTGGCCTGGATTTGGAACTACATAGCCCTAAAGTGGGGTACCTCGAACTGTAAGTCAGTCATGACTTAGCCAAAATGGCTAAGTGCTGAAATCAGCACTCCTAGCTGTCTTGTGGGCCATGTTTGAGGATGTTCTAGTCATTTTCATGAGATGGTTATATTGAGACTTTTGTTCCTTGATAAATTTCCTACAACTTTGGTAATGGGTGCACTTCCATGCAAGGTCTCTAGATACCACTTTTAAATCGGTCAAAGTAGATCAATGCTATGGTCAAACTGAGGTCAAACCTAGTCAAATTGGATTTTTGGTCAAAACATGAATATAAACCCTAGCTCATTTTGCTCCACTAACATATCAAAGATGTTTTCAAGCCACAAGTTACCCAATAGCATCTCATATGAGCAAAAGTCACATCAAGGTGCATTGAAACATCACCAATCAAGCTAATGCAACATTATGCTGCATGCATGTGTTGCATGGTTTAACTAGGCATGTTGCATGTGTTTCATGGTCATGTTTCAAGGTGTTGTGTCACACATCACACTACTACAAGTGTTGTACACCCATAGGCTAGCATTAATAAACAAACATACACCTACACATGCATTCAATCATAGATATTGCAACTGTTGCAAGGTCATGTTTCAAGCAAGGATGCACATGAAATGACGATGCTTATGGTAATGTCATGCCATGATCATGCATTATGAATGCATTATGAGGCTAACTAACACCAGGGTGTTACAATATATATATATATATATATATATATATATATACTCTTTGTGAAAGTACCGTCCTTATTTCTACTTTGTTCTCATACGGTCATCCACTTATCTCCTAGCTCTCTTTCCTTGCTCCCTCTCCTCTCGGCCACAGATAGAGAGGCCATAGTTGCACGGCCACACCTCTCTCTTCCACCGGACCACCACCCTCCTTTCTATCTCTACACCATGGGCTTGCCTCGCCCGTGAGCGAAACTTTGGCTTGTGACGAATTTATTCCTGTGTTTTGTGCAAGAAACCAAAGCTTTCCTTTTGAATGGGAAGCTGTGTTCCTCCAATCCAAACACCATATGACATCAGCAAAACACAGGAAAGACAATCCTTTGACATTTCTGTGAATAAACTCCATTCCAAATCGACAGGGCGATAGGTTCTAGCAGTCTCAGTGCCCATACCTTTTGCTAATTATTCTTACAGTGCTAACAAAAATCGGGGTAAGAAAGTCTTTGTGGTTTGAATTGCACATGACATACATCTGGAAGGGTGATGATCCCTGCAGGTTCCGCTTCTTCTTCAGCCATCGTGGATCGATCGTACGTCTACTCTACGTGTGCGCATGCAAGACCGACCGATCCGAAACGAAACTGCGCCGCTGCCGCCGAAATTCCTGTGCGAGTCGACGACTGTGTTGGAGATACATGCATAGATCAGCCTCCGTTCCGGTCAGCTCAAATCACCACAGACTCTGATTAAATACTGGTCAACAGAGCACGTGCTAGGCTGTTTTTTGTAGGAGTCCTAGCTCGTTACGGATTCAAGGTTGAGATGCCTTCAAAAGAGCTCCAATCTTGTATGTTTTTAATTTTATACTAGTAGCCATGCACGTGTGGCATGCACGTGTCTATAGTAAGATAAAACATACTCTTATTTAAACGAGTGATGGAAAAAAGCATCCGATGGGTATCTTGATAAGGTTAAAACATTCCATAATATGAGGGATAGGTAATAAAATCCTATGTCCAATTATTAGATCAAAACTATTTATATTGAGGTGATATAAAACTCATTGAGTACGTGCATGTTTATCTCCCAGAGAAAAATGACAGATTATAAATCCTCGCATTTTGGACGGACCGTGAGACAAAGGTTGCATCGTAGTATCAATGCTAGAAATTTATAATTCGAGAAAATGATTATTCCTATCGTTGAAAGACATGCAAACTACATATCCATACAACTAAAATCTCTTGTAAATAGAGCACAATAACATACAAAGAGACGTCGATTTGAACTAACTGATGATAAAGGTCATATCCTTGAATAAAGAGAGATGAAACTACATCTCACCATATGAGAAGCCAAACCTAAAGAAAAGATAAATTAGTTTATTACTTGTATGGAAATATTTGGAGCATGTTTCTCCAATATCGCAACTGTCTCAACCACATTGCTCCAAGGCAGCTGGAAGGCCCGTGATGTTTCTCCAGATTTTGTTTTTTAGTTGAAAATCATGGTTTCAAACTTATAAAGTTAGCATAAACTTAACTAATTAGAACAATTCTCTGAGGCAGTTGCAACATTTATTATCCGAATTCTAATGAGCTGAAAAAAATCAAACCTCAAACCAAACCAATGTTGCCTTTTTTTTTTACACCAAGTCACTGTCAAGATGTTTGGTACATCTACATCCCCAGCCCATGATCAATTACTCTTGCTATTCAATCAGACAACCAGGTGAATCCAATCCTTCCTTCTGTTATGAAATCGCAGACACTACTCACTGCAAAGTGAAGCAATACTTTTTAGATACAAACACAAGAAGAGTAACAGAAAAAACCAAGATTTCATGGCAAGCCATGGCCTTTTCCTCTTGGCTGCAGCTTGTCATGTGAATTGCAAACCCCAGAGTCCCAGACCAATGCACGATTAGCAAATAGATTTAGAAACCTACCCTCAAGAGAAATAAGACACACTCATCAAATTGCTTCTCAATTCGTTCGATTTCCAGCAAGCACCATGTCCTCACAGCTGAAACCGTCCGATCAGTACTGAGAGTTTGTTCTACATTGTGAAAGTCCAGTGCCAATCCAAGATTAGTTTTAACCCGACTTGCAATGAGAGGGCCCACTGAAAAAACAACTAATGGCCATTCTTATTCAAGTTTAAATATCAAGATGATCTATTGATTCATATTAAGATGGCAAAGATGCTTACCAACTTATCAGAGGCCACAAAGCATTGTCGTTGAATAGAAGACAGATATGCCTCATGAACTTCCATGACTTCATCCAATGTAGTAGCCCATCACAAATTTCAGTCCATGCACCACCAACCGTGAAGTTTTAGGAGGCTTGAACTCCATAGGCGATGCTTTGGCAGACTTGAATAAGTGGACAAATTCTTTCAGTTCCTTCTCATCTGCCTCTTTAGCAAGCTTCCGTCGTAGGAGACCTATCTAAACCTTGTGCCCCTGCGTCCATGTTACCATCAGGCACCTGATCGACTGCATCCTCACCAAACAATTACCACCTTGGGTGGATTGCTGTGCCGACCATTAACGTCGACGGTTGGCACGACATGTAGGGTTGTGCGCTTAATCCTTGAAAATCGCAAAAAAAAAAACTCTCGTCGATTGGAGCGGCCGGTGACAAGGCGTTCCCATCTGCAAAGGCTATGATGGCTACTCGGTGGTGGCCTTTGGGCTCTGGTGCAGCGTCTCTGCGCATCTCTGTCCCACGGCGCAGATCAAGACGGAATCAAGCTACTTCAGTTACGACCAAATATCACTTGAGCATTCTACACGTTCATCATCAACAAATATCACTTTTTCCTTGCAATCGAAGAAATTCGCCGAGGAGCATCTCATCTAGCATCGCTGATTACTGCCTTTGAATTTCGAGGCGAAGCTTATGGCGTGTTGTCTCCTGTTCGGTCCCGATCGGGATCACATCAATTCCCGCGCATGCCTATCACCATCAGAGCTGAGTCTGAGATCAATCCGAGAAATCAGGCAACGGATCATACACATCGAGGCGATGGAATCTCTCTGCATGCTGCTTCATCAATCTCGCACAAGGAAGCTCGATACAGATCTACAATCAAGCAAAGGAAGCCACGCGCTCTCCACGGCCATGCGAACTAATCAGCGAGAAGTTCATTGTGGAGGCATCTACCTGACTACACGTACATGCAACCAGGAGACAACAAAAAAGCAGTGCATCGTGTGGCGTCAGTTCCATGCACAACTACGCCGACACGACCACGACGCCGACACGACCACGACGATGATTTTGATTACTCGGCTTGCAGCGGTGCTAGGGTTTAGGGGGTATAGGGGTAGGCGGCGGCGCAGGTTGGCTAGGAGAGGAGCGACGTTTGATAGAGGAAGGCAGATATATATAATTGATCGGTTGCGTTGGGTACGCGCAGGCGGGTAACAAAACTATCGGTGAAAAAAAATGCAACACATGACACCGGCAAGAGAGTAAACATTTACAAGTTTTCCAGCTAGGTCCGCTTGTCAGATCACGATGGATAATTTAGATGCGTTGGATCTGATTTTAATGTATATCTAAGGGACAAGAATTAAGGTGGGTGGGAATTTTAGGATGAGCGAATATTTTTAATTCCTTCGCTCTTTTATGGTATAGAATAGATTTATATAGTACAAGACACTTGCTCCTATGAAATCACCAGCGCACCATATTCGTATAAGCACCTTTGATAGACCAGTCAACGAGCGGCTAATCAACAATACTCTAGCTTTATATATCAACAAACAGTTTATATGCAGGAAACTACAAACATAACTAGGAGAATTGCAAGGACGATTACTTGACCACTGGTGCTTGCCGAGTCAATACCCTTAGGATGCTATTAAGAAGGTGTGGCATTTAGGTGTATCGGAGGATACAATTAAAACATAATTGCTCCTCTTAGTTCTAGCTATGCACAAAATTAAGTTTGTAATATTGGTGTTCTGAAAATCACGTTCGAACACGTACGTACTATTTTTTTTTAAAAAAATACAAAACACGCTCATACTTTAATTATCATATCATTATTATGTTTCCGTGCAACGCACGGGTATTTATCTAGTTAGACTTAAATAAAAGAAAGGAACTTGTTATATTTCAGGTGTTTGAAATATGGGGACATGCTATAAATATGCAGCAGTTAGTAGTAGCCCTTAGATTAACATCAATCCAAACATAGCACACGAATCCTGAAGAATGATTGACAGACACCACATCGCCTGAAGATAACCCAAATATCAGGCGCCTGACATATAGGAATAGTGTGAAATATAGTATGTTTTCAGGCAACGATCTTCACTATTGCCTCATGAGCATTTAAGGCTGAGATTTAGCTGGATGGAGGAAAAATCAAGGCTGGAGTGGATTCAGTATCGCTTGAGAACTCAGTCATCTGACCATTAGAAAAAGTGTAAAGAAAAGGGAAGCACAAAATATACATTGAGTACTTATTTAAAGACCTGATGAAATTTGGGAGCCCGGCCTGCGCGATCACACCATCCGCACGTGCCCCGAGACTGTCATGCATGATTAAGGTATATATAGATTGTACAACTGAGTTTCATAACATTGCCCTTCAGTCTTCGCGCATCCGCACGTGCCCAGAGAAAGTCATTATTAAGGTATATAGATTGTACATTTGAGACATAACAGTGCCGTTCAGTCTTTCCGGGGAATCGCGCGTCGGTGAAACCTACGACTATACGATCGATTCATTCATCTAAACATGATACACGACGGCGAAGTCGGTGTTCTCCACTGCGTGCAGTGACCAGTAAGCACACTGCGGAAGCGGCCGGCTGGACGAGACCGTACCAAGTACCATTCATCCGTACCGCGGTGCAGGCACACGGTCGGTGGTCGCACGAATATGTACGTAGGGTAGAATAGGGGATCAACCGGTTTGCGTGTCGCCGTGTCAGCATGCACGAGCCTTTCACCTAGCGGCCCCAACACCATAGTCCGCGACTTCGCGTGGTGTGCCGGTGTTTGTTTCTTCCTTCTCTACTGCAGAGTCGAAGGGTGGTGTCCCGCATCCGTTTCACCTTTTTCGCATGGCAGGCAGTAGGGCGGTCCAGTGTAAACCGTGTGGTGGACTGACTGAGCAGTCTGATGTACAGACACAGACTACAGCGCAGGACCACGATGTGTTGTTGATCCGATCCGCAGCACCGCACATAAGCGCACATGCTGCCATATCCATGGTCTCCAAGAAACTCGCGTTCAGCACGAGGATGGACAGGGCAGCGTCACCTAGCTAGCGATAGCATGCGTATTGTATGTTCGGTTGGTAATGCTGCTCACCAATTACTGATTGGTCAAATCTATGAAGCACCCGCGCGTACATACACGTGCCGTCAGAGTGCTGAACCATCATCGCTTCTCTGACCAATGCAAATGTATGTACTTCGGCTTCGAAATCTTCAAGAATGCTTTTGCAGTGCTGTGCTTTGACACGGCAACGCGGCAATGGCAGACAGATACGAAGCGTATGGCATGAACATGATGCTCGACGATGCTCCACACTACAGGAAAACGCTTTTTTGCCGACTGCTTGCCCCGGTCGGCAAAGGCATAAACCCAGTCGGCAAAGGCTTTGCCGACCGCAAAGCCACGTGGCAGTCGGCAAAGAGCCGTCGGCAAAGCCTGAGTCGGCAAAGGCGGATTTGCCGACTGCCACGTGGCACACAGTCGGCAAAGCCTTTGCCAACTACCACGCCAGCAGTCGGCATAGCCACGTGGCGCCATCAGCCCTGACGGCAGACTTTGCCGACTGCTGGTTTCTCGGCAGTCGGCAAAGAATTTTTTTTCAAAAATTGTTTGCCGACTGGCCGCCAGCTCGGCAGTCGGCAAAGAAAGAAAATATTTTTTTTTTGAAATGTTCTTTGCCGACTGCTTTCGGAGTTGCAGTCGGCAAAGAAAGATTTTTTTTTTTGAAATGTTCTTTGCCGACTGCTTTCGGAGTTGCAGTCGGCAAAGAAAGGAAATTTTTTTTTTGAAATGTTCTTTGCCGACTGCTTTCGGAGTTGCAGTCGGCAAAGGTTTGACCTCTTTGCCGACTGGCCGCCAGCTCGGCAGTCGGCAAAGAAAGAAAATATTGTTTTTTTGAAATGTTCTTTGCCGACTGCTTTCGGAGTTGCAGTCGGCAAAGGTTTGACCTCTTTGCCGACTGCCTCCCATTGCAGTCGGCAAAGACTCTGTCCGGGTTTTTTTTGCCCAGCTTTGCCGACTGTAAGCTGGATTTTTTTTTGCTTTTGTTTTCTATTTTTTATTGAATAATATTAGTATATATCACTAATTTCTGTTGAACAAGCTACCTAAGGCAACCATTAGGTGTTGAGCATTAGCACATTGTGGAAGCAAGAAACAGTGCTGCTAGTTAGAAATAAATAAATAAATTAGAATAGCAGAGATAATATGAGATGAGCAACACAATATGAAAGCTAGTGCTACATATTAGCATTTAGACTGAGTATGATCTACTGAACATCTCTCACAGTACAACACAGGGTTTACAAGTTGGCATTCAGATTGCAGCCTCATATCATATATAGCACGACTGCACGAGTGGTCAGATCGAAAGATATAAAATAATATAGTTAGGCTACAATAAAATGAAAGACTAAAGACACTAAGTAGAAAGACTGAAGCCATTCAGAGATACGTACCTGCAGCAGCTTGTCATATATGATTGCAACCAGTATTAGTAGCTTGTCATGATCTGCACATTTAGTAGCTTGTCAGTAAGTCAATAGTCAATAGTACATCAAACTTAATTTGCTAATATGCAGTAAATGATTTTAGGTTTTAGACCTGAGGTTTTCCAACTCTTTGCACAGAGAGGATAGAACATAATTTTGTACAGAAGTAGCACTAAAAATATGCTAATATGCAGTACATGATTTATAATCCCAGCATTCAGTCTTTCTACTCCTAACAATTACCACTATAATATGTCACATACATATGTAGTCAATTTAATGCATAATGGTTACTACTACTACTAACTGACCCAATGAAGGACGCACAGTTTTCTTTTGCAAAAAAAATTGTAGTCAGTAGGCACAATATATGTACACTTTTAAATAGTAGTAAGAGAAGAGTTTCAATTCAGTAACAGTGAAACTGCGGAAGTGACAATACAATCTTAATCTGGTACTAACCCATTCTATCGTGTGGTGACTGAACTCACTGAATTGTAGTTCTATCACTTCTTGATTCAATCTCCCAGTTACACCTAGTGTCTCACTAGCTTAGTGAATCTCGCTGCTCGGGCTTCTTGAAAAGAGTTAGAACCTTTCTGGAGACCAATCTGAAACCAAAACAATAGCTTAGAGAGGCAAATATAAGTGATGTGTCAATGAGATACATAATTTCAGTGATCTGTCAGTTTGTTCAGTGAGATACATATTTTTTTTCCTCATAAACTTTCTAATTAAACTTCTACAGAAAAGATCAGATTACTCTATCCAAATTAACCTTTCTAATCCAAATCCAACCTAACGTGGAGAACTACCTGTAAACAACGATTAGTGATGCAAGAACATAAAATCTAAATGAAACATAGAACAGTCAAATATTTTTTCTTAAGAACACAACAGTCAGATCACATGTGGAGATATCCAGGTTTTAGCCACCCGACGTCGTCACTTGCTCGAAACTTTCTCAAATTTTTACCACAGCCTCCGCATGCGATGGCAAGACACGTCGTCAAGTTTCGTCATTTTTGGACTCCGTTTCGATTTTATAAAATTTAAAAACACTTTTCACGCGCGTGCCTCGGCGTGTTCCGACACCAACACGGTCGAAATTTCACGCGAGGCCCCGCACACGGCCTCAACATGCTCCAAACATCATGAATATCATTTTCTAAATTACCGGATTCTATTATTTCATGTACCTGCAGTTCAAATCTAGAGCTGCCGGAAAAAATCAAAGAAACAGCAAAAATCAATGGAATATAGTAAAATAAATCAAAATGACCCCAAACTTGGAATATATCATGTACTTACTGTATCAAGGTAACACAAAAAAACTGGGATCGAAAATCGAAAAAAAAATTAATCCTTTGCCGACTGCCATCAGTGGCAGTTGGCAAAGAGCCTTTGTCGACTGCCAGGGAGGATGGCAGTCGGCAAAGCCTGCAACTTTGCCGACTGCTGACGGAGTGGCAGTCGGCAAAGATGACGGTGTGGATGGCGTCAACCATGGCCTGCCTTTGCCGACTGCAATTCTTTGCCAACTGCCTGGCAGTCGGCAAAGCCAGGCAGTCGGCAAATCCTGCTTTGCCGACTGCAGGAAATTCCAGTTGGCAAAGGGACCTCTTTGCCGAGTGTCAAAAAAAACAGTTGGCAAAGAAAATTGCAGTCGGCAAAGAGCCAGTTTCCTGTAGTGCCAGGAGGAACACCGTGCATGATGCTGTCATGCATGCATCACTGCATATGTGTGAAACGAGGAGGAAAAAACATGGCTGTGGCTGTAGTTTGTAGATTCAATAAAAAAAAACCCGTTGGTAGTTGTTTTTTTAGGACAGGCAAAAGGGCAAAGTGAGAAACAATGGTAATAAAAAGCGAGTGTCTGCAAGCATCACTGCAGACAAGGCTCCGACGCCGCGTTCAAATACAGGCCGGCCCAGCTGCATGCGCGCCGGTCGAGGCCAGCCTGCAAGCATCACTGCATATCCAAAAACCTCACGTCTTATTAGTCATGGATTAACAAAATAATCATCCCATGACACTGACAGTGATTACGTTTGCAAATACGGCCACGAGAACGTGCGTGGTGGACTGGCCGGTGTGGTACATTACGAATTTACTACGACTTCGTATTCTCCTTCGCGTTGACAGAACGCAGCCCCGTCTTTCCAGTTCCTGTTGAAGGAGGACCTCGAAAAAAAACTAATGATTAATTAAGTGGCGATGAACTACTACTCCATCTGTTCAGAATGATCATTCTGCAGTTTGTTCGTTTGCCAGCAGCCTGGCCGGGTTGCGTTTCATATGACGCCGACAGCGACTGCGCGAGGTGACCTGAAGGATCGCGGCTCGCCGGCCGGTCGCAAGCGACGTCGTCTCGGTCTGTTGGTCATCGGTCCCCTGGAGTTGCCCATGCGGTCATTTCATTGGTCATCGCACGCCACGGATGCCACCCGGCCGCTCGATTCTTGTTTCGAACATGCTTTAATTAATTCATGCTGAAATTTGGTTTATGCTGAAATTTAGTTTATGCTGATACTTATCTGAAAATGTTGTGAGAGGAAAACCCTGTTCTATAGCTGAAAAATAGTTCTGAATAAGTTCAAGTGAACAGGGTAATTCTTATTGTGCAGGCAGAGGCAACATAGTTTTGTTGCTATTAATTGTTCGAATCTGTATGCCATGATGAGTGTCAATTGTCAACAAGGGTCCTGTTCATCCGGCTTATAATCCGTACTTTTCAGTTTATTTTTTTCAACAGGGACAATATTTTTCTCTCACACCAAATCAACCAAAGCCGGCTTATCAGCACAGCCGAACGGGGCCAAGAAGTGTACTAATTGTAGAGCTCTTTCTCTTCCATCTTAATAAAAAAAACACGCAAGCCATCAAGAAAAAAAATATAGAACTCTTCGTAGACTCATCTGACCTCGCATGCTAACTGCTATTACCGTGCGCCGTGCGCGTTACTGCACGGCGGAGCAAGTTAGATTGCATTCCTTCCGGCAGGATCTCGGCAGTGTGTCAAGTAGCATCTCTCCATGTGTCTGTCCTGTTTCCACAATACAGTAGTTCAATCGACCGGCAGTATTTCTGCATGCGTTTATGGAAAAAAGGGTGCAATGGTTCTACAGAGAATATTGACAAGACTAGGAAATACTACGATGCCAGCTTTATTTCTCTCCAGAACCGAACATACGTGCGCATGTGCCTTCCTGAAACTTTTTATATATATATAACAACCTTCCTGAAACTTTGATTGGAATCTTTGAACACCAACACCATTGTTCTAAAAAAAAAGATTAAAAGTTCTCTCGTTTGCGTTCCACTTGGTCGGTTCAGTTGGACTGTAATCTTTGTGGACCCGTGCCGTTCTCCAAGCAAGCAAGTAGCCCAACTTGCGTTCCAGTTCCACGTGATAGTTGGGCCCACGCATCTACGACTCGATCGCACCCATGACCCAACTTGAGTTTTTTTTTCGTATATCCATGGGCCTGATGAGTAAAAAGGTCTCCTGTCGAGGCCCAGTACCACGTCTTTTATTTTCGTCCCAAATAATCGTAGCCGCATGTTTGATGGTCACACTTTCTGTACAAGGCAAACTGGCAAGTGGCAACGAGGAAGTCAGGAGAAACTAGTGGCTTTGCTCACCGGCGCGCTCGGAAAAAAATCGCATGGCGTTGCAGCACGCCAGTCCAGCTAGCTGCACACTGACCACCGGCCGTCATGGCCGGAGCTCTGCAGCCGTCCTCCGTCGGCCACCGACGGATTCTAGCAGCCGTCGTCTGAGGTTGCACGCGCAGAAGCCCGCCGCGGGAGCCGAGACGACCGCGACGTCGTCCTCGTCCCGCTCGGAGAACGCCGTCCTCAAGACCGCCTGGTACGGCTCCGAGCTCCTCGGCATCGCCGCGTCGCTGTTCCGGCCCGCGCCGTCCTCGTCATCTCCGGAGGGGGACGCTGCCGGTGGCGGTGACGTGGAGGGAGGCGCGGCGGCGGGGGCGGCCCTGGACCGCGCGGGAGTGATCGACGCCGTCAAGGCGGACTTCGCGCGGTCGTACTTCGTCACAGGTCTGAATCTTCTCCGATGAACTGACGAACCATTGACTGGCATGCATGGTAGAGCTTAGTTATCTGAGAACAGAACACGCGTGTGCGTTTCGCAGGGAATCTGACGCTAAGAGCTTACGAGGAGGACTGCGAGTTTGCCGATCCGGCGGGCTCCTTCAGAGGCCTGCGGCGATTCAAACGGAACTGCACCAACTTTGGGTCTCTGCTCGAGAAATCGAACATGAAGCTCACCAAATGGGAGGACCTGGAGGTACGTACGGGCTGCAGGCCTGCATCTCCAGCAACTAATATAAGCTTGTAACTTTTACAATGTAATTGTGGCGATGTTAATCATTTTGGTGGTAAAAAAAGGCCAAAAAACCACTGATCTGTGCCGCTGCTGGTTGCATCCGGTTGCAGGACAAGTCAATCGGGCACTGGCGTTTCAGCTGCGTCATGTCGTTCCCGTGGAGGCCTATCCTGTCAGGTGATTCATCCAGTTTATTTCATGTCCGATTTGTACGTTGCAATGAACTGCTGACCTTAGTTTTAGTTGAAGTGAGCTAAACCAGGGCTTCATCCCTGGTGGTCCATTCAAGCTGTTGCTAAGTTCTCTGGCTGTTTATATTTGGTCCTGCCCTGACAACTGACATGATGTTTACTGTCATCCTGCCGTGTCAGCAACCGGGTTCACGGAATACTACTTCGATGCTGAATCGGGGAAGGTGTGCAGGTACTGAAAACTTCGATACAGTTTTGTTCAGTTCAGCGATCCTATTCAGGATTTAGGAGCATCCAAGCATATTTGTAGCTAGCCGCTCTATAGATGTTCTATACGCGTAGTATATATGTGGCGAGGACTGACAGCCCCTGTTGTCATCCAGGCACGTCGAAAATTGGAACGTTCCAAAGATGGCGCTCCTTCGGCAGATTTTCAGGCCGAGCCGATGGGTCTGGGAGAAGCGCTAAAGCCTGCAGGGGCCGTTGTTTTTATTTCGGTGCATCAGCAGCGGTAGCATGCTTAATGCTCCAAACCAAATGCATGTGCGTCAGTGCGTGTACGTAGATTCGTAAAATACGTAGGAAGGACAGCTCATTATAGTATTATTATATATATAGTATATATATATAATAAAAGTATGGATTTTGCAAAACAAAAAAAGGATTATCACATACAGGCCCACCACGGCCCACATTCGGGAACCTTCGGCCGCATTTCTTCATGGGCTTGGCCCATGTTACACAGACAGCTCCTAGGGTTTCTTCTCTCGACGTCTTTATAAGCAGAAACTGAAGGGCGGAGGCGTGGGCATTCCGGCGCTGGCCGCGGACTGCAATGGCGGCTGTCTCTCTTCCCCCTTCGTTTTGTTTCACTTCAAGCTGCCGAGGGGTTAACTAATCTCTTCCTCTCGATTTATTTGCGATGCTCAATTCCTTGGTGCGATTTTTTATTTCTCTCTTCGCAGCTTTTCTTTGTTGCAATGCTGTTCATGGTCAGATGATTAGAAAATAACTGCAACAATATGATCCATGATCTGATTCCTAGTTTTAAGTCTCTGATGACCTATCTACTGCCATTGCTAATGCTTTTATTGTTGCCGTTTTTCTTTTTTTTTTTCGTTTTTGAATCTGAATCTGTGTTAATGCTTCTGTCGTTATCGTTGTCGTTTCCCCCTTTTTGTTTTCGTTTGTTAATCTGAATCTGTGCTGGATGTGATGAAGAAAAGATTGGTCTGTGTTTCTGATTTTTCAGTGACTGACAACCATCTCTATTTTCCTTCTGATCCCAAGCAGAAGTATTTGTCTCCAGTTGATAAGTTTTTCTCTTCCAATGTTTACCTCATTGTGAATTGCGGTGATGAATTATGAATAAACTTCGCATGTCAGACTTCGGAGGAGGGGCATCAACTGGTGCCATTTGCTGGATAGAAGCCCCAAGTTGTGATCAGTGCTGCGCGTCTGTTCTGTTATTGAAAGTGAAAGGCGTTAGTAAAGATGGCAGCTCTTTTCTTCCACAAGCAGGATATGCAGTCACGTACTCAAGATGAAAAAGCAGCTGGTCGCTTATGCCGGTTAAGCTTGAGTTGTACTCCCTCCGTCCAGAAAAACATGCAATTCTAGTACAGTGTCATGTTTTATTATCTTAACTTTAACCAATTATAGATAAAAAAAAGTATCAATATTTATAATATTAAATAAATATCATTAGATTAATTATGAAATATATTTTCATAATAAATTGATTTGGAGTCATAAATATAAATAATATTTACTGTAAACTTGGTCAAACGTGAACTATTTTTTCTGGCACGTAACCCATAGTTACATGTTTTTACGGACGGAGGAAGTATCAATCGCAGTTTTTTTACTGCTGTGGGTAAAACTCCCGTGTTTGGAACCCCAATCTCGTAGGGTGTCTTTTGAACAGCTAGTCTGTTGCCTAGCTACTGGTAGTAGCGGTAGTTTGTGTCCTTGCCTAGGTTTCCTCTGTGATCATTTGCATGGATAAGTTTTACAGTGGTGGTTATGTGTTAAGGTCACTAAACTGATACTATCTGTAATTTCATTGTCATGGTAATAATTTCATTGTCATGGTAATGAAATTTGGTTTTACTGGTGTGGAAAAAAATATCAGACTTCGGAGATGCTTCTGGCATCCATGAGAAGATCTTTCATATTACTGAGCAATGCACATATTCTCAAAAAGACGAAAACAGAACAATCTTAAGTGTTTTCGCCGGGACGGACGTTTACATGTTTTTGGACTTTATGTACTATATAACAACAACAATAATAATGTAACGAGTCCAAACGGCTCAGATTCACTCTGCACGCTGAATGAACCACACCTTCCACCATCTCACTTACGCTTAATGAATCACACCTTCCACCATCCCACTTACGCTTTCGTCCTCGCTTTGCGTAAAAGGATTAACCTGGAGATGGTGAGATGGACTCTAGAAGCCTTATATGTTGGTATATCCCACTCTAAACAACCAAGGTGTGGACTAAACTCTCCACAATATCTCATAACATTCGCATGGGCCACTATGGGCCAAATTCTAAATTGGGCCGGGTGTGACATACACCCCCCTCAAAGAACCCGACGTCCTCGTCGGGCCCAACATACCCACAATAAGGCTAACGATAACCAGGAACGTTCCCTCTTAGCACACGTGACCGTGCACCCAGTGCCGACACATATGCCACGTCGTGCACTCCGCAGAGCCTACACGCACAATGAACCTCATGTCCAGCCCCTGGCCCGCACGCGCCCGTGGCCGCGAAGGTCGGCTCCGATACCATTTGTAACGCCCCAGAGTCCAAACGGCTCAGATCCACTCTGCACGCTGAATGAACCACAACCTCCCACCATCCCACTTACGCTTTCGTCCTCGCTTCGCGTAAAAAGATTAACCCGGGGATGGTGAGATGGACTCTAGAAGCCTTATATGTTGGTCTATCCCACTCTAAACAACCAAGGTGAGACTAAACTCTCCACGATATCTCGTAACATTCACATGGGCCACTATGGGCCAAATTCTAAATTGGGCCGGGTGTGACAAATAATAATAATAATATGGGGCCTAATTTGTTGGCTTCCCATCCTTGTCCAGAAAAGCCATGTCATGCTAAAATTTGTAGTTATCAATTAGTTCATTGTCAAAAAAATTGACACACCAATATTTATGGCAATAGTTTTGGCGAGTCTTAATTTTGGTAGCTAACCAAATACACATCTATGTTTTTTACCCTAACTTTGGCAGCATTGATTTTGATAAGCCTATATTTTGGCCTGCCATAGTTTTGGTTGGCAAAAGTTGTAGCCAACCAATCAGCCCGTATTCGCATTGGCTCTGAATATTTGATGGAATCGGTTAAACGAGCAATGCTTTATCACAGTTCGCAGGCTAGCTTGTTCACTTTGCAGAAAATAAGCGGTTAAAAGTACTGTTGACTGATTTGTTGTGAGAAAAAAGCACTGCTGGCTGGCTAAAAATAAACGGCTGAAAGCTCAAGCGAACAGACTCAAATTTGAAAATGGGCAGTACAAATGTGCACAAATAGGCTGGACAGCACTGGATTTCTAGGGAAGTATACACTACTTCACATGCAGCAGCTATAAAATCAGTGAAAACCCCATTTCAGTCAACAGATAGATAGTAGCAGTTTGGATGACAGATGATGAACTTATGAGACCCAACCTACAAAGCCTAACTGCTAGATCTCAGAGTATATGATTCTGCTTGTTACAAGACAGTTTAGTATAAAGAGAACAGAACTCATCATGCAGCGACAGCGAGAAAACCAAACACCGAGGTTCAGTGCGGTGCGGCTCAATCTTCGCCCTTCGCTTCATCTGGTGCCCCTCCCCAACTCAGCGGTCTGGTTACCTGCTTTGAGCAAATCAGCAGTGCTCTTTAACATGGCGTGAATCCGTTTTTCTCTTCATAATAATAAAAATTGTTTACAGGACAAGGTTGTGTCTGGTTGGTTTCAAAGGTTGTACTTTTAATTTTCTAAAAACTAAAAATAATGAAAATATGTTTCGATCTAATAAACAATTAATTTCAAAATCAGAAAAATATGAAATTACTAACATTTTGTTTTTAAAATAAAATAAAAAATGCTATCTATGTATATATGGTCCATATACAAGGATCCAAGTTTGTTCTAAGTCAAATTATGTTAAATTTGACCAACATTATGGAAAAGATTAAGCGCCCTGCGCAAAACAAAATGTACCTTGATTTATTAGGCCTTGGGAGGCCAATAAATGAATGAAAATGGCCAGGTGGGGGATTCTCTCCCCTTCCGTCGACTTATAAAAAAAACATTATGGAAAAGATGAATAACAGTTACGACATTAAGTTGGCATATGGAATATTTTTTTCATAATTTACATCTTTGATGTGATATATTTTAATACTCTTTAAATTTTTTTCAAACTTTGTATAGTTGGAGCCCTTGTATTTAGGATAGAGCGAGAAGTTATTTAGAACTGGTTTCTTCTGTTCATATTGTTTTATTGCATGTTTCAAATATTTCTAAACAGAGCGGTATATGAAATTACTAACAGATAGATTGTTCTGCTTTTCTTGTTTTCATCTTATAAATGGCCATGCTGTTCACTGGCTAACAGCTAAGGAACGCCGTCCATCCCATGAAATTTGGTATACCAAATGCTAGAATCACATGAAATCCATCCTGTAACAAAAAAAAAGTTATCCCATTAAACATGGGATAAATCTATACCTAAGGGGGTGTTTGGATCAAGGACTAAAGTTTAGTAGATGTCACATCGGGTATTTTGATACTAATTAGAAAGACTAAATATGAGCCTAATTAAGCTTAATAGATTCGTCTCGTAAATTAGTTTCAATCTATGTAATTAGTTTTGTAATTAGTCTATGTTTAGTACTCCATGCATGTGTCCAAACATTCGGTGTGACAGGGACTAAATTTTAGTAGGGGAAACTAAACACTCCCTAAATCCATGTCTGATTCCTTTTGTACTAAAAACCAAGCGGATCTAACAGAAAACTGTCTTAAATAGCATATTTATTAGGGTGAAGGTTGAATATTCTAAAACTTCTTATGACTGGTTCAACCATTCCACGATAAAGTTACTTTTTAAACCGTTGTAGTTTGCTTACGTTTTAAACATAGGAAAAGAACCTTTATTACTCTTACGTTGTATATATAACACTTTTCTGCTGATAAATAAATATCGATATAAACAGACGCGGTGGCAAAACAAAGTTAGGTTTAGATTTGGCTTTGATGGGAGAGGTGTGGGCCGGGCCCGGAAATGCTACAGGCCTAAAGCTTGCGGCCACCACCACCATTGCTGAACGGTCGCACATTCCGTTCTGGCAAGCAATCTTTCTGTTGTCCGGCTGAAATCAGTGGTCACTTTCAGACTTCAGTCTCAAGCTGTAAAAGAGTGCCTTTCGCTATACTGATATAAGACCAAGTAACTACACCATCTGGACTCCTAATGACGGGTTTTCAAGCCTGTAATCGCAAGGATTTTTTTTGAAAGCTTAATCGCAAGGATTGAATGGCACATGCAGACTAGTTCCGGTTGACAGTTGCAGTGTAAGTTTATGAAGGCATCGGCTGCTTGCTACTCTTGATAAATATTAGTGAAAAATGAGGCAATTAGGAGCGAGTTTAAACATCAATGGCCTATCAAAGTAGGGTAAGTTGGCTCTCTGAAGAGTTGCTGTCCTACACTAGCTAGTCAATAGTCATGATTCATAGTACTTGTGATTTGGACATGCATACTGTTTGTGATTCAATGCTATGGTTTAGATTAGTCTCTGTCTTGGTAGCGTACGCTCAGCTAATCAACTCAGTACACTATTCAGAAATAGTTTCTGTTGGCAAAACCATGCACCAACCAAGCGAAACTGCAGCGTTACTAGGAACCGATGGGTGTGGCCAAGGGTTTTCACCAACCCTTTTTTATTTCAAATTTTCAATTGTTAGTACTTCCTCACTAATATTTATAAAATCAAATAAGCACACTACGAAAACATATGTAATATGATGTATCTAATGATAATAATCATATATGAATAGAGTCTCATAAATATTGATGGCCTTTTCTACAAATTCGATCAAATTTTAAAAAATTATAACTTAAGAAAACTTTATAAACTGATTTGTTTGGGGACAAAAGGAGTACTAGTTTTCCTATATTTGGTTAAGTAGCACTAATAATATTTAAACCAAATTAAAGATGGTCGATGGAGACTCTAGGGGCAGCAACTCGCACCCCTAATCTGACGTCTATGGGATCATCAATTATGGTAGATCAAAATGCTTTTTATTCCTGGATATAATAGATCCAAACGAAAATCCTGCACCAATCACAGCAAACACGGAGGACTTTGATTACAATGATTTCGGACATAGTACTAGCAACGACGACCCTTGAGCTGATTTACCCTTTTTTTGTGATGAAATTCACCTTTTTTCGAGAACACATAGGAAGATTGCACGTCACTTCATGAACAAGAGAAGAAAAGAAACTACTACTCATGCCTTTTTGCACGCATCCTCAGGCCTCAGCTCATGTGGTTGTTGGCCCATCGATATCGCCGATCGTGTGATGTGTCCAGTGTGCTCCACGCTCACTATCAAGCTCCATGATAAGTAGCTGACACTCCCACCCCAACTTGGCACACTAGAGACCAGAACACAAGCTCAGCGCAGGCGCAGCGCCACCTGCAAGCCACAGACTGACAGGAAAGAGGACAGGAGAGGAAGAAGATGAGCAGAGGAGGGAGCAGCGGGGGTGGCCGGAGCTCTCTCAGCTACCTCTTCGAGCCGGAGGAAACCATTCTGTATCACCCTCACACGACGGCCAAATCCAACCAGGAAACCAAGAAGTCTCCAGATACTAACAGCAGCAATGTCAAGGATGACATCAAGGCGATCGGAGCCGAAGCAGTTCAAGAACCACCGCATCCTCCTCCTCCCAAGAGAGAAGTCTCCAACCCGATACTCTCGTCTCACAAACCTCCTTGCAACATCTACCATACCAGCCAGTTAAGCTACAACAACTCCGGGCTTCTTATCACTGTGAGTAATACGACTTCTTCCATTATTTCATAAATAAAATATGTAAACGTATGTAGCTGCATGTTGGGATACGATGATTGAACAACACCTATGCACGTAGCTAGTAGATTGCATAGTTCAGACGATATGGCATAACAACATGATCTGCATATATATATATATATATATATATATATATATATATATATATATATATATATATATATATATATATATATATATATATATATATATATATATATATATATGTTCCTTACGTCCTTGTGTTTTAGGACCGACCTTCGACGAGGGTACGCTGTGCACCAGGAGGGGCGTCGTCGCTTGGGTTTCTGTTCGGGGAGGAGCATGAGAAATAATAGACGATCTCAGTCTAATCTACAAGAGAGTTTGGCTGCATGCGTATGCACCGCTATTGTTGGGTTTCATAACAGTTACTGGAACGGCGATCTGATTTACAAAGAGTGGCTGTAGCATATATATGCCTGCTTGTGTTTCGACCGTCTGTGTTCTGCTTTTTATCTCGTGTGTATATTTATGCATGTTCGTATTTATTCTGGTCACAAATATTTGATGTAACTTTGTTGCTGTCCAGGTATAAGTCTGTCCTATATATATGGAAAACTGAATGGATATTTAAAAAAGCTACTACTCTCTTGGGTCACAGATAAGCGATACTTTAATTACATGCAGTTAATCTTCTTTTTTTCTCGAACGTGCATGAGCACGGGATTCAATTACATGCAGTTAATCAATCTAAACTATGATCATATAGTATATCATTTGCCCCCCCTCCCCCCCCCCCAAAGTAGTAATTAATAACATTATATTTGTATGGTTTTTATGTTTTAGATGCTCCTAGGTTCTAATCTGTTGGTGAGATTTTGTTTCTCTTGGGTTAGATGACATGACATATCATATGCTATGAAGCTAAAAGGAATGCAAACAAAACCAACCAAATTGGATACTGATTGAATTTAAAGTTTTTTCATAACTAAATAAATCCATGCGACGAGATATCATGTGTGTGGGGGGGGGGCAACGGGGAGAGAGAGAGAGGTACTCTATTTTAGGTCTACGGTCATTTTGAAAACATCTTGTTAATTATTATAACAAAAAAGATGTGCAAAATTGAAATAAGTTTCGATCATGTGGTGGTACATGGACCACTTGTCTCTTGAGAGGTTTTGGTTTTGTTTGACTTTACATAATCTCAAATATAAACTACTTAGCAAACCATAGGTTCCATGCCAGTTGTACTACGTGGCACTAAACCTTCTTTGTGTTGATATGTCCTGATTTAGGCATGTGTAATCTAATCTTATCGCAAAGGAGAGTAAAATACTCTTTTGTTTTATCACCAATGCCATTCAGATGAAGTAAGAGGCGGAGTGTGAACAAATGGAAGAGGATGACAAGGTGTAACCAATTGAATCAATAGGAATTTTCATGTAAATTTTAGCATATATGCAATTTCGATAACTTCTCCTTTAAAACAAAAGGATACAAAATATATCCAAACCGATTATGCCAAAATGAACATCAAGGAATGGCCTTCTGATTTACATGCTTTTTTAGTACACTGGACCTATCTTGGCCCAAACGGCAGTGTCTCGGTCCTAGGCTCCTAGGTTGGGGGAACAGCAGGCTCCGGCTGACGCCCCAGTGACGGGCCGACGAACTCGTTGTCGACGCACTCGGTCCACCAGTCATGTTGGGTCGTCAATGGTGGGCACTAGGTGCTACGCCTAGCCCGTGCCCGATGAAGTAGATTGAGTGCAAACTTGGTGGTGGGAATGGGATGTTCCAACCACACGGCCATAAACAGTAGGCCCACTGGACTAAATTCTTTGCGCCGCCGCCGCAGCTTCCCTTCATTTGTTTCGTATCGTCGAATGTGTCGCAGATATGGACACCTCATAGCCGAGGTCTACGATGATTCTACTCCTATCACTTCAGAATTCAAAAGTCCACTGAGGGGGTGGACCGCGACCCCGAACCCCCCGACTTGCCCGTCCCCTGCGTCAACCTCAGGCCGCCACCACCCCCCAACCCAGATCCACTCCATCCCCAACCTCTCCTCGCCATCAGCGCCCGGATCCGCATCCTCCGTCGCCTGATCTACCCGTTGGTGGGTCTCACTCCAGCGCCCACCAAAGCTTCCGCGAGATCGAGCCGACGATGCCTCCCTCCAACTGCCCAAGTCGCCGACGTAGGTGCCCGTGGTAGACTCGTGCGCGTCGTGCGGCCACGCCGGCGCCCACGCCGAGCCCAACTGCCACCGCCCCTCGCCACCTCCCACTCCAGGATTGACCCCCGCCCCCTTCCCCTCAGCGACGCCGACGGTGTCAGTCGTGGTTGGAAGGATGGACGACGGGTCAACGGTCATCGTCGAGGATGTCTTGGAAAGCGAGGACAGGGAGGTGGATGAAGATGACGTTGAAGATGACGAAGCTGGTGAAGCCGCGCGCGCGTTCACATCGTCGGCGGCTACGCGGGCGCCCATGCCTGATGCAACATCACGGGCGTCCACTCCGCCACTGGTACCCACCTCTCCAACGATGGTTGCTTGCTCACGCAGGTCCTCCCTCTCTCCGCATGCACCACCATTCTTCCCCTCCCATTAGTCGGCTGGCAGGAATAAGTTCCGGCGCTGGGAGGAAGACTGCGCGAGTGGCTCCGACGATGACCTCGCCTCTGCCACGCGCTTGTCATACCTAGACGCCACCCACAGGGCCCTCGGGGCCACGTGAAAGTCCCTAGTTTGGTTTTGGCTAATTGATGAAACCTAGGACTAACCTTTGTATCTAAGTGGATGATTTAGATAAAGGTGGTCATTGCATATGAGACATGACATTGACTCATGTGACCAAGATGATGAAGACCAAGATGAGGCTTGGCTCGATGGATCGGTTGTGAAGGTGAAGGGCAAGTCGAGGCTTCGAAGCGAGGGACCATGCGATGGTGAAGCTTGAGCAAGACTTAGCGCCGACGGACCGATGCAACGGTGAAGAGCAAGTGAAGTCAAGGTCGATGGATCGAGACGGTCATGTGATGATATGAAGTGGATCATATCATTTGAAGAAACAAAATGGGCTCAAGGCAAAGGTATAACCATAGGGCCATTTCGTTTTACACTCAAGACACCATAGAGGGTGTGAGTGGTTTAGGGTCGATAGCCGAACTATTAAGAGGGGAAGTCTTATCGGTTATTCGACGCACGGGTGCCACTAGGTGAATTCATGAAGTGCATTGCATGTAGGGCCTAGTGAGCTAATTGGAAAACCTTTGAAAATGATTGAGAAAATGCTAACACACAAGCACATGGAGATGTACACTTGATGGTGTTGGCACATTTGCAAAGGTGGCGTTGGTCGCGCTGTGGTTTGCGGGTAGAGAGGGGTTTGGTTCCTCTCTCCCTCCCGCCGAGCGTGCGAGCGCGGGATTCAGGCAATTTCGGGGAAATGAAATGCCTATTTTCCACTACGCCGAAAGTCGGAAAAGAAACGGAGGCGAACGGGGTCACTGAGGTGACCGGACGCTGCACCGGACGCGGTCACGGTGTGACCGGACGCGTCCGGTCAGTACAGCGCGGTTTCAGGCGCGCGGGTGCTAGGGTTTGCTACCGGCGCGTCCGGTGACTCGCGGGACCGGCGCGTCCGGTCATGCACCCAGAAGGAACTGAGGTTCACAGAGGACGATCGGACGCGAGGCGCGTCCGGTCACACACGATCGGACGCGTCCGGTCGTCAAAGGAGCTTACTGGACTCACACCGGACGCGGGCACTGTCGCGTCCGGTCGTTGAGAGGAGCGCGTCCGGTCGTTGTTTCGCGGGCGCGGGTGCTGTGCGGATCGGCGCGTCCGGTCGTTCGACAGGCGCGTCCGGTCATCGGGACCGGCGCGTCCGGTCGTTGTCTAGGGCGCGTCCGGTCGTTGGTTTGACCGGTGAGGCGCAGTGACCGTTGGAGGACCGGACGCGGTTGAGCGCGTCCGGTCAGTTTCGACCGGCGCGTCCGGTCGTCCCGAAAAAACGGTCAGTGGAGTTGCAACGGCTCTATTTGTTTGGGGTGCTTATAAATACTCGTTGGCCGGCCCTTGGGGAGGTAGCTTGGCATTTCTAACACTCTTGTGCATTCTTTGAGCTAGAACAACTCCTCCCACTCATCTCCCTTGCTTGATTGCAAATCAAAAGTGAGATTGAGTGATCCCAAAGTGCATTGCATAGCTTGAGGGCATCTAGTGGCACTTGTGGGTGGTTTAGCCGGTGGATTTCTTGTTACTCTTGGAGAGTACCGCTCCTAGCCGGCTTGGAGATTGTTGGAGGCGTTGACAAGAGAAGGTGATTGTTCTTGGCCACCTCCGGTTGTTTGTAAGAGGTTCTTGTGCTTTCCTCGGCGGGACGCCAAAAGCAACTCTATTGGATTGCGCGTGTCATTGAGTTACCTCACTTGAGAGTGGAGTCTTGCGGTGCCTTGCGGGGCGTGCCTTGAGGGGCAAGTGACTTGAGGGTCACACCGAGGAACCATCTAAGTGTTGGTCGACACAACCGGTGACGTAGCTTGTCGGTGCACAAGTGAACACCGGGTGAACAAAAATATTGTGTCTCTTGTCTCCCGGTGATTGGTCTACATATTGTGTTGTTAATATTAATTGATTGTATATCATCTTGGTGATTGGCAACATCTTCACTCCACCGTCGGTATAAGATTCACAATCCTATCTCTTGCACTTATCTTTACTAGATTATCTTGTGTTGCTCTAGTAGTAGCTTGGCTAGTAGTGTTGTTAGCTTGTTCTCTAGTGTAAAATTAGTGACATAGCTCTTGTGTGAACTAGAGATCATAATCTACTAGACTTGTGGATAGGAGGCTTGCATCACAACCTTTGGCTAAGCAAAACTCGCTTTACGCCGTTTGTTATTCTAACAAGTTTGCTTAGTGGTGCTTGTAGAATTTTTATAGGCTATTCACCCCCCCCTCTAGCCATCTAGGACCTTACAAGTGGTATCGGAGCCGTGGTCACCGTTTTATTCAAGGCTTAACATCCTTCGGTGTGAAAAATGGCTCAAATTGTGTTCAATCATGTTGGGGGCAAGCCACCGTTCTTTGATGGTGTTAGTTCTTTTGCTCATTGGAAGAGAAAGATGACAATGTACCTTGGTTCTATTCATGAGAGAGTATTGCAAGTCACCGAGAATGATTTTGCTATCATTGATCCCAATCATCTCACCGATGAAGATAGAGCAAATAGAACATGCAATAGAATGGCTCTCAATACACTCTATAATGGTATTGACACAAAAGTGTTTGAGGGCATCAAAGATTTGGAATTGGCTAGTGAAGTATGGACAAGGTTGAGTGAGACATATGAAGGCACTAAGGTTGTGAAGAGTGCCAAGCTATATGGGCTCAAGAGTGAGTTTGAGAACTTCAAGAAAAAGGATGATGAAACAATCATTGAAATGTTTCATAGATTGCAAGTGATAGTCAATGATCTCAAGAGCTTAGGGCACAAAACTCAAGATCAAGATTTTTGTCACAAGTTCTTATTGAGCTTACCTAGAAGATTCAAGATGTTGATCATGATGTTGCAAAGAGATGGGCTTGAAACAATGAAGCCTAATGATTTGCTTGGTGAAGTATTGACCTATGACAAATATGATCAAGATGTTGATGACAAGGAAAAGGTGGAAGATGAGAAGAAGAAGACCGTGGCATTCAAGGCCACCTCCTCCAAGGGCAAAGCTACCATCATTGAAGAAGAAGAAGACAACAATGAAGATGGGGAATTTGAAATTGATGATGAGGCACTTGCTCTTGTAGTCAAGAAGATGGGTCACATGTTCATCAAGAGAAGAGGCTTTAAGAAAAGAAATGAGCAACAAAGAAAGTGCTTCAATTGTGATAGCACCGAACATCTTCAAGCCGAATGTCCCTATGATAAGAAGAAGAACAACAAGAGGGGCAAGTTTGAGAAGAAAAAGAAAGAAGCCAAGATAACATTCAAGAAAGGCAAGAATGGAGTCTATGTGGCCACTTGGGAAAGTGATGATGATGAAGAAGAAGAAGATTCATCCAACAAGGCTTTTGCTTCCATTGCTAGCAACAAGAAGCCTTTACTATTTGATTCATCCTCTTCATGCTTCATGGCCAAAGAAGCTAAGGTATTATATGATGAAAGTGATGATGAAAGTGAAATGGAATATGTTCATGATAGTGATAATGATAAATATGATAATGAAAATGATGATGATGATGAATCAACTAAAGAACAACTATATGACTTGTTGCAACAAACTAGAGACATAGCTATTGCCAAGAACAAGGAGTGCAAGAAGCTTTCAATGAAAGTAGCAATACTTGAGAAAGTTCTTGGTGAGCTTAAGACCACTCATGAGAGTCTAGTGGAAGACCATGAGGATCTTGGTAAGGCTCATTCCAAGCTTGAAAAGGCTCACTCATTGCTACTAGAGCAACAAGAAAAGAAGGAGGTTGTTGTATCATGTGATATAGGTGTTACATGTGATATAATTGATAAATCCTTTAATGAACCTATCATAATGTCAAACACTAACCCTTCTTGTAGCTCTTCATCCACCACCACCAACTCTACCTCTACTACTAGTGATGGTTTCACTTGTGATGCCTCACTAATGGTTGAGAATGAGACTCTCAAGAGAGAGGTGGATGAGCTCACTCACGCCCTAGGCAAGGCCTATGGTGGTGAGGCCCGCTTGCTTAAGTGCTTGGGTAGCCAAAGGTTCTCTCTTAACAAAGAGGGATTGGGCTACAACCCCAAGAAAGGCAAGTTGGCCTTTGCAACTCCAAAGCCTAGCTTTGTGAAGGGCAATGGTCGGTTTTGCAATAGATGCAAGCAAGTTGGGCACCTAGAGCATAATTGCAATAAAAAGAACCAAAGCAAGAACCTTGTTAATGCTATACCTTTTGATTCTTGCTATATACTTACCAAGGGTGTGAAGGGTGTACAAGCTAAGTTTGTTGGTACACCAATTGTGGGCCCAAAGAAGAAGGCTATTTGGGTACCAAAGAGCTTAGTTACTAACCTACAAGGACCCAAGCAAAAATGGGTACCTAAGCTTCATTGACTTGCTTGTAGGTCAATTACAAAGCCGGAGGAAGGCATTGGATTATTGATAGTGGGTGCACTCAACACATGACCGGTACATCAAGAATGTTTGACTCAATCAATGACAATAATAGTGGTGTTGATTCTATCACATTTGGCAATAACAAGAAAGGCAAGGTTATTGGCTTGGGCAAGATTGCAATATCAAATGACATGAGTATCTCAAATGTGTTGCTAGTTGAAAGTTTGGATTTCAATCTTCTATCCGTGGCACAAATATGTGATCTAGGCTATAAATGCATCTTTGGGGTTGATGATGTGGAAGTTATTAGTGTGGATGGTTCAAATGTGGCATTCAAGGGCTTTAGATATGAGAATCTCTACCTAGTTGACTTCAATGCTAGAGAAACTTCTTTGACAACTTGCTTAGTCTCCAAATCAAGCATGGGTTGGCTTTGGCATAGAAGGCTTGGTCATGTTGGCATGAAACAATTGAAGAAGCTTACAACTCACAATCTTGTCAATGGTTTGAAAGATGTTGAATTTGAGAAGAATAAGCTTTGTAGTGCATGTCAAGCCGGGAAGCAAGTTGGAAGCTCACATCCAAAGAAGAGTACAATGAGCACATGCAAAGCATTTGAGTTGATGCACATGGATCTATTTGGACCAACAACATATACAAGCATAGGCGGCAACAAGTATGGCTTTGTCATAGTGGATGACTTCACAAGATTCACATGGGTATTCTTTCTTAGTGACAAAAGTGAAGTGTTTGACACCTTCAAGACATTTCTCACTAGAGTTCACAATGAGTTTGAGATTAGAATCAAGAAAGTGAGAAGTGACAATGGAAGTGAGTTCAAGAATACAAGAATTGAAGAACTTTGTGATCATTATGGTATTGGACATCAATTCTCGGCCAAGTACACTCCACAATCAAATGGCCTAGTTGAGAGGAAGAATAGAACATTGCTTGATATGGCTAGATCAATGCTTCATGAGTACAATGTGAGTTAATCATTTTGGGATGAAGCAATCAATACCGCTTGCTACTACATCAATAGACTATATTGTCATCCATTGCTAGAGAAGACCCCATATGAGTTACTTCATGGAAGAAAGCCCAATATTTCTTACTTTAGGGTGTTTGGTTGCAAATGCTATATCTTAAAAAAGGACACTAGATTGGGGAAGTTTGACAAGAGATGTGATGAGGGGTTCCTACTTGGATATTCAACTACAAGCAAAGCTTATAGAGTTTGGAACAACTCAAGTGGCATTCTAGAAGAAGTCCATGATGTGCAATTTGATGAAACCAATGGGTCTCAAGATGAAGAAGAAAATCTAGATGATGTTAGTGGAACTCTATTGGTGGAAGCAATGAAGAACATGGACATTGGGGACATTAGAGCAAAGCAAGTTATTGATATTCAAGATGATGATAAAGATCAAGTGCTCAATTCTCCATTCAAGCTAGCTAGTGACTCTCAAGTGCAAGATCAAGGTGCTAGTTCATCTTATCAAGATACATCAAGTGATCAACCAAGCTCAAGCAATCAAGTGCAAGTACTTCAACCACAACATATTGCAAGAGATCACCCCATTGATAGTGTTATTGGTGATATTAGAAGTGGTGTGCAAACAAGATCAAGATTGACTATGTTTTGTGAGCATGCATCATTTGTGTCAACCATAGAACCAAAGAAGATAGAAGAAGCTTTGAGGGATGCCGATTGGATCATGGCTATGCAAGAAGAGTTAAACAATTTCACAAGAAATGATGTTTGGGAATTGGTAGAAAGGCCAAACGACTACAATGTGATTGGAACCAAATGGGTGTTTAAAAACAAGCAAGATCAAGATGGCATTGTAGTGAGAAACAAAGCAAGACTAGTTGCTCAAGGTTACACTCAAGTTGAAGGTCTTGACTATGATGAAACATATGCTCCCGTGGCAAGATTGGAGGCAATAAGGATTCTATTGGCTTATGCTTGTGCACACAATATCAAACTATATCAAATGGATGTCAAAAGTGCATTTCTCAATGGGATCATCAATGAGTTAGTATTTGTTGAGCAACCGCCCGGATTTGAAGATGACAAGAAACCCAACCATGTCTATAAGTTGAAGAAGGCTTTATATGGCTTAAAGCAAGCACCTAGAGCATGGTATGAGAGGCTAAGGGATTTCCTTCTCTCTAAGGGATTCAAAATGGGCAAGGTTGATACTACTCTATTCACCAAGAAGATTGGAAATGATCTATTCATAGTGCAAATATATGTTGATGACATCATCTTTGGATCAACCGATCAAGCTTATTGTGAAGAATTTGGTGCTATGATGGCCAAAGAGTTTGAAATGTCTATGATTGGTGAACTTAGCTACTTCCTTGGTCTCCAAGTCAAGCAATTGAAGAATGGAACATTTGTGAGTCAAGGGAAATACATAAGGGACATGTTGAAGAAGTTTGGAATGCAAGATGCAAAGCCAATTTCAACTCCAATGGGTACAAATGGAAATTTGGATAGTGATCTTGATGGCAAAATGGTGAATCAAAAGGAATATCGGTCCTTAATTGGAAGTCTACTCTATGTCACCGCATCAAGGCCGGATGTCATGTTTAGTGTTTGCATGTGTGCTAGATATCAAGCCTCACCTAGAGAAAGTCATCTCACGGCCGCAAAAAGAATATTGAGGTACTTGAAGCAAACAAGAGATGTTGGACTATGGTATCCCAAGGGGTCAAAGTTTGAATTGATTGGATATTCGGACTCCGACTATGGGGGTTGCAAGATCAATAGAAAGAGCACAAGTGGCACATGTCAATTACTTGGAAGATCACTTGTGTCATGGTCCTCAAAGAAACAAAATAGTGTGGCAATCTCTACCGCCGAAGCCGAATATGTGAGTGCGGGGAGTTGTTGTGCACAATTGCTATGGATGACATCAACTTTGAAGGATTATGGTCTCAATTTCAAGAATGTGCCGTTGCTATGTGATAATGAGAGTGCAATCAAGATGATACAAAACCCGGTTCAACATGGAAGAACAAAGCATATTGACATAAGACACCATTTCATTAGAGATCATCAACAAAAGGGAGATATTGCCATTGAAAGTGTTGGCACCGATGATCAACTTGCCGATATTCTCACTAAGCCACTTGATGAAAAGAGGTTTTGCAAGCTAAGAAATGAATTGAACATTCTTGATTTCTCAAACATGAGTTGAATGCACCCCACCCACTTATTGACATGCCTCTCCTTCGACATTGCAAGGTAAAATTGATTGACATGTCTTTCATCCTATGCTAAGGACTTGCTAGAGCATGTAGACATATTAAGTGGTATGCATAAGCATTCATGATAAATCAAATGAATTTGATGGATATATGTTACCACTATTGCTTCTATGCTTATTTTGATCTAGTGGTGGCATATGACATGTTTGTGAGCTTGTAAACCTAGTGTTGAATCTAGAAGATTTGCTATAAGAGTTTAATTCAACATAGGCAAGATAACCCTTATTTTGAGGAGTGAAGAAGCTTGTCTTTGGTTCAAATCGAATTAAATATCTTTGGCAAGTATTCTAGGTTAAACCAAATTTGATAAATTTTTTAAACCTTACATGTGGTATCGAATTAATTTCAATCTACTCCATCAAACACTTTTCCTTCTCTCCACAATTTGATCCCTTTTTGGGTAAGTTGTTGACAAAGGGGGAGAGAAAAAGATGATTCAACTTGATAAAGGGGTAAATAAAATTTATGATGAGAAAAAGATGATTCGACTTGATAAAGGGGTAAATAAAATTTATGATGAGAAAAAGATGATTCGACTTGATAAAGGGGTAAATAAAATTTGTTTGATGCACACAAGTAGGGGGAGCAAGCTCATAAACAAAGTTGTTGCATTTGTTTGTGCATTCTCATATGACTTGCTCATTGCACATGTATTTAAATTCAATATACATGCTTGTGTGGTGCAATGCTAGTATAGAAATTGGATGATGAAATCATCTACTAGCATGCATAGGAATAGTTTACATGTGGTATCTAGACTTGCCTAAAGCTTTACAAGTGGTTAGCTTTACAAGTGGTCCAAGAACCTTTACATATAATGTTGATCTCACGGGGTTCTTGAGTTTTGATGGATGTCTAGTTACTTCATGATGCTAAGGATGGTGTAAAAGGCAACTCCGATTGGTATCACGCTTCAAAGGTCCATTTCTTACACCTTAGCATCATTTTGGTAGAATTACTCTCCCAACACTTCTATCTATGCATATGTGCAAAGCTTTCAATCCAAACTCTATGCACATATGTAGGGGGAGCTAATGCTACCAAAACCGAGCTTGTGATAATTGTCCAAACTTTACTTATGAGCAAAATGATTGGACAAGTATGACAAGTTCAAAACTTTTATTATCAAAATCATCTTTGTGAGGGTTGTCATCAATTACCAAAAAGGGGGAGATTGAAAGTCCCTAGTTTGGTTTTGGCTAATTGATGAAACCTAGGACTAACCTTTGTATCTAAGTGGATGATTTAGATAAAGGTGGTCATTGCATATGAGACATGACATTGACTCATGTGACCAAGATGATGAAGACCAAGATGAGGCTTGGCTCGATGGATCGGTTGTGAAGGTGAAGGGCAAGTCGAGGCTTCGAAGCGAGGGACCATGCGATGGTGAAGCTTGAGCAAGACTTAGCGCCGACGGACCGATGCAACGGTGAAGAGCAAGTGAAGTCAAGGTCGATGGATCGAGACGGTCATGTGATGATATGAAGTGGATCATATCATTTGAAGAAACAAAATGGGCTCAAGGCAAAGGTATAACCATAGGGCCATTTCGTTTTACACTCAAGACACCATAGAGGGTGTGAGTGGTTTAGGGTCGATAGCCGAACTATTAAGAGGGGAAGTCTTATCGGTTATTCGACGCACGGGTGCCACTAGGTGAATTCATGAAGTGCATTGCATGTAGGGCCTAGTGAGCTAATTGGAAAACCTTTGAAAATGATTGAGAAAATGCTAACACACAAGCACATGGAGATGTACACTTGATGGTGTTGGCACATTTGCAAAGGTGGCGTTGGTCGCGCTGTGGTTTGCGGGTAGAGAGGGGTTTGGTTCCTCTCTCCCTCCCGCCGAGCGTGCGAGCGCGGGATTCAGGCAATTTCGGGGAAATGAAATGCCTATTTTCCACTACGCCGAAAGTCGGAAAAGAAACGGAGGCGAACGGGGTCACTGAGGTGACCGGACGCTGCACCGGACGCGGTCACGGTGTGACCGGACGCGTCCGGTCAGTACAGCGCGGTTTCAGGCGCGCGGGTGCTAGGGTTTGCTACCGGCGCGTCCGGTGACTCGCGGGACCGGCGCGTCCGGTCATGCACCCAGAAGGAACTGAGGTTCACAGAGGACGATCGGACGCGAGGCGCGTCCGGTCACACACGATCGGACGCGTCCGGTCGTCAAAGGAGCTTACTGGACTCACACCGGACGCGGGCACTGTCGCGTCCGGTCGTTGAGAGGAGCGCGTCCGGTCGTTGTTTCGCGGGCGCGGGTGCTGTGCGGATCGGCGCGTCCGGTCGTTCGACAGGCGCGTCCGGTCATCGGGACCGGCGCGTCCGGTCGTTGTCTAGGGCGCGTCCGGTCGTTGGTTTGACCGGTGAGGCGCAGTGACCGTTGGAGGACCGGACGCGGTTGAGCGCGTCCGGTCAGTTTCGACCGGCGCGTCCGGTCGTCCCGAAAAAACGGTCAGTGGAGTTGCAACGGCTCTATTTGTTTGGGGTGCTTATAAATACTCGTTGGCCGGCCCTTGGGGAGGTAGCTTGGCATTTCTAACACTCTTGTGCATTCTTTGAGCTAGAACAACTCCTCCCACTCATCTCCCTTGCTTGATTGCAAATCAAAAGTGAGATTGAGTGATCCCAAAGTGCATTGCATAGCTTGAGGGCATCTAGTGGCACTTGTGGGTGGTTTAGCTGGTGGATTTCTTGTTACTCTTGGAGAGTACCGCTCCTAGCCGGCTTGGAGATTGTTGGAGGCGTTGGCAAGAGAAGGTGATTGTTCTTGGCCACCTCCGGTTGTTTGTAAGAGGTTCTTGTGCTTTCCTCGGCGGGACGCCAAAAGCAACTCTATTGGATTGCGCGTGTCATTGAGTTACCTCACTTGAGAGTGGAGTCTTGCGGTGCCTTGCGGGGCGTGCCTTGAGGGGCAAGTGACTTGAGGGTCACACCGAGGAACCATCTAAGTGTTGGTCGACACAACCGGTGACGTAGCTTGTCGGTGCACAAGTGAACACCGGGTGAACAAAAATATTGTGTCTCTTGTCTCCCGGTGATTGGTCTACATATTGTGTTGTTAATATTAATTGATTGTATATCATCTTGGTGATTGGCAACATCTTCACTCCACCGTCGGTATAAGATTCACAATCCTATCTCTTGCACTTATCTTTACTAGATTATCTTGTGTTGCTCTAGTAGTAGCTTGGCTAGTAGTGTTGTTAGCTTGTTCTCTAGTGTAAAATTAGTGACATAGCTCTTGTGTGAACTAGAGATCATAATCTACTAGACTTGTGGATAGGAGGCTTGCATCACAACCTTTGGCTAAGCAAAACTCGCTTTACGCCATTTGTTATTCTAACAAGTTTGCTTAGTGGTGCTTGTAGAATTTTTATAGGCTATTCACCCCCCCCCCTCTAGCCATCTAGGACCTTACACCACGCCTCCCCCGCCAGCGGGGGCTTCGGATGCGGTGCAGAACACTGCTACCGTGGAAGGAGCCCACACGGCGGCTGTCATCAGGAAGCGATGTCGTCGGCGTAGGACCGGCGCGCCCGGCTGTCGCAGTGCCACGCGAGTGCCCAACTGCATCGCCTTGGTCCACAACAAGCGGCAAGGGTGAAAGTCCCTAGTTTGGTTTTGGCTAATTGATGAAACCTAGGACTAACCTTTGTATCTAAGTGGATGATTTAGATAAAGGTGGTCATTGCATATGAGACATGACATTGACTCATATGATCAAGATGGTGAAGACCAAGATGAGGCTTGGCTCGATGGACCGGTTGTGAAGGTGAAGGGCAAGTCGAGGCTTCGAAGCGAAGGACCATGCGATGGTGAAGCTTGAGCAAGACTTAGCGCCGACGGACCAATGCAACGATGAAGAGCAAGTGAAGTCAAGGTCGATGGATCGAGATGGTCATGTGATGATATGAAGTGGATCATATCATTTGAAGAAACAAAATGGGCTCAAGGCAAAGGTATAACCATAGGGCCATTTTGTTTTACACTCAAGACACCATAGAGGGTGTGAGTGGTTTAGGGTCGATAGCCGAACTATTAAGAGGGGAAGTCTTATCGGTTATTCGATGCACGGGTGCCACTAGGTGAATTCATGAAGTGCATTGCATGTAGGGCCTAGTGAGCTAACTGGAAAACCTTTGAAAATGATTGAGAAAATGCTAACACACAAGCACATGGAGATGTACACTTGATGGTGTTGGCACATTTGCAAAGGTGGCGTTGGTCGCGCTGTGGTTTGCGGGTAGAAAGGGTTTGGGTTCCTCTCTCCCTCCCGCCAAGCGTGTGAGCGCGGGATTCAGGCGATTTCGGGGAAATGAAATGCCTATTTTCCACTACGCCGGAAGTTAGAAAAGAAACGGAAGCAAACGGAGGTCACAGAGGTGACCGGACGCTGCACCGGACGCGGTCACGGTGTGACCGGACGCGTCCGGTCAGTACAGCGCGGTATCGGGCGCGCGGGCTAGGGTTTGCAACCGGCGCGTCCGGTCACTCGCGGGACCGGCGCGTCCGGTCAAGTGCCCAGAAGGAACTGCGGTTCGCAAGGACGATCGGACGCGGGGCGCGTCCGGTCACACGCGATCGGACGCGTCCGGTCGTCGAGGGAGCTTACTGGACTCCGACCGGACGCTGGCACTGTCGCGTCCGGTCGTTGCGAGGAGCGCGTCCGGTCGTTGTTTTGCGGGCGCGGGTGCTGTGCGGATCGGCGCGTCCGGTCGTTGCGAGGAGCGCGTCCGGTCGTTGCTTCGCGCGCGCGGTGCTGTGCGACCGGCGCGTCCGGTCGATTGAGCAGCACGTCCGGTCATAGCGTTTGACCATTGGCGCGCAGTGACCGTTGGAGGATCTAACGGTCGCATTTGAAATTTGAGGGACACGTGGACGTCGCAGGGCGACCGGACGCGGTTGAGCGCGTCCGGTCAATTTCGACCGGCGCGTTCGGTCGTCCCGAAAAAACGGTCAGTGAAGTGGCAACGACTCTATTTGTTTGGGGTGCTTATAAATACTCGTTGGCTGGCCCTTAGGGAGGTCTCTTGGCATTTCTAACACTCTTGTGCATCCTTTGAGCTAGAGCTACTCCTCCCACTCATCTCTCTTGCTTGATTGCAAATCAAAAGTGAGATTGAGTGATCCCAAAGTGCATTGCATAGCTTGAGGGCATCTAGTGGCACTTGTGGGTGGTTTAGCCGGTGGATTTCTTGTTACTCTTGGAGAGTACCGCTCCTAGCCGGCTTGGAGATTGTTGGAGGCGTTGGCAAGAGAAGGTGATTGTTCTTGGCCACCTCCGGTTGTTTGTAAGAGGTTCTTGTGCTTTCCTCGACGGAATGCCAAAAGCAACTCTATTACATTGCGCGTGTCATTGAGTTACCTCACTTGAGAGTGGTGTCTTGCGGTGCCTTGCGGGGCGTGCCTTGAGGGGCAAGTGACTTGAGGGTCGCACCGAGGAACCATCTAAGTGTTGGTCGACACAACCGGTGACGTAGCTTATCGGTGCACAAGTGAACACCGGGTGAACAAAAATATTGTGTCTCTGGTCTCCCGGTGATTGGTCTCCATATTGTGTTGTTGTCAATATTGATTGATTGTATATCATCTTGGTGATTGGCAACATCTTCACTCCACCGTTGGTATAAGATACACAATCCTATCTCTTGCATTTACTTTTACTAGATTATCTTGTGTAGCTCTAGTAGTAGCCTTTACTAGTAGTTGTTAGCTTGCTCACTAGTGTATAAATAGTGACATAGCTCTTGTGTGAACTAGAGATCATAATCTACTAGACTTGTGGATAGGAGAATTGCATCACAACTCTTGGCAAAGCAAAACTCGCTTTACGCCGTTTGTTATTCTAACAAGTTTGCTTAGTGGCTTGTGTAGAATTTTTAATAGGCTATTCACCCCCCCTCTAGCCATCTAGGACCTTACAAAGGGTCCTCGTGCACCAACACCAGGCCCGCGGCACGGGGCACCGGTGTATGTGCCCAACGTCGACGAAGATGGATTCCAGGTCATCAAGAGTCGTCGTCGTTGGCACCGCCAGGGGCGTACAGCCCCCAAACACCGGCGCCTAGTCCCACCGAAGCTAGTGGGTCACTGCTTCAACTGCCTGGAGTGTGGCCACATCGCCGCTCAATGTCGCTTCCCGACCCGCTGTCTCCATTGTCGGGGTACCGGCCATCGAGCCAGGGCGTGCAAGCGTGGTCGTTCGCTGGTGTTTAAGAGAGGCCCTTCGCCGGCGTGCAAGCCTCCATCCTCGGTGGTGCGCTGCCCCAACCAGAAGGAACGGGTGTCGCCAGATTGTACCGTGCCATCGTCGTTGTAGCAGCACCACAACAGCAGCCCGCTGGTATCACCACCTCCGGGTGACGTTGATAACCGGCCCAAGCTCGAGGTCTTATCATGTAGAGGAATGTGGAGCTCATGGCGTGCAGGGTGGACCTCCCTTGTCCTCGTCGCACTCGTTGGTGGAGACCAGCCAGCCATCACGCTGGAGGAGCTCCAGGCACACCTCTCATCAAGGTTCCGTGTGTCTGTGGGCACGGCTCGGGTCTGTGCTTGGCTCGGGGTCCCTTTGCACGCGAGTTTCGGCAGGACGACCTCTCTAGCGTTGCTATGCAGGGAGGCGGGCAAGCGGTGCACCCTGAGCTTGAGCTCGTCGTGGACCGTTGCTCGGAGGTTCAGCGTTGGGATTTCGATCCCATGTTGGTTGAGTTGGATGCATGTTTGGTCAAACCTCAGGCAGGTCTCACGAGCCAGGCCGTGTCGGAGGTGGCTCAGGCGGTGGACCTATGCCTTTCAGGCCTAGACGTGTGTGTGAAAGTCCTATGTTTGGTGTTGGTAATTAGTGACAATGCCTAAGTACTAATCCTATGCCTAAGTTGTATGTAGCATATGAGGATTAGTACATTCCAAGGTTGGTGGCAAGATGGACATGGTGATCATGATGGCCACACTTGGATTTGGACGCAACCCTACGTGATCAAGGCAAAGGTATATGCTTAAGGGTTGTGTTTTAGTAACCAAGACACCTAGTGGGTGTGGTTACATTATAGGATAGATAGCCGTACTATAAAGAGGGGAATGACGTGGCTATTGAACTCCTAAGTGCCTCTAGGTGTGCATTTCATGATCATATGCATTTGGATAGAACTAATATCGCCTCGAAAAATGATTGTGAAAATGCTAACACACTCACACATGACGAGATCACTTGGTGATGTTAGCACGTTTGCGACGGCGGTGGAGTTTGAGCGGTAGAGAGGGTTTGGTTCCTCTCTCCCTCCCGCCGAGCGTGCGAGCGTGGGATTCAGGCAATTTTGGGGAAATGAAATGCCTATTTTCCACTACGCCGGAAGTCGAAAAAAAGAAACGGAGGCAAACGGAGGTCACAGTGGTGACCGGACGCTGCACCGGACGCGGTCCTTGCAGGACCGGACGCGTCCGGTCAGTGTCCAGTGACTGCGCGTTTTTCAGTTGTTTGATCGGACGCGAGGCGCGTCCGGTCACAGGCGACCGGACGCGTCCGGTCGTCCAGGGAGCTTACTGGACTCCGACCGGACGCGGGCACTGTGGCGTCCGGTCAGTTCTTCAGCGCGTCCGGTCACTGGTTCGTTGTGCGCGGCTCAGGGTTGACCAGCGCGTCCGGTCAGTCACGGGATCGGCGCGTCCGGTCGTGACCAGCGCGTCCGGTCGTTGCGACCGGCGCGTCCGGTCAGTGTTTCAAAAAGTACCGTGTCGTGACCAGCGCGTCCGGTCGTTGCGACCGGCGCGTCCGGTCAGTGTTGCGAAACTAGCCGTTGCGCGACCGGCGCGTCCGGTCAGTTGGACCAGCGCGTCCGGTCAACGCGACTTCGGCTGTTTCAAGTTTCTAACGGCTATATTCGAAGGGGTACGTCTATAAATACTCGTTGGCCGGCTCAAGGCTCTAACGCTCGAACATTTGACATACTTGTGAGCACTTTGAGCTAAGCAACTCCCCTCCCACTCATCTCTCTTGCTTCTTTGCATATTCGAAGTGAGATTGAGTGATCCAAGTGCATTTGCATTGTGAGATAGCATCTAGTTGGCACTTGGTGGTTGATTTGCTGCGGGATTCTTGTTTCTCTTGGTGGTTGCCGCCACCTAGACGGCTTGGAGCAGCTTGGAGGCGTTGGCAAGAGTTGGTGTTTGTTCTTGGCCACCTCCGGTGATTGTGAGGGGTTTGTGCCTACCTCGGCGAAGCGCCAAAGGCAACGTTAGTATATTGCTCGTGTCATTGCAACCTTTTGCCATTTGGTAGGTTCTTGTGGTGCCTTTTGAGAGGCTCGGTGTGAGACCGATTAGCCACCGAACCACGTGGTGAAGAGGGACACAACGGGGACTAGCGTGCCGGCAAGCACGTGAACCTCAGGATAAATCTTCGTGTCATCACTTTCATATTGTGATTGATTGATCCCGGTGTTTGGTTATCTTGGTATTCATTGTTGATCATATTGGTTGGCTCAATACTTCGCCCCTCGGTGATACCCTCCTATCTCTCTTGTATTAATTTCTTAGTTATCTTTGCTAGCTAGTTAGCTTAGCTAGAGTAGTTCTCTTGTGTAGCTTGCTAGTTGTAGTTGTACTTAACTTCTCGGTTTGACTTGTTTGGTTGAGTGCAAATACTAGAATTGTGAATTGGATAGGTGGCTTGCAAACACCCATAGGCTAAGCAAAACTCGCATCTCGCTATTTTTTATATTGATAAACTTGTTTAGCTTGTCGTTGTAGAAAATTTTAATAGGCTATTCACCCCCCCTCTAGCCATCAAGACCTTTCAAGTGGTATCAGAGCCGTGGTCACCGTTTGTAAGGCTTAACAACCTCGGTGTAAGATGGCTCAAGTTATGTTCAATCATGTTAATGGCAAGCCTCCATTCTTTGATGGCGTCTCTTCCTTTGATCATTGGAAAAGGAAGATGAAGCAATATCTAGGCAATATACATGAGAAGGTTTGGGATGTGACCAAAGAAGGATACGTCATTCTTGATGAGGAAAACCTCACTCCCAATGACCGCATCAACAAACAATGCAATACGGCGGCACTTGACACAATCTATCGTGCCATTGATGATAAAGTATTTGAGCAAATCAAAGATCTTGAAAAGGCAAATGAGCTTTGGATAAGGCTTGAAGAAACATATGAAGGCACTTCAACGGTAAAAAGTGCCAAACTATATATGCTCAAGGACAAGTTCTCCACATTCAAGATGAAGGATGATGAATCCATCCCGGAGATGTTCTATAGGCTCCAAGTCATTGTCAATGATCTCAAGGGGCTTGGGGAGAAGGTTGAGGACAAGGACTTCTCACACAAGTTCTTGATGTGCTTACCCAAGAAGTTTGCCACCTTGAGAAGAATGATCTTTAGAGAGGGATTGGACAAGGTCAAACCAACCAATGTGCTTGGAGATATAATGACTGATGCCCAATACAATGATGATGAAGATGAGGTAGAAGAGAAGAAGGAAACCAAGATCAAGCAAGAGAAGCCCATTGCATTCAAGGCTTCATCCTCTAAGGGCAAGAGCAAGGTTGATGATGATGATGATGATCCATTTGATGATGAGATCATGGCCCTTCTAGTGCAAAAGATGGGTCGGTTCATGAAGAAAAAAGGCTATGGTGCAAGAAAGAGAAGGGATTTCATGAAGGCAAAGGATGTGCTTTGCTACAATTGCAATAGCCCCGATCATGTAGTGGCAAAGTGCCCCTATGAAGACAAAAGATATAATGATGGGGAGTTAAAGTTGAAGAAGAACAAGAAGGAGAAGAAAGCAAAGAAGAGCTTCACTTTCAACAAAAAGAAGAAGGGTGGTGGTTATGTAGTCACTTGGGATAGTGACAACTCCGATAGTGATGATGATGAAAGCTCTAGTGATGATGAGAGGATCACTCGACGAGCCACTGCAAACATCGCCCTCTCCAACAAGCCATCCATCTTAGACACTACATCAACATGCCTTATGGCCAAGCCTACCAAGGTAAAACATGATGATAGTGATGATGATTCTTGTGCTAGTGATGATTGTAGGAGTGATGATGAGGAGGATGAGGACTACTCCAAGGATGATCTATTAGGCATAATAGATCAAATGAGCAAGGGCTACAAGAGGACAACCAAGAAATACAAAATCTTGGAACAAGAGCTCATTGCCAAGAGTAATGAAAATGATGCCTTGATGGAGGAGCTTGTTGCTCTCAAAAAGAGTAAGGAGTGCAAAGGAATTGAACATGAGCTTAAAGCTCTTAGGAAATCCTTTGATGAGCTAGAGGCTTCTCGTGAGTGTCTAAAGGAAGACCACGAGGATCTTGAAATTGCTCACACTAGGCTTAAGGAAGCCCACTCCACTCTACTTGAGCTCATCAAGGAAAAGGACCTTAAGTTGGGGAAGCTCATGAAGGAAGCTAAGGAGGAGCAAGTGATTGTCACTTGTGATATTGGACTAACATGTGATATTATTAATGATTCTTTATTTGTTAGTCCTACTAATGCTTCATGTAGCTCATCATCATCCACCACAACCAACTCTACCTCTACTACTAGTGATTCATCACTTGTGGTTGAGACTCTCAAGAGAGAGGTGGATGATCTCACCCGCGCTTTAGGCAACGCCTATGGTGGGGATGCCCGCTTGCTAAAATGCTTGGGTAGCCAAAGGTTCTCTCTTAACAAAGAGGGATTAGGCTATACTCCCAAGAAGGGCAAGGCGGCCTTTGCTACTCCAAAGCCTCGCTTTGTGAAGGGCAATGGTCGTTATTGCAATAGATGCAAACAAGTTGGGCATCTAGAGATTAATTGCAATAAAATGAATAAGAACAAGAAAAATGCTAATGTACCTTACTTTCCTTTTGATTCTTGTTATGTGCTTACCAAGGGTGAGAAAGGTGTGCATGCTAGGTTTGTTGGTACACCAATTGTGGGCCCAAAGAAGAAGGCCATTTGGGTACCAAAGAGCTTAGTGACTAACCTCCAAGGACCCAAGCAAGTATGGGTACCTAAAAGACATTAAATTGTTTTGTAGGTAAATTACAAGGCCGGAGGAAGGCATTGGGTGCTTGATAGTGGGTGCTCTCAACATATGACCGGTGATTCAAGAATGTTCAACTCTCTCAAATCAAATGATAGTGGCATTGATAGCATCACATTTGGTGACAATAGCAAGGGTAATGTAAAGGCTCTTGGAAGGATTGCAATCTCAAATGATCATAGCATTTCCAATGTGCTACTAGTTGAAAAGCTCAATTTCAACTTGTTGTCGGTTGCTCAATTGTGTGATCTCGGTTTCAAGTGCATATTTGGTGTTGATGATGTGGAGATAGTTAGTGTTGATGGCTCTAACTTGATCTTCAAAGGCTTTAGATTTGAGAATCTATACTTGGTTGATTTCAATGCTAGTGACACTCAACTTTCAACATGTTTGCTCACCAAATCAAGTATGGGTTGGTTATGGCATAGAAGACTTGGTCATGTTGGCATGAAGCAATTGAACAAGTTAGTGAAGCATGACTTAGTTAGAGGCTTGAAGGATGTCACATTTGAGAAAGATAAGCTATGTAGTGCATGTCAAGCCGGAAAGCAAGTAGGCAACACTCATCCATTGAAAAGCATTATGAGTACTTCCAAGGCATTTGAGTTGTTGCACATGGATCTATTTGGGCCAACTACATACACAAGCATTGGTGGCAACAAGTATGGCTTTGTGATTGTGGATGATTTCACTAGATACACATGGGTATTCTTTCTTGGGGACAAAAGTGATGTATTTGACATATTCAAGAAGTTCATCAAGAGAGTGCAAAATGAGTTTGAAACCACAATCAAGAAAGTGAGAAGTGACAATGGAAGTGAGTTTAGAAACACAAGAGTTGATGAGCTATGTGAAGAGCTTGGAATCAAACATCAATTCTCGGCCAAGTATACACCTCAATCAAATGGCCTAGTTGAGAGGAAAAATAGAACCTTAATTGACATGGCAAGATCAATGTTGAATGAGTATAATGTGAGTCATTCATTTTGGGCCGAAGCAATCAACACGGCTTGCTTCTATAGCAACCGCCTCTATTGCCATAAATTTCTAGAGAAGACACCATATGAGATCTTAAATGGAAGAAAGCCCAACATTGCATACTTTCGGGTATTTGGTTGCAAATGCTACATCTTGAAGAAGGGCACTAGATTGAGCAAGTTTGAGAAGAAATGTGATGAAGGATTTCTACTTGGTTACTCAACTACTAGCAAAGCTTATAGAGTTTGGAATTTGGCTAGTGGTTTACTTGAAGAAGTGCATGATGTTGAGTTTGATGAAACAAATGGCTCTCAAGATGAAGAAGATAACTTGGATGATGTGAGAGGAACTCAATTGAGTAATGCTATAAAAGAAATGGATATTGGTGATATTAGACCAAAGCAAGTTATTAATGTAGATGACAACAAAAATCAAGTGCTCCAAAGTCCAATCACTCAAGCTAGTGGTTCTCTAATGCAAAATCAAGCTAGTACATCATCTCAAGTGCAACAAGATCAACAAGTAGCTAGTTCATCATCTCCAACTCATGATCAACATCAACATCCAAGCAATAAAGTCCAAGTACTTCAACCAACTAACATTGCAAGAGACCATCCATTGGATTCCATCATTGGTGACATACAAAGAGGAGTTCAAACTAGATCAAGATTGGCATCGTTTTGTGCTCACTCATCTTTTGTGTCAATGGAAGAACCCAAGGACATTGATAGAGCATTGAGAGATCCGGATTGGGTAAATGCAATGCATGAAGAGCTCAACAACTTCAAGAGAAATGAAGTATGGGAACTAGTTGAAAGGCCTAAGGATCACAATGTCATTGGAACAAGATGGGTCTTTCGCAACAAGCAAGATCAAGATGGGATAGTAGTAAGGAACAAAGCAAGACTAGTGGCTCAAGGTTACACACAAATAGAGGGTCTTGACTTTGGTGAAACTTATGCCCCGGTTGCAAGATTGGAAGCAATTAGGATCTTACTTGCCTATGCTTGTGCTCACAATATCAAGCTATATCAAATGGATGTAAAGAGTGCATTTCTCAATGGGTACATTCAAGAGGAGGTGTATGTGGAGCAACCTCCCGGTTTTGAAGATGACAAGAAACCCAATCATGTATACAAGTTGAGAAAAGCTTTATATGGATTGAAGCAAGCACCTAGAGCATGGTATGAAAGATTGAGGGACTTCTTGCTATCTAAAGGATTTGTCATGGGCAAAGTTGATACAACACTATTCACCAAGAAGATTGGGAAAGACTTGTTTGTGTTGCAAATATATGTTGATGATATCATATTCGGTTCAACCAATCAAGATTATTGTGATGAGTTTGGGAAAATGATGGCAAAGGAATTTGAAATGTCAATGATTGGTGAACTTAGTTTCTTTCTTGGACTTCAAATCAAACAAATGAAGGAAGGAACATTTGTAAGCCAAACCAAGTACATCAAAGATATGCTCAAGAAGTTTGGCATGGAAGATGCAAAGAGTATTACAACTCCAATGGGCACTAGTGGAAGCTTGGATAGTGACAAGAGTGGCAACATGGTGGATCAAAAGCTATATAGATCGATGATTGGTAGCCTACTCTATGTGACAGCATCAAGGCCCGATGTGATGTTTAGTGTATGCATGTGTGCAAGATTTCAAGCCTCACCAAGAGAAAGTCATTTGAAGGCAACAAAGAGAATATTGAGGTACTTAAAGCATACACAAGATGTTGGATTGTGGTATCCCAAAGGTGCAAGTTTTGAGCTAGTTGGATATTCGGATTCCGACTATGCCGGTGATAAAGTGGAGAGAAAGAGCACTTCCGGGACATGTCAATTGTTGGGAAGATCACTTGTCTCATGGTCATCCAAGAAGCAAAATAGTATTGCACTATCTACCGCCGAAGCCGAATACATCGCCGCGGGTAGTTGTTGTGCACAAATCTTGTGGATGAAGGCAACATTGAAGGATTTTGGAATCAATTTCAAGAATGTGCCATTGCTATGTGACAATGAAAGTGCCGTGAAGCTAACTAACAATCCGATTCAACATCAAAGAACAAAGCATATTGATGTTCGCCATCACTTTATTAGAGATCATCAACAAAAGGGTGACATTGCTATTGAGAGTGTGGGCACCGAAGATCAATTAGCCGATCTATTCACCAAGCCACTTGATGAGAAGAGATTTCACAAGCTAAAGAATGAGTTGAACATACTTGACTTCTCCAACATGAGTTGATGCACCCCATATATGACATGCCTCTCCTTCGAGCCCCAAGGTACAATTGGTTGACATGTCATCCATTCTATACTAAGGACATGTTTAGTGCATCTAGTCATGATTTCTTATGTTCTAGGATCATTCATGAAAATTAAATAAATTTGAAGTTTATATGGTGCCACTATTGTTTCCATGACTTGTATGATCTAGTGGTAGCATATAACTTGTTTAAGTAGCTTGTGATCCTAAGTATTTAATCTAGAAAACTTGTCTAAATATTTGCTTCAACATGGTGCATGATAACCCTTCTAGTGAGGTGTGAAGAAGCTTGCCCTTGGATCAAACCGAAGTATTTTATTTATGCAAGCAATCTAGGTTGAATCATAAACTTGATCCTCACCCCATATTTCAACATGATAATCTATCTAAAGTTTGCTCCTTGTGGTCAATTGTTGCCAAAGGGGGAGAAAATGTTGTTCACAAAGATAGATTCTAAAAGGGGAGAAAACAAACGGGAGAATTGATAAAAGAAGGGGATCAACTAAAATTTTGAGCACACAAGTAGGGGGAGCAAGCTCTTAAACATGAATGTTGCATTTCTATGTGCACTTCATATGTATGATGCATAGTTATGCATTTCGTTTTCTCCGATACATTGCTTGTGTGGTGACTTGCTAGTATAATTTGAATCATGCATTGTGGTACTAGCATGAATAGGAAGTAGTTAGATTTTTCTTGCTTCATGTTTTTCAAAGTGGTACTAGAACCTTGCTTATAATGTTGATCTCACGAGGTTTCTAGTTATATTTGTGCTTTTCAAGTGGAATCTAACTACACAAGGTGCTAAGATGGTGTTTATCGCAACTCCGATGGTATCACGCTTCAAAGGTCTATAATCTAAAACACTTAGCACCTATTGGTAGACAATGCTCCTAATCTTTCCTATCTAACATGTATGCTTCCAAAATCCAAACATATAGCATACATGTAGGGGGAGCCATTGCTATCAATTTGAATTCATGATCACATGTCCATAATTCTTACACATGGTAATATACTTGGACAATGTGACATGGGTTCAATCAAAATTTTATCATAATATCTTTGTGAAAGGGTTGTCACCAATTACCAACAAGGGGGAGATTGAAAGTCCTATGTTTGGTGTTGGTAATTAGTGACAATGCCTAAGTACTAATCCTATGCCTAAGTTGTATGTAGCATATGAGGATTAGTACATTCCAAGGTTGGTGGCAAGATGGACATGGTGATCATGATGGCCACACTTGGATTTGGACGCAACCCTACGTGATCAAGGCAAAGGTATATGCTTAAGGGTTGTGTTTTAGTAACCAAGACACCTAGTGGGTGTGGTTACATTATAGGATAGATAGCCGTACTATAAAGAGGGGAATGACACGGCTATTGAACTCCTAAGTGCCTCTAGGTGTGCATTTCATGATCATATGCATTTGGATAGAACTAATATCGCCTCGAAAAATGATTGTGAAAATGCTAACACACTCACACATGACGAGATCACTTGGTGATGTTAGCACGTTTGCGACGGCGGTGGAGTTTGAGCGGTAGAGAGGGTTTGGTTCCTCTCTCCCTCCCGCCGAGCGTGCGAGCGCGGGATTCAGGCAATTTTGGGGAAATGAAATGCCTATTTTCCACTACGCCGGAAGTCGAAAAAAAGAAACGGAGGCAAACGGAGGTCACAGTGGTGACCGGACGCTGCACCGGACGCGGTCCTTGCAGGACCGGACGCGTCCGGTCAGTGTCCAGTGACTGCGCGTTTTTCAGTTGTTTGATCGGACGCGAGGCGCGTCCGGTCACAGGCGACCGGACGCGTCCGGTCGTCCAGGGAGCTTACTGGACTCCGACCGGACGCGGGCACTGTGGCGTCCGGTCAGTTCTTCAGCGCGTCCGGTCACTGGTTCGTTGTGCGCGGCTCAGGGTTGACCAGCGCGTCCGGTCAGTCACGGGATCGGCGCGTCCGGTCGTGACCAGCGCGTCCGGTCATTGCGACCGGCGCGTCCGGTCAGTGTTTCAAAAAGTACCGTGTCGTGACCAGCGCGTCCGGTCGTTGCGACCGGCGCGTCCGGTCAGTGTTGCGAAACTAGCCGTTGCGCGACCGGCGCGTCCGGTCAGTTGGACCAGCGCGTCCGGTCAACGCGACTTCGGCTGTTTCAAGTTTCTAACGGCTATATTCGAAGGGGTACGTCTATAAATACTCGTTGGCCGGCTCAAGGCTCTAACGCTCGAACATTTGACATACTTGTGAGCACTTTGAGCTAAGCAACTCCCCTCCCACTCATCTCTCTTGCTTCTTTGCATATTCGAAGTGAGATTGAGTGATCCAAGTGCATTTGCATTGTGAGATAGCATCTAGTTGGCACTTGGTGGTTGATTTGCTGCGGGATTCTTGTTTCTCTTGGTGGTTGCCGCCACCTAGACGGCTTGGAGCAGCTTGGAGGCGTTGGCAAGAGTTGGTGTTTGTTCTTGGCCACCTCCGGTGATTGTGAGGGGTTTGTGCCTACCTCGGCGAAGCGCCAAAGGCAACGTTAGTATATTGCTCGTGTCATTGCAACCTTTTGCCATTTGGTAGGTTCTTGTGGTGCCTTTTGAGAGGCTCGGTGTGAGACCGATTAGCCACCGAACCACGTGGTGAAGAGGGACACAACGGGGACTAGCGTGCCGGCAAGCACGTGAACCTCGGGATAAATCTTCGTGTCATCACTTTCATATTGTGATTGATTGATCCCGGTGTTTGGTTATCTTGGTATTCATTGTTGATCATATTGGTTGGCTCAATACTTCGCCCCTCGGTGATACCCTCCTATCTCTCTTGTATTAATTTCTTAGTTATCTTTGCTAGCTAGTTAGCTTAGCTAGAGTAGTTCTCTTGTGTAGCTTGCTAGTTGTAGTTGTACTTAACTTCTCGGTTTGACTTGTTTGGTTGAGTGCAAATACTAGAATTGTGAATTGGATAGGTGGCTTGCAAACACCCATAGGCTAAGCAAAACTCGCATCTCGCTATTTTTTATATTGATAAACTTGTTTAGCTTGTCGTTGTAGAAAATTTTAATAGGCTATTCACCCCCCCTCTAGCCATCAAGACCTTTCAGTGTGGCTCGGGCCAAACCTCACCAAGGCTCTCGCTCTTAGAGCCGAAGCAGGCTGGGGATCCCCACCCCCGGTCCAGATCGACTTCCCTGCCATCCAGGATGGTGCTGGCGGAGGCGGCCCAGCTACTCCGGCTGCTGATGGCAGAGCGCCTAACGCGACGGCCACAACATCGACCGAGGACTTCATCGTTGCATTCAAGAAGCCGCTCACAATGCCTGTCTTGTCGTCGCCTCCACGATTGTAGCTAACCCGGGCGGCCAGAGCGCGGGCGGGAGAGCTGGACGACTCGGAGCTCGTCCCCAAGAGGAGCACTAGGCTTGCCACCAAGAGCAAGCACAGGAAACAGAATGGAGGCTCAGGTGCGGAAGGTGATGATGAAACGTCTGGGGATTGAGGAGGTCCAGACCAAGCTACCTGATGGAGCCTCCTTTGAGGAATTCTAAACCGCCTTCGCCCTCCCCCTGTCGACGTCGACACGGGAAGCCATGCAAGTTCTCTTTCCAGGCAGAACCCGCGGGCATAGTCGCTTGCTTTTGTCTTGCCGATTTGGTCGCTAAGCTCATTTCCGATGTAATTTTCTCTTAGTGAATCCAATAGCTAGGTGGCAAGGTGTGCGCTGTGTCATGAAGGCTCCTCGCTTGCGTAATTGCACACGGTTTGTATGTTTAATGTTTTTCTCTTAATAAAAAATGGGTGAATGATCCGATCGAGAAAAAGAAAAAAGAAGAAGAAAAAAAAGGTCTATGATGATTACCAAATCTCAGCTGACGCCGAATTGCCGCCGGTTGCATTATTTGATGCATACAGCAAAAGAGCATTCCGTGTCAGTGACAGAAGAGCAGGAGAAGGATCCCCATCACAATTCACAAGCGCGACCGCCCTTCGTTCTGCACCGTCCAGTCTGCTTCTGTACCGAGTTTTTTTTTCTCCTGCTTTTTCTCTTCGTTCGACCGTGCATTTTTTCCCGACCCAGGCCATGTTTAGTTTCCAAAATGTTTTGAAAAGTACGTTTGTATTTGACAAACTTTGTCCAATTATGGATTAACTAGACTCAAAAGATTCGTCTCGATATTTACAGATAAATTGTGCAATTAGTTATTTTTTTACCTATATTTAATGCTCCCGGTATATGCGATGTAACGAAGAATCTTGAAAACTTTTTATATTTTGGAGTGTACTAAACGAGGCCCCGATTCGTGACGGCGGAGACCTGCGAAGGGCTGCGGACAGAATCCGGCCGACCGCAACGGCCAGAGCCCTCGTGGTCGTGGGTTGCTGTCCGGCTGTCCAGGCAGAGGAGGGAAGGGCGGTGGAGGCGAGAGCGTGTCGCCGCCTTCGGCCACACAACACCTCAAAGGCGATGCCGCTGTACACGGCGAAAACTACAAACTGGCCGGATCCTGCAGGCCCTGACCGTGCGTTTCGAGTGTGGTGCTGCTGGGCTGCTGCCTCCTGGTAACCTGCATCTGCACTTGGTACATCATGCCTGGCAACCGACATACGACGACTAGTCAGTCGTCACACGACATGTGGTATTGTGGTCACGCGGGAGAGGAATACTTTCGTTTGATTTTCTGGATAAATTTCATGGTTGCCCAAGTTTACTAAGGCCATGTTCGGTTATTAGGGAATGACTGCGCGGAAAGAATCACTCAAGCTTAATTTTGTATAAGCAACTGAACCTGGAATAGTTCCTGAGCTTGGAATAGGCTAACCGAACGAGTCCTGAATAATTTTAACTCGACGTCTCGACATACTTACATAGTTACATGCAAAATTAACAAACTGAATCTAGCGTAAGTAACATGGAAAGGGATTATTAGCTCGAGTGGCATTCTTCGTGCTACAAATAACACAGGTCGCTGCGTACTTAAATGGACAAACAGGTTTGATGCTTAAGCAACTCCGTTCCGGCCTTTGGATCAGAATCGGTTGGCGGCGGCAGAAGCTCAGCTTTACCAGTGACATGGACCGCTGTGAGCCAGTGAGAGCCACGTTCCAATTTTACCACTTCTTCCTCCCCGCGGACGCGTCGCAAAGCGAGCCTCTCGGAGACTCGAGGTCTTAAGTATCGTGCACCTGGTCTCCTCTGCCTTCCCCTCCGGTCCTGTCACTCCCGCTCGCTCGGTCCCTGTCCTGTCCATCTATAGCGTTCCATTCCATCCCCCGGAAAGTGCAAGCACGGGTGACGGGCCCATGGCAGCCGGTCTGTCCGGCACCGCGATGACCGGCTTCGTCGCCAAGAACCCGCTGCTCGCGGCCGCGGCACGCCGCAGGGCGCCTCCCCTCGCCGGGCGCGCCCTGCCGTTCTCGCCGCTCACCACCACCACCACCAGGGCCCCGCGCCGCCGCGGGCTCGGGACCGTCACGTACTTCGTGCCGCAGGAGACGGAGCACCCGGCGGCCCCGGCTGCTCCCGTGCCGGTGCCGGTGCCGGTGCCGGTGCCGGAGACGGCGCTGGACGAGGAGGCCAGGGCCGCAGCGGCGCGGCGCATCGCGGAGAAGAAGGCGCGGAAGCAGTCCGAGCGGCGGACGTACCTGGTGGCCGCCGTGATGTCCAGCCTCGGGGTCACGTCCATGGCCGTCGCCGCCGTGTACTATCGCTTCAGCTGGCAAATGGAGGTAACTTTCTACTGATTGCCTTTTAATTTATTTTTAATTTCCTCTTCTGCTCTCGTTGCTAGTAGTGCTTGCTAGTGCTAGGAGTAGAGTAGTACTATGTCTATCTGGCCAGGACGTGGCCGCGAGTGTGCCACAATGCTGGAATTTTACGCCTCCGTGCACTGCAGGGCGGCGAGGTGCCGATGAGCGAGATGTTGGGCACGTTTGCGCTCTCCGTCGGCGCGGCGGTACGCGGCGCTCCATGGCTCTAAACTGCACCCTTTTCCTGACGCGAAATTGGGCTGATTTCGCTGTGCGCCCGTGCGTGCAGGTTGGGATGGAGTTCTGGGCGCGGTGGGCGCACCGGGCGCTGTGGCACGCCTCCCTGTGGCACATGCACGAGTCGCACCACCGGCCGCGCGAGGGCCCCTTCGAGCTCAACGACGTGTTCGCCATCATCAACGCCGTGCCGGCCATCTCCCTCCTCGCCTACGGCTTCTTCCACCGCGGCCTCGTGCCCGGCCTATGCTTCGGCGCGGTAAGCCACGGACTAGGAGTCTGTCTGGTTAGTTGGTTGGTTGGTTGGACCCGTCTCTATCAACCGGTGCCTCGTAGGCACGGTGGCGTCAGCCACTGTGATCTCACCCTCCACGTGTCTTCCTCCCACAGGGCCTCGGGATTACGCTGTTCGGCATGGCCTACATGTTCGTCCACGACGGCCTGGTCCACCGCCGCTTCCCGGTCGGCCCCATCGCCAACGTGCCCTACTTCCGCCTAGTGGCTGCCGCTCACAAGGTACGCACGACGGCGACGAGGCCAGCTACCGACCTCTCGCTCACCACTTGCCTGTACTCTCCTCAACCGTCTCGAAACTTCTGTAGCATCCATCTACTATTCTACTGTTGTACTTGCCACTGGCCAGTAGAAACCGACTTGAGCTGATATTTTTACCGCCCTTTTGCACGCTGTCGCTCGTGTGGCTGGGCTCCTCGGCGATGTCGCGAGCAGATACACCACATGGACAAGTTCGAGGGCGTCCCGTATGGGCTCTTCCTGGGACCAAAGGTGAGCCAGCGAGTGGTGCCCCTTCGTTTGTCCTCGCCTTGCCTGTGAATCCCCTCCCGCTGACGTCTGAGCCGCTTGTGGTTGTGGCTGTGGTTTGCAGGAGCTGGAGGAGGTTGGTGGCCTGGACGAGCTGGAAAAGGAGCTCGCACGAATCGGCCGGACCATTTGATGGATTCGTCCGGATTCTGGCGCGGCGAGCTCCGCTCCGTGGTTTTTGTTTTTGGTCGCTTTTGTTGATTTCATTGCCGACGACCAGAACTCCAGGAGTTTGATTTGGATGCACGGTCGTAGACCCTGTCCTGCATTTCGAATGGTGTGGGGAGGCACAGTACGTACATGGAGATGTCTGGTGCCATGGAATTACTTTTTTTTTTGGCTGCCATTGTCCCGTCGGCGTCTTTGTGGAGACGTCGCACGTTCTGGTCCCCTGTATTACTGTTCTTATGGCTAGGATTCTGTGTATAATAACTTGTAGAGACATGTTATGAACCACCTCAATGAAGCTAAAAATTCGGTGGTTGGAAACAGCGCTGAAAATTCAGAAGCTCCCTGCTTTCACATTCAGAAGCTCCCATAGTACTCCGTACATAGTCTACTGGAGATTGGAGATGTATATATTTCGTAGTAGTAGGAATTTTGGACATCAGATGACAATTAAGCCCAGCCCCCGATGGACATAACAAAAGGAAATCAATATAAAGTGATAGCTGTGACTTATAATCAAAATAGACAAGATCCGACATATCACTTTACGAAAGGGTTATCACAGAATGTGATATAAAATGCAACGAGGGAGGTGGATATGAGACCAATATGAGTTTACCATAGTGGCAATCGAAACTTTTTGACTAGAGATCCGATGACTTAGAACCAGATAAAAACAAGCTATCAGTTAACAGAGGACAGTAATCTAAAACCCTCTCGAAGTGAAGATGAAATACTCTCAAAACTGTAAGATGGATTGGCGACATGTCTTAATGTATTTTTATTGGCTTTAATAAGCGAAGATGTTGTCTTACTGAGCATTCTTCAAAGAACGCACTTGAGACTAGCCGTAAACATTGCATTCTATAAGACTCAGGTCAAACTAGTATATGACTGCCAGTAGCCTGTCCTGCGGATGGAGCATATATGTCATACTCTAGTCATGAGTTTACAAGAGATCTATTCAAACCAAACTTGCAATTCAAGATATAGTTCATTGTTCGAGTTGTAGATGGTGTAGCTTGAAGCTCTAGGGGATGTTTAACTTAAAGTCCCTGCCACTAGTATATTAAACAGTAGCGTGAACATAAAATATCTAAATTAGAATTTGTGATCTAGTGGGGGATTATTGGAATAACGGTTTTAGCCCATATGAGTTTTTCAATTATTCCAAACAAATCTCAAAGGCCTCATTCATGGCTGCAAGTAGATGATGGTGTGAACCTTAGTCCCACCTTACTAATTAAAATGGATGATGACATATTTAGGCATGGGAGTCCTCTCCACACTACAGAGTCATGTGTCACGGTGTGAGGAAGAGAAGGCAAGCCCACACGCTCGCTCACTCTCCTTGCCTCGTCGGGGCAGAGCGAAGGGCACACGACGCCTACATAAATGGTTCGACAAATTTAGCCTATGGTTTGTGGGAGCGCGGCCTCCTTTTGCAGCTCTATTTTCTGGTTATTTGCACTATAAATTTGAGAGCTAGAATCCTAACCAGTTTGGATCGTAATCGTAACACGACCTCATACGGGTTTTCCTATATATATGACCTATCGGCCACCGCCAAAGCATATCTTGTTGAGTTAGGGTTTTGCCTCTTGCAGCTTGACTTGTCATGGTCTCTCCATCTTGAGTGCCTACATGCTCCAACGATCGGAAGAGTAGGTCTTTGAAATCTCTCGCCCTTGTGATCCTCTACCGGGAGAGGGCGAATATGGTTTTTAGGGAGCACCTCCTGTGACTGCTCGTGTTCTTCACCATGTCTTGTCGCCTGCCCATGCAAAGTGGCACTACATAACGTCATTTCTATTGTCAGCTGTTTTGACCTGTCTTCGTCAACATTGGTCCTCCACCATCAGCCATGGCTACTACAAACGAGAATTACGTACGCTATTCTCCAATCTATTGTTAGAATATGTCTATTGTTTGTGTCTTGTTGTTTTTCTTGTTAATGTTGTCCAATTCAACTAGTATGTGTATCCGTCATCATTTATGTTATGGAGTTAATCGTGAAATTGCTTAGTTACGGGCCCGTCCCTGAGCAAGTGCAGTCGGTGCGATCGCTGAGGGCACCACATTTAACTCGTAATATATATGATATAGTTTTAAACTAGGCTTTGATTTGGATTAATTGTAGCTAGTTTAACATTTTGGTTTTACTGTAACCAGTTCAACCCTAGCACCAATCGGTATCGATTCATTTCTCAATTCCTTTTCCCATTGCAGTAATTCTAGGAGGCGGGTGTCCGTCCGGACAGATGGTCCATTGCTAGGCCGCAATGACAGCCCAACAACCACCTCTTATCTGCTCGTCCACATGCCCCACAACCGTTCTAAAAAGACTCACCTCACCGTAGCGCCATGACTGCATTTCGTCGTGCCTTCTCGGTGACCGCGCTCTCCACCACGCCTCCCTCTCCATCGTGCCTCTGCTCCGTCGGCCGGTGTCTCCACCACGCCCAAGCATGGTAGCCGGTCTTCCTCCCTCTCCACTGCGCCTCTCGCCCGCCGCAGCCTTCTCCAGCCACAGCCTTCTCCACTGGAGCGGCAAGCTCTACACCGGTGAACTCCACGCGCCGACGAGCCTTCATTCGCAAGGAGCAAGGAGATGTTGCGCTGAAAGAGCATGTTGCAAGCCTATATTTCAATTGTTTTAGATGTTTCATAGGTACTTTGTAAGTGTTCCATATGGATGTTAAAAAGTAGATCGAGATGTTGCAAGCTTCTGTTCCCATTGTTTCATCTGTTTTTTCAAACGTATGTTGCAAGTGTGTTTATTTGGATGTTGCATATGTTTCACACATATGTTGCAGGTGTTTTATCTGGATGTTGTGTATGTTTTACAATGGTTTTAAGTGTTTTTAGGTATTTTTGCAATTGTTTCAGATACATGTTTCAAGTGTTTCATCTGTCTTCAAACGTATGTTGCAAGTATTGTATCTGGATGTTTCAAAAGTAGACCGTGCATCTCCCTGTCTCGCCTCGGTATCTCCTCCTCCCGACGCCGGCTAGGTATCCGAACCAAAGGTGCAGGTGGGCGCTGCCTCCCCCTCTTCTTGATGCTATTGACGTTCGGGGCAGCGCGGACCTGCGTGCGGTGCGCGAAACAAATTGCAGATGCGGGCGTCCCGTCTAGGCGCTAGCACTGCCGTTCCCCATTGACAATCCATTTGTGTTTCTCTGGGTACCGCAGAATTGCCCCTTTGGGTCTCGCTTGAAACGCAGACAGGCCTTGAGCCCTTGACAGCGACCCACACAGGACACCGGCGGCGGCGGCAAGCGTGCACGGCACACAAGCCTCTGACAGCATCGCCAAGAGCCCAACAACCAGGGGCCAAAATGGCCAAGCGGATCTTTTACGATTGGGCGGCCCTGCTGAATTATCTAACAATAGTCTCTTTTTCTTCTCCATTTAACAGTCATATCCTATTTATTTATCTTCAAAGACAACTAACTAATAACTTCTTGTACCTTTTCCATTCATGTCCTAGAGAAACATTTCACTAGAATTCGTTGAGGACCCGTTTGGCGGTGACGGTGCTTAACAGCTAACACATCTCCATCCCACTAGAACGAGACTGTAGCACGTGGGTACTGTAGCTCCGTGGAAAACACTGTAGTGCCCGAAATTTAGTTCATCCAACGATGGGGAAGAGCTGAACCAAGTTAAAAGCCTGGACCTGAGAGGCTATTAACTCCGAATCGATCTTTTTACGCGAAGCGATGACGAAAACGTATGAGAGTTAATTAGCAGGTGTGGTTCATTCAACATGTAGAGTGAGTTTTAACTGTCTTTCCGGGTCGGGGCGTTACAGTCTGCTAGGGAGAAGCTGGAGTCGATCGATGAAAGGAAAAAATAGTTTCGTTGGTCTTCTAATTTTGCAGTGTTTTGCCACAGACCAAGACAATCTGCGCCAAATAGGCCCTTTAGTTTCGATCTCCCGTCATTCTTTGCCATCCAACTTCAGCATGAGCCGTGATGAGGTACGCACACACAACGGGAGTACGAAGGATCAAACACTCTACTCGCCTTATAACTTGGGGATAACAACATTCTCCACATTTCGCGCACTGTATCTTATATTTTTTATACATATAGTATTTTGTACCGACCGGCTGTCCGGCTCAGGCGTGCGCCACTGCCTACGTGAATTGCATAAGGTGACGAGCATGAAGCGCGTGCGCAGCCGGCGCTCGGCGCGGCGACACCTGGCCGGGGCAAGCTTATACTAATGCACGCGCTGCTCGCTGGTTCAACTAGATCGTGCGAGAGCGGAATGTGTCCGCCGCGTCATCAGAACCGAACGATAGGAATCATATTAATCCCGGTCGAAATCAAAGACTGAAAGACGTAACGATTTGTGTAACAGCTCACTTTTGGCTGGCCGTGACAAAGATGGACTTACTGGCAATGCAAATACGAGAAGCAAGCTGGGCGATCGACTAGACAGAAGCAGATCGTGCCCTGTATTCAGCAAATGATTATGCGGTGACTGTGACGGTGACGGTGACGGTGACGGAGGAACGTGCCTGCCAGGAGGTGTTCAGTGACGAGGACAGCAGCAGGTTCGGTTTGAGACTACCCGCACTCATGGACCTCTATATTCATCCTCTATACGTCCTAGTCAGCAAGATTCTCTCCTCTATACTCAATTCTTCCGCACCCATCCATCCTCTATATCATCATCTATTCACTCTATTTACTGTGGGACCGACTTGTCACTTTAACTAAATATATCCATGTGTGATCTAATTTTGAAGGATTTATTGAGACGAATTTAATGGTGCAATCGAAATTTAATTTGGATTTTTGGTTTGTGAGTTATAACATTTTTTTTCCTTTGTTTAGCTAGTGGGGTCCACCACTACAGAGTATAGAGTAAGCACAGCACTACTCTAAATATAGAGTGAGAGAAAGGATAGAGTATCGTTTTAGAGTACCCAGTGCAACAGTTTTTACTCTATATTCATACTCTAAAGCTTTAGAGTATCGTTTTAGAGTATCCACTGCGGGTAGTCTGAGGTTGGCCGAAGTGCCAATCCGGAGGCTGCACATGCTCGGAAGTCGGCAAAAGTTACTCGGACGGTTACCATCAATTGGGAATGACCTCAAGCAGACTACATTTGCGTGCGTTTTTGGTCTTCGTGAGTCCGCCTCCTAAAGTTTAGTCGCTGTCACATCGGATGTTTAACACTAATTTGGAGTATTAAATGTAGATTAATTACAAAACTAAGAGCACAGATTAAGACTAATTTACGAGATGAATCTATTAAGTCTAATTAAACTCATATTTAGTCCTTCTAATTAGTATCTGAATACCTGATGTGACATATCCTGGACTTTAGTCCCTGGATTAGGTTTTTCCGTTTACTAGTTCTTAATGGTTGGGCCAGTGAATTAAAGGCCTCTCTGGTTTGATATCTAACCCAGTCCTAATAACTTTGCCTCTTGACATAATATTTACTATTTTATATACCTAGTTTCATATTATTTAGAATATGTAGCTTAAAGTGGCATGTTGGTGTATGATTTTGTTCTACATGAAAATGAAACTGCTAGGCGAGCAAAGAGTGGTCTCAGAATCCATCATATTCTTCTTTATGGAGTACATTCATGTCACTTTCATATGATTTACAATCTCATTTTCATTTGTTTTTGAAACAACCATGAATAAAAAAACATTGTTTAGTGACTAGAAGAAGAAAGGATTGTGGAGTCTTGTAAATAAGTGCCAAATTCCAACATATTTTATGGAAAATGATACTAAACACACATATTATCCATCTCTTATTCTTAAGCCTTTTGCCTTCATCCTGAGTTCTAATGGGTACACCCTTATGGTGATCGATGTGGTGGCACTGTCCAACCTAAGAAATGTACATCATATTATATTGTATTATTCACATTACACATGGGCACAAATATATAGGTACTTATTTCCGCATTTGCTTCCAACGAGCAATGCCTTGCCACAATCATGAGCAAGATGAACAAGTTTAACCACACTTGTTGTAACTTCATTGGCTGGGTTAAGTAAACGGCATACACAAGCCATATTAACTTTTTTTTTGACAAAGTAACGACAAAAGGCAGTTGGAGGGACGTAAGCACCATCAATTTTAATGGTATCCCAACATATTGTAAGAAGTTTTTCTTTATCCTCATGGTAGTCCTGCTCACTTAAAGCTTGATGTGATGCAAACATGACAAAAACTAATGCAAATACCATGAGTAGAAATTTTATGTTGGCCATCTTCGTCTAGTTTTGTCTTGAAGATGCTAACGCTGAGTGTTGCTACAATGCTTACTTGCATATAAAAGGAATATTGTGCTTTTGCACATGGCTATTTATAGCATATGAGAATATAAGTGATTCTTATAATAATTAATGCCCATGTATCTAATAACATATCATGCTACAATAAGGGGGGTCTTGAAGGATGACACATTAAATGATTAAAAATCTTTGAACAGACATGCAATACTCTAGGAAACAAAAATAAATGCATATATACGACATGTTGAGCTAGTAGACACAAAAATTAATAAAGTTAATCTTGTGATTTTTAGAATTATATTTTAGGATCAAATAACTAACTGAGTCTCGGTGCACAAATGAATACTCACATATCCTTAAACATGTAGGCATTTAACAATGATTTGTGCCTCAACTAATCATAGTATACTAGTTCACATCAAACAAGTAGTCATTTTCACAATTCAAATTATTAAAGGGAAATTAGTGTATTAAAGGGAAATTAGTGTTTAAATGTAACACCCTATAAATAGAACAACCTTCTGGTTTATTACCACAGTACTCTACAATAAGAACAAGGATAAAACAGAGAACATAGAAGCAACAATTATTTGAGATTAAACGATAAGAGAAAGGTCTAAGATCCAAAATAGATGAAAAGATAACCACATCTACACACTTCAAGATCATATAACAAAGGAAACTTCAACATTCAAACTTTAACATTATTACAACACATATACAAAAAGTGTGTATATATATCATGAATGTGCACACATGTTGCTATTCCCATCCCGCAATGCTTCAAATCAAGCACTCGAGAAAACACAAGGCATATGAGGTTTATGAAAAAAAAACTCAGCAAGTAAACTGCTTCATCAAAGTTATTTAAACCACAATTTGATTAAGCATCAAAATTAATAATTGCAAGGTTATGAATAAAATACCAATTACATCATAATGCAAAGGGGTGAAGAACTTTGAAACAATTCCTCAAAATGCATGCTGCACATGAACCTGGAGATGATGGGAACCATTGTTCTAGCTATTTGGCATGTGTCTTAAGCTTTGTAGACTATATTTTTTAAGTTATTTTGGTAATACACTTGTAGCTGTTGTTTGTGAGTTTGTGTATGTTCTCTTTTTATTGCTTGCTTAGTTGCTTGTGACTTGTGAAAGTTGATAGCCTATTAAGTATGAATTTTGTGATGTGATGCACGATGTCAAATACTCACATCCTAATTTTGGAATGTACATGTTGTGGACTTGTGGTTAGGATAGTTGGAAGTTGGTTATGTAATTGTGATATTTGTCAGCTTATTTGTATCAACTATATATTTCACCGGTTCGAAATATTTGTGATCGATTCAATTTGTCCAAAACAATTGAACGATTCTTAATGGTTGGACTAGTGAATTGATGGTCTCTCTGGTTTGATATCAGACCCAGTCCTGATAACTATGTATCTTGGTGTAAAACCATATTATTTTTTTTTGCATATCCTAGGTATTACCTTAAATATTTGAACAAGTAGAATAATATTGCATCAAAAGCATAGCGGATAAGCAACAGTAACTATGTCGAAACCTTTGATCAATTTGGCATATGACTTTGACAAATTTCGTCTAATTTTATACAATATAATCTTTTGGCGAATTGACAACAACACGAGTCTAGAAAAAAAATGAATGTTCAAAAATCTTTCAATAGCCTCTAATAAAACTCCCATAGGTCTCATCTAATCTTTTTAAATGTCATTATTTCCACATGGACAGTAATGACCAAAGTTATACAGTTAATCAATTAACAAATTAATGCTTATGTTGCTGAATACATGACCAACAAACAATATATATACAACAATTGTATATACTGAATCGAACTAAACCCTAGAGTACTACGACAAGCCCGTGGCCCTCTCAGCATTGATTCTAAAGGCACATGTTTGATAAGGTTCCTTCTCAAGTGCTCCTCCAGAGTAGTCAAAGCTCTCGAGGAGGATCCACTTTTTGTAGCTCTAGCTCCTAGTTTTAAAACGGTTCTGGCTCCTCTACCATTCACCACCCCTTCTCCTAAAGTATTTGGTAGGACTCCTCTGGCTCCTCCACAGACGCTGTCGTCGCAGCTGAAGCTAGAGCCGTGCGAAACAAGCCTGAATAAAGTCGATAGATGGTGATCCTTACTAAATACCAAACAAAGCTTAAGTAATTAATACTACCTGGAAACAACAAATGCTAATGAATTGAAGCCATTGATTTTATAGTAGGACATATAGTAAAACTAGATAGAAGAGTCCAATAACTGTGCAGTTGCGCGGGTCAAACTTGCTAGTTATACTTCAACTGGATAGAATATTTGCCTGCCGGCTACTAGGAAGATGAAGACTGGAGTGGCGGCACCTATGGCTATGACAAAGTGCGAACACAAGATTGATATGTGTCCTTGTGGTTTAGATTTGTGATAAGCGATTGTCAATGAGATTCGCGTCTTGGGTTGAGTTTGTGAACTAACCATAGCATGAGTTGTGTTGTGCAACATGTCTCTTGTTTTATGGTGCACAGGAGTAGAGCTCGAAGGCGGTGGTCGACGGCGAGGTGAAGGATGGACGTGAGGCTTGGACAGAGGGACGAGGAGGCCAGGTGACCAGCCGCGGTGGCTGACATATGGAGACACTGACAAGCGCAAGTATACATGGAGGAGTGACCGTGTTGATCGAGTCAAGACGGCAGACGTGCAAGTCAAGCGGGGCTCTGGAAGACTTAGTGCCTGGGTAGTCAAGGACGGAGGTGACACACGTCATGTTGCGGGGGAAGCGTATGGAGTACGCTACTCGTGGATAGTTTGGTGGTTCGGGCCTCAAAACCATCAGGTGGATGGTTTTCGGGTTTGGGCCTCAAAACCCGGGCGAAGGTTCTGAGGAGGAACGGGGCAGCACGTGGCGAAATCATAGAAGTTGGGTCGAGGCGAAGCAAATCTGTGCAAGAAGCGTGGCCATCGGATCGACAGAAAAATAGTTAGACCAGAATACCCCTATGGTTAGTTGGTTCACTCCAAAATATCCAGGGGCAAATGGGGAATGTGTAATAGCCTCTAAATAAGAGAGGGGGCTGCCCCAAGCCTTCTTAACTCTCCCATTTTCATTTTTCCTTTGCTCTATTTTTCCCTTCCCCTTAGTGTTCTTGAGAGAGGTCCACAGATTATTCACTCATCAGCTATGTAATTCATGTTTGGAACCTGAGATTTGTTGGGAAGTGAGGCCCTTACTTCACGTTGCCCTATGTGGTTCATTTTTCTATGTCTGAGTTTGTTTTCACAGTCTATCTATTCTTCGTTCGTGCTTTCCTCTCCCTCTCTTCTTGTTTCAACCACCAAAAAGTTGCTCCCACGTCTCCAACTGGTAAAGGCACTATTTACAAATCGCAATAGATAAACCCACAAAAACTCACAAGAACCTGGATGATACAGAAACTAAAGCATTTGTGTGCTAGTTGTGCCCCACCCAGGGTGTCATTTAGCATACATACAACTAGACAACATATTCGGTCAGATTGGGATGCATAGTGGCACATACTTCAAGTAAGTTCCCATCGACTTCCGTAAACAACCTTCCAGTTCTAGGAGTAAATTTCATATTTGATATGATGTTGGACACATTTTTTGCATAGCGTATCCTTAGATCAACCTCTATTTCTAGCTCAAGGTGAGGCCGATATGGCAAACAAATGGAGGAGAATGACAGATGAACAGGGTCAGCACAATAATTAAGGGATTGAGAATCATGTTTGGCTCAGTGGAAGCAAATAGACTGACATGGTGGCCTCCGAAGTCACCTCCAGGACAAGCCTTGATCGTGCTAGATACCCAATAATAATCATAAATACCCGAGAAAGGAAGCAGGCTGACCTTGACTTCAGCCTCAATTGCATCTGGGATTAGTAAGTAATCTCAACCATATTGCCAAACCCTCCTCCAATCCTCTGTGCGCATATCTTAGGTTCCTCATTGTCATCATCACCATCACTGCCATAGGGATCCCATTCCCCTATTATGGGATAACCAGGTAATGTGAAATCAGGGAAAACTTCAACTCCTAAAATGCCAAAAGCACCAAGAGGTCTTCAAGGTCCAATAAAAACCAAATCACAAGCAAAGTGGCCAAGATTATTGCACTCAAAGCATGCACCCGGTGCCACTAGTGCTAGCCTTCCTTGCTGTTGTTGACGCTGCTAAGGTGGACGCGGCTATATCCACATTGGGCATGGTGCTGCAAAGCCTGGAATCCTTGGTGGTGCTTGTGCCGTCTTCTACCTTGAGGACAAACCCTGTCCTTGTCCTAGGTGATAAGTGGCTCTTTTGCGGCTTTCATTGTACAATGCATTCTTCTTGGTCTCTACCTTGATAGCAGCACTAACCATCTCATTGAAAGTGGGGGTTGGCACGTTGCATAGCTTCTCTTGCATCACGGGGGTAAGATCGTGCTCATACCTCACTTTCTTGGCCTCATCGGTAGCAACTTCATTGAGAGCATATTGGGCAAGCTCATTGAACTTGTGGGTGTACTCAATCACCGACATCTTTCCTTGGACCAAGTTATGAAACTCGGCAGCTTTGATGAGCATGGATCCCTCAGGTATAAAGAATCCGTAGAAAGAATCCTTGAACTGCTGCCAAGTGAGCTATGCAGTTGGCTGCAAACGAGCTTGGTAGTCATGCCACCAATTACCGGCTTCCTCCTGAAGCTGGTGCGCGGCAAAGCTAACCTTCTTAGCATCATTGCATTGCACAAGAGTGAATTTCTGCTCCATTGTCTTTAGCCAATGATCAGCTACCATTGGATCTCTCCCTCCGGTGAAGATAGGTGGGTTGGTTCGCACAAAACCATGGTACCCACGAAGTTGTGGTTGTTGGGCTCCGGGCTGATTGGCCTACATGTTCTCCATGACCTGGAGCATCCTTCCCATCATATCATTATGTGCCTTGCGATGGGCTTCATCCCTCTAGAGTACCTTCGCCCACGTAGGCACTTGTCCCAACGGTGGTGGTGGTGGTGGTTTAGGCTGACGATCCCCACCCACTGCTGCCCGAGACGACGAACCTCGGGTGTCAACCATCCTATCCAAGACACATCTCTCATTAGATATGTTTTAGACAAAATGAGACAAAAGTTGGGTAAAGGTAATGCATTCACGGCGGAATGAAACATCAATATGCTTAAAATGGATCATCATATTCCACACATAATGCATCATGACAAGGAGTGACATAGGCCATAATTAAATACCAACTTAACATTACCATCCAAGTCTCAACTCACACACTTACAAAAAGGATAGATGATATGAGTGCACTTGCATATGCTTCTACGTGTACTAAGGACAAGCGATTATAGCACAAGCAATTTTTTGTTCCTACAAAATACGCACTCTCCTAGCCTCACAAACAGTACACCAAACCAACATTACATAAAAGTTTTTGAGATAGGGAGATTCAAACTCGTGGTTACATAACACTTTGCTCTCGTCATCGGAAGAAGACATGACCACTGTTGAAACAGGCGAGTCATACAGCGGCCTTCGGAAGTTCACTAGGAAACGATTGGTTGGAAGCAAGTAGGTCGATGGATCACCATCATATCCTAGGGTTTTAGGGTGAAGGAGATGCACAGGTGTGTCTCCAAGCAAATCCGTTGGTGTCCAAAGGGTATAGGCCATATGCCTGACTAGCTGATATCCTTGAGGGTCGCATTGGGTTCTGAGGGACCCTAACTCCCTGAGCTTCTAGACAGCGGTAAGGATACTCGGTTACCTCATACACTGTGGCATCATCCATCTGAGGGTAGTAGAGAATGGTGTGGGGCACCTTAGTCACCCTCATGTACGGCTCCACTCGATGCTGCAAGTTGACAAACCTTGATCGAGTAGTCCATAGTTCTGCCTCCAGCAACAAATCATATGTGCTTGGCACTTCACCAACTCTGTCATCCTCTTCTCATAGAAAGTGTTGGGTGGATTCTCCATTGAGAACTTGAAGACTCCATTCATCTCCGTCCTTTCTAGGAAATGCTGGAATGGCGGCTCTCTTAGGGCAACTAGAGTCTCCCTCAACATGGCAATGGCATGTTATGCCGCAACTTGAATGGCCACATCGATGGATCTACCCTTTCCCCAATCAAGACGATCAAGCTCCTCTCCCGGGTCACAAAGGAGGCTCGGTATGCGGATCTTGCACGTGTAGTCGATCATTCCATGTCCAACTCCTAGCGCATACCTGCATACCCCGAGCAATACGAGTAGTTGGCTCTCCACATGACCTCATTGAGCAAGGCCAGAAACCCTTCAATGTTCTCCCCACAGGTAGCCATCACCAAACGTCCCAAGTTCATCTAGCGATGTAAGATAAGGCAAGTCAGAACAAGTCGATTTATAAAACTCAACTCATGTAGAGGTGGGTAGGATTAGCTCTAAGATAGACAAGGATTAAGTAGCTATAACAAGTGGCAACCTTAGCACTCAAGTTCACGTTTGTTCCAAAACGTTTCTTGTTTAGTGAAGCAAGATTTTAATTGCCTATGATCCCCAACCTAAGCAATGTTGTAATGACTCTCGATCATCTTGAACTGTGCTTCGATACCCGTTCTAGGCGTGGCCACTATCAGGATCAACACCCTCTTAAGTGAGTACACAAAATGATAGTCCACTAGGGGCCATTAAGTTGGATACATCCCTTAACAGGTCATCCCGGTACATCTCCGATAAGATGTACTCGTGCCCGACTTCATCTAGGATTAGTTCAAGAGAGAGAATACGTCACAACCAAACTTAGATTACAACACAGGTTCAAAGTATTTAAGTTTACAAGTCTTGGTTCACAAACTTAGTTCATCATACTGTCACACATCACATACTACATCGAAGTCTAGCAGAAGTCTTTCAACATAACATAGTTTATGATAACTGATGCATGGGTGTGCCACATCCACACATCTATGGAACATGAACTCCTTCACCACTCCTGATCCGTCTGGGACTCGGGAGCATAGAAGAAACCATGCACGGGAGCTATGGTACCTGCAAAACTTAAGATCATACAGGGTGAGTACTTGAATGTACTCCACAGGACATACCCAATATAATAAACAAGGATTATGCAATACGGGTAGTAGCAAGGAATACTTGAGTTTTGTGTAAAAGCAGTTGTACAGTAAAAGTAAAAGTGATCTATGACTTAGCAATAGCAAGCGTAGCATAGGTTACTAGATTAAAGCGGTTAGCAAGTTGGAGCTCGATCTTCCATGAGTCCTGAATACCAAAACCAACTCTAGTCCGTATCTAGATGTTAGAACTTATTGCTTTCAAAAATAAACTCGGCAGAGGGGTACAAGTTAACCCCACTCAAAACAAGGAATATCGCCCATAAGACCCGTCGGTACTCTGATGCTTCAACCTTTCCCTAATCCGGCCAAAGTGTTCACAAAAGGTACAACTGGTTCTCGATCAATTCCAAACATTCCCGACCGGTCGCCACCACCTTGCCAATTTTGCGAACAAAATAGTCACAATCGGTTACTTGGCTTGTCACTCCCATTAGCGACAAGTGGTCGGTACAATTTTGTATTCATAACTCGCTACCACGGATACATGGTCCTTAATCGGTTAGTGAGCTATGTCATCCAAGAAATCCCCACATTCTTGCCATGACCCTATAACAGAACTGATCAATTATACGAAATTAATTAAGAAAATCACCCGTCGGAGCTGACTATTTAGCAAACTTAAGTCCGTATAACCCGGTAGTCTGTGAAATCACGAAGGATTTTAAATCAACTTGCATACCATCCAAGATCGTAATAAGTTTAGCGGTCACCATCATATATTACATAAAAGTTCGTATCACAGATACATCGAAGTTTAAACATAGTTATTACAAACCGAGTTCGAATAGAAAGTAGCGGAAGCAATTTGTTCAAATCCATACACAGTCCCACGTAGTCTAAAGTACAGTGCCAGCTGATGATCATCTCCAACAAAAGCATTAGATGAGACATAAGGAATGACCATTTCCCATGGTCCTAAGCATCACCCATCGTAGAATAAAGGCAGTTGATACAGTAGCCATAATACATCTGCCCATCTGCAACAAGTGGGAACAAAACCCTGAGTACAAGAATGTACTCAGCTAGACTTACCTGACATAACCAAAATAAAGTGACATCAAGAATTATGAAGGGCTTTATAGTGGTGTAGCTGACTCATTTGCAAAAAGACATTTTTAGCATTTCAAGAACCTTTTTTCAAAAGCATTATATCAAGTTAATCACTATTAACCTGTCAGCTATATTTGCACCTATACTAGAGCAAGCATGTGATTAAAAAATTAATGATATCCAATTATCATTAGCACTTCCATAATGCCATGTCCATTATAACTATCCAAGTGTTCTATCAACATTACTACGATGAAGTAACTCAAGTCAAGTGTTCACTATCTAGTGAACAATGGTGATTTGAATCGACTATTAACCAGCTGGTAATTTATTTCTCACACAAACCTTACTCACCCGCTAAAGTGAGATATTGGTCACCGAGTCAACTATCTAGGTAAAATCTCGAGTTCGCCAGGAACCACATGTACCCGGGGGCTGACCGACTGCCTTTCGGTCTTATCATCGCGCCCCCGTGTCCTACCACACCTTCTCCGGTACAGTGCGCTGCGGGCAATCCACTCGGTCCGAATAATCTTCCAACTTTGCGGTCGAAAGGTACGTTATTCGGCCAACTAAATGTGAGGCATGCGTTCAACATGACCCGAGGCCCAACAACGGTCGGTCCTTAATCGACACAGACGGAAAGCACTACAGTCCGAAACCCTGTAAGTCTCCGTCCGGTCTCAACTTTAAATTAACACTTAGTTATCCCATGATGACATAATTATTCAAGCAGATCCAGGTAACCACCTATAGCTCGCAGGTGATAGGAAATCACCCGACTTCTACCGGTCTAAGCCAGCTAAGCATTGACTCGACTGCGGATACTAGGGTAACAAGGATATAGTATAACAAAGGTAAACAAGGTATAATGCAGCAACGGTTGCAAACAACTCCTAAACGTAATGCATCAATTAAAGTAAAGCATTAATTAAATATTTACAAACCGAGGGAGAAATGCTCCAGGGCTTGCCTCTCTCAAAGGAACTCGGGAGGTGATCGGGGCACTCCGGAAGTTTCTCAACGTCCTCCTCGTCGGCCCTAGACACCTCCTGTGGCTGCATCTCGAGCTGCTCTTCTGGCTCCTCGGGTACGACGACTGGATTCTCTGTTTGTGATCCTGTATGATGCAGGTGCGTAAGTGCTTATGTAAAAAGGTGCATCGGAGTGAAAATGCATACAATGAATATGCTTGCATGCAAGGTAGATGAACATGATTTGCTTTATTAGGTAGAGTATAAGAAAAATCCTCATACAAGGTAGTCAACATCATCCAAGAACATGTACTATAAGTACATGTCATCTACTGCATTCTCTTCTACTACTAACTACCATGTAGCCACACATAATTACTGCCACACTAATACTACAACCACTGTACTAACATGCTAAGTCACAATCATCAAGTTAAAATGCTTCAAAGATACACCAAAGATTCACTAATTTCCTAATCATGCATAAAGCAAGATTTAATTAAACCCTAATTAACACTAGGTTTGAATAGCAACATCTATTTTGACAGAACAGAAAAATCTGAGAAAATTACCATAGCATAGTACTACTCTAAGTAGACTACCATAAAATTTTCAGGGCATTTGGCTAAGTAAAATAGCCTACACAAAAATGACAAGCTATGGCATAAATATGAGCATGAAAATACTTTGTATTATGAAAAGTATCAAACAACAGATTTAGCATTTTTCCTATGTTCTACATAGTATATAATCATTGTACAAAAATTATCACATGCATATTTTATACAAATTTTGATCCCTAGCAAAAATAACAAAAATTAGCCATAAATAGCACTTGAACTAGACATCACTATTTTCCTATAGAACATGCATGACATATATTTTTCATGTAAAGTACATCACCAAAGAAGATTAACAAAACTAGAACCACATTTTTGAGCTTCCTATGATTTATTATGCATTTCTTAAGAAAACAGCAATTTCAAGAATTAAATAAAGCTCCACAGAAAAGTAGCACAAAATCAACATGCAATAATTTTAAGCTATAGATCTAGTCATGAGGATCACAACAAAATTTATTTCACAAATTTTGGAGCAATACTTGTCAAGATATGAATTTTGGAAGCCCTTAAAGAATTTCTAGAAATCAAATTTCAAAATCTTTTTAAACCCAACCGGTCGAAAATGCTACGTACACCCCGCTCCCTCTCCCCGGATCTACACAGAGGAACTGACAGGTGGGCCCCCGGGTCAGTGGGACCCCACTTGTCAACGGCATAGACACAGGGGAGCGGCGCTGACCGGCTCGTTCTCGCCGGCGGCAGCGGCTAGCCCTAGACAACATCCTCGATGAGCCGCACTCAACGGTGCACGAAACTCTAGCTCTATTAGCCTCAAAAGCAAGTGACCGCGGCAATGGCGGATGGGGACACAACCATGGTGGTGCACCGGCCGACTCCGGCCATGACCGGGCATGCTGAGTTGGGGACGACCTTCGCGGACCTCTAGCGGTACTATTGAGCCTAACGCGAGGGGTGGAGATGGACAAGAGAGGGCTGGCCACGGTGATAGCCCAACTCCGGCGAGGTCCATCCATGGCGGACAGCAGCAAAAAAAGGGAATGTGACCCCACCTATAGTCTATCGGCTCGGGGAAGGGGTGGACTGAGAGTAGCAGCTGCGGGCGGAGTTGTGGCTATAGTGGAGCGAGCTATGGTGGCACGTCGGTGGCGAACGGGGGTGCCGAAGCTGAACGGTGAGGAAGAGGGCGAGGATTTCCGCCTTCGGCCAAGCGTGGTGAGTGAGCTAGAAGAGGAGGATTGGGGTGGAGAGGGCGCTCGGATAGGGCTTAAGGTGCATGCGTGGGGGCTACCGGGCGCCACCCGGCGGGCGTCGCTGGCATGCGGCCGCCATGTGGCGTAGAGCGCCTGAGCGCGGTCGGACGACGTGTCCGCGCGCGGGAGAAGAAGGCACGGTGCGGCGTGGGCCTAGGCCGGGAAAGCCGCAATGGGCTGGAAGGAGGAGCGTGGGCGCGGCGTATGGGAGAAAGACCGGGCCGGCTTTGGCCAGTGGGCCGGATGGGAGGCGACGGGCCGGTAAGGTGAAAAGAAGGTTTTCCAAATTCTATTTTCAAATAAATTTCAAACAACAGTTTCAAATCACATTTTGAGCAAGAAAATGACATTTTCTGGAAATGGCCCAAAAATGAAAGTTGCTTAGAATTTCATCCTCTACAACTTTGCTTTAGTGACCAACTAAAAATTTGGCATAGATTTTGAATTGGAATGCAAAAGCAAAATATGAAGGGTTTTTGACTACTTTTGGGAATATTTTTAAAAGCAACATTTGACAAAATTTTGAATACCAAAGTTGCTCCAATTTTCATGATAAATATCTCTAAGTGATTTGCATTTTTAACCACACATGTTTTATTGGCCTAGCTAGCATAATCAGAGCAAAATTTGTATTAGTAAGCACATGCAACATTCATGTTTCAAAGTGATGTTTCACATGTTTTAACTCAATGCTATACTTTACTTTACATGTGATTATGAATGCAAATGATGCTCGTGCGTATGATTTGCAATGCTAAATGCATGCGTAACATCGGGGTGTTACAGACCCAACCCCTCGCCGACCATTCGACTCACAAGTTCATCGTTGGCCTAATTTTAGATCCTTCTCCATCAATGTGGCTTAGTGGACAAACATACCTATCATCACGCGAGTAATGAGAAACCCATCATTAACTCGACTCTAAGATCTAAGCATACTAAGCAAGAATTAATAAACAAAACCAAACAACAGTTGAGTGTTGTTGCAAGTCAAGGTGTGACAGCTCAAGTAGGTGACTAATGGTTGATCTAGTCATATAGTAACGTATTGATGCAATAGATAACCATAGTACATTATGCATTCGAAAAGCATAGGGATGCATAGGGGCCTGCCTTGAACGTTGTCGCTGGGCTCGTCGGGTTCCACCACCTGAGGTTCCTCCTCACCTTCGGCCTCCTGAGGAAACGTGTCACCTATACATGCATGATGCTTGATGAGTGCATTGCATAAGGTACATGCTAAGAGATGTAATGCAATGATATTTATTTAAGTGTGTTTCAGTGTTACAAGAGTGAGTGTTGAGGAACACACTAGAGGTCTATCGGTTTGTGTTATCGGATAGTCCGTAGTGACTGTCGGACTGTCCGGTGGTTCTGGACTTAGTGGAAAAAGGATACACTGGGTTCATCGGACTCTCCTATCTAGGACCAGATCCTCTAGTACTAAGTCAGTGCTCTCTGGAAACCTCTCTATGTTCTCTATGAAGCTATCGGAAGGCTCCATCAGGATGACGGACCATCTGTCAGGTCAGGTCTGTAGGTTTCTGGTAACTGCTAAGTGTTCAGGCTCCATCGGACAGTCCATTAGGTGCGATGGATCGTCCGGTATGAACTAGTTGCTCTTGGGTTTCTAATTTAATTACCAGCGAACACTCTGGTATGGTGGTCGGACGCTCTGCTATACCGAAGCTAAGGCTTGGGATCTCTGGAAGCTCTCTATCTCTAGTTTATAATTCATCAAACACTCCGGTGAATTATAGTGTGTTCTGTGTAAGTGAACAAAGAGATACTCAGTGTTGATGGACACTCCACCAGTGCGGTCAGGCCCTCCATCAATTCATTGGCAGTGAACAATTCTAAGAACTCGAAATCCAAATCTTCACATATGGTGCTTGCATGTGTAAACCATCACTAGGGTAGGTTTCTAGGGTTCTATGGAGCATCTCTAGCCAGTTAGTTCTAGCTACATTGGTTGCAAACTAAGGCTAGGTCACAAATTGATATTTCCTAGGTTTTGGCTCATGAAAGTGAAATCCTAGGTTTAGCTTGGTTTGATTCATACCAAGGGCTGCAAAAAGAAGATGCAAGGCTCTCCAAAGTGTTGGAGAAGCTGGATCTCCCTCTTGGTGACTTGAACTTCCTTTCTTCTTGCTTTCTCCTCCTCCTAGCTCCTTGTGGTAAGGGTGAGAGGACTCCTTCCTCTTCTAACCCCTACCTCTTATGGATGAGAGCTCCTAGGTGGTCTCCATGGCCATCTCCTGTTGTTGCAAGCTCCAATCTCCTCTCCTTTCTCCTCCCTTCCTTCTCATCCTTGCTTGAGTGTGTGAGACAGTGTAGAGAGAGATGGACTAGAGAGAGAGTGGGAGCGTGGGAATGAGTGAGTGAGCTAGTGAGGGCTTTGGTTCAGGTGGCATACGAGCTGGACAACTGTGGTGTTGTGTGGGGGCCAAGTGAGCTCTCAAAGGGACCCGTCACATCTACTGCATGGGATGATTTATCGGATGGTCCGTCGTCACGGCCGACCGTCCGGTGGTGTCATGTTTCGACTGACAGAGACTGAACTTCTGTCAGGGCATGCAAATGAAATGGCGGATAGTCCGATGGTGTTGGTGGACCATCCATCAAATCAATAGTGAGCAGATTTCAATGCAGTTCTATTTTAGTTTTTTGGATTTCAAATGCAAAGATGCTCATGATGCTGATGCTCACAAGGGTGTCAAGACCAGGTCATGACACGCTTCATCGCCAACCAGTTGATTAGATTGCCCACCAGCTAAGCCGAGGACTCGTTTCATCGCCAACCAGTTGATCAGATTGCTCGTCGCTTGGGTTTTATCGTCATCTACGTTGGGGACTTGCCAGCTAAGCTAGGGACTCCTTGGTGTTCGAATTCTTCGTGCAAAAGTTGCTAGCTAAGCTGGAGACTCCTTGGTGTTCGGATTCTTCATGCAAAAGTCACCAGATAAGATGGGAACTCACTTGGCGGTCGGATTTTGCTACGTCTCATTGGTTTGTTTAAAAAAATCCGCTTTGATTCAATCAAGCTGGTGTGCTCTCAAGTTGCTCCATGTTGTTTGGATCAGGGTGCTAATCCTGGGCAGTGCATCGGGGGCCTTGATAAGCACATGATAGTGGATCTTCTTGGTGGTTCTCAGCTAAGCTAGGAACTAGTTGTATGATCGGCTACGCATCTGGAGTTTACTATTTTTTGACCCTGGCACTATGTGAATTCTTCACCTACTGTCAGGCTCGGGGACTAAGTGTCTACACTTCACCTGGCGGTGAATGTAGTACTTTTTTCCTGATTTACCCACCTTATTGACTAAGTCATGGATGATAATCATCTAACCTCGCAAATGGAATCGAAGTGGCTACACTTCATCTGTGATGAAGGAACCTTAAATTTAAACTTGAGCCCTTTACATCCTTCTGGCAAGCCTTACTTGAGTAAGCTCAAGGCCAGTCGATCAGTTAAACTGGTCGGATGCTTAATTTCACTAGTCGGCTTCAAGATTAACTGCTCGGACAAGCTCAAGACGGCATTGCTCAGCGGATACAAGGCGCTCGGGGACTAGCTGTGGGGAATATACCCCTGATACCCACAGGTCGATACACGGGCCGTGTCACTAGGATTATCAAGTCCCATGGGATTGAACTGGGAAGCACCATGCAATGTTGTTAATTCACGCTTCTAGGACTTTTAAGTAGGGTAAGTACATCAATATTTTATTCTTTTAACTTGTAGATGCATAGTTGCTATGCTAAAAAGCCATGAAGCCTTAAGATCTATCAAGTTAAGTTACATGTAACATTTCTTCTTTGGTCCCTAGGTTACGTACATTTTTTAGTTAACGTTTATGCCGAACATGAGAGATTGTATGGTTTATGGAATTATGGTTTTCCTAGTTCTCACAAACTTTTGCAACTGCTATTGAACAGTTTGCTTGTTGATTCATTGTAACATGCATGCTAAAAACTTCCTTGCATTTTTGCCATTTTTGTCTTGAAGAGAACATCTTTTATTAACCAGTACCAGCTTTTCGTATATATCTTCACTTTCTCACCTTTTTTTAATGAGGGGATTGCATTCATTGGCAGGTAAATACCTTTGGCCTGTAGAGGTCTAGAACTATACATACAGACGACACCTAGGGGTTTTGCTTATGGGTGCGAAGGTAAAGACATCAGTGTTTTATGTCTTCACAGACCATCGGCACCTACTACCAATACTATTTTGTTACTGCCTTATCCTTTGGAACTAAGGCCCAGCTCCCTTTTGTGGTGTTCTATTTTGGTTGGTCCTTGCATCTGTATCTGGTGAGTTTCATTATCCAATGTACACTGGTGAACGTTTGCTCCGCGGGCCATGTGGATGAGCCGTGAGCGGAATATCGCTCATTTCTATGAAATATTGGGTTTTAACCTCGAAATTTTTTTAAGAAACTAGAGGAGCTGGGAGCTCCTATAGGCAAATTTTATTAAAAATAAAATCCAAATGAAACATAGTTACAGACAGCTACAATAATAGAAACAAGAACAGGAACAAAAGCAAGAGCCTAAGAGACAAAGAAGGAAATGAAGAAAATTAGAAAAGAGAGGACAATTACAACAAATTCTGAATCCATAGATCAAAAGTATGAGTAAATCTAGTCCTTGCCGGTAGAGAAAGGATCTTCATTTCTTTTGTATAGAAAGCTTTGGCTGTGGAGATGTTGGGTTGAACGTCTTGAAAATGAAATCATTCCTCACTGTCTAGATTGCCCAACACATCAGAATTGTGACCATCATGAAGAAGTCTGGGTGGGATTGATGTCTAATTTGTTCCACTGCCTCAGTAATACTTAGGTCTAGTGGGATCCCAATATTAATCTGGTTCCAGCAATCTTTGGCAAACTGGCAGTGCAGAAACAAATGCTTAGTCGTTTCTTCCACTGATTCTTGACAGAGTACAAAATTATATGAGTCAAGGTACATAATTTTTCTTCTGAATACATTCCTTATACTTAGGCGATCCTTTACTAAAAGCCAAAAGAAGACCTTGTGCTTTGGCTGACAAAAACATCCCTATAACCATTTGTACACTTGGTGTATGTGCCTATGCCCCATGAGATGTTTGTAAGTTCTTGAGACTGAAGATCTACCCCATTGAGGATTCCAGTTATCTTCTTGTTCATTTAGAGGGTAATGATCTCTGAAGGACTGAAGCACCTGTAGTTGTTGAAATGCCTCTGAAGAAAGTGGGAGCTAGAAAAACTCAGACAATGCTTGCTGGGAGAAGAACTAGAGACACTGATGGCTTTATTTTTGGCAAAAGAAAATAGCTCAGGGTATTCCTACTTCAAAGGTTGATGGATCCAAGTATCCAACCAAAGGAAGCATGAATTTCCATTTTGGACCTGAACCATAGTGAATGATTTGAAGCAATCAAGCAATTTAAGGATATCCCTCCACCAAAAGGAACCTTTCTTGGTTTTACTTGGAAGTTTGCTGTTGGAATAGTGTTTTTCCCAAATCAGGTAGACCCAAGGGATATCTCTGTGATTAAAGAATGTGTCCAAGTTTTTTAGTAGACGAGCTTCATTGTGCTTTCCCAGATCAATAACACCTAGCCCCCCTTCTTCTTTTGGCAAACATACCATTTCCCAGGCTGCTTTTTGTTTTTTTTTAGAATTGATGTAAGCCCCTCTCCAGAGATAATGCTTCCTAAACTTGTCGATTTGTTTAAGGACTCCCTTTGGCAAAGCTAGAGCACTTAGGTGGAAGGTTGGTAGAGTTGTCAACACAGCATTGGTGATTTCTAATCTGCCAGCTTGGGAGAGAAAGATTAAGGTTGAGTTCAGTCTTCTTTCACATTTTGTGATCAGCGGTAGATAGTCTTCAAACTTTGGTTTAGTGATCCCAAGAGGAAGTCCAAGATAGGTGAAGGAAAGGGACCCTTTAGCATAGCCAAAAGTGTTAGCCAGATGATTGAATTTATCTTTAGAGATGTTAATAGGCACCATGTGAGATTTGCTATAATTAACTTTCAAACCAATGGATTCAGAGAGAATTCAGGATTGATTTGAGAAAAAACAACTGCCTAGCATCCCCTTCCATGGTGATCAAAGTGTCGTCAGCATATTGAATGATTGGAAAATCAGTAGAGGAAGTTAAGGGGATGGGCAAATTTAACAGGCCTAAGTTCTTTGCTTTGTTAAGGATAGACCAGAGCAAATCAGCAGCAAGGACAAAAAGGAGGGGGAAAGGGGGTCACCTTGCCTGACCCCACTTCTGCAGTGGATAGTCTTGCCAGGGACTCCATTGAGCATGACTTTTGAAGTTCCAGAGTAGAGGATATTTTGATCCAACTTAACCAGGTATGACCAAAACCCTTGGCTTCAAGCAGATTAAGGATGGTGTTGTGCTCAATCCTGTCAAAAGCTTTTTCAAAATCTAGCTTAAGAATGATTATTTCTTTTTTAGAATTGTGGCAGAGATGAAGATACTCAAAAGCCCAGGCAAGGCAATCATGGGTAGTTCTACTTTTGATAAACCCATATTGGTTTTTGTTGATCAGAGGGATTATCTGCCGAAGCATGTTGGCAAGAAGTTTGGCGATCAATTTCATGGAGATGTTAAGGGAGATATGTCTGTATTTAGACAGACAGGTAGGACTCTGAATTTTGGGAACCAAAGTGATAATAGATGAGTTGACACTTTGAAGGCAGTCACTGTTATCCTGAAAAGCCCAACACAATTCATAAAAGTCATTCTTAATATGGCTCCAATATTTTTAATGAATTCATTGTTGAATCCATCAGGACCATGTGATTTGTCATTAGGGAGTTTCCTAACAATCCCATCAATTTCTTCAGTTGTGAATTTAGCCTCCAACGATTCCAGTGTGTTGTGCATTTGAATAAGATCAGAAAGGTCAAAGAGCATGCCTTTAAATTCACTTTGTCCAATTCTCTGCTTGAAGGATTCCCAGATAAGTTGTTCTTTACCTGAATGTGAAGAGATGACGGTACCATTTTCAGATTTGAGATTTGCAATGGTATTTCTTCTGTGCTTGACAGTTGCATTTGTGTGAAATTTTTTTGTTCCAGCATCTCCCAGAGTAGCCCATTTTATTGTTCCTCTTTGCCTCCAATATATTCTCTGCTGTTCCAGCAAAGAAAGTATTTTCTCTTAAGATCACTCTCAAATTCCATTCTTCCAGGCTTAAATCCCTATATTCTTCCATTGTGTCTAGCAGTTGAATAGTTAAAGAGATGTTGGCTATGGTTGATTTCAGGTTGGAGAAGTTACAGCTCCAAGCTTTCAAGGCACCTCTTATTTTTGCACTTGTTTGTGAGCACTTTAGCCATATCTGTAATTGTAGAAGCATGCCAATTTGCAGTTAGGACCTCAGTGAATCCATCCTTCAATAGCCAATAATTCTCAAATCTAAAGATATGGGCTTTGGGAATATTTGTAGAGATTGATATGATGCGAGGGCTATGGTCAAATACCTCTCTCACCAAAGCCTTGCAAATAGTTTCAGAGCAGGTCAAGGTCCAGTTGCTGTTTGTGAAGACCCAATCTAGCTTCTTGAGCAAAGGAGGGTTCTGCATGTTGGACCAAGTGAACCTTTTACCTTGCAGAGGAATCTCAATGAGGCCCATATAACTTAAGGTACTATTAAAGAGGAACATATCATTTATATCTACCCCCTCTCTATTTCTGTTTTCTGGATATCTATAAAGATTAAAATCTCCCATAATTATCCAGTCCTCGTGATAATATGTGTTGGCATAGTGAGTTCTGAGAATTAAAGAAAAAATGAGAGTAGAACAGTAGAAACATGATCATGGCAGGCTGACAGTACTCCGTTCAGCATGGTAAAACAGCGTAAAATCTATCCTGGGGCATGCAACATGCAAGTCCTCAGAAATGGACTGTCAAAGACCAATTGCTTCGACATGGTCGACTATCAGGCTAGACAGTTGAGTACTATGTCAAACACTTAAAATTCGAATACTCTGTTTTGGTTGACAAAAAATGTGGTAGAATATTTTCAGCTACTATTAGTGACAAAAACCAATGAAGCCAAGAGGTTTGGTGAGTAAAACTAAGTACGGTTATTTGGGGGATTGATTCTGTCTGCAAGTTTCCCGTAATAGCCCGAGCACACGCATCTAGAACTCGGTCTAGATTGAGAAATAAAGGAGAACTCGGTCTAGGTTGAGAAACAAAGGAATAATGGGATCTAGTTCAAACAAAATCTCTGGGAACTAGTGGTAGTGGCATTGCCTGCATAAAGGAATAAAGGGATACAGTTCAAACAAATTCTCTGGGAACTAGTGGCATTGCTTCTCTTTGGATCGTTTCCATGAGACTTTCAAAGCGGTGTGATAGATAGGAGTGCAAGATACTATTGGCAGTTTGGAAGATTCATAGGCAGCATGGAGGCTTCTGGTTTTCTGTTTCGAGTCTGTATATCTAGCAACCACGTGTTTCATGGAGTTTCAACACACGAATTTTTTTGGCCATAGGATGAAGATCTAATGGCCACCAGCTCTTCTTCTACCTCTAGACAATCACAAGATCACAGATCACAAATCACAGATCACATATCACAAGAAATAATTTTTTTCTATGAAAGGACAAATCACATATAACAAGAGAGAGAGGAGGAGAGCCTACCTAGAGCCGCCGCCGACGGATTCAGCGGATCCACCGCCCCCATAGGCGTGCCGGGCGCGGGGAGGCGTGGTGGGGCTCGCTGACGCCGGTCACCGTCGTCGTCGCCATCGGTGTGTGTGTGTGAGAGAGAGAGAGGCACGGTCACGGATGGGAGGGGAGGGGATGAGACGCGCGGACGCGGACGGAAGAGAGGGAGAGAAAAGAACGGGAGCTGAGGATTCGGGCCTAGTCGTCAGAGACAAAAAAAAATTATGTGTTGGATGGGCCTAAAACACACATGTTTCTGATCCCGCTTGCATGCCCACAAGCGCAACGGCAGTAATACTGAAATTGACACACGCCCCGTCAGCATAAAATACTCAGTGAGGCTACATAGGAGTATTTTTTTTTGTTATCATGTAATACGAGATTAGGGGGTCGGCATGGAAACATCCTTTTCCTGCCCATGTGCATACGCTGAACTGAGAATCCAGCTCAACACATAAGTCATGTTCACTTATCAGTCGTACTTTTTCAGCGAAGGAACGCCACCATAAATTACCTACTGCCTGCAACCTGCGCGGCATGCGGCGAACAGACCATCGCATGGCCGTGTTGTAGCGCTGCCACCTGTTGAGGTTGCCATCAATGAGCATTTACTACCTCCGTTTTCGTTTACTTGTCACCAAATATTTACTGTAGTAATTTTGATCATACGTTTCTTTCTGTAAAAGATTTTTAGATACATCAAGTTTTCACATATATGATCCTTCATTGAACATACTTTATTAGTGTTATATGCTTTGAAGTATCTAAGATTTTTTAAAGAAAAAAACATATGGTTAAATTTGCTAGAGTAAAAGATTGTTGACAAGTAAACGAAAACGGAAGTAGGTACATCCCTGGTACTGATGGTTCGGGGCAGTCAATGAACATTACTGTAGTGTACGGAGTACTAAAAAACAGGACCCTGATTTATGAATAGTAGTAGGGCCGATAAACGCGGTGGCCCATTTCGCCATAACGCCGAAGAAGCCACCGAACATGATGCCGCGGCGTGGGCTTTGGTCACCAAGGCAAACCGTGTCACTGCAGGAATTTTTTTCAAATAATAATATTATTATTTTAATAAATAATTGTAAATCTGGGTATTTATTTTATAAAATTGCAAAACTAGCGTCTTATTGACTACTTAGTGGCCGACAGGACATCTGTCGGCTATTGAATTGCCGACAGCTTACGTGGCACGTGCAAACCAAGGCAACCGTGTGTCCTTGTCATTGCGGAGGCGCCACTGGCGGTACCGAGATTTGTGGAAACGAAGCAGAAATGGACACGCGGCGTATCTCATTTCAGCCGTACCCGTACTCACAAGCTACAAGCCCCCACGGGCCACAGGCCCAGACCAGGACAGATTTCGTGTAGCCTGCCACTCGACGCCATTGCCCCATGCATGCCCTGCGATGATGAGTGATGGCTGCCCTGCTCGCGCAGATGCCGAGCCACGCTTTGACAAATAGCCCCGCAGTGACCCTGCGATCCTGAGACACAGGCTCCCAGTGGTCCTGTTTAGATGTACCTCAAAAGTTAGAATTTTTTCGCTCTCTCTCCATCACATCAATCTTTGGACTCATACATGAAGTAGTAAATGTAGATAAAAAAATAACTAATTACACAGTTTAGTTGGAAATCACGAGATGAATCTTTTGAGCCTAGTTGGTTCACGATTGGACAATATTTGTCAAATAAGACGAAAGTGATACTATTTATCGAGTTCAAAATATTTGTGATCTAAACGTGGCCCCTGTCTCACTGATCTGACCGCCGGTGCCGTGCGCCCGTGCCACGTCTCCGTCAAGTCTAACAGCAATGCATAGTAGACCACCACCGTAGCCGTTGGGCATGACCGCGTGGGGGCAGCGGGTTGACTCGCCGTCGCCATGGCGGAACGCCCGGCCAAAACTTCGAGTCCTGGTCTTGTGGCGCTTTGCGAACTGTAGTTACACCTACACGCCCGTGAGGCACAGAAGCACGATGGAGAAGAGATGTTTGAAACGAGACTAGTTCATGCCCTCCAAGAAGAAGAATGGATTCGTACAAGAAAAGAATCTGAATCTTCCTATCTTCATCTGTCTCTAATGAAAGCTCATGCTCCTGCTACTTGGCTGAACTCGCCTTCCCTGCATACACCTACATCGATGGTCGTCGTCTTGGAGATGGGCATCGGACGGGAAATTCACAGTACATTCGGCGTATGAAACGCTCCACTCAGTCTCTCACCTGGTACCGGGCTGCATCAGGAACTGGGAGTCCTGGGCGTCCCTAAGAGTGAAGCTGTTCTTGTGGCTCGCTGTCCAGCGAAGACATTGGACCGCTGACCGGAGGAGATATGGGCTAGACATGCACAACACATGCCTCCTCTGCGACCAAGAGACAGAGACGATCGACTACATTGTGGTTACCTGCTCTTTCTCCAGACAAGTCTGGTGTGGCGTCCGCGCGGCACTGGGTGAGACACATCAGCTCTTGCCGTCCGACTCCATCGTTGACTGGTGGGATGTTTGGCGGTCATAGTGGACAGGAAACTGCAGGAGCAGCTCAGATTCTCTTTTTGCCTTAATTGCTTGAGAGTTTTGGAAATAAAGGAATGCGAGGTGCTTCCGGAGAGCAAACACTCAAGTCCAAACACCGATGGCGGTCATCAAGCATCAAGCCGAGTAGTGGGTGCAGGCCGGTGCCAAGCACCTTGGTTGTCTTCTTCAGCGAGTAATAGGCTAAGCGTGCGTCGTGTTGGGGAGACCATGAACCGGCTGAAAATCCTTACGTCATCCTGTTGTAATTAAACTATTCTCTCTTAATACAAAAACGTGCAAATCTTCTACGTGATCGAGTTTTTTTTATGGTCATCGTCTTCTCTCTGTTCTCCCCGTCCTTGGGCGAAGATACCACTCTGCAGCAATTTCGCCTGGGGGACTCATGTTACATCGCATCAGTGACGCATTTATTCAGAAATGAAACATCGGAGTTGCCTAATTTATTCAGAAATGAAACATCGGAGTTGCCTAACTATAATACATCTTGGCATTGCAAACTCTGTTTTTTTTTTTTTTGTATCCAGGTCCAGCTTTGTATATCAGCACTAGTATCAGATTTTGTAAAAGTTACATCTTGGCATTGCAAACTCTGGTTTTTTTTTGTCTTATATAAGATTGCGTCTTACGGAGTATAGCTGGCTGCTTACTCTAATCCAGGCAACCTACGGCACAGTTTTGTTGATTCCGTGCTTTAAAAGAGTTTGGCTATGTCCAGCAATGCCAGCCAGTTTGTGCATTGGCCAGTTGTCTGTCCTTTCTAAATGGCAAACGCATCATGTGTTGCAGTTATTTGGATGCAATGCAGGAGAAGAAAAAGGAACGATGTGGCACGAAAGATTACCCTGTCCCAGGCCCCGGGGTCAGGCTTCTTCAGGACGACGATGTGATCGAGATGCGCGTCTGGGTCAGCTATGTCCCACCAGCACGCGGGCCGCGTCTCGTTCGGGTGGCACCACCGCTTGTACCGTGTCACCGTGGTCTCCCCGCCGCGCCTGGCCTGGCGCCGCGCCGACGATAGGTAGTACACGGTGGGCTTCTGGCACGGGCTGCGCGCCATGGGCCTCTTGTTGAATGCGTACACCGTGTAGTCGGCGCGGCGGTACCAGTTGAGGAAGGTGCGCGCCGACATTATGCCCCTGGCCACCAGCACCGTGAACCCCCACGCCACGGACACCGTCCAACGGTTGGCGTTGCCATAGCAGATGGACTGCTGCATCAGCCCCGCCGTGTGTAGCTTCACCGACCCGTCGAACAGCCGCCGAACCGCCATGGGGCGCGACCACGCGTCCGGGAATAGCGGCTTCACGACGTCGAGGTGGTGCAGCGTCATGATCGGCGCCACCGGGTGGGACTCCAGGAGGCCCAGGAGGTCGTCGTACACGTCGTACTGGTGGAACCCCAGGTGCTTGGTGAGCGGCACGCGCCAGCTCCCCCATGCACGCCTGGATCCGGTCATCGCTGCCGTACAACGCCGGGTACCGGAGGAGACAACCGTCCTGCATCCGCGCCAGTGGCCGGCTGATGGCAAAGCTGCCGCTGCCGTATGCCATCCCGTAGGAGAAGTAGATGTTCTGCAGGTGGCTCTCAGAGAGGGAGCCGATGTAGTAGGGCCGGCGGTGGTCGAACTTGTTGAGCACGGTGAGGAGGTTGTCCGGGAAGAAGATGATGTCGTCGTCGCCCATGATGGCAAGGCGGGGGTGCCGAAAGGGCGTATCACCCTCCCAACAGTAGCCCCTCGGCGCCTCTGTTTGTCGCAAGCGATGAAAGAAGCGCAGTTACTTCTTCATGTTTCACACCCCCCGGCGCCGTCCCCCTTTTTGGTGAGGGGATGGCCAGAATGAACGCCCAAGAAGGCTTCGCTACCAACCCCTCGGCGTGACTTAGAGAAAAGCGGCGCCTTCCCCTCAACCTTTGCGGCGAGGGGATGGCCAAACTAAATGCTCGAAAAGGCTTCTCTAGCGGCCCTTCGGCGTGACTTAGAGAAAAGCGACGCCTTCCCCTCAACCTTTTTGCGAGGGGATGGCCAAAACAAATGCTCGAGATGGCTTCGCTACTAGCCCCTCAGCACGACTTATCGAAAAACGACACCATCCCCCCAACCTTTTCGGCGAGGGATGACGAAACGTGTGCGATAGGGCTTCTTTGCCGGCCCCTCGGCGCAACTTAGTGAAAAAAACAGTGCCATCCCCCAACCTTTTTGGCGAGGGATGGAAAAACGCGCGCAATAGAGCTTTGTTGTCAGCCCCTCGGCGTGACTTAGTGAAAAACGGCGCCGTCCCCCAACCTTTTCGGCAAGGGATGGCAAAACGCGCGCTATAGGGCTTCATTGTCAGCCCCTCGGCGTGACTTAGTGAAAACGGCACTGTCCCCCAACCTTTTCGGCGCGGGATGGCAAAACGCTCGCAACAAGGCTTCGTTGTCAGCCCCTCAGCGCGACTTAGCGAAAAACGGCGTCGTCCCCCAACCTTTTCGGCGAGGGATGGCAAAACGCGTGCAATAGGGCTTCGTTGTCAGCCCCTCGGCGTGACTTAGCGAAAAACGGCGCCGTCCCCCAACTTTTTTGGCGAGGGATGGCGAAACGCGCTCGGTAGGGCTTCGTTGCCAGCCTTTCGGCGTGACTTAGTGAAAAAACGGCGTCGTCCCCCAACCTTTTCGGTGAGGGATGACGAAACACGCGTGATAGGGCTTCGTTGCCAGCCCTTTAGCATGACTGAGTGAAAAATAGCACCGTCCCCCAACCTTTTCGGCAAGGGATGGTGAAACGCGCATGATAGGGCTTCGTTGCCAGCCCCTCGGCGCGATTTAGTGAAAAACGGCACCATCCCCAACCTTTTCAACGACGGATGGCGAAATGCGCTCCTTGGCATTTTTTGGCAGTGCAAGGTCATTGGGATCATTTCATATCATTGTGCTTCGTTTGCACGTATCTTTGACACACACGAGAACATTGAGTTTTATCATATCTCTGTGTATGAAGAGATCGAAAAGGATGTGTGCGGCGATTCACGATTGTGGACGTTTTGATCTCATCAAATATGTTTTCTGTCGATATTGGGGGGCCTTATGATGCTAAGGTGCCCCTTACGGCTCATGCGAAATGCTTATACGATGAATGGCTATCATGATGCAGATGAATGCGTTCACGTATAAAATGGATGTGAATGCATTTTGTTTTAGTTTCACCTTTGCTTTAACTTTAGTGGTCGAAATTTTGAACTCTTAGAGTTTTGTTTCATTTATCTTCGACCTCGTGTATTTTGTTGGGTCGGAGCCTTAAGCCCATAGGCTTTTTATTTGGCTTCACCCTCGCTTATTTTTGGACAGTCGAAGTGTTTTTAGCCCTTGGGCTTTTCTCTTCTTCGTCCTCGCGTATTTTTGGAGGATCAAAGTGTTTTAGCCCTTATGCTTTTGAGGTTGAGCTAGCGATTTTTGAGAACTTTAGCGAAAATTCGATACCCCAACCTTTTAACTCAATTGGCCCTATCTATATCCAGGCCTTGTTGCAGTCAAGGCTTGTTTCGATATTCGGGTCTAAGACTGTTTGCCTTGGGAAAGATTTAAATAAAGTTTAACGTGGTACAAAGGATTGCCTCGTTAACGCCCTTTCGCAAAGGCTTCCCAACTAGTTGGGTATCCAAACCAAAGGCGTAGGCTGGCGCTGCTCCCTCCCCCTCTTCTCGGTGTTGTTGACGTTTGAGGCAGCACAGGTCCCGCGTGAGACGTGTGAAATAGAGTGCAGGTGCGGGCATCCCGTCTGGACGCTAGCACTATCGTTGCCCATTGACAATCAATTTGTGTTTCTCTAGGCACCGCAGAATTGCCCTTCGGGTCTCGCTTGAAACGCGACAGGCCTTGAGTCCTTCATAGCGACCCACATAGGCCACTGGTGGCGGCAAGCGTCCACAGCGCACAAGCCTAAGACAGCGTCGCCAAGAGCCAACCCGCCCAACAACCAGGGGCCAAAATGGCCAAGCGGATCTTTTGCGATTGGGATGGCCCGGCTTAATTATCTAACAATAGTCTCTTTTTCTTCTCCACTTAACAATCATATCCTATTTATTTATCTTCCAAGGCAACTACTTCTTGTACTTTATACATTCTGTCCAAGAGAAACATTTCACTACAATTCATGGAGGGCCCGTTTGGCGGTGCCGGTGCTTAACAGTTAACGCAGCTCCATCTGCTACCATGGAGGGGAGAAGCTGGAGCTGATCAATGAACACTACTACACAAAATATTTTGCGAGACGTTTCAAAATAGGCCTCCGAGGCGGTTGGACCGGTTGCCCGCCTCAGTTATTCGTGGTAGGGCAGCCAGCTTAGCAACCGTCTCGGTTAAGGTTAATGCTTAACCGAGGCGGGCAACGTAACCCAACCGCCTCGGTTAATGAGTATTATCTGAGGCGGGCATTCTAGTGCAACCGCCTCGGTAAATCATTAATCGAGGTGGACATTCTAACCCAACTGCCTCAGTAAATCAGGCCCAACCTGCTAGCCCACACCAGCCCACTATAGTCTCCATGTATAACTAACTTAGGGTTTCCTAATACTCAGTCTGACCGTCTCCAACTCCTCCCCAATCTCCCTCTGCTAATAGTGACGGCATCGGTCCCCTCCCGAGGCCCGACCACGCCCCTCCCTCTCCCTCTCCTGAGCCCCTCCATCCCGACGGCGCTCCTCTCCGAGTCGACGCCCCTTCTCCCTCCCGAGCCCGCCCCTCTCCCTCCCTTCTTTCCTACCATGGTGGCGCCCCTTCTTCCCTACCACGGCGGCACACGGGCGGGCTGGCCGCGTGGTGCGGCCCCACCTCCCGGCGGGAGCGGCACCACCTCCTCTCGGCGGCCGCGGCACCACCACCTCCCGGCGGGCGCGGCGCCCCTACCACGGTGGCCCGTGGTGGCCGAATGTGCTCGTGTGGCCGGATCGGCATGCGAGGTGGCCGGATCCGCCCGTGGTGGCTGGATCTGCGACCATTGTGGCAAGATCTCCTCGTGGTGGATGGATCCACGGGCGAGGCGAGCGAGCGGATCCCGGCGGTCCGGTGAGGATGCGTCACCAGCGAGCAGCTGCGGCGGCAGCGGCGCGTGGATGGGCTCGCCGGTCTTATCCACGGGTTTTCCTTTTTTATTTTTTATTCTATTAACCGAGGCGGGCAGGGCAACCGCTTCGGTTAAGGCCACGATTAACTGTGACCTTTTAACCGAGGCGGTTGCAAAAACCGCCTCGGTTAAAGCTTTTTGCCCGCCTCGATTAAGATTTGTGTAGTAGTGAAAGGGAAAAATAGTTTCGTTGGTCTTCTAATTTTGCCGAGTTTTGCCGCAGAACCATGAGAATTTGCGTCAAACAGGCCCTTTTGTTTCGATCTCCCGTCGTTCTTTGCCATCCAACTTCAGCATGACTTTATGAGCCATGATGAGTTACGCACACATAGAGGGAGTATGCAGAATCAAACCTAATTAGTCCATTATTTGACAATGTTGTGTTACAGTAAACATATGCTAATGATGAATTAATTAGATTTAATAGATTCGTCTAACAAATTAGTCTTCATCTGTACAATTAGTTTTATAATTAGCTCATGCTTAGTCCTCTTAATTAGCATCGGAACGTCCGATATGACATAGACTAAACTTTAATCTCAGAATCAAACAATCCCGTACTTAGGGATAACCAACATTCTCCACATTTCACGCACTATATTCTATCTTTATACATATATATAGTATTTTGTACATACCGGCTGTCCGGCTCAAGCGTGCGCCACTGCCTACGTCAATTGCATGAGCTGACGAGCATAAATCGCATGCGCAGCCGGCGCTCGGCGCGGCGACACCTGGCTCGGAGCAAGGTTATACTAATGCACGCGCTGCTCGCTGGTTCAACTGGATCGTGCGAGAGCGAAATGTGTCCGCCGCGTCATCAGAACCGAACGATAGGAATCATATTAATCCCGGTCGAAATCAAAGACTGAAAGACGTAACGATTTGTGTAACAGCTCACTTTTGTTTGTCCGTGACAAAGATGAGCTTCCTGGCAATACAAATACGAGAAGCAAGCTGGGCGATCGACTAGACAGAAGCAGATCGTGCCCTGTATTCAGCAAATGATTATGCGGTGACTGTGACGGTGACGGAGGAACGTACCTGCCAGGAGGTGTTCAGTGACGAGGACAGCAGCAGGTTCGGTTTGAGGTTGGCAGAAGGCCTTGTTTAGTTCCCAAATCTAACCCCAAATTCCACTATGTAAAAAGGAGATTTCCCATCACATTAAAATGTCGACAAATGCATGGAGTACTAAATATAGATAAAATCAAAAACTAATTGCACAGTTTTATTGTACTTTGCGAGACGAATATTTTGAGTCTAATTAATCATTTTTTGAAAATTTTTTTGCACTAAAAAACAAAAGCTGCTACAGTGTTCCGGCAGGAACACTGTAGCAGCCAGAGCCGATTCGGCCACCCGAATCCTGGATCTAAACACGGCCGAAGTGCCAATCCGGAGGCTGCACATGCTCGGAAGTCGGCAAAAGTTACTCGGACGGTTACCATTGTTATAAAACACATCGCCAGCGGTTAGGACTTTTCCTTCTTCGTCTCTCATGATCAACACAGTAGATGAAAGTACAAGAATAAATAGACACAAGACAGGGAGACTATTTTTTATTCCTCTTGTATATTGGTAATTACAACACAGAGCTCTACATATATATAGTCATGCCAAGGTCTAAGAGTTTGATAAAAACCCACGTACAAATGGACTAGGATTAGGATTTCACCTTCTCCTTTTCTTCTAGGACAGAGTCCTTATATTTTATAACATCCCCCTTGGGTGATTATCACGATATGCACATGCCTCATTAAAAACTCCATCCGAAAATACAGTGGAAAAAAGCGGTTCTTGGATAAAAGAGTACATCGCATTCGTTAATTGCATTGCACATGTTGTCTTATTAAAAACCTTGTGTGAGAAACCTTCAAGTAAAAACTCACATAGAAAAAAGAGTGCAACATTTAACTTTCTTGGTCATGTATTCTTCAGGATATTCTATTCTTCATGAATATATATTTATCTTCATGATCTATGCATAAACTTCAATGTTTTAGCAAATTTGATCTACATGATCTTTGTAATTCTAGCAGTTTAATTAGCTTCAAGGTAGATTTACTCAAATTGCTCCCCCTTGTAAAGTCATCCTTTGAACTTCATTGTTCAGTCCACATTTTTTCATAAATATGTGCTTAATAATGGTATTTCATAAATGTGTGCTTAATAATGGTATGCAGTACCATTCTTCGATGAATTATAATATGAGTAAACAAGAGCAATATGTTTCATGCATAAATAACCACTTATTAGTTGTGCAAAACAAATAAAATTTATCCTTCAGGGTAATAAAATCCTTTCGAAGGATTATGGGAGTAAAAAAGTTATAATATTCAATATCTTCTAGATAGTATATCAAACGTATACCATGTCACCAACGGTTAGGACCTTCCCCTCTCCGTCACTTATGATCAACACACTAGATGAAAGTAAAGAATAAATAGACACAAAATAGGAAGACTATTCTTTATTCCTCTTGAATATTGATAATTATAACATAGAGCTCTCACATATATATAGTCTTGTCAATGTCTAAGAGTTTGGTAAAAGCCCACATACAAACAGATTAGGATTAGGATTCCACATTCTCTTTTTCTCTTAGGACAGAGTCCTCAACAACCATCAATCGGGAAATGACCTTGCAGGCCACATTTGCGTTCGTTTTTTGTCTTCGTCAGTCCGCGTCGAGCGACCACCCCCTTAACAGCATGTCATAAAGTCATTCGAAATTATTCGTTAAAAAACGAGTCCTTTCTAAACTTGATTTCCATATATTCCTATACAAACGGCATATATACTCTTAAAACAAACTCCTAAACATTTATCTTTCCCCAACAATTCCTTATACCAAATAACATATATAATGGACAGCATGTCACTCCAATTTTGAGAGATAGTGGAGATAATTTAGGATACCACTAAATATGAGATATTAGATAGGCAATAGGCATAGTTTGCTATTGAAGAGTTATTTTATTACATAACCTTGATTTTAACTTTAAAAAAATAGTTAAACGACCTCTTGGTAGTGCTCTTGAGAGTTAGTGATTGAGCAAGCTCCAAAGCCATTTTAGACAAAACGGAAAGGGTTCTATTGTCAAACTCTACAAAATGAGAGTCATCGTACTAATGCAGTGTTTACTTCCTTCAAAATTCCAAAAATTTTACAAGATTCCCCGTCACATCAAATCTTTGGACACATGCATAGAGCATTAAATATAGGTAAAAAATAACTAATTGCACAGTTTGTCTGTAAATGTCGAGACGAATCTTTTGAGGCTAGTTAGTCCATGATTGGATAAATTTTACCAAATAACAACGAAAAGTGCTACAGGAACTTTATACACACTTTACACCCATCTAAACACACCCTAAGCAAACTCTAAGCTAGGTGAAATTAGGAATAGTTTAGGAGTGCTAGGTTAGGTCACGACTCACGAGGGCACAAAAGGCCAACATCAACATATTGGGATCCACACTTATGGTTTTTCTTTAAAAAAGTTTTTAGAAAATGGGACTAAGAATGAAGGGACTGCAAAATTAGGCCCATATGCTTGTTGGCGCCTTCGTGGAGATTGCACGGGCATGCCTACATGGCAGTCGTCCAGGGGCTGATAGGGTCCACCACAAGGCCCAGAAACCCCGCTAGCTTGGGCTGAATAACACGGCCATTACTCTTATTTTCCAAGTTTTTGCATGGGGCACAAAAGTTGTGTTTTCCCAAATTGTGCAATCTAATCTAAATTTTACCTATGCTGGAACGGTAATGCTCCCAGAGGGCATTCGTCCGTCCGGACGGACCCGCCCGCGCCGCAGGCCTCGCCCACATGGATTCACCGTCTCCACCGCAACCGTGCTCCATCCTCCTGCCGAGGCTATTGCGGAGGTCTGTGCCGCCGATGGGCTTCGCCCCAGCGTCGAGCTCCGTATGTTTTATGTGTTTCAGATGTATATTTTATATATATATATATTTACTGGATGTTACATGTGTTTATATGAATGTTGCAAAGTAGATCTGGTGTTGTCTATGTTGCAATGACTGTACATGTATGTTGCAAGTGTATATTTCGAATGTTTCAGCTGTTTCAGATATACTCCCTCTGTCCCCAATAACTGTCGGCGTTGATTTCCGTGCTGAAAGTTTGGCTCGATTTGTAGAAAATACGTGCAACATTTGTATCTCCAAATAAATGTATTAAAAAAACTAGATTCAAATATCTATCTAATGATATTAATTATATACCATAAATATTATATATATATATATATATATATATATATATATATATATATATATATATATATATATATATATATATATATATATATATATATATATATAGTCAAAGTTGTTTCTCGAAAAGCGAAAACGACATGAAGTATGTTATAACTTTGCAAGTGTTTTATCTGGATGTTACATATGTTGTAGTGACTATACACATATATTGCAAGCTTATCTTCAAAATGTTTCACCTGTTTCAAACGTATGTTGCAACCACCGTTTCATGTTGCAAGTGTTTTCATTAGCAGGCGCGGGAAAGCGAGCACAAGCGAAGGCAGTCCCCGTGGGCGCGCGTGAAACGAAGCGGGCGGGACGGTCCCTATGTGCATGCACAACAGCAGGCACGGATGCGTAGCAGCATGCGGGTAGGCACAGGAAGCAGGGCGGGGGCAGGCGCGGGTGTCGGGGCTAGCGTTCGGAAGTCCAGGGGCCAAGCCCACCAATTCTGGAATCCATGTATAACTTTTAAATACTATAAGTTGTTTTACTATAATAACCTCCACGTCTCATTGAATTTTGAAACTCCGATAATTCTCTGGTGCTGCACAACATGCCTAAACAACCACTGTATGCACGTCGAGGAAACAATGAGCTATTCGAAAGGTAAAATCTAAATAACATTAATTGTATCGCACCAAGTCACCAACCGATGGTCATGTATGTAGAATGAATGAAACTTACGATGCCAGCATGAACTTTGCTAGTCAGAGATATAGGTTCGTTTGAGTACATTTGTATGTACGTACAGCTTAGCTTAATCAGGACCGACACCAATGCAGCTCACGCACGCACCTGTTCCATTGTCAGTCTCACATTATCTCCCTTTTTTTTTTGAGAAACTCAGAGCATCTCCAACACTGCTACCTAAATCTCTATTTGGGTAGCCTCTATTTCTATACTATCTTTTTTTTTGCCTTCAACTCCAATAGCACTAACTAAAATAGACTACCTAAATGCAATCTAGCAGTGAATGACATGTGGGACCATGATATCATCCTCTATCTATTCTTCTATGTGGTGGCGAGGAGGAGATGGCCGTCGCCAACGCCGAGCATGGTCGTGGCCGCATCGGGGCAAGAAGGGGATGGCCGTATCCGCACCGGAGAAGTCGTGCCTGCCGTCGTGGAAGACCCCGCGCCTCCTGTGCTGGGATGCCGCGGCTACGCCATGCCGGGGGAGGCTGTGGCTGCGCCGCGCCACACCGAGGGAGACCATGGCTGCGCCGCTGCCGGGGAGGGGCCGTTGTTGGGGAGAAGAGCCGGCCGGGGAGGGCACCGTCTGTCGGGTATCAACATACCAGGGTACCCAACAGATGGCGAAATACGACACCTTGCACATCTGCTAAAGCCCTGTCGTAGGGCCCCCGGTAAAACTGACCCACTAAAGGCGTTGATGGCGTGTCAGTCGCTCGAAACCGAAAGCAAACCTCCGTCCCGCCCGAGCCTTGCAGAAAAGTCTCGGGCGAGATAAGCACCTCAGACAGCAGTTTCCGCCTCGTTCGAGCCCTATGATGTCATCAAAGCATCCGAACCATGCGCCCTGTCGGAACGATTTCCGCCTCACCCGACCCCTGCAACGTAAGCACGGGAGTGCCCAACCCCCTTGGTGTACTTCTGCCTCGCCCGAGGGACGCGTGGAGCCCTCTGGCAAGGCAGGGAGCCACGGGGCCCCCACCACGACACTCATTCTCGTCGATGGGATGAACATGACCGCGCACAGTGAACAGGAGTGTGGGAACCGCGCTCTGACCCAACATGACCCCGGTCATTCCACCACGATGACGTCCATACCTCTATAGTGACGGAGGTAACGGCAACTATACCACCTACCCCCTCTCTACGCAAAACCGAGTGCACGTACCGTCCATCCTCGACGACACGGAAGCACACAGGACGAAGCATGGCCACAACACGTTACACCAGCAGATGGAGAGGTCAAAAGCTCAACGCACATAACGTCTCTGCGCTACAGGGTAAGCTGTTCACACCGGATAAGGAGAAAGACGGCCACACCCGAGGCCACCTTTTTTGTTTTTCTCTTTCATATTTTTCTTATTTCACTTTTTTTACCACAAATGTAATCCGAGCCCTACCCTTGGAAACTATAAAAGGGGAGACAGAGGCCACACCTCGCGACGACGAATACACGCATCATACGGATGACACACTTCACAAAAGACAACCCCCCACACACACACCCCGAAGAAACCTGGGATTCGTTTCCTCTCTCGAAAGCTTGTAACCCCTACTACAAGCACTCAGGCGCGAGGCAACGCGAGCAGCTAAAGATGGCAACGGGTACCCACGGCCCGCAACCCGATGGGTTTTTACCCCATTAGGGCATGGGCATGGGTCAATATTCATACCCATGGGTTTGCTAATGGGAAAAAACTCATGCCCATCGGGTTTGCGGTTACGGGTGTGTTCCTAAAGTACCCATACCCGCAAACCCATGAGTTTTTTTACCCGGCTCCAAAGTTGTACCTTGTGTAATGTGGCCCAAGTATTATCATTTAGCCCAGCCCAATAACAATGTGTATAAATAGAATTGAACCCTAAAGCACCTCAGTCTTACCCTTTCCCCATTCCCACCAGGTCCAGGCGGCCGCCGCCGCACAAGAGCCGAGCGAGCGCCCCCTACACCGACTGCCCGACGCCGACATCCCCAACCAAACTCGCGAGTCGCATTGCACACTCGCTCGCACTCCCAAGTCCCAACCTCCTGCTAGCAACTGGCCTATAGTCGGCCATGGCAGTGACCACCGGCGGCGCCAACGACGATGGCCTGTGATAGTTCTTCCTCTTAACCCTATCGCAGACTTGCAGCTACTCTACAACTCTAGCACCTACTGACCCTCCTCCCGTCGTCCCAAAGGGACGCCGTCGCCAACCCTTCGGCCACCGCGAATCCGGATCCGGAGGTCGAAATCCCCATCGTGAACAAGGGATCGACTACAGCTCCACCGGATGCTCCTGCACCGCTTCCCCTTCTATTGCCGGCTGATTCCCAACAGGCTGTCGTCGTCGACCCCTCAGATCCACCGCGGGCGGTGGCAAATCTGCGCCTTGTCAAGCCTACGACGACAGCAGTGAACCAACGCCCTATCAAGCCGACGGCAGCAGCGAACCGGCGCCCTGTCAAGCCTGTGGTCGCTGCATCGACGAGGAAACCTCCTGTTTCTCCAACTTCTGCTGCCGGTCGCAATATTGTGCGTTCGCTGGGGTAAGGACTAAGGAACCATATTTATGTTCTGTTGATTTGTTTATTAGCATTCAGAGACTCTGGCTAATTAGTTTAGTGTTTTGTATTTTAGCTAGGAAGTGTTCATTGCATTCTGTGCACATAGTGGGTTATTTTAGGTTTTTGTAGAATAAAAAACAACCCTTTATAATTTTCTTAGCACTTTGTATTTTCATGTGAATGTATATGGGCTGATCATGTGAATGTATGGTTTTCTTGGCCTTTTCTTTGATCTGATCATGTGAATGTATGTTTCATACAGTTTGAAAAAAATGTCTATTGCCAGTGGTAGTCACTCTCCATTATCTCAAGCTTCACAAGCACCATCGGAGTCACTTCCATTGTCTGCATCCCCTCAGCCTGAATCAGACAATGAGTCGAGGCCAATTGAGATACAAGATGATGATGACATGGAAGTAGAGGAGGAAGAAGATGGTGTGGAAGCTGGTTCTAAGAGGAAGCTTACATCGGTTGTTTGGACGGAGTTCAAGAGAGTGAAGTTCAATGGAACAGTCCGGGCAAAATGCATATATTGCTTCAAACAACTTTTTGCTACAAGTACAAATGGTACTAAGCACCTTCATGTTCATTTGAAGGGTTGTGTGCAAAGGAAGATCAAGCTCAATGGGAAGACGATGGCGCAAGCATCTTTGAGATTTGGTAAAACAGATGTGGGCATAGTTTCAGTGGAGAACTACATATTTGATCAGGATGTAGCTAGAAGAGAACTTAGTGCAATGATAGTATTGCATGAGTACCCCTTAAGCACGGTTGATCATATTGGCTTCCGGAGATTTGTAGGTGCACTTCAGCCCCTATTCAAAATGGGAAGTAGGAACACAATAAGGTATATGGGAAGCTACTTTAAATATTATTTCAGATCATGTATTCATGTTGGCTGCTACTTTAAATATTATTTCAGATCATGTATTCATGTTGGCTTCTACTTTAAATTTATTTTAGATCATGTATTCATGTTGGCTATAATTTTATTTCAGATATGATATTATGGCTCAATATGAGGTGGAGAGAAAAAAAGCCATTGAGTACATGGCTGGAATTGAATCTAGAGTGGCTATCACTACCGACTTGTGGACCTCTGACAATCAAAAGAGAGGTTACATGGCTATCACTGCTCACTTCATTGATGAGTCATGGACCCTTAGAAATATCATCATGAGGTATGTTCACTTGTCATAGTAGTTCATGAATCTATTGATGCTCACTTGCCTTAGTATTTATCATGTAATTCATGAATCTATTGCTGCTCACTTGCCTTAGTATTTATCTGTATTGTTGTTGTTAAAATGTAGGTTCATCTATGTTCCTGCACCTCACACCGCTGATGTAATTGGTGAAGAATTGTATGAATCAATGGTTGCATGGAATCTTGATGAGAAAATATATGCAGTGACTCTGGACAATTGCAGCACAAATGATGCGGTAATCCCTATCCTTGTGAGGAATCTTAGAAAACATAAGCTCTTGAATGATGGTAAATTGCTACACATGCGTTGTTCTGCGCACATTCTGAATTTGATTGTAAAAGATGGCTTAGATGTGTTGAAAGATGCAATTGAGAACATTCGTGATAGTGTAGCTTATTGGACAGCCACTCCTAAAAGGATAGAAAAATTTGAGGAGATAGCCAAGTTTGTTAAAGTTGACATTAAAACCAAGATACATCTGGATTGTAGGACTAGGTGGAACTCAACTTTTAACATGTTGTCAACTACGCTACCCTATAAGGCTGTTTTCACTAGAGCAAGTCATGTAGACAGACAATACACTTCGTTGCCAAGTGATGAAGAGTGGAAATTTGCTGAGGATGTTGTGGAGAGGCTTAGGTTGTTCTATGATATCACTGTCTTATTTTCTGGAACTGATTATGTGACTGCCAATATCTACTTCACTAGAATTGCAAAGATTAGAAAGTAAATTAGGCAGTGGTCATCTTGTGGCAATCCATTAGTAGAAGCCATGTCTGCTAACATGATAGCTAAGTTTGACAAGTATTGGTCTGACATCCAAGGGTTGATGGGTATTGCCACCATTCTTGATCCTCGATTTAAGACTACTGTGTTGCTGATTTGTTACGAGGACTTGCTTGGCGAGGCAGGTAGTGCATGTGAGGAGAGGGTTGTGGAGGTTAAGAACTTATTGGCTGAATTGATGTGTGAGTATCATGTGGTTGAAGATGTTGAGGGTACCGATTCAGCAACACCTTCCTTGGGCAGCAATGATGATTTTTATTTGACATTAGTGCACGCATTGCAAGTAGAAGGCCAGTAAGTATGGGGTTCAAGTCTGAGCTTGATCGCTACTTAGATGAAGAAATGGTGAATATGCACACAAAGAACTTCAATGTCTTAGACTGGTGGAAGGTGGCTGGAACTAGATATCCAACTCTGAGGAGGATTGCTAGGGATATATATGCTATCCCTGTTAGCACAGTTGCTTCTGAATCTGCTTTCAGTACTAGTGGTAGAGTACTTAGTGAGCATCGCAGTAGGCTCACTACTAAAATGTTGGAGGCTCTTATGTGCTCCCAGGATTGGCTTAGGAACAAGTATAAAGGTATATTTAACATGTGCTTTCAATATATTTAACTTGTTGTAATTTATTTCAGCAAATTCTCATTATTGCTTGCAAACTAATGAACAACTTTTTGTAGTTGACGAGAAGAACAAACAGCCTGCTACCTTTTGGTCTTGTCTCAGAGGGCCTGCAGGTGATGTGTAACACATACATATTATTATTGCATTTTTCTTTTAGTTGTCCTATGAGATGAGATAACTATTAACTGAGAAACTTACTTACTGTGTGTTACTTATGCCTTTGTAGGAGCTTGCTATTTGAGATTGCTGCCCCCAGATTCAAGTAATCAAGTGCTGACCGTGACCGGTGACTGATGATGACCTTTTGGAAACAAGTCTGAAGAACAAGGATCAATTGATTTCATGTGTCTCCTTTTGGTTGACATTTGTTAATTGTCAACTTGTATGAACTTGTAATGTCCCATGCAGCCCTGCTAAGTGCTGCCTTTTGGTTTGGAAACTTCTATGAACTTGTAATGTCCCATGCAGCCCTGCTGAGTGCTGCCTTTTGCATGGTCTTCATCTGCTGATCACCTAGGAGTTAGGACAGATTTATTGTTTATTTGCATGGACCTTTTATGCAGTGTTATTCCAATGAACTATGTTGTATGTCTGTATGCATGTCCAGATGTGCTTGTATGTGTTGTTGGTTGAATGTGTGTTGAGTATGACTGTATGTGTTGTTGGCTGAATGGTTGTTGCCTGCTAACACTTGCAGCTTGTCGGGCACGGGCAACCTGTGGGTACCCGTTACCCGCTCGGGCACGGGTATGGGCACAAATTTGTACCCGTCTGCGGGTATGGGTTTTTTAACGGGCGTATTTTTTCTTCGCGGGCACGGGTATGGGTTAGTTGTACCCAGCGGGTACGTGCCCGTTGCCATCTTGACGAGCAGCACTAGAATTCACTGGACGTAGGGTCATTCTTGCCTGAACCAGTATAAATCCTTATGTCCGCTTTGCACATCATTCGGGCCTAAACGCGCAAATACAAATTTACTCGTCGCACTGCCTAGCCCCCCGTTTTCTAGACACCGACACCGTCACTGGGGAAGAAGGTCAAGGCGGCACGGAGGAGTGTCGGCGGCGATGGCAGACCTCTAGATCCGACTGGGGAGGGGCGGAGGAGGGTCGTGCGACGAGGAGGGAAGCCATAGCCGACAGCGTCGGGCGTTTGTGAGTGCGTGCGGGAGGAGAGAGGAAGGATAAAAATAGGTAGTCAAGTTTGTTGACCTAATAGATCTAGGTAGTGGGAGGGAGAATTTATTAGGCCAACAAAAATATACAGTGAAGTAGATAGCATGTTGGAGTGAATTTTATGGCCTCCCCTGCCCATAGGTAGTGTTTAGGTAGGCTGTTAGCTTGTACGGATGCGGATATGCCGCGACCGTCGCACGTACGGTTACCGCGCAACCCCACTACGTAAGCACCTGCATCCGAAATCAGCTGCGGCCTTGTTTAGTTCCCAGATTTCTCCCCAAATTTCACTATGCAAAAAGAAGATTTCTTGTCACATCAAAATACCGGCACATATATGGAGTACTAAATATAGATGAAATCAAAAACTAATTACGCAGTTTTGTTTTACTTTGCGAGATGAATATTTTGAGCCTAATTAGTCAAAATTTGAACATTTTTTACTAAATACAAACGAAATGCTACAGTACACATTTATGACGCTACAGTGCATTTGGTGACCACCAATTCGGTGATCTAGGTCTTGTTTAGTTTGCAAATTTTTTGAACCTGATAAATAGTATCACTTTTGTCTTATTTGACAAATATTGTCCAATCGTGGACTAGACTTAAAAGATTCATCTCGTGATTTTCAATTAAACTGTGTAATTAATTATTTTTTACCTACATTTAATACTCCATGCAAACAGCTAAAAATTAATGTAACGAAGAGAGTGAAAAAATTCTAACTTTTAGGTGCATCTAAACAAGGCCCTAAACACGGCCTGCATGCACTTCCGACATCACTGCATGCATGTACTGGATCAGACCCACTCTTCTCTCCCTGCTCTCTTTCCGATGCACGCAAACCGAGGCAAAGAAAAAAAGCAAAACTTTTTTTAAATTGCTATAGTTTTTGAATGGTATATCCGATTTAAATTCCGCATGTACTAGCGTGTTCTACGTGATAAGACGAACAAAATTAGACCCCACTTATATATGTTCGAATAATTTTATTTTAGTAACAATTTATATGTAATATGTGCTAGAAGATTATAAAATGAGTTACTGCTATATAATACTAAATTTGCTACTCAAAAATATACTAAAGTTGTTACAGAGTATGCACAAACTTAGGGGCAAAAATTCAAAAGGAGTTACTTTGCTATTTTCAAAATATACTAAAGTTATTACATAGTATGCACAAGGGCAAAAATTATCAAAAAGAAGTTACTACAATGTAATACTATAGTTGTATAACTTGGGAGACAAATCATTGCAACACCCTAAAAATAGGAGTTGTTGCTAACTGAGGGAACAATTTATTATACACCCAATGTAGCAACCGGGACAATTTATTATACACCCACTGGGGTGGGGCATTTATTAGAAAAACAAGAGTAGTGGCATAAAACAAGATAAAGTTGCAACTTGAGGGGGCAAATTATTAGAACAAACATTGTATAAGTTGTCATCTGATGGGGCAAATTATTACGCAACCCATTGTAGCGGTCGGAAAACATGACTAGCTACTAACTAGAAGCAAATGATATATAAAAACATGAGTATCTATAAATTGGATGACACATTATTAAAAAATATTATACTGACACCAAAACATGACTTCCAACTGGAGTGAGTTATGTTTTAAACAAGTGACAAGTTATCGTGAAAAATGTACGGCAACTCGAATGCCAAATTCTGATAATTACGAGATGACTTCTTATTGCCATCAAACAAAATTTAAAATAAAAATAAAAATATGATACGATGAAATGATATTGATCAAAGTTCAAAACAAAGGGTACTATGGGTACAGACATTTACAAAGCATTACAAGTAAGAGGAGGAGCCAAGTGGCTAACAAAGTGCCACATGCCTGGCCAATTAAGAGGAGGAGCAACACTACTTATGAACATGGACCAAGAGCCAAGTGCCTGACGATGACCAAGTGCAAGTGCTTTACAAGTATAGATGGAGGAGTCAAAAGGAAATGAAAAATAAATGAAGAAAACAAAAAAAAAATCAACAAAGAAAAAAGGACAAAAGAACTATAATCTAACGGAAACATCTCTAAACAAAATAACCAAAATATCATTGACCTGCAAGGATACAGAAAAAACTCATAACTCAATAAAATGAAACTAAAAGAACACTAAAAGTTGCATGACCTTGTGTGAGACAAGTTTAATTTCAAAGTATGTAGCAAGTTATATTTTGAGCAAGTGGCAAGATATCGTGAAATGACAAATTGTAAGAATTATGATTTCCAAATATATGAAAATTTACATGAAAATTAAAGAACTAATGAAACAAAAATAATGAGACTAAAAAGATTGAAAAATTGAATCTCGGAACTCATAACACTGAAACTAAAAGGAACAAACTGAAATGTCAGGTTTCCAAGTGAAGCAGATATTTGCCTGACTAAACCTCGGATTTGCAAGGTCAAGATTAGTGACACGACAACTCCTCGTCCTGCACATGAAACCTTTCCAATTGCAGAAATGAGTGCTGTCATTCCAAGAAACCAATGCTTGCTGTGGATCCAAACTGATCCTTGAATTAAATCAGCGACAGTCTGATCAGTTTGGTTCCCAGGAGACAGGAGTGGTGCTGCAGGTGACAACATGGGCGCTGCAAGCCACGAGCGCCAGCACAGAACCGTCCAGGTGCAGTAGCCTCCATGTTGATAACAAGCAAGGGGTGAAAAATTCAGAAGTGAGGAATTCCAGCGGTTTTAGCTTTCTATTCTGTTACATCCAAGGAGCTGAAGATGAACACCAATTCCGAGCAAAGTACTACCAAAAAAATGAAACTGAAAATTGACAACTAGAAAATTTAAATGAAATTTAAATGTAGCAACTTATCATGAAAACATATAATAGGACATAGGTAGAAACTAATAATTAGAAGCAAAAAATTGAAAGAATACTGAAAGAAATCTAAAACTGAAAGCTAACAAAAAACATACAACTAAAAGGAAAACTGAAAAATGGAAAACTAAAATAGCTACTAGAAACTACTTTAATCATTCTTGGACAATTGCAAGCAGCCAAGCACAATCATATTACCCTCTAAGCAAAATGAAAGCTAACTAAAACGAAAGTGAACAAAACTAAAAACAGAACAAACTAATGGAAACAGAGCATGCTTAGAAGCTAATAAATATAAGCTAAAAACTCAAAGCAAAAAGAAAGCAAACTGATACTGAAAGCGAATACAACTGAAAACTCAAAGAAAAATGAAAGCTAACTGAAACTGAAAGCGAATAAAAATAAAATTAAGCGAACAAAACTAAAAACTGAAAAAACTAATGGAAACAGGGCACGCTTTGATAATTATAAGCTACTCAAAGGAAAATGACTGAAAACTGACTCAAAGGTAAATTTTTCTGCCCTTAGTGCACCGTTGCCTAACCGACTCAAGCCCTAAAACTACTATACTGGCACATTGCAGACATATCTGTCTTCGTCGGAGTTCAGAGAACAGTTTGGGATGACAGAGGCATTTGGAAGCTACTAAAGTGGAAGCAGAACAGGCTCAAGATTGCCCTTCAGCTGTTCTGAAAACCTGCTACTATCAAACAGACAACACTTTTGATAGGATTTCTGATCCTACCGGCGATTGGTCGGAGGTTGTAAGGGTGAGGGATTGGGAAACGAGCTCTGCGGCGGCTCTGGGGCGCCGTCCTTGCAGCTGGTCGCGAGGAAGAGCGAGGAACACGACGACGGCGCTACAGTACCGCGGTACTGTTCACGGGAGAGAAAGAGAACTCGGCGGCTAGGGTTTCTCCCGGCTCCCTTCAGGAAGCCGGAAACAATAATATGTTTCTGCTTCCCAAAATAGTCCCTGATCACAAGTATTTATCTCGTCTATTGAAATATGAAAATAACCCCCCTGATTCTATAGAAATTATCTAGACTTAGCCACTAATACCCTTTCGCCGGCCATAATGCACGCCGGTCATAACATCTCTCCCCGCCTGCGCAAACAGCTCGTCCTCGAGCTGAAAGTCGGGGAAGTGAACACGGAAATCTTCCAAGGGCTCCCAAGTAGCGTCGTCGTTCGGAAGCCCACGCCACTGGATCAACACATGCCAGACGCCACGGCGCTGCTGCGCCTGTAACGCCCGAGCCGGCTCCGGAGACAGCCGGCCATCGGCGGTCGGCGGCAGCGCGCCTGGTAGTGCTGGCGGCTCCCCCCGATGGCGCTTGAGGAGGCTCACATGAAAGACATTGTGGAGCCGGGCACCCTCAGGAAGCTCCAGGCGGTACGCAACAGCGCCCACGCGTTCCAGGACCCGGAACGGCCCGGCGTAACGCGGTCCGAGCTTGTGCTTGGCGCGGGGGTCCAGCGACTGCGTAGTGCGGTGAAGTAGGCGCAGCCAGACCCAATCGTCGACGGCGAACTCGATATCGCGGTGGCCAGCGTCGTAGTACCGCTTGCGAGCTGCTGGGCCTGTAGTAGACGTTGACGAACCTCCACGAGAATCTCGTCGCGGCCACGGAGGAGGGCGTCAGCAACCTCCGTGCGTGCCGTCCCCGGCTGGTACGGCACCATGGGCGGTGGCGGCCGGCCGTAGACGACCTCGAACGGCGACGCGCGAAGGGCGGTGTGGAAGGAAGTATTATAACAATACTCCGCCCACGAGAGCCAGTCCACCCATGCGCGAGGACGATCACCTGTAACACAGCGCAAGTACATAGCAATCACCTTGTTAACCACCTCGGACTGGCCGTCGGTCTGCGGGTGGAACGCCGTGCTGAGGCGCAGCTTGACGCCCGCCATCCGGAATAGATCACGCCAGACATGCCCGGTAAACACCGGATCCCGATCACTGACGATGGATGTGGGAAACCCGTGCAAGCGGACGATGCCGTCGAAGAATGCCCGAGCGACGGAGGTGGCCGTATATGGGTGGCCCAGCGCAATGAAATGCGCATACTTCGAGAAGCGATCCACCACCGTCAAGATGACCGACTTGCCGCCCACCTTGGGGAGGCCCTCGATGAAGTCCATGGAGACGTCCGCCCACACTTGGGACGGCACCTCCAAGGGCTGCAGCAGCCCGGCAGGTCGTAGAGACTCCGTCTTGTTGCGCTGGCACACCTCACAGGACCGCACCCAGTCTTGCACCAGGGTGCGATCGCCGGGAACGAAGAAGTCGGAGCGAAGGCGGTGGAGAGTTTTCTGGACGCCCTCGTGGCCAGCGGAGTGTGCCAGCGAGAGCACCTGGTGGCGCAGATCACCGTGGTCGGGCACGAAGATACGGCGCCCGTGGAGAAGCAGCCCGGCGTCCGAGCGCCAGGGCGCCTGCAGCTCGCCGGCCGCCAACTGCTGTTGCAGCAGCTGCGCATCAGCCGCCGTCACCGTCGCGCGGCGGATGTCATCGATGAAGGCGAAGGTGGGTCCCGAGATGGCGCACGCACTGGCGCCCCCTTCCCCGCCCGAATCGGCCACGGACTCGGTGTCGCGGCGGGACAGGGCGTCAGCCACCGTGTTCAGCCGGCCAGGGCGGTATTCGACGGTGAAGTCGAACCCAAACAGCTTGCTGATCCATTGGTGCTGGGGTATCGTCGACAGGCGCTGGTCCAACAAAAACTTCAAACTGTAATGGTCAGTGCGGATGAGAAAATGACGACCCCAGAGGTACGGCCGCCAGTGGCGCACCGCTTGCACCAAACCAATCAATTCGCGCTCATACGCCGCCAGCTTCAAGTGACGAGCCGCGAAGGGACGGCTGAAGAAAGCGAGGGCCCCGGCGCCCTGATGCAGGACGGCACCAAACCCCACGCCCGAAGCGTCGCAAAATCCGGCATTTGGAGGACCGGTCCGGTAGTGAGGGCGCGCTGGAGTGCCTGGAACGCCTCCGCCGCCTCAGCGTCCCACACAAACGCGTCTCGCCGCAAGAGACGCGTAAGCGGGGCAGCGATGAGGCCGAAGTCCCGGATGAATTTCCGGTAGTAGCCGGCGAGGCCCAGGAACCCCCGGAGGGCCCGGGCGCCACGCGGAGGAGGCCACGCCGCGACGGCAGCCACCTTGTCGGCGTCCATAGCGACGCCCGCAGCAGAGATGACGTGGCCAAGGTAGGCCACCGACGTCGCGCCGAAGGAGCACTTCGAGCGTTTTAGGTGCAGGCGGTGAGCACGCAGCGCGTTGAGGACGATGGCGATGTGCTGCAGATGCTCCGCCCACGATGAGCTGTAGATCAGAATGTCGTCAAAGAAGACGAGCACAAACCTTCGCAGGAGCGGTCGGAGAACGTCATTCATGAGGGCCTGGAATGTCGCCGGAGCATTGGAGAGTCCAAAGGGCATCACCAGGAACTCGTAGTGCCCGTGGTGGGTGCGGAACGCCGTCTTGGCGATGTCGTCCGGGTGCATGCGCACCTGGTGGTAGCCCGAACGCAGATCGAGCTTAGTGAAGAATTGAGCCCCATGGAGCTCGTCAAGCAGCTCGTCCACCACCGGGATCGGGAACTTGTCCTTGGACGTCTTGGCGTTGAGGGCGCGATAGTCGATGCAGAAACGCCACGAATTGTCCGCCTTACGGACCAGCAGCACCGGGGCTGAAAACGGCGACGTGCTGGGCCGAATAATCCCCTGAGCCAGCATATCGCGACACTGGCGCTCCAGCTCATCCTTCTGGAGGTGCGGGTACCGGTACGGGCGCACTGCCACAGGCGTCGTCCCCGGAAGGAGATGGATGCGGTGGTCGTATGAGCGGGGAGGCGGAAGGCCCTGAGGCTCGGCGAAGATGGCGGCGTGCTGCTGTAGGAGGCGGTCCAGCAGGGGCTGCTCGGAGACAGCCGCCGCTGCCGCAGTGGGCGCCTGCGACGCCGCGTCGGTGGCGCCACCCTCACCGCGCCAGAAGATGCGCCGGCCCTGGCGCCAGAACGATAGCGTCATCGCCTCGAAGTCCCACAGGAGAGGACCCAAGGTCTTCAGGAAGTCGACGCCGAGGATGAAGTCGAAGCACCCCAAGTCGAGGCCGACGCATGTGATGGCGAAGGACTGGGACCCGACGACGAGGGGTACGTTGCGCGCGATGCCCACACATGGAAGTCGATCTCCGTTGGCGACGGTTACGCGGAGCTGAGCACCCCCCGAGGCACAAAGACCCAGGCGGCGCATGGTGGCACTCTGAAGGTAGTTGTGGGTGGAGCCGGTGTCAAGAAGCGCTAGCAAGCGCACGCCCTTGATGGAGACCGGCAGCAGCATAGTGTTTTCCGTGCGGATGCCGGCCACCGCATGGAGGGACACCACCAAGGCGTTGGCTGCTGCAGGTTCGGCGGCCTGTTCCTCCTCCGCCGGAGGAGGCTCATCAGCCGCCGCGTCGGCTGCCAGGAGGTCCTCTTCAATGTAATCATCAGCCTCCAAGTAGAAGAGCCGCGGGCACACATGGCCACGGACGTAGGGTTCATCACAGTTGAAGCAAAGGCCCTGCCGGCGACGTTCAGCCATCTCCGCCGGGGAGAGACGACGGAAAGGGCGAGCGCCAGCCGCGGGCGCCTGCTGGTTGTTGGGCGCGGCCTGCGCGGCAGCCCCGGCCTGCCCGTGGCCTCCGCCAGGGGCGCGCGGCGGTGGCAGCAGCCCCTGCCGCTGCTGCGGCCGTTGTCCCCGGGAAGGGACCGGAGGAGCGACCGCCGCGGCGCGACGTTCAAATGCCCGGGCGAGGTACATAGCCGTCTGTAGATTCTGCGGATTGCGGAGCTCGACATCCACCTTGATGTGCTCGGGGAGACCACCCACGAACAGCTCCGCCTTCTGAGGTCCGGAGATGTTCCGAGAGTGGCAGAGTACCGCGTTGAAGCGCTGCGAGTACTCCTGAACCGTTGACAGGAAGGGCAGCCGCGCCAGCTCGGAGATACAAGTATTCCGCACGGCCGGCCCGAACTGGAGGTTGCACAAGGACCTGAAGCGATCCCACGGCGGCATGCCCTCATCTTGTTCCAGGGCGTAATACCACGTCTGTGCTGCGCCCTTAAGATGGTAGGACGCGAGCCACGTCCGGTCGGACGCCAAGGTGCGCTGCCCGCGAAAAAACTGCTCACACTGATTGAGCCAATTCAGTGGGTCCTCAAAGCCGTCATATGTGGCGAACTCCAGCTTGTAGAACTTCGGCGGTAGCCGGTCGGACACGGCATCAGCACCGGCAGCGGCCGCAGCTGCCGCTGCTGCGTCGGCCGAGGCAGACACTCCAGCGTCGGTTGCTGCCAGGGGCGCCTCCGGGATGAGAGTGCCGTCCATGCCGCCGTAGAGGACGCCGGAGACCGACGGGGCGGCGTGGAACGCCGGCGCAGCTGTGCTGGCCGAGTATGGAAGGGACGGCTGCGGCGTCGTGGACGTATAGATCGGGGCCGACGTGGCCATCGCCCACGTCGGGACCGGGGACGGCGAGCGAGGGAATTGGATTTGGTGGATGGGAACCGATGACGTGCGGGGTGGGGGGTGGTGGGACGACGGCGGCGGCATGCCATACGGGTACGTGATTGCGAGGGTGGGCGGTGGCGCGGACAGGGACGGGGGTGGCGGCGGCATGGGGAAAAGGTGCGGAAGCGGTGGCTGTGGTGGTGATCGCTGGGCGTGGAGCAGTTCCTGGAGGGCGCCCCGCACCTCCTCCATGGAGGCCTGCATGGCTGCCATGTTCTGGCTCAGCCCGGCAATGGCCACCGAGGTCTGTTCCTGGGACAGGAGGACGACGGGAGCGCTCGCACCCGCTGAGTGGGCGACGATCGCCCCAGAGGTCATGGGAACAGCGAGCGAGGAGGGCGGCGGCGATGATGGGCGCGGCGGCGCGGACAGCGGAGGAAGCGAGGCCGAGGGCTGGGAACCTGACATCTCTGATACCAGGTTGATAGGATTTCTGATCCTACCGGCGATTGGTCGGAGGTTGTAAGGGTGAGGGATTGGGAAACGAGCTCTGCGGCGGCTCTGGGGCGCCGTCCTTGCAGCTGGTCGCGAGGAAGAGCGAGGAACACGACGACGGCGCTACAGTACCGCGGTACTGTTCACGGGAGAGAAAGAGAACTCGGCGGCTAGGGTTTCTCCCGGCTCCCTTCAGGAAGCCGGAAACAATAATATGTTTCTGCTTCCCAAAATAGTCCCTGATCACAAGTATTTATCTCGTCTATTGAAATATGAAAATAACCCCCCTGATTCTATAGAAATTATCTAGACTTAGCCACTAATACCCTTTCGCCGGCCATAATGCACGCCGGTCATAACAACTTTTCTTTGCTAAGTCAAAGCACAGTGACACTGTTTTCAAAGGAAAAGCCATTTTTCAGGCACAGGCACAATCATATTACCCTCTAATAATTATAAGCTAAAAAATCAAAGCAAAATGAAAGCTAACTAAAACTGAACAAAACTAAAAACTGAAAAAAATAATGGAAACAGGGTATGCTTAGAAGCTAATCAATATAAGCTAAAAACTCAAAGCACAAAGAAAGCAAACTGAAACTGAAAGCGAACACAACTGAAAACTCAAAGGAAAATGAAAGCTAACTGAAACTGAAAGCGAAAAAAATAAAATTAAGAGAACAAAACTAAAAACTGAACAATGAAATTGCTAACTAAAATTGTAAACTGGAACATGATCACAACAGCTTCACAGTACCAGGCACTTATTCACAGTTCCTCCTTCCAAAACAATTTCGAAGAAGTTTCACAACTAAGGCCTTGTTTAGTTCCTCCTAGAACTTTACGCCCTATCACATCGGATGTTTGGACACATACATGGAGTATTAAATGTAGACTAAAAAATAACTAATTGCACAGATTGCGTGTATTTTACGAGACGATTTTTTTGAGCCTAATTAGTCAACGTCGTGCTTTAGTAAACATGTGCTAATGATTGATTAATTAATCTTAATAAATTCACCTTACAGTTTACAGACGAGTTCTGTAATTAATTTTTTTATTAGTATCTGAACACCCCTTCCGACATCCCATAAAAAAAATCCGATACGACACCCCCAAACTTTACACCCCTGGAACTAAAGGCCTAACATGGTTTGCAAACTAATGAAACCAAAAAAATTTGGAAGAAGTTTCTCAACAGAATAAGATAAATGAAACTTGCTAACAATAGCTCTTGCAAAATGAAAGCTAACTGAAATTAACAATAGTTGCTGCAAAATGAAAGCAAACTGAAATTCAGAACTGAAAGATAACTGAAACAACATGAAAATTAAAAGCTGAAAATGCAAACTGAATTTGAAAGCTGAAATTAGAACCTTAATTAAATTTTGATAACAATAGCTGTTGCAAAATGAAAGCTAACTGAATTTGAACCTAGAACCGAAACATGACTGAAACTGAAAACTCTGAACCTATAATGAAACCTGAACCTGAACATGATTGAAACTGAAAACTGAAATTACATAGTGAAATTGCTAAATTACAAACTAAATTAGTAACTGAAAATTTAACTGAAATTGCCAAATTAAAAACTGAAATCAATAACTGAACTACCAACTGAAATTGAAAACTGAAGTTGCAACACTCAAAATAAAAATTGAAATTGAAAAATGAAAGAAGAAACGGAAATCAAGGACTGAAATTAAGCTGTAACTAAGCTGTATGGTGGTTGAAGGAGCGGCGCATGGCGACGGCAGCAGGCGCAGCCCGGTCGGATGAATGCCAAGTGGGTTCGGGCGCACGGCTACACACAGCAGGAAGGTAGGAGCACGGGGAGGGAATACCTGGTGTCCTGGTGGTGCTCGTCGCCGGCCAAGGTGGCGACTTGCCAAGTAGGACAGCAGGTCGTCGCGGGGACACCGGGTCTGCAGAGAGCGGACGCCGCGCCGCAGCTAGTCGCGAGGACGCTGGCCCCAGGTGGTGCTCGACCGAGCGCAGTCTCGTCTCTGGGTTGCGGCGGCGAGCGGACGGAGGAGATCGGCCGCGGGCGAGACTTCAGGCGCCACCAACAATAGCCGACTCGCCTTCCGATAGCGACGTCGACGGAATCGGCGGCCAACTGCGCTGCTGGAACGAAAGGGAAAGAAACAGCCATGGTGCACGACGTAGGTCGGGGAGATACGACTACTGGGCCGGCCCATCCTAGAGGGTGTCGCGCGCTCGCAACGGAGCGCGACGGGTCGCCGCGAAACTGATGATATTATCTCCCTTTTATGCTCTTGGGGAGCCGGCCGGCCTACCAGCAATCTAAAATCGGGTCTAAGGCCCATTTGGCTTTTGGGGAATGGCCCACGTAGCGTCGTCGAGCCACGCAGGCGAATAGGCGATGATTCTGGACTTCCGGTGCTCGTCGCGAGAACTTTCGAGAGCGCTCGCCGCTCGCCCCTCGCCCATCTTCTACAACTGAACGATCCGAGCCAAGCAGTGCGTCTGTTCTCTTTCTCTCCGAAGCCGCCATCCTTCGCACGAATTAGCCGCTCAGCGAGCGGGATTCAAGGTACGTCTTGCTGACCTTCGGGATCTCTGTTTCTCGTTTCCCCCTTCATTCTATCATGTGACCAGGAATAAGACGCCACCTTGTCCCCCACCGTGGTTCATCGTTGCCTGAATATATCGTGTCGTCTATTTCTCATCTGTGGACGAGGCAGAAAAGGCTTGCAAACTGAAGCAAAAATGCAGGGATCTGTTGGCATTTCTTTGAAAATTCTGACGGTGACAACTCTAAGAAGCTTCTCTGTCCTTGACATGAGAAGTAAATCACCTTCTCTGTTTAGCTACAAAACTGTGGATTGGGTTTCGTAATTCGGTTGACGCACAGCCCAATATAACCAGAAACTAACTCGATTCAGTAATCCTCTTCATGGCTTGACGGGCTGAATTGTCATGTAATTTGTAGAATCTCAAGATCGAGGAGCCAAACACTTTTCAGGTTATGCAATTGAACAAACATACTATGAGCTAACTGAACATGATTCAAACGTAGGAAGAACATTAATCAAATAGAAATAGAGTAAATTGTACAAAATTTCACACTAGGTCTAGCTGCATTGCAAACCTTTTTTTTAGGATGAACAATGGGAATTTCTCTGCACAGTGAAAGGTAAATTGACAAGCAAAATTACCTGTATAGCATGTTTGGTTTTTTTTAGATAAAGGATAGATAGTCTATCCGGCTTCATTCACCCAAAAAAAGATGAACTCAGGCTAATTTATTACAATGTTTAACACCGTGTCATGGCACTGGCCATAGACAAACACGACCGGGGTCGTAAGCAAACCAAACAACCTGAACTAACTGCGAACACACGAAGATCAATTTTAAGCAATCCTAAAAGCAGACGACCAACCAAAAGATAAAAACAGCTGAAGACACGAAGCTTCGAGAACCCGACAGGAATCGACTAACTCTTGTTGGCGGTCTTCATGGTGCTGTAACTTGGCCCATTGATGGAGCCAGTAAGTCCCTCGAAACAGTACCTGCATAAAAGTTTTAGGTGTACATTTATCAAAAACAATTTCATTTCTTGATATCCACAGTGACCAACATAATGCGGCGGCTGCAGTCAATGAGTTCAAATTATGAATGGTTCCCCCTCTTTTTGACCAATGATTAAAAAGATCATTAACATCAATGGGTTGAGCAATGCCCAGAACCATGTGTACTGCTGTCCACAGAAACTTAGCATAAGCACAATTAAAAAATAAATGCTGAATTGATTCTGGAGTATTACAAAAAGAACAACCTTTATTACCCCTCCAATTTCTTTTTGCTAAGTTGTCCTTTGTTAAAATAACTCCCTTCTTTAAGAACCACATGAAAACTTTTATTTTCATGGGTAACTTAGCACGCCAAATTTTCTGTGAGACCCGCACACCACTATTGACTAAAAACACATACATTGATCGAACTGTAAATAAACCATTTGAGTTAAGAGACCAAACAAAGACATCTCTTTCGTCCTGTAACTGTATATTGACTACTGTTGCGACGATCCTATTCCAATCCCTCAAGTTGTTTCCCACTAACGCTCTCCGAAAAGAAACATTAAGTGGAATAGACGACAACACCTTGGACACAGTATCCTGTTTTCTGTGCACTATGTTGAACAGTCTCGGGAATTTAGTTCGGAGAGAACTATTCTCAATCCAAATATCTTCCCAGAACCTCGTTTGCTTTCTATTTTGTACCTTAAAATTTCCAAGTTACAAAACCTGTTGTTTGACATTTAAAAGACCTTTCCAAAAATGTGAATCTATTGCTCTCTTTTGAACTTCTCCAATTGTTTTATTTCTTAAGTATTTATTTCTAATCACTTGTTGCCATAAGCCATCTTCATTACACAGTTTAACCAACCATTTGCTAAGTAGACATCTATTCTGTATCTCTAAATTAGTAACCCCCAAACCCCCTTGTTCTTTCGGCTGGCACACACCACACTCCACTTTACTAAACGGTATTTTTTCTTATGTTGGTCATTCTGCCAGAAGAATCTCGATCTAAAGAATTCAATTCTCTGTAATACCCCTTAGGTACCTCAAAGAAAGACATCATGAACATCGGTAAGCTTGAAAAGCACCGAATTAATTAAGACTAGACGTCCTCCTACTGAGAGTAATTTTTCTTTCCAACTACTTAGCTTCTTCTCAAACCGTTCTTCTACAGATTGCCAATCTTTGTTACTTAATTTTCTTGTGTGCATTGGAATTCCCAAGTATCTAAAGGGGTAAGTGCCAATACTACAACCAAACAGCTGCGCATACTGTTGCTCACACTGTTTAGCCTCCCCAAAGCAAAATAATTCACTCTTGTGGAAATTAATTTTAAGACCAGACAATTGCTCAAAGACACAAAGAATGAGTTTCATGTTTGTAGCCTTTTCAAAGTCATGGTCCATAAAGATGACGGTATCATCTGCATATTGTAGAATTGATAAACCGTCTTCCACTAAATGTGGTACTACCCCTGTCACCTGGTCATCATTCTTGGCTCTAGTGATCATTACTGTCAGCATGTCTGCTACCAGATTAAATAAAATTGGAGATAGATGATCCCCCTGTCTTAAACCTTTTCTAGTTTGAAAATAATCTCCCAGTTGATCATTTACTTTTATTCCCACACTTCCACCCTCTGTTATCAATGATATCCAATGTCGCCACTTTTCAGAGAAACCTTTTGTTTCTTCATCTGAAAATTGGAGATAGCATGTTTGGTGAAACTAAACTTTTTGTTTCTTCATCTGAAGATTACAGGCTGCAGAGTTGCGATCAGATGACGGGCGCAGCCAGGTTTCTGGTGCAGAGTGCAACCAAGACCAAGCAAATCAAACCCGTCAATGGGCTAGCAAGTATGGCAACTCCTCCCTCTAAATTTTATTCAAGTTCGAACTGTACAGTCCTTTTTCCTGAATGCCTGACATTTTCTTCTCCTGTTTATTCTTTGAAAAATCATACAGGGATGATGACAATTACTACTCCTCAGAGGCATGGGAACGAAAATACTTCCAGTGAATCTATCGTCACGAAAGACGAAAACGTTGATCCCCTGGTTGCCTTTATCAGGCCACCTCCTTTGCCTCCGGTTCTTGGTCCGTTGGTCGTGCTCTCGTTTTTCGAAATGTCATCCCGTGATGAAGACAGCAAATGAGTCAGGCAATACAAGTATCTTCTTGTTGTCTGTTTAGTTTGCACCGTCCCCTGTGGACATAAGGTTCGCATGAGGGGGCTGATCTTCCCTGAGCAGCCCCATCAGGAGATCTAGGCCTTGTACAAACTATGTTGCACTGTTAGTTATCAACTAGTGACTGAACTGGTGACTACTCCCTCCATTCTAAATTATAAAGCGTTTAGGTTTCCTATACATAGATTTTGCTATGTACTTAGATATATACTATGTCTAAAGATATATAGTTAAATCAGATTTTAATTTTAATTTAACATATTCCAATCTATTTCTAGGATTTTATCAGATTTTTTAGAAGTTTAGAGGCATTTTTGTAATATAAAAAAATCTTAAATCAAGTATTTACTAGAATACTTTTTAATAAAAAGGGCAAAATCACATTCAAAACTGATAAATAGAGAGAAGTTTAGGAGCTAATATGTCTGGTTTTAGGGTCGAGGAAAAAGTTTCGGACTTGCTAGCGTCCGGACGTCTGTCCGGGGCAGGGTGCTAGCGTCCGGACGCTGCCGCGTAGAGTGAGGGAGAGCACCAGCAGTGGGCCCGGACATCGCCCACACCGTCCCGAATGTCGTCCGCGCCGCCGGTCGCTTCCCACGCGCATTTCATGTGCAACACTCGATCTACTTGTAACAGAACCGACCAAATTATAAGAACGTAAGTACAAAAACAATCATAGAAGTGATCAAATTTCTGTACTTAAGCTTTCATAACCTCGGTAGTCCGGAAATCTCAAAGGATTTCAAACAACTTTCGACATACAAATCAAGATCGTAGTCATTTAACACAACACATCATTCGTTACAACATTTCACAAGTGGCATACGGATTACATCCATCGGAGTTCAAATAAAATATTACAAACCAAGTTTGTTTCGCGTAAGAAACATAGTTTCGTACATAACTTCATAGTTTCAAATACAATGCCAGATAGTAGTCATGTTCAATCAAAAGCATCTCAGGTAAGATAACTAATAGAGATCATGCCTGACGATCTAATCCTCATCTCCGGCAGGGAGGAAACAGTATTTACAACACCCGGTGTAAAACAGGTCAACTGCAACAGGTGAAAAATAAACCCTAAGTACGAAAAGGTACTCAGCTAGACTTACCTGTCAAAAACCAGAAATAAAGGACACCAAAGATAATGCAAGGCTTATAAGATGGGCTAGCTTGACACAATTGCATAAAAGGAGCTTACTAATATAAATGACCAATTTAAACTTAGCAACAAGTTCATCATCATTTACCTGTCTACTAGATTCGCACATGTACTAGAGCACTCACTTATTAGGAGCAAACAATATTAACCATAGCAGGTATAATAAGGCTATCAACATCATATCACCATTCTTGAACCAATATTATTTAGTGCATCTACTTTGGAGATAAGTCCGTCAAGTTCTCGCTAACCGGTGTGAGACGGCGACTCGAATCGAATTACAACTCAGCTGAGGGGTATTCCTAACTCTCACCCTAGCATATTTTGCAAGGGTAGTCGTGGGTCACCTTTGGTATAACTCAGGAACCAACTTCGCGGGTTCAGTCAGCGCCAGCACTCTCAGGGATTACCCTTCTGCCAGGACGATCAGGACTTTTAAATCATCTGCCCTTGGACTCACGCCTACGGCTCCCTTCCGAGGCGTATTTTATACTTGCCAGAGCCCAGCCTGAGTTCATCTATTCGGCTTCGTGGTCAGTCTCCAGACCCGGCTAACTAAGAGAGAGGCATGCGTTCAACATGAACAGAAAAGGCTCTAAAAATTGGTCCTTAATCGACACAGGCGGAGTCACTGCAAACTGGCAAGCCTCCGTCCGGTCTTTATTTCAAATTAAGACAGGTTCTTTTTCACGATAGCAAATATAGTCAACCATGCCATATGGACATTCCTATAGCTCACAGGTGATAGAAAATCACTTGACTTCTACCGCATTAAAGTAGGGCTAAGCAACTACACGAGCCTGAGCTACTTAGGATTCAGGGTATCAATATCTAGACAAGTATTGGATAACCAATGCAGCAAGTGTTTTTATCCAACACCTAAACTTAATGCAACAATATATATATAACATAATACTTTAATTGCATTTAGAAATTAGGAGGTTTATAATACTCCGGGGCTTGCCTTTCACGAAGTTACAAGACATGTGGTCCAGACACTCCACCACCTCTCCTTCTGCTGCTTCTTCGGGGGCCTGCACCTCCTCCTCCGAGGTTTGCTCCTCCAGGTTCTTCTCGAATTCCAGAAGCGTGACTCCCTCCGGAACACCTATTACATGCATACGCACAAGATAAATATCATGGATGCATAATGAATGACATGATGCTCATGATGAATGGATAACATTAAGTAAGTATTTTAACCAAAACATCACCGGACACTCATTTACCGAGTAAGAATAGCTCTATTCAAATCACTTTAAAACATGTATCTAACTTAACTCGAAGAACAAGATCAACTTACCTAACTTGCATAACCTAAGATAAAGATGTTCATCTTTAGTTAAAGGCCTAACACCTAAGAACATTGCCAACAAGCTTAGATATAGTAAAGACATACTTAAATCAAAAGTTAAGGTTTCATACGTAAAAGAGCAGTTCATTATATCAATCACAACAGGAGTTATACAAATCCAATTGACTTGAAAGAGGACATTCTGGAAAGCTTATGAAATTATCTACAATTCATTTATAAACATCAAAGCATGATTTTTAAGTTAACTAAGTCGAATTATAGTAAACACAGAATCTGTTCTAAGCAAACAGAGAGCAATTAAAGCTGAGAGTCAACTTTAAACAGCTATAACTACTAAACCATATGACCAAATGCCATAAAAAATTAACATCAGCTAGATAATGAAATTCACAACAACCTTGTTATAGACCATAACACATGAAAACATCATTTACATGGGGGTAACTAACAACATCCCAAAATCTGTCCAGAATTGGCAGACTCACTAAATTAAATGTTTAGTGATGTAATAAAAGCACGTTTGAGTTAAACCAAGTTTACCAGCCTATTTATCATATCAAAAGAATACCATAAAGTGTGGTGACAACATCTAAATTATTTCTTTAATGTCATTTATTAATTTATTTAGATCAAAGGAGGATTAAAGCAACATATAGTAAAACTGCACAAAAACATCTACAAAAATTAAAGTGGCAACCTCATGCTTCATATAAACTACCATAAAAATTTCAAAGCAATTGGATAAACAAAACTTGCTATATCCAAAATAACAGATGATATGTCTATTTCTAGCATAAATAGGAAACCCTATTGAAAAGTATCAAACAAAAGATTTCATATTTTTCCTATCATATTCCTAGCATAAGAACAACATTCACCAAATTTCATCCCCATTGGACTTACAGATAAAATATGAAAATTAGCTCAAGTTACAATCATGCCAACAATTTAAATACATAACTCCATCATACAGTATCCAAATTAGATGAAATTTAAACCACAAGCTATTCATAGCATAGAAATCACACCATAAAATTTTCATGCCATTTGGAGCTACACAGTAAGAGATACAATTTTCTCCATTTGGAGCATGATTAAAAGGCATAATTAATAACTCAGATCTTCACAACAGAACATACCATATTTCATATTTTCTAAATAAACTAAACTTTACTAGAAACACCACAAAATTAGAACCACACCATTTGGATCTACCAAACTCAAGTTACACATTTTCAAAGTTGCACTCAAAATCTGGAAAAAAAACAAAACGAATTTGGAACCCAAAACAGACTCCTATCTGGCTACTGGGCCGGCCCGGGAAACCTTCGTGGCCTGCTAACTCGGCGCGGCGCTCACACGCCTGCGCGGCCTAGTCGAACGGCGCGGTCGCGCTCGGCTTGCCTGGCCCGCGGTCAGCTCCTGCCCGCGCGCATGCGCTGACACGCGGGCCCCGCTAGCCAGGCTCATCGGGACAGAGGAAGAGGGGCGACGATGGAAGTTCGCCGCCGGTGGTGACTCCGGCGAGGCCGAGGGTACCGGTGTGTTCGCCTCGACCGTGCGCATCTATAGGTGCAACTAATTGAGGCTATTGCGGTGGCTAGAGAGGGTGGCGGCGGCAATGGCGGCACAAGGCCGCAACTTTGCCGGCTCCGGCGAGTCGACGGCGGCTCGGCCCTAGTGGCCTACCACGTGAGCATCAGTAGCACAAGGTGGACTCAGAGCGAGGGATAGAAGAGACGGTAAGAGGCCCAAGTGGCATGGCCACGTGCGAGCTCGACTAACGGCGAAAATGGCTACACGGTGGAGCCGCCATCAAGGTGAGCACTACCTGGGGCAAAAAACGTTGCTCGTTGAGGTCTTGGACGTGGAGGGGCTCGAGGCGGTGCTACGGCCAAGATGAATTGGACAATGGTGCTCGGATTTGGGTGGGTTCACGGTGGCGGTTGCTGCTCTCCCCGGTTGCCGTTCTCGCGCGAAGGAGGACATAGAAGGAAATGGCGAGAGAGAGGAAGGGATCGAGGTGTCGGCCTGGTCTTCAACTGTGAGCACGTGCGTGCGACGTGGAGGATTGGCTGAGCATGGACGCCACGCGGTGGCTCGGCCCTAAGCCGGTCGGCCACTGAACCCGGCCGAGATGGCCATCAGGTTAACCATCGAGGTCTGACAACCCGATTTGGACGTGGATTAACTCCTAAACGAGCCCGACTCAGCGAAAGGTGTATTTAGCAAAAATGTAGACCTATGTGAGATCTACCACTTTGTCAATTGAAGCTTGAACTAGTTTGGCCTGGATTTGGAACTACAGAGCCATAAACTGGGGTACCTCGAAACTGTAAGTCAGTGCATGACTTAGAAAAATTTCTAAGTGTTGAATCAACACTCCAACTGACTTGTGGGCCCTGTTTGAGCATGTTCCAGCCTTTTTCATGAGATGGCCATATTGATAGTTTTGTTCCTTGATAAATTTGCTATAGCTTTGGTAAAGGGTGCACATCCATGCAAGATCTCTAGGCTAGACTTTTAAAATGGTCAAACCGAGACACCCTATAGGTCATCACATGGTCAAACTCCACCTAGAGGGTAAATTAGTCATTTTGGTCAACATGAACAGTGTTCCACTAATTACCCTATGTATATTTAAGGTGTATTAGACCATAATTAACCACTATACACAAGTGTTACACCAACTTCTAAGTACCACATGTGATGAAACAAACAAAACACTCAAATTACCCTATTGTTGCAAAACCATGTTTCATATGTTTCATGACTTTGTTGCAAGTTTAAGCTTGTCATGTTACACTACAATGTTGCCATGTTTCAAGGTATGAGAACTCATATTGCATCTACATGTTGTACTAACCATAATTCACAAGCAATCATGTATGAAACAAACACAATTGAGAATGTTGCATACACATGTTTCAAGTGACATTTGCATGATGGATGATGCACATGTTTATGAAATGAATATGCAATTTGTGGGAGCTAAACACCTAGGGTGTTACACTACTTTTGAAACATCTAGATACAACAGTTATAACATACAAAAGAAGACAAATGAAACATTTAAAACAAGTGTCTAAACATTTGCGGAAATGCCTGAAAAACGTTGAAAACCATTGTAAACATATGCAACATCAAGATGAAACACTCGCAAACATACGTATGAGACACTTGAAACATATGTGCAATATGCATGTATACGTAACATTCAGATCTGCTTTTGCAACATCTAGATAAAAAACCTACAACATTTATCGCGCACATATGAAACACATACACTTGAAACATACATGTATAACTATTACAACATGTGCAACATCTCGATCTAATTTTGCAACATCGATATACAACACTTGCAGCATAACTCTGGAACATCTAAAACACTTGAAACATACTACTGCAGCATGCGCTTTCAGCTTAGTATCTGCTTGCTTCTTGTACGAATAGAGGCTCGTCGACGCGGAGCTCGACGTCGGCACGAAGCTCGATGCCGCGGAGGTCGTCGTGTAGAGCTCGTCAGTGGCACAGACCTCGGCAGGGATAGAGGCAGGTGGATGGAGCGCTGTCGCGACGGGGGATGCGAGTCTGGGCGGGGGCATGCGGCGCGGGTAGGCGGGGCGGCGCGGCCGAGGGCGGGGTCCATCTCGGAGCATAGGCACGTAGCGCGCTGAGCGAGCAGGCGACACGGGCGGGGGCGGCGTGGGCAATGTGCAAAGCGAGCGGATAACTTATACGGGTCCGCCGGAGAGAAGGACGACCTATAAGCAGCATTATCGAAGAAGTTTAGATTACAATGATAGTTTAAATATTTAATGAGGTAGGATGGACCTTTTCTTTTGCGAAAAATTACAAAAGAAATGCGTGAAAAGGCCCGTGCGGCTGCCTCTCTACCTGGAGTCCTGGACCGAACAACGCCGGGGACTGGGCTACCGCTGTCCGCCGCAGGCCCGCGTGCGCTCCGTCTCTCTCTCTCCCCACGAGGCCACGACTACACGGATGCGTTCACGGAATCACGGTTTACCCCGCGAGGCCGCGACCTGCGTGCGCTCTCTCTCTCTCCTCTCTCTCTCTCTCTCTCTCTTCCGCCACCCACCCCCTCTCTCTGGGCCTGCGCCGCCTCCACCGCCCTACGCCAGGTGGCGAGGCCTTCGTCGGTCTTTTCACCGGCGACGAGCACTCACCAGGTATTCTCACCTCTTCTACTCCCTTCCTGCTGTGCGAAACCGAGCACCCAAACCCTAACTTAAAAGCTATTTGGCAATTTGATTGTTGATCCCTACTAGCATAGAACTTTATGCAAAAACTATCGGGTGTACACACCAATGTCGCTTTACTGGGTCCGCCCCTGAGTGGCTGGGGTGGCGGCACTAGTCCTTGCTCCTTAGCAGCTGGGGTCGCTGTTCTCTATGCTGGGCGTGATGGATATGCTGTTTGAACCTAAACTTTTGGGTGATGTTTTCGTTTTGCAGCTGAATGGAATTGTGGTGGTTTCCCTTTATAGTTTTGTGCCCATGCACTTGGTGTGGTAGTTATTTTTGGTGTTAGCTCAGTAGAAGTTCGAATCCAGTTTTAGGATGCCAACCACATAATCTGTTGTTATGTTGCGTTAGTTGTCACCCTGGTTATTTCCTGAAGCAGATGGAGGAACATTTAATTTGAAATTTGCGTAGCCAGATTTTGCATCCCTTAGTTTATCAGCTTGGTGTCTTTGGATCCATGGAAGTGCAATTGCCATTAGAGGAAATTTCAGGTGTACGCTTCTATAGGTATTTATAAGGATAGTGAAAATATAAGTGATAAGGAAATACGGTTCATCCTTTGTTTTCTATCATTGCTAACAGTTTTGATATTATCCTCATTTTCTAGCATAAATTCCATTTGTAGGAAAAGAAAAACATCAGAACCATATTGACGTTTTTATTATGCTGGCCTGTGAAACTTGCATATTAATTTGATTTCACATTTCAGGAAAAGAATTTTCCTGGCATCCTTTTGTTTCCAGAAATATTCGTGTCAAGTTTGTATTGAAGTACTATGTCAGGGATCGCAACAATTTGTCGTCGGTCATGTCGATCAACTGCTAGTCAGACTCTAATGGAGACATATTTTAGCCTGTCTGTATCTTCTGGTGCTCTGAGGTGGTTCAGCAGTGGCGCTAAGCACTCAAGAAAACCTGACATTTCTGTTGCTAACCAGATTAAGGTGGTGGATTGGTATTCTGCAGTTAATGATGTGTCAAAGATCAGAAGGTTGCCCCTTTCACACCGTATGGACACTAATTGGTTGATTGCTTCAAAGTCCAGACATGGTGCATTGCCAGGATTCTTAGGTGTTTCAAGCTTCCATCGTGGATACTCCTCAGATACTGGAATCAAGCCAGAAGCTTCGCAGAGTGCTGTCTCTAATCTTCCTTCTATAGAAAGCTCTGAGGTTGGCACTGCAGGTGGTGGTGGTGGAGGTTCATGGATTGAGATCTTGGATAATGCTCGCAAGTCTACTGTAGATGCTACCACTGATGCAGGCAAGAAAGTCAAGGAGCTGACTGATGCAGTTGCACCTCATGTCCAGCAGCTATTTGATACATATCCAAATCTTGAAAAGGTAGTTGTTCCACTTGGCAGAACACTATGTGGTACAATGATGGCATGGTTGGTCATGCCTATCATTCTAAGGAGGCTTCACAAGTATGCATCACAAAGTCCTATAGCAGCACTTCTGGGGAACTCAACCAAGAATGATGTTTCGTACCAAACTAGTCTCTGGTTTGCATTAGAGGATCCTGCAAAATATCTGATCACATTCATGGCATTTTCAGAAATGTAGGTTTCTATTTAACCTAACGAAAGAAATTTATCTTTTCTGCGTCCTGGACTCCTGATAGTTGTGTTCTGTGCTAAAGATATTTTCTTCAGACATTTGCATTTTAGAGCTAATTCAATGCAATGTTTTAAAAAACGCTAGACGATAGGCGTGCGGTAGCCTAAGGTTTAGAGTTTAGGAAGTTTAAACGTAGATTAAACCTGATTAAACGTTTTTGGTTTTTTTTTTGGTGATGCTGAGAGCAAAATCAGTACTAATAACACAACTAGAAGTAATAACAACGATCATACCTCTTGCTTGGAGCAAGATTAGTAGTAAGTACTAAGTAATAACACCTGGATGTGCTGCCTCGATCCCCCTCCAGGCTGTGCGATTTCTCGAGCAGGGGCTCCGCTCGCTACCAGCGGCAAGAGCGGCGGCAGGTCACGGCCTCGCGTGCGTGAGGAAAGGAAAGGAGGAGTGAGTCTGATCCCTCCCGCCCTTCCACGTGCAGCCCGCCCACAGCCTGTGCTTTTTTCCCGCGTGAGCGTGCCCTCTCCCGCTCGCGTTCTCCACGCGTGCGTGACCGCCGCCCACCCGGCCAGCGACGCCTAGCGCTGATTTTTCACGCGTCCGCGCCGCCTACACGCTGCCTAGCGCGTAGACACAGCATCTAGGCACGCCCAAAGTTTAATTGGGCGCCTAGGCCCTAAACGAGACGTTGGGCCTCTGTTTAGCGTTTAATCGAGATTAAACGAAGTTTAATTGCGTTTTTTAAAACATTGATTCAATGTCAAGTTTATATCTTATTTTAGGAAAACTTATAGTGGTTTCAGACTTTCAGTTTTGTTATAGTCATTTTGTTCTTTTCTGAAGAAACTAGAGATATGCAACTACTACTTACTAGAATAAGCATTTCGAATATCGATGTTTCTTCAATGTTGTCTAAGTCCCATCACAATATATATTGATTTTTTTACCTTGTTGATTCCTGTTTGTTTATCAATGCTGCCATGCCGGAGCACAAAATGCTTTTTTCCCCTCTACCCACGGTGTTAGTAATTATGGTCTGGTGAAAAAAGTGGCACATATAATATAACATTGTATTCTGGATGCTTATATTTGTGGTGGTTCTCTTCTGTAGGGCCACACTTATTGCACCAAGCATATCAACTTATCTTCCACAGGCATGGAATGGTGCATTTGTTCTGTCTTTTGTATGGTTCCTTCAGAGGTGGAAAACCAATTTCATTGCTAAAGCTATGGCCAAACCAGATGCCTCAAGTGTTGACCGCGACAGGATTTCGGCATTTGATAAGGTTTCTTCATTGGGACTGATTGGACTAGGAGTAATGGGTCTTGCTGAAGCTTGTGGTGTAGCTGTTCAATCAGTATTAACTGTTGGTGGTGTGGGAGGTAATATACTAACTTTCACAAGTAAATTCCTTATTTACCGCTGGAATTTAGCTAGATCTCTGGTCTTCCATCCAAAAGTGTGCCCATTTCACTGGCTGCATTGATAAATCAAGAATTCAGGATTTTGTTACACTTAACAATTCCTAGACCCTTTCAACTTAGAACACATGAAACGTAAATAGCTTGATATGTCAATGTTGTGCATGGGGACTATCAGATTTGCACCTTGGAAACGCATTTGGAAAAGTTGGGTCCTGCTGCGCTGCAAGTTCTTCATTTGGCTTGCTATTGACAACAGATGTTGGACAGCTGATTGCCTTGCTAAAAGAGGACTACCACATCTGGCAGCCTGCCCCCTCTGTAATCAAATGGATGAAACAATTCAGCACACCCTCGTCTCTTTGCATTCTTTGAAGGCAGGTTTGGGCAGTCATCTTCCAGAGGCTGGGTCTAATTGCTCGAGCGCCTGAACCTCTGTCTCTCGTTTCTCTAGTTGGTGGTGCAATGCTATCAAGGGGTCAGTGGTGGTCCCAGGGTCCGGCGACCTTGGGCACCTGCCCGGGCTCCAGTACGATGCACACTTAAAAATCTTCATTGCAACACGCTTTACTGGGACCTCCAAAATCCATGACCTGGTGAGCGCAATGAGATTTGCCCAAGCTCTAATCAAAGCCTGGGTCCGCTACTGCAAGGGGCTACCTAGAGTCTTGAGAAAAAGACTCAATACTTTGATCATTCTGGTAGCCTAGGAAATCTGGAAACATAGGAATTGTTGTGTTTTTTGAAGGAGCTCCCTGTGTGCAGGCAGTGCTGCGCGAAGTGGGAGAGGAATGTGTCCTTTGGTGCTCTGCTGGAGCCTCCTCTCTGTGCTGCTCCCCCTCCACAACCCCCCCCCCCCCCCCCCCCCCCCCCCCCCCGGACCTTCTGCCCTGAGATGTCTTTTGGTCGAGGTCGTTTTATATTTCAGTTTGCTAATGGGCGCTAATGTATTGTAAGGGGTTGGGTCATGGAGAGGCCTCTTGGTCTCTCCTTGTACTATTTTTTCTTAATGAAATGACACGCAGCTCTCCTGCATTATTCGAGAGAGAGAAAACGTTGTGCTCAGGGAAATATTGTACTTGTGTTGCCCTTGTTTCTGAAAGAATCTCTTACTCAAGTACAATACATTTTTAAGCAAACAATCCTTTTGTTTTCTTCCCCATTAGGCCATTACAGTATTGCAATTAGTTACTGCAGAAGGAAAACAGTAGCAGTTATATCAGGAGCAGGACTATGAGTTTTGACTCCTATATAGCTATATGGGCCAAATGCAAAAAATAGTGGTTTGAATTTTTTTTATTCAGCAGCCTGTTATATGCATGCTGACTGCTCTGTATAATTATCCCTATTACTTTTTTACTGAAGTAGATAATACTTTTATTTTTTTAACAGTACTGAAATTATCTTGTGTTTCTTATACTCTAGGTGTTGCTACTGCTTTTGCTGCTAGAGATGTCCTTGGTAACATTCTGAGTGGATTCTCCTTGCAATTTTCTAAGCCATTCTCAGTTAACGACTACATAAAGGTACCTCCATATTTATTTGATGTTTTTTATTTGACGCTGAAACAATAGATTCATAAGTTCTAAATTTCATTCGTTTCACTTGTGGACAGTGTGGAACTATGGACAAAATATTCAATTCTTGTTTCATGATAGATGTTGGTAATAATAACAAGATGATTTGTGCCGTGACTCACAAGTACTGTGAGATTCTCAAGCAATTACTTGTGCGATATGGAGTAAAAAGATGTGTTATAATTTGTAAAGGATGAGAAAAGGAGGAATATTACTAGTCAACGGAACTTTGCTTGGAGGATTATGTAAACTTTAATTCGGTTCTTACTGAGATAAATCACATTTAGTAAGCATCCAAACTGAAAATTCATAAAGATGTCTCAACCTAATGGATGCCCACTGATGGTTAGTAAGGGGCTTTATAAGAAGAAAACATAGATGTGGGGAACTGTCCAACTAATTGTGAGCATAGAGGATGCTGTATGCTTTTCCTAAATTGCTAGTTTGATTAATGCTTCTCATGTTTTTATGCTTTGAGCACATGTTAGTCTATATGCACAAGAAATTTCAAGAAACACCATCCTCCCTTCTTGTGTTTGCAAACAATAATAAATGGTCAATTTGGACTGGTGATACTTATCTTCCATCCCTTTTTAGGTTCACACTATGTTCTATAGTTGCAGACTTACATTTGCTAATAGGAGTTTTGCATTTTAGGCGGGGCCAATTGAAGGTAAGGTGGTTGAAATTGGACTCACTTCTACTTCATTGATCAATCCAGAGAAGCTCCCTGTCATAGTACCCAACTCTTTGTTCTCCAGTCAGGTATGGTTTCTATTACTGGATATTTCTTAAATTTTAAAAGATGCCCATCATATACAAATTAGTCCTTTGTGCCTACATCGCTGCTTACAAGTTATGGAATATACAGTAATACATATTTTTTATGCCATTTTTACATGTGTGCATTTTCTTATCCTAATTTTGCTGTGTGCATTTTCTTATCCTAATTTTGCTGTGTGCATTATCTTGTGTATATTGTCATGCAATGAAGAAAACATGGACTTTTACCCTACTTGGGATATTGGCACCTGAATTTATTGAGTTAATGCAATAATCACTATAAGACCATAACAAGACCCCAAATGTGCACACTTTTAGGGCGTGTTTGGATCGGAACCTGAGCCAGGCAACTCCAGCCAGGCAGCAGATCCAGCCGCAGGCGTTTAAAATCGAACACCTGAGCGAACTGCCTGGACCATGCAGTGCGGGCCAGGAACCAAGCAAACAGGCCCTTACTCCAGCCATGGTTCATGAATCACTGTTGAGCCAATAATGTGTTTTTACTGCAGAAGCCACTCACATTTTTTTCTAGTTAAATTTGAATTTGGATTTTGGAAACTGATTTTAGACTTCTAGTTGGAAACTTGGAATGCACGATTGCTAAAGCCACTCCTAATTGTAATACACAGCAGCATAGGAATTTTGTATGATTTATTTATGACTTTATATTCTTTGAAATATTTGGAAAGGGTTTTTCTAGTTGAAGTTTGAGGAAACATAAATATTTCAGCAAATGCTTTTCTGTTGATTGAAAATTTTCTGGAATTCATTCAGTTGTAACATTCGGAATGATGCCATGAGGATTTGTTCTGCTGTGTTCCTTGTTCTTTGGCATGATTGGTAGGGGGCGTACCTTGTATAATGACATGGTATTCTAAATAACTTGCAGATGATAGTTAACAGATCACGAGCTAATTGGCGAGCTAGTGTGACAAAGATACCTATACGAATTGAGGATATTGAGAAGGTTCCTTCTGCATCAGAGGAGATAAAGAATATGTTAAGGACCAATCAAAATGTGTCCTTTGATAGTGATGTTCCTTACTGCTATCTCTCGAGATTGGAAAGTTCATATGGAGAGCTCACCATTGGATGCAACCTAAAAAACATGGTATGTTTGATTTATTCTACTAAAGTTTTGCTGCTGTACCTATTTACTCGTAATGGATTTAGTTCCGCATTAGCATGGGTTTACGGTCTGTCATGTTACCTCCTTAAGCATGTGTCAAAAGTTCAGTAAGACAATATGAAAGTATTATTACACATATCACTTTAGTATGTTGTTCTCATAAAGATAATTATGTTTGAAGTTAAAATTGTTTAACTAAACACGTTCTTGGAACGCCTTTTTTTTTGCATCATAGGGAGTATGAATTGTCACTGTTGGTTATCATGACAATGGTAGCTTTGGGCATAAAACTATGTTAGCTTGTTACTACTAATTCACTGCAAGGTTGGAATAGTCCTTTCCTCTTTGAAGCCTGACACAAATATTCTGTATGTTTTACAGAGAAAAGATGAGTGGCTATCCGCCCAACAAGAAATTCTTTTGGGAGCTGCTAGGATTATCAAGTCACATGGCATTGAATTGGGAAGCACCATGCAGTGCTGTTAATTCACGCTTCCGGGACTTTTAAGTAGGGTAAGTACATCAATATTTGGCTCTTTTAACTTGTAGATGCATGACTGCTATGCTAAAATCCATGAAGCCGTAATCTCTATCAAGTTAAGTTACATGTAACGTTTTTTCTTTGGTTCCTAGGAAAAGTACATTTTTTCAGTTAAAGTTTATGCCGAACCATGAGAGCATCATATGGTTTATGGTTTTCCTAGTTCTCACAAACTTCTGCAACTGCTATTGAACAGTTTGCTTGTTGGTTCATTGTAACCTGCATACTAAGGACTTCCTTGCATTTTCGGCATTTTCGTCTCGAAGCTTTGATTAATCAGTACCAACTTTTCGTGTATATCTTCACTTCCTCACTTTTTTGACGGGAATTGCATTCATTGGCAGGTAAATACCTTTAGCCTGCAGAAGTCTAGAACTATACATACAGGCGACACCTATGAGTTTTGCTTACGGGGTGCGAAGGTAAAGACGTCAATGTTTTATGTCTTCACAGACCATCGACACCCACTACCAATACTATTTTGTTACTGCCTTTTCCTTTGGAACTAAGGCCCAGCCCCCTTTTGTGGTCTTCCGTTTTGGTTGGTGCCTGGATCCGTTTCTGGGGAGCTTCGTTATCCAATGTACACTGGTGAATGTTTGCTCTGCTGGCCGTGTGGATGAGCCGTGAGCGGATTATTGCTCATTTCTGTGAAATATTGGGTTTTAACCTCGAATTTCAAGTGTTTGACATGTCTAGCCTGATAGTCGACCATCTCGAACTCGAAGCAATTGGTGTTTTGACAGTCCATTTCTGAACGTAGAGTACTGCCAGCCTGCCATGATCAGCATGTTTCTACTGTTCTACTTTCACTTTTTCTTTAATTCTCGGAACTCACTATGCCGGCACGGGTATCATCTTAGACAAAAAAATTGAGGCGTGGTCGCAGTGCTCCTCAGTTTGTGTGTCGTTGATAATGCGGGACACGCTTCGTACCGTGATTGTTTTCATGGAATACTCTGTTTTGGTTGACAAAAAATGTGGTAGAATATTTTCAGCTACTGTTAGTGACAAACCAATGAATCCAAGAGCTTTGGTGAGTAAAGCTAAGTATGGTTATTTGGGGAATTGATTGTCTGCAAGTAGGAATGAAGGGATCTAGTTCAAACAAAATCTCTGGGAACTAGTGGCATTGCCTGCATAAAGGAATAAAGGGGATCGTTTCCATGAGCTAACAAAGTGTAAGTGTGGTTAAGCGAGGTTGATAGATAGGAGTACATGATACTATTGGCAGTTTGGAACCAATGTCAGTCTCTTAGATTCATACGGCACTACGGCAGCGGAGGCTTCTGGTTTTCTGATTCCGCTTGCATGCCCGCAAGCGCAACGGCAGGAATACTGAAATTGGCACACGCCCCGTCAGCATAAAATAGTCGGTATATATATATATATATATATATATATATATATATATATATATATATATATATATATATATATATATATATATATATATGTGGAAACATCCTTTTCCTGCCTGCCCATGTGCATGTGCTGAACCCAGCTCGAAAACCAACACATCAAGTTACGGGGGTGTTTAGTTTTGGACGAAAATTTTTGGGTGTCATATCCCATATTTTATGAGATGTTAAAAGAAATGTTTAGATATTAATAAAGAAACTAATTATATAACTCGTTTGAAAATCACGAGACGAATTTATTAAGTCTAATTAATCTGTCATTAACATAGGTTACTGTAGTATGACATTGTCAAGTCATGAATTAATCAGACTTAAAAAATTTATCTTATAAATTTATCGTAATCTGTATAATTAATTATTTTTTATCTATATTTAATACTATGTATACGTGTTCAGTATCCGATGTGACGGGTGAAAAACTTTTAAAAAGCCCCTGCAACCTGCGCGGCATGCGGCGAACAGACCGTCGCACGGCGTGTTGTAACGCTGCCACCTGTTGAGGTTGCCATCAATGAGCATTTACAACCCTGCTACTGACGGTTTGGGGCTGTCAATGAACATTACTATAGTGTACTAAAAACAGAACCCTGATTAATGAAATGAAGCAAGGAGCCGACAAACGCGGTCGCCCATTTCGCCAGAACGCCGAAAAACCCACCGAACACGCTGCCCCGGCGTGGGCTTTCGCCACCAAGGGTGTTCACTTCACGAAAAGTAGGTGAAAAGTTACTGTACATCTTTCGTTGTTATTTGACAAAATTTATTTAATTATAGACTAACTAGGCTCAAAAGATTCGTCCCGACATTTACAGACAAACTATGCAATTAGTTATCATTTTTATCTACATTTAATGCTCCATGAATACGTCGAAAGATTTGATGTGATGGGTGTATAAGGAAATATTTTGGGTTGGGATGGGGAAGTGAACAAGGCCCAAGGCAACCCGCGCACACTGGCGGTACCGAGATTTGTCGATGGACAGCGGCGGATCTGATTTCAGTCGTACTCCCTCCGTCTCAGAAATTGTGTCGTTCTAGCGATGGACGCGTCAACCAACGAGAGAGAGTAAAAAGACGATAATACCCCTACGATACCATCTCTCTTCTGCTTTCCTCTCCTCTCCCGTTTGCATTCCACATCCGCACGCGGTCACCGATGCTGGTGCGCCCGTCAAGCCGAGCCCGCCCTCATCGCCGGTCTGCTCTACGAAGCGCGCTGCCGGTCAAGCGCCGCAAGGGAGGCCGCGGTTCACCACCGCCGGTCAAGCCGAGCCCGCGCTTGTCGCCGCCGGTGAAGCGCCGCGTCGAAAGCCGGTCGGATCCTACGAGGCTGCGACTCCGCGCCCTCTTCATCTCAGCCTCGTCTCCGGCGGAGTGAGGAAGGGGACGAATCTTTGCCGCCCCGGCGTAGCCTCCACGTCGTCCGCCTCTCGAGCTAGGAGTCGATCTCGGCGACGGCTGCGTGTGGATTTGGGCAGGGCGATGGATGGGAGAGTGAAGGGTCGAGATGGCGGACTAGAGGGGGGTGAATAGTCCTTTCTAAAACTTAAACGCGTAGGCTAACCAAAATAAATGCGGAATTAAACTTATCGGTCTAGCCAAGACTACACCCTCTATCTAAGTTCTCTAGCACCTTGCAAAGATCCTAATTAAGCAACTAAGGTGATAAGCTTACCAAGAGCTCACCTAATCAATTCTAGAGCAAGGTCACACAAACCTATGCACTAGTACTTTGCCAAGCGAGGGAGCTCCTACACAACTAGTGAAGCAAAAGCACAAAGCCTAAGCTCGCTAGCAAAGCTCAATAACAAGGCAACTAATGCCAAATTAGAGAGCGCAAAACACTTAGCTACACAAACTAAGCAATGTGACTAACAAGGTTACACAAACCGAATTAGCCACGCAAAGGGGATACTTCTAGCTACACAAGCAAGAAGATAACTAGCAAGCTACCCAAGCAAACTAGTTACGAGAGCAACTACACAAGCACAAGTATATATGAAAGTAAATACAAGCTTGTGTTGCACGAAAGCAAACCACCGAGAAGAGTAGACAATGTTGACACGGTGATTTTCTCCCGAGGTTCACTTGGTTGCCACCAAGCTACGTCCCCGTTGTGTCGACCAACACTTCGTGGTTCGGCGGCTAATCGGTCACACACCGAGCCTCTCAAAAGGCACCGCAAGAACCCACCATAAAGTGTGGTAGCTCAATGACACGCTCAACTAGAGTTGCTCTTCGCGATCCCCGCAGGGTGAGCACAATCCCCCTCACAAAGCTTCTCCTGAGCCTCGCACAATCTTCTTACGAGCTTCGACGGAGCCACGAGCCACCAAGCCGTCTAGGAGGTGGCAACCTCTAAGAGTAACAAGCACCACCGGCTTGCAACACGATCACCTAGTGCCACACGATGCAATCTCTCAAAGTAACGCACTAGAATCGCTCTCTCACTCGATCTGATGAACACTATCAAACATGAGTGAGTTAGAGGGCTCCCAAGCACTACCACACAAGTTACAAAGACTATAGTGTGCTCAGCTATCGGCCACGGCCGGCCAAGGCATCTATTTATAACCCCACGGTCAAATAGAGCCGTTACCCTATCATTGGGTTCTTTTCGGGATGACCGGACGCGCCGGTCATAACTGACCGGACGCGCTCAGCCGCGTCCGATTCTCCAACGGTCACTGACCCCAACGGTCAAACCAGCGACCGGACACGCCGCTGCCATGACCAGACGCGCCGCTGCTACGACCGGACGCGCCCCTAGCAACGACCGGACGCGCCGATCGCACAGGACCGCGCGCGCAACGACATGACCGGACGCGCTCCTTGCGACGACCGGACGCGACAGTGCCAGCGTCCGGTTAGAGTCCAGTAAGCACCTTCAACGATCAGACGCATCCGATCATGTGTGACCGGACACGCCGCGCGTCCGATCATCCTTGCGTTCTGCAATTCCCACTGGGCGCATGACCGGATGCGCCGGTCCCGTGATTAACCGGACGCGCCGGTTACAAACCCTAACACCCGCGTCTGCGCTGTACTGACCGGACGCGTCCGGTCATACCATGACCGCGTCCGGTTGCAACGTCTGATCACCTCTGTGACCTCCGTTCGCCTCTGTTTCTTTTCCGACTTCCGGCGTAGTGGAAAATAGGCATTTCAACTCCTCGAAAACGCCTGAATCCCGCGCTCACAAGCTCGGCGGGAGGGAGAGAGGACCCCAAACCCTCTCTACCGTTCAAACTTCATCGCCTTCGTAAATGTGCCAACACCAACAAGTGATCACCACATTGTGCACGTGTGTTAGCATTTTCATAAACATTTTACCGAAGGAGTTAACCACTCAACTTGCCACGCCACTCGATCCTAGCAACGATGCATAGTTAGATCACACGAGTGGCACTAGATGACCGATATGCAAACAAGTTTGCCCCTCTTGATAGTACGGCCATCTATCCTAAACCCAGTCATAAACTTCTCTACACACCTATGACCGGTAAAATGGAAATGCCTAGGTTATACCTTTGCCTGCGCATTCCACTCCATCTCCTCCGATGTTGATGCAACACATGCACCAACCATATCACAAATGATATGATCCACTTCATATCATCACGTGACCGTATTGGTTCATCGATCTTGACCTCACTTGCTCTTCACCGTTGCCTCGGTCCTTCGGCGCCAAGCCATCACACAACTTGCCCTTCACCCTAGCAAACCGGTCCATCAAGCCAAGCCTCATCTTGATCTTCTCCACCTTGGTCACATGACTCTATGTCATGTCTCATATGCAATAAGCTCCTTCATGACACCATCACATGTGGACTAATCTCCTGTGTATCTCACATAACCACATATTAGTCCACCTAAGTTGTCACTCAATTACCAAAACCAAACAAGGACCTTTCAATCTCCCCCTTTTTGGTAATTGATGACAACTCTACAAAGATATAGAAATTAAGCTTTTTCAAGCTAGCACTTCACACAAAGTGTAAATTGCTAACTTGTTTTGGATTTAATGTTACTTATCCAACTTTAAGCTCTATGTCAAGATTTGGATAAGCACCATAAAATCCGACTTGGTAGTGATAGCTCCCCCTACATATGTGCTCAAATGGTTTGGTTTCAAGCTCATACATATGCATGAATATGAAATTTGTGGGAGGGTTAGCACTACTAAGTGATGCTAAGGTGTATAGAATAAACCTTTGTAGCTTGATACCAATTAGTAGCTTGATACCATTTGAAAATCACAAGTTTGCCATCATCCTTAGCATCATGAGTAGCTAGACATCAAAAACACTAGAAACCCCGTGAGATCAATATTATAAGCGAGGTTCTAGTTTTTGCATGATAAACATAAGTCTAGCTAACATCCTATGCATGCTAGTTATCAAATCATCATTTAAATTCTATAACTAGCATACACCACACAAGCATGCATATTGAATTTAAGAACTTATGCAATGCAAGCAAGCACATGAATTATGCACATATCAAATGTAATCAATCAAAGTTCATGAGCTTGCTCCCCCTACTTGTGTGCTTTCTTTGTCCAAGAATGTTTGATCCCCTTACATTCTTCAATGTTACTCTCTCTTTGTCCATGTCCATGTCCAATCTTTCCAATCTCTCTCCCAAAGCTCAAAAAGCTTTCATATCTTTGTCCAACTTCTCCCCCTTTGTCATCAATTTCCATAAAGGTGTTCTTCTCAATTGATACAAAGGCTTGTATTGGGGTAGATGGTTGAGACTTGAATATTGCATTTTTGATGGACATTACCACATATGTTGGAATGACAAACTTTATGGTTGCTCTTGAGATTCCACATAGGATCTTTGACCTTGATACCAATTGGTGGGGCTCCTCCCCCTATGTCATAGCATGTGTCATTCACTTGAGATACCACTTGAAGATGAGGGTAGCATTGCTTGATTTGATCAGTTAAAGATGAGGATCACTTGTGAAGCCATCGTCTTGCATGAATGATACCACGTGAAGATACCATGAGTAGAAATGTGATACCATTTGAAAGAATTTTCTAGTATGGATTCACTTTGAAGGATTTGGCAATAATATTCACTTCTTGAACATTTTCTATCTTCATGAGTACCACTTGTAAGATATCACTTGTAGATCATGATCTAGACACCACTAGTGAATACCACTTAGAAGATCAATTTGAGTCTAGATACCAATTGAAACAAACTAGATATCTATTTTCATTGTTGTCTTGTGCTTGTACTCTTATCATTGTCATGAGCTTCTTGTATGACTTGAACTATGTTGATTTGCCTAAGATTCTAAGTTCGGTTTGATCCAATGACAAGCTTCTTCACACCTTATGCTAAGGGTTATCTTGCCAATGTTGTACTTGTCACTTGTTAGCAATCAAACTAGATCAAGTACTTGGGTTCACTAGCTCATGAACAAATTCATACTTATACCACTAGGTCAATTAACCATTCAAGCAATAGTGGTAGACTATGAATTTAAACTTTTCATTTGTTATGCATGATCCTAATAAGCATGTACTATATGCACTAACCGTATACTAGTAAGAGATGAAATGATCATGCACATTGCAATGATACCTTTGCTATGTTGGAGTAGAGGATAGTCACATAGATTCCAATTCATTACTCCAATAGCAATGTGAAGTCCAATTTATGAGCTTGGTGAAGACCAATCATCATAGATAAATCCATTCTTCACCCATATGAAATGAGAACCACTTATGATCAAGTGCACTATCTCTTGAGTTGTGGTTGGCTTGCTTCATCTTTTTGATCAATGCTTGCATGAGAGAACTACTTAGAATACCACTTGAAATATATGACTAGCTCTCTTTTGGGTGTTGCTTGTTTTTCTTGATCAACCCTTTTGATTGCTTCAACTAAGCATCACAAGTTCCTCGGATCACCACTTCCATGTTAGCCTTCCAAGTCCCAAACTTGGTTTCACCTACACACGACGGCAAGCCCCTCACTAGGGAGAAGTGACCTTTCTCCAAAGAACCACTCTTGATACTCACTTGAAATGATATAGTTTGATTGATCCAAATGATAAACTCAATCTTGATGAATAATCCTTGAATCTACATTTGAGTCCAACTCTTCCTACATGTTTAAGTTCTTTTCTTTCTACCAAATGATCTCCAATCATCACTAGAACTTAAACTTTATCTTCATCTTAAGTTTGATCTTGATCTTCAAATTGAGTACCAAATAAGTACACCAAGTACATTTCACAATACAAAAGTCTTGTACTAATTGCTCATCATGCTTCTAGATCAATCCAAAACCAAACTTAGGTACCTCAACCACTTGTAAACATATTTCCAACTTGAGGACCTTTCAATTAAAGTGACTCTAGATTAATCCAATGATTGTCATTTTTCTAGCAGATTCTGTACCCTTCAAAGAATAATTCATATCTCCCAATGTACAGATCCAAATGCTATAAAATTTGGTGGAGATGTGATTCACTAAGTCATCTAGCAGCTATAAAAATTTGAGATGCATTTGACATCTATATTGCTACCAGATTTCAAATATTCCACCACTGATACATGCTGAAAACTGCTGCACTATAGCTGACAAGATGTACTCCAAAGCCGAAGCATCTCTTATCCAATTCTCATGAAATTTGTACAGCATCTTATAACATAAGTCTAGAGCATGCATACCAAAATTCATGCCAATCCAAGTAGATTTGATCATTCAAACTCAGACTTGATCACTGCTAGCTCAGATTTTCAACTTTGGACAGATTTTAATACATTGAGCAATACTTCATCAAATATGAATCAATCTTGAAACTAACTTGTTTGAATACTTTCACAAGACATATATCCATCCAATCTACTTACTAAATGTCATCTCATGAATTTATCCAACACAAATTAATTCAAACTTGATTACTTAAGCATTTAATCCATTCAAACATCTCATAGCAAGCAACATTGCATATATATCCAATTCAATCAACTCATATGCACCCAAGTGAAATGATCAACAAGAGATATACCTTGGTCAGCTCATGATCATCCAATAACAAGCTTTCAACTTGAATATTTGCAAGCCATCAAATATATCCAATAAATCACCACAATTTTTAATATTGCACTTGTATGTTGTAGCACTTGAACTTCACTTATTTTGACTTGGCATTGGGATTGGATATGCATTGAGCTTCATAACTTGACTCAATATATGATGAACAAAATGAAACCAATTGAACCAAGCCTCCAATGCCGATGGTACCTACAAACAATCATCCACTCTTTGATGGTACCCAATCAAGTTTGGGTCCTCTCAAGTTAGGTGCAACATACTTAGGCATTGCCTTAGTATGAATAGCGGGATGTTTTGCAATAACAACAATAGAGGTACCATTTACATCCTTTCTAAGCATATTAGTATCATCAATTGAACTAGGCTTAGAATTATTATCTAGGAGACATGAATGTGCCATGTGTCCTCTTTCCCGGCATGAGTAGCAACTTCTCTTAGATTGAGCATTTTCTTCCTTGCTCATATGTTGCTTCTCATTGCCTTGCCTCTCACGAGTTGCTTGAATCTTCTTTTCAAGCTTGGTAGGACACCCCGAGGCGAAGTGTCCCATATCTCCACATTTGAAGCACTTGATGTGAGCATGTACTTTCTTCTCGATTTGATTCTTGCTCATCATCTTAACATCTTGAATTTGCATTGGATGTCTTGTTCTTCCACCCCTTCTTGTTTTCTTCTTCTTTATCATCAAGTCACTAACATCTTCATGATTGATCTTGACTTTAGCTTGGGGCTTTGCTTTTGGCTCAACTTGAGACTTCTTGGTAGGGCAACACTTGGTAATATGTCCCACTTCATGGCATTGGTAGCATATGAGTTGGGATAGCTTCTTTGCATCTTGCTTCTTCATAATCTTGCCCTTGCTCTTGTTGTAGCTAATACCACTCTTATCACCATATCTTCTTTGATTGGTCATGATATGCTCAATGGCGATTTTAGAGTTGTAGCACCTCTCCAACTTGTTGTTCAAATTCTTCACTTCACTTTTGAGCTCATTGTTCTCCTTCAAAAGGTTAGTCTCACAAGACATAGAAGTAGAACAAGCATCTAATTATGAAGAACATGGCATATATAATAAATCATCACAAGAGGTGGATACATGCTTCTTGCCTACATCACAAGGGTTAGTAATATGTGATTGATCATTTGACCCAAATGATGAGCTCTCACTAGATTTGGTTTCTTTATTAGAAGGCTTCTTAGTGAGTAAAGCATGTTCTTGTGCCAAATTATCATGAGCAACACTAAGTTCCTCATGAGCCAATTTTAGCTCCTCATGTGAACAAGTAGTAACATAAAGTAGATGCTTTTGTTGTTCACATGTGGTTTTTAGAAAAGAGTTATCATTTTCTAATTTACTTACTCTTTCCATTTCCCTTTTCAAGGCTCTTAAGAGTTTATATAAAAGCTCTAAATTTGGATCATCACAATCCACAACAAAACCACCAATATGTATCTTAGTGTTACCATGTGATGATGTTGAAGAGCTTGTTGAAGCATCACTCTCATAGCCATCATCTTTACCATCATGTGTGCATAAAGTAGAATCATCACTTGCATCACTTATGGCATTATCATCAATCTTGTCAAGTGATCTTGTGGCATGATCATCATCATCATCACTTGACATTGAGGTGGAGCAATCCTCCACAACCACCTCGTTGTGGTCATGCTCAACATCCTCATGTACCTCAATCACTATGTGATCATCCTTCTTGAATTTTCTATCATCCCAAATTGAGGAGCCACAATAGTGATGCTTGAGCGCCGTCCACATGCTATGTGCACTTGAGAGACCCCTCACCTTGTCAAAAATCTCATCAATCAAAGCTGAAAGCCCAAGTTTGGTTTTGGTAATTAATGACACCAAGTTGCTAATGCCATGTGTTAAGTGTTTTGAGTTAGGCACAAGCAACACACGTGATGAAGGAGCATGTGGCATGGAGTGATGGCCATAAGATCACAAGTGGTGGAGATGCACATAATATGGTGTACATGATGATCAAGTAGAAGAGAAGGATCTAAGAGCGCAAGGCAAAGGTATAACCATAGGGTTTTCCTTTTGCCGGTCTAAGTTGAGTAGAGAAGTGATTGACCGGATTTAGGATACATAGTCGACTATCAAGAGGGGCAATCACGGTTAGCTCGGGAATCAAGTGCCACTAGATCAATGTCTTGAGCATATGCATTAGGATCTAGTTGAGAACTAACATAACGCCTTGGAAAATGTTTGTGAAATGCTAACACACATGCACTTTGTGGTGTACACTTGGTGGTGTTAGCACATTTGCGAAGGCGGTGGTGTTTGAGCGGTAATAAGGGGTTTGGGGTTCGCTCTCCCTCCCGCCGAGCGTGCGAGCGCGGGATTCAGGCGTTTTCGAGAAAATGAAATGCCTATTTTCTATTGCGCCGGAGGCGAGAAAAGGTGGCGATAGTCCGAAATATTTTTCACTGAAAAACGGCGATCGGACGCTGCACCGGACGCGGTCTCGGTTTGACCGGACGCGTCCGGTCAGTTCAACGCGGCGCGAGCTCTAGGGTTTGTGACCGGACGCGGGTCTGGCCTGACCAGCGTGTCCGGTCAGTTCAACTGGGCGTAAGTGAGAAACGCGCGACCGGCGCGTCCGGTCCTTCACGGGACCGGAGCGTCCGGTCACGCGTCCAGAAACACAGAGAGAAGCGGAGTGACGATCGGACGCGCGGCGCGTCCGGTCACGTACGATCGGACGCGTCCGGTCGTAGCTGGAGCTTACTGGAACGCGACCGGACGCTGGCACTGTCGCGTCCGGTCACTCGTTGAGCGCGTCCGGTCGTAGCTGGAGCTTACTGGAACGCGACCGGACGCTGGCACTGTCGCGTCCGGTCACTCGTTGAGCGCGTCCGGTCGTAGCGGGAGCTTACTGGAACGCGACCGGACGCTGGCACTATCGCGTCCGGTCACTCGGTTCAGCGCGTCCGGTCAGGGCAACGGCTAGTTCTGACGCGCACAGTTCACGGTTGTCGTGTAGTGACCGGACGCGTCCGGTCACCCTGACCGGAGCGTCCGGTCAGCATGATTTTCGCTGCATCGTCCGTAACGGCTAGCTGCGTACCCCTTCGTTATAAATAGAGGATGTCCGGGGTTTGAGGGCAACTCTTGCACATTTTGAGATATAGAGACATACTTTGAGCTAGAGAACAACCCCTCCACTCATCTCTTTGATTGATTGCACATCTTGAGTGAGATTGAGTGAGATTCAAGTGCTTTGCTTGAGAGTTGCATTCTAGAGGCACTTGATCTTCGAGTTGCTGCGGATTTCTCGTTACTCTTCCGTGTTTCCCGACACGGTAGACGGCTTGGAGCAGCGGAGGTGATTGAGCTCGCGATTGGAGATTGTTGGAGCCTTCACCAAGTGTTGTAAGGGGTTCTTGATCCTTCCCCGCGGGAGTTCGCAAATTGGATACTCTAGTGGAGCTCGTGGCTTGGAGGATCCCCGTCTTGTGTGCGGTTGTGCGGCGCCCGCCGAGGGCTCAACTCTTGATAGTTGATTAGCTCGCGAACCGACAAGTGGGTGCATCGCCACAACGAGGAGTAGCTTGCCGGGAAGCAAGTGAACCTCGGGATAAATTCTTGTGTCATTCTCTTCCCGAGGATTTCTCTTGTGTGATTGATTGATTGGTACTTCTCATCTCTACACGGCGGTATAATCACTCGAAGCTCTTCTCTCGTTTTACATCTTGTATCTAGCTTGTTGTTGTTGTAGTGTTTAGTGGATAGCCTTGTACTAGACTTGTGTAGGTGGCTTGCTTAATTAGTTAGAGCTAGTGCATTTTGCTCCGCCACCTTTTATACTAACTTGTGGTTAAGTAATTCTTGTAGAAGTTTTAATTAGGCTATTCACCCCCCCCTCTAGCCATTCGGACCTTACAAAAGCTTTGATTAGATAAAACTTAGCTTGTGCATCAAGTGTTCGGCAATCCTTTTAAGCTTGGGTACGGTTACCACACCCATCCAAGTCATGAGAAAAGCCAACAACTATGATCCACCAAAACTTAGGGCCAAGAGCACGAAAATGATCAAGCATGTGATTTTTCCATCGTGCATAGTGAGTGCCATCAAAAATGTGTTCCACACAATCATCTAGCCCATAAGCCGCCATCCTCTCGGGTCGGTGAAGACCACAAATGAGAGACCCAGCTCCGATACCAATTGAAGGGTCGAGATGGCGGACTAGAGGGGGGTGAATAGTCCTTTCTAAAACTTAAACGCGTAGGCTAACCAAAACAAATGCGGAATTAAACTTATCGGTCTAGCCAAGACTACACCCCTCTATCTAAGTTCTCTAGCACCTTGCAAAGATCCTAATTAAGCAACTAAGGTGCTAAGCTTACCAAGAGCTCACCTAATCAATTCTAGAGCAAGGTCACACAAACCTATACACTAGTACTTTGCCAAGCGAGGGAGCTCCTACACAACTAGTGAAGCAAAAGCACAAAGCCTAAGCTCGCTAGCAAAGCTCAATAACAAGGCAACTAATGCCAAATTAGAGAGCGCAAAACACTTAGCTACACAAACTAAGCAATGTGACTAACAAGGTTACACAAACCGAATTAGCCACACAAAGGGGATACTTCTAGCTACACAAGTAAGAAGATAACTAGCAAGCTACCCAAGCAAACTAGTTACGAGAGCAACTACACAAGCACAAGTATATATGAAAGTAAATACAAGCTTGTGTTGCACGAAAGCAAACCACCGAGAAGAGTAGACAATGTTGACACAGTGATTTTCTCCCGAGGTTCACTTGATTGCCACCAAGCTACGTCCCCGTTGTGTCGACCAACACTTCGTGGTTCAGCGGCTAATCGGTCACACACCGAGCCTCTCAAAAGGCACCGCAAGAACCCACCATAAAGTGTGGTAGCTCAATGACACGCTCAACTAGAGTTGCTCTTCGCGATCCCCGCGGGGTGAGCATAATCCCCCTCACAAAGCTTCTCCGGAGCCTCGCACAATCTTCTTATGAGCTTCGACGGAGCCACGAGCCACCAAGCCGTCTAGGAGGTGGCAACCTCCAAGAGTAACAAGCACCACTGGCTTGCAACACGATCACCTAGTGCCACACGATGCAATCCCTCAAAGCAACGCACTAGAATCGCTCTCTCACTCGATCCGATGAACACTATCAAACATGAGTGAGTTAGAGGGCTCCCAAGCACTACCACACAAGTCACAAAGACTATAGTGTGCTCAGCTACCGGCCACGGCCGGCCAAGGCATCTATTTATAACCTCACGGTCAAATAGAGCCGTTACCCCATCATTGGGTTCTTTTCGGGATGACTGGACGCGCCGGTCATAACTGACCGGACGCGCTCAGCCGCGTCCGATTCTCCAACGGTCACTGACCCCAACGGTCAAACCAGCGACCGGACGCGCCGCTGCCATGACCGGACACGCCGCTGCCACGACCGGACGCGCCCTTGGCAACGACCGGACGCGCCGATCGCATAGGACCGCGCGCGCAACGACATGACCGGACACGCTCCTTGCGACAACCGGACGCGACAGTGCCAGCGTCCGGTTAGAGTCCAGTAAGCACCTTCAACGATCGGACGCGTCCGATCATGTGTGACCGGACACGCCGGTCCCGCGATTAACCGGACGCGCCGGTTACGAACCCTAACACCCGCGTCTGCGCTGTACTAACCGGACACGTCCGGTCATACCATGACCGCGTCCGGTGCAGCGTCTGGTCACCTCTGTGACCTCCGTTCGCCTCCGTTTCTTTTCCGACTTCTGGCATAGTGGAAAATAGGCATTTCAACTCCTCGAAAACGCCTGAATCCCGCGCTCGCAAGCTCGGCGGGAGGGAGAGAGGACCCCAAACTCTCTCTACCGTTCAAACTTCATCGCCTTCATAAATGTGCCAACACCAACAAGTGATCACCACCTTGTGCACGTGTGTTAGCATTTTCATAAACATTTTACCGAAGGAGTTAACCACTCAACTTGCCACGCCACTCGATCCTAGCAACGATGCATAGTTAGATCACACGAGTGGCACTAGATGACCGATATGCAAACAAGTTTGCCCCTCTTGATAGTACGGCCATCTATCCTAAACCCGGTCATAAACTTCTCTACACACCTATGACCGGTGAAATGAAAATGCCCTAGGTTATACCTTTGCCTTGCGCATTCCACTCCATCTTCTCCGACGTTGATGCAACACATGCACCAACCATATCACAAATGATATGATCCACTTCATATCATCACGTGACCGTATTGGTTCATCGATCTTGACCTCACTTGCTCTTCACCGTTGCCTCGGTCCTTCGGCGCCAAGCCATCACACAACTTGCCCTTCACCCTAGCAACCGGTCCATCAAGCCAAGTCTCATCTTGATCTTCTCCACCTTGATCACATGACTCTATGTCATGTCTCATATGCAATGAGCTCCTTCATGACATCATCACATGTGGACTAATCTCCTGTGTATCTCACATAACCACATATTAGTCCACCTAAGTTGTCACTCAATTACCAAAACCAAATAAGGACCTTTCAGAGAGGAGGGGTGGGGAAGGAGAGAGGAGGTGCGCGGCTCACGGATGGTGGTTGGCGTAGGAGTTGGCGAGCGCCTGTGAGCGGGCGAGCTCCAGCAGGGCCGAGCGGCTCCGAGCGGGCAAGCTCCCGTGCGGCCGATGGACGGCCATGGGAGCGGCGCGCGGGCTTGGCGAGCTCCGGCAGGGCCGCGGCTATGCGAGATCCGGCGCAAGGGCGAGCTCCAGCGAGGCTGCGGCTGGGCGAGATCCGGCGTAGGGGTGCGAGTCCGGCGGGCGCAGGGGTGGGCGGGCGCTGGGGCGAGCGTGCGACGGACAAACCGATAAAGGTTGTAGGCCTGCACCCTCCTTTAAGCGGGACCCATGGCCTAGAACGACATAAGTTGTGGGACAAATTTTGAATCCTAGAACGACATAATTTCTGGGACGGAGGGAGTACTCACAAGCTACTAGCCCCCACGGGCCACGGGCCACAGGCCCAGACCAGGACAGATTTCTGTGTAGCCACTCCACGCCATGTCCTGAGATGATGAGTGATGGCCGCCCTGCTCGCGCAGATGCCGAGCCACGCTTCGACAATAGCCCCACCGCAGTGCTGCGAGCCTGCGACACAGGCTCACAGTTACCCTGTCTCACTGATCTGACCCCGTGCCGGTGCCGTGCGCCCGTGCCACGTCTCCGTCAAGTCTAACAGCAATACATAGACCACCACCGTAGCCGTTGGGCGTGGGGGGCATCGGGTTGACTCGCCGTCGCCATGGCGGAACGCCCGGCCAAAACTTCGAGTCCTGGTCTTCTGGCGCTTTGCGAACTGTAGTTACACCTACACGCCCGTGAGGCGCAAAGCGCGATGGAGAAGAGATGTTTGAAACGAGACTAGTTCATGCCCTCCAAGAAGAAGAATGGATTCGTACAAGAAAAGAAGAAGAAAATAATCTGAACTTCCTATCTTCATCTGTCTCTAAATGAAAGCTCATGCTCCTGCTACTTGGCTGAACTCGCCTTCCCTGCATACGCCTACATCGATGGTCATCGTCTTCTCCCCGTTCTCCCCATCCTTGGGCGAAGACACCACTCTGCAGCAATTTCGCCTGGGGGACTGCAAATCATGTTACATCGCATCAGTGACACATTTTAACATCGGGAGTTGCCCAACCTAGTATCCAGGTCCAGCTTTTTCTATCGGCTCTATTAGATTTTGTAAAAGGCCTTGTTTACACCCTAAAAGTTAAATTTTTTTCACTCTCTCTATCCCATCAATCTTAGACCCATACATGAAGTAGTAAATGTAGGTAAAAAAATAACTAATTACACAGTTTAGTTGGAAATCACGAGATGAATCTTTTGAGCCTAGTTGGTCCACGATTGGATAATATTTACCAAATAAGACGAAAGTGGTACTATTTATCGGATTGAAATTTTTTTCAATCTAAACGAGGCCAAAGTCATCTTGCCATTGCAAACTCTGTTTATTTTTTTTTGTCTTATATATAAGATTGCTGATTGCCTCTTACGGAGTAGCTGGCTGCGTACTACCGGTCTACGGCACGGTTTTGTTGATTCCGTGCTTTAAAAGAGTTTGGCTTATGTCCAGCAATGCCAGCCAGTTTGTGCATTGGCCAGTTGTCTGTCCTCTCTAAATGGCAATGCATCATGTGTTGCAGTTATTTGGATGCAATGCAAGAGAACAAAAAGGAATGGTGTGGCACGAAAGATTACCCTGTCCCAGAGCCCGGGGTCAGGCTTCTTGAGGACGACGATGTGATCGAGATGCGCGTCCGGGTCGGCTATGTCCCACCGGCACGCGGGCCGCGTCTCGTTCGGGTGGCGCCACCGCTCGTACCGCGTCACCGTGGTCTCCCCGCCGCGCCCGGCCTGGCGCCGCGCCGAAGACAAGTAGTACACGGCGGGCTTCTGGCACGGGCTGCGCGCCAGCGGCCTCGTGTTGAACGCGTACGCCGTGTAGTCGGCGCGGCGGTACCAGTTGAGGAACGTGCGCGCCGGCATCTCCATCTCCCGTGGCGACATTATGCCCCTGGCCACCAGCACCGTGAACCCCCACGCCACGGACACCGTCCAACGGTTGGCGCCGTCGTAGCAGATGGACTGCTGCATCAGCCCCGCCGTGTCTAGCTTCACCGGCCCGTCGAACAGCCGCCGCACCGCCGCGGGGCGCGACCTCGCGTCCGGGAACAGCGGCTTCACGACGTCGAGGTGGTGCAGCGTCACGATCGGCGCCACCGGGTGGGACGCGAGCAGGCCGAGGAGGTCGCCGTACACGTCGTACTGGTGGAAACCCGGATGCTTGGTGAGCGGCACGCCCAGCTCCGCCATGCACGCCTGGATTCGGTCATCGCTGCCGTACAGCGCCGGGTACCGGCGGAGGCAGCCGTCCTGCATCCGCGCGAGCGCCTCGGCCAGGGGGCGGCTGATGGCGAAGCCGCCGCCGCCGTACGCCATCCCGTAGGAGAAGTAGATGTTTTGCAGGTGGCTCTCGGAGAGGGAGCCGATGTAGTAGGGCTGGCGGTGGTCGAACTTGTTGAGCACGGTGAGGAGGTTGTCCGGGAAGAAGACGGTGTCGTCGTCGCCCATGACGAACCAGCGCACGCCGGGGAGGCCGAGGCGGAACGTCTCGGAGACGATGCGGGAGATGCGGATGGCGGAGCGGTGGCCGCGGCGGTGCGTGTAGGGGAAGGCGGAGGTGTCGGACGAGATCCTGATGGCCGGGAGCCCCGTGCGAGCCGTGGACATGTTGGACTCGCGCACCTCGCGGTCCAGCCACACGTAGCCGCGCATGGCGCCGCGCGGGCGCCACCACACCTTGATGTACTCCTTACGCTTGTCCCAGAACCGCGACGACGCCGCGATGCCGAACACCACGTGCTGCAGCGTCGTCGCCGTGGACACAGCCGCGGCGGAAGGGGGCAGCTGCTGCTTCTCCGCCGCCGCCGTGAGGTTGGCGGACACCCGGGAGACCGACGCGGCGTCAGCCGCGCAGTTGGAGGCGGCCGACGACGCGGAGGTGAGGAGGAGGTGCAGCGTGTAGAAGAAGTAGAGAGCGGTGAGGGGGAGGAGGAGCAGGAGGAGGAAGCGGAGGAAGGAGGCAGTGAGCGTCTCCTTCCCGCCCCCTCCCTTCATCGCCCCCGTCGCCGTGGCTGCTGCTCCTGACGGCCTCACCCTCACCGTCTCGAACGAACCCCTCGACGCCACCGTCCACCAGTTACTTGCCCGTTGGCCGGCCTGGCCGCGAGGCGCCCGATTTCGCAGGCGGAATCAGAATCGGTGGGATTTCGCGGGGGCGAGAGGCTCACACGGGTCGCGCATTCCCCTCCGCGTGTTGCTCCGCGCCGCCGCCTGCTGCCTTCTCTCTCCTCAGCTCGGGTTGTCTCCTCTCGGTCGGCGATTTGGGTGGGGGATCGGTGCGGTGGGTGGGTCGGCGAGCGCTTCGGTTTCGTGCCCGCTTTTGCCCACCTTTTTCTCCCCGTGCCGCTGCAGCTGCTGCATGCCTGCGGGCTGCTGCTGCTTAATGCTAATGGCGAGAGAGTACTGTATTTATTAGCGCGGCCTGGAGATTTGCTGCTGACGCTGGTATCGTTGAGTTTGGTCGCATCCAGCATTCACTAAGCATGCGTGTGAGAGAGAGGGAGAGGATGTAACTGGTCTCGTTATTAACCTGGCCCATGTTTAGATCACCTCAAAATTCTAAGTTTTTTCACTCTCTCCATCACATCAATTTTTAGCCGCTTGCATGGAGTACTAAATGTAGGTAAAAAAATATCTAATTACACAGTTTAGTTCAAAATCACGAGATGAATCTTTTGAGCCTAGTTGGTCTACGATTGGACAATATTTGTCAAATAAGACGAAAGTGGTACTATTCATCAGGTTGAAAAAATCTTCAATCTAAACAAAGGCCTGAGTTCTGAAGATTTGGTAAAAACAAATCGAAGCGAAGATTTGGTAATTGAACTAAGGGCTGGTTTAGATGTAATTTTTTTTTGCAAAATGGGCACTGTAGCTTTTTCGTCGTTATTTGGCAAATATTGTCCAATCATGGTCTAATTAGGCTTAAAAGATTCGTCTCATCCATTTCGTCTAAATTGTGTAATTAGTTTTATTTCTTATCTATATTTAATGCTTCATGCATGCGTCTAAAGATTCGATGTGACGAAGAATCTACTGTTCTTTTGCCAAATTTTCTGGATCTAAACTGGGCCTAAAGAAACGGAAGATTTGGTGCTCGTGTGGATTGGAGCCAGAATTTTGCTGGAATTTGGGTATTTCGTTGCCCCATTTGCGACGTACTACGCGGTTTTTGCTTTTGCAGGACACACAGCTAATCAGCTATTCCCGGTTTTGTTGGTAAAAAAAAGGCCAGGCATTTGTTTTCCTTTTATGCACGCCATTTTGTTTGACGGACATTTGCAAGCGTATATACAGTGGAGACCATTTTGGTGCTCTATTAACTAGCTCATCACATAGTCATCACGAAAATTCGAGTAATCGTCGGCTCTTGTTATATGGGAGCAGCGGCGAATCCACAATCCGAAATGAAGTTCATAGTGCGTGCACACGTACTATTGGGATTCTTTTTTACTTTTTTTTGGGTCAAGATCACACTTTGTGGCTGTTTGTTTGCTTTCAAACAAGCTCCGGCTTGGGCTCCTTCATCACTGATGAGCATTGTGTTATCCTTACATTATCATAGCGGACCAAAAAAGAGCTCCGACATAGGCAAGAGAGGAGCTGCAGTTTGAAGGGTCTTCCTGGCTCCACTGCAGTTGTGCTACAGTAGTGCTACATTTGGCGGGGCAGAGCCCCCCTCCCCTCCCCCCTCCCCCACACGCGCTGGACCAAACACTACCTTAGTATGTATAGTATGAATGTCTATAGGGTTCTTCATCCTCAACCATCATCATCTACGTGCTCTTTCTTTGACTCCATCAAGATGAATGCATTAGAACTCTTTAATATGGTACGGCCAAAAAAATTCTAACGCACATTACAATGAATGTCTCAACACACGTTTTGGTCTACATTCGCTTTATAGTGTCCTTAGTCCTCAATAATATCCTTTGTGCCATACCTCAATCATCAATCCAAATCTTTGGGCCTAAGACACTTGTTGCTTGCGAACTCAAATGTGTATCCTGCAGCAAAGCACATGTTATTTCACAACACTTGTGTTAATCAATCACCAAAACCACCAGGTTCACCACATTGGAGCATGGATGTGTTCACCGATGAATCATATGGTGGCACAAATAGAGGGACTTGTGAAGTCTGTGAGGGCCATGCAAGCCCAAGATGCAAGATGGGAGAGCGTTCTTAGTGTTTATCTAGTCTTCTCGACTTAGATTTTCAACAAGAAGATGTTGAAGTTTGTCACACTTGGTGTTTTCTAGCACCTAGACAGCCTAGCGAAGGATTAGGTGACCTTCCCTATGAAGTTTCTTACAGGGAGGCTCCGATTGGTGTTCATGGTTTGACCCACCATTCCAGAGTGGAGAAGGGGCATTCACTACTGGAGCTTTAAGGCTTTGTGACTCAATGAGGGGACAACTAATTTTTGGTGACTCTTCGGTGCTCCAACATAGATTAGGGGGTTGGGGATTATGTGCTTCAATGTGGATAGGAGGGGCACAAAATTTGGTTGTCACTTTACCTTCCTTTCACTCTTGCATTACTTTCATGTCTTAGCTTTGTGTTTTAGTTTTGTTTTGTACAAGTTTAATTCTGTGAAAACTAGGATTCCAAGATTGTTGGTGTTTCAAACCACCGACTAGTAAATTTGTATTTGCACGTCTGGCCCGGATGATGTGCTCGGAAGACACAAGGGTTTATATTGGTTCAGGCAAAAGATCCCTACGTCTAGTGTGGAGCTGCTCGTGTTACCAGCACTAGTTTGCAGTAGGGGGTTACAAACGAGCGAGAGAGAGGTCCCAAGTCTCTGATGGAAGAGTCGAATGGAGTTGAGTTGGATTCAATTGGATCCAGTCCCCCCTGGTGGGGCGTCCTACCTCCCCTTTTATAGGTCAAGGGGAAGGTACAAGTTACATGAGAGAGAGAATGAGGAGGAAAAGTGCGAATACAAGGTTGACAAGTACCCTTGTGTGTTCGTTTTGTGATAAGTGATTGTCAATGTGATCCACGAAGTAGGTTGAGTGGTGACTAACCCTATCATGGTGAAAGCTATGTGTGCGACATGTCTCTTGACTTTTGTTGTGCAGGTGTGAAGCTCGGAGGCAGTGGTCGACGACGAGGTGAAGGTCAAGTAGAGACGTGACGTGCCGTGCCGATGGACTGGGAGCGATGAAGGGCGGACGTGAGGCTTAGACCGAGGGACCAGGAGGTCGGGTGACCAGCCACGGTGGCTAACATCTAGGACATCGACAAGCGTAAGTATACATGGGAGTGACCGTGTTGACCAAGTTAAGACAGAGGACGTGCAAGTCAAGCAGGGCTCAGAGGACTTGGCGACCAGCCGATCGAGGATGGCGGTGACACGTGTCGAGCGACGGGGGACGCGTATGGAGTATGCTACTCGCGAGCGGGGTTGGTGGTTTAGGCCTCAAAACCATTGGTGGCGGGTTTACGGGTTTGAGCCTCAAAACCTAGGCAGAGATTCTGAGGAGGAATGGATGGCACGTGGCGGCATCGGGAGTTCGCGTCGAGGCGAAGCTACTGATAAGGAGGAACGGTGGCCGTCAGATGAAGATGACACCGGGTTGGACCATAACGCCCTTGGGCTAAGTGGTTTGACTCAATTATATCCAAGGGTAAAACTAGGATTGTGTAATAGCCCTGTTAAATAGGATGAGGGAGCCCCCATCTCCCTCACCTCCTCTATTTGTATTTTCTTTCATCCTTGTTAGGGTTTCCCTTCCCCTTAGGTGCTTGTGTGAGAGAGGTCCACTAGTCCTTGTGATTTGTGTAACAACCAAAATTTCAGTGGGAAAGGAGGTCCCGAATCCTCCTTGTGTCCTCCAAGATTCGGCGGAAGAATCACTCTTTGTGTTCTTGATGTGTTCTTCGTGTTCTTCTCCTTCCCCCTCTCATTCTTAAGTTGATTCATCGTTTCTAGACCTTTTTGATCCATTCTTTTTGCATTGAGTTGAGCCTTTCCACCGAAGGAAATCAATCAATTCCTCACGAGCTCGCAGATCAGACAATTTCTTGGTCTAGGTCTCAAGAACTGGTGTTTTTCATCCCTCTTCGATTTTCTATTGATTGGCTTCAAATTAGGCGATAATCTCTTAGAGGTAGCTCCCCTACTACCTTGTGATGTTGCATACCAAGTTTGGTGGCAGTTGGATTTGGCCACAAATCGGAAGGATCAAGGGTGAGGGCGATTTTTGCGGCGCCTCTGTTCCTCTGTTTCTAGGGGTTCGCGGACAGTCCGCCATTCTACCCATGGACAGTCCGGGGATCGAGGTTCATCCAGTCCAGAACCAAGTTTTCTCATTGTGGTTTTTGAGTTTGACTGACGGACAGTCTGGGGTTCTAGTGTGGACAGTCCATGACCCCTGTCTAGCCGAGTCCAGAACTCTTCTCTCTCGGTGAGTTTTCTGAGAACTAGCCTGCGAACAGTCTAGCACCTGGTCATGGATAGTCCGCTGGTGTTTTCTTGAGTTGTGTCCAGAACTAGCTCGTCGCTGTGTGTCTTCTGGAAGTTGAACTACAGACAGTCCGGTGCAAACCGCGGACAGTCCACCGCTGTGGTCTGTGTTTTGAATAGTTTCTATTATCAGTCTGGTTCGTGTCGCTGGATAGTCTGCCAAGGTGACCCGGACAGTCCGAGGACTGTACTGTGGACAGTCCGCCACCAGGGTCCGGACAGTCTGCAACTGCCCAGAGTTGGCTATTTCATCTCAAAGCTTCGAGTGTTGGTTTCCATCATCTCTTAGGGGTTCCTCTATGTGCCTAAGACTTCGCGTGGGATATCTTGCTATCGGTTAGCACATGTATCACTCGCACCTTGCGTGAGTTAGCTTTTGGGGTTGTGTGTTGAGCCGAGGACCAAAGTTTTAAAAGAAATTTGAGGCTCCCATTCACCCCCCTCTGGTCACTGTTTTTGGTCCTTCAAAAAGGGCTTCTGGGGTCGCATCATCCTTCGCCTCCTTGCACGGGTCCCACTGGTTTTGTAGATGATGATGGGGATGGCTCCACGTCATGGCCCTATTTGCCACTAGCACCACACGCTGGCGTCGTCAGCTGATCGTGGCGCCCTGTCTCGTCTCGGTGGGTAATATGGGCAACGGGCGCCCTTGACGAAAATCATATAGGAGTTAGGTGGCATAGTGTCGGCTTGCCTGATGCTGTGGACGTTGTGAATCTCTAGGCATGGCCTGTCACGGCCACGAGTCACATCGAGGCATGCCCACTCCCGGTGTTAGGCTCGTGCTTTCCTATCTGTATGGTTGGAGACAGTGCGAGCCCCCATGAGGCCTACGCTCCCGCCTGAGACCAAGTCCGCGCCCTCGAGGTCAGGCGAGACAAAGACCGTGCCCCCGGGGTTGAGCGAGGCAGAGTCCGTGCCCTTGGGGTCGAGCAAGGCGGAGTTCATGTCCTTGGGGTCGGGCGAGACGGTAATTACGCCCTTAACCATCTGGACAAATTAATGTCCATAGCCATTAGCTCCCTTCCTTCTGGTATCCCTAATATCGATACCCGACAGTAGCCCCCGAGCCTGTGGAGGAGTAGAATACTCCTCTACTTTTTTTGGATGGTAGGACTCTGAGGACCCTGCTCTCCCTTAGCTGCCCACGGGACATCTTGGTAGGGTTGCGATTCCTTTCTGTTGTGATCAGACTCCTCAGGAGTATGTAGCTATAGGGTTTGGGGGATTGAAAAAGATTCCTCTCGGTTCTGACCCCTCCCTAGGATCCGACCGATCCGCCATTCATATGCGGCCGCGTACTTGGCCTCTTTGCAAGTCCAACATCCGAGCCCCCATGCATAGCAAGGGTCCGATCGAGGGGTCAGCTCGTCTTGTGATCGTCTTCCCTCAAGCATTTTTTTGATAAAATGAAGGGGCTAAGACGTGCCATGTTTTTCTCGTTAGACGAATCATGGTGCTCGGTGAGCTGCTATCGGATTATTTCTAGTGGGGCCCTGGCTTCCAATTCATGGGGGTCCATCATGGGTTAGCTGGTGACCGACTCTAGATTCTTGACGGCCAGTCCATATAGTTCTCGGGTCAGTTCGACTGGTCCTGAGGGCTCGTTGCCTTTCTTCGAGGAAAAACCATGGACCGTGTATTAACCAAGACTCAAACGTGGGTCGAGATGCCCATGGTGCTCGTGCGCCCGGGTACTAGTCGCTAGCAGGTCTGTCCTTAACCACTCCTCACTCTAACGGTGCCCTAGAGCGGTTGTGAACCCGTCGGTGGGCCAACCTTTGAACTCCTAGGTCTTAATGGGCCATGGGAGCGTTTTTAGCCCCGTATCCCTTCTTACCTGTGGCGGTTCACGACCTTTTAGGGCGAACCATTGTTTGGCGCGCCCTTCGAAGAGGTGGCCGGGGGTGGCATGTGCACGACTCTCGAAGAGGCTGAGTGATGGGACGTGATAGGCACGCTAATCAAGGCAAATGGTTCACCTTTCGCTCCACCTTCCCCTATAACTAGGGGTTTTTCCCTTCTTCTTTGATATGCCTAACCGCAGCCTCATCCTCTCCGCTTCTCCACCGCAAGCGCTCGGGTTTCCTGCTCTCGCTCTTTCGCCGTCGATGAAGTTCTCGTTCCCCCGTCCTTGCTTCCCAGGGAGTCGTGGTATCGCTCTGACATCACCCACGCGTGCATGGAGGGCCTCGTCAAGCGTGGTCTTCTCCGTGCGAGAACTAACGCGGCAGAGTGGCTCGTGCCGGTCACGAGGAATCGCTGACACCGCCCGATGGCTACGTCGTGTCCTTCGCGCCCTTCCATGAGTGTGGACTCGCGATTCCTCCCCACCCATTCCTACGGGGACTGCTGCACCACTACCAGATCGAGTTGTAGCACTTGAATCCCAACGGGATCCAGCACATCGTGGCCTTCATCGCGTTGTGCGAAGGGTATCTGGGGATTGAGCCCCACTTCAAGCTGTGGAGGTACTTCTTCTCCATCTCCCTGCATAAGAAAAGGGAGAGAAGTGGAGAGTTGTTGGTGCCGATGGTGTAACACCCCTGGGTGTTAAGCATGCATTAACACCCCAAAGCACGATCATTAGCATCACATACATGTTCATCATCACTTGCAATATAAGTTGAAATTAAATTGAAGTGTGAAAAACATCTGTTTGAACCCTAAATTATTGCATTTGCTTGCTAAGAGTGGTAAAACTTGTTTGGCTATATCTTTAAATAACTTAGAATTAATTAGCATGATTTTTGGAGCAACTTTTGTATTCAAAATCTCTCCAAATTTTGCTTTTAAAAATATTCTAGAAAAATAAGTTTTTTATTTAAGAATTGGACTTTAAATCACTAATTCAAAATCTGTTTAGACTTTTGAAAAGTTCCTTAAATGAAAGTTGTAGAGAATTAATTTTTGAACAACTTTTGTTTTGGGGACAACTTGTGAAAATGCCTTTTTCATCTTCAAAATTTGAATTTGAATCAATTTAGAGAATCTAGAAATTTATTTATAAAAAGAAAACAAATTTTCCGGCCTTAACGGGCCGTCGCCTCCATTTTGGCCTGCTCGCGCAAACGGCCCGGCCCGCGCCAGCGCCCGCTTCCTCCTGCCCGCCCATGCGCGCGCGACCCCGTGGCGCTCACGGCAGAGTCCGCCCGCCCCATGGCGCCCGTACGCCGGCGTCGGCCGCCCCGTGGCGCCCGGTGGCCCCCGCAGCCGCGCTCTCCTTCACCCGCGCCTCGGCACACCCATCCGCGCCCACTCACTCTTCCCTCCACTCTTCGCAGCTGCAGCGCAGCAGCAACGGTAGTTCCTCCACCGGCACCGCGCGCCATCGTCGGCGCTGCCGTTCCGGCCACCGCATCGCACCATCGATGCCTCCATCTTGCCCCGAGCTCCGCCTTTCCCTCGCGCAGCCCGTGCTCGCACCAGTTGCCCATGGTAAGCCTCCCCTCCGCGTGAATCGCTCGTCAGAGTTCCGGCCGAGTTCACCAGAGTGAGCCGCTCCATGGAGCTCGCCCCTCCGCTCCACCCCTCCCCTCTTTTTCAAGCGCAACCACATCGCACCACCTCACCGGTGCCTGTGAGCTCTTCCCCGCGCCTTGACTTGGCCGGAGACGGCTCACCACCGGGGAACAGCTCCGTTGCTCCGCCATTGGCGACGGCGAGCCTATTCCTGAGCTCCTCCAGTCACGCCGTTTGCACCAACGTGACCGCCTTGGCATGATGATCACGATAGTGGTGACCTCACCGCCGGCGAGCTCACCGTCGGCGAGACCCGAGCGGTCAGCACCTCCCCCACCTATAGGTGACTGACCCATGGGGTCATGAGTCCACCTGTCTGCCTCCTCTCGGGCGCGCGTGTGCACTGCACCGGGTGCACCTAGCGTTTTCAGCGGCTGATGTTTAAAAGGAATTTGAAAATGATTTTTCAGAAAAGATGAAAATGGTTTAGAAATTCATAACTTGCTCATTTTAGCTCCAAAAATTGTGAAACAAATTTTGTAATGTTTATTATAAGTAGATCTATGATCTAAAAATATTACATGTCAAGTTTGAAATACTTTTCTGTAGGGTTTTTATTTAATCACTGAAATTGCTATTTTCTTGATAAATATTTAATAAATCATAGAAAGCTCAGAAAAATATGGTTCTACTTGCAATAATTTTCTTTTGTGATGTAATTTCTAGGAAAAATATGTGTCATGCATGTTCTGTAGAAAAGTTTTTGTGGCATACTAGATTAGATGATAGTAAGCTACTGTAATTTTCTCAGATTTTTCTGTGCTACCAAAATAGGTGTTGCTGTTCAGACCTATTTGCAATTAGGGTTTAATTAACCTTGTTAATACATGACTAATTAATAAGATTTGCTTTGGTGTATATTTGAAGCATCTTAGATTTATGTGGTGACTTGGCATTGTAGAGAATGATTGTAGTAGCAGCATACTAGTACATGTTCTTGGATGATGTTGACTACCTTGTAGAAGAGTTGTATTCATACTTTATGCAATAAAGTAAACATGTTCATCTACATCTCATTCATCATAATCATTACATGTCACCTCTGCAATGCACCTAGGCATGAGCACTTATACGTTTGCATCATACAGGATCGCAAGAAGTAACTCCGGTAGCAGTTCCCGAGGAGCCGGAAGAGCAGTCCGAGTTGCAAGAGCAGGAGGTGCCCGAAGCCGACGAGGAGGTCGGTGAGGATCTTCCAGAGTGTCCCGACCACCGCCCGAGCTCGTTCGAGAGAGGCAAGCCCCGGAGCATTTCTCTCTCGGTTTGCAAATATTTTATTAATGCTTTACTTTAACTGATGCATTATGTTTAGAAGTTGTTTGCAACCGTTGCTGCATTATACCTTATTTACCCTGTTATACCATATCCTTGTTACCTTGGTATTTGCAGTCAAGAAATGCTTAGCTTGCTTAGACCGGTAGAAGTCGGGTGATTTTCTGTCACCTGCGAGCTATAGGTGGTTACCTGGATCTGCTTGAATAAGTATGTCATCTTAGAATAACTAAGTGTTAATATGAAATTGGGACCGGACGGAGACTTGCAGGGTTTTGGACTATAGTGTTTTCCGTCTGTGTCGATTAAGGACCGACCGTTGTTGGGCCTCGAGTCATGTTGAACGCATGCCTTATATTTAGCTGGCCGAATAATGTACCTTTCGACCGCGAAGCTGGGAGATTATTCGGGCCGAGTGGATTGCCCGCAACGCACTGTACCGGAGCAGGTGTGGTAGGACACGGGGGTACGATGATAAGGCCAAAGAGCATCGAGCGGCCCCCGGGTACATGTGGTTCCTGGCAAACTCGAGACTTTACCTGAATGGTTGACTCAGTGACCAATATCTCACTTTAGCGGGTGAGTGAGGTTTGTGTGAGAAATAAATTACCAGCTGGTTAATAATCGATTCGAATCATCATCGTTCACTGGATAGTGAACACTTGACTTGAGTTACTTCATCGTAGTAATATTGATGGAGCACTTGGACAATTATATGGAATATGACAGGATGAGAGTTGTTAATGATCATTGGTTATCCTTACCTATTTAATTACATGTTACTCTAGTCTAGGTGCAAATGTAGTTGACAGGTTAATAAAGATTTAACTTGATGCAAAGCTTCTAGTAAAGATTCTTTAAATGCTAAAAATGCCTTTTTGCAAATGAGTCAGCTACCCCACCATAAAGCCTGTCATGATCCTTGGTGTCTTTTATTTTCGGTTATATCGGGTAAGTCTAGCTAAGTACCTTCGCGTACTCAGGGCTTTGTTCCCACTTGTTGCAGATAGACAGATGTATTACGGCTACTGTATCAACTGCCTTTATCCTACGATGGGAGAAGCTTAGGACCATGGGCAGTGGTCATTCACTATGTCTCGTCTAATGCTTTTGTTGGAGATGATCCTGAACTGGCACTTTATTTTGAACTCTGTGTGAGTGTGTGTGGTTTGAACTAAATGCTTCAGCTACTTTTTTGAACTTGGTTTGTAATAACTATGTTTAAACTCTAATGTATCTGCGACGCGAACTTTTATGTAACTTGTGATGGTGACTGCTAAACTTATTACAATCTTGGCTGGTATGTAAGTTGGTTTGAAATCCGTCGTGATTTCACGGACTACCGGGTTATACGGGCTTAAGTTTGCTAAATCGTCTGCTCGGTGGGTGATTTTCTTACTTATTCTCGTATAATTGGTCGGTTTTGTTATAGCTGGCATCAGAGCATGGTTTAGCGTGTTTACTATTCACAAGTGTATTTAAAACAAAAATGTGTTTGAAAAATGTGATTTCTAAACTAAAAGTGCGCCAGTGGTCATATCCTTTATGCCTAGTAAGGACTCTAGGTGGATTATTTAAGTACTGACTTGGGGTTCTTGCACCATATTTCTCTTTCACTGCTCATACGACGTGCTATTATATGAGTGCCACTTAATTGAGTGGTAATGTACGGATCAGTTGCCCCTACACCTCGGTAAGTGTGAGATGTGAGAGGATGATCGGATACACCGCCGATCTAGGGAGAGTGCTTATATGATATTGGAGTACTTACATGTTTTACGCATGTTTTTACAAAAGTGTCGCATGTGTGGTTGTTCCGTCCGTTGAGGTGATGCCGTCAATAGGGCGATGTTTTGGGTAGTTACTACCATTATACGCGTATCTGGGGATTCATGTAGAGCGTGTAGATAGATTTACTGCTTTCATGCATTCATGGGGAAATGAGCTGAAATGAATTTTCTGCAGGTACATAACAACGTTTCTCGTGTAGAATGTATTAGTTACATATATGAGAGATCGCCTGTATGCCACCGAATTCATCGCTAGATATTATTTATTTCAAAAGTTTGTGAGAACGTAAGAAACGTACATACATCATATTGCTTGTGCATTTCATTCATGTCATGCATTCCTCCCCTTATAAAGTGATTATCCCCTTTTGATAAAAATTGTATCAACTTAAAATATGTTCTCATCGGGTAATCAAAATTTTTGCTACAGATGGCCCGCACGAAGCAAACTACCCGTAAGTCCACAGGCTGAAGAGCACCCCAACACCAGTTGGCCCTGCGGGAGCGCCGCATCACGGACACCTTTCTGAGCGAGTTTGGCATGCCAACCTTGCTTTGGAGAGTGCTCCATGATGTGGGGTACCCAGAGGGTCAGGAGCCGGTGTACTCTTGGAATGAGAGCCAGTTAGCCGAGGATGGACTTGCAGTAGTGGAGATTGCAGTCCCTGCTCTTGGTGATGCTCCATAGTGGGATGGTTGGCACTTGGAGTTTAAGGGACGCACTTTGGTTGAGGGTGCAGAGGGAGCAGCTTTCCGTGTCATCAGAGACATAATGAGCAGATTTCCTAACGAGCTGGCAGCAGCCTTGGCTGTCACTTTTCCGAGGGATGATCCTCGCGATGCCATTTGGGTGCAGCCACAAGGAAGCGCCTTGGTCAGAGGCCCACATGAAGGATAGGCTAACGACAACCACGCTATGAGTGCTATGTATGTAGCTATCAGAGCATACCAGGGTCTTGAGTGTACCTATTGGACGTTGACTGGTTTGCGTGGTGATGATCGGCTCGAAGCAAGAAAATAGAAGAAGAAGCAGGCACGTGCTATAACTAGTTTGCAGGAGTAGTTGGCTGACATGAGCTTGCAGTGAGACCAGGCTCTAGAGAGAGAGGTGATAGTGCTCTGTAGCGGGTGCATACGTTGACTCAGACCAACAACAATGCAGACCGCATGATTGGACAGTTGGTTTAGGAGAGGAATGAAGTCTGGAACGAGAGGAACCTTCTAAGGCAGAGGGTCGAGGAGCTAGAGAAGTATAACGTCAACTTGCATGAGGAGTTTCACGCGCTCTACAACGGGATTGACCCATATGCTCCTCCAGATGCCGCCGGTATGGACGTCGACGAGGATGAGGACGAGCCTGCAGTTGCACCTACCGCCGACGATGATGTCGCTACTGATGGTAGCGATGGTGACGTCTCCGACCCCGACGATGGCCCCGAGGAGTAGGCTAGTTGCCTTGCGTTAGCTACTAGGCCCTGTCGCGATGACTTTTCTTTTAGCTTCATGTACCTTGGTGTATCTCGTTTGAACCTTGAGACTTGGTAGAATGTTAGAACTTGGTTGGTCATACAATACCTGAGCGCATAAAAGTCTAGTGTATGTATGCTGGCAATTTGGTTGTATGGACGCGATGTTTGCATTTGAAGTAATTTAATTAGTGGTGTTGTTTTAATTGGAATGCGATTATTGTGCCTCTGTTTTATTGTATGACTTGTTCTCTTCAATGAATTCAGTACAACATAATTTTTCATTCACTCATAATTACTACAGCTTCACTTAATCATTACTTATTGCTGAAATATGCAGATGACAAACACTCGCCGGGCCACATATGAGGCTATTGAAACCGGTGGTAATGGTGCCGGGGCAGGTGGGAGTGGTGAAAACAACATCAAGCATAATGAGCCACACCCGGAACCGCATTTGCCGCCTCCTCCACCGCTCACTGCAGAGGTAGTCTTTGCACAGTTTCTTGGAGATCAGCGCAATGCCGAGCAATCGCAGAAGAACATGGAATATTTTTTGCGTACCATTGCCAACAATGTTCAACGTGGTAACAACCAAGGTGGTGACAATGGGGTGAATCAGTACAACAATTTCAAGGATTTCATGGACACCAGGCTACCAATTTTCAAGGAAGCAACAAAGCTACTTGACGCTGAAGAATGGATCAACACCATGGAAGATAAGTTCCGTGTGTTGAGGCTGACTGAAGTACTGAAGACAGAATATGCTGCACATCAGTTACGCAGACCAGCAGGGATGTTGTGGAAGCATCATCGCACCACCTTCCCTCCAAATGCCCAGATCTCATGGAGAGAGTTCACTGAAGCCTTCCGTGGAGTTTATATTCCACTAGGGCTGGTCGAAATGAAGTTAGGAGAGTTCTTGGCTTTAAATCAGGGCACCAAAACCGTGACACAGTATTTGCATGCCTTCAACAACTTGTGTTGTTATGCCCCCGACATGGTTGACACAGATGCTAAGAGAATTGCTAGTTTCAAGAGAGGGTTAAGTCCAAAGATGATGAATCATGTGGGTACCAATACCCGCGCCAGATTCAATGACTTCATCAGTGATTGTCTGAAATAAGAGAAGAATAACAATGCGTACACTGCATCCAAGACTCGCAAGAGGGCCTTTGAGTCAGGACCATCATAGCCAAGAGTTCTCACTGCTAATCATTCTGCATATCATCCGTCTGCACCAGGTGCAAGGTTTAGACCACCATAGCATAAAACCCAGAACTACAAGGGACCACAGAAGCCGTACAAGATGGCCGTGCCGCCAGCAAAGATAGCCACAGCTATGGGACAAGGCAACTCTAAGGGAGCTATAGTATCTGCTGGTATAGTGAAGGGACCCTGCTACAATTGTGATTAGCCAGGCCACTTTTTAAAGTTCTGTCCTTACCCGCCCAGAAAGAAGCAATAGACCTATAATGCTCGGGTACACCACACCACCGTGGATGAGATTCCTGAGGGAGAGCCCATAACCGCTGGTAAGTTTTCTGTTAACCAACACCCTGCAGTTGGTCTATTTGATTCTGGATCATCGCATTCTTTCATGAGTCAAGCATTTACACGGAAACACGAACAACTATGCACAGATTTGAGTTATGGTTACCGTATAAGTTTAGCAGGGGCTGATGTTTTAACCAATTAGATGGTTAGAGGGGCAACCCTTGAATTAGGTAGTCAAAAGTTTTGAGTGAATTTGATAGTTATACCTGGACTAGTTTTGGATGTCATCATAGGGATGAATTGGATGAAGGATTGGGGAGCAGTTATAGATACAGGAAGTCGGGTACTTACCCTTAAGGATCCCCAGGGTGAGGGTACTTTTCAGGTACCATTGCCCAGAAGAACAGACCTTGTGAGTGTGACATGTGCTATGGAAGTCATTCCTATTCATCAGATTCTGGTAGTGTGTGAGTTTCTGGATGTGTTCCCAGATGAGTTACCTGGTCTTCCGCGAGATAGTGATGTTGAGTTTGGAATTGAGTTGATCCCCGGGACAGCTCCAATTTCAAGGAGACCTTATCGAATGCTTCCGTATAAGTTAGCTGAGCTAAAGAAGCAACTATAGGAATTATTGAAAAAAGGGTTTATCCAGCCAAGTAAGTCTGAATGGGGATGTCCTGCCTTGTTTGTGAAGAAAAAGAAAGAGGGTACTTTGAGAATGTGTGTGGATTATAGGCCTCTTAATGCTGTAACTATCAAGAATAAGTATTCCTTGCCTCATATTGATGTTTTGTTTGATTAGTTAGCCAAAGCCAGAGTGTTCTCCAAGATAGATTTAAGATCGGGTTACCATCAGATAAAGATTAGGCCACAAGATATACCGAAAACCGCCTTTTCGACCAGATACGGGTTTTACGAGTATCTTGTTATATCTTTTGGCTTAACAAATGCTCCTGCATACTTTATGTATCTGATGAATACAATTTTCATGCTAGAATTAGACAAGTTTGTGGTAGTGTTTATTGATGATATTCTAGTGTACTCCGTGGACGAGAAAGATCATGAAGAGCATCTAAAAATTGTCTTGACTAGACTTAGAGATCATAAGTTGTATGCTAAGTTTAGCAAGTGTGAATTTTGGTTGAAGAAAGTTCTTTTCCTTGGTCACATTCTGTTAGAGAATAGAGTTTCTGTAGATCCGAGTAAAGTGCAAGAGGTTATGGATTGGAAGACACCAACCATAGTTTTGAAAGTTAGAAGTTTCTTATGATTAGCTGGTTACTATCTCCGTTTTATACCAGATTTCTCAAAGATTGCCAAGCCAATGACAAGTCTGCTACAGAAAGATCACAAGTTTGTGTAGACAGAGGAGTATGAGACGACTTTCCACACCTTGCGGAAACTGTTGACCACTGCTCCAGTTCTAGCGCAACCGGACATTGAGAAACCTTTTGATGTGTTTTGCGATGCCTCAAAAACAGGATTAGGCAGTGTTCTTATGCAAGAAGGAAGAGTCATTGCTTATGCCTCCCGCCAGTTGAGAAAGCATGAGATCAACTATCCGATACATGATCTTGAACTTGCTGCCGTAGTGCATGCATTAAAAATTTGGAGACATTACTTACTTGGTAATGTGTGCAATATTTTCACCGACCACAATAGTCTCAAGTATATTTTCACCCAACTAGAGTTGAACATGAGACAGCGAAGATGGTTAGAATTGATCAAAGATTACAACTTGAACATGCAGTATCATCCTAGAAAGGCCATTGTAGTGGCAGATGCTTTGAGTAGAAAGTTACATTGCCTGAATGCGCAACCTTTGCTCGAAGATGGTTTTGATCTGATGCACCCTGCTGTGTTACATAGTATTCAGATTAGTTGCTCTTTGGAGAGTAAGATAATAGAAGGCCAGAAAACTAACAAAGGGATATTCCACATCAAAGAGAAAATTAAAGAAGAACCATCCAAGCACTTTAGAGTGGATGAACAAGACGTGTTATGGTTTGATGACCGTCTTGTTGTTCTAAAGGATCAGGAGCTTAAAAATAAACTTATGGATGAGGCTCACCTTTTGAAGTTGTCTATCCATCCTACAAGTAGCAAGATATACTAGGAACTAAGACCTCGTTATTGGTGGACAAAAATGAAGAAAGAGATTGCAGCATATGTGGCCAGATCTGACACATGTTGTAGGGTAAAAGCCATTCATATGAGACCTACCGGATTATTGCAACCTTTGTCTGTACCTAGTTGGAAGTGGGATGATATAAGTATGGATTTCATCATAGGTTTGCCCACTACTCAGAAAGAACATGATTCGATTTGGGTAATCGTGGATCATCTTACAAAGACAGCTAACTTTTTACCTGTCAAGACAGATTATAGACCACCTCAATATGTCGAGAAGTATATTGCTGAGATTGTGAGATTGCATGGCATACCGAATACTATAGTGTCTGACAGAGGGTCACAATTCACTGCCCACTTTTGGGAACACTTGCACAAAGGATTGGGAACTAGTTTGATCCGTAGTACTGCCTATCATCCTCAGACAGATGGTCAGATTGAAAGAGTTAATGCTATTCTGGAGGGTATGTTGAGAGCCTGTGTGTTGTCTTCTAGGGGTTCATGGGAGTCATGGTTACCATTAGCAGAATTTGTTTACAATAATAGTTATCAAGAAAGTATCAAAATGGCACCATTCGAAGCTTTATATGGCAGAAAGTGTAGAACACCACTAAACTAGATCGGGCCAGGAGAAATAAGATATTATAGTATTGACTTCGTAGAAGAAGCCGAGAAGAAAGTTCATATCATTTAGCAAAATATGAAAGCCTCTCAATCACGTCAGAAAAGCTACGCGGATAGAAGGAGGAGACTACTTGTGTTCGAAGTTGGTGACTATGTTTATCTGAAAGTCACGCCAATGAAGAAGAAATGGTTTGGAGTACGTAGAAAGCTCGCAGCCAGATTTGTGGGACCATACAAGATCTTGGAAAGAAAAGGTCCAGTAGCTTATAAGTTAGAGTTACCTGAGACAATGGGTGCTATATTCCTAGTTTTTCATGTATCACATCTCAAGAAGTGTTTGCGTGTTCTAGAGGAAAGAATCGAACCCCGAGGCATAAAGCTCAAGTCAGATTTGGTATATCGTGAGCAACCAGTTCGAGTTTTGGACTCTAAAGAGAGGGTTACTCGAAACAGTGTGGTGAAAACATATAAGATACATTGGTGTCATCATGATAAAGGAGATGCAACTTGGGAAATGGGTGAATATCTACAAAAAGCTTATGAGGATTTTTATAACAACTGGTTCGTAACCCAAATCTCAGGACGAGATTTTTATAAGGGGGGAGGGTTGTAACACCAATGGGTGTTAAGCATGCATTAACATCCCAAAGCATGATCATTACCATCACATACATGTTCATCATCACAAGCAATATAAGTTGAAATTAAATTGAAGTGTGAAAAACATATGTTTGAACCCTAAATTGTTGTATTTGCTTGCTAAGAGTGGTAAAACTTGTATTCAAAATCTCCCCAAATTTTGCTTTTAAAAATGACATAGAATTAATTAGCATGATTTTTGGAGCAACTTTTGTTTTCAAAATCTCCCCAAGTTTTGCTTTTAAAAATATTCTAGAAAAATGAGTTTTTATTTAAGAATTGGACTTTAAATCACTAATTCAAAATCTGTTTAGAATTTTGAAAAGTTCCCTAAATGAAAGTTGTAGAGAATTAATTTTTGAACAACTTTTGTTTTGGGGACAACTTGTGAAAATGTCTTTTTCATCTTCAAAATTTGAATTTGAATCAATTTAGAAAATCTAGAAATTTATTTATAAAAAGAAAATGAATTTTCCGGCCTTAACGGGTCGCCGCCTCCGTTTCGGCCTGCTCGCGCAAACGACCCAGCCCGCGCTAGCGCCCGCTTCCTCCCGCCCGCCCCCATGCGCGCGCGACGCCGTGGCACTCGTGGCAGAGTCCGCCCGCCCCATGGCGCACGTACGCCGGCGTCGGCCGCCCGGTGGCCCCTACGGCCGCGCTCTCCTTCACCCGCGCCTCGGCACACCCGTCAGCGCCCACTCACTATTCCCTCCACTCTCCACAGCCGCAGCGTAGCAGCAGGGGCAGTTCCTCCACCGGCACCGCGCGCCATCGTCGGCGCTGCCGTTCCGGCCACCGCATCGCACCATCGACGCCTCCATCTTGCCTCGAGCTCTGCCTTTCCCTCGCGCAGCCCGTGCTCGCACCAGTTGCCCGTGGTAAGCCTCCCCTCCGCATGAATCGCTCGTCGGAGTTCCGGCCGAGCTCACCGGAGTGAGCCGCTCCGTGGAGTTCGCCCCTCCGCTCCACCCCTCGCCTCTTTTTCAAGCGCAACTGCATCGCACCACCTCACCGGTGCCCGTGAGCTCTTCCCCGCGCCTTGACTTGGCTGGAGACGGCTCACCACCGGGGAACAGCTCCGCTGCTCCGCCATTGGCAAAGACGAGCCTATTCCCGAGCTCCTCTGGTCACGCCGTTTGCACCAACGTGACCGTCTTGGCACGGTGATCACGATGGTGGTGACCTCACCGCCGGCGAGCTCACCGTCGGCGAGACCCGCGCGGTCAGCGCCTCCCCCGCCTCTGGGTGACTGACCCGTGGGGTCGCAGGTCCACCTATCTGCCTCCTCTCGCGCGTGCATGTGCACTGCACCAGGTGCACTTAGCGTTTTCAGCGGCTGATGTTTAAAAGGAATTTGAAAATGATTTTTCAAAAAAGATGAAAATGGTTTAGAAATTCATAACTTGCTCATTTTAGCTCCAAAAATTGTGAAACAAATTTTGTAGTGTTTCTTATAAGTAGATATATGATCTAAAAATATTGCATGTTAAGTTTGAAATACTTTTCTGTAGGATTTTATTTAATCACTGAAATTGCTGTTTTCTTGATAAATATGTAATAAATCATAAAAAGCTCAGAAAAATATGGTTCCACTTGCAATAATTTTCTTTTATGATGTACTTTCTAGAAAAAATATGTGCCATGCATGTTATGTAGAAAAATTTTGATGTGTAGTACAAGTGCTTATTATTATTAATAATTGTTATTTTTGATAGAAAGAAAAATATGAATAAAACATGCATATAATAATTTTTCTATAGTGATTGTTTATTGTGTAGAATGTAGGAAAAATTCTAAATCTATTGTTTGATACTTTTCATAGTATAAAGTATTTTCGTGCTTATTTTTAGGCCCTAGCTTGTTATTTTTGTGTAGGAAGTTCTAGTACTCCAGATGTAATGAAATTTTTGTGGCATACTAGATTAGATGATAGTAAGCTACTATAATTTTCTTAGATTTTTCTGTGCTACCAAAATAGGTGTTGTTGTTCATCTACATCTCATTCATCATGATCATTACATGTCACCTCTGCAATGCACCTAGGCATGAGCACTTATATGTTTGCATCATATAGGATCACAAGAAGTAACTCCGGTAGCAGTTCCTGAGGAGCTGGAAGAGCAACCCGAGTTGCAAGAGCAGGAGGTGCCCGAAGCCGACGAGGAGGTCGGTGAGGATCTTCCAGAGTGTCCCGACCAACGCCCGAGCTCGTTCGAGAGAGGCAAGCCCCGAAGCATTTCTCTCCCGGTTTGCAAATATTTTAGTAATGTTTTACTTTAATGGATGCATTATGTTTAGGAGTTGTTTGCAACCGTTACTGCATTATACCTTGTTTACCATGTTCTACCATATCCTTGTTACCTTGATATTCGCAGTCAAGAAATGCTTAGCTTACTTAGACCAGTAGAAGTCGGGTGATTTCCTGTCACCTGCGAGCTATAGGTGGTTACCTAGATCTGCTTGAATAAGTATGTCATCTTAGAATAACTAAGTGTTAATGTGAAATTGAGACCGGACGGAGACTTGCAGGGTTTCGGACTGTAGTGTTTTCTGTTTGTGTCGATTAAGGACCGACCGTTGTTGGGCCTCGAGTTATGTTGAACGCATACCTTACATTTAGCTGGCCGAATAATATACCTTTCGACCGCGAAGCTAGGAGATTATTCGGGCCGAGTGGATTGCCTGCAATGCACTGTACCGAAGCAGGTGTGGTAGGACATGAGGGCGCGATGATAAGGCCAAAGAGCAGTCGGGCGGCCCCTGGGTACATGTGGTTCCTAGCAAACTCGAGACTTTACCTGAATGGTTGACTCGGTAACCAATATCTCACTTTAGCGGGTGAGTGAGGTTTGTGTGAGGAATAAATTACCAGCTGGTTAATAATCGATTCGAATCGCCATCGTTCACTGGATAGTGAACACTTGACTTGAGTTACTTCATCGTAATAATATTGATGGAGCACTTGGACAGTTATATGGAATATGACAGGATGAGAGTTGTTAATGATCATTGGTTATCCTTACCTGTTTAATTACATGTTACTCTAGTACAGGTGCAAATGTAGTTGATAGGTTAATAAAGATTTAACTTGATGCAAAGCTTCTAGTAAAGATTCTTTAAATGCTAAAAATACCTTTTTGCAAATGAGTCAGCTACCCCACCATAAAGCCTGTCATGATCCTTGGTGTCTTTTATTTTAGGTTATGTCGGGTAAGTCTAGCTGAGTACCTTCTCGTACTTAGGGCTTTGTTCCCACTTGTTGCAGATAGGCAGATGTATTACGGCTACTGTATCAACTGCCTTTATCCTGCGATGGGAGAAGCTTAGGACCATGGGCAGTGGTTATTCACTACGTCTCGTCTGATGCTTTTGTTGGAGATGATCCTGAGCTGGCACTTTTATTTCGAACTCTGTGTGAGTGTGTGTGGTTTGAACTAAATGCTTCAGCTACTTTTATTTGAACTTGGTTTGTAATAACTATGTTTAAACTCTGATGTATCTGCGACGCGAACTTTTATGTAACTTGTGATGGTGACCGCTAAACTTATTACGATCTTGGCTGGTATGTAAGTTGGTTTGAAATCCGTCGTGATTTCACGGACTATCGGGTTATATGGGCTTAAGTTTGCTAAATCGTTTGCTCGGTGGGTGATTTTCTTACTTAATCTCGTATAATTGGTCGGTTTTGTTATAGATGGGATGCGCAAGTATCCATCACCGGGGCCATCGGTCCACCGAGTACATGGCCCTCCAGCTATCGAGGTCCAACAAGGGATGGCATGCACTATGGTTCTATGTGAAGAACGACACTATTGTCCCCTTGCCGGACTTCACCAGACGCTTGATCGATGAGGCACTACCAGTGTGGGAGTGGGGACCCCCTAAGAAGGAGAAGAAAAGGTTTTGCAACCTCCTTGATACCATTTCCCCCTAAAGCACAACGGTCTCCGTGAGACCGGCGTCATCGAGGCGTATCACACAAGGAGGGTGGCACCGTTGATGGCACGTGCCCTCCCGCTATATAGGAAGATGCCCAACATGTAGCTCGATGGGATGGTGCTTGCCCAGGAGACAGTCCGCAACAGCGAGGTCATGCAGCGCGGCAAAGAGGCGATGGAGGAGTCTGACATCATGTTCCTGATTCTGGGGCATCCCATGATACGGCCGGACGCGGGTTTTGTCGATTAGGTAAGTTCTTTTTTGGTTTTCTTCCCCAACCGACCCTTTGGCCCTGTTATTTGATTCTGAGAGCTAGGATGTGCAGGTGGTCTTTGGCTTTCGGGCCTCCATCGTGTCGTTGCCAGAGCACGCAGCTATGAGGGTGGCGAACCGCGCCACGAACGAGGAGAGGAAGAAGAAGGATGAGGAGAAGGATGAGGAGAAGGCTAAACCAGGACAGTCGGCGGCAAGGTTCAGCGGAGGAAGGAGAAGGAGGCTATAGTTTTGAGCTGTCAGTCCATTGGGACGAGCTAGAAGGCGGGGATGAGGATTTGTCTTCGTAGCAGGCGGGGCCCTTCCCGTGGCATGCCTCAGAGCTGGAGGGGGAGAATACGCCCCTAGGGCCCATGGAGTCGGGTCGCTTTGCTTCGTCTGGGCCTTCCAAGCAGGGGAAAGGCCCGAAACGGACGTACAAACGAGGTGCAGCCAGGGTTGGATGGGCCGACCATAAAACATTACCAGCTAGTGGCATCGAGGTGAGTCAAGAAATTCTTCGCACCTTCCCTCTAACGAATTTTTCCTTAAGCTGATCGTCATGTCTTCTGTAGTGTTGGTGGAAGTGGGACTTCCCTGAGGCTAGCGAAGAAGAAGAGCCTCGCCCTCTGGCTAGCACGCCAGGAGTCAGCTGGTGCCACACCGGAGGTGAGCAAAAGTAGCGTTGGGGCATCCGTGGCATCAACTAGGGAGGCACGGCTGGTGGCTATGTCCACGGGGGAGCAGACGAGGAGGGGACGTCTAGGGCGCCCGTGGTGGACGTGGCGCGACCGGGTGCGATCATGACATCACAGGTGGAAACGGCACAACCAGAGACGCCGTGCGCATAGGTGGTCACGTCTGCAGAGGGGCGCATGGAAGGGGCATGTCTGGGGCACCCGTGGCGGGCGTGGCGCGGCCAGGTGCGGTCATGACATCACAGGCAGAAATGGTGCAACCATAGTCACCGTTCGCACAGGCGATCGCGTCTGTGGTGGGGCGGCTAGAAGGGGACGCACCCAAGGTATCCTTGGCAGACATGGCATAGGACAGGCCTCTGCGTCCACACAACCCGCCCCCTCTTCCACCATTGGGGTCATTCCAGAGGATATGCCACCGCAGGAGGAGTCAGCGCCGCTTGGGGTCGGTGCGGAGCCATCCAAGCCTCTGGTCCGGGTGGGCGGCGACCCGCACGCGTGGGGAGGACCTCAGATCTGATGGGCTGATCGACGGGACCCAGGGGCGATGCTTTTCGCCCTTGATGACGCTACGGACGAGAAGGAATGGGGGAGCGTCCACACAGAGGTCGGGACCGCAGTTCTTGCCTTGACCACCGCGTTGAGCTCACTGCGCGAAGTTATTACCCCCTGTTGGCCAGGTACGATATGTCCATGCTTTTGACCTTTGTTTTCCCTTTTCATGCCCCTAACTCGCATCCTCTCCGCAGTCCCTTATGGCCTGCAGCCAGGAGAAATCCCTGTTCCTCCATTGCGAGAAGGACATTTGGGACCGTCTTGCTAAAGAGACGTGGTTGCATGAGGGGCTGGCCAAATAGCTCGCTGTTGCTCGTTGAGAGGTGGCTATGCTTGCCCCCACTGACCGGGAGTTGGTCGATGGACACTCATGAGGATGCCCACAAGGCTGAGGAGAAGCTTGTGGCCCTGATCGAGAGGAAGCGCGCGGACAACACGGAGTCTGAGCGGCTACGAAAGCAGCGGGATGACTTGCTCTAGGCTGTAGAAGGGCTCCGCATGGTGTGTGACTTGGCTCGCCGTGAGCATGCTGACGCCTAGCAGCGGATCGACCTCCTCGAGGATGATCTTGAGAAGGAGAGGGACTTAAAGATTAAGGTCGAGGGCGCGACTGCCAGGCTTGCCACAGAGGTCAGTCAGCACCAAGAAGAGATCCAAGGCCTGGAGGCCGAGGTGATCCGGCAGCACAAAGAAGTGCACAAGCTCTGGGCAGACGTGGAAGGTAAGCCTACGGTTTCCCTTGTTGTCCTTCTTGCTGGAATCCACAGGTGGCCTTTTAACGTGGTCGATGTGTGACTTGGGTAGGTCTTGATAATAAGCTTAGGGTGGAGGTGGTGAAGAGCCGTGGCCTGGAGAGGGAGCTCTATGAAGTGAAGGACTCCCTCCTGAAGGAGAGCGATGAGCACGATGCCCTGTATGTCGCCGTCCAGCTGGTTTGCGATGACCTCTAAAAGCCCTAGTTTGGTTTTGGATAATTGATGAAACCTAGAGGCTAATCATTGTGCTAAGTGTATAGACATGAAATGATAAGTCCCATGCCAAGTGGTGGAGCTAGATGATGGTCATGATGATGGAGGTGACCAAAAGATGATCAAGTACTTCACATTTCTAAAATAAGAAAGAGAAAAACAAAAATGGGCTCAAGGCAAAGGTGTATGTGATAGAGTCATTTTTGTTTTGCACTCAAGACACCATAGAGGGTGTGAGTGATTTAGGATCGATAGTCATACTATTAAGAGTTGAATTTCTTAGTTAAAACGGTTATCAAGTGCCATTAGGTGACATAATTCATGCATTGCATTTAGGAACCTAGTGTGCTAATGTAACCCTTTAAAATATTTGTGAACATATGCTAGAACACGTGCACAAGGTGATACACTTTGTGGTTAGCACATTTGAGCAAGGGTTGAGAAGGTAGTGAAGTCACGAAAGTGTTTCTCGCTGAGAAACACTGACCGGACGCTGGTCACGCAGTGACTGGACGCTGACATCAGTGTCCGGTCAGTGTTAGCCGAGCAGCACGGAGCGCGCACGAAGCTAGGGTTTCTCACCAGACGCATGGCCGCTGTGCACCTGCGCGTCCGGTCGTTTGTTGAAGGCGCATGGACGCTACTGATCGGATGCCGCCGGTTCACTATTCATCATCAGTTGTCGTGGTGACATCAGCAACTGAGAAACATGAGGAGAGCGTGGTATGCCGACCGGACGCTAGGTGTAACAGAACCGTCCAAATTATAAGAGCACAAGTACAAAAATAATCACCGAAATGATCAAATTCTCGCACTTGAGCCCATATAACTCCGGTAGTCCAATGAAATCACGAGGGATTTCAAACCAACCAACATACAAGCCAAGATCGTAGTGATTCAACATAACAAGTCACATGTTACATCCATTTCACAAGTAATTCAATATATACATCGGAGTTCAACATAGTTATTACAACTTAAGTTCAAAAGTAGCGGAAGCAAAGTAATTTGAAACTAACATTATTCTTATTTCAAATATATGCCAGTGCCACGGTCGACTTCCAACAAAAGCATTAGAGATAAGATAAATAAGAAGGATCATGCCCGTGATCACACTCCGCCACAAGGCAGGAGCCAACCAACTCTTGCAGCCGCCAAGATACATCACAACCTGCAACAAGTAGGGATAAAACCCTGAGTACGACAAAGTACTCAGCTAGACTTACCCGTCAAAAACCAGAAATAAAGTGACACCAAGGATCATGCAAGGCTGATATAAAGTGGGGCTAGCTTGACAACATTTTGCATAAAAGCTTAATATAGATGATCAATCATTAATGCTTAAGCATCAAGTTAATTATCATTAACCTATCATCTATATTAGAACCTGTACTAGAGCACTCACTTTATTAGGAGCAAACAATATTAACCATAGCAGGTATAAATTGAGGCAACCTTTCCATCGAGATCCAATTAACCATCCGTTCAATTTAATGGAATATACGTTGCCGCTGCTCAAGTCAAGTGCTCACTAACCGGGAGCGACGGCGATTCGAATCGAATTCCTATCCAGCTGGAGGGGTATTTCTAACACTCACCGAGTCACGCCTGGCGAGGGCTGCTCAGGTCACCTTTGGTACAGTTCAGGAGCCACGGGTCCGAATGATGTCGCGACCCCAAGGGCGACACTCTGCCAGGTGATAGGGACTCTAACCCCCCTTGGTCTCACGCCAATGTCCCCAAGCACATCCTTTCTCTCCTCCAAGAAGCAACCTACCATTCGATTCCCGGCCTGAACTGTATTACTCGGATTCGTGGTCGGAACGACTTATCCGGCCAACTAAGTGTTAGACTGCGTTCAACATGACTCAAGGACGTACAGCGAATCGGTCCTTAAATGACTCAGACGGGGATAGATCCACACCCAAGACCTCCATGCCTTGTCGCTTCACTATCATCATCCCGCCCGGTCTCATTTCATTTTATAAACACATGGTTCCTTTCCACGATAGCAAATATAGCCAACCGTGCCATATATGAATATCCCTATATCTCGCAGGTGACAGGAAATCACCTGACTTCTACCGCTTAAAGCAGGGCTAAGCATCTACTTGATCCTAGTCTATGTAGGATTCAAGGATTCATATACCTGGACAAGGAATGATATAATGCAGCAATGTTTTCAACCAACTCCTACCACTTAATGCAACAATACTTATAACATATATATATATATATATATATATATATATATATATATATATATATATATATATATATATATATATATATATGCTTTGAAGATAGGAGGCTTATAATGCTCCGGGGCTTGCCTGGGATCCGACTCAAGTTAGAGTATGTCAGATGAATCTCGCTGAGTACATCCATCTTCGGGATAGTTCCACCAAACACCGTCGTCGGGTTTGGCTCCACGTCAGGTCCTTCACGTGCTTCAACTAACGTACCTAAATGAGGTGCAACAATGCATATGTATGAATGCAAAGAAGTGAAATAAACAAGTAATCATGCAAGCATACCAAAGTTCACATAAACCCTAGAGCTAATTAACTTAATCCTCAAGAAGACATAACATAGAAGAGGGCAAGCACATAACTCAAGAAACAAGTCTCATAAGATTACAGGGTACCACTCAAGTATCATCAAAGATATGAGTCACATTTCAATACCCAAGCATGACAAAGTTAATCAAAGTACTAGAACTAGAAATTGCTACCTTCTGGACATCAAACCAACAGCTGAGTAATTTAATCATAACTGGAGATCTACAACTCCAAATGACTTACAAGAAGACATTATGGAAATATTATGAAATTATCTAAATTTCATTTATAAACATCACAGCATGATTCCAAAGTTTAATATGTCAAATTTACACAAACACAGAAACTGATCTAACAAGACAGAGAGCAAGCAATTCTGTAACCCAACTTTAAACAGCTGTAGTTTCTAAACCATATGGCCAAATGCCACTAAACTTTAACAGCAGCTAGATCATGAAATTCACAACAACTTTGTTATAGCACACAAGACATGAAAACATCATTTGCATAGGGTAATTAACAATATTCTCAAATCTGTTCAGAAACCTCATTTGCAAGAAATAATTATTAACTTATATTACAAACATATAATTGGATAAAACCAACTTTACCAACATGTCACCCATGACCAATGAACACCATAAAACATAGTGTCAATTACTAAATAAATTCTTTTAATACATTTTCTTAATTTATTTAGATCATTAGGTGGAATTATGACCACATAATAAAGATACTCAATAAATTCTACCAAAATTACAGGGGTCCACAAATGCTCTCAAAAGTATACTGTCCAAATTTCAATCGATTTGAGCAAGTATAACAACCTCTATGAAAAAGATAAATAGCTATTGCAATAAATCATGCGAGAGCAAGTTAAACCTAAAACTCAATATTTTCTGTGAACACATGGCCATGGAATGAACTAACATCAAAGAGCAGCATTATAATAAGGTGATGGAACAACATTTTCTATTTTATCATTTATATATTATTTATAAGCTATTTATTAAGCCATAAACAAGTTAACTCAATAACTTGAGCATACAATAAGCAATGACCATGAAATTTATACCACAGTACATACATAGCATGACAATCCTACCATACAAATTTCACATCAATTGGAGCAACACAACTCAAGATGTAAAAATAACAAGCAATATAATGTAAATTCCTTATTTATCAAGGTCCAAACAAAACTTTAAGAAAACAGTGAACAAGTAGTGTGTTTAATATTTTTCCTAGCAATTAAAAGTCATCACAAAATTAACAAAACAAGAATCACTATTTTTGGAGTTCTAAAACTCTAGATATGGCTCTGCTCAAGATGATAAGCATTTTTGGGAGCATTTTTAAGGCTTAATTAAAGACATCAGAAATTATCTACAAACATATAGAATTTTATGACTCTACTGCATAGATCTCTTCTCAAGGTTTCCAAAAAGTCCACATTTGCTATTTTTGGATTTACCTAGCAAGAGATATGCATTTTAGAAGATTTACACAAAATCTAGAATTCAAAATCAGCATAAAAGCAACCCTAACTAATTTCGCTAGGTGCACCCGATTCGGTACCCGTTCTCTGCCACCCTTAACGCTGACCTGCGGGACCCGCTGCCCACTTGGACCCACTTGTCATTCACAGAGAGAGAGACAGAGAGACAGGAGGCGACGGTCTTCTTCCTCCCTCGCCGGGGAAAACAGAGGAGCTGCCGGGAATGGCCGGCCTCGGCGAGCAGCGGCTGGCGACGGCGATTGGAGGGCTGGCTGGCTTCGCGGTTGCGAGACGCGTCCGCGCGCGCTTGCGGTGTGAGCTGAGGTGGCCCGTGGCCTCCTGGCCACGGATGCAGGCGACTGCGGTGGCGGCCATCTGCGGTAGGCGACTACCGGCGGCGGTGGGTCGAGAAGAAGGACCGCACGAGCATCAGTAGTTCCTTGCGCATGTACGGGACTGCGCGGCTTAGCTCGAGGTGACCCATGGCCGCTTGGCCATGGAGCTCTGCTTTGGTCGGCAATTGCGGTAGTGGCCGCATTCGCGCGAGAAGGAGCAATGCCGGCGGTGGCCGAGGGGCGGGGAAGCCCAAGGGGGCTTGCGCGCGCCCGCGGAGCTGCTCGGCCTAGCCCAGGGCAGCCCGAGGTGGCCCAGCCGCGGTTGTCAGCGACGGCGCCGGAGGGGGGCTCCCATGGCCAGACTGCTCCGGTGGGTTCCGGTCCAGCCGAGACACGTAGAGCGTGGAGGAGGAGGAGGCGAAGGTGATGGCGCGAGCTATCGAGCACGGGGAGGGACAGAGACTCAATGGCGTGGAGCTTGGCTGGCTCGGCAATGGCAGCCACGGCCATGGTGGCGTGCGTGCACGAGCAGGGACGGTGAGGCAGGTGAGGGTGCGTGGGAAGGCTCGGAATAGAGCTCGGCAAGTGCTTTGGCGCTCCCCACATCGAGCGAGGCGCAGGGGCACGCGTCGGCCAGGGCGGACGCCCACTCGCGCATGGTGGACACGCACCAGACACGCGGCGCCCATTGAGGCATTCTAACGAACAGGTGCTGGGTGACGGGGTGGTCAAAGTGGGACGCTTTTTTGGGCCATACACGGACCGAATTGGATCTTGGGCCCAAAAGCAAAGTTGTAGCCCATGTTACGCTCTACAACTTTTGTTTGAAGCACAAGGTCATTAGTGTCCTGGATTAGGATATAATTGGCTCCAAAGTTGCCAATGTCAGTGATTTGATAACAATGAGCAACTATTCAAAAATGGGGGTCAAAATGAATTGCAACTGGTGCCATCTTCTTATATGTTCTTCCCCAATAGGTAAGCTCCAACTTTTATTCTTGGGTCAACTTGAGTTACTCCACAAAATTTGGAGAACGTGAGATGCCAATGTCGACGATGATGAATTTCCAGGCTTAGAAAATGCTAAGTGTTGGAAACAGCCCTAATTCTGACTTGTGGGCCCTTTTTAAGCATGTTCCACATATTTTCATGACTTGACTCTTAAACAAAGTTTGTTCCTTATAAAATTCTCTCCAACTTTGTAAATGGGTGCACAGTCATGCAAAGCTTCTAGGTCACACTTTTGAAATGGTCAAACAAAAGGGTTCTAGGGTCCATACATGGTCAACCATCACTTAGAAGCACATTTAGGCAAAATGATCAACATGGACATTGTTCCATTAAGTGTCCTAAGTGTAGTTAAGGTCTTGTAGAGGCCAAACATACACACCATGCATAGGTTGCACAAAGTGTAGACCTCACATGCATTGAAACATAGAACTTAAGTGAACTGCTACAGTTGTTTCATCACCATGTTTCAATCGTCTCATGTGTTTGTTTCAAGATACATGCTACACATGTTTCACTAGGTTGTCCCACATGTGTCCAAGATGTGTTGCACATGTTGCATTTGTATGTTGCACAAACACTAGTTCCCATGGGATGTAAGGCAGGTTTTTGTTATAATCCAAACAAGCATATAACTTATCATTTCATGTGACTTTTTGATTCCAAACTTCATGAAACTTTTCTAGGGCTTCATATAGATAGTTACTGATGTGAGACATGTGAAGATACTTTGATAACAACACCCAAGCATATATCTTAAAAATGGCCTATATGCAAAGAAGGGTGCAACATCCAAGTTTAGATTAGGGTTTATTTCCATAGGTTTGACTTTGGCATCATCATCTCCACTAATTTATCATGTTTGAGCTTAAACCCACTACTTAATTGGTGATCAACACCTAGGGTGTTACACTAGGCGTGTCCGGTTGACCTCGATCGGACGCGTCCGGTCACAAAAAACGCGTTCTCAGAGCTCTCTAGAAACGATCGGACTCCACATGGCGCAGCGTCAAGTATTTTCACCTGTGGGTCTAGTGCTAACTTTGACCGCGTGCTGACTTGGTCAGTGACTATTGAAGATCGACGCTCAGTATTTGAACGTGGACACATGGCGACCATCGGTGAAGCGTGCAGGCACCGACCGAATGTTGGGGCTGTGTCCGATCACCCTCACCTACGTGTCCGGTCAGCGCGCAGTGACCCCAATCAGTGAGCCAATGGCTCTAGTCTTTTGGGGGCTTATAAATAGTTGGTGGTCGGCTCTTGGGGAACTCTCTTGGCATTTTTATCATCTTGACATCCTCTTGAGCTGAGCATACTCCTTCCCACTCATCTCCCTTGCTTGGTTGTGAATCCAAAGTGAGATTGAGTGATTCCAAGTGCATTTGCTTGTGAGTTTGCATCTAGTGGCACTTAGGAATTGTTTGAGTTACGAGATTCTTGTTACTCTTGGTGGCTACCGCCACCTAGATGGCTTGGAGGCAGTGGAGGAGTTATGGCAAGAGTGGAGCTTGTTCTTGGCCACCTCCCAGTGATTTGTGAGGGGTTCTTATGCCTTCCCCGGCGGAGCGACAGAGGCAACTCTAGTGGATTGCACGTGTCATTGAGCTACCTCACTTGTGGGTAGGTTCTTGCGGTGTCCACAGGTTGGAGGAGGTTTGTGCTACACCTCTTAGTCATCGAACCACCAAGTGTTGGTCGACACAACGGGGACGTAACGTGTCGGCAAGGACGTGAACCTCGGAACAAAAATACTTGTGTCTCTTGCCATTTGGTATTCTCCCGATGTATTGATTGGTTATCATCTTAGTGATTGGTTCATCCCCTATGGTATAACAATCTTGAATTCTCATTTACCTTCCTGTAAAATAGAGTATTTAGCTCTCTTGTGTAGTTTATTAGTGTAGCTTTTCTTGCTAGCCTTGTTCACCTAGAGTACAAAGTAGTGACATAGCAAATTATGTGCCTAGAGATCATAGTGTCTAGAATTGTTTGGGTAGGTGGCTTGTAATCCTTGTAGAGCTAGAGCAAAACTTGCTTTTCACTGTTTGTCTTACTAATCAAGTTGCTCTAATATTTTGTAGAATTTTAATAGGCTATTCACCCCCATGTAGCCATAGTTGGACCTTTCAACCTCAAGCTAGCCCCGGAGTAGGAGACGAGCTCACTCATGGTTCACGCCGTCTGAATTATAGATAGGACACCTGAGATCGTGAGGCACGCGCTGCACTTTGGTGTCCATCGGTCGTTCGTGATCGCTCATTCTCATTATGCGAACATCGATCTGGTGATGATGAGCCAAGGCTTCGCGCCCGGCTACACTCAATCTGAGCTAGAGGAGATTGAGGAGACGGTGGCCCCCTAGCGTAGGACCTAGCTAGAAAAATTGAGGATGAGGTCATCCCCCCGAGGGGTTAGTTAGTTGGATGAGTCTGGCGGTGAACTTGTAATGATTGAACAAGTTTTTAGTTTTTGCCTTGGCTGTTCGGACGATTGGCCCTTTTCGATATATAAAAAAGGTTGATGCGATCCAATACTTTCTGACGCTAAGGTTGCAAAGTTCGAGGCGCGGGTGAAAAAAACTCTGATTACGCTGGTGAGCAAATGCGCCATAGCCGCTGGGGCGTAGGTCTCTTGCAGTCCGACTAGTTTTACTCAGTGTTTGTTTTCGTAACTCTTGCTTCTAGATCTTAACATAAGAAGGGGTTAGGTGCAAAGAGTGTTTCTGAGTAGATATATTCTTATCAGCCTCCGAGTGAGGCCCGACCCCTTGCCATTGCTAGGGTCGGGTGTCACTAAAAATCGGGGAAATGATAGCAAAACCGACAAGAGAAATTTTTTTGCATTTCAGAAACATTATTCTTAATTTTCATAAGTACATGAATAGCTTGGGAAGACTAGGGGTAAAAACGATATAGTAGTTTGATGTTCCAAGCGTTGGTAAAGACTTTGCCGTCGATAGTCTTGAGCCTGTAGGTGCCCGGTCGGAGCACCTCCGTGATAATGTACGGTCCCTCCCACGGCGAAGAGAGCTTGTGGCGGTTCTTGTTGCTCTGGACGAGGTAGAACACTAGGTCCCTGACGTTGAAGGCCTGACCCCGCACACGGTGGCCGTGGTACCGGCGGAACGCTTGCTGGTACATGGCTCAGCGAAGGAGGGCAACATCACGTGCTTCATCAAGCTGATCCATGGCGTCCTTGAGGGACACCTCAGCTCCCTGCTTGTTGTACGCCCTGACTCTCAATGCCCCATAGTCGAGGTCGGTCAGGAGGACCGCTTTGGAACCGTAGACCATGAAGAAAGGCGTGTAGCCGGTCGCCCAGCTGAGGGTCGTCCTCAAGCTCTAGAGTACCGTGAGAAGTTCCACAGCCCATTGTCCACCGAGTTTGTTCAGTCGGTTCAAGATTCTAGGCTTGAGGCCTTGTAGGACCATGTCGTTCGTGCGTTTGACCTGCCTGCTTGTGCAGGGGTGCGCCACGGTGGCCTAATCAATGCGGATGTGGTAGTCATCATAGAATCTGAGGAATTTCTTTCCCGTGAACTGCATGCCACTGTCTATGATGATGGAGTTTGGGCCTCCAAAATGGTGTATGATGTCGAGGAAGAATTACACAGCCTGCTCAGATTTGATCATGGAAATTGCCTGAGCCTCTATCCACTTTGTGAACTTGTCCACGGTGACAAGTAGATGCGTGTACCCCCGAGCGCCCTTTTGAGGGGCCCAACTAGATCAAGCCCCCAGATCACGAACGACCAAGTGATAGGGATCGTCTGGAGCACATGGACTGGCAGGTGGGTTTGACGAGCGTAGAATTGACACCCTTTGCATGTGCGCACGGTCTGCTCGACATCAACCACCATGGTTGGCCAGTAGAAGCCCTGTCGAAACACGTTCCCGACTAGGGTTCTAGGTGCAGCATGATGTCTACAGACCTCGCAGTAGCTTCTCTTGTTCGATGGGGATGCAGTGCTATAGGATCTTGGTGTGGCTTCGCTTGTAGAGTTCTCCCTCAATAATGAAAAAAGACTTAACATGACGCGGAAGCCGTTGAGCCTCTATTTTGTCAGTCGGGAGCATCTCGCGGAGGAGGTAAGCGAGATGAGGTGTCCTCCAGTCGGTTAGACGATCAGGCTCTTCCACTGGATCTTCATCGAGCTCCATGACCTTGAGGTTAGAAGGAGCTGATGGTCGATCATCCCCTAAGCCTAGGGTAGGCGGCCAGTCACCAGTCTATTCTGGCTCCTCATAACAGACTGAGGGCTTGTATTGATCGCTGGCAAAGATGCCAATCGGGACCGGCTCTCGACCAGACGTCATTTTTCGCTAGTGTGTCAGCTGCCTCGTTGAGCCATCTCAGGACGTGGTTGAGTTCGAGGCCATTGAATTTGTCCTCCAACTGGCAGACTTCTTGGCAATATGCAGCCATCTTGGCGCTACAGGAGCTGGACTCCTTCATAACTTGATCGATGACTAGCTGCGAGTCGCCCTGGACATCAAGCCGTCGGATGCCTAACTCGACGGCGATGCGTAGGCCATTGATGAGTGCCTCATATCCGGACACATTATTAGAGGCAGGTGTTAATGGTCATTAAACTCCAAATATAACCATCAACTATTTCATAAAGTGATATAAAATGAATTACAAAGCACAGTTGTAGGTTTGATTCTAACAAGTTTCATGAGTTTTGGTGCTCTCATTTGTCTTGTAGGATATGCAATTTTTCATAGAATAAAAGTATCTGAAATGATGAATTAGAGTGCACCATTGCAAAGGGCTCATCGAGATGATCAAAACAGATATATTACTTGCTATATTTGGAGTTCAAAATAAAAAGATATCAATCCGTGACCACGCATACACTAGAAGGTTGTAGAGGACACGAGAAGACACTAGACCGAAGTGGACCCCAATTGGCTGACAGGTGGGGCCGGCCAGCCCCACCCCTATGCCGCCCGGACCTTGGCTATGCTGCCTCACCCCGAGCTTCTAGAATGTTCCTCCTATGCCTCCTAGGGTCCCATCTACGTCCAATTGAAGTCGTTTTATCCAACGGTGGTCGAGGGAGGTCACATGGATCGATGATGTGACAGTTACTTTGCCTCTACTCCACCTCGGCCTATATAAGGACACCCCCTACCCCCTCTAGGAGGCCATCTCTCATTCAGAACAAGGCACAACACCAGAGAATTAGGGTTAGACTCTCCAATGTTGTAGATTAGTTCTAGTTGAGAGTTAGGGAGAGTCGGGCTACGCTCAGGTTCTAGAGAATTCTTTGGAGGTCTAGTATATCTTTGTATCTTACCTTTGCAAGACTTATGCTTTAATATATTTATCTTCTCTATTTACTTTTATGCCTTCATATGTGTAGTTAGTATAGTTGTTATACTTTTGCATGTGATCTCCGCTCGTATTGAGTACGCTAGTTATCACGTGTGACTAGAGTAGTAATCGCTGGTGTAGACATGGTGTCTAGACTATAGGTTACCTAAGATTGCGCCCAGTCCCACAAATAGTTGTGGTAGCCCCAGAGGTGATAGCTCTGACCAGGCCTTTTATAATCTACACCACGCTCGGATTGGTGTTCATAGGGCTTTTTGGTAGCCTTCCCCCGACTAACCCTTCCCAGTCTTTTCGAGAGTCAGAAAGGTATTGTTGCTCCAAAGTGTTATTGTGTGATTGCTATATCTACCTATATTTAAGTTATCATAGAACCAAAGTAATAGAGAAGTATTTAGGAACCTTGAACTCTCCCGCTATCCTCTCAATTTAGCTATGCTACTCTTTTATCATGGACTTCTCCTATGTGTGTGTCATTATGCATAACTCCTATCATTTATCATTTACCCCTAGTTAGTCTAGTTGGTATATTAAGTTAGTAGATGCATGATGGTGAATTATTAGCTTCTTTAACCATTGTTTTCCTGTGAATAAATACGATACTCTAGAATACTCCCGGGTAAAAGCTATAACGGTATCTGTGCGCTTGTGGAATTTTCTATGTGCGTTAACAATTACCAACAAGCTTTATGGCACCGTTGTCGGGGATGCAATTAGCGTAAAGATTTTGATAATGATCTTGATGTCTGCAAATTTAGTGTAACACTAGCTTTAGTAGGATTACCCCTATTCTGTTGAGTTGTGGAATAGACAGGACAACAATCGCTGTTTCGACCTTCTAACAAACTTCCACAAGAAAAGATGAGAGAAACATTAGAACCCTGCCATCTCACAGGTTTGTGTATACACATATATATTATTCTAACCATGTGTAGATTGGAGAAAAGGTTATCGTCACAAGATTTCAAATCACATCTCAAGTGATGGGAACATAGATGCTGCATCACTCACAAATTCCATCATGTGAGACATGGTAAGTATGATCAAGAAATATGAGATAGTCTTGCTCATGGACTTTAAACTTTATGAGTAGTTACCTTTTTAATTCTTGCATTCCACTACAGTTTACATTGAATAATCCATGATCTACTCTCTTTAGTTTATGTTTTTTCATATCAAATCCACAACATGTCTAGTTCCTTTCACTCATCCATGTTGCTTGCATAAAAAAGAAAAGAAAAAAAGGCCTCACCATGATCATGCTCTTTCATCTCTGTTTGAGTAAATCTCTGTAATGCTTTCATGCTACTTTTGTTTGCTATCGTATGCTTTGGTTTGGAAGTACTACTATAGGGTACTTCTAAAGGCTTTTAAATTAAGCGTGATGCTTAGGTTAAAATGCTTTCCTGAATCGAATTAGACATGGTGTCTAGGTTGATTTTTGAACTGATAGTATGCTTTAGTAGATACTGGTTATTTTGTGGGACTAACCCCTATAGAAAATTTTTAAGTTCAATCTAGGTAAGTCAAGAGATAACTTCACGTTGGAGAAGAATCAAGGCAAGTGAACTCCAATAACTTTGCACAAAGAAGACCTAGCTCATTCCTCATAGAAGGAAGGACTGTGAATATCAAAGTTTATTCACTTATCTTTTGTTGCTAGTTATCTTTGCCTTGAACCATGTTAGAATGAGCAACCACATAACACATGCTAGACAAAATCTATGCAAAAGTAATTCTGAAAACCATCATTTCATTAGCATAGAGGAAAAGTCACAAAAAGTATGGACAACAAAACTCGTATTTCAAATTTGCTATATTCCCTCGGGTATGTGTCCATTAACATTTTGTAGGAAATAATGAATATAAGTTGTGCCTGTCCATGGTTTGGTATGAGTCTATGAACAGCCGAACCACCACTTCAGCAATAGAATGAACAAGAGGAAATAAGACAAGTGCCACAAGAAGGATTTACAATAGAAGCACTTACTCATAAGAAATGGACAGACGAATCAATTGGTCATGAGTAATAATGAAGGCAACCTAGGATTGAGCCTTTCCAGGATTCAAGACTAGGAGGTTGATGAGAAGCAGGGAGCAATTCATTTCATATCAGCAAATCAATGTCCTATCTTCATCACCCTCGAAGACACCATCTCACATGTCAGCAACAAGGACCAAGATGACGATGCCACCATATATTCTAGATCAATTGTCTACCTATAGTGTCTCGAAAGGCCTTGCTCAATGGACCATGAACTCACACCAACTGGTAAACTTCCTCATTCAGGTAAGTTTGTCACTACTTACATCAAAAGAAGGAATGATAAAAGTAAGTTCATCCAAGCATTATGCAACATTAAAATACATTCAACATCTTATACCATGTTGCTAATTTGTCTTGGTCATCTTTACCTTTATGCCATGCTTAACTTGCTAAATTATATGCTTTTTTAGTTCACCATACATATCATTGTTTCTACTTGAATTAATCCCCTTTAGTCTTGCATCTTCCTTGTTCTGTGATAAGTATGCTTTGGAACATTACTTGAACATAACTATTAAACCAGAACATACTTATATATAATTTGGTTACATATGTGGACTAGCCCTTATAGGAAAATATTTAAATTCATTAGGAATGTTAGGAGATCATTCGTAGAAATAAATCAAGGTTAGAGGTGTTCTTCAAAACAATTACACACATCCTTGCCATTAACCTTGTTGAAAAGTTGAAGTAGTGGTGAACAATAAAAGCATATGATGGTCTATAGATAAATCCTTGATAACACTATCCTTACTTTGAATCATTTGTATACTCCTTCAGGTATGCGTTGTCTACTAATCCCTTGCAGAGAAGAAATAGTTAACGAGAGAAGCAGAAGGTTTGAAGAGTGAGAAAGGAGTGCAACATATGAGATAAGATACTCATGAACAACCCAAGATACAAGAAAAGAAAGGACCATCGAAAGTCATCTACCCTTCATCACATGATGACATTACGCTTCCACAATGAAGGTAACATCTTAAGAACACACTTCAAGTGAAGTGTGAAGAGAAGACGATCCCTATTTCTGAGGAGGAAAGAAGGTGGCACCACCATTGGAAGCACCACTAATGGAGGCACCACCAAAAATCCTTATCCTTAAGAGTGAACCACTGCAAGGAGGAGTCCTATTCAGAGGACTAAAAACAATGAACCCTCGCTAGGAAGATGACATTTTGATCAAGAGTAAGTTCACTCAGTGGTAGTCACTACACTCTGCCTGAATAAGAAGGAATGCCATTGGCGAGCTCGCTCTGAAGATTTCTCTGTTTTTGACCATGACAACATCCAGCTCGGGGGAGGAGCATCTCCCGTGTATCTAGCTAAGTATTTATTTCCTTTTTTAGTTTACTATATTTGAGTTTACTTCTATCAGTCAAAAGAAATAAAAGATGAATAACAATTCAAAACCAAATAAAATTGTTATATATATATATATATATATATATATATATATATATATATATATATATATATATATATATATATATATATATATTAAGGTGTGATCTTAAACTTTGAAAACAAAACAAAGAGTGTGTTTAGATTTTTTCTGTTTTAAGAGTCATAAAATGTTGACAATAGAAATAATGAATAGAGCTCAACTATAATTCCTTTTTAGTACCTAGCATTCAGATTTGAATTCTCCCGAGTTTTGATTTGATAAAAAAATTTGCTCTGAACCTGAAACTTGTGGGTAGCATATGCTTGAGCTAAGTCTAGGTAATTGACGGATATGATATAAGAAAGTCTGAGCTGCTATTTATCTTGTTCCTAGCGATACTAGAATTCTAGAGATTTATCTTTTGAAAACTTAAAATCTTACATGATGAGCTCCTGTATGACAAAGCTTGAATTCCTACTAAAGCCATATATGATATTTAGAATAGGAAACCTTCCACACTTATATGCTGACATTGAGTTTGGTCAAGCTTTGTTGATACCTTATGAGAGGTTTGTCATGCTCTTAAAATCAAGATCACATACACACCACCCACATATGCACTATTCCTACACTAGGAGTAGGCGCAATCATTTTCCATTCCATCTAGAACCACCTGAAAATGTTTTTCTCTTATATTGAGAGTAAACACCCAAAAATATATCCTATAAGATAGCCCCAATAAATGCTCCAAGTTCTTGTTGATATCTCTCCGAAGTTTTGTTGCAGAAAGAGACATATGACTATGCAAAAGTTCTTCATGAAAAGAGAAGAAAAAAAGAGTATTGGAAAAAATGGACAAGTGTCTAAGAAAATAAATCAATGGGTACTCTGATGCCCGCCTAAAAAGAAATAAATGCTAATGAATAAGATAGCCTATGTTTTCTTTTCAAAGTGTTCTTCAAATTTCAAAAGAGATGTATATTTCAAGGAGCATAGTAGAATTAGGATTAGCCACCATATACACCTATCATATATCCATCATACTTCATACACATGCATATCTTAACTTGATTGTATGACTTAACTCTCTTTAGATCCATTGTTTGACTTTGTAATACATGAAAAGGTATGCTTGCAACTATTATTATGTTTTCTCCACTCATATGAGCTCCACATAAGCTTTAGTTGTAGAAAGGGAAAGGCATAACATTATTAATGCCTTGGTAAGGATCCACAAATACTATATATATTGAGAGATCTGAGAGTGTCATACAATAGAAGCTCTGAGTTTTATTTTGAAAACTTGCAAAACTTCGGAATAATGGTTGAGCAAAGAGCTAGAGACATAGCGCTTGACTTGATTGTTCTGTATTTTAATTGCTCAAGACCTAAGTGAAGGCTAAGAAGCTCCATGGTTAAAGGTAATATGGGTAAGTTTGAAAGTCAGATTAGAATCCAGAGGAGAATTTTTTATTTGAATGCATATATACTTTCTAGGAGTTATTTCAAAATTTCCAAAAGCCTCAAAACTTCAAGTTCTTTTTCCAAGTTTGTTGAGTTTAGCTTTGCTAAGGGACTAGCAAAGCATAAACTTGGGAGAACTTGTTGATGGCCATTAAACTCCAAATATAACCATCAATTATTTCATAAAGTGATATGAAATGAATTAAAAGCATAGTTGTAGGGTTTGATTCTAACAAGTTCCACTAGTTTTGGTGCTCTCATTTGTCTTGTAGGATATGCAATTTTTCACAGAATAAAAGTATCTCAAATGATGAATTGGAGTGCACCATTGCAAAGGGCTCGTCGAGACGATCGAAATAGATATATTACTTGCTATATTTGGAGTTCCAAATAAAAAGATATCAATCTGCGACCACGTATACACTAGAAGGTTCCAAAGGACACGAGAAGACACCAGACCGAAGCAGACCCAATTGGCTGACAGGTGGGGCTGGCTGGCCCCATGCCTATGCCGCCTGGCCCTTAGCTGCACCGCCTCGCCCTAAGCTTCTAGAATGTTCCTCCTACACCACCTAGGGTCCCATCTACGTCTAATTGAAGTCAGTTTATCCAACGATAGTCGAGGGAGGTCAACGAATCAATGATGTGGTAGTTACTTTGCCTCTACTCCACCTCAACCTATATAAGGACGCCCCCTATCCCCTCCAGGAGGCCATCTCTCATTCAGATCAAGGCACAACACTAGAGAATTAGGGTTAGACTCTCTAATGTAGTAGATTAGTTCTAGTTGAGAGTTAGGGAGAGTCGGGCTACGTTCAGGTTCTGGAGAATTCTTTGGAGGTCTGGTATATCTTTGTATCTTATCTTTGCAAGACTTATACTTTAATATATTTATCTTCTCTATTTACTTTTATGCCTTCATATGTGTAGTTAGTATAGTTGTTATACTTTTGCATGGGATCTCCACTCGTATTGAGTACGCTAGTTATCACGTGTGACTAGAGTAGTAATCGCTGGTGTAGACATAGTGTCTAGACTATAGGTTACCTGAGATTGCGTCTAGTCTCACAAATAGTTGTGGTAGCCCTAGAGGTGACAGCTCTGACCAGCCCTTTTATAATCCACACCACGTTTGGATTGGTGTTCGTAGGGCTTTTTGGCAGCCTTCCCTGACTACTCCTTCCTAGTATTTTCAAGAGTCAGAAAGGTACTGTTGCTCCAAAGTGTTATTGTGTGATTGCTATATCCACCTATATTTCAATTATCATAGAACCAAAGTATTAGAGAAGTATTTAGAAACCTTGAACTCTCCCACTATCCTCTCAATTTAGCTATGCTAGTCTTTTATCATGGAGTTCTCCTATGTGTGTGTCATTATGCATAACTCCTATCATTTATCATTTACCCCTACTTTAGTCTAGTTGGTATATTAAGTTAGGAGATGCATGATGGTGAATTATTAGCTTCTTTAACCATTTTTCCCTGTGGATAAACACAATACTCTAGAATACTCTCGGGTAAAAGCTATAACAGTATCCATGCGCTTGTCGAATTTTTTGTGTGCGTTAACAATTACCAATAGTAGAGAAGTGAATGCGAACCATGTACCTTAGTGTACTCCGAGTGGGGAAGCAAAGACTAGCCCCATGCCAATGCCTTTCTTCATCAGCGATCCATCAAAGTACATTGTCCAATACTCTTGGTCGACGGCTGCTGGTGGCATTTGGGTCTTAGGCCATTCTGCAACGAAGTCGGCCAACACCTGAGACTTGATGGCCATCCGAAGGGCATTCAAAATGTCCTGACCCATCAGCTTGAGTGCCCACTTCACGATTCTCCCTGTGGCATCCTAGTTCTAGATGACCTCACCTAGAGGGAAGGACATCACGACTATCACCGGGTGCGACTCGAAGTAGCGATTTAGCTTCCTCTTGGTGATCAGGATGGATAGCAGCTTCTAGATCTGGGGTAGCGAGTCTTGGAATTAGACAAGACCTCGCTAACAAAGTCCATGGGACACTGCACCTTGAGGGCGTGTCCATCTTCTTCCCATTCTACCACCAGGGCGGCGTTGACCACTTGCGTGGTGGCCGCAATATAGAGAAGGAGTGGTTCCCCATCAGTCAGTCGAACTAGAATCAGGGTCTTCATAATGAGTTTCTTGACCCTATCGAGCGCCTCCTAAGCCTCAGGCGTCCACGCAAATTGTGACAGAACCTCCTAAATAATATGGCCCACATGCACCCGTCATTGTCTTAAAGACCTCAGATGACTATGCATGTGTACCATAAAACTTAAGAAGTCTGTCGGGTGTCCTCGGGAAACCCGAATCATCCACGATCTTCCAAGTAGGATCACATTACAGAGGCATTACAATATTACAACAGTGTATATAATAAATTACATCAGAGTAAAAGTGCAAAAGTCTTACATAACATAAGATTACAAACCATTTGTTCCAAACCATACAAACCTTAAGTTTATTTATTACAACCATAGTAGTGGAGTAACATTAGTAACTTTATTACATATCACCAAAACGAAGTGCCCTGCCCAAGAGTCAAACACACTACTTGTCGGGTACCATGATTAGGGGTACCCAAATCATGGATAAAACCTTTTCATCAACCAAGACTAAGCAAGGCCGCCCGCGAGTAGTTATCCGTCTCGCTCAAGGCTGGCTCGGTCAGCAACCTTCAGCAGGTCGATTCTCCGCCTTGCCTGAGGCCCCGATATAGGGTCTTGAACGCGAGGAGTTCTCTGACTCGCCCGACCCTAGCCTCTGACGCCGCTCCCCCATTTGGCGTGCTCGAGACCCCCAGTGACGTCACCCATGTCCCTGCGCTGACCAACCGGACAAGCCAGGAGAGACAGGGGTCAAATCATGACGCTGCCGCCCATAACAGCATGAGGAAGAGCAGCTGGTCACTATGCCGCCCATACTGGCACTATACGCATGATCTAGGCCTACACGGCGTACGAGGCACCGCTCTAGGCCACTATTCCCTCGAATGGGGTGAAATCATGCCATGATTCACGCCTCCGAGGCCTCGGCTCTCTACGCCAGTCAAACTGCAGGGACAGGCGTGTCGCCATAGGGATGATCATGACTCTACGTGTCGTAACTGTGTTGTCCACAGGGCCACGTATATCAGGGCACATCGCTACAACATCAAAGGACAAGGGTCACTCCTCCAACAGTGGTACGCCACCGACTATGGGACAAGATTAGAAACCTTGGATCTTCCTTCCTAGGAAAGACATCGCATAACGCATGCATGTAACCTTGCGTTCCTCTTGCATATATAAAAGGGGAGGTCAGGGACCATTCCAAGGGGACGGACAGAAGGCGAATCCATACGCAATTTGACTCATCACGAGCAAGCGTTCCACACTTACACATTTTGAGACCGGGGAGCTCCTCCCTCTCTCACTAGCTTGTAATCCCCTACTACAATCACCTTGGTGCAAGGTAATACAAAACTCACCTCCCCACTAGGCATAGGGCATTCTTCAGTCCGAACCAGTATAAATCATTTGTGTTCTTCTTGCACACCATCCAGATCTCCCACGTGTAAACGCTCATTCACTTGTCGGGGTTAGGGCCACTGGCCCAAACACTGACACTACTCGTCATCGCTTATTGCAAAAACTGTCATGTAGCAGGGTCCGAAACACACCTGCTCAAGAGATGTACCTGCAACAAGGGTTTAACAAACCCTGAGTACAAAAGTACTCCACAAGACTGACCCGACGAAAAGAGTGAGATACTCAAGAATGCAGGCTCAGGGGAATCAAGGTAAGGTTCCAGCAAGAATCAAAGTTCTTTTGCATAAAAGCTACTAATAGTGAGTCCTTAAGATCAATGTTTTAACTCATCATTAATCATTAATAGAATCTAAGTGATCCTATCCTAGATCAAGTAACTCATACAATCTCTTTCTTAGTCCTCAACTCAAGTTCCACTCGTTATCTACAATGATGAATAGAGAATCGAGTCTCCGTATCCGAGAAGCAACGACGATTCGAATCGATTATACCCAGCTGGGGATCCCTAACCACAAGACATATGTAGGACTCTAACCTACATATACCAACCTTCACCCGGATCCTCCAAAACGTGATCGGGTCCAGCGCCACCCGAGAGTATAGTACACCTCCAATCCAACCCTTGGCCATGAGGGTACACACTACTCTCACCATCTCTCTACTCCCAGTGCGCGGTTAGCCATTCACATGATAGAATTACCGAGGTCTTATGCTTACCGGAGCATGTGGCCAGTTGCAAAGTCTCGATGCACATAATTCAATCAACGGTACGGTCCTTAATCGACACAGGCAGAAACACTACATTGAGACTCTTTCCCAATGCAAGTTACCCATCCGGCCCCAATTTATTATCATGACTCATTATCCAACAAGTGATGCCAACTTTAACCATTTGGAAATATTTCTTTTTAAAGCCTATCTCATTAAGCAAGGTTAAGCATAACTAAGCCTTTTCAAATAAAAACAGGTATCAAGGATGATATTGAGTAATCAAAGTTGGTAATGCATCAATTAGGATATCACTCAACTCCTAATCACCTAATGCAACATTTCATAAGTTTAAGTGATATAAGATTCGTAAATCACGAGATAGGGTTGAATGCATCTAGGGCTTGCCTTGGTCGACGGGGATCTCAGGTTTGGGGTCAGTCTCATAGATATCGAATCCAACCTCCACTGGTGACTGTCCTTCTTTGGGGACTGGCTCAACAACATTTATCTCCTCGTTCACGGGGACTACACGAGATAACATAACATGCTTCAACATGATGAAATAATAAACATGATGATTGATGATGGTATGACAAGATTAAGAACTTGAGTACAACTTTCCTTTATAGTACAGTTGCAATTCAACAAAACCAACTGACACTAACATCTAGGGTTTCGACAAGTTAACATACTAATGACCTTTGTTATCACATGAAATGTCATTAGGGTTTACTAAATATAAGTTAGGTATGAGCTCAAACAACTAATTAAGTTACCAAAGATCATTAAGTTTTAATAACCCAAGGTCCTTACTCAATCCAAAAGTCACACAAATCCTAAATTAGCAAGTTAAATACATGTTTAATTAATTAATTAAGACATAACTTAAGAATAAAATAAACTTTATCCAATTAAGCCCAAACTTTTTCTACAGATTGATCTTACCCTAAAACAGTACCAAAGTAAATTTCATGATTTTTGGACTATTATTTTAATTACTAAAATTCATAGAAGCTACATTTATTAATTAATTGAGCTAATTTTATCACATGCCAAAAAGTACTCAATTTCATATTTCATATTTTTCTTACATAAAGCAGGGCATGAAAAGCCTACACAAAATTTTTCACGATTTTATCCGCTCTAATTATTTTCCATGAGTTTTGGAAAAATAATGCACTATTTACTTTTCAGAAAAAGGAAAATTCATTTCTTTTACTCTGGCCCAATCCACCAAATCCTGAACTGGGCTAGCCCAACTCAGCCTCGGCTCGGTCCACGGCGTCTCCGAGCAGAGCACGACGGTGACTGCCGGTGACCGGCGTTCCTCGGCCGTCGGTGAGGTTCCGACCGCGTGGGTGGCGCCTATAGCTTCAGTAGCTCACCGCGGAGATGATGTGCTAGTTGGTTGATGCGGAGACAAGGTGAAGGTGCTCCGTCGGTGGTGAGGACGATGGCGTTACGGTGTCCCAGGAGCTCCTCTGAGGAAACAAACAGGCCGATGAGCAACAGGACCGCAAGGCGAAGCTAAACCATGGGATGGCGCGGCGCGAGGCTCACCAGAGCGGGCTGACCACGGCAAGGTGGCTCGCGACGGCGTTCTACCGCTAGCGAGGAAGAAAACGGCACATCGGGCGATTTGGACAGGGCGGGGATGCGCGAGTGGGTTCCAAAGCTTTGCAAGGATGAGGCGAACGCGGTGGCACTCTCAATTTGGCCAAGGACGGCTTAGTGGCGGTACTAGACGCCGACGGGTGGAGGGCGACGGCGGCAGCAGAGAAGAAAGAAAAGGGCGATGGCGGTCGGCCCTCTGGGCTTTATAGCACGGCGGTTGAACGGGAGAGCGACGCGCAGCTGCTCGCTCGGCCACGTCGAAGCAGGAGATGGCATCAGGCGCGCCTAGAAGCAGCCGGAACCACGCTGGTGGTGAGCTGCCTGCTGCCCTGCTCGATTTGGAGAAATTATAGAATTACTACTGACTCTATTTTTCAAATTACTCCAAAATTTTCTAAAGAACTTGAAAATCTCCAAATACAAAAGTTGCTCAAAAATCCAATATCTACAACTCTTTCAATAAAAAATTTTCAAATTCAGCTTAGATTTTGAAATTTGAATTTAAAATCAAAAGGGGACATTTTTTTGGATTTTGGTAAACTCAAAATTACTTCAAATTTTACATGGAAACTTTGAAAACTCAAAACACCAAAGTTGTACATCTTGACAAGACCTACAACTTTGCATTTTGAACCATTTTCAAATTCTATCTCCATTTTAAAATTTGAGTAGGGGAATGAAAAGGGGTTAAATTTGAGATTTGAATCTTTTCAAAATTACTCCAAATTTTATACTTAAACTTTGAAAACTCCAAAAACCAAAATTGTACAACTTGACAAGATCTACAATTTTGCTTTTTTGGCTCACCCTCAAATTCTTTTTAGATTTTGAATTACATAAAAGGGGTAAAACAAGGTTTTCTGGAAATCAGGGTTTTGAATCAAATTCAAACTTGATTTGGTTTCTACATTACTTGATGATCAATTAGTGATCATAACTATCATCCAAATGTACCATTGGGTCAAATCACACTTGACCTTCCCAATGCCCCATTTGTTTGAACTAAATTTGAATTATAAGTTCATTTTAATAAACCTCCCAATTTGAATTCGAATTTGAATTGGAAAATTATAAGGTCCAAATGGCTAGAGGGGGGGTGAATAGCCTATTTAAATTTTCTATAAGCTTCACTAATCAACAAAGTTAGTAAATAAGATGGCGAAGCTAATTCTAGCACTAGCTCAACTACTTTTATGCAAGCCACAAATATAATTCTAGTGCAAGGCTATGATCTCTAGTTCACACCAACAAAGGTAAGTCTCTACACTAATTACCCCTAAGTGATACAAACTACTCTAAGCACACTAGACAAAATATAGTGCATGAATGTAAAAGGGAAGTAAATTTATGCTTATACCGATGGTGTAGAGATGAGATGTATCCAAAGAATCAATCACACACAATCACAATGAGAATCCTCGGCAAGGGATGACACAAGAATTTTTACCGAGGTTCACTTGCTTCCCGGCAAGCTACTCCTCGTTGTGGCGATGTACCCACTTGATGGATCGTGAGCTAATCAACTATCAAGAGTTGAATCCTCAGCGGGTGCCACACATCCACTCACAAGATGGGGATCCTCCAAGCCAAGAGCTCTACTAAAGTAGCCAATTTGCGAACTCCCACGGGGAAGGCTCAAGAATCCCTCACAATAGCTTGGTGAGGCTCAAAACAATCTTCAATCACGAGCTCAACACCACCGCTGCTTCAAGCCATCTAGGGTGTCGGGAAACACCCAAGAGTAACAAGCAATCCGCAGCAAACTCAAGAATTGAGTGCCACTAGATGCAACTCTCAATGCAATACACTTGAATCTCACTCAATCTCTCTAGAGTATGCAACCAAGTATGGAGATGAGTGGAGGAGAAGTTCTCTAGCTCAAAGTGTGCCTCAATATCTCAAATGTGCAAGAGAGAACCCCCAAGGGCCGGTCACCTCTTATTTATAGCGAATGGAAAAGCCACTAGTCGTTATACCCCTGTCGAGGGTGACAGACGCGTCTGTCGCCAAGCCGACAGACGTGACCCTAGCGTCTGTCGCTCTCAAACGATGCCACGTGTCCACTGCTCATTCGAAATCTAATGGTCGACTCCCACCGTTAGACGCGTCCGACGCGAGACCGCTCCAGCGTCTATCACACGACAGACGCGGTCCAGAACGCTCCCGTGCCCTGCTCAGCCACGACAGACGCGTCTGTCGGTCGATCGACAGACGCGGTTCAGCGTCTGACGCTCGCGTGCTCGCCAAGCCGTTGAACACTGAGCGACAGACACTGACACCAGCGTCTATCGTGTGAGTGTTCACGCGTCCGTCGCCTCCTCCTCTGCTGACCGCTCCTGGGTTAAGCCGACAGACGTAGGGGCAGTGTCTGTCACTTCCAAAACAGTGATGATCACCTCCGCGACTTCGCCTCCGGTTCTTGCATCCAGCGCAATAGAAAATATGCATTTCATTTTCCCAAAAGCGCAGGGAGAGAGAACCCTAAACCCCTCTCTACTGCTCAAACTCTGTCGCCTTCGCTAATGTGCCAACACCATCATGTGTATATAACCAAGTGCATGTGTGTTAGCATTTTCACAATCATTTTTCAAGACGTTATGTTAGCTCTCTTTACTAGATCCTAATACATATGCTCAAGATGATGACCTAGTAGCACTTGATTCACGAGCTAACTGTGATTGCCCCTCTTGATAGTCGGCTATCAATCCTAAACATGGTCAATCACTGCTCTACTCATCTTTAGACTGACAAAAGAGAATCCTATGATTATACCTTTGCCTTGATCACTTTGTTTCATGTCCATCTCCACATGCTTGATCACCTTAACGTTCATGCACCATCATGCTCCTTGCTCCTTCATCACATGTGTTGCTATGCCTAACTCAATTCACTTGACACGATGACATTAGCAACTTGGTGTCATTAATTACCAAAACCAAACTTGGGCTTTCAAAAACTTAGGGCAAACAAGTTTTGGAACTCAAATTCAACCTCAAACTTGGAGTTCATTTTTAAATGTTGTACTTGGATTTATACACTATATTTGACACTAGTGTAAACACAACCTACACCTCAAAGTATATAGGGCATAAATCAAGTATTTGAGATGACATTCAAAAACTAGGGTTTTGGATTTAAGTCAAGCATCACAAGAACTCAATCAACCTAAGAGATGTAAACTTATTTTAGTTGATGCACATTAAGGTTGACTTAAACATGAATGTCTTGAGATGCATATGATGACATGGCTAGTTTTAGTTACCATAACACCAGGGGTGTTACACAAATCGATCGACTTTCTTCAGAAGCCGGTAAAGAGGGAGGCCTCGTTCGTCGAGGCACGAGATAAAATAGCTAAGCGTTGTGAGGCACTCCATGACCCTCTATACTCCCTTTAGGTTCTGAATCGGGCCCATCCTCGTGGTGGCCAAGATCTTCTCTGGGTTGGCTTCGATGTCACGCTCGGAGACGATGAACCGGAGCAGCATACCCCTTGGGACCCCGAAAACACATTTCTCAGGGTTGAGTTTGATGTTGTTCGCTCGGAGTTTCATGAAACTTTGCTCTAGGTCCGCTACCAGCTGATCGGCTTGTTTGGACATGACCACGACGTCGTCCACGTAAGCCTCAACGGTTCGCCCAATGAGGTCCCTAAAACACTTGAGCACACAATGCTGGTATGTAGCCCTCATGTTTTTCAGACCAAATGAAAATCATGACATGGTAGAACAATCTGAATGGGGTGATGAAAGAGATCATGAGCTGGTCAGACTCTTTCATCGCGATCTGATGGTACCTTTAGTACTCCTTTAGTACTCATCAAGCAAGCAGAGGGTTTCGCACCCTGAGGTTGAGTCGACTACTTGGTCTATACATGGCAAAGGAAATAGATCCTTTGGACATGCCTTGTTGAGACCCATGTGATCAACACATATTCTCCATTTCTCACTCTTCTTTCATACAAGAATGGGATTGGCTAACCACTCGGTGTGATACACCTCCTTGATGAACCCGGCCACCAAAAGCTTTGCGATCTCCTCGTCGATGGCCCTGCGCTTCTCCTCATAGAAGCGAAGCAAGCACTGCTTGACCGGCTTGGAGCCTGGCCTGATCTTCAAGGCATGCTTGGCGACTTCCCTCGGAATATCTAGCATGTCCGAGGGTTTCTACGCAAAGATATCTCTATTGGCGTAGAGGAAGTCGACGAGCGTGATTTCCTATTTGAAAGAGAGTGTGGCGCCAATGTGCACCACCTTATCCTTGGAGCTATCGGGGTCTATGAGGATCCCCTTGACACCCTCCGTGGGTTCAAAAGATTCGGCTGACCGCTTGGAGTCGGTCACTTCCTCGACGATCCCCTCCTTGATGACCGCGAGCTCCTCAGAGGCGATAATCGTTGAGGCATGCTCATAGCACTCAACTTCACACTCGTAAGTGTGCTAGAAGGAGGTGCCAATAGTGATGACCCCACACGGGCCTGGCATCTTGAGCTTGAGGTAGGTGTAGTTGGGGATGGCCATGAACTTCATGTAGCACGGTCATCCCAGGATGGCGTGGTAGGATCTGTGGAATCTGACCACCTCAAAGGTGAGGGTCTCCATCCTATAGTTGGTTGGATCCTCGAAGGTGACAGGCAGGTTGATCTGCCCGAGTGGTATGGCCTGCTTCCTCGGCACGATGCCGTGGAAAGGTGCTCCGGTCAGTCAGATGCGCGACCGGTCGATGCCTATGGCATCAAGCGTCTTGGTCTACATGATGTTGAGGCCGCTGCCTCCATCCATCAGTACCTTGGTGAGCTGTTTCATGCCAACGATTGGGTCAACCATGAGCGGGAAACTGCCTGATTGTGGAATGCTCTTCAGATGGTCTGACCGGTCAAAGGTGATCACGGATCTAGACCACCGGAGGAAGGAGGGCGTGGCCGGGCCAGCCGCATAGGCCTTGTGGCGCGTGAGCTTCTAGCGACGCTTGGAGTCATAAGCCGCTGTCCCACTGAAGATCATGAGGCAACCATCCATCGCCAAAAAGCCACTATCCTTCTCCTCGGCGTTGTCTGTCGTCGACTCAGGCTTCCTTCTCTGGTCCCCCTTATTAGATATACCAGACAAAAACCTCTTCATGAGGGTGTAGTCCTTGTACAGGTGCTTGACATGGAAGGCATGGTTCGAGCATGGCCCCTCGAGTAGCTTCTCAAACTGGTCAGGAGTGCCCTCGGTGGGCACCTATTGACGGTAGTTATTATTCATCATAAACCGTCAACATAACTTGAATAAATGCTTAAAATGGATCACCAATAGAAACTCAGGGGTTTAAACTGACAATGTTCATGAGTTTTGGTGAACCTGTATTTTCAGCATGGTTATTCCAAAAATCAGAAAGGGGGATGAAAACATCAAATAGAACTAAACGTAACCACGACGAAAACTACTCTAGAAGACTCCAGGAGGACTCCAGGAGGCAACCCCCCAAGGTAGACCCTAAGAGGCTACCAGGTGGGGCCGATCGGCCCCACCATGGTGTCGCCCGACCTGCCAGGTACGGCCCCTACCTGTCAATTTCCAAAATCTTCCTCCACCGCCTCCTAGGATAGCATCTACACCGTCATTCAAGTTGATTTGATCTAATGGCTCATGTTGAACCTCTTGAGCTATATAAACAGACCCCAGCCTCCCTGAGACATCAAGTCATCTGAGATTAAGTCAACCAAAGACAGAAACCCTAATCTCTTTAGAGCTCCTCTAGTTCTAGGGCATTAGCTAGTTAGGCTAGGTCTAGAGGGAGGCAAGCAGTTCTTCGCTTGGATTCCTAACATCGTCTAGAGCTTGGTTTGGTATAATTCTTGTATCCCTCTCTCGTTGTATCTCCATTATTTTTATATGATTTGGTACAATTATCAAGACATTATAGTATTCATCTTATCTATGTTCTTAGTCGCAATGTCCATCGTCTACTTTGATTATATACTTAGTATAGTTAGTTTATCATTGTGATTATGCATAAGTTCATATAGCATGTGGTAGAGATCATGTAAGTGTGGTTCTTATATGCTATTTACTAGCGAATACACTCTGCGGCCTGCTAAAGATGATGAGACACACAAAAGGCCCCTACTTAGCGCGCCAACTGTCGGTGTTTCGAACCACCGACTAGTAAATTTATATTTACACGTCTGGCCCAGATAGTGTGCTCGGAAGACACAAGGGTTTATACTGGTTCAGGCAATAGATCCCTATGTCCAGTGTGGAGCCGCTCGTGTTACTGGCACTAGTTTATAGTAGGGGTTACAAATGGACGAGAGAAAGAAGGTCCTAAGTCTCTGCTAGAAGAGTCGAATGGAGTTGAGTTGGATGTAGTTGGATCGGGTCCCACCCATGGGGCGTCTTGCCTCCCCTTTTATAGGTCAAGGGGAAGGTACAAGTTACATGAGAGAGAGAATGAGCAGGAAAAGGGCTACCGGGGTCGCATTGTCCTTCGCCTCCTTGTGCGGGTCTCGCTGGTTCTGTAAATGATGACGAGGACGGCTCCACATCGTGGCGTAGGTGACGATGGGGATGGCTCCATGTCGTGGCCCTATTTGCCACTGGCACCACATGCGGGCGTCATCAACCGGTCATGGCGTCTTGTCCCATCCTAGTGGGCAGTATGGGCAACGGGAGCCCTTGACAAAAACCATATAGGAGTTAGGTGGCATAGTGTCAGCCTGCCTGACACTGTGGACGTCGTGAATCCCCAGGCATGGCCTGTCGTGGCCATGGGTCATGTTGAGGCATGCCCGCTCCCTTCCCAGTGTCAGAAGTTTGACCCCGGGCTCATGCTTTCCCATCTGTAGTGGTTGGAGACAGTGCGGGCCCCCGTGAAGCCTGCACTCCCGCCCGAGACCAAGTCCGTGCCCTCGGGGTCAGGCGAGGTGGAGTCCATGCCCTAGGGGTCGGGCGAGGTGGAGTCCATGTCCTTGGGGTCGGGCGAGACGATAATTACGCCCTTAACCGTCTGGGCAAATTAATGTCCATAGCCATTAGCTCTCTTCCTCCGAGTATCCCTAATATCGATACCTGACAAAGATAGATTGCACTTAGCTTTAGGTTTATCTTCCACAACTAAGGATGTTATTCTTAGTGTGAACCTTACTAAGGACTTGATTAGCTTCATGGCCCTAAGGACTTCTCATTAGTGTGATCTTTTATAGTCCTAGGAGTCTCTATGCAAGTGGTTTAGTAGACTTGCATAGGCTAAGGTTTGTATGCACGTAATTTTTAGATCCCAATTCACCCTGCAGTCCCCTCTTGGGCCATTTGGAAAAAAGATTTATATTTAGCCCATGTGCGCCCAATCGCTTGCATCTTGTTTATATGTAGGCCACTTGATTATCTGTAGTATGAGTGTTGGTGGTGAATGGTAGGGATGAATAAAATATGGCAAGTTGTAATTCTTTGTGCCTTTTTACATACGACTTTATCTAGATATGTATTTCTCAAACATATGTTGTTTTGTCTCTTTATTGAGACTATGCCTGGGTGTACAATGCTTAAAACTAAACCGCATGAAAAATGAAGGAGACCTAAGAATATTTTTCACCAATTACAAATCAAACACAGTTGTTCCAGTGGTTAATAGAGGTAACACAACTCCTGAGCCTGATGATTTGGATGAGGATATCTCACCCATTGCTCCTAACTGTTTGAAGGAGAAAAGGGTGCTTTGACATGACACCCCTAAGGAGAAGAATAAGAGGAAGCATTATATAGATTGGTGCATGAAGCGCCTTGTGAATGTATATTAGTGAATGACAACATGACCCTCATGGCTATCATCCAATGGGAGCAAAGAAAGTGTTTAACATGCACATTTGTCACTTTGAAATGTGACCGAGTTCTTTTGAAGTTTCATTTTGAAATGAAGTGGTGTATTCTCTTAAAACTGTCTGCTTATCCAATAGAGAAGCAAGAAACAAATATAATTACCTATATGGCTCCTCACAACTTTATTAGAAACAGTGCCATGCATGATGCAAATTTTGAAAGATGTGTTAGATATGGGGATCAAGCTGGCCAAGCTACACAAGATATTGGATGTTTGTTTAGCTGACGACATGGATATTGGAACTTTGCAAGATTATATTGCAACAGATTTGGTAGCATAGTATTGAATGTTGCAAACTTATTATTGTGGACCAACTTGTTTTGCACACACTTATGAATGTTGAATTAGCCAATATAATTTTAAAGGTGTGTCTACATGTGGAGAGCCTATCATTTTCTTAAAGGAAAAATGATATGATCCTTATACAACCTAAAAACATAGTAAAAATGCAATATATGCTTATTCATTAGCAAAGTAAAACATCATCAACTCCAGGGACATTTAGGTCATTTCATACTTAGCACAGACAATCTCCTAAATAGAAAATTAGGATTGCCAATACACTCATATTGTCTAGCCAACGGATTCTCTAGATAGATAGCTTCTCAGAAAAATCTCTACTAAAATCACATCCCAAAAATAGGGTCATAGTGGACAATGGCTACTACACCTGCTATTACTGCAAACACAAGACACATTTTTATTCATCAATAGAAACTTACATCATAGTTAAAAAATCAACACAGATGTGTGAGATCTTCCATATATCCTGATAATAATTACTTCACTTCTATACTTTGCATCCATGTATTAGATACAGTTTTTGTATATATATACTCATAATAATTATTTCATTTTTGTACTTTGCATGCATGCTCTAGATATAATGTTTTTAAATAGTCTAAAGGAGGGATATTGTAGCCATCTTTAATAGTTTATTGGTCCATGTGCAAGAGATAAAATGTGTTTGTACTCTCATCTTTTCTTTAAGGTAAGGTTTGACCAAGCATGGTCTTAGACCTGATATTCCAATGAAGATATTATATATTATAATGTCCATGACTATTCTTGTTATCATATGGCGGCTGTGGTGAGAACCGATAAAAGAGAAGATTCATGGGTTTTATAAATGGACTAGAGGGTAGAAATTGGGTAAAAAACTAATATGCCTTTAGTTATTCCACTTGAGATACTTTTGGGGACAAAAAATTGTATAATGGGCATTAGTTACTACTGCCACCTTGTGCAAAATATGAAATACTCCCTCCGTCCTAAAATGCTAGGATGGAACGATTAAATACGACCACATATCCGAATACGTTGTTTCTTTCTAGGATTTAAAGTCGAATGAGGATAGTGTAAGATATTCATATCCATCCAACATGCATATTAGAAATTTGACTTAGTATCAAATCTGGATATAATATGGATATTAAATGTCTAAATTTATATACAAATTATTCATTTAGTATTTGAATATTTTTAGATAGACGAATAATATTTATCGATATTCATCTGTCTAAAAATATTCAAATACTTAAAAGAAATGTCATTGTATTTTTAGCACAAGTAAAAAATAATCCTAAATTAGATCAACTTTATACAAAAGATACCAATATTTATGATATATAAATAAGTATCATTATAACTATTATGAAATGTATTTTCATAGTATACATATCTGATGTCATAAATGTCAATGTCCTTTTGGTAAAATTTGAAAAAAAAAAGGTTTGACTTGTACACAACTAGATGGAGGGTGAGAATATTTTATTCATCGATGCAAAGCTTACACTATAATACTCCCTCCATTTTAAAAAAGGTTGCAGTTTTATTTTTGTCAAAGTCAAAGATTTCTATATTTGACCATAAATTTCTAGAAATATGTATAGTTTAACATCATAGTATTTAAGTTTTTTATTCATCATGAAAAATATTTTCATAATATAATCCTTGTGTTGTTAGACCATTCAAATTTATAGATATTAATATAAATGTTTGACTCAGGACAAAGCTAGAACACCGCTTTGTGAATTGAAGGAGTATCAAATATATACCTTCATACTTTTTAAGAAAATGTGTGAGATCTTCCATGACTCGTAGTGATTACTTCACTTCTTGATTATCATGCTTGCATGATGCAACTATAGTATTTTTTATAAAGCAAATCATGGGTAGTGTAATCATCTTTAATATTTTTTGGCCTATGTTCAAGACAAAATGAGCCTTGTAATTTCAAATGGAGGAAGTATACATGTGTTATTAATCTAAAAAAAGCAATTCAGAGGTACATATATAGGGGTATGTTTTAGAGTTGTTTTCGTTGGGATGTTTACATAATGCAAGGAGTGACCATTATTGTTTGTGATGTGGGAGCATATATATTTCGGTACCATCTTTATTGGAACTTTTGTAAACATAGCAACTTTTGGTGAATATAACGTATCTAGAATGGATTGGCCCATTTTGGCCCTATTCGTTTTGCTGAAATTTGGCTGATGCTTATGCTGATTTGTTGTGAGAGGAAAACATTGTTCCTTCGCTGAAAAGTACTGTTGAAGTAGTGCCGAAGAAAGAGGGTTTTGTATCTGAGCTTTTGCGCGTTTATATCATTCTATGTGTCATGTGTGTTTAAGAAAGAAAAGAACATATTGGCTATGTTTTGGTGTGATAACATTATTTATCCTATTATATTAGAGAATATTAGCAATTAAAATAGAATGAGGGTGGGTCAATGCATTATTGGACCCGCATGCTAATTACTGAAAGGGAATGAGGTAGCTTGCTACTTCAGTTGTTATACTCAACCATTCTCTATACTAAAAGGTGCCCACATATGCACACACTTATATCTCTATACTAACTTCGACCATGCTGTTCATCCAAGCTAGTGCGTTTATATATATTGCTTACTTTACTCTCTCCATCCTAAAAAAACAACTCTAATATAGTACGGAGTCAAACCATTTTAGTTTGATCAAGCTTATATAAAAAAGAATAATATTTATGATATCAATAAGTGTCATTAGACTTGTCATAAAATGTATTTTTATTACATATATATTTGGAATTAGCAATATTGATACTCTTCTCTTTATTAGAAAAATATTGATACTCTTTTTTATAAACTTATCAGATTTTAGATAAGTTGATTAAGAACAGAGCTAGAATTGTAGTTGTAGGATCGGTGGGAGAGGTAGTAGCTCGTAATATTATATTGTAAAGAAAGATATTGTCTAGTCTACTGCCTAAGACGGCAAATATTTCGTGTGGGTATAGACCAGAGCAAAAGAAAAAGACTCCGAAAGGGACGGAGCACTTTTAAATTCTCATGATCTCAACATTTGTTGGCCGGGTTCTTTAGGAATGTTGTCCGGTCCCATGGTCCCGTTGAAAATTGATCACGCACCACAACTCCATGACACTACTAACACTGTGCAGAGGTGAACATGCTCCACGAATCGTGATCTGCAGGTCTTCGTTCCTGTGTTGATGAGTGTTGTCAACGTCACCTAGGAGTATGTTCTTGTGTTGCCACCAAGAGTCAAGAGAGCCAACTTTTGGCACATAATAGAGCTTACTACCAAACTTGACAAGTACCGTGTGATCTTGGCGGAAATAAGCCACCGGCCGTTCTGGCAAGCAGTGATACCCCGTTTGATTAGCTGCGTTTTCTGCTACGATCGAGCAGCCTACTCTCGAACGAAACCAACTTTGTATAGATATTATTAAGGCACAGGGAAATGATTGCTCGTCGCTAGCTTGAGAGTGACAGAGGTCACAGGCGCGGCACACAGTGGAAAGCCACCAAGAAACGCATGGTCTAAGATGGATTTGGACGAAGATTTTATTTTGCGTGGGTGCTAGCGCTACTAGTTTCTTGTGCAACAAAGGGTAATCATTTTGGGAACAGAAAAGCGACAATGAATAGAAGCTAAATCCGTGGTCCCAGACTAATACGAAGGAGACTTTTGAGAAAAAAAAATTACAAGGAGATAAATGGACGGAGGGGACACTAGCTGTGTCGCCTTCGGCGGCCTACCATTTCGCGCTGTTCTCATTTGGTCAAAACCTGAAGCGCAGGGAATGTTGGTGCATAGCCCACACCCGAGACCGAGAGAAGGCGTGCTGCCCTGTCCATTTCCTCGTATTCCTTTGGCCACTTGCCGGAGGCCAGTGCGCTCTATAGAACGGTCCTCAGTCTATGAGCTTAATGGGGTCAAACCTATTGTCTAGTGGCGTAAAACCGAGAACGGTAACTGCGACTTGGGAAACAGACCAAGGGGGCAACGGAGACGACCGGGTACTGTACTAGTGCAACGCCAAATCGACGAGCTAGAGAGCTCCGGGAAGCAGTCTTTACGAGTTACGACACTCGAGCCAGGACGGCATGCATGACTCGCTCGTCAGCACCGTGCCGTAGTCTACAGAAAACGATGGAATGAGATCACACGCTGAGCCCAAGTAACCGGCCCTCGTACGTGAACCGAGCCATACGCGAGACGGGGATGGGCTTGGCAATTGGCATTGGCTGCCTTCGATCGAAGCCTTGGAATTCCACCGGAAATAGACCATCCGATCGAAAGCGGCGTACGCGTGCGCGTTCCACTTGACTCGTCGCATGTCACGCTATTTGTCGCGCCCCGCGAGTAGTGCGAGCCGTGGCCGTGCTGTCGCGTGCACGGAATCGGGCGTCGAGGATGCACTTTCCATCGCTATCGCCTCGGCGTCATGTTATCGTCTTGCGAATCGCGATGGCTACGCACCGCCCTCCCACGCGCCCACGCCTTACCTCCGGCGCGACCGGACGGAACTGCCAAACAGGGCGGGGTCGTCTTACGACGAGTTTTGTAAGAGAGGCCAGCTGACGAGACGGATAAAAAGAGGCCCGTCACGCTAATCACGACGCGCGCGCGGCCCTTTTCGTTGCCGCAGTTAGAAACAAACCTCGTACAGCGAAATTAGTGAGGGAATGGAAGTTGCTATTTTTGCAAACATAAAGAAACCATTCAACATTTTTTTTAATAACAGTGGCACACTTTTATTTGTTCCAATTTCTTCTGGTTTACGTCCACCCACGAGCTCTGCTCATTGCTTTGGTCCTTGGCTTCAACCAATAGATTTCAACTTGTGCCCTCAAGATTGTGTCCATGCAATCATTGGTCTATATCCGGTTGAGCCAAAAATAACTTGACTTTTGACAAAAAGTTCTATATTCTTACGAGCAGGTCATTTTCAATGCCACTCACTAGAGAAGCTTTTTGTTTTGTTTTGTTTTTTGACCATCCTAGAGAAGGAGTAAGGTTGTAGTGAGCATGTCATATTCTGAAAACAATAGTCATGAAAATCTTCACCAAACATGGATGGTCGTCTAATAATAGCTTAGTGCTTGGACTTTTCCCCAGTGTATTTTGTGCCTTTTGAGAGCTTACTTTTATCAGTAAGAGGCTGAAATTACAATAAGGATTGGTTGAGCACCAAACTTATGCTGAGAGCCTGAGACTAGAATAAAACATCATTTTTCTAAAAATAGCAATTAAAATCTAGTATTGACAATAATTATTGCTTGGTACCTTTGTCAAACCTATGTAACCTTGCCAAGCAACGATTTGGAGTAGATAGTTTGTTTGGTTAGGTGACAATACACCCCGATTTCTGTGCTTACTGTTGTGACTTGTGAGAGAGTGAACTTGGCTCCCTTGGATTGGCAAGTTTCTTGTTATTTGTGCGACCTTTTTTTTTTTGAGAAATGTTATTGGTGCCACCTAAGCAAGAAGAGCTACTGAGCTAGTAGCTACGAAAAAATCCTTCACCCATTGAGCCCATGTGATCCATGAACAGTGTATCCATTTTAGCCCACAGCGTCCCATGAGATTAGCTTCATATTTAATTTAACCCATGTCATTACAAATCTTGGGCCAGACAGATGACGCGGCCACCCATGAGGCCTCGCACTTGTCGATAAGTTGACTTTGCGTTAGTGCAGTTTGGAGCCCAGCTGCTACGTGATGGGGCCTCAATTCTTTTCTGATGGATTTCAACTTCTCAAGGCCATGGACATGTCAGAGTCCGTTTAATGGCCTTCATGGGCCACAACTGTGTCAATCTCGTCACCCGTTGAGCCACATATTCCCTATTTTGGTCCGTAGATACATTCGGCCCAAATAACTAACGGCCTCGAAGAAAGGACGAGCTTGCTAAGCAAAACTTATTACTAAATTCTAAAAAACATATTCTTCCCTAAAAAAAGAAAATAGAACAGAGAGAAATTTAAAATCTGTTTAAGTACGTATACTATCTAATCTGTATAGCATAGTCTTATGTTACAATCAAAAGGGACTGAGCATTCTCCCGAAAAGAAATTCAAAGACAAGTCATATAATAAGACATGCAAAACTGTTTGACCACATTCTTGAAATGTTGGGCTACAAAGGACTAAATTCCATTTTCACGGCAAGCTAATACAGAAATACTAGTATTTTGAATAGTGGTTGAGATCTGATTCGTTTACCATTTTCTAACAGACAATCTGGTGGTCTTGTGGTCACAGCTACACACGTTTTGTAGCTGTCAGGCAGTCGCCATCTGACGCCGGGGCGTCCATAAACCCGATGATGGTTGCGCGACGCTACAGGTCCGTTCCGTTCCTGATATTGCGGTTGCACGTCCCGGAACCCGTATACTGCCTATCATATTCATGTATCTCGTGCAGCGGTGCAGGTGGTGCAGGCCAGGTCGCTCCGCAACACACCATCAGGTCGGTCCCCCTGGCAGTCTGCCGTCTGGTGGATAGTCAGGACCCGGCAAGATCTTCTGTCGGGCCATTATCGTTGAAATCCTCCATTTCCGAAAGATCCGCCAAAATAGCAGTGGACCTGGACCTGCTGCGACCCGCAAGATGGTGGATGAATGAAACCCAAATCTGTTGCGCCTGATTCGCTTCCTCATCATGGAATAGTGCCCCAAGTGTCAAATCAACTGTGGGCTTGCTGTGACTTGCTTAAACGAAACGAAACGGAAGGACATGTATTTCAGGCTACACTTCAGATCCATGACATCTATAATTCAAACGGTGTGGAAGCAGCAGGCCATTCCGGCTTCCGAGCCTTCCTGTGTTTTTGCTGGTTGCGAATCTACCTGAACAGTGTCAACAACACGCCTTCCACTACGGCAGCTCCAAGCTCGGACAACGACGACCCATCAACGGCCCACGACGTTGTCCAAGACCAAGAGCCCAGGCGCGGAGCCCGCAACAGGAGACCGAACCCGAAGGTCCAAGGCCCGGAGTGGGCATGAGCCATAGCTGGCGATGCCGTGAACAAGTAGGATAAATAGCTCAAGAGAGAAGAGGGAAAGTCATCAACAAAAGAACAACCAATTACTTGTAAAGCACTCCTCTGTCTATGATGATTCTGTGCTTCCGATCCCCAAACTCTGTGCTATCCTACCCATAGTCTCCTCCTTACATCTGGTATCAGAGATCTGGCGATTCCTTCCGCCGTGATTTCTTCTCCAATCCGTTGATTGTTTGCATCGCCTCGGGTTGGGACTCGGATCGACCCCTCGATCCTCGACTTCCGTAATTCCCAGCACGCATTCGATCCGGATTGGAATCGCGCTCTGGCGCAACGACCTCCTCCTCCGCCGCCGCCGCACCCCCATTTTACCCGATTTGCTCGTAGCCGCGGCGCCATGTCTCCCGAATCCAAGCAACTTCTCGATGAGATGAATCGCCTATTCACCGAGCAGAAGACCCAGTTCGACGCCCGCATCGCCGAGACGGAGCGCAAGCTGGATGCGCGCCTTTCCGACAGCGACGTCAAGCTGGAGATGCGGTTCGGCGCCATCGACGACTCCATCGGCACGCGCTTCACCGAGTTCGACGCTTCCGTCAACAAGCGTTTCCTCGACTCCGACCTCAACCTGGAACGGCGCATCACCGATTCGGAACTGCGCCAGAACATCCTCTTCACCGAGTTCGAGCAGCGCCAGGATAACCGCTTCGCTACCCTCGAGCATACATCCGGCGTCCTGGAGAGCTGGCGCCGGGAATCGGAGGGCGCTGTGGATGACCTCAAACTCAAGATGAACAAGCTTACCAAGTATTGGGATCGTTCGGTCTTTGAACAACCTGAAGGCCCGAGCGGACTGATCCCCACTGTTCCACTGGAGCACGCCGCCGCGACTTCATCTGCGGACTTCACGGCTGCTCGGCCCAACGGGCACAGCATTGCAATGACTACACGGGTGGATGGATTTGGGGGAATTTCTTTCCCCAACCATTCCCCGGCCAATGGTACGCTCGGCATATCCCACCCCCTTTACTCTTCTGGTGTTGATCATAACATGGAGTTTCGTCCTGTTGTTGATGATGAAAACCATCCCAATTCCAACCGCTTGCCCAAGTTCAACTTCCCATCTTATGATGGTGAGACTACCAAACTCTGGATCACCCAAGCCGAGGATTATTTTGACATGTATGGGGTCCCTGTTCGATTGTGGGTTAAGGTCGCGGGCATGCATTTCAATGGGGCGGCCAAACGTTGGATTCAATCCCTCGAACGTCCCACCCACCAGATTCCTTGGCCCGAATTTTGCAATATGTTGCTTGAGCGCTTCGCCCGTGACCAGCATGAATCCCTCATTCGCCAGCTTTTCCACATCCACCAAATTTCTACCGTCACTGATTATGTTGAACGCTATTCCACCCTCTTTGACCAACTCAAGGCTTACACACCCAACCCAGACATGCGTTACTACACCACTCGCTTCATCGATGGCTTGCATCATGATATTCGAGTCGTTGTTGCAATGCACAGACCCCCAAATTTGGATACTGCGTATTCGCTTGCTTTGTTGCAGGAAGAGGTGTCCACACCAACACCCAAGCTCGAATTCCACAAAGCTGACAGTGGATCAAGTTCCAAGTACCATTACAAGCAGGCCACACCTCGGCCTCCTGCCCAAGCCAAGCCGGTGGACCTTGCACAACCTGGCGCAGCAGTCACAGTTGACAAGCTCTCCAACTTGCGTGCCTTCCGTCGTGCTCAAGGCCTTTGTGATCGCTGCGCTGAGAAGTGGTTCAGAGGCCACAAATGTGCACCCACCATACAACTCCAAGCTATGCAAGAGGTTTGGGACCTGTTCCAATTGGAGGAATTGCCTGAACCAAGCGAAGATCCGGTGGAACAGTTGAATCTGGCTATTTCTCATGATGCCCACATGGGGTCTCAAGGGCCTCGCACCATTCAGTTTCAGGGATCTATTCACGGTCTTTCAGTGGTGGTGTTAATTGACTCCGGCAGTTCAGCATCTTTCTTGGCGGAATCAGTTGCTTCTCGGCTACCAGGCCTGCCCCGAACACCGTTAACTGCTTCAGTCAAGATTGCTAATGGCCAACTTTTGCGGTGTTCTTCAGTCATTGTTGATTGTCAGTTTGCTCTCGGCGAGTATCAGTTCACGCATGATCTTCGTATATTACAGCTGGACTCATATGACTTAATTTTGGGGATGGATTGGCTCGCTCGATATAGCCCAATGCAGGTCCACTGGGAATCCAAATGGCTCTCTATTCCCTATCAAGGTTCCAGTATTTTCCTTCAAGGAATTAAAGCCCCTCAGCCAGGTGATCTGGTCTTCCAATTGCTGGCAGCAGATCTCTCCAGTACTCTTTCAGAGACTCCGACACTCCCCACCGAAATATCAGAGCTACTGCTGCAGTTTCCTGAGGTCTTCAAAATCCCAGACTCACTGCCACCCAAGCGATCCTGTGATCACGCCATTCCGTTGATTCCTGGAGCCTTCCCAGTAAACATCCGCGCCTATCGGTATCCACCAAGTCTTAAGGACGAAATTGACAAGCAAGTAAAGGAAATGCTCGATCATGGCCTCATTCAACCAAGCACATCACCATTTTCTTCGCCGGTTCTTCTAGTTCGGAAAAAGGATGGCACCTGGCGTTTCTGCGTTGATTACCGATATCTCAATGCATTGACAGTTAAGTCTGTTTATCCTATACCCATATTTGATCAGCTGGTGGACGAGTTGGGCTCTGCATCTTGGTTTTCCATTATTGATCTTTATTCGGGCTACCACCAGATCCGATTACAGCAGGGTGAAGAATTTAAAACAGCTTTCTCTACCCATGCCGGCCATTTTGAGTTCACTGTGGTTCCATTTGGGCTCTCCGGCGCTCCAGGGACTTTTCAAGGCGCCATGAACACAACATTATCACCCTTGCTCCGCCGCTGTGTTGTGGTATTTTTCGATGACATTCTCATCTACAGTGGCTCCTATGCAGAACACCTACAACACTTGCGACAAGTCCTTCAACTCCTAGCCCAGGACCAATGGGTGGTCAAGTTAAAGAAATGCCAGTTTGCCAAGCAAGAAATTCATTATTTGGGCCACATTCTCAGTTCGCAGGGTGTGCACACGGATCCAGCAAAAATTACCGCCATACAGAGTTGGCCAGTACCAGCAAATGTGAGGGAGCTTCGCGGATTCCTCGGCCTTGCAGGCTTTTACAGAAAGTTTGTCCGCCATTTTGCCATCATAGCCCGTCCTCTTACCAATCTCCTCAAGAAGAACACTCTCTTTGTGTGGACTGAAGAACATCAACAGGCATTTCAAGCCCTGCAGCAGGCTTTATGTTCTGCACCGGTTCTCGGCATACCCAACTTCACCAAAGTGTTTGCCATTGAAACCGATGCCTGTCAAACAGGAGTTGGCGCAGTCTTGCTCCAAGACGGCCATCCACTGGCGTATATCAGTAAACCATTGGGTGTTAAGACACAGGGCCTTTCAACTTACGAGAAGGAATATCTCGCTATCCTCATCGCCGTGGAGCAATGGCGGTCCTACTTGCAATTGGCCGAATTTGTCATCTACACTGACCAAAAGGCACTGATACACCTCAACGATCAGCGACTGAATACTGTCTGGCAACAACGGGTTTTCTCTAAACTCTTGGGCCTCACCTACAGAGTGGTGTATAAGAAAGGAAGCGACAATAGTGCTGCCGACTCTCTCTCTCGCCGTCCGCATCCTGAGGAGAGCTGTCGTGCTATCTCTGTTGTCACTCCTCAATGGTGTGCCGACATTGTTCGAGGTTACAGTGCAGACGTCCAAGCCACAAAGTTGCTCACAAAATTGGCCGCCAATGCCACTGCTGTTCCAAACTTTGCATTAGTTGATGGGCTTTTGCAGTTCAAACACCGAATCTGGGTGGGTAACAATCCAGTCATGCAACAGCAACTTATTCAGTCTTTGCACAGCTCCCCTCTTGGTGGTCACTCCGGGGTTCCTGCTACAATCAAGCGTGTCCAGTCCTTGTTTGCCTGGCCCGGACTACGGAAACATGTGGAGCAGTTTGTCAAAAGCTGTGCTACTTGTCAACAGGCAAAGCCAGAACGTGTCAAGTACCCTGGGCTTCTCCAACCGCTGGATACACCATCAAATGCTTGGCAAGTCATATCTCTCGATTTTGTTGAGGGTCTTCCCATTTCACATGGCTTTGACTGTATCCTGGTGGTTGTTGACCTTTTCTCGAAATATGCTCATTTCATTGCACTCAAACACCCCTACACTGCTCTATCAGTGGCCAAGATCTTCATGACACAGATTTATCGCCTTCATGGTCTTCCAACAGCACTGGTATCTGACCGCGACAAAATCTTTACAAGTCAGCTCTGGCGTGAGCTGTTCCGTTTGGCAGGAGTTGAATTGAGGATGAGTTCCGCATATCATCCACAATCGGATGGGCAAACCGAGCGGGTTAATCAATGCATGGAAACCTTCCTTCGCTGCTTTGCTAATGCAATTCCAACCAAATGGTATGACTGGCTTCATCTTGCGGAATTTTGGTATAACACCTCTTGGCATTCTGCTCTGCAACAGTCGCCTTTCTATGTGCTATATGGGCAGTCCCCTAGGCAGCTTGGCCTCGACGCCTCGGCAGCTTGTTCTGTGGTCTCTTTAGACGAGTGGCTGCAGCACCGCTCTACAGTTCAAGCTTTGATCCATCAGCATCTTGCTCGCGCCAAAAACAGAATGAAAATGCAGGCCGACAAGAATCGCACTGAGCGCACTTTCAATATTGGTGATTGGGTGTATGTCAAGCTCCAACCATATGTTCAGACATCGGTTGCTCCTCGGGCCAATCAGAAACTTGCTTACCGGTTCTTCGGGCCATACAAAATCGTGAGCAAGATCGGCACAGTGGCATACAAGCTCCAGCTGCCTGATACATCAACAATTCACCCTGTTTTTCATGTGTCTCAGTTGAAGGGCGTTGTTCCAGTCACACAGCCTGTTCGGCCATTACCAGTTACTTTTGATGACTTGCAGGTGCCTCAAAAGGTGTTACAGAAGCGCGTTGCTACTGTGGGATCTGCTGTTCGACTCCAAGCTCTGATCCAGTGGTCAGGTCTGCCGGCTTCCATGGCAACCTGGGAAGACGTCGAAGCTCTTCGGCAACGTTTTCCCAGAGCTCCAGCTTGGGGGCAAGCTGGTGCTTATCCAGGGGGGGATGTCAACAACACGCCTTCCACTACGGCAGCTCCAAGCTCGGACAACGACGACCCATCAACGGCCCACGACGTTGTCCAAGACCAAGAGCCCAGGCGCGGAGCCCGCAACAGGAGACCGAACCCGAAGGTCCAAGGCCCGGAGTGGGCATGAGCCATAGCTGGCGATGCCGTGAACAAGTAGGATAAATAGCTCAAGAGAGAAGAGGGAAAGTCATCAACAAAAGAACAACCAATTACTTGTAAAGCACTCCTCTGTCTATGATGATTCTGTGCTTCCGATCCCCAAACTCTGTGCTATCCTACCCATAGTCTCCTCCTTACAAACAGTTTGGAACGAGTCGAAAATATATCGATCAATACACTGCGGTGCACTCTTCTTCGCGGATAATCAATTTTCAGACGGGGTGTGTGTGTGTGTGGATAAGCGTTTCAGGCTTCCAGCGATTTTTTTCACATGTGCAAGCAACTCACGGGCTCTGGCGTTTTCTTTTACATCCACTCCCTGTCTACCAGCGACGCTTTGTTGCAGCGCTGCAAAACGGCTGGACTGCCTTGATGTGGAACGCCCATTCCCGTACAAGACGAGGAGAGGGCGAGAGGCCGTGGCAGCAACGCACCGCACCGGCCGCACCGCGACGGGGCGGAGGCCTCTCGATCCCGACCACGCGACGCGACGACGACGACGTGGATGGGCGGGCCGCGAGTTGGGCGGCACGTTCGTACGTGCTCGCGGCACTACTGCGGACCTCGTGCATCCGCGGATCGGAACTAAAGGCTGATGCGGACGGTGGCGTCGACGCCCGGGCGGTCGAGCGGCAGCGGCTCGGTTCATTCTTATCCGCTGTAGCGTGAACGTGATGGCACGGCCTTGGCCTTTTCGCTTCACGGGGCCGTCAGGGAACGGGCGAAAACGACGGCTCATCCAGTGAAGTGAAACCACCGGTACGGGAGCTGCAGGCTGCGTATTGCTTTTACTACCACTGAGTGATGGCCTCTCTTTTTTCCCCCCCGACTGTTTTCGAGAATACGATCCTTGTTCATATCATTAGCACCAAAAAAGCTCAGAATTATGCTCGCCTTTTCTATCAAACTAGCCAATTGGGACGTTCCAGGATAATAGTAGCTTTGGCCGACGTCGTTATCGTTTTCGCTTTAGTTGCGAAATCGACAGGCAACAAATGGGTACGATCGAGCTTGCTTAACAATGGGTCGGATGGGAGCCACTGACGCTGACGCTGCTGTGCACTGCTAGGCGTTTGAAATCGAAGCACAGGCAGGCAGACGTGTCCATCAGTGCCTGAAGCAAAGCCCTGAATCGTGATGATGCGGCGGCTGGCGGCGGGCGCCACGGCCAGCGGCCAGCCGTTACGCGACGGCACGACGAGAGCTGGCTGGCCGGCGGGGCCCCAGCGTGTACGAGTACGATAATGAGTGAGCCCGTGGTCCTGAGGGGCCGGGTTTGATGTGTCATTATTCTCCATCGATTATAAGCGTCGAGTTCGGTTTTGGTTCCATTCAGTGCATGGATCGATCGAGCCTAAATGACCCCACCCCCTTTTCTTTTCTTTTCTTTTCTTTGGACGCTGAGTGACCCCACATTCCTCACTTTCTTGTCTTCCGGACAAGCATATAGAGTTATAGTGTTACGATTTCTGTTGCCTTGTTTTACTTGCAAGCAAAACTAGCTAGGAGTAAAGTAGCAGGTTAGATTCGCATCACAACACAAAGTACTAGCATACAGGGAAAGCTCAAGAAGTAATGCGTTCCTAATAACCAAGAAAAAGCGCCGTTGCTTAACGTACACACTCTTTTGCTGATACTCCTCTCTTTCGGTGCGCGGGGCCAGGGCCCAGGGGCACGGAGTGGCCGAACTGGGGATGCGTCTATCGGCTATCCCTTGGCCGTGCGCCCGTGCGTTACAGGTAGAAGAAGCCTCTACATCTTATCGGACCGCTTGAACCCACGGGTGTGTCTGGATCTGAAACTTCCTGGAGTCTGAACTCTGAAGAGCGTGCACACGTACCCGAGCACCCCGGAGTGGACGGCCGGTCAGGGCAAGATGCACTCGCCAGGCGGGTGACACGGATGATTTGATTCTGGAAAGGAACAGAGGAACTCGGCGGATTTGCTCGCATCCCCGGCTTTCTGATTAGCGTTTGCCACTGTTCTAAAACTGCAAACTGGATCGGTGGTTCCTGCGGGTTCCAGAGATCGACAGCGAGAGAAATTGGTTGCCAATTTTGGGTTGAACAACAGAGCACCGGCCACCGGGACTGAATCTGTGTTTAAGCAGCTGTTACAGCAATGGGTGCACTGTGGCCGCGCCTCCGGATCCACGGAACATCTGGAGCCTTGGCGCTTTCCCGTTGAAGCAAAAATATTTTGTGCCGCAGGTGGAAAAGAAAATCGCGTGCTTGGCTTGGGTCCTTCCGTCCGAAACGGAAAAGGTGGAAAGGTTCAGAGGAACGGAGCCGTCCAGCGGTCCACGGATGTACCAGACCCGCGCCGTCCATCCAAAAACGCGAGCAGCTGGGATGGCCTGACCTGACCTGAGCATGAGCAGCCAGCCAGCCAGCAAGCATGCAGCATAGACATGGCAGGACAAAAAAAAGCGGGGCCCAAATCTTGCATCGACACGCTGCCTAGCTCATCAACAAAATTAATCCGCGGAAAGATTCACAACTCCACAGACTTGGAAGACGGAATCTACCTATGCACAAGAGGAATCTAATCTCCTAGCCTTTTTTTGGGGGGTGGCCGCTTTACTCATTTTGCCTATGTACAATTCGGTCGAGCCTCCTCCGGTTGGTTTCTCTGCCTCGGCGGCTGCTGTCCTTCGATTCAGACGTTCGCTCGCGGCCGCGCATTCCGTCACTGGTATCCGCCCAGGCCGGTGAGCAGCAGCTCGTGCGGCCGCAGCAGCGTCTGGGAGGGCACGGGCGTGAGCGGCGTCGCGCCGAAGTAGGAGAAGTCGAAGTCGGAGGCGTCGGGGACGCCCGCGGCGGCGGCCCAGAGCGCGCCGGCCATCTCGTCGGGGATGAGCGGCGCGCGGCAGAGCGGGCAGGTGCGCTGGTCGTGCTCCATCCAGCGGTCGAGGCAGGCGCGGTGGAAGGCGTGGCGGCAGTTGCTGAGCCGCCGCACCTCGTCGCCTCCGCCGATGCCGCTGAGGCACACGGCGCAGTCTCCGCCGACGCGCGCCTCCAGCTCGTCGAACCGCACCACGGGGAGGACCTCCTCGATGACCATCGCCGGCACCGCCCGGAACTCCGCTCGGCAGAGCTGCATCGCCGCCGCCTGGTGCGGCAGCGCGCCGGGGTGGTCCTGCCCGTGCACGCCGCCGTGGTGGTGGTGGTGGTGGTCCTGCAGCAGCGCCTGGTGGTCGTCCCCGAGATCCAGCAGGTCGCCGAGGCCCACGGCGTCGAACGCCCAGAGGAGGAAGCGGCGGATGTACCCCAGCAGCAGGAGGAGGTGGAGCAGCTGCTTCGGGAGCACCAGCTCCGAGTAGCCCACCGGGAAACCCATGCCGGCCGCGACCGCTTGTCCGGATTTGCTGCTGGCTTCCCTTGGCGTGCCCCGTTCCTCTTGGCTTGCGGTGGTAGTGGTGGAAGGGGAGAAGGTGGGGGCGAGGCGAGGTGCCTGGCCTGGTGCTTCCTGCAGATATGGCGCGGTGGCGATGCGTGGATGGGAGGGGCGAAGCGGGCGCGGTGGCTATATAAAGCGCGAGGCGGAGGGAGGGGTGACGCGGAAAGCTTGGGGGACCCGCAGAGCGTAGCGCGAGCGCCGTGGGGCTGAGGGGTGGGATCGATCGATCGCGTGGTGCGCAGACTCTGGTGGTGGTGGGCAGGGTTAAAAAAACCGGTCGGTTTACCGCGGTTTACCGTGGTAACCGCCCTAACCGGGTCGGTCCGGTTCCGGTCCGGTCCGGTTAGGTATTTCCCAAATTCAAATTTAAAATTTGAAAAAAAAAATTGCTGAAAAAATTTCTAAAAATAGTTCATGATTTATAGAAGCCAATGGTGTAAAATTTTTTCAAATTTGAGTTCGTTTAGTATTTATTTATACGAATAGAAGTTTGAAAAAAAAGGAAAAAAAACCGGTCCCGGCCCGTTCAGGCCCATGAGGCTCATTAGGCCGCCACGGGCACAAAACGAGCCAGGAGCTCGCGGGGGGGGGGGGGGGGGGCAACGCGCCGAGGCTCCTTTCCTCTCCCGTCCGCCCCCCGTCTGACCCTCACCCGCGCCGACCGGCCGCCGCCGCCGGCTTACCGCCCCCACGCCTCGGTTTACCGACCGGTCAGCGCGGCTTACCGAGCCCGCGACGCTCGGTCGGTTAACCGGACGGATCTAGCGGTTAACCGGTCGGTTAGCCCGGTAAACCGACCGGATCCGCGGCTAACCGCGCAGGTAAGTTGTTTTTTGTTTTTTTTATTTAGAGTAGTTTTAGGATTTAGGTAGAATTTGTGTTAGGATTTAGGATAGTTTTTTTGTTAGGTTTTAGGTAGGATTTATTTTAGGATGTTTTTTTAGGATTTAGGATTAGAGGTAGGATTTGTGGTAGGATGTATATTTTAGGTATATATTGTGTGACTTTGTGTATATATTGTGACTTTGTGTAAGTGAGATATAGATTTTAGGTATATATTGTGAAGGATTTGTGGCAGGATTTAGGATACATTTTATTTAGGTGTGACTTTGTGTTGTCCGTTTATGCAGGTAGAGTAGACAATGTCAGGCAGAAATAGAGACGTTGTATGGGAGCATGGTGAAAATCTTGCTCCTAGATGGAGATGCAATTATTGTCATGTGACGAGAGCAGGCGATAGTTGCACTAGATTTAAACAGCATTTGGCTGGGTACGGGGCGGACACCTTGCATTGCGCCCGTGTGCCACCAGATGTGCGTGCGTACTTTCGGCGAGATCTTGACAGAGCTAAGAAGACGACTGCTGATCGGGCTCAACAAAGGTTGGCACAAGAAAAAGCTGCAGCGGAGGGAAACCATCCCCTCGGTGATGATGAATATGAGGCTCAGATGAAGGAAGCACTAAACCAGTCGAGAGCAGAATATGACTACGAGCAGAGGGTGCAACAGAGAGGAGGTAATTACCACCGTGGAGGGGGTAGTGGTGGTGGTGGTGGTTCGCAAGGTGGGAATCCTATTGACAGGTTGTTTAGAAGAGCAGGATCACGGAGGGAGACTCCAGTGGAGGTGGAGGACTATCATGTGGCAGCGGGTGGGAGGAGAGGAATGCAGCAACAAAGGATTGATACAGGGTCTTGAACGCAGAAGGGGAAAAATGCAAAGGAAGTTATTGGTAAAGCTTGGGGAAAGTTTTTTCATTATGTAGGAATCTCAGGACGAAATGCAGACAATCTGTACTTTGTCAGTGCGGTGCGAGAGACACAGAAGTGGGGTAAGTACCTATACTTGGAGACCTATGGCCTTATGTATCTTTTCATATTCTCATTGTTTGCTTATGGTTTCAGGTGAAGGCATCGCGTCACCCACTGGAAGGGATATTGATGGCAAGTACCTAGATCAGAATGAGAAAGACTTGAAGGATAGATATGCGAAGTTTCAGAAGGAGTGGCCCAACTTTGGCGTCACGTTGATGTGTGATTCATGGACTGGCCCCACAAAAATAAGTGTCATAAACTATATCTTTGTTTGTGTAAGCGACTATATATTGTATTTGTATGCGACTATATATTGTTGTTTTAGTGACTATATATTTAAGCGAATATGTATTTGTATGCGACTATATATTGTTGTTTTAGTGACTTATGTTATTTTTTACCACATTGTGTGGACTCGAACCGAACCGAAGCGGGTTTGAATTTGATTTTGAATTCGGCCGGTTACCGACCGGTTACCGATAAACCAGGCCGGTTTACCGCTACCGGAGGCCGACGGTCAGGGGCGGATTTGGGCCCCGGGCTGCCCGGGCTGCAGCCCGGGGCGAGGCCCAGTAGCTGTGGGAATATGTTTCACAAAAAACACGTAAAATGGCCTGGCAGCCCAATAGCCCCCCTGGCAGGAATACAGCCTAGCTAGCTTGAATCCCAGCCCTGGCCGCAGCCCGTAGAAGTGAGCAGCGCGACTTGGCCTGCTCGGCTTTCTACCTCTGCGCGTCATTCCCTGCCCCCGCCTCCCCGACTCTTCGACTGCTCGCGAAGTAGCGATCTCAAGTCACGACGCCGCGACGGTACTGCACGTCTGCATGCAGGACGACGCCTGCTCAATCTCCGACTCCGGCCTCTGCGCCCTTCCCCGTCTCCCCACCGGCTGCGGCCCATGCCGGATCACCCCCTCCCGCGGTCCTGCCGTGCCGGCCGCCCGGCTGCCCCTGCAGCCCTGCAGGTGAGAACAGCGGTCACCACTATCTAATTCCCTAATTCCCTATACTGTCTGCAACATTTGATAATTCTTATTTCTTAATTCATATCCAATGTCTTAGGATGGAAAGATACTAAGTAGGGTTGAGCAGAAAAGACCACGGATTAAACTTGATTTGAGAGATGCAACAGCAACAATTGAAAGAGCCTTCTCCACTATGATATTATCAAGACCGAACTGAGGAATAAAATGAATCATGATCGCATGAATAATAGCATGATATGCTATATTGAGCGGGATTTGTTTGCATCCATTGAAGATGAAAATTTTTTGAAGCACTTTCAAGGCTTAAGAAACCGTAAGATAAATTTGCCACGTGAGGGTCCGGGGTGTGTATTGTTTTAGTACATTTCATTTTATAATGCTATATTGATATATGAAGAAGTATGACATTTTTAAAATTATGTAGCATTGAGCGTGGTGGTTCAAGTAGTGTGAATTCGTGAAGATGGAAGACATCAGACATAGATTTTTTTTATTATGGAAGGCTCTTTGTATTTGGTACTTTTCTATCCTCGTCATAGTTCCATGTATTTTTGAGCACTTTGAATCGATATCAATCTTTGCTATATCTATTAGAATAATGTGTATAGTGAGCAAATTTTTTTTGCCTTATGTTATTTAGCCCCCCCTGTGATCTGTTTCTGGATCCGCCACTGCCGACGGTTACCGAAAACCGGTCGGTAAAAAAACCCGGGTGGTGGGTGCTCTGCTCTCATCGCGCTGTGCCCGTGCCCGAGTGGCGACAGACCCACCCCGGATTCGATCGCTCTCAACGGCTCCTCTGGTGCCGAGCGAGGGAGGGAATAGGGATTTCACGTTGTTGGACCGTGGCGCGCCGGCCGCCGGGTGGTCCGCTCGCTTCCGCCGTACCCACACGCTACTGCCCTGCCGCTGCCGGGTCGGTGCAATGCACGGGTTCGCTAAAGGCTGAGGAAGCACCTGTGCATCTCTCCACCTCTCACGGACCACGCACGGTTCCACAGTCCACAACGTACCTGCAGGCTGTAGATGATCACGTGAAATACGAGAGCAGTAACAGTCCATTACTGCTTGGCCGGCCGGAAGGGGTCAAAACTTCTCAGCAGTCTATGCGTCAGCAACGCCATGTCCATTTGCGTGGAGTGAGCTCCAGCTGGACGGGGCCACCGGGGAGAGCTGAGCCGGGAGTTCTCTTTCGCTCTTTTCTGGCTAGGCTGTGTTTAGTTTGAACCTAAAATTTTTTCATCTCATCACATCGAATGTTTGAACACGTGCATGGAGTATTAAATGTAGACAAAAAAAACTAATTGTACAGTTTGATTGGAAACCACGAGACAAGCCTTAAGTGCTACAGTAACACACATGTGCTAATGATGGCTTAATTAGGCTTAATAAATTTGTCTCGTGGTTTTCATGCTAGTTAAGTAATTAGTTTTTTAATTAGTATCCGAAAACCCCTTCTAACATCCCTGAAACATCCGGTGACACCCAAAAAAATTTTCTTTCGTGAACTAATCGAGGCCTAAGCTTCTTTCTTTTGGACCTAGGACGTGAACAGAGACGGCAACGGATCGGATATGCTGCAGGTGGAGACAATAACCACTCGTAATATTTCGTACCTAGGGTGGATATTGGCGTAACCTGAAAATTTCAGATCAGGTAATTCGGATAATAAGATATTTGATAATACAAATGGATCTGTCTAGGCAACAATTGAGTGTTTTGGAAGCTCCTGGCACCTGATTTTTTCCCCACACATTTACAATGTATTTTAACTATATTTACATGTCTTACTACTATATTACACTGATTTCTTCACTGTAATTTATTGGACGAAGTGATATAATTTAGGGATAATTGCAGATCTTAGAGAAAAATATGCCAAATTTTTCAGAAAAAAATTTACAAATTATTTTCTATAGATTGCAGATATCAGAGAATATATATCAAATTATTCACAAATTGTGAAGGGACCCACTCTCCCAACGGGGGTGTTTGGATGCAGGGACGAAAGTTTAGTTGGTGTCACATCAGATGTTAAATGGGGTGTAGCATTTGATGTTCGGATACTAATAAAAAAAATAAATTATAGATTCCATCAGTAAACCACGGGACGAATTTATTAAGCCTAATTAATCTGTCATTAGCACAGGTTACTGTAGCACCACAGTGTCAAATCATGGACTAATTAGGCTTAAAAAATTCATCTCGCAAATTAGTCGTAATCTGTACAATTAGTTATTTTTTAATCTATATTTAATTCTCCATGCATGTGTCAAACATCCATATGATAGAGACTAAACTTTAGTTGTGAGAACCAAACACCGCCTTATCCCTTCCCTTCACTTCCCTTCCGTGAGTCGCGCATGCTGCCTTGTTGCCCGGCCGCGAGTTAGTGGCCGCGCATTCTTCCTCCAGTCGTGCTCCATGGCCGCTGCCTCATCCTCATCCTCGTCCGCGTCATGGCCATCTCCAGGCACCGCGCCACCAGCTCCGCTGGACGCCGGCCCCGTGCGCCCCGCCATGGCAGGGGCCGTGAGCTCCGAGGCCAGCCGCGCGTGCCACCTCACCGGTCGCGCTTGCTGCATGGCTGGCCGCGCGCAGCCGATTCGGGCTGAGTTGGTCAGGAGGAAGCTGAGCGCAGGTGCCGTCAGTCCTTTGTCACTCGGCTAGAAAATTCGCATGCTGGGTGGGATGGAAACAACCGAGTGATCTGTAGTATTTCTCTTACAAATTGGTACCAGATTTTGACTCTGAAAAACATTACCCGAAACTTCAGGTATCTAATAATTCGGGTTCAATTCTTACCCGATATATCAAAAATTGACAAAACCAACAAGTTTGACAGAATTTAAGTAGCATTTTAAAGCAATAAACAAAAATCATTGAAATCACTTCATGTCTTAGTATCAATGAACAACAAAATAGTTATCGAGCTAGCATAGATCTACATTGAGCCATACCAGATACTAATTTTACATTGCATTGAACCACTTCATGTCTTCATAATAGAAATAAAAAAGAAGAGCAAAGATTTTAGATATTTCGTGTAATTTGAGTAGTTTGGGTAATGGAGAACATTATCCAAACTACAAAAAATAATCGGATTTTTATCGTTACTATTAGAAATTATGATCGAGTGTTTTGGGTTTGGGTAATTTAGGTTTAGGAATTTGGTATCAGGTATTTTGCCCATCCCTGATCGTACCTGTTATTGCAACGCACCCGTTTTCGTGGATTTTAGAACCTTTCGGATCTGTTTATGGCATAAGTAATACAACATCAAAATTATATTAATAAATAACACATTTAGTTGTTTAACACATACTTCCTCCAAATTTTAAGACATTTTTTTGCTTTCAAATACATAGTTTTTAATGTGCATTTAGAAATATAATAAAAACAATGTATTTAGAAAATCCAAAACGTCTAATAATTTTATATGGAGAGAACAGATACCAATCAATTGTACAAGTTCTTAAAATAAACTAAACAATATAAAGCCTAGGTACCAAATTATATTGTTGGTAATTAAATATGCCATACTTTATTAGTGGTATTAAGTATAACCCTTATATTTTGGACCCTAGTATATACATACAAACGCCACACGATTTTCGTCTCAATCTAAGACAGTGCGATTTGGCACCCTTGTCTAACACTCTAGCGGGTGCGGCGCCGTGGGCACCCGTGTCCGTGGGTCCAACATCCATCCCTGTACGAGGAACAGGGAGAGCTCCCAACTTTTTTTTTTGACAGGAGAGGTCGCAACTTGGCTTGGGCCCTGTTTAGTTGCCAGAATTTTTGCAAAATTTTTCAATATTCTCCGTCACATCGAATCTTTGGACGCATGCATGAAGCATTAAATATAGATAAAAAATAAACTAATTACACAGTTTAGACGAAATGAACGAGACGAATCTTTTAAGCCTAGTTAGACCATGATTGGACACTAATTGTCAAATAACAACGAAATCTACTATAGTGTCATTTTGCAAAATATTTTGCATCTAAACCGGCCCTCGGCCGCGGTGAAAAGAAACGAAAGGGATGGTTGCACGAAGGTTCTTGGATCCTTTTACTTTTCGACCATGAGACGAAAGGGATAGGGGAGGAGGACGGAACGCAACTTGCTGGGGTGACTCGATCGAGTGCTTTGTCTCGTTCTCGTCCTGGTCCCGGGGAAGTCGCATGCGCTGCTGGCTGCTGGCTGCCCGCCTTCCCCGCCCGGCCGTCTCATGCTCATCATGCATCATGCATGGCGTGGCGTGTGGGTTCACCGCCTGCTTTGCCTGATATTTTACTATGTCGTTTCTTTCAGGACACTTCGTCTTGCATCATGCCCAATCTTGTGTGTACGTGCGGGTTTTTAGTTTATACTATACTATATACGTGCGGGTTTTTAGTTTATTATATATATGTTGTTGGTGTCAAGTCAAAAAGGCCGGCACGTTGGTTTCTACTTTACGTTCTTGGCGTGGAATTTTGTTGCGGCTCATGTCACCTGACATCTCTTGGAAAAAAGTTGTTACATTAGGAGTAGAAGACAGAGAGTCACCACGTCGCTATATTTGTTTGGCAAGAAAGAATGGATTGGTGAATGAATTAATTTAATTTACTTACTACGCAGCAGTGGAAAGCAGAAAAATTTGTCACTGCAGCAACTTCGCCGGAATCAGTGTTTTCAGACGTCGCTAGGCTAGTGGTACACAGACTCCGCAGTTAGCATCATCAGCTGCGTTAAGATATATACCCTCCGTCCCTAGATGTTTATATCTAGAAAACCGTATTTTCCTCGCAGAAACGTTTTTTTTGGACGACAAACAAAAAAAAAGATAGAGTAGTACACTCCTACAAAGCTGCAGTAGCGTAGCTAAACTAATCAAAGCGCTTATGGATTATGCATGGACGGGCCCCGATACAAGTGCTCCTGCGGTCCAACTCCAACTACCTGCTGCCGTGCGGACGCGCTAATAATCGTCTTTTCAGTGCTCGCCCAGGTGATGTGAAGCTCGGTTAATGTTTGTTTAATCTCAGCCCGTCGGTGCAATTTTTTTCAATCACAAAAGCGCTCATCGGTTCTGCATGTGCATAGTAATTGCTGCTCGTAGTACCGGTCAACAGTAGTGCGAGGTCTAAAGACGATGATCAAGAAGAGTGAATCATTCCGTGTCCCGTTCCAAATGATCGGAGACCGGATCCTTATTTCAGCCACTAATAAACAATGGCCGGGATAGCGTGTAGAGATCACCACTAGCCCCGTTCAAAAGGCAGCAGCAGGCCGGCCATCCTTATCGCCACCTCGACGACTGGCCTTAAAGCTGGAAAAGAAAACTCGCGCCCCCTTATGTAACCGGCTGGATCTCCAAAAGATTTTTGCATCGGCGGCAGGCAGCCGTGTGCGTTCGTGCGTGCCCATACAATACAATAGTAATCTGCAAGGCCTCTTCTCAAGGGGTATGAGCTGACAGCCTTCTTGACACTTGATGTCTGGATGAGTGAGTGATCAGGATAGCTAAGGGCAGTCTCTATGGTACGGAGTACAAACTATGCACAATATCCAAGAAGACCACGATAGCAAAAAAAAATTCTTATATAGAAACTAACTCACACAATGTCAGAGTCTTCGCATAATAAATATCGGACTTTTTTTTCTCTCGTTCTCCCTTATTCCTTCCCCCTCTCTCTCTCATCTCGTTCTCTATTTCTCTCCCAATCTCACATATGCAGAACGCACGCAGAGCGATCATGCACGCACATACGCGTAGCCAGCAGAGCAAGCAGATCACGCACGCACGCGCCAGCACAGCCGCACAGCCGAGCGCGGGCACGGCGGGGCAGACGAGCGCTGCCGAGCAAGCACGCACGCAGGCACGGCGGCGTGGATGAGCGCGGCCGAGCGTGGGCGGGCGCGGCGGAGCAGGCCGCAAGGCCGAGCGCGGGCACGACGGCGTGGACGAGCGCTGCTGAGCGAGCACGCACACGCAGCGCTCACGCACACAGGCACGGTGGCGTGGAGGAGCGCGGGCGGGCGTGGAGGAGCAGGCCGCACGGCCGGGCGCTGGCACGACGGCACGGACGAGCGCTGCTGAGCGCGGGAACGGCGGCGCGGACGAGCGAGCAGCAGAGCGAGCACGCACGCAGGCACGGCGGAGCGCGGCCAAGCGTGGGCGGGCGCAGCATAGTAGGCCACACGGCCGAGCGCGGGCACGGCGGCGTGGACGAGCAGTGCCGGCGTGTGTGGGCGTGGCGGCACGGGACGCACGGCCGGTGCTTGCGGGCGTGGGCCACGAGGCAGAGCGCGGGCGACGGTGCCGGCGTGGGCGCGGCGGCGGGGCGGGTGCCAGCGAGCGCAGGCAGTCCACCATCGATAGAAACCGGTGGTTTCTTCACAGCGGCGTTTTGGTTGTTTCTCGGTGCATCGAGTGAAGGGAAGACATCGTTTCTCAACCAAGAAACGATTTCTCGTGTTTTTTTCTCTTTCCTCGTTAATTAGACTGTCGTATCAGCATTTTTACTTACGTGACATCTTATTTAATAGAAATAGAAATCACCATTAATGTTTCATTGGGACTGGCCTAATGCAGTTCAGCACCGTGTTTGATTTTGCCAGATTAATTTTGTGGGGGCAAATTAGTCTCTGCCAGGTCACGGTCTAACTCCATCAGTACCACTGTACTTCCTTTTTGTTGGGGGACGAGAAAAAAAAGGAGAAGTCGGCAGTAGTACATCATTAATCAAGAGGAAAAAAATGTTTGGCAATGAAAAAGGTATTACATGCAGGCTGTGTGTTTAGATCTATTGAAAAGTGCACTATGAAAAAAAAGGTTCCTCATCACATTAAATTTACGATACATGCATAGAGTAATAAGTGTGGATAAAATCAAAAAACTAATTACACAGTTTGGTTGTACTTTGCGAGACGAACGTTTTGAGCCTAATTAGTCAATGGTTGGACAATTATTATCAAATACAAACGAAATGCTATAATAAATTTTGGTACCCAAATTCAGGAACACAGCCGCAGTAGAAAGTAGGCAGGCGGTTTCAATTTCTGGATCGAAAGAGACATCCATGGGGTCGGTCTCCACAGTCAACCAGTACGACTTGGACTTTCAAAGTCTGCAGCCGGGCCTGTTTAGATATCAAATTTCACCCCAAATTCTACTATGCAAAAAGAAGATTTTCCGTCACATCAAAATGTCGGCACATGCATGGAGTACTAAATATAGATGAAATAAAAAACTAATTGCACAATTTTGTTGTACTTTACGAGACGAACATTTTGAGCCTAATTAATCAATGTTTGGACAAAAATTTACAAATACAAACGAAATGCTACAGTGCAGAATCTTGCACTATGCAAAATCAGCCCCTCCCAAATCAGCCGATCTAAACACGGCCCTAATTTCCCCTCCAAATTGCACTATGCAAAAAGGAGATTCCCCATCATATCAAAATGTCGACAAATGCATGGAGTACTAAATGTAGATGAAATCAAAAACTAATTGCATAGTTTTGTTGTACTTTGCGAGACGAACATTTTGAGTCTAATTAATCAATTTTTAGATAATTTTTTACACTAAAAAACAAAAGCTACTACAGTGTTCCGGTAAGAACACTGTAACAGGCAGAGCCGAATCGGGGCACCCGATTCTGAAACTGAACACGGGCATAGGAAAATGCCAGCCCAATTGACGTCACGCGCGCCTCGCAAGCTAACTACAGAGTGCCTGCAAGCTGCGAGCCGGCGGCTACTCAACGAACAGATTGGCTTCGGCGGGTGTTGGCGACGCCATAATTGCTGTGGCAGGTGATGGCCGGCGTCCAAACAGCCCCTGAAAATAACAACCGGCCCATGTTTAGATCACCTTAAAATTCTAAGTTTTTTCACTCTCTCTCCATCACATCAATTTTTAGCCGCTTGCATGGAGTATAAATGTAGGTAAAAAAAATATCTAATTACACAGTTTAGTTCAAAATCACGAGATGAATCTTTTGAACCTAATTGGTCTATGATTGGACAATATTTATCAAATAAGACGAAAGTGGTACTATTCATCAGGTTGAAAAAATCTTCAATCTAAACGAGAGCCTGGTGTCTGGTGACCATCATCGCGTTCGCTTCCCTGGCACAGGACAAAGAGAGACAGAGAGAGGAGGCAAGCGATCCAACGACCAAGTGCACGTACTGTACGCTTGTCTATCCTTATCTACCACTACCACCCCCAGCCCAGCTGCTGCCTGCTTGGTGCTTGGCGTGCCACCCTTTCCATGTAGATCTTGCTCCGTCTGCTGAGCTCAATAAGCTGCATCATTGGGCCAGCCAATCTGGGGTACTTTAAAATGTTAGGATCTTTAGATACATTTAGGGTAGTAGATTAGCGGGTAATTTCTGTTCTGTTTGGTATAAACAAGTGATTCGCCCTAGAACGTGAACTATGGATAGAGATAGCTAGAGAGAGAGGCGGAAGTAGCTGACCTTCGGAGTTGGAGTGGGAGAAGTTCATCTCGGTGACGACCATGTCCCGGGCGGTGTTGAGCCAGATGGCGTGGTGCAGAGGGGGCGGCGGTGAAGCTTCCCGTCGCCTACAACACCTCCTCTCGATCGATCCAGGAAAGGAGGTGGGGCAGTTACTGTGGCGGCGAACCTCGTTAGTTGAGCCTCTGTCCCCACCTCTCTCTTATAGTGCTGCGCGACGGGGGGCCACCAGCCAGTTCAACGGCTGGACACCCCCGATCAGGGTGGATCAAGGCCCTGACTTGGTCATTGAACCGAGTCAGGAGGAGATCAACTAACATAAAACGCTTGCTAATACGCCATGGAGCTAGGTGCTGTCCCTGGATATGCAGTGACGCTCGATCAAGAGGCCATCGTCATCTGATCATCTATATGCTCATCTCGGGACGGCCCGTCCAATGTGGCCTCTCCTGTCTCTCACCTCACCAGCTGTTTCCTCGCTTAACGAGTTAGTATCGCGCACCACCGGACGTCATTAGTTCTGGAATCTTTTTTCTCTAACTGAGTCCAGGCTATCGTATCCAGCTGGTACTCCATTACACAAGAAAACAAGGACGAACGCTGCTGAATCCCGTGCAAATACTCCCAATTGCCATGAGACAGAGCCCGCCTTAGCAGGCCGGACAGGGTCAGAATCTGAAATTAAACTCATATACTTAGAAAGCTGGTACCGTGCCAATCTAGTAAAGAAACAGCCACCTAGCTCTCCTTCGGTCCTCCAGACTATTTTTTTTTCGCGAGCAACAGCAAGCCTGTATTTCATTAAGAAGACACGAGTGTTTTAGGATTACAACCTTGGCCAGAAGTGGATCGGAAGCACTAAACTAAACGGTACAGTACAGCAAGCAACGCCTGCAAGAACGAGAGCCGAGGGCCTCGTCGATGGCACCACCAGAAACACCGCCGGACACACACACACACACAAACGGCTAAGAAGGACACAAAACTAATCGCATTGCAACAACCTTCATCACAGCTAGCGCGCCACAACAGGATTTGCAGGCCCGAAACATGTGCCAGGAAAGTGACGCCAGTTTGGTGGATTCTAGTCCGTTCCTGACGAAGAAAGCCTTTGCTCTGCTCGCGAGTCGCGTCACATGGTGCATTGAACCTTACCCTTACCCTGCTGGCTGGCCTGGGCTGTGGCCTCCCTCGCGAGTCGCGATGCATTGCAAGCGAATGTTCAAGATTCCAATTATTACAGTGACTGTAGTACGGAGTAGTACTGAGGTCTGGGGCTACAAGCAAAGCTAGCACAGCAGAACATTGCACGCGGCACTCGCCGCCAGTGGTGTCCAACAGCAGAGAAACATTGCACGCGGCCCCGCGCCTGACTCGTGCGCTGTTGGCTTTTGCGAGCTTGTGTTCTGGTCCAGATGCCGCGCTCCTGCATGCACAGCATCGGCGGCTAATCGCTCCGCATCAAGCAGGCACGCACGGTACGGGCTCGATCTGTCAGCTCCATGGTACGGAGTACACAGTACTTCTGCTGGCGTCATCCTCTAGTACTGTACGTGTCTCGATCGCCCGCCGGCACAACTGCATAGCTACAGCGACGATCGACGTCCTCGACTCGAGACGGCCGCAGGCAGATTCGTGCCGCGGCCCAGTTGGACAACATGAAGAGCCTTTACAGTTTGTCAGTTTACTGTACGTCCATAGTCTCTTTTCATATTCTGGAGTACAGTAGGTGTGTACTCAGTCTTAAATTCATTCGAAGGCCTCTCAAACACATGAAAAAAAAACGGCATCTCGACCAGGGGCTTGTTCAGTTGCAAAAAAAATTTACAAAATGACCATGTAGCACGTTTCGTTGTTATTTAACAATTAGTGTCCAATCATGGTCTAATTAGGCATAAAAGATTTGTCTCGTCCATTTCATCTAAACTGTATAATTAGTTTTATTTTTTATCTATATTTAATACTTCATACATGTGTTCAAAGATTCAATGTGACGGAAAATCTAAAAAATTTTATAAAATTTTCTGGAAACTAAACCGGGCCCAGATCTGCGGCAGTGTGTTTCCTCTGCGCACGAAATGTTGCGTCCACGTCACCAGACAGGACGCCAGTAGGGTGGCGTAATCGTACTACTGATTGCCGCTTTGTGCGTACTCCGTAGGTAAAGGGCTGTAAAGAGCATATTTAAGAGAGAGAGAGGGGGTTGTATCTTTGTCACCGTTTCTCGTAGGACTCTAGAGCTAGCTGATAGAAATTGCTCCAACACGGAGAAGTCGTTCGGCTGTGCTGATAAGCCGGCTGAAAAACACCGTTGGCTGATTTGCTGTGAGAGAAAAAATATTATTCCGATTAAAAAACAAGCTGAAAAAGACGGATTATAAGTCGAATGAACGGGACCATAAACTCGATTGGTAGATTTTTTATAGCAATTTTTTTTCGATTGGTAGATTCTTTATAGCAAATAATTTTTCTTTATCTCCGTCTACTGTGTCCAGCTAGCGACGCTCCACTCTAGCGTGCAACGGGAAAGAGAAAAAAAAAACTTTTTCTTATTATTTATACTTGGTCTAGTGTAATCTTAAGCAACTACTACTAGCATTTGTGCATCATCACTAACATTTTCTCTCTTTCTAACACTCCAAAAAATGAAGCGTTGCAGTTGCGAGGTGTTTGGTTCCCACCTGCTAAAGTTTAGCCCTGTCACATCGGATATTAGACACTAATTTAGAGTATTAAATATAAACTAATTATAAAATTAATTGTATAAATTGAAACTAATTTGTGAGACGAATCTATTAAACATAATTAGTCCATGATTTGACAATATGGTGCTACAATAAACATGTGCTAATGATTAATTAATTAGGCTTAATAGATTCGCCTCGCGAATTAGTCACAGCTTCTATAATTAGTTCTATTATTAACATCTAAACACCTGATGTGACATCTTCTAAACTTTACTCCCTGCGAAGTTCAAGTATCCTGGATCACAATACCAGCCAATGCCTACACGACGAGTTACTTGGCTAAAAGCTCCATCGACATTCATTTTCACCTAGCCCTGCTCAGGAGGTTTCCAACGTTCTGCTGGTCACATGGCTTTGCTTTTTTTTTTTCTGTCTTGCATTCTTTGTTCAGATTCTGAAAACATAGATTGCTTACTTTGAGGCCTTCCTTCACTGTCTAATGCTAGCTATGGCCCAGTTTGGATGCAAAAAATTTTGCAATAGAACGGTAGATTTATCGTCACATCGAATCTTTAGACGCATGCATGAAGCATTAAATATAGATAAAAAATAAAACTAATTACACAGTTTAGACGAAATGGACGAGACGAATCTTTTAAGCCTAATTAGACCATGACTGGACACTAATTGCCAAATAACAACGAAAGTGCTACATTTGCATTTTGCCAAAAATTTTGCCAACTAAACAAGGTCTAAGTTGTAGTGGATCAATATAATTATCCTGCTTTGTGGACTTTGAAAATTCTAGACAATTTATTTCGATAAGAACACTAAAATACACACATATACATCTCATTTATAGCTTAGCCTAACACACAAACTTAGGCTTTATTTGGCACGGCTTCGGCTCTCCTTAGTACAGTGTGTGGAGCCAGAGGCGGTGAAATAAAAAGTAGTTACTTCATTGGCTTCTAATTCATTTGTTGAGAGGAGAGAAAAAAAACAACTCTTGATCTGAATCCTACCAAATTAGACCTTAATATAGAGCTTTGCTAGGCTCTCAAGTTTTGGCTAAGCTTGGCTTACTTATAATTTCATCAGTTCTCCAAACAAGCCTAATCCTACTGCATATACAAGGTTTTTTTTTTCCTTCAATCATAGTACAGATATAGATACATATCTATACACATACTCACGTCTATGAATACATACGTATATTTGAAAAACTAAGCCAAAAGATGTAGACTAACAAGTCATCATAAGTGTTGACGAGCATGTCGCATACCACATAAAAAAATCGCTATAGATTATTTAACAAATCTAGAAAATACGAACGGTCGCGTAATGTGTCGTATCAACGAGAGGTAAAATTTGACAACCACGGCCCCGCCCCCTACCCCCACCACCCCCGCCCAAAGATGTTTTATGTACTCCCTCCGAAGATGTTTTATGTACCTCCGTCCCTAAAAAACCGTGTTTTTCTTACAGACGAAAAAATAAGAGACAGAGCAGCAGCTGCGAGCGAACATGACAAAACATGACCAAGGACAAGGATCGTCCTCTCGCTATCTGGAATGAGACGCGTGTATTGTAATGTGAAGGCATGCAGCTCGTGGATGATTGGGTAGGATAGTTTTTCTCCCTTTGGACTAGCTAGTAGGAGTACCATCTCTATGGCACGAATAGTATATATAAAATATTAATACCAAAGGTTAAATTCGATCATTGCTTTTCTCTCCAGAATAATAATATCCGTGATTTATATGCAGCTGAAATCCCCGGCGAGAGTAACAAGTTCTGAAAAAAAAACTCAATTCTAGTACGGATTCAAATCAGTTTGAGTTTAATAAGATTATACAAAAAACATCAATATTCATTTATGAGACTAAATAACTGTTATTAGATTCATCATGTAATATATTTTCATTGTACACACATTTTATATCATAAATGTAGATATTTTTTATATGATAATTTTTTTGCCAAACTTTAGATAATTAGGCTAATTGAGGTCGGAACTAAACTGCATCATTTTTTTGGAGAACGAACTGCATCATTTTTAGGGCACAGGTAGTAATAAATATTACATGCATGTAGCTGGCCATGTGTCCAGAAAAAATCTGAAGGGACAAATAATCGATCTCGTGGAAGTAGGGATCCGAGACAGTGGATGATGGTTCGTGTAGGTGCATGCATCAAGACCTGAATGAAAAGGTAAACGATGCACGAGGTCCACGAGGCACCATACTGTGTTCTCAGGGTGATTTTCAGGGCGATTATGTGGTCTCAGATCTGAGCAGCTAGCGATCCAACATTCAACTAGGACGGGTAAGGTTAACAACCTGAGTTTGTATAAATTGATTATTAATTATAAAAACTCTTTTACTTAAATGATACAGAAACGCTCCTGCCGGTTAGCTAGTTAAAAAAAACTACAATTGATAGGGCCTTGTTTGGCTTTAGAGTTTAGATGCATCACCTCTTCGTTTTAAAAAAAATGATATAGTGTCCTGTCTTCTGTAGGGCCTTTAAATTGTCGGGTAACTGCACGCTGCAAAGTAGATAAAATGTAAAGACAACAGCAATAAACTATTTGGTCTTATGATGTGTTCTATTCTGCCATGTGTTGTCTTGTTTTATTATGGTTTAAATTAAAGCCCCATTTGGTAGCATTTTGAGAGCCGCTCCACGAGGAGCTTCGTGACTCCGCCAACCAAACGAGGTCGAGAGCCTTCACTCCTCGTAGCTTCATCAGCGATTCACGCTCTCTGAAGTCGAGGGAGCTTGCAGGAGCCAAACAAAGTGGCTTTCCTCAGCTCCTTCGTCTAGCGCGTTAACCATCCCTAAATTCCCTGGATCCTGTGCAGGCATGAGGCGGACGAGTCAGACGACGATCGAGTCCTGGCAAAAGGCGGTCGGAGCATAGCGTGGGGTGGACAGTGGGCTCCTCCCTGAGCCCCAATCGCCATGATCCTTAACTTGGCCATGGGAAAATGAAACGTCTTGTTTAGTTTTGGTAATTGAGTGACAACTTAGGTGGACTAATATGTGGTTATGTGAGATACACAGGAGATTAGTTCACATGTGATTGTGTCATGAAGGAGCTTATTGCATATGAGACATGACATGGAGTCATGTGAATAAGGTGGAGAAGATCGAGATGAGGCTTGACTCGATAGACCGGTTGCAAGTGTGAAGGGCAAGTCGGAGGCTTTGAAGCGAGGAACCGCGTGTGACGGTGAAGCTTGAGCAAGACTTGGCGCCGATGAACCGAGGTAACAGTGAAGAGCAAGTGAGGTCAAGATCGATGAACCAATACGGTCACGTGATGATATGAAGTGGATCATATCATTTGGTGATTGGTTGGTGCATGTGTTGCATCAACGTCGGAGGAGTTGGAATGGAATGTGCAAGGCAAAGGTATAACCATAGGGCATTTCCATTTCACCGGTCATAGATATGTAGAGAAGTTGATGACCGGGTTTAGGATAGATGGTCGTACTATCAAGAGAGGCAAACTTGTTTGCATATCGATCATCTAGTGTCACTTGAGCGATCTAACTTTGCATACGTGTTAGGATCGAGTGGCGTGACAAGTTGAGTGGTTAATTCCTTCGAAGAAAATGATTATGAAAATGCTAACACACGTGCACATAGTGATGATCACATGGTGATGTTGGCACATTTGCGAAGGCATTGGAGGTTGAGCAGTAGAGAGAGGTTTGGGGTCCTCTCTCCCTCCTGCCAAGCTTGCGAGGCGAGATTCAGGCGTTTTTCGAGGAGATGAAATGCCTATTTTCCTTTACGTCGAAAGTGCGAAGAAGTGGCGAAGTCGCAGAAGGTTTTCGTGCTGAGAAGCACGCGACAGACGCTGGTAGCAAAGACGATGGACGTTGACGTCAGCGTCCGTTGGCTAACCCTAGGCGGCGTGCTGCTAGTGCATGCGTCGAACACGGCGGTGGCTGAGCGTCGGACGCGTGACGTCAGCGTCTGACGGTGCTGCGCTGAGGCGTGCGCAGGTGAAGCGCGCGACGGACACACCGGTGCTGCTACGACAGATGTAGTGCGTCAACGTCCGTCGTGGTGACGTTGGCGCGCGGAGAAGGAGGTCAGCAGCGACAGACGCGGCGCGCGTCTGGTGGATTGCCATCGGACGCGTCTGGTGCTGAAAACCGGCTTCGGGAGCTTACTGGACCGCGTCTGTCGCATCGTCGGACGCACGATCTTCAAAGCGACAGACGCGTCTATTGATCAGGGAATCGACCGTTGGAATTCAATTGTGCAGGACATGTGGCAGCCATCTGAGCGACAGACGCTGGGGTGCCGCGTCAGTTGCTTAGCGTCAGCGCGTCTGTTGCTCGCGATTTTCACCCAGTGAATTGCTACGGCTATATTCGTTTGTGAGGCTATAAATACGAGTGGTGGCCGGCCTTGGCAGGTGCTTGGCACCCTTGGGACTTAGTGTCCATGCTTTGGGAGTGCTAAGAGAGCCTCTAACTCACTTGTGCTTGCAAGAGTGCGAATCGATTGCGAGTGAGTTGATTCTAGTGCGTTGTTTTGAGAGATTGCATCGAGTGGCATTAGGTGATCGTGTTGCAAGCCAGTGGTGCTTGTTACTCTTAAAGGTTGCCACCTCCTAGACGGCTTGGTGGCTTGGGACTCCGTCGAAGCTCACAAGAAGGTTGTGCGAGGCTCCGGAGAAGATTTGTGAGGGGCATTGTGCTCGCCCCGCGAGAGCCGCAAAGAGCTTCGACGGGCAAAGAGCGACAAGTGGTCTGGCCGGATCAAGTGCTAGAGCTCATGGCTTGGAGGATCCCCATCTTGTGAGTGGATGTGCAGCACCCGCTGAAGGTTTGACTCTTGATAGTCAATTAGCTCGCGATCCAACAAGTGGGTGCATCGCCACAACGAGAAGAGCAAGAGGACCGGTGGCCACCTTGGAGCTTGTCTCAACGGGGACTAGCGTGTTAGCAAACACGTGAACCTCGGGATAAAAATCATCGTGTCAACCTTGTTCATCCCGTTGGTTTGCAATCTCCGAAACACAAGCTTGTATTACTTTTATATATATATCTTGCTTGTGTAGTTGCTCTTGCTTCTAGTTGTGCTTGTGTAGCTAGCTAGATATCTTCTCGCTTGTGAAGCTAGAAGTATCCCCTTTGCGTGGCTAATTTGGTTTGTGTAACATTGTTAGTCACATTACTTAGTTTGTGTAGCTAAGTAATTTGCGCTCTCTAATTTGGCATTGGTTGCCTTGTTATTGAGCATTGCTAGTGAGCTTAGGAGCTTTGTGCTTTTGCTTACTAAGTTTATGTAGGAGCTCCCCCGGTGCTTGAAGTATTAGTTGCATAGGTGTGTGTGACCTTGCAAGCTAGAATTGTTTAGGTGAGCTCTTATTAGAAAGACACCTTATTTGCTTGCTTAGGATCTTTTGTAAGGTGCTAGAGTTATAGATAGAGGGGTGTAGTCTTGGCTAGACCGATAGATTTAATTCTACACTTGTTTCAGTTGGTCGACGTGTTTAAGTTTTAGAAAGGACTATTCACCCTCCCCTCTAGTCCGCCATTTCGACCCTGCAGAAGAAGCCTTTGGTTGGCCTATGGGTGTGGCAGAACCTCCTAAATAATATAGCCTACATATACTTATCATCGTCTTAAAGACCTCTAACAACCATACATGTGTACCACAAAACTTAAGAAGTCTGTCGGGTGTCCTCGAGAAACCTGAATCATCCACATTTTACAACTCACACAGGATCAACAAAGGAGTAGCTACAACATTACAACAGTTGTTACAAAACTTTACATCAGAGTGCGGAAGAATAACAATAAATTTACAAATCATGATTAAGTTAACTTTTTACAAACTTAACTTAAATGGTGGAAGTCGAGTAGAACTACAGAAGATAACTTAGGTAGAGCACCTAAGTAAGGAGAGGAAAACTAGATCATATCAAACCCACCGATATATCCTAATTATCAGCACCAGTCAGCACCTACAACAGGGGTTAACAAACCCTGAGTACTCAATTGTACTCCGCAAGACTTATCCGATGAAAAGAAAAGACTCCAAGGATATGCTGGCTTTAAGGGAAGTAGTGGAGTTAGAAAAGAGGAGTTTTGCAGAAAAGCTTTACTATAAGTGGATCCTTACTTTTAATATTTTAAACAAGTTTTAGCATCAGTTTTAGTGAAGCTTATTATAGCTAGATTTGCATATGTTCTATCTTAATCACTTGTATCAAGCATCACATTTCATATCCATTTCTTTTCCATAATCACCATGTTCCATTGTTAACTACGATGTAGGTCAGGTGATCGAGTCTCCATAACCGAGGAGCAACGACGATTCGAACCGATTATACCCAGCTGGGGATCCCTAACCACACGAGACATGTAGGACTCTAACCTACATAAATCAACCTTCACTCGGATCCTCCAAAACATGACCGGGTCCAGTGCCACCCGAGAGTACAGTACACCTCCAATCCAACACTTGGCTACGAGGGTACACACTACTCTCGCCATCTCTCCACTCCTAGTGTGCGGTTGGCCGTTCACGTGATGGCATTACCGAAGTCTTAGGCTTACCAAAGCATGTGATCAGTTGCAAAGTCTCAAAACACAGGCGGGCCTACAACGGTACGGTCCTTAACCGACACAGACGGAGCACTACATCGACTCATTTCACAATGCAAGCCACCCGCCTAGTCTTTGCTTAATATTACCATATTCTTATTCATATGCTCTCATGACCTGTCATTAGGTCAGGAAAAGCAAAGGTAAACCTATTTCTCGCGAACAATGAAATCACCATTCGACTTCTACCGAAGTCTAAGCATTACTAAGCATAAGGGATCGACCTACACATACTAGTGGGATATCATCTGGATATAAATGTAGATCAAGGTAATCATGCAGCAACGGTATCAACCAACTCCTACTAACATAATATGCATTACACTAGACTTAAGGTGTTATAAAGCATTTAAAAATAGAAGAGTAGTTGTATGTCTAGGGCTTGCCTTCATTGCAGCGGTGGTTAGTTCTCGTAGAAGTCAAGTTTGACACCAATACCACGGGTGGATCACCTTCTCCGAAGCTTGATCGACACGATCCAAAACGCTCTCGTATAAACTACATGTATACAAATGATGCGAGGCTTAATATGATGGAATGCATGTCATGATGCATGATGATGAACAAAGCATAGCATACAAAGAGACATTTAGAAAGGATAAACATTAGTATCTACTTGAGTACAACTTTCCTTCGTGGCACAGTTACAATTCAACAGAACTATTAAACAACTTCAATTACATTAAGATGTTGTTAAGAAAACTACTTAACTTTACTTTTTACCCAAGATGTTGCATCTAATAAGCAAGTAAGTCTATCACAAGACCACTAATTACTTACACAAGAAATCATTAACCATTAATGATCTATGTTAAACACATTAATTAGCATTAATAAATCATAGTTAACAAGTTAATCATGAGCTCAAGCAATTCAATAAGATGTCATGGATCATCACATGTTAATGATCCAAGGTCAACAAGCAATGTCAAAGTCACACAAATCCTAAATTATCAAGTTAAACACATGTTTAATTAATTAATTAATTAAGACAGAAATTAAGAATAAAATGAATTTTATCCAATTAAGCCCAAACTTTTTCTATAGATTAATCTTACCCTAAAACAGTACCCAAAATTAATTTCATGATTTTTAGACTTTTATTTCAATTACTAAAATTCATGGAAGTTGCATTTAATAATTAATTGAGCTAATGAAATCACTTACAAAAAGTAATCAAAATTAGCAATTCAGATTTTTCCTAAATAGTACACAACACAGGGAGACTACACAAAAAAGTTTAATATTTTTGGAGCTCTAAATAAATCACAAAGAAATAAATAAAAATGGCACTATTTAATATTTTTAGAAAAAGAAAAACAAAAACTTCACTCCAGGCCCGCTGCTCTTCTCTCTCTGGCCCAAACGGCCCAACCGAGCGCGTCTCCCCGCTCCCTCTCCCGGACCGCGTCTCCCCGCTGCTGGACCATCGGCCTAGGCCGGCCCAGTAAGGCCAGGCCGCACCCGAGCTCTGGCCGAAGGCCATGGCGACGCCCGGCCGACCCTGCCTCGCCGACAGTGAGGTTTACGACGACGTCGACCTCCCGGGCACACGCCCTACTCCCCTCCACACCTCCAAACGTGACCAGGTGAACCTCTAACACTCCAAAGCACCCACGCCCACGACCATGGCGGACACGAATGGCGCGGCGAGCTACACGCCGACGACACCAGACGGTAGAGGTTAATTTGGGACGCGCATCAGACTCGGCAACTCACCATGAACGCAACAACGTGACTGCTTGAGGTAGAGGAGCGACAGAGGTGGCTGGCCATGGAGCGATGGTTCACGGTGGCGCTGCGGTCAGTTCCGAGGAAGAAGAGGGCATGCGGTGGCGCTCGACAACTAGAGGTGAGGCGAGCGGGCTTAGTACGTGCGCACGAAGCTTACAGAGTGAGCTGTGAGAGCAATTGAGTGGTGGCTAAGCAGGGAGGGTGAATTGCGGCGGCGCACGGTGGTGACCGGCGGCGGTGAGGAAACAGAGGATAAAGGGAAAACGAGGACGACGATGAGATGCTTTATAGACGAAGCAAATCAACGGGAAGGCGCCACGGAAGGACGGCCTAGCCATGCTGAAGTGGCTGCTGACGGTCGCGGGCGCACCTGGAAGCGGTTGGAAGGTCGCTGGCAACGGCGGGAGGTGGCGGCATGCGGTTGGTGATGATTTTGAAATATTTACCAAAATGCCACTGACGAAATTTTATAAATTACTCTCAAATTTTCTAAAGAAGTTGAAACTATGTAAAGACAAAAGTTGTTCAATTTTCAAAGTTCTACAACTTTCTCAATATAAACCTTTTCCAATTTGGCCTATATTTTGAAATTTGAATTTGAATTTAAAATGGGACATTTTCTGGAAATTTGTAAATTCAAAATTACTTTGAATTTTATATTGAAACTCCAAAAACTCACAATACCAAAGTTGTACATCTAGGTAAGACCTACAACTTTGCTATTCAAAACATTTTCAAATTATGCCTCCATTTTGAAATTGGATTGGGGAGATAGAAAGGGGTCAAAATTGAGATTTGAATCTTTTCAAAATTACTCAAAATTTTACACTGAAACTTTGAAAACTCAAAACACCAAACTTGTAGCCCTTGAAAAGATATATAAATTTGGTTTTAAACTTTTTCCCAAAGTTTTCTTAGATTTTGATTTATTCAAAAAGGGGTAAAATCAAGGTTTTGCATTTTAGGGTTTTCGGAAAGATTTCAAATTGAAACTTGTTGCAATATTAATTGGTGATTAATTAGTGATCAAACCATCACCCAAGGGCATCATTAAGTCAAGCATCATATGTTTGACCAAATGCCACTCTTGGTTGACCAATTTGACCTTTGAAAATCTTTTAATAATTCCTCAAATTTGAATTCAAATTTGAATCGGAAAACTTGCGACAAGTTTTGGATTCCAAATTTAAACTCAAACTTGAAGCTCCATTTTAAACATGTTTGACTTACAAAATATTATCAATCCTTGATCCCATATTATAAAGCACATTTAACCCTACAACTTTTATTTAAATAAAACTTTATTTGTGTAAACCAATTCTCATATATAAATTCATAAAGAACCTAATGTATCAACATGCCATCATTTCATGGAATTAACTAAAATACTAGATTTGCAATATGTGAATATGACAAAGAAACATATGAAACATTTCATATGGCAACATTTCATATGCAACATAGAGACGGTATATGCAACATAACAATGCTATAAATGCAACTGAAAGTCCTATGTTTGGTGTTGGTAATTAGTGACAATGTCTAAGTACTAATCCTATGCCTAAGTTGTATGTAGCATATGAGGATTAGTACATTCCAAGGTTGGTGGCAAGATGGACATTGTAACGGAACCGTCCAAATTATAAGAGCACAAGTTCAAAAATAATCGCCGAAACGATCAAATTCTCAAACTTGAGCCCATATAACTCCGGTAGTCCACGAAATCACGAGGGATTTCAAACCAAACCGAGAGCAACCAAGATCGTAGTGATTCAACATAACACAACACTTGTTACAACAGTTCGTAAGTAGCTCTCATACATCGGAGTATAAATAATTTTATTACAAAACTAAAATAAAGATTAGCGGAAGCAACATAATTTCTGAAACTATTTAAATTCAAATACTGCCAGTACATAGTCACATCCTGCAAATGCATACCAAAAGAGATACTACAGAGACCATGCCCATATGGTCTAGTCTTCACACCCACATAGCGAAGACAATACTTGCAGCAACAAGTACGAATCTGCTACCTGCAACAGGTGGGAATAAACCCTGAGTACGAGAAGGTACTCAGCTAGACTTACCCGACAAAAACCAGAAACAACGGTGACACCAAGGAGTATGCAAGGCTTTAAGGTGGGCTAGCTTGACTCATTTATAGAAAAGTTTATTATAGATAAGTAATCATTAATGCTTAAGCATCAAGTTAATAATCATTAACCTGTTATCTAGATTAGCACCTGTACTAAAGCAATCACTTCATTAGGAGCAAACAATATTAACCATAGTAGGTATAATAAGGCCATCATCATCATTATCATCAATTCCGAACCATCATTAATAATTAGTGTATCTACGCTGGAGATAATCAGTCAAGTTTCTCACTATCCGGGAGAGACGATGACTCGAATCGATTCCAACTCAGCTGAGGGGGGTATTCCTGACACTCACCCGGCAAACCCCGCTAAAGGCAGCCGTAGATAACCTTTGGTACAACTCAGGGTGGGCCCGAATAGCGCCGCGTTCTCGGGGATACCAGTGGCCAGGATGCTCAAGACTTTTAACTCACCTGCCCTTGGACCCTCTGGCTCCCTTCCGAGGTGACTTTCACTTTTCGACTTCGCAGCCTGAGTTGAGCTACTAGGCTTCACGGTCGGCAACCTCAGGCCGACCAACTAAATGTCAGGCATGCGTTTAAAATGACATAGAAGGCTCCAGGTCGTGGTCCTTAATCGACACAAACGGGGATAGATCCACACCAAGACCTCCATGCCTTGCTGCTTCTCTATCGTCATCCCGCCCAGTCTCATTTCATTTCATTAACACATGGTTCATTTCCATGATAGCAAATATAGCCAACTGTAACCTGACAAAGCCCTATATCTCGCAGGTGACAGGAAATCACCCGACTTCTACCGGTCTAATTTAGCAGGGCTAAGCATAGATACGATCCTGTCTACATAGGATTCAAGGTTCGAATTTCTGGACAAGGAGTGTTATCAATGCAGCAAGGGTTTCCAATCAATTCCTATCACGTAATGCAACAATACATATAAATTGTATATATAGATAATTGCTTTGAAAGTAGGAGGCTTATAATGCTCTGGGGCTTGCCTTAACCGAAAGAAGATAGATCAAGGGTCAGCTTCAAGAACGGTTCCCACGCCTTCTCCGGCTTTGTCGGACTGGGCCTCCGGCTCCTGAACGGACTCCAACTTCGGGTTCCACGCCTAGCGAGACTTCACTCGAGACACGATCCTCGGCACACCTATTGCATGTATATGCATCCAATGAATTTCATGTATGCACCAAAGATGACATGATGATTTATGAACATGCATGAATGATGTGAAGATGGGTGTAATGACATAGCAACATCGTAAGCACAAAACCAAGTTATGTGGTGCTCTATTCAAATCGCTTCAAGGTTAGGTGCAAATTTCCTCTCTGGTATTAACATGTTTGAACATCTCTAAGAAACCACTAAGTGCCACAAGGTTAAGACTAAACACACACATAACAAGATTCCAGCAATTTGACATTTCGAACAAGTTATCAGCAGTAGCTAAGAACATTCATAACTGGAGTTCTACAGATCCAAATGACTTGAAAGAGGACATTCTGGAAAGATTATGAAATTGTCTACATTTCATTTATAAACATCTAAGCATGATTTCATCATTTACCAAGTTGAAATAGCACATGTACCAAATCTGTTCTAAAAGATAGAGCACTTCCCAAAACTGAACTCAGCTTGGGACAGCTGCCATTTCTAAACTATAGGTCCAAATGCTACAAAAATTTACCAGCAACTAGTTTATGAAATCCTCAACAACTTTGCTATAGATCACCAAGTATGAAAACCTCATTAACAAAGCCTAACTTACTTAACCACCAAATCTGTCCAAAAAAGATAGATTTGTACAATTAAATATTAAGTGATGTTGAGAACATCACAATTGATCTATCCAACTTCACTAATAGTTAGATCATGTTTAAGTAACACCAAATCAAGTCATGGCACTAGCATAATTATTTATCTAATCCCCTTTTCTATTTATTTAGAGTGCATAAGCATAAATGGCATCACATATAAAATGTAACTAGAAAATTCTAATAAAATTACAGAGGCAATTACACGCTAACAAGAGGCTACCATAAAAATTTCACCTCAATTTGACCAGTAGATTAGGAGATATCAAAATAACAAAAAGATAAGTGCTAAATAAACCTATAACAAATGAATTTCATAATTGGAGCAAATGACCTTTAACAAGGCTAAAAATTTAACCAGAGCATCATTATACCATGATTAACATCTCACAAAATTTTCATGGCCAAAGGATTAACACACAGGGAGATATTGATTTAACAATTTCATACAATTAAATAAAGCACTTAGTAAAAGTAATTATTATCTCCAGAAAACATAAACTAACATGTAACATTTTAATACACTACTGCATAGTACACTACATGAGGATTCCAAAAAGTCCTCATTTTCCTTTTTATGATTTTTCTACTATTTTCTACGATTTTATAAAGTTCAACAAATATTTGTCACAAATCAGAAAAAAATAAAATTTTGAAACCTAAACAGGCTAGTTGGGGTTAGCCCGAGGTAGGTTACCGCCGGCAATGGTGGGCAGCGGTGCTCGGTGGTGGCGCATCGGCGACCACGAACCCGCCATTGTCCCACTTGAGCTCGGTACGAGCTCCGTGAGACCACGGCGAAGCTCTCTAGGAAGAATAGAAGAGCGGAAAGAGCCCTAGCTAGGCTGACCACGGTGAGGCCGAGCTCCGGCGAGGTGGCCTCCATGGCGGTGACGACGGAACACCCAATGCGGCCTTACCACAGCTCGCTCGACTCCGCAAGAGGGTGGAGGCGATAAAGAGGGGTGCTGCGGTGCACTAGGGAGGACGAATCGAGCAGTAGCTCGACGATGGCGGCGCACTAGCTCACCAAGCTCGCGGCGGCGGTGGCGCCTCGGTCTCCGCCTTGGCGAGCGCGGCAAGGGCGAGGGAGGGAAATGGAGGGAGGGAGCAGCAGGAGGGGTGCGTGGCGTCTAGGCGAGGCGCTCGGCCCGGTCGGGTGGGACCCACACCGGTGTACGGCTGCCACGATGCCTCCACGTGTCGTCGACGGCCTGCTGTGGTCGGCCACCCGATCGGAAAATTTCAAAATCGTGAAACAACTGCAACATTGACCTGCAACATCTGCAACACGGCCCTTACAGGACAGCAGCAAATTGCCAGCTCTGTAGTTCACAAACTAGGCCGAATCATGAGATGAGCCAATTGACAAAATTGTAGCTCATAAAATTCTCTACAACTTTATCAATAGGAGCTAAACCTAGAACAGCATGGTTTGGGAGTTAAAGGTCAAAAGCAGAATCTGTTTCTGTGAAACAACAGAAATTCAGAGCAACAGAAAAGTGGAATTTTGACAGGCTTAGAGGCTGAACCAGGAAATGAGCCAATTGACAAAGTGGAAGCTTATAAAATCTACTAAAACTTCGTTAATATGGACATGAACTGATTTTACTTCTAAGTTGGAGATTTAGAGGGTTCAGTTAGCAGCACTACACTAACTAGGTTAGAAAACAGCACTTTTACTGACTTGTGGGCCCTGTTTGAGCCTCTTCTAGCCCTTTTCATGATATGGCCATATTGAGACTTTTGTTCCCTGATGAATTGGCTACAACTTTGGTAAAGGGTCCACATCCATGCAAGGTCTCTAGTTTGGACTTTCTAATTAGTCAAACTAGGGCACTCTAGAGGTCACCTCAAGGTCAAACTTCCCCTAGAGGGCAAATTAGTTATTTCGGTCAATATGAACAGTGCTCCATTAGGTGTCCTAAGCATAGTTAAGCTACTAGAGATCATGTAAGAGCATCACAAGTGTCAACTACACAAAAACCCTAGCAACACATAAAGGAAACACATAGAAAACCACAAATGTTGCAATTGTTTCAAATGTTGCAAATGAATGTTTCAACACTTTTACTAATCAAACATGATGCTATGCTCATGATAAGAGACTAGGATGCCATGATCATGCATTATGAATGCATTATGAGGCTAACTAACACCAGGGATGTTACAGACATGGTGATCATGATGGCCACACTTGGATTTGGACACAACCCTACATGATCAAGGCAAAGGTATATATGCTTAAGGGTTGTGTTTTAGTAACCAAGACACCTAGTGGGTGTGGTTACATTATAGGATAGATAGGCGTACAATAAAGAGGGGAATGATGCGGCTATTGAACTCCTAAGTGCCTCTAGGTGTGCATTTCATAATCATATGCATTTGGATAGAACTAATAACGCCTCGAAAAATGATTGTGAAAATGCTAACACACTCACACATGACGAGATCACTTGGTGGTGTTAGCACGTTTGCGAAGGCGGTAGAGTTTGAGCGGTAGAGAGGGTTTGTGGTCCTCTCTCCCTCCCGCGTTTTCGAGGAGTTGAAACGACTTTTTTCTACTACGTCGGAAGTCGGAAAAGAAACGGAGTTGAAACGGCGGGATTCAAGCGTCATCATTTCATTAGAGATCATCAACAAAAGGGTGACATTGCTATTGAGAGTGTGGGCACCAAAGATCAATTAGCCGATCTATTCACCAAGCCACTTGATGAGAAGAGATTTCACAAGCTAAAGAATGAGTTGAACATACTTGACTTCTCCAACATGAGTTGATGCACCCCATATATGACATGCCTCTCCTTCGAGCCCCAAGGTACAATTGGTTGACATGTCATACATTCTATGCTAAGGACTTGTTTAGTGCATCTAGTCATAATTTACATGTTCTAGGCTCATTCATGAAAATCAAATAAATTTGAAGTTTATATGGTGCCACTATTGTTTCCATGATTTGTATGATCTAGTGGTAGCATATAACTTGTTTAAGTAGCTTGTGATTCTAAGTGTTTAATCTAGAAAACTTGTCTAAATATTTGCTTCAACATGGTGCATGATAACCCTTCTAGTGAGGTGTGAAGAAGCTTGCCCTTAGATCAAACCGAAGCATTTTATTTATGCAAGCAATCTAGGTTGAATCACAAACTCGATCCTCACCCCATATTTCAATATGATAATCTATCTAAAATTGGTTCCTTGTGGTCATTGGTGCCAAAGGGGGAGAAAATGTTGTTCACAAAGATAGAACTCAAAGGAGGAGAAGCACAAAGGGGGAGAAAATCGAGAAAACCTAAATGGGAGAATTGATAAAAGAAGGGGATCAACTAAAATTTTGAGCACACAAGTAGGGGGAGCAAGCTCTTAAACATGAATGTTGCATTTCCATGTGCACTTCATATGTATGATGCATAGTTATGCATTTCTTTTTCTCCAATACATTGCTTGTGTGGTGACTTGCTAGTATAATTTAAATGGTATATTGAGGTACTAACATGAATAGGAAGTAGTTAGATTTTTCTTGCTTCATGTTTTTCAAAGTGGTACTAGAGCCTTGTTTATATTGTTGATCTCACGAGGTTTCTAGTTATGTTTGTGCTTTTCCTAGTGGTATCTAACTACATAAGGTGCTAAGATGGTGTTTATCGCTACTCTGATGGTATCACGCTTCAAAGGTCTATAATCTAAAATACTTAGCACCTATTGGTAGTCAATGCTCCTAATCTTTCCTATCTAACATGTATGCTTTCAAAATCCAAACATATAGCATACATGTAGGGGGAGCCATTGCTATCAATTTGAATTCATGATCACATGTCCATAATTCTTACACATGGTAATATACTTGGACAATGTGACATGGGTTCAATCAAAATTTTATCATAATATCTTTGTGAAAGGTTTGTCACCAATTACCAATAAGGGGGAGATTGAAAGTCCTATGTTTGGTGTTGGTAATTAGTGACAATGCCTAAGTACTAATCCTATGCCTAAGTTGTATGTAGCATACGAGGATTAGTACATTCCAAGGTTGGTGGCAAGATGTACATGGTGATCATGATGGCCACACTTGGATTTGGACACAACCCTACGTGATCAAGGCAAAGGTATATGCTTAAGGGTTGTGTTTTAGTAACCAAGACACCTAGTGGGTGTGATTACATTATAGGATAGATAGCTGTACTATAAAGAGAGGAATGACACGGCTATTGAACTCCTAAGTGCCTCTAGGTGTGCATTTCATAATCATATGCATTTGGATAGAACTAATAACGCCTCGAAAAATGATTGTGAAAATGCTAACACACTCACACCTGACGAGATCACTTGGTGGTGTTAGCACGTTTGCGAAGGCGGTGGAGTTTGAGCGGTAGAGAGGGTTTGAGGTCCTCTCTCCCTCCCGCCGAGCTTGCGAGGCGGGATTCAGGTGTTTTCGAGGAGTTGAAACGACTTTTTTCCACTACGTCGGAAGTCGGAAAAGAAACGGAGGTGACCAGACGCTGGACCGGACGCGGTCTCTGTTTGACCGGACGCGTCCGGTCAGTGTTCAGCGTCTGCGCGTGTTTCAGTTTGTTGATCAGACGCGCAGCGTGTCCGGTCACAGTCGATCGGACGCGTCCGGTCGTTGAGGGAGCTTACTGGACTCCAACCGGACGCTGGCACTGTGGCGTTCGGTCAGTTCTGCAGCACGTCCGGTCACTATTTCGTTGAGCGCTGCTCAGGCTTGACCAACGCGTCCGGTCAGTCACAGGACTAGCGCGTCCGGTCGATCCCAGCGCGTTCGGTCTGCGTGACGAGCGCGTCCGGTCGGTGCTTCGTGACTTAGCCGTTGTGCGACCGACGCGTCTGGTCAGCATGACTTCGGCTGTTTCAAGTTTCTAACGGCTATATTCAAAGGGATACGTCTATAAATACTCATTGGCCAGCTCAAGGCTCTCTCTCTCTTGGACATTTGACATACTTGTGAGCACTTTGAGCTAAGCAACTCCCCTCCCACTCATCTCTCTTGCTTCTTTGCATATTCGAAGTGAGATTGAGTGATCTAAGTGCATTTGCATTGTGAGATTGCCTCTAGTTGGCACTTGGTGGTTGATTTGCTGCCGGATTCTTGTTTCTCTTGGTGGTTGCCGCCACCTAGATGGCTTGGAGCAGCTTGGAGGCATTGACAAGAGTTGGTGATTGTTCTTGGCCACCTCCGGTGATTGTGAGGGGTTTGTGCCTACCTCGGTGAAGCGCCAAAGGCAACGTTAGTAAATTGCTCGTGTCATTACAACCTTTTGCCATTTGATAGGTTCTTGTGGCACCTTTTGAGAGGCTCGGTGTGAGACCGATTAGCCACCGAACCACGTGGTGAAGAGGGACACAACGGGGACTAGCGTGCCGGCAAGCACGTGAACCTCGGGATAAATCTTCGTGTCATCACTTTCATGTTGTGATTGATTGATCCCGATGTTCGGTTATCTTGGTATTCATTGTTGATCATATTGGTTGGCTCAATACTTCGCCCCTCGGTGAAACTCTCCCAACTCAACTCCGCATTACTTTCTTAGTTATCTTTGCTAGCTAATTAGCTTTGCTTTAGTAGCTCCTTTGTGTAGCTTGCTAGTTGTAGTTGTAGTTGTAGTTACCTTCTCGGTTTGACTTGTGCGGTTGAGTGCAATTACTAGAATTGTAAATTGGTTAGGTGGCTTGCAAACACCCCATAGGCTAAGCAAAACTCGCATCTCGCTATTTGTTATATTGATAAACTTGTTTAGCGTGTCTTTGTAGAAAATTTGTAAAGGCTATTCACCCCCCTCTAGCCATCAAGACCTTTCAGCAACATGTAGCGCATATTTGAAACAAGACAATTATCATCTGAAACATTCTAAAAATAATACTTGAAACATATACAACATATGATATCTATTATTGCAATATGAATGCATTTATGGCCTAACACTTGATACTTATGCTTGATGATGCATCATTATCACGTTTTAATTATTTCTTAACATCTGGGATGTGACAATGGGGAGCGGGGACGAGTGCCGCAGCGGGTGGTGTGCGGTGTGCGGATGGCAAGGTCGTGGTGGACGATGCCAAAGGGGGGAGGGGCACGAGGATTGGGCTGAGCGAATAAGGATTAAGGAGAGTGAAGTGGAAGAATAAGAAAATAGAAGAGAATGAAAATGATAAAAAAAAAGAGAAGGACAATATGGTCATTTCATTTTTTATCAATCATAAGAAATTGTTTTACCACAACAGCTTTTGGTTCACTAGTGGATCTGCTCGTTGAGCTGAAGCAAAAAAATCTACTCCACCAGTGAGGCGGAGCTATACAAACGAGGCCTAACATTCACGGTCAGACTTCGCAGGGTGTGGCATGCTGATTGTGCATGGCTATCCACATGTCATGTATAGAGTAAAACTCATGGCCGGTGCTTAAACTTGGCAAGAGGTGTCATCCAGGCCCTTGCACTCTGAAAATGACATTTTTGGGTCCATAAAATATGTTTCATGTCTCATCTTGGTCCAAACATGGACCCAATGTGTGAATCCCTGATGCCCTACACTAGCGGTTGCCGGCACTGTCGCCCGCATACTCGATAACACCACCGCTCATGCCTCCCATGGATTAAAATGCACAAAACCAAGTTTATGGATCAAAAATGTTATTTCAAGAGTAGAGGAACCGAGATGGCATCCCTCGACAAGTTTAAGGACTAGCCCTGAATTTTACTCTGAATGATATGTGGGCCTTACGTATCAGGTCCATATTAACAAGGATGAAGCCAGGAATTATACATAGAGGGGGCTGGTCAAAGAGATTCGACATATACAAACGGAGCGTAGCTCATCTATCTATGTTTTTTTGTGGAATCATCTAACCACCCGAGTTATTCACCGATGAGCTACTCTTATTTTTTTAAACTTATTCCAGTATTAGATAATTTAGCAATGTTATTTTTCCTCTGGTAGGTGACTGTGTAGTCAATAGTGAGCACATGTGGTGACTCTTGAATCCCAAAATCTACATTGGTATTTCAGACGTGCTCATGGTGAGATGTTTTAGAGGTGACTCATGACTTGTTATGCCAGTCTCAGTGGGGTTTCATCAGAGTTTTATGGACATTAATTATGCTGATGTGACACTATATTAATGAAGAGAGATGATAAGAGTTTCATGGAAGTAAAGAGAATTTTATGGAGATGAAACTCTTCTGCACTATTTTTAAAATATAGATGTGTCCGAAACAGTGACATGAAATACCCAATTAGACTTGCCTTAAAGCGGATACATAGCGATCCGGCTGTCGGTTTTAGTTAGGGCCCTAATGAACGGATCCCAAGCTTGTGGAATTCGATGTTCGAGATTCTCCTAGATCCTTGCGCGCAACCGACAAAAAATTTGTTTCCAATAGCACATGAAACCAGATTACGGAGATCTTCTTGTATTATAGTAGAGATTAGTTAGCTAATCAATAATCAACCACCTCAATAACTATATGCCTCCTAGCATGTACGGTATTATATTGTCTACCTTGATTCCATAAGGTTTCGGGGATCCAAAGGTCATCATTATTATCTCCCCCCTCCCTGACATGTATATGTTTTTTTCTAACGAACATGCAGAAGAATTGTTTTTGTTTGGCGCCTGCATAGAGTGATTGAGTTTGAAACAATCAGAAAAAGGCACCAGATTTTATTTCTCTTGCCCACGAAAGCACTTGATGCAAAAACAAGAACCGTCTTGTCACGGCTCGCATAAAGAAATCGGTGTAACTAAGTAAACTCTGTCTGTCCTATATAGCTATAAAAGTTTTTATATGTTGGTTAACGACGACGTAAATCTAGCTTGTGGCTTTATTTATTTCTGTGTGTCCATGGCAGCTTCGGTTCCCTGTCCACAGTGATCTGGTGAGACGTTTCAACTAAACATGTCACTATGTCAGCAATCAGCATACGCGGTGCGGGTAATTGTTTAATAGTGGTGCCCGTGCGTGCTCTCTCGGTCTCTCCCTATCGTGCACCAGTTCACGGCCGGCGATGAGGCAGGCAGGCAGCCATGCACGATGTGACTTGAGACGTTGATGTGGATGGTGTTCTGTAGTAGTACAACAAAAGAACGGTCTGCATGAGGCATGAAAAATAATTGGCTCGGCCTCGGCGTCGTCCAAAAGAGATGAAAAACACGTGAGCGATCTGAATTATATTGATGCTAATATAAATGTTCGAGAAGACGAGAAGAAGACGAGAGGGTGTGTGTGGCTTGGCGGCAAGTTGGGAGTAGTCCCTGCCGGCCGGCCTGTACAGTGATTTTAAGCATCTGGTAATGTTACAGCACGGCTGTCTGTACTTGTACCTTAATAATCGTCGAAACTCTCTGATCTAAGCAGCTCACAGTCTCTCACCATTGGACCAAAGGACGCCGGCAGATCATCCATCGAGATACGCGCACATGGACAGTCACACAGCCACCACTGCAGCGCCACGATGCCACCCTCCGTCGTACACGGCCGCCGAAACTCGTCACTATCTGGGCATGTGGCAGCCGGCCGCCACACACCCAAACAAATCAGAGGGTGTGCGGTGTGCGGTGTGCCCTACCAAGCTCAGCTCACATTGGCGCTTGGCCCTCCGATCCATGCAGTGCGAATCCAGTTTGCCCGTGGAATCTGACACCCGAATCCCGATCGAGCCGCCCAAATCCAGCACCGGGGCGGGGCCGGCGCGTGCAGCCACTCAGCCAGGCTGCCGCGAGCCCGCACCGCCTCACGTCCGCACGGGCACGGGCACGGACGGACGTGCGGACAAGAGGCGAGGACGCAAGTATCAAAAAAAAAAAAAAAGAGAGGCGAGGACGCGCGCGGACAGCATCGCAGCCGCGGGCGTGGCGGGTGGCGGCCCGGGCGCGCGCGCCACCCACGTGTGTGGCCACGAAGGCTTAGCCTGTGCCGATAACCATGTGTAGATTGCAAGTTTGGAACACCGGACCGCGACCGTGGAAAACACATGTGATCCCAACGTAGCCGAGCTGTACGCTCATCAGATCCTTAGATTAATTCGGAGCAGTCGTTACTCGGAGCTGTGCGTCCTATTTTAGCATAAAACAGCGCGTGGCACGGATCGAGATGCGCGAACATGCCCCCAATGCGACTTCCCTTCTTTTTTTATTGTACTGTACATATACAGCAACTTGGATACGGACTTCATTGAGAGCTACTCTCCAAATACACCAATGGCCCTGCGAGTCTGTAGGTGTGCGGACGTCTGCACCTTCTTCAATCCTCTCCTTGCAAGTTTGGCTTGGCCTCCGATCCCTTCAGTCGTCTGCTTCCAATCCAAGCACACCACATGATTCAGGAACCGAAGAGAGATAGATGATGACGACCTGACCTGGTGTTATTAGCCTCGTCGACGTCCTTATCAGAAGAGGCTAGCTAATTTTGCTTCCAAGTCGGGTCACCTGCTATACTGGTAAAATTTACATTTCCTTTGGCCCATTACCGATAACCCTGATTGAGTGGGTGTGGGTGCGACGGTGTGCAGCGAGGGGTCTTCCTCTCCTTCAGTTTGGATTACTCCCCGCGTCGTGTTCTCGCACATGATCAGTCAGTGTACGGCCGGTACTTAGTACTGTAGTATATTAGACTGACTGCACTCTTCATCCTCTATATTCATCCTCTAAAAAGAATATTCCGTCTTGCTCATCGAGATGCTCATCGAGATTCTCTCCTCTATGTCACTTTCTTCCGCACCCATCTATCATTTATATTCATCCTCTATGTCAATGGGACCCACACGTCATACTCTACGTTGTTTTTCTCCCCCACCTAGGCTCTCTCTCCTCCCTTCTCCCTCGCTCCCCGTTCTCTCTCTCCCTCGGCCGACGCGCGCAGCTCCACCGCGCGGCCGCGGCGCCCCCTCCCTGCACCGCGACCCCTCCACGCACGGCCACCGGAGCTGCGGAGGTCCCGGCGGTGGCTCCAGCTCAGGCTATGGAGGTCCGGCGGCGGGCGCGGCCCCCTCCCTGCTCCCTTCGGCGCGGTGGAGATCGGGGTAGGGCGGCGCGGAGGAGCTCGGGGCGGGGCCGGGCGACCTCGGCGCGGCGGGTCGGGCGACCTCGGCGCAACGCGACGGGGCGAGGCGGCGGTCGGGCGACCCGCGCGCGACGGCGGCCCGCGAGCTCGGCGCGGCGGGGCGGCGGTCGGGCGCGAGAGCAGCGGGCGGGCCGGCGTTTCGGCGCGCGCGGCGGCGTCGGTGGTGGGACCGGCGAGGGGCATAGCGGATGTCCGGCATCCCGCTATGTTTGGCGTACGCGCGGCTCGTCTGAGACTGTAGCGGACGGCATAGCGGACGGCGCTGCGGGACTTCGGTCCGGTAAAACCTCCTGCAGGATGGTTTTACCGGACCCAGTGCGGACAGCCTTACTACTAGTGCCATGAATATGAATGCATCCTCATCAGAGAAAGCTGTCAGTTCTGGATTGACGCGCACTCTGTCGAGACACTTACCATGAGCCATGGGACATGGCTGCCGAACATCGCCCTTGTTCAGTTCCCAAATCCAACCCCCAAATTTCACTATGCAAAAAGAAGATTCCCCGTCACATCAAAATGTCGGCACATGCATGGAGTACTAAATGTAGATGAAATTAAAAACTAATTGCACAGTTTTGTTGTACTTTGCGAGACGAACATTTTGAGCCTAATTAGTCAAAGTTTGGACAATTTTTACCAAATAAAAACAAAAGTTGCTACAGTACGACGTGACCTACACTATTCCAACTTCTCCTCCCAATTCCAACATCTAAACAAGGCCATCCCAAACAACAGTTGGATTGCCGTGCGGACAAGAGATTGCCAGTTACTCCGTACTAAGGAGGAGTAGTGCTTAGCCCTTGTTTAGTTTCTAAAAAGTTTTTTAAAAAGTGCTACAGTAGTCGTTATATCGAATCTTTGACGTATGTATGGAGCATTAAATGTAGGTAAAAAAACTAACTGTACAGTTTGTCTATAAATGTCGAGACAAATCTTTTGAGCCTAGTTAGTCTATGGTTAGACAAATTTTACTAAATAACAACGAAAGTGCTACATGGTTTTTTTCAAAAAAAAATTTGCAATCTAAACATGGGGGCATACATGCATGTGGAACTGGCATGGCAGCACTTATCCAGTCGTGAGTCGTGACAGTGTGCATTTTGGTTACCTCCACATAGCTGGTGATAAACTGATAATCATCAAGAGAAGAAGGTTCTGGTTCCATGGGCTCTCAGACGTGGCAACGTTTCAAAAGTCAAGTGCCGATGTACTTTTTTTTTGAGACTGCGTGCCAACGTACTGGGGATGTACCATGGGATCAAAGTTTTTTCGGAAACTTGAGATCTTCTGTATTCCATGCCTGATTGGGCCTGCGGTGTCTAAAAGCAGCGCACTGACCATATTTTTGGGCCAAATTATTCCTCTGGGTCAGGCCTTGTATCCTAGATCGGGCCAGTCCCGTGACGGATCATGTGTGGGCTATGTCAGCGCTGTCGCCCGTTGCCCAGACTCTCCTCGTGGGCCAGTCCCGTGACGGATCATATTTCCCTTTGGCCAAAGCCTGCGCCTGAGTTTCACGTGCCCACGTGGAGGCCACGCTGCCCGTGCCGCCAGATCGCGCGCAGTGACCGATCAGGTCCTCTTCGTTTGTCACGCGCATTGCAATATATGCAACACACAATTTACTTTTGAAACATTCAGATACAACACTTGCAACCTACGTTTAAAGACAAATGAAACACGTGAAACACGCTTTTGAAACACTTGCAAAATACACATAAAAACCATTGCAAACATACGCAATATCCAGATAAAAACACTTAGAACACATGTGTGAAACGTATGCAGCATCAAGTTAAACAGACTTGCAACAATACGTCCGAAAACACAGATAAAACATTGGTAACAGACCCTTGCAACATACGTGTACAACCATTGCAACATATATAAACATTGGCCCTGTTCACCTGGCATATAATCCGTCTTATTCAGCTTGTTTTTTCAGCCGAAACAGTATTTTTCTCTCACAAAAAATCAGTCAACAGTGTTTTTCAGCCGGCTTATAATTCCAGCCGAACGGCTCCATTATGATCTACTTTTGCAATATTCATGTTAAATAATTGTAACATATCTCTGAAACATCCAAAACACTTGAAACATACGATCGCAACATACGTTTTTATCACATCGCAACATCTCCTTGCTGCTTGCAAAATAGAGGCTCGCCGGCATGTGGAGTTTACCGGAGGCAGCCGTGCTGTCGCCACCATTGACCAGGAACTCCACCTACTACGAAGCTACAGGGGACCCCTTCGTGGCCGCTAGTATCGTGGGCTCGACACGTAGCCCCTACAGTCGCAGTCCCCACCACCATCGAATTTCTCGTCGCACAGTGAATCTGGTGGATGGAGCTGCGAGGCAGAGTGGGGCGGAGGCGCATAGCGTACGTGCGGGCGAGCATCCACCCCGCCAGGGGGATGGGCACCGCTGGGCCCGCCATGCGCAGCGCACGGAGGTGGCCGCGCTTTGGGCCACGTTGGGAGAGAGGGAGGGGGGAGAGAGAGAGAGAGAGAGAGGGGAAGAGGAGGCTGGGGCGGAGACGCGGACAGTGAGAAGCCAGCGGTGTCGACTGGCGGGGGTGGGAGCGGCGATGTCGCCTGTAGCGGCCACGGTACAGAGCGGATTGCACATCGATTGTTTCTTTTTTCTTTCTTTCTTTCTTTTTGCGATGCAGGCGAGCGGTGCCTCGTAGGAGCGAATAAGAAAGCCTCCACCAATAGGGTGTCCGGATGAACGGCTGTCATGGACAGAGTATTACCGATATGAATTGCTACATAGTTTGTATATAATAAATTGCGTCATTTAGTTTACTATAAGTCGTTGTCTTGGACCCAGCCATAAGTTGATATATACTACTCCATCTGTGCCGGAAAGAATGCAATTATGGCATAATATCATGGTTTAATATCTTAAGTTTGACTAATTATAGATAAAAAAAGTATCAATGTTTATGATATCAAATAAATATCATTAGAATAATCACGAAATGTATTTTCCTAAATAAATTATTTTGGAGCCGTAAATGTGAATAATATTCATTAAAAATTTGATTCAACGTGCTGTCGGCACGCAACTCGTAGTTGCCTTCTTTTCTGGACAGAGGGAAGAGGGAGTAGACATTTAATATAGTTTGCTACGCTAATTAAGTTTGTATTACCTTTTCATAAATCGTTACATTCTCCACATAAGTTGTAACTACATGGTAATTGAGATGCGATCTCTATATAAATTGATAAGTTGTACAAGTGTTAAAGGTGTAAGCGTGCATATAAGTTACTATACCATGCAACATTACTCACTGCATGTTATGCTCAAATTTGTACTTAATATACAAGAAAATTAGTAATAATGCAAATTACTATATAAGTTGCTAGATAGTTTGAATATAAGTTCCTACTATTATATGGAGTATTTAACCTAAGTTGTCATATACACAAAACAGTTTCAGAAAAATTAAATAAGGTTATTGCATTGTATTGCAGATCTCATAGTACGTAAGGAATAGAATGGTGCAAAAATATATTTGAAAACAGATATTAATTGTGAGTGTTATGCTCGTTGAGAAAATAGAACCAATTTCTGTCGCTGACATCAGCACTAATATCATTGTGCTTTGGCTTTATGCATGCTCCCACTCAGCACTGACCATCCTATGCGTGTTCCTGCTCAGCTGAAAAGCGGACATGCTTGGTCGCGTGACTAGCCACCAGCCTGTCCGATCGCGCGAAAGCTTGGTCCAATAGGAATAAGAAGGCCTGTTCGCTGCAACTTGAACTTGTATCATTGTTTAGTTCAGAAAATTGCAGCAGCAATCTCGCAAAGTTATGCCGCTGTGAGCCTGTCAGCCCGTGAAATTTGCACGTTCGGCGTGCACATTCGGGGCCTCGACGTAGGCGACAGAAATCATGCCGGACGTGGGATTCCTCCAGCGGGGTCGCAACTCGCAAGAATCGCCGCTCGTGCCCGTGCCGGTGCCGGCTTTCACCGGACCACCGGTCCACACGTAAGAAGATACGCACGTAGTATGTGCAGGACATTGGAAATAATCAAGGCTTGAAACTTGAAAGCAAGTACGGCTCGGCTTCAGCTGCTGTCCGTCTGAGAAGTAATGGGTGATAACTAAGGCTTAGATGCCACTTAAATTCTAAATTTTTACACTCTTTCTCCGTCACATCGAATCTTGGACACATGCTTGGAATATTAAATATAGATAAAAAATAACTAATTACACAGTTTGGTTGTAATCATGAGCTGAATCTTTTGAGCCAAATTAGTTTATAATTGGACACTAATTGCCAAATACAAACCAAAGTGCTACGGTAACCAAATTCTAATTTTTTTTCATCTAAACACCCCCTAAGCTGACAGCTGGGCCTGACCTTGTTCTGTCAATCTGTCATCAGTTCTCTGCATTCTCTATCGTCTTTGGATCCGCCCCACGGACACTGTCGCTGATCACTGGATTCGCCCCAACGGGCATTCGGGCAACGGCCAACGTACGGTGTGAATTCAAGCGTCAGCTGTACCTGTATGCAGTGGCCAATGCGATTCATATTCGGCCTCTAATCTTTGGAGATTGTTGTTTTTCTACGTAACAAGGGTTGCAAAACGAGGCTCAACCCTACCTCTCTCAGGTTGCATCTTGCATCAACGGCCATAACAGTAGTACGCAGGTTGACCTCTGACCTACTAGCTGCGGCTTGATCGAAACTTACAGGAGCAACTATGCTGTTGCTTCTCGTGCCACCACCACCATATGCTGGATGGCCTGGATCCTGCAGGTGGAGGACAACGGACAGCTAACTTCTGCAAAAGCAAGCACACCTTAGGCCTTGCTTAGTTGCTCAAACTTTAGACCTCTAAAAAGCAACAGTGCACTGTAGCGGTAATGTAGCATTTTATTTGTATTTGGTAATAATTGTCCAATCATTGACTAATTAGGCTCAAAATGTTCGTCTCGTAAAGTACAATCAAACTGTGTAATTAATTATTTTTTTACCTATATTTAATGCTCCACATATATGTCGAATATTTGATTTGATGTGATATGATAGAGAATCTTATACTGTGCAAACTTTGGAGGAGCAAGTTTGGGCAACTAAACGAGGCTGCTACCTTTCTTGTTTGCCGCAGAAAAGAATCTGATCGCCTGCATTAGGAACTTGCGCATGGGCAATTGTTTATGCTGTGGCCTGTAGACGACAGGCTTCCGCCTCCCGCAACAGAGCAAATTAGGGACAAAAATTTCTGTGGATGGACTGGCTCTTCTCTGCATGTATCGGAATCCAGCTTTGGGCTTTGTTTAGATCCATGGCTAGAGTTTAAAATTTTTTCACTCTCTCCATCACATCAATCTTTACACGCATGCATAGAGCACTAAATATAGATAAAAGAAATAACTAATTGTACAGTTTAGTTATAAATCACGAGACAAATCTTTTGAACCTAGTTAGTCTATAATCGGATACTAATTATCAAATACAGACGAAAATGCTACGATTAAAAAAATTCTAACTTTTTATCAACTAAACCAGGGCTTGGTTGCACTTTAGCTGCTGATCTATGTTGTGGCAGGTCACGAAAAGCCAAGGGCTATGCACAAGGACGCACACGCCTTTGCTCGTCGAGTCATAAATCGCAGCGTCCGTGAGCCCATCGGTCTGCTGCGGCCTGCGGTGTGACACATGGTAGCCGGCTGGCACATGAATTAGTCGTCGTCATTACTGTTACTACCTTGCTCGGCGACTAAAGATATGTTTTCAACTCTAAACTGTGAAAAAGCTACTCCCTCTCTTTATCTCACTTGAAATATATGTGAAATCTACCCCTCTATCTCACTTGAAATAAACATATCTTTATTTCCATCCGTTTAGAAAAGTCCGTGGGTGAAAGTTGAAAAGCAAAATTCAAAGTGTTGTGAAAATTGTACTACACGAAAACTGCTTGTGAAAATAGTTGATGTTTTGAATTTTTGTGGCAGAAGCACTTTTTAGAAATTAAACCAAACACCCCAAGTAGCAAACAACACAATAGTAAATGCTCCTACTCTAAAACCCTAGGGTGCTGTTATTTCGCTTTAGTTTTCTAGATCAGCTTCATTTCCCGTCACGTACTTGTTTGATATATATAAATATTTAGAAATATTTTAATTTAGAATATATAAATATATTTATGATAGTTATGTAAACGTGTGATCTATCCATAATTGTAGTATTAATATGTTAAGTTTTTCAGCATGTTTCAAGTATGATCTCATCCAATCTAATTTCCTTGAGATCCTTGACTTCAAATTATCTCAATTCGACCATTTTCCGTTATCAACTCGACTAAGAGTCAACCTCTTGTGCCTCCACGTGTTGTCGCTTCGACTTTCTCAAGTTGGACGCTTTGGACCTCACTTAATAGTAGAGCAAAGAAAAAAAAAACAAAGCCCTAATACACATTGCAACAAATGTATCCATGCACTTAACCTGCATTCGCTCTTTTTAGTCTTCACGAATATCGTTTGTGCCATGCTTCAACCACTGAACCAAGTCTTGGGGCCAAGACACTTGTGACCTTTATAATTGCGATTAACTCAAATGTGTTTACCACTGCAAAATATATGTGTAGTTATAATACTTGTGTTTATCAATCACCACGGTCATGCTGGCAAAATCTAGGGTCCTATTCCAAACTCTAAAATAGGCCCTATAGCACCAACCTGGGCAGTTAACATAAAGAAATATTTTCAGCAATGATAAGACAAAATGGTCAATTACCTAGAAATCTTTAGGAACTAGTTTTCTGTACTTGTGTGCTAGCCTCCAAGTGCCAATCATCTCAAACTTTTTATTAATCCATGGCACTATGATAGTTTGGCACTTGACAGTACACACTCTCCCAGCTCCCCTCACCGAATTTTGCGGTTTGCATTTTGATGTTTGCAGTGGAGTAGTGGACTCGAGATTTTTTGTCTGCCTAGAGAAGATGGTGACTCGGTGAGTTGGATCGGGACGGGGTAATCATACGACGTAGATGAAACCGCATAGTGTCAAATAGAATGAGATGTAGCAACTCCTAAAGTCAGTTTAGACCCTGGTCATGGCTCTGTTGGGAAAAGTCAGCATAGAGTATTGAATATTGATTACCTGATGAACTATAGTTTTGGTAAAACATTTGGTTAAACAACTTCTCATGGTAGTATAAATGATGAGATGTCCATAAGAGCAACGCCAGTAAGATCCCTCAAATTTGGGTCCCTACTTTTGATTTGAGGGCTCCCGTACAAGTACATGGCACTGACGGACTGGCCTGCTCGGCGGGCATTGGCCTCAAAGACAATGATGTTGGCCACCTCTACATGGCAGTGAGGCGTTTGACTGCTCGTTGCCCAGTGGTGCACACATGCTTAGGGCAGGTGCAGAGCAGAGGTGACCCTTGGGAACGTGGTGGCACATGTTTCTGGAAGGGAATAGTGGGAAGGAGCATCGGTGGAGGTAGGGTTGGCCACAACCACCGCAAATTCGCAACGAGATGTAGCAGACGGGAGGGAGAAGGGGCGCGGGGGAGGCAGATGGAAGGACAAAACCTACCACGTATTCACGAGGAAAAGGGTGTGGGCGGAAGGAAGAGATGTCAGCGGAAAGGAGAAAATAGAACACACTAGAGACTTGTAAAACTATATCAGAGATCGGGGCCGGGGCTTGGATTTGAGAGCCTCCCTAATTTAGGGGCTTGATTAGAGGTTTCGTTGGAGCTGTGATTTTTTGCTGAGGCTTTCAAATTTTTGTTTAGGGTTTTGATTGGGAATCATGCTGGAGTTGATCTAATACCCTCTCTCTCTCTTTACCATTTTATTCCCGTATTTATTTCCTTCCTCTCAATTTTTCAGTTATGATTTTCCTCCTTTTATCATTCATCTCATTCCACTGCCCTCCTTCATTCGTCCAATCTTCGTCCTCCTCACGCCAACACACCACCTTCACCTTGCTACCTACGTTGTCGCACCGCCTCCGCTGCTCCCTGTCTCGGCCTTACGCCCTTACCTACGCGCCTATGCCCGCGTCACCGCGCCTAGGGCAAATCCGACCATTAACGTGCTTGGGCAGAGCAGAGGGAGCTGCAGCTCTCGTCTCATAGCGTTGGCCTTTGTTTGAAGAAGCAGTCGAGCTGCCTGACGAAGCCTGTGGAGAACGTGTACCAAATTCTCTCTGTCTCCTCGTCTTTCCTTTCTACGTGGCTCCATTGTACATCAAATCGAAACCGACGACCGCAGCGGCGCAGCCGCGTAGCCCATCTCAGCGCTCGCGCGTGCAGCCGCGGCGGACCGGCGGTGAGCCTCCTCCGAACACGGGATATTTGATCGCCCTTCCAGCCTTCCACCGTCCGTCCGCCGGTTCCGAGGACAGCCAGCCGCGGCCCGCGGGGGGTGTCCCCGCAGTGACCCCTCCATTACTTCCCTGCCCCGCCCCGACCCCCGACCCAGCCTCAAAAGACGACAACCGCTTCCCGTGCCCGGCTGCCCCCGCGCGGCGAGAATCCCCACACGCCCAGCCCCACCCCACAGGAGACCCTAGGCCAATATGGCCGCTTCGTCCAGATCCAGGCCGCTCTCCAAGCTCTCCTCCCCTTCCCACCTCGTTCCCCTCGACCTCTCCACATCCTGGTGCTGCACGCCCCACGGTCTCGGCGGCCACGCCCCAGCCCCATCCTCCTCCTCCTCGCGCCCCTCCTCCCCGGCCCGCGCCGCCGCGCACCCCATGGACCCGCCGCCCGCCAGCTCCTCCGCGGCCTCCTCCTACGCCACTCCGCCCCAGCCCTCCTACGCGCCGTCGTCCTACCCCGCCAGCTACACCAAGTTCAACTCCGCGCTCAACGCGGGGCTGCTCAACCCCATGTCCCCGCCGCCGCTGCCGCTCGACAAAACGCGCTCCAGCCCCACCCTCTTCGACATGATGGCCAACGAGCAGGACTACCACCCCCGCAACGCCGCCGCGGGCGTCCACTCCATCCCCGCCCCGCCCCAGCCGCACCAGCTCCAGCCCGCGCGCTCCATGGACAGGCAGATGCTGCTCCAGGACCGCATCGCCGACCTCATCGGCAGCTGTAGCCCCGGGAACCAGTTCAACGACGCCGACTCTTCCGACGTCCGCCTCACCCTCAGCTCCAAGGACGGCCTCTCCGTCACGCTCTGCGTCCACCGCCACATTCTCGTCACGCACAGCAGGTTCTTCGCCGCCAAGCTGTCCGACCGCTGGTCCAAACAGCAGCGGACGCTGCCGCACATCGTCGAGATCTCCGACTGCGACGACGTCGAGGTGTACGCCGAGACGCTGCGCCTCATGTACTGCAAGGATCTCCGCCGGAGGCTCATGCGGGAGGATGTCAACAAGGTCCTCGGCATTCTAAAGGTACCACGGCCTTCTCTACCGTCTCATGTATGCCGATTCCGCAGAACGATTTTTCCATTTTTGCACACTGATTTATTTATCTGTTCCTTCACCAGGTGTCCGCGGCCATTGTATTCGATGCCGGGGTGCTGTCTTGCTTGGAGTACTTGGAGGCTGCGCCGTGGGCTGAGGATGATGATGAGAAGGTGGCTGCATTGTTGACGCAGCTGCACCTTGAGAACTCAGGGGCTGGGGAGGTGCTTAAGAGGGTGTCACTGGAGTTGGCCCCTTCGGCAGTGGTTGAAGAGGCAGAGGTAGGAGGCAGTTGCAACGGTGGCAATTCCAGTGGTGGCGAGGAGGTGTTACTGAGGCTCCTGCAGGTTGTCCTGGAAGGGAAGGACGAAAAGGCAAGGAGGGAGATGAAGGGGCTAGTTTCCAAAATGCTCCGGGAGAACAGCACATCCCGTGGCGGAGCAATTGGTGGCGACCTACGCAAGGAATCGCTCTATTCTGCGTGCAATGGGTGCTTGTCCTTGCTGTGTGAGCAATTTGTGAGGGCTTCAGAGGGTGATCACTCAGAGGTGGCGCAGATTGCTAGGCAGGCTGACAACCTGCATTGGATGCTTGACATCCTTGTTGAGCGCCAGATCGCGGAGGAGTTCTTGAGGACATGGGCTATGCAGACTGAGTTAGCGGCAATGCATCGTAAAGTGCCAGCGATACACCGCTACGAAGTGAGCCGAGTGACGGCAAGACTCTTTGTTGGGGTTGGCAAAGGGCAGATCTTGGTGTCCAAGGAGGCCCGCTGCCAGCTCTTGAGCACCTGGCTAGAGCCCTTCTATGAGGACTTTGGATGGATGCGACGGGCATGCAAGGGGCTTGATCGGCATTTGATCGAGGATGGGCTAGCAAACACAATCCTGACATTGCCTCTTGCAACTCAGCAGGAGATTCTTCTGTCATGGTTTAATCGCTTCCTGAACTCTGGGGAGGATTGCCCAAACATTCAGAGAGGGTTTGAGGTGTGGTGGCGGCGTGCGTTCTGGAAAAGGAACTCTGAACCAGAACAACCATCCCGTTTGAGGATTACTGCAATCTGTGAGAACTCTTGATGATGATGATTCATATTTGACATGGAATGTGGTGGATGTTGTGATATAAATATTGATTTTCTGTGATATGTAGTAGTGTCTAACTGTTTCTCAGGTTTTTTGTTATGTTTGTTTAGGCAGTTAGTCAATCACACATGTTATCTTGATCATGTTTTAGCGCAATGTATACCAGATCCAGTGTACTACTATGCCGCAACCATTTTGATTCGAAGTGAAGTAGAGTGACTATTTGTGGTTTGCCATATACCATCCATAAGCAAACAATGGAAGGATTCAAACACTTATGGGGTGTGGAAATGGTTCTCCTTGAGAAGGATAAGTTTGATTTTTTCTAGACCATTTAACATCCTGTTCGCACGAACTACTTTTCAATAAATGAACAGTGTTTTTCTACCACAACAAATCAGTATAAGTCAAATTTTAGCATAAGCGAACATGGCATAAGCCTTTCTGTTCCTGTATTGTTGTTTTGTCTTATAAAGTGATCTGATTGGGTGGTTTCTGACATCTGATTGCTTACATGTGTCGAGTTTCGTAACTTGTTTGCGTGAGCTTGGCTTCTAGTACTTACACTGTTTATTTAATTGCTGTAGTCCAGGGGCCATATGGTTCACTCATGCCCTTTTGGCCTCCTCACTGCCTCCTTATCTAATCACTAACCAAGCTGGCATATCATGTGAGAATGTTTCTGTGCCAAACCCCAAATTAGGACCCTATTCACTTGAGCTTATCAGCCAGCCATTCAGTAGTGTTTCTTTCACAACAAATCAGCATCAGCAGTAGCCGCAAAAACAATCAGCCGAACAGGGTCTGGATTGGATGGATGTTTGCTTCGGCACGTTGTAAAGAGTATATTATGTCCCAATTAGCTTGATTTGTTGTACATGTCAAAGTTGGTGGTAGACCGGTAGTTGAGCCGCCTTTCTGCGTGCACGCGAAAGAATCAGATGATATTGTTAATTGTTTGCTGGCCTGTAGGTGCTCCTGAGCTTACTATAATGCATTTCGGCCAAACCAATTGAATATAACTGTTTTTATAACATGTTGCTGTTGAAGTCGTTAGCAATCAAACCTCTTTGGTTCTGTGTGTTCCACTCTTTCAGTATTTTGCTGTGGATCAATCCATTGTTGAGTATTCTTAAGATTTCAGTCACCTTTTCCCACTAGAATTGAGCTGATAATTATATTCCTGGAACCATTATCCCTGTTGTTCTTTAAGAGAAAAGGACATCAAAAGGTTAACCATCAGCTGCTAATACGTACAGCTGAAGTTGTTGCCAACTACTCTACTCTACTCTGTACCCTGTAGCTTTTGGTTGAGGTGCATCCTGCAATCGGCTTTGATGTCGTACCATCACCCATAACTGCTACGTATTTACATCTTTGCTGGTTCTCTTGCCGGGAGTTAAATCGCTTAGCAGCTTGAAGGTACATCTACCTTCTCTGGCAGGAAGGTAGGCTTGCTTTCTGAAGTGCTGTACATGTATAATTCCATTGCCTCTTAATCCGTGGGGGAAGTAGATAGCAGGAGAGATTTTTTTAAGATAAGAAAAAAAAAAGAAGGGAGGAGCACTCCGACCTTGGAACGTTGGAAGGGCTGCGCGTTGGCGGCTGGCCTAGGTGGGCCGGGGAAGGCCAGTATTGGACTCTAAACCGCCATCAAGCCCATCCACTGCGCTAGGCGCAGACCAGAAATACGAAACCACAACGGGTGGGCGCCCTCCCCTTATCTCTCAGCGTCCATTTCATATTAAAATTCATGCTAGAGTGCTTCAAAATCCGTGCTCCAATGTTTTAAAATCAGGGCCCAAGTGTTTTTTACCTGCACGAATCACGGAACAAACTAAATGGTAGGATAAAGGGTGTGCGCCCATCTCATTGTGGAAATTGCAAGTTGAGGCGCAGACCACCTAATTAGTAGTTGAATAGTGCCACATTGGCTAATCAAGCCCGAGGAACTTAGCGGGAAAGCAATATAGATGTATGGAGGGGCAACCTTGAAACATACTTACCTGGACGAGGTCTATGGCTGATCATGAAGAGTCATGGCCTAGGCTAGTGGCCTCCGTTGCACTTGGGAGGAGCACTAGCTTACCATCTCCCTAAAATGGGAGAGTGGACGTCATAATTTGTGGTAGAGGGGTAACGCGGCCCCTACCAAATTAATTTATTTAAAAGTTTTTTTCTGTTTTTACAATTACAAAATTAATTTGGAGTAACTAGGATTCCAACACAAACACATTTTACATACAAACTTTGTTTTGGATTTCTTTGTTTTTTGCCCGTAGTTTTTAGAGTCTGGAAAGAAACAGCAGAGTTTGCAGATTTCAGTGATCGGGCACCAGATTGAATCCATTGGACAATCAACATGGAAACATGGGAAAAACAAACAAACAGCAGTCTTATATTGGTTCTCTTAGGCTAACCTGAATTTTTGGATAACAGCTTTCAATGTTTCTAGCAGCAAGCCTACAAATTCTATCGTTTCTGTTGAATGTGCCTTTCTTTTCACAGTGCAAGCGAAATATCGAGAAAAAAGGGAGATGGGTTGACAAGAAAGGCGATTTGGGCCTCAAGAAAGGTTCCATCTGATGCAATACTGTAGGTTTCGTGCTTTGGGCATCCAGTTTCACCTTCAGCGCCAATGTGGTTCCCCACAGACTGGGACTTGCAGCACGACTTGTAGCTAGGGCCTAGGGAAAGCGTTCCACAATGTGCAAGAAAACTTGTTGTCTTATCTCGTACATAACTAGACCAAAATAAAAGGATCTGCTGTGTGTTTTGCTATTTGTCCACTAAACCAATGCTTCTTGCTTCAAATCTGTGTGGGATTAGGGCTTGTTGTTTTGTGTACTAGTCTACTAGATTAGAAGTGGATCATCCACGTAATGCAACAACCATAGCTGCTTTTGAGTGTTGTCCTTTTGATATGATCAGTTCTTGATTAATTTGTCCAGTTGTTTCTTCATTCAGTTACAAGTACAGACGGGGCTTTTCGTTATTAAAAAAAAAGACAGCCTCAGTTCCAGTGCATACATTCGTCGGACGAACCTGACAACGGTAGCGACCTGGATGTGAAACACCTGACCAACGTAATCTGAACATGAAAACAAATTGCAGCCGAGAACGGCGTCGTGTGACCATATCATGATCAAGTCCCTTCCTCTGAAGTCTGTACATTAGAAATTGAGTTGTATGATTGTATCAGAGACTGATCACCGGCAGATCTCTGAAACCCCTCTGCCCGACCTTGGTGTGAGCTGCGTACTGAGGATGGGTTGTAACCCCGGGCTGATGGTCGAGGACTTGAGGCATCAAGGCAACCCATCTGAAGGTGTTCTACTGTTTTACACACCTGACGCTTCCCCCTACTATTTACAGAACTACAGATGGTGAAATTCAACGGCAATCATATTATTTGCTTTATATCCGAGGGTGATTACCTTTTGCGGTAATGCTAGGGTTAGGACGTCAGTCCGTCCCCGCCCGTCCGGACGCGTGTCTCCTAGAAGCACAGTAGATTGGCCCAACGACCTTCTCAAATCCCCTCATCCGTTTCTAATAAAAAATACACTCATCGCTCTTATCCGCTCGTTGCTCCTATCCGCTCGTCGCTCCTATCCGCTCACCTGGCGCCTCTGAGGAGCAGCGCTCGGCCACCCACCGCCTCCGGGCCACCCACCGCCTCCGAGCCCTGCTTGCCAGGTGCCGCTCGGGTGCCAGCCCTGCTTGCCAGGTGCGGCGCTCGGCCACCGGACTGTCGGCCCTACCTGCTAGGCACGACGCGTGGCCACCTCTAAGCTGCGACTGCCCTCTACCTCCCTACCGCGCTCGTGGCTGATGCCTCCCTACCGCCTCACGCAGCCATTGCCGCCGGGTCGCCTCCTACAAGCGCCGTTGGGCCGCTGTCTCCGACGAACTCTACACGCCAATGAGCCTCTATTCTTCCAAGCAGCAAGGAAATGCTGTGATGTGCTGAAACACATGTTGCAAGAGTATGTTTCATGTGTTGCAGAGGTATGTTGAAATTGTTTCATGCGGATGTTGCAAAGTAGATTGAGATGTTCCATATGTTGCAATGGTTATATATATATATATATATATATATATATATATATATATATATATATATATATATATATATATATATATATATATATATAGGGAGAGTATACTCTATAGCTAGCTACACAATAAGTTATTTTGTAGCCACCTCTATTTACGATAATTTCATATACTAATTTACGACAATGTCAGTATATATTTACGATAGTTGAATTATTATAACAAATGGATATATTTACCATAATGTTATAGTAAATCACATAGTAAGGAGTTACTATAATCTCATAAATTAGCATAGCAATTATCGTAATTCAAAGTGGCTACAAAATAAGTTATTTTGTAGCCAGCTGTAGGCTAATATATATATATATATATATATATGTTGCAAAGGTCTGCTTCCAATGTTTCATCTATGTTTTCGGATGTATGTTGCAAGTGTGTTTTATCTGGATGATACATATATTTCGCATATATGTTACAAGTGTTTTATTTAGATAATGCGTATGTTTTGCAACGATTTTCAAGTGTTTTCTAGGTATTTTCTGCAAGTGTTTCAGAAGCATGTTTCAAGTGTTTCATCTGCCTTCAGACGTATTTGCAAGTGTTGCATCTCGATGTTTCAAAAGTAAATCGGGTGTTGCATCTCCCTCGTTGCTTTTCTGTTGCCTCGCCTCGGTGCCTCCTTCAACTCCGGGCGTCGGCTGGGCATCCGCCGCCCCTACTCCTCTTTCCGATGTTGGTGACGTTCGGGACGGCGTGGGAAACTTACGCCGGAAGCGGATGGGGAGGGCGTAGGCGCTCCCCGCACGGTGCGCGTGCCGAAAGCGGAGGGGCACGGGTGAGAAGCGGGATGGGGCTCGGGTGTCTGGACCGGGAGGCGCGGAGTGGGGCGCGGGCTCCTACGTGCGTGCGGACACGTGTGAATGGAGCATCAGGCATCGACGTCCGGACACAGACGTCGGTTCGACCGGGCGCGAGTAAAGCCCATTATTTTGTGCATCGCAGCTTCTTATTCTTTCTTTCTTTTGGTGTCGCTGGCACTGAGGTTATGTAGGTTTTGGTGCACTTCCAATGGGCTTATGGGTAGAAATATAACTTACATGCAGGTCTGTTGGTAGGAGATTTACAATTGATCTGAGTACCAATGGGCTTGAATTGATGTATTCGGATAGTACTTGCAGGCCGGGCTTAACGGCTCTATTTTTCTGGCCAGTGCAGAAGCTGCATCGGTCCACGACCACGGGCACTAGTATATTTAGTGACCTCCTCCTTTCCTTACTTACTTCCTTTATATACTTTTTTTTTCTTCGGAAACCTCTACGACCTTTTGGGGGACTAAAAGTACAACTCCTTGCGTACCCATAATAAGTATACTTTTAGAGTTTAAATTTATTTAAAATAAATGCACCCTTATATACGAGACAAGCGACAACTTTCTTCTCTCTATTTTCTCCCTTCGAATCGCAGTCCGGCTGAATCAGCTTTACTATGCATGTTCTGAGCTCTCCTCTTTTTCATTTCTTCTTTCTTCTACATCAGCATTTCCTTAGCTATTATAAGGTAATTGTTGTATTTGCTCTCACATGATGCGCGCCTGCCAAAACGCGCCCGCTAGACACACAGATATACTGATGCACACCTGTAGGCAGGCAGTAGCTTCTCCTGTTGGATTTGTTTAGTTGTGTTTCACCTCCCCAGGCTGAACCCACTCCCCTTCGCACAGTTGTTTCGGGGGAAAAAAGTATAGTTAATTACGCTCATCTAGTAATTATGCTCAGATCCTATTGGTGTCAGCCTCGGCGTGTTGTCTCATTTCGTCATTCACTCATTCGTTAAACCCCCGACATGGCAGAATCAGAAAGGCCCCAAAACGATATACTATTACCTGACAAACGAAGTCATGCAACAGAAAAAAAGGTCGTGTGCAACTTGCCAAAAAGGACCTAAAACTAAGGTAGTGTTTAGATGGTGTAAAAGTTGGTGTAAAGTTTCTGTAGCACTTTTCGTTGTTATTTGGTAAAATTTATCCAATCATGGATAAACTAGACTCAAAAGATTCGTCTCGACATTTACAGACAAACTGTGCAATTAGTTATTTTTTTACCTATATTTAATACTCCATGCATGCGTCTAAAGATTCGATGTGACAGGAAATCTTGTAAATTTTTTGAAAGTTTGAGGATCTAAACACTGCCTAAATAAGGCACGTAAAAGACAACTGCGTGCTGCTGTTTACCTGCGCAGCAGAAGGTAGTTACTCTACTTTGATCAGACTGCACACACGAGTCATGCGGTCAATGATACAGTACTACTCTGCACCGGCTAGCTCAGCACCAAGGTCAGACTGTGAGGCGGCCGGGAGAACAACTGTTCGGCCCTCCACCGTGACGTCGCTGGGCCGTCGCAACGTGCAAAGCCAAGCAAAAGGCTGCCGCTGCCACCAGCATCATTATTGCCCCGCGCGACGTGGTTAACCAGCGCCAGCCGCCAGGCCCGCGCGGGGCGCCGGCGCCCATGTCGCCCGCCTGCCCGGCCGCCACGAAGCATCGATGCATGCTGCGGCGCATGCAACATTGCAACTTGATGGCATGCAACCCTGCTTCAATGGCCACCGCGCGCGCTCCCCTCTCTGCGTCTGCGACCTCGCGGACCGTGGCCGGCGCGACGAAAGCGAGCCCGTGTCCCGCGCGGGCGCGGCTCCACTCGTCGTTCGACAGACGGACAGAGTTGGCGCGGTGTCTCGCTCTCCCCTCCTGTGTCGTCAAGCTCCGCCTTATCCCGTCCGTGGCGCACGGTACGGGGCCGGGAAGAAGCGAAAACGTGGGCGCCCGCGCGCGAAAACCGGCAGGCCGTAACGTGGAACGAGCTGGGGCATTCCTTTAATAATTTGGCCAGACTTTTCATCAAAAAATAAAAAAGTTGCCCGACACCCTCACCAGTCACCAGGCATGTCTTGCTTTGCTCATGCACGGTCACGGTGACACCTTCCGTTTCACACGCCTTTCATGCGCTTCGGATTCCAGAGATCATCAGGATTAATTGCATGCCGCAGAGAGCGAAAGGGAGGAAGAGATTTACGGGCGACGGGAGTGGTTCATAGTCTCGTCTCCGGCCGGCATGATCGCGATATATATATGGACACAGCAAACCGGTTAGGAACACCAGATCGATTAACTGCATGCGTACTTGGCCTTCCCTCCTGGAGACGGTGACTGTGTAGCTAGAGTAGTAGCCTGCTCGATCGTGTTTCATCGCATGTAACGTGACAGTGAAAACGCATGCAGGAGAAACGGGGGCCGCCCCGGCCCCGCTGGTGCGCGGGGTTCCGTGAGCAATGAGTTTTACTGCGTCGTCCGCTCAACGTCGATCAGGCGGTCACGGTTTTTATTTCTCTGGTCGTGTCGCTTGCTTTCACATTAGTTGTTGACACGTCAATTCCATCGACCGGTAACTTACACTCCTCCAGTTGACAGTATGAGGGAAGGAACGCGTTAGCGATAGCAAAGCAAGCCCTGAAGATATCATACTCCACGCATGCTCTCTTCAAGGGCCCCCTTAGACTGCTACACGCCACTGCCTCAAGATTTGTGCTGCTCACAAAAATAGCATAGAGCCAGGCCGACGCCGGTACGCTTCAGTTGCGCAGGCTGCGAACGAAAAGAAGGTAATCTTTTCTGCGTGAAGGGGACGAGATCATGAGAGAGAGATTCGGTGTAGTTGTTGGCTTGGCGAGTTGGGGGCAAAGCGTCAACCCTTGGGGTTGGGGAACGAAGCAGCCCGGTTGTTTGTTTGTGCCCAGTGGCTTTCGTGAAGGCGATCGAGGACGGGAGCGGCACGGGCGGCCGGGCCAGATCAATGGCTCGGTTGGTGCACGCATATATCTCGTCAGGACCAGTAGCGGATCACAGGATCGGAGGTGACCGGCAGTAGTAGTACCTCCTGCCTAGGTTGCTCTTTCTCTGTTTCGCAAGTTTTCGTTCTCGCCAACAGAATGCTGGTGAGACTGGCCCTGTCTCCACTCCAAACGGCTCCTAAGCTAGTAGTACTACTTCAGAATGTGTCGGGACGTCGTCGTGTTAAGGCACGAAGCATGTGACCCTACACGGGTATAGTAGTTGACCCTACACGGCAGGAGCAGGGCAGGCACCAGGCAGGACATTTGCGGACGAGAGAGTAGACCAACCGAAAGCTGGGACGGTTCGAGCCAGAACTAGCTTTCACTTCGCGAAAAGTAGGTGAAAAGTTACTGTAGCATCTTTCGTGGTTATTTGGCAAAATTTGTCCAATCGTGGACTAACTAGGCTCAAAAGATTCGTCCCGACATTTACAGACAAACTATGCAATTAGTTATCTTTTTTACCTACATTTAATGCTTCATGCATGCGTCGAAAGATTTGATGTGATGGGTGGAAGAGGAAATATTTTGGGTTGGGACGGGGAAGTGAACACGGGTATAGTAGCTGAAGGATGCCAAGTCAAGATGTGTACGTACTGACGCTTGCTTTGCCCTGTCCGTCTCTCCGCCATTACAGCGTCGGCTTGAATTCGCGCGCCGCAACCACAACAAACACTTGCGGTGGTCACGACCCGGCCGGAATCGTGCATTTCAACACGAGGATGCATGTACAGTTACGCCGTTGCAACGGGGAATGCAAAGAGCATGCATGTGTTGGTGCAATGCAAATGCGACGTGTTCATGATTACAGCATCAAACGGATGTGCCGAATGATTGCTTACAACCTTACATTACAGGTGGCGGTCGCGGTACGTCCCCCATCGATTTCAAATTAATCAGTACGAATCATGGAAGAGCTTTATATGATACAAAAAAGACGTAACGTGCATTCGTGAAAACGGTACCGACTTCGGAGAGGTACCGCGAATCCTGAGAGGATCCAACCGTATATGTACAATTGCATGAGTAAATTTCTTCACAACGAGAGGATATTATAAAGAATAATCATTCTCCTTTTGCCACTAATGAATCCCCGTGTAGACATACACTTGTGTGGCGACTTCACTAGCCACAAACCTACAAGTACTAATGTTGTTTTAAGTGAAAATATCTAAGTCATCGGTTTATGGCTTTAAAAACCTAGCACTTGATTTCAATTTGAAAATGTCTAAGTTCTCGCCTCGCTGCCGAACTGTGACATCGGCTTCTAGTATAACAGATGGTCTAGCCAACACACGTGTCTACAAGGAAATAGCAGGAGCTAAACTTACTTTAAACAAATCCAATTTGTTGGTGGCTCTAGATGAATATATAAGTAGATGAGAGGATGATCAAAGGAGTGTTGAGGTCATTCTTCAATCCTATGATGTGTCCCTAATGGACTCAAATTGATACATGGGCCAGCAACCCAAAATCGGGTAGTGCAACACTGTAGGCAGAAAAGATCCCGATGTTAAATGACGACAACACACGAATCTGATGTGATATGTATATGAATCAGGATCCATTGAAAAGTATATTTGATAAGTTTATCATGAAGTACAAGAACGTTCCAACCCGAGCCCTCTTTCCCTTTCGATCACACCTCCATGTGTAACCATGTGTTTAATTGAAATCTTAGTTTGACCTATATATTTGACATGAAAATCGATATGTTCACCACTTCATGCATTTATATACATGGGGTCTACATGGTGATATCCACCATATGTGTATTTAACATGCCTTTAGTCGAAAACTTAACCTGCGCTATATGCTTGTCATGGAAATGAATATTGCCTCCTGCAATCATATACACGTGGCCTACATAATACACACCACGCATGTTGCCTTGAGTTAGTTTTTTCGTGAATTGCTTTGAGTTAGTTTTACTTATATTAAAATTGACAAAAAGGGTAATATGGAAGCATATATATGATTACTTTGGGATAGTTTTATAATGATATACATAGGTAATTTAGATGCATACTTAGGGGTTTTTAAGATTATTTTTTAGTAATGATGGAGGCTAGTAATGTTGAGTTTCACATGCATTAGAAATTCATAGATAAATACCTGAGCGACTAATCAAAAGTGAGTATCTTTTCTCTTCTTCAATTGTTCTCAACACAATAGTTGGTTGCTAGCCACACTTTGCCACACTTCATCTTAGACAAGTTTGACCGAGTTGGTAAGTGTTTGGTTGGATTTTTTTGGACTCCACATGTCATAGAGTAGAAAAGTGTGGCAAGATTCCCTTAGGCAAAACAAAGTATGGCTTCAAAATTCCTAGCCACACTTTTTGTGGCTTGCCACACTTCTCTAAGGTTAGTTTTGGTATATTATAGCTGGGAATCAAACAGCTGCTCACATACATACCTTCTTATCTTCAATTTCTCCCTTTATCATTGACCACCTTTGACATTCTAGCCCAGTTTGAATTAAGCCCATAAGTAATAAGTATGTAGAATTGTGGAGGTTTAACACCATCTTGGTCATTGAGGGTGAGTTTAGACCAGATTATGGCCCACTTGATCTGACCAACCCAACTTGGTCCGCTTGTGCGTCGAGTCATAATATGATTTTTGGTTCATGATCCTGTATTTTAGGATAGAGGGAGTATCTTTATAATTAGACATTAATGTCCCACGCCTGTACTTCAATTTCAGCATGTGGCAAGTAATAATGTATAGTATTATAACTTGTAACTTTAGTTTATCGAATGATCTTTTCGAAGCCAGACCTCTCTTATAGATATAGGGCTGCAACTGTGGATTGCATCTAGGACGCATCTTACTAAAAATACAGTTCCAATCCTAATCCTTGCCAAAATTTCACACCTTACTAAAGTTTGATAGCAATCCAAATGCTTGTCACTTTCCTAAAAGCAGAGTTTTATCTCCTTTCAAAAGAAAAAAAATTCCAAATGCTTGTCAAATTTGATGTAAGCCGTGGGAGAGAGTAACTCCAGCCTAACAAATCTTGGGCTGATTTAGATGATTTTTTTTTTGCAAAATGGCACTGTAGCTCTTTTCGTTGTTATTTGGCAAATATTGTCCAATCATGGTCTAATTAGGCTTAAAAGATGCGTCTCGTCCATTTCGTCTAAACGGTGTAATTAGTTTTATTTTTTATCTATATTTAATGTTTCATGCATGTGTCCAAAGATTTAATGTGACGGGGAATCTGAAAAATTTTGTAAAATTTTCTGGGAACTAAACAGGGCCCTTATTGAGAAGGAAGCGAACTGCTGCCAATCCACATTCTACCAAGAGGAGTTTGATTGGAATTGGAGAATTCTTGAGACGGAAGCCAATTCGGGCACACGCGGATTCCACGTACGCTTTCGCCGTAGCTTGAAGCGCACAGCAACACAGACAATTCCTTCTTCCACCACAAGCGCCCGGGGCCCCCGCTTCCGTCCCCACGAACGCAACCCCCGGCATCTTGACAGCAAGCATCGGCGACAACAATCGAGACCACGTACGTTGGTGGCTGTACTGCTACGCCTCGTCGTAGTGCAATGCACTGGCATTTCGTTTCGTGCACCTCTGTCTCTCCCCTCACTTGTAGTGATCCTCTAATTCCCCAAGCTTTGATTAGTTTAATCCCAAAAGCAACCAATATTTTATTTAACTGATCAATTCCGTGGTTGGGTTGGGCTGAACTGAGCTGAGCTGGGGAGGCTGCAAAGAAAGAAAAGAACTCACCAAACCACAAACTACTGCACTGCACCTTCACCTAGCCTACACTTGTACTACGGCCTTGTTCACTTCCCCTCCCAACCCAAAATATTTTCTCTTACACACATCACATCAAATCTTTCGACGCATGCATGGAGCATTAAACGTAGGTAAAAAAGATAACTAATTGTATAGTTTGTCTGTAAATGTCGGGACGAATCTTTTAAGCATAGTTAGTCCATAATTAGACAAATTTTGCCAAATAACAACGAAAAATGCTACATTAACTTTTCAGCTACTTTTCGCGAAGTGAACCCACCCTACGCCACAAAGAAACCCTCATCTGCCTACGTGGCAAACAAACATTAATCGACAAGAAAGGGCTGGGGCCCAGCTGCACATTTCGCGCCCACTAGTTAGGCACACTCTTTTGATCTTTTCCATATACTCCTAGTAAGCACCAGGATCACCATGAATGAATCAGAGAGAATGTTATCTTCTGCTAGCAACATGCCACACAAAATTAGCAGGAGATCGCGATAGAACTTACTCTTTTCCATATACTACTATGAGCAGTTATAAGAATTATGAGTCGTTACAACTAGGAAGGATTTCACCAGATCAATGACAAACTCATCACTCCTCACCCAATTCAAGGTAAAAAAAGAGAACGAGGAAAGCAATAGCGCGAATTATGTAACTGACGATGACGATTTAGCGACGGCAATAATGGCGCGCCCGCCGTCCCGGTGGTAATCTAGCGCCACGCCGAGGCGACGGTCACCACACGCCCCATCCAACAGAGCCGAAGCACGCCGTTCTCCGCCTTGACTGTGAACCCGGGCGGCACCGGGCCGACGCGGGCGCCGACCAGCTGTTCCGCAATGCCCGAGCCGAGCGACACCGGGCGGAAGCCCGCCATGCCGAACCTGGCGCGCCACTTGCCGAAGACCTCGCACCGTTCCAGCCGGTCGGGGCCATCCCGGCCCACCGCGTTCGCCGCCTTCTTCGCCAGGGCCGCCTCGGCGGCCCTGGCCTTCTCCGCAGTCTCCCGCCCTAGCGTCGCGTCCAGCGACTCCAGGATGGCACCGTAGTGCGCGCACGCGTCCGTGAAGCGCGCCGCCAGCGGGGCCGTGTTGGTGTTGAGCTCCTGCTCGACGAGGGTCACCACCTGTGGGCCCAGCGCGCGCACGCGGCGGAGCAGCTCGTCGCGGGGGTTGGCCGGAGAGACGCTCTCGTCGGGCACGTGGGAGAGCGCGAAGGCGAGGTTGACTGCCACCGCCTCCCCGGGCTCGCAGCACAGCCTGGACGCGTCCAGCTCTGCTGCTCTGCAGCTGACCACGTTAAAGCGGTACTCCACGCCAGCTCGCTCCGCGAGCTTCTTCAGCCGCTCCACGACGGTGGGTAGCGATGCAGTTTGAGACTGCGAGAACGGCGAGCTCGGGTCGGTGACGGCGGTGACCTTCAGGGACCTGCCCTGCACGCGTCGGTCAGCGAGGTACTGGATGAGAGCCGCGTGCTGCGAGAGGCTGACGTCGAAGTCGACGACGTGGATGGCGCGGTGGTCGCCCACCGCTTCGACGATGGCGACGCAGGCGGCGTGGAGGGCGACGCGGAAGCACGGCGAGATGTCCTGGAGGAGTTGGGACCCGGCGCGCTGGTCGTCGCTGCAGAGCTCGGCGAGGTGTTGAGCTGGGGCGGAGGCGGCCCGGCGAATGCGGGAGGACAGCGCGTCCACCATCATGGCAATCAGGCGCTGTTCCGCGTCGCCGTGCTGGTTGGCCGCGCGCTTCAGGGCGGCCAGATGGGTGGCCGCTGCGTCATGGTGGCCCTCCGCGATAGCGACCGCGGCTTCAGACAATAGCTGCCTCGACGCCGCCCCCGGGGTCGGCGGCGAGCAGGACGCGGATGAAGACGCCGTGGAGGAGGAAGAGTTTGAAGGTGACCTCGTCATCCCCACGTTATTGTTGTTTGGGGTCGCCGCTGCAGGGAGCCCGGGCGACGGCGCGGCCGCGATGGAGCTGAGTTGCTGTATCGTCTCCTCCCACTCGGAGTTGGTGACCGCGGAACCGGTGCCGCTCATCGCCGCCACCGGCTCGTCGTCGTCGTTGTCGTCCAGCAGCTGCTTCTCGAGCTCCTGCAAAATGAACAGCTCGCTCGAGGCCGCCGGCTGAGGCAGCGGCGGCGCCCTCGACAGCCCGAAGGCCTGCGTCTGCGGTGAGGATGTCATGAGCGGCACCTGCCGCTGCAGCTGCGGCTGCATCAGCGGCACCGCCGCCCTGGACGCGGTGGTGAGCGACGACAGCGTCGACGAAGGCGACGCCAGGCCCCCTCCGAAGCTGGACCCGGGGAGAACCAGAGACCGAGCTCCCGGGGTCCCTCCCAGCAAGGCGGCGATATCGACCGCCGCAGCCGTGCGCTGCCTCACGGTGCGCAGGTACAGCTCCTGCTGCTGGTGGTGGTGCTGCCACCTCTCCAGCTCGCCGAGGCTCCTCTTCAGCACTCCTCCACCGGCGGCCGCGTCGGCCCGCTGCTGCATCTGCATCTGCATCTGCATCGCTGATCCGACCCCGTAGGCGTACCCCTGGCGCGGATCGCGCCACGGCGCGCCTGGCTCCATGCAGGGCGGGGCTGGTCAGGGCAGGGTGGAGGAGGAGGAGGAGGAGGAAGGCGACGAGACGAATCTACCGAGGAGGGAGGAATGGAATGGAATGCTATGGCTACAACAAACAGCTACGGGTCCAGCAAATGGGAGCCGGTGCCATTCAATTCAATTTGCTTCTCCGTCTAATAAAACCGCCACCCCTCCTCCATCTCTGCTGCGGTTACGTTTTATAAAAGTGAGCCCGGCGTTTGGGATCCGACACCGATTCGGCGGCACTCCCGCTGACGGCGTGGGCCAGCAGAAGCAGCCGGGGGCGGGGAATTGGTGGTGGGTGCGCTGGTGTTTATCGGGAGGCGTTATGGCGGGGCCCTGGCTCGCTTTGGTGCTGCTGGATTTAATGCGAGGGCCGTGGGGACGGGCAGGGTGAATCCGTGATGGGCAGGCAGGGCAGTGTGAAGGAATGGAAACGGGCAGCGCGGGTTACCAGCTGAGACTGAGACCGGGTGCCGTCGCGTGATCGCGTCACGTAACTTCCGCCCGCGATGACGCCGTCGCGCTCCTTCCCGCAGCGAGGGGGCGTCGGGACGACCTGGGGGGCTCTGGGCTGGCTGCCTCCGGGTGGCGTGGCGCCTCACCACCGACGCGAACGCGACGCCTGCCGGTGGCCGCCACCACCGGTTTTGCGGGAACCGCCCCTCAGTTTCGACGCATTTCGAGCCGAGCTGGTCCGCACCTCACGTAGGCCTTGTTTAGTTACCAAGATTCATTCTCAAATTCCACTATACAAAAAGAAGATTCCCTGTCACATTAAAATATCGGCATATGTATGGAGTATTAAATGTAGATAAAATCAAAAACTAATTGCACAGTTTTATGGTACTTTGCGAGACGAACATTTTGAGTCTAATTAATCAATGTTTAGACAATTATTACCAAATAAAAACAAATTTGCTACAGTGCCAAATAGTAATTTTGCACACCGGAACTAAACAAGGCCGTAGTAGTACCTTGCACGGAATCACAAGCGAAGCCGCGCCGCTCACAGACAGTGGGCCAGGGAATCCGATCTCGACACGCCAGGCCGCCTGCGATTTCGTAAAACCAGGCGTTGGATTCCGCAAAAGTCGCTTTCGGAACTTTGGTAGACCACAGGCCAGTCACCGGGCCACACGATTAATCTTGGCCAGCGTTAAACGACCAAGATACCCTGAGGGAGGGAGCAGGGCATGTTTGGTTAGAGGTGTTAAAGTTTAATAAATACTGTAGTATTTTCGTCTTATTTGACAAAGTTTTTAATTTTGGACTAATTAGGTTTAATAGATTCGTCTCGTAAATTACTCCTAATCTATGCCGATATGCATATAATTAGTCTACATTTAGTACTCCATGCATTTAGCACAATATTGATGTGACGAGAGTTAAACTTTTAACATTCACGCCTTACGTGATACGTGAGGATGTGGAAGGACGGGGGCAGCTGGGGAGGGCAGTCTAGGCAGATCGGGGTGGTTTTCTTGTGGAGCGGTGCGTATGTGTGGAGGAGGTTGCTTGCTTTGAGTGCGTTGGGAATTAGTTAGGAAACCGAAATATCCACCCAACAACCACGTACCCACCTTTCTGTGTCTAGAACCCTGATTCTCTTCTTTCCCTCAGGGCTGGTTCGGCTGGTGAAAAAGCTGGCTGGTTTCGACTGATCCAATAGTGTTTTGTGAGAGAGAATAAGCTGAAACAAGCTGAAACAAGCCGAAACATGACCAGCAGAACATGACCTTAGCCCCGAGTATGTTAATACCACTCCCTATCATATTCATACGTGCATACAGTATAGAAGTATCACACTAAAAAAATAGTTACTCATTGACCTATCCTGATAGAGTGGGAAAGCCAGTGTGTATCCTCAACACCTGTGCAACGGAGACGCCGCCCTAATCAAATTCTAAGCAACAGCCAGACTACATACTCGCTGGTGACTTGGAAAATTCCAGGTTCCCGGTCTCTCGTCGTAAGAGCTGTACACACGCTTAACCCACCAGCTATTGTCCACAATGAACCGACACAGAAAATCCCTGCACATACATACGGTGGACCCCGTGCGACACGTGTGAGCCAACGATTCCGAATGTTCCGGGCCAAATTGCTCCAAAAGCACCAACGACCTAACCCGCCAAGGGAAAGTCCAATGACATATGGGGCCGATCCCAAAGGGCGGCGGGTCCAGCGCTGCAACATCACCTGTTGTATTTCGATTTCCGTCTGTGCTAGGCGGAAAGGTCAACATCCCCGCTCATGTTCTGTAGCACCGGCGGAGGAGGTCCCGGTGCCCCTACCGCTACCTGGTTCACGTTCCAAAGTCATGACCTCGGATGCATGGGGGCAAAATGCTACGCGCACCTGGTCTAGTAGCTACGTACTCCGTACAAAGTGACTTGGCAGATCAATTTGGTCATTCATTGGCACGAGGATGGCAAAAACAGTCCTAAAGAAATAGGAACTGAAGGACTGTTTGGAAGCTAGAAATGGCATGGGACAGGGAATAGTCTAACTACAAGGTTTAGCATGAATGTAGATGTATATGTAAAAGAAGTTGGAAGAATGATGGAGGGAACATAGCACGGGAAAAGCGTACTCGCTCGATTCCAAACTATCACTTTTATGTTAATACTTTTCTAAGTTTGATCAACGTCGGGGTTATAACCTCGGGTATCTCAAGGCATCGATTAGATAGTGGGTCGCATGCTCGTAACGCAACAACAGACAAAGGCCAAATGATCGAGGCCCGGCAAAAGCCAAACAAGTCTGGGGACCAAGGCGTACGACCTTTCCCCGTCACGACCACCGGAAGAGATGGAAAGAGGTCTAGCCTTGCCAAGCGAGCCTGCCCTGACAGGGGCAAGCACGCCGTACTGACCCCAAGGGGACCAAGGCGACAGTAGCCATCTCAGCCTGGTCAGACTCCAACCCCGTGCTGCACGGACAAGACAACACCGCCTCAAGGCGGAAGCGATAGGTACGATGACCACTACGGGATGGAAGTCACGACGAGGGTCTCAGCACGTAGGCCGTCCAGACCGATTGAAAGCCCCGACCCCGACCCCAACCATGGCTCTCAGCCCCGTGAAGCGACTGTAACACCCCGGTGTTACGCAAGCATTTAGACACTGCAAATCATGCATATTATGCATCATCAAGCATCCTAATCATACATGCTTAATCATATTAAATAACAACTGAAACAATGCTTTGAAACATATGAAACATGCTCGTGAACACATGAATGTTGCATACACTCGTTTAGAGTTATTTTTGCCCTAATTATGCTTGCTAGGCTAATAAAACATGTTTGGCTATAATTGTAAATCATATAGAATTATTTAGCATAATTTTTGGAGCAAGTTTGGTATTCAAAATGTCCCCAAATTTTGCTTTTAAAAATATTCTAGAAAAATGGGATTTGAATTAAAAATGGATTTTGAATCTTTAGTTCAAAATCTGTTTGGAATTTCAAAATATGACCTAAAGCAAAGTTGTAGAGGATTAAATTCTAAGCAACTTTTATTTTTGAACCATTTTCAAAAGAAGTCGTTTTCTTGCTCAAAATGATATTGGAAAAACTGATATTTGAAATCTATTTAAAAATGGAAATTGGAAAAAATCCTTTTCTCACCTTTTTGGGTCGGCCTCCTCCTTTCTCGGCCCACGACCGAAGCGGGCCTGGCCTACCTTCGCCGGTGCCCACGCCGCTGTAACACCCCTGGTGTTACTAACTTACTTAGCATGCGATTAAGGTCTAAAAGAAATTAACAAAATAAATTCCGCGGGTTTTAAAATTGCAACGCACATAAAATGATAATCGAATTTCTATAAATAAAAATAAAATACCAATTGAATGTAGTACTTAATAAAATTTGATGAGCAAGTTATGTAGATGAGAATGCAACTTAATTTTAGAGAGTAAATACTGCTAGCTAGTACTTTTGGGAGCTAAGAGATCAGACTTGAAATTAAGATAAGTGTTTCTGTTAAGTCAACCATATTGGAACTTATGTTTAAAAGTGTCAATTGCGGCAAATTATGTTGGGCAAACTAATTAACTAGTGCCTTAATATTTTGTTTCCATAGGCTAGTAAAAAGTATGGGCTATGCCATGAGATAATTGTTAGTTGAAATTAGCAAGGTTCAGACCTTTTATAAATCAAGACTAAAGTGCTACTGACTGCTAGTTAGGACCTAACCCTTGTTTGTTTTCCAAGTCCGAGGCAATAACGACAATGCCGTTTTGGCATTAAAATTCTAACTAAATTTCTTAAACAATAGCTTTATATTCTTGTACCGTTAGTTGCATCGAGGTCAGCACTTGAGTATGGCATAGGTGGTAGTTGGGTTGGACGTCTTGTTGCCTGCCTTAGAAATTGCCTAACTTCGCTAGAACGCGCTGTTGGCCAGCTCACTCTTGACCTCGAGCACTGGTTGGCAGTCCCAAGTTGGCACGTCTCCACTCTACTCTCTAGTTCACCTTTGTCTAAGTTTGTTGCTCCTACTAGTAGCTGTATATACCTTCTTGAGCCTTGTCAAGGTGGTTTAGTTTTAACCTAGCTGGGGTAGAAGTTGGGCACGCTTTAAAATTCGTGCAACACACGTTTTCGGCCGCTTGGCCCCTGGGGCACGGTCACCACGAGCGGGCACCACTGTCCTCGACAGGCGTGGCGGGCTGATTGCCACTGACCGGCTCATGCGTCCGGGAGGGGCTGCGCTGCACCTCGCCCGGGCATTGGTCAGCCCCGGCTGGCTACGGCCAGGTCTCTGCCGTAGGGTGCACGTCCCGCTCGTAGGGCAGACCACGCGCAGGACTGAACCGCGGTGGTGACCGCTGTGGCGTGGTCGTCACGGTGCCTTCACCGTCTTTCGTCCCAGCAACCACGCCAAGCCCTTGGGCAGGTGCTGCTACAGGTCAACTTTGCCTCGTTTTTAACCGCTCGGCTCGCCAAGTGCTGCTACCGCCACCGCACTCCCCGCCTTCCAAATTCACCTAAGCTCTGCACGTCTTAGTCCAAATTGCTCGTGCCAGTGGGTAGAATAGGGAGTTCTCTGGATGCCTCGTTCTCTTCAAACGCAGCCGTGGTCCGTGGGTGACCAATTTCAAGCTTTCCTCGCCTCCGGCCATGGGCGCCGCCGCACCGGTTGATCGGGGGGGCAAGGTCATAGAGTTGATGGCAGCTCAATTGTTTGTACCTCTGAGCTTGTCTAGACCTCCTCTACCCGGTGCTCACTTCTTTTTGGCCAGGGCATGCATCGCCGGAGCGCGGGCGCGGCCGTGCCACCTCGGAGCGCCGCCGCGGGGTTCAGGCGCACGTGGCCAGAGCACCCCGGTGTTTCCCTACCTCAACCCATTGCGCGGCTGGGTTCACGGTGAGTCCCTTCTGCTCCCCCACGATCTCAATCACCTCGTTAGGCCGCAGAGTCGTCAGAACAGGAGCGCCACCATGGCGGGCGGTCCGCCAGCGTGGGCTGGGTGCTAGGAGGCACCGTTTGCCCTCCAACCACCTCTCGGGGCTTCGTTGTGGGCCAACAGTGCTCATCGGCCTGCGCGTCAGACCGGGGTTTCGCCCTTACGTCCGGCGTGACCGCCCGGTGCCGGCCGGAGCCGCGCCGGCGCGCGCAGGGGACGGCAGGGACCGGCTCACTGCGAAGACAGCAAAATCTGGGGACTGCAGTGTGAAGTTCCTCTCTTGCGTAATAGTAGCTCCTAGGGTCGTTCAATTTCTCAATAGTGTGGGGTCCTTTTTGCAAAAATCCCGTAGCAGGCGCGAGCGGGCCTGCTGGGCCAGCCTGTTGGCGCGCGGCCACGTTGCTCGCGGGCCGTTTCAGTCACTGGGCCGATTGGTTGCAGTTGGCCCTTTCCCTTTATAAAGCAATTTCTTAGTTTAGTTCATAGACCAAACTTGTAAATTCAAATTAGAAGTGTGTAGAAGTCCAAAAATTGCGAAACCAATTTGGTTAGGTTCCTAAAATCATAAACTAACTGTTGGTATAATTGGTTCACATTTTTTTTATATATAATGTTTTCAGGAGTTCTCTAAGTAAAGTAAGGTGCTCCATCTTATTCAAGAATAAATTTGTCGGAATTCTTATGGCCAAATGATGATAGTGCTAACTTTAAAAATTTTACCACAAGCTTCTAGTATTACTAGGTGTCCACGGTAATTTTTGTAGCTCCAAAATAATTAGTTGCTAGGATAATTAATAAGCTCTAGTTTGAATATGTAGTAAATCGATAAAATGAATAACGCGACACCTCGGGTTTATATAACTACAACACTTGTTGAGAAATAACGTTTGAATCGACAACGTGGATACGTGGCCTAGTAAGTTGGTGTGTGGCTAGCTCGTTAGCTTACGAGACGTAGTCGTACGACGAGAGTTGCGGTTGCTGTCTTTTAATTACGTCTCAACATTGCATCCACGTATATCACAATAGGAATGATGGTGGATCGCGAAGTCATCTGGAGTAGCAGAAAGGGTGGTGCCTTGATGATCGTGGCGCCATGGTGGAATGCTAACTCTTGGTTAAATCTCACCCAGGCAAGCCCCGGTGCATAACCTCTATTATTCTACACTTTATTTATGCTTGTGCATTAAGTTTTAAGGAGTTGAATGAAACCCACTTGCATATATATATCCTGATCCCATGAGTCTTACTAGTATGTCAAGATCGTGTAGATTGCTATGCTACAGGACTCCGGTAGAAGTCGAGTGATTGCCCGTCACTCGCGAGAGATAGGAAATATATTATTGTTATTATTATCATGTTACTACCACATGGAACATATTTGAATGATAATTGGAGACCGGGCGGAACGGGCTTGGATGGATTTGGACCTGGTTGGGCAACAGAGCGGGGCTCTGGTTGCATTTGTTCCGCCTGTGTCGATTAAGGACCGTTCGTTGCATTGGATTCCATAGTCAGGTCACAGACCTACTTATCCCGAGCATATACTAGCGGATGGGGGCTAGAAAGACTTGTTATTCTCTTGTCATGGGTTCCGGCTCCATCCGGACCAACTGAAGGTGGATTATATATGGGTATTAGGAGGTCTAAGCACCGCGAGAGGGCGGGGGCTTGGAGTCCCAGTATGGACGGGGACTCGGTTCTCTTGACAGGAGGATAATGGGTTGGTCCTGTTTGTACCTCGGTACGGGTGGGGCGTGTGTTTTTCGGGGTACCCAGCTGGGCTACATTGATTCGCGAATCGCCGTCAATTTGACGGTCCGACATGACTATAATCTGGCATCGTAGTAAGAACTGTGGAAGATGGTGAAATGGTTCTGATTGCTTACTACATGCTTGAAAGTAGCTTTGGTGCTTACATAGAATGGTGGGTTAATGAACTACCAATGACTGCTAATAAAAGTTAAATATAAGGATGCACCTTTAGTAATGCTTCCTGCAATAACCCACAAGCCAGATAGCCTTGCATATCCTTGGAGTCTTTTCTTTCCTTCTGACGGGTAAGTCTTGCGGAGTACAATTGAGTACTCAGGGTTTGTTCTACCCTGTTGCAGGTGACAGGTGTTCTTGAAGCTGACTTTTATGTGTGGAAACCTCCTGGTGGGCTCAGTGAGGATTTCCCTTACGTTGCGGATATAGAGTTGATTTATAACTCTCACCAAAAATGTTTTACAAAGGAAAGATTTACCACCTATTATGAATTCTTGTATATAAATGTTCATCATGATAATATTTAACTCATCATCAAATGGTTTCATTTCCGCTGAACTCTGATAACATTTTATTTTCCACTGTTATAATTAAACAATGGATTACCCTGATGTTGTACTAAAAGTGATGTAAGAAATGGTAAAGATGTTGTAAGCTTTATCTCTCATTTATGATCCTGAGGTAAAAATGTGGATTTTCGAGTTCTCCCTCGGGTGTGCTCGACGGAATCGCAGAGTTTATTGCTCTCCCTTGGGTACTTAGTGTCTAATGGAAGACAAGTACTCTTGGGAGGGCATTAAATTAGGCGGTTCTGCCACAGGTGGTATCAGAGCATAAATGAGGAAATAAAGCTTCAAAACTCTTTTCTAAATTAAAATTTGGCAACATATTTTTGCAAAAAGTTAGGGCGTTTGCATACGAAGTTATATAAGTAGCCCTATTACTATAGTTAAGTCTTCGGAATAAGTTTAAGTAGGCTTTCGTCCGGTAAACTAACTGGTGTGTAGCGTGCGGTCCTAAAGTCAGACGCGCTATTTTGCTATAGTCATCGTGCGAGTCCTACTTGCAGGTGCCCTGTTTCTAGGTACCACGCGTCCCTGTCCCGGAGTTACTGTTGTACGGTGGCTTCGTGTTTCGCGTTCGCTCGTGATTCATGACTGTCGGGGCTTACGTTTTCGGCACTCCTTCTGCGCCCTTGTCGGACCTCTGCCCTGCAACCGTGCTAGTCTTTATGGCCTCGGACACCGCCCACCTCGTGTGCGTAAAAATCCTGTTGTTGTACTTTTACTGGTTCCCACACATGGCTCGAGGGTGGTCTGCGCCAGGACCACTGGCCGCTCTGCCTTTTTAAGGGGGCCAAGCCCAGCCACTTTGTGTCACCACTCAGTGCATTCCAGCTCGCTTAGCCCTTTTCTCTTGAGCAAGCTTCTCCTCAAGCCTTCCTTGCAACCACCACCCACCTAGGATGGCAGGAGTTTGGGTTAGCAGCTACTGCCTGAACACCGAGGGTTTTCCCAAAATCCTGTATGCTACCCTGCAAAAACTCGGCATTCGGGAGCGTCCTGAGTATGAGGGTCGTGAGTACATGAAGCATGGCATGGAGCGATGCAAGGTCACCATCTACATTGGCAAGAGTGAGGAGTTTCCCGACGTCACTGAAGCCTGGAATGTGACCGCAACCGGGTTTCGCTTCGGCGACACCTACCAGGTTGTGGCCCGCAAAGCCTTGCGACATCTGTGCCAGATCTATGAGCAGCCCATTGCTCGTACCCCCATGCGGTTCTTTCCACCTTTGGACAAGAATCGGCGAGTATGGAGGGCTCGCATGGAGGCCTTGCGGGGTCAGGACGTGCAAGAGGACAACCCGACCGTGGTGCACCTGACCACGTACTTGCTCGCTCTGGATGAGCAGTACGACCGGCAGGCCTCGGAGCTAAGAGAGTGTCTCCACCGAGCTGAGGAAGCCGAGATCTTCTCCAGGATGCTCGAAGTGCAGCTTGCTGAAGCTCATGCCAATCTAGCAGCCGCTGAGAGTCGAGAGGCTGCCATGGCGGAGGCCGTCAAGGTGGACCAAGACCGTCATGCCCAGGAGCTGGAGGACGCCTATCTTGTCACCCGGGCCAAGCGTAGGACGATGGCCACGGAAAGGCAGGAACCCTTGATCTTGGAGGGGATCCCTGTCCATCCACTGGAGAGAAGGAGAACTGGTTTTGCAGCACCTCCACCCACGGAAGCCTCAGAAGTAGAGTCATTGCTTCCCCTCACCCAGCCACCACCACAAGAAGGAGTAGATCCACAACCTAGTGCGGCAGAAGAACCCCAGGAGCCCAGGAAGGAAGCCGTTTGGGCCGACGAAGTAGATTAGTTGTCCTAGAGGAGATGTAGCCGTCGTTAGTAGTGCTTTTCATCGTTGTTCCCTAGTGTTGTAATCTTTCCGTTGTACCACATCCGTAGTTGTTAAGGCCGTCTGGTTGTACGTTTCGAGCGATGTGTCGAGTGTGGGAGAGTGAATGCATGTATGTTGCACCCGTGTAAGGCCGTTGGTAATGAGTTTTTGCTACGTCGATTTTTCCTTAGGCCTCGTTCGATTTGCTTAGGGTTCTTGAGACGACGACAAGCAGGTTACAAAGGGAACAACTATTCAGGTGCAGCAGATCGGCCGTAATTGGAAAACAGAGGACACTGTATCACTAATTGTGGATGTCCCAGCAGAACATTTGAATTCCCTTGATTTAAATCCGCCTTGGGATTTACTTTACTTGTTCCTTATTTTGAAAGGAACCCGTGTTGCCTGAATTTTCCCTTACTCCTCTGATTCTGTGGTCTATGACCCCGTTGCTTTTACTGCGAGTAAGTTGGTAATAGTTACTTAGTTAATAGCTTATGGTGCCGCGACGGAACCGAGGGCCACCTGTGGAACAGCTGCCACATGGTGACGCTGCTCGGCGCGCGCTGGTATCGAGGTTGTTGACCAAGTGTTGTTACCGAGTTACACCGCGGTACTGCTCTTGCTATAAAAATTCTCTTTGGTAAAAATATCCTTGTGTTCAAACGGGAAATCCACAACGGGTTGATGGAATTGTGCTCTGTCAAAGTAACAAGGTTTTTGAAGAAAGGAAAAGAAGAAAGAGAAAAACAACAGGAAAGTTAGCCCGCACGTAGGTCAGAGAAGTTGAATTGCCTGACTCGACGTCGTTCCTATGACCGGTTTGACAACGCTACGCATGCCGGGTCGCTGTCACTGTGTGCCCTGCGGACGCCGTCTGTGGTGGGACTGTGTGTGCCGCTCCCATGTAGCCACGGCGTTGTGCCGCACTCGCCTCGTCTTATCGCACTGTACGCCCCTCTGATCCCGGCACCCGTGTCGGCTCTTGATTCTCGCTCTCATCCCCATACCAGACCTCCCCCTCTTTCTTTTCATTTGGGGCCCCGTTGCTCGCATGCCTCCTAGTCGAGCGAACCCCATCCCCTCCTTTCTCCTTTGCCCCACTCAAGCTCGCACAGGGAGCGCACCAGGGCCGATGCTCTCCCCACCTTGTGACCCCCCCAGTGATTCCCATCTCCTCCGCTTCCGGTGCACTGCATCACCACCTCCGTCCACCAAGCTTTTATAATGCCACCTTGCTTGTTCCTCCTCCATTCAACCCCCAGATCTGGAGTTGAGCTCATAGTATCAACTTCCTCCGTCAGCGCTTAGGTAGGAGAGGCTCGGGAAGCCGTCGGGAAGAAGTGGTTGGAGGTAGGGCTACGAGATCCAGTCGTTGCTCGCAGATCTAGGGTTGCTAGTCAGAGGCAATGGTGTAACTTGAGAAGAAGGGATCTGGTTTCCATGGAGAAGTTCAAGTTCATCCCTGGTTAGTTTAGGTTTTAGAGTTCGCAATGATCTTTGTACCAGTCTCCAATTTCTGGCTGTGTTGGGCATACGCCATGTTCTGGATAATCGTTTTCCTTCTGCTTTTCCATTGTCCCCGTCTTCGTCGATTTCTAGAGAGGTTGTGAGTTGTATTAGATTGGTTTTAGCCATGCTATCTCTAGATTCCAGAGTGGTTTAGCGTTTGAAGTCGTGTAACCTCTCATGTAAGCTCAGATCTGTGAATGTAATCGTGCTTCCCTCTTTTGTTTCTGGTTCCGGATCTCGGGACGAGATCCTTTTTAAGGGGGGAAGGATGTAACACCCCTGGTGTTACTAACTTACTTAGCATGCGATTAAGGTCTAAAAGAAATTAACAAAATAAATTCCGCGGGTTTTAAAATTGCAACGCACATAAAATGATAATCGAATTTCTATAAATAAAAATAAAATACCAATTGAATGTAGTACTTAATAAAATTTGATGAGCAAGTTATGTAGATGAGAATGCAACTTAATTTTAGAGAGTAAATACTGCTAGCTAGTACTTTTGGGAGCTAAGAGATCAGACTTGAAATTAAGATAAGTGTTTCTGTTAAGTCAACCATATTGGAACTTATGTTTAAAAGTGTCAATTGCGGCAAATTATGTTGGGCAAACTAATTAACTAGTGCCTTAATATTTTGTTTCCATAGGCTAGTAAAAAGTATGGGCTATGCCATGAGATAATTGTTAGTTGAAATTAGCAAGGTTCAGACCTTTTATAAATCAAGACTAAAGTGCTACTGACTGCTAGTTAGGACCTAACCCTTGTTTGTTTTCCAAGTCCGAGGCAATAACGACAATGCCGTTTTGGCATTAAAATTCTAACTAAATTTCTTAAACAATAGCTTTATATTCTTGTACCGTTAGTTGCATCGAGGTCAGCACTTGAGTATGGCATAGGTGGTAGTTGGGTTGGACGTCTTGTTGCCTGCCTTAGAAATTGCCTAACTTCGCTAGAACGCGCTGTTGGCCAGCTCACTCTTGACCTCGAGCACTGGTTGGCAGTCCCAAGTTGGCACGTCTCCACTCTACTCTCTAGTTCACCTTTGTCTAAGTTTGTTGCTCCTACTAGTAGCTGTATATACCTTCTTGAGCCTTGTCAAGGTGGTTTAGTTTTAACCTAGCTGGGGTAGAAGTTGGGCACGCTTTAAAATTCGTGCAACACACGTTTTCGGCCGCTTGGCCCCTGGGGCACGGTCACCACGAGCGGGCACCACTGTCCTCGACAGGCGTGGCGGGCTGATTGCCACTGACCGGCTCATGCGTCCGGGAGGGGCTGCGCTGCACCTCGCCCGGGCATTGGTCAGCCCCGGCTGGCTACGGCCAGGTCTCTGCCGTAGGGTGCACGTCCCGCTCGTAGGGCAGACCACGCGCAGGACTGAACCGCGGTGGTGACCGCTGTGGCGTGGTCGTCACGGTGCCTTCACCGTCTTTCGTCCCAGCAACCACGCCAAGCCCTTGGGCAGGTGCTGCTACAGGTCAACTTTGCCTCGTTTTTAACCGCTCGGCTCGCCAAGTGCTGCTACCGCCACCGCACTCCCCGCCTTCCAAATTCACCTAAGCTCTGCACGTCTTAGTCCAAATTGCTCGTGCCAGTGGGTAGAATAGGGAGTTCTCTGGATGCCTCGTTCTCTTCAAACGCAGCCGTGGTCCGTGGGTGACCAATTTCAAGCTTTCCTCGCCTCCGGCCATGGGCGCCGCCGCACCGGTTGATCGGGGGGGCAAGGTCATAGAGTTGATGGCAGCTCAATTGTTTGTACCTCTGAGCTTGTCTAGACCTCCTCTACCCGGTGCTCACTTCTTTTTGGCCAGGGCATGCATCGCCGGAGCGCGGGCGCGGCCGTGCCACCTCGGAGCGCCGCCGCGGGGTTCAGGCGCACGTGGCCAGAGCACCCCGGTGTTTCCCTACCTCAACCCATTGCGCGGCTGGGTTCACGGTGAGTCCCTTCTGCTCCCCCACGATCTCAATCACCTCGTTAGGCCGCAGAGTCGTCAGAACAGGAGCGCCACCATGGCGGGCGGTCCGCCAGCGTGGGCTGGGTGCTAGGAGGCACCGTTTGCCTTCCAACCACCTCTCGGGGCTTCGTTGTGGGCCAACAGTGCTCATCGGCCTGCGCGTCAGACCGGGGTTTCGCCCTTACGTCCGGCGTGACCGCCCGGTGCCGGCCGGAGCCGCGCCGGCGCGCGCAGGGGACGGCAGGGACCGGCTCACTGCGAAGACAGCAAAATCTGGGGACTGCAGTGTGAAGTTCCTCTCTTGCGTAATAGTAGCTCCTAGGGTCGTTCAATTTCTCAATAGTGTGGGGTCCTTTTTGCAAAAATCCCGTAGCAGGCGCGAGCGGGCCTGCTGGGCCAGCCTGTTGGCGCGCGGCCACGTTGCTCGCGGGCCGTTTCAGTCACTGGGCCGATTGGTTGCAGTTGGCCCTTTCCCTTTATAAAGCAATTTCTTAGTTTAGTTCATAGACCAAACTTGTAAATTCAAATTAGAAGTGTGTAGAAGTCCAAAAATTGCGAAACCAATTTGGTTAGGTTCCTAAAATCATAAACTAACTGTTGGTATAATTGGTTCACATTTTTTTTATATATAATGTTTTCAGGAGTTCTCTAAGTAAAGTAAGGTGCTCCATCTTATTCAAGAATAAATTTGTCGGAATTCTTATGGCCAAATGATGATAGTGCTAACTTTAAAAATTTTACCACAAGCTTCTAGTATTACTAGGTGTCCACGGTAATTTTTGTAGCTCCAAAATAATTAGTTGCTAGGATAATTAATAAGCTCTAGTTTGAATATGTAGTAAATCGATAAAATGAATAACGCGACACCTCGGGTTTATATAACTACAACACTTGTTGAGAAATAACGTTTGAATCGACAACGTGGATACGTGGCCTAGTAAGTTGGTGTGTGGCTAGCTCGTTAGCTTACGAGACGTAGTCGTACGACGAGAGTTGCGGTTGCTGTCTTTTAATTACGTCTCAACATTGCATCCACGTATATCACAATAGGAATGATGGTGGATCGCGAAGTCATCTGGAGTAGCAGAAAGGGTGGTGCCTTGATGATCGTGGCGCCATGGTGGAATGCTAACTCTTGGTTAAATCTCACCCAGGCAAGCCCCGGTGCATAACCTCTATTATTCTACACTTTATTTATGCTTGTGCATTAAGTTTTAAGGAGTTGAATGAAACCCACTTGCATATATATATCCTGATCCCATGAGTCTTACTAGTATGTCAAGATCGTGTAGATTGCTATGCTACAGGACTCCGGTAGAAGTCGAGTGATTGCCCGTCACTCGCGAGAGATAGGAAATATATTATTGTTATTATTATCATGTTACTACCACATGGAACATATTTGAATGATAATTGGAGACCGGGCGGAACGGGCTTGGATGGATTTGGACCTGGTTGGGCAACAGAGCGGGGCTCTGGTTGCATTTGTTCCGCCTGTGTCGATTAAGGACCGTTCGTTGCATTGGATTCCATAGTCAGGTCACAGACCTACTTATCCCGAGCATATACTAGCGGATGGGGGCTAGAAAGACTTGTTATTCTCTTGTCATGGGTTCCGGCTCCATCCGGACCAACTGAAGGTGGATTATATATGGGTATTAGGAGGTCTAAGCACCGCGAGAGGGCGGGGGCTTGGAGTCCCAGTATGGACGGGGACTCGGTTCTCTTGACAGGAGGATAATGGGTTGGTCCTGTTTGTACCTCGGTACGGGTGGGGCGTGTGTTTTTCGGGGTACCCAGCTGGGCTACATTGATTCGCGAATCGCCGTCAATTTGACGGTCCGACATGACTATAATCTGGCATCGTAGTAAGAACTGTGGAAGATGGTGAAATGGTTCTGATTGCTTACTACATGCTTGAAAGTAGCTTTGGTGCTTACATAGAATGGTGGGTTAATGAACTACCAATGACTGCTAATAAAAGTTAAATATAAGGATGCACCTTTAGTAATGCTTCCTGCAATAACCCACAAGCCAGATAGCCTTGCATATCCTTGGAGTCTTTTCTTTCCTTCTGACGGGTAAGTCTTGCGGAGTACAATTGAGTACTCAGGGTTTGTTCTACCCTGTTGCAGGTGACAGGTGTTCTTGAAGCTGACTTTTATGTGTGGAAACCTCCTGGTGGGCTCAGTGAGGATTTCCCTTACGTTGCGGATATAGAGTTGATTTATAACTCTCACCAAAAATGTTTTACAAAGGAAAGATTTACCACCTATTATGAATTCTTGTATATAAATGTTCATCATGATAATATTTAACTCATCATCAAATGGTTTCATTTCCGCTGAACTCTGATAACATTTTATTTTCCACTGTTATAATTAAACAATGGATTACCCTGATGTTGTACTAAAAGTGATGTAAGAAATGGTAAAGATGTTGTAAGCTTTATCTCTCATTTATGATCCTGAGGTAAAAATGTGGATTTTCGAGTTCTCCCTCGGGTGTGCTCGACGGAATCGCAGAGTTTATTGCTCTCCCTTGGGTACTTAGTGTCTAATGGAAGACAAGTACTCTTGGGAGGGCATTAAATTAGGCGGTTCTGCCACAGCCGCGCCGCGCCGCGCGCGTCGTTCCAACCGCGTCAGGCCGCTCACGCCGTGTGGCGGCCATGCGCCGGCGAGCTCGCCGTGCGGCACCTCCGGCCTGCATTCACCCCCGCCTACCCGCGCACCACCTCCCCCTCCATCTACTCTGTCCCCCGCTCCCCTCCTCGCTCGCGCGCCCACTCACTGCAGCAGCAGCAAGCCGAGCAGGAGCGCTCACCGCCGCACGCCGTCGCCACCACCCGCCGGCGTTCGGCTCCGCCACCACACCGCCATTCATCGATTGCTTCTGCCTCTAGCTCTGCCTGGACCTCCACCATCCCGTGCGCACGCTCTCGCCCTCGTTTTCACAGCGGTGAGGCTAGGGCAGGCATTCCCCTTCCACGGCGGCGCCATGGCCGCCGAGCTTGGCCCTCCATGGCTAGAGCTCCCTTCCCCTCCTTCCCTCCATTTTTCTTTGATTTCGCGTCCGCCTTGACCTCGCGGACCTCGCGCGCGCCGCACCTCCCTTCGCCATGGCCGGGACCGGCGTACCGTCGGTGAACCGCGCCACCGCCCCACCATGCACGCCGTCGAGCTCAACCGGGAGCTCCTCTAGTGCCCTAGGCTAGCGCGTTGAGTTCGCCTCTCCGCAGGGAAGCCGCTGCTGGTGAGCTCACCACCGGCGAGCTCACCGGCGGCGAGATCAGCGCGGTCAGCGCCTCCCCCATCACGGTGTGGCTGACCGGTAGGGTCGGTTGACCCGCAAGCCCACCCGTCTGTCTCTCTGTGTTCATCTAGGTGCACTACACTGGGTGCACAAAGCATTTTCTGCGGCTGAGTTTTGAAAAGGAATTGGAAAATGAATTTTTAGAATTTATGAAAATGCTTTGGAAAATCATAACTTGCTCATTTTGGCTCAAAAAAATTGTGAAACAAATTTTGGTAGACTTCTTAGGAGTAGATATATGGTTTAAAAATATTGCATGTTGAATTTGTGACACTTTTCTGTGAATTTTTATTTAATCATTGAAATTGCTATTTTCTTGAGAAATACATAATAAATCATAGAAAGCTCAGAAAAATATGGTTCCAATTTTGTTAATATTCTTGTGTAATGTACTTTCTAGGAAAAATATATGTCATGCTTGTTCTATAGAAAAATTATGATGTGTAGTTCAAGTGCTTTTAATGGTTGATTTTTGTTATTTTTGCTAGAGAGCAAAATTTGTATAAAACATGTATGTGATAAATTTTTTTACAATGATTATTTACTATGTAGAACATAGGAAAAATGCTAAATATGTTGTTTGATACTTTTCATAATACAATGTGTTTTCATGTTCATATTTAGGTCCTAGCTTTTCATTTTTGTGTGGACTATTCCACTTATCCAAATGTCATGAAAATTTGATGGTAGTCTACTTAGGGTAGTACTGTACTATGGTAATTTTCTAAGATTTTTCTATGCTTTAAAAGTATATGCTGCTATTCAAATCTAGTGTTGATTAGGGTTTAATCAAATAATGCTTTATGCCTGATTAAGAAATTAGTGAAGTTTTGGTGTATCTTTGAAGTATTCATTGAGATGTGTTGACTTAGCATGTTAGTAGTAGAAGAGAATGCAGTAGATGACATGTGCTAGTGATGATGTTGACTACCTTGTATGAGATTTGTACTATACTCTACCCATTAAAGCAAATCATGCTCGTCTACCCTGCATGCAAGCATATTCATTATGAGTATGTCATCCGATGCACCTTTTGCATAAGCACTTACGCACCTGTATCATACAGGATCGCAAACCGAGAGTCCGGTCGTCGAACCCGAGGAGCCCGAGGAGCAGCTCGAGGTGCAGCCTCAGGAAGTGTCCGAAGCAGACGAGGAGGACGTTGAGGAACTTCCAGAGTGCCCCGATCACCGCCCGAGCTCCTTCAAGAGAAGCAAGCCTCGGAGCATTTCTCTCCCCCGGTTTACAATTATTAATTAATGCTTTACTTTAATTGATGCATTACGTTCAGGAGTTATTTGCAATCGTTGATGCATTATACCTTGTTTACCTTTGTTATACTATATCCTTGTTACCCTGGTATCCGCAGTCGAGTCAATGCTTAGCTGGCTTAGACCGGTAGAAGTCGGGTGATTTCCTGTCACCTGCGAGCTATAGGTGGTTACCTGGATATGTTCGGATAACTATGTCATTATGGTATAACTAAGTGTTAATTTGAAGTTGAGACCAGACGAAGACTTACAGGGTTTCAGACTGTAGTGCTTTTCGTCTGTGTCGATTAAGAACTGACCGTTGTTGGGCATCGGGTCATGTTGAACGCATGCCTTACATTTAGCTGGCCAAATAACGTACCTTTCGACCGCGAAGCTGAGAGATTATTCGGGTCGAGTGGATTGCCCACAGCGCACTGTACCGGAGCAGGTACGGTAGGACACGAGGGCGCGATGATAAGATCAAAAGGCAGTCGGTCGGCCTCCGGGTACATGTGGTTCCTGGCAAACTCGAGATTTTTCCTGGATAGTTGAATCAGTGACCAATACCTCACTTTAACGGGTGAGTTGTAACACCTCTGGGTCTTAAGCATGCATTCACATCCTAAATCATGAGCATTTGCATTTCATGCATGATCATCATCACATGTAAATTAAGTTAGAATTTATTTAAACTGCGATAATCATGTTTGAGCTCTGAATTATTAAAAATCCTAGGTAAAAGTGATAAAAATTTGTGGAGCTATAATTTTAAATAACTTAGAATTAATTAGCATGATTTTTTGAGCAAGTTTTGTATTCAAAATCTTCCCAAATTGTGCCTCTAAAAATATTTAAGAAAATTGAGTTTTCATTTAAAAATTTGACTTTAAATCCCTAATTCAAAATTTGTTTAGAAATTTGAAAAGTGCCCTAAATGAAAGTTGTAGAGAATAAATTTTTGAACAACTTTTGTTTTGGGGGCAATTTGTGAAAATGTCTTTTTCAACTTCAAAATTTGAATTTGAATCAAATATAAAATCTGAAAATATATTTATAAAAGAAAAAGGAATTTCTTACCTTAGCGGGCCGCCGCCTCCGCTTCGGCCTGCTCGCGCAAGCGGCCCGGCCCAACTTCCCGCGTCTGCGCCTGCCTCCGCCCGCGCGCGCGCGACGCCGTGGCACCGCGGCAGAAGCCGGCCGCCGCGTGGCCGTACGTCGCCGACACCGCGCGCCACGCGCCCTCTGGTGGCCCACGCGTCCCTCCGCGCCCGACTATTCCCTCTGCGCGCTCGCCCGCCTTTCCTACTGCCTCCATTTCTAGCTCTTCGCCTCACAGAAGCGCTCGACCGCAGTCCCGCCTCCGCCACCGCACGCGCCATCACCGGAGACGGCGTTCCGGCCGTTCCGCCTCACCATCAATGCCTCCATCTTGCCCCGAGCTCCGCCTTTCCCTCGCGCAACTCGTGCTCGCTCCAGTTGGCCGTGGTAAGCCTCCCCTCCGCGTGAATTGCTCACCAGAGTTCCGGCCGAGCTCACCGAAGCTTTCCGCTCCGTGGACCGCTCTCTTCCGCCCCACCTTTTTCCCTTCTAGCACGCGCGTCTTGCTCGCCACAGCTCACCGTTGCTCGAGCACCTTTCCAGTGACCGTGGCATGGTCGAGGATGGCCGGCCGGCAACCACCCGCGCCGCCGCTCCGCCATTGACGACGGTGAGCCTATTCCCGAGCTCCTCCGGTCATGCCGTTTGCACCAACGTGACCGCCTTGGCACGGGGATCACGATGGTGGTGACCTCACCGTCGGCGAGCTCACCGGCGGCGAGAACCGCGCAGTCAGCGCCTCCTTTTCTCTATGTGGCTGACATGTGGGGTCACGGGCCCACCTGTCTGCCTCCTCTCGCGCTCGCGTGTGCACTGCACCGGGTGCACCCAGCATTTTCAGCGACTGATGATAAATGAATTTTTGAAAATGATTTTTCAGAAATTGTTAAAAGGATTTCTAAAATCCATAACTTGCTCATTTTAGCTCCAAAAATTGTGAAACAAATTTTATAGTGTTTCTCTGGACTAAATCTACAGTTTAAAAATATTGCATGTCAAGATTTAAATACTTTGCTGTAGAGTTTTTATTTAATCACCAAAACTGCTGTTTTCTTGTTAAATATGTAGTAAATCACAGAAAGCTCAGAAAAATATGGTTCCACTTGCTATGATTTTCTTTTGTGATGTACTTTCTAGGAAAAATATATGCCATGCATGTTCCGAGGAAAAATCTTGAGTTGTAGTACAAGTGTTTAATATTGTTAATAATTGTTATTTTTGCTAGAGAGAAAAATATGAATAAAACATGCATGTAGTAATTTTTCTATAGTGATTGTTTATTGTTTAGAATATAGAAAAAATGTTAAATCTGTTGTTTTATACTTTTCATAGTACAAAGTATTTCTATGCTCATTTTTAGGCCCTAGCTTGTTATTTTTGTGTAGGCAATTCTAGTAATCCAAATACAATGAAATTTTTGTGGTATGCTAGATTAGATGATAGAAAGCTACTGCAGTTTTCTCAGATTTTTCTGTGCTACTAAAATAGGTGTTGCTGTTCAAACCTAGTTGCAATTAGGGTTTTATTTAACCTTGTTAATGCATGACTAGTGAATTGGATTTTTGCTTTGGTGTATCTTTGAAGCATTGAATAAAATGTGGTGACTTAGCATGGTAGTAGTAGAAGAGAATGCAGTAGATGACATGTGCTTGTAGTCTGTATTCTTAGATGATGTTGACTACCTTTTAGAAGAAATGTATTCCCACTTTACGAAATAAAGTGAACCTAATTATCTACATTTCATTCATCATGACCTTTGCATGTCATTTCCGCAATGCATCTAGGTAGAAGCACTTATACGATTGCATCATACAGGATCGCAGAAAGTAGCTTAGGTAGCAGTTTCCGAGAAGCCAGAAGAGCAGCCCGAGGAGCAGGAATGCCCGAAGTCGACGAGGAGGTCGGTGAGGAGCTTCCAGAGTGCCCAGACCACCGTCCGAGCGCTTTCGAGAGAGGCAAGCCCCGGAGCATTTTTTCCCCCGGTTTGTAATTATTTTTATTAATGCTTTACTTTAACTGCTGCATTATGTTTAGGAGTTGTTTGCAACCGTTGCTGCATTATACCTTGTTTACTCCGTTCTACCCTGTCCTTGTCACCCTGTTAACCGCAGTCAAGTAATTACTTAGCTTGCTTAGACCGGTAGAAGTCGGGTGATTTCCTGTCACCTGCGAGCTATAGGTGTTTACCTAGATCTGCTTGAGAAAAGATGTCGTCAGGAAATAACTAAGTGTTAATGTGAAATTGAGACCAGACGGAAACTTGCAGGGTTTTGGACTGTAGTGTTTTCCGTCTGTGTCGATTAAGGACCGACCGTTGTTGGACCTCGGGTCATGTTGAACGCATGCCTTACATTTAGCTGGCCAAATAAAGTACCTTCCGACCGTGAAGCTGGGAGATTATTCGGGCCGAGTGGATTGCCCGCAACGCACTGTACCGGAGCAGTAGTGGCAGGATACGGGGGCGCGATGATAAGGCCAAAGAGCAGTCGGGCGGCCCCCGGGTACATGTGGTTCCTGGCAAGCTCGCGACTTTACCTGAATGGTTGACTCGGTGACCAACACCTCACTTTAGCGGGTGAGTGAGGTTTATGTGGGGAATAAATTACCATCTGGTTAATAATCGATTCGAATCGCCATCGTTCACTGGATAGTGAGCACTTGACTTGAGCTACTTCATCGTAGTAATATTGATGGAACACTTAGACAGTTATATGAAATATGACATGATGAAAGTTGTTAGTGATCATTGGGTATCATTACCTATTTAATTACATGTTACTTTAGTACAGGTGCAAATGTAGTTGACAGGTTAATAAAGATTTAACTTGATGCAAAGCTTTTGTAAAGATTCTCTAAATACTAAAAATGTCCTTTTGCAAAGGAGTCAGCTACCCCACCATAAAGCCTATCATGATTCCTTGGTGTCTTTTATTTTGGTCCTGTCGGGTAAGTCTAGCTGAGTACCTTCTCGTACTCAGGGCTTTGTTCCCACTTATTGCAGATGGGCAGATGTATTACGACTACTGTATCAACTGCCTCTATCTTGCAATGGGAGAAGCTTAGGACCATGGGCAATGGTCATTCACTACATCTCGTCTGATGCTTTTGATAGAATATGATCCTAAGCTGGCACTGTATTATAAACTCCGTGTGAGTGTGTGATTTGAACTAAATGCTTCCGCTACTTTCATTTAAAACTGGTTTGTAATAACTATGTTTAAACTCCGATGTATTGGTGACGCAAACTTTTATGTAACTTGTGATGGTGACCGCTGAACTTATTACGATCTTGGCTGGTATGTAAGTTGGTTTGAAATCCGTCATGATTTCACAGACTACCGGGTTATACGGGCTTAAGTTTGCTAAATCGTCTGCTCGGTGGATGATTTTCTTACTTAATCTCGTATAATTGGTCAGTTCTGTTACAGCTGAATCGGAGCATGGTTTAGCATGTTTACTGTTCACAAGTGTATTTAAAACAAAAATGTGTTTGAAAAACGTGATTTACAAACTAAGAGTGTGCCAGTGGTCATATCCTTTATGCCTAATAAGGACTCTAGGTGGCTTAATTAAGTACTGACTTGGGGGTTCTTGCACCATATTTCTCTTTCGTTGCTCATACGGAGTGCTATTGTATGAGTGCCACTTACTTGAGTGGTAATGTATGGATCAGTTGCCTCTACGCCTCGGTAAGTGTGAGATGTGAGAGCATGATCGGATACACCGCCGATCTAGGGAGAGTGCTTATATGATACTAGAGTACTTACATGTTTTACGCATGTTTTTACAAAAGTGTCGCATGTGTGGTTGTTCCGTCCGTTAAGGCGATGCCATCAATAGGATGATGTTTTGGGTGGTTACTACCGTTGTACGCGTATCTGGGGATTCGTGTAGAGCGTGTAGATAGATTTACTGCTTTCATGCATGCATGGGGTTTTGGGCTGAAATGAATCTTCTACAGGTACATAACAGTGTTTCTCGTGTAGAACGTATTAGTTACGTTTATGAGAGATCGTTTGTATGCCACCGAATTCGTCGATAGATATCATTTATTTCTTAAGTTTGTGAGAATGTAAGAAACGTGCATGCATCATGTTGCTTGCGCATTTCATTCATGCCATGCATTCCTCCCCTTATAAATTGATTATCCTCTTTTGATAAAATTTGTACCGACTTAAAATATGTTCTCACCGGGTAATCGAAAATTTTGGTACAGATGGCCCGCACGAAGCAGACTGCCCGTAAGTCCACAGGTGGAAAGCACCCCGACACCAATTGGCCCCGCGAGAGCACCGCAGCACGGACACCTTTCTGAGCGAGTTTGGCATGCCAACTTTGCTTTGGAGAGTGCTCCATGATGTGGGGTACCCGGAGGGTCAGGAGCCGGTTTACTCTTGGAGCGAGAACTAGTTGGCAGAGGATGGACTGACAGTAGTGGAAATCAATGTCCCTGCTCTTGGTGATGCTCCAGAATGGGATGGTTGGCACTTGGAGTTTGAAGGACGCACTCCGGTTGAGGGTGCAGAGGGAGCAGCTTTCCGTGTCATCCGGGACATAATGAGCAGATTTTCCAACGAGCTGGCAGCAGCCTTGGCTGGCACTTTTCCGAGAGATGATCCTCGCGATGCTATTTGGGTACAGCCGCAAGGAAGTGCTTTAGTCAGAGGCCCAAGCGAAGGACAGGCTACTGAAAGTCCTATGTTTGGTGTTGGTAATTAGTGACAATGCCTAAGTACTAATCCCATGCCTAAGTTGTATGTAGCATATGAGGATTAGTACACTCCAAGGTTGGTGGCAAGATGGACATGGTGATCATGATGGCCACACTTGGATTTGGACGCAACCCTACGTGATCAAGGCAAAGGTATATGCTTAAGGGTTGTGTTTTAGTAACCAAGACACCTAGTGGGTGTGGTTACATTATAGGATAGATAGCCGTACTATAAAGAGGGGAATGACGCGGCTATTGAACTCCTAAGTGCCTCTAGATGTGCATTTCATGATCATATGTATTTGGATAGAACTAATATCGCCTCGAAAAATGATTGTGAAAATGCTAACACACTCACATATGTTGAGATCACTTGGTGGTGTTAGCACATTTGCGATGGCGGTGAAGTTTAAGCGGTAGAGAGGGTTTGGGTCTCTCTCTCCCTCCCGCCGAGCTTGCGAGCGCGGGATTCAGGCGTTTTTGACAAGTTGAAATGCCTATTTTTCACTACGCCGGAAGTCCGAAAAGAAATGGAGGCGAACGGAGGTCACAGAGGTGACCGGACGCTGCACCGGACGCGGTCCTTGCAGGACCGGACGCGTCCGGTCAGTGTTCAGTGTCTGCGCGTTTTTCAGTTCGATGATCGGACGCGAGGCGCGTCCGGTCACTGATGATCGGACGCGTCTGGTCGTTCAGGGAGCTTACTGGACTCTAACCGGACGCTGTCACTGTCGCGTCCGGTCATTTTCTTCAGCGCGTCCGGTCACTGTTTCGTTGAGCGCTGCTCCGGCGACCAGCGCGTCCGGTCCTTCACGGGACCAGCGCGTCCGGTCGTTCCCGGCGCGTCCGGTCAGTTGGACCAGCGCGTCCGGTCATTGCTTCGCAGTTAGCCGTTGGGCGACCAGCGCGTCCGGTTGTTTGGACCAGCGCGTCCGGTCAGTACTTCACGAGTTAGCCGTTGGGCGACCGGCGCGTCCGGTCAGTTGGACCAGCGCGTCCGGTCAGCCCGATTTCGGCTGTTTAAGTTTCTAACGGCTATATTCGAAGGGGTACGTCTATAAATACTCGTTGGCCGGCTCAAGGCTCTCCCTCTCGAACATTTGACATACTTGTGAGCACTTTGAGCTAAGCAACTCCCCTCCCACTCATCTCTCTTGCTTCTTTGCATATTCAAAGTGAGATTCAGTGATCCAAGTGCATTTGCATTGTGAGATAGCATCTAGTTGGCACTTGGTGGTTGATTTGCTGCGGGATTCTTGTTTCTCTTGGTGGTTGCCGCCACCTAGACGGCTTGAAGCAGCTTGGAGGCGTTGGCAAGAGTTGGTGATTGTATCTTGGCCACCTCCGGTGATTGTAAGGGGTTTGTGCCTACCTCGGCAAAGCGCCAAAGGCAACGCTAGTGAATTGCTCGTGTCATTGCAACCTTTTGCCATTTGGTAGGTTCTTGTGGCGCCTTTTGAGAGGCTCGGTGTGTGACCGATTAGCCACCGAACCACGTGGTGAAGAGGGACACAACGGGGACTAGCGTGCCGGCAAGCACGTGAACCTCGGGATAAATCTTTGTGTCATCACTTTCATATTGTGATTGATTGATCCCGGTGTTCGGTTATCTTGGTATTCATCTCTTGATCATATTAATTGATTGGCTCAATTCTTCGCCCCTCGGTGATATCCTCCTAACTCAACTCCGCATTACTTTCTTAGTTATCTTTGCTAGCTAGTTAGCTTTGCTTTAGTAGCTCCTTTGTGTAGCTTGCTAGTTGTTTTTTATAGTTACCTTTTCGGTTTGACTTGTGCGGTTGAGTGCATATACTAGTATTGTGATTTGGATAGGTGGCTTGCAAACACCCCATAGGCTAAGCAAAACTCGCATCTCGCTAGTTGTTATATTGATAAACTTGTTTAGCTTGTCTTTGTAGAAAGTTTTTAAAAGGCTATTCACCCCCCCTCTAGCCATCTAGACCTTTCAAGTGGTATCAGAGCCGTGGTCACCGTTTGTAAGGCTTAACAACCTTGGTGTAAGATGGCTCAAGTTATGTTCAATCATGTTAATGGCAAGCCTCCATTCTTTGATGACGTCTCTTCCTTTGATCATTGGAAAAGAAAGATGAAGCAATATCTAGGCAATATACATGAGAAGGTTTGAGATGTGACCAAAGAAGGATATATCATTCTTGATGAGGAAAACCTCACTCCCAATGACCGCATCAACAAACAATGCAACACGGCGGCACTTTACACAATCTATAATGCCGTTGATGATAAAGTATTTGAGCAAATCAAAGATCTTGAAAAGGCAAATGAGCTTTGGACAAGATTAGAGGAAACATATGAGGGCACTTCAACGGTAAAGAGTGCCAAGCTCTATATGCTCAAGGATAAGTTTGCAAGCTTCAAGATGAAGGATGATGAGTCCATACCGGAGATGTTCTATAGGCTCCAAGTCATTGTCAATGATCTCAAGGGGCTTGGGGAGAAGATTGAGGACAAGGACTTCTCACACAAGTTCTTGATGTGCTTACCCAAGAAGTTTGCCACCTTGAGAAGAATGATCTTTAGAGAGGGATTGGACAAGGTCAAACCAACCAATGTGCTTGGAGATATAATGACCGATGCCCAATACAATGATGATGAAGATGAGGTAGAAGAGAAGAAGGAGACCAAGGTCAAGCAAGAGAAGCCCATCGCATTTAAGGCTTCATCCTCTAAGGGCAAGAGCAAGGTGGAGAGTGATGATGATGATCTATTTGATGATGAGACCATGGCCCTCCTTGTGCACAAGATGGGAAGGTTCATGAAGAAGAAAGGATATGGGGCAAGAAAGAGGAGAGACACTATAAAGGCAAAGACCCTTTGCTACAATTGCAATAACCCCAATCACATAGTGGGGGATTGCCCCTATGAAGATAAGAAACTTCATAATGGGGACTTGAAGCTCAAGAAGAACAAGAAAGAGAATGAGAAGAAAACAAAGAAGAGCTTCACCTTCAACAAGAAGAAGAAGGGTGGTGGTTATGTAGTCACTTGGGATAGTGACAACTCCGATAGTGATGATTATGCAAGCTCTAGTGATGATGAGAGGATCACTCGGCGAGCCATTGCAAACATCGCCCTCTCCAACAAGCTATCCATCTTCGACACTACATCGACATGCCTTATGGCCAAGCCTACCAAGGTAAAATATGATGATAGTGATGATGATTCTTATGCTAGTGATGATTGTAGGAGTGATGATGAGGAGGATGAGGACTACTCCAAGGATGATCTATTAGGCGTAATAGATCAAATGAGCAAGAGCTACAAGAGAACAACCAAGAAATACAAAATCTTGGAACAAGAGTTCATTGCTAAGTGCAATGAAAATGATGCCTTGATGGAGGAGCTTCTTGCTCTCAAAAAGAGTAAGGAGTGCAAAGGAATTGAACAAGAGCTCAAAGCTCTTAGGAAATCCTTTGATGAGCTAGAGGCCTCTCGTGAGTGTCTAAAGGAAGACCACGAGGACCTTGAAGTTGCTCACACTAGGCTTGAGGAAGCCCACTCCTCTCTACTTGAGCTCATCAAGGAGAAGGACCTCAAGTTGGAGAAGCTCATGAAGGAAGCTAAGGAGGAGCAAGTGATTGTCACTTGTGATATTGGACTAACATGTGATATTATTGATGACTCTTTATTTGTTGGTCCGACTAATGCTTCATGTAGCTCATCATCATCCACCACAACCAACTCTACCTCTACTACTAGTGATTCATCACTTATGGTTGAGAATAAGTCTCTCAAGAGAGAGGTGGATGATCTCACCCGTGCATTAGGCAATGCCTATGGTGGGGATGCTCGCTTGCTAAAATGCTTGGGTAGCCAAAGGTTCTCTCTTAACAAAGAGGGTTTGGGCTATACTCCCAAGAAGGGCAAGGCGGCCTTTGCAACTCACAAGCCTAGCTTTGTGAAGAGCAATGGTCGTTATTGCAATAGTTGCAAGCAAGTTGGGCATCTAGAGATTAATTGCAATAAAATGAACAAGAACAAGAAAAATGCTAATGTACCTTACATTCCTTTTGATTCTTGTTATGTGCTTACCAAGGGTGAGAAAGGTGTGCGTGCTAGGTTTGTTGGTACACCAATTGTGGGCCCAAAGAAGAAGGCCATTTGGGTACTAAAGAGCTTAGTGACTAACCTCCAAGGACCCAAGCAAGTATGGGTACCTAAGAAATATTAATTTGTTTTGTAGGTAAATTACAAGGCCGGAGGAAGGCATTGGGTGCTTGATAGTGGATGCTCTCAACATATGATCGGTGATTCAAGAATGTTCAACTCTCTCAAATCAAATGATAGTGGCATTGATAGCATCACATTTGGTGACAATAGCAAGGGTAATGTAAAGGCTCTTGGAAGAATTGCAATATCAAATGATCATAGCATTTCCAATGTGCTACTAGTTGAAAAGCTCAATTTCAACTTGTTGTCGGTTGCTCAATTGTGTGATCTCGGTTTCAAGTGCATATTTGGTGTTGATGATGTGGAGATAGTTAGTGTTGATGGCTCTAACTTGATCTTCAAAGGCTTTAGATTTGAGAATCTATACTTGGTTGATTTCAATGCTAGTGACACTCAACTTTCAACATGTTTGCTCACCAAATCAAGTATGGGTTGGTTATGGCATAGAAGACTTGGTCATGTTGGCATGAAGCAATTGAACAAGTTAGTGAAGCATGGCTTAGTTAGAGGCTTGAAGGATGTCACATTTGAGAAAGATAAGCTATGTAGTGCATGTCAAGCCGAAAAGCAAGTAGGCAACACTCATCCATTGAAAAGCATCATGAGTACTTCCAAGGCATTTGAGTTGTTGCACATGGATCTATTTAGGCCAACTACATACACAAGCATTGGTGGCAACAAGTATGGCTTTGTGATTGTGGATGATTTCACTAGATATACATGGGTATTCTTTCTTGTGGACAAGAGTGATGTATTTGACATATTCAAGAAGTTCATCAAGAGAGTGCAAAATGAGTTTGAGACCACAATCAAGAAAGTAAGAAGTGACAATGGAAGTGAGTTTAGAAACACAAGAGTTGATGAGCTATGTGATGAGCTTGGAATCAAACATCAATTCTCGGCCAAGTATACACCTCAATCTAATGGCTTAGTTGAGAGGAAAAATAGAACTTTGATTGACATGGCAAGATCAATGTTAAATGAGTATAATGTGAGTCATTCATTTTGGGCCGAAGCAATCAACACGACTTGCTTCTATAGCAACCGCCTCTATTGCCACAAGTTTCTAGAGAAGACACCATATGAGATCTTAAATGGAAGAAAGCCCAACATTGCATACTTTCGGGTATTTGGTTGCAAATGCTATATCTTGAAGAAAGGCACTAGATTGAGCAAGTTTGAAAAGAAATGTGATGAAGGCTTCCTACTTGGTTACTCAACTACTAGCAAAGCTTATAGAGTTTGGAATTTGGCTAGTGGTTTACTTGAAGAAGTGCATGATGTTGAGTTTGATGAAACAAATGGCTCTCAAGATGAGGAAGATAACTTGGATGATGTGAGAGGAACTCAATTGACCAATGCTATGAAAGAAATGGACATTGGTGATATTAGGCCAAAGCAAGTGATTGATGTGGATGACAACAAAGATCAAGTGCTCCAAAGTCCATTCACTCAAGCTAGTGGTTCTCTAATGCAAAATCAAGCTAGTACATCATCTCAAGTGCAACAAGATCAACAAGTGGCTAGTTCATCATCTCCAACTCATGATCAACATCAACATCCAAGCAATCAAATCCAAGTGCTTCAACCAACTAACATTGCAAGAGACCATCCATTGGATTCCATCATTGGTGACATACAAAGGAGAGTTCAAACTAGATCAAGATTGGCATCATTTTGTGCTCACTCTTCTTTTGTGTCAATGGAAGAACCCAAGGACATTGATAGAGCATTGAGAGATCCAGATTGGGTAAATGCAATGCATGAAGAGCTCAACAATTTCAAGAGAAATGAAGTATGGGAATTAGTTGAGAGGCCTAAGGATCACAATGTCATTGGAACAAGATGGGTCTTTCGCAACAAGCAAGATTAAGATGGGATAGTAGTAAGGAACAAAGCAAGACTAGTGGCTCAAGGTTACACACAAATAGAGGGTCTTGACTTTGGTGAAACATATGCCCCGGTTGCAAGATTGGAAGCAATTAGGATCTTACTTGCCTATGCTTGTGCTCACAATATCAAGCTATATCAAATGGATGTGAAGAGTGCATTTCTCAATGGGTACATTCAAGAGGAGGTGTATGTGGAGCAACCTCCCGGTTTTGAAGATGACAAGAAACCCAATCATGTCTATAAGTTGAGAAAAGCTTTGTATGGATTGAAGCATGCACCTAGAGCATGGTATGAAAGATTGAGGGACTTCTTGCTATCCAAAGGATTTGTCATGGGCAAAGTTGATACAACACTATTCACCAAGAAGATTGAGAAAGACTTGTTTGTGTTGCAAATATATGTTGATGATATCATATTCGGTTCAACCAATCAAAATTATTGTGATGAGTTTGGAAAAATGATGGCCAAGGAATTTGAAATGTCAATGATTGGTGAACTTAGTTTCTTTCTTGGACTTCAAATCAAACAAATGAAGGAAGGAACATTTGTGAGTCAAACCAAGTACATCAAATATATGCTCAAGAAGTTTAGCATGGAAGATGCAAAGAGTATTACAACTCCAATGAGCACTAGTGGAAGTTTGGATAGTGACAAGAGTGGCAACATGGTGGATCAAAAGCTATATAGATCAATGATTGGTAGCCTACTCTATGTGATGGCATCAAGGCCCGATGCAATGTTTAGTGTATGCATGTGTGCAAGATTTCAAGCCTCACCAAGAGAAAGTCATTTGAAGGCAACAAAGAGAATATTGAGGTACTTAAAGCATACACAAGATGTTGGATTGTGGTATCCCAAAGGTGCGAGCTTTGAGCTAGTTGGATATTCGGACTCCGACTATGCCGGTGACAAAGTGGAAAGAAAGAGCACTTCCGGGACTTGTCAATTGTTGGGAAGATCACTTGTCTCATGGTCATCCAAGAAGCAAAATAGTATTGCACTATCTACCGCCGAAGCCGAATACATCGCCGCGGGTAGTTGTTGTGCACAAATCTTGTGGATGAAGGCAACATTGAAGGATTTTGGAATCAATTTCAAGAATGTGCCATTGCTATGTGACAATGAAAGTGCCGTGAAGCTAACTAACAATCCGATTCAACATCAAAGAACAAAGCATATTGATGTTCGTCATCATTTTATTAGAGATCATCAACAAAAGGGTGACATTGCCATTGAGAGTGTGGGCACCGAAGATCAATTAGCCGATCTATTCACCAAGCCACTTGATGAGAAGAGATTTCACAAGCTAAAGAATGAGTTGAACATACTTGACTTCTCCAACATGAGTTGATGCACCCCATATATGACAAGCCTCTCCTTCGAGCCCCAAGGTACAATTGGTTGACATGTCATACATTCTATGCTAAGGACTTGTTTAGTGCATCTAGTCATGATTTCTTATGTTCTAGGATCATTTATGAAAATTAAATAAATTTGAAGTTTATATGGTGCCACTATTGTTTCCATGACTTGTATGATCTAGTGGTAGCATATAACTTGTTTAAGTAGCTTGTGATCCTAAGTATTTAATCTAGAAAACTTGTCTAAATATTTGCTTCAACATGGTGCATGATAACCCTTCTAGTGAGGTGTGAAGAAGCTTGCCCTTGGATCAAACCGAAGTATTTTATTTATGCAAGCAATCTAGGTTGAATCATAAACTTGATCCTCACCCCATATTTCAACATGATAATCTATCTAAAGTTTGCTCCTTGTGGTCAATTGGTGCCAAAGGGGGAGAAAATATTGTTCACAAAGATAGAACTCAAAGGGGAAGAAAATGTTGTGGGGGAGAAAATGTTGTTCACAAAGATAGATTCTAAAAGGGGAGAAAACAAAGGGGAGAATTGATAAAAGAAGGGGATCAACTAAAATTTTTGAGCACACAAGTAGGGGGGGGCAAGCTCTTTAAACATGAATGTTGCATTTCTATGTGCACTTCATATGTATGATGCATAGTTATGCATTTCGTTTTCTCCGATACATTGCTTGTGTGGTGACTTGCTAGTATAATTTGAATGATGCATTGTGGTACTAGCATGAATAGGAAGTAGTTAGATTTTTGTTGCTTCATGTTTTTCAAAGTGGTACTAGAACCTTGCTTATAATGTTGATCTCACGAGGTTTCTAGTTGTATTTGTGCTTTTCCAAGTGGAATCTAACTACACAAGGTGCTAAGATGGTGTTTATCGCAACTCCGATGGTATCACGCTTCAAAGGTCTATAATCTTAAACACTTAGCACCTATTGGTAGACAATGCTCCTAATCTTTCCTATCTAACATGTATGCTTCCAAAATCCAAACATATAGCATACATGTAGGGGGAGCCATTGCTATCAATTTGAATTCATGATCACATGTCCATAATTCTTACACATGGTAATATACTTGGACAATGTGACATGGGTTCAATCAAAATTTTATCATAATATCTTTGTGAAAGGTTTGTCACCAATTACCAACAAGGGGGAGATTGAAAGTCCTATGTTTGGTGTTGGTAATTAGTGACAATGCCTAAGTACTAATCCCATGCCTAAGTTGTATGTAGCATATGAGGATTAGTACACTCCAAGGTTGGTGGCAAGATGGACATGGTGATCATGATGGCCACACTTGGATTTGGACGCAACCCTACGTGATCAAGGCAAAGGTATATGCTTAAGGGTTGTGTTTTAGTAACCAAGACACCTAGTGGGTGTGGTTACATTATAGGATAGATAGCCGTACTATAAAGAGGGGAATGACGCGGCTATTGAACTCCTAAGTGCCTCTAGATGTGCATTTCATGATCATATGCATTTGGATAGAACTAATATCGCCTCGAAAAATGATTGTGAAAATGCTAACACACTCACATATGTTGAGATCACTTGGTGGTGTTAGCACATTTGCGATGGCGGTGAAGTTTAAGCGGTAGAGAGGGTTTGGGGTCTCTCTCTCCCTCCCGCCGAGCTTGCGAGCGCGGGATTCAGGCGTTTTTGACAAGTTGAAATGCCTATTTTTCACTACACCGGAAGTCCAAAAAGAAACGGAGGCGAACGGAGGTCACAGAGGTGACCGGACGCTGCACCGGACGCGGTCCTTGCAGGACCGGACGCGTCCGGTCAGTGTTCAGTGTCTGCGTGTTTTTCAGTTCGATGATCGGACGCGAGGGCGCGTCCGGTCACTGATGATCGGACGCGTCCGGTCGTTCAGGAAGCTTACTGGACTCTAACCGGACGCTGTCACTGTCGTGTCCGGTCATTTTCTTCAGCGCGTCCGGTCACTGTTTCGTTGAGCGCTGCTCCGGCGACCAGCGCGTCCGGTCCTTCACGGGACCAGCGCGTCCGGGTCGTTCCCGGCGCGTCCGGTCAGTTGGACCAGCGCGTCCGGTCATTGCTTCGCAGTTAGCCGTTGGGGTGACCAGCGCGGTCCGGTCGTTTGGACCAGCGCGTCCGGTCAGTACTTCACGAGTTAGCCGTTTGGGCGACCGGCGCGTCCGGTCAGTTGGACCAGCGCGTCCGGTCAGCCCGATTTCGGCTGTTTAAGTTTCTAACGGCTATATTCGAAGGGGTACGTCTATAAATACTCGTTGGCCGGCTCAAGGCTCTCCCTCTCGAACATTTGACATACTTGTGAGCACTTTGAGCTAAGCAACTCCCCTCCCACTCATCTCTCTTGCTTCTTTGCATATTCGAAGTGAGATTGAGTGATACAAGTGCATTTGCATTGTGAGATAGCATCTAGTTGGCACTTGGTGGTTGATTTGCTGCGGGATTCTTGTTTCTCTTGGTGGTTGCCGCCACCTAGACGGCTTGAAGCAGCTTGGAGGCGTTGGCAAGAGTTGGTGATTGTATCTTGGCCACCTCGGTGATTGTAAGGGGTTTGTGCCTACCTCGGCAAAGCGCCAAAGGCAATGCTAGTGAATTGCTCGTGTCATTGCAACCTTTTGCCATTTGGTAGGTTCTTGTGGCGCCTTTTGAGAGGCTCGGTGTGTGACCGATTAGCCACCGAACCACGTGGTGAAGAGGGACACAACGGGGACTAGCGTGCCGGCAAGCACGTGAACCTCGGGATAAATCTTTGTGTCATCACTTTCATATTGTGATTGATTGATCCCGGTGTTCGGTTATCTTGGTATTCATCTCTTGATCATATTAATTGATTGGCTCAATTCTTCGCCCCTCGGTGATATCCTCCTAACTCAACTCCGCATTACTTTCTTAGTTATCTTTGCTAGCTAGTTAGCTTTGCTTTAGTAGCTCCTTTGTGTAGCTTGCTAGTTGTTTTTTATAGTTACCTTTTCAGTTTGACTTGTGCGGTTGAGTGCATATACTAGTATTGTGATTTGGATAGGTGGCTTGCAAACACCCCATAGGCTAAGCAAAACTCGCATCTCGCTAGTTGTTATATTGATAACTTGTTTAGCTTGTCTTTGTAGAAAGTTTTTAAAAGGCTATTCACCCCCTCTAGCCATCTAGACCTTTCAGCTACCGACAACCACGCTATGAGTGCGATGTATGCAGCTATCAGAGCATACCAGAGTCTGGAGTGCACTTATTGGACTTTGACTGGTTTGCGTAGTGATGATCGGCTCAAAGCAAGAAAACAAAAGAAGAAGCAGGCACGTGCTATCGCTAGTTTGCAGGAGCAGTTGGCTGACATGAACTTGCAGCGGGACTAGGCTCTAGAGAGAGGTGATAGTTCTCTCCAGCGGGTGCATACGTTGACTCAGGCCAACAATAATGCAGACCGCATAATTGGACAGTTGGTCCAGGAAAGGAATGAAGCCTGAAACGAGAGGAACCTCCTGAGGCAGAGGGTCGAGGAGCTAGAGGAGTACAATGTCAACTTGCATGAGGAGTTTCATGCGCTCTACAACGGGATTGGTCCATATGCTCCTCCAGAAGTCGCCGGTATGGATGTCGACAACGACGAGGACGATCTTGTAGCCGCACCTGCCGACGATGATGACGACGTTGCTACTGATGGTAGCGATAGTGACGTCTCCGACCCCGACGATGGCCCCGAGGAGTAGGCTAGTTGCTTCGCGTTAGCTACTAGGCCCTATCGCGATGACCTTCTTTTAGCTTCATGTATCTTGATGTATCTCGTTTGAACCTTGAGACTTGGTAGAATGTTGGATCTTGGTTGTTCATGCGATACCTGAACGCATAAAGTCCAGTGTGTGTATGCTGGCAATGTGGTTGTATTGGACACGATGTTTGCAATTGAAGTAATTTTATTAGTGGTGTTGTTTTAATTGGAATGCAATTATTATGCGTCTGTTTTATTGTATGACTTTGTTCTCTCTAATGAATTTAGTACGGCATAATTTTTCATTCACTCACAATTACTATAACTTCGCTTAATCATTACTTGTTGCTAAAATATGCAGATGACAAACACTCGACGCGCCACGTATGAGGCTGCTGAAACTGGTGGAAATGGTGCCAGGGCAGGTGGGAGTGGTGCTAACAACGCCAACCATAATGAGCCATACCCGGAACCACATTTGCCGCCTCCTCCACCGCTCACTGTAGAGATGTTCTTTGCATAGTTTCTGGAAAGTCAGCGCAATACCGAGTAGTCACAGAAAAATATGAAAGATTTCCTGCGTACCATTGCCAACAACGTGCAACGTGGTAACAACCAAGGTGGTGGCAATGGAGTGAATCAGTACAGCAACTTCAAGGATTTCATGGACACTAGGCCACTAATTTTCAAGGAAGCAACCGAGCCACTTGACGCTGAAGAATGGATTAACACTATGGAAGATAAGTTCCATGTGTTAAGGCTGACAGAAGTACTGAAGATAGAGTATGCTGCACATCAGTTACAAGGACCAGCAGGGATGTGGTGGAAGCATCATCGCACCACCTTCCCTCCAAATGCTCAGATCTCGTGGAGAGAGTTCACCGAAGCCTTTCGTGGAGTTTATATTCCATCAGGGTTAGTTGAGATGAAATTGGGAGAGTTCTTGGCTTTAAATCAGGGTACCAAAAACGTAACACAGTATTTGCATGCCTTCAACAACTTGTGTCGTTATGCTCCTGACATGGTTGACACAGATGCGAAGAAAATTGCTAGCTTCAAGAGAGGGTTAGGTCCGAAGATGATGAAGCATGTGGGTACCAATACTCGCGCTAGATTCAATGACTTCATCAGTGATTGTCTGAAACAAGAGAAGAACAATAACGCGTACACCGCATCCAAGACTCGTAAGAGAGCCTTTGAGTTAGGACCGTCACAGTCCCGAGTTATCACTGCTAATTGTTCAACCTATCGTCCGTCTGCACCTGGTGTAAGGTTTAGGCCACCGCAGCATAAGACCCAGAACTACAAGGGACCACAGAAGCCGTACGAGATGGCAGTGCCTCCAGCAAGGATAGCCGCAACCACGGGACAAGGGAACTCGAAGGGAGCTATCGGATCTGCTGGTACAGTAAAGGGACCTTGCTATAACTGTGATCAGCCAGGCCACTTTTCCAAGTTCTGCCCTTATCTGCCCCGAAAGAAGCAACAGACTTATAATGCTCGAGTGCACCACACCACTGTGGAAGAGATTCCTGAGGGAGAGCCCGTAACTGCTGGTAAGTTTTATGTTAACCAAAACCCTCATGAGTCAAGCATTTGCACGGAAACATGAACAACTATGCACAGACTTAAGTTATGGTTACCGTATAAGTTCAGCCGGGGCTGATGTTTTAACCAATCAGATGGTTAGAGGGGCAACCCTTGAGTTAGGTAGTCGAAAGTTTCGAGTTAACCTGATAGTTATGCCTGGACTAGTTCTGGATGTCATCATAGGGATGAATTGGATGAAAGAATGGGGAGCAGTTATAGATACAGGAAGTCGGGTACTTACCCTAAAGGATCCCTAGGGAGAGGGTACTTTTCAGGTACCATTGCCCAAAAGAACAGACCTTGTGAGTGTAACATGTGCTCTAGAAGTCGTTCCGATTCATCAGATTCCAGTCGTGTGTGAGTTTTCGGATGTATTTCCAGATGAGTTACCTAGTCTTCCGCCAGATAGAGATGTTGAGTTTGGAATTGAGTTGATCCCCGGGACAGCTCCAATTTTAAGGAGACCTTATAGGATGCCTCCGGATGAGTTAGCCGAGTTGAAGAAGCAACTAGAGGAGTTGTTGAACAAGGGGTTTATCCGACCAAGTAAGTCTGAATGGGGATGTCCTGCGTTGTTTGTGAAGAAAAAAAGAGGGTAATTTGAGGATGTGTGTGGATTATAGACCTCTTAATGCTGTAACTATCAAGAATAAGTATCCCTTACCTCACATTGATGTTTTGTTCGATCAGTTAGCCAAAGCCAGAGTGTTTTCCAAAATAGATTTAAGATCAGATTATCATCAGATAAAAATTAGACCACAAGATATACCGAAAACCGCTTTCTCTATCAGATACGGGTTGTACGAGTATCTTGTTATGTCCTTTGGCTTAACAAATGCTCCTGCATACTTTATGTATCTGATGAATACAGTTTTCATGCCAGAATTGGACAAGTTTGTGGTTGTGTTCATTGATGATATTCTAGTATACTCTGAGAATGAGAAAGATCATGAAGAGCATCTGAAAATTGTCTTAACCAGACTGAGAGATCATAAGTTGTATGCTAAGTTTAGCAAGTGTGAATTTTGGTTGAAGAAAGTTTCTTTCCTTGGTCACATTCTGTCGGAGAATGGAGTATCCGTAGACCAGGGTAAAGTGCAAGAGGTTATGGATTAGAAGACACCAATCACAGTTTCTGAAGTTAGAAGTTTCTTGGGTTTAGCTGGTTACTATCGTCGTTTTATACCAGACTTCTCGAAGATTGCCAAGCCAATGATAAGTCTGCTACAGAAAGATCATAAGTTTGTATGGACAGAGGAGTGTGAGACAGTTTTCCACACCTTGCGGAAACTGTTGACCACTGCTCCAGTTCTAGCGCAACCGGACATTGAGAAACCTTTTGATGTGTTTTGCGACGCATCAAAAACTGGATTAGGTTGTGTTCTTACGCAAGAAGGAAGAGTCATTGCTTATGCCTCCCGCTAGTTGAGAAAGCATGAGATCAACTATCCGACGCATGATCTTGAACTTACTGCCGTAGTGCATGCCTTAAAAATTTGGAGACATTACTTACTTGGTAATATGTGCAATATTTTCACCGATCACAAGAGTCTCAAGTACATCTTCACCCAACCTGAATTGAACATGAGACAGCGAAGATGGTTAGAATTGATCAAAGATTACAACTTGAATGTGCAATATCATTCTGGAAAGGCCAATGTAGTGGCAGATGCTTTGAGTAGAAAGTCACATTGCCTGAATGTGCAACCTTTGCTCGAAGATGGTTTTGATCTACTGCATCCAGCAGTGTTACACAATATTCAGATTAGTTGTTCTTTGGAAAGTAAGATAATAGAAGGCCAGAAAACCGATAAAGGGATATTCCATATCAAAAAAAAGATTAAAGAAGAACCATCCAAGCACTTTAGATTGGATGAACATGACGTGTTATGGTTTGACGACCGTCTTGTTGTTCCTAAAGATGGAGAGCTTAAGAATAAACTTATGGATGAGGCTCACCTTTCAAAGTTATCTATCCATCCCGAAAGTAGAAAAATGTACCAAGAACTAAGACCTCGTTTTTGGTGGACCAAGATGAAGAAAGAGATTGCAGCGTATGTAGCCAGATGTGACACATGTTGTAGGGTAAATGCTATTTATATGAGACCTGCCGGATTATTACAACCTTTGCCTGTACCCAGTTGAAAGTGGGATGATATAAGTATAGATTTTATCACAGGTTTGCCCACTACTCAAAAAGGACATGATTCGATTTGGGTAATTATGGATCGCCTTACAAAGACAGCTCACTTTTTACCTGTCAAGACAGCTTATAGACCACCTCAATATGCTGAGAAGTATATTGCTGAGATTGTGAGATTACATGGCATACCAAAGAATATCGTGTCTGACAGAGGGTCACAATTCACTGCTCACTTTTGGGAGCACTTGCATAAAGGTTTGGGAAAGAGTTTAATTCATAGTACTGCCTATCATCCTCAAACAGATGGTCAGACCGAAAGAGTTATTGTTGTTCTAGAAGATATGTTGAGATCCTATGTGTTATCTTCTAGAGGTTCATGAGAGTCGTGGCTACCTTTAGCAGAGTTTGCTTATAATAATAGTTATCAAGAAAGTATCAAGATGGCACCATTTGAAGCTTTGTATGGCAGAAAGTGTAGAACACCACTTAACTGGATTGAGCCAGAAGAGAGAAGGTACTATGGTATTGACTTCATAGAAGAAGCTGAGAAGAAAGTTCATATCATTCAGCAAAATATGAAAGCCGCTCAATCCCATCAGAAAAGCTATGCAGATCGAAGAAGGAGACCGCTTGTGTTTGAAGTTGGTGACTATGTTTATCTGAAAGTCACGCCAATGAAGAAGAAACGGTTTGGAGTACATAGAAAGCTTGCAGCCAGATTTGTGGGACCATATAAGATCTTGGAAAGAAAAGGTCCAGTCGCTTATAAGTTGGAGTTACCTGAGACAATGAGTGCTATATTCCTAGTTTTTCATGTATCGTATCTCAGGAAGTGTTTGCGTGTTCCAGAGGCATAAAGCTCAAGTCAGATTTGGTATATCATGAGCAACCGGTTCAAGTGTTGGACTCTAAAGAAAGAGTTACTCGGAACAGTGTGGTAAAAACATATAAGATATAATGGAGTCATCATGATGAAGGAGATGCAACTTGGAAAATAGGTGAATATCTACAAAAAGCTTATGAGGATTTTTATAACAAATGGTTCATAACCCAAAATCTTGGGACGAGATTCTTATAAGGGGGAGGGCTGTAACACATCTGGGTGTTAAGCATGCATTCACATCCTAAATCATGAGCATTTGCATTTCATGCATGATCATCATCACATGTAAATTAAGTTAGAATTTATTTAAATTGTGATAATCATGTTTGGGCTCTGAATTATTAAAAATCCTAGGTAAAAGTGGTAAAAATTTGTGGAGCTATAATTTTAAATAACTTAGAATTAATTACCATGATTTTTAGAGCAAGTTTTGTATTCAAAATCTTCCTAAATTGTGCTTCTAAAAATATTTAAGAAAATTGAGTTTTCATTTAAAAATTTGACTTCAAATCCCTAATTCAAAATCTATTTAGAAATTTGAAAAGTGCCCTAAATGAAAGTTGTAGAGAATAAAATTTTGAACAACTTTTGTTTTGGGGGCAATTTGTGAAAATGTCTTTTTCATCTTCAAAATTTGAATTTGAATCAAATATAAAATCTGAAAATATATTTAGAAAAGAAAAAGGAATTTCTTACCTTAGCGGGCCGTCGTCTCCGCTTCGGCCTGCTCGCGCAAGCGGCGCGGGCCAACTTCCTGCGTCTGCGCCTGCCTCCGCCCACGCGCGCGCGCTCACCCGCCTTCCCTACTGCCTCCATTTCCAACTCTTCGCCTCACAGCAGCGCTCGGCCGCAGTCCCACCTCCGCCACCGCACGCGCCATCACCGGAGACGACGTTCCGGTCGTTCCGCCTCACCATCGACGCCTCCATCTTGCCCCGAGCTCCGCCTTTCCCTCGCGCAGCTCGTGCTCGCTCCAGTTGGCCGTGGTAAGCCTCCCCTCCGCGTGAATTGATCACCGGAGTTCCGGCCGAGCTCGCCAAAGCTTTCCGGTCCGTGGACCGCTCTCTTCCGCCCCACCTTTTTCCCTTCTAGCACACGCGTCTTGCTCGCCATGGCTCACCGTTGCTCGAGCACCTTTCCAGTGACCGTGGCATGGTCGGGGATGGCCGGCCGGCGACCACCCGCGCCGCCGCTTCGCCATTGGCGACGGCGAGCCTATTCTCAAGCTCCTCCGGTCATGCCGTTTGCACCAATGTGACCGCCTTGACACGGGGATCACGATGGTGGTGACCTCACCGCCGACGAGCTCACCGGCGGCGAGAACCGCGCAGTCAGCGCCTCCTTTTCTCTGTGTGGCTGACATGTGGGGTCACGGGCCCACCTGTCTGCCTCCTCTCGCGCTCGCGTGTGCACTGCACCGGGTGCACCCAGCATTTTCAGCGACTGATGATAAATGAATTTTTGAAAATGATTTTTCAGAAATTGTTAAAAGGATTTCTAAAATCCATAACTTGCTCATTTTAGCTCCAAAAATTGTGAAACAAATTTTGTAGTGTTTCTCTGGACTAGATCTACAGTTTAAAAATATTGCATGTCAAGATTTAAATACTTTGCTGTAGAGTTTTTATTTAATCACCAAAACTGATGTTTTCTTGTTAAATTTGTAGTAAATCACAAAAAGCTCAGAAAAATATGGTTCCACTTGCTATAATTTTCTTTTGTGATGTACTTTCTAGGAAAAATATATTCCATGCATTTTCTGTGGAAAAATCTTGAGTTGTAGTACAAGTGTTTAATATTGTTAATAATTGTTATTTTTGCTAGAGAGAAAAAATATGAATAAAACATGCATGTAGTAATTTTTCTATAGTGATTGTTTATTGTGCAGAATATAGGAAAAATATTAAATCTGTTGTTTGATACTTTTCATAGTACAAAGTATTTCTATGCTCAATTTTAGGCCCTAGGTTGTTATTTTTGTGTAGGCAATTCTAGTAATCCAAATACAATAAAATTTTTGTGGTATGCTAGATTAGATGATAGAAAGCTACTGCAATTTTCTCAGATTTTTCTGTGCTACTAAAATAGGTGTTACTGTTCAAACCTAGTTGCAATTAGGGTTTTATTTAACCTTGTTAATGCATGACTAGTGAATTGGATTTTTGTTTTGGTGTATCTTTGAAGCATTGAATAAAATGTGCTGACTTAGCATGGTAGTAGTAGTAGAAGAGAATGCAGTAGATGACATGTGCTTGTAGTCTGTATTCTTGGATGATGTTGACTACCTTGTAGACGAAATGTATTCCCACTTTACGAAATAAAGTGAACCTAATTATCTACATTTCATTCATCATGAACTTTGCATGTCATTTCCGCAATGCATCTAGGTAGAAAGCACTTATACGATTGCATCATATAGGATCGCAGGAAGTAGCTCAGGTAACAGTTCCCGAGAAGTCAGAAGAGCAGCCCGAGGAGCAGGAAGTGCCCGAAGCCGACAAGAAGGTCGGTGAGGAGCTTCAAGAGTGCCCAGACGATCGTCCGAGCGCTTTCGAGAGAGGCAAGCCTCAGAGCATTTTTTTCCCCTGGTTTGCAATTATTTTTATTAATGCTTTACTTTAACTGCTGCATTATGTTTAGGAGTTGTTTGCAACCGTTGCTGCATTATACCTTGTTTACTCCGTTCTACCCTATCCTTGTCACCCTGTTAACCGCAGTCAAGTAATTGCTTAGCTTGCTTAGACCGGTAGAAGTCGGGTGATTTCCTGTCACCTGCGAGCTATAGGTGTTTACCTGGATCTGCTTGAGAAAAGATGTCATCAGGAAATAACTAAGTGTTAATGTAAAATTGAGACCGGACGAAAACTTACAGGGTTTTGGACTATAGTGTTTTCCGTCTGTGTCGATTAAGGACCGACCGTTGTTGGACCTCGGGTCATGTTGAACGCATGCCTCACATTTAGCTGGCTGGATAAAGTACCTTCCGACCGCGAAGCTGGGAGATTATTCGGGCCGAGTGGATTGCCCGCAACGCACTGTACCGGAGCAGTAGTGGCAGGATACGGGGGCGCGATGATAAGGCCAAAGAACAGTCGGGCGGCCTCCGAGTACATGTGGTTCCTGGCAAGCTCGCGACTTTACCTGAATGGTTGACTCGGTGACCAACACCTCACTTTAGCGGATGAGTGAGGTTTGTGTGAGGAATAAATTACCAGCTGGTTAATAATCGATTCAAATCGCCATCGTTCACTGGATAGTGAGCACTTGACTTGAGCTACTTCATCGTAGTAATATTGATGGAACACTTGGACAGTTATATGAAATATGACATGATAAAAGTTGTTAGTGATCATTGGGTATCATTACTTGTTTAATTACATGTTACTTTAGTACAGGTGCAAATGTAGTTGACAGGTTAATAAAGATTTAACTTGATGCAAAGCTTTTATAAACATTCTCTAAATACTAAAAATGCCCTTTTGTAAAGGAGTTAGCTACCCCACCATAAAGTCTATCATGATTCCTTGGTGTCTTTTATTTTGGTCCTGTCGGGTAAGTCTAGCTGAGTACCTTCTCGTACTCAGGGCTTTGTTCTCACTTGTTGCAGATGGACAGATGTATTACGGCTACTGTATCAACTGCCTCTATCCTGCAATGGGAGAAGCTTAGGACCATGGGCAATGGTCATTCACTATATCTCGTCTGATGCTTTTGATGGAATATGATCCTGAGCTGGCACTGTATTATGAACTCTGTGTGAGTGTGTGATTTGAACTAAATGTTTTCGCTACTTTCATTCGAAACTGGTTTGTATTAACTATGTTTAAACTCCGATGTATTGGTGACGCAAACTTTTATGTAACTTGTGATGGTGACCGCTGAACTTATTACGATCTTGACTGGTATATAAGTTGGTTTGAAATACGTCATGATTTCACGGACTACCGGGTTATACGGGCTTAAGTTTGTTAAATCGTCTGCTCGGTGGATGATTTTCTTACTTAATCTCGTATAATTGGTCGGTTCTGTTATGTGAGTGAGGTTTGTGTAAGAAATTAATTATCAGCTGGTTAATAATCGATTCGAATCGTCATCGTTCACTGGATAGTGAACACTTGACTTGAGTTACTTCATCGTAGTAACGTTGATGGAACACTTGGACAATTATAATAGATATGACATTATGGAAATTGTTAATGATATTTGGTTATCATTATTTGCTTAATCACATGCTTGCTCTAGTATAGGTGCAAATGTAGTCGATAGGTTAATAATAAATAACTTAACAATAATGCTTTTAGAAAGGTTCTTGAAATGCTAAAAATGTCTTTTTGCAAATGAGTCAGCTACCCTACTATAAAGCCCTTCATAATTCTTGGTGTCACTTTATTTTTAGTTATGTCGGGTAAGTATAGCTGAGTACCTTTTCGTACTCAGGGTTTTATTCCCACTTATTGCAGATGGACAGATGTATTACGGCTATTGTATCAACTGCCTTTATCCTGCGATGGGTGACGCTTAGGACCATGGGCATGGTCATTCCTTATGTCTCGTCTAATGCTTTTGTTGGAGATGATCATCAGCTGACACTGTACTTGAACTCCTTGTGAGTGTGTGTGGTTTGAACATATGGCTTCCGCTACTTTCTATTTGAACTCGGTTTGTAATAACTATGTTTAAACTCTGATATATCTGTGATGCGAACTTTTATGTAATATGTGATGGTGACCGCTAAAATTATTACGATCTTGGCTGGTATGTGAGTTGGTTTAAAATCCTTCGTGATTTCACGGACTATGGGATTATACGGGCTTAAGTTTGCTAAATCATCTGCTCTGACGAGTGATTTTCTTACTTAATTTCGTATAATTGGTCGGTTCTGTTACAGCGACCAGACGAACGATGACCCGGGACGGCTACCTACTACGGGTACGACGCCCCGAGTAACTTGGAGACAACGACGAAGACCATGACGAACACCGTGTTACACAGGACGGCTGACGAACCACCAATGTGCCTAGAGTGCCTGCCACGACCGGCACAGAAGCACCACGTCTCGCTCTGCCACAACGTGGCCACAAGACCATGATGATGGCCACGCCCGGACGAACACTAGAAGACGACATAGCTTGCAATCCAAGTTATTTAAGGATCTCCCTCAGGCTCACGACCCTTCGGTCGGGCGAACCTCCTCTTTGTATCAAGCCATAGCCCCAAACTCTATATAAGGGTAGACAGGACACTCATCTCGTGACATCTTCTCATTCTCCATTCTCTATCATTCTATTCATTCTCCATAGCAGTAGGGCTCCTGGAGCTTCTCTTCGGGCTGCCCCTCGTTTAGCACAGGTTCTACCACCTCTTTCACCATTCTTGCACCCTCCATGGTAAGAACATCACAATATTCAAGTGAGGAACACGCACTCGATCTTCTCTAAAACTGGACGCAGGGCTCCGGCCTGAACTAGTATGAATCCTCGTGTCTATTAGATGCTACCATCATCTTTCTAGAGCAGCGCAACAATCGTATAAATTTACTAGTCCGGTTTACAAAACACTGACAATTAAGTTTATAGGTAAACACATTAACATCTATAACAAATGAATTGCACCAAATTCTCTATAAAACATGTGTCTTGATAGTGGATTTATTTAGACCTTCTTTGGAATGAAGGAAAGGCATAGAAATTTTGAAGGATTTAATTTTTTATAGGAAAAATTCCTATGATTCCCTTTGGAACAAGAATGCTTCCCAACAGTTCCTTTGAATTCCTATAATTCCCTTAAAAAATTTTAGAGGAAACTAAACACGAGCTCTATCCTCATCGTTTTGTTTCCTATATTTTCCTACATTTTCCCCAAAGGGAATCTTCCTAAACTTTCCTTTCTTCTGAAATCTTGTAGGATTTGAAGTGTTACGACATTTCGTTCCTATGCTTTTCCTATCCTTGTGTTTTGTAAATTCTTTGTTCCAAAGGGTCCTTTAAACTTGTGAATTCTTTCTGTCCCAAAATAAATTAACTCTTAGAGTTGTCCTAAGTCAAACTAATTGGATTTTGACAAACTTTATAAAGAAAGTACCAACATCTATGATACCAAATAAGTAAATTATGAAAACATATTTCATCATGTATCTAATGATATCATTTTTTGTGTCATAAAATGGTGTTCTTTTCTACAAAACCAGTAAGACATAATATGGTTAAATTTTGGATAACTCTAGGAAGTTAATTTATTTTAGGATGACGGGAGTATGTTTTGTTTTCTAAGAATACTTGGTCACAATTGTTATACCATGATTTAGGACAAAGGTAAAGTTAACTAAAATCAAACACATGGAGCAGGAATTAAATAAGAGGAATATACCTACTTTAGCTAGAAAGTGACTTTGCACCTTGACTATTGTGTCATTTATTGACATGCGGATCGTAAATGAAAAGACTATAAAGGATTAGGAACTGAAAGCTTATTTTGAATCTAGAAATGGCATGGTATAGTAATAGTATAACCACAAGATTTACCATGTATTGCCTATGTTCCGCAAATAGTAACGTTTAAGTTTTTCCTAAGTCAAAGTTTGATGTTTAACCAAGTGTAAAGAGAAGATTGTCAATATTTGTAACAACAAATAGATTTGCTATGAAAATATCCAGCGATGAAACTACTGATATTTATTCAAATTTGTGTTTTTCTGTATAAATTTAGTTAAAGTTTAAAATTGTTTGACTAAAACTAGAATGACACTTTTTGTAGGATGGACGCAGTATATAAAGAGAAGTTTGAAGAATCATTTCAGGGTGCTCGTGAATTGAATAAGAGTGTACTACCATTTGACTTCTTTTTCATAAGTTGTGGAAGATGACTTATTCAAGCACGTGATTTTGAGCAAAGAAAATAGGTGCTACGTTTCATGTGTGCCACACCTAGTCACAAATAAGAAGACCGGCCATACTTCAGTTCAATTTCTCAGTCACTCTAGAGATCACCAATTCATCACCGAGCGACTATGAAGCCGTGGGATGGCATCATCAAATAGTAGACGAGAAAGATTTCACACAGTGGTCCTCCGGGTCAGGGGGTTAGCACTTTGCACATCTGTGGTCACATCAAACGCACGGGAGGGAGAGTGAGAAGTGCGTGGCCGCAGTGTTTTTCCCCTGAGGCTGGGTTTAGTTGGTAAAAAGTTTTTAAAAAATATCACATAGAATGTTTCATGTGATGTTAGAAGAGATTTTCGGATATTAATTAAAAAACTAATTACATAGCTTGCTTGAAAACCAAGACAAATTTATTAAGCCTAATTAATCCGTTATTAGCACATTTGTTACTGTAGCACTTTAGTGTCAAATCACGGACTAATTAGGCTCAAAACGTTTATCTCACGATTTTCAATCAAACCATGTAATTAATTTTTTTATCTATATTTAATACTCTATGTAGTTTATCTCACTCTGTGTAGTTTGGGGTGAAAAGTTTTTGGACCTGAACGAGGCCGAGTCGATGTCGTCGTCGCAAGTGCTTTTCCTTTCTCCTCTGCCGTCCATCCATCCGGTGAAAAGCCAGTGACGGCGCTTGGCTTCACCGGGACGGCTTCGAGTCCTTCCTTCCACCCGTTAATCCCGGGCCGGCGCCTGGCTTGCTAGCACCACCAGCGGGAAAAAAGTATCCTGCAAAAGAACCCTTTTACTAACACCACAATTTTTTTTGCGACGTACTAACACCACAATTGTAACAGCAGTAACTAGTGGCGAGTCCCATGATGAAGCTGAGAGACGAGCACGTCAGCTGAAAAACAGAGCTGGCATGGAAAAAGCGCTCGCGGCAGTGCGGCACTCCCTTTTGGGCGATTGGTGGCAGGTTTCATCGGCAGAAAGCCGCTACAGGAGCTGGCCATAAGGGGTGGAGGGCTCGGTAGGGCAAGGTAGGGCGCTCGCCCTACATTGGCTCCGTCGCAGATCCCCACCTCATGTTAATCCAGCCACCATGGATGCCAGGTTGAAGGTCCGCTGCTGCTGCTGTCGAACGTCCACAGGAGGAAGACGACGGAGCCGTTCGGCTAGAATTATAAGCCGGCTGAAAAACACTGTTGGTTGATTTTTCGTGAGAGAAAAATACTGTTCCGACTGAAAAAACAAGCTGAATAAGACGGATTATAAGCCAGATGAACAGGGCCGACATCCGCAGGAGGAAGACGCTGCTGATGAATAGTTACTTGCTTGGGCCTTTGGGCTTTGACGCTTTAGTCAGTACTCATTTGTGGTTTGTTGTCCACCGTCCGCAGAAGGAAGACGACGTCCTCACCCCATGTTGTCGACTTCGCCCTACCTTAAATTTTTTTCATCCTCCGCCACTGCCGGCCATGGATCACATGTACCTTCCTTTCGTTTGGTTATCTCCTCATATTTGTTGTTGGTGACCAAACCTAACGGAGGAGAGGACGGGAGGCGGGAGCGTGTGTTTGCCTCATTGCCTGCTGCTGTCCACGGCGTGCGTTCGGCAGTTCGACTGACGAATTGACTGAGGAATCGCTGGCGGAACGGGACACCCCTCACCCCACACTGTTGCTGTCAGTGGCTGCGACCGCGAGCCTCGTCTGGTGGGACCGCGCTACGGCGTAGGAGTAGTCGTACCGCAGGGCAGCAGGAGGGCCTTCCCCCACTGTGGCCCTGTTCATGCGCTAATGTATACGCTGGACGCTGCGACGGAGAATGTAGAATACGGGTGCCGGTTTAAGGCTATATATATATACGTGACGGACAGCGTACTGGTATTGTCGCTGCTGTACCTGTACGTGTACAGTGTACCGGCAGGCCCTGTGGTGTATAGTATATTTGGAGATCTCATTCATTTCGCGGTCGCAGCGATGTCACCGGCGGCATCGATCCACCATACTAGCATTCATGCACAGCACGGCAATACTAGATAGTACAGATTAACCATCACGGCGCTTAACACCCACGTAAAAACCGGCTCATAATTCCAGCGGGGATCCGAGCAGGGGGCGGATCTACGCCCTCGCCCCACCCACCGCCGCCGCCGAGTCCATGGAACCTCTCCTTAGCCCCTCAAGAATTTCTGTCATGGGAGCACTGTCTAGGAGGGGCTGGAGCTGAGCCAGATGTTGAAGATGACCTGTACGCGATCTGAGCAAGCATCATGACTCGTATGCCTAATAATCTTAGCCCCCTATCATCTGGTTCTAGATCCGCCACCGGATCCAAGGTAAATGAAAAGCGCATCATCAAGGCCCAGTTCGCTATACTGTTTTTCTGTCGTAACAAATGAGCTCCGCAGCCGCCTTACCGAGAGGGACGAGGGAGGAGCAGGAGAATTTTTGACGCAGCACTGTCATGCGCTGCGCGACCCTCCACGCGTGAGACGTGACCCGTTCCAACATCTCGGGATTGTCAATTGTGTGATGCCGTCCTACTGACGCCGTTCCGCTTGCGGCCGTCTCTTTCCCTCCTCCGTCCCCCGGCATCATCACCCTGCTGTCCTGCATGAAGAGCTGGAGGCGTTCTCTGTGTCGACTGATGAGAGGACTGGCGAAACATTGAAACCCGTGTCGTGTCGATGCGTTCGATTGCTACCACCGGCCCCTCCCTAGGCCCTAGTAGTACTACAGGCGAGGGTGAGAGAGCCCTGAAGGTTCTCCCCGTCGGACAGACAGGGCAGGCTCACTGAGACACTGACGACCTCGCACTCGCAGTCACGTGAACACCTCTCGTCCTAGAGCTCCCGGATTTGAGCAGGTCTCACGCTCGGCGTACGTACGTACGTCTACGGCAAACGAAAGCAACACAACAACGACTATCGGCAGGGTCAGGGATTCGGGATTCGCTCGCACGCATCAAAGCGACACCGGACGCTGCCTGAGATCACATTAAATTCGACGGCGACGACTTCCGTCGCGCTCCAGCCGTCTGATGGACCGACCCCACACCGCATCCTCGCCGCAGCTCGAAACACGCTCGATCCCACGTCCCCGAGAGCTTCAAGTGGTCGGCACCCGGGCCACGGAGCCACCACCCATCACGAAACTGTGCGCTTGACAAGGAAGTAGGGGCAGCCGCGGAACAGGCGATGGCGGGAAGCTTTTGAACGAGCCGGACGGACGGAGAGAGCATGTACGGTGCCCCCACTTGCATTGGGCCGGCCACCCAACCAACTTGGCCGGGCGCGCGCCGGGGGGGTCCGGGGGCCGGGGTCCCGGGGCGAGCGAGCGAGCGCGAGAGCAGCTGTGGCCTGCGGGCGATCGACTCGCGTAGGTGTAATCGACCGACGCGACGGCGTCGAGTTGGGACGCACACGGCCATAAGCTGCCGCCGAGGCCGAGCAGTGCCCGTCGCGTACGGGCCGGAGCATTCAAGCAGGCGAGACGAAAAGGAGCCAACTGCTGAGCTGCAGCCGCGCGGGTAAACATACTGTACGTAGAGTATGCCGTCGCGTGCGTAACCGCCCGTCTCGTACGTTTTCCAGCGCGTGCCTGGACGATTCGGTGCTGCGGCCTCTGCCTGCTGCCGTCTCCAGTCCAGTAATAAACGAGTGCGTGCAGTGCAGCAGTTGTTTTTCCAACGACCAAACCGTCTTGACAGCCGTAGCTATTAACGAGGTTCCGGTCGTGATCGTGAAAGAGAAGCCGGCCGGCCGGCGGCGACCGGAGGGAGAGGAAGATTCAGGGTTGGCGCGAGGGGTTTGGACGAGCCCAGGACTCCTCCAGTTCGTCGCTCGCCTTCGCCTAGAAGCAGGAATCAGTCCACCGATAGTGAGGGAGGCAGGGATTCTTCCGACGCCTCAAATATTCCCTAGCTTCGTCGACGACGGCGTCTACCCGCCACCATCCACCAAATCGCAGGAGTAGTAGGAGCGGATCGATTTCTTATATTTCTACTCGGGGGGGCGGCCGGTGCTCTTGGAAAGAAATAGTCGCATCGCATGCAACTTGCGCGCGTGCTCCCCAGTCCCCACACAGCATCACAATCACAGACCCTCCCGGCCCGTTCTATCACTTCTCTGACAGCTTTTCTCCGCGCATTCTCCCCTTCTCAACACTGAACGAACGCCTCTTTTACACGCTGAATCTGATCGCCTTGTTTCTCCCCTGGGAAATTTGTACGCTCTGAATCTCTGATGAAGATTGTCCAGGACGAACCAGAGCAGGGAACAAGCAGGATCTATGGTGGTTGGAACAATTAAAAATTTAACCACGCTGGTACTAGAGTACGGCAGTAACAAGAGAAATTGCACGGACGACGGGCGTAACTGAGGGTAGATCGGCATTCAGGTTAAGTACCATCACCTAGTGGTAGCAGCACAAAAGTCGCTGAAGAATTTGCGTGCCCTTTATTTAACAGCCATGCATGCCATTGCGGGCATTGCCACCCGCACCTCCTCAGGGAACGAACGCAATAAAAAAAGATCTTCCCGGTGCGACAGGAGCAGGAGGACCATATTGCTCTCGCTTTCCGCGCTAGTAATCTCGCCGAATTGTACCCTTTATCCCGCGTCCTTTCGGCCCCCAACTATTGCGAGAAGATGGAGTGCAGGTGCAGCGCAGGAGCCTGCTGTCAAGATCCTATTCTGTGCGTTTTAGGACATGTTTGGAGTCGCGTTTTGGCTTCCGGAAAGTCACCTGCCAATGATGGAGGCACACAGCTCCGGCCTAACTCAGATTTAGTATTTGACAGCCGGAGTAGTAGTATCTCTGCGACGAGCTGTGCAAGTGCACGTTCGGCAATCAAAAAAACGCATACGAGTGATTCTCAAGAGATCCAAAAAAAAAAAAAGATCCAAGCCCATTTGGAAAAGTCACCATCGAGTTACATGTACTGTGCCTTATTCCAGCTCCAGCACGCTACCTGACAAAGCTCTGTCTGAAACAGCGGCAAAGATGGTTTTATTTCGGGGTGCTGAGTGTACACTTGTTTGTACACTTGTTTGGCCGGGGTTGCGAGCTCAAAGTGGGCAGAATCGGCCGCATAAAATATATAATAATATCCTCAGGAAATTTGCTCGGTTGTCTGAAGCATCCCTTTTCCACTCGCATTTCCTATTCAGAAGACAGGAAAAAACTGTTTCAAAAAAAAAAAAGACAGGAAAAAACATGGGCCATTCCTGATCGGCCGTATCGTGTTTGATTTGATAGTGATTCCTAGGCTGGCTACTGTTCATTTTCTAACACGAGTTGTATTCTATCCGATAAAATGTTGGGCTGTTTTTTTTTTGTTCGCTAGTTGTTCAGGAATATAATAGCCTCCATAAAACCATGACTGAACCATGTACTACTAGATGAAAATCATGAAAAGATCTGCAGAAGAGCTAAGCTAATGAACATTGTACTGCGATCCGACCGCCAGATGGCTTCAGTGTTTCTTTTAAACATTGAATCTGGTTTTATTTTGTCAACGATCTCTCCGAGTCCTTAAGGACACATTGTCCTGATCCGGACCATCGATTCAGAGATCTAGTGGCTACGACCGCCTCGTCATACCCTCATGCGCGCACAGCTTGGTCCTGCACTCCTGCGCAGCTCCACCCACATACACCGAACCGGATCCCCACCTGTAATAACATAACACATACAGCCAAGTCTATGCGATCCAAATTCAGAGCACCAATAGGGCAAGGCATATATGTACGTGTGTTTAATCGCTTTCAGTTGTTTCCATCCTCACGAAATGGCACCCGTTTGTCACTGTCCTCACGGACTGGCCCAGGCTCTTGTTAATTGGTATGTGATTGGCAGCCTGGATCCAGCAGGGAGGGATAGCCACATAGAGCATTTTCAAGAGCCGGTGCAAGTACAGGAGCAGAATTAACAATGGTGGAAGCTTTGTTGACTTGGAACCAGGAATGGCGGGTCTCCTAGACTGTGAGTTCGATAATTGGAAGCACCACCAGGCCCACTCACTCAGGCCTCTCTTTCACCAATTTGGGCTGGATCTCTGTTCTGACTGAAATATGGAGATCCCTTTCACTTTTCGTGAAACAGTTGAGGCACAGCAGAACAAAAGTTTTTCTAATGTTTAACACAGTCATAATATTAACAGGTGCATAGGATGCGCTCAAAGTGCGTTTCATCAGGATCACCGAACATTACCCCTACGGTGAATAGTAAGCACAATTGCGACAGTTTCCACCAAAATGAGCAATGGTTAGCTGCTTGAATCTTGCACGCAGTAAGCCCCTGGCTACATAACTGAAGGATAGTGCTTCACCTGCTGACGAACATGATCCTTGTACTTCAGCATATCCTGCAAATGCCAGCACAAAAGAGCAAAGTGGTAAGGGCATGATCAAAACTAAAATTAAGAAAGTCCAAGCCCATATCAGTTCAAACAAGTTACATAAACACCTTCTTGTAGAGCCGATAACATATATCTTGTGCAGCAGAGGCTGGGTTTGGGTTATCAAGTAGGTCTTGAATGCCTATGAGAATTTGCCTCACCGTGATGGAAGCCTTCCACGCCTGAAAGAACATTTAAGTCATGACTCATGAAGGCCATGCGATCATAACTGCATGGGTTACAATCAACAGATATGTGGATAAAAAAAAATCTTACACTGCTAAGGATTGATAGGCACACTGCTCCGGTAGGGAAGACATGGACGTGAAAGAATCCTGCTGGAAACTTGCAGACGGGAGGGCTACTTGGGTAATCTTCAGGAAAATGCAGAGTCAAGGGGAAATAACCACCCTCCCGGTCAGTCTGCACAAAGATGGATCAAACACATAGGACACGTTTAGATTGCAATTTTTTTGAACCCGATGAATATTACCACTTTCGTCTTATTTAGCAAATATTGTCCAATCGTGGACCAACTAGGCTCAAAAGATTCATCTCATGATTTCTAACTAAACTGTGTAATTAATTATTTTTTTACCTACATTTAATAATCCATGCAAGCGGCTAAAAATTGATGTGATGGAGAGATAGTGAAAAAATTCTAACTTTTGGGTGCATCTAAACAAGGCCATAATTTAACTTATGTTCCATGATTGGGATGGAGGGCTATCGAGAACGAGTGGAGCATGAAAATTTGTTGTAGGAGGATACGACAAGACAACATTATGCAACCAGTCAATAACATAAAATAGGTGCATGTGCACCACAGAACTATTGAAATGTGAGTATAAAATATGAATCAGCACCACAAACAATGGATCATAACAAACTAAACTATAGTTAAGAAACATTCTCGTTGACTGCTGTCTAGCCTTTCATGGAAGGACCATATCTTACAAAATTACTGTTTTTCAGAGTTGTCAACGAAGTGGTAAATAGTTTCAAAAGCCAAAGCATATTTTCCTAACCATCCTTGAATAGGACTGCCGAAGCATCTCATTTAGTTCTAGGGAGCGAAACCAGGCCGCAATACTATGGTATGACAGAATATCAGTTGATTCACTCATGCTTCTGTCCCATAAGGGATCCTCATTAATCATTACTGCCAGATCAACTCATTTCAAATGTCGTTATGCTAAAAATTCAATTAAACATACTATGCCAACCAAATAGTGCTCAGATAACTAAGCAATTCCACGTGGGCACGTGGGAGCCTGGTACATATACGATAAAGTGCTTCGTAATCGTACCTAATAAGCATGTGTTCACATGGACCTCCTTGTCATAAGGATAGTTCAATTGCTTTCTTGCTTCAGTGACATCCTGAGTATTCACTATTCAGATTTTTTTTAAAAAAAATTATTCAACCTACTATATGGTTTATTTCTTAAAAATTAACTGCAATATATGATTTTATGAATTATGAGTAAAATCTAGCCAATCATCTATCCTATAATGTGGGAGGCAGAGAGGGAGATAATGCTGGGGAGAGCAACTATTATGAGGCTCTGATTTTTTTTCTCAGATGTAAGAGAATTGCGCATCATGTGGGCTGTTGGGATCGAGAAGAGAGAGTTGAGGGGAACGGCGGCGGAGCTACAGTACCCGTGCTACAGTTCATGCGAGCGAGAGAGGCAGAGGACCGGTGGTTAGGGCTGTGAGGAGCGCTGGGAACGCCGGCCGCGGGGCTTCGCCCACGGCCGGCAAGAGAGAAGGTTTTTCCTTCTAATCTCTTGCTTGATTAGATTGATACTTCACCTCTCATTATATAGAGAAGAGGTCTTACTTGGCCCTAAGCAAGCGACTAATTAACCCTAACGGGCTAAGGTCCAATAGGCCCTTGACTCTTCTAACACAAGCTGAATCCACGGCCAGGGTTAGTTGTTTTATCACAAGCGCGTCGTTTAGAAACTAAGGAACAGCAAAATCTACCCTCTGCAGAAGTTCCCTTAGTCCCTTTGCTGTCCAAACACCAGAGGTGTGCCTAATCTGCAGCCTGCTGAAGCACCTGCCCAACCGATGGTCCATGGCCATCGAAGACACAGCGGTTCCTGTGTTTCCAGACCATCCATGCCAAGAGGACACCATGGAATTAAATCCTTTCCTGGACGGCTTGGGCTCCTGTCATGCAGCCCTCCACCAACATGCCTGCAAAGAGGCCTCGTTCATCGCTGAACCAGGGCTGTATCCCTGTCACGGAACCACCCAAATTATAAGAACAAAAGTACAAAAACAATCGCCGGAGCAATTAAATTCCCGTACTTAAGCTCCTATAACTCCGGTAGTCCAATAAAATCACGAGGGATTTCAAACCAACCAACATACAAGCCAAGATCGTAGTGGTCCAACATAACAGGTCATATGTTACATCCATTTCATAAGTAATTTAACATATATCGGAGTTCGGTAGAGTTATTACAACTCAAGTTCAAAAGTAGCGGAAGCAAAGTAGTTTGAAAACTAATATCACCTTAATTCAAATACATGCCAGTACCAAGGTCAAATTCCCATAAAAGCAAGAGAGACAAGATAGCTCAGACGGATCATGCCCATGATCACACTCCGCCACTACAGCCGGAGTCTTCCAATTCTTGCAGTAGCTATGTTATATCACAACCTGCAACAAGTGGAAATAAACCCTGAGTACGAGAAGGTACTCAGCTAGACTTACCCGTCATAAACCAGAAATAATATGACACCAAGGAGTATGCAAGGCTTTCTTTCAGTGGGCTAGCTTGACTCATTTGCAAAAAGCATAAGTTAGCATGAATAAACTAATTTAAGTCCTTTTTGCATCATATTTATTATAACCTATTCAATCTAGGTAAGCACCTATGCTAAAGCAATCACTTGATTAACCATTAACATCAAAGGTTACCATTTCAGGTTTAGCATTTCCAATCATCATCCACATAACCATCCATGTTCCATAATCATTACTACGATGCAGTAGCTCGAGTCAAGTGTTCACTATCCAGTGAACGATGGCGATTCGAATCGATTATTAACCAGCTGGTAAGTTATTCCTCACATAAACCTCACTCACCCGCTAAAGTGAGGTGTTGGTCACCGAGTCAACCATTCAGGTAAAGTCGCGAGCTTGCCAGGAACCACTTGTACCCGGGGGCCGCCCGACTGCTCTTTGGCCTTATCATCGCGCCCCCGTATCCTGCCACTACTGCTCCGGTACAGTGCGTTGCGGGCAATCCACTCGGCCCGAATAATCTTCTAGCTTCGCGGTCGAAAGGTACCTTATTCGGCCAGCTAAATGTGAGGCATGCGTTCAACATGACCCGAGGGACAACAACGGTCGGTCCTTAATCGACACAGGTGGAAACTACAAGCACCCCAGAACCCTGTCTGGTTGCCTAATACTTATTCCGCCCGGTCTCCAATTAACCACCAACACTTGGTTATTTCCAGGATATCATCCATTATATAGCTAAAGTATTCCCGTAACCACCTATAGTTGCCGGTGACAGGAAATCACCGATCGCTACCGGTCTAAGCAGGGCTAAGCATTTATTCGACCCTAAACCTAGCAGGATAAGAATGTAATAAGGTAGGCAAGGATAGTAATAAATGCATCAACGGTTTCACTCAACTCCTACAACTTAATGCAACAATACATATATAACATATATATACTCAATTGCTTTTATAAAGTAGGAGGCTTAGAATGCTCCGGGGCTTGTGTGGGATCCGACACAAGTCAGTAGTTGTCAGATGACACTCGCTGAGTACTTCCATCTTCGGGATAGTTCCACCAAACACCGTCTTCGGGTTTGGCTTCAATATCTCATCCTTCACGTGGTGCATCTAGCGAACCTAAATGAGATGCAAGATGCATGCGTATGAATATGATGAATGGTAACACAAGATGCATCACATAATCAATTAAAGAGGGCAAGCACATTAAGCATAATACAAGTTTAACAAGATCACAAGTATCTTAACTTGACCGTCATCAAGGGTATAAGCCACACTTAGCGACACATGGAGTAAACAACCATGACTAGCATCTGACAATTTCTGGACTGCAAATAACATCTACATGTTTGGATCATAACTGGAGTTATACAAATCCAATAGCAATGCAACAAGACATTCTGGAAAGCTTATGAAATTGTCTATAACTCATCTTTAATCATCTTAGCATGATTCTCAAGTTAACCAAGTCAAACATGCATAATTATAGAATCTGGTCTAGAGATTCCAGAGAACAACTATTTCTAGAACCCAACTTGAAACAGTCATTACTCACAAACTATAAGGCCAAATGCCACCAAAATTTAACACAAGCTAGATTAATGAGTTATTTACAACTTTGTTATAAGCATGTTTCTCATCAAACATCATTTTCATGGTGCAATTACCAAAGTCCCAGAAACTGTCTAGGAAAGCATCAATTGCAAGAATAAATATTAACTTCTATTCCAAACATACATTTGGCCACAAACAATGTAACCATCATAAAGTGCATGTTAAATGATCACCAAAAAGCATAGTGCTCATCATTAAATAATTTCTTTTAATGCATTTCTTAATTTATTTAAATAGCAAGGTGAAATAATAAACATATACCAAAAGTCCATAATAAAATCTATAAAAATTAAAGTAGCTCTTATATACACCCAATAGTCTACTTTACAAATTTCAAGCCATTTGGACATGTATATCAACCTCTATGAAAAAGACAAATTGTTATTGCAAGAATTCATGTGAGAGCAAGATACACTAATAAATCACTCATATGGCAACCAAAAATTCATGAAATAATTACCACACATTAAACATCACATGAGTAGCATGCCACAAAAATTTCACTTCATTTGGAGCCCTAGATCTACAGTTATGAAAATGACAAATACATCTAGCATTAAAAACCTAGCTGCACAAATCCATTTTTACAGAGAAAACTTTAAACTAAAACATGCTATATTATAGATCTAATGCATAGAGAATTTCACAAGGATTCCAAAAAGTACTCATTTGCTAATTTACGAATTTTATATGATTTACTATGTATTTTCAAAGTTACTACAAAATCATCACAAAACAGTCCTCGCGGCACTATTCATCTGAGTCACTGACTGTGCAGTTAGGCCCCTGGCTTTTGTTGAATTCTCGGAGGAGGTCCTTGGTGCGATTTGGAGCAGAGGAGCTCCTCGGGGAGGCCGGTAGGGTGGACGTCGGCGGCGGGGGAAGCGCGGGAAAGCACGGGGAAGCACCAGGGCATGCTCGCGCACCTACTGGTGCCTCTAGCTCGGCTCGGGGTGGCCCTAGGTGGCCCGGCCACGAGCGACTGCTGCTTGCGGCAACGGCGGCTGGCGGCGAGTCGACTCCGGCGACTACGACGACGGTGGAGTGGCTCAGCAGCTTCACGACGTCGAGGCGCACCTGTGGGACTGCTCGGTTGAAACGGAGACGGCCCGAGGCGCAGTGGCCACGTGCGCCAGCGGCATTGCCGGCGACGCTGCGGCATGCTGGGCGGTCGGGGAAGGGACGCTGAGGGGCGGCGTGACACGGGGAGTAAGGTGGGGTGGTCCGCTCGGCTCAGGACCCAGTGCATCAGCGGACACGATAGTGGCACGAGCTCGGCTCGGAAGCTGGCCATGGCGGACACGCTCTAGGTGTGCGCACACGCGTTGCTGGCCAGGTGAGGGGCGAGCAGACAATGAGTGAGGAGCACCGGGCAGCTTGGCATCATACTAGAGCGGCAGGGGCATGGCAGCAAGGCAGGGACGCGCGGCAAAGGAGGTGGCGCGCGGCGCGCATGCACGGTGACCACGTTGACAGAGCGTCGAGCACGTGGTGGGCGCAGAGTGGAGCACGGTGGGCAGTGATTTGGGCTAGATCTGGGCCAATTTGGACCTTGGAGCAAAAACGAAGTTTGAAGCCCACATGAAGCTCTACATTTTTCGTTAAGGCGCCTAGGTCACTAGGCCAACAGATTAGGAGAGAAAATCATGCCAAGATGACAATGCCAACATGTTGACGGAGGTCACGGAAACTCGCATTCGGAGGTCAAAACCTGATCAAACTTAATCCAACTTTTTGCATGCTCTTCTCCAAGATGTAAGCTCCAACTTTTATTTTTGACTCAACTCAAGTTGCTTAACGAAAACATGAGAACGCGACATGCCAACGTCGACGACGATGAATTCCAGACTTAGAAAAATTCTAAGTCTGCATACAGCCGCTGATTCAATCTTCAAGCCTCTGTTTGACTTATTTCCAAGTTGATCTAGCTCTTGGTCCAAAAACAAAGTTTGTTCTACATGATATGGAATACAACTTTCATTTAAGGTCCAACCTCAAAACTGGTATAGAACCTACTGTTCTACTTTGACCAAAGTAGGATCACGATGAAGTTTAAATTATCCTTTTTGATCAATTGGAGCATTTTCTGGGCATTTGCTCAACACGAACCTTTCATGACTTTTGTTGTAGAGTCCATCTAGAGTCATTTGGGCAAGGTTGCAAGGTTTGGTTGATGACCTATATTTCCATCCACTTAATAATGCAATTCCAGCACTTAGTAAAGTCATTCCAACAAGCATATAACTTATCATTTCATGTGACTTTTTGATCCAAACGTCATGAAACTTTTCCAGTGACCAATATAAATAGGTACTAAGGTGAGACACATGAAGATATTGCAATAACACCACCCAAGTATATATCTTAAAAATGGACTATATGTGAAGCAAGGGTGCAACATCCAAGTTTAGGTTGGGGCTCGCTTCCATAGGTTTGACCTTGACATCTTCATCACCACTTAATCTACCATGTTTGAGCTCAAACCCACTGCTTAATTGGTGGCAAACACCTCGGGTGTTACAGCCCTCCCCCTTAAAAGAATCGCGTCCCGAGATTCGGTGCGAAGAACTTTCTAAGGGAAGAGAAGCATGTTATCCAATTCCAACATCTGCAAGCGCATCAGGCTACTTAGCTTCAAGCATCAGAGAGGCTAATTTGGAAGACAACTTTCTGATACTTGCTCTAAGTAGAAACTTGGGGGTCTGGATAATTTCCTTCACTGACTTCCATGAAGCATTGTTACTTTGGGAGGAATCCAAGACAATACGGTACTTTGTTCACGGTGCACGGAGAGTACTGCGAGCATGGACTAATTTACTCACTCAGACGCCAACTGATGGAAAACTACATATTGTTCCACGTGTATAGTTCTCTTTCTCTGATGCCAACACTGTATTATCTGAGTCTGCTGAGGGAACAGTGAAAGTGATAGCTGACTCTGTCGGTTCTGGATTTCTGCCAACTGTTACCTAAGAAGATTCTCTTATACAAAGGCAATAGTTATCTGGGTTGAATTAGATGCAATCTCTTGGGTAAAAACACATATAAAGTACTGGAGGCACGTCAGCACTAGAGAACCATTACCGCAAAAGGATGTTAGTTAGGTCTCAAAGACAACAAAAGTTGCAAGTATCCACCAAAATAGTTCTGTTCTGAAATGGCAGCAAACCAAGCTAACAAGACATCTCTCAAATCCTATGTTTTACTCAACCAATACTCATATCAACTTAAGACATTGAAGGGTCCTAAGCAAGGAATGAGGTTACCAAGTTTGGGTCAATCCAACTTTGTTTGAGTCACTAACCGTTGACTTGAAGATAACCGGTGTAGTGCCACAAAATTCTGGACAAATTTCGCGTTCTTCCTTTTCTTTTGCTTCACATGTTGAGGGGTGTGTTTTGCACTCTCTGATCTTTCTCATAGTAGCAGAAGCCTTTTGTCTCGCTGAGGATGGAGGTGATAGTCTTCCTGATAGGTTCTCAGGGAACAAATTCAACCGTGATCTAGACAGTAACTTGATGATGCACAAGCATTGGACTTATGGCTGTTTTCGCAGAGCACCAAACATTATTCCACATGGAGGGCATCCCTACGTAGATAAGGAACCATTTCTAAATATTTTCTAGCATTTCCTCCAATAGAACCTTGAACCAAAACTGTTCGTGGTACTTAAGGGCACAATGATGCAGATCGAAACTATGGACATGCTTTCTCTAGTTCTTCACATGGCTAATACAACATCTTGCACTATATACATGATTGTCCAAGATGGAATTGACTTGATAGCACATTTGGAGAAGAAGTAGCACTTGCATTGCTGACCGGCTTCATGGCTTCTTTGCTTACTATTGTTCGTCGGGACATAACCATCATAGTTATCGAGGAATCGTTACTTGACTGGAGATTAACCTTCTTACTGGCAAATAATCAGTTGTCTCTCAATTTCCAAAGTTCCAACCTTTACTCTGGACCACCATAATAATTACAGTCGAGGCACAAACAAGTGGTCGACATTGAAGTCTACAGATAAGGAGTCACACCAGAGAGAGTTGATTTCATCTGTATGACTGTCATCCACACAAGGATCAAGACATTGATAGTTAGGTCATATGCACCATGTGACGATTGGTTCTTTCCCAATGGATAACTTGTCCAATCATTTAGTGTTAGATGCCCATTCGATTCAACAGGGATGGCATACGTTGCTCACTCGATGATCGACGTCGTACAAGGACACATAGGGAGAGTCACTTGTCTACCACCTCTTGCAGTCTGTTAACACTTATGCCGGTGACTGTTCTTCAAAGGTCATCTTCTTAGCAACTTCAAGGGATATCTACTACATAAGGTCTAAGATATGAATCTTTAGATAAGATATAGGGAGATAACCAAGGAAAACGGTTACGAGAAATAACACATCGGTTGTTTCATAATGGATCATGAATAGCAACTTTGATACCAGCGCGTGCCGAGCAGCACAACCTTGTGTGCGCGCCCATAGGAGGCTCTCGGTTTCGTCGCGGCACCATAAAATGCTAATCGTAACACCATTATTAAACGCACAAACAAAGTGAAATTTCAAGTGGCACCGATTAGGTGGTAAGAACAAGCACCAGACAAGGGAGGAGTAGCAAGCAAGGGTAGTTACAAGGTTTAGAGTCAACACGGAGGCGATTCGAAGATTAAAACATAGCGTAAGAGAAAATAGCGTAATTACCGAAGACAACTGAGCAAGGGTTCTCGGTCACGTTGGACAACAACATGAGATCAAGATTAATAACGTTGAGAGACGTTAGAAGTTGAGATGGACTTTAGCAGACTTCTAGAACAAAATGATACACCGAGCAGAGACTGAATTGATAAGATAGCCACTTGATTTCGCAAGCAAAGATTTCTAGATCAGACAACGAGAGATTAGTGTTGCTCGGATCATCTGTAGGAGAGACAATCGGGAGGTCCAACATGGAACTGGGCATGGTCTCCAAAACTTGGCAAGCAACAACTGTGGTTAAGATCGACGTTCGTTAGGACTTAACTTGGTTGGTCAATCGACAAGGGCATTCTCCAAAAGGTAGCGGATGTCCAAGGCCTAAGCAAACATATAGGGAACTACGCTAGGGCCTATGGTTCAAACAAGGCATGGATACACAAACATTCAAGGGTTAGCAACCACGTCTACAGGCTCTAGCTCCTACGAGAGAATCTAATTAGAGACGACAACCATGCGATTACATAACATGAGCGTTGTTCTAGGATAAAGCATCTTCAACACTCATATGCTCACCGAGGACAAAAGAGAGGTCAACTATGACACTACCTAGATAACAAGCATCTACACAGCGTCACAGTTTTAAGCGGACACTTGAGATTATTAGTTAGGTTAGCTTAAGCATTCAATACTAAGCAGAAGGCTCACACCTAACAAGAATTTATCCAACAAGAACTAACTACAAGTTTAGCTAAAACAAAAGCATGCTAAAGTAATCAACTTAGTGCATGCACATCAATCACAAGTTACTTATTTATTAGGACAAAGGTGGGAGGAGCATAGTTATATGTACAAAGCAACAATCATAATGATGCATGCTTCGTCCTATTCGTCCTCACAAGATTGCCAGCCTAAGGTGGCAATCACGTTCTATGTCGGTGGCATAACACGCATTCTCTCGATATAGAGCTAGTCGCCTGCTACATTCAACTTACGTATTCGTGGTTAGCGTACCTGCAGAAAATTCCATTGCAGCCCAACAATTCCTAATACAGCACACAATGAAAGCAGTAAACTAAATACTCTCCATACATACATCCCCTGATGCATATACTTCGGTATCATAGCTACCCAACAAATGTACCCACAATTAAGTACTTTCATAATTACATGGTTAAACATGTAATTATGTCAGTAACCATAGCTAACTCTCCCCTAGACCGATGGTTGAACGGTCATGCTCTCCCAGCTCACACTTACCTTGACGTAGGTGCAACGTTGCAAGAATGTAACTCTAGCGACATATATGACTATTTCATATATGAAGGTTACCTCTACCATTCGACCACAGGGTAACAGTGCGGTCAAGTTATCACTCATACATACCTTGGCTTGGGCGTAGATGCAAAACTTTTAAAACCCCCAAGTTAGTACTTAATTAAGCCACCTAAGGGTCCTTAATTGGGCATAAAGGAAATGACCACTGGCATACTTAGATTTAAAATTCAGATTTGAACAAACCTAAATATGTAGTAGCTATAAGTTGTCAAAACCCGGTTTTTTTTTTGCAAACAAAACATGTGTTTTCAATACTCATATGACATGTTTAATGTTGAACCTTGCTCCGATACCAGCTGTCACGGAACCGCCCAAATTATAAGAACAAAAGTACAAAAACAATCGCCGGAGCAATTAAATTCCCGTACTTAAGCTCCTATAACTCCGGTAGTCCAATAAAATCACGAGGGATTTCAAACCAACCAACATACAAGCCAAGATCGTAGTGGTCCAACATAACAGGTCATATGTTACATCCATTTCATAAGTAATTCAACATATATCGGAGTTCGGTAGAGTTATTACAACTCAAGTTCAAAAGTAGGGGAAGCAAAGTAGTTTGAAAACTAATATCACCTTAATTCAAATACATGCCAGTACCAAGGTCAAATTCCCATAAAAGCAAGAGAGACAAGATAGCTCAGACGGATCATGCCCATGATCACACTCCGCCACTACAGCCGGAGTCTTCCAATTCTTGCAGTAGCTATGTTATATCACAACCTGCAACAAGTGGGAATAAACCCTGAGTACGAGAAGGTACTCAGCTAGACTTACCCGTCATAAACCAGAAATAATATGACACCAAGGAGTATGCAAGGCTTTCTTTCAGTGGGCTAGCTTGACTCATTTGCAAAAAGCATAAGTTAGCATGAATAAACTAATTTAAGTCCTTTTTGCATCATATTTATTATAACCTATTCAATCTAGGTAAGCACCTATGCTAAAGCAATCACTTGTTTAACCATTAACATCAAAGGTTACCATTTCAGGTTTAGCATTTCCAATCATCATCCACATAACCATCCATGTTCCATAATCATTACTACGATGCAGTAGCTCGAGTCAAGTGTTCACTATCCAGTGAACGATGGTGATTCGAATCGATTATTAACCAGCTGGTAAGTTATTCCTCACACAAACCTCACTCACCCGCTAAAGTGAGGTGTTGGTCACTGAGTCAACCATTCAGGTAAAGTCGCGAGCTTGCCAGGAACCACTTGTACCCGGGGGCCGCCCGACTGCTCTTTGGCCTTATCATCGCGCCCCCGTATCCTGCCACTACTGCTCCGGTACAGTGCGTTGCGGGCAATCCACTCGGCCTGAATAATCTCCCAGCTTCGCGGTCGAAAGGTACCTTATTCGGCCAGCTAAATGTGAGGCATGCGTTCAACATGACCCGAGGGACAACAACGGTCGGTCCTTAATCGACACAGGCGGAAACTACAAGCACCCCAGAACCCTGTCTAGTTGCCCAATACTTATTCCGTCCGGTCTCCAATTAACCACCAACACTTGGTTATTTCCAGGATATCATCCATTATATAGCTAAAGTATTCTCGTAACCACCTATAGTTGTCGGTGACAGGAAATCACCGATCGCTACCGGTCTAAGCAGGGCTAAGCATTTATTTGACCCTAAACCTAGCAGGATAAGAATGTAATAAGGTAGTCAAGGATAGTAATAAATGCATCAACGGTTTTACTCAACTCCTACAACTTAATGCAACAATACATATATAACATATATATACTCAATTGCTTTTATAAAGTAGGAGGCTTAGAATGCTCCGGGGCTTGCCTGGGATCCGACACAAGTCAGTAGTTGTCAGATGACACTCGCTGAGTACTTCCATCTTCAGGATAGTTCCACCAAACACCGTCTTCGGGTTTGGCTTCAACATCTCATCCTTCACGTGGTGCATCTAGCGAACCTAAATGAGATGCAAGATGCATGCGTATGAATATGATGAATGGTAACACAAGATGCATCACATAATCAATTAAAGAGGGCAAGCACATTAAGCATAACACAAGTTTAACAAGATCACAAGTATCTTAACTTGACCGTCATCAAGGGTATAAGCCACACTTAGCAACACATGGAGTAAACAACCATGACTAGCATCTGACAATTTCTGGACTGCAAATAACATCTACATGTTTGGATCATAACTGGAGTTATACAAATCCAATAGCAATGCAACAAGACATTCTGGAAAGCTTATGAAATTGTCTATAACTCATCTTTAATCATCTTAGCATGATTCTCAAGTTAACCAAGTCAAACATGCATAATTATTGAATCTGGTCTAGAGATTCCAGAGAACAACTATTTCTGGAACCCAACTTGAAACAGTCATTACTCACAAACTATAAGGCCAAATGCCACCAAAATTTAACACAAGCTAGATTAATGAGTTATTTACAACTTTGTTATAAGCATGTTTCTCATCAAACATCATTTTCATGGTGCAATTACCAAAGTCCCAGAAACTGTCTAGGAAAGCATCAATTGCAAGAATAAATATTAACTTCTATTCCAAACATACATTTGGCCACAACCAATGTAACCATCATAAAGTGCATGTTAAATGATCACCAAAAAGCATAGTGCTCATCATTAAATAATTTCTTTTAATGCATTTCTTAATTTATTTAAATAGCAAGGTGAAATAATAAACATATACCAAAAGTCCATAATAAAATCTATAAAAATTAAAGTAGCTCTTATATACACCCAATAGTCTACTTTACAAATTTCAAGCCATTTGGACATGTATATCAACCTCTATGAAAAAGACAAATTGTTATTGCAAGAATTCATGTGAGAGCAAGATACACTAATAAATCACTCATATGGCAACCAAAAATTCATGAAATAATTACCACACATTAAACATCACATGAGTATCATGCCACAAAAATTTCACTTCATTTGGAGCCCTAGATCTACAGTTATGAAAATGACAAATACATCTAGCATTAAAAACCTAGCTGCACAAATCCATTTTTACAGAGAAAACTTTAAACTAAAACATGCTATATTATAGATCTAATGCATAGAGAATTTCACAAGGATTCCAAAAAGTACTCATTTGCTAATTTACGAATTTTATATGATTTACTATGTATTTTCAAAGTTACTACAAAATCATCACAAAACAGTCCTCGCGGCACTATTCATCTGAGTCACTGACTGTGCAGTTAGGCCCCTGGCTTTTGTTGAATTCTCGGAGGAGGTCCTTGGTGCGATTTGGAGCAGAGGAGCTCCTCGGGGAGGCCGGTAGGGTGGACGTCGGCGGCGAGGGAAGCACGGGAAAGCACGGGGAAGCACCAGGGCATGCTCGCGCACCTACTGGTGCCTCTAGCTCGGCTCGGGGTGGCCCTAGGTGGCCCGGCCACGAGCGACTGCTGCTTGCGGCAACGGCGGCTGGCGGCGAGTCGACTCCAGCGACTACGACGACGGTGGAGTGGCTTAGCAGCTTCACGACGTTGAGGCGCACCTGTGGGACTGCTCGGTTGAAACGGAGACGGCCCGAGGCGCAGTGGCCACGTGCGCCAGCGGCATTGCCGGCGACGCTGCGGCATGCTGGGCGGTCGGGGAAGGGACGCTGAGGGGCGGCGTGACACGGGGAGTAAGGTGGGGTGGTCCGCTCGGCTCAGGACCCAGCGCATCAGCGGACACGACAGTGGCATGAGCTCAGCTCGAAAGCTGGCCATGGCGGACGCGCTCTAGGTGTGCGCACACGCGTTGCTGGCCAGGCGAGGGGCGAGCAGACAACGAGTGAGGAGCGCCGGGCAGCTTGGCATCATACTAGAGCGGCAGGGGCGCGGCAGCAAGGCAGGGACGCGCGGCAAAGGAGGTGGCGCGCGGCGCGCATGCACGGTGACCATGTTGACAGAGCGTCGAGCACGTGGTGGGCACAGAGTGGAGCACGGTGGGCAACGATTTGGGCTAGATCTGGGCCGATTTGGACCTTGGAGCAAAAACGAAGTTTGAAGCCCACATGAAGCTCTACATTTTTTGTTAAGGCGCCTAGGTCACTAGGCCAACAGATTAGGAGAGAAAATCATGCCAAGATGACAATGCCAACATATTGACGGAGGTCACGGAAACTTGCATTCGGAGGTCAAAACCTAATCAAACTTAATCCAACTTTTTGCATGCTCTTCTCCAAGATGTAAGCTCCAACTTTTATTTTTGACTCAACTCAAGTTGCTTAATGAAAACATGAGAACGCGACATGCCAACGTCGACGACGATGAATTCCAGACTTAGAAAAATTCTAAGTCTGCAAACAGCCGCTGATTCAATCTTCGAGCCTCTGTTTGACTTATTTCCATGTTGATCTAGCTCTTGGTCCATAACAAAGTTTGTTCTACATGATATGGACTATAACTTTCATTTAAGGTCCAACCTCAAAACTGGTATAGAACCTACTGTTCTACTTTGACCAAAGTAGGATCACGATGAAGTTTAAATTATCCTTTTTGATCAATTAGAGCATTTTTTGGGCATTTGCTCAACACGAACCTTTCATGACTTTTGTTGTAGAGTCCATCTAGAGTCATTTGAGAAAGGTTGCAAGGTTTGGTTGATGACCTATATTTCCATCCACTTAATAATGCAATTCCAGCACTTAGTAAAGTCATTCCAACAAGCATATAACTTATCATTTCATGTGACTTTTTGATTCAAACGTCATGAAACTTTTTCAATGACCAATATAAATAGGTACTAAGGTGAGACACATGAAGATATTGCAATAACACCACCCAAGTATATATCTTAAAAATGGACTATATGTGAAGCAAGGGTGCAACATTCAAGTTTAGGTTGGGGCTCGCTTCCATAGGTTTGACCTTGACATCTTCATCACCACTTAATCTACCATGTTTGAGCTCAAACCCACTGCTTAACTGGTGACAAACACCTCGGGTGTTACAATCCCAATCTGCATTGTGTCAGCCCTTCAAACCCGACCTACCGTGTGAATCACAGGAAACCAATAGATGCTTAGATTGTCTCGTCGGCCATATCACAAGTGGGCACTACCACTACAAGGCTAAGATAGAACTCATGTTTGGTGGGCAGGCCATTTTCTGTGTTACTTGTTTGCTGGCAACCCTGAACAATACTCCCTCCATCCACAAAAGGATGGAATTATCACTTTTTGAGGAGTCAAATGACTTAAAGTTTGACCAAAGTTATATTAAAATGTACTAACATTTATGATACAAAATAAGTACCATTAAATTAATTATAAAATATATTCTCCATAGTAAACCTAGTTAAAGATGTAAATTTTAATACTATTCACTATAAATTTGGTCAAAATTAAGCTAGTTTGACTTGCATAGTTGCATCGTTTTATGGATGGAGGGAGTACTATCACTATCTTTATATAAAAGGGTGACTAGATAATCTGGAAAAGAGGACTCTTGAGACAAAATTGGGAATAGAGACACCAGCCCAAACATACTAAGAATAGCAGTATGCCTATATTAGACAGTCATTGTTCTAACCGAATCTGATTTGGCTGCTGAACTAGGAAAATCCAACTCCTTTCTATTCCGGTGCCAGCGATACTTCTGAACTTCCTCTCCATAACACAATCGATCTCCTTAAAAATAAAACATGATCAATGAATGACTCGACAACCTACTGTTCCAGATGAAAGGATCAAGATGCCCAAGAGGAGGGGTGAATTGGGCTTCTCTAAAAAAATAAATGCAAGGAATAAATCCTACAAGCTGGAATTCACCCCTAGTGTCTACTTGTGTTCCTAGAGAGTCTACCGATACAAAGTTTTGCACCCTAGTTTCCAATCCTAGTCTAGCATGGCAAGTCTAGGAATGTAAACAAGCAATGTAAGTAAATACGAGAAAGTAAATGCTTGAATGTAAAGGGGCAAGGAACACGGCGATGTTTTTCTGAGGTATCGGAGAGTCGCCACTCCCCACTAGTCCTCGTTGGAGCACCCGCGCAAGGGTGTCGCTCCCCCTTGATCCGCGCAAGGATCAAGTGCTCTCTACGGGTTGATTCTTTGACACTCCGTCGCGGTGAATCACCCACAACCGCTCACAAGATGAGTTGGGTCATCCACAAGCTCCGCTGGATGAACACCAAACTCCCAATCACCACCAAGCCGTCTAGGTGATGGCGATCACCAAGAGTAACAAGCTAGAACTCTCACTTGACCTCTACGAGCCTAAATGAGAAAGTGGATGCACACTTGTTACTCTCTAATCGCTAGTGAGGAACTCTCAAGCTTTGATTCTCAAATCTCTATCCTCACTAGTGCTCTTGCACTACCTTGCACTCCAAAGGTGTTTATCAGCTGATCAAATGAGCAAGAGACCTCTAAAAGAGGTGGTGGGGATGTATTTATACACCCCATAGACGAAACGAACCGTTACCTGCTGACTCAGCAAAAACTCGAGCTGACCGGACGCGCCGGTCGTACTGACCGGACGCGCCGGTCGCTCGTAACGGTCAAAAACCGAAAAACACATAAATGACCGGACGCACCGGTCAGGGGTGACCGGACGCGTCCGATCGTGCGTGGAGCTTACTGTACTCGCACCGGACGCGCGACCGCGTCCGATCGGTGATGACCGGACGCGTCCGGTCGTCTAAGGACCTTACTGGACTATGACCGGACGCGCCGATCATACCCAGGTCGCGTCCGATCGGGTGTTTCCCTTAAGTGACACGTGTTGACTTCTGACCACCGCGTCCGGTCCTCGCGAGGACCGCGTCCGGTGCTCAGAGCTGAAACCCCAGCCGCGGAACTGAACTGACCGAACGCGTCCGGTCATGCCGAGGACCGCGTCCGGTCACGGGAAAACGAGCCGAAACTCTCCGAAAAGCGTCACAACTTGAACCAAGTTGCTCCCAACTGAACTTTGAGCTATTCTAGAGCTGCCTAGTGCCAAGTTTAACAAGTGTGCACCACACCTAAACATCGGACTCGCCTAGGTCAAGCTACCCGCTCATGCCCCCCTTTATAGTACGGCCAAAAGAGAAAAACGAAGATCCTAACGACTATTCCAAATGTCTCTCAACACCTCGACATCCGGAACTAACCGTCCTTAATCTTGACGTCACTCTTTTGAAAACCGAAACGATTTCCATCAAGGGGCATGAATACCATGGTGCCCAAAGCAGTTAAAACCTCCATGACCTAACTTACCAAAGTTTCTACAAAACACACGTTAGTCATGGTAATAAAGCGTTGTCATCAATTGCCGAAACCAAACCTCGGGGCCTAGATGCTTTCAATCTCCCCCTTTTTGGTGATTGATAACAACACTCAGATATGAAAGATTTGAGTTGAGGTTTTTGAACATGCATGGTTCACATAAGTAACAAGCAATAAGTAGAGAAATGAAAGGAATTGCTTATGTGTCCCAAGCCAAAAGAGTGTACTCATAAGATAAGACAAAAAGCGTTAGTACACAAACGGATATAGCTCATAATTTATCGGAGTAAGGCACGGAAGCACAACCTTAGAGCTATAATTAACAATGGTGACAAGAGATAACACTAACAGGATAAAACATTAAGACTCAAGGTTTATCTCACAACGACATGTCACACGAATGCAATGACTGAAAAGTAAACATGATGCATGAATGTAGCACACAGGAAAAAACGAAAAAAACAACTCTCAAATCTCCCCCTGAAACTACTCTCTCTCCCCCTTTGGCATCAAGCGCCAAAATAAAAAACTAATCTAAGGATCTGATGGGGGGACAGACGGAGTCGTGTCGGGTGCCGAGGTGCGCGGAGTAATCAAGAAGTGTAGAGAATCGCCCTCGGAATCTGAGCTATCTGGCTGACCCTCTGATGAAGCATGTGGCTGTGTAACTGTCTGGGTCTGAACGGCAGGAACAGGTACTGTCGTAGTAGTAATGATAGGATCTGTCTGAGTGACCTGAGCTTGTAGCGAGCCAGTAGCAGGAGGATCTGTGGAGGCAACTGACGAAGGTAGAGTCTCTGTAGTACCAATTCCTGTTACTAGAGGAATAGCTGCCTCTGAAGCTGACAACCCTGAAGAAGTAGCAACTGTAGTATGCGAGGGCGTCGGCTGACCAGTCAACTCGCTGTAGGTAGCACTGAAATCACCGAAAGATGTGCCTGTCAGGAGGTGAGGGCGAGGCTGGTCTGATGGTGTAAACCCCGTGTGAATAGGAGTGAAGCTCGGGGACTGGAAAGACTGGGGAACCTGCCGCTGTGGAGATGTGAACTGGTGACCCGGCTGTCCCTGACTCGATGGATCAGAAGCTGGTAAAGTAGAAGTCAGGACGGAAGTAGGCGGAGGAACCCCAACCGTGACTAGGTGGCGCAGGAGGTCCAAGTATTGCTGCTGACTAGCTGCAGTCTATCGCTGAATCTCATATTGCTGTCGCTGCATTTCGACTTGCTGCCTCTGGATTTCAAGCTGCTGACGCTAAAACTCGTCCTGACGAGCCTGAATCTGTGCAAATGCTGCAGCTGTGTCCTGAGCCTGTCGCTGTATTTGCTGTTGCTGTTGCTCCTGTGCCTGGGTCAACCTCTCAAGAATTGCCACCATGGCTGGGTCTGTGCGGGAGGCTGAACTAGAGCCACCGGCCTCGTGGTCGTGGGACCGAGGAGACCGGTACCTGGGGATGGGCTGGTAGTCCTCATCAGTGCTGTCAGATGTCCCATCCTCAGGGAGATCAGCAGGCTGAGCGTCAAGATCTGCAAGCTCTGCCTCTGCAAGCTCATCAACTGTGGCGTCCTGCTCAGCTGCTGTCTCAGGAACCTCAGGTCGCACACGCTGTCCTGGCACTGGGGCCTGATCTCTGGTGACTGACGTCCAAAGCTGACGGATATCATACTCAGGAAAAGCAGTTGTAGTATCTGATATCTCAGCTCGGATCTCTGCTGGCAGCTGAATAGAAGATCTGATAATGAAGCAGATCCAGTGTGCATAGGGCAGCTGACGATTACCCTTGAAGCCCTCAGCTATGGTGTCCTCCATCTCACTAAGTATGAGATCCCATATATCAAACCGTGTCTGTGAGAGGAGGTGGTGAACAACCCATAACTGCATCCGAGTCAGTCCCTCTCTGTAGCCAAGTCTGGGAAGAAGTGTGCGTCTGACTATAGCATCCAAAACTCTGGCCAGTGGAGTCAAACTGGCGGGCGTGCGTCGAGACCCTTCGCCAAAAGGCTCACGGAAGCAGGGTCGAACCAAGTCGGTAGGTGGCACTGTCCCGCCGTGAGGGCGTCTCGGAGGAGGAGTCTGACCATAACACAGCTGATGTATCTTTGTGTCAAAAGCTGAGAGTCTGAGAATCTCCCGCACTCTGCTGCTGTATAGGCGGTGATCGCGGCCTCGGAATGCAAAGTGAATGAAATCATGGGCAGGATCAATCCATAGTGAAGCATAAAACTCTCTGACCCATGTGCCGCAGTATGCACCTGTCCGTCCAAGAAGATCTGACAAGCCTGGCAGAAAGGACAGGTGCGGACGTAGCTGCTCTCCCACAACCTCGACTAGTGACTCAAGTCGACAGACCCTCTGTGGTCGGAAAGCAATACCGCTATCAACTAGAGCTCTGTAGAAATCCTCCTGAAGAGGGGTATAGAATCCTTCTGAAGCTCTGGGATCCCTCACAGGTGGAAACCACCGACTGACCTCCACGAACCTCAACCCTTGCACCTGACGTGCTGTAGCACCCCTCAAGTCAAAGTGCTCGACCGGGGGTGAACCTCTAGCTCTGGGAGGAGGACGTGCTCCACGTCGCTGACCCTCTGGCCTAGGAGATACCTGAGTACGGGCGCGTGTGGAGCGGCGACGTACTGGAGACTGAGCTGGCTGCTCCTCTGTATCTGCTGTAGCCTCTGGAGCCTCTGTGGTCTCTGTGGGTGGATCAACTGACATATCCTCTGCAGCTCTAGTATCCTCAGTGCCCTCAGTGGCCTCTGTGCCGAGCTGTCGACCTTCAAGATGAAAGCGACGCTCGCCTATGCGTATGCCACTGCTCCTGCCACCTCTCTCTGCCTGCTCTGCTGCATCTGCTACGGCCTGAGCAATCTCTGCCTCTGTGAGTGTCTTCTTCTTCTTTCTGGCCAAGACCTTGACACGCTTCCCACGTGCAATCTCAGACCGATGAGGGGGACTATCGTTCCCGTCACCAGGAGCACCACCGGCGTTCTTGCAACGCACCATGCTGACACAGTGACTGAGAACCTCTGTAAGATGATGAACTGTCACTCAAGAGGCTTGGCCTCAATCCGTATCCGCAGGCTTGGCCTCGGATTTAGCAAACCGATCTCACCCTGACACACAACAGACTCGCTGCAAAGACGGAATAGAGAGATCTACTATAAACACATATATAGCTAAAAGGTACGAATCCTAGAGATAGCAAGCATATGAGATACGATATGAATCGAAACGTGAAGCTACCTCGGATCGTCGAGATGATTGACAGGGTAAGGTGACCTAGATTGCGAGATTCCCGAAATCGCCGAACGAGCTCTGATTTGCCGAAACAAGGTATAATTAGGATTGAAAAAGAAACAGTTACGGCAAACCCTAGCAAGGAGAAGAGGGTGACGCGAACCAACCTCGCGAAGAAGACGACGCGCGACTGAAACCGTCGACGAACGATCGTCCGACTAACCCTAGAGTTAGGTCAAAACCCTAGGCAGGGGAGAGGGCAAGACCTAGAAAAGGAAAAACGGCCGAAGGACGAGAGATGAGCTAGGGTTGGCACGGGGGAGCTGCGGCTACTGCTGGTGAGGTGCACGGCGAGGTTGGATGGCTTGCCGGCGGCGGTGGCGCGCGGCGCAGTAGCGTCGGGCGAGGGTGCGGCTGCGGGTGGCGCGGGAGCGGCCGGTGCGGCAGCGAGCAGCGCGTGAGCGGCGAGCGCGTGCGGGCGAGGAAAAGTGCGGCGCGGGCGCGACAGGAGGTCGCCGGCGGCAGGGAAGACGGTGAGGGGGCGGCGGTATCGGCGAGACGGTGACTAGGGCAAGGCGGCGGCGGAAGCGCGTGCGGGTGAGAGAAAACCGGCCGAGGACGAAACGGTTTTATGAAGGGTTAGATCCGCTCGACGCGTGATGACCGGACGCGGTGGTCGATATGACCGGACGCGGTGGTGCAGCGTCCGATCACACTCCAGTAAGCTCCTGAAGTGACCTGACGCGTCCGGTGCGGACTGACCGGACGCGGTCTGAGTCCGGTCGTTGGAAGTTCGGGAATATATCGCGAATGACCGGACGCGGTGGTGGTAACCGGGACCGGACGCGGTGGTCAACAGAGGCGCGTCCGGTGCAGCGTCCGATCACTAGATCTGGAGTTGGTCTTCTGGATGACCGGACGCGCTGCTGGACGCCGGGACCGGACGCGGTGGTGAAGCATCACTGCGTCCGGTGCAGCGTCCGGTGCAGCGTCCGGTGACTGTTCTTCGCCCTTCTTTGTTCCGAACTACGACGCGACTTCTCCCAATCAGGTTCCAATTCAAAGAGACACAAATAAACACCAATTGGAACACGATATGAGAGACCTCACTCAAACCCTCAAAATTTTTTCAAAATAGATTGCCTTAGGCTAGTATTATTTTTAAGAAAATAGGCAATAAACACCCAAGGAGCAACGTATGGCCACGCAATAGAGTTTTTGAACCTTTAGGAGTGTCAAAATGCTCTCTCTATCCATGGACGAACACAGAGGTTGCTCAAAGCTTAACCGAAAAGAAACGACAAGAACAACAACCATGCATATGCAATGCAATACAAGAAGGTAAAACTAGAAAGCTTGTCAAGTTTGATCCACGGTTAGGCTTTTTCACTCCTCCAAGGAAGGGTTATCGTAACCGTGTTAGCCAAGCCCTAAAAACAATGCGATAAAAATAAACATGGCATATTATACAATGCAATGCAAGGGACAACACACGCTCATTTTTTAAAGTTACTAGAATCAAGCACATTGAGTTCACTTCTTAACCTACAAAAGGTTGCCTCATCCAAAGGTTTGGTGAAGATATCCGCTAATTGATTTTCACTTCTTACACCTTCTAGTGATATGTCATTTTTAGCAACGTGATCTCTTAGAAAGTGATGGCGGATATCAATGTGCTTGGTGCGAGAGTGTTGTACCGGATTGTTAGCAATTTTAACGGCACTTTCGTTGTCACATAAAAGTGGCACCTTTTCAAGAACAATTCCATAGTCTAGGAGGGTTTGTTTCATATATAGGATTTGTGCACAACAAGCCCCCGCGGCAATGTATTCCGCCTCGGCGGTGGACAAAGCCACACTATTTTGCTTTTTAGATGACCAAGATACTAAAGATCTTCCAAGCAAATGGCACCCTCCGAATGTGCTTTTTCTATCAATCTTGCAACCGGCATAGTCCGAATCGGAATAGCCAACTAGTTGGAATCTAGCTCCTTTGGGATACCAAAGACCAATGCTTGGGGTGAGCTTAAGATATCTTAGGATTCTTTTTACGGCACTTAGGTGAGGTTCTTTAGGGCATGCTTGAAAGCGAGCACACATGCACACACTAAACATGATATCAGGCCTAGATGCGGTAAGGTATAACAAGCTACCAATCATAGAACGGTAGAGAGTTTGATCAACCGGTTTACCTCCCTCATCTAGGTCGAGATGTCCATTTGATGGCATTGGAGTCTTGATTGGTTTGCATTCTTCCATCTTGAATCTTTTGAGAAGATCCTTGGTATACTTTTCTTGAGAGATGAAAATCCCTTCTCTCATTTGCTTTACTTGAAAGCCAAGGAAGAATGTGAGCTCACCAATCATTGACATCTCGAATTCCTTTGACATCAATTCACCAAATTCGTTGCAATAATCTTCATTTGTTGATCCGAAGATGATATCATCAACATATACTTGACAAATGAAGATCTCCCCATTGAACTTCTTGGTGAATAGTGTGGTGTCGACCTTCCCAATGGTGAAGCCCTTCTCAATGAGGAAGTCCCGGAGGCGTTTATACCACGCTCTAGGGGCTTGCTTGAGCCCATATAACGTCTTGGACAACCTATAAACATGATTAGGATATCTAGGGACTTCAAACCCGGGAGGTTGATTAACATAGACTAGTTCATTTATAAAGCCATTTAAAAATGCACTTTTCACATCCATTTGATATAGTTTCATATCATGATGTGATGCATAAGCAAGGAGGATACGAATGGCTTCAAGTCTTGCAACGGGTGCAAAGGTTTCTCCAAAATCAAGACCTTCAACTTGAGAGAACCTCTTTGCAACTAGTCTTGCCTTGTTCCTCACCACTATGCCTTGGTCATCTTGCTTGTTTCGGAACACCCACTTGGTTCCAATGACTCTTGCACCTTTGGGATGCTCTTCAAGTGTCCATACTTGATTGCGGGTGAAGTTGTTCAATTCTTCATGCATTGCAAACACCCAATCCGGATCTTGAAGAGCTTCTTCTACATTCTTAGGTTCAACACAAGAGACAAAAGAGTGATGTTCAACAAAAGAAGCTAGCTTTTGGGATCGAGTCATTACTCCCTTTGTAGGACTCCCTATGATGAGATCTTGTGGATGTGCTTGAAGTAGTGGTGAATTTCTTTTATCAACCACTTGAGGAGGTGGATGAGGAGCATCAACATCTTGAGCTTGTGCCTCGGATTGTTCATGAGAGACATGAGTGTCTTCATTTTCAACTCTCTCATTCTTGTTATTATCTTGAGGCACACGTGATGAAGATGGTGGATCAACAATTTGTACATCGTCATCATCATCTTTTGGCTTGATGTCTCCCACCGGCATGTTCTTCATGGCCTCCCTCAAGGGTTCATCACCTACATCATCACAATTCTCAATTGCTCCTTGGGAGCCATTAGATTCATCAAATTCCACATCATATGTTTCTTCAACCAAACCGGTGGCATGGTTAAATACTCTATATGCTTTGGACTTTGATGAGTAACCAACAAGAAAACCAATATCACAACGTCTTTGAAACTTCCCTAGGTGTTGACGCTTCTTGTAGATGTAACATTTGCAACCAAACACCCGGAAGAAAGAAACGTCCGGCTTCTTGCCATTAAGCAACTCATAGGGGGTCTTGCCAAGAAACTTTTGTAGGAAGAGGCGATTTGAAGCATAGCATGCGGTGTTGATTGCCTCGGCCCACAACTTCTCCGGAGTGTTGTACTCATCTAGCATTGTTCTTGCAAGGGTGATCAAGGTTCGGTTCTTTCTCTCAACTACACCATTTTGTTGAGGAGTGTAGGTTGAAGACACCTCATGCTTGATTCCAATTTCATCACAATAAGCTTCAATGTTGGTGTTGTCAAATTCTTTCCCATTGTCACTTCTAATCTTCTTTATCTTGACTTCAAATTCATTTTGAGCTCTCTTTGCAAACTTCTTGAAGCAATTTGCCACTTCGGATTTGTCATGAAGGAAGAAAGTCCATGTATACCTTGAGTAGTCATCCACTATCACAAGACAATAGAGATTACCACCCAAGCTCTTGTATGTTGTAGGCCCAAACAAATCCATGTGTAGAAGTTCTAACACTCTTGAAGTTGACATGAAAGCTTTGGTTGGATGAGTGTTTGCAACTTGTTTGCCCGCTTGACATGCACTACAAGGTTTGTCCTTTTCAAACTTCACATCCTTCAATCCTCTCACTAGTTCTTTCTTCAATAGCTTGTTGAGAGTGTTCATTCCAACATGAGCAAGCCTCCTATGCCAAAGCCAACCAAGTGAGGTCTTGGTGAACAAACATGTCATCAAATTTGCATCTTCGGAGGTGAAGTCAACAAGATAAAGATTATTGTATCTAAAGCCTTTGAATATCACTTGCTTGTCATCTATCTTTGAAACTTCCACTTCATTTGGTGTGAACAAGCATTGGAAGCCAAGGTCACAAAGTTGCCCAACGGACAACAAGTTGAAACTCAATGAAGCAACATAGAGCACATTTGAGAGTGAGTGATCATGTGATATTGCAATCTTGCCTATACCCTTGACTTTGCTCTTTGAATTATCCCCAAATGTGATCTTCTCTTGACATATACCATTCTCTTCAATGGTGGTGAACATACGAGGATCACCGGTCATATGTTGAGTGCAACCACTATCAATAACCCAATGAGTTCCACCGGTCTTGTAGTTCACCTACACACAAGAGATCAAGCTTTTTGTTTAGGGACCCAAACTTGAGAGGGGCCCTTGACTTTATCCACTAGTGACTTGGCAACCCATATTTTCTTTGGCCTATTCTTGTTTGGGGGACCCAAAAACATGACTTTCATCTTTCCATTTGAATCTTTTCTTAGCATATAATGAGCATTGAAAGCGAAAGGTCTAGCATGCTTGGGCAAGGGTTGTGGTGGTGGAGTTTTGCATTCATGAGCAAAGTGACCTTCTTGACCACACTCAACACATCTCTTTGGCTTGGGCTTTGACTTGCTTTGTTGTTGTTGAGCTTTTGCTTTCTTCTCTTGATTTGCCAAGTACCCAATACCACTTCTATCCATCTTCATTACGGTGTTCATGAGGAGCTCACTTTGCAAATGTTGGCCTCTTGTGAACTTGCTTAGGCCGGTCTTGAGATGCTCTTTTTCTTGCTTGAGCTTTTTGTTTTCTTCAATGAGTGACTCATTAGTTGGTTGTTTCTCAAGAGCCATCAAACCTTTTAGCTTCTTGTTCTCACTTGCAAGCTTCTCATTTCACTCTTAATCTTGGCATAATCATGATGATTGCTTGACTCAACCACACTCTTGCCTTTGCTACTAGAACCTCGCTCAATATTTTCAATGATCAAGTCATCACATGATGTAGCTATATCACACTTAACAACATGGTTAGTAGCATCATGTGTCTCAAGAGCAAGTTCATTTGCAACCACAATACTATCATAATCAATTTTTAATGTGGTATATTTGTCCTTTAGAGAATTGTGTCTAGTGATGAGCTCATCATGCTTCTTCTCAAGTTTATCATGTTGATCTTTAAGCTCTTTATAGGAGGTTTTGAGTTCCTTGAGAGTGGAAGACATCACTTCATTTTGAACTCTAAGCTCACCACTAGTCTTTTGAATATTTTCAATCTTTGATGAGAGTGATTCATTTTCATTTTGAAGATCATCATTTTCACTTCTAGTTCTTCTTATGATTTTAGTGTATTTATTTAACAATTTTACAAGTTCATCATAAGAAGGTGAGTCATATTCATCATCACTATCACTATCGTCATCATCATCACTATCATGGTTTTGTACCTTTCGTTCACCCTTGGCCATAAGGCATAGGTGAGTAGTGGACGATGATGGTGAAGGAGGTGGTGAAGGTGGTGATGAAGATGTTGGTGAAGATGATGGCCCCATCACAAATGCAGCAACCTTCTCTTTCTCATCATTGCTCTCATCTTCGGAGGACTCACATGATGATTCAATGTCGGTGAGCCAATCACCAACAATGTATGCCTTTCCTCCCTTCTTTTTCTTGTGGAACTCCTTCTTTTTGCCATCCTTCTTCTTGTATGGCTTGTTCCTCTTCTTCTCTTCTTCTTCATCACTTGAATCATTTTTCTTGCCCTTGTTTTTGTTCTTGTACTTGTCTTTTGGTGGTCTAGGGCATTGATGAGCTAGATGACCAAGTTCACCACAATTGTAGCAATCCATCTCCGAGATTGGCTTTCTCTTGCTACTTGTGAAGAATTTCTTCTTCTTGCCATCGAACTTGATGCCACTCTTGTTAAGCTTCTTTAACATCTTGGTGGTCTTTCTCACCATGAGTGCAAGTGATTCATCATCAACATCACTATCACTTGAGCTTTCTTGCACCATCATGGCTTGGCCTTTCATCTTCTTCTTGTCATGACTAGCTTTGAAGGCCAAGTCTTTCTTCTTGGAAGATGATGAGCCCTCTTCCGGAGTGATATGCATGTACATCTCATGAGCATTGATTTTCCCCAAAACTTGCGTTGGTGTTGCGGTGGAAAGATCACTTTGGTGAAGCACGGTGACAATATGTCCATACTTCTCAACGGGAAGCACACTCAAGATCTTCCTTGCAACATCCGATTGGCTCATTTTGGTGAGCCCAAGAGCATTGAGGTCCTCTACAAGAACATTCAAGCGAGTGTACATGTCATTAGCACTTTCTTTGGGAAGCATCTCAAAAGAATTAATTTTCTTTAAGGCTATGTGATAGCGTTCCTCACGCTCACTCTTAGTTCCCTCATGGAGAGCACAAAGATTTTCCCACAATTCATGAGCGTTCTTTGCATTACGCACGTGATTGAAGATATCTTTGCCTAAGCCCCGGTAGAGTGCATTCTTGGCCTTTGCATTCCACCGGTCGTACTTCTCCTCGTCACCACTTGGGTTAGCGGGATCCCTTATGGGGGGAAGCCCTTCGGTTGCGGCTCTAAGGCACCCAACATCTATGGCTTCGAGGTACGCCTCCATACGAATTTTCTAATATGGAAAATCGTCTCCCTCAAAAGTGGGAGGTGGTTCTTCCCCATTAGACATCTTGCTCTAGGCGGTAAAGCCTAAAAGTAGAGCAACACGGCTCTGATACCAATTGAAAGGATCAAGATGCCCAAGAGGGGGGGTGAATTGGGCTTCTCTAAAAAAATAAATGCAAGGAATAAATCCTACAAGCTGGAATTCACCCCTAGTGTCTACTTGTGTTCCTAGAGAGTCTACCGATACAAAGTTTTGCACCCTAGTTTCCAATCCTAGTCTAGCATGGCAAGTCTAGGAATGTAAACAAGCAATGTAAGTAAATACGAGAAAGTAAATGCTTGAATGTAAAGGGGCAAGGAACACGGCGATGTTTTTCCGAGGTATCGGAGAGTCGCCACTCCCCACTAGTCCTCGTTGGAGCACCCGCGCAAGGGTGTCGCTCCCTCTTGATCCGCGCAAGGATCAAGTGCTCTCTACGGGTTGATTCTTTGACACTCCGTCGCGGTGAATCACCCACAACCGCTCACAAGATGAGTTGGGTCATCCACAAGCTCCGCCGGATGAACACCAAACTCCCAATCACCACCAAGCCGTCTAGGTGATGGCGATCACCAAGAGTAACAAGCTAGAACTCTCACTTGACCTCTACGAGCCTAAATGAGAAAGTGGATGCACACTTGTTACTCTCTAATCGCTAGTGAGGAACTCTCAAGCTTTGATTCTCAAATCTCTATCCTCACTAGTGCTCTTGCACTACCTTGCACTCCAAAGGTGTTTATCAGCTGATCAAATGAGCAAGAGACCTCTAAAAGAGGTGGTGGGGATGTATTTATACACCCCACAGACGAAACGAACCGTTACCTGCTGACTCAGCAAAAACTCGAGCTGACCGGACGCGCCGGTCGTACTGACCGGACACGCCGGTCGCTCGTAACGGTCAAAAACCGAAAAACACCTAAATGACCGGACGCACCGGTCAGGGGTGACCGGACGCGTCCGATCGTGCGTGGAGCTTACTGTACTCGCACCGGACGCGCGACCGCGTCCGATCGGTGATGACCGGACGCGTCCGGTCGTCTTAGGACCTTACTGGACTATGACCGGACGCGCCGATCATACCCAGGTCGCGTCCGATCGGGTGTTTCCCTTAAGTGACACGTGTTGACTTCTGACCACCGCGTCCGGTCCTCGCGAGGACCGCGTCCGGTGCTCAGAGCTGAAACCCCAGCCGCGGAACTGAACTGACCGGACGCGTCCGGTCATGCCGAGGACCGCGTCCGGTCACGGGAAAACGACCCGAAACTCTCCGAAAAGCGTCACAACTTGAACCAAGTTGCTCCCAACTGAACTTTGAGCTATTCTAGAGCTGCCTAGCGCCAAGTTTAACAAGTGTGCACCACACCTAAACATAGGACTCGCCTAGGTCAAGCTACCCGCTCATGCCCCCCTTTATAGTACGGCCAAAAGAGAAAAACGAAGATCCTAACGACTATTCCAAATGTCTCTCAACACCTCGACATCCGGAACTAACCGTCCTTAATCTTGACGTCACTCTTTTGAAAACCGAAACGATTTCCATCAAGGGGCATGAATACCATGGTGCCCAAAGCAGTTAAAACCTCCATGACCTAACTTACCAAAGTTTCTGCAAAACACACGTTAGTCATGGTAATAAAGCGTTGTCATCAATTGCCGAAACCAAACATCGGGGCCTAGATGCTTTCACCAGACAAAGAGGTTCTTTGAATCAAAGATACAGAGATATGTTATCATATGGAAGCAAGAATCCAATGATTTAACTTACTTGTGTAAAAACTTGAATTACAGAAATCTTGTCATATTATACACTTTGCACGTTTCTGTTTTGGAAAAACATGTTGAAATAGTTCTTTTTCTATGAAGACATAGACCTGGCTTATCTGGTAAAGGTACTATAGCGCTACAGTTGAGTTGCTGTAACACAAAGCAGGTGAAGCAGGAAAAGCTAGTGGTTTGAAGCTTCATCCAGCTCCTGCTACAGCACACATAGTAGCCCAACAATGTTGAAACTGAACCTAGGACGAGTCCTCCAAAGAGGACCTACATTGTGTACAATAAGAATACAGTGGCACTTGTAACCAACCGGAAAGAAGACATTTGGTCCCAAATAATGAAACAAAAATATATACTCCATCTGGTTACTCCAGAACACTAATAGGACTATGCAGCATGAACATCTAGTTACTCCAGAACACTAATAGGACTATGCAGCATGGACATGCTTGCAGTATTACAACAACAACAACAACAACAACATAACCTTTTGTCCCAAGCAAGTTGGGGTAGGTTAGAGATGAAACCCAAAAGAGACGAGAAACAGGGAGACACATAAAGGGACATAAAGGGCACAAGACAAAAGAGGTCACGGTTCAGGCACGTTGATTGCTAATCTCCAAGCGCTCCTGTCCATAGCTAAATCCTTGGGGATATTCCACTCCTTAAGATCTCTCTTAACGGACTCGTCCCAAGTTAGTTTAGGTCGACCTCTACCGCTCTTTACATTATCGGCCCGCTTTAGAACTCCACTACGCACCGACGCATCAGGAGGCCTCCGTTGGACATGTCCAAACCATCTCAACCGATGTTGAATCAATTTCTCCTCAATTGGTGCCACCCCAACCCTATCCCGAATATCGTCGTTCCGTACTCTATCCCTCCTTGTGTGCCCACAACACCAACGCAGCATACGCATCTCCGCTACACTCAATTGTTGGACATGTCGCCTTTTTGTAGGTCAACACTCAGCACCATATAACATCGCCGGACATGTCCAAACCATATAACATGCTTGCAGTATTATGCTCCTCATATTCATCTGCCAACAATTAACAGTACAAATGCTCCACATGCAGTGGTTGCAAGGGCGCAGTACAGAAGCTTGGGTTCTGGATCAATCTATGAAAAAAAAACTACAAAAGCATTCTACCTTTACTAGACAGATCGCTGTCCTCTTTTCAGGTAGGAGAAAAATGGAACCATATGCAACGCGACAAGCCGACAAAATAGAACAAACCTCGTGTGTGTCCTGATATTGCCAAACACAAGAAGCAGAGAAGATCTAGGAGTGGGGATTGGGGAGTGAGTTTTGGCTTACGCCCTCTTTGCCGGGGATGACGCACTTCCAGACCATGAGGTTCACCGACCCATCCGGCAGCGTCTCCGGCTTCGCCACGAACCCCTGAAGGAATCAAACAAAGACCAAACGCCCCAAAGATTAATAACGGCAAGGAACTAGTACAGGCGCGGCGAAGCCGAAGCGCAGATCGTGGTGGCGCGCACATGGGGGTGGCTCTTGCGCCACGATTTGCGCTCCTCGGCAGGGGCGGATTTGGGCCTAGGGCCACGGTCCCAGGCGTGGCCCAAATCCACCCATGCACCCTGTATAATTTTCAATGGCCCAGCTACAGATTTGATGAAGTGGCCCTAGTCGGCCCATCAACAAACCACCGAAGCTAGGAACCCAGCCCAGTCTTTTGTCGCCCAACGGCCCGCAAATTGCTTCTCTCTTCGCGTATGACTGCATCAGTCCGCTTCGGCTTTTCCTGCCTCCTCCGTCCTCGCGCTGCTCACTCCGTTGGCAGAGGTTGGAGGCAAACCCTCCAGCCAGCCTCTCGACAGTCGGTACCCGCGGCTGGCGCAGGCGCGCAGCCACACCTGCGCAGGTGCTCCGCGTGCTCGGTGCCTCGGTGGGCTGCAGGCCACTGGCGAATACCAGTGCCTGGCGCAACACCGCAGCCGGCAGCTGCGCAGGGGCGCCGCACTGCCGTTGGCCGCGACGGCATGGCGCTGTGGCCTGCAGGCAGACACACACGAGCTTAACGTCCAAAACGCCAAAGGCCCGATGGTGGGCGCGGGGTAACGATGCATGCGGCTGGCTAGTCATAAGCCTTTTTACGTTTTATATATGTCCAAATTGATTTTTTCAGAATCATCCAAATTGATAAAATTGGGTTATATATATATATACTTATTTTTATTATAAAGATGTAGAATTGGTTTATCTAATGAGCAATCTTAAAAAAACTATATGTTTTGAACTACTATAATATTATATTAGTACTTTTTTCTGCATTATTGTTTTCATCATGTTTATATATTATTGATTTAGGCCTGGAATTTAAATATAACATAAATTTGCATTTATGTGTATTTTGTTGTGTATTTGTATATCTCGGTGCGGATGGTTTCGTACTTATACAGTGGCCCTAGACATTCAATTTGATGAGCTCCGCCACTGCTCCTCGGCCAGTCGGCCGCGGGCGATGCCACCAGATGCCATCCCACCCGACCCTAGCGTTGCGCTCTGAAATTTTGGGGCTAATCGCGCGAGCGTGATGGTCAGTGGATGGTTTGCGGCTTCGGTTCGGCTCCCGGACTCTGGGTTTATTGGCTTCAGCTTGAAGCAACAGCGGCAACAATGTCAGGCTGACATCATCACTTATTTTCCAGCCCGTTCGCTTGAGACCCTGTTTAGTTGCCAAAAATTTTGCAAAATTTTTCAATATTTTCCATCACATCGAATCTTTGGACGCATGCATAAAGCATTAAATATAGATAAAAAATAAAACTAATTACACAGTTTAGACGAAATGGACGAGACAAATCTTTTAAGCCTAATTAGACCATAATTGGACACTAACTGCCAAATAACAACGAAATTTGCTACAGTGTAATTTTGCAAAAAAAAATTTGTAACTAAACCAGCCCTGAGATTATCAGCCAAATCAGCCAGCCAGCCAGCAGTATTTTTCTCTAAAAAAACCAGCCAGTGGTACTTTCAGTCAATCAGATCAACCCAAGTCTCTAGCAAGGTTTCAGCATTTTGTTCAAACTTGGGCTACCCATTTGAACTACCCAAAATTTCATAACTTTCCGAGCAAAAACAAAATTTCTATGAGTTTTGAAGATTATAAACTAGATTTTAGGATTTTTTAATTGCATTTTTTTTGCGAGTAAAAATACATTTGGATGAAATTTTAAAATTTATTTTTAAATGATTTTTGGATATTTTTAACAAAATATTTCCTGTCCGATTTACCTTCTTGAATTTTCAACTTAGTGAGACTTATCTCATCTAATGTAGCGTCACATCAGCAAAATCACTATTTCAGGGGTGAAAAAACACTGGTTTCGTACATCAAGGAGGAAAATTATACGATACAACCACAATAGTTGACGGAGATAAATTTTTTTCCCAAACATATTTCTTTTTTCTTTGAAAGCTCCTAGGCCCATGTTATCAGGCAGGAGGCAAGAAACTCCGGCCTTGTTTAGATGCCAAAATTAGGAGGCAAATTTTGCATAGTAAGTGTCACGTCACACTGTAGCAATTTTGTTTTTATTTGGTAATAATTGTTCAAATCTTGATTAATTAGACTCTAAATGTTCGTCTCGCAAAGTACAACAAAACTGTGCAATTAGTTTTTTATTTTATCTATATTTAGTACTCCATATATGTGCCGGCATTTTGATGTGACGGAAATATGAATTCTGCATAGTAAATTTGGGAGACAAAATCTGGAATCTATACAAGGCCTCATTTTTTATCAAGGCCCAAAACCCCAAGCACCGAAAGCCCATTCCTCTCACTGAACAACCCACCCACCAAAACCCCCGGCCGGCGACCCTCCCCACCGATGCCCGCCGGCGAGCCGACCGCGCCGCCCGCCGCCGCGGCGCCGGGGCCCGAATCCGCGGCCGCGGCCGAGGCCGAGCACCTCCTTTCGCTGGCCGAGTCGGAGCTCTCCGCGGGCCGGCTTCGGGCCGCGCGCAGGCACGCCCTCCGAGCCTCCCGCCTGTACCCGTCCTGCCCGCGCGCCTCGGTGGTGGCCACCGCCGCCAACGTGCTCCTCGCCGACGCCTCCTCCCACCACGCCGCGCTCCTTCTGCCCGACCCCGACGCCTCGCCGCTCTCCGCCTCCGAGCTCCGCCGCCACTTCAAGTCGCTCGTCAAGTCCCTCCGCGTCGGCCCCGACTACGCCGCCGCCTACCCCTCCTCCGCCGCCGCCGCCGAGGAGGCGCTCGGCCGCACCACCGAGGCCTACGAGGCGCTCACCGCCCCGCCCCCCGGAACTTTCTGGACCGCCTGCGCCGGATGCCGCCTCCTCCACGAGTTCGAGCGCAAGTATGTGGGATACCGCCTCATCTGCCCCTCCTGCCGCCGTACCTTCCTCGCCGTCGAGGTCCCGCCTCCGCCAGAGGCTGAACCCCCTGCCCTTGCGCCTGCGCCTGCGCCTCGGCGGCCGGCGGCGGCCAAGAAGCCCAATACGGAGAAGCTGGAAATGACGCTCGCCGAGATGCAGCTCCAGCTCTCCAAGAAGAGGAGGGGCGCAAAGGCTCCGGAGAGCTCTTCTCGAGACTTGGTGGTAGTGGATGACGATGAAGAGGAGCAGGAGGACGGCGAGGAGGCTGAGGCGGAGAACAACCATTCGGACCTGATGGCCGTGGAGGACTCTGACTTCTACAACTTCGATGCAGACCGCGGCGAGAGGTGCTTCAAGAGAGGCCAACTCTGGGCTTTGTACGCCGACGCCGACGGCATGCCACGCCAGTATGCGCTGGTGGATGGGGTGCAGCGAGGTACCCAATTCAGAGTGCAGATACGGTGGCTGGATGGCGAGGAGGGGAAGCCATGCGGGCAGTTCAAGGTTGGGAGAGCAGAGACCGTGGATTCAGTGAACGTCTTCTCCCACCTTCTGGCCTGCGAGAGGGCGACGAGGGAGGTGTACCAGGTTTATCCCAGGAAGGCCTCGGTTTGGGCGCTCCATGGTGGCGAGGAGGGCGATGCGGCGACGACAAAGTATGACATTGCGGTGATGCTCAGTGGTTACGATGAGCGGTATGGTGCCAGCTTCGGGTACCTGGAGAAGGTGGAAGGCTTCAGGAGCATCTTCACACGCCGGGACGTTGGAAGCCATGCTGTACACTTCCTTCAGAAGGATGATCTTGGGGTGCTTTCGCATCAGATACCGGCCAGGAAGGTGCCCAAGGGCGAGGGATCGGCTCTGCCTCCTGGGGATTGCTGGGAACTTGATCCTGCATCATTGCCTCCCGAGTTGCTGCACATCGAAGCTGTCAAACCACGGGAATGATCTGGTTGTGGTGTAAAAGGTTGTTGCAGGTGTTTTAGTTGATAGGATCGGCTGTGCATATAGCACATAAATCGCAGAGGAAGGCTCTTTGTTTGTTCTGCCATGTCAAATGGTGTGAGGATGAGTCTGATTTGCCAACTCTAGCTGGGCATTGATCATGTTTATGATCCTTCTTCATGTAGTTTCCTAGGTAGCATGATGAAACTTAGGCATTTTGAGTTTCAAGTTCTGCCTCTCTACACCCATGATGTATCACATGAATGATTTTTCAGTATTGAATTGATGGCTGACTATACACTACTCTGGTATATGAATGATTCTTATGATCTTGTTCTGCCATATTAGTACTACTAATGTATTTTTTTTAAACAAGCATATATTTGTTTCTTTTGTATCCAGATTTTCTTCAGGTGTATGAATAGGGCAGCAGGGGCTGATTTTCTTGGCAGCTTGGTGTGTAGTTAACAAGGAAGTTGTGATGATAAAGGGAGCAATGCTGTTATAGTGTTATGTAAATGTAACTAGACTTGTGACTGCATGTCAAGGGCAATACAAACCCCTTCATTTGCTCCAGTTTCAAATCACAAATGCCAATCAAAGGTCAGTAAATGAAATGCTTTGCCGAAGTGGATTTCAGATGCTTCCAGCCAGAACTTTCAAGCGAGCGAAATCAAGTGAATTTAGAGTTTTTTTAATTCAAATACTACAGAGTTGACTGAATCTTGGCGGATGTAGGAAATGCGAAAACAATTTGATTGACAGAGGGTATCCCTACATTCATAATTCTTCTCTAGCAACTTTCTACTGTTTTTCTTCTAAAATAATCTTGAGGCTGATTGGATCCCTTTATTTTGGAGGAATTGAAATCTACTTAATAAATTAGGCTATTTGGCTTAGAATTTGAGATTCCACAACTTCCCAAAGTTCACATATAAGCCTATCTCTAAGTCATAGGGTGGGAGATAAAAATCATTTTTATAGATCACCATGCCATGTTTCTACTCCGCAAATTATAGCACTCTCTTCAACTTACTTCCCTATAGTAGAAATGCAACGTATAAGCATCTCCCTTACATAGCTAACAACAGTATACAAATATATTCCATATACAATCATATTAGCTTAATTAATATGTGCCTAAATTATAATTTATTAGAATAAATTCAATTCCAAGGATCCAAACCGGGTTATTGTTATTTAGAAGCAACATTATGGCTACATTTTCCCCCTAAAAACATAACCTTTTTCTAATGGTGTTTAAAAAACAACTTTTACCGCTCCTTTTATTAAGGATATGGTTACAAACCTGGAGTGTGCAATGAACGTACGAATCATGAAAGTAAACCTCTTCTTCTATTGAGCCTATATTTTGAAATTGATGATCAAAGCTTTAAAAGTTCGACTGGATCTTGGTTTGAGCATATGTTATTTTAGTATTTGGCTAAGGGAAAAATGTTCTACTTGCTCTTAATAAGGCCTATAAATTATCATGCTAATTAAAGGAAAAAAATAAAGTCATGCATCAATGGCATTAGAAAAAATAACACAAATATCTCTATACCTATTTATAAATTGCTACTGCCATCATGGTAAAAATAACTCAATATACCTTTGTACTTATTTATAAATTACATACACTGCCAATCGTGGTTTTCTACATCTTGCATCAACCATTTTTATTAGAAAAAATGAAGCCAAATATCAACAGAAGAAGACAAAACATATTTAGTCAATGTGTAAGTCCATTACACACATGCATTTAATGGAAGATGACCAAAGAAGATCATGAAAAAAATAGAAAAGCAGTGAAGCATTATGACCGAGACAGACGCAATATCAACGAACAAGACAAGCTCAATGACAAGTATATATGACCACCGATATCGATGGCATTGCAATTGCAACACTAGGCTCAAATGGCCATGGCTCCAAGTCTGACTAATTTAGCGATGATTGTAGTGCAAAAAAAAAAAAACTAAGGGCACCTCCGATAGTAAAAGCTAGCTACCTGACTTTTAGATATAATCTCATCTTTTATACATGTATAAACTGTTCTTTATATTCTCTCTCCTATCAAGAAAAAGATATATGAGATATATATCCCTTGTGTATTGGGACACACATTCTTCTATTCCCACTAGTTCAAAAAATTTTGACCTCTCTCTCCTCCACGTGGCATCTAACATCAGCTTAGAGGTGGCTATTGGAAGTGCCCTAATATGGAAGCCCTAGATTTGAATTATGTCTATCAAGAGAAAGCGTATCATGCTATATAATAATAGTAATAACAAGAAGAAGAATAGTGAGGATGACAGATCGACGCTTGGATTCTACATGCTCGCTCTCTTGGTTGGCAGTTAATTCTGTTGTTATATCCTTGAATGGTGCGCCGTTGAATCCAACTGAAGATAACCTAGGTTGCCAGATTAAACCATCATCAATCCGTCAGATTAACCCGGGCTCTTGAATGGTTGGCTGTTGTTATATCCAGCTTACAACTTTTTTTTGAGTAAAATATCCAGCTTACAACTGTTTCTTCTTCTTCTTCTTTGTTTTGAGGGGATCCAGCTTACAGCTGCTGCTGCTGGTGGTGGTCCAAATCGGCGGCTAAGGATGCCTGGCCTGGCCCAAATCTTGACTTACAGTAAAGCCCAGGAGCAGCCAGAAAGGAAAGGAAAAAGTCTATTTTTCCTCCCCCAACTATCACAAAAGTCCACTTTTCCTCCCTCAACTTCAAAACCGGACAAACCACCTCCCTCAACTTTTCAAACCGTGCATTTTGCCTCCCTCGAGCGGTTTTGAAGGCGGTTTTGCTACAGTAAACGGCGGTATGCTACAGTGTCCAGTGGTTTTGCTACAGTGTCCATGTTTTTGTCTTTTCTTTTTTTTATTTATTTCGGCTGAATCTTTGAAAAATTATAGTAAATCACAGAAAAAATCATAAAATGGAAAATCCAATTTTGTTGCACTCCACATGATTAGATCTACACAGTGAACATATAATATGGTATGCTTTAGTACAAAGTTTTTGCTACGAAGGTTTTGTCTTTTTCTTTTTTATTTATTTTGGCTGAATCTTTAAAAAATCATAGTAAATTACAAAAAAATCATAAATAAAAAATCTAATTTTGTTAGACTCCACATGAGTATATCTATATAGTGAACATATAATATTGTATATTTTAGTACAAATTTTTTGTTGTAGCTTTAGATCTATATTTTTCTATAATTAATTGCAATAATTCATAACTGCTGCTTCTATAATTATTTTGTTGGACTAAAACATACCATATTATATGTTTACTATCTAGATCTACTCATGTGGAGTCCAACAAAATTAGATTTTCTATTTTATGATTTTTCTGTGATTTACTATGATTTTTCAAAGATTCAGTCAAATAAATAAAAAAGAAAAAGACAAAACTTTCATAGCAAAAACTTTGTACTAAAGCATACCATATTATATGTTCACTGTGTAGATCTACTCATGTGAAGTGCAACAAAATTAGATTTTCCATTTTATGATTTTTCTATGATTTACTATAATTTTTTAAAGATTCAGCAGAAATAAATAAAAAAGAAAAGACAAAATCATGGGCACTGTAGCAAAACCACCGGACACTGTAGCATACCGTCGATTACTGTAGCAAAATCGCTCGAGGGAGGTGAAATGCACGGTTTGAAAAGTTGAGGGAGGTGGTTTGTCCGGTTTTGAAGTTGAGGGAGGAAAAATGAACTTTTGTGGGAGTTGGAGGAGGAAAAATAGACTTTTTCCGAAAGGAAAAGAAGGAACGATGTGCTCGGGGGCTGGGCTGGGCCGGGCCGCTTCGCAACCCCCTGCTTCCACTGGATTTAATTTCAAATCGGCGGCAGCGGCGGACCGAGGATCAGGAGGACGACGAGACGCCAAGGCTGCGCCGGAACGGGAGAAGCGCTGGATAAGTTCCATCCATCGATGATCGATCAGAGAGAAAGAAGGAAGGCCAGGCTAGATTATCGCGTCGCATGCTTCAGAAAAAGCGATCGAACCGATATGTTTTTTAAGACGAAAAAGAATTATATTAAATGAGTACATCATCACGTTACAAGTACACTAGAATACACTATATGTATCTAGAACCTGATCATCTAAATTATACCCACGTTATGTATAGCCTAAAATCTCAACTTCAAACATGTATGACGATTCGTATAGATGACCGCACAGGCAAGCACTCGGTAAAAAGTCTGAGAACATATGCCCAACGAACGACGGCCAACATTCCTGCAGGTGAGGTGGAGAAACTTCTTCTTTCTTACGTTTTTCTTCTTCTTCTTTCTGCCACCGAAGAATAAGGAAGACTGATATGAAACTTATTCTCTCTAATCCTTCATCATGGTCAGATTTAACCACAACAAAACAAAGAAGAGACCGGAGAAAATTATTCCATGGCGGCGATATCATCTCCGTCTTGATGTTACCGTCCGGAAAGCCAAGTCTCCATGTCGTCAAGCTGATGAAGTTGCTGACGCCGTTGTCGCCCTCGTCTTCAACAGAGATGCCATGGAGAAAATGAATCCATCATGTCCCCTCACCGTCGACGGGGGAAGAGGAGGAGATAAATCCTAGAAAAGAAAAATGTGGCAGCAGAACAGAGCAGACCATGCATATTGGATGGACTGTAACGGAACCGTCCAAATTATAAGAGCACAAGTTCAAAAACAATCGCTGAAACGATCAAATTCTCAAACTTGAGCCCATATAACTCCGGTAGTCCACGAAATCACGAGGGATTTCAAACCAAACCGAGAGCAAATCGTAGTGATTCAACATAACACAACACTTGTTACAACAGTTCGTAAGTAGCTCTCATACATCGGAGTACAAATAATTTTATTACAAAACTAAAATAAAGATTAGCGGAAGCAACATAATTTCTGAAATCATTTGAAGTCAAATACTGCCAGTACAGAGCCACATCCTGCAAAAGCATACCAGAAGAGATACTACAGAGACCATGCCCATATGGTCTAGTCCTCACGCCCACATGGCGAAGACAATACTTGCAGCAACAAGTAGGAATCTGCTACCTGCAACAGGTGGGAATAAACCCTGAGTACGAGAAGGTACTCAGCTAGACTTACCCGTCAAAAACCAGAAACAAAGGTGACACCAAGGAGTATGCAAGGCTTTATAAGGTGGGCTAGCTTGACTCATTTGCAGAAAAACTTATTATAGATAAGTAATCATTAATGCTTAAGCATCAAGTTAATAATCATTAATCTGTCATCTAGATTAGCACCTGTACTAGAGCAATCACTTTATTAGGAGCAAACAATATTAACCATAGCAGGTATAATAAGGCCATCATCATCATTATCATCAATTCCGAACCATCATTAATAATTAGTGTATCTACGCTGGAGATAACCAGTCAAGTTTCTCACTATCCGGGAGAGACGGCGACTCGAATCGATTCTAACTCAGCTGAGGGGGGTATTCCTGACACTCACCCGGCAAACCCCGCTAAAGACAGCCGTAGATAACCTTTGGTACAACTCAGGGTGGGCCCGAACAGCGCCGCGTTCTCGGGGATACCAGTGGCCAGGATGCTCAGAACTTTTAACTCACCTGCCCTTGGACCCTCTGGCTTCCTTTCGAGGCGACTTTCACTTTTCGACTTCGCAGCCTGAGTTGAGCTACTAGGCTTCGCGGTCGGCAACCTCAGGCCGGCCAACTAAATGTCAGGCATGCGTTCAAAATGACATAGAAGGCTCTAAGTCTTGGTCCTTAATCGACACAGACGGGGATAGATCCACACCCAAGACCTCCATGCCTTGTTATTTCACTATCATCATCCCGCCCGGTCTCATTTTATTTTATTACACATGGTTCACTTTCACGATAGCAATTATAGCCAACCGTGACTTGACAAAGCCCTATATCTCGCAGGTGACAGGAAATCACCCGACTTCTACCGGTCTAATTTAGCAGGGCTAAGCATAGATACGATCCTGTCTACATAGGATTCAAGGTTCGAATTTCTGGACAAGGAGTGTTATCAATGCAGCAAGGTTTTTCAACTAACTCCTATCACGTAATGCAACAATACATATAACATGTATATAAAGATAATTGCTTTAAAAGTAGGAGGCTTATAATGCTCCGGGGCTTGCCTTAACCGAAAGAAGAGAGATCAAGGTTCGGCTTCAAGAACGGTTCCCACGTCTTCTCCGGCTTCGTCGGACTGGACCTCCGGTTCTCAAACGGACTTCAACTTCGGGTTCCACGCCCAGCGGAACTTCGCTTGTAACACGATTCTCGGCACACCTATTGCATGTATATGTATCCAATGAATTTCATGTGTGCATCCAAAAATGACATGATGATTTATGGACGTGCATGAATGATGTGAAGATGAATGCAATGACATTGCAACGTTGTAAGCACAAAACCAAGTTATGTGGTGCTCTATTCAAATCACTTCAAGATTAGGTGCAAATTTCCTCTCCGATAATAACACATTTGAACACCTCTAAGAAACCACTAGGTATCACAAAGTTAAGACTAAACACGCACGTAACAAGATTCCAGACATTAGTATTTACAACATATTATCAACAGTAGCTAAGACAACTCACAACTGGAGTTCTACCAATCCAAATGACCTGAAAGAGGACATTCTGGAAAGCTTATGAAATTGTCTACATTTCATTTATAAACATCTAAGCATTATTTCATCATTTACCAAGTTAAAATAGCATACATACAGAATCTGTTATAAAAGACAGAGAGCACTTCCAAAACTGAACCTAACTTGGAACATCTGTCATTTCTAAACTATAAGTCCAAATGCTACCAAAATTTACCAGCAACTAGTTCATGAAATTCTCAACAACTTTGCTACAGATCACCAAGCATGAAAACATCATTATCATAGGTTAATTTTCTTAACTAGCAAATCTGTCCAGAAATGGCAGATTCACTAAATTAAATAATTAATGACGATTCAAAAGCACAATTGGACCAAACCAAGTTTACCAACTTGTTGTGCATACCAAAGGAACATCATAAAGTATAGTGCCAACTTCTAAATAAATTATTTAATATTCTTTTATAATTTATTTAGTTAATTAGGTGATTAAAGAAACATATAGTAAAACTATATATAAAAATCTACAAAAATTACAATAGCCACCTAATGCTTTACATAGGTTACCATAAAAATTTCCAATCAATTGGATGAGCAAAACTTGATATATCCAAAATAACAGATGACATGTCTATATCTAGCATAAATAGGAAACCCTATGGAAAAGTATCAAGCAATAGATTTCATATTTTTCCTAGCATCCTTCTAACATAAGAACAACATTCACCAAGTTTCACCCTTACTGGATCTATAGAAAAATTCTGAAAATTCACACAAGATCCATTCAAGCAAACAAGATAATTATATAACTCCACCAAAACACATCCAAACTGCATGAAAATTTAACCATAAGCTATTCATGGTAATAGAAGTTCACTATAAAAATTTCATGTCATTTGGAGCTTCACAGAAAGAGATATCATTTTCTCCTTTTTCTACATGAATAAAAGATATAATTAATAACTATTTATTTCATCACAAAACATGGCACATATTATATTTTTATAATAAACTAGACATTATGTAGAGCACACCAAAATTTAAAGCACCTCATTTGCACCTCTAGAACAGGAGATATGAATTTACAAAGTTTGAGTATAAAACAAACATTTGAAATAAATGAAATAAAACAAAACCTAATCTATTCCTCCCACTCGGGCCGGCCCAGCAGGGGCAGCTTGGCCCGTTCACACAGCTCGGTCGCCGGCCCACCCGAGGCGCAGCAAACCGAATGGGAAGGGGATCCCGCGCCGACAGGCGGGCCCCGCCCGTCAGAGATGCCGGATAGAGGAGGGAGGAGGCGGCGGCGGTAGCTCGCCGGCGGCTCAACGGCCGGCGAAGCCGAGGGCACCTACACGCTCCCCATGCGATTCCGCACCGAAAGACACCACAACACGACCTATTGCTATCCCTAACCATGCCGGCGGCGAGAGCAGCGGCGGCGGCGCTACTCGCGGCGGCGCATCGCCGGCGGTGGTGCCTCAATGGCCCGTCCGAGCTCGGCCTGAGCATCAAGAGAGCACGGCGGAGCTTCCTAGCTAGAAGAAGAAGGAGGAGAGGTGCTCTAGCTAGCTTGGCCACGGTGGCCCGCAACTCCGGTGAGGCCGAGCTCGCGCGGTGGCAGCGGAAACGCCCAAAGCTCCCTCACCTTCGCTCAAACGGATCAATGGAGAGGCAGAGGTGTGAGAGGACATGCAGGCGGAACGGCTTGTGCGGTTTGGTGGGCAGCGGTGCCGTGGTATGCGCGCCCGACGGTGACGAAGCCCGGCGGCAATGTCGCCCCGACGGAGCCACGAGAAGCGAAACAGGGCGAGGTAAAACGAACTGAGGGCATCCAGAGCGCTCTGGGGTGGCCTCTGGCCTCATGCACACGAGCACAGGCACGGCGTCGACACGTAGCAGCCACGCGACAGCGTCGCTCTATGGCCGATCGGCCACGTTGATCGACTGAAAACTCTGAATCAGTGTTAATGGCATGTCTGACAGTGGAATTTCATCGCCTCATATCTCCGAATATAGCCCGATTCAGGGGTAGGTGGTAACAACAATGTTGTAGAGCTACATGAGATCTCCAATTTTGTCAATATGGACTTGAGCTAGTTCGGCCTAGATTAGTAACTACATAGTCCTAAAGTGGAGTACCTTGAAACTGTGACTGCATTAGGACTTAGGAAAATTTTCTAAGTGTTATAACAGCACTTCAAACTGACTTGTGGGCCCTGTTTGAGGATGTTCTATTCATTTTCATGAGATGGTTATATTGAGACTTTTGTTCCTTGATAAATTTCCTACAACTTTGGTAAAGGGTGCACTTCCATGCAAGGTCTCTAGATACCACTTTTAAATCGGTCAAAGCAGATCAGTGCTATGGTCAAACTGAGGTCAAACCTAGTCAAATTGGATTTTGGTCAAAACATGAATATAAACCCTAACTCATTTTGCTCCACTAACATATCAAAGATGTTTTCAAGCCCCCAAGTCACACAATAGCATCACATATGTTATCTATACAAAACCCTAGCAACACATAAAAGGAAGCACATAGAAACCACAATGTTGCAAGGTCATGTTTCAAACAAGGATGCACATGAAATGACGATGCTTATGGTAATGTCATGCCATGATCATGCATTATGAATGCATTATGAGGCTAACTAACACCAGGGTGTTACAGTTTTGCACTATTGGATTATTATCAATATAATACGTACGGCTGATTAGGTAGGTACACTACCACCAATAGTGCGGTGCCTAGTAGAATATATATAATTATTATTAAGTTGTGTTCATTCATTTCTTGAATAGAGGAGTTTAGAACAAATATGATGTTCAAGGACAACAAAACTACTCCATCTGTTCCAAATTATAAGTCATTTCATCTTTTTTGAGAGTCAAAGCATTTCAAGTTTTATCAAATTTATATAATAAAATAAGAATTTGTCTGCCTCTCACTCCTGTTGTTTCAGAACAACAACAACAACATAGCCTTTTGTCCCAAGCCTGTTGTTTCAGAACACCTGATTTTTTTGTACGTAGCTTCTTCTTCCTCCGCTCCTTCCTCATCGTCATCCTCGACCTCTCCTCCTCCTCGTCCTCACCCCCGCCACCCTAGCTTGCCGGAGCTCTAGCAAACCCTAGGCCCACGGCAGTCGCCTTCTTTCCCTCTGTCCTCTCGCGCAGAGCTCCACCATGGCCATTCACGCCGACGACGCCGAGCTCTGACCTCCAGCCATGGTGCCCCCACCCTCCCTGGTCCGGCCACCGCTACCACCACCGGGCTCCTAAACCGCCCGACCACCATCCCTACCGCCTGGCCAACCTGTGTAGGGTTGAGATGGCAAACTAGATGGGGTAAATAGTCCTTTCTAAAATTAATCGCGTCAGCTAACCGAAACAAATACGAAATTAACACTAACGGTCTAGTCAAGACTACACCCCTCTATCTATGTTCTCTAGCACCTTATAAAGATCCTAATTATGCAACTAAGGTGTCGAGCTAGCTAGAGCTCATCTAATCAATTCTAGAAGCAAGGCCACACAAACCTATGCCACTAGTACTTCAAGCACGGGGAGCACCTACACAACTAGTAAGCAAATACACAAAGCTCCTAAGTTCACTAGCAATGCTCAATAACAAGGCTACACAAGCCAAATTAGAGAGCGCAAAATACTTAGCTACACAAACTAAGCAATGTGACTAATAAAGTTACCAAAACCAAATTAGCCATGCAAGGGAGCTACTTCTATGCTACACAAGCAAGAAGGTAACTAGCAAGCTACACAAGCTAACTAATTACAAGAGCAACTACACAAGCACAATGTATAAAATGTAAATACAAGCTTGTGTTGCGCGGAATACAAACCACCAAGAAGATGATGAAGAGAATGTTGACGCGGTGATTTTCTCCCGAGGTTCATATGGTTGCCACCAAGCTACGTCCCCATTGTGTCGACCATTCACTTGGTGGTTTGGCAGCCAATTAGCATCACCTGCCAAGCCCACACGTTGGGCACCGCAAGAACCTACCCCTAAAGTGAGGGTAGCTCAATGACACACTCAACTAGAGTTTCTTTTCATGATCCCCGTGAGGTGAGCACAATCCCCCTCACAAATCCTCTTTCGGAGCATCGTACAATCTTCTCACGTGCTTCTGAAAGCATCTAGGCCCCGGTGTTGGTTTCGGCAATTAATGACAACACATAATTACCATGACTAACGTGTGTTTTGCAGAAACGTTGGTAAGTTAGGTCATGGAGATGATAACTGCTTTGGGCAATATGGTATTCATGTCCCTTGATGGAAATTGTTTCGGTTTTCAAAGGATCAACGACAAGATTAAGGACGGTTAGTTCCGGATGTCAAGGTGTTGAGTTACATCTGGAATAGTCGTTAGGATCTTTGTTTCTTCCTTTGACCGTACTATAAAGGGGGGCATGAGCGAGTAGCTTGACCTAGATGAGTCTTGTGTTTAGGTGTGGTGCACACTTGTCAAACTTAGCACTAGGTAGCTCGAGAAAAGCTCAGAGTTCAGTTGGAAGAAACTTGGTTTAAGTTGCATCGCGTTTAGAAGACGTTTGAGCCGTTTACCTATGACCGGACGCGGTCCTGGTCATGACCGGACGCGTCCGGTCAGTACTAACACTTTACTACGGTTTCAACTGATCGACCGGACGCGGTCCTTGAGAGGACCGGACGCGGTGGTCAGTCTGACACGTGTTCCAGAGGGTAAACCGTGTAATCAAACACGACTGTGAAGTGATCGGCGCATCTGGTCATATTCCAGTAAGGTCCCATGGTGACCTGACTCTTCCGATCACCTATGATCGGACGCGGTCATGCGTCAGGTCAGTTTTCTAGTAAGCTCTTGCATGATCGGACGCGTCCGATCATCCCTGATCGGCGCGTCCGGTCATCTCAGACCGGCGCGTCTGGTCATCACAGATCGGCGCATCCGGTCACTCAGCACAGTTTTCGGTTTTCGACCGTTACACCTGACCGGTGCGTCCGGTCATGTCGACAGGCGCGTCCGGTCAGTGCGCGTTTTGCTGATTCGAAAGGTAACGGTTGGATTTGTTTGAGGGGTGTATAAATACATCCCCTCCACCTCTTTTAGAGGTCTCTTGCTCATTTGTTCAGCTGAGAAACACCTTTAGAGTGCAAGGAAGTGCAAGAGCCCTAGTGAGGATCGAGATTTGCGAATCAAAGTTTGAGAATCCTCTCTAGTGACAAGAGTCTAGTAAGTGTGCATCAATCTTCTCATTAGGCTTGTTGTGGTCAAGTGAGAGTTCTAGCTTGTTACTCTTGGTGATCGCCATCACCTAGACGGTTTGGTGGTGATTGGGAGTTTGGTGATCATCCGACGAGATTGTTGGTGACCCAACTCAAGTTGTGAGCGGTTTTGGGTGATTCGCCATGACGGAGTGTCGAAGAATCAACCCGTACAGAGCACTTGATCCTTGCGCGGATCAAGGGGGAGCTACACCCTTGCGCGGGTGCTCCAACGAGGACTAGTGGGGAGTGGCGACTCTTCGATACCTCGGCAAAACATCGCCGTGTTCCTAACTCCTACTTTCAAGCATTTACTTTCTTGCATTACTTTCATTGCTTGTTTACTTTCCTAGAATTGCCTTGCTAGTCTAGGATTGGAACTTAGGGTGCAAAACTTTTATCGATAGAATCACAAGGAACACTAGTAGGCACTAGGAGTGAAGTTTGGCTTGTAGGATTTAATTCTTGCAATTAATTTTTAGAAAAGCCCAATTCACCCCCCCCCCTCTTGGGCATCTTAATCCTTTCAATTGGTATCGGAGCCGTGTTGCTCTCAATTTATGCTTTACCGCCTAGAGCAAGATGTCTAATGGGGAAGGACCACCTCCTACTTTTGAGGGAGACGATTTTCCATATTGGAAAATTCGTATGGAGGCGTACCTCGAAGCCATAGATGTTGGGTGCCTTAGAGCCACAACCGAAGGGCTTCCTCCTATAAGGGATCCCGCTAACCCAAGTGGTGACGAGGAGAAATACGACCGGTGGAATGCAAAGGCAAAAAATGCAATCTTTCGGGCACTAGGCAAAGATATCTTCAATCGTGTGCGAAATGCCAAAAACGCTCATGAATTGTGGGAAAATCTTTGTGCTCTCCATGAGGGAACTAAGAGTGAGCGTGAGGAACGCTATCATATTGCTCTAAAGAAAATTAATTCTTTTGAGATGCTTCCTAAAGAAAGTGCTAACGAAATGTACACTCGCTTGAATGTTCTTGTAGAAGATCTCAATGCTCTTGGACTCACTAAAATGAGTCAATCGGATGTTGCAAGGAGGATCTTGAGTGTTCTTCCCGTTGAGAAGTATGGACACATTGTCACCGTACTTCACCAAAGTGATCTCTCCACCGCAACACCAACTCAAGTATTGGGAAAGATCAACGCACATGAGATGTACATGCACATCACTCCGAAAGAGGGCACATCATCTTCCAAGAAGAAAGACTTGGCCTTCAAAACTAGCCATGAAAAGAAAAAGAAGAAGGTCCAAACCATGATTGTGCAAGAAAGCTCTAGTGAAAGTGACATCGATGATGCATCACTTGCACTCATGGTGAGGAAGACCACCAAGATGCTAAAGAAGCTCAATAAGAGTGGCATCAAGTTCGATGGCAAGAAGAAGAAATTCTTCACTAGTAGCAAAAGGAAGCCAATCTCCGAAATGGATTGCTTCCATTGTGGAGAACTTGGCCATCTAGCTCATCAATGCCCAAAGCCTCCAAAAGACAAGTACAAGAACAAGTACAAGGGCAAGAAAGATGATTCAAGTGATGAGGAAGATGATAAAAGAAAGAACAAGCCACACAAGAAGAAAGATGACAAGAAAAGAGAATTCTACAAGAAGAAGAAGGGAGGCAAGGCCTATATTGTTGGTGATTAGCTCACCGACATTGAATCATCATGTGAGTCCTCCGGCGATGAAAGTGACAATGAAAAAGATAAGATCGCCGCACTTGTGATTGGGCCACCATCATCTTCACCGACATCTTCATCACCACCTTCACCGCCATCTTCACCATCATCTTCTACTACTCATCTATGCCTTATGGCTAAGGGTGATCGAAAGGTACAAAATAGTGATAGTGATGATGATGATAGTGATAGTGATGATGAATATGATGCACCCTCTTATGATGAACTAGTAAAACTGTTAAATAAATATTCTAAAATCATAAGGAGGACTAGAAATGAAAATGATGAGCTTCAACATGAAAATGAATCACTCTCATCTAAGCTTGATAGTGCACATAAGACTAGGGATGAGCTCATAGATCAAAATGAAACTATGTCTTCTTCTCTCAAAGAGCTCAAAACTTCTAACAAGGAGCTTAGAGATAAACATGATAAAATTGAGAAGAAGCATGGTGAACTCATCACTAGGCTAAACTTGCTAAAAGATGAATACACCGCATTAAAAATCAATTATGATACTCTTATTGTTGCTAATGAGCTTGCCCTTGAGACACATGATGCTACTAACTAAATTGTTAAGATTGATATAGCTACATCATGTGATGACTTGATTGTTGAGAACTTTGGGCAAGGCTCTAGCGGCAAAGGCAAGAGTGTGGTTGAGGCCAATGACTATGATGAGTATGTCAAGCTCAAGAGTGAATATGAAATGCTTAAAGTTGAGAACAAGAAGTTGTTGGCTCTTGAAAAGCAAGCTTCAAATGAGTCACTTATTGAAGAAAACAAGAAGCTCAAGCAAGAGAAAGAGCATCTCAAGACCGGCCTAAGTAAGTTCACAAGAGGCCAATATTTGCAAAGTGAGCTACTCATGAACACCGTCATAAAGTTGGATAGGAGTGGCATTGGCTATTTGGCAAATCAAGAAAAGAAGGTAAAGGCTAAACAACAACAAAGCAAGACAAAGCCTAAGCCAAAGAGATGTGTTGAGTGTGGACAAGAAGGTCATTTTGCTCATGAGTGCAAAACTCCACCACCACAACCCTTGCCCAAGCATGCTAGACCCTTTGCTTTCAATGCTCACTACATGCTTAAAAAGGACTCAAGTGGAAAGATGAAAGTCACGTTCTTGGGTCCTCCTAACAAGAATAGGCCAAAGAAAATTTGGGTTGCCAAGTCACTAGTTGAGAAAGTTAAGGGTCCCTCTCAAGTTTGGGTCCCTAAACAAAAGACTTGATCTCTTGTGTGTAGGTGAACTATAAGACCGGTGGATCTCATTGGGTAATTAATAGTGGTTGCACACAACATATGACCGGTGATCCTCGTATGTTCACCTCACTTGAAGAGGATAGGGTATGTCAAGACAAGATCACATTTGGGGACAATTCAAAGAGCAAAGTCAAGGGTATAGGCAAGGTTGCAATATCAAATGATCATTCTCTCTCAAATGTGCTCTATGTTGCTTCATTGAGTTTCAACTTACAATTTATTGGACAACTTTGTGATCTTGGCTATCAATGCTTGTTTAGTCCAAATGAAGTGGTAGTTACAAAGTTAGATGACAAGCAAGTGATTTTCAAGGGATTTAGATACAATAATCTCTATCTAGTTGACTTCACCTCTGAAGATGTAAACTTGATGACATGTTTGTTCACCAAAACTACACTTGGATGGCTTTGGCATAGGAGGCTTGCTCATGTTGGAATGAACACTCTCAACAAGCTATTAAAGAAAGAATTAGTGAGAGGTTTAAAGGATGTAAAGTTTGAAAAGGACAAACCTTGTAGTGCATGTCAAGCCGGCAAATAAGTTGCAAACACTCATCCAACCAAAGCCTACATGTCAACATCAAGAGTACTAGAACTTCTACACATGAATTTGTTTGGTCCTACAACTTACAAGAGTTTGGGTGGAAATCTCTATTGCCTAGTAATTGTGGATGATTACTCAAGATACACTTGGACCTTCTTTCTTCATGACAAATCCAAAGTAGCAAATTACTTCAAGAAGTTTGCAAAGAGGGCTCAAAATGAATTTAAAGTTAAGATAAAGAAAATTAGAAGTGATAATGGCAAAGAGTTTGACAACACCAACATTGAAGCTTATTGTGATGAAATTGGAATCAAGCATGAAGTTTCATCAACCTACACTCCTCAACAAAATGGTGTAGTTGAGAGAAAGAACCGGACCTTGATCACTCTTGCAAGAACAATGCTAGATGAGTACAATACACCGGAGAAATTGTGGGCCGAGGCAATCAACACCGCATGCTATGCTTCAAATCGCCTCTTCCTACAAAAGTTCCTTTGCAAGACCCCTTATGAGTTGCTAAATGGGAAGAAGCCGGACGTCTCATTCTTCCGGGTGTTTGGTTGCAAATGCTATATCTACAAGAAGCGTCAACACCTAGGGAAGTTCCAAAGACGTTGTGATATTGGTTTTCTTGTTGGCTACTCATCAAAATCCAAAGCATATAGAGTGTTTAACCATGCCACCGGTTTAGTTGAAGAAACATATGATGTGGAATTTGATGAATCTAACAGCTCCCAAGGAGCAATTGAGAATTGTGATGATGTAAGTGATGAACCATTGAGAGAGACCATGAAGAACATGCCGGTGGGAGACATCAAGCCTAAAGATGATGAAGACGATGTACAAATTGTCAATCCACCATCTTCATCATATGTGCCTCAAGATGATGACAAGAATGAGAGAGTTGAAAATGAAGACACTCATGTCTCTCATCATCAAGCCGAGGCACAAGCACAATATGTTGATGCTCCCCATCCTACTCCTCAAATGGTTGATCGAAGAAACTCACCGCTACTTCAAGCACATCCACAAGATCTCATCATAGGGAGTCCTACAAAGGGTGTAATGACTCGATCTCAAAAGTTTAATTCTTTTGTTGAACATCACTCTTTTGTCTCTTATCTTGAACCTAAGAATGTAGAAGAAGCTCTTCAAGATCCGGATTGGGTGAATGCCATACATGAAGAATTGAACAACTTCACCCGCAATCAAGTATGGACACTTGAAGAGCATCCAAAAGGTGCAAGAGTCATTGGAACCAAGTGGGTGTTCCACAACAAGCAAGATGATCAAGGGGTAGTAGTAAGAAACAAGGCAAGACTAGTAGCAAAAGGGTTCTCTCAAGTTGAAGGTCTTGATTTTGGAGAGACTTTTGCACCCGTTGCAAGACTTGAAGCCATTCGTATCCTTCTTGCATATGCATCACATCATGATATGAAACTATATCAAATGGATGTGAAAAGTGCATTCTTAAATGGTTTTATAAATGAACTAGTCTATGTTGAACAACCTCCCGGGTTTGAAGACCCTAGATATCCTAATCATGTTTATAGGTTGTCCAAGGCGCTATATGGGCTCAAGCAAGCCCCTAGAGCGTGGTATGAGCGCCTTTGGGACTTCCTCATTGAGAAGGACTTCACTATTGGGAAGGTTGACACCACACTATTCACCAAGAAATTTAATGAAGAGATCTTCATTTGTCAAGTATATGTTGATGATATCATCTTCGGGTCAACAAATGAAGACTATTGCAAAGAATTTGGTGAATTGATGTCAAAAGAGTTCGAGATGTCAATGATTGGTGAGCTAACATTTTTCCTTGGGTTTCAAGTCAAGCAAATGAGAGAAGGGATTTTTATCTCTCAAGAAAAGTATACCAAGGATCTTCTCAAAAGATTCAAGATGGAAGAATGCAAGCCAATTAAGACCCCAATGCCAACTAATGGACATCTCGACCTAGATGAGGGAGGTAAACCAATCGATCAAACTCTTTATTGTTCTATGATTGGTAGCTTGTTGTACCTTACCGCATCTAGGCCCGACATCATGTTTAGTGTGTGTATGTGTGCCCGCTTTCAAGCGTGCCCTAAAGAACCTCACCTAAGTGCCGTAAAAAGAATCCTAAGATATCTTAAGTATACCCCAAGCATCGGACTATGGTACCCCAAAGGAGCTAGATTCCAACTAGTTGGCTACTCCGATTCGGATTATGCCGGTTGCAAAATTGATAGAAAAAGCATATCCGAAGGATGCCATTTGCTTAGGAGATCCTTAGTTTCTTGGTCATCTAAGAAGCAAAATAGTATGGCTTTGTCCACCGCCGAGGCGGAATACATTGCCGCGGGGGCTTGTTGTGCACAAATCTTATATATGAAACAAACCCTCCTAGACTATGGAGTTGTTCTTGAAAAGGTGCCGCTTTTGTGTGACAATGAAAGTGCGGTTAAAATTGCTAATAATCCGGTACAACACTCTCGCACCAAGCATATTGATATCCACTACCACTTTCTAAGAGATCATGTTGCTAAAAATGATATATCACTAGAAGGTATAAGAAGTGAAAATCAATTAGCGGATATCTTCACTAAACCTTTAGATGAGGCTACCTTTTGTAGATTGAGAAGTGAACTAAATGTGCTTGATTCTAGTAACTTTAAAAGATGAGCTTGTGTTGTCCCTTGCATTGCATTGTATTTTATGCCATGTTTATTTTCCTGCAATACATCTAGGACTTGTCTAACACGGTTACGATAACCCTCCTTTGGAGGAGTGAAAAAGCCTAACCTTGGATCAAACTTGACAAGCAACCTAGCTCTCCTTTCTTGTTTTGCATTGCATATGCATGGTTGTTGCTTTGTCGTTTCTTTTCGGTTTAGCTTTGAGTAACCTCTGTGTTCGTCCATGAATAGAGAGAGCATTTGAAGCTCCCAAGGGTTCATAAACTCTATTGCATGGCCATACGTTGCTCCTCGGGTGTTTATTGAATATTTTCTTAAAAATAATACTAGCCTAAGGCAAAATAGTTTGAAAATTTTGAGGGTTTCAGTGAGGTCACTCACATCAGGTTCTAATTGGTGTTTATTTGAGTCTCTTTGAATTGGAACTTGATTGGGAGAAGTCGCGTCAAAAAACGGTTTGAAAAAGAGCTTTTTACAGTGACCGGATGCTGGACCGGACGCTGCATCGGACGCGGTTCTGTTTCACCACCGCGTCCGGTCTTAGCGTCCACCAGCGCGTCCGGTCATTCCCAAAGTTTTTCTTCGAAACCTCCAACCGGACGCTGCACCGGACGCGCCCCTGTCGACCACCACGTTCGGTCCCGATAACCACCACCGCGTCCGGTCATCCGTTCCAAATTTACGGGCTATATCAAACCGGACGCTGTCAGCGTCCGATCGTGGATAATCGGACGCGTCCGGTCATCACGCATAAAGCGGATCTCACCCTTTTTAACCGTACGGTTGGATCTCGATTTCTTTTCTTTCGTCATCGCCGTACTCACCGTTTTCGCCAAGATCCCGAGCGCCGCCACGCCATTGCCACCGCGCGCCCTTCTCCCACGCCCTGCAGCCGCGCCTTCCTCGCTCTCGCGCCCGCGCTGCGCTTCCTGCTCGCAGTCGCGCTGCGCCGTTCTTGCTCGCGCGCGCGCACGCCGGACCTCCATAGCGCCGCCGTGCCCGCGCCCGCACCGAGCCGCAACCACGCCACCGCCGAAGCTGCGCCGCAGCAGTCGCGCTCAAGCCACCACTGTGCCCTAGCTTCTGTGCCCTAGCTCCTTTGAGCTCTCTCCTTGCCACGCAAATCCAGCTCTGAGGTCCTCGTCCACCACCACCGAAAACCCTAACCCTAAGTCGCTAGGTTTTCGTCTTCGAAATCATCATCGTCTTCGCGATCGTCTCCGTCTCTGCAAGGTGACGTCTTCTCCTTGGATTAGGGTTTACCGTCGATTTTTCGGTGAATTACTAATTCAATTGTCGTTCGATCGTCGATTGTATTCTAGGGTTTCGGTCGTCGTCTTTGGGTAACCCTAATACGTCGAGATCGTCTTCCGGTCATCGGATCATCGCTCGTTGAGGTAGCTATCGCGGTCATCTCATATCTTACCTCACCTGCTTGCTCTTACTAGGATCTCACTTATCTTTTAGATATATATATTGCTTATAGTAGATTCATCTATTCTATCGTTTTAGTTGTCCTGTCAGTGCTGAGTGGTTCAGGTGATCAGTTGTGAATCCGAGGCCAAGCCTGCGGATACGGATTGAGGCCAAACCTCACAAGGTTCAGTACACCATCTGCCTTTTCAGTTTGTGTCAGTACATCCTCTTGTCAGTATGGTTCGATGCAAGAACACTGATGGGGCACCCAGTGATGGGGATAACAGTCCCCCCAGGAGGACTGAGGTAGCTCGCGGGAAGCGAGTTAAGATTGCTGCCAAGAAAAGGAAGAGAAATCTTACAGAGGAAGAGATAGCTCAGGCAGTGGCAGATGCAGCTGATGCAGCAGAAAGGGGTGGCAGGAGCAGTGGTATTTGCATTGGAGAAAGTCGCTTTCATCTTGAAGGTCAACAACTTGGCACAGAGGCCACAGAGGAGACAGTAGAGGCTCTAGAGGAGACAATGGATGCCCCTGCAGAGCAGCCTATAGAGGATCCACAGGAGACTGAGGAGCAGACAGCACAGACTCCACAGCGTCGTCGCTCAGGACGTACGCAAGCTCAGGTCACTCCCAGGCCAGAGGGACAGCGTCGTGGAGGCCGTCCACCTCCCAGGGCTAGAGGTCACCCCCAGTTGAGCACTTTGACCTCAGGGGTGCTACAGCCAGACAGGTCTAGGCCCTCAGGTTTGTAGAGGTCACTCGGTGGTTCCCACCCAAGCGGGATCCTCGGGCGTCAGAGGGCTTCTACACACCTCTGCACGAGGATTTCTACAGGGCCTATGTCGATAGTGGGATAGCTTTCAGACCACAGAGAGTCTGTCGACTAGAGGCACTAGTTGAGGTGGTTGGTGAGTAGCTTCGTCCTCATCTGTCTTTTTTGCCAGAACTGTCAGATCTACTTGGACGGACTGGAGCATACTGCGAAACCTAGGTCAGAGAGTTTTACTCGTCACTGTGGATTAACCTTGCACATCAGTTCATCCACTTTGCCTTCAGAGGTCATGACCGCAGGCTATACAGCACCAGGGTACGGGAGATTCTCAGACTCTCTGCTTCAGAGACCAAGATCCATCAGTTGTGCTTCAGACAGACTGCTCCTCCGAGACGCCCTCACGACGGGACAGTGCCTCCTACTGATCTGATTCGACCCTGCTTCTGTGAGCCAGTTTGACACCCATAGCGAGAGTACTGGATGCCATAGTGAGAAGGACACTTCTTCTGAGGCTTGGATACAGAGAGGGTCTCACTCGCATGCAGCTATGGGTGATACATCACCTCGTCTCACAGACCCCGTTTGACCTTTGGGATCTGATGCTTTATGAGATGGAGGATACCTTGGCAGAGGGGTTCAAGGGACACAGGCAGCTCCCATATGCACACTGGATCTGCTTCATCATCAGGACTGCCTGTGAGTTGCCTGCAGAGATTAGAGCTGAAATCTCTGATACTACCACAACATTCCTAGAGTATGACATCCGCCAGCTGTGGGCATCAGTGACTAGAGAGCAGGCACCTAGCCTAGGACAGAGACAGAGGCCAGAGGTACCAGAGACAGTCGCTGAGCAGGACAAGACCGTTGAGGGTCTTGCCGAGGCAGAGCTTGCAGACTTAGATGCTCAGTCGGCTGATCAAGCCGAGGATGTGGACACTGATAGTACAGATGAAAACTACCAGCCCATCCCTCGGTACCGCTCTCCTCGGCCTCACGACCACGAGGCCGGTGGCTCTGGCTCAGCCTCTCGCTTAGATCCAGCCATGGTGGCCATTCTTGAGAGGTTGACCCAGGCCCAGGAGCGACAAGAGATACAGATGCAGCGATAGGCACAGGACTCAGCTGCAGCTTTTGCACAGATTCAGGCTCGCTAGGACGAGCTTCAGAGACAACAGCTTGAGTTTCAGCGTCAGCAGTTCGAGATGCAAAGGCAGCAGGCAGCCACTCAGCAGCAGTATTTAGAGCTCCTGCGCCACCTTGTCACTGTGGGAGTTCCGCCACTGCCGTCTGTTCTGACTCTAGCCTTATAGTCCAGTGGACCTCAGAGTCAGGGGGCAGCCGAGTTTTCAGTATACCTCCCCTCAGCAGCAGATACCTCAGACTTTTTAGTCTCCGAGCTACACGCCTATTCAGACAGGTTTTACTCCACCAGCTCAGCCGAGACCACACCTCCTTTCAGGCCCAACATTCCCTGATTTTAGTGCTACATATAGTGAGCTGACTGACAGCTGACACCATCCTATTCGACTTTTGTGACTACTTCAGACATGTCGGCTTCTGAGATTGCTGCGTTTTTAGTGACAGGGGCTGCTACCACAGACACTCTGCTGTCCTCAGTCACATCTACAGATCCCCCACTCTAGGTATCTTTCAGGCTCAGACGACAGTGACCGATCCGATAGTTGCTTCTACACCTTCAGTCACTGCACCACTTCTATAGACCTAGTCTACTTCACTGCCACGTTCAGCTTCAGAGGGTCAGCCTGATAGTTCAGCGTCTGAGGAGGATGCTACGCAGTTTGTGGTCACTCCGCGCTCCTCGGCACCAGACAGGACAGCTTCTGTTCCTCTGTCAGATCCTTAGATTAGTTTTTGGCGGTTGCTGCCAAAGAGGGAGAGATAACATAGATTCAGGGGGAGTGGTGTTAGAGGGTTTTGTTTTTCATGTGTGCTACTTCATACATTATGTTTACTTTTCTCACCCTGCATTTTGTGACTATGAGTTTGTGAGACTATGTTTTGTTTTATGTCACTTAATGGTGTTTAGCTCATAAGGTTGTGCTTCCGTGCCTTACTCCGATTTCATATGAGCTATGTTTTATGTGTACTAACTCTTCATATTTTATCTTATGAGTACACTCAGTTGGCTTGGAACACATAAGCATTGACTAACCCCTTGTGCTTATAGCTTTATGCTTATGTGAACCAAGCATGATCGAAAACCTCAACTCATATCTTCTGAATCTAAGTGTTGTCATCAATCACCAAAAAGGGGGAGATTGAAAGCATTTAGGCCCGGTGTTGGTTTTGGCAATTAATGACAACACATAATTACCATGACTAACGTGTGTTTTGCAGAAACATTGGTAAGTTAGGTCATGGAGATGATAACTGCTTTGGGCAATATGGTATTCATGTCCCTTGATGGAAATCGTTTCGGTTTTCAAAGGATCAACGACAAGATTAAGGACGGTTAGTTCCGGATGTCAAGGTGTTGAGTTACATCTGGAATAGTCATTAGGATCTTTGTTTCTTCCTTTGACCGTACTATAAAGGGGGGCATGAGCGAGTAGCTTGACCTAGATGAGTCTTATGTTTAGGTGTGGTGCACACTTGTCAAACTTAGCACTAGGTAGCTCGAGAAAAGCTCAGAGTTCAGTTGAAAGTAACTTGGTTCAAGTTGCATCACGTTTAGAAGACGTTTGAGCCGTTTACCTATGACCGGACGCGGTCCTGGTCATGACCGGACGCGTCCGGTCAGTACTAACACTTCACTGCGGTTTCAACTGATCGATTGGACGTGGTCCTTGAGAGGACCGGATGCGGTTGTCAGTCTGACACGTGTTCCAGAGGGTAAACAGCGTAATCGGACGAGTCTGTGAAGTGATCGGCGCATCCGGTCATGTTCCAGTAAGGTCCCGTGGTGACCTGACGCGTCCGGTCACCTATGATTGGACGCGGTCATGCGTCAGGTCAGTTTTTTAGTAAGCTCTTGCATGATCGGACGCGTCCGATCATCCCTGATCGGCGCGTCCGGTCATCACAGATCGGCGCGTCCGGTCACTCAGCACAGTTTTCGGTTTTCGACCGTTACACCTGACCGGCGTGTCCGGTCATGTCGACAGGCATGTCCAGTCAGTGCGCGTTTTACTGATTCGAAAGATAACGGTTGGATTTGTTTGAGGGGTGTATAAATATATCCCCTCCACCTCTTTTAGAGGTCTCTTGCTCATTTGTTCAGCTGAGAAACACCTTTAGAGTGCAAGGAAGTGCAAGAGCCCTAGTGAGGATCGAGATTTGCGAATCAAAGTTTGAGAATCCTCTCTAGTGACAAGAGTCTAGCAAGTGTGCATCCATCTTCTCATTAGGCTTGTTGTGGTCAAGTGAGAGTTCTAGCTTGTTACTCTTGGTGATCGCCATCACCTAGACGGTTTGGTGGTGATTGGGAGTTTGGTGATGATCCGATGAGATTGTGGGTGACCCAACTCAAGTTGTGAGCGGTTTTGGGTGATTCGCCGCGACGGAGTGTCGAAGAATCAACCCATAGAGAGCACTTGATCCTTGCGCGGATCAAGGAGGAGCTACACCCTTGCGCGGGTGCTCCAACGAGGACTAGTGGGGAGTGGCGACTCTTCGATACCTCGGCAAAATATCGCCGTGTTCCTAACCCCTACTTTCAAGCATTTACTTTCTTGCATTACTTTCATTGCTTGTTTACTTTCCTAGAATTGCCTTGCTAGTCTAGGATTGGAACTTAGAGTGCAAAACTTTTATCGATAGAATCACAAGGAACACTAGTAGGCACTAGGGGTGAAGTTTGGCTTGTAGGATTTAATTCTTGCAATTAATTTTTAGAAAAGCCCAATTCACCCCCCTCTTGGGCATCTTGATCCTTTCAGCTTCAATAGAGTCGCAAGCCACCAAACCATCTAGGAGGTGGCAACCTCCAAGAGTAACAAGCACCACCGGCTTGCAACACGATCACCTAGTGCCACTCGATGCAACCTCACGATGCAATCGCACTAGAATCGCTCACTCACTTAAACGGATGAACACTATCAAGCAAGAGTGAGTTAGAGGGCTCCCAAGCACACCTACACAAGACACCAAGGCTCAAGGGTGCTCAGCTACCGGCCAAAGGCCGGCCAACACTTCTATTTATAGCCCCAATGGCTAAACTAGCCATTACCCCTTCACTAGGCATTCTGCGACGTGACCGGACGCGTAGATCACCTTGACCGGACGCACCGGCCAGCATCCGGTCACAGTCTACCGTCCACGTGTTAGCTTGGATTCAACCGTGCATGTTGATCTTTAACGATTACTGCGCCGCGTCAACGGTCAAGTGTTGACCGGACGCAGCGCTGGCTTGACCTAACGAGCGTGCCCCCCATGTCGCTTACTAGCAGCCGCGTGCCACCGAGCCAGCTACCTGACGCACCACATAGGACGCTCCGCCACCGTGAGTCTAGTCACTTCCAGAGAGTTTCCAAGCGGGTGAAAACACGATCGGATGCATCAGTTCAACCATGACCAGACATGCTGCCGAGTCCGGTCCTTCACTTGCTTGGCTGCCAGTCCCCACCAATGCCATGTCACTATGACCTGACGCGGGAACAGTAACAGTAAGCCGCTAGAGTCCGGTCATGCACTGTCATCAGCGTCCAGTCAGAGACCAAGACCGCGCCCTTCTCTGCGCGTGAAGACCAGACGTGCAGGTCCGGCCGAGGCCTGCATTCTGTCACTCACAGTGACCTGTTTCGGCTCCGTTTCTTCGCCGAGCTGATCCAGTTCAACACCAAACACTTCTACTTTGTAAATGTGTCAACACCACCAAGTGTACACCACTATGTGCATGTGTGTTAGCTTTTCACAAATATTTTAAGGAGTTGGCCACTCAACTTGCCACGCCACTCGATTCTAGCAACGATGCAAAGTTAGATCACTCGAGTGGCACTAGATGACCCATATGCAAACAAGTTTACCCCTCTTGATAGTACGACCATCTATCCTAAACCCGGTCATCAACTTCTCTACACACCTATGATCGGTGAAATAAAATGCCCTAGGTTATACATTTACCTTGCGCATTCCACTTCATCTCCTCCAATGTCGATGCAACACATGCACTAACATGATCAACAATGATATGACCCACTCCATATCATCACGTGACTATATTGGTTCATCGATCTTGACTTCACTTGCTTTTCACCATTGCTTCGGTCCATCGGTGCCAAGTCACCACTCAACTTGCCCTTCACACTTACAACCGGTCCGTCGAGCCAAGTCATGTCTTGATCTTCTCCACCTTGATCACATGACTCAATATCATGTCTCATGTGCAATGAGCTTCTTCATCACATGTGTGAGCCTTACAACAAGTTCAAGCCATCTTCACCGTCATGGCATGTATTGCTCACATATATGTAGCTGTGGACTAATCACATGTGTATCTCACTCAAACACATATTAGTCCACCTAGGTTGTCACTCAATTACCAAAACCAAACAAGGACCTTTCAATCTCCTTTTTGGTAATTGATGACAACTCTACAAAGATATGGAAATTAAGCTCAAATGGATTCATGTTGCTTGTCCAAGCAATTTTACCTTGTGTAAATGATTTTGGACAAGTAGCACAAACCCAAATTGGTAGTATTAGCTCCCCTTACATATGTGCTAGAGTGTTTGGTTTAAAGCTCACGCATATGCATAGATTAGAATTGTGGGAGAGTAATTACTACCAATGATGCTAAGGTGTAAAGAATTAACCTTTGATGTGTGATACCAATCGGAGTGCACATTTTAACACCATCCTTAGCACCATGAGTAGCTAGACAACAAAAACACTAGAAACCCCATGAGATCAACATTATAAGTAAGGTTCTAGTACCACGTGCAAAAATACAAGTCTAGCTACCATCTTATTCATGCTAGTTATCGAATCATCATTCAACTTCTATCAGTAGCATACACCACACGCGCATGCATAACAAATATAAAAACTTTTGCAATGCAAGCAAGCACATGAATTTGCACATATCAAATGCAAACAATCACGTTCATGAGCTTGCTCTTCCTACTTGTATGCTTCTTTTGTCCAAGAATTTTTTTATCCTTCTCCATTCTTCAATGTTGCTCCCTCTTTGTCCATGTCCATGTCCAATCTCTCCCAAAGCTTTCATATCTTTATACAATCTCTCCCCCTTTATCATCAATTTCCATAAAAGGTGTGCTTCTAATTGATGCAAAGGCTAGCATTGGGGTAAATGATTAAGGCTTGAATCTTACATTTTTATGGACACTTCCAAATATTAGAATGACACAACTTGTATAGCTCTTGAGATACCACATATAGGATCTTCGACCTTGATACCAATTGGTGGGACACCTCCCCCTATGTCGTAGCATGGGACATCCACTTGATAAACTTGAGCCCTTGTAGGTGAGAGATGCATTCTTCATTTGATGATCGCTTAAAGTTGAGGATCACTTGTGGAACCATCGTCTTACATGATTGATACCACGTGTAGATGTGATACCACTTGAAAGAACCTTCTACCATGGAACCACTAGTCGGATTTGTCAATAAAAACCATTTCTTGAACACTTGCTATCTTCATGAGTACCACTTGTAGGATATCACTTGTGAGTTGATCTAGACATCACTTGTGAATTCTTGATGAAATACTTGAGTCTAGATACCTCTTGAAACAAACAAACTAGATATCTATTTGCATTGTTGTCTTGTTCTCATACTCTTATCACTGTCATGAGCTTCTAAGGTTGACTTGAACCAAATTGATTTGTTTAAGCTTCCAAGTCTGGTTTGAACCAATGACAATCTTCTTTACACCTCTTACAAGGGTTATCTTGCCAATGTTGTACTTGTCACTTGTTGGCAATCCAAATTAAATCAAGTACTTAGGTTCACTAGCTCATGAACAAACTCATACACTACCACTAGATTCATCTAATCATTTAAGCAATAGTGATAGGCTATGAATTTAGAACTTTCATTTGTTATGCATGACCCTAGTTGATATGTACTATATGCACTAACTGCATACTAGTAAGGGATAAAAATGATTATGCACATTTCAATGATACCTTTGCTGTATTGGAGTAGAGGATAGTCACATAGATTCCAATTCATTACTCCAATAGCAATGTGAAGTCCAGTTTATAGCTTGGTGAAGACCAATTATCATAGATAGAGTGTCAAACACATGTTAATTTGGCCACAACCTTTTCCATTTTCAACACCTGACTTAGCACTAGTGTCTCAAACATAAGAACATCCATCATATCAATGCACACTAAGATTTATGAATGGGGAAAACAAGTTACAAAGTCAAAGGTTAAGCTATCAAAACACTTCATCGCATCCCACAACACAGTGAAAGGTGGCCCTGCATGAGTAATGAGAAATCAAATCACATTGGCCATGCATTGTGATAAAGGACTTGTTCAACCAGTTCTTGAAACTCCATTGGTGTCATTCTTTGTTTGCTTCTTTGAGCTGATATGGTCAACTAATTATGTTACCAGATAGCAATAAAATGTACGGGTAAGGAATATTTATTGCAAGCAATTCATAATTGCTATCATTAGAGCCACATGACAATCACAAGATTATGTAGCAGCAGAAGGTCATATGGGATATAGATCACATACCATTGCTACTCAAAATTGTGTTTCTATGCACTTCATCATCACTGATCTGCATAGCACTGTTAGCTTTCATTTCCATCTAGCTTCTTTGATTCTTCTTGTCTGTCTGCAGCCCTTAGCAACAGCCCAACAAATTCAACAAGTGAAGGGAATGTGTCAAAAATATGAAATTCCTCATATTCATCGAATTGATCATTGAGTAATCCCAGTTGTGAAAGTAGTGTTTTGCTTCATCCTTAACAATTGTCCATACCAACTCAGAAATACCACTGGCGAAAGTTGTAGGCAATGAACTTTTGCAGTTTTCGAACACGCAACCCCTCACAAAAGACCTACTGCAATGAGAAAAGCATCCTTAATCACATAAGTCTTCCATTCCTAAAGCATTCTGCAATGTCACTCAAGACCTTATACATAAGATCAACTGCTGGAACTCCAACAAGAATGTCTTGTTCAAAGTTCGAGCCAAATTCTTTATAGCTTCCTCCAAATGACAGAAGCACCACTCCTTACAATCTTTCTCTTTCACCTCAACTTCTCACTTGTTAAGTAAAGATCTAAATGTCTTACAATGTTTTATGCTATGATATTTAGCGGCAACCTTCAACAAAAGCTATAAAAAGCTATAACAGACTATAGCCAAAGCTATTCATTTTGTAGTTTTATAGAAAATATGAAAATTCTTAATGAATTATGCCTATAAACATTTAACTATACAAAAATTTTATGAACACAAATACTTAAATACATGAATATCTAGGAAAATATGTTTCAACTCCATTATGTTGGAACTGACAGTTCTGAATAAGAGAGATGGGGAGGAGAGAGCTGAGTGATGGAGACGGGAGACACTACAGTTTTGAACAAGTGAAATCAGTGGGAGGAGAAGTCAATTGCCCTGATGCCCTTAGGCACTTATATAAGCAATGGCTATTTACATGTGACACTACTCTAGCTACTTGTTGGGCCTCTTCTAGGGGGAGAACTGCTCCATATACCTCATGGGCTCCCCCAACATCACTCCCAGCAAACACTTCACTAGGATGGAGCTTCGCCAACACTTCCACGTGAGGGACCTCACCATCATCTTCTGTGACTTCAATGACTAACCTTTGACGCCAATAGCTAGAGGGGCTTCTCCGACATCTCCGATGTCATCATCGACGGCGTATCTTCGTCAATATCTTTGGTGACTACAACAACTTGCCTTCGTCAAAACTTTGACACGAAGGGCTTCATTGATATCTTCAGCATCTACACCAACAATGCCTTTCATCAACACCTTTGGCACGAGGGCCTTCGCTAACTTCTTCAGCATTCACAATGACTCGCCTCTGCCAACACTTCGGCATAAGGGGCTTCGCCAACATCATCTTCGGCGGCTATGATGACTCGTCTTCACCAATGCATCAGCAGAAGGGGCTTCACTATCATCTTTGGCCACTACAATGGCCTGAGAGCATTTGTTGACACTTTTGGCATCAACGTTTATGATGACTTGCCTTCATCACCTAGTTTGAGGGGCTACATCAATTCGTTCGGCACCGAGATTTACTTCACCTTCCTCGACCACTGCGACTCGAGGGGCTCACCGACAACTTTGGTCTAGACATCTACTTATGTTACTGTGGCTACTATGACTAAGTCAACTACAACATGCACAACTGACAACCAGGAGGTGCTAGGGGAGCATACTAGATGACCTGACACTTCATAGTCCATAGGGTGAAGTATTTTGCTTGACGCTCATGAGAGAAGATTTGGATGCTTCACGGTAACCTTCGGCTATGACTACTTCGAGCACTTTAACTACAGCGAATACACCCATTCGTGAAGTGAAGGTGTGTCTCGATGTGAAGCCTCAGACGAGAAGGTCCCGAAGGCGAAGATCTGCATGCAGAGAATGTTCTAGATCAGAGATGATGATCTACACAACGAGAAGGTCCCAGAGGAAAGATGTCGTGTCATGTTTCAAAATATTGGCTACTTCTCGACTAAGATTGACTAAAATCACAGGACTAACCGTGCACGCTACTAGTAATAGGGATGTCGATATGGAGTTCACGAATCAACGAGGAATTCTTAAGGAATACTTGTTCCTCTTGTGTTTCTACTTTGTTTATTTGATATTTTGGGCGATAACAGAGCTAGACTCACTATGTGTTCATCGTGAACATGTCTGTTTCCTCATTTAGGACAAATTACTACCCTTAACCTTATTCTACCATCCTCTGTCTGAAATTATAGGTCGTTTTGGTTTTTCTAGGTACATGGGATTTGCTATGCGCATAGATATACAATTGTCTAGATACATAGTAAAAGCTATGTGCCTAAAAATACTAAAACAACCTATAAATTGCAACAAGTTAGGTTCCAAAAAAGAAGAAGCAAATACCCATATATTTCTAATAAAGCTATTTCTAGGTGTCGACTGTCGAGCTAACTCCTTTGTGAGTTGTGACACTTGGAGACAGGGGTTGCCACTTTACAGGGGGAAAACAATTTTTTAATGAGCAATGCTACGATACCCTTCTTAGAGCATCTCCGAGAGCTCCCTAAATCTCTTCCTAATTCTTGGTTTTTAGCCAGACAAGAAAAAAAACCTCTCTCCAACAACTCCTAATCCATCCTCCTGATCTTTTAGAACTTGGGAAAAGTCACCCTGTTCGGCGTAAAGTTATGTGCATCTGAGTCGCGTGTATCTTCTCTCTCGCGCGCGTGTTTGTCGGCCAATCTAAAGGTGAAAGGGCGTGGAAAGCATAAAGAGTAGGATAGGGTTTCTGATGCAAATATACAAGAGAAAAAAATATATAAAAGTGGTTAGGATAATTTAGAAATAATATAGGATACCTGATGTAAAATTGTCTTTTATATTTTAGAAGTAAATTGTTAGAAAATGGTCTTTTTTTATTTCTTCCGGTACTTTTTTAGGAGCTGTAAAACTTCATATTTTTAGGAAGAAAATATTGGGTACTCTTGAAAGTGCACTTACTTCCTAGGATGTAATACCTTAAATATATTTGAGCCATTAATTTTTTTAGATTTTTAAATTAATTATTTAATTAAAAAAGGAAAACTATTCTCAACCCCTCTAATCATGCTGAGACTTGGGTGGGCACCTTGTTCTTGCGCATGGCTGCACCCTCTTTTTTGGCGATTGTCGTCACGTCCTTTTTTTTATCCCATGGTTAAACTAAACCTATCATAATATAAGGTTGAAATTGTACACCAATAACAACAGGGTACCAGAAATAATTTTTAGCAGCTTCATCATGTATAAAGCTTGATGATATTTTTATGTTAAAATTAAAAACCGGTCATATTTTAGCTATCTTAAAGTTTCATATATACCTACATAGTGTTTCATATACGTGCAGGTAAGTTGGGCATATATATATATGCATGTTTTGCGTTCCTAAGTAACAAGTGCATCAATAAATAATTAGTTTATTCTAATTAAATTATGTTATATCCAAAGTTACTAAAATAAAAAGATTCATCATGTCTAATAGATCATACATGCATCAATTAGATCTAAAATGATCTTTATATCTAAAACTTTACTTATTTCATCTATTACCTCCTAGAAGTAATACATAATTCTAGCCCTCCGATCTAATAAAATGAACCCCGCTCACAGTCATTTAAGGGTGTAAGCCCTTTTTTTCCTCGCAAAAAAAAACAAAAACAAAGCCCTTTTTTTTTAATATAGATCGTACACCAACACTATACATGCTGATAGGCCATAATAATAAGACGTAGTCGGAGTGCACATTAGCAGTTCCAATAAGCGTACGGCTAACTAGACAACGTAGTTAAGCACAATCATGACAAGTTCCACTACACCAAAATAACTGCTACTTGGTTAGCAGCAAGTGCGTTGTAGAGGTCCACGGTTACACGAGCGAAGGATACCTCTTGGCTTGCTCACGGACACGTCTCTTGTATTCTGGCATATTCTGAGAATGAATGGCACAGAAGAACACAATGATAAGTACATAATCATATAAAAAATAGAGAATTTTCAGGCTAAGTTATTTTAAGACCTTTGCAAAGAAATCATAAGCAAAATCCTGTGCGGGAGAGGCTGGATTTGGGTTATCCAGCAGCTCTTGGATGCCTATAAGAATTTGCCGCACTGTGATAGAAGGCGCCCATGCCTAAGAAATTAGTCATGAAGGCCAAGTGATGTTATTTGCATGATATAGAATTGTAGTGATACTGAAAAAGAAGAAAGTGTCCGCTCAGTTGAAGCTTACATCACCAAGTATTGACAGGCATACATCCCCGGAATCATAGACATTGACATGGAAAAACCTTCGTGGAAACTTGCAGGTTGGAGGGTTACTTGGGTAATTTTCAGTAAAATGAAGAGTAACTGGGAAATATCCACCTTCCCAATCAGTCTGCATAAAGACGAATAAAATACACGGTCTTAGTCAGTATATGCTAAGACAGTTTGGGATGGAGAGAATGAGTAGAGCGACAATTTGTTATAACACGATGATATGAAAACTATCCACCAATAGAAAAATAGTGGTATTATGAAAACAGATTTGCGAGTGTGTATAGCAAAAATATTGAATCGAGAACCAGTAAAAAATGGAGAACATTTACAAATAAAGAAGAACAACACATGGGGCCAAAATCACAGGTTTCATTTCAGCCTTCATGACCTTAGTACCATATAAACTCTTGCACACCAGAGGAAACACCAAAAATTGTTATAGTAGAATAGGACCATAAACTCTTCTATGCAAGAGAAAACCCTGAATATATTATAGTAGAATGGAACTGTGATTTTTTTTATGCAAGCAGAAAATCCTGATTTCTTAGTGGAACAGCTCTTCTACGCAAGAGTAGATACATGGGATCTTTCCAAACTTAACCTTTTAGTCATATTATATGCTAATTTCAAGGTGGGACAGGATCAAACCATATGTGCACATGACAAAATTGAACAAGAATCCCACACTTGCTACGATTGTCAAGTGTCAACCACCGTACCAGCATACACGAAAGGATTGTTAAGCTCTGATGTTTTTTCATTCTTACACCTTCCTTGACAGAGCATCAGATTGTCCGACACATCCAGCAGCATTGTTGGCTTGGCCACAATGCCAGGAAACCATTGAGGTTCTATGTTACTCAAGCTGAAAGGCTATGCATTTTAAAAACCTGAATTCTGGAAAAAAAAAACTTGAAAAGATGGCAAGGGCCCGGGGCGGCAGTGTGCCAGCCGCGTGCCGTGTCACCATCGGGTGAACATGCCGCGGGTGTCGGTGAAGCAGCGGCGGGTGGTAGACCGGCGGTGCGACACGGGCTGGCGGGGACTGCGGCGGTGGTGTTGGTGTCCCCGGTGAAGAAACCTCGAGGGGCGGCGGCCGCCGCGCACGGCGCTGGTACACCCGTCCGGCGCAGCGAACCGCGGAGGAGGGACCGGGGCAGCACCAGAGGACGACGGCGCCGAATCCGCGTCGAGCGGAGAATCCGGGGCAGCACCGGGGGACGAGGTCCCTGGATCCGTGCCAAACGGAGAGGCCGGGGCTACGCCGGAGGACGACGGGCCCGAACCTGTGGAATCACGGGCGGCCGGGGAGCGGGGACAGGAACCCGACAAGGAGCTCGGCGAAGTAGTACCTGCAGGAGACCACGGAAAAGGTGGCTGGACCACCGTGCCAGTGGGAAACATGGAGGAGGGATCAGGAGCAGGAGTGGTGGTGGGTGGGCTGGAGAAGGGGAAGACGGACTCATCGAACACCACATGGCGAGAGATGAGGACCCGTTGGGAGGTAAGATCAAAACACCGGTACCCCTTTGATCCGGGGAGTACCCAAGAAAGACACAGAGAGTCGAACAGGGGTCCAGCTTATGGGAAGAAGTAGCAGCGGTGTTGGGGTAACACGCGCTCCCGAAGACGCGAAGGTGATCGTACCGAGGGGTACCGAAAAGAGTGTGGTGTGGCGTAGGAGCGGGACAGGCAGCGGAAGGAAGACGGTTGAGGAGGTAGGTGGAGGTGTGCAAGCCCTCAGCCCAGAAGCGAGCAGTAAGAGACGTCTGAAACAGAAGGGTACGCACGGTGTCGTTAGTGGTGCGAATCATGCGTTCTACCTTGCCATTCTGTGAGGAGGTATATGGGCAAGACATGCGCAACTGAACACCGTGAGAGTGGAAGAAAGCACGGGAGGTGGAGTTATCAAACTCACGACCATTGTCACACTGGACGACCTTGATGGTGAGGCCGAACTGTGTGGACACCCAAGCAAAGAAATGAAGGAGCGTGGAAAAAGTATCGGACTTCGCACGCAGGGGAAAAGTCCACGAATAATGAGAAAAATCATCGACCACCACAAGATAGTACTTATAACCAGAAATACTGATAACAGGAGATGTCCATAGGTCGCAATGTACAAGATAAAAAATGTGGGCCGCATGTGAAGAACTATGAAAAGGAAGACGAACATGCCGACCCAATTGACACGCATGACACAAATGCTTATCATGAGCCCGAGTACATGGAAGACAGGAGCTACGACTGAGCTGCATCAGGGCATCATGTCCAGGATGGCCGAGGCGCCGGTGCCAAGTGGTAGAGGAAGTAGAGGCGGCGAAAGCAGCTGACAAAACGGACGGCGAAGAAGATGAAGTAGCCGCCAGGAAGCGAAGAGTGTAAAGGGACCCCGTACTGTCACATCGGAGCAGAGGACGCCGGGAAGCCAAATCCTTTACAGTAAGACCAGAAGAGTCAAATTCTATAGAACATGAATTGTCAGCTGTAAAACGACGAATAGAAAGAAGGTTGTGAACCATAGAAGGAGCAACAAGAACATCAGGAAGACGAAAGAAGCCATGAACACCGGCGGTACCCACAGATGTGACAGGAAGACACAAACCATTTGCGACCATAATGGACGAAGGAAGAGAAGAAGAGGGAGAATAGACAGAAGAAAGTATACCAAGGTCAGGGGTGGTGTGGTAGGTGGCTCCCGAATCAGCGATCCACTCAGGTCCGACAGGAGGTGTCAGGCCCATAGTGCTGAACGAACGAGCCAAGGCTGCCTGGTCCCAACCGGCAACCCCGGGCGGGGTGCCGGAGGGTGTAGCCCACGGTGACGTAGGGGAGACGCCGGGAGGTGGAGCACCAGTGAACATGGCCGCCGGTGGACGAGGCTCGCCACCGGGAGCGTGGAAGGGCCACATAGAGATGCGCCCGGACCACGAGTTCTAGAAGGAAGGCCATGGTGTGCTCTGTGGTGCCGTCAGCGCATGGGTGCCCCCGCCACCCCCCCACGTCTAGTGCCACGACGACGACGGCCGCCACGGCCCCCCCACCCCCGCTCGGCCCGGAGGAAGGGGGACCAAGGAGAGACGACGGCTGCGGAGCGGACGGACGCGGGGGAGCAAACGAACGTGGCGGTGTAGCAACAAGGGCCACCGAGGAAGTCGAGGATCCCGACGCGGAGGTAGGCCTTGGCTGGACACCCTGAGCAAGCTCCTCCATGACAAGGTCGTCACGGACCTGCAGGAAGGTGGGGAAGGGGCACTGGCGGGTGATCCATGTCCGGAGGTGGGCGTAGCGGTCACTGAGCCCGCGGAGGATGTTGAGGACGAGGATGCGATCCTCCACGGGCCAGCCCAGGTCGCCGAGGGAGTCGGCCATGGCCTTCATCTTCCGGCAGAACTCGCCCACGGCAAGGTCCCCCTGGACGAAGGTGCGGAAGCTCGCGTCGAGCCGCAGAGCCCGGGCCTCGGCATTGCCCAGAAATTGGCCCTCGAGCGCCAGCCATGCCTGGCGAGCGTCAGGCGTGTTGCGAACGAGGTCGTGGAGGTCGAGGAAGATCGTCCCGATGATCCAGGAGAGGACGATGCTGTCAAGGCGCAGCCACGAGGGGGTCTGGGCCGTGACAGGGGCATCGGCAAGGACGTGATCGTCGAGGGCATAGCGGCGGAGGGTGAGGAGGACCAGGTCCCGCCAACGAGCGTAGGAGGGGGACTCGGGCTCGAGCACGACCGGGACGAGTAGGCGGATGTTCTGCACGCCCCTGGCCTGGTAGTGGAGCTGGGCCACAAGGGGATCGACCGGATCATGCCAGAAGACCGCGGTGGCGGAGGCACGGTGGCCCGTCGAGCTAGAGGAAGCAGTGCCGATGTCGTGGTGGGTGTGAGGGGCGAGGAGGTGCTCCGCTTCGGTGATCTGGCGGGCCAGAGCATCAGCGGCATCCCACTCGCGCTCCCAGGCTAGGGCAGCCGCACGGACACGGGCCTGTTCTGCTGCCCGGGCAGAGACAAGCGCGGCGGCGAGGGCGGAGTCGGAGTCGATGCCGTGGAGCCTGGGCGGCGGTGGTGGGGCAGGGAAGACACCCTATGCCAGACCCCCACCTGCGGCCATGGCGGTCCGGGCGATGGTGGCGGCATCAGGCGCGGTTGGGCCGCCGGCGCGCAGGAGGGCAGCCAGGGCGGCGTGGAGATGTTCGGCGCCCACTGATCCGGCTTCCGCGCCCAGGAGGCCAGCCAGAGCGGCCTGGAGAGGCGCCGCTCCTGCGCCTGTAGCCGCGCGGGGAAGGGCGCCCGCAGCCGCCAGGGAGGCGTCTTCGGCTCCGACGGCCGGCCCCCTTGGAGCCCCCACGGCAACGGCGGCGGCACCGGCAGGCTCCCCCGCAGCCGCGCCCGCTGGGCCCTCGCCGGCGGCGAGAGCAGCGGCAGCGCTGTGGTGGGGCAGGGCGGCAGGGGCAGGCCGGGCCATGACATGGGACCATGGGGAGGGAAGAGGGGGAAAGTGAGTGTAGGTAGAAGGAGGAGGGGAAGGAGGCCGCCCGGCCATGGCCGGCGGTGGCTGGGGCGACGCCAGGAGAGGGCCGGCGGCCGACGGCTGGGCAGGGGAAGGGTGGGAAGGAAAGAAACCCTAGCTTGATACCATGTTAGAATTTGTGTCTCTATTGATTTGGGCTAACCCTAGAAGGGTAGCTATATAGATAAGCATACATGGGCCTCATGGGCCTAGCCACATGGGCCTAAAACTCTCATACTCCAACACAAAGGAGTAAAAAAAAAGAAAGGAGACGCAAAAGACACTTACAACCCCACTACCACTGGCACTCCTGAATTCTGTAAATCTTGTCAGATCACAATGCTTTGCTTGTTTCTGTTTTGGGCAACAGACTAAAATGGTTCTTTTCCTACCAATACATAACCGGCCAGTTAGGAAGTGGAGCGTGAGAGATTGCTAAGTCTTTATAGAAAGTTTAACATGTCATCAGAATAAAGTGCCACTTGCAAACAATTGGAAAAGCTTCATTTGGTTTCCAAACAAAGCAATATGCCTGCAGATTCCGCTGAATCCTTCATGAACAACAGAACAAGCACAGTAAACCCAAATATAGTTAACTAGAATAATGACAGGGCTACCAACTATGAACATTGTTGCAGGATTAGGCTCATTGTATTCATTTCCCAACCTTTAGCAGTACAAAAATGTTCCAGATGCAGTAGTTGGAAGGGTTTCGCAGCCCAGAAGCAAGTGCTCAGGATCAAGTACTGCAAACCCCTAGTGAAAAAGCCTAGTCCACTTATTTGGCCCTTTGGCTTCACACAGTGATGATCAGATCTAGCATCTTAGCTAGTACAAAAGCATTCCAGTTTCCCTTTCTTAGAATAAATCGGTTTATATTTTTTCAGGTTGAACAAAAGTCAGACACATTCGACAGAACGCGTGCCAACTGCCCAACACACTGCAGCACATGGGCCATGGCCATGGCAGAAGATTTTGGGGGAGGACTGGGGAGTGAGATGTGGCTTACGCCTTCCTTGCCGGGGACGACGCAGTTCCAGAGCATGAGGTTGACAGAGCCATCCGGTAGCGTCGCCGGCTTGGCCACGAAGCCCTGAAAAGAAGAAAGCAAGCAAGCATCGCATCAACTCCCCAATCTTAAAACAGCAACGGAGCATGGATCTACTATACTAGCAGTAAGAGGACGCAGCGAGGATGATGGCGCGCACGCACGTGGGGGTGGCTCTTGCGCCATGCCTTACGCTCCTCAGCGAGGCGACCGCGGGCGGCGCCTCCGGACGCCATCCGATGAGCCCGGCTCTGGCGCGCTGTGCCTGTCCTTTTGGGGGAAATCGCGCGAGAGCAGTGGAATTGGGAATTTGGGATCGAGTGGATGTTTGCCCGCCGCTCCGGTTCAGCTCCCACTGGGTTTAGGACATGTTAATGGATGGAATGCAGTTCGCGGCCCGAAGCCCGAGGTAGCTTTTTTCTTCTCTTGACGTGGGCTTGGGCCTTCGCTTACCAGCCCATGTTATCTCTCTCTTGACGTTTTTTTGTGAGCATAAACAAAATAAAATGTCATTTTTATCTTCTGAATTATTATTATCATAGTATAGGTTATTTTCTCTAACTTCAAAACCAAGTAAACTACCTCTCTTAACTTTAAAAACCATTTAAATTGACCCCATGTCCTGGTCCGAGGTGGTTTGTCATTTGTAATTAAAAAATTCTAATAAACACTTGAGTAAGGTTTTTAAACTACAAAAAATATCTCTAAGGTTATTAAGATTTTGAGAAAAATCAAGATTGGGATATCCAAATAAAATATTTAGAGACTACAAAAAATAAATCTAGAAGCTTCCAGGAACCCGATTTGGCTCTAGGGAAATGGAAAGAATATCTAGAAAAATTTCAAAACATTTTAATCAATGTCTAAACACATTTAAAATTTTCCATAATAAAAACATGACATGTAACTAGCATGAATAATGCATTCATGTTGGTTGAATCTTGTGTTTTTGTCGTGAAAAGTTTATAAAAAGACATTTAGAGTGATTGAAATGTTTTGTTAATTTTTTAAGAAAAATCTAGATATTTTTTCCCATTTCCCTAGAGCTAAATCTGTTTTTGAAATATAATTTCATGGTTTATAAATATTTTATTTGGGTTTCTTGTATCCCAGTCTATCTCTACGTTTTTTCCTCAAAAGTTTACAAGCTTGGAGACCATTTTTGTGATTTAATAACCTTTGAGTGTTTACCAAATTTTTTAATGAAAAATGGTAAAATTAGTCTAAAAGCCGCTTCTAACAAGAGCAAGGAGGTAACTAAAATGGTTTTGACGTAGTACCAATCAAGTCACTTGGACAACTACGGCAACGGTCCTGCCCTGACTCGATGAACTGAATTTCCCCTAACAGAGGTAGTTCTGGACTGTATCACATACCAGTATAGCACATCGAACCCACAGCACTCTGTTTGGTTAAAAATTGTTTCTATTTTTTTTGAAAATAATGAAGCAACTAAGGCTGTGTTCAGCAGGCTGTATTTTTAACTGATGCTGATGCTGATTTGTTGTGAGAGATAAACATTGTTCCATGGCTGATTGATTTTGACCGATAAGCTCAAGTGAACAGTGCTCTGTTATCTACCGGCAACATGCTGCTGCTTTTGTCTTCTCTACTCAGACCATTTTTTTAACCTTCTTGTTCAGCTTCAATTGCAAACAAAGTTACTTTCAGCAATTCCATCTTAATGCTGGTAACGGAATCCGGGACAACCAGTTATGAAAAAGGAAAATGACTCATATTTGCAGACACTAAAAGGCACAATATAGAACATAAGCTTGCTTCATGTACGACAAGCCACTGAAACGCATTTTAACAGTTCCAACAAGCCTACTGAAATGATGAATAATATAAGCACAGTCTTGACAGTGTCCAACGAAGTGAGGAACTGGTTTGATGCCAGATGGTCCAACGTTACACAAGTGAAGGGTAATGCTTGGCCTGTTGACGAACACGACTCTTATACTCTGGCATATCCTGCAAACGACAATGAATGGCACGCAAGAAAACGCAGTGGTAAGCGCCTGACTGAATTGTAAGGATGAAAATTCCATATTATATTTTAATTTCCTACTGTAAGTTTTTATAAATTATGTAAAAAAAAACCTCTATAAAGAGCTTGTAGCATAAGTTCTGCGCTGAGGAGGCTGGATTTGGATTATCAAGAAGGTCCTGAACGCCGATTAGAATTTGCCGCACTGTGATAGAAGGCTTCCATGCCTGAAAGAAATATATATAGAAAAAAGTGATGGCCCAGTGATCAGTGATGCTTTCTGTATGGCATGCAGCTGATATCATCCTGTAAATATAGTACACAGTTGAAACTTACGCTGCCAAGGATCGACAAGCATACTGAACCAGTTTTGTAGACATTAACATGGAAGAAACCTGCCGGAAACTTGCAGTCGGGAGGTCTACTTGGGTAGTCTTCAGTAAAATGCAAAGTCAATGGGAAATGCCCACCCTCCCAATCAGTCTGCATACATAGAGACATAATTAAGAAATGTTACTCGACAAGATAAGGAAAAGGACAACAAATCTATGGTGCCTCAATTGTAAAAAGTGTCTTTAAACGTTAAAATGGCAGAGAACTGCTGTTTTATATTAATTTTATGACGGGGAGGAGTCAAGACCTAGGCCAGAAAAAAGAGCTAAATTGTGAAAGTAGCTTCCAAGCATTTCGTAAGTGTCAATACATTTCAACACTTAAGATATGAATATGAATTAATGTGTAACTCACTTTCGTTCCAAATAAAGGATTGACTACTCCGAATGAGGTAGTATTATGAACTGGGTGTCATCTAGGACACTTACTGACATAATATCAAGTAATTAAGGTTTAAGGAACAGAGAGATAGGAGCAATATATATAACCTGTGCACAAAAAACAACTTTTGAAACCTGCATGTATTTTGGAATAATTGTTATGGACACAATTCATACAACTGACTTGTGATTTATAATAAACAACACCATGGCATTCATGGTCCCTCCAATGCGTATTGCCTTGCTTCAGATAGATGTCCAACTAGGATAAAAGATGGCAATGACAGGATATTTGAGGAGAGGTTGAGTTAGTATCTCCACTAAAAAAACAAGCTGGACTCAATAAACAAACTACTTCGTTGGATATGCAAATACTAGACATTTCGGATAAGGTTTGAGTCAGACTAATAAAACTTTGATGATGATTACAAAAATACCACGTTTGGAGAGGCAGGACTAAACAATAGATTGGAAATAGCCTTAACAAACTTTTTTACGAAAGTGCAAAAGTCTTGTTTGCTGTCTTTTCACCTTTTTATAATATATAAAAAAGGAACCATATCTAATTGTCCATGCGGCCCTGATGTGCATAGGGCACGTCATTTCTCTTTCGACGCAACATCTTAAAATAGTTATGCTTCCATTGACACGATTCAAAAAAAAAAGATAACAGGCGGGTTTGCTGGAGTGTAGCATAATTTTCCCGAAAGTTCTTGTAGCATAAGAATGGAGTGACAGATATTGAGATATATAATATTCAGAGCAACACATTGGGGGTCATCACGCAAGAAGACGGCCGACTTTTGCCGCCATGCGCAGCGCTGCGGAACAGAGAAGGTTACGTGCTAGGGGGTGAGTTTTGCTTACGCCTTGCTTGCCGGGGACGACGCAGTTCCAGAGCATGAGGTTGACGGAGCCATCCGGCAGCGTCGCTGGCTTGGCGATGAAGCCCTGAAAAAGAAGATAAGCAAGCATCGTCATCAAACGCTCCAGCCTTAAAACTGCGAGGGAGCGTAGATCGACTAGCAATAACAGGATGATGGCGCGCACGTGGGGATGGCTCCTGCGCCACGATTTGCGCTCCTCGGCGAGCCGGGCGCGGGCGACGCCTCCGGAAGCCATACCAGCCGAATGGAGCCTGTCCGCCTCCAACGAGAGCAGCAGCTGCAGCGCGACACAAGACGACGCCTCAGCCCTCAGTCCGGTGGTGTGGTGGCGTGGTGGGAACTGGGAAGTGCGTGGGATAAATAGGAGGGGTCGAGGGGAGTTACCGCGTCTGCGGCCTGCGGGTGGAGTGCCAACCCGACTCGTCGGCTACCCGAGGTTTTATCCCCCGGCAGCGGTGGCCCTGCCGCTTCTTCTCCTCTTTCCTTTTGTGTTATTACTATTATTATTAATTAATACTTCCTCCGATCCATTTTATCTGGCACAAGTTAGAATGACACGGTCTACTAGATCATAATTTGACCATCCATTTGCTTTATATTATATTATTTATGCTTATAAACTTATAATCATCGGATAATATAATTTCTTACAAATCTAATCATATAAAGTTTGTATTATAATAGTTAAAAATTATTGGCCTAATTATTGGTTAAAGTTTTTGAAGTTTGAATCTTAATATGTGTGTGCGCCAGATAAAATGGACCGGAGGGAGTATAAAGTTTTATCAGGCAATGTTTGGTTTCTAAGAATTGCGAGAATTTAGAAAGTAATCTAATAATGAGATGGGAAGTATTTTCTAGATATTTCTTTCAAATCATAGGATCTAAGACTGCCCGCAGTGGGATACTCTAGAGGATACTCTAAAGCTTTAGAGTATGAATATAGAGTAAAAACTGCTGCACTGGGTACTCTAAAACGATACTCTATCATTTCTCTCACTCTATATTTAGAGTAGTACAATGCTTACTCTATAGTGGGCAGTGGCGGGCCCCACTAGCTAAAAAAAGAAAAATGCTATAACTCACAAACCAAAAATCCAAATTAAATTTCGATTGCACCATTAAATTCGTCTCAATAAATCCTTTAAAACTAGATCACACATGGATATATTTAGATAAAGTGACAAGTGGGTCCTACAGTGGATATATGATGATACAGAGAATGGATGGGTGCGGGAGAATTGAGTATAGAGAAGAGAATCTTGCTGACTAGATCGTATAGAGGATGAATATAGAGGTCCATGAGTACGGATAGCCTAAGCAACACTCTTCGGAGAAGATAGCGCTGTACTTTTCTGTCGAAGAGGAAGAGAGGAGCGTGACTCAGCGTCAGCTTCTTTGCTGTGAGTCTTGTAATTGTCTGTTACCACTACTTACCGGCCCATGCCATACGAATTATCGGCCCAGTGGGTGTGGGTCTGACCAAATGGGCAGACCAGCATTATACTTTTGTCATATTTGATTCCATAAGACTGAACGCACCGCATACGGTAAACGATCCGGAAAACATGTTTACAGGAACGAAAACGCCGCACCGGAGTCCGCTACCGCCTACTCTATCCAACCGGACAGGCAAACATCCGGTATTCCTAGCGGACGCAGCACCATCCGCTACATGCCTCGTGAACGCTGCCGCTGCTGCTGTTTATGCACAAGTGACGGGCCCCACTGATTTTCCAAGCAAAAAAATGTTATAACTCCCAAACTAAAAATCTAAATTAAATTCCGATTGCACCATTAAATTTGTTGCAATAAATCCTTCAAAACTAGATCACTCATGGATATATTTAGATAAAGTGACAAGTGGACCCCACAGTAGATAGAGTGGATAGAGGATGATATAGAGGATGAATGGGTGCGGGAGAATTGAGTATAAAGGAGAGAATCTTGCTGACTAGGACATATAGAGGATGAATATAGAGGACCATGAGTGCGGATAGCCTAATGCTGTGTGAACATAGTAGCACGGCTTCTCCATTTAAAAAAACTAGACACGTTCCTCTTCCTCCTCGCCCACTGAGCCGGTGAGCGCTCCACGATGGATGCTTGACGCCGCCCCGCCAGCAAGTTGCCCGCGCCGCTGCCGCATCGGCGAGCTCCGCGCCGCTGTGAGCTCCATGCGCCACCGCCGATCTCTACGCCGGCGTCGAGCTCCACAATGATGAGTATCCATCCGCCCAAGCAACAAGGTAGCATTACGTTGCAAGTGTTTGTTTTAGGTGTTTCAACTGTTTCAGACGAACGTTTCAAGTTGTTTTATCTGGATGTTGCAAAAATACATGCAATATATATATAAAAACGTTTCATCTATTTCAGACGTACGTTGTAAGTTTTTTATCTAGATGTTGCATATGTTTCATACATATGTTGCAAGTGTATGTTCTAAATGTTTCATCTGTTTCAGACGTATGTTGCATTCAAATGTTTCATGTTGCAAGTGTTTTATTTTTCATAGGTATGTTCGGAGAGTCACGGGGCGCGGTGAGTAATGGGGGAACGACCCGGCCACTGAGGGATGGGGTGCGGAGTGCCAGGGGCTTGAGGACGGGGCGAGCCAGAGGGGCTGGGGATGGGGCGTTCTGGGGGCCACACGGACGCGCCGTGCTTGTGGACGGGCACTGGAAGGTAGGGCGAGCCACGCGCCATGGGAAGCGGGGCGAGTCGCTCGTAACGGATGAACCGCAATGAGCTATGTTTGCACGCGTGCTGAGGTCACATCTCCGGGCGCTAGCCTAGGTGCAATAGCAAAGTTCCATATCACCGCAATGAACCAAAATGGATCAAGCCATCTGATACAAATACAAATTGAAAAGGTCCATCTGCCTCCTTCAACTATTGCGCTAGTATAATTTGCCTTTCTATAATGGGAAAATCGAATTTTTAGACTAGCCAACTTTTTAAACCGTCCGATTTACCTCTTTAAGCGGTATTACCTAACGTGATGCTACATCAGCTGTCCTACATAGCGCATCAGCTGCAAGGGAGATAATTCATACTTTTACAATATTTAAGGAGTTAATTAAACTTTACCCCAAAAAACTACATAAATAATTTTTCAAAAAAAATATGCAAATATTTTTCTAAAAAAAATCATTTAAAAATACCAAAATCTGATTTAACCTTAGAATGTTCATAGAAATTTTTAGAAATTTTGTTTTAACTTTGGACAATGTGAAACTAGTCATATATTTTTTTTTCTAAAATCATGCTCTACATTTTTGTTCATTGCTTATAATTATTTGAATCTTAAATGAACTCCTAAAATATGAAATCGGACCAAATATGAAATGGGGGGATATAGGTCAAGATAAATCCTTGTAAACACCCTATGCAAACTGCAAACAACATTTTATCAACATCAACATCTTGTTTATCCATCGAGAGATGCACGGAAAATCGAAATAAAAATTATAATTAAAGTTCTAATTGCACATTAACAATATGTATCACGCGGTTTAACTTTTTAGCAGCACTATCTTGACATGACAACGATGGCATGTGAAGGCTCACTTATATATGGCCATGCAGCCCGTGGCCCGATGGCCCAGCACGAAGCACGCAATTTTGGCCCGCCCCAAGCACGGCACGGCCTGGTGGCCAGCGAGCCCGGGCTGGCACGGCCTGGTGGAGCAAGCCATGCCTGGCCGCACCCCAGACACGTGGGCTGGCACGACACGGCCCGTAAAACAGCACCGGCCCAGTAACTACATAGCAGGCCAATACATATACACAGCCCAACACAAACTTCCAATCCTAACTGTGTCTCAGATTCACTCGGCCATACCTCCCACCCACGCCGCCCACATCCGTGACCGCGATTCAAGTACTTCACGCGGAGCGAGCGGTTCCGGTTCCCACCCATGCCGCCCCCATCCGCGACTCCACACCCCCAGCACCGCCGGTGCCCACCTCCTCGCCCCCGCTCCACCAGCAGACGAGCACGGTGGCCTCCTCCACGCCCCCAGCGGCCTCGAGCGCGCCGGCCACGAGCGACGGCGGCCCCTGCTCCACGCCCTCCGCGCAGCCACGTCGCACGCAGCGACCGACTTCGAGCGACGGTGGCCGCCTACTCCACACCCTCCGCGCCGCCGCGTCGCACGCGCCGACCGACTTCGAGCGATGTAGCGGCCGACTCCGAGCGTGGCGGCAGCGGCGCTGCTCCCTTCCCCTCTCTCTATCGTGGGCTCAGGCTGGCTCGGCCGTTGGCCAAGGCGTGCTTAGCGGTCCGGCACGACACGGATTACGACCTATAGTGCCGTGCTTGGGCCGATGGCCAGGCACGAGGCCCAGAGAGACACGGCCCGGGAGGCACGGCGTGTTGTGCCGGCCCGACCCCTTACGGGCCGTGCCTGGCCCGTGCCCGTGCCGTGCCGAGCCGGGCCGGCCCGTTGGCCATCTATAGGCTCACTAGACCATTTGCGGTAGCTAGCGTGCGACTCCTCACACTGGATCCGACATTTGCGAATTTGTTGGCAACATGCGGATAGATGCAACCACTTCCTCATTCGTCGTTGCTATTGTAGGTTCGCGCGCACATCGAGCAGGAAGGCAATTTAGACGGACTTAGGCTTCAATTCGTACATCTCCTAACGTCGTACTATATATAATGGTTCCTAGCTCCAAAAACATAGAACATGATTTTAGAAAAAAATATGAATTTATTTTCATTTTTCTAAGCTAAAACATTTTTTTCTAAAAAAGGTAATTTTAAATCAGATTTCCGTATTTAAAAATGCATATTTATTCAAACATTTGGATATCTTTTGGTTTTTTTTGAAAAGTTTAATTGATCCGCTGAACTATCGTGAAATTCCGATTAAAAATCTAGAGGAGTGTAAAATCTGATTTTTGGATTGAGAAAGATAAATTTGATTTTTGGAGTGTAAAATCTAGTGTAGTTGAGGGAGATCAGATCGATATTCTGCTTAAATGTATCAAGGCATCAAGCGTAGCGGGCTGGGCCAAGGCGAAGTCGGTAGGCAGTACATATAAATCGAGCCCTGCAAATGTTGTGGTTATCATAGAACTTTATATCCGCAATACTCTGAATCATTCGCGAATTCTTCCTGAATCCCTTGGTCTCGAGTTCTTGCTGTTGTGGAGAACGTAACACTTTTTTGTTCCACACAAGAAATTGAACGAGAGTGCGTGATCCATGAAAGAATGGACACCATGTTAAAGACATTTCAGCGAGTTACAGTGTTTACAGTTTAACTACAGAGAACTTACGATAATAAGTACAACTAGTACCCCCCGTGTTTACGTCCTCCATTATTTCAACCAAAGTATTACAGAAGAAACAAATTACATAAAGAATGTTAATTGAAGTTCCTAATAAAGAAAGAGAAATTTGAAATTACAAACAATTGTTTTCCTTCCAAGGTTTCCAGTCTGCACTGTGTCACAATGTGGCACAGTACTCGCTCTCGAGCTCGTCCGGCGTGGTGCGCGAACCGGCCGCTGACGGCGCGCGCACGTGCCCGACCATGGACACGCGCAGCGCCTCCTCCTCATAGGCCCGCCGCTCCATCTCCGCCATCTCCGACTTGCGGCGCTGGATGCTGACCACGGCCACGGCGATCATCCCCAGAAGCACGGTGCCGCCCGCGCCCAGCGCCGCGCCGAACAGCGCCAGCTTCCACTTGCTGACCTCCCCGATATCCGCGTCCCCGGCGCCGCCGCCGCCGCCGTCGCCGTCGCCGGCTCCCCCCACTACGAGCGCGAAGTGGCCCTGGTCCGACGCGTGGCAGGTGTTGGTCCCGTCCTCCACGTCCGTCACGGTGACGCTGCCGTTGAGCCCCACGGCCATGCAGAGCGCCGCGGCGCCCGGCTGGAGCGCCGGGACGGCCACGGAGAAGTTGACGCGGATGGCGGCGCCCGTGAGGTCGATCTCCAGCGCCGCCGTGCCGTTGCGCCGCGCCAGGCCGTAGAACATGAGGCCGAGCACCGGCGACGCGAGGCGGTACCCGGCGCCCACCGCGTACTCGTCGTACACGGAGGAGAGGTTCCCCAGGTTGACGCGCACCGCGATGAGGTGCGCGGCGGCGCGGCCTCGCACGGCGAGCCCCGGCGGCACGGAGAACTCGCCGAACCGCCGGACGCCGTACCTCCGGAGGCTCCCCGCGCGGAACCGCGCCACGGTGGCCTCGACGCCCGACAGGCTTCCCGGTAGCGAGAGCGGGTACGCGACGCCCGTCCTCCGGTGCCGCCCGTGGTACCACTCCTCGGCGGCCTCCTGCACGACGTCGTCGAGCAGGACGGTGTCCTGCAGCTGCAGCTCCTGCTGCTGTGGAACGGCAAGCGCAACGGTCGCCGAGAGGAACAGCAGCAGCAGCAGAACACTTGTCGTCATGGCAGCTGGAAATAGAAGCGGCGGCGTGATACAGGGACAGCATGGGGACATTTTAGTTGGACGCGTGAAAGCGAGCATGATGGCGACGCGAAAAGCTTCTTTGCAATGGCGTAGCATCAGCGGGAGACGCACTGTTACGGCTGTGACTTGTGATGGAAGCATATGGCACTGTGGCAGAACTGCAGTAGCATCTAGCATGGTTAGGTTTTGATCTGGGTTAACAGGAGAATAATGTATGCGCCGTTGTACGGGAGGGAGCGTGATGGCAGGATGGCGTGTGATTTATTACCGGGTGAAAGTGTACGTAGGGGTGGGGTTTGAAGGGACAGGACGGGATTAGGTTTCTCGTAGAGCTGTTGATTAGCCCCGGTGGTGACTGGTGAGGGGGTAGTAGTAAAAGCTCGCCACTTGCGAGACATGGATCGGGGACGAAGGTTTTTCATCAGTCCAGCTATAATCATGTCCCTGGAACTCTGGGTGGCAGCAGGGGAATTGTCAAAAGGAAGGAGGCCTCTTTTTCGGGGGCGAGAAGCAGCTATTGCTCCTGCAATCGAACGTTCCATGGAAGGAAGCTATTCCTAGCTAGCTATACTCTGCAACAGGGTGTGTCTGAACTCTGAAACATGAAAAGAGCACCATTTTCTTGGTCCACGGCCTTGCTCTCTTCCCTTCTAAATTCCATGTTTTTTCACTCTCTCTCCGTCACATCAATTTTTGGATGCATGCATGAAGCATTAAATGTTGGTAAAAAAATAACTAATTGCACAGTTTGGTAGTAAATCACGAGACGAATCTTTTGAGCCTAATTAGTCCATAATTGAACACTAATTGTCAAATACAAACAAAAGTTTTACAGTAGCTAGAGTTAAAAAAATTTGCAATCTAAACAAAGCCCAAATTTAAGAACATTCGGGCATTCGGCTCTTTCAGTAGCAGGGGAAGGCGCCATCTGATTGGGGAGTAGGTAGGGATCTGATGTCAAGAAGATTAGTTATTACTACAGTACCACATACCCCAGGCTACTATACAAAGGCCTTGTTCAAAAGTTATAATTTTTTCACTCTCTCCATCACATCAATTTTTAGCCGCTTGCATGGAGTATTAAATGTAGGTAAAAAAATAACTAATTATACAGTTTAGTTGAAAATCACGAGATGAATCTTTTGAACCTAATTGGTCCACGATTGGACAATATTTGTCAAATAAGACGAAAGTTGTACTATTCATTGGTTTTGAAAAATTTTGCAAACTAAACGTGGCCAAAGTGCAAAGATGGAGTACTGATGAAACTATTATTCACGAAATTTTGATACCAAGCTTGGCTTCAGCAGTCCGTTCTCACCACTTGGATAGAGGGCCGTTTAGTTGGCAAAATTTTTGGCGAAACGTTATTGTAGCAGTTTCGTTGTTATTTGACAAATATTGTCCAATCATAGTCTAATTAGGCTTAAAAGATTTGTCTCGTCCATTTCGTCTAAATTGTGTAATGAGTTTTATTTTTTATCTATATTTAATGCTTCATGCATGCGTTCAAAGATTCGATGTGACGGGGAATCTGAAAATTTTGGCAAAATTTTTGGCATCTAAACGGTGCCTAGGTTGATTCTCTGCCATGCATTGCAGTTCGCACTTCTGCAGCACTAAGGCCTCGTTTAGTTCGTGAATTGGGGAGAAAAACACTGTATCAGAATTCCTGTAGCATTTCGTTGGTATTTGGTAAAAATTATCTAAATTTTGACTAACTAGGCTTAAAATGTTCATCTCGCAAAGTACAACAAAACTGTGCAATTAATTTTTGATTTCATCAACATTTAGTACTCCATGCATTTGCTGACATTTTGATATGACAGAGAATCTTCTTTTTGCATAGTAAAATTTGAGGAGAATTGGAGGAACTAAACAAAGGCTTCTCAATCTGAAAATCTACAGCAGGTTTGCTGTCAGTTTTCAGTGACTCGGCGGAATGATTGGGAGCGTGTGCTCACTGGACGGACGGAGGCAGCAGCAAGCCAGCAAGTCCTCTCTACTGCGTGATTTGATCTGGATGAAATGATTGCGCGGGCATCGGCGTGCCGCGGCACCATTAGGCTTGCCCACGAATTGTCTCCTCCATCCATTGGGCGTTATTATTGAGGGCCCAAACGAGCATTGCTTCAGAACAGTGCTACAACGGTCGTCACTCGTCAGCAAGGTACTAAATAGCGTATTGCGGGTTGGTAGCGGATTGACGTCGAGATTACGGATAGCGGGCGATATTGCGGACGATAAGTTCCAATAGCGGCACCCCAATAGTCTCATATAATTTTAAGCACATATATCATGAATAATGAGTATAAATAATTTTAAGTGCATATATCATGAATAATTTTAAGTTCCACAGCCGATGCGTGAGTTTTGAATTTGGGTGTGAGTCATAGTGGGCTGGACTAATTAGGGATATTTGTTTCCATGCTATTGCGGCCTGCTACGCGCAATTGCGGCCGCAATATCGGCCCGCTATTCAAAATTGCGGCCGCAAAGTTCCAGGATGCAAAGTTCAGAACGCTATCTCATAGCGATGGCGGCAATGGACCGCTACCGCTATTGCGGGTGTAATTGCGACCGCTACCACCGCTATTTATTACCTTGCTCGTCAGGCGTTAACGCATGGGTAAAATGTTCTCCTCCTGCATCAAATCTTGCTTGGATCAGGCGCATCAACCACCAGTCTGTAACAGCAGGAGCCTTAAATCAGCTCAGGGTGCGACAGGTGCTCCCCGAGCAGGTTGTGTTCTTCCTCTAGTGTGTTGAGTGGGAGTGTGCTGCTAGCCTGCTCGTCTGTAATCCTCTACCTTACTCCTAGCTCCTATCTCTTTCTGAAGAGGTTTTCTTCCCCCCACCCCCCTTTCCTTTTTAGGCCTTGTTTAGTTCACCGATTCGGTGATGAAATCACTGTGCCGAATCACTGTAGCACTTTTGTTTTTATTTGGTAATAATTGTCCAAACATTGATTAATTAGGATCAAAATGTTCATCTCGCAAAGTACAACAAAACTATGCAATTAGTTTTTGATTTCATCTACATTTAGTACTCCATGCATGTGCCGACATTTTGATGTGATGGAGAATCTTCTTTTTGCATAGTGGAATTTGGGATGAATTTGGGGAACTAAACAAGGCCTTAGTTTTTGCTGAGGTGGAACCTTCTCTCTCTGACTGCCAGTTGCGACATCATCTAGAAATGGCAATGCGCGCAAAGGGGGTGATCTAAAGGAAAAGGTGGTCTGATCTATCTGAAGGAAAATGTGTCATGTGGGTATTATTATTTTTTTCGAGAAGAATGTGGGTATTATTAGTTAGACCACACGACTACTCCACAAAACAACACCTTGGGCTATCGGCACAATTCAGCCCAATACACGTTTTTGTTCTTCTTCTGTTCTTCCAACCTGTGTGCACCCACATGGGCCAGCACTAAGAGAGAGAGAGAGAGTACTCATAGACGATGCGGATATATTGAGCATCCCTTGATATTAGCGTGGCATAACCATAAATCAACAACCTCGTTTTTAGAGAAAATGAGGCCAAAACATTCATCGCCCCATTAATTTTAGAAAACCTGAGCTAAACTACAACACCACCTAGCTAAACTAGGCCTCAAAGGTAACCACTAACCAGTCCCAACACGAGGATGAAGATGTTGCATAACCACGGCTTAGAAACAAGAAGTCCTTACACATGGACCAATTGTGCCACAACCACAGATGGCAACCAAAGATAGTAAAAAGACAACATTAGGATTTGAAGGCACCTGTACAGGATCACCTTGCAGTTCACTGGGCATGAGAGCTTCTTCGACACCTCCTCTAAGGAGTGATATGATGCCTGAGAACATCGTCGCCATCTACCTTAGCATGACCCATGCAAGGCATTCACCCAAGGGCCCTGTGTCAAGAAGGGACCTATTAGGAGAAGACTTGTGTTTCACAGGATGTCATTGATGTGAACTGCACCTATAGATGGACATAAAGCCCACGGCCTGGCAGCCCGTCCTGAAGCATGTTAGTTTTGCTCGGCCTAAGCATAGCACAGCCCTGGAGTGCTCCTCAGGCATGTCAGGCGACATGACATGGTTCAATTCTTTTCACAGGCCCGACAAAGGCCTGGTATCCCTAATCCTCAATCCATCTGCTCTTTGGTGCCGCCCATCTACTATACTTCACCCGATCTGACAACTCCCAGACCCCATATCTGCTCCCCCTAGACCTCGCTCCGCTGAGACCACCTTCCTCCTCGGCTCTAGCCCCCAACCCCATCGGCACTGATTCCTTGTCTTCTCTTCTCATCGCATGGCCGCTCTAGCCATAGCCCTGTCGCCTGCCGGTGCTGCCTACTTAGCTTCTCCCTGCTCGCCTATCTGTCCTGCCCCTACCCCACTGGAGCTGCCTCCTCGGCTTCTCCCTGTCCGCCCGCCTTAGCCCCCGCCATGCCAGGCATCATCGCACTGGTTGCTCGACTCCACCATGGATAGTCAACCCCACCCTGTTAGGCGCCACCACCTCGACTCCTTCATGCTCCTGCTAGTCGTTTGCTCCGACCTGGCCCGACCAACAATACAAGCCATGTTTTCGGTCTAGCCTGACATAGGAAAGGGTCCGGTGTGCCATCCTTCGGCCGAAGGCTAGGCCCGTGGCCCTAATCGTCCTGAGCCGATGTCTACGGGTCATGCTTTCACTAGGCACGTGTCGTGCCGAGCCAGGCGGCCCGTTTAGCCATATTTAACTGCAACAAATGGTCTTCTGTAGTGCCTCCAACCACACTACCCACCCCATTGTTCCTACACCTAATCGAACACTATGTCGGGCCAGGCCAAGAAAAAAATGCTAGGTCAGAATCTTTAGGCTAAGCCTGACCAGACGTACTGGTGAGTTAGGCTGGTTTGTTTATTTTTGAATGGATCAAGTCGGGTGGGCGTGTCGAGTGGCCCATAATTAGGCCTAGTCGTCATGTGCCACTGAAGTCGCAGTACGTCACGAGGCCATGCCGAGGTCCATGGAAGGGAAAATAGATCCACGATAGGGACCAGATTGGTCCTTGGGGGAGGCCTGAATCCTTTGCAGCCACATGCTTCCATGGTCGCTGAGGATCAGAGCGCACAATAGAGAAGAAAGGCAGGTGTAAGGGGTAAGAGACTATGGATGGCTATATGCCACCATGGGCCGCCGCTACTACCTGACGGTCCACAGCGGCAGCGGCCAAAGCCCAGAGCAAGAGGGTGGCTGGAGAGCTTTTCTGGTGACGGTGGAGTCACCCCTCCCGTCACTCTGATAGACGTTGACGCGGAGGTGTACACGTTTTTCAGAGGGCTCCCAAAGTCTGAAACTCAGATTTGGCAGAACAAATTATTACTTGGCCGCCAATGTTTGTATGGTTGATAAAATTTCCTGAAGGGGTCATGCAAGAACCAAGAATTTGTGGCAGCAAAGCAAAGTACTATGATGCCATGCAGCATCGCAACGTGGACATGCATCGATGCCACGAGGCAGCAGCTGCATTCGCACTAGGACGCGGCAAGCACTTCGCCACATGTGAAGCACCATTGGCTCCTGGCACGTACGATGCCTTCCACTTCCATTGTTGCACAAGATCCCAGCCCTCGATCTTGTCACCTGGTGGAATGTGGATCTAGCTTCTCCCTCCAACTAGAACTAGATTGTCACCCTCATGGCCTCGCCCTGCGCGCACTTCTCTGTTCCTCTTCCGATGCTTGTCTCTTGGTAGCACCGGCCGAGCGCAGGCTTTTCCCACAGCTGCTTGTCTCTTGGCGTTTTCCTCCCCAGTCCCCCGATCGTGACTGGAAATTGCGAGTTGTTGCCAGAGCTCGTAACCAATGCTCATTGTATGACCTAGTTCGATGCGCTGGCTGGTTCTTCATTATAAACCAGGAAGTGATCCAACAGTTCTTCAATATCACTACTCTTCATCGTTATAAACCTGTTATATTGCGATGGATAGGGCATTTTCTGTGCAGCTTTTCCCCATAGCCCTTGGTGGTCACCAATATCTTCTCATCTCTCCTTAAATAAAGGGAGAGTTATATCTCTTGTAATAGTGTATGGCCACTGCTATTTTTTTACATTGCTGCAGCGTAGGGTCCACCCAACTGTTGATTTTTGACGTTGCTGCGCTGCATGTGACGCCGGTGACTACTCGCGGCAACGATGCTGGTGACTCGTCACAACCACCTCTCGCACCATGGTTTGGGACAAGGTCGCCTCGCTCCCCATGCGCCTCGCTCGTGACTCTGGAGAGTCCTCATGACCGCCCCGCTCCACACATGCGCCCGCAACAACAGGCGACCACCTCGTGTGCGCGACCGATGACGTGGTTACCTCCCTCTCCACATCGCCGTGACTCCGGCGAGTCATCGGCCAACTCGTGCGTCGTGGCCAGGGACGAGGTCGTCTCTCTTCCCACGTGCCTCGCCCAGGAGTTTAGTAGTGGCGAATAGAGGTGTTGGTACTCGGTAGCACATGAGAAGAAGTCAAGGACCGACGGGAGAAAAGGAAAAAAGGAAAATAGATAAATTCTAATCTGACAGGTGGGCCCCATATATTAGGGAAGATTATTGGTGATCTATTATAGTATCTTATTGGGGAGCTGTTGGAGATGCTTTAGTCACCTCTGATTTAAAGACCAAGGAACATATTTAATTCTATCGCTCAACACTACTGCTACTACATGGATGTATGTGCGTTTAGAGAGCATGTCTTACATTATAAGACTTGAAGAAAAAGTTGTTACTCCATGTCTCTGAATAAATAGATTCCTAGCAAATTTAAAGTAGATTAGAATGACAGAGAAAAGATCATATTACCCTTCATTAACTGAAGTAGTTGCACACTGATCTGTGATTGCTTCAATAGCACAGTAATTATAACATTTACTACACACATCCAACTGCAGAAACTCAAAACTGGATTGAAAGATGGGAGGGGTAAAGTAAATGTGAGGGGACTTCTAGAAAAATAAATGAGTTAGTGGACCATTCAACCTTCTAGAGATTGATTTATTTGTAGACAAATTCTTGAGCTAGACATCTATTTATTCGGGGACAGGGAGTACGTCTTATATATTAGGACAGACGGAGTACCTAAAAAACCAAGATGACTTATAATTTGGGACAAAGAGAGTAATAAGTCTGTTCACAAAATAATATAATTTACATGCATTCTTGATTAACTTGTCTAAATTTTAACCAAATATATATATTAATAATAACAATAACAATATTTATTACACCGAGTAAGTATAGTATAAAAATATATCTCATGGTAAATCTAGTAATACTTATTTCAAATTATAAATATTGATATTTTTTATTTATAGTTAGTCAAAGTCAAGATATTTTAACTTGCTCTTATCAGATGCAGCGAGTTTGGAACCGTGGAAGTATTCCCTAACAGGATTACAATTTTCCTAGGGTTCCTTTGACATAATATCATTTGTGCTGAGGCTAGTTTTAAAAGACAATGACCTGAAGGATGTGTGAAGTTACATTGCATCCCATGCTATCATCTCTGTCTCTGTCTCTGTCTCAGTCTCAACTTAAAACGACAAATGTCCAGGTCTACCAAAACCTACCCCCAACTAAAGCCCTCGGTGAATTTTTTTACTGCACCGACAGTTGGGGCCACACCCGCACCATCCTCACGCTGCTCCTATCATTGCCTCTCGGGTAGCCACCGCCCCTAGTACACGCCCTCCTCCATCACCCCACCGCTGGCGCCATGACCGGCGCGCTGGTCCACGCGATGGGCACCTGCTGTAACACCCTAGGTGTTTGCCACCAGTTAAGCAGTGGATTTGAGCTCAAACATGGCAAATTAAGTGGTGATGAAGATGCTAAGGTCAAACCTATGGAGATGAGCCTAACCTAAACTTAGATATTACACCCTTGCTTTACATATAGGCCCTTTTCAAGATATTTGCTTGGGTGGTGATATGGTAATATCTTCATATGTCTCACATCAATACCCATCTATATTGGTCACTCGAAAAGTTTCATGAAGTTTGGAGTCAAAAAGTCACATGAAATGATAAGTTATATCCTTGTTAGAATGATTTTACTAAGTGCTTAAATTACACTATTAAGTGAATGGAAATATAGGTCATCAACCAAACCTTACAACCTTACCCAAAAGACTCTAGATGGACTCTACGACAAAAGTCATGAAAGGTTCACGTTGAGCAAATGTCCAGAAAATGCTCCAATTGATCAAAAAGGATAAATTAAGCTTTATCGTGATCCTACTTTGGTCAAAGTAGAACTATAGATTATGCACCTGTTTTAATGTTGGACCTTAAATAAAAGGTGTAGTTCATGTTATGGAGAAGAAACTTTATTTAAGGGTCAAGAGCTAGTTTCGTCCATAACCTAGTCAAACAGAGGTCACAAGATTGAATCTACTGCAATTTTCAGCACTTAGAATTATGTCTTAAGTCTGGGATTTCAATGGCGATGACAGTTGGCACGTCGCGTTCTCGTGTTTTTGCTAAGCAACTCATTTTGAGCCAAATGTAAAAGTTGGAGCACACATTGTCGTGAAGAGCATGCAAAAGGATGGCACCAGTTTGACTTTATTTGGACCATCAATTTGGCTGTTTATTAATCTCTACCAACACGCTGGCACATCTTCAGAGATGATTAACCACTAATCGGTTACTCTAATGACATTGGCCCCTTAACGGAAAATGTAGAGCATCATGTGGGCTGCCAACTTCATTTTGGGCCTATTCACTGAATCGGCCCAGATCTAGCCCTAATCGGCACCCCACCTTGCTCGTTTCACCGCACGCCACGTGCTCGATGAAATGTCGACGCGTCCTCCAAGCACCGGCCGTGCCCCCGCCATTGCTGCTGTGCGTCCCTACCTTCCTTCCATGCCCTACACCATGCTGCCGATAAGGAGGGGCACCAGTGCGCCCTCTCCATCCCCCTCCACCTCCTTCTCACCTCCCCTTGCCTCTGCAGCGCATGGACGCCGCCATGGACGTGACAAGCTCTAGTCCGAGCTCTACCGTTGCCACTCCATGCCACCCCACACTAAGCCTCTGTCCACCACAAGCTCCATGTCTTTAGCCCGCCTTCGCCTCGTGCGACCTCCAGCACTCCTTCTCCGGTGTCGCCCGCCGCGACTGCTCCTCGTCGGCGGGGCAGCTAACGCTGCTGCCGCTAGCCCGTGTGGCCGGGCCGCCTCATGCAGCCATGGGCCGAGCTATGCCCATCTACGGGTGCGCGCTATCCTTGGCGTGCCCTAGCACCGTCGCTGTCACACCCGATTTTAAGAACAAAACCAGATATACACTATATGTGAAATAAAGAGGTCAAATCTCACATATAGCTGCAGATAAGTGTAATATCAAAAGACAAATGCTTATTAAACATAACACAATAGTATAAGATATAACCTTAGAGAGCAACACAGCGGAAAGGCAACTCCGAACACAGGGTGTAACCTTCATTCCAGGATCAAACTGACTGGTTGATCATAAGCCTAACAATTCCAGAATCTTGCAATATGGTACCCTTCCTGAGATGTGGGAAATAGCAAGAGTGAGTCCATGTCGAACTCAGCAAATATATTATAGGGTTCATGAGGCTCAAAAGGTTTGACACAGGTTTACTGCGATAGCTTTTATTGAGTCATCTTTTAGCAATTGAGTAGCAACAAGTTTATCATAAGCCCAAATAACCTCATGATCATGTAAATGAGAATAATGTATAGCAAGAAACAATAATCATTAGTGAGCATCAATATCATCAGTATTAACATTATCATCAGTGTTTATCATTTATTTTGTAAGGGTCCAAGGCCACTCGTGACCGTGAGCACGACTGTTATAACAGTTTTACACTCTGCAGAGGTTGTACACTTTCACTGTGAGTCGTGATTTACCCTTTTGCCCGAGGTAGCTAATCTCTTGACCCACTTCCAAGGAAGGTCGGCAGGGTTCACTATGAAGTCTTTCAAAGGTTCGTCTAACAAGTTAGGGTCATTAGATTCACTCGGCAAATAGATGTAGAGCCCCCTTCCAAATGGCACAATAACGCGCATCCTATATACATAAGGATAGAGGCCGCACTATACCCGATTCGTCAAGCTATTCTTACGCCAAAAAGGAATACCACTAACAAGCTAGAAAAGGACCTCATACTTGACTAAAGCCAGAGCCATTATAGCCCTCATAGTTGTACTGTAAGTCCTGGATGTTCGCTTACAGATGAGTCCTTATGGAGAGAAACTAGAGCACAATAAAAACAACCCAATATGCTCTAGCCCTCTTGAGCCATGTTGCTTTAAAACATCTTTTAAATGTTTATTGCATATACCATTAGCCAAGTTACAGATCATGGTTATTTATCTTGAACACTAGCATAAATACTACCCAATGCAATGTCCCATGGGTGTCAAGGTATAAGATACAAAAGCTAGGATATCCTTAGTAGTAACAAGGTAGACACATGCACATGAATTAAGTATATTAAAGGTGAATAGGAAACAAGGATGATCCAATGCTATACTTGCCTTAACTTGCTTTTCCCCCAAAGCAATATGCTCAAAAGCCTTTAGTATTCAACTTTCAATCTTCTGCTTTCAATTCTCAGCTTCTAGTCTTCAGAGAATAGCTTCTTAATCACCACGTAAACCTCACCGATTGACTAAACCATATAGCACCACACAAGTATCCATACAATCATACATGAAGCAAACAATAGATCTATATTAGAACAGTACACCAATCATACAAAAATAAGTAAAAGAGTTTGAAACACGAGTCTACGCATCGCTACGAACACAAAGTCGCGAAAAGCACGCTAATCGGAGCTACGGTTGAAAAGGTACAACTACCAATAGATTTACCCATAAAACTATTAGCTTCATGTATCTTAATGGTATAAAAACATATATAAGATATTTTATAGAGATTATAATTTAAGTCAAATTTAGATTCGAATTATAAAACTAAAGTAAAACAAATCATATTTTATCTATAAAACCTAGTTGCATAATTGTTATTTAAGATATGATTCAAACCATGAAATTCCAATATTAGTGACATGATAAACACTGTTACAAATACGTAGATCTCGTTGCTATGAATCTAACGCAACTTGAATGACTCAAAACGGAGTTGAAACGTAGAAGATATGAAATAAACAAGATTTCCTCTATTAAAATAACAGATTAAATCTAATCACGAATTTTAAAAGTTGAAAACCTACTTAATAGTAGTATTAACATGTAGATTATGAAATTTCGAATCTAACGCAAGTTGAACGGATCAAATCGGAGTTAAAACGGAGAAGTTATGGCTAAAACAAAATCAGTGGCAATTCTATAAATAGTTGAAAACGTAATTTATTCTTAACCGAAACAAAATACGCTTTCAAATGAAGAAAACAAAATCTGTAAACATATTTTGAACTGCGGGTTTATTTTCTAAGAATACAGGGATGGCGGCGGACTTACTTGTTGCCGAGGAGAGTATGGCCGGGCTAGGCAGCGCGGCGGCGACGGCGACGGCGAGAGAAAGAGGAGAAAAATATAATTTACTACATGAGAGATTTCCCAAACTAGGGGCTCCTCTTACGGTAGTTTTGGTGTGCTTTGCCCAAGGGATAGGTACGTATATATAGAGAGAAAAACTCTCCACCTCCATGTCAACTAGCGATATGGTGCTAATTGACGTTGCACCATCCACCTCCGCTAATAGGCCTAAGTAATTATTTAAGCCCATTAGTAAATAAATGTATGGGTCTTTGAGATTTATTAAGATTATTGCACATGGGCTTTGAGCGTTGGGTAAAATGAGGAATTTATTATTTTTGGAATTAATTATTTTTGTGGATAAAATAACTCTAGAAAAGTCCAGAATCATTATTTAAGCCACGAAAAATACTCCGAAAGCTCCAAAAATTCGGGGAAAATTCTCAGAGACATTATGGAACATGAGGGACCCAGATAAAGTATTTGGAGCTCATGATAAGATATTTTGGAGCATCTAAAAATTAGATTACGCTCACAGATAAGTGGAAACAAGCTACAGAAAAAGTCAGAAAAATTCCCGAGAAGTTTATAGAGATTGATTGACAGATGAGAAACACGGAATTTGATTGTAGAAAAATGATATATGTATATCGGGAAAGAAAAATCGACCTAAACGTATTTTAAAAGAACAACTTGAATTCATTTTGATCTTTGGTCAAAACGAAGCAATACAAAAACACCAATGCATCAACATGAATGCATCAACAAGTTGCTAAACCTTATGATAAATTTCAATTTAGTGAAAAATATTATTTCCCTATGTTTTCATGAGCACAAAAATTAAAAATTAACTCATTTTAGCTCTATTTCCAAAGAAGCAAATTTTAGGGTGTTACAATTCTACCCCCCCTTAAGATGAATCTCGTCCTCGAGATTCGGAAGATGATGATCGAAGAGATGAAATCTTTGACTATAGATCTTCTTTACTTGATTCAAGAAGCCTCATCCTCTCAGTGTCACTCCTACGTCTCAACATACTTTGATCATCTTACTCCGAGTAGCTTGCTCAACTATTTCTGAGACATCCATGATGTCGTTTGAATCTTCTTAGCATAATTCTCCGTTGCTATAGTCATCGGCAACGACTTCTACTTCCCCAAACGATAACACTTTTGTAAGTCAGAAAGGTCTTGATCAGGATCAAACCGACAATGATACCGCAACTCAAACCAACTTAGTGAGGACGATCTTTAGATTCTTGTGATCCATGTAAATGTCACTCTTATATCCTTAAGAGCATCCCACACATTCAACTCTCTTAAGGTCTTCTACATAATAACTCCACCACAAGGGAATACCTATCCAAGTAGAAGACTTCCTTCACTTAAAACTTACTAGCCATACTTGACGTGGTAGTGATGTCTTCTAAGTTCCCGTGGAACCAACTATAGATTTCTAACACCACCTCCCAATGTTGTAATCACCAACTTGTACTGAGTATGTTCCTGAGCTTCTCGTAGATGATCCAACAAGGCACTGATCCTTGCAACTTCTTTAACTTTGGCTACCCCCCTTAAGAAAAGAGAAACTAGGGGGATAAAAGAGTAGCCTGAACCTTCTTCTAAGTGAGTTTACTATCATGATGACCTTCTGATCTCCAATAAAAACTTATATGCCGAAACAAGAACAAGTACTTTGAAATTCCTCGCGAGCAGAAAAAAACAGCAGCACAGTAAAACATCCATATCTCCAGTTTTGTTAATCCAATTAAGTTGCACCTTATACCGTTGGAAATCTTATCAAATTCTCTACAACTTACTTATAGAACACTTTTCCAGATTCTGTAGCTAACTTGACCGAAAACAACACATAACAGATTCTGTTCTAGGTTTCAGACAGCACAGTTGCATCGCCTTGTGATTTTCGTAACTCCCAAACCATAATAGCTATCAGGGTGATTCTTATGGTCACAGAAGGATGTTGAAGTATACTATTGAAAAGAATTTTCCTATGATTTTTGGTCATCTAAAAACAAAGGTATGAACCAAAGAAGACATACTGCTCCAAAAAGATAGAATAGAGGGAAAATAGAAGGTAACCAAAACCCAACTATATCTATCCATTAATCCTTATACCTTAATCCTATATCTAAATGAAATTGTAGGAATACTCCACAAGATCATTGCAATCATTACAAAGATCCAAAATAAGCACAAGCATAATGACAATCCAACTAACACATTGGTTCACACATCACGCATTGACTCAACTTGTGGTGCTATCGTTTCCTTCATATTAAAGGCAAAGATCCTAATGCTCCTCTTCTGATAACGCAAGAAGATGGTAAGATGAAGTTCTAAAAGCATATAAAAGTAAGGAATAGGATGATCACAAGACTTTGTAAAATAAGCAACAAGGTGGAGATGAATAACAAGGTAAGAATATAGTATATAAGAAAATACCAAGGTTTTATAGAACAAGGATTGTTATAACAGTTTCAAAACCTTAACACGACCAATTTCTAACTAGGCTTGCGTCCTACAATCAACATTGCTCTGATACCACTCTGTCACACCCGGTTTTAAGGACAAAACCAGATATACACTATATGTGAAATAAAGAGGTCAAATCTCACATATAACTGCAGATAAGTGTAATATCAAAAGACAAATGCTTATTAAACATAACACAATAGTATAAGAGATAACCTTAGAGAGCAACACAGCGGAAAGGCAACTCCAAATACCGGGTGTAACCTTCATTCTAGGATCAAACTGACTGGTTGATTACAAGCCTAACAATTCCAGAATATAGCAATATGGTACCCTTCCTGAGATGTGGGAAATAGCAAGAGTGAGTCCATGTCGAACTCAGCAAATATATCATAGGGTTCATGAGGCTCAAAAGGTTTGACACAGATTTACTGCGATAGCTTTTATTAAGTCATCTTTTAGCAATTGAGTAGCAACAAGTTTATCATAAGCCCAAATAACCTCATGATCATGTAAACGAGAATAATGTATAGCAAGAAACAATAATCATTAGTGAGCATCAACATCATCAGTATTAACATTATCATCAGTGTTCATCATTTATTCTGTAAGGGTCCAAGGCCACTCGTGACCGTGAGCATGGCTGTTATAACAGTTTTACACTCTGCAGAGGTTGTACACTTTCACTGTGAGTCATGATTTACCCTTTCGCCCGAGGTAACTAATCTCTTGACCCACTTCCAAGGAAGGTCGGCAGGGTTTACTATGAAGTCTTTCAAAGGTTCGTCTAACAAGTTAGGGCCATTAGATTCACTCAGTAAACAGATGTAGACCCCCTTCCAAATGGCACAATAATGCGCAGCCTATACACATAAGAATAGAGGCCGCACTATACCCGATTCGTCAAGCCATTCTTACGCCAAAAAGGAATACCACTAACAAGTTAGAAAAGGTCCTCATATTTGACTAAAGCCAGAGCCATTATAGCCCTCACAGTTGTACTGTAAGTCCCAGATGTTCGCTTACAGATGAGTCCTTATGGAGAGAAACTAGAGCACAATAAAAACAACCCAATATGCTATAGCCCTCTTGAGCCATGTCGCTTTAAAACATCTTTTAAATGTTTATTGCATATACCATTAGCCAAGTTACAGATTATGCTTATTTATCTTGAACACTAGCATAAATACTACCCAATGCAATGTCCCATGGGTGTCAAGGTACAAGATACAAAAGCTAGGATATCCTTAGTAGTAACAAGGTAGACACATGCACATGAATTAAGTATATTAAAGGTGAATAGGAAACAAGGATGATCCAATGTTATACTTGCCTTAACTTGCTTTTTCCCCAAAGCAATATGCTCAAAAGCCTTTAGTATTCAACTTTTAATCTTCTGCTTTCAATTCTCAGCTTCTAGTCTTCAGAGAATAGCTTCTTAATCACCACGTAAACCTCACCGATTGACTGAACCATATAGCACCACACAAGCATCCATACAATCATATACGAAGCAAACAATAGATCTATATTAGAACAGTATACCAATCATATAAAAATAAGTAAAAGAGTTTGAAACACGGTTCTACGCATCGCTACGAACACAAAGTCACGAAAAGCACGCTAATCGGAGCTACGGTTGAAAAGGTACAACTACCGATAGATTTACCCATAAAACTATTAGCTTCATGTATCTTAATGGTATAAAAACATATATAAGATATTTTATAGAGATTATAATTTAAGTCAAATTTAGATTCGAATTATAAAACTAAAGTAAAACAAATCATATTTTATCTACAAAACCTAGTTGCATAATTGTTATTTAAGATATGATTCAAACCATGAAATTCCAATATTAGTGACATGATAAACACTGTTACAAATGCGTAGATCTCGTTGCTATGAATCTAACGCAACTTGAATGATTTAAAACGGAGTTGAAACGTAGAAGATATGAAATAAACAAGATTTCCTCTATTAAAATAATAGATTAAATCTAATCATGAATTTTAAAAGTTGAAAACCTACTTAATAGTAATATTAACATGTAGATTATGAAATTACGAACCTAACGCAAGTTGAACGGATCAAATCGGAGTTAAAATGGAGAAGTTATGGCTAAAACAAAATCAGTGGCAATTCTGTAAATAGTTAAAAACGTAATTTATTCTTAACCGAAACAAAATACGCTTTCAAATGAAGAAAACAAAATATGTAAACATATTTTGAACTGCGGGTTTATTTTCCAAGAATACAGGGATGGCGGCGGACTTACTTGTTGCCGAGGAGAGTATGGCCGCGCTAGGCAGCGCGGTGGCGACGGCGACGGCGAGAGAAAGAGGAGAAAAATATAATTTACTACACGAGAGATTTTCCAAACTAGGAGCTCCTCTTACGGTAGTTTTGGTGTGCTTTGTCCAAAGGATATGTACGTATATATAGGGAGGAAAACTCTTCACCTTCATGTCAACTAGCGATGTGATGCTAATTGACGTTGCACCATCCACCTCCGCTAATAGACCTAAGTAATCATTTAAGCCCATTAGTAAATAAATGTATGGGTCTTTGAGATTTATTAAGATTATTGCACATGGACTTTGAGCGTTGGGGAAAATGAGAAATTTATTATTTTTGGAATTAATTATTTTTGTGGATAAAATAACTCTAGAAAAGTCCAGAATCATTATTTAAGCCGCGAAAAATACTCCGAAAGCTCCAAAAATTCGGGGAAAATTCTTAGAGACATTATGGAACATGAGGAACCCATATAAAGTATTTGGAGCTCATGATAAGATATTTTGGAGCATCTAAAAATTAGATTATGCTCACAGATAAGTGGAAACAAGCTACAGAAAAAGTCGGAAAAATTCCCGAGAAGTTTGTAGAGGTTGATTGACATATGAGAAACAAGGAATTTAATTATAGAAAAATGATATATGTATATCGGGAAAGAAAAATCGACCTAAACACATTTTGAAAGAACAACTTGAATTTATTTTGATCTTTGTCAAAACCAAGCAATACAAAAACACCAATGCATCAGCATGAATGCATCAACAAGTTGCTAAACCTTATGATAAATTTCAATTTAGTGAAAAATATTATTTTCCTATGTTTTCATGAGCACAAAAATTCAAAATTAACTCATTTTAGCTCTATTTCTAAAGAAGCAAATTTTAGGGTGTTACAGTCGCTCGCCGCCAATGCCCGTCAGCCGGCAGGGTCCCGGTGACCTTGAGCCGACCCCCCTGTGCCCTACTCCATTCCCGTGAAGAAGGAGAGAAAGGACCTCGCGCTCAAATAAGGGAAAAGGAAGGGGTCCAGTTGCGAAGTCTGTGACTCATTTGAATAGTGTTATCGGGACCTGATTGCTTGGTTTAATTAAACTTTCTTGCAGGGTCCCCGATGCAAAGTTCTTGTCTTATATGGTTTTCTCTTTTTCCTTTTGTTTTAATCGGCTGAAACTTTGAAAAGGCATAGTAAATCGTAGGAAATTCGTAAAATAGCAAATAAGGACTTTTTGGAATCCTTTTGAAATTACTTATGCATTAGATCTATAATATCATATGTTTTGGTTTAAAGTTTTAGCTATAAAAATAGATTTTTGCAGCTAGGTTTTTAATGCTAGTTGTATTTGTCATTTTCATAACTGCAAATGTAGGGCTCCAAATGAAGTGAAATTTTTGTGGCATGGTGCTCATGTGATGTTTGATGTGTGGTAAAAATTTTATGAATTTTGGTTGCTGTATGAGTGAGTTATTAGTGTATCTTTCTCTCACATGATTTCTTACAATAACAATTTGTCTTTTTCATAGAGGTTGATATATATGTCCAAATGTCTTGAAATTTGTCTTGTAGACTATTGTGATGATATTATAGCTACTATAATTTTTGTAGAATTTATGGTGTACTTTTGGTATATGTTCATTAAATCACCTAGGCATCTAAATAAATTAAGAAATGCCTCTAAAGAATTTATTTAGATGGTTACACCATGATTTATTATGTTATTTTAATATGTATGATATGTTGGTAAAGTTAGTTTTGTCCAATTATATGTTTGTAATATAAGTTAATATTTATTCTTGCAATTGATGCTTTCCTAGATAGTTTCTGGGACTATGGTAATTGCACCATTAAAATGATGTTTTCTGGGAAACATGCTTATAGAAAAGTTGTATATCACTCATTAATCTAACTTGTGTTAAATTTTGGTGGCATTTGGCCTTATAGTTTGTGAGTAATGCCTGTTCCAAGTTGGATTCCAGAAATGGTTGTTCTCTGGAATCACTGGATCAGTTTCTATAAATATGCATGTTTGACTTGGTTAACTTGAGAATCATACTAAGATGATTAAAGATGAATTGTAGGTAATTTTATAAGCTTTCTAGAATGTCTTGTTTCATGGCTATTGGATTTGTATAACTCGTGTTATGATCCAAACAGGCAGCTGTTGTTTGCAGTCCAGAAATTGTCAGATGCTAGTTGTGGTTGTTTACTCCATGTGTTGCTAGGTGTGGCTTATGCCCTTGATGATGGTCAAGTTAAGATACTTGTGATCTTGTTAAACTTGTGTTATGCTTAATGTGCTTGCCCTTTTTAATTGGTTGTGTGATGCTAGTTAAATAGCTATTGGTGTCTAGGTCTTGCATAATCTTGTGCTTACTGGAATGCTTATGTGATGCGTCTTGTGTTACTATTCATTATATTCATATACATGCATCTTGTATATTATCTAGGTACGCTAGATGCACCACGTGAAGGATGAGATGTTGAAGCCAAACCCGAAGACGGTGTTGGTGGACCTATTCCGAAGATGGAAGGACTAAGCAAGTATCGAGATGGGAGATGCTTGCCAAGTGAGTGTCATCTGTCAAACACTAACCTAAGTGTTCGATCTCAGGCAAGCCCCGGAGCATTCTAAGTCTCCTACTTTATAAAAGCAATCCTTTATATATATGAGTTTATATATTGTTACATTAAGTTATAGGAGTTGGGGTGAAACTGTTTATGCATTTATTACTATCCTTGCCTACCTTATTATCTTCTTACCCTGTTAAGTTTAGGATCGAATAAATGCTTAGCCCTGCTTAGACCGGTAGCGATCGGTGATTTTCCGGTCACCTGCAATTATAGGTGGTTACTGGAATGCTTTAGCTATGAAATGGATGAAATCCTAGAAATAACCATGTGTTGATGGAAAATTGGAGACCGGACGGAAAAGTTGGAGGCAACCAGACAGGGTTCTGGGGTGCTATTAGTTTTCCATCTGTGTCGGTTAAGGACCGATCGTTGCTCGTCCCTCTTGTCATGTTGAACGCATGCCTCACATTTAGCTGGCCGAATAAAGTACCTTTCGACCGCGAAGCTAGTGGCATTATTCGGGCCGGGATCTACACGGGTGCGCATACTGGTGCTGAAGGGGTATGACGGGGACGCGAAGTGTGAGCCCAAGGTGTGTCCTAGCTGTCGGGCGGTCCCTGGGTACTGCGGCTCCAGTTTGTCCCGCGACATTTACTTAGATAGTGTCATTGGTGATCTGTAGCTCACTTTAGCGGGTGAGTGTGGTTTGTGTGAGGAATAAATCACCAGCTAGTTAGGAATCGATTCGAATCGCCATCGCTCCTGGATAGTGAGCACTTGACTCGAGCTACGACATCGTAGTAATGATGATGGAACACGGATGGTTATGTGGATTATATTAGAAATGATAAACCTGAGATGGTAACTTTGATGTTAATGGTTAATCAAGTGATTGCTTTAGCATAGGTGCTTACCTAGATTAACAGGTTATAACAAAGACGATGCAAAAGTACTTAAAATGGTTTATTCAGGATACTTATGCTTTTCGCAAATGAGTCAAGCTAGCCCACTAAAAGAAAGCTTTGTATACTTCTTGGTGTCATGTTATTTCTAGTTTATGACGAGTAAGTCTAGCTGAGTATCTTCTTGTACTCAGGGTTTATTTTTCACTTATTGCAGGTTGTGATGTATCATGGCTACTGCAAGAAATGGATGGCTCCTGCCGTTGTGGCGGAGTGTGATCATGGGCATGATCCTTCTAAGTTATCTTGTCTCTAATTCTTTTGTTGGATGTTGACCTTGGTACTGACATGCATTTGAAATAAGGGTAACGTTGGTTTCAAACTACTTTGCTTCCGCTACTTTTGAATCTGAGATGTAATAACTCTATTGAACTCCGATCTATGTTGAATTACTTGTGAAATGGATGTAACATGTGACTTGTTATGTTGAACCACTACGATCTTGCTGGTATGTTGGTTGGTTTGAAATCCCTCGTGATTTCATTGGACTACCGGAGTTATAAGAGCTTAAGTACGAGAATTTAATTGCTCCGGCAATTGTTTTTGTACTTTTATTCTTATAATTTGGGCGGTTCCGTGACACCTGCGGCACTGCCTCTAGCCCTCTGCATCCTGGCCCCACGCCACAGGAGCCGCGGCCGGCCCTCCACATCCTAGCCCCACGCCGCAGGACCCGTGGTGGCCGTGGGCTTTGAAGCGGGGTACGGGCTAGTGCCAAAGATGGGGTCGACGACCATAACCGGCGTGCTGCTCGGGCTCCACGAGACAGGGGATGAACGAGAGGCGCCAATCCTAGTGAGAACACGATCAATTAGCTGTCTCATTTGATTGATTTGGTGCACCTGTGGTGGAATTTTGGGGAAAATATCTCTGTTTGTTTATTAAAAAAATTGTATCTTTCTTTGGTTGCTCATTGGTGTGTCTGCGTTAGAATTTGGAGTAGTTTGTTTGTGAGTTAACATATTACGTGGTGATCATTATAAGTCTTTAACAAAATTATGTTATACTGTTAGTTCCCTGATTTGTACTCCAGCGTCAACAAATTATGCCCCAGCGTGAGCCAGGGACCAGAGATTTGGAAATCAAGCTTCCTTGATCATTTAGCAAGTTATACAATTTTCTCCTTTTCTTATTCCTGTTCTGCTGACTTTGTAGATTGCTATGCTTTTGATGATATACTATAATAACGGGTTAAATATTACAGTATTGCAGAAATCTCTACATCTGAAAAGCGAAGTGAGGCCTGAGTGAAGGAAGTAGTATTGTAGAAATCTACAACTAAAAAGCGATATAAGTATTATTATATGTTGATGAGACATTTAAAGTTACAATATGTATCAAGGAAAAGGGAGGAAGGAAGAACTGAGCTAGCAGAGCGGAAGGTCGTGGTAACCATGTAAGTTCAAGAGGTGAACCAAAATCACTTCCCATATTAACATGTATGCTGTAGATTATTAATTTCATATACTTGGGCATCCAATACAAAGGATCAATTTTTTTAATGGTTGAACAATTATGTTGTACTTTTGAGCATTGCTATCCATAAATCTAGGATTTGGCGTTCAGTTCAAGACACTAGGATATGCATGTTGAACTCAATGTAAATTTTTTTACACTTATGTGGCTTCAGGTGATAGCTGAATAGCTTTTCGAGGGCTGCAAGATGCGACGAATCAATTCGATGAGCAGATGGTAATTGGAGATGCAGGCTTGGAGAAGGTCTACAAGACCATGATGTAGGATGGAAGCAAACTTGCAGTGAAGTGGGGCAACCAGAAGTGTCACCAAGGGCTGGGGGAGTTCCGTGCAAAAATTGAACTGATGTCAGGACTGTGACATCGCCATCTAGTGTTGCTCATTGGTTACTATGATGGACACAGCAAGATGATCTTGATGTATGAGTTCGTGGAGAAAGGAACTTCCGGAGACAAGCTGACTGACAGATCAGACATGTACTCTTTTGGTGTGGTCCTGCTCAAGGTGATTTGTGCGAGTTCATTTAGCAACCTGACTCTTCCAAGGGACATGATTAACCTTGCGGAGTCAGCTATCGAGTGGCAAAAGAGGGGAGAGCTTGATCAGATTATCAACTCGCGCATCACTAGGACAATCAGGCTTGAAGCACTAAGGAAGTTTGGAGAGACAGTGGAGAAATGCCTTGCAGAGTATGGTGAGGCAGGTCCAGATATGTCCAACATTGACCGTATGAACTAGATCTCCGAACTCCATTCAAATGCAAAGAGAGCAAGCTCCTTGGGTATCAAGTATCAACACTATAGATATGTTGACGAGTAACACCTTCTCACAGCTAATCAATGCAGAAGGAAGGTGAATTGGATAGAACTGTTCTAGAGTCACTGAAAAATGTTCAAGTTACAAAAACTAGAAAGAGACGCCTCTTGCTTGACTACACTGCCTATCCCTTCTCCCATATACAAAACCGAGTTCTGAATTGCATTGAAATTTGGCTTGCCTCTTGTAACTACTTGTGTGCTAGAAAGGGTGAGTACCTTTGTTGCAGTTTCAAGATCTATGGCTTCTTATGTATGATGGTCCCATTGTAGTATGGTAGAATAATACCCCATTTATTACATGTCTTTAGTATTGAATTATATAATTGTCTACATCTCATTGAATTACTCCTTGCAGTTACAAATGGAACAAAGTTTCAAAGCGTAAAAGGCATACTAAACTGGATCATCAATTCAATACTAGGGGCATATGGTTGAAGGCATGCATGTTATTATCTAAATATGAAGGGTGGCCTTGGTATACCAATCCTGCATGAAGCAAACTGATACTTCAAAGAGATGATTAGTTCTAAAAGGTTGAGGAATCGGTGATATGAACTTTTGTGTGCATATGGACAAATGTACAATACTATAAATGCATCCCTTGATGCTTGCAAACCATCAATGAGGATTTTGCCTAAAGAAGCTAATAATGAAATGAGATCAAGAAACATCTTGGTAGACACAAATATAAACGCAGGCTACCAAGTTTAAGAGCGAATCAGGCCTCGCAATGTTTTGTACCCATTGCAACGCACGGGCATTTAGCTAGTTAAGGAAATAAGATACAAAATAGAGGATGAGAAAGAAAACAAACCCAGTTGTAGCTCAGTAGGTACTGTAGCCCAAAATGGATTGTGGCAAACACTGCAATCACATCATTTAGCTCCCTTTGTTCTGATGTGCTACTACATTCCATAAGACTGAGGATAATGCCGACAAGAGGAGCCAAGATGTAACATCCTAGATGTTAAAAAGCAACTAAAATTTTGATCATGAGCATCATCAAACATAAGCATCAAGTGTCATGCCATAAATGCATTTCATGTTGCATTAATAGCATTCAAATGTTGCATATGTGATGTTTCATATGTTGCATTGTGGTGTTTCATATGTTTCTTATAATATGTTTCCCATGTTGCATGAAATGATGTCAATATTAGTAATTAGGGATATTTGTGATTTTATATATGAGAATCTGCTTAAACAAATAAAATTTGGTAAATATAAACTTTATAGTTCAAAATGTGCTTTATGTTATGGAATCCAGAATTGATGATATTTCTAAATCAAACATGTTTAAATTTTAGCTTAAAGTTTGGAATTGGTGCTGAATTTCACACTTAGCAATTTTGACTAAGTCCTTGGAAATCAGTGTTTAAGTTCAAACTTTGGTGAATTACAACAACAACAACAACAACAACATAGCCTTTTGTCCCAAGCAAGTTGGGGTAGGCTAGAGATGAAACCCAAAAGAGACGAGAAACAGGGAGACACATAAATGGACATAAATGGCACAAGATAAAAAGATGTCACGGTTCAGGCACGTTGATTGCCAATCTCCAAGCGCTCCTGTCCATAGCTAAATCCTTGGAGATATTCCACTCCTTAAGATCTCTCTTAACGGACTCGTCCCAAGTTAGTTTAGGTCGACCTCTACCGCTCTTTACATTATCGGCCCGCTTTACAACTCCACTACGCACCGGTGCCTCAGGAGGCCTCCGTCAAAACTTTGATGAATTATCAAATGAATTTTCATGAATAAAATTTGTGCAACTTTTGTTTCATTGCTTGATAGTATACTTGGTTTATGATAATGTGTAATTGATTGATATGTTTAATCCACTTCCAACAGAAAAGGCCATGCTGCCTTCTATGCTGGGCATACTGTTAGATACTCTAAAGCTCTGTTCCAAAAGGCAGCGCCTCGGAGCTAGGTAGAGCAGCACTGCCCTGCATAGCACCTGTTGCGGTTTAGGACTTTGATCCAAGTACGAAAGTAGTTTTAATTGAGATGGGAAAGACAAATTACGATCATGGGACTCGTAGTTGCAATCTGATGACATTTTTTTGTTGTAATATACAAAAAACTCCTGTACTTAACAAGGCATTACTCCAACCACCTCCACCTGCAAAAGTTACAACTAGCTGTGACCTGCCTAGCACTTTTTGAAAAATTGTTCAAAAGTTGTAAGGAAGCTATTACTGTTGTCAATTCCTGCATGCTGTTTGTAATGCCCAACCATGACAAGAATATGTCCATATGAACATCAATATATTTGGCTTTCAAATAAAAGGTAAATTGACTATTGACTCTAGTTGTCAGCAGTTTTTTTTTGCATAAAGTGATCAGCTAGTTCTGCCTATATTTCAAACATGTTCAGCAATTTCTTACAGTTATTTAGTAAAAAAACATGAACAAGATGCAATTTGGTTCCAGGTATTATGGGAATGCCGTATCAGAATATCGTCAACAAATTGCAGACAACAACAACAGAACACATCTTTTGGTTTCTGCAGCATTTGAGAGTTACAGAATAACTGAACATTGTAAATACAATGAGTTGTGGTCAAATGTCTTTCTCCTTTTGCTAGGCATTGTGAACCATTCAATCAGGCATGTTGCAACAATTATTTTGGGATAGCCTAGAATCTTAATCAGGTTTGGCATTTGGAGGATCAGGGGCCCAAACGTAGTAAATCCACTAGCCCGCTGGCAAACCGGAACAACTAGTACATCTCTCGCATCCTAAGCAGTTGGGGCCCTTCAGTTTAGTCAGAGAACTCAAAACAAATACTCCAATGAAGCAATAAAACAATGAACCCAAACCAATTCAGATACACGCTGCTTCAAACCCAACCACGATGAACCCAAACCAATTCAGATACACCGCACTCCGCAGAAGCCCCTTGCAAAAAACAAAAACTAACGCCAAAGCTCGCCAGTGCGAGTGGGCTGTTCTTCCCCCAAAACAATCGAGAACTCTGTCAAAAACACACGCATCCAAAGCAGGGGAGAAAAAACTACACACTTCTCCAAAACCAACCACAATGAGCCCAAACTAGTACAGACACACACACACACACACACACACACACACACACACACCACACTGTGCACAGCTCGAACATAACGCCATCAGAAGGCGATCGCGACAACAAATGACGACGAGCATGGAGGAACGTGTTTACCCTCCACTTCCTGATCTGCTCGAGGGGTGCGCCCTTGGCGGGGATGTCGAACGGGCCGGCGTCGTTGCTGAAGCTGCCCCTGCCGCCGCTGCCGCCGCCGCCGCGCCAGCCCGCCGCCCGACGACGAGGACTCCATCCCGGTCCCGGCCCGCGTGCTCGCTGGCGAGAGAGGCGCCGACCAAAACCCTTGTGGAGTTTTGGAAAGGAGCCCTGAACCGAGAGTTGCCGTTCAGAGTGTATAGTTTAAACCTTCCAGGTACTTCATTTTTTTTTGTTGAGCCCAGCTACGTGTCCAGCATTTTCGGCTAATGATGTTCAGGCGCCACCGGGAGGTGGGCCCAATGGAGAGCTGGAGATTAGCATTTGGCTGAACGGATCAACGTCGAATGGGGCTAAGCACTATCAGAGAGCAGAAAACTCAGACAGATTTGTTCGCGTGTTGCAAACCTGATCCATCTAGTCTTCTAGAAAGCATTGCGTATGATAAGAGGGAACTTGCAGAGCTACGGACCAATTTGTCGACGTGTGTTTAGATATTTGAGAACAGCAGCTGCATTTTGCCTAACAATTACGCCTCCGAGATATTTGTTACTTTTGATATGCCGCCTTTAATTGTTCTCACACAGGAAGTGTTGCCTTTTGCAGCTAAATGGTGCTCGCTATCGACATGCAAAAGCGTACGGTTCGATTTCTTTCGGCCACAAAAGAATATCTATATACCTAATAATAATAATAATAATGAAAAGACAAAATTTCCGCCATATTTTTTTTCTACCTCTTCCTCCCCCAATAACCGGCTTGGTCTCGGTCTCGTTGCCAATAGAGATCAGGAGTAGGGAAGAGAATAGAAAGAAATATGGGTTCCAGATGTAAAGATATTAGAGAGAAAGAAAAGATAGAAGGGTGAAAGTCCCTAGTTTGGTTTTGGCTAATTGATGAAACATAAGTACTAATCACATGTGCTTGAGTATTGATAGCAAAAGGTGATTGGTACACTCCTAAGTTATGGCAAGATGCATGTTGATCATGATGACTTGGTGCCATGCTTGGAGAAGAAGAGGAGATGGAGTGCAATCCTATGGAGCTCAAGGCAAAGGTATAGATAGGATTTGTTTTTTTGGTGATCAAGACACCATAGAGGGTGTGACCACACTTAGGATCGATAGCCGTATTATAAAGAGAGGAATTTCTGGGGCTATTGATCACTTAAGTGCCACTAGATGAAAATTCATTTGCATATGCATTTAGATCTAGTGGAGGGCTAACTTATCGCCTCGAAAATGATTGTGAAAATGCTAACACACATGCACATGGTGATGTACACTTGGTGATGTTAGCACATTTACGAAGGCGGTGGTGTTTGAGCGGTAGAGAGGGGTTTGGGTTCCTCTCTCCCTCCCGCCGAGCTTGCGAGGCGGGATTCGGTGCTTTTGTGGAAGTGAAACGCCTATTTTTCACTGCGCCGGACGTGAAGAAACGGAGGCAAAAGGGAGTCACTGGGGTGACCGGACGTGCGACCGAACGCTGGATCGAACGCGGCTGGCGTGTCCGGTCAGCTCATCCCGCGTGCAGAGGTAGCAACGCGCACACTGGCGCCTCTGGTCGGTCACGGGACCAGCACGTCCGGTCAAGCTCCAGAGAAGTTGCAAAACACGCAAGGTCGATCGGACGCGGTGGCGTGTCCGGTCACGATCGACTGGACGCGTCCGATCATGTGTGGGTGCTTACTGGAATCGACCGGACGCTGGCACTGTGGCATCCGGTCAGTTCAAGCAGCGCGTCCGGTCACGTGGTCAGCAATGTGATTCAGCGGCGATCGGACGCTGCGACCGCGTCCGGTCAGTTCGACCGACGCGTCTGTTCAGTACGTAGGCAGCGATAACTTGTTCCTAACAACTCTATTCTTTGGGCTACTTATAAATACTAGTTGGCCGGCTCCTAGAGGATTCTCTTGGACTTTTTGACACTCTAACATCCTCTTGAGCTGAGCACATTCCCTTCCACTCATCTCCCTTGCTTGATTGACAAATCAAAGTGAGTTTGAGTGATCTCAAGTGCATTTGCTTGTGAGTTTACATCTAGTTGGCACTTGGGTGGGCATTGACTGCGGGATTCTTGTTACTCTTGGTGGTTGCCGCCACCTAGACGGCTTGGAGGCAGCGGAGGAGTTGTGGCAAGAGTGGTGCTTGTTCTTGTCCACCTCCTAGTGTTTTGTGAGCGGTGTTGTGCCTTCCCCGGTGGAGCGCCAAAGACAACTCTAGTAAATTGCTCGTGTTATTGAGTTACCTCACTTGCGGTAGGTTCTTGCGGTGCTCTTGGAGAGCTTGGCTTTGGATTGCCAATTAGCCGCCGAACCACGAAGTGATGGTCGACACAACAGGGACGTAGCGTGCCGGCAAGCACATGAACCTGGGAAGAAAAATTGTGTGTCACCTTTGTGATTGATTTCTTGGATTTCTTCCGGTGATTGGTCTTCATATTATTGTGATTGGTTCATTCCTCGACGCGGCGGTACAAAGATCACTTACCTCTCTTTTATATTCCGCAAACTAGTTGTAACAAACTCTTTAGTGTAATTAGTTTTGAGAGCTTGTATTTTCTTTGCTAGTGTAGCTTATCACCTAGTTGAGCTCTTTAGTGTAGCTAGCTTGTGAGAGCTCGTAGTGACTTAGCCTTTGTTATAGTGATTATAGTTACTAGAATTGTTGGATAGGTGGCTTGCAACCCTTATAAAGCTAGAGCTAATTCGTTTTTCACCATTTGTTATACTAACCTTTTGCTCTAGTGAGTTTGTAGAATTTTTAATAGGCTATTCACCCCCACTCTAGCCATATTAGGACCTTTCAAAGGGCCTTAATAGTTTTTAAAATATATCAGGGTTCCTGATGCAAAATGTCCAGATCCGAGTGAGCCTCTCCTGATGGGCTTCTTTTTCCATCTGGGTTGAATCCTTGCAGTTGGGCTGGCTTCGTTATAGGCTGAACCAAGCCTATGCAAGCCCTTTTCCTTTTTTTTCGTTTTTCTCTTTTTCTATAAAAATAGAGATATTGTAAAATTCGTCAAAATCATAAAAAAACACAAAAATGCTAAACTAGTTTTGTGGCACAACTAAATATTTCATGAACTAAAAACTTCACATATTATTATCTAATGAAATCTATATAAATGTATTTATGTAATTCCTGACGAAGACTGCCGTCTAAAAATTCAAGAGAGATCTCAATCACTGGTGGATAGACAAATCCTTGACACATTGACAAAAAAAATTACGATGGTTGATATTGTAACACCACAGGTGTTTGGCTTCCACATTTGCACTTGTATTTTATAAGCATAAGCATCATTCATCTCATTTATGCATTTGTTGAATTGCAACATGAGTATGCAACATACTCCAATGTACTTGTTTTATAATTGATTGCTTATGAAATGTGGTTGGTGCAACATGTAGATGTAACATGAGTGTCTCATACATTGAAACATGGCAATGTTGTTAGTATAGCATGACAAGTTTAATTGTTGCAACAAAGGTTTGAAACATATGCAACATGGTAGTGAAACAAATGAAGGGAATTGCTTGTTTCAACCTATGTGACACTTGGAAATGTGTGTAGCCAATGTGTAGAGTGGTTAGATAGGTCCTATAATACCTTCACTATACTTAGGATAATTAGTGGAACAATGTTCATATTAACCAAAATGACCAAATTGCCCTCCTAAGTAATGTTGACTAGGTGTTGACCTCTGGAGTACTTCTGTTTGACTATTTAAAAAGTCCAACTTAGATTTAATGCATGGAAGTGCAACCTTAAGCAAAGTTGTAGAGAATTTCTTAAGGAACAAAAGTTGTAATATGGCCATCTTATGAAAATGACCAGAACACCGTCAAAAGTGGCCCACGAGTCAGTTAAGAGGGCTGTTTTGGGACTTAGCAATTTTTGGCTAAGTCAAATGCAGTAACAATTTCAAGCTACCCATTTTTGGAGTCTCGTAACTCTCAAACCAGGCTGAACTAGCTCTAGCTCCAATTGACAAATTTATAGTACTCATATAGCTCTCCAACTTTGCCAATAACGTCTTGACCTGAATCGAGCTATTTTGGGAGGTTAAGGGTGATGAAAATCGACTGTCAGTCACTGCCTTAACTGAATCGGGCGCTATTGATTCAGAGGAGTCGGCTTTAGTGTCCGACCGGCCTCAGGCCGTGGCCGCCATGTGGGCGCGCCGTGGCGTTTGTATGCCCAGCCGTGGGCCCACCCGTCAGGCCGCGAGAGCCTCAAGAGCGCCACGACGCTACCCATCTCCTTTGATTCGCCTCTTTTCCCTCTCGTTCTCTCCGCGCGAAGGACCGAGATGTCACCGCCGCCATTGCTCCGTTGAGCTCACGCGCGCGCGTCACTGTAAGGTCCTAGATGGCTAAAGGGGGGGTGAATAGCCTATAAAAATTCTACAATAAACACTAAGCAAACTTGTTAGAATAACAAACGGCGTAAAGCGAGTTTTGCTTAGCCTACGGTAGTGATGCAAGCCTCCTATCCACAAGTCTAGTAGATTATGATCTCTAGTTCACACAAGGGCTATGTCACTAATCTTACACTAGTGAGCAAGCTAATCAACACTACTAGCAAAGCTACTACTAGAGCTACACAAGATAAACTAGTAAAGTAAATGCAAGAAAGAGGATTGTGAATCTTATACCGACGGTAGAGTGAAGATGTTGCCAATCATCAAGATGATATACAATCAATCAATATTGACAATAACACAATATGAAGACCAATCACCGGGAGACAAGTGACACAATATTTTTGTTCACCCGGTGTTCACTTGTGCACCGACAAGCTATGTCACCGGTTGTGTCGACCAACACTTAGATGGTTCCTAGGTGTGACCCTCAAGTCACTTGCCCCTCAAGGCACGCCCCGCAAGGCACCACAAGACACCACTCTCAAGTGAGGTAACTCAATGACACGCGCAATCCACTAGAGTTGCTTTTGGCTCTCCGCCGAGGAAAGCACAAGAACCTCTTACAATCAACCGGAGGTGGCCAAGAACAATCTCCTTCTCTTGCCAACGCCTCCAACAATCTCCAAGCTGGCTAGGAGCGGTACTCTCCAAGAGTAACAAGAAATCCACTGGCTAAATCACCCACAAGTGCCACTAGATGCCCTCAAGCTATGCAATGCACTTTGGGATCACTCAATCTCACTTTTGATTTGCAATCAAGCAAGAGAGAAGAGTGGGAGGAGAAGCTCTAGCTCAAAGGATGCACAAGAATGTTAGAAATCACGAGAGACCTCCCCAAGGGCCGGCCAACAAGTATTTATAAGCAGCCCATCCGAATAGAGCCGTTATACCCCTTCACTGCGCGCTTTTCGGGATGACCGGACGCGCCGGTCATAACTGACCAGACGCGCTCAACCGTGTTCGATCCTCCAACGGTCACTGAGCCCTAACGGTCCCAATGACCAGATGCGCCCTAGGCAATGATCGGACGCGCTTGTCAAACGACCGGACGCGCCGATCGCATAGTACCGCGCGCCCGCGAAGCATCGACCGGACGCGCTCCAGGCAATGACCAGACGCGACAGTACCAGCGTCCGGTTAGAGTCCAGTAAGCTCCCTCAACGACCGGACGCGTTCGATCGCGTGTGACCGGACGCGCCTCGCGTACGATCGTCCTTGCGAACTTCAGTTTCCTCTGGGTGCCTGACCGGACGCGCCGGTCCCGCGAGTGACCGGACGCGCCGGTTGCAAACCCTAGCACCCGCGCGCCTAACTGGTGCGTTGTACTGACCGGACGCGTCCGATCATACCATGACCGCGTTCGGTGCAGCGTCCGGTCACCTCTGTGACCTCCGTTCGTCTCCGTTTCTTTTTCGACTTCCGACGTAGTGAAAAATAGGCATTTCAACTCCTCAAAAACGCCTGAATCCCGCGCTCGCAAGCTCGGCGGGAGGGAGAGAGAGACCCAAACCCTCTCTACCGCTTAAACTCCAACGCCTTCGTAAATGTGCCAACACCAACAAGTGATCACCACCTTGTGCACGTGTGTTAACATTTTTATAATCATTTTCGAAGGTTTTCCAGTTAGCTCACTAGGCCCTACATGCAATGCACTTCATGAATTCACCTAGTGGCACCCGTGCATCGAATAACCGATAAGACTTCCCCTCTTAATAGTTCGGCTATCGATCCTAAACCACTCACACCCTCTATGATGTCTTGAGTGCAAAACAAAATGGCCCTATGGTTATACCTTTGCCTTGAGCCCATTTTGTTTTTCCAAAAGATATGATCCACTTCATATCATCACATGACCGTCTCGATCCATCGACCTTGACTTCACTTGCTCTTCACCGTTGCATCGGTCTGTCGGCGCCAAGTCTTGCTCAAGCTTCACCATCGCATGGTCCTTTGCTTCGAAGCCTCGACTTACCCTTCACCTTCACAACCGGTCCATCGAGCCAAGCATCATCTTGGTCTTCATCATCTTGGCCACATGAGTCAATGTTATTTCTCATATTCAATGACCACCTTTATCTAAATCATCCACTTAGATACAAAGGTTAGTCCTAGGTTTCATCAATTAGCCAAAACCAAACTAGGGACTTTCAGTCACAGCATCGCAGCCCACTACACCACACCCATAGCTCCGCCACCACCTCACGAGCCTCGTCGACCATTCTGTTGGAGCAGTCGAGCTCCGGGTAAGCAGCATTGCCGACTTCTCCCCGCTCGGATTTCACCGGAGCGCCGCCCTCACTGCACAACACTTCTTCCTCTCATCTAACCCCTGTCTCATCTTCCCCATCATGTCTAGATGCTCTTTGAAGATGTTACCTAGAGCGCTGGTCCGGTCACATCGGAACATGGCCGCGCACCGCCGCGCCATGGTTGCCGCCGGTGCTCGCACGCGGCCACACTTCTCCACGTCACCCCAGTCCCTAGAAGTAGCCTAGTTAGGTCCGCCATAGCTCCAGTGGGCCGATGCGCACCTGAGATGGTCGCCTAGTGGTCGGGGTTCACCGGCGCACCACCATGCGCCACCACCGAGCCGCCGCCGCCATGGCCGTCATAGCTAGGGCTTGGTAGCGTTCACGGATTGAGGGTCAATCGATGCGGGAGGTCGAGAGGAACGAGTTGGTACCCTTCATTTCGCCGGAGAAGCCGTCGTTGACGAGCTTGAGCTCACCGGAGTTCGGCGGCTCTCCTCCCCTGTCTCTGTGTTGCCGACACGTGGGTCCCGGCTATCAGCACGGGCACGGGCGGGATCCATCCGCAGGCCGCGCGTAACCGGGCCGGCCCAGTAACCGGTTTGGGCTTCTGATTTGTTTTCTTTTATTTTGTTTCCACGTATTTGAATGCTAGTTGTAAAATTCATATCTTGGGTTTGGCTTATCCAAAAATTGTGGTTCAAATCTTGTTACTCTATGTAAAGTGTAGTATTTAGAAAAAAATATAAGATGTATATGTGTTATTGAAATTCTAGAAGAATTAAATAGAAACTTGAAAGGTGTTTTAAAATGGGTTCAAACTTGTTAATTTTATAACTTGAGTTCTAGTGCTCCAAAAATTATGAAATTTGGTGATTGTGCTGTTCTAGATATATGCTAGCTCTAGTAAAAATTTGAGGGTCAGTGCTTAAGTAGTTTTCAAGTTATGCATTTATTATTTTGCAATTAGTGATACTTGAATGAATTTTTATAATTTTGCTATATGTCCATTGATCATGAAATTTTGTGGAGAGTGTCCTGATACTTTAGGTTTGCTAGGAAAAATATTGTTTCTATTGTTTGATACATTTCAATAGGATTTCTTAATTATGCTAGAATCAGCCTTGCGGGCTTGATAATTTTGTGTAGGGAGTTCCTGTTAGTAAGCTTGGCTCAAATTTTTACAGTAGTCTTCTGGTATTGTGTAAGATTCACTGTAATGTTTGTAGAATTTTCAAAATAGTTTATATCTAGGTTTATTTTCCCACTTAATTAACTAATTAAATTAAGAAAGGGATTAAAATAAATGAATTGGGTTGGCACACCTTACTTTCTAGTGGTTTTGTGTCATATGTGAACTAGTGGTGCCTTTGTTTTGGTCAAAAAGTTGGTTTGGCACATAAGTAAATATTTAATTTTAACACTATTAGGCCTTCTAGACAGTTGGTAGCATTTCTGAGATTAGGCTTTGATAAAAGTGTTTTCTGGGAATCTTGTGAATACCAAAGTTGTAGTAAACTTCTTAAAATATATTTTGTCAAAATTTGGTGGCATTTAGCCTAGTAGTCTAGGAGTTCTAGTAGTTTGAAGTTGCAATCCAGAAATGACTGCTCTCTGGTCGGAGAGGACAGATTTCTAGAACTTTAAGAATTCGACTAGGTAAATTTGGAAATCAAGTCTTGAGGTATGAAAATAATTTGTAGAGCATTTCATGAGCTTTCCATATTGTCTTGTGTCATGTAATTTAGATTTATATATCTCTAGTTATGGTTAAAAGACCGAGCTGCTCTCCAGATTCTAGTTTTGATGAAATGTGTATGTGTTTGTGAGTGCCTAAGTAATGTCGCTCTTGCTGGTTGTTTAGGTGCTAGGTCCTTAACAGAGGAAGAGCAGTTATACATTAGGTTGTGTAGACTTGGTAAGTACTTCTCTACCGGAGAAGGGATTTGCATGTATTGGTAAAGTGATTTGAATAGAGTGTCAAATTGTTATTGCAGTTCATATTTGCATTCACCGAGCAGGTTGTATTCATTCCTACGCATCCATGAAATTTATCTGTGCATCCATGCAATAGGTGTACCAGAGGGGGTGACGTTTCTGAAGTTCGAGGGAGCGCGTCAGGAGCAGGAGCAGGAGCAGCCAGAGGAGCCCGAGGTGCTGGCCGATGAAGGAGTTGTAACACCCTTGGTGTTACGTTGTAAATCACAGGTTAAAAATATTCATGAGCATTGCATTTAGTTAAAGTGTATAAGCTGGAAATAAAAATTGAAATGTAATTCGAGTCTCGAAAATGAAAAACAGAAAACGAATAATATAAAACCTAGATCAGCAAGAATTCGCTAACTAAAATTATCAAGTGCGAATATTCACGAATTTTATCAAACCAAAGCGGGAAAGATCAATTACTCGTGAATGACACGCTCCGACACAAGTCACCGGCCACTTGCACGCCTGACATGCACATACTGCTTGCTTGCTGCTGCTTGCTACCTCCTCACCCGGTCTCCACGTCGAGCAATCAAAGTTGTTGCCTGCTTCCTCCTCAACCGGTCTTCACATCGAGTAATCAAAGCTGCTCAACCGAGCACGAAGGAGAAAGGGGAGAGTGTGCAGCACGTCCAAATTATTTCCTCTCTGCCAAGTATACTCTCAGAGTACACGAGTCTTTATTAGTCCATTGCAAAAAAATTTCACCCTTCCCAATGACCGACTGCAGCTCGTAGAACTTACCAGCACGTCGTGCTGAGCACCAGAAAGCAAAACGGAACACACGTCGCACTGAGAAGAACACCAGCAAGCGAACTAGAGAACACGCAGAAGTCACTGTAGTGCGCAGGATCACTGTAGCGAGCAGGAAGCACTTCACCACGCGCAGAAACACTGTAGCACGCAGAATTACTGTTTGCCCGTAGAAATTACTGTTCATAAAAGGCAAAAGTCAGTTATCTATATGCTGAGCATTGATTCACGCTTGTCGCGCGGCGATCATCCTTCCCGTGCGAGTTCCGCCTCTATCCTACGTCTCTTGTCTTTAAAAAGGAGACGTCTCGCGATCACGAGCTCGCCAGCCACCCACTTCGTTGTCCACCCCTTTCTTCTTGAGTCAAGTTTTTTTCATTCTCCAGGAGAATCCCGAAGCACCAGTCGACTGCAGTGAGTATCCCGTGAGTCCCTCCAGTATTTCCTCTGTCTCCCTAGCATCGCCATCTTCATTATTCTTTGATTAAAGATCACCAAGTCTCCTCCAGTACAACCATGAGCACGTCACGAGAGATCAAGCCATAAGTTAATTAATCCCCTTTGATTTTTCAGAGATTATCAACAACCACCTTACGTGATCGATATCTCCACCATACGATATCCGAATCACTCGATTCTTCTTTCTAAAATCATTATCTGCCTGTTAGTGTAGTTAGATCATACCTATCTGTGGTGATGTTAAAGTCTATTAAATCAATCAAAAGCGCTTAATATTAATATGATAAATCTTGTAGAAATTTTTGTGGCAAATGGGTAATAGCTTTAGCTTTGAAACTTTTGCGGTAGTTTCATGATTTTATTAGGTGCTTGCTGTAGTGTTGTAGTCTTTGAATAGCTTACTAGATGTGATAGCTAAGTTTCCCTAGTCGTAGTAAAAATTAAATCGAAAGCAAATGAAGAGTATGCAATTTAATGAGTAAAAATTAATTGGATCAGTTTATTCTTGCTTAGTAAGAATAGTAGACAGCCTGGTATGTTAGTCATTAGAGCTAGCTTAGTAGCTTAGTAATAGTTATTGTTATTTTAAGAGCTGTTGTTGTCATTGCATTAAGTCATGTCATCATTCTTGCATATAGATCACGAGATAGTGGAGTACGTGGCTGCGAAGGAGCCAGAATACGAGGAGATCGTGGAGGTGTACGAGGAGGAGGTCTCCGTGCAGGAAGGAGCCCCGGAGCCGTCAACCACTAACTTTGCTGCACACCAGGATGCCCAAGGCAAGCCCCGGTGCATAACCTTTATTTTGAAATGATAATAGGATATCTATGTTATATGTGCATTTACGTTTCATGAGTTCTATTGAAACCCACTTGCATAAATATTACTACACAAGAGTCTTACTAGTTTAGGCCGTGTAGTGCCGTGCTTATGTTTCGTTAGTGTGAACAACATGGTGTTGTTCACGATAGGTGATTATTATTATCACTATGGTTAACATGGAAATAAAGGCAGGTGAAATAGTGACTGGGCAGGGATGTGGTTTGGTAGTGGTGGATGTGACAAGGGGTGTCCTGCGGCCAACAGGGCATCACTGGGTTACATTGTTTCCCTGTCCAAGTCGGTTAAGGACCAATTGTTGCATTTGAATGGTTGTCAGGTCACAGATCTCCTTAGCCTGAGCATATACTAGCGGATGAGAGCTAGAAAGACTTATTATTCTCTTGTCATGGGTTCCGGCTCTATCCGGACTAACTGAAGGTGAATTATATATGGGTATTATGAGGTCTAAGCACCGCGAGAGGGCGGGGGCTTGGAGTCCTAGTATGGACGGGGACTCGGTTCTCTTGATAGGAGGATAATGGGTTGGTCCCGTTTGTACCTCGGTATGGGCGGGGCGTGTGTTTTTCGGGGTACCCAGCTGGGCTACATTGATTTACGAATCACCGCGTAAGCGGTCCGATATGACTTGATCCGGGCATCATAGTAAGAACTGAAAGAGAAAAGGTGAATAAGAATGGATTTGTATTGACCAACTCTTGTTTGAAAATAGCATAAGTGCTTACATAGATGGTTAGCTGATAAACTAAAAGATGGCAAATAAAAAAACTGCAATAAGGATCCACTAGTAGTAATGCTTTTCTGCAAACTTGAACCAGTAGCCAAAAAGCCTATCATGATCCTTGGAGTCAGGAAATTATTCCCAGTCGGGTAAGTCTTGCGAGTACATTGTGTACTCAGGGTTTATTTTACCCCTGTTGCAGGTGCTGCTTGAGGCTTTGTGCGGAGGATTGTCTGCTGGGCTCAGATGGATCTTTGCTACGCTTGCTAGATATTTACTTTCGATGTTTTAATTCTGCACTCTAAACTTGGTATTGTAATAACTTATTTCTGAATACTATGTTGTATGGAATAAACTAAGTATTGTACTCGTTTTTATTATTGGATCCTGGATGAAAATATGGATGGTTTCGAGTTCTCCCATTGGGTGTGCTCGACAGAAATGGCTGGTATAGCCGCTGGCGGAGTACTTCGTGCCTAGAGGAAGGCAAGTACCTCCATTAGTGTGTTATTTTAGACGGTTCTGCCACAGGAGTTCTCGAGAAAGAGCTGCCCGAGTGCCCTGATCATTGTCCCTCATCCTTTCTTGGTGATAGCCTTAGACGTGCCAGTCCCCTTCCTTTTCTTTGCCTCGGCCACAGTGGTGGCGTTCTTGGTGGTGGCTTTCTTCGCCTTGTCTCCAAAGGATTTATGCACCTTTGCAGGCACATCATGTTCCTCATGATGAATTCCAAACTCTTCAAAAACCCTGTTGAGACATGGCATAGTACCAGCGATGGCTCTGCGTGCTAGGTACTCCTTGTTCGACATCTCGCCAAGTATCTCGCGCACCCCTACCTCAACAGACTTGACGAATTTCTCAGCAACTCTACCCTCCTTTCGCTAAAAACCAAACCGGAGAAAGGGAACCTCGACACCTTCGCTGAAGACCGAAAGGTGTACAATCTCAATAGTCATAGCAGGCATTCTCCTACCAAGCGGCCAACAGTTTGCCGCCATCATTTCCTCCACCAGTTCCAGCCTTCGGAGTATCGACAGGCCAAAGCAAAAGCCCTATCGCAGGCATGGCGGCCCTCAGCAGTCCCCGGCCCTAGAGTACCTTATGTCGAAGGCTTCATAGGAGTCATCACAGAAGCCAACAGATACCGTGTATTCTTCCTCCCATCTTCACCAGTGGAGGTTAGGCCGCCAGTCCTCACATAAAACCAATACTGCATCCAATCCTTCGACCACTTGTTCTTTTGGGCAAAATAAATTTCTAACTTTTCGCCCTTCCGATCCCTCTTTGGCATGAAAGCGCAGCTACCATACTAGGCTACCAACTGGCCTTCGCCCACTTGCTTAGGGTGATGCTGGAGCTCATAGTACTCGCAGAAGGTACCAATATTGGGCTCCGCACCATAAGATAAACAGGCCCAACAAAACTTGCTCAAAGTAACAATACCATTAGGGGTAAGGCGATGCAGCTGTACCTCAAAAGCCTCAAGAACCTGACGGACGAAACGGGCTGCAGGGAAGCGAAGGCCGTAAAGGAAAAATCCTTGAAAACCACGGCGTCAGCAGCTTGCAGCTTAGGAATCGTCTCTCCTTGCGGAGGCTTCACCTTAGCATCACGAAAACAATCCAGCTTCCGCAACTCCTCCATCATATCCTTCGTCATGAGCGAAGGCCTAAAATCCCATGTCCTAGATGAGTCGGCCATGTCTCCTCAACTGTTATCAAGTCGGCGACGGAGGCCTCAACACCAAAAAGATCTTCCTCAAGCCCTAGCGCCTCCGCACTGACAACCATACACTTCTCAAAACGCGCAGACCACCCACTCGCCCTAACGCCGAGGAGACAGCGATACGGACCAAAGAAAGGAGCCCGGCGCGGAGGAGGATTAATAGGCGGATCCACTTCCAAGACTTAGAGGCAACAAGAAGGAAGCGAAGGCAAGCACCAACTAAGCGAAAATTAAGCAGAAAGGAAGAATGTAGAAAGCAACGACAGCGAAAGCTATGGCTCAGATAGGGATAGTGTTTTAAATCTCCGGCTAAGATATTTTATCAGATGACCTCAAAAACAGCTATAGCGGAGCTAAATGAGGATATAACGGGCTATAGCGTCTAAGTTGTACATAAACACAAATAGCTTGATCTTTCTTAAACAGCTATAGCGGGCTATAGCGGTAGCTATAACCGGAGATTTAAAACCTTGGATAGGGATGGGGGGAGCCTTCACCTACCCCTTATATAGTCAGCGAACCGGCGCTTCAACTTCCGCGCCCAATGGTTGCGTCCACCCCGCAGCACGTCGGTTCCTGAGCCATCGCAACCAATTAGAAGAGAACACGTCAGGTGGGATAGGTCTGACACAGCGCGTCCCTAGGGGGAAGGGGGAAAGCCTTTGCTCGCACACAAACCTCCGCGGCTCAGCTACCTCGAAACGAAATTGAGGAGCAAGGCCCGCCTACATTAGACCATGCCCTCAAGGGGGGAACTGTTGGGACGTGGAGGTGAGCCGCGGAGGTCAAGACACATTACAACACTAAGAACTAATGCTGACTATTTGCCAGAGAGATGTGCAGGGACGCGCACTCGAGGCCTTCGCGCCCGTGGCCCCGCCCGACGAAGGTAGGAGGGCCGCATCAGAGGCTCCTACGGTGGCAGCGAAGGCCACAACCCGAGCAGCGCTGCGGGTTTAGAACACTGCAAGTACCAATGTCAGCCGTTCTGCTGTTTCATCATCACATTATCATCTCCGTAATTTATTTTCATTTGAACTTCAGAGTTGGTACCGAGAAATGTCAAGGCTCAAGGATAAGCTTGAATCTCTCCAACGCTGTCAGAGGTATAAATATTAATTCGCTTCACCTTTGTTATCCACATATACTACATATATAAATAAATGATCATTAACTACATGACCATTGAAAAGTCTCTGAAAAAGAAACAGACATTCAAGCGAATGGTTATGTTTGTCTCAAAGGCACATGCTTGGTGAGGATCTTGGACCCCTGAGCATAAAGGAGCTGCAGCAACTGGAAAAACAACTTGACTATTCTCTGTCACAGGCTCGACACCGGAAGGTTCACCATTGTACACCAATGCCCTAACTTGTTGTTTGACTCAGTATTGTTTGTTTCTCTGTAGTACAATAGTGCAGGAATATTGTGCACCGGAAATGAATAATTAATTTGATTTTGATATTACAAGTCTAATAATAAATGTGGTGCATGCTGGCACATATAGTAAGCTTAAATTAAGCATAGCACCTGAATATCTTTTATCTTCATCTCAGACTCAAATGATGATGGAACAGATGGATGAGCTTCGCCGAAAGGTATTATGTGGACCCAATCTCTATTCTCACCATGTCTTCTATCATATTTGGTAAATCATTAATATATTTTGCATTTAAAATGACAAGTACACCATGCAATTTCTTATTAGACAAAATAGAACACAAGATTGACTGATGTTGTGCATCATCTGTTACAACTTCTGTATGTACTGTATGTTCCATAAATTAAAGCTAAATAAAGGAGGGATTTTTAGTTCTATGTATCAGAACATCATTTCGTCTTTGATTCACAAACTACTGTAGTAATACCAAATGCGTGGCAAACGACAGTTAACGGAGATGCAGTTTGCAAGATTGGTTACCAGAACATGTACACACAGCAGCATGGACGACTCAGTTTGCTGAAGTTGTTGCAAATGCATGTCAAAGATTCCTTATAGTATTACAATCTATATTTTACGGTGTCAGTTGATCAACAGTTCATAAAACTAAGTTTAGCATGAAGTATCACCTTACATCTGTTTTGAATCGAATGCAGGAGCGCCAACTTGGCGAGCTTAACAAGAAACTGAAAAACAAGGTATCTAAATAGCTAACTGGTTATTTGATATACATGTGTATATACTTGTCAACGTTCACAACAATTCAAAGCCATGCATATGCCTTATGGGAATGTTACTACTATCTTCCGAGACATTCAGCTGGAAGCAGAAGGTTGCAGCAACTACAGGGGCGTTCAAACATCCTGGGCTACTGACGTGGCCATAACCAGCGACAGCGGCGCACTTTCCACTCCAAATGCTGAACCACCAGCTGCTGCTGTGGACTGTGAACCCACTCTGCAAATCAGGTAAGACTAGGTTATTATAAAACCAGAACCACCATGATTAAATATGAAAGCACCGGATTAAGCAATATTTGAACTCCTATATATGATCTGTGCATGCTACAGGTTCGTTGCTCCTGAGGCAGCAGCCATGCCAAGAAGTAACACTGAGGGAGGGGAGAACAGCCACTTCATGCTCGGTTGGGCCCTTTGAGTTGTTCTCGATCGATGAAATTCGAAGCAACTACTGATTAATAAAGATGCCGTACGTTTAGTATGGCAAACCATGAAACTTATATGGTGATATAGTCAGTACCAGAGTTGCATGCCAGCCCTAGCTGATGGTATCCATATGCACTGTTCTCTCTGACAATCATATGATGGCCCCCTATCTTCGCTTTATTAGTTCAGAACTGTGCTAGCTAGCCTTTTCCTTGTCCTTGATTCTTGGATTAGAATCAACACTTCAGTTCAAGGCCTATTAAATGGATCGTACTCTATGTACATAGTGCCGCCTTCATCTCAATCGACCAACTGTTGATCTCGGAGCGTCAAGTAGGACTATCAATCTATATATCTATCTAGGAATACAGTGGCGAGGTTTGATGAAGCAACCTGAACTGAAGGGCGTGGTTGTGTTTTATTTCAATTCTGGTTGAATCTAGATCTTGTTTAAAACCCACGAAAAAGCTTCCCTTAGCTTGAATGTCAAATTAACCGCAGACTTGGACTCTATATAGTCTGAATATATTGCAAATCTTTGCATCGTCCGTTTGGCTGATTGATCAGTTGAATTGAAGGGTAAAAGCAACAGTTACCTTTCCCCCCCCCTGAAAGACAAGAGGCAACAGCGATCATGAGTCCTCATATAACTACTAGATCACATCTCCTGTCGTCCTGTTAGAAAGAAACATAGTACGGGCGTTTATATACTATCTAATTTACCTGATTGTATGGTGAAGGCCAGATTACTTAATGAATTCAACAGTTACCGACTTAATGCAATTATGGGGCAGGCGTTGCTCGAAAGGCGAGTGCTTCAATGCGACAATGAGATGTTACTGTATTATTAGGATCACTCGTCATACCAATGCCACAGATAATATCGGTATACACCAATACTGGTTTATATATATTCCTTACAAAATATGTGGTGTGAATCATTGTGCCATACACGTACTGATCATCATCGATCGCATGCCTTTGCCTGCAATCAATAGTCAGGTCAGGTGTACTGTCATGCAGAATAGAAGCTGTTCAGCGCGCGATGGGTTTGAGAGTGCTGTTGACACATGTCCCGCCAGTGCGCGCGCACGGCCGCACGCACTGACGCACATGTTGATCAAGCTGCATCGTGAAATGCTCGCCGCATTCCGGCTTGAAAAGCTTGTGCGCCGATGCACTGCAGTCTGAATTTGGCCGCTCCAAAGTACTGTACTAGCTAGTCCACGGACACCGATCCATGTACGAGCTTATTCCAAAGTCCGACTGCTATTCCGTGCACGCTAGCTGCACAATTTTCAGATATGATGATACGTATACGTACCGGCCGCCATGAGATGCAGAGAATGTGACCTATAACCAAAAGACGGGAACGTGCATATAACCTCCCTTAATTGCATTGTTAGATCAATCAGGTTCCCAACATTAAGGCCTGATCCATCAATGGTAGGGTTACATCGATCTGCATGTATAAGATGTGGTTGCGGGCGATTTTTGTTCTGGGCCACCAATAGATCTTGATTCCTCTCATTATATAGTATCTCTCAAGACGACGGCACCATGCATATATAGGTTAATACCTGTGTGTAAAAAAATGTTATTAATCTGTGGCGCATCCTTGTATTTTTTTTTGAAGGACCATATATAGACCATATATAGTATGGGATCATTAACTCTATGTGGCTGCTAGCCGTTTTATAGATATAGATATAGCTCGATGAAGGGAAACCCACTAATATTATGACACGGTCAGCTAACATCCATTTTTCCACGGTGAGCAATCCATGGGGATATATTATTTGAATAAGTCATTAATTCTTCATAGGACTTTTCATCCTTGGATTTGCCTCTCCTTTCCAACTTAGGCCTAATATTCTTTCTCGTACTACTCTAAATGTAAGTCACGTAGAGAAGGAAATAAAAAATAAGTAGTATCAAAATAGATGGCTAAAAAAAAAGTAGAGAGCCTATTTTAAGTAGTAGTGTTGGAGATGTTCTTAGGAATAACAATTTTGATAAAAGATAACCCCCCAACTTATTTAACTGGATATATAAATATACACCGCATCTGACATAGAAAAGCTGTTGAAGAGTGAAAAAAACATAGAAAGTGATTTTATTTGAATGATTTTTTTTCATATAATAATTTAGAGAGCGAGTTTTAAAAATATTTTTGGAGCTGAACGCTCCACGCTCCAGAGCAGGCACCAAATTTAGCTGGACGGCGCAGGGATCATTTGCACGGTTGCGCCCAGAAGTCAAAACATTGTGTAACTTGATTTTCTGATATATAATACGACACAAGAGCGTTGCCCGTCCAACGCAGGCAGACAATAATTTGGCTTGCGCCCATCCATTTCCATTGACATCAGGGTGGTGGTTAGTCGATCATCGTCCTAATCGCAATCAGTTCGCGCGCGGTTGGTCCGCCCCTATCCGGCACCAGTGGCATCTGTACACGTACCGGCCGCGCGCGCCGTCTGAAAGCCAAGCACAGGCACGTACGTGGCAAGGGAATCAGGGACGACGGACGACGTACGACTAGCCGAGCCGTGGCATGCCCATGCCAAGTAGTCCGGCGCGCCGACGCGGCAGCAGGTGGGAGCGGCACAGCGGGCACGTCACCTCGCCCAGGTCGATCCAGCGGTCGATGCAGCGCGTGTGGAACGCGTGGGTGCAGTTGCCCAGCCGCCGCACCTCGTCCGTCGCCTCCAGCCTCTCCAGGCACACCCGGCACGTCGGCTCCGGCCCCGGCCCCGGCCCCGACGACGAAGCCGCCACCAGCTCCAGGAACTCGACGAGCGGGAGCCGCTGCTTCACCGCCTCCGGCCTCGGGGCTTCCCCGCGTGGGCGTCGGGGCGGGCCGTTGATGACCGGCGCGTGGTCCTCGGGGTCGTAGGGGAACTCGTAGAGGCCGAGGAAGCAGAGCACCAGCACGAACACCAGCGCCACGGCGTGGAGGAGCTTGAACAGCGCCGCCACGGGGCGCGGCACCGCGTTGCAGTAGCAGACCAGCGGGAAGGTCATGACCGGCGCGGCGTGCATGCGTCTGCTTAGTTTGGCTGGGAGGGCACACAGAGACGCGGGGTCCGTCCGTGTGGATATATAGGGACGAGGCAACCGAAAAGAGGAAAAAGGGCTACGGTGTGGCTCGTTCACTCGTGCTCTGCACGGTGCGCAGAAAGGGCTGGTGGACCGCGGGGCGGGTGCAGCGTGGCTGTCATTCTAGATACAAGTCGTGGCCGGAACCGGATGGCAAGATGCATTTTGGCTATGGCCAGTTTGGCGCGTCGCGCGCGCGAGCGAGCGGTTTGCGGAGGGCCGGCGTGGTGTCGTATGGGGCCGGTGTCTCGGCTCATGCAAAGCGCAAGCGCAATGGCGAAAGTCGTCGTCACGGCACATAATATTTGGAGGAAGAAGAAACGGTGCGTCGCACGGCAGGGACGCCTACCATTTCGGCTTTTCCCGATGGGACTCGTCCGGGCATATGCCATCACGTTCACAGCCATGGGTTCGGCGTGTTCCGGTTTCCGGCCTGCCGTCTGAATGTGTGATATGTTTTATTCAGGTTGCCAGGTTGGTATCTCTACTGCCCATATTGCCATGACATGCTTATGCATCGTCCGTTATGGTGACCTTGCAGCAGGCCCTGTTTAGTGGAGTGAAGCTCCAGAAAATATCTAAATTTCATTAAAATAGGGTATTCGTAGCTTTAGAAAATCTTAGATCTAGTACTGCAGAATGCTTGATGCATTTTATATAACTTATGTTATTTATAGTTTAGATTAAATATAAGCATTTCAACCATTTTAGTCTATTCTCTACAAACCAGAAAATGTAGATCTAACACATGGATCTTGAAGTTAGAGTTATGCCAAACAAGCTCTAGTGTTTGACTCTTTTAACGTAGTCATCTAGTAGTGTTGTTGTATATATGATGTCATATCATAATCTTGACACGAGTTACGACAGATAATCACTGAAACGGATGGCTGTTCCTGTCTCTTTCTCCTATGCTATAGAAGTACTCCTAGATGACTATGTTATAAATATAGACCGAAAACTTTTTTTGCAGGTGCTATTCAGGGAAACCCATTGGCTACGGCAATGGATAAGACTGCAACGGCGTGATGATCTACGATAAAAGTTGACCCTAATTGGGCAGCATTTGGAGACATCAACATTGCATTTCTTCAGCTCCAATGGATGGTTATCGACTAGGTTTATTGGTCTTCGTTAGTCAGAACTTTACTTCCCGCTTTGTTTTCCTTGTGTCTGCTTGTAAGTTTAAGTACCTAGAAGGTTGTGTGCTGGTCGTTGGATCGAACTTTGTAATAATTGGTCTGATTCTACCCTACGGTGGTAGATGAAGCCGAATATAAATTATCCATATCTAAAAAAAATAAAAGAAATAACAACTTTATATTTTTGTCTCCCTCCAACAGTTTTCTATTTTAATTTTCTAAAACCTAAAGTAGGGTCCATGTCTAATTTATTATCGGTTCAGTCTGGAGCTAATCCGTGGACCGTGGATACTGCCGCCGCCCTTTCATCCCTGCGTGAGTGCTCCGCCGGCGACCATCACCTCACTTGGCACCGCATGCAGACCTGCACCTGCAGAGCAGCCAGCTGGGGTGCGGTGCAGGCTCTGGCTGCAGGCCTACAGGGAGGTTGCAGGCTTGCAGCAACTAGCAAGTGGTGCACTGGAGGGAGAGGTAGCACTTAGCAGTAGCAGGGCTGCAGGTAGAGCCGTAGAGGTAATACATACCAACAACGATCTGGACGGAAGACTCGTGATCTCGAGCCACACAAACAACGCCCGTGCGGCCGTGCCCATGGAAACCGTTTGACGGAGGAGCCGACGAGGAATAGGAAGTTCACTCGACCAGGAAAATTTATGAGTTATTAGGAACAATATTTGGCAACCTTTTGTTTTGAAGGAGCTTTTTTACTAAACTATTGGAGAAGATTTTTTTTCTGATTTGCTAAAAAAAAGAATAAAAAGTTATGTTATAAAACTCTTGAAGATCTTTATATAAAAAAACTCCTGAAGATGCTCTAAAGACACGTCGGTTGAGAAGGGAAAGTCAAAGGTACGAGGGAGCCGAAGCCATACGGACAGCAATGACTCCGGATCACTATGGCGGAATAGTGGGCCAGAGACATAGCGCCTAGGAGGCCACCAAGGATGGGCTCGCTGCTGGGAGGCGGGCCGGGGCCACATCGAATTGGATGCAATCACTCAAGCCAAATTTGTTCAAAAAGATGAGCATAAGGTTAAAGATGAATCAAAACCGATTGCATTGGAGACGTCTTCTCTCCCTCTCGTCTGATGCCCTAGGGCACTGCCGAGGCTGCCACCCCTTGCCTCCACCATCGCTGGTCCCCCTCCCTTCCCCCTCCGGCATCTCGCCGGAGGCGGGAGAAAGTGGGGATCCATCTCTCCAATAAAATTTTCAATAGATCGAATCCTTTAGGGTTAGGATCTCTCCACGCCAAGTTTCTTGGTATTGGGGGTTTGTGTCCTCCTCCTTCCCGGTGACAACGAGCTTGTAGGGTGGATTTGGTTTCTTCATGGCGACTCTGATAAAGATGAGGGCGACAACTTTGGCATCAGCAACTTCCTCGACATGACGGCATGTAGACTTAGGTTTCCGAACGCCAACATCAAGACGGAGATGATGTTGCCACCATAGAAAAATTTTCTCTGATCTCTTCTCTGTTTTCTTGTGGTTAGATTTGGCCACGATGAAGGACTAATGATAATAAGTCTGCCACTCAAGCCAATTACTGGTATTGAGTTCGGAAGATTCAGATTAGTTTTTCTTATTCTTCGGTAACAGAAGGAAGGAGAAGCCACGAGAAAGAAGTTTCTCAACTCCGCCTGTAGAAATGTTGGTCGTCGTTCGTTGGACATCTGTTCTCAGGTCTTTTGCCAATTGTTTGCTTGTGTTGTCATCCATGCGAACAGTCATACATGTTTGGGTTTGAGATTTAGAGTTATACAAAGCATGGGTACAATGTAGATGAAGAACAGTTTCTAGGTATACGTGAGTGCTTGTAACATGATGATGTACTCAGCTATAATTTAATATAATTCTCTTTCATCAAACAAAAGGTTAAAGATGAATCACGTCTGGTCCACGTCCGACTGCAAGGCTGTCACCTAGGATGGAGGCTGATCGCTGGATCGAAGCCGGAGCGGATGGATTGCGGGCGCTGGCTGATTCGGTAGCAGGCTAGCAGCGTCTCACCCTTATGTCTGTTGTTGTTTTAATCAAAATGTAGTTCGTTCCTGCCACCGGCTTGGCCAGTTAATCTTGTAACTTAAACTAATTTTCTTCTTAAATGCAATGATACACAGATCTCATGCGTATTCAAGGAAAAAATATATTGATTTTTCTGTGACTCCATAAACTCTAATATTTGGTGGATCGGTGAAAGAAAAAGGAAGCATACATTTTTTTTTTGAAGAAGAAAGCTTACTATTTATTACAACAGAAATGGTACAGTGTCCGTTGTTTAATTAGCGCTCAAGTCAACAACAATACAACATCTTGCTATAGACATCGAACGATACCTGCATGTGATTATTAGCACAAATGAAATGGAATATAAACGCTGTCACATTGATGTATAGTACTGAAAATTCGTGAGAGAATTATTTTCTTAACCCTAAAAAAGTTCGGCTTACTTTCTTATCCTTTTTATTTTTGAACTTACTTTTAGCTGGAAAGCTATCTTTAGTTCCTTACATGGCCTTTCCGTTAGTTTTAGGACTTAACAGTGTTAACTCAAGGATAAATGATGATTTTGTTCCTAGGTAAAAAATAAATAAATACAAAGTTCAGCTTGTCTATGTTTAATTTTAAGAAATATTTTGCATGGTTTAAGGTTGTCATATTTGTTCCATATTTAAAAATAATATACTCCTTATTTTATATATTTTCACTATGGAAAATATTTTCCAAAGTTAAACACATGTAAATTGAACTCTGCATTGATTCAGGGTCATATAAGAAACTAAAGATAGCTTTCGAACCAAATAGGCAAGTTCAAAAATAAAAGGGCCAAGAAAGTAAAGCAAACTTTTTTCAGGCCAAGAAAATAATTCTCTCAAAATTATTCTACATGGCAGAGAAAACACCGTGGCTAGCGCCCAGACGTCCACGCCTGCTGCACGTCTCCTGCACGCACAGGCAGGGACCGCCTACGCCCCGAGCCTGCTGGCTGCTGCCCACCTCATGTAGGGACCGCCCGCGCCCCTGCCGCCATCCCCTCCGCTTCTCGCGCCCACCGCTCCGCTGCACTCCATCCCTCCGCTTCCCACACACATGCATGGCGCCCATGGAGCTGCAGTAGGCGGCTATGGCAGGTGAGTCCCATTGCAACATGTACAACACCAAATACACTTTTACAACATTCATATGAAATACTTGCAACATACATCCGAAAACAGCTGAAACACTTGCAAATACATCCAAAACATTTGCAGAACACTTGAAAGTCATTTGCAAATATATGCAACATTCAGATAAAATACTTGCAACATATATATGAAACATATGCAATATCTAGATAAAACACTTGCAACATCCAGATAAAACACATGCAACATATGTTTGAAAAAACAAATGAGACATTTGAAACAGAGACTTGCAACATACGTGTATAGTCATTGCAACATATGCAACATCTGGATCTACTTTTGCAACATCCATATGAAACACTTGCAACATATCTCAAAAACATCTGAAATACTTGAAACATATGCTTGCAACATGCGGTTTTACCGTAACATCTCCTTGCTGCTTGCAAGAATGCAGACTTATTAACGTGTGGAGTTCACCGGAGGCAACGGCATCGGCGATGGGCCATCGGCGACGGTGGCTGCGCAATGCGGTGGGAAGACAACAGCCACACGACTAGGAGAGGGCATGTAACACCCGCATCCAAAGCTGCTTATATAGCATAAAAAATAAGGATAAAATCCTTTTCTCAGCCTGCAACTCACATATATGGCATTTTAATTTCAAGCTTGAACTATGAAATGGGTGATCGGACGTTCTTCTATTGTCAAAAACCTTTTGGTTCTCTAACCGGTTTCAAAAGCGATTTCTATTTTCTAAAAATAATAAGAATATAGTTTAATCTCTAAAAAATTATAACTAATTTATTTAATTAAGAAATATGAAACTAGTATATTTTTTAATTGTTATCTATCTACTGGTGATTTATTTAGAGTTATTTGGAAGTTCTTTATTTCTATTCTATTGTTTTATTGCTCGTTGTCATTCTCATTATTATTTTCCTACAGATCAACCAATAGTATCTAGGACCATGATTATGTAGAAAGATATGAAAAACAAAATTAGCATTTTAAGGAAAAGTTATTAGTTTCATAATTATTTTGATTTCAAACAAATTATTTATATTTATAGAGATTATATTAGGTTTTTATTATTGTTTTTTTAAAAATAGAAAATCATCTTTGAAACAAGCTAAAGGACTAAATTTGTCTGGTTCTATAGTTGAAGGATGCCCGTGGCCCGATTTCATAGTTCAGGGTTCAAAATCGACCATCAAGTTGAAGGTTGAGTAATGAACTTTACCTAACAAATAAATCCACGAACTACCATGAATGTCATGCAATTTGTATGTCAGTTTCTGATATGCATAAGTGTATATGACGCAAAACATGTCCTTTTTTTATTCCAAAGCACGTCCTTTTGTTGCAGGCATAAAACGCAAAGATTTTGTCTGGTTACCTGTCTCTTTCGGAGTCTGGTAGCCGTCGCACCGAGCAGCTCGAGTGTGCAGGTGCACCGGCGTTGTTGACGATGGATAACCGACTAACCGTGTACGTCGTTGTAGTAGTATATGGTATGCCCAGTTTTTTTTTTTAAAAAAAAGTATATGGTATGCCCAGGCCAGTGGTCCTACTTCAATTTCTATTAATATATGGTTCGCTGACCAATTCAAATGAAAGATACTAATAATGGTGCACGTTTTGACACCATACTTTTGTGGTACCCTTGTTATAGGAGTCAAACGTGCACCATGTCTGGCTAATAGGAGCACTAGTATAAACTGGAGTAATTAGCTAGAGATGAGCTGGCATCCACCGAGCTTGGCTCGCCAGTGAAGCTCACATTGAGCACATAAGCGGATGCAGGTTCCAGGGATGCAAATGCATGTGTAGATGTAAGCAGCAACGGTGGAACTATCCATCCAAACATGTTTCTTTCAAAGTTTATACAGATCCACTCGTGCAAGCTGGCTGCGTGTAGCCATCCAAACACGTCCCTGATATCCTACTCTGTCACACCCATTTTTAAGGACAAAAATAGAATGTATAAAAGACTCATGTGCGCCCCAGGAAACAGTCGCACACATAAGTTGACAAATTACAAAGTATCATCACAGTGCTTATTACATAACGAATAAGTATTTAAGACATAGTCTTGAACGATAGATAATAATAACTAATAATAAATCTTCAGCGGAAACTCCACACAGGGACACGGTTGACTGGTTGACACCAAGACTAGTACTCATTCCGATAATCTTCCTCTATATCTTCATCTGTTATGGTGGAAATAGCAAGAGTGAGTTCATGTCGAACTCCACAAATATAACACAGGGTTCATGAGGCTCAAAAAGGCTAGACACTGTTTAACTGCGTTTAGCTTTTAATCATATATTAGCAATTGAGTAGCATCAAGATACACCACTTCCCATTAAGAACCAATGATCAATTGTAATAATGATAACGAATAGCATTAACATGAGCATAATAATAATCAACAATAATTAAACATGATATAGCAAATGGTGATCATCTATTCTGTAAATGTTCCAAGGCCGCTCGTATCCGTGAGCACGGCTAGTATACCAGTTTTTAACTCTGCGCAGAGGTGTACACTTTCACTGTAAGTCATGATTTCCAAATGAGTGGGGAGATCAAGCCCAAACACCCGAGAACCATATAAAGCCACTCAAAAGTTCGTCTAACAAGTTAGGGCCATTAGATTCACTCGGCAGGCAGATGTAGAACCCCCCTTCCCTGTGGCACAACAACCGCAACCTATACACACTAGGCCAGGGGCTCGCACTACACCCAAAGTGGCAAGCCATTCTTACGCCATTTAAGGTAACCACTAACAAGCTAGAAAAGGTCTCTTGAACAACTAAAGCCAGAGCCATATAGCCCTCACAGCTGTACTGTATGTCCCGGATGGTCATGTACAGAGAAGTCCTTATGGAGAGAAACCAGAGCATCAAAATAATACACATGCTCTAGCCCTCTTTTAACAGAAATAAAATCATCTTAATGGTTGATTGCTTAATCCATTAATCAAATTACAAGATCATTGTTCTTAGTTTAAGCACTAGCATTAGCTACCCATATGCATTCCCAAGGTTGACAAGGAATCAAGATAACAATCACTAAGTTATAATCTCTAAGGTTGTCAAGGTAAGCACATGCATATGTATGACAATTCAATGTATAGGTAACAAGGATAGTCCTGTGTTATACTTGCCTTGATCAAAGCTCTCCAAGTGATACTGCTGACTTGGCTCAAAGTAATACTCCAAATCGTCCAAATACTGCTCACCTTCTATATTCGATCATCAATCAACACATACATGCATCCAATCAAACATACACGAAGCAAACAAAGAGATATAATTAGAACAGTACACCAACAGTAACAAAACAGTAATAAAAGTTTATAAAACTCTTCTACACGTTTCTACGATCACACAGACGCAAAGATCACCAAATTCGGAGTTAAAACGTGAAAGTTATGTATTTTCTAAGATTTCCTATAGATAAATAAATACTTAATTATAACCTCGAAAAATAAATTATCAAAACTGACTGTACAACTACACTAACATGTAGAGCTCGCAAATACGAACCTAACGCAATTTGAACGGATCAAATCGGAGTTAAAACGAAGATTTTATGACCAAAACAATTCTAGTGGCAAAACTGTAAATACCTGAAAACGTATTTTTGACTTATCCGGGAGAAAATACGCTTTCAAAACACGTAAACGGATTCAGGATATTGCGCTAAGGACCGCGGGTTCTATTATGAAGAAGTCCAGGGGCTCTTTAAGAAATCTACCCCGCGAAAGGGTATCTTCTAATCCTAACCGTTGATCAGCGAACGGACGGCTCGTGTTCATCGGCAACGATACAGTGAAGAAACCCGATTCCTTCTTCCCCAGGTCCGGCCGGTGGCCACCATGGCCGGCCCCAAAACCCCGCCGGAGAGCTCCGACTCCACCTTTTCCGACCACGATTCACCCCTCAACCGACACCAATCGAAAGAGAAGGTCCACTCGAACTTATCTACGTGGTTTAGGAAGGCTACGACGGACCGAGGATGAATCGCGGCTCGATTAGGGCGGCGACGCCATTGTTGGCCACGGTGAGCTCCAAACCCGCGATTTAAAGCACAAAAACTTAAAAGAAGAGCATTGGGAGGGAGAAGAGAAGATGGCGAGCTCACCAAAACGAAAAAGAAGGACTCCAATCCACCCGCAAGCCCCGACGACGTACCGACCGAGAGAACCTAGGGTTCCGGCCTCCTACGCTCAATCTCACGTGATGTAGCTCGAGTTTTAGATGGAAAACGGAAAATAGAGAGTCTCCTCTTCCTATTTGTAGCCCCAAGATGCCGTATACGGGTAGGAGATCCCGGAAATCACGAGACGGTTGTTGCGTCCGCCTCCGGTTCGAAGTCCGGCTCGAGCACGGGAGGAGGAAGACGACTGACCACCGGGCCCCACCGGTCAGCGAGCAAGGAGAGAAGGCGCGCGGCTGGCTCGGCTGGCTACTGGGCTCGGCTGCTGGGCCACTGCGACGCTGGGCCGGCCCACGCGGCAGGCGCGAAATGGATCAGGTCGTCCGAACGGGCCGTCGGCCACAGCAGAAGGTAATATTCTTTTTCTTTCTTCTTTTCTTTATTTGCTTATTTTCAAAAGTATCTCAAATAAAATTTTCTAAGCCAAATAAAATAAAATAAATCCACACCACAAAATAGAATAAATGCAACAGCATGAATGCAACACCAATATTCTTTTTAAATTTTTTTAATTTCTCATTAATTGTTATCTAAATTATTTAAAATTTATTAACTCTAAAATTTGGGTGTTACAAATTCTACCCCCCTTAAAAGAATCTCGTCCTCGAGATTGAACTGCTTACTCAAACAACTGCGGATATGATTTCCTCAATTCATCCTCTCTTTCCCAGGTTGCCTCTGCTTCTGAATATCGATTCCACTGCACTTTGCACATCTTAATAACCCGACTTCGAGTAAATTTCTCAGCAGTCTCCAAAATCTTAATCGGAAACTCTTCATATGTAAGATCTTCCTTAACAGTCAATTCTTCTAAAGGTATCTGCTCCTCAGGCACACGCAAACACTTTTTAAGTTGTGAAACATGGAACACATCATGTACTCCAGATAAATTATCAGGCAACTCTAATTGATAAGCAACTTCCTCACGTCTAGTAATAACTTTAAATGGTCCAACATACCTTGGTACTAGTTTACCTTTCATGTTAAACCTCTTCACACTTTTCATAGGTGACACCTTCAAATAGACATAATCACCTACCTCAAAAACTAAATCTCTTCTTCTATTGTCAGCATAACTCTTCTGACGAGACTGCGCTACTCTCAAATTCTCACGAATCACTCGCACTTGATCTTCTGTGTTTCTAAGAACATCTGTACCAAACACCTGAGATTCACCTGTCTGATCCCAAAACAATGGAGTTCTACACTTACGTCCATACAAAGCTTCAAACGGTGCCATCTTAAGACTCTGTTGATAACTATTATTGTAAGAAAATTCTGTATAAGGCAAACTCTTATCCCAACTAGTTCCATATTGCAATGCACAAGCTCTCAACATATCCTCTAATACCTGGTTGGTCCTTTCAGTCTGTCCATCTGTCTGTGGATGATATGCTGTACTAAAATTCAATTTTGTTCCCAATGATTCATGCACAGCTTTCCAAAAATGCGACGTAAACTGCGATCCTCGATCAGATACAATCTTCTTTGGAACTCCATGCAAACATACTATCCTCTCCATATACAACTCTGCCAATTTTGGTCCACGGTAAGTAGTCTTAACTGGTATAAAATGAGCAACTTTGGTTAATCGATCTACTATCACCCAAATAGAGTCATAACCTTTCTGAGTACGAGGTAACCCCACTATAAAGTCCATACCAACTTCTTCCCACTTCCATTCAGGAATCTTCATTGGTTGCAACAATCCAGCAGGTCTCTGATGCTCTGCTTTCACCCTCTGACAAGTGTCACACAATGCCACATACTCAGCCACATCTCGCTTTAATCCAACCCACCAATATTTCTGTTTCAGATCCAAATACATCTTAGTACTACCAGGATGAATAGAATAAGCTGACTCATGAGCTTCGCGAAGAATTGCTTGTCTAACAGTTTGATCCTCAGGTACACACAGCCTCTTTCCAAACCACAAAATTCCATTATCATCCATCCGAAAACCTGGTGACTTACTAATCACTATATCTTCCGCTATCTTCTTTAGTTTCTCATCCTTCAACTGACCCTTATAGATTTCTTGCTCTAAAGTAGGCTCTATTACTAATTCCATTGTATTAGTAACAATTCCCAAATTCAAATATTCAAATTCAGCACATAACTCACTAGTCATAGTCAATGTCTGTATCTCATTGACATAGCTTTTCCTACTAAGAGCATCAGCTACTACATTAGCCTTACCAGGATGATAGTGTATCTCAATATTATAATCCTTAATCAATTCTAACCATCTGCGTTGCCTCAAATTTAGATCTGACTGAGTGAAAATATACTTCAAACTCTTATGATCAGTGTATATATCACTCTTATGTCCAATCAAATAATGTCTCCAAATCTTTAAAGCATGAACTACAGCTGCTAACTCCAAATCATGTGTAGGATAATTCAACTCATGCTTTCTCAACTGCCTAGATGCGTAAGCCACAACTCTGCCTTCTTGCATAAGAACACATCCCAAACCTTGACGAGAAGCATCACAATAAATAGAAAACTTCTTACTCAAATCTGGCAAAACCAAAACAGGCGCTGTAGTCAACCTCTTCTTCAATTCCTCAAAACTAGCTTGACATTTATCTGACCACACAAACTTGGCATTCTTCTCTAACAGAGATGTCATAGGTTTAGCAAGTTTAGAAAACCCTTCAATGAATCGTCTGTAATATCCAGCTAATCCCAAGAAACTACGAATCTCGCTAACATCAACAGGTGGCTTCCAATTTAATACATCCCTTACTTTACCTGGATCCACTGATATCCCTCCATTAGAAACAATATGACCAAGGAAAGAAACTTCCTTCAACCAAAACTCACATTTACTTCGCTTCGCATACAGTTTATGCTCTCTAAGTTTCTGCAATACCAACCTCAAATGTTCAGCATGCTCTACTTCTGTCTTGGAAAATACCAGTATATCATCAATAAATACCACCACAAACTTATCCAAATATTCCATGAACACCTTATTCATCATGTACATAAAGTATGCAGGTGCATTGGTCAATCCAAATGACATAACAGTATACTCATACAATCCATACCTTGTAGTAAAAGCTGTCTTTGGAATATCAGAAACACGAATCTTCAACTGATGATAACCAGAACGTAAATCAATCTTAGAGAACACACAAGCACCTCTCAACTGATCAAACAAGTCATCAATCCTGGGCAAAGGATACTTATTCTTGATAGTTACCTCATTTAGTGATCTATAATCAACACACATCCTCTGACCGCCATCTTTCTTATCAACAAAAATAACTGGTGCTCCCCAAGGTGATGAACTAGGTCGAATAAAACCTTTATCTTGTAATTCTTTAATTTGTTTCTTAAGTTCTTCTAATTCATCTACTCCCATCCTATATGGTCGTTTGGCTATAGGTGCAGTTCCAGGAAGTAATTCAATAAGAAATTCAATGTCTCGGTCAGGTGGCATACCTGGCAATTCATCAGGAAAGACATCCGGAAATTCCTCAATCACTGAATTCTCCTTAATAGTATCTTCAAGCTGATTCACCACGGCGGTTGGTTGCTTCTGCACTGCTACATCCACATTGATTTTGTCTCCATTAGGTGCAGTCACAACTACTACTTTCTGCTGACACTGAATCTCTGCCTGACATCTGTTTCCAAAAACACAGAAATTGAAATTCAGTACAATCCGAAATGATGTATTCAATAGATAAACAAAATCTGATTTTTCTGGGCGATCTCCAATTTCAGCAACTCAGTAAAACTGTCATATCTCGAGCTACAGACGTCCAATTCAGATGATCTTTACATGGTTCGAAAGCTTACAAAATTATCTACAACTTTTATTCACAACACTTCTTCTGATTCTGTCAATAAATTGGCCAAAAACTGAACTTAACCGAAACTGTTTCAAAATTCCGGACTGTGCAGTAACTCCAACTTGAAACAGGTATATCTCTTAGCTCATAATAGATATTAAGGTGATTCTTGCGGGGTTGGAAATATATAAAAGTCTAATTATTCCCAGTAAAATTTCTTGAATTCCTCATGAATGGATTTTAAGTTATTTCTAAAACATCCCAGACTGATCCAAAAATCAGCAAAGGACAGAACTAAGTTAACCTCATATTCAACTAATATATTTTGATCAAACTTAATATTCTTAACCATGGAACTTGTAGGCATGTCTACAAAACTCCAGCACACATTACAAAGATCCAAATCACACATTATCATAATAACAATCCATCAATCACACAATTGTTCACACCACAAACTGACTCTCAAAACAAACCAAACTTAAAATTAACTCGCAACTACTATTGTTCCTATTACATAGGGATTTTTCCTATTTCCTAATTAAGCTTCTCATAAATCTTGGGATGATCTAACTCCGCCCTTAATTGGTCAATCTCCTTATAAGCTTGCTCCTTAAGTTCTTTTTCCTTCAGCAACTCATCCTTCAAATCCACCTCATGGAGAGCCAATTCTCGAGCTAATCCCACCGTAGCTTGTAAAGTCAAGGAGGAATCATCTGCAGGCGGCACGGTCCAAATACCCTTGTCATGTATGAAACAAGGAAAATGCCGGAGTGCACCCTTTAACGTCTTGTCCGAGCGTAGACCATGGTAGTAAACAAATGCATTAAAAGCGACATCCTCCATGCTTATCTCCACGGTTGCCCGGCTCACTCTGGTAATGAACTTTGACTCCACCTTAGGCTCCTTAGTGGTAGGATCCCTTTTCTTAACCCATAACTCTGTTTCCCAATAGGAATCCATCCATGGATGACTATACTCTGCACTATGATACTCCAGCGTAGCTTCCCAGTCGTAGTAGTAGTTGTCCAATGTTCTTGTCAACATGTCATGGAAGAAAGCATCAGCTTTAGGAACCATGATATGAAACTTCGTAGTCCACCCCATAACTACATTCTCCATTGGTGTATCACTAACTCTTGACTCAGCATCAGATAACTCTTGATCACCACCTTCATACGGCTCCTGAGGTTCGAAACGGGCAACGTACTGTGCAGCTGACAGACGGGGATGAGGAGGCATCTACAAGATTTAGACATAGATTAGATAGAATCAATGTATTTTCGCAATAGAATTAAGTAGAGGAAGCATAAAACTTTAGTAATTAACAAGGTGAAAAGAGGAAGCATGAATTAAGTGAAGTATGGATGCTATTAACGACCATTCTAACTAGGCTCGCGTCCTACAGTCAACACGGCTCTGATACCAATCTGTCACACCCATTTTTAAGGACAAAAATAGGATGTATAAAAGACTCATGTGCGCCCCAGGAAACAGTCGCACACATAAGTTGACAAATTACAAAGTATCATCACAGTGCTTATTACATAACGAATAAGTATTTAAGACATAGTCTTGAACGATAGATAATAATAACTAATAATAAATCTTCAGCGGAAACTCCACACAGGGACACGGTTACTGGTTGACACCAAGACTAGTACTCATTCCGATAATCTTCCTCTATATCTTCATCTGTTATGGTGGAAATAGCAAGAGTGAGTTCATGTCGAACTCCACAAATATAACACAGGGTTCATGAGGCTCAAAAAGGCTAGACACTGTTTAACTGCGTTTAGCTTTTAATCATATATTAGCAATTGAGTAGCATCAAGATACACCACTTCCCATTAAGAACCAATGATCAATTGTAATAATGATAACGAATAGCATTAACATGAGCATAATAATAATCAACAATAATTAAACATGATATAGCAAATGGTGATCATCTATTCTGTAAATGTTCCAAGGCCGCTCGTATCCGTGAGCACGGCTAGTATACCAGTTTTTAACTCTGCGCAGAGGTGTACACTTTCATTGTAAGTCATGATTTCCAAATGAGTGGGGAGATCAAGCCCAAACACCCGAGAACCATATAAAGCCACTCAAAAGTTCGTCTAACAAGTTAGGGCCATTAGATTCACTCGGCAGGCAGATGTAGAACCCCCCTTCCCTGTGGCACAACAACCGCAGCCTATACACACTAGGCCAGGGGCTCGCACTACACCCAAAGTGGCAAGCCATTCTTACGCCATTTAAGGTAACCACTAACAAGCTAGAAAAGGTCTCTTGAACAACTAAAGCCAGAGCCATATAGCCCTCACAGCTGTACTGTATGTCCCGGATGGTCATGTACAGAGAAGTCCTTATGGAGAGAAACCAGAGCATCAAAATAATACACATGCTCTAGCCCTCTTTTAACAGAAATAAAATCATCTTAATGGTTGATTGCTTAATCCATTAATCAAATTACAAGATCATTGTTCTTAGTTTAAGCACTAGCATTAGCTACCCATATGCATTCCCAAGGTTGACAAGGAATCAAGATAACAATCACTAAGTTATAATCTCTAAGGTTGTCAAGGTAAGCACATGCATATGTATGACAATTCAATGTATAGGTAACAAGGATAGTCCTGTGTTATACTTACCTTGATCAAAGCTCTCCAAGTGATACTGCTGACTTGGCTCAAAGTAATACTCCGAATCGTCCAAATACTGCTCACCTTCTATATTCGATCATCAATCAACACATACATGCATCCAATCAAACATACACGAAGCAAACAAAGAGATATAATTAGAACAGTACACCATCAGTAACAAAACAGTAATAAAAGTTTATAAAACTCTTCTACACGTTTCTATGATCACACGGACGCAAAGATCACCAAATTCGGAGTTAAAACGTGAAAGTTATGTATTTTCTAAGATTTCCTATAGATAAATAAATACTTAATTATAACCTCGAAAAATAAATTATCAAAACTGACTGTACAACTACACTAACATGTAGAGCTCGCAAATACGAACCTAACGCAATTTGAACGGATCAAATCGGAGTTAAAACGAAGATTTTATGACCAAAACAATTCTAGTGGCAAAACTGTAAATACCTGAAAACGTATTTTTGACTTATCCGGGAGAAAATACGCTTTCAAAACACGTAAACGGATTCAGGATATTGCGCTAAGGACCGCGGGTTCTATTATGAAGAAGTCCAGGGGCTCTTTAAGAAATCTACCCCGCGAAAGGGTATCTTCTAATCCTAACCGTTGATCAGCGAACGGACGGCTCGTGTTCATCGGCAACGATACAGTGAAGAAACCCGATTCCTTCTTCCCCAGGTCCGGCCGGTGGCCACCATGGCCGGCCCCAAAACCCCGCCGGATAAGGTCCACTCGAACTTATCTACGTGGTTTAGGAAGGCTACGACGGACCGAGGATGAATCGCGGCTCGATTAGGGCGGCGACGCCATTGTTGGCCACGGTGAGCTCCAAACCCGCGATTTAAAGCACAAAAACTTAAAAGAAGAGCATTGGGAGGGAGAAGAGAAGATGGCGAGCTCACCAAAACGAAAAAGAAGGACTCCAATCCACCCGCAAGCCCCGACGACGTACCGACCGAGAGAACCTAGGGTTCCGGCCTCCTACGCTCAATCTCACGTGATGTAGCTCGAGTTTTAGATGGAAAACGGAAAATAGAGTCTCCTCTTCCTATTTGTAGCCCCAAGATGTCGTATACGGGTAGGAGATCCCGGAAATCACGAGACGGTTGTTGCGTCCGCCTCCGGTTCGAAGTCCGGCTCGAGCACGGGAGGAGGAAGACGGCTGACCACCGGGCCCCACCGGTCAGCGAGCAAGGAGAGAAGGCGTGCGGCTGGCTCGGCTGGCTACTGGGCTCGGCTGCTGGGCCACTGCGACGCTGGGCCGGCCCACGCGGCAGGCGCGAAATGGATCAGGCCGTCCGAACGGGCCGTCGGCCACAGCAGAAGGTAATATTCTTTTTCTTTCTTCTTTTCTTTATTTGCTTATTTTCAAAAGTATCTCAAATAAAATTTTCTAAGCCAAATAAAATAAAATAAATCCACACCACAAAATAGAATAAATGCAACAGCATGAATGCAACACCAATATTCTTTTTAAATTTTTTTTAATTTCTCATTAATTGTTATCTAAATTATTTAAAATTTATTAACTCTAAAATTTGGGTGTTACGTACTCCGATCGAGGCGAGGGCATAGGACCAAGAGGAAGATGCCCGGCAATCGGTTGTAGTCGTGCCGCTCGAGTCGCCCCACATGAGAACGGTTCGGGAGCCGAGTCATACCATGGTACACTGGCAGTTGGACGTATTGTTTGGTGTTTAGCATAAAACAACCATCAACGTTGCTAGGATTGGAAGAGACCATTGAAGTCCCATCCCGTGGGAGCTAGGATGGACAACAGTAGAATCAGCGGTATATTAAACCATATCGATGACAAATTGGCTTGAACCTATGTGGTTGTGGATCTTGCAAGAAGCAAAAGGCATTAGAGAACAATACAGATGAAACAATTAGTGTGAGGAAGAAAAGAGTTAAACAATAATGACCACTAAAGCACTTAGGGCTTGTTTGGTTCGCAGCGTGAAAATCACACCTGGTCCAAGCAGCAACGCCAGGCGTTTGATTTCCAACGCCTGGGGTCAGATGCGCTTGCCTGGCCGCGGCTCCTAGGCGAGGGCACGAACCAAACAGCCCCTTATAGTGGGTTCTAGGGTGACTATGGTTTCGCGATGCAACTGTGCATGCAGAGGGGTAGTAGCAGCATGTTTTCAAAAATAGCATGAATCTGAGGGGTTGTTACAGTTCTAATTCTTCTCTCGAACGTAATGAATCATTGCCAAACAAATTCCTTTCCAGAATTCAGGAGAAACGATTCTCCTTTTGACACTAGACACATGAAACGGCTCAGCCCTGGCTTTAACCGATTTAGTTTCTAGCCCCTGTGTATGCACTAGTGATTGTAATTTTTCCAGTTACCCATTTTAACCCTTTTTAAGTGGAACAACTTTAAATGAGTTGTATTTAAATGGTTCTTCACCTACAAAAAGGTTCAATTTTTTAAGCATATTTTCGTTTATATGATTTTTTTAATTTAAAAATATTTTTTGTTGAATCAGAATCCAGTCTAATGGTCAAATGTCAAATGGTTTTATAAACGATTGTTGAAAGAATCAAAATATAAAACGTTTCTACGAGAATCTGAATCACTGCCAAACACACCCTGATTTAGTTACACCAACACTGCCACAAACTCTGGTAGTGCAAGGGAAACTGTTGTTGAGTTTAAGAGGTGAACGTGCCGTGGCGATGGACGTTGCCGCCGTGTGAGTGACGGGCATGGTGGCACCGTTGCAACGACGATGGGAGCAGAAATTGGGCCAACAGTGTTTGTATTGCATCACTGTGGGTATAAATACATGTATGTGTGCAGTTACAGAACGCGTGCGCGCCTGGAGCACGCGACGCAGGTCGCGGGCGACGTCGTGGCCGCCGCGCCTAAGACTATCAAAACTGAGTGTCTCAACAGAAACGACCCATCGGCATGCACACTGCATCTTTCCGGTATATATAGAAGATGGTGTATGTTTATATCTATCTGTCATATATCACTGTGAAATTAAGGGACAGAGACAGAGACCTCAGTCACCGGGGCGAGCGCGGGACATGCTCTGCCCGTCGTCCAGTCGTCCCATGGCGCCCGGCACAGCGGGCAGGTGGCCACATCGTCGCCACTGCGGACCCAAGCATCGATGCACGCGGCGTGGAACGCGTGCGAGCAGCTGCACAGCTCCACGACTCCAGACTCCAGCCCCGCCAAGCAAATCGCGCAAACGGCCGCCGCGTCCTCGGCGTCGCCTTCTGCGGCCATCTTGTCGTCCGCCGGCTGCGCAACCCGCCGCCGCCTGTACCGCGTTGCCGTGAGCGACCGCTTCCCGGTCTCCCACAACCTCGCCTCCAGGAAGCGTTCCAAAGTGGCATCGCTGGCATGCTCTCCGCCCCAATGCTGTCCTGGCAGATGCACCTCGCCCTGGTACGGCGCGACGCCGAGGCGGTCCAGGAGCACCCCAGCGATGAAGCGGAGGAGGCCGAGGAGGTCGAGCAGAAGCAGGAGGTTTCGCCGCAGAGGGAGCTCGTAGCTGTGATCGAAGCTGGTGGGGTTGCTCATCGGCGACATGGCGGTAGGTGCTAGCGTATCACTGACCTGACGCCTGATCGAGCGCGCAGCCGCGTGGTGCTACACTGCTGCTGCCTGCGTGGTTTTCGTTCTTGCTTGCAACAGGCGCTTCTTTATAAACTGTGATTATGAAGTCTGTTTGGTGCGTGCGATGGATCGATACTTCAATAGCGGAGGTTGCGAGTTGCCTATCAGTTGGACTATCAGATGGATCGATACTTGAGAGGAAGCAGCAATCGCACGTTGCGGGCTTGTGGCCAAGCAGTTGGTGTGGTGGTATTTTTCGAACCGTAGCGTTGCTAGCGTGTAGTCGTCGCAGCATCTGGACCACAAATGGAACATCAGCGCATCATGGAACTTGATGACCTAAACGTGTTGGTCACAAGTTGGAGAAGTTGGGAGTTGGAAAAAAAAGTCCATTTTATACCTCCTTAAAACATCATCATAGCTAATTCTCAAAACATCATCATAGCCTGATTTTGTCTCAAACTATAAAATTAGATATATTACCGCCTATATAAACTCTTAAAACCGCTTAAAATATGGTAAATACTTGATAAAGCTATTAAACCGCAGAAAATGTCTCTAAGTTTAAAAATTCCAAAAAAAATCCTAGAGTCTAGAGATATATTTGGATATGTACAATCCAAAGAAAATATCTAGAGCTCATGAAAATACATTTAGAAGCTTCCAAAATTTAGATTTATCTCTAAGAAAATATAAAAGTATCCTAAAAATCTATAAAATTTCTAGAACATTCTACGTGATGTATAAACATATTTTTAAAACTTTCCACAACAAAAGCATAAGACACAACTAGCATGCATAACATAAATGTATTCATGTTTTGCAATGCAAAGTTTTAAAACATGTTTATACACTTTTAGAATGTTTTGGAAAAAAATCTAGATTTTTTTATATTTTCTCATTTTTCTAGAGCTAAATCTAAATTATCAAGCTTTATATACATTTTCATGAGCTCGGAATATTTTATTTGTATTATTAATATCCCAACGTATCTTTATGATTTTTTTTAAAATTTTAGAAAGTTGGAGACATTTTTTATGGTTTAGAAACATTATCAATTATTTACTAGAGTTTTTAACAAGAAAAGGACAAAACTTCTCTCGAAACAAGATAAGAAGGTAATTTAAGTGGAGTTGAGAGTAAGATGTCTGGTTTTCGAGTTTGAAGAGAAAAATTCAAACTACGATGATAGTTTATATAGATGGTATAAAAATGGGTCTGTCTCTGTGGCAGGTGACTGATGGTTTGCTTAACCATCAGTCATGTTTTATGATGTATTTTGTGATGTTTACGTAATATACATATAATGTTCACGTAGTACATGATGTTCTATAATGTTGTGATGTTCACGTAATATACATGTGATGTTCTGTAATGTTTTTTGCGATGTTGAAGTGATATGCCTGTGATGTTCTGTTCTGTTATGTTCTGTGATGTATTTTAATGTTCCGTGATGTTCTTAGGCGGTTGTTAAAATACATGTAATGTTCTGTGATGTATTTTATAATGTTTTGTGATGCATTTTGTGATGTTCCGGCAGTATACATATGATCTGTAAAAATTAACCGACAAGAAAACAAAATATCAAACAACTGTATTTAAGTAAATCTGTATAAAAATATAAAATAGACTTTTTGCTCGCCAGTTTGGCGAGTTCAGACCGGTCCACGCTTTCACGTGAGAACGAGCCCGGGAACGCGGAGCCTGCCCAAAAACACGGTTCGCAGTCGCTGGGCAGGGCCGAGATGTCTCCGTTAGGCCTCTCTATGTATCAGATGTGGCCCCGTTTCTTCTTTGTAGCTAGTAAGCATCTTATTATATCTTTACTAGTATATTGCCGTGCTAACGTTACGGTGACGTCTGGAAAAAATGAATCATAAAACTAAAATAAATCATAAAACTGAAAGTTTTAGTATTTTTAATGAAAAATACAAAACAATATAATCAAAGGAGCACCAATTTGTAAAGTAGGCTCCTGTCCAGCTGACCTGCTGAGAAGGATTCCAAGAAGCACCAATTTCAGAAAAAAATGCAGTTTCTACTTGCTAGCAGCTACCAAGGAAACTACTTCCAAAGCTCAATACGCCTTTGAGATGCGCCTCATCAACCTGGTGTGAAATCTTGGTTCCCTGGGAATTGTAGGAAGCTTCATTGACCTGTATTTTTTACATGAAACTATGGTTTGAGTTGACTAAGACCTTGTCGGGTGCTGAGATTGTAAGACTGAATGATTGATCGTGCAAAAATTGTCGGCAGATCATCAAAGAAGGCAAAAGAATAGAGATTGAGTACCTTTTTGGCACTTCGCTGTGCAGCACGTGATCGATTGGTTCCATGGGGTTCCTTTGTTGGAGATTTCAAGGGGATCTGCAGAACAGAAGGATCAGAGAAGGGTTGAGCAGACATTACCACTTATCAATGTCACCTGAGATAACCGATAAGGAAACATGGTCTTCCTTAAAAGTTTAGAAACAGTAACAGAGTAATAATAGACTGAAAATTGTGTGCCAGCCCACTGTAAACCAATCGCACAAACTTGCAGATCATGCCTGAAAAATTCTTTATCCACTTATATCTGAACTCGAACCACATATCATTCAGATCTTCTATTGCAGCTAAGCTGCATAATTTCTAGGAAGCAGTTTCAAAAGTTTTGACAAATTGGAAGTAATCTTGACAAATTGGAAGTTATCCAAAGTCAATTATCTATATCTGACTACTAAAATAAACTCGCATGTTTGCCAACATTGAGAATTCCTCACTGGCTCCCAACAAGCATATACGAAAGGAATTCAAATGAAACACCTCTGCTTAAGAGTTAAGAAAAAGGCCTCTGTCTAGTAAGCACTTTGTGACAGATAAATTTAGCTTATTTTTTCAGAAATTGTTTGACTTACTTTTAGTTTTGCTATTGCTATTTTCCTAAATGTTTTTTTAGATCAGAATTTTTCTAACAGACCACTTTTGTCAATTCACTAATGCACCAGAGTTACCAACTAACACATTTGGGGAGGATTTCCAGCTCACCGTGTGACACGACGCAGGTAGAGGGTGAGAAATCCATGTCCCCCTTCGATCATACAGCTTGAACGCGACTGCATAGAGGATGAGAAATCCAAATCAAACGTGTCGATTCAGCAGAGGCGGCACTTGTGGCTGGGGCGGGGCTGAGATGGCACAAATCGATCCCGGCCTCTCCCCTTTCTTCGGTGGTGGTGGTGCTGCCTCCCCGGGCTGCAGGCGCCCGGATCTGAGCGAGAGGCACGAAAAAGCATGGGTCGACGGAGAGGGAGAGGGCGTCGCGCGGCTGATTGAAAGAGGCAGAGAGAGGCGCACCGGCGGGCCGCTTTGTCCGCGCCATCGGGCCACTTCCGGTCGGAGTCGTGCGGCTCCCTTGGCTACCTGGAGGGCGGCTTATTTATCCACCTCCTCGTCCGCCCATGGCCCACCTCGGTCGCGGTGTCGCCACTGACGCCGGCGCCCTCCTGTACGGCTCCTGCCGCAGCACGACCTCTCCCATGGCCATCCTCGCCGTCCCCGCGCCTGCGGCGGCCAGGTGCCGCGCACCAGCGACCGGCGCCCCCACGGATAATCCAACCCTAGGAAGAACTTTTCCCATGGATGAGGAAGAAGGGGCGAGGAAGGTAGAGGGGGAACCGGATCCACCAGATCAGGCCATCGTCGATGAGCCAGGGGTGTCCGCCGGAGCTGGGGAGCTCGCCAGCGTAGGGACCAAGGTGGCGGTGGCAGAAGTTGAGAGGCATGTGGCTTTTGTCGCTAGAGCGGGGAGGAGAACGGTGTTTTATTTTTTCGGGAGTAAAAAAGATGCCTCCAGGAGGGATCGAACCCTGGAGGGGAGGGCTCGGGCGTGGGGGGCTAGGGCGGAGGAAGGGCGTGCTGCGCGTCGGGCTGCAGACACATTGAAGCGTGGCCGTCGGATTTGGTTGAGTGAGGAGAGAGAATGCCTGAGAGATGATCTGGTGTATCTGTTTTAATGATGTTATATTTTTTGGTGTATTTGTAGGTGTGGATGTAACCTAGGTTATGACTATAGAGAAGGCATTTGTCGTGTGACTGTAGATTCGGTTGGTTTCGTCTGTTTTGGGAGTACGCTGCTCCGTTCAAGTGGTTAGTTTGTGATTTTTTTTAATCTGTTTCTGCTCTCGCGGCGGACGTATTCCAGAGATCTTTACCGGCCAAATTAGAGAATCACATATGAACGGAAGATGTAGTGCTTTTGAATACCTTTGCAACGAGTATTTAAACATAATTTAACGTTGAGTTTAGAAGAAGTTATGGCTTTCTGAATATTGCTGAACTTTAATGTCGGTTCTGTCAGGCCGGGCTCAGTTCCTATGGATGATCTACTTCATTCTTTCTCTCTAGCGGAACTCACCCTGGTTCATGGATTATTTGTTTTCCCCTGAGTGAATTACAAATTTAGATGTTTGAGCTATTATCTGAACTTTTGGATGTTGTTAGATGGAAACTCTAATGGTAGATGGATGAATTTGTTTTAATCATAGAAGAGTTGTGTACGACGTGGTGTAGGCTACACAGCTACCTAACTATAATTTTGCTACACATTTACCTGTAATGGTTCGTTTCATTTGTTCCCTGTTGCATGTGATGACAAAAAATCCATAAAATTGGATGCAGAATTATTTTCATCAAGCAGGTGTGATTTTTCTTGCATGCAAAAGAACCGAACCTGATTAACTTGCATGCAGGAGCAAGAAGGAAATTACGAACGATGAATCAACCAGACGTGTGACTCTTCTTCTAATAAGGTCGCAGCCTCAATCACAGGTGTTTGTCTGAAACTTCCTCATGTGTAACTGCAACTGGAGTATACAGAAGTTTCAGATATGTGTTTGATCCCCTCAAGTTAGGCATTAATGAAACTGCTGCTTTTTTTTTGAGGGAGAGAGTGTGTTCTCTCATCTTGATAGATGGTCCCTGCTCTTGCTTAATCCAATTATAGCTATTTCAGTACTGAATATTTTTCTTCACAAAGAATCGGTCCTAATGTTTAATTTGATTCAATCCAATATTCTTTTTTTTAACCTTAGTAGTTGATTTTATGGCTATTCCATGTTATGGTCAGATACTTTTGTTCTGCCATATGAAATTCTTGTTCATCTTTTGGTAACTGACCTGGAGCCCGCATCGCCAGCGAACATCTGACCTGGAGCCCGCATCGCCAGCGAGGACAGCTTGGCAATCAGGCATCGCCACCCATCAGGCTCGTTAGCTGCCCATTCCAGGTGTTGTTCAATTGCCCTTCTGTTCATGGTCCAGTAGTTGACTGAATGACTGAATTGGGTATAGATTCAGTCAGCAAAACACACGAAGGCGAGGTCAACTGCAACTTGCAGCTGGTCCAGTTGGATGGCTTTACAGTTAGTTGTTGGTAGAAATGCGGGCTGCTTAGGATCTAAATTTCTTTTAAGATGGAATATATAGCATCTTGTTTTCTGTGAAATGACAAAAAGAGAAATATATAATCTATCAGTGCATTTGGTTTAGCATACGAGTTTGCATACAATTTTATTATATATTGTGATGCTTTATATAGTACAATAACACTCAAATTCTGGTTTCATTGCAACTAAATCTTGGGATCTCAGATGAGAACTTCACCTGTAATATTTAGTATCTCAAAGTTTGTTTCTTTTTTATGTGATGTTTTCTTGCCAATACTGACTCTGTATTCTGTCATTTCGAAGGCAATAATTGAAATGAATCTCAACTGTGTCCAGTTTTTGGCTCATGTTTTTACTGACACGTCTCCCCAAATATTTTTTTTGTTGCAAGCATGTCGGTGTTTATAGTTTAATTATTTTTATACCGCAGAAAAGACAAGAAAAAAGGGAGACATTTGTGTCATCATCTCCTGTCTACTATGTGGCGTAGTCACCCAAAAGCTGTAGGAAACCTTAAACACCTTGCCAAGAACACTAAGAAGGTTAGTTTCAATGGGAACCCTGCCCACACAACCGCTGCGGTGAAGCTCAATTAGTTTTTGTATGCTCCGATGAAATACAAAGAAACCCCTTCAAACTTCTCTTTTCTGTTTTATTTTTCTGTCCTCCTACCTACCTTTCTCAGGAGTACCACCATCTAGCAATGGCATGTAGTCTACAATTTAGTAAACCTAGAATCTATGAATAGCTACTGATTATGTTAGCGCAAAATCAGCAATTGCTGAATACAAATAATACAAGTACATAGGCTACTGCAAAATACTGAATAGTGAAAACAAAAACTACAACCATGAGTTTCCTTAATGGTAAAGTAAACTTGCATCTGAGAGGCTTGTCCACACTCTTGCAAATAGATAGGGCTATTCTAAAATGTGCCTACCTGCAAGTAGTTAGCCGTTACTCTTCAGATGTGCAATTCCACTCTGGATTTGTTGAATTTTTTTCTGTTACCTGATAGATCTTTAAGATAGAAGGGAGGAAGTATGATATTTTCACCTGTTGCCTGATAGCTTTCAGAGGTGCTTAATACATGATCTATTATACTTGAACTGCTAGAACTGAGACATTCAAATATGTGTTTTTCTTCTGATGTCCCATCATTTGAGTTCCAAAAAAAGACACTCCTTGTATGTATATATGGTCTATCTAGGTGTAGGATTTTGACATACTGCAGATCATTTGAAAGCATTGAGACATTCGAATGATGCATGCATATATCTATTTACTAATAATATATATAATTTGATTTGCTTCATTAGTCACAGTAATTTTATGTTTCGCGTAGGAAATGAGAGATAAACGAATTGACAATAGCATGAAGCTGAAAACTAACCATACGTGATCTTTTCTATGATTCTTTATTTCCCCTACAGCCACCCAGCCTGCACTGCTTTTCACTTGTCCATATTGAATTGCTTTTAGAGGAGTGGTTTTGCAGCTCCATATGTTTTATTTGTTAATATTTCTGATCATGTACCTACTACTGCGGTTGTGCATTGGTTGATTCCATCCATCATCACAAAAATAGTGTATGAGGGCAAATATTCTTACTACTTATGGAACTTACTACTTATATTGAACGTTTGATTTTCAGTCCTTATGGAACTTACTACTTATGAGGGCAAATATTCCATCCATCATCACAAAAAGGAGGGTGCCATGTATAATTTACCAGCAAACATGTTTAATTTTCAGTCCTTATGGAACTTACTACTTATATTGAACGTTTGATCACAGGTGCTCTAGCACTAATATCAAGGCATAGTATCTTGCTGGGTTCATCACCCAAAGTAAAAGCATTTCCTTTATTCACATGTAGTTCTTGATTTCCCACTTTGTGCAAATATTCTTAGTGACAGACTTGGTTTCCACCCAAGATGAGACACCCTCCTTTTGTAGTTTGGTATTTTGTACTATAAAGTTTCCATTATGATGCTAATGGCTTATTTATTACATGCTAGATAAAGTGAGCACCCTGTAATATCAATCCCTGTAGATATATTTCTGCATTGCTTTTCCCACAAATATGTGTAATGCTGATATCTGTATATATGCACCTCATGGTTACCTTACCAAAGAGTGCTTGTAAGAGCAAGAATAGATGGGTATGCTATATCATAGGAATACATCCTATGCAGCATTGGTTGGCACACAAAGAAGCAGAAGCATGGATACGAAGGACCTTAATCTGTCAAGTAGGCGAGGAGATGATGTACCATGTATGATTAGTGGATGGCCAGACAAAAGAAATTAGTATAATAATAACTATGTAATGACTGAAATTTCGATGATGTGGCTTGATGTGAGAGTATATAATTAACCATTAATGACTTGTGTACAATTTATATAGGTCATATAGATTGTCATTATGAACCACGCTCTTAACATTGTTTTTTTAATGGTACAATATACGTCAAACTTCAATTATATAAACTTTGCTTTTTTAGATTAAATATCACTTTAACATTGATATTTACTTTTACAGTATTATTATCTTATCATGTGATCCGTGTATTTTTTATTACAAAAGTTTAGTTATCACGTAGCAATGTACGGACACGCTACCTAGTCTATCTCCCTAATAATAATAAAAAGGCAAAATTTCAGGCATTTTTTTCGTCCAGCCCAGTCTAGCGGTCCAGTTCACTCTCTCGCGTCCGGCCCACTCGAGGCCCACTCACGTGACTCACATCGCTCCATCGCTCCGATAAAAAAAAAGGAAAAGACATTGACGCCGTCCGCCATAGGGCCGCTGATCCACCTGCCGCCGCTGCCCTAGAGCCGCTCTCCTCCCGCGTGACTCCCGGCGGCCGGAGCTCACCGTCCGCAGCCCGGCCTCCCCACGCCATCAAGGCGTCGGCGCAACTCCGGCCCGCATGCAGGGCCGTCTCGGCCTCCCGGCGGCCGGTTTCCGGTGCTCGTTGTCCCCCTCCCTGCCGTCTCCCCTGGCTCGGTGGTGCCACCGCCGCTTGCTGGACCGCGCACGCTGGTCTCCCGCGCCGGCGCAAATCCCGTCTACGTGCAGGGCCGCGTCCACCTCCCGGCGGCACCATCGTCGCGTTCTTCCGAGAAGCCAGCGCCGCTGCCGCCGCCGTGGCCACGGGCGCTGGTCTCCTACGGCGGTGGAGGTGCTGCCACAGAGGAGCCGGCCAGCCACCAGCTCGGATTGGGACACCAGCTGAGATCGGGGAAATATCCATGGTAAGTTCGACATGAACTCACGTTCGACCCAAAATTCTCCACTTTTTTTCCCGTAATGTGTTCGATACAGGTTCTCTCCTTTGCCTTTTTTCCCTCTTATATAATAGCCCATGGATCTTGTTAAAAAATTAATCTTTGTTCATAGCGAAGTCTTTGCATCCCGAACTCAATCTTGCCAAGTTTTAATCTTGGTCTCACCAGATTGGAATTGACAACAGAGAATCTCTCGAAAGGTGATGCCGATGACAAGCAACCGTCCATGGGGAAAAAAGTTTTCAGAGAAGAACAGGTAATTTTGTTCTGCGCCTTTCATCTTTTATTGTGGATCTTTGCTGGGTTTTCGAATTGTAATATGTCAGAACCAAGTTATTTGATGGATTAAACATTCTTGTTATTACTAAACTGTAAGGCTTGCAAGTCGAAAATTTTAGTATGCGACTCTGTGGATATGACTCTTTGTGCATATGACTGAAAATTTTAGTATACAACTCTGCACGAATACTAATTAGCCCAATTAACCAGCAACCATGGATGAATTTTAGCTTGTTTATCAAACAAAAAGAAGAATAAACATACGGATGAGTGAATTGCAGCTTGCGATTCTGAATTTATTTACCAGACAACTTGCATACCTGATCAGTAGCATTGCACTTCTAGCTCTTGTAATTGATACAAATATGTAATTTGCTTGTCATCTTGTTCTATTTTGTCCAGGGTTTTATTTGCTGAAATCCATGGCTCATGTTTCTTATGTATGCAAGAAATATATTGTGTTTATCTCTTAATGTCTGATTGGAAGGTAATTTTTTTTGTGCTCCATACATATTTGACTTGACCCATATTTACATCTTTGTGATTTCTACATAGTCAACCCATATTTGATGTCAGTGATATTTTAGGATTTCAATCCTAGGCCAGTGTGTTCAGTCAGCCTCACCCAATCACATAGAAGCTGCTTAAGGGATGTTCACACGAGGGCTCCGAATTTGCAGCTACTTATTGAGATTCTTCAGGGACTTACTGGTCAATATGGTATGTGCATCCTTGAAAAAATTGTGCTTCGGTTGTTATATGGAAATTGAAATTTATTCTATGCTTTATCAGGTTTGAGGGCAAAATACAGTGCTTGAGCGAGTCTGTGCATAATGGAATACCTTTTGTCTTAGATGCGCCAGCAATCATTTTTGGTGCTGATGTTATCCATCCTACAGCAGGAGAATATTTCTTGGCTTTCATTGCAGCTGTTAGTTTCTTGTTGTCTGCTAACAATAACAATTGTATCATTCAATGCTGTATGAATTTAAAAGTAAATTTCACTCCACATTTGAAGATCAACTTCCAATGCATGGAAATGTCATGACACACAGTAATGGAATAGGTGGTGCAACCTTTAGCAGGTGGTTGCATCCATGGACTGGCCACAAGTCACGACATGTAAAGCTCTGGCCACGGCACAAACACATAGGGAGGAGATGATACATAATCTCTTCTGGACTGGTACAGATCCAGAGAAGGGCACTCCAGTAAATTGTAGAATGATAAGGTAATTTGTATCGTTTGTGTTCATAAGTAGGTGGCATTGCTGTACATGTATAACTTAGGAGTAGAATGTGTGGTAGTATAATTATAGATGGACTTGTACTCTGTGAGGGCCAAAACTCAATGCTGTTTTAATCTGCTGGTTCTGGATGAAACATAGATATGCTAGGTGGTTGTATTTTAATCTGATACGGGCTTAATAGGATTATTACCAACATTAACTTATATTATGGATGACATGGATGTCATGTACCATTCTCATGGTTGTTTCCCGTGAATATTTCATAATTTTTTCTCTCATTGCAACGCACGGGCACGCTACCTAGTAATAATAATATTATATATATATATATATAATAAAGAGGTAAAATTTCCGCCACTTTTTTTGTCCTATTATTTTGGTCTGGCCTCCCTAACTAATTGTGTCGCCTTTTATAGTAGCAGAAGTCGAACACAAAGACAAGCGGTCTCGACGGATCCGTAGTGGACTCAATTTGGAAAACGAGCACAACTGCTCCCTGGGCTGCCGAACTTATGGCATCTAGGCAATCAAACAAAACTTTACATGACGGACTCCCCTCCGAAATTGACCAATTAATTATGCGAATGTCTGATTTTGATTTGGACTCTTTTCCAATGTCCGTTTGTTCCTTTTAAGTCCAGTTTTGGTATGTCCAATTTTCCCGTGTCTGGAGTCCGATTTTAGTTCATCGTTATTGTACCTCGAGTTTGAGCTGGACAGCACAATGACCTGAGTTGCGAGTTGGTTTCCTATACTTGTATGTCTGATTCTAACCACACTCCCCTGATCCGACTGGACATACCCACGAAACAAGCAGGGGCAGATCGGCGGATCTTGTCATGCCGCGCCAGCACGTTGTGGATGGTGGCGTCGTCGTTGGCGTCGGAGGTGACGTCGAGCGGGAGCGCCTCTGTGGCCAGCGTGCCCGCGAGGTCGGTGGCCAGGCCGAGGTCATGCCCTTGGCTAAAGTAGCTTTTGCTGTTGTCGACGGCCAGGCCGAGACAATGCAGAGAGAAGTAGCTGCCCGTCCTCCTCGGTGCTGGGCATGGGCAAAGTAGAGTAGTAGTCGGCCATCTCCCCCATGGTGAACGGCCTCAGCCTGCGCGTCGCCGTGTGGCCCATCACGACGTAATTCACAGCGACACGGCCGTCGTCGTCGATTGCTCTGGACCCGAGGCAAGGTGTTGGGCGGCGGCTGCATCTGCTTGCTGCTCCTGGAGGTTATCCCGCCGCGCGAGACGGCGAGAGCACGGCTACGTTGAGCAGCGGGTCGATCTCGCGCTCGTCCATGACCCACCCCATGTTCCTCGCGTCCTCATTGCTGCGCTGACTCAGCAAACGCTTCTTGTACCTGAGTTCGATCTCGGCAGCGCCGCGCCGCCGCCGCCGCCGCCGCGCAGGAGCACGAGGGTCTTCTCGATGGAACGCTGCACGACCCAGGTGCCGCCCCCTCCTTGATAGCGCGCTTCGCGTGGCGGCCCGGTCTTGGTCCTGATGGGGCAGGGCCGAAGAAGGCGCTGCCGGCGTGGCCATGGCTGCGCAACAGCGCCAGCATGGGCAGCTGCTGGGGTCGGCGTCGATGACTGCATGCGCGTACGGGTTAGGGAGGCCGACGACGAGCGGGACGTAACCGCCACGCCTCCATTGCTCGTCGAGCTTCCCTTGATTTCTTGGCTGAATCGAATGCGCAGATCGGTTTCTTGTTCAAAATCAGATCGGTGACCCTCGTTTCTTGAGATCAATCAGCTTACGTATTTTTGGTTCCTGGTTGGATCGTATTTTTGGGGTCGACGAGGGCGGGCGGGGTTGCTACTCCTGTTACTTCCTCATGTACTGAGATCATTTTATTTTTTAAATAGAGTAGCTTCTGGATAAATTAGGTATTTTGTCAATAGAATTGTTCAATTATGAAACTTGCATACTCCCCCGTCCTCAAATATAGTGTACTGTGACTTCTAAAATTTTTACTGAAATATATAGTGCATCCTACAGGTGTCAATGTCTAGATTTGGCAAAGTTTATTAAAAACGAAACCATAATTTGAGGAGAAATACCTTAATTGGTATTAATCTATGGGTACAGGTGTCATTCGAGGATTCCCTTAAGTTGTCCTAAAATTTTTAGAATATATTCTATTATAGGACAAAGGGAGTAACTTACAATACGAATAGTTGGAAGTGTGTGAAGAAGAGAGATGATATAATCCAAACTTTCATGTCCTTTGTTTAGAAAGCGTAGACCAAACACGTAGTATTGTAATTTTTTTTGCATATTTTTGGTGTTTGAACTATTTGTATTATAGTTTATGCAATTTCAGACTTCATAGTTCAATTTTAGATTTACTGTATTATTTAATGTTTTTATTCTGAATTGTGGGATTAAATTTACACTTATTTGCTAAATTGCTAAATGGATTTACGAATGTTTTTTTTCTTATTTTCTTTCTTGCTTGTTGTTTGTATGTTTGCTTTGGATGATTATCGCCTACATGAGTTTTGAAGATAATCCTGAGCAACTACTAATCCTTGGGTAAAACTGGTGTATTATAGGGGTAGAGATAAATGGGCTTCCGGCCGTCTCATACTGGTACTGCGCTTGCTGAGAGCTAGGCAGCTAGCACTAGGCCCATACTTTCTTTGGGCTCGGCTCGCCCTACCCTGTGGCCCTGTCGCCCTGCTCTTGATTTACTACCATGCGCGTCTTTTGCAACGTGGTCACGTGGAGAGCGGCTTTACGCCATGTATATGGGTCGTCTTTGCGGGTGGAATGGAGCATGCCTCATCCGCGTGTTCGCAACGTGTTTTCTTTCTCTCAACTCTGGCGCAGTTTCACAAAAGTGAAATTAGGTCGGTAACTGTGCTTGCATTGTCAGAAGCCACCGAACCAGTACAAGGGGCGACGTTACAGAATCGTTTCAGGATCTACACTTCCCTCTGTCTTGTGCCTTTCCGGTCATAGTCAATTTTCTTGGCCGGACACCACGCTTTTACCTGCTGCCAGAGCACCGAAAGTCCAGCGCAACGTTAACAGCACACTCTGCCGACGTGATGGCCTCATGTGCCGACAGTCCGGCCGGCACCGCACCTTCATTTTCGTTCGGTATCTGCAGTCTTACGTTTCCAGTTTCCACCGGCACATGTCGTCTTTGTTTACCGAGAACTACCGGCAAAGCGTCCTGATACCACAAGGCATGTCGCAGCCCCGAGCAGTCTCCAAAAGTTTCGTCACTTATGTCAATGGAAACTCGATCGCAAACACTTTATTGAAACATGCAACACTGATACGCATGAACGTCTTATGAGCCAAAAGTGACAGGGGGCAAAGATTTCCATGGCATCGAACAGCAAACGCAAAGAGTTCGACTTCAGTTGCTTCTAAGAAGTATCTGTCCACACCAAAATATAGACCATGCGATGACAATCGTAACCACTTGCGCAATAAAAGGTGCCACATAAGAAAAGGTTCCACATTATTGTCAATTCTTATATATATATATATATATATATATATATATATATATATATATATATATATATATATATATATATAAAGTGGCAGACTGGCAGCCATGATCCTTGCAAAAAAAAAAACATCCATGACAAGCGAAGAACTGCATATATAGTTCTTGATTAAAAATTCATTGTCGCAGCAAAGTATGGATCACCATTTCCTTTTGTTTCTACTTCATTGTAACGGCGCGCCTCCTTAAATGAGACATACAGAAACATTTTCGATTAATTGGTATTTGTCAATCACAAAACATTATTTCGATCCACAATATCCCGTGCATTTCGTCCCTGCATGCATCATGCATGGTTTTTTTTCGCGATCGGGGAATATAGCCTGTTTTTCATTAAGAGTGAGTTACACGACACAAAGAGAGCCCTCATAGCACAGATTAGAAATCACCTAAGTAGTGGTGAGTGACCTGAAATAAACATAAGAACGAGAAAAGGAAGAAAAGAGAGAGTGACTGCCCTCACTGCCCTAGACCTACTAACTGAGCCTACAGAAAAAGGATACAACGACGCAATTGTTGCCTACAAAAAGACAATGCCGTGGTGGCAAAGTATCCACCCAGAGAACATAGACAAGCATCCAGCAGCAACGGCTGCAAAGCATCCGCCAGCAAAGACCAAGTGACCACAACGACAAACATCCACCAAGAAGTGGGCCAACACGCTCTCGGCAGCAAAGCATCTACTAGAGAGAGGACCAAAGAGCCAATGGCGGTAAAGCATCCGCCAGGGTTCCCCCGACGACCAAGCATGTGTCAGGGAAGAAGCGAAGACGCCCATTATGACAAAGTATCCCTAGAGGGGAGCCGCCACGACACTCTTGGCAGCAAAGCATCTGCCAAAGAGGAAACCAACAACAATGACGACAAAGTATCTGCCAAGGGATCCAATGACGGCCAAGCATCTGCCGTGGGAGACAGCGATAGTGACAAAGCATCCGCAACGAAAGCCAAACGACGACGGCAAGGTCAAGTGCTACAGGACAGACCATTACGAGTAGAACATAGGCACACACAAGCATAGCAAGGAACTCCACTAGGAGCGAACGACATGGTAGGGACCACGGATGACGACGGCTACAAGGAGGACAAGCAACGAGCTGTAGGTGAATCTTCAGTGACGACGCCTTCAGGAAGGCGGTGACGCCCAAGGTACCACCCCAGGCGCCATCGCCGTTGTCCTTAGAGGCTTCTAAGGTAGGGCTTGCGCCCAGAATACGGCGCCATCGGCGCAGAAGCATGGGGTTCAACAACGATGCATCCAAGGATGTATGTTGCTCCCAAGGTGTCACCGTCGTCCACCCGATCAAAACCGGGATGAGCTTTCGCCTAGAACTCTATGCCTCCAATGACATTCCCCATGGCGGACCACCGCCCTGACGAATAGGCAGGAACCGGCATAGGCGCAAGCGCCCACACCCACTCCGACCATGACAATAAGCAGTACGGTGTGGGGACATAGATCCCACCGTCGGCCAAGACCGCCAGCTGCACGGGCAGCCCACCGCCGCCCCTTCCCCATGAAACCCGCGAGCACCGCTGATCGGCTACCACCAGCAGTCCAGCCACGTCGAGCGGGCTGCAGCAAATCCAGGCCAGCTATGGCTAGCTGTGGCCAGCTGTAGGTGGTGGGCTACAGCCAACTGCGGCCAGCTAGGCACGGGCGAGGCGAGGTAGGGCGCGTCGGACGACGGTTGGTGCAGGCTCGGGGTGGCACAGCTCCGGCAAAGGCACGATTCTCTAGATCTGGCGCGGTTGGCAGTTGCGCGTCTTGTGTGTAGGTGCAGAGAGGGGGGCAGCTGTGGATGTGCTCCGATTTTTGGGAGCCGTTGTCGCACACCGGAGGGTGATGACGGTGAACAGATGGGTTTTTTTGTGAGCAAGCATAGATTTTTTCTGGAAAGATTTCATTTTCCTGACTCACACCGGGAAAGAGGAAAGAATAAAATCACATCGGTGTAGGAAGAGGAGGCAAAAGAAAGACAGAAACAGGACAAAAGAACAAGATTGAGGAATAGTTATGCTCTTTTAAGAGACAAGAAGAAGATATATCCTGCTAGATCAGGGGCGAGCCCACAGGGTAGGGCAAGTGGGCCACGACATACAGCAATCATTCACACATAATAGATTTTTTTATGTAAAAAAACGCCCCATGTTCATCTCTTGCCTCTCGGGTTGGCTTATGCCGTTTTGCGCTGTGCACATGCGCACTATGGTAAAATGTACGTGATTTTACCGATTTAGAATATGGTTTTATCAAATTGTATAAGATTTTTTGCACCATACCCTGTGATAAAATCTTGTCTGACACTATGCCAGATACAACCATTCTCATTGCATAATTTAAACAGTTGCCTAGCAAGCACTCAACGTACCCTTTCAGGCAAACAGAAACAATAATTGTTGGAACCGGGCGTCCGTCCGCCCGAACGCTTCTGTTGATGGGCCACGAGGCCAGCCCAAATAACTGCCTCCTATTAGCTTGTCACATAGTTTCTAAAAAAATCACAACAGAGTTCGGTCGCGCACCGCTCCACCCGCATAGCTCACGGCGGTCGGCCGGGGCGGCCTCCGCTGGCGCTCATCTCGTGCTCGCCGCGGCCACCTGCGCTCGTCTCGGCCAGGGTGGAGGCTGCCCAGCTCGCCGCAGCGGGGGTGGAGCTCACCTGTGTGTAGCTCACCATAGCCTGGGAGGAGCGCGTCCACACACGTCTCATGCTCTGCCTGCCCAGCTCGCCGTGGCTGGGGGGAACTCGCCTGCGCGCAGCTCGCGACAGCCAGTCTGCCACAACCTTCTCCACCAAATCGGCAAGCTTCGCGTCACCGGTGGGCTCTATACTGGTAAACTCCATACCCGATGAGCCTCTATTCTCGCAAGCAGTAAGGAGATGTTGTGCTGAAACCGCATATTGCAAGCAAATGTTTTAAGTGTTTCAAATGTTTTAGAGGTATTTTGCAAGTATTTCACGCGGATGTTGCAAAAGTAGATTGGGATGTTACATATGTTGCAATGGTTATACATGTATGTTGCAAGCTTATGTCCCCAATGTTTCATCTATTTTCCCAGACGTATGTTGTAAGTGTGTTTATTTGGATGTTGTATATGTTTTATCTGGATAATGGTTTTTAAATATTTTTCAGGTATTTTTGCGAGTGTTTCACATGAATGTTTCAATGTTTCATCTACTTTCAGACGTATATTATAAGTGTTGCATCTGAATGTTTCAAAAGTAGATCGGGTGTTGCATCTCCCTCCTCGCTTTCTGCTGTCTCGCCTCGGTGTCTCATCCTCCTTCCGGCCCCGGCTGGGCATCTGACGCCCCTCCCCTTCTTCTAGATGCTGGTTCAGGGCGGAGCGGGCCCGTGTGATTTTTGCAAGTGTTTCAGATACATGTTTCAAGTGTTTCATCTGCATATGTTGCAAATATAGCATCTCAATGTTTCAAAAGTAAATTGAGTGTTGCATCTCAACGGCGCGAGAACCAGTCTGCAGACGCGGACGTCCGGACGCCCCACCCGTCCAGACGCTAGCAAGCCCGAAACAGAAATACATAATGAGTTTCCCTTCTCCCTTCCAGTTGGCCTTTTTGATCGTGTGTGTAGGCAGTGGCAACTCCTTCTCTCCCGCTATCTATTTGGTCCACACACAAGCGTAATTCAGCGAGCGTGATTCACGGGGCACTGGAAGCGTGCGACCCATCACCCATGCAAGTCCGACCGGGTCCAGCGCCAACCACAGGTATGTCTGGGACTGCGGTCCCCGGCAATGAGCGATGGTTCCAAAAACCTCGCCGTCCGAGCACCGGCAAGCATCTCTGCTTCACTGCTTTCCGTGTGTTCCCGTGCTCCGGCATCGAACGTGTTGTGTGGGAGACGGCGGGCGGTGTACGTTCTCCTCGATTTGGTGCGTCAACGCACGGGCAGGTCAAGATGCCGTCTGGCTCGCTGCCGTGCACGTCGACGCGAGTCGTTATGCTGTTGTCGGAGCCACTAATGACAAGCTGAAGCTTACGTGTACCCGGCGACTTCGATCCAGTCTCGCCTAGTACGGAGTACAGAGCTCCTAGAAGCAGGAATTTGCCACCTGATTTTGATTGCCAAAGAGGCGAGGCAAGAGGCGGCGTGCATTGTGCTTCCAAAAGTTGCAATGACCTCGGTAACTGTGTCTTCTTTTGGTCAAGGTAAAAGACAAAATAGGATAACTACTTTCGTGGAAAATGTTTTTTTTCTTCCGATATATTCAAAGCTTGGAACATGTGTGCAACGTTTGGGCGCTTCTTTTTGATGTGCAGCTACCTGCTTTACCATTTGAAATATATTTAGTTTTTATGAGGCAAAGCAATTGCTTATACACGTTCTATACTGAAATTAGCTAGAGTTATCTATAATATTCTATATCTTGTGAAATCTCTTTTGCAGCTTCGTCGTTTTAAAGGGCGCCCCACTATGCCAAAACTGCACAAACCATATACCCTGTCCAGTGGTTCGGATTAAGAAGTGTCTATAATATATGATTAAAGACACATATTCTTGACACACGTCTCTAATGAGTTGTCACACATGGTCAGTGCACGAACCACGCCTCTAATGGCAAGGGTACTTATTAGTGACATGTTCCAATGGAATACGTAAGTAATACAAGAACTCATGCCCCCAAAAATTATGGAGATTGCATTATGTCCAATTTCCTTATCACAAATGCGTCTTGACTCAATTTATAGACGGGGGTTGGATGTGTCACTCTTTGCGTTTGTGATGATTGCAAATCACATACGTGTCTGTAAGAAAATCACTTGAGATTGCATTGTGATGTAGTCTCATCATAGACTCATCCTTAGTAAACGTGTTTGTGGTATATCATTGTCATAGGCACATTTGGACAATTAACACGAGTCACTGATGCTACCTATCACAGACCCTAATCACTTGCCCACGTCTATTCTCATCCTCCCACACCCAACACCCTGGTGCCACCCCCCACCACACCATCCCCGCCCCCCTCTCGCTCTTGTATGCTGTACCCCCTCCCATCCCCTCCCCTCGTCCTCCACTACCCCTACTCTGCTGCCCCTTGCAAATCTTTCCCCGACATCACCATCTCAACGTAGATCTCGACTCAGCATCCCCTTAGATCCATAGTTTCACACGTGGGTCAACGAGTGGCGACGGGGCTTCCGAGCTGGCATTGGCTCTCTTAGCTACTATCTCAAGTGCTCCTTGCTTAGACCGGACCCGCGAATCAATCACATGCAGATTTGTGCAGGGCGAGGGTACTGAGAGCTCCAGTAAGTGCCGAAACAAGGCGCACACGTTGTGCGTGCGTGCGTGCGTTGCAGCCCTCCTGCTACGGCCCCTGCGGAGCACATCCGCAGGTTTAAAATCCGTAAGATCCCTTAGTGCTCAGTCTCTTCTTTCCTTGTCAATTTTGTTACGTGCAACGGTGACTAGGTAGTATGGCGTGGAGGGCAGCTGTGTGGTGGCGACTGCACTGGCAAAGGCAGTGCTATAATGGTAGGGCGTAATAATCATTTGATGAGTATACTTTAAAAATCAAAACAAAAATTTTGCCAGTGCTGTACTTGCACAATGATATACTCCCTCTGTTCCAAATTATAAGTTGTCTTGACTTCTTTGGTATATTTATTTTGTTATGTGTCTAGATATAATAACATGTCTAGATATATAGCAAAATGGATGAATCAAAAAAGTCAAAAGCAACTTATAATTTGAAACGGAGTGAGTATTATATGGTACTATAGTCATGTAATGCTGACAGTGCTGTACTTGCACAATGATATATTATATAGTAATTTAGTATATCACTGACGCATCCCGCACAATTAGGAATAAACTCTAGTATGATCTACACATATTGTAAAGACCAGATATAGAATAATTTGTAGTAGCCATCTACTCGACAGGCAAACACAATAGATATGCTACTTAAGATCTTCCCTGAATTTGGCAGTCATGCCGAGAACTATTAGGCTAGTTTCGGTGAGGATTTCATGTGACTGTTTCTAACACATCCATATTTTAGAAATAGTGCAGAAGAGTTTTATCCCTATAAAATTCTCTCTACTCCTATAAAACTCATATCACCTCTCTCTTCATTAATATGGTGCCACTGCCACATCAGCATAATTAATGCACATAAAACTCTGATAAGACCCCATTAAGACTGGCCTTATATTCCAGCGCGTTTGCAAATTTTTGCTTTAGCTGATTATAAGCCATACGTGTGGAGATCCAGTGGATGCCCATGGATGCGCTACTTGTTCGAACCTGACGATCGGGTGCACTTAATTTCTCTTTGTAATAAAAGCTCACTAAGCTACGTTGCTGAGTGACGCTCAACGTGTCTCGTCATGTCTAGAGGAACCTTTTTCTGCTATCTATGCGCTGAAGTTGACGACAGCAAATCACTCTAGCGTCACCAATCATATGTCATCTGTTAGGCTCCCTCGGATCCAAGCATTATTGTTGATTTTAGACTTATATTATTACTATATTACTAATTGGAACCGTACCTCTTGTTTTCGTTTTCAGCTTTTGTGTCCTCTAATAACTGTGGTCTGATTTCCCACTTGTGAGGATGAAACCGGATGTTCTTCCATTTATCTAAAAGATAATTGGAACCTCTGCTTTAATTCTTGTATAATTACAAGAGACGTGCTAAAAAATAAAGACATAATACCATTTTTGTTTTATTAAAGGAGCAAAACAATATACTCATTTTTTTACAAGAAAACAATATACCCATTGACAATATGGCATATTTTGACTGTGATCATCGCCGTTAGCAATGACCATTGGATCTAACTTGTTTCTAAATTACTTTATCTATATTTGTGTCATCAAGGAAAAAAAGTAACCATCATGTTTAGTCCTAATAAATTATACATATATGTCACTACGAAAAATAACCAATGGCGTGCAACCCACCGCAACCTTCTTTGCACCGACATCTGACCGCCGGACACACCGATCTGTATGGGATATGACGACGCCTCCAGCGAGGAATGACGCCCATATATAGGCATCGCCGTTGTTTGGCGCCGGTAGCCTGCCACGACCTTCTTAGCAGAGGAGATGCAGTGGGCTGATGGAGAAGGTGCTAAACGACACCTCAAGCGAGGGAGGTGGCGCCCACAGGCGTCATCGTTGTCCACCGCCAATGGCATGCAACCAGCCACGACCTTCTCAGTGCCGCTATCTGGCCATTGACCTCGTTGATCCAGCCGCCACCTTGCAGATTTGATCACCGGGCACTCCGTTCTGGCCACCCCCTTGCTGAATTGGCCACCAGCCACACAACGCCATTGCCAGCCAACCACCAGCCACACAACGCCATTGTGAGCCAACCGCCAGCCACGCGGACTAGCCGCCTAACTGCAGATCTGGCTACCTGCCACGCTGGTCCGACTGTCCCTCACAGACTGTCTTTGAGTGCCACTGCCGGCCATGCACCACCCCCACGTAGCCTCCAGATCCACCGGGCTAGCCAACACCAAGGAAGGGAGGGGGCGGACTCACTTGGGCCCACGGCACCCCACCGAATTTGAGCACGGGCCATGCCGGGCATCTCGCCAGCCTCTAGTTGCCTGCACCTGCGTGTAGACGCACCACCGCCAAGAGTGAGATGACGCCAGGCAGCTTGTAACGTCCCACCTCCTCGAGGCCGGACCCGCTTACATTTGGCCGCTTTTTTAGAACATAGACTACCCTCACAGAACAACACAAGTATTTTCTGCGCACTTTGTGCTCACTCGTGCGCACCCGGGAAGAACTTCCCGGTCAGTCACCCATCGCTCCAGGCCAAGCACGCTTAACTTTGGAGTTATTTTGAGATGGGCTTCTGAAAAAGAAGTTACAACTTGTTGGTATGAGTATCCTATTAATCCGGTTAAGCCCTGAGCCGGGATGTTACATCCTCACCTCCTTAAGAGACCGACGTCCTCGTCGGTCAATCCCAAGCCAGAAACGTCCTCTCTTGTCCAAGTCCGTGTGTCCAATGCCAGTGCATGTGCCATGCTGTGTGACCACTCTGGGTCCACACCATCCATGCGCACCATGCCTGCGCAATTGCGACACACACGCCCGTCAAACCACGAGAGTCGGCTCTGATACCATTCTGTAACATCCCACCTCCTCGAGGCCGGGGCCACTTACATCTGACCGCTTTTTAGAACATAGACTGCCCTCACAGACCAACACAAGTCTTTTCTGCGCACCTTGTGCTCACTCGTGTGCACCCCAGGAACTTTCCGGTTGGTCACCTATCGCTCCAGGCCAAGCACGCTTAACTTTGGAGTTATTTAGAGATGGGCTTCCGGAAAAGAAGTTACAACTTGTTGGTATGAGTATCCTATTAATCCTGTTAAGCCCTGGGCCGGGATGTTACACAACTAAGCCACCGTCGCCCGTAGCACTGCCGTCAAGCCGCAGCAACACCACCAAGGGAAGCAGCCCGCAGATTTGGTAGAAGGGGCAGTGGATCCGGACTCCAGGGTCGAGGATCTGGCCGTGGCAACACCAGAACTGAGCTCGCCGGTTGGACTGACATCGCCATTTGAAACCTCAACGGGCTCGAGAAGAAAAGTCATGAAAGGAGGCTCTACCGCCGTTGTCATTGCAGTAGCATGAACTTCTGGCCACACGCTCTCATGGCGGCAAGGCGGTAGGAGTGAATGAGGGCCTGGTCGCGGCGGTGGCGCTGCGTGCCACCCGTGCTGCCGCAAGGGGTGACGCGGGGGCCTCAGGTCAAGGGATGGTAATACTCAAACACTTTAGAAGATCATTTCACTTTTGCAAATCTATGATAGGTAGTCACTATCAAATTAAATTGTCCCAACCTTTGACATCCAATGATGAAAAATTGACAAATATTTTGAAAGGAAGAGTCTCCTTATGGTAACAATGTTTTTGCTCCTAGGGCATATGCCCCCATGTGAAGAGGTTCAGGTTGGTGGAGGGTTAGCTATAGATGGCCAACGGGCCGACCCGGTCCAGGTTGGTGGAGGGTCCGGCACGGCATGGGCCCGTGCCAAGCACGGCCCGATGGGGGTCGGGCCGGCACGACACGTTGTGCCTCCCGGCCCGTGCCGAACTGGGCTTCGTGCCTAGCTGACGGCCCAAGCACGGCCTGTCAGGCCGCTTTTCGTGTCGGGCCGGCCCAAAAAGCACGCCACAGCAACGGGCCAGGCCAGCCCGAACTGACTGCCGAGAGGGAGAGGGACGGGGAGGCAGGGGAGGTGGCGGCGACTGCCGGCTTGCTGGCCACCGAGGAGATTGACGCCAGATCCGGACGCGACGTGGAGAAAGCCGGCGCACTCACCGCCGAGGAGCTCGACACCGGATCCAGAGGAGGAAGGGAGCTACTCGAGGTCGGCCACCACGCTTGACGCCGTCGCGCTCGAAGTCGGTGTTCTGCCGCCACCGCTAGAACTGGAAGTCGACGCCAATGCGGGGGATGCGGCTGCACGAGGGACTAAGGAAGGGTGTGGAGGCGGGGGCCGGTGGTGCGGTGGTGTAGGGTTGCGACCGAGAGCAGGAGGTGAGCGAGTCGCGACTCGTGAGAGGGAGTGTGGCGGGGGGTGGGGAGGGGAAATGAGTGTGGCGGGGGTTAGGGAATAGGGTGCCAGGATGGGCTCTTAGCAGGCTGTGAGGGGAAGGTCGGGCCGCTACCGGGCTTGCCTTTGTAGGCCGGGCCGTGCCGGGCTGGCACGTCGTGCCTGGGGTAAGGCCCAGGCACGGCCTGCTACCCCGGGCCGTGCTAGCCCGGGCCCGCACGCCACCAGGCCAGGCTGTGCTCGTGTCGGGCTAAAATTGCGGGCTTCATGCCGGGCCATCGTGCCGCGGGCTGCATGGACATTTATAGGGTTAGCATCCATGGTGGTTTTATAGTGCTATTGTCACAATTTGATGTTGATGCTACAACTAAGGTAAGCATGTCACTAGTACAAACCAAACCCTTCACTATGGATTCAAAAACAAGAAATTGCATCATCAAAGGATTTACTTGCCACTAGGACACATAAACGTCATTAGGATTGAGTCTGCGGTTTGTTGCCCTATGGCTACGGGTGATGATATATATTCCTATCAATTAGGCTAGACAAGGATATCCTTTTGATTTTTAGAAGGTGCAATAGAAAATGTTTCCTCATAGACCAGTTCTTTGTAGTTCCAATATGTTGCCTGGTGGGCAATGATCAACAATACCAAAAGCTATTGTAAGGAGCCGGCTTTGTGAATCCAAGTTGTTCAACGCTAAACGGTAAACAATCAATCATCCTTTGTTTAGTGTTTAGGCCTTTTACACAGCGTTTAAACGGAGTTAAACAGGCTAAACGATTTGTATAGTAATACTAAAATATACATATTCATGTATGTAAAAAACAAATATGCTAGAAAGTATACGTATTTATGCATGTAAAAGAATAAGAATTTTACCAAATAATTTTTTGTGAGGAAAACTAAATCCGACTCCACCTCATATACTCACGGAGTTAATTAGTTGGGTGCCAAATGTGGTAGTTGTAATCCTCCTATTAACTAAATAGTGAGTTAAATGACCATTTAGCTTATTTAATCATGTAAAACTTGATTCTTTTTAGACTATTTAGACGGTTATTAACGATTTAAATGGGTTTAAACAGTCCAACCGTTTAATTTAACGTTTAGGGCCTAAATGACACGGGGGGCCATCGTTTACCATTTAAACGTTGTTTAAGCAGACTAAATGGCCATTTAGGTGAACAGTGGATATCGGGGATCAACAAATTTAAGGAAGATGCGGATCAAATTGGTGCCATATTTCAAATTCTCCAACCAATCCTTGGTGTGCCGGACAGGAACATGATCATACCGACTCCAGAGCATCTATCACCTCCACCTGTATGAAGTTGGCAAAGCGCTTTCTATCATGGTAGTTTCCAGCATGGATGGGGTCATCCTCCTCCAACAAAGTAGAAATCATAGCTTGTAGGGCTCTAGCAACTCTAGTTGTCTTAACATTAGCTTCCACTGCCTCATCCTCTTGGGAATCTATAGGCTCCATGTTTAGGCCCCTTGGTTTGCCTCCTGCTGGCAAGTGGTCGAAGTAACTATTATATTTGTGTGCACCAAGCAGGACAGAGCCAGGGGCAGGCAGGGGGCATGCCCCCCCTCTCTAACCACAAACAACACAACAACACTTTTTATATAGTTTAACAATCTATTTTTGTATTAATAAAGTATGGTAAAAATATTGTCATATATGTTTATTGATGTCTTTTAGATAATAAAATCACATAAAACATAATTGGAATAAAACACTTTGGTTCATCTAAATTTGTTTGCCTACCATACTAGGATCAATTTAATGAATTTTTTAGGTTTTACTAATGCAAGGTCCTTGGCGCGACACTTGGCCAGCACATGGTAGTGCAGGGGCTGGTTATGGCGCAGAGGGGCTATGGTGTTTGGGTCTCGCGGGGTAGACACCATGTCAGTAAGGGCTGATCATGGTGCCACGAGCCACACATGGCGAGTGGTAGCACAGAGGGGCTTTGTGGCCCTTTTTTTTTTGAAATATTTTCACAAACATGCCCCTGACGGTATTCTTTAAAAAAAATAGACCCTGAGCTCGGCGCCGTAGCAAATGGCGCCGAGCTTACATGTTTAGGCACCATAGTCATTGGCGCCGAGGTCCAAGGTTGTTTTCTCTGTGACGTTGACATGGCTGCTTGCGTGGTGTGGACGTGGCGCCGGCTCGGCGCCACTTCGGCGCGCGCCAACCTGATTTGCATGTGCAGCCGTCTGGCAACTAGAGAGAGAGAGCAGAAGAGTCCTAGCACGAGCATCAAAAAGACAAACATGCATTCATCCGCGGCAAGCGTGTGGAAATTTCCTCTCGTGCACGTGTATCAAGGAAAGCTTTTTCACCCTTCCTATTGTGCACGGTGGTCTATAGTATGCATGTCATGCTTCAACCTTTCTACTGCTTACCAATGCACAAGCATAATGTAGAACAGTGTTATATTAAAGTATTTTAAGTTAAATCAAACTTATATAAAAAAATATATGAAAGCAAAACTCGGAAAAAGGGGTTTGAATAGGTTTAAAGAAAAATATTAATAACATTTATATCTCCAAATAAGTTTCTCATAAAAGTAGGTTCAATGATCTATCAAATGGTTTAACTTAAATACTCACTCCATCTTAGAAAGAATGCAATTCTAACGCAGGGTCATGTGAAAGAATGCAATTCTAGCACAGTGTCATGTTTTAGTATTTTATTATAAAAAATACCCGTGTGTTGCAATAGGACACACAGTTTATTGATTGGTCACTTACACGACTTTTGGCTCGAAATTTATATATTTAACTAAAGTGACATGTGTTTCGATTCATCTTTAAATCTTGTTTCGGAATGTGTCGTCACCATACGTAGGATATCCATGTATCTGGTAGTTTTGGGGGTTATAGGGTGTGTGGTTTCATACTTTCATGTCTCAGTTACCTGCTCCATTAATAATAGATCGTCATCATGCTTTGTGGCTGTTGGACTCTGCTTTATTTTGGGTTGCAGTATTCTTTTTGGTTAGCTCATGGACTACTATTCTCTGCATTCAATCTAGGCTTTGAGGATGCTAACATTCCTTTGGTCCTCTGGAAGGTACTGAGCTCATACGTGTGTAACAATCACGACCTATTTCTTAATTTAACTCATATAGTGACTATGCAAATTTGTTGTTGACTATACCCTTTCTATGTTTTCTAGCTGTTTTCTAGCAAATTGTAGGCCAATACTGAGTATTGATGATCGTTTGGAGGATGACAGGCATCCGCTTCCCTAGATGGCTGCTGATGCAGTTGCAAACAATGGTGTCAGCCAACAGCACTGTTAGATTACTCGACCTTGCTTGCATACTATTCCTGTTGAACGGCTCGTGTGGTATTGACTAGTCTAACCTGCTGAATTTTGTGCCAAGATATTTCATACATTCTACTGCTATTTCATATGTCTGCCTCTCAGTTTCACATAAACTGGATTAAAGCTATGTGAAACCTCGACAACTAAATAAATTAGACTTTTAAATCTATAGGTTTTCCATACCAAAATTTCAAAGTTTTCCCTTCCAAGCTATGTGAGCTGCTACGACATGTATAATATCTGTATAAAGGGCAGGGCAGGTGCTGCCGTGCCTGCGCGGTCCACCGTGCACAACAATAAGCTCTCATCGATATGCGTGCACGAGAGAAAATTTTCCACTCCACCCACTTGCACATGTTATTTTTTCAAGGCTCGTGTAAGCACAGGACTCCTAAGCTCTTTCACTCTCCAAGCGTGCCTGTGCAGCAGGACTAACTAGGCAGCCGTGTGCACGCTCTCTCTCTCTTCTAGCTTTGAATAGATAGGCCCACAGGGTTGCGCTGCAAGTCAAGTTGGCGCCAGGTGAAGTGGCGCCGAGCTCGGTGTCAGTACCCACGGCGCCGAGCCGGTGCCATGTGCACGCCACGCAAACAACGACGTCAACGCCACATAGAAAATAACCTTGACCTCGGTATCCATGACTATGACGTTTAGACATGTAACCTCGGCGTCAATTGCTACGGCACCGAGCTCAGGGTCCAAAAAAAAATAAAAAGAAACCTCCAGGAGTCTAAATGTGAATATCTTTCGAAAAAAAGACTGAAAAATTAAAAATTCGGTGACACCTAGAGCTTTTTTGATGTGGAATGACTTTTACTGACGGTGGACATAATAGAATATCTGCGAATTTTTTTCTACAAGCAAATCACATAATAGACCCACCTGTGAAAGGTCACTTAACTGTCTGCATAGATGATTATATTCTCAACTTTTACTTTGCTACTGACCTGCCTATGCTAATGGATTTTAGTGCCTGTAATCGCCCCTGCACCAGCGAAGGTTAGGGCCCCTCGCCCCCTCCATTGAATGAACTACTGTTAGTAATTCCCTAGCTAATAGTTAGGAGGTTTATTAGCTGGGATGTTTGATCTTTACATGCTAATTTTACCTTCCTAACTATATTAACACTAATAGATCCAACGAGGCCTATATATGTATCCTCTCGGTTTGTGTCTCGAGCAAACCCTGCCAGTTGTTCCGTGACGCTCACTGCGCGCGTCAACTCTGGGTCTCCGCCTTCTGCCGTGGGCGATCCTCTTTCCTTCATTCCCCAAGCTTTCAGAAATAATTAAGCATAGTGATCTCTTGCAATCCGATGGGAAGCCAGCTTCTGTCCACCGTCGAGCGTCGCGAGGTCCTCCCGGATAGCTATATCCGGCCGGAGTTCGACAGGCCGCGACTCGCCGAAGTGACGACGGACAGCGACGTCCCGCTCATCGACCTCGCGTCGGCGGATAAGCAACGAGTCATCGCCCAGATTGGTCTGGCTTGCCGGACCTATGGCTTCTTCCAGGTCTCTCTGCCTCTCGCCTTAAAAGATCTAGTTTCAAAAGATTTAGGTTTTGTCCTGGGCTGTGCGTGCTTCAGCGTTCAAACATCTGCGCAACGCAGCTTAACTTCTTCAGAGGCGCGGCTTTAGAATTTGTCTTGCCACCTTGTCATTCAGCACGTGACATTACTGTGCATGCTCTTCTTGATTTCTTCTAGGTCATAAACCATGGAATAGAAGAGGAGCTACTGGAGAAGATGATGGCCGTTGGTCTGCAGTTCTTCCGTCTGCCGCCGGAGGAGAAGGAGAAGCTGTACTCAGATGAGCCGTCCAAGAAGATAAGGCTCTCCACCAGCTTCAACGTCCGCAAGGAGACGGTGCACAACTGGCGGGACTATCTGCGCCTTCACTGCCACCCGCTGGAGGAGTTCTTGCCCGAATGGCCGTCCAATCCTGAATCCTTCAAGTAAGCTTGTATCACAAGCAAAGTATTACTACTTATGTCCCTTAGTACTTGTGCACATGTCATAGCGGGCTTACTTATGGCCATTTCTTAGCCGTTCTCTTAATATTGGACATTTGGACCATGACACAATATGCTTCCGTAATCAAGACGACGTCTGCTGCCGATAAAGTTAACGATCACCCCAAAGGCCGTTTAGATATATATATAGTAGCATTTGATATATGCTCACTACCACGTACAGTGCCACTCACAAATATACAAGTGACGTTTTGGGTACGTACTTACATAGTTTTCAAAGCCAACTTTGCCTAGTGCTTTTTATGAAAACATTTATAAAAAAAGAGAAATTATATCTTTATCTTTATTATGAAGCTTTCGGCAAAATCTGCTTGCACCATATTCCAATTTTAACACATAAAAACATATTTTGTGACAAAAGTTTATAATGGTCGATTAAGAAAAAATCAAAATAAAAATATCACTTGTTTGTGATGGACTATATGTTTTATAGAATGGAAAGACTATAGCATAAATAAAGAGGCATGTGGGATAAAGTAATTAAACAATGGTGGAGCCACCGCTCGGTGACCCCAGTCGGCAGCCCAGGTTCGTTGACTAGGTGCAAAGGGACTTTTTGTTCATATCAAAGAGAAACACTATGTTTTTTAGATAAATATTTAGTCACAATGAGAATCGACCGGGCTTCTAAAAGTTTCCGACCCCACTACTAAAAGTAAATGTGCACTCATATGCATATGCAGCACCCATATTATCATAATACAACATTTGTTTGCGACTGTATCATAAAGTATTATAAACACTGGTAGGAGTGCTATGCTTCCTGGCTATTATTTCTGAAGTAGTCTAAATTGAAGACGTGATGATGCAATAATACATGTTGCAATGCCTTTATAATTATATAGAGCTACATATAGAGGTGCCAAGATCTAAATTAAACTATATCATATTTAGTATATTTAATAGTTGTGCTCTAATAATGTTAGTAGTTAATAATATCTTCTGTGATTTATAAGAAAAACAGAACTACAAGGATATTCACAGGTAATGTAACCATTTAATTATAAATTGAGATTCATTATTAAGTATACATACTTCTATAAATTTCATTGCTTTTGGTGGTCATTCAAGTAATGCATGCTCCATATACATGTGATTACTGATTAAGAAAAACTAATGCATCGATCATGCACCGACAGCCTGAGACAGACTTTACGATAACATTGAGAGCATAACCATTCTAAATGAAAAAAAAAAGAAACAGTTCACAAGATGGACACACACACATGTGCGACTCCTAATGTGCAAATGTAAACAACTACCTTTAAGCAGGGTCGAATATATCTCGGAGGAATTAACCACAGCACTGGCTAAGGTTTCCTTTACTGTAGACAGTACAAAACGGTGTTTTCTCACTGGTTTTACAAGAAGTCGCGTCAGGGTCGGCCGACGTGACAAATGGCCCTGGATTCGCCAATGAAGAACAGATAGCTGGCGCTCAAGAAGAACCGAGAATGGAGCAATTTTAGAAACTAGATAGCTACATTTCTGGACTCGTTCGGTCTGTTTGCACCGAAGCGTAGAGAGATAACGATACCATCTGTCGGTACCAATAGTATGGGGTACCTACATCCATCGCTAATAAAAAACTAAAACGACTGAAACCGCAATAGAAGGCAGCCCGCCTCGACCGCGCATCCAGTCCGCCTCGTACGAGGCCTGCTCGACGGGGCGCCTCGACCGCGCTCCGGCTCCGACTCGTACGAGGCCCTATCAATGGGGCGCCTCGACCGCGCCCCATCCCGTACAGCAAGGGACCTCGACGGTGCTCCGACCCGCGCGAGGCTCGTCCGCCCGCAGGGAAGAACTCCAACTCGCGTGAGCCCGGGTCGAGCGCCTCGACTCCTTCTCTTTACCTGCCCCAGGACAAAAGCCATAGCATTTAATGCCGTTACCTACTACCACCTACCGGCATGGCTGCAACCAGGATCGACGTGGGAACAATGCCCGTGTCAGATCGACGTGGGAACAATGCCCGTGTCAGATCTCGGGGATTCGGCCTTATCCATCTGGCCTCGACCCGGCCTCGACCCAACCTCGACGCTCCGCACAGTTCAACCGCAAGGGAAGGACGGTGCGGCGCGGCGCTCCGGGTCATTTCGCCGTCTCGTCTCCCACGACGCCATGGTGTCCAGGGATGGCCGACCATTCCCAGAGCACGTCGCTATGGTCAGCTCAACAGGAATCGATAAAACATCACCTCAAAGCTCCCCGTCGTCTTGGCCTCCTCTCGCCCTATAAAAGGGCAGGCCAGGGTTCTACGGGGAAGACGAACAAGGGACAACGAACGAAGAAAAACACGAAACAACAGTCAAGACACTCCGGTGCAATCACTCTTGTCCTCTTTTTTCTCTCTTTGAGATTTGGGCTCGATGCCCTCTCTCGCATGCTTGTAACCCCTACACGAGACTCCGGTGCAAGGAAATACAAACTTCTTCCCCCCGCTGGACGTAGGGCCTTCTTTTGCCCGAACCAGGATAAACCCCCGTGTGTTCTCCTTGCATCACCATCCAGGAAAGAGACACGCAGCATTTACTCGTTGGTTTAGGACCCCCTCGGGTCCGAACACCGACAGTTGGCGCACCAGGTAGGGGATCGCTGCGTGCCAACGTCGCTTTCTCGCCTTTTTTCCTGGATGGCTGACCCCGAACGCCCTATTCCGTTGGCCACGGTGATCTGGTTCGGGAGTCTGGAGTTCATGTCGCTTGGCTACGGCTATGATATGGTCCTACTCCCACCTAGGCACCCAACCGACAAGGACTATGAGCTCTCCCAGCCCGGGGGAGCAATCCGCCGGTACCGTCGCTCTAGGCGGGCGCGGGCCGCCCGACGACGACGGGCCCGACACAACCACCGTCTTCACCTCGCGGAGGGTGATGGGATCCCCCGGTCCGGCACCCCCCAGCCAGGCGCCAGCCTAGACCTCCTTGTGGAAGGTTTGGGTAGGACGAGCTTGACTGAGGGTAACATGCCGACGGAGAATCCCGCCGCTTCCCTGTCCGGTGAGACACCACTGCCCCGAGCATCCATTTCGGCACGGGCAGCAACATCTCCATCACCATTCCCGTTTGGGCTAGACTCGGCTGCCTGGGTGTACGCATCTTCCATGAGCACTCGCATGAGTGCTTATGAGGAACTCCTCGGGCACCATCTACGCTCCACTCTGGACCTCGTTGCATCCACACCGGCTTCTGATTATCGGGACTCTACGGAGACACCGAAAACAGAGCCCCATGTGACTACTTCTCAACGTCACAACCTCAGTGACGATTGGCAACGGCCACACATTCCCCCGTCATACTACTACTTTGGCGCTCCTGACTCCGACCCGCGAATGCTTCAACATCGACGTTGAAAGCACTTCGGAATCAGAGGATGAAGAGCCAGTCGAAGGAAGGTACACGCCACCTCACGTCGAGCTTCCTGCTGAGCGAGACGATCCTCAGTTTCTTGCGGATCAAGGAGCGCAACTCGAGCAGATTCGCGAGTTGCAGGACAGGCTTGACGAGGAACGGGAAAACCTAGATCTACTCCAACAAACTCTCGAGCGCGAGCGTGCGGAGCGCGCACTTGGCGGGAGAGCTCGCGAGAGAGCTCACGACGTCAACCGTCACGTCGACGAGGACCGGGTGGTCGACCCCCCGGTTTTCGCTCGAGCCAGCCAGAACGTCGTCACCGCCGCCATGCTCCTCCGCAACATGCCCGAGCCGTCAATCCCCGACGCTCGTCGGGCTCGGGATGAAATCCGAGAACTCCTCGAGACCGCCGCCATGTAGCAGGCCGAGAGCTCTGCCTCGAGGCGACTCGAGGCAGCCTCGGAGCGGATCATCGAGCCCTCCCGATAGGAGAGAGAAGCCTCGGTTCACCCCGAGCCTGCCCAGCGAAACCGGGTAGCTCCGGCCCCTGAGCCCACCACCAACGACCATGAGCCTCGAGACACCTGTGGCAACATCGTCGAGCGCCGCACGCGCAAGCACAGTGATGGCGTGCCTTGAGGCTACCACGTCCACAGGGGCGGACGCTACGACAGTTTGGAAGATCGTAGCCCTTCACCCGAGCCCCCGGGTCCTCGGGTCTTCAGCAAGGCTATCCGTGAGATGGTGCTCCCGGCTCGGTTTCGCCCCCCCCCCCATGACTCTCGCCAAGTACAACGGTGAAACCAAACCCGAACTTTGGCTCGCCGATTTTCGCTTGGCGTGTCAGCTGGGCGGGGCCACCGACGACCGGGTCATCATTCGACAACTCCCCCTGTTCCTCTCCGACACCGCCCGAGCCTGGCTCGAGGATCTCCCACCTCGATAGATCCACGACTAGGACGATCTCGTCAGGGTGTTTGAGGGAAATTTCAAGGGGACCTATATGCGCCCCGGCAACTCGTGGGACCTCCGGAGCTGCAAGCAGAAACCGGGTGAATCCCTCCGGGATTACATCCGGCGCTTCTCCCGGCAGCGTACCGAGCTCCCCAACGTCACCGACTCCGACGTAATTATGGCCTTCCTCTCTGGCACCACCTGTAAAGAGTTGGTCCGAGAATTGGGCCGTAACACTCCACTCACTGCCAACGGGTTAATGGACATTGTCACCAACTTCGCCGCCAGCGAGGAGGTGGTTGGTGCAATCTTTGGTGGCGACCCGGAGAGGGGGGAGCAGAAGGTCGACGATCCCACGAGCTCCACCCGGGGCTCCAAGAGAAACAACCGCAAGAAGAAGAAAGGCCAGCAGGGCAAGCTCGAGGCCCTGGCCGACGAGCTCGTCGCTGCTACCGAGCACAAGAAGCCTCGAGGCCCCCCCGGCGGGGGCGTCTTTGACAAAATGCTCAAAGAACCATGTCCCTACCACAAGGGACTTACTAACCATAACCTCGAAGACTGTCATATGCTTCGCAGGTACTTTGGGGGTGCCGGCGTTAAGAAGGACGATAAGAAGGAGGACCCTAAAGGTGACGACAAGGACGGGGAATTCCCCGAGATCCACGACTGCTTCATGATCTACGGAGGGCCCTTGACCCGCCTCTCGGCGCGCCAGCGCAAGTGAGAATGGCGCGAGGTTTTCTCCGTACAAATGACAGTTCCCCGCTTCCTTGATTGGTCTGCGGTGGCCATCACTTTCGACCGTGACGACCACCCAGACTACGTCCCCAACCTAGGAGTCTATCCGCTTGTTGTTGACCCCGTCATCGCCAACACACACCTCACCAAGGTGCTCATGGATGGCGGAAGCAGCCTCAACATCATCTACTCCTAGACCCTCGACCTTCTAGGGGTCGAGAGAGCGCGCCTCCAACCTAGCGTCGGGGGCTTCCACGAAGTCGTGCCAGGAAAACGGGCGGAACCCCTCGGACGGGTCAATCTGCCTGTTTGTTTTGGCACACCGGCCAACTTCCGAAAGGAGACTCTCACTTTCGAAGTGGTCGGATTCCATGGAACGTACCATGCTATCCTGGGGCGCCCATGCTACACCAGGTTCATGGCAATCCCAAACTACACCTACCTCAAGCTCAAAATGCCAGGCCCAAACGGTGTCATCACTGTAGGGCCCTCGTACGAACATGCCTACGAGTGCGACGTCGAGTGCGTCGAGCACGGCGAGGCTATTTTGGAGTCGGCGATCTTGGCTGCAGACCTCGACGGTCTCGCCAATGCGATTCCCGACCCAAAACGCCATGCCGGCAGCTTCGAGCCCGCCGAAGATGTCAAACTCGTACCCCTCGACCCCGCTGATCCCAAGGGAAAGGCACTGAGCATTAGCGCCACCCTCGATCCTAAACAGGAAGCAGTGCTCGTCGACTTTCTCTGCGCAAACGTTGACATCTTTGCATGGAGTCCCTCGGATATGCCAGGCATACCCAGGGAAGTCGCCGAGCATGCCTTGGAGATCTGGGCCGGATCCAAACCGGTGAAGCAACGCCTGCGTCGCTTCGATGAGGAGAAGCGCAGGGTCATCGGCGAGGAGATACACAAACTGTTGGAGGCCGAATTCATCAAGGAGGTTCATCATCCCGAGTGGCTAGCTAATCCTGTATTAGTTAGGAAAAAGAGTGGGAAATGGAGGATGTGTGTAGACTACACCGGTTTAAATAAAGCATGTCCAAAAGTTCCCTTTCCTTTGCCACGCATTGACCAAATCATTGATTCCACTGCGGGATGTGAAACTCTCTCATTCTTAGATGCATACTCTGACTACCACCAAATCAAAATGAAGGAGTCCGACCAGCTTGCGACTTCATTCATCACCCCATTCGGCATATATTGCTACGTTACGATTCCCTTCGGTCTCCGAAACGCGGGGGCTACGTACCAGCGATGCATGCAGCATGTTTTCGTAAAAGCACATCGGGTCGACCGTCGAGGCTTATGTCGATGACATCGTTGTCAAAACCAAACAAGCCGACGATCTAGTCAACGACCTCGACGTTGCGTTCAAATGCCTCCGGGCAAAAAACATCAGACTCAATCCAGAGAAATGCGTCTTTGGCGTCCCACGAGGTATGCTTTTAGGGTTCATCGTGTCTAAACGTGGCATCGAGGCCAACCCTGAAAAAATCTCTGCAATAACCAAGATGGGCCCCATCCGAGATCTGAAGGGTGTACAGAGGGTCACAGGTTACTTGGTGGTACTCAGCCGTTTCATTTCACGCCTCAGCGAAAAAGCACTCCCTCTGTACCGTCTCTTGAAGAAATCAGAGCATTTTTCCTAGACCCTTGAGGCTGAAGAGGCTCTCACAAAACTCAAGGCCACACTTTCTAACCCACCAATCCTCGTCCCTCCAACCCCGGGGGAACCACTCCTACTCTATGTCGCCGCGACATCACAAGTAGTCAGTGCTGCCCTGGTTGTCGAACGGGCCGAGGAGGCACATACCTTGCTCATCCAGAGGCCGGTCTATTTCATTAGTGAGGTACTCTCAGAAACCAAGATTCGATACCCACAGATCCAGAAACTGCTATACGCCGTCATCCTGACACGGCGCAAGCTCCGACACTACTTCGAGGGTCACCCGATTACTGTGGTTTCTTCTTTCCCCCTGGGAGAGATAGCCCAGAATCGGGAAGCCTCGGGTAGGGTTGCCAAATGGGCAGTCGAACTCATGGGCGAGACCTTGTCCTATGCGCCACGAAAAGCTATCAAGTTGCAGGTGTTAGCAGATTTCCTGGATGAGTGGACCGACACCCAACTCCCTCCTGCACAGCTTCAGGCGGAGCTGTGGACCATGTACTTCGATGGGTCATTGATGAAAACAGGAGCAGGCGCGGGTTTGCTCTTTGTCTCACCCCTCGGGGTTCACATGCGCTACGTCATCCGGCTTCATTTTCCTGCGTCTAACAACGTCGCCGAATACGAGGCGCTCGTCACGGGATTAAGAATCGCTGTCGAGCTCGGGGTCCGACACCTTGACGTTCGAGGCGACTCCCAACTCATGATCAATCAGGTCATGAAGAGCTCGAGCTGCCGTGACCCCAAGATGGAAGCCTACTGCCAAGAAGTACGGCACCTCGAGGACAAGTTTCACGGCCTCGAGCTCAATCACATCGCACGCAGGTATAATGAGGCCACCGATGAACTGGCAAAAATCGCATCCAGTCGAGCTACGGTTCCACTGGATGTTTTCGCAAAAGACCTTCAGCAGCCATCCGTCGACCTCGGGCCAGATGGAGGGGTTGATAGGACGTCACTCGACCCTCCACCTGAGGCAGAAGCCCCCTCGACCGGGGCTGAAGCCATGCAGGTGGAAGACTTGACCCCACCGTCTGACCTCGAGCCCGACTGGCGCGTCCCGTACCTCGACTACCTCATCCTAGGGGACCTCCCCTCGGATAAGACTGAGGCTCGACGGATCGCACATCGGGCCAAAACCTTTGTAATCATGGGCGACAGCAGTGAGCTCTACCGCCGTAGCCCTACTGGTATCCTCCAACGATGCATCACAAATGAGCAAGGCAGGAACCTGCTCAGCGATCTCCACTTGGGGGCTTGCGATCACCACGCAGCACCTCGAACCCTCGTAGGAAATGCCTTTCGACAAGGATTCTATTGGCCGACCATGGTCTCTGACGCTGTCAAGCTAGTACGCTCCTGCAAGGGTTGCCAGTACTACGCGAGACAAACCCATCTTCCGGCACATGCCCTGCAAACTATCCCCATCACATGGCCGTTTGCTGTTTGGGGGCTCGACCTTGTTGGACCATTGAAAAGGACAACTGGCGGCTTCACCCACTTGCTCGTCGCAATCGACAAATTCTCCAAGTGGATCGAGGCCCACCCTATCACTAGCATCAGGTCCGAACAAGCTGTGCTCTTCTTCACCGACATTATTCATCGCTTTGGGGTCCCCAACTGTATCATCACAGACAATGGCACCCAGTTCACTGGCAAAAAGTTTTTGGATTTCTACGACAGCCACCACATCCGAGTGCTCTGGTCAGCCGTGGCCCATCCAAAAACAAACGGTCAGGTGAAACGTGCCAATGGCATGGTCCTACAAGGCCTGAAGCCCAGAATCTTTGACAAACTAAATAAACATGGCAAAAGATGGGCTACCGAGCTACCCTCGGTCCTGTGGAGCCTAAGAACAACGCCGAGTCGAGCCACGGGGTTCACTCCGTTCTTCTTAGTCTACGGGTCTAAGGCTATGCTCCCAACTGATATAGAATACGGATCCCCAAGGTTGAAGACCTACAACGAAAGAAATAACGACGCCACGAGACAGGACGCCCTCGACCAGCTCGAAGAAGCCCGAGATGTGGCTCTGTTGCATTCTGCCAGGTACCAGCAGGGTCTCCGACGCTACCACGACAGACACGTCCGCAAGCGTGACCTCAACGCCGGCGACTTGGTGCTACGGTGAAACCAGAACACCAAGGGACGGCACAAGCTCACGCCACCATGGGAAGGGCCATACATCATCGCAGAAGTACTAAAGCCGGGACCCTACAAGCTATCCAACGAGAAGGGCAAAATCCTCACCAACGCTTGGAACATTGAACAGCTACGTCGTTTCTTTCCTTAAAAAGCTTCGAGGCTCTGTAATTTCTTTTTCGTCAATAAAGAATGCAGCGATGTTCAAACTTTCATTTCACAATGAGGAAGGATCGACTCTGCACTCCCAGAATCGACCCTCCCTCGGGGGCTACAAGGGGGAACCCCCCAGTTCCCAAAAAAACTTATGCTCTTTTTTAAATTTAAGAACCGCTTCTTAGATCGACTTCGCTGCAAGAGCACCCTAAGGTTCGAAAGGGACCTCGAGTCAGGAGTATCACCTACGCCTCCGAGGCTACGGTACCTCCACTCACCCCTTACACCTTTTAGAGGTGCGACTTCATGCTAGGGAGATCTAAATAACGATTCCTAACTTTGAAAAAGAACATACCCCGTATCGCTTAGATCAGGCTCTCACACGATTAACAAGGCCGCAACATCACCCTGAAGCTCGAGGGCAGTTGAGCCATGAGATCACTTACGCCCCCGAGGCTACGGTACCTCCACTCGCTCCCTTACGCCAAAGGATGCAACTGCGTGCTAAGTAAATCACGCGAGAACACGATCCAAGTGATAAAGGGAAGAAAAGCTCGAATAAAACTAAATTAACCACGAACCGGTTTATGTTTCGAGTTTTTAGGGCCTTCAAGGCCACCACGACCAAAATTCAAAATACTAACTTATTACATGGGCCTTCATGCCCAGATTTGGCTCACAGGCCCTCATCGTCAGCAGGCGGAACCACCTCGGCTTCGAAAAGCGAGGCCAGACGACTTCCAGGCTCTTCGGCGGCTTCAATCAGCTCCACGCAGGCATCCTCGTTCTCCTCGTCTGTCCGATCCGGGTCTGTGATGAAGCCCTCAGCGACGAGCTTCATGTCGAACACAAACCCTGAACGGACGATGGCCAGCGCCCTCTTCACGCCATGATGGAGGCCGTTCCGTATCTTCTCCCGGGCAAGGCGACCCAGCGCCACCATCCGACGGGCGAAGGAGTTCCCCGGAACATCTTCCCCGGTGTCGGCATCGGGCTTGACCCCTAGGCCATCACACACGGTGGTAATCGCGCCCTGGAGCAGCTGGGTCCTCTGGATCTCGGCTTCGAGGAGGCTCTGGAAGGAGTTGGCAGAAGATTGGGCCTCTTGATTCTCCCTCTCCAGCTCTGAAACACGATAAACAAATTAATACCCAACACGGGGCCCTCAACGTCATGGCCGTAACCATCACACTTACCCTCGATATGGGTCTACAGGCCCATGACCTCGTCGCGAAGCCCCCCGCACGTCCGCTCGAGCCCTCGGAGGGCGCTGTCCTTGTCACCGACGGTCGCCTTTAGCGCCTCGATCTCTTGCCGAGCAGCCTCGAGAGCTGCGTCCTTCTCTTGGACGGCTCCCTTCAGCGTCGTGACCTCGTCTTTCAGAGCATCAGAACGAGCAACGGCCTGCTCGACCTCGACGTTGAGGGCGTCGCGCTGATGGCTAACCTGGGAGACATCCTCCTCGAGCTCCTTCACCCATGCCGACAGGGGCTCGAGATCTCTGTGGGCCTGGGCAGCCTCCTCCCGAGCCTGGTCCATGTCAGTACGCATCACGGCTTCGGCCTGCATCGCCTCCTCTTTCACCACCGCGTACGCGACGCGTAGCTCACCCATTTCGGCGTTCCGATCGGAAAGCCGTTTCTAGGCCTCCTCGACCAGGACCCGTTGCTGAGACAGCGCGGCCCACACGCCACTCTCATCCCGGATGAAGAGCGACTTGCGGCGGGAGTACTCCTTCAGCTCCTGAATGCAATCCGAATAACCAAAAAGGTTAAAAAGCCGAGGAAAAAAGACACCAAGAAAACCACGGAAAGACGACGGGTCGATCATACCTCGGTGGCATCCCGCGTACTCCGCACGGCCTCGGACGCCACTCCGAGCAACCGATCAAGGTGCCGGCGGATGCCCTCGAGGTACTCCCATCGGTGCACCTCATCTTTGTCGTTCAGGACAAAGATGGGCTCAGCGTCGGGGTTCGTGGCGTCCCTAAACTGAAGGGACGGCCCCCCCACCTCGGTATCTCCGCCTATGCCTGTGCTATCGCCAGCGCGGCGATGTCGGGCCATGACGACGACGACCCGGCCGAGGCGTCTCCCGGTCCTGCGGAAGGACCGGCCTCTCCCGCAGTTCTCGCATCTCCAACGGCCGTCGAGGCACCGGCCTGATCCGCGGCCTTGCCCCCCTCGACCCCCATCACTTGTTTCCCTTTGTCCAGGGGGGTGTCATCGAGGGTAAGGTCCACGGTCATGGGTGCCCGCCCTCCTAAGGGAACTGGCTCCTGAACCGCCGGCGCCTCCGGAGCTGGCGCCTCGATCGACGACGGCTTCGCTACCCACGCCTCGACCGTTGGCGTCCCCACGGACGGCGCCTCTTCTTCCGATGCTCCGGTCAGGGGCTCGACCACCCCGCCCTCCACCGTACCTGGTCGCTGCGCCGACGGGTCTTGCTGCGGCCGCGACCCCCTCGCTGAGGCCGCCTTTTGACCCGACGCCGACGTGACCTCCTCCATGGTCACGTCAGCACCCGCCCGCTCCACGCCGCGGATGGGTGCCTCGCCCGTCACGACCTCGATGGCGGCCTCGGCCATTGCCGATGACCTAGGCCCCGCCTCGACGGCACCGAGCGCCACCACCTCCACCGGTTCGGACCCCTCCACGGCAGGATCAGGGCTAGCAACCGCCGTGGCATCCACTGCCCCCTACCGTTGTCGCAGGCGCCCCTTCGCAGCCTTGACCTGCCGGACCCAGGCCGCATCCTGCTCTGGCGTCCATTTAAGGACAACGGCGCTGGCCCACAACGACTTCACGGGGGTAAGCCCCATCGACTCCGCCTTCCACTTTAATCTGCAAAATGAGAAGAAATGTCAGCCAACGGACCCCGAGAAAGGCAGAACAATCGAGCAGAGACGCTTACCCAGAAATCGGCACCAAGGGCCTCGACCCTGTGCGACCCGAGCCCCTCGGGGCGGCCGATCGTGGCCTCGCAGCGGCCTCACCCGCAGGCCGAGCACTCCTTAGGGCCCCGATCGACGCACCGCTCTGTGCCCTCTGTGCCTCCGAGGCCAGCTGGCCTCGGGTTCTCACGCCTGCCGCCGCCGCCAATGACGACGCCGGTACCGCCGTCCCAGCCCCTGCCTGAGCTTGCGGGGCCTGGGCTGGTGCGGATGTCCCCGTTGACCCCTCTTGCTGGGTCCGGGGTAAGGGGCCCGTCTCCTTCTCCGTCTTCTCCTCCTCCTCGGGCGCCTCGACCATGACGACCGAGGAGGACGCCCCCCTGATGGGCTCCAGCAGGGGGCGAATATCGGGAAGGCCCCCTAGTCCGGTCGCGGTCTCATACCACGATAGGGCATCATCGTCTTTGCCGCTGCTGTCGTCATCCTTCCCCGAGATCGTCTCGGAAGGCAACGAAGCTAGGGGGACCTCGTCGATGGTCTGCTGGCGCCGGTGCCTCTTCAACGCCTCCGCCTCTTTGGCCTTGCGAATTGCCCACTTCTTGGCCGTCTCCTTGGTTTGCTTCTTCTTAGAGGCATGCTGGCGTCAAGCCTCCCGGGCAGGCCGGTCCTCTGGGACTGGCGAACGCGTTTCCCGCAGCGCCGACAAATCCTACGCGCCGGCCTCGACCAAATCAGTGAAATCTGAAAATAAACAAAATTAACAAACCTACTAGCCCTAAGATACATACCACGGCCTCGAACCCTTCGGTAGGTCTCATAGGGACCCGGTTGGCCTCCTCCACCTTGAAGTTCCCAACCATCCGGCGCGCTCGCCGGAGGACCTCCTCGAGGGCAAGGGATTCATGGGACATCCGGGTCCCCTCCAGAGATGCCTCCGGAGTCATCTGGTCGAGGTGGAGATGACACCGGCATAGCGGCATCACCCTGCGGCGATGGAAGGCCGCGGCCACCGCCACAGCCGTCAAGCCCCGAAGGCGAAGCTGCTACAACGCCGCCAGCAGCGGGTCCAGGCGCGGCTTCTCGGCTTCCGGCACTCCGTACGTCCAGCGATCCTCTCGAGCGGTCAGCACGCGGCCGGTGTACCTCGGCAACTGATTTTCATCGTTGCGGAGGTAGAACCAACCCTCGTGCCACCCGCTGTTCGAAGAGATGAGGCGAGCCGAGATGTACAGATCCGCCTGGCCTGACCTCACCTGTAGGACGCAACTCCCTACTCGAGCCGCGCACAGCACGCCCTTCTCTCCCGCCATCTTGGCGAAGAGCTCGGCCTTGAAAAGGTGAAGCCACAGGTTCCACTGCGGCTCCACCCCAAGGTAGCCCTCGTAGACCGCCGCGAAGATGGTGGCCTGCGCGACGGTGTTGGGGGCAAGGTGGTGAAGCTCCACCCAGTAGTAGTGGAGGAGCGCGCGCATGAAGACAGACGCCGGCACGCCGAACCCCCGCTCGTGGAAGCAAACGAAGCTCACCACGTACCCTTCAGGGGGCGCCGGCTCCCGGTGGCTAGGAGGCGGCGCGATCCACTCCGGCTGCGACCTGCTTGTCCTTGGCCGCAGCAGCCCATCCTCGACCAACTCTTCCAACCTCCTCTCCGTCATCGAGGAGGCGGCCCAGTCATCGGCAGGGAGGATCTGGCTCTTTCCTGCCATCGGTGCTGACGGAAGGGGGGTGGACGAAGAGGATGCGGTGGCGGCAGCGATGCGGGCGGAGAGCGCAATAAGGCAAGGGTTGTCTGAGGCAGAAGAATGCAGGAGCACAAGGGAACGGTGGGGAACATAGACCCTCAGGCCTTGATTTTATATGCCCAGGCGGAAGCTCAACGGCCGCGCAAAAAGGTAGGAACAGTTTCCCGCATTAAATGCGCCCACCTAACCGTTTCCTTACATCTCGCAGGTGTTGGGCACGTGGCCGTCCCCCACGTCGTAACCGTACGCCACGTCACCCACTACCGCGCCGATCTCGCCTCCCCTCCTAAAAAGACACGCTCGGCTAACGGGCGGGGGAGGGATCCACGGACGGATATTCCCAGATACCTAGGAAACGGGCCCCGAGCCCGGTATAAGCCTCGAGGGAGCGGAGGCTGGCCCTCGACCAGGGTTCGACAGCTGCCCTCGAGCAACAGAGTTAGGGACGACCAAGGGTGTGCCCGTACATGGCCAGGGCTCGAGCCACGCTCTCAAGGCACCCCAGGACATATTCGAGGCTAAAGGAGGAGGTCCACGTAGGAATCCCCCCGGGGAGGCACCGAGCCCTCGAATCCTGTCGAAGGAAATCGAGATCCACACGACCACTTCTTGGCATATTTGAGGGCGCCTCCGGGCCACTAGCCGACCCCTAACGACTGGGGCACGGGCTCTCACTCGAATTCCCCCGCTAGCAGCTCACCGGAGATCGTCGGAACTCGCCCAAACGAGGGTAGTACGGCGTTCTCCACCCCTCCTCCTTTTTTTAGAAAAGGAGCGTGAGGGTCGCACAGCAAAAGACGGCCGGGACTCTGATTGACCTCGTGCACGCAAGGCTCGGGGTCTCGACCGCAGAAACGGGCCCCGAGCCCGGTATAAGCCTCGAGGGAGCGGAGGCTAGCCCTCGACCAGGGTTCGACAGCTGCCCTCGAGCAACAGAGTTAGGGACGACCAAGGGTGCGCCCGTACATGGCCAGGGCTCGAGCCACGCTCTCGAGGCACCCCAGGACGTATTCGAGGCTAAAGGAGGAGGTCCACGTAGGAATCCCCCCGGGGGAGGCACCGAGCCCTCGAATCCTGTCGAAGGGAATCGAGATCCACACGACCACTTCTTGGCATATTTGAGGGTGCCTCCGGGCCACTAGCCGACCCCTAACGACTAGGGCACGGGCTCTCACTCGAATTCCCCCGCTAGTAGCTCACCGGAGATCGTCGGAACTCGCCCAAACGAGGGTAGTACGGCGTTCCCCACCCCTCCTCCTCCTTCCTGAAGGAGGAGCGTGAGGGTCGCATAGCAAAAGATGGCTAGGACTCTGATCGACCTCGTGCGCGCGAGGCTCGGGGACTTGACCGCAACGAATCATTCCCCAATAAAATGAATACAAGACCTTGGAGGAGTCTCAACACTCCACCGAGGCCTCGGGGGCTACACCCGGCGGGTGCGCTCGCGCGCCCCCACCGGCAAAAGACACAACTCCATGACTCCAGTTCAAACAAACCTCTGGGAGAGTGATCACACACTCACCCAAAGGCTCGGGGCTACTGTCGGTACCAACAGTACGGGGGTACCCACATCCATCGCTAATAAAAAACTAAAACGACTGAAACCGCAATAGAAGGCAACCCGCCTCGACCGCGCATCCAGTCCGCCTCGTACGAGGCCCGCTCAATGGGGCGCCTCGACCGCGCTCCGGCTCTGACTCGTACGAGGCCCTATCGACGGGGCGCCTCGACCGTGCCCCATCTCGTACAGCAAGGGACCTCGACAGTGCTCCGACCCACGCAAGGCTCGTCCGCCCGCAGGGAAGAACTCCGACTCGCGTGAGCCCGGGTCGAGCGCCTCGACTCCTTCTCTTTACCTGCCCCAGGACAAAAGCCATAGCATTTAATGTTGTTACCTACTACCACCTACCGGTATGGCTGGAATCAGGATCGACGTGGGAACAATGCTCGTGTCACATCACACTGTTTTACCGCCCATCCCATGATGGGAGGTGAAACCCGTCACTGTACCCACCTTATCGCGCACTGTTTACCATCGATCACCCTCGAGGGAGGATAATACAAGGCCCGTCCTCCGCAATCTCGGGGATTCGGCCTTATCCATCCGGCCTCGACCCGGCCTCGACCCAACCTCGACGCTCCGCACAGTTCAACCGCAAGGGAAGGACGGTGCGGCGCGGCGCTCCGGGACATTTCGCTGTCTCGTCTCCCACGACGCCATGGTGTCCAGGGATGGCTGACCATTCCCAAAGCACGTCGCTACGGTCAGCTCAACAGGAATCGACAAAACATCACCTCAAAGCTCCCCGTCGTCTTGGCCTCCTCTCGCCCTATAAAAGGGCAGGCCAGGGTTCTACGGGGAAGACGAACAAGGGACAACAAACGAAGAAAAACATGAAACAACAGTCAAGACACTCCGGTGCAATCACCCTTGCCCTCTTTTTCCTCTCTTTGAGACTTGGGCTCGACGCCCTCTCTCGCATGCTTGTAACCCCTACACGAGCACTCCGGTGCAAGGAAATACAAACTTCTTCCCCCCGCTGGACGTAGAGCCTTCTTTTGCCCGAACCAGGATAAATCCCCGTGTGTTCTCCTTGCATCACCATCCAGAAAAGAGACATGCAGCATTTACTCGTTGGTTTAGGACCCCCTCGGGTCCGAACACCGACACCATCCATATCCGACAGTCAATCTGGACCAGATACCCATCATCCAGTCACCACCATGTGCATGTGCATGTGCATGGTTATCCTCTCCTGTAGCACCATTGTATATAGTTCTAGAGAGATTACGAGGCTCGCTTGCTAGAGCCGTCGTCGTCGGTCACATCAGCAACGTGTAACACGACGCGCTTCCAGCTGCTGGGATAGCACACTACTGAATTGAGTCAGCGACATGCTTTCTTTTTCGTGTGTGAGGTTGGGAGGGGCGCGCACAACAAGCATATATGCACGTCGGATCAGCAGGTTTAGGACGTGTGTATAAATAAATATCTGATCACTGATGGGCCGTACGTACCGGGGCGCACTGAGTGGTGGACGCCAGGATCATCGTTTCTCTGCAGCACACACACCGTGTTACATTACAAGACAGACCGACAATAGGTCCACTGCATATATACCGAGATCCTCTTTTTTCAGTTTTCGCTTTGGATGTCATCTACCACAGCATATGGCCAGCTGGTATAGTGCGGCATCTTTTATTTATTGGTTCTAGATACCACTACAAAGTAGTAGCACTCCTCTTAAAACGTAAGGTTGTTTCACTTTTTCTAAATTAAATTATCTAATTCTAACTATGTTCACCTATATAAAAAATATATATTATTACAATTAATACCAAATAAACATACCGTCAAGACACATGGTGAATTTAATGAAGCTAATTCAGTATTGTAAATGTTAGTGTATTTTAGACCAAACTAAAACGATTTAATTTTTATGAAAGAGTGAGGACCAGAACTATACTATTGAACATGAAGTGCATGCGCATTACACAGCGAACTGGACGTGCGTAGACGCTACCTAGTAGTAGGCAGCCAACGAGGGAGCCTCACTTTACAAAAGGGTTGCACGGAGAAGCTCCACACTTCGGGGGACGAGGATGCTCTATATTGTGTCCGTGTCCCCTTAGATGGATGTTACTATTCCTATTTCTTTTGTCCCTCACCATAATATATTCTTAGATATCACTAGAAAATGCTGCATAATTTAGGGGAAAATTGCTTCGTGTGTGTATATATAGAGAGAGAGAGTTAACAATCTAAACTTTAGGGGGTCATACTAGCACTTGTGGATGTGAATATGAAAACCATGATGCTTCTCCTTATTGGCTTAAACCAGGCCTTTAAAAGAGCACGACATTCAATTTCGTTCGATAATCATGTACCGCCAATACCAGTAGCCACAACCCTAACGGTTTTGTCTCAACCAAGAAATTATTTACTTGTTATGTCATATAGAAACTACACATAAGAATTATGTTTCTAATCGATAGTTAAATATTTTTAGCCAATCCCATGTCTATGGGGGTATTAACCCATATACCCCTACGGCTAGACTTGGGCTAGCTCAGATCAGTAGGTCCGGCCCATGACAAGGATGACGCGCGGCCCAGTCGATCTGCTCGGCGCCCCGCGCAAGGAAGGAAAGCAAACTTGGAGATCAAGCAAGATTCTGGTTGGTGAATAGGAATCCTTATTCGACCAGCTACGGCAATTGTAACCAACTAGGATTAGTTTCCAGATTTGTAACCCTGCCCCCCGGACTATATAATGCGGGCAGAGGACCCCCTCAAAACACATCTCATTACATCTCTCCATACAGAGCAATACAATCTGACGCAAGACGTAGGTATTACGCCCTCACTGCGGCCGAACCTGGATAAATCCTCGTATTTGTCTTGTGTCACCATCTAGTTCGTAGCTTGCCCACCTATCTACTGATAATCTACTACCTTGGGCATACCCCTCGGTAGACTTCCGACCATATCTCGTCGACAGTGGCGCGCCAGGTAGGGGGTGTGCGTACAGCTTCCCAGGCGAGCAAGATGGTCATCATCCCCGACTCCGCGGCAGTGGCGGATGGTCTCTCGTTCACCGTCGGCCAGATCACCTGGACCACTAGCGTCAACAGCTTCTCCGCCACTGCCACGGAGGAGGCACAGATCCGATCTGCGCCGACCACGTCTTCATCGGCTACGGCTCCGACCACGCTGGCTACGGCTCCGACCACCCCAGCTACGGCTCCGACCACGCCGATAACTCGTCAACCACTCCCCCGCTACAAAGGAAGGATGATCGACAACACCAACCTAATCGAAGCTATCGACCAGGTCGGCCATAAGCTCTCGCAAACCCTGACTTTAGTAGATTCAATTCAAAATCAATCTACCGAGCAGGTACTTCTTCACCACAACAGATCTACCTGACCAGTTCGGGCTCGCCGTCCAACGCGGCTTGATACAGATCTAGTGGTCACCGCTACTCCTAAAGGACGTACAGTACGCCTTCGCCCGGTTCCTACACCCGGCCTCAGGCTCTCTGAGTACCAAGCCATGACGGAGGATTGCCAGGCCCTCCCATACGGCCTGAAAAACGCTGCTTCCGAGTACGCGTATCGTACACCTCATCTGTTCATGGGTCCCACGGAGAGAGACCATATTTCAGATTTGCACTTCCTAGATATACCTCGACCATCACCAGGCAACACTGTCAACATGGTCAAAGTCCGAGAACATCATGAAGACTTTGTTCATACACTTCCTGAGGATGGCGACTCCAGCACTGGATCTACGCGCTCCGTCCATACCGAGGTTGAACACATCGATGACGAATATGATCTGGATCCATTACCGTATCCTCTGGGTTTCCCTCTGATCCCAAGGTTCCCACCGAGACATGGTAACATGGTGCTCAACGTCAGCAATGATAAGCCCACGGTCGTGGGAGAAACTGACGAGCAACGACAGCTTCGCGAACAGTGTAACGCCGACCGCGCCGAACGCCATCGCCTGGAGACAGAAGAAGAAGAGCGTCGAAGAGGACCCCGACCAAGAGATCTAGCCAACGCCTTTGATAGGGTTGGCGAGCGGCAAGTTTTCAGGACTCCAAGTGCCAACATGGCTGTCGCCATAGCCAACTTGGACCGCTTACCTGACCAACCAGAAATCCAGCAGGTCCGCGACGACATTCGTGCACATCTGATCGCTGCTATGGGCCAAATTGTTGAGCTAGCTAAACGAGCTCAGATTACCTCGAGCACATCAATTGCATGTAGCCGGAGTCGTCGCGCTTTAGAACACCCAAGTCGCCAACATGGTCCACCCCCAGTCAACCCTTGAGGCGATGGCGGCGTCGGTGATGGTGGAGCTGGCGGCGGCGGTGATGGTAATAACGATGGCGATGGTGACGCTGCTCACGGAGGTGGTCGTGGTCATCGAGATGACAACCGTAATCACCGCGGTAGTCAAGATCAGGAAGTGAATCAAGACCCCAACCACTATCTCTGCCACCAACTCCCTCCGCATGACACCCGTAGTCGCATCCTCAGCCGCGCTAATGACTGTCAAGCTTATGAGAATGTCCGTTGCATCGAATATGACACCGAGCACGGTCCTCCCAGCCTAAAACAGTTCACTCCTCATCTCCGATAAGTCATATGGCCGAAGAACTTTAAGCTTGAAAAGCTCAGGAAGTACGACGGCAAGGAGAACCCCAAGAATTGGATCACACTTTATGAGATCACCGTCCGATTAGCCTCGAGCGATGAACACGTAATGGCTAGTTATCTTCCAGTTGTTCTTGATCAAGCAGGTCATCAATGGCTCTTGAGCCTGCTAGAGAACCAGTTCGACAGCTAGGCACAACTCAAGCAGACCTTCATCGACAACTTCATTGCCACAAGTGACCAGCCAGGCAATAAGTATGACCTCGAGCGCATACGTGACCGCAAGGACAAGCCGTTACGTGACTACATCTGATGCTTCTTGGATATGCGCCTCAAGATCCCTAAAATCTCTCATGACGAGGCAGTCTCGGCCTTCATCAAGGGCCTCTGTCACCACGATGCCCTCAGAAGCAAGCTTCTTCGAAAACGGCCGACCACGGTTTCCGAGTTGCTCGCCACCACCAAAAAACAATGCGGACGCATATGACGCTGAAAAGATAATCAAGGAAGACGTGGGAGGGCCATCACGCCCCGAACACCCACCGTGCCGCAACGACAACTACAACAACCGAGGTCGAATGGACAACCACGATCATCGTGATCAGTGCAATGACAACCGCGACCACCGAGACAACCGTGATCAGCGGCGCGACCGCCACGACGACTACAGAGGCAAGCGTCCCCGCGAGGATGATCATGAAGTCAACACGGTTAACAAGACAAGTGGTCGCCGCGATTACCAGGATGACTACAACAAGGCCCTGAAGGGTCCCTACCAGCTTCATCCCAAATCCAATCACACCATGGATAATTGCCGCTTCCTCAAGAACATCTACGCCAGGAGATCGCCGCTGCCAACGTCGCAAGGGTCGACAACGACGCACAACGACAAGATGGTGACGACGACGATGATGAACAGGACAGAGATCCTCGTCATTAATACATCGCCTCTACCAAAACCGTCCACTCCATCTTTGAAGGAAAGGTGTCTCTAGAGTCCAAACACGAGCGCAAACTGCTCAAACGTGCATGAGCGTCGCCAATGCCGACGACCTCATCACTGATCCTAGGTTTCCAGCCTGGTCTCACTGAGAAATTTCCTTCATCCGTGAAGACCGGTGGGCCGTAATTCCTGAACCTGGCCGGTTTCCCCTCTTCCTCGATCCCTGCATCAACAACGTCTAGTTCAAGAGGGTCCTTATAGATGGTGGTAGTTCCATTGACATCCTATTTTGCAATAGCTTGCCTGCTTTAAAACTGAGCCAGTGTGATCTCAAACCCTACGAGGCACAGTTCTGGGGTGTCCTCCCTAGACAGAGCTCTATACCTCTCGGGCAGATCATGCTCCCTGTGCAGTTTGGGACTGCAGAACACTTCCGCACTAACTACGTTAACTTCATGGTCGCTGACTTCGACGGCACCTACCACACCATCCTTGGTCGACCGGCGCTCACCAAATTCATGGTTGTGCCGCACTACTCATACCTAGTGCTCAAGATGCCCATCGAGCACGGCATCCTCACTCTCAGAGGCAATGTCTACACTGCCTATACCTATGAAGAGGAAGGTTTCAAAGTGGCCGAAGCCATTGACCTCTCGATCTGCATGGAGCAAACCTTGGTCGCCGCCACCAAGACTCCTGCTGACCACCTAGAGATCCTAGAGCTACAAGCCCCGCGCAAGAGCACCAAGTCCAAGGACCACAAGGAGATCTAGCTGGTCGACGAAGATTCCAGCAAGACGGCCCTTATCAGGGCCAATCTGGATCCTAAATAGGAAGACACACTCGTCAGGTTTCTGAGGGACAACGTAAGTGTGTTCATGTGGAAACCCGCGGACATGCCCGGTGTACCTCGGCACCTGATCGAGCACTCCTTCAATGTCTCGAAGACCGCCAAACCCATCAAGTAGAAGCTACGACGGTTCGCTTGTGACAAAAAAAAGAGGCTATTAGGGTGGAAGTTACATGGCTTTTAGCAGCCAAATTTATCAAAGAAGTGTATCACCCAGAGTGGTTAGCCAACCCGGTGTTTGTACGCAAAAAGAATAATGAATGAAGAATGTGTGTCGATTATACTGATCTCAATAAACACTACCCTAAAGACCCCTTCAGCTTACCTCGCATAGATGAGGTCATTGACTCAACAGCCGGCTATGAACTACTGTCCTTTCTCAATTGCTACTCTGGTTATCACCAGATCACTCTCAACAAAGACGACCAGATCAAGACGTCTTTTATCTAACCTTTCGACACCTACTGCTACATGACAATGTCATTCGGGCTCAAGAATGCGAGGGCCACATACCAGCGCGCTATCCAGAACTATCTCCAGAACGAGATAAAGGATGACCTTGTCGAAGCCTATGTTGATGATGTGGTTGTAAAAACCAGGGAGACCCATACCCTGGTCGACAATCTCTAGCGAATTTTCACGGCCCTTAACAAGTACCAATGGAAGCTTAATCCTAAGAAGTGTATCTTCGGAGTCCCGTCTGGTATATTGCTAGGTAACGTCATCAGTCACGACGACATACGCCCCAATCCAACTAAGGTTAAGGCTGTTTCGGATATGCAGCCCTCGAAAAATGTTAAGAATATCTAGAAGCTCACTGGATGTATGACCGCCCTCAGCCGCTTCATCTCGCAACTCGGCGAGAAGGGCCTGCCTTTCTTCAAATTGCTTAAGGCATCAGAGAAGTTTGTCTGGTCGGAGGAGGCAAACGCTGCCTTCACATAGCTAAAAGAGTTCCTTACCTCTCCTCTAGTCCTTACTGCTCCTTAGCAAGACGATGTCCTTTTCCTCTATGTTGCGGCCACTGATCGCGTGGTCTCCACAGTCATCGTGGTCGAGCGTGAGGAACCCGACCACATTTACAAAGTCCAGCGCCTTGTTTACTTCATCAGTGAGGTACTCAACGAGTCTAAATCCAGGTACCCTCAAATTTAAAAGCTAATCTACGCCATCCTGATTACATCTCGAAAGTTGAAACATTACTTCAACGGATATCGGGTGGTGGTCAAGACCAATTTTCCACTTGGGGACATCATTCGGAACAACAACGCTAACGGACGCATTATCAAATGGGCGATGGAGTTATGCCCCTACTCCCTGGAGTTCCAGAGCCGTACGACTATTAAGTCTCAGGCCCTGGTCAATTTTATAGTTGAATGGACAGATCTAAGCGCGTCTCCCGATCAGTGGCTAATCGAATACTGAAAGATGTATTTTGATGGTTCTCTCAAAATTGAGGTGCAAGAGCAGGCGTGCTCTTTATTTCACCAAATAAAGATGAACTCCGCTATGTCCTCAGGCTTCATTTTCCCGCATCTAATAATACTGCAGAATATGAGGCCTGTCTCCACAGCATGCGGATTGCGGTCGAGCTTGGTGTCAAGCGCCTGTATGTCTATGGTGACTTGGCGCTAGTCATAAACCAGCTTAATAAAGACTAGGACATAACTAGCAAGAAGATGGATGCTTAATGCAAGGAAATCAGAAAGTTGGAAGGAAAGTTCTACGGCATCGAATACACACATGTGGTCTGGGATAAAGACAAAGCAGTTGATGAGTTGTCTAAGTTAGGGTCATCCCGAGCCAAAGTCCCACATGGCATGTTCGTCCAAGATCTTATCAACCTGTCAATCAAGAAAGCAGAAGATCACGTGGTCGAAAAGCCCCCAGACCAGCAACTAGTGGCCATGGTTCCTCCTCCGATCACTACGGAACCTTCCCCGACCACTCATACTTTGCCTTCAACCACTGATAATAGTGACTGGATGGTACCCTTTATCAAGTATCTATAGGATGGAACCGATTATACTGATCGAGCAGAGAATGAGCGCCCTATACGCCGTAGCAAACAATACATACTGGTCAACAGCATCCTCATGCGCAAGAATGCGAAGTAAGAAGTCTTGATGAAGTGCATCACTCAAGAGGCAGACATTGAACTGCTCAAAGAAATTCATAGTGGCACCTGCGGCAATCACGCCACCTCACGAACCCTAGTCGGTAAAGCTTTCTGAGCAGGATTCTATTGGCCGTCCACCGTGGCCGATGCAAAGAAGCTGGTACACCACTGTGACGGGTGTCAGTTTTTCACGAAGCACATACATGTACCAGCACATGAGATCCAGACTATACCAGCCTCCTGGCCCTTTGCGTGCTGGGGACTGGATATAATTGGGCCCTTTAAGCTGGCCCCTAGAAATTTCAAATGTGTGTTCGTGATGATCAATAAGTTCTCCAAGTGGATCGAGTATATGCCCTTGACCAAGGCATCTTCAGAAAAAAGTGGTTGAATTCCTCAACTAGATCATACACCGTTTTGGCCTCCCCAACAACATCATCATAGACCTAGGGACTCAGTTCACTGGCAGTGCATTCTGAGACTTCTGCGATGAAAGGAGCATTGTTGTAAAATATGTGTCAGTGGCACATCCCAGAGCTAACGGACAGGTTGAAAGGGCAAACGGTATGATCCTCGATGCGTTGAAGAAAAGGTTGTATAGAGAAAACAATAAAGCACCCGGCAGATGGCTCAAGGAACTGTCGGCTGTGGTCTAGGGTCTCTGCACCCAACCCAGTCGAAATACGAGCACCTCTCCCTATTTCATGGTCTACGGTGCAGAAGCGGTCCTCCCTACTGACATCGCTTTTCGATCTCCAAGGGTCGAGAATTTTGACGAGGACAGATCTGATGAGTCATGAGAACTTGAGGTAAACTACTCTGAGGAGCGACGGCTTGATTCCTGTGTGCGTACTACCAAGTACCTTGTTGTACAGCGCAAGTATTACAACAAGAATATCAAAGAGAAGTTCTTCATGGTCGGTGACTTGGTCCTGAAATGGAAGAAGATTCAAGACGGCATGCACAAGCTTTCGTCACCGTGGAAGGGACCATTTGAGGTCACAGAGGTTACACGGCCTACTTCCTACAGACTGGCTTATCTCGATGGCACTGTGCTGCCCCAATTCCTGGCATATTGATAAGCTTAGGCGCTTCTACCCTTGAAGCGCTGAAAGAGAAAGATATGTACCCCTTTTGTATTTTGATTATTTCAATAAAGCATTTATGTTTCACTCAATATGTTTGTCTGGATACTATTAAGTCTTAATATTTTATAATAGACCAGTTGATAGACCACCATTCTTTCTCGAGTTCTCGGAGCCAGCCCCGTCTCCGACTTATCCCCACGCGTGCACGGGACCTGCTCTCTATGTCCCGGGTGGTCAGCGGGCGCTCCCTGGTCTGACTTGTTTGCTCTTACGTGTGAACAGGCTCCGTACCTCGCTCTCAAACCATAGATCTGGCTAGGGCCATATGGATTCAACAGGATGACGTGTCTCCCAACTGTTACAACTAAAACAGAACACTTATACGTTCTAACTTAGTTATCGTCCACACAATATATAAGCTTTAAACGCTTTTCATATGAAAACTTAACAAGCTTACATTGTCTTAACAGTACATTATTACAGGCTTGCCTGACGAGACATAAGTCTATAATAAACTAAAAATGTTCTTCTTTCTATAGCTACAGGCTACTGGCTGGTCGGCGCTCGGTGCTCAGGCTGGGCGCTGCCCTTCGCCTTTTCACCGCTCGATGATGCCGGTGCCTCTTTGGCTGAGAAAGTTGGTGCCACCGGGGTCTGGCTGATCGAGACCGCAGCCTCCGGTCGCTCTGCGGACGAAGTTTCTAGCGCCAGGGACTGGCTAGTCGAGACCGCAACTCCCGGTAGCTGACTTGAAGATGTTGGCTCCTACCCCGGTGGTGACGATGTCCCGCACAAGTTAATGTCACCCATTATTGAAGCCGACAAGTCTAGGAGTTGGATCCGTAGTTCATCTGCTTGCTTCGGACCAACCTCCTTGGGATACCCCAGCTCAAAGCACTTGAAGTCGATCAGCGGGTAGTGCGCATGCACCATGCTGAGCACATGGGCGCCCGCGTATTCCCCGGCCTCCTTCACGAACTGTTGGAGCCATCCCAAGGCACGTTGGCACTTGTCAAGCACTCCAAGAGGCTGTGCTCTGGCCTCGGGCACCAGGAGCTCTGGGTCGATCAAGTCTAACACTGGCATGATACTGGCCACCATTTGGTTGCACCGGCCCTTCCAGAGATCCCGGTCCTTCCCGAGCTCGAGCGTCTTCGCCGAACAGGCATCATGATCTTTGATAACCTCCTCGAGGTGCTTTTTTGTGTTCAACTTTAGTTCTACAGAGCAGCACTATGGTCAAGGAAGTATTATATGAAAACATACTGAACTGACATAGTAAGACTTACTGTTTAGCTCGAGGTTCTTCGCCTTCAGCTCCTCGATTATCTTTGCGGACTGATCCAGGAGCTACGCGTGGTCTTGTGCCAGCTGGTCGTGTACTATTGTTAGTCGCGTGCACTCTCCGACCAAGTGCGCATTCTCTTCTCGAAGACCAGCCACTCCATTTGCCAAGCCTGCATACAGGATGGTCAGTACAAGAATATCTATTTACAACACTTTTCAGTGCTCGGGGAGACGTGGCTCGACAACTTACCCGTCCTCTCACGCTCTTTCTAGCCAAGCTGGATGACGGTGTTATGTTGAATTGCTTCTAGCTCCATCTTCTCTTTCTCGGTGGTCTCGAGCTTTCTATGTAGCCGATCCACCTCGGCTGTCAGCTCCTGGTTTTCTTTGAATGTTGATTCAATTTGGTCAAAGCACCGCTTACGGTACTTCGTCGTCTTCACGATATCCTGCAAGGTGAACACAGTATCATTCACAGCACATGCATCATGATACTGGTCTATGAATGCGCAAAAAGGCAGCTTACCTGTACTTTGGCTATAAGCCGTTTCGCCGCCAACTTGACTTTTCTTGTCTCATCAGCCGTGGGGATTTCTTCATGGTAGATGAAATGATCCCCACGTTGACGACATACGTACATGTGCTGACGCCCGTCCTTGGGATGCCCCTCAATTTTTTCAAGGACGTCGTCGTCAGACTCTGCGGCATCGGTAGTCTGGTGCTTTTTCTTGCTGCTGGCCAGCTCTGGCCTCCTCCTGTTGTTGGCTGCTCTCGGGCCTCGACAATACCACCGAAGTCTTCCCCTGAGCCGTGATGTCCGGTAGGCCACCCTCCTGTGTGCTTGGGGTGGCTGTAGACTGTTCTGGTGCTTCTTGTCTGGGCTCGGGGACTCGCCTCTCCTCCGGGGCTGCGTGTTCCACGCTTGGTGCTTCAGGCGGGACCTGCTCGGATGCCCTTTGCTCGGCGGCTGCCTCCACCATTGTCAGCTCCTTTGGGTTGACGCTTGGCACCACGTGCTCGCTGGTCGCTCTCGCGTCAGCCGATGACGGCTTCCCACCGGCGGCGAGCTCCTCGGGGACCTCCGTCGATGCTGAGCTGCAATTTGATAAAAGCACAGTTGATGTGGCATATTACTACTTGCCTTTACTACTAATGTTTACTGAAGTGTGTAGTTACTTACATGTCCGCTTGATGATGCGCGGCTAAGAATGCACGCCGATGTGGTCGCCCTCGGCTTCCTTGCTGGCCTGACGAGCTCTGGCCACCCTCACTTGGTGGCGGCACATGTGACGTAGCCACAGTTGGCGCCGTCGGCGTTCCTCGTGATGGAGACTCTGCTGGTCTCAACGGTCCCTCCTGGACTGTCTGCTCTACGCCCTTCCTCTACAAGGGTTGAGCAGATCAGCGGTCGGGTTTTCTTCTTCGTCTTCATCCGATCAGTCTTGTATTATCCGACGACGCTTAATGGTCAGATTCTCAGGCACTCCCGTGGCTTCTGAGCTCCCAGGCCTCTTCTTTGAGTGGTTGGGGGTCACTGGTTGCTTCTTAGCCATCCTGCTCCTAGTGTCTGTCCTAGTGCTCGGTGCTCCTTCTCCACCCTCGTTGTCATCGACGTGAGCATAGCACTGCTGCACGTTCCACGGAGGGGGCTCCACGCTCCTTAGATGGTCCATCCCGGGCACTAGAGACACATACAGCAAGTGTCTTTCAACGTCGTGCACCTAATATCACAAGGACAATAGGGATTTACAATAGATGTTTTTTATCAACTATGTGGTCGACACAAAAGACAGGTGCTTGGGGTACCTTTGGAGTTGGTCGGATGAGCTTGTACACGTGCATGATGACACTCAACGGATGGTATGACGGATTTGCTAGGTTGAACAGCTCCGCAATCCTCCGGTTGATCTCATCCTCGTGCAGCCGGTTCAGACGCATCCTGGTCTGGTCGGCTGAGCCCTGGTATTCGTAGCCGGCGTGCACCCTCTTCTGGCAGGGCTGTACTCACCGACTGATGAAGCTCCCGGCTATGGCTGGTCCGTCCAGACGGTTCCACGGGAGCAGCTCCATGAGTTCCCTCACCTGCCCAGCGTACTCCGGTTTCTCATTCTAGCTGGCCCTCTTCTCCGGGATGTAGCCGACGTCATAGAGGGAGGCGGTGTTGGGTTCTTCTTGGATGTAAAACCATTTCTTGTACCAATCACCGACGAAGGTGTTCCAGGGGCAGCTGAGGTACTCCTACTTCATTTCGTCATGGAGTGTCAGGTATACTCCGCCAGCGATCTGAGATCCCCCTTGGACCCCTTCTTCCGAAGACATAATAGATAGCGAAAGAGATCGAAATGTGGAGCAAATCCACCAAAAGCTTCGCAGAGATGAATGAAGGTGGAGATGAGAAGGATTGAGTTGGGATGCAGATTGCAAATCCCATTCTCATAGTAAAGACAAAGCCCTTGAAGGAAAGGATGAATAGGAATCCCAAATCCCCTCTTGAAGAAATCTTCGAATACAACGATCTCACCGGGTTGGGGATCGGGGAAGCTTTCCGAGTCCGATGCTCTCCAGCCTCCTCGCGCCTTGTTGTGAAGCACCCCCAGGCCGACGAGATCGTTGATGGACGATTCGGTGGCCCTCGACTTCCACCACTCCTTCTTCATCACCTCGGCCTATTTCTGTGCCTCAGTCTTGGCCATCCTCTACCTCTCTCGCCTCTTTGCTTTGGCTCAGCTGGTGGACAGAGACTATATCGCTCCTAACGGCGGCGAGGTGTGCTAATGGCGGCAGCAGAATCGGAATAGGGCACGCGGGCTGGAAGAAGAAGGCGGTTGGTTTGCAAAGGTGACTGTTGGGTGTAAATGGGAAACGGCCGCATAGCGGCTATTTATCCCATTAATCGCGTCATTCCACCTCCCCGAGATACTCAGGGATCGTGCACATAAAATGTGGCACACGCTGTGCGGTTTCCACTTTTTACTGGCACCCGCGCCAGTAAATGCGCTCCCTCGGTTACAACGCGGGAGGGCCCACGGTGATGCTTCGTGACAAACGCCAGCCCACCGTGTGATTGACATGACAAAAGCATGATTGCAACGTCACAACGGGTTAAAAAAAGAGAAAAGAAAGACGAGAGAGAAAGAAAGATAAAATATGACAGAGAAAAAGGTGTTGGAGATACGCGACGCTCGGGGACTGGTCTGGCGATTACAGTCCATCTCAGACCACCGAGCACGATAAACTCCCCGATCACACTCGGGGACTCGTCGATCACTCTCCGACTATGCTCGGGGACTCGTCGACCATGCCTTACACTGTGCTCGGGGACTGTTTCGACCACTCCCTGACCACAGCTTGAGGTCTATTTTCCTAGGCTACATGTGAAATTTGACTCACATACAGTTGAGATGTCTGCGCTTTTTTAAACCTTGCTACAAGGCTCATACTTCGCCTTCTAGCAAGCTCGGGGACTACATCGGTATGATGCACCTGTCGGTGTATCTCAGTATCTAGTTTCCAAGATGGTCTATTTTAAGACTCTGGCATCACGTGCCTACGTCACCTATTACCAGGCTCGGGGACTAAGTGGGCACACTTCACCTTGCGGTGAATATGCTTATTTTTTGACCCCTACGCTTTGTTTACCCTGCTTACGTTTCTTTTCAGAAATACAAGTGGGCACACTTCACCAGGATGGAAATCTTTTTCTTTTTCTCAAGAGCACCATATATTCTTCGGACAACCTACTTCTCCGGCGATAACGGTGGTCGGCTGTATTTTAAGCTGGTCGAAGGCTTGCAACAACTACTTGGGTGGCGTTTTGACTAGTCAGAGACGTCAAGAACTCAAGCCTCACTGTTCGGAGAGGGTCAAGACGGCGTGTCTCATCATAATGCATAGTGCTCGGGGACTAGCTGTGGGGGTATTAACCCCTATACCCCTATGGCTAGACTTGGGCTGGCTCAGATCAGTAGTCCCGGCCCATGACAAGGATGACGCGCGGCCCAGTCGATCTGCTCGGCGCCCTACGCAAGGAAGGGAAGCAAACTTGGAGATCAAGCAAGATTCTGGTCGGTTAGAATAGGAATCCTTATCCGGCCAGCTATAACAATTGTAACTGACTAGGATTAGTTTCCAGATTTATAACCTTGCCCCCCAGACTATATAAGGCAGGCAAGGGACCCTCTCAAAACACATCTCATTACATCTCTCCATACAGAGCAATACAATCTGACGCAGGACGTAGGTATTACGCCCTCACGGCGGCCGAACCTGGATAAATCCTCGTGTTTGTCTTGCGTCATCATCTAGTTCATAGCTTGCGCACCTGTCTGCCGACAATCTACTACCTTGGGCATACCCCTCGGTAGACTGCCGACCATATCTCGTCGACAATGTCTTATCTTTATCATCTACCTATCACCTCTTCCTATCTAATTAGTTCCACATCGCTATTTTTCTTACTTGGCACCCTAATCAATGACATAGAAACTATTCTGGTCATCCCATTAGGAGTGCCCAAATAACATTGCAACAAATTCCACCAGCTAGGTCTCATAGAGAGTGAATCACTAGTGCCCAAGGTCAGCATCTATGAGGTGTGTGTTTCAGTAGCATATATTAAGTGAGCGTCATGGTCTCATCAATTTTGGAGTAAGCCATGTCTGGATAACAGGACTAAATTTGGTCACCTAATAAAACTTAGTCCTAGCCTATCCAAATAGGTTAGTTCACTGGCAGAGATAAAATACTGGACTAATTAGCTATTAGTTTGTGTAAGCACAAGACTAAACTTTAGTCATCTATTTTTTTACTTATCTAATGATTAGTTCTAGCAATTAGTGGGTTAACAACTACTTCCTAAGTGATCCAATCAGGCTGTAGTCAACATGGGCGGGTCAGAATTTGTCTTACCAACCTCCTTTCATTTTTACTAAGCATAGTCATTCTTCATAAGTTTTTATCAATATTAAGTTAAAGTATATGTATGCTTAGAATATAAAATTATAATGGATTCATATTTCAAATATCTTTTCATACGGTACAAATTTTGTAGCAATTGATGGTCTATTTCAAGATTAGTGGCCAATATGTATGCCCAGAGACTTTTAAATCCAACACGCTTACTAAAAGTATATGGATGTGCCTAACCAGTAGCATCAGCACTTGGAAGTGTTTTTTTTTTTGCGAATTGCAATACAGAGGCAAGATGCTCAACAAATCTCAAAATTGACAAAGTCACCATAAGAAACCTAACTGGTTGAGCTATGCTCAAGAAGTTTGTTGGGGGAAGCCCATGTGGTGTATGGGCCAAACTTCCCCTTGAAGAGGCCCAATGGGGGTTAGTGTACGTAGTAGCCTGTGAAATTCACCCCCATCAAGGAGTCGTATGTAAATTGCTGTTGCCTATATAATGCCAAGAGCATGAGGGCAAAGGGCATCTCTCCTCTCCACTCTCACTTTGCAAACCATAATGAGTTCCCTCCCGGGACTTCGCCCTGGGACCTTTGCCCCAGGCTTTCTTCAAGGACCTTCTACCTGGAACCTCCGTCAGAGGGCCTCGTCCAATCGGCCTTTGTCCAGGGACCTCCACACAAGACCCTCGTGACCCTTGCAAGAAACCTTCACCAAGTGGCCTTCTCTAGCTAGCCTCCACTAAGAAGCCTTCTACCCTCACTTTCGTCAAGGGACCTCATCCATCCAGCCCTCGTCCAGGGACCTCTGCATGAGACCTCCGTTAGGGGACCTCTGCACGAGACCTTCATGAAGGACCCCCATTGAGAAGCCTGTCAGGGTCCCTTTTTCCCAACAAAGTTCCTACAATTCAGTATGGTAGAAAAAGATGGCCTAGTTTATGATAAAAGTCAAGCCCAAAATCAACCTCACAAATACATAGTTAAAGGGGATCCACCAAAAAAAACTCACAACGATAAATCAGCCGGTGCATGTTACAGTTACACAATGACCAAGTCCAGCCTAAGCTAACGTTACGAAGCTCAACTTCCTGTGGCGACCTCGACCATTCTCAATATCATAGCACTCATGCACATAGGCACATGATCATACTCAGAAATACAGCAGTTCTGACTTCACGTAAGCTTGCAATGTGCAGCCCTCAAGGTGACTCCAAAGAGATTCTGGCCTCATTGACAAGTGACAAACATCCACCTGAGCTACAATCCTGGCCTCCCTATTGCCGTTCTAAAAACATGAACTGATTTTTTACCCAAAGATCGATCCCACAAAATAGGAAAAGACACCTCAACAATGCCTCCATGGAGAAAAAAGGTGTCTGAGGCCTAAGGGCATCACCGATGACCAATGTTGACATTGATGGCATTTCTGACTAGGCTTTTGCTATATCAGTCCCACCCAACCCGGCCACCGTGAACTATGTCCACATACAACCCTGCCACCATCGCCCACCCGCCCCGTTGGTCATGCTCACGTGCTCCCCAGTCCCCACTCCCCAGTAGCCGCGCTTGCCACCTCTGCCACACTATTATTGCGCATTAGTGCTCACGCATGGCCCCTTCACCACAGAGACGACCATAGCGCTCCGCCCAAGCCGCCTCGAAGTAACGAGGGCTCTATTTGGATTATGTAAGCAGTTTGTGAGAAAAGGCGCTATCATTGAAAGTTTAGGGCCGCAAACAAATTATCAATGTGTTGTCATCACTATTTTTCCTTGAAGAAGAGTATCTGTATTTGTTTAGTTAAAACTGCATTAGCTAGACCTCAAGTTCATAACCATTAGGTTTAGATACCATTTTTTTTAAAACAGGGTTTATTAGATATACCACGTTGGTAGAGCATTCAAAAGCTTAGGTTGAGTAGAATGCGAAGTTGTCATACTTATACGTTGAGAAATGGAGACTTATGGCAAATAAAAACTATACAATAACCTTTTCAAAGTGAACAGCCGAACAGGTACGGTGTTGGTTGATTGGTTACAAACTTCCAATAGCGTCCAACTGATACCCTTTATTTTTAAGCCATATATAATAATGTCAACTTTCGCAGTCCCTTTTCAGTAAGTTACGTGGGAAGACAAATATAGATGGGCAACGGGCCGGCCCGGCACGGGCCCATGCCAAGCACGGCCTGATATAGCAAATAATATATATCGAAACAAATATAGATGAGCAACGGGCTGGCCCGGCACGGCACGAAAGGGCCCGTTGGGCCACCGGGCCGTGCCGCACTAGTCCATCGTGCTTGGCCGACGGCCCAGGCACGGCTTGTCGGGCCACTTTTCGTGTTGGGCCGGCCCAATAAGCACGGTGTTTTTAGCAGGCCGGGCCGGCCCGAGGTCCACCAAATGCCAGCACAAAGAGGGGGGAGAGGAAGCAGCCGGCTTCGACTGTGGGAGCTGACGACGGCGGCCTCGCCGGCACGCTCACAATTGGTGGCAACAGACAGCGAGCTCGATGATGCCGCGCTCGCCCAAGATCTGGCCATCCGGGAGGCCTGCAGCCGCCTGCCTGGGGGGCATGGAGTAGAGAGGGAGGACACTGACGGTGCCGTCCTGCTAGGGGCTGGGAGCATGGAGCCGAGAGGGAGCGCCACCGCCTTCCACATCGAAGAAGGGAGGAGGAGCCGTGGAGCTCTCGGCCTCGGAAGAGTAGAGGCGGAGGCAAGGGAGGAGACGCGGAGGAGGGAGGAACTCGCGGAGTCGCGGAGGTGCGGTCTTCGTGCGGCGCGACCACGCGAGCCGAAGGGCTAGTCCAGTGGGGAATAGAGTTAGGGTTAGGATATAGGAAAGGAGTGGGCAGTGGGCTGTTAGCAGGCCATCAGGCTACCGTAGCCACCGGGCTGCCACCGGGCCGGCCACTAAAATGCGGGCCGTGCCGTGCTAGCCCGTGTGCCTGGGGCGTGGCCCAGGCATGGCCTCAGACCGTGCCGGCCCGGGCCTACACAATACCGGGCCAGGCCGTACTTGGGCGGGGCCAAAAATACGGGCATCATGCCACGGGCTGCATGCCCATATATAACTGTCAGTAACGTGACAGGCATTGTTTGGACCTCCATTACTTTTCTCAAAAACGTGCCAAGCAATGTTCGGACTTCCACTATACCAGTACGGTATGCCATTTTCAGTCATCACGGCATCAACCACTGGGTATATATTAAAGATTCGGTTCTCCACGCCACTAACTAAGACCAACTAGCTAATTTGAGGCATGACTTCGTTGAATTTGCTTGACAGAGACGATGCAAGTCAAAAACATCTAACTCCTAATATGAACATCACACGAACACATCACTCTTTCGACAAAGTAATCAAAGTCTGCAACTGCATGCGACCGTCATTTGTCTAAATTTAACGGCCCAACATTATTATTATTAATTTCATGTTTTCTATTCCCGTTGATATTTTTCCCCTTGCGTTATACCTTTGATTGTGTCTGACATATGTTTAGATAAAACCTTAGCTTGAGCTGTGTCGGCTCTTGTTGCAGCTAACTGTTGGGACTTCATGAATCCAGATGTCATACAAATTAAAGAGCTATGAGTGTACTCCTTCATTTTTTTTTCTTAAAACTTTTTTAAAGATGCCAATAATATAGATATGTAACGATGTTACAGTAAAAAAATAATCAATCGACCTAAAGTAGCAACTCACATGGTTCTGTCGTGTTATTGGCTTTATTTGCATATGTTCATTAAAGAAATTTTTATGTTATATGTTGGTAGCTCCATGCATATGCATGCATGTATGTGTGGTTTGCATGGTGACATCCATGTATCATGCATGTATTTAGTTTTTCTATATATCATAAATGGCATGAGTAGTTTTCCTTTCTATGCAAAAGGTAGGAGTAGGTAACTTAGGAGCACTATATGGATGATCAAAATGCTAGACATGAGTAATTTTAATATAGGGGTTACTTTGTATATTATTAATTTTTTTACCTCAAAGGTGGGTAAATAATTCATAAACAAAAAATTCAGATTCAATAGTGATTGTCATCAACAATTACTGAATATAATCTACCAAATGGATGTTAGTCTGTGGATTTCTAACATTGTCTCTTTTTCTAACGCACATGGAAGACTGACATGGAGGCATTTTCCGTTGCAATTTCCGGCAGGGAGATAGTCAGCGCGTACTGCCGCGAGGTCCGGCTGCTCGGTCTCCGCCTTCTCGGCATGATCTCGCTCAGCCTGGGCCTCGAGGAGGACTACATCGAGAAGGCCCTCGGCGAGCAGGAGCAGCACATGGCCGTGAACTACTACCCGCAGTGCCCGGAACCCGACCTCACCTACGGTCTGCCGAAGCACACGGATCCCAACGCCCTCACCATCCTCCTCCAGGACCCCAACGTCGCCGGCCTTCAGGTCCTCAAGGGCGGCGATCAATGGATCGCCGTCAACCCTTTGCCAAACGCTTTCGTCGTCAACCTAGGCGATCAGTTACAGGTAACGCGTACGTACGTAGTGACTCTGTTCTCAAATTGATGCCTTGGGTTTATTTCGATGTGCTCATTATACACATGCATGCTGCAGGCGCTGAGCAACGGCGCGTACAAGAGCGTGTGGCACCGTGCGGTGGTGAACGCCGCGCGAGAGCGCATGTCGGTGGCATCTTTCCTGTGCCCGTGCAGCAGCGCGGTGATCAGCCCCGCGGCGGCGCTGGTCAGCGACGGGGACGCGCCCGTGTACCGGAGCTACACATACGACGAGTACTACAAGAAGTTTTGGAGCAGGAGCCTGGACCAGGAGCACTGCCTGGAGCTTTTCAGAAGCACCCAGCTCCAGTAAAGGCAGTAACTATATTGCACGTACGTTGAGGCTTAATTTGCTTGAACTAAGTTTATTCGCTTGGTTTTGTTTCCTGACGTACCATTTCCTTGTGTTGTGTAATAAGCTAAGCTTGTCCTAGCAATCTTTCTTGTACTTTCAAGCTAGGAAAACTTTGCCTTTTCCATACCAGCAGCTCTTTGTATTATGCCATTGTGTATGAGTATGACACGCCGCTATGCAAGTCATGCCAAAAAGGCAAACCCTTGTTGTCAATCTGGCTTTGAGCCTACAACCAAGATATGCATCTGTAGTTTTGTTGGAGTACTAGATAATATGACGATCAAAGTTAGAATTTCTTTTTATTGGAGCAGAGTTGGATTTTTTTAATAATTATAGAAATTTGTAGTTCCACAATTGAAAGTGTTTATGCCATTTAAAATTTATCCATAAATATAAGGGTTTATTGGGGTCAACGCAGCTAATTGTTAGCGGGTCTATTAGCTGACATATTAGTTGAGCTTTGTTTGGATCCCCCAACTAATAGTTGATGGCAATTAGGTAAATAATGGCAGTTAATAGCTTTTTATTACCTAAATAGTCCATAAATGTCTCAGATGAGAAGCTTTGGCTGAACTTTTGGTTGCTCAAAAGGTTCCCTCCCTTTCATTTATCTAGGCCTAGAGTGGATGAATTTCTTCCTTTGATCAGTTGATGTGAAAGAGGTTGTCCTTCACTTCACCTTTCTTAGTCAAGCTGGCAGATTGGAATCGACAAACTCGGTGTTCTCTTCCTTGCCCACCTTTTATATGTGCATTCTTACCTTGCCATCAATAGTGATTAAGCATTGATAAATACAAAATGCATTGTCTTTGGAGAGATACAAAAGCAAATGATAGGAAATCTCCTAATAAAGTTGTCTTGGAAATGGTTTGTCACCCAAAATATGAAGGTCTTGGTGTGCTAAAACTAAAAACTCGAAATGAAGCTTTACAATTGGAAAAATCTTCACAAAAATTTCAATAGGCAAGACATTTATTGGGTGCAATTAATTTGGGAAAAATATTACACAAATGGTAAGCTCCCAGCAAATCATGCGAAGAAAGGATCATTCTGATGACAAGATAATCTTAAGCCTCTAGATACATTAAAAAGTATAGCCAGTGTGATTGTCTCATATGGTAAAAGTTGTTTTCTTTGGGTTGACCTTTGGGGTGGCCAAGTCTAAAAACTGTAACTTCCAGAACTTTTTCCGTTGCAAAGAACAAATCAATATCTCTTGCAAATGCTCATATGGCTTTAGCAATAATTGATATATTCAACCTCCCACTTTTAGTAGAGGTCTTCCACAATTGCAGCATTTGGAAGAAATTCTAAGGGGCTTAATTCTCTCTCAAAATCCATGTTGGCCATATATTTGGAGTTCCAACAATTTTGCTTCTTCCAAGGCATACAAAGTTCACATAGGACATTGCTCTATCCATGTTGCTTTTAAATGGTTATGGAATTCTTCATGTCAATGCAAGCAAAAAGTTTTTCCTGACTTCTTTTAAAAGATAGACCGAGTACTAGAAACATTCTCAGAAGAAAGAATTACATGTAAATCGATGACATCAATTGTCTTATTTGCCAGAAAAGGACTGAACAAAACTATGAAGCACTTCTTTGTTTCCTCTCCTTTTGCAAAAAAAAAAAAAGAAGGTTGTTGGAGCCTTATCAACTTCAACTATCAGATGAATTCTTCAAGTAGTGGAAGATTTTAGGCAACAATTTAATGTCCCTTTCTTAATCAATGTTTTCATTCTCTATTTGGACGGCAAGAAACAACTTAATATTCAAAGGGTTTCAAAGCACAACGACTCCAAGAGAACTTCCACTTCTGAATTGCATACGTTGTTGCAAAGAACAACGGATAAAGTAGCTCCACATCATGTTCATGGGTAGAAAATCTTTCGTAACTTTCCCCAATTTTCTTTCTCTCATTTTTTATTTTCTTTTCTTTGTCTCTTGAATTTCTCCTTTGTTTTCCTCTATACTTAAACATTTATTAATATGTATGCTTAAACATTAGGGGCTTCCTGACCATCATGATTCCTCAAAAAAAATATTCCATTTTAAGCTATTAGTTAGGCTATTACCTAGAGTATTTGGATCCACCAAAACTAATTTTAGTAACTAACACCATGGGATCTAAACATGCCCTAAATATTTCTGCCGTCTAAGCATTACCATTAGGTGTTGTTCCAATTAGCCTAGTAGCTAGGTTATACTGATTGGCTAACAGTCCAATGAGAACCTAAGCCGTAAACCATGCCATCTAAGGCTTGTAGTTGCACCAGTAAGAGTTATATCGTTTGCTTTTATAACTGAGGTGCATGAATGACTTTTCCCTTACTGCTTAATTTGCCCTGAAAACACGAAACATGTGGACCAATGGAGTACCACTTAGTGACAATTATTCTAACTATATTTCGCATTGCACATGGTTTATTTACATAAATCTTACAGTGGCATAATAGATAATCCCTCTGTCTATGAATACAATGTGTTTTTCTTTACTTATATTTTACTTATACAATGCAGATAAGGCTACTGTTTTTGCTAAAGCAATTTTGACAAAAAATTTTGAAAGTAATGTATAGCAAAAGGTGTATGAAATATATTTTGGCAATGTTTCTAAAATTACTTTCTTGTCATCGACCTAACATATAGTATTTGTATTAACAATCTATTAGTCGCATCATATATATTTATTTATATAAGTAGGGGTAGGATTTTAGTTACTTATATAAAAGACAACACTATTTCTTGTGGTGAAACATATCTATTTGGGTTCAAGTCCTCGACTTAGTATGAAGGTTTGAATTTTTCTAGAATTATTTCATAATTTAATGATGTTGATATTATAGTGATAGACGACGTGTACGTAGACGATGTTGATATTATAGTGATAGACAACGTGTATGTCGGTCTTTCAAAGGTGAGAGTACGATTCACATGTGACCTTTTATAGAGGTAAGTGCACACATGTGTCTTAATACATTTACGTCTATACTTTGTGATAATTCATAAAAAAATCCCTAAAAAAATTTATTGCTAATAAGAATTTGAGCAAATCAACCTCACAGCAGAAATTGTCTGCTTAACATCTTATTCGGAGAGAGCCACTGCGACGAGCCTTACGCCTCAATTGCAGCCATTCAAAACTTGTAGTTGGCATTCAGGGTAGTCCCCACCTAGTGTTAGGTGGGACCCGAGGGGAATCCTTGACTCTAGTCCAGAGGGGGCATATCCAAAGATCCAGTTATTGGCAGATGCTCAGATAGTGAGATGCCAGAGAAAACAATGTTTTGCATAGTCTTTTTCCTTTTCCTGGTGCTCGTGGCCGGCGTTGTTGATGTTCACTCTATGGATCCTCCGGGCCTAAACCGGTCGAGGCAGCTGGCCGACTGGAGGCCCATGTTCCAGAACTCGTCGTAGTACTCCTGGTAAGTGAAAGGGCGGTAGGCCAGAGGGTGGCCGTCGTCCACCAGCGCGTCGGCCGGCGCGATCACCGCGTCCGGGGACGGGCAGTAAAACGTCGGCACCGAGATCCGCTCGCTCTCACTGTTCACGATCACGCGGTGGAGCACGCTCTTGTATCGGTCGTTGCTCAGTGCCTGCATCCAATTCCAATACAATAGGCGAATGAATTTGTTAGTTCAGCACGTCCAGATTACAATCATCTTACACTGGCAACAAGAACCAGCAGTTGCATTGCAAGTGAACTGAAGTGTGTGTTACATCATTACCTGCATCTGGTCTCCGATGTTGATGACCAGCGCGTTGGGCACGGGGTTGACGGCCACCCAGCGGCCGCCACGCTGCACCTGGAGGCCGGAGACGCCGTCCTGGAGCAGCAGCGTGATGGCATTGGGGTCCTTGTGGCCCGGCAGCCCGTAGGTGAGCTCCGGCTGCGGGCACGGCGGGTAGTAGTTCACCGCCATGTGCTGCGCGTGCCTCCCCATGGCGCGCACCATGTGGCTCCGCTCCAGGCCCAGGCTCTCCGATATGGCCTCCAGCAGCCTCAGCGCCAGCGCCCTCGCTTCCGTCGCGTAGGTGCCCACCACTTGCCTGTCAAGTGTCAAAGCAACCACTTTCTGTGACAGTCGTTCGATTGTCTGTCTTTTTCATGTTTTTTTCTCAGGAATTGTCAACGTCGAACATGTACTCATTTCAAGTTTCAGTTTGACAAGTCCTTCCTTTTGAAAAGAAAAAGGAAAAAGTTTGAGTTTTGACAAATTAACAGGTCAAGTTGATTTGGTACATACGGACCAAAGACACCATTTTTGCAGAGAAAAATCAGAAAGCCGTAAAGTCAGCTGCACTGCAGATCGAGAAAACACAAATTCAGAGAGAAAGACGGGTTGAGAATGGATGGTCACCTGAAGGACGGCGGGTTTGACGGCCACTGGTCGACGAAGCTCTCGAGCGGGTAGCAATGCAGGCGCAGGAAGTCGCGCCAGTTGCTCACCTTCTCCGTGCGCACGTTGAAGCTCGTGGACAGCCGGATCGCCTTCTTGGGGTCGTCAGAGTAGCACTTGAGCCGCTCCGACTCCGGCAGGTGGAAGAACTCCCGCGCCACGCGCAGCATCCCCTCCACGACCGCCGCCGGGATACCGTGATTCGTCACCTGTTCACGTACGCTAACCAGTGTCAGTCTGGTTGTTAGTTTGTTCCATAAGGTTCGTCACTTCGTCGTGGTCCGTTACGGTCAGTACGTACCATGAAGAAGCCGTCGGATTCGCAGGCCCTGCCGATGGCCTCCACCACCTTAGGGCGCTCCGGCCCGTTGAGCTTCGTGAGGTCGATGAGCGGGATCCCGGCGCCGGACTCGTTGTCGACATTGGCGAGGTCCGGGCGGTCTCCGACAGGCCTGATGTGGCTCGATGGGACTTTCCCGATCTGTGCCACGAGATCGCTGAGGAGAGGCTTGGAAATGGCTGGGGCCATGTTATGTTTACAGTGAGCTAATTAAGCTCGCTAGCTCTTTGGGCAGCTGGTAATTTTTACTAGCTAGTTGCTGTGGTTGTTTAACTTGTGCAATGGCGAATTGGTGCTGGCGATACCATGCTTCCATTTGCTGCTCTTTTTATAGGCATCCGGCCGGTGGTGGCAGTGGCACCGCTATGCGTCTCGGCAATATTATACGAGTACTAGATTGACTGAACGGCTGAGCCGTGACCATATATTCGCTGTTGTACTACTGCAGCCAGGTCCGAGTTGTGGCTTAATTTCACAAGCGAAACGACCGAGACAGCACGCCGGCCGGATCACTTTCATCCAGCTCGAAAAATGCCGCGTGGTTAATCTTGGTTGCCGACCCAAGGTTTCCTGTCGGCTGCCGACCAGGATTTGTCGGTTGCCGCCGGCGCCGGCGCCACCCGTGTTCTCCGTCTAGAGCACTCGCCGTGCCTACCCATGCCACCTGAGCCTCCATCCCGGCCTTGACGAGTGACGACGGGTCGCCGTCGTGCCGTGAACGTCAGCGCGCAGTTAGCCTTTCGCCGGGAGGAGGATCAGTCCGACACGCATGCAGGCAGCGTCGTCACCGGACCCCGGAGGTCGACCGTCATCTGCCACGCATCGCATTACGTACGAAAACGATGGAAATCTAGCCACACCACACGAGACGTCTAGTCAAGTATACTGTATACACATGCCGGCTCCACGAGTTATCATCACCGTCGCCGTCCCGGAGCCACAGCACCGACACGTTCTCCCCTCGGCGGTGCCCACCCGCATGGCCGCATGTGCCGCGGCGGATGCGCCACAGTACCCCCGATCTCGATTGCGGCCACTACCGGACGATAGCCAACAACCTTCTTTCTGTGAATCGGCGCGCGCGCGAATCATATGGTTGTTGAGCCGAGCGCTGAGAAAAATATCGCGGCGCGCCCCATGCATCCCACGCTACAGCCGCAAAACGCAGAGCAGTAGGGTCCCGTCGTCGTTCTTCCACGGTTCAGGACCTCACGTACATAGACTCTGGGGGAGCCGGCCGGCCCGATTCGGTCGGCCATGGATTGCGGCTTGCCTCACGATCACGATTCGATCGATCTTTCGCGGCCCCGGTCGGGAGGGGTCGGGGTCGGGGTCGGGGTCGGGGGCTAGCGCTAGCTGCCTAGGCCTAGCACCCCCTGTGCAGTGCATGCAAGAAGAAAGCATCGCGTTGATTGGAGCTTGACGCGGCGAGAGGCCCCCGTCAAATCTGCCGACGTGTGATGGAGGTTGCTCTCGGCCGATCGCCGGATCCAAGAGCTGATGAGTGCTGTGCGCAATTTGGCATCTCCGTGAGATTGAGGCCTCGTTTAGTTTCTAGAATTTGTCCCTAAATTCTACTATGCAAAAAGAAGATTCTCATCACATCAAAATGTTGGCACATGAAGTACTAAATGTAGATGAAATCAAAAACTAATTACACAGTTTGGTTGTACTTTGTGAGACGAATATTTTAAACCTAATTAATCAATGTTTTAACAATTATTACTAAATAAAAACAAAATGCTATAGTGTACTACAGTGCTAATACAGTGATTTGGCCAGCCCAGAATTAGGCAACTAAACAAGACCTGAGAAGACGGCCGGCGAGATTAACTGCTGAGTTGCTGATGACGTGTGGAGATGCTGACCTGCTGTCATCATCCCTGTGACGTCTGCTTGGTGACCTCATCCATGACAATTTTTTTTTTCTTCTACATGGAGGCTACTAGTAGTAGGGGCTTGTTTGTTTAGATAAAAAAAACTTTTCACTCAAAACTATCACACCGAATCTTGTGGCACATGTATAGAATATTAAATATAGACGAAATAAAAAACTAATTGCACAGTTTGGTTGAAAAAATCGCGAGATGAACGTTTTGAGCCTGATTAATCCGTGATTTGACACTAAAGTGCTACAGTAACAAATGTGCTAATGATGAATTAATTAGACTTAATAAATTTGTCTCGCGGTTTTCAGACAAGCTATGTAATTAGTTTTTTTTTATTAGTATCCGAAAACCCCTTCCAACATCGCACGGAACCTTCGATGAGACATTTTCAAAAAAAAAATCGTATCGCGAGTACGTGTGTGCAGGTAGGATACCAATTCCAACACTGACTGGGCGGCGTCCAATGCAAAAAAGCTTCCAATGGTTCCGTCCACCGGTTTGTTTATCGGCTGCGTTGCGGCGGCATTCCACGTTCGGCGTCCACGGTAGGCAGCAGCAGCCAGCAGTGGAATCGGTTCCACTTCCATTCCATCTCGTGAAATCAGGCTGTACATGGGTTGGTTAAAACGGTTTCTGGGCAAAACCCGCTTCAACCCGTAGCTATCCTTCTTCTACGGTTTCATACCCACGGGTTACGCGGGTTTCGTCGGGTTCGATCAGCCATCGACGAGCGTAGCAGAGGGTGCGCACACTGGTTGAGAGGGAATGCGTACACGGGTGGCGTTCGCCAGTCAGGGCAGCTCAAAGGTGCCTCCTTCCCCGCCGTCGCCACCCGCGTCTCTCTCCAGTGGTTGGTTCGTGAAGACGAGGCTGCCGTAGAGGTGGCGCGCGACGGCGGGGAGCCAGGCCGCGGCGGACTCGGGGCCGGCGCCGAGGGTCTCCACGTCCAGGTAGCTGAGGGCCGTTTCGTGGGCAGCAAGAACAGAGGCGACGACTCGGGGATCGCTGGAGAATGGTAAGTGGAGCTCCGGGAGGAGGAGCCAGAGGCGGCGCCAGCGTGTGGAGAGCACGCTGGTCCGGCCTGCGGCGGCGGCGCCGTCGAGGCCGACGAGCACGCGGAGCAGGACGTCATCGGGGAGCGTACTGAGCCGGTCGGCGCTGGCGTCGTCCTCCGAGGGCTTGGCGGCGAGCTGGACGCCGGCGCCGCTGCACGAGCTTGGCGGCTCCATCGGACGAAGGCGAGGGGAAGCCGGCGGTACTGAACTGAGGAAGGGGAAAAGTTTGGCGCGGCTACCGAGGCAGAGGCCAAATGCCAATGTCAATCAAATAGGAACGAGGCCCAAAATACTGAACCGAGGAAGAGGAAAAGTTTGACGCGGTGCAGGTGCTCTTCTTTGAGCAGCTGCGGCTACGCACCACGGTGCCCGGGTGGTTCTTCGTGTCGGACAACGCCGACCAGGGCTCCAGCTCCGACAACTGCGTGCTCCCGCGGAGGCCCGACGACGACCTGGACTTCGCGGCTGGGTCCGAGGTGATGACGGAAGAGGACGGCGTCGCAACGGACGAGGACGGCTTCGCGGCGGCCAGGCACGACGAGCCGTCGTCGCCTTCAATGAGTGTGGTGGATCCGCGGTAGCTGGCCATGGACGCTAGACCCTGACGGCACGAAGACATGGATGGCCGTGCCGATAGCAGCAGCATCGATGAGATTGGAAGGCGCTCAGTGCGTCGCGGCGGCGGCGTCAACAGGAAGAAGATGAATTGACGGGTTAAGCGGTTTCTACCCGATGTAAACCAGCCCGTACGGTTCCTCTGGGTGCGGTTTGCTATGGTCTGGTTTCTGGGTTGGGCTAGGTTGCAACCGGACCATGTACAGGCCGATCGTGAAAGACCTGCACAACAGCAATCGGCTGACGGGAGAAAAGCTGAGCCTGAGAGGAGGCTCGTACCACCTCCATCTTCTCATGGCTCCATCCTACCAAAAAAAAAATATTCCGTAGGATTATTGGGTGGTTTACAGAATCGCAATCCTAGCACTAGCAGGCCCTGTAGTGATTTCTGCACTTGCCAGTGTTCTCTCAGTAGTCACTTCGGACTTCGGTGCACTGCATACGGGGAACGTATGGTCGTGTCTTCAGTTTATAATAATATAATCAACTCAGCTTTTCAAATATTAATATAATCAGCTTTGTAAAAATGCGTTGTGCGTTATTTTGTGATAGCTCCCTGTAGAGTACCGCTGTGCTGTCAAGCGATCGAACCAATTTTTTTCTGCAACAATCAAGAATAACCTATACAACTGCATTTTTAGCGCCTGTACGTCCGGAGCCAGCGCTTCCAGACGCCCCATGCATGCTGCTGCCCCAGCCCGTCCGCCCACGCCAGCCGTTGCACTGCTGAACACGCACGTCCGTCCCTCGTCTGCCTCGCCCCGCCCCGCACGCGTACCCCGCTCCCACCCCCCTCGCCCTACCCCGCACGTGCACCCCGGTTGCGGCCGCCACTCCTTCCCCTTGAACCCCTCCTCTCTCCGTACGGGTGGGACCCTAGAGCCTAGATGAGGACGAGCACACCCCATTCGTAGGACCCCAGGCGCACCGTGTGCCCCATCTGCCGCCCCCTGGCTCACCGCGCCCCTTCACCTAGCGCCGGGACCGTACCCCCATAACTCTCTGAACATACTTGCAACAAGAAACACTTGATTGCAACATAACTCTGAAGCAGATAGAACATTAGAAACAAACACTTGCAACATATGTGTGCAACATATGCAACATCCATATAAAAAACTTGCAGCTTGCAACATAAAAACATTTATTGCAACATAAGACCGAAATAGCCGAAATATTTCGAACATACTCTTGCAACTTATGTGTGAAACATTTGCAACATCCAGATAAAAAACGCTTACAACATACGCCTAAAACAAATGAAACATTTTGAACAAACGCTTGTAAAATATACCTCTAAAACACTTCCAATATGCCTCTGAAACACTTGCAACATACCTCTGATAACATCTAGAACACTTGAAACATACATTTGCAATATAGGAGGAGGAGAGAGGCTAGGGCCAGTTGATTCCGGACTCAGAGTAGGAGCCGGTGCAGAGCAGCGCGCGAGCACCACCAGCACGGGCCGCGCTTCGTGGGTGCCTTTGGCTTGGTGGGGACCGACTTGAGGCGTGCGACGGTACCACCAACGCTAGTGGAGGTGGGCGACTCTCCCCTGCCCAATCTCTTCTGCATGGCTACATGCCATCTTCAAGGGAAGATGTGGACCGAGCTCTTTGGAAAGGAAGAGAGGCGGATGCCAATTAGTCACCGCTCCTGGCCCGGGTGCCGTCAGAGAGGGATGGAAGCAGTCAGGCAAGTGTGACGAACTGCAGCTGCACGATGGTTGGGGAACTGCGGTGGAGAGGGAGGATGGCGGGCGGCTAGCCGTGGTCGGGAGCGTCGCGGGAGGACGGTCACGGTGGAGCGTGGAATTGGAATTCTGCGACGAGTGGGGATTGGGGAATGACATTTCTGGAGACCCGTGGGTGAAGACAGTCGAATGTTTTTTTTATCAAATAGCCAATCGGAGGAGGCATCCAGGATAGTTGGGTCATTCGTACCATCACGGCCCATGGCAACAGGGACGTCTAGACGATCAGACACCCTGACCCCAGTATTTTCGTTCTTAAAATGGATGAGAACTATACAGTACAATTTAGTTGCTCCCTCCATTAAAAATAAGTGATGTTCTGAGCTGTCTTGAGGCAATTGTTTAAAATTTTGACTATGTTTATCTTTAATTTTGTACATTAAGTAGGAAGACTTGAAAGTGGTGCAAGTAAGTTTGTCTTGCCAAGTAGTTCAACAAAGAGTAGTAAAGTAAAGAAAAAGGACACATCTAACGCACGCCTGGCCGCTCCTGCCAGCCCGCACTGTCTCTCTCTCATGTCTGGCGTCTTCTTTATCTCCGGCGAACCTCGCCCCTGCCGCTGCCCTCGGCCCTCTCGTGACCACGGGCGCGCTAGGGCTTAACCAGAGCTCGGCGGCCCTGACCTGGCTCAACCCTCTCCCGCCACCAGGGTCCCTAAACCGCTCGCAGGCCATCTCCACTGCCTTCATCCCCTCTCCCCCAAACCTTCCCTTCTAAGGCCGTCGAAGTTGGGGAAGATGAGAGGGAGAGCTCGCCGGAACCCTAACTCGCAAATCCCGAAGGAGCAGGAAAACGAGGAGGAGCTTGTTGGGTGTCGGGGAGAGAGAGATGCGTGCGTGCGGGCGCGCGAGTTGGGGAGGTGATGCCGTCTCTCTAGAAAACAGTCGTCCGTAAATAAGCATTACCACAAAAACATTTTTTCGTGCCTTTCTACTCTTTTGGAATTTGCTTTTCCTCTTTCGGTGACTTCTATTTGTATACAACGTTTTGCAATAAATGAAATTTGCAGTAATAAGCATATTCTCATACTAAACTAAGAAAGCCATCATTTGATACCTTTCCTCGGTGGCGTTCATCTTTACATAATTTACATTTTTCTTAGATTGAACTTTGTATAGGGCCCTGTTTAGTGCCGCGTATAAGCGCGTCGGCAACCCGCACAAGCCAATAATTGCGCCAAATGATTTGCGACCGACGCGCGATGGCTAGTTGAAAATGAACGCGGGCAGAAGTTTCCCGAAACGCGGCCTCGGAGACGCGTTGGTTTAAACGCGATCACGCATTCGTGGTTGCAGAACCAACAGGGCCTAAGTTGATTCTCTGAGGACTTGCTTTAGCAAATCATTTTGGTGTAGCCATTCTTCATTCAAGCTTGCAAAGTTGCAATTTGTGGCTATATACTCCCTCAATATTTCAGAATATAAAGCATGTTTTGGACTCATCATGGTCTATAAAACTGGATTTTAAATTCTTTATTTCAACTCTAATAAAATATTGTATATATAAATCCTGTGATATAAACATATACTCCCTTCATTTTTCAAATAATTAATTGATGTTTTGGACAATGACACAATCTCCAAAGTGTAGCTTTGACCACTATTTTCTGTTAGGATATAAATAAACATCTTAACTAATTTGTGCTTTTATAAAATACTTCAAGACAAATTTATGCATATGAGCACCAAGTTTATAAAATATTATTTTAAATATTTTTACTCAAAACTTTAAAAGTTTAACTTAGACCTTGTCCAAAACGTCATATCTGCAGTCCGAAAGGAATAACCGACTTATATATCACTTGAGACCAACTGTAAGTTTAAACTTGCAAATGCTTGACTCTTTAAATAGGTGCATGTCTTATAAAATATCCTAGTCTCTCTATGCAGGATTGATAACCGTAGTTTGGTAAGAGAAGGAAAAAACTTAAATTACAAGTTTGGAACAAACAATTAGTCAAATTATATGTAAATTTAGGACATAATTAAAACTTGTATCAATAGATTTGTACTTAAACTGTCTTTAAGATATGTACTTTTTTAGCAACTGACAACATAATAATGTAAAAGAACCTAAAAGTTAAAATCTAAATTTTATGACTTTTCTTTATAAAAATACACCATCTCGGAGGGACTAGAATGTACGGCGGGACCATCCACTTCGCACTATGGACGCACGAAATTATATTTGAATGAATATTTAGTTGTCACACTGCCTTTTTCTTTCCCTTTCATGACGACATACCCACCGAACAATACTAATATTAGGAGTGCCTTTCTCGAGGTTTTCATGCTCTCTAAAGAAATATATATTTATGCAAAACCAATAAACAGATCGAAATGCTAACGTGACTGGTGTGTGCTGCGGGCCAAATAAATTTTTAGTGAAATTGATGTTAATGTTTTGTGCATGTACGGTACCAATACTGTTGAACTTGACAACTCTGGCTGCCGACCCCAACGCTCTAGAAAACATGATATTCGTTTCGTTGAGATTTGAAAGCAAAAGTATATCTGCATATGTCATATATGAAGTTGAAATGGAAGCGGCTCCGGTGGGTGATGGGTGGGGGTGATCTGCAAGGAAATAAATACTTGGTGACCACCGGTGGGCCACTGGCCGGCGGCCGCATTTTCCCCGTTCTCACCGGAAGCATGTCGACTGGGCCACCGGATGATTCTAACCCAACTACGAGAGGGAAGGAATAGTGACGGCAACAAAGCCCAGTTCTGTGGTGGGTTTTGAAAACGAACCAACTCCAGCCCATTTTATAATGGGGCAGACAGAACAGAAGACATTCGCATGGAAGAGGAAGACACAGCCCACAATTAAAAAAACAGAGAATGTGTGTAACTGGGCCTCAGGCATTAGAGCCCGAGAGACTCCGAGCGTACGAATCACATAAACTGACTCCTCCGTCTTATCTATACCCAACAATACCATCTGAGCTAGCTTATATAGATACAGCTTAACATTTTGTTTACGTGGAAGAAAGAGAAAAAGGTGAGAAGGGAAGAAATGACTCTTGATTCCACACTAAGCTTGCTTGCATTACCATTAGAGATGAAAACGGAACAAAAAAAAATTATGTCGCATCCTATTTTCTCTTCCTACAAACCCATATTTATCATGCCTTTATCTCGTTTTTAATCTACGAGAGATATGTCCAACAATTACATGTTACTTTGTTATGTTACTAATATACCTTATAATCGTTCCTAAAAAATGTACTTTATAATCACCGATTATGCATGTTAACGTGTTAGCACGTATGGCTTGCAAGTAAATATTTTACCAACTTCATAGGCGTATATTATTGTGTTACCTTATACATGCATATTTGAGGATATTAGATCATGTGGTCCTAACTTAGCTTTCTAGCTCCGTTTGTATTTTGTCTCTGTATGTTTGTCATCTCGATTTCATTTTTATTTCTGCTTTTCAAATCCGATATAATTTCTACTTAAAAATATAGAAACAGAAATAGGAGATGGATTCCTCACCCGTTTTTGTCCATTTTCATCCCTAGATACAACATTAAGGTTGTGTTTGGCAGAGCTTCACGGGGCTCGGCTCCTTTAGCTACACTGTTGTGCACTGTTAAACCCTGTAGAACCTTGCAGCATCAAAAGGGCTCCGGCTCTTGCAAACCAAAAAAAGACCTGCACAGACAATGAGCCAACGGAGCTAGGATGGGGTGACTCCTCCACCTCTGCTACAGTAGTTGCACAGGAGCACTATAGTAAAGGAGCCGGGGCACTAGAGAGCTGCACCAAACGATGCCTAAAAGGTCCATCCAGGTATCTGAACCAGTGCTTGGCAGCTTGGGTACCGCGGTGTAGAGAAGAGGCCAACACGTCAGGTCAATGTCCGTGTCTGGTCTCAAACTAGAGAAAAGAGAGAAAAAGTACATTTAATCCCTTCAATGGTTGCCAAGCCCGATTTGCCTCTGCCAATAAAAAAATATATTTTTAGACTCTCATAACTTTTGAATTTATTCAATTTATCTTGAGCAATTTTAAAAGCATTTTCGACTAACATGACGCCACATTAGCTGTCCTACATGGCACCATGTTAGCCACGAGAGTGATAAATCCGACTTTCGTGGTAGCTCAAAAGGGTCAATTAGATTTTACCAAAAAATAAAAATACTTCAACAAAAAATATTTTTTCTATGCATCTAAAAAAACTTAAATCTAACTTAATAATAAAAAAAACTCATAAAATTTTGTTTTAACTAAGAAAATATGAAAACAGATTTATATATTTTTCTAAAATCATGATCTACATTTTTTGCTCCTTCTTCAGAATTATTTGAACCTTATATAGTCTTCTAAAATCTAAATCGGGCCAAATATGAAACAGAGGATGCAAGCCAAGACAAATCCTTGCAGGCCGTACCGTAAATAACTAGATATGTAAATTACAAATAATGTTTCCTCAGCAACAACGTCTTACTTACCATCAAGACATGTACGTGAAATTTCAAATATAAAATATAATTCTAATTCTATATTCTGTATTAACAAATTGCATCATGTGGTTAAACTTTATAGCAGCACAGTCTTCTCAAGGAACATCATCATGACTATAATGTGTGCATCAGACTCACTTAACCATCAGCGACAATCGGCGCACGACTTCACAAACTCCCGAACAAATGTTAGTGACTTGACTGATAACATCTAGATAGACACGATCGCTTCCCCATTTGTCGTTGTTGTCATATGTCTATGAGTGCACCGGGAGCATAGAGCTTATTTCTAACGGTAATTTTAACAATTAAAAACACTAGATGTTATACTCCAATGCACCATCGGATAGTTCTGGTGTGCCCTCGACAACTTCCTTGAACTCTCTAGACTAACTCTGTGGTGCACCACTAGAGAGCTCCGATGAGCTCTTTCAAACTTTATCACCGCTTGTCAGTCAGTGTTACAGTGTTACTAAGCTCTGGTGCCACAGGAAGATAACGTGCACGCGGTGAAAACAACCAGAAGAAATTAAGCATTGTACGAAAGCTTTGGTGCCACCTCCACCGGTGCACAGTAGAGGGCTCCGATGAGTGTAAAATTACTCCACCGATCTTCTATTCTCAAACATTTTCAAATGGCTAACTCCAATAGGTCTCCCATACGATGGCCATCACCTTTAGTACTTGCATAGTCTTTGTACCTCATGGTGCTCAACTCTAGCTCATGAACTAAACTGAATCTTTCAACTCACATGAAACACATTAGTAAACAAATGTTGTCACTCAATACAAAATCCAAATAGGTTTTTTGGCGAACCGCGGAGACCGTGGATGGGCCTGATTGTGTGGGACTAGTGCGGTGGCAGGTTGCGACTAGCGAGTGGGTGGAACGTTGGTGTAGAAGGAGCGGGGAGTAGGGGTGGCGATCCACGTGCTTGGGCACCCGTTGCGTTCCGCCACGCGTCCGGGGTGGACCCTCGTGTCAGACGACCATAGTGGGAGACGGGGAGAGGGAGCCGAGAGAGAGAGAGAGGCCTTGGCAGGCCGCCATGCATGGGGCAGGTTGGAAGAAGCGGGTCGGCCTAAAAGGGGGTGAGGCAGGCCACCTGTCTGAGCTAGGCTAGTTGCTAGTTTGCATCTACTCTCATTCCCTTTTCTTCAATTATGGAAACTTATAAACTATATTTATATACATCTTTCAAGATCTAGGGTTGTTTTTAGGAATGGAAAATATTTATAGGTTATCCCCACTCAAAAATCCAAAAGAAACAAATCACTTTTTTTCTTCATATTTGTATATGCCAAGTATGATCTATAGTGCACCTCCATAAGTAATTAAGTTGAACTTAATAATGATCCTAAACCTAGTTTTCTATATGCCATGTCACCAATGACGCTTTTAAGAAAAAATTTCTAAAAATGGGGTTTTCGATGTATAGGCTTTCGGAGGAACTGTTAGTTTGTTGGGAAAGGCTAGCGCCCGGATGTCCGGACAGTGGCTAGTGTCCGGACGCCCGCGCCGTATGCCTGTTTCACGTGGGGTCCCGCGCCACTCCGTGTCCTATGCCTGCACCGCGTCCTGTGCCCGCTTCCGTCTCGATCTGCGCCCGCACGGTTTTCCCGCGTCTGCCGCTCGCGGCCCCTCCACACCCACGTACACGCAGGCGGGCCCGTCAGCTGCAGCAGGCAGCTACTATAGATGGGGTCCACTACAACATGTGCAACACCAGATCAATTTTGCAACATCTAGAGGAACCATCTGCAACATATGTCCGAAACAGTTGAAACATTTACAATATATGTCTGAAACACGAGGGAAACACGTGTGTAGACATTGCAAAACATATGCAACACCTAGATGAAACACTTGCAACATATATGTGAAAACATATGCAACATCCGGATAAAACACTTGCAACACACAGATAAAACACGTGCAACATCCGTCTGAAATAGCTGAAACATTTGGAACAGATGCTTGCAACATATGTTTATAGCCATTACAACATATGCAACATCCCAATCTACTTTTGCAACATCCACACGAAACACTTGCAACATGCATATGAAACATCTGAGACACTTGAAATACACGCTTGCAACATCCGAGGAAGGAAGGGAGCGTGAGGTGGAGCCGAAGAAGCTCGCTCTGGGTCTGGCCACTTCGGATCTCGTGATGTCGCGAGCTAAGGTCGAGAGTCGTGGCGGCGCCGGCGTCAACAGCGGCCACGACCACCTAGTGGGGAACGTCGGCGTTGGCAGCACCTCGACGCGGCAAGGGATGAGGCACAACGTGCAGGGGCGGGGACCGGGCACGGCACGACAAGGTGGATTAGGCGCGGTGAGGGATGGAACACGGCGCGGCGGCAAACGTGGTGCGGCTCGATGTCGGATGGGGGCGTCGCTGCATGGCAACTTGGGGCGGGCAGACGGTGTGGTGAGCCGCGGCAAGCAAACCGAGGAGTTGAGGATTTCTATCGGCTGTCACTGTAGATAGAGTGGATAGAGGAGAGAGAGCATAGATGGAGCTGTTAGGCTGATCACAATGCTGGAGCGAGCACCAAACAGAGCGTACGAATTTTTTTTAAATTTCGAAGGTATGTTCCGTAGCGTTACCATAGTTTGTTACAGCTGCCGAAGAATTAGGCGACCGCGCGCGAGGCGCACGCATACCCGGCGCGAAGGCCAAAGCCCACTCCGACTACTTGCGCACCGGCGGCATGCGGGCACCTGACGTGTTAGCCTCGTCTCTTACACGACTACACCGCGGCCGCGCTGGTCTCAATGCTGCTCCGGAACTGGGCCTCGAGAAGCCGTCGGCCTGCGCCTCCACGCCGACTACTTGCGCTCGGTTTCTGACATGCCCCACGCCCGTCCGCCCGCCCTCCACGGCATCGCCTTGGTCCGCGCTGCCTGCTTTGCCCCTTCGTTTCGTTTCTCTATCTCTATCTGACTATCTCCACACTACACACGCTCGCAGCTCGCTCGACGTGACGCTTTACATCTTCAGGTATGGCCTACGGTGACCAAAAGACAGGAGGACCGTTTCGCCATCTACCGTCCGCTTACTACTAGTAGCAAAATTGGGTATTTGGGTTGCATTGCTCGCAATCGCATGACTGCATGAGGCTGCTCAGCTCAGCTGCTGTTGCCGCTCGACGTGACATGCGAGGACTGGGATGGGAAGGACCAAGGAGAGTGACGGCGACATCTGCTGTTGCCAAGGGATCCCCTAATCATTGCTGCGAGGCTGAAATCCTTTCGTGATATGGTAGATACTCCGTAGACGTGAAAATGTTCTCCCCAGCTCGGACCTCCGTGCTCCCGGGAACCTTGATGCGAAGGCCAGGTTCGTGTCAAATGCAGATGGAAGAGTAAAAAGTGGTCGCCTGGGGATGTACAGTACTCCATATAGGATCTAGAAATATCACCACCATTGAAAAGTGCAAGTTGGAGCTCCGCCATCTGCCCCTATCAGTGAGGTGGTGACCAAGTTCGGCACCGTTGCCCCTCTAATGGCAGTCTCAATGGGATTTCTCACATCCTAGTCGTGTTTATCCCACTACACAGGAGTACTCCGGCGCCGTGTTGCGGAGACGCATTACGATGCAGTCAGTGCGATATAATCTTTATGATTCCCAAGAACTTCCATCTGAATGTGTAATACTTGGCTCTTGTACATAGTGGCGCGCGAAAAAACTTCTCGGAGAAGGCAGCTGTTGCAATCTTTACAGACAAGAAGTACGGACACTTGCAATTTTTACTTGTACAGATACTTGCAGTTTTCGTCAGAGCACGAGACAGTGCACAATAATTCAGACTACAGGAGAGAAATAGTTTGAATCAAATCAAATTCATGTAATTTGAGTTCAGGTTCAGTAAAGTAGGAGCCGTTCGGCTGTGCTGATAAGCCGGCTGAAAAACACTATTGGCTTATTTGTTTTGAGAGAAAAAATACTGTTCCGACTGAAAAAACAAGCTGAAAAAGATAGATTATAAGCGGAATGAACATGGCCGTACATACAGGAAGTTCATGATATGAATCACCATGTCGCAATGGATTCATTGCATTAAACACCATAGTACAGAACTACCAGTAATATATGGTCTAGATCAAACGTGATAGATAAAAAAACAGTTTTAGAACAGTATTATCAGAAAATGACGATAGGATATGCTTACTTATGTTAACCTTGTCCAATTGCTTTGTTTACTCCCCAGCATTAAGGGCACAACCAGGGGCGGATCCAGCGGTGGGGCGGGCGGGGCTCAAGCCCTCCTACCGTTGCCGCGATAATGGAGCCCCTCCTTGAGCCCCTCCTAAATTTTGAAGGCATGAAAGAGATAGAGGAGGGGCTTTAGAGGTTGAAGATGAGTTGAGCCCCCTCTTTTATGAATTCCTAGATCCGCCACTGGGCACAACCAAAGGGGCCAGCCATCACCCTTGGTCGCAAAGCATCTTGAACAATTCCCTAATAACACTTTTCATCCCCATAAAATTATCATATCAGAGGAGATGAAACTATTTTGTTGCTCTAGGAGTCACTCAATAGTCCTGTTGACAACCAAAAGTGGATCTAACGTCAACAAGTCCTATATTTTTTTGTTGACACAAGAAAGACCTCATATCCCCTCAAATAAACGGGAGTTACAACTTCCCCAGTAGCCTGCCTGGCCCCACAACATATGTTACTTTTCCCTTTGCCAAACATTGAGCCCTTCATTGTCGCGGCCATTGGAGGGACGCCTGTATCGGTCGTTCACCGCCGTGCCCGCCCCTTTGCCCAGCACCGAGCGTTGGCCGAAGCTCGTCTGCCGCTCACGTCAGTCTATTATGAAGCTTCGTGTGCCAGCTGCTTGAGACCTGAGTCTCAAAATGCCCTGCCTCGAGCACCATAGCCTAGGAGCACCACCTCCACCCGCCACGTCCGCAAGCTCCTCCATCTGCAGGACAGGTTGGCGATGATTCAGGCGTAGCATCATCGACTCCGGAGGAGAGAAGAGGTTAGATGGAAGATCTAAGCTGGAGCTTGGTCTCCTCAAACCTGAGGCCCGCCATCTGCACCGGCGCTGGTGATGGGGATCTCGGAAAGGTCCCCGATTTGCACGGTTGCACTGCACCAAGCCAGGTGCATCGGTCCGTGGCAAGATGAATCTGATTTGTGTGGTGCGGAGGAGGGAGAGAGGACAATGGAGCTGAGGGTGTGGAGTGAAGCGCATGTGAAGAAGAGGAGCAACACACCATTGAGAGAGAGAGGGGGGGCACGGAGAAAGAGATTAAAGAAGAAAAGAAAAATGGTAAATTTATTTATGACATATAGGACTTATATATATTGGTCACATGATATTGGTGATCTGTAAAAACGTTCCCTAATAATCCAAAAAAAATGTTACGCTAATCTATTACTATTTTATTACGAGAGTTGTATTGAGAAACCATCGCAGATTCTCTAAAAATTGTAAAACAATGGCACGATATAGAATAGAGCAAAAAGAAAACCTTCAAACTCAAGTCACCATTACTGTTGCGGCTCCTATCTCGGTGCGCCATGGAAATGCTCAAGCTCTGCCTCCAAGCAAAGCCAAGCTGCCCACACGCTGGCACGTGCGCTCCGGGGCCGTATTCCGTGCCAACAGTCGTTGGCAGCCGTTGGTCGTTTGATTGGCGAGCACACGAGGTTCAGCTGATTCCACCCCATTTCTCTCAGTCTCGGTCAGTCCCACGCGCCAACCGTAGTCCGAAGTGCAGTCCCCAACTCCGTCCACCTACAACTACCCGGCAACACTACACTGGAGCTCTCTCAATCAGCATGCCGCGCGTCCACGACCGCCCGCCGCCACCCATGACTCCTCTGCCGCTCCGCCTCCTCCACCTCCACATCCTTCTCGTGCTCCTTGCAGCATCAGCCGCGCAGGCCACCGACCCCAGCGGCTGCGGCGGGGGCGACCGCTGCGGCGACCTCCTCCTCCCCTACCCTTTCCATCTCAACTCTTCCTGTGTCAGCGCCGGAGCCAACTCCTCCCTCTTCCGCCTCTCCTGCAACGCCAGCGCCACCCTCACCCTCGCGCTCGGCTCCGCCACGTTCCGGGTCCTCGCCTTCCTCCCCTCAGGATCGCTCCTCCTCGACTACGCCCCCGCGTCGCCGTCCCCATGCGACGCGGCCTACGCCGCCTTCTCACGACCAACCTCCCCGGCGGCCGCGCTCGACGCCGCGCCCTTCCTCGCCATCACACCGGCCAACGTGCTCCGCCTCTACGCCTGCGAGGACTCCTCTCTCTGCCGCGCCGGGTGCGATGACGTCGCGTCGTGTGGCGGCAAGTCTGGGTGCTGCTACCCGCTCTCGGACGGCAGCGTCTGGAAGCCCGGGAACGGGCTGGGCGTTTTCGCTGACTACGGGTGCCGGGGTTTCTCGAGCTGGGTCAAGAACCGGTCGGCACTGGCAGGGGCGGCAAGCGGGGTTGTGAGGGGGATCGAGGTCGAGTGGGCCGTGCCGCGGGGCAGCGCCATGGCAAAATGCGCCGATGGCGCCGCTCTCGTGAATGCCACGGCACTGCACGACTGCGTGCGGTGCGCGTGCGCGGCGGGTCTCGTCGGCGACGGCTTCGCACAGGGCACAGGCTGCTCCAAAGGCACATGTAAGTACAAAAGTGTACACGGTTCAGCTCGTGCAATCGATCTTCCAGGTCGACCTATCAGTCCTCAAAGCACGTATGCCTTTGTGTTGTGTACACAGCCTGCAGCAATGGTGAGCATGCAGGTGACGGCAGGGATTGTTGCCAGGGACGATTCTGCTCCAAGAAGGCAGTCGTCCTTGCTGGTACGCGGTCACTGCACATTGCCCTGATGATTTGATCAGCCAGATACTAGTACGTGGGAACACCCTTTTTTTTTCTTGTGTTTGCTGACTTCGTCTTCGTTCACAGGATTTTTCGTTTCGCTGTTCTTCCTGGCGGCGGCAGTCTCGTTCTGGCTGTTCCTGAGACAGCCTTCCAAGGACAGCCGGTGGGACCTCGACCCGGCGTGCATCCCCAAGATCCTCCGGAGCGTGTGCGACGCGAAGCAGTTCACGTACGAGCAGCTGGAGGAAGCAACGAAGAGGTTCGACAGCGACAAGGCCGTGGACACCGTCGACGGCACGGTCCACGCCGGCGTGCTCGACGACGGCTCCCTGGTCGCGGTGCAGAGGATCGGCTACGAGACGCAGGGTAAGCTGAGGCTTGTCCTGGTACGGATCGAGCTCCTGTCCGAGATCTCCCACCCAAACATCGCCCGCGTGGTGGGCTTCTGCCTCGACTCCAGCAACGCGCTGCTGCTGGTGCACGAGCACTTCGCCGGGGGCACGCTGGAGGAGCACCTGCGCCAGATGAAGTGCCGCGTCCTCAGCTGGTACCACCGGGTGAACATCGCCATCGAGCTCGCCAGCGCCCTCACGTACCTGCAGGCGCACGAGACAGCCCCGATCTTCCTGTACGACCTCAGGTCCAGCGAGATCTTCCTGGACACCGACTTCGCCGCCAAGATCGCCGGCTACAAGCTCACGAGGCCGGCGACGTACTACTCCGCGTCGTACGACCAGGACGTCGTGTGCAACTTCGGCCACCTCCTGATCGAGCTACTGACAGGGCTGAGGCAGCAGATCCCGCTCGACTCGGTCGCGCCCAAGGTTAGGGAAGGGAGGCTCCACGAGGTCATCGACCCGACGCTTCTGTCGGGAAAGCAGCTCCCGTCCTCGCACGATGAGGTGAGGAAGGTGTTCGAGCTCGCCGTCCGGTGCCTGTCCAGCGCCGAGAACGGGCTGTGCATGCTCGCCGTCGCCAGAGAACTGATGCACATCCTGAGGGACAACAACGGGAGCAGCAGCAAGATCGAGATCTCCCTCGACGAGACGTTCTCTAGCTCCAGCCTGCTGCAGATGATCTCCATGTCGCCGGAAACCCTGCACCACCATCTTCCTTAGTCAGTCAGACGATGATCCGCTTGTTAATATCCAGAGCAGAGCAGCCTCTTGTTGAAACAGCTCTGCTGCTCTGAAGTCCCTTGTGCATGCTTTTCGTGCCAATGTTTGGTTGGCACAGTGTAATCGGCGTCTCGTAAATGTTTATTGCACACAGTACTCCGACGCCGTGTGATGCCTGCGGATACGCATTACGGTGCAGTCAATGCGATAATGTTTATGATTCCCAAGAATTTCCATCTGAATATGTAACTTGGCTCTAGTACATAGTGGCGCGCGAAAAATTTCTTGGAGAAGGCAGCTGTTGCAATCTTTACAGACAACAAGTACGGACACTTGCAATCTGTACTTGTACAGATACTGTACGTGCAATTTTCGTCAGAGCATGAGACAACCATGCACAATAATTTAGACTACAGGAGACAAATAGTTCGAATCAAATTTGTGTGATTCGAGCTCAGGTTCAGTAAAGTACATACAGGAAGTTCATCGTATGATTCACCATGTCGCAAGAGATTGCATTAAAAGCCATATTAAAGAACTATCAGTATATATATGGTCTAGATCAAAGTGATAGATAAAAAGCACTTTAGAACAGTAGCAGAAATGACGATAGTGCACGCTTACTTAACCTTGTCCAGTTGCTTTGTTCAGTCCCCAACATTAAGAGCAGCCCCAACGCAGTAGTTCCAGGGTCTGTTTGGGACTACTGCTCCACAAACTTTGCTCGGCAAACTTTGCCGTGGAGCAGCTCAGAAAAAAAAATTGAGTTTTTAAAGCATCGCTTTATGTGTTATCACAACTCCACCTTTTTTTCTAGAGTAGAGCTGCATCTAACTAAAAAACATGGAACAAAGCTTAAAAAAATGGAGCGAAGTAGTCCCAAAATAGGCCCTTAGTGTTTATCTTGTCAGAGCAACTAGTCATGAATAAAAAAATGGATGACTTGTAGATGGTAGTGCTACCTGCATAAGCTACAATAGCCTAAGGAGAGAGAAGATATGATCATAAAAATTATGAGGGAAAAAAGTAGGAGAGGGAATTGTTGGGACCAGAAAAATATGCTCGTGTTGGATGCATAGTAGCTTAAAAATTTCCAATCCTATTTAGAGATAAACTACTTTGAATGAAACCACCACTACTGTATGCCAGCATTGGCCATGCCCTAATAAGCTTCAGGGATTTGAGCCCTACGCATTTTAGCTTTTCAGAATATGATGTGATCATTTTTTTTAGTTTTCGCTATTGTTACGACTTCATAGAAAGTGCATAGATAAACTTCACAATTGCCATCACTTGTACCTAGTTTTGGTCACACACTTTGTTTTGGGCTATATGTACGTAATATGCTTGTGTGGATTGGCTCATCCTATGCATTGCCTATATATGTATGGACTAATAGTTATGTATTCGCTATTTTAGAAAATTTTCCAAAATAGGTTCTTCTCATGGTGTCAGAGCCATCTTAGGCCTTGTTTGGATACACATGTATTGATCTCAATCCACATGTGTTGAACTGGATTGGAGTGAAATTAAACTAAGTTCCATTCCAATCTACTCCAACACATGTGGATTGAAATGAATACACATGCATTCAAACAAGGCCTTAGGGGATAAGGGATGGCGATGGACCCTTGGAGGTGACCACATGCTCTACCTCGTCGGTGTAACAGTGGCCAGCTGAAAGCCCAAGTTTGGTTTTGGTAATTAATGACACCAAGTTGCTAATGCCATGTGTTAAGTGTTTTGAGTTAGGCACAAGCAACACACGTGATGAAGGAGCATGTGGCATGGAGTGATGGCCACAAGATCACAAGTGGTGGAGATGCACATAATATGGTGTACATGATGATCAAGTAGAAGAGAAGGAACTAAGAGCGCAAGGCAAAGGTATAACCATAGAGTTTTCCTTTTGCTGGTCTAAGATAAGTAGAGAAGTGATTGACCGAATTTAGGATACATAGCCGACTATCAAGAGGGGCAATCACGGTTAGCTCGGAAATCAAGTGCCACTAGATCAATGTCTTGAGCATATGCATTAGGATCTAGTAAAGAGCTAACATAACGCCTTGGAAAATGATTGTGAAATGCTAACACACATGCACATGGTAGTGTACACTTGGTGGTGTTAGCACTTTTGCGAAGGCGATGGAGTTCAAGCGGTAGAGAGGGGTTTGGATTCCTCTCTCCCTCCCACCGAGCTTTGCGAGCGCGGGATTCAGGCGTTTTTGTGAAGTTGAAATGCCTATTTTCCACTACGCCGGAAGTCGGAAAAGAAACGGAGACGAACAGAGGTCACAGAGGTGACCGGACGCTGCACCGGACGCGGTCATGGTATGACCGGACGCGTCCGGTCAGTACAGCGCAGGCACGGGTGCTAGGGTTTGCTACCGGCGCGTCCGGTCACTGATGACCGGACGCGTCCAGTCATCCAGGGAGCTTACTGGACTCTAACCGGACGCTGGCACTGTGGCGTCCGGTCAGTTCAACAGCGCGTCCGGTCAGTTCTCCTGAGCGAACCAGAGCGCGCGACCGGCGCGTCCGGTCCTTCACGGAACCGGAGCGTCCGGTCAGGCGTCCAGAGGGGCAGAGCGAAGTGGTGTGACGATCAGACGCGCGGCGCGTCCGGTCACGTGCGATCGGACGCGTCCGGTCGCAGCTGGAGCTTACTGGAACGCGACCGGACGCTGGCACTGTCGCGTCCGGTCAATCGGTTCAGCGCGTCCGGTCAGGGCAACGGCTAGTTCTGACGCACACTGTTCACGTTTGTCGTGTAGTGACCGGACGCGTCCGGTCACCCTGACCGGAGCGTCCGGTCAGCGCGTTTTTCGCTGCGTCGTCTGTAACGGCTAGCTGCGTACCCCTTCGCTATAAATAGAGGTTGGCCGGGGTTTGAGGGTAACTCTTGCACATTTTGAGATATAGAGACATACTTTGAGCTAGAGAACAACTCCTCCACTCATCTCTTTGATTAGTTGCATATCTTGAGTGAGATTGAGTGAGATTCAAGTGCATTGCTTGAGAGTTGCATTCTAGAGGCACTTGATCTTCGAGTTGCTGCGGATTTCTTGTTACTCTTCCGTGTTTCCCGACACGGTAGACGGCTTGGAGCAGCGGAGGTGATTGAGCTCGCAATTGGAGATTGTTGGAGCCTTCACCAAGTGTTGTAAGGGGTTCTTGATCCTTCCCCGCGGGAGTTCGTGAATTGGATACTCTAGTGGAGCTCGTGGCTTGGAGGATCCCCATCTTGTGTGCGGTTGTGCGGCGCCCGCCGAGGGCTCGACTCTTGATAGTCGATTAGCTCGCGAACCGACAAGTGGGTGTATCGCCACAACGGGGAGTAGCTTGCCGGGAAGCAAGTGAACCTCGGGATAAATTCTTATGTCATTCTCTTCCCAAGGATTTCTCTTGTGTGATTGATTGATTGGTACATCTCATCTCTATACGGCGGCATAATCAATCAAAGCTCTTCTCTCGTATTACTTCTTGTTTCTAGCTTATAGTTGTTGTTGTGTTTAGTGAATAGCTTTATTATAAACTTGTGTAGGTGGCTTGCTTATTTAGTTAGAGCTAGTGCATTTGCTTCGCCACCTTTCATACTAATGTGTGGTTAAGTAATTCTTGTAGAAATTTTTAATTAGGCTATTCACCCCCCCCCCTCTAGCCTTTTTGGACGTTACAAGTGGTATCAGAGCCGAGGCACCGTTTATTTGAGGCTTAACAACCTACGGTGAAAAAGAAATGGCTCAATTAAGCTTGCACATCAACAACACCAAGAAGGCACCTCACTTTGATGGCACAAATTATGCATATTGGAAGGTTAAGATGACCGCACACCTAAAGTCAATCAATAGAGAAGTGTGGAAGGTCACCGAAACAAAATTTGAGGTTGCTAATCTGGAAGCACCTACACCGGTAGAGGAGAAGAAGCTCCAATGCAATGATATTGCCATTAGTGCTCTTCATGAGGCACTAGATGACAAGACATTTGAGCAAGTAAAGAACATAGAGATTGCTCATGATGCTTGGGCCAAGCTAGAAGAAACATTTGAGGGCACCGAAGGTACAAAGACCGCTAAAGCATATATCTTGCAAGAAAAATTTTCAAGCTTCAAGATGCAAGATGATGAGAGTGTACCGGAGATGTTTCATAGGTTGCAAGTCATTGTCAATGAGCTCGAGGCACTTGGTGAGGAGGTCAAGGACAATCAATTCTCTATGAAGTTCTTGAGAAGTCTATCCAAGAGATTTGATACATTGATCACCGTGCTAGTGAGGACTACATTGAAGGATTCAACTCCTCAACAAATATTTCAAGAAGTGATGACCGATGATTCATATAGAGAAGATGATGAGAAGGATGAGTTGGTCAAGAAGAAGAAGAAGGAAAATGAGAAGAAAGATGCTGAAAAGAAGAAGAGTGTGGCATTCAAAGCCACCACATCCAAGAGCAAATCCAAGATTGAATCATCAAGTGATGAAGACTCAAGCTCTTGTGATAGTGATGACATTGATGAGAAGATGGCTCTCTTTGTCAAGCAATTTGGCAAATTCATGAAGAAGAAAGGCTATCGTGCAAGAAGGAGGAAGAACTCATCCAAGAAGAGTGAGCATACCATGAGATGCTTTAGATGCCATAGCAAGGACCATCTCATTGCAAAGTGTCCTTATGATAGTGATGATGAAGATGCTATCAAGAAAGAGAAGAAGAAGCAAGAAAAGAAAAAAAGCTCTTATAAGAAGAAGAATGATTCTCATGTTGCTACATAGGATAGTGATGATTCCTCAAGTGATGATGAGGATGACTACAAGAGCAAGAAGAAGGGACATGCTAGCATTGCCATCCAAGAGAAGGTCTCCCTCTTCGACACTCCATCGTGCTTCATGGCTAAGGTCGCTAAGGTATCATCCGACGATGAGAGTGATCATGATAATGCTAGTGATAGTGATAGTGATGAAGAAGAATTCACTAAAGATGAACTAATCACTATGCTAGAAGATTGCACTCAACGTTTTAAAGAATCTAGAAAGGAGTGCAAGGGCTTGCTTAAGGAAAAGAAAAACCTTATGCAAGAACTTGATGAGCTTAGGGCATCTTATGAGAGTCTAAAGGTAGACCATAAGAAGCTTCAAAAGTCTCACACTAAGCTTGAAGAAGCTCATTCCTCTCTAGTTGAAAAATGTGAAAACATGCCAACTAATGTTGAGAAAGCTAAAACTTGTAACATAGGCATATCATGTGATATAATTGATGAAACTTTTCATAAGCCTATTATTGTTGCTCCTACTAACCCTTCATGTAGCTCATCTACATCATCCTCATCTAGTAGTAATGGTTTCACTGGTGACTCCACACTCATAGTTGAGAATGAAAATCTCAAGAAGGAGGTAAAAGAGCTCAATCACACATTAGCTAAGGCTTATGGTGGTGAGGACCGCTTGCTTATGTGCTTGGGTAGCCAAAAAGCTTCTCTCTACAAAGAGGGATTGGGCTATAACCCCAAGAAAGGCAAGGCCACTTTTGCTCCTCACAAGACTCGTTTTGTGAAGAACAATGGTAGCTATTGTAAAAGTTGCAAGCAAGTTGGTCACATAGAGCAACATTGCATGAACAAGAAATCCAATGCAAATGTATCCTCAATCAAGTTTAATTCTTTCTATATGCTTACCAAGGGTACAAATGGTGTTCATGCTAAGTTTATTGGTACACCATGGATGGGCTCAAAGAAGAAAGCCATTTGGGTACCAAAGAGCTTAGTCTCTAACCTTGGAGGACCCAAACAAGTTTGGGTACCTAAAAAGAATTGATCTTGTCTTGTAGGTCAATTACAAAGCCGGAGGAAGGCATTGGGTGCTTGATAGTGGGTGCACTCACATATGACCGGAGACTCTTGTATGTTCAATTCAATTGATACAAGTCAAAATGGTGGTTTTGATGCTATCACTTTTGGCAACAACAAGAAAGGCAAGGTCAAGGGGCTTGGTAAAATTGCTATCTCAAATGACATGAGCATATCTAATGTGTTGCTAGTTGAGAGCTTAGATTTCAATCTTTTATCGGTGGCACAACTGTGTGATATTGACTTCAAGTGCATATTTAGTAGTGATGATGTTGAAGTCATAAGTGTTGATGGATCAAACTTGATATTCAAAGGATTTAGACATGGTAGCTTATACTTGGTTGACTTCAATGATAGTGAGACACAATTGACATCATGCTTGCTTAGTAAATCTAGTATGGGTTGGTTATGGCATAGAAGGCTTGGTCATGTTGGAATGAAACAATTGAACAAACTTTTGAGGCATGACTTAGTTAGAGGATTGAAGGATGTCACCTTTGAGAAGGATAAACTATGTAGTGCTTGTCAAGCCGGCAAACAAGTTGGAAATTCACATCCTAGTAAAAGTGAAATGAGCACATCAAAAGCATTTGAGCTATTGCACATGGACTTGTTTGGGCCAACAACATACACTAGCATTGGTGGCAACAAGTATGGTTTTGTGATTGTGGATGACTACACTAGATACACTTGGGTGCTCTTTCTTTATGACAAGAGTGATGTTTATGATCTATTCAAGTCTTTTGTCAAGAGAGTGCAAAATGAGTTTGAAATCACCATCAAGAAGATTAGAAGTGACAATGGTAGTGAGTTCAAGAACACAAGAATTAAAGATTTGTGTGATGATCTTGGTATTGGGCATCAATTCTCACCAACATACACTCCTCAATCAAATGGTGTAGTTGAAAGGAAAAATAGAACCTTGATTGATATGGCTAGATCAATGCTTAGTGAATACAATGTTAGTCATTCATTTTGGAGTGAAACTATCAACACGGCTTGCTATTGTAGTAACCGTCTCTATTGCCATAGGAAGCTTGGAAAGACACCATATGAACTATTGAATGGAAGAAAGCCCAACATTGCATACTTTAGAGTGTTTGGTTGCAAATGCTATATTCTCAAGAAAGGCACTAGGTTGAGCAAGTTTGAAAAGAAATGTGATGAAGGGTTCTTACTTGGTTATTCTACCACAAGCAAATCATATAGAGTTTGGAATCTCACAAATGGCACCTTGGAAGAAGTTCATGATGTTGAGTTTGATGAAACCCAAGGGTCTCAAAATGAAGCTCAAAACCTTGATGATGTGAGAGGAGATCAATTGTCAAATGCAATGAAGAACATGGACATTGGTGATATAAGGCCGATGCAAGTTGATGATGATGATATTCATGTGATCAACCAAAGTGTGCAAATTGATACAAATCAAGCAAGCTCTAGTGGTTCTCATGATGAAGCTCAAGTTCAAGGTCAAACAAGTGGAAGCAATCAACTCCCAATACTCCAACCTACTAGTATTGCAAGAGATCATCCATTGGACCAAATCATTGGTGGAATTCAAAGTGGTGTTCAAACTAGATCAAGATTAGCATCATTTTGTGAGCATTACTCATTTGTCTCATTAGAAGAACCAAAGAAGATAGAAGATGCATTGAAAGATTCCGAGTGGGTAAATGCCATGCATGAAGAACTAAACAACTTTGCTAGAAATCAAGTTTGGAAACTTGTTGAGAGGCCAAAGAACTACAATGTGATTGGCACTAAGTGGGTCTTTAGAAACAAGCAAGATCAAGATGGCATGGTTGTGAGGAACAAAGCAAGATTAGTAGCACAAGGATACACTTAAGTTGAGGGTCTTGACTTTGGAGAGACATATGCACCGGTTGCAAGATTGGAAGCAATTAGAATCTTATTAGCATATGCTTGTGCACACAACATCAAGCTCTATCAAATGGATGTCAAGAGTGCATTTCTCAATGGCTACATCAATGAAGAAGTTTATGTTGAGCAACCTCCCAGTTTTGAAGATGACAAGAAGCCCGACCATGTTTACAAGCTAAAGAAGGCATTGTATGGTTTAAAGCAAGCACCTAGAGCATGGTATGAGAGATTGAGGGATTCTCTTCTCTCTAAAGGGTTCAAGATGGGAAAGGTTGACACCACTCTCTTCACCAAGAAGCTTGGAAATGACTTGTTTGTGTTGCAAATCTATGTGGATGATATCATTTTTGGATCAACAAATCAAGATTTTTGTGAAGAGTTTGGAAATATGATGGCTAATGAGTTTGAGATGTCTATGATTGGAGAGCTTAGTTACTTCCTTGGACTTCAAATCAAGCAAATGAAGAATGGCACTTTTGTAAGTCAAGGCAAGTACATCAAGGACATGATCAAGAAGTTTGGATTGCAAGATGCTAAGTCAATGAGTACACCAATGGGCACAAATGATCAATTGGGTATTGATGATAGTGGAAACATGGTAGATCAAAAGCAATACCGGTCTATGATTGGAAGTTTGCTCTATGTCACCGCTTCTAGGCCGGATGTGATGTTTAGTGTGTGCAAGTGTGCAAGATATCAAGCTTCACCTAGAGAAAGTCACTTGAAAGCAACCAAGAGAATATTGAGATATCTCAAGGGCACTCATGATGTTGGATTATGGTTTCCAAAGGGGTCTAATTTTGAGTTGATTGGATATTCGGACTCCGACTATGGAGGATGCAAGATTGATAGAATGAGCACAAGTGGCACTTGTCAATTGCTTGGAAGGTCTCTTGTTTCATGGTCATCAAAGAAACAAAATAGTGTTGCACTATCTACTGCCGAGGCCGAATACATTAGTGCCGGTAGTTGTTGTGCACAATTGCTTTGGATGAAAGCCACCTTGAATGACTTTGGAATAAACTTCAAGAATGTGCCATTGTTGTGTGACAATGAAAGTGCTATCAAGATGACTCAAAATCCGGTTCAACATTCAAGAACCAAGCACATTGATATAAGGCATCATTTCATAAGAGACCATCAACAAAAGGGTGATATTAGCATTGAAAGCATTGGCACCGAAGATCAATTAGCCGATATATTCACAAAGCCACTTGATGAGAAAAGGTTTTACAAGTTAAAGAATGAATTGAACATACTTGACCTCTCCAACTTGAAATGAGTGTAACCCCACATTTTTATATGACATGCCTCTCCTTCAACATAGCAAGGTAAAGTTGTTTGGCATATCATTCATACTTTGCTAAGGACATGTTTAGAACATATAGACATGTTTGCATGATAATAAGCTCATTCATGAAAATCAAATGTTTTTTGATGAATATATGATACCACTATTGCTTCTATGTTTGTTTAATCTAGTGGTAGCATATGACATGTTTGTGGGCTTGCAAACCTAGTGTTGAATCTAGTAAATGAGCTCATGATGTGTAATTCAATGTGGTCAAGATAACCCTTATACTTTATGAGGTGTGAAAAAGCTTGTCCTTGGATCAAACCGAATTACATATTCTAGGCAAGTAATCTAGATTGAACCATAATTTGGACTCCCTCATAATTGATTGACTTATCTCTCACTAAATTGGCACCTTTTTGGTGATTATTGACAAAGGGGGAGAGAAAAGTCACAAAGATATTACAAAGAGGAAATAAGATAATAAGGGGGAGAGAAAAATCATAGGGGGAGAGAAAAGTCACAGGGGAGCAAGCTCATGAATTATTTGTTGCATTTGTATGTGCACTAACATGATGATGTGTTGCATTGCAAATTTAATTTTGATATTCATGATTGAATGGTGTATGCTAGATATAGAACTTGAATGATGTTTTGTTAAGAGTAGCTTTACATGTGGTATCTAGACACCTTTGCTTTTAATGTTGATCTCACAAAGTACTTTAGTGTTTATGATCTTTACAAGTGATGTATTACAAGTGGTGTCTAGCTACTTCGATGCTAAGGATGGTATATAAAGGCAACTCCGATTGGTATCACGCTTCAAAGGTCCATTCTATATACCTTAGCATCAATTTGATAGTAGTAACTCTCCCAAAATTCAAATCCATACATATGTGCACAATTGAACCAAACTCATAGAAGCACATATGTAGGGGGAGCTAATACTATCGAAATTGAAAATTGATTTTATTTTATATCTTTGTGATGGTTGTCATCAATTACCAAAAAGGGGGAGATTGAAAGCCCAAGTTTGGTTTTGGTAATTAATGACACCAAGTTGCTAATGCCATGTGTTAAGTGTTTTGAGTTAGGCACAAGCAACACACGTGATGAAGGAGCATGTGGCATGGAGTGATGGCCACAAGATCACAAGTGGTGGAGATGCACATAATATGGTGTACATGATGATCAAGTAGAAGAGAAGGAACTAAGAGCGCAAGGCAAAGGTATAACCATAGGGTTTTCCTTTTGCCGGTCTAAGATGAGTAGAAAAGTGATTGACCGGATTTAGGATACATAGCCGACTATCAAGAGGGGCAATCACGGTTAGCTCGGAAATCAAGTGCCACTAGATCAATGTCTTGAGCATATGCATTAGGATCTAGTAAAGAGCTAACATAACGCCTTGGAAAATGATTGTGAAATGCTAACATACATGCACATGGTGGTGTACACTTGGTGGTGTTAGCACTTTTGCGAAGGCAGTGGAGTTCAAGCGGTAGAGAGGGGTTTGGATTCCTCTCTCCCTCCCGCCGAGCTTTGCGAGCGCGGGATTCAGGCGTTTTTGTGAAGTTGAAATGCCTATTTTCCACTACACCAGAAGTCGGAAAAGAAACGGAGGCGAACGGAGGTCACAGAGGTGACCGGACGCTGCACCGGACGCGGTCATGGTATGACCGGACGCGTCCGGTCAGTACAGCGCAGGCACGGGTGCTAGGGTTTGCTACCGGCACGTCCGGTCACTGATGACCGGACGCGTCCGGTCATCCAAGGAGCTTACTGGACTCTAACCGGACGCTGGCACTGTGGCGTCCGGTCAGTTCAACAGCGCGTCCGGTCAGTTCTCCTGAGCGAACCAGAGCGCGCGACCGGCGCGTCCGGTCCTTCACGGAACCGGAGCGTCCGGTCAGGCGTCCAGAGGGGCAGAGCGAAGCGGTGTGACGATCAGACGCACGGCGCGTCCGGTCACATGCGATCGGACGCATCCGGTCGCAGCTGGAGCTTACTGGAACGCGACCGGACGCTGGCATTGTCGCGTTCGGTCAATCGGTTCAGCGCGTCCGGTGAGGGCAACGGCTAGTTCTGACGCGCACTGTTCACGTTTGTCGTGTAGTGACCGGACGCGTCCGGTCACCCTGACCGGAGCGTCCGGTCAGCGCGTTTTTCGCTGCGTCGTCTATAACGGCTAGCTGCGTACCCCTTTGCTATAAATAGAGGTTGGCCGGGGTTTGAGGGTAACTCTTGCACATTTTGAGATATAGAGACATACTTTGAGCTAGAGAACAACTCCTCCACTCATCTCTTTGATTAGTTGCATATCTTGAGTGAGATTGAGTGAGATTCAAGTGCATTGCTTGAGAGTTGCATTCTAGAGGCACTTGATCTTCGAGTTGCTGCGGATTTCTTGTTACTCTTCCGTGTTTCCCGACACGGTAGACGGCTTGGAGCAGCGGAGGTGATTGAGCTCGCAATTGGAGATTGTTGGAGCCTTCACCAAGTGTTATAAGGGGTTCTTGATCCTTCCCCGCGGGAGTTCGTGAATTGGATACTCTAGTGGAGCTCGTGGCTTGGAGGATCCCCATCTTGTGTGCGGTTGTGCGGCGCCCGCCGAGGGCTCGACTCTTGATAGTCGATTAGCTCGCGAACCGACAAGTGGGTGTATCGCCACAACGGGGAGTAGCTTGCCGGGAAGCAAGTGAACCTCGGGATAAATTCTTGTGTCATTCTCTTCCCGAGGATTTCTCTTGTGTGATTGATTGATTGGTACATCTCATCTCTATACGGCGGTATAATCAATCAAAGCTCTTCTCTCGTATTACTTCTTGTTTTTAGCTTATAGTTGTTGTTGTGTTTAGTGAATAGCTTTATTATAAACTTGTGTAGGTGGCTTGCTTATTTAGTTAGAGCTAGTGCATTTGCTTCGCCACCTTTCGTACTAACGTGTGGTTAAGTAATTCTTGTAGAAATTTTTAATTAGGCTATTCACCCCCCTCTAGCCTTTTTGGACCTTACACCAGCAAATAGGTGTCAAAGGGGAAGAGTAGCAAGCTACTTTGACGGCAAGTGAAGGTGAAGCAGAGGGTGGCAACAAGCTTATGGTGCGGAGATGTGGGATGAGGTCGTAGCTGCGGAGCGAGGAGAGCAAAGGCGCACACAAGAAGAGGAGTGCAGTGATCCCTCACCAAAGTTTGGTGACATTCAATTGGAGTAAGGACAATGACAAAACTTCAATAAGAGGTAATCCCGAGCGGATCATCTATTTCCTTCTGATTTGGGGAAATAGAGGAGTTGTGCGTATAGTGTTGTGAGGGAGAAGAAGCAAGGAATTGTTCTTACTCTGTTTTGTGCGCAGTGGCAGACCTAAAATGCAAATTAGGAATGGGGGCTTCCTACTTCTCTTTCTCCTTTTCTCCACCCTCTTTCTCCTCTTTTTTCTAACTCTTTCTTCATTTCTCCCTTCCTCCTCTTCAACCATGTATAAAAATTGTTGGGATGCATGGTGGTAGGGTGGGTTGGGTGCTCCATTGTTTGCATGGGGATAGTGGGCTCGAGCCCCCAACGCCCAAGCTAGATCTGCCCGTGTTTGTGTGTGCTTGCTAGTAGAGAGTAGAATTGTGCAAAATTAGTAGAACACAGGGAGAATTGAAAAGGAGAGTACCATTATTGTGTGGAGAAGCTCTTGAAGACACAAGTAGTTGTCTTTTAGAGGAACGAGAGTTGCCATTGCCAATAGGAAGAGGAGGTGAGCGTGTTGTTTGTGCTGTGTTGGTTGTGATTCAGAGAGAAGGCAAAGGTGTCTGCTTGTTGGTTTAGAAAAAAACAAGCTGCATGTTGTTGGGGAAGCAAACAAAGAGTTGGTGTACTGATTGCAAGAGAAGGTAGAGTTTTTTCCCCTTCCATGGTCTATTACAATTACAACCTTACCTAGTAAAACTCTAGAGCATATGCATGCTAACAAATAGTAACAACCTAATCTAATCTATACTTAGCTCTACTATTAAAGAGCATAAATTCAATTTTCCAAATTTAATTAATCTTTGCACATAGTATTTAAAGGATTAGTTTCTTTTGGAAGCAAATTTAAGTATTAGTTATGCGGTCTGTTATCAGCCAGGACTGATTTTCCCTAATTCTAATTGGATGGTCGTTCATTGAGAACCAACTCAGCGAACGATCCAACGAACGGTCCGACTAAACGACCACACATGTGGTGGGCAGCGCTACTGTGTACAACAACCGCCGAACATGAAGGTGCTTTTCTTTTTTTTTTCTCTTTTTACTTTTTTAATAGTAGTCTATCAATTTTCCTTGTATGTATGCTACCAACATATCTTTTAGATTTAAAAATTGGTCTGGAACAAATTATGTAAAAGTTATTAGATAACAAAAAATTTTGTGTAAAAGTAATGTTCTTCGTAAAATTATTAGACATCAAAGTTATATGTATATGTTATGTACGTAACTTTGTCACGTTGAAGTTATGCATTAAAATTATGTATATAAGTTATTATGTATAAGTTATACATCAAAGTCCGTTCACAAGTTATACGTTGAAGTTATGCGTATGACTTAATAGCTTTCAAAGAAACTGTGTTGATGAGTTTATTCCACAAAAATTATTACATATTTTAAATATTGTAAATTATTTACTATACTCAGAAATTTGGTTGCTTCTCAAGTTCTATTTAAAATTGCAATCCTTAGATTAGGACATATTGCCTACATGTTCAGATTCGTTGACAAGAAGTTTTTGAAATTTTTTATGTCATACAGGAGCATGCAAAGACTATTCATAAAGCATTGATATACTATTTATGCACCCATAAGGAGAATCAATTATTGTTACTTGTAATACGTGACATAGTTAAGTAACATGTAAGATTTTCATATTGTACCTATGTTTTTGTGTTTGAAGGAATGCTTATATTTTTCATCTTTTTAAACTTCTCAAGATATAAAACTTTTAAATTCTAGACTTGCAAGGTAAAACTGGTATGATTTTCTTGCTAGCCAACTTAGTTGTTTATCTAAGTCTAAAAAAGATATGTACCTAACTTGTCTTTTTATGTGTATGCTAGTTAACTTATGCTACATAGTTATGTATCTAACTTGTGTTCTCATGTGTACGCTATTTGACTTATTTGATTAACTTATTGTTCAGAATTATGTATCTAACCTGTCTTTTCATGTGTATGTAGCCCAACTTACTTGATTAACTTATTGTATAGAGTTATGTATGATCAACTTACTATACTTAGTTTCATATTTATCACCCTATGTTAGATTATCATGTTAGTTTTTGCTATTAAGTTATATGTTTCTTTGTTGATAACTTTATTCTTTTTGTATTTATGAGTTTTAAATATTAAATATTTTTGCATATCTTACAAATGAAGACACAGATGTTGAATATCATAGTTGTGCAAGCTATGTAAATCTATTTTGTAACTTGTTATTGAAGTTTGCATCATCTCATGGGATTTTGTTGTGTAGTTTATGGTGTAAAAGTTACTTTTTATTTTCCTCCACCCACCCTTTTTTAAACCATTTTTCCATGTTCCCGAAAGATTTGTTTCTGAAACGAAAAGAAAAATATTGATGAAACCTAAAGAGAATGTTCTATAATTTAGCATGCTTAACATATTCCTTCGAAGTTATGCCATGTAACTCGGTTTGTGTAAGTTATGCGTGAGAGGAAAGAGAATGACATGTTCATGTGCACATGCACGAAAAGAAACGAGACCGACACTTTCGCGCGCGCAAAAAGAAAATAAAGCGCCTGCCTGCCGAATGGGGAAAGTGGCAGATTCGCCTGACTGGCCTAAAATGGAAATCGAAGCAGCTGTCGCATCGTTCGCCCGACTAGCCTCGGGTGAACGTTCACGATTTAGTCGCATCGCTGATTTTTCTTATGTTGTTTGTTGTTTTGGGCCTAGGCATCCAAACTTTGCTAGGTGGGCTTATTTCATTTTTTTTGTTCGTTTCATCATATATTTCTTTGGCACCCATTCCGCTATGTGAGGCTTTGAATATATGTAGGTATGTTTGGTAGGGATTCTTTTCCAGTTTCACCAAGCTGTTTTTAGCTTCTCCTTCCTAGCTTCTCCATAGAAGCTGTTTTTCAGCTCTTCTCTAAGCACATGAACTAAGGTGAAGCTAAAAATACTAGCTTCTCCCAGCTTTCTCTCTGTTATCTTTCCTGAGAAGAAGTTCTATGAAACGTTTTTTGAAAACAACTTTAGTTTCACCGGTGAAGTTGCTCTATGGAGCCAAAGCCTATAAAACTACTTCACTAGTGAAGCTTTGTACCAAACAAGACCACATAGTAGAACCTAACGAGTCAGAGGCTCAGAGCCAACACTACCATACCACCACGTTAAGCCAACAGTTATGTTTTGTCATAAATGTTTTTCTACATATAGCTTATTACAGCGGTGATCCAACGTCATAACAATCCATTGCTACATGCAAAGGAGTCGCAAGCTCCATGACGGTGGCCGGATGTGATTTTTTTCGAAACCCGATACAAATGTAGACATTTACATACATGCACGTACACTTACTTCTATGGTCAGACACGTACACACTACCTCTATAAGCACTTTTAAAGGAATAAGTTTGAACGACAAATCTCGAGATTGCCAAAGTCACCACTAGTGCCTTGCTATTAATAATGAGCATGTACCACTAAAAGAATAGTATCGTTAAATCCTGAAATAAATCCAAACAATACTAGCATCCGTGTTAAGTCTACTATAGCAAATCAATGACTGTAATGAAGAACTCAATAGCAGCGACACCATAGATGGAACTGATATTTAATCCCTCGAGATTCATAAAGAACACACATAAACAAGTCACGTAAAATTTAGTTTTCTTTAAATTTGTTGCAATATTAAATGGCTGAACACTTTCATGGTCCTTCATTATATCCCCTCTCCCGAGACCGCACGAGTTGGAATAATGTATTCAGGCATAGTATAGAGTCTGACCTCAAGACGAATCAGAATGCATGATATGATTTTTTATGAAACTAGAGGGCTTTGCACCCCTACAGAGATTTATTAAAAGGAGAAAACACAGTACAGACTAAAGAGTACAAAGTACAGGAAGTAAAATCAAGAAACAAAGAAAGAAAGGAAAAAAAATGAGGCCAAACAGAAAGATTACAACATATTTTGTATCCATAGATCAAAGGTGACTGAAACTTTAGTCTTTGCCCTTAGGGATAACAAAGTTAATTCCTTTTTGAAGAATTCCTTAACGGCTTGAAGATTTGGCAGAACATTCCTGAATATTTAGTCATTTCTTGCTGTCCAGATCATCCAGGTTAGCAGGATAGCAACCATCATGAACAAGACTGGGTGGGACTGATTCTTAATTTGCAAAATGCAGTCATTGATGTTGTTTCCACCTTGAAAAGTTATACCCAATAAGTTCTAGCAGTACTTGGCAAAGGGATAGTTAATGAATAGATGTTGAGTTGTTTCTTCCACTGATAATTGACATAGAACACAACGATAGGATTCCAACTATAGGTTTTTCCTCCTTAGGATGTTTCTTGTGCTAAGCCTGTCCTTCATTAGGAGCCAAAAGAATACTTTATGTTTAGGCTGCAGAAGCATTTACACAGCCATTTATAAACCTGGCTCACATTTCTATGTCCCACCAGACATTTGTTAGTTTTCGAGACTAAGTATTCTCCCCAATTAGAAGTTCATTTATCTTTTTGGTCTATTAGCGGGAAGTGATCTAGGAAGGATTGTATAGACTTGAGCTGATCATAAGCTTCTTCAGATAGCGGCAGAGTGAACAGACGATGAAGGTGGTGTTGCTGTGAATACACCATACTGACTGATACAGCCTTGTTTGTAGCAAATGAATAGAGTTTAGGGAAGTCTTCCTTCAGGGGCTGCTGAATCCAGTTGTCTGTCAAAAAAGACAGGTGCTTCCATTTTGAACTTGAACAATAGAGAAAGATTTGAATTCATCCAAGAGTTCTAGAATATCCCTCCACCAAAAAGACCATTTCTTGTGTTGCTAGGCAGTTTTCCATTGCTATAGTATTTTTCCCAGATTAGGGAAACCCATGGTGTATCCTTGTGATTAAAGAACTTATCAAGGTTTTTCATAAGCAGGGCTTGATTGTGTTTTTCCAAATTGATCACCCCCAAGGCCTCCCTCTTCTTTGGGGACACACACCATTTCCCATGCAGCTTTTGGTGGTTTTTTGAGTTAATTTCAGCTCCCCTCTAGAGACAGTGCTTTCTAAATTTATCAATTTGCTTGATAACTCCTTTGGGTAAGGCTAAGGCACTCATATGAAAGGTGGGAAGTGCTGATAGGACAGCATTTGTTAACTCAATTTTTCCTGCCTGAGAGAAAAGATGATGTGCAAACCAATCTTCTTTCACATTTAGTTACAAGAGGTAGAAATTCTTCAACTTTAGGCTTGGTAGTTCCGAGAGGAAGACCAAAGTAGGTGAAAGGAAAAGAGCCTTTTGAACATCCAAAGGAATTTGCCAAGTGGTTGAGCTTTTCAGGGGAAAGGTTGATCGGAACCATCATTGATTTATTATAATAAACCTTTTAATCCAGTGGGTTCAGAAAAGGAGTGCAAGACAGATTTTAGGAAGAGGAGTTGTCTGTTGTCTCCTTCAAGGATAATGAGGGTATCATCAGCATATTAGATTACAGGAAAATCAGATATTTCACTCAAAGGAATTGGAAGGTTGAGAAGACCTCTTTCTCTAGCTTTGTTGAGAAGTGATTGCAGAAGATCAGCAGCCAAAACAAACAGGAGGGGGGAAAGAGGGTCCCCTTGTCTGACACCTCTTTTACCGTGGATTGTTTTCCCTGACACACCATTAAGAAGGACACTGGATGTACTGGTGGAGTGGAAGTTTCTAATACAAGAGATCGAAAAGGGCCAAAACCCTTGGCTTCCATGATTTTTAAGATAGTTTGGTGCTCAGTCTTGTCAAAGGCCTTTTCAAAGTCAAGTTTGAGAATGACAACTTTTTTTTTAGTGATGACAAAGGTGAAGGTATTTGAAGGACCAAATAGTCCTGAATTGTTCTTTTTTTTTTTATAAAACCATATTGATTTTAGTGAATTAAAGAGGGAATGACAGTCTGCAGTCTATTGGCCAACTTCTTTTTTGGAGTGATGACTTTAGCCTCCTGTGAGGTTGTGACCATATGAGTTTGAGTAGCACATATGTCTAATTCTAATAAACGAATTGGAACATGTGATATGATGATAGGATTCGGACTCCAAGATGAGTTCGAATGTATGACATGGTTATTAGATAAATCTTCAAGCCTATGACTTATAAATTAGAGTAGTGCGAGTGTAGACACCGTATAGAGTCATCAGATTTCAAAACGAATTAAAAATGTGTGTTACAGCCACTGAATAAATGTCGTAACCACAAGTGATCTACTAGGTGATTATGTAAGAAAATATACATTCCGTTACAAACGCATGTTATATATGTTTACTAGTGACAGGTGCGCGCCCCTGCATGGGGGTTGACACCACCATCGATATTGTTTTTATAACTATAAATTCTATGACTGAGATGGATGCGACTAAAATATGATATGGTCAATATAAAAATGTTCAAACTAAACGTAAACATAGAAAAGTGAATGTATATATCAACTGTATTACTGTATATATGTAATACCCTAAAATTTGCACCATTTTAAAAATAGGAGAATTGGATTTATTTACGCAATTTTGTGGACATTTTAACCTAGAGAAATAATTTTCGATAAATAAAATCAACTATAAGGTTAGATACATGCTTGTGCATACATGCCGCTGCATATTTTTATTTGTGATTGATTGGTTTTTATTACAAGAGGAAATGATTTCAAAAACTATTTGAAAATGCATTTGAAATATTGGAAAAGGAAAAGAAAATAGAAATTCTCTCCTTCTCAACTTTCGGCCCGAAGGCCCAGCTCTCTCGGCCTGCTCGGCCTTTTCTCCTCCTCAGCTCAGCATCCGCGGGCCCAGTCCTTCTTCTCCCGCGCGCTCGCATAACGGGCCGGCCCAGCTGTCCGCAGGCCGCCTCGCCCCGGCCGAAGCTGCAGCGCCCTTCCTTCCCTCCGAGTCACTGTCACGCCGGGCCCGCTTGTCGGTGCCGTCTCCTTCCTCTTGCTCGTAACCGAGAAGGACTCGATGATGGAGTCCGTCCCTTTCTTGACTCCTCTTTGGCTTGCTCCGCACGTTTGAGCTCCTCTTAAATAGCAGCCGGATGCACCACCGCCTCCACCTCAACCTTAATCGTGAGCCATCACCCTCGCCAGCGAGCTCAAGCCGTCGCAAAACCCTAGCCGCCACTGTCAAGCTCGGAGTCGTCAAGTTCGACCTCTTGGTCATCATCGTAAGCTGCAGTCAAGTTCGCGACGCCCCTACGACCTCGCCAAGCTACGCTTCTTCTTTCTCGGTTTAAATCGCTGATTTCCTCTCGCCGGTGTTCACAGAGCCCCGCCGCCCACCATTGGAAGCCGCACGCCCTCCTTGGTCGCTTCCGGTCGCTGGAAAGCATCTAGGTGAGTTCGCGGCTCTCCCATCTACCTTTCCATGCATTCGGTTCATCGGATAACATGGTGTAGCGCTGGATTGACCAACGCCGACGAGCAATGGCTCACCGCCGGCCAAGTCGCCGCCATCGGGCTACAGTGCCGGCCAGAATCCCCTCCTCCCTCTCCCTCGGTTTAATCTCCGCCATCCGATTCAGATCCAACGGCCCAGATCTAAAGATACCCTTTAGATGACAGTTTTGCAAATAAGCCCTTATAATTAATACTGACTCAACCCGCAGTCCAAAGCACATTTACCGAATTCTATTTTCTCTTTTTGAAGGCGTACTTTGGTTCGGTTATGTCAAAATATGTTTTCAAGTATTTATAGTTTTGCCATTCAACTTGTTTTAGCCATAACTTCTCCGTTTTAACTCCGATTTGACCCGTTCAAATTGCGTTAGGTTCATAATTTCATAATTTACATGATAGTGTTACTGTTTAGTAGGTTCTCCACTCTTAAATTTTGAGATTAGATTTAATCTATTACTTTAATAAAGAAAAGCGTGTTTAAATCATATCTTTTTCGTTTTAGCTCTGATTTGCGTGCAACTCGCGTCTGTGTGATCCTAGTGAGACGTAGATTCGTTTTACAAACTTTTCAACTTATTTTGCTACTATTAGTGTACTGTTCTAATTGTAGCTTTGTTTGCTTTGTATGATTGCTCTTGGATGATTGATGTTGGTGTGTTAATCGAGAATAGAAGGTGAGCAATTCGTTGGTGATCAAGAATACTATTGCGAACCAGGTCAACAGGATCAGCTAGATCAAGGCAAGTATAGCATGGGACTATCCTTGTTACCTATTCACTTTAATTCACTTAATTCATCATGCATGTGTTTCCTTGTTAAAGATGCCTTAGTGTTGATCTTATTCTTTGAATCCTATGGTTATAGCATTGGGTAGTTTGCTAGTGCTCACATAAACAATGATCTTGTAATTTGATTAATGATATATGCAATAACACTAAAAGATAATTTTTAGCAACAAGGAATAAGAGGGCTAGAGTTTTCTCTAGATTCCTCTCTATAAGGACTTATATGTAAGCGAACATCCAGGACTTACAGTACAGCTATGAGGGCTACATGGCTCTGGCTTTAGTCATATAAGAGGACCTTTTTTAGCTTGTTAGTGGTTACCTTTATGGCACAAGAGGGGTGTGTTCCGGGTTGGGTGTAGTGCGGCCTCTGTCCCTATGTGTATAGGCTGCGTGTTATTATGCCATACGGAAGGGGGGCTCTACATTTGCAGGCCACGAAACCTAGCGGCCCTAACTTGTTAGACAAACCTTAGAAAGACTTCATAGTGAAACTTATTTGTCCAATGGGGAGTCATGACCTCAGACTTTTGGGGATCACGACTCATAGTGAAAGTGTACAACCTCTGCAGAGTGTAAAACTGGTATATCAGCTGTGCTCACGGTCACGAGCGGCCTTGGACCCTTATGGAATAGAGATCACTAATAATTTACTTGTTCTTGCTATTCATTATTCTCTTTACATGATCATGTGTTTATTATTGGGAACAATACCTACTTGTTGCTACTCAATTGCTTAAAACATGATCAACTAAAAGCTACATGCAGTTAAACCAATGTCTACCCTATTTAAGCTTCATGAACCCCATGTTATATTTGTTGAGTACTTTTGTGCTCACCCTTGCATTCCCACACCTTAGGATGGACTCCCGAATATGCGAATAGTGACTACTACTTCTACTTCCCTGAAGAATACTAGACTTGTGGTCAACCAGTTGACGTGCCTGTGATATGGAGCTAGCTACCACAAGAATTATTTTATGTTTCTGCTTAGTTATGTGAAGACTCTATGATATTATTCGTTATATAATAAATATTTGTGATGATACTAGTTATATTTGTCATCTTATGTGTGATTGATCTCTGGGTGCACGTAAGATTATGCACTCCATTTGTTCCTTGAAAATGGATGTGACAGATTGGTATCAGAGCCATGTTGACTGTGGGACGCAAGCCTAGTTAGTAATGGTCGTGATTAGTTCCCTTTTCTTCCTTTGTTTCATGCTTATCACCTTACACTTGATAATTGCTAAATTTTTATGCTCCTTTCGCCTTATTCTATTGTGAAAATATTGCTTCTATTCTAACTTATCTTTGGACTAAATTCTTTAGATGCCTCGTGCCCGTAAGACTGCCCGTATCGCCACTAAAGGTTACTTTCCACCTCGTTTCCTGTATGAATCAATGGAGCTTAGGGAAGAACCAGAAGAGACTACACCAACCCCGCCACCTTCACCAGATCAGGCATCGGAACCAGATATGCCCCAAGAAGAACTTTAACCTAAGGAGGAGGTTGTCTACTTGAGTGATGATGAAGATGCTGAGTTTGTCCAAGGTGGAGAATAGCCCCCGTGGCCTCCACAAGATGGTTTCGCTGAAGTTGGTGTGCCGTCCTTTCCTATGGGTTGGATTACAAGGATTCATCACAAGTCAAGCTATGACACACCTTCACACCATCGATTGGTTGGTATGCTTAGTGCTTACTTCACGGATTGGGATCCTGCGTTTGAGTATGTTTGCTGGGAGCATAAGCAGCCTTTGGAAGCTACTTACTAGAAGTGCAATGTGCGTATCTTCATCAAGGACGAGGAGATGGATACTCATCTACTGGACCGGTGTTTTTCCCATAGTGGTCGTTGTGCTACTATAGGAGATGGCATAGAAGATGCAGCCTTTGAAGCATGCTTAGGACTTCGTCACCTCCGCCATGATGTTATGCAAGATGATCAATACCACTATTTTCCCCGTGGAGACCCAGAGCAAGGATGGGTAATGATGAACCCTGGGAATTTGGAGTTAATTCCTCGAGTGATGGTGGATTTTGGTCATGACATGATGGTGAAGAATCGTCGGTTGGAAGCCTTGGTTAAAGCCTTGGGGAAAGACGTCAAGAGGTACCAAGAGGTGATAGATGGTCTAAGGATTGATCAAGGCATGGAGGCGATCTATGACTATCATGAACATCAAGCCCGTCCCTAGGAGTTGGAATACCATCTATGTAATAATACGATAGTATGAATAGTGTCGAGTTAAGTTGAGTTTTGTGGTGTCGTGTGAACTCTGTGTGGTTAGTTGAGTTATTATTGTGCTTATGTGTGAGTTGGTTTTTCCATGTAATGAGTGCTGGAGCTCTGTGGGCTTGCCAACAAGAGTTCCTAGTTAAAGATACTAAGTTTAAGTATGAAAAATAAATAGTTTAGTTGGGATAACCTTTTCTCTCTGTTCTGTCCTTTCTGGAGCAGTCTGCCTTTCCTTTTATTCTCGAAATTAACTGTTCAGAGAAAAATTCTGAAATTTTTATGAGAGTAACTAGAACCACGTACCTTTCCAATGTCTCTGGAATCACCTTTTTATATATTCTGGATCATGAGATATAGTCGTGACAAGATAAAGTTTCTGCGCAGTCTGGAAACCAGAAACAGTTTCTGTTAGGTCCTGTTTTTGGTTAACTTCGTGACAGAATTTGGATTTGTGAGTTAAAGAAAAGATGTAGATAATTTTATAAGTTTTCCAACCATATAAAGTACACCTCTACTGGATATCTATAACTCGAGATATGTCTGTTTTACCGAACTACTGAAAATTGGAATATGTCCAGAAGGTTATCAGATTTCGTTCGCTATCTCTAGGACTGTCTAATATGAGATAATCTCTAAGATTTGATATTGTGTTGGATAACAGATGTTTGGAAGAGGACGAGGTCGAGGCCGTGGTCGTGGAGTTGGTCCACCACCTACTATACATGAGCTTTTGGCAATACAGACCCAGTTGATGGAGGCTCTGGTGAACAATCAGCAGAACCAGCTAGTTGGAGGAGCACCTGCGCGAGATAAGCGTGGTGAATTTTTGAAGGGTCATCCCCCAGTGTTCACCCATGCCACTGATCCATTAGAAGCGGATGATTGACTTCGTGCGGTGGAGAAGCAGCTCAACATTGCTCAGTGTAATGATCAACAAAAGATGTTGTTTGCTTCGGGACAACTTCAAGGAGCAGCTCAAGACTGGTGGGATTCATATCAGTATGGCCGTCCTGTCAATGCTCCCGTCATTACTTGGCAAGAGTTTACAGAGAGTTTCAGATCCTATCATATACCTGAGGGAGTGATGGCGCTGAAGGCCGAGGAATTCCGCAATCTAACACAAGGATCTATGCCTATAGCTGAGTATCGAGATAAGTTTGCACAGTTGTCACGTTATGCGCCGAATGAGGTGGCTAATGATGCCGATAAGCAGCGACTTTTCCTGAGGGGTCTACATGATGGTCTTCAATTGCAACTGATGTCCAATGCTTATCCAGATTATCAAACATTAGTGAATCACGCTATTGTGGTGGATAACAAGCGCAAGGAGATGGATGCCAAAAGGAAGAGGCTCCAGGGACAAGTATCTGGAAACAACACTCGCCAGCGCACTGGTTTCCAACAAGGCTATCAGCAGAGGTATCCACCTAACCAATGGAATCGTGGTTAACTTCCTCCACGTAATCAGTTTCTGCAACGTCCTCCTTATCAGCCACAGAATGGCAATAACCGCCCTCCACAGCAGAATGGGAACCAGAATCAGCGTCATAGTACCCCTAACAACACTCCAATGAAGACTAGTGCTCCTAATACTCCCACCAAGTGTTTTCGTTGTGGAAAGGAAGGTCACCTGTCTTATAACTGTCCTGAGAAGGTCAATCAGCAACCCCCCAGAAGCAGAACAGTAATCAGAAGGTACCATACTATGGAAAGGTGACTCATGTGTCTGAAGAAACCGCGATGGTGGAACCTGAAGTTATGCTCGGTACGTTCGATGTTCACTCCATTCCTGCTACTGTTCTTTTTTATTCTGGAGCTTCGCATTCATTTATATCTCAATTATTTGTTAAGACACATAGCATCCCTTTATGTGCCATGAGAAACCCCATATTAGTCAATTCACCTAAAGGAAGTATGCAAGCTTCCTACCAATGCCTCCCTGTTAGTTTAATTTTAAGGGGGGTAGAATTCAAAGTGAGCCCTATAGTGTTGAGAACAACTGGGATTGATCTTATTCTAGGACTAGATTGGATGAAGCAAAATCAGGCAGTGATTCAGTATAAGGAAAAGGCAGTAGCCCTGACAACACCGAAGGGAGATCGAATTAGTGTGGAGATCGTAGTGCAGAAGCCACAGACAGCCACAGTAAATCGACTTGATGATAATGTCAATCAGGAGGATCCAGTTGTGGAGGAATTTCCGAATGTGTTCCCCGACGACTTGCCAGGTATGCCACCCGATCGTGACATTGAGTTTATTATTGAATTATTGCCTGGAACTGCACCTATAGCTAAGCGACCGTATAGAATGGGGGTTAATGAATTAGAGGAAGTTAAGAAACAAATAAAAGAGTTGCAAGAGAAAGGTTTTATTCATCCTAGCTCTTCACCGTGGGGAGCTCCCGTGATCTTTGTTGACAAGAAGGATGGTTCTCAAAGGATGTGTATTGATTATCGGTCACTTAACGAGGTAACTATTAAGAATAAGTATCCACTGCCTAGGATTGATGACTTGTTTGATCAGTTGAGAGGTGCTTGTGTGTTTTCTAAGATTGATCTTCGTTCTGGTTATCATCAGTTGAAGATTCGTGCTACTGATATACCAAAGACAACATTTACAACACGGTATGGTTTGTATGAGTATACAGTAATGTCTTTTGGCTTGACTAATGCTCCTGCGTACTTTATGTACCTGATGAATAAAGTATTTATGGAGTATCTCGATAAGTTTGTAGTAGTGTTTATTGATGACATATTGGTATATTCCAAGACTAAGGAGAAACATGCCCGACATTTAAGGGTGGTCCTGCAGAAGCTCAGAGAGCATAAGCTCTATGCTAAACGTAGTAAATGTGAGTTCTGGTTGAAGGAAGTTGCCTTTTTGGGTCATGTGGTCTCTAATGGTGGAATACCAGTGGATCCTAGCAAGGTAAAGGATGTGTTGAATTAGAAGCCACCAACCGATGTGGGATAAATTCATAGTTTCTTGGGATTGGCTGGATATTATAGAAGATTTATTGAGGTGTTTTCCAAGCTTGCTAAGCCAATGACAACATTGCTAGAGAAGAATGCTAAGTTTGTGTGGTCTGATAAGTGTCAGGTTAACTTTGAGGAATTAAAGAAAAGATTAACAACAACCCCGGTGTTAGTTTTGCCAGATTTGAGTAAGATTTTCTCTATCTACTGTGATGCATCTCGTTTGGGTCTTGGTTGTGTGCTTATGCAAGAAGGCAAAGTGATGGCCTATGCGTCGCGACAGTTGAGGAAGCATGAGTTAAATTACCCTACTCATGACTTGGAGTTAGCAGCAGTGGTACATGCTTTGAAAAATATGGAGGCATTATCTGATTGGACATAAGAGTGATATTTATATGGATCATAAAAGTTTAAAGTATATTTTCACCCAGTTGGATCTAAACTTGAGACAACGTCGATGGTTAGAGTTGATTAAGGATTATGATTTGGAGGTACATTATCATCCGGGCAAGGCCAATGTTGTTGCAGATGCTCTTAGTAGGAAGAGCTATGCTAATGAGGTACAAGTAGTGCCTATGTCGAATGAGTTGTGTGCTAAGATTGAATATTTGAACTTGGGTATTGCTATCAATGCAGTAGAATTGGTGATAGAGCCTGTACTGGAGCAGGAGATACGTAAGGGTCAGTTTATAGATGATAGAATAAAGGAGATAGTTGAGAATATACCAAAAGGTAAGGCACCTAGATTCCATTTGGATGATAAAGGAACTCTATGGTTTGGAAAATGATTATGTGTGCCTAAGGACAAGGCTATAAGAGAAGTAATTCTACGTGAAGCACATGAGTCTGCTTACTCTATTCATCCTGGAAGTACCAAGATGTATATGGATTTGAAAGAGAAGTATTGGTGGTATGGTTTGAAAAGAGATGTTGCAGAGTATGTTGCACTATGCGATACGTGTCAGAGAGTTAAAGCTGAACATCAGAGGCCTGCAGGATTGTTGCAACCGATGCAGATACCTGAGTGGAAGTGGGAAGAAGTTGGTATGGATTTCATAGTAGGGTTACCCCGCACTCAGAGAGGTTTTGATTCAATATGGGTCATAGTGGATCGTTTGACCAAAGTTGCTCACTTTATACCAGTCAGAACAACATATTCTAGTGCAAAGTTGGCTGAACTGTATTCGGAAAGGATAGTAAGTTTGCACGGTGTTCCAAAGAAGATAGTGTCGGATCGAGGCACTCAATTCACATCATACTACTGGCAGAAGGTTCAAGAGTCATTAGGGACTAAGCTGAATTTTAGCACAGCATATCATCCTCAGACAGATGGGCAGACTGAAAGGATTAATCAGATATTGAAAGATATGTTGAGAGCTTATGCTTTGCAGTATGGTACTAGTTGGGATAAGAGTTTGCCATATGCAGAGTTTTCCTATAATAATAGTTATCAGAAGAGTCTGCAGATGGCACCTTTTAAAGCTTTGTATGGTAGGAAGTGTAGAACTCCGTTGTTCTAGAATCAGACAGGAGAAAGTCAGGTGTTTGGTCCTGATGTGCTTAAGAATACTGAGAAACAAGTAAGAATGATTAGAAACAATTTAAAAGCAGCTCAGTCACGACAGAAAAGTTATGCTGATACTCAACGGAGAGAATTGACTTTTGAAATAGGAGATTATGTCTACCTAAAAGTGTCACCTATGAGAGGTGTGAAAAGGTTTAACCGGAAAGGAAAGTTAGCACCGAGGTATGTCGGTCCTTTTAAGATTTTGGAGAGACGTGGTGAAGTGGCATATCGATTGGAATTGCCTGAGAGCTTAGCAGGTGTGCATGATGTATTTCATGTGTCTCAGTTAAAGAAATGTTTGCGTGTGCCGGAAGAGCAGTTACCGTTGGAGGAACTCACTGTTAAGGAAAATCTCACCTACGAAGAGTACCCAGTAAAGATATTGAAGACAGCAGAAAGAGTTACTAGGAGCCGAGTTATAAGGATGTCTAAAGTTCAGTGGAGTCAGTATTCGGAAGCAGAGGCTACATGGGAAAGAGAGGAAGATTTAAGAAAAGTGTATCCATAGTTGTTTGAGTAAGCGTCGTCCGAATCTCGGGACGAGATCCATTTTAAGGGGATAGAATTGTAATACCCTAAAATTTGCACCATTTTAAAAATAGGAGAATTGGATTTATTTACGCAATTTTGTGGACATTTTAATCTAGAGAAATAATTTTCGATAAATAAAATCAACTATAAGGTTAGATACATGCTTATGCATACATACCGCTGCATATTTTTATTTGTGATTGATTGGTTTTTATTACAAGAGGAAATGATTTAAAAAACTATTTGAAAATGCATTTAAAATATTGGAAAAGGAAAAGAAAATAGAAATTCTCTCCTTCTCAACTTTCGGCCCGAAGGCCCAGCTCTCTCGGCCTGCTCGGCCTTTTCTCCTCCTCAGCTCAGCAACCGCGGGCCCAGTCCATCTTCTCCCGTGCGCTCGCATAACGGGCCGGCCTAGCTGTCCGCAGGCCGCCTCGCCCCGGTCGAAGCCGCAGCGCCCTTCCCTCCCTCCGAGTCACTGTCACGCCGGGCCCGCTTGTCGGTGCCGTCTCCTTCCTCTTGCTCGTAACCGAGAAGGACTCGATGATGGAGTCCGTCCCTTTCTTGACTCCTCTTTGGCTTGCTCCGCACGTTTGAACTCCTCTTAAATAGCAGCCGGATGCTCCACCGCCTCCACCTCAACCTTAATCGTGAGCCATCACCCTCGCCATCGAGCTCAAGCCGTCGCAAAACCCTAGCCGCCACTGTCAAGCTCGGAGCCGTCAAGTTCGACCTCTTGGTCATCATCGTAAGCTGCAGTCAAGTTCGCGACGCCCCTACGACCTCGCCAAGCTACGCTTCTTCTTCTTTCTCGGTTTAAATCGCTGATTTCCTCTCGCCGGTGTTCATAGAGCCCCGCCGCCCACCATTGGAAGCCGCACGCCCTCCTCGGTCGCTTCTGGTCGCTGGAAAGCATCTAGGTGAGTTCGCGGCTCTCCCATCTACCTTTCCATGCATTCGGTTCATCGGATAACATGGTGTAGCGCTGGATTGACCAACGCCGACGAGCAATGGCTAGCCGCCGGCCAAGTCGCCGCCGTCGGGCTACAGTGCCGGCCGGAATCCCCTCCTCCCTCTCCCTCGGTTTAATCTCCGTCATCCGATTCAGATCCAACGGCCCAGATCTAAAGATACCCTTTGGACGACAGTTTTGCAAATAAGACCTTATAATTAATACTGACTCAACGCACAGTCCAAAGCGCGTTTACAGAATTTTGTTTTCTCTTTTTGAAGGCGTACTTTGGTTCGGTTATGTCGAAATACGTTTTCAAGTATTTACAGTTTTGCCATTCAACTTGTTTTAGCCATAACTTCTCCGTTTTAACTCCGATTTGACCCGTTCAAATTGCGTTAGGTTCATAATTTTATAATTTACATGATAGTGTTACTGTTTAGTAGGTTCTCCACTCTTAAATTTTGAGATTAGATTTAATCTATTACTTTAATAAAGAAAAGCTTGTTTAAATCATATCTTTTTTGTTTTAGCTCCGATTTGCGTGCAATTCGCGTCTGTGTGATCCTAGTGAGACGTAGATTCGTTTTACAAACTTTTCAACTTATTTTGCTACTGTTGGTGTACTGTTCTAATTGTAGCTTTGTTTGCTTTGTATGATTGCTCTTGGATGATTGATGTTGGTGTGTTAATCGAGAATAGAAGGTGAGCAATTCGTTGGTGATCAAGAATACTATTGCGAACCAGGTCAACAGGATCAGCTAGATCAAGGCAAGTATAGCATAGGACTATCCTTGTTACATATTCACTTTAATTCACTTAATTCATCATGCATGTGTTTCCTTGTTAAGGATGCCTTAGTGTTGATCTTATTCCTTGAATCCTATGGTTATAGCATTGGGTAGTTTGCTAGTGCTCATATAAACAATGATCTTGTAATTTGATTAATGATATATGCAATAACACTAAAAGATGATTTTTAGTAACAAGGAACAAGAGGGATAGAGTTTTCTCTAGATTCCTCTCCATAAGGACTTATCTATAAGCGAACATCCGGGACTTACAGTACAGCTATGAGAGCTACATGGCTCTGGCTATAGTCATATAAGAGGACCTTTTCTAGCTTGTTAGTGGTTACCTTTATGGCGCATGAGGGGTGTGTTCCGGGTTGGGTGTAGTGCGGCCTCTGTCCCTATGTGTATAGGCTGCGTGTTATTGTGTCATACGGAAGGGGGGCTCTACATTTGCAGGCCACGAAACCTAGCGGCCCTAACTTGTTAGACAAACCTTGGAAAGACTTCGTAGTGAAACTTATTTGTCCAATGGGGAGTCATGACCTCGGACTTTTGGGGATCACGACTCATAGTGAAAGTGTACAACCTCTGCAGAGTGTAAAACTGGTATATCAGCCGTGCTCACGGTCACAAGCGGCCTTGGACCCTTATGGAATAGAGATCACTAATAATTTTCTTGTTCTTGCTATTCATTATTCTCTTTACATGATCATGTGTTTATTATTGGGAACAATACCTACTTGTTGCTACTCAATTGCTTAAAACATGATCAACTAAAAGCTACATGCAGTTAAACCAGTGTCTACCCTATTTGAGCTTCATGAACCCCATGTTATATTTGTTGAGTACTTTTGTGCTCACCCTTGCATTCCCACACCTCAGGATGGACTCCCGAATATGCGAATAGTGACTACTACTTCTACTTCCCTGAAGAATACTAGACTTGTGGTCAACCAGTTGACGTGCCTGTGATATGGAGCTAGCTACCACAAGAATTATTTTATGTTTCCGCTTAGTTATGTGAAGACTCTGTGATATTATTCGTTATGTAATAAACATTTGTGATGATACTATTTATATTTGTCATCTTATGTGTGATTGATCTCTGAACGCACGTAAGATTATGCACTCCATTTGTTCCTTGAAAATGGGTGTGACAATATATCAGTATCTCAATTTCTGGAAATACAATCTAACGATGTAGCCTAATATTTCCAAAAAGCAGTTCCTCTAAAGCACCATCTTTCAGAAGCATTTCTCAAGCCTAGGAGGATCTGAACTTAGTCAGGGTAGCATTGCATGGTTGATCTCTTTTCAGTTATAAACTGAGTAGAATTAAGAAGGAAAGTCATAGCATCATCGCGTAGATCATATGCCAAGGCTTAGCAAAAGGCAAAAGTATGTCGACGCTGCTCAAAGATCATTGTAATAGATCTACTGTATGCACGCAGACACTAAGGATCACATTCACAAACGCTTCACTATAGTTTTGAACCCTAGAAATAATTTTACTTCAATTAGAGGTACATTTATGATTTGCCATACATTTACACCTGATGAAAATAGCATATCTGCTACTGGTGTGTGCAAAAAAATAAATGCAGGTCAGAAAGGAAAAGGTGTATACTATAAACTATACATACAACCCGAATCAAAGGAAATATATGGTTTTGTTTTACCAGGGCCCAATAGCGAGCTCAGTTACATCCATTTTGGCAAAACGTGAACCATTTGTCAAACAAATAGGTTAATTACTGTAATGATAGGCACAACAATTTTGAAAGACCATATTAACCTAATACAAATGATCTTGAGTTATGGACACATGGGTTTTGCATCTTCAGAGACTTTCCAACAGCAGATACTGTACCTGATAACTTATGTGCCTGTACCAGATACAAATATGCCCCCGTTAGCAGAAGTGTCCTCATAAATTTCAGGTCATGTATATCAAATTGTAGATAAACAGGCAATGTATTATGATATCATATAGAATATAAATTTCAGTGTCCTTAGCACCAGTGTTCTTATGAAACTCAGGTCTTATATATGATATCGTTATACCAAACTGAACCCTAGCAAACCTCATTATATGAGAGTGCAAGTGGCATAAGCTACAACCTGTGACGAAACTAAATAAGATAAGCCATGTCATTAGTGACCAGGCACACCAATTTCATTGGACCAAAACATGCAGGGTAGAAAAGCACTGATTATTTTCAGAGCCCCACCTATGACTAATCATTGGTAGGGTAAAAATGCTAATGACATAGCATAATAAAAATTTGTAAAGGAATTATTGCTTTTAGGTTATTAGCTATAGAGGAAACATGTCACCATGTCAGCCATGTTGGATTGCATATAGGAAACAAAAAAAAGCAACAGAAGAAGCATAGTTTATAATTTTTTTTCTCAAATACGCAAAAGGTTTGTGCATAAGTGTATAGAGAGATAAATGTAGGGAAACACCACACACCCTCTCTATACACAAGAACAGAACAGATATCTATGATGACAATAGCATGAATGATAGTAAAAAATATGTATCAGAAGAAGCATAGAGGCACTGAGCAAGCCTTAGGCCTTAGGGTGTGAAATTGTGAATTACCCACCAGAACCTTAGTTCAGTTCTTGATGTTTTAGACCTGCAAGCACAAAGTAGCGTAAGCAATTGCAATTGCATGGTAAGCACACACCACCAGGAATTGTAACATGAATATAAAAGAACAGGACAGACCACAGGCCAATGAAAAGTGAAGGAACACAACAATTTGCCTCCAAAGCTCGAGCTTTTGTGGTGAAACAAAATACAGGAAAGAACCCCTTTCCAGAGAAAAGGAACAGCAAAAGCAATAGAATAGAACTGCAGGACCCCCAAAATCCACAGGAACACAAAAATGCAAAGTAGCCTCCAAATCTCCAGGCGGAAGATCAGGGCATCAACCTACATCTGTATGGAGGCACAGTTTTTTTTTTGGCTGTGGCTGTGCTAGAGGCACAAAAGGAAAATAAGAAGCTAACTAAATCCCTACAACATGGATCCAGTCAAAGTCCCGAGAAAAGGCCTAAAAAATCAGAAAGAGACACATCGATGCTGCTCATCTAGCATGCCTTCGTGCCTTCCCCGGTCCGCTTGCTGACTAATCCTGGCACCCGATCCACACATGTGCTTATCAACTAATTCCATCTACGCCTGAGCTGGACAGCGGGAGTGGGCAATCATACACCAGTTGCTGGCGTAGCAGCCCAAAGTCACCACCACTCTACGCTGGCTGTAGGCCGCTTGGCAGCAGGCAATGCGCAGCCACAGGCCTGCCTCAGCTCAGGATTATGTGAAAAGGTACATTCTTTATTTTCGAACGCTTTCGGTTTTAATATATTCCCAGTAGGGGGCAAACCCTCCTGTTACCATAAAAAAAGGTACATTCTTTCTAGCAAAGACTAAAAGTAAACAATCCAGAAACTATATCCATCAATAGCCAATTGTGTAAGATGGGCAGCATAATAGTCACAAAATGATCTATACATAGATCAAGCCTGGTAAAGGAATATTACCTGAGAAGGTAATTATCCCTCCGAACAAGGAACCATGAGCCCATGGCTCCTTCCATTCCTGTGTTTGAAATGGTCATATCAGTTTGTTCTCATCAGCACAGCCCAACATGGCAACAGTTAACCATATAAGGCTAAAAATGCTAATCTACTAAACTAAAAGAGAGTGCCTTGCATTAACCAACACTTTTTTTTAGCCACAATTGTGCAGCCTGGTAAAACCACTAAAAGTCAGCAATGAATATTTCTGTTAAGAGTGAGCCATTGTTAGAAGAGTCAAGGGCCTATTGGGCCTTAGCCCGTTAGGGTTAATTAGTCGCTTGCTTAGGGGCCAAGTAAGACCTCTTCTCTATATAAGGAGAGAAGATGTATCAATCTAATTAAGCAAGAGATTAGAAGAAAAAACCTTCTCTCTTGCCGGCCGTGGGCGAAGCCCCGCGGCCGGCGTTCCCAGCGCCCCTCACAGCCCTAGCCGCCGGCCCTCTGCCGCTCGCCGACGTGAACAGTACCCGCGCGGGTACTGTAGCGCGCGGGTACTGTAGCACCGCCGCTCTCTCTCTCCTCTCGATCCCAACGACGTCCATAGCATCTGGTATCGGAGATGCCAGGTTCCGATGAGCCGCTGTGGGATCAGTTCGCCAAGGCGCTGGCCGACATCAACGCGCAGCAGGCGCACCTCAACTCACGGCTAGCCACCATGGAGATCCATCAGGCGTCATCCTCGGCGGGCGTCGTGCCCCAGAGTTTCCCCTCCTGGATGCCTGGGTACGGCACGACCGCGCTGCCGACCTACACCACCACCACCCTAATGCCAGGTTTCGATCAGTCGCTGTGGGATCAGCTCGCCAAGTCGCTGGCCGACATCAACGCATGGGTAACCACCATAGAGAGCCGTCAGGCGGCGTTGGCGCGCCAGGTGTCGGCGGCGGTGCGGCTGCAGGCGGCGGCGCGTGGCCTCCTGGCGCGCCGGCGAGTGCGGCGGCTGTGCGATCTGCAGCTGATTCAGCCCCGCACCCCGTCGCAGTTCCTCCAAGCTGTGCTTCGCCGCGCGAAGGCAGACACCGCACAGCAGATCAAGCAGCGAAAGGACATCACAGCGCAGCCGATGCTTATTCACCAAGTGTCGGCTGTGGTGCGGCTGCAGGCTGCTGCGCGCGGTCTCCGAGCACGGCAGCGGCTGCAGGAGATGCGCCAGAAGATGCGGGAGACGGTCCTGGCGGCGGTGCGGTTACAGGCTGCAGCACGCGGACTCTTGGCGCGACGGCAGGCGCGGAAGATGCATGGGTTGCAGCTGGTGCCTGTGCCCCGTGCCTCTTTGCTTCGCCACCAGGCTGCGCTTCGCCACATAGAGGGCCCTGATCTCATACACTGCGTCATGGAGATCGGGCGTGGCATCGCCACCTCGGGTGGCGAACTCAGTGTCTACAGCGCCGGCGTTTGGGGACACGGATGGTTGGCCACCCATAGGCGGACCTTAATTAGCGCTGTCGTGCTCCGCCACCGGCCGCCGCGAGGACGCCTCCGCTGGTCGCTATCGCGACTAATTCCTGGTGGCTATACCCGTGCACCCCTCTCGTTCCGGTGGGCTCCATGGGATCCAGGTGGCTACACACTTGCATGTTCATCACGCGGAGGGTGTCCGCCGTATCTTCAGGAGTCAAAAATAAAGAGTCGTAGTCTATTTCAGGTCAATAAAATAAGCCGAGATGTAAAAGGCTTGTTTTTAGGTGTTAGATTTGTGTCTAGCAGAGTCGAGTTAGGTTGCAGCTCGAGGACGAGCTGCATGTCTAGGTGGGGTGTAGTGTTAGAAGAGTCAAGGGCCTATTGGGCCTTAGCCCGTTAGGGTTAATTAGTCGCTTGCTTAGGGGCCAAGTAAGATCTCTTCTCTATATAAGGAGAGGAGATGTATCAATCTAATTAAGCAAGAGATTAGAAGGAAAAACCTTCTCTCTTGCCGGCCGTGGGCGAAGCCCCGCGGCCGGCGTTCCCAGCGCCCCTCCAGCCCCAGCCGCTGCTCCTCCGCCTCTCTGCCTCTCTAGTTCGTGAACAGTACCCGCGTGGGTACTGTAGCGCGTGGGTACTGTAGCTCCGCCGCCGCTCCCCTTGACTCAATCCTCCCAATCCCAACGACGTCCATAACAGCCATATACTCCTATGCACTGATGACCTACAACTATAAAAGTCATAAATGCGAAGCCTGGTAAAACAAAAGTGAGTGCCTTGCATTAACCAACACATTTTTTAGCCACAAACGTGCAGCCTCACCTTCCAGCTTCAACAAAAAAACACGGTAATTAGAGGTAGTGGACTATCTGTCTATCAACAACAACAACAACAACAACAACAACAACAATAACATAGCCTTTTTGTCCCAAGCAAGTTGGGGTAGGCTAGAGATGAAACCCAAAAGTGGACTATCTGTCTATATGTACAGAAAAAAAAATAACCACATGTTAGGCATCCAAAGTGCATGGCCTCTACATGAACATCTTTTCCTGCAGTGTAAAGTGGAGAAAGTAGATAGATGCTTACCTACTGTGATCCAGTGCTTAAAATACTATAGGACTCAAAGTAGAACATATTACATAAATGCCGAGCACAGAGGTCCTAACATGAATTAATTGAGATTCTTCCATGTTCAATTCAAATTCTTGGCTGTATGAATGTATGTCAAGGAAGTATAAAATAGCAATGGTAACACAACCATCACTATAATTTCAACAGCCATAGATCTCTAGAGTCATCTATGATTCACTAACTCTGCTAAAACAACATGCTAAGAATAGTAATCAGTTAGACAGGTTACAGATGTAAAGCAAGGCCAGCCAAGAACATATTAACTGAGCAACTCTGAATGTCCCTAGCCAAGCACAACTATCAGCTCTGAATATTTACTAAACATATACAAAATCTTTGTTGAACAGATACATGTCAAGAACAATTGCTAACTCTTTTTTGTGACTTGTGAGATACTTAAACAACTATAAATTCTCAACTGCACGTTTCTGCAACCTACTCCTATCTCAACTCCCATGTAAGAATATGTTTTTTTGAGGTGGCACACATATTTTCTTGACTGACCAATATGACAAAGCTGCTACTGTTGGTACAGTAGGATCACATAACGCACACCCTAACTACTCTCTCATGACTTAATAAAAATGGAAAACATTAAAGTTTATGTGGGTTAAATAGTATCAAATTTTTGGTGCACCCTAGTGGCAGTGCACCATGGTAAGGTAGCTATCCGTTCAAAGCATATAGAGAAGAAAGACTGGGACTTAGATAGTTTCTAACAAAATCCAATTTAGAGAATGCGTAAAGTAATCATGCGTTGGACCTGAACACTTTCATATGAAAAATCAAGCAGCCTAACACTCCTTTATGATAAGTATTTTAAAATATGACTTTCATATAAGGTTAGGACCAATCATACATTTACCAATAGACCACTGCAGCTCTTGCTCCAGGTACCATTCCTTCCCCTCATGCTTTTTATCTGTCCAACAATCATTCCATGAAGAAATAAAAAAGTGTGTGTGAATGAAACCTAGATTCAAGGAGCAATCTGATAGAATATATGATGGAGGAACCGAACTGTGATTATTGTAGGATGAGAGCACATTAGGTAATAAAATTATAGTAGGAGCTACTGAAATTGCAAGAGTAGATTACGGAACACATAATCTGGTTGTAGTGGGGACTTTGAGAAGAAAAATAAATATGCATTAACACATATAAGATGAAACTGAAATTCAATCTATGTATAGGAATTTGCAACTTGCAAAAATAGCACATTATATTCCTTTATCAATTGATCAATATCCTGGGATTGCTCCTGAACCACTCTATGTGAGGAACAGTATAATTCTTTTACTGCTGATATATGCATGAGCAGAGGCAGTGCAGAGCACGCCTCACTACTGTGAGCATTCTGCAACCCAGGCATTACATGGATGTCAACTAACTGGGAGTATCTATTTAATAGTTAGCAGCAAGCTATAAAATATACCCATGCAGTAAAGCAGCTTACATGACTGCTGCCTGTGAAGGCAATGCAATGGTTGACAGCCGAAGAAGCAACTAAAGTGTTACATGGCTCACTACTGTAAAGGCAGTGCAGAGCACGCCTCACTACTGTGAGCATTCTGCAACCCAAGTGTTACATGGCTGTTAATAGTAGAGGCTGAGCTCTTCGTTCCGTTTCAGACTAATAGTCTTCTTTATCACTCATGCTTTCAACTTCTGTGATATGCTGAAAAATAATTATAGTTAGTAGCTACATGTATACTATGTAATTCTCAAAAAAAAAAGGGCAACTAAAACGGAGAATTTCAAACAGGAAAAGTGTTACTAAACATGTATATGCATAGAAGTAGTTCCTCCAAGGAAAAGTGTTACTGAGCATGCTGTTAACATTCAGTTGCCAATACTGGTATTCTGTAAGACAACATGGACCTCAAATACAACACAAATGAGCTAATACTAAACACAATTTGGTGGTAGTAGTAGGATTAGACACAAACCTGCTGTGACAAAAAACCTTAATTCCCAGGCGCTTCGCAGTCTGTATAGCAAATGTACGAATTCCACTTGATCCTCCATGTATCTGCAAAACTGAAGATGCATGGTCATCCCGAACGCGAACGAACACAAATAGAGAGATTCACGTCTAATTCGGTGCTAAGAACCCCAATTGCACTCCCTGTTCTCCTGGCAGTTAAGAACGTGTGCTTCATTTTAGTATTCTCCATCCCATCTAGAACCCTAAATCTATGGTGCTTATTGATTCAAATTCGTGGAGCGAGAGGAATCCACAATAAGAAAATCAGCAGACAGAAATCATCTGCTATGCTTATATTGATTCAAATTAATTGGTTAAAATCACTTACGATGCTTGCTGATTTATGTACATAAAAACGAGAATCAAGAAATCACGATGTCTTCCCATTCCCTACGGGATGCAACTACTTGGCTAACCGAGTTCTCTCTTGGGAATAGAAAATTGTTCGTTCTTACCAGGAACGGTTCGCCGAGGAGAGGTAGCTGGTGCAGGCCACCTCAGGTAGGCCGGCCGGCGTCCGTAAGGGAGAAGCCCTCGGCAACAGCAGCAGCTGGCCCGCCGTCACCACCACCTTCTTGGCGTACCCGCCTCCGGTAAGCAGCGAGCAGACCTGCAAGGCCACAGCAGCACGGCACACAAAACAAATCACACAGCAGCAGAAGCGAAATCTCAGTTAGTCACAGGAGGCAGGGGAGGACGAAAGAGGCTCACCGGACGAAACGGGAAACGAGGCTCATCGGATCGGTTGCAGGGAGGCTCACTGGATCGGTTGCAGGGCCGCCGGAGCAGCCGTCTGACGGCCGCCAGCTCCACCGGGGGCACTCTCGCCGGAGCCCTATCGCTGCCGCGCCTGACGCCCTAACTGGGGTGCCGGGCCGCCGTGCCAGGGGTCCTCGCGCCACCCGCGGCGGGGCCCCTCGCGTCGCCGTGCCCGGTCGCCGTAGCCGGGGCTCGGGCCTCCCTCGTCCGGGGCTGCCGACCCGTTCAGTCCCTCCGTTTAAAGACGGTAAATAAATACTAGACCATCTCTATTGTCTGCTTCATTAACGCAGCCTGACGGCAGCGAGTCGGACTGTCGGAGAGCCTCCCTTTCCACTCAGGCCCAAGGCCGGAAAAGGGGGGGGGGAAGGATTTATTACGTACTCCACTATACTACTTGGCGGACCGAGACCCTCGGCCCATAAAAGCCCAATCAAGAGAAACGGCAGGTAATGTCATTGTAACAACAATAAATGACATGACAGCGATGACGTTTGCGTCTGTATCAACTATCAACCAGGGACAGTGACGGAATGGGACGAAACGATCTGGTAGCTCTTGGACGCTACCGATCGAGAACGTCGCGTTGCTATCGGCGAGCTCCATCCAAGTGCAATGCACCCATCTGGCCATCCCAGCTCCCGTGTCAAATCTTGGGCTGGATAGTGGATGCCTGCCTCTTCTCTTTGGTCGGCTGATCCTCAGCGCGACGCGACAGCAACGATTGTCGCCGCTTTTCCCTTGTAGGTCTCCTTCAGGACGCGGGCACTGCCTGCACGGCCCGCACTTGCTGCGCGCACCCGCGATTCCGTGTCACATAACCATCGGATTGAAATGGAACGACACTAGGAGTAGCTAGGAGCCTGACGCTGCACTTGCATCCGATCCGCGCATTGTTGCTTGACAGGCGCTTGTAGTTGTACGCACGCATCGGTCTCTTTTTTTTTTTTTTTTTGAGAAAAACCGGGTTAAATTTCATTGAAATATCTGATAGTTTACATCACACACCTTACAAAGACATCCTTGAAAGAAAAGGAAAATACAAACAAGACCTTGTAAGGAACTCCCGGTCGTTCTCATCGCCGGTAGCCGGAGGAGACGCCAAGAAGCCGACCACCTTCCCGACGAAGAATCTTCAGAGTTTTGGAATGGCACCAAGAGTAGCACCTTGGGAAATCCAAGATATCGTGTAAACGTTGAACGAGCAGGCCGAACAAGATGGTCAACGACCATCACCTCGCCGGTGTCGAAGCGGTCCGACGCCACGAACAGCATGAACCCCAACACGCCGGTGAAAAAAACACCCAGAAGGAGATGCAAACCACCAGATTCGGTGGGATATAGCAAACAACCCGATCTCCCAAACTGGTCAAGAAACATCCCAAGAAACTCCACCAGACAAACGCCGATGAAGACGAGGGATGGAGAAAAGCAGAACCCAACAAAATCCAGAACACACAGAGAACCAGATCTGCCAAGTTCTACCTTTATTCTCCAAGAAACGTCGCCGAAAGAAGGAATCGCAGAATCACCAACGACGTCGGCAGTTCTACCACTCCTGCATGCTCCGACGGCGCTCATGAGCATCAAAAGCTCCGGCAACCCACTAAGACGAGGACCCGCCGGCAAGTCACCAGAAAAGGAAACAACCGGATCTTGAACACTGAAAGGTCTTGATGGCTAGAGGGGGGGTGAATAGCCTATTAAAAAAATTCTACAAAGACAAGCTAAACAAGTTTATCAATAAAACAAATAGCGAGATGCGAGTTTTGCTTAGCCTACGGGGTGTTTGCAAGCCACCTAACCAATTCACAATTCTAGTATATTTGCACTCAACCGCACAAGTCAAAACGCACAATTTAACTACAACTAAAGCTAGCTAGCTACTCAAGCTAAGAGTTACACTAACAAGCTAGCAAGGTAACTAAGAAATTAATACAAGAGAGAGTTAGGAGGGTATCACCGAGGGGCGAAGTATTGAGCCAACCAATCAATATGATCAAGAGATGAATACCACAATATACAACCACCGGGATCGATCAAACACAAAAGAATGATGGCACAAAGATTTATCCCGAGGTTCACGTGCTTGCCGGCACGCTAGTCCTCGTTGTGTCCCTCTTCACCACGTGGTTCGGTGGCTAATCGGTCACACACCGAGCCTCTCAAAAGGCGCCACAAGAACCTACCAAATGGCAAAAGGTTGCAATGACACGAACAATATACTAATGTTGCCTTTGGCGCTTCGCCGAGGTAGGCACAAACCCCTCACAATCACCGGAGGTGGCCAAGAACAAACACCAACTCTTGCCAACGCCTCCAAGCTGCTCCAAGCCGTCTAGGTGGCGGCAACCACCAAGAGAAACAAGAATCCCGCAGCAAATCAACCACCAAGTGCCAACTAGATGCAATCTCACAATGCAAATGCACTTGGATCACTCAATCTCACTTCGAATATGCAAAGAAGCAAGAGAGATGAGTGGGAGGGGAGTTGCTTAGCTCAAAGTGCTCACAAGTATGTCAAATGTTCGAGAGTGAGAGCCTTGAGCCGGCCAACGAGTATTTATAGACGTACCCCTTCGAATATAGCCGTTAGAAACTTGAAACAGCCGAAGTCGCGTTGACCGGACGCGCTGGTCCAACTGACCGGACGCGCCGGTCGCGCAACGGCTAGTTTCGCGAAGCACCGACCGGACGCGCCGGTCACAACCGGACGCACCGGTCCCGTAACTGACCGGACGCGCTGGTCAACCCTGAGCTGCGCACAACGAACCAGCGACCGGACGCGCTGAAGAACTGACCGGACGCCACAGTACCCGCGTCCGGTCGGAGTCCAGTAAGCTCCCTGGACGACCGGACGCGTCCGGTCGCCTATGACCGGACGCGCCTCGCGTCCGATCAGACAACTGAAAAACGCGCAGACACTGGACACTGACCGGACGCGTCCGGTCCTGTAAGGACCGCGTCCGGTGCAGCGTCCGGTCACCTCTGTGACCTCCGTTCGCCTCCGTTTCTTTTCGGACTTCCGGCGTAGTGAAAAATAGACATTTCAACTTGTCAAAAAACGCCTGAATCCCGCGCTCGCAAGCTCGGCGGGAGGGAGAGAGAGACCCAAACCCTCTCTACCGCTTAAACTTCACCGCCATCGCAAATGTGCTAACACCACCAAGTGATCTCAACATATGTGAGTGTGTTAGCATTTTCACAATCATTTTTCGAGGCGATATTAGTTCTATCCAAATGCATATGATCATGAAATGCACATCTAGAGGCACTTAGGAGTTCAATAGCCGCGTCATTCCCCTCTTTATAGTACGGCTGTCTATCCTATAATGTAACCACACCCACTAGGTGTCTTGGTTACTAAAACACAACCCTTAAGCATATACCTTTGCCTTGATCACATAGGGTTGCGTCCAAATCCAAGTGTGGCCATCATGATCACCATGTCCATCTTGCCACCAACCTTGGAATGTACTAATCCTCATATGCTACATACAACTTAGGCATAGGATTAGTACTTAGGTATTGTCACTAATTACCAACACCAAACATAGGACTTTCAATCTCCCCCTTGTTGGTAATTGGTGACAAACCTTTCACAAAGATATTATGATAAAATTTTGATTGAACCCATGTCACATTGTCCAAGTATATTACCATGTGTAAGAATTATGGACATGTGATCATGAATTCAAATTGATAGCAATGGCTCCCCCTACATGTATGCTATATGTTTGGATTTTGGAAGCATACATGTTAGATAGGAAAGATTAGGAGCATTGACTACCAATAGGTGCTAAGTGTTTAAGATTATAGACCTTTGAAGCGTGATACCATCGGAGTTGCGATAAACACCATCTTAGCACCTTGTGTAGTTAGATTCCACTTGGAAAAGCACAAATATAACTAGAAACCTCGTGAGATCAACATTATAAGCAAGGTTCTAGTACCACTTTGAAAAACATGAAGCAACAAAAATCTAACTACTTCCTATTCATGCTAGTACCACAATGCATCATTCAAATTATACTAGCAAATCACCACACAAGCAATGTATCGGAGAAAACGAAATGCATAACTATGCATCATACATATGAAGTGCACATAGAAATGCAACATTCATGTTTAAGAGCTTGCTCCCCCTACTTGTGTGCTCAAAATTTTAGTTGATCCCCTTCTTTTATCAATTCTCCCCTTTTTGAATCTATCTTTGTGAATAACATTTTCTCCCCCACAACATTTTTCCCTTTTGAGTTCTATCTTTGTGAACAACATTTTCTCCCCCTTTGGCACCAATTGACCACAAGGAGCAAACTTTAGATAGATTATCATGTTGAAATATGGGGTGAGGATCAAGTTTATGATTCAACCTAGATTGCTTGCATAAATAAAATACTTCGGTTTGATCCAAGGGCAAGCTTCTTCACACCTCACTAGAAGGGTTATCATGCACCATGTTGAAGCAAATATTTAGACAAGTTTTCTAGATTAAATACTTAGGATCACAAGCTACTTAAACAAGTTATATGCTACCACTAGATCATACAAGTCATGGAAACAATAGTGGCACCATATAAACTTCAAATTTATTTAATTTTCATAAATGATCCTAGAACATAAGAAATCATGACTAGATGCACTAAACAAGTCCTTAGCATATGTCAACCAATTGTACCTTGGGGCTCGAAGGAGAGGCATGTCATATATGGTTGGAGAAGTCAAGTATGTTCAACTCATTCTTTAGCTTGTGAAATCTCTTCTCATCAAGTGGCTTGGTGAATAGATCAGCTAATTGATCTTCGGTGCCCACACTCTCAATAGCAATGTCACCCTTTTGTTGATGATCTCTAATAAAGTGATGGCGAACATCAATATGCTTTGTTCTTTGATGTTGAATCGGATTGTTAGTTAGCTTCACGGCACTTTCATTGTCACATAGCAGTGGCACATTCTTGAAATTGATTCCAAAATCCTTCAATGTTGCCTTTATCTACAAGATTTGTGCACAACAACTACCCGCGGCGATGTATTCGGCTTCAGCGGTAGATAGTGCAATACTATTTTGCTTCTTGGATGACCATGAGACAAGTGATCTTCCCAACAATTGACATGTCCCGGAAGTGCTCTTTCTCTCCACTTTATCACCGGCATAGTCGGAATCCGAATATCCAACTAGCTCAAAGCTTGCACCTTTGGGATACCATAATCCAACATCTTGTGTATGCTTTAAGTATCTCAATATTCTCTTTGTTGCCTTCAAATGACTTTCTCTTGGTGAGGCTTGAAATCTTGCACACATGCATACACTAAACATCACATCGGGCCTTGATGCCGTCATATAGAGTAGGCTACCAATCATTGATCTATATAGCTTTTGATCCACCATGTTGCCACTCTTGTCACTATCCAAGCTTCCACTAGTGCCCATTGGAGTTGTAATACTCTTTGCATCTTCCATGCCAAACTTCTTGAGCATATCTTTGATGTACTTAGTTTGGCTCACAAATGTACCTTCTTTCATTTGTTTGATTTGAAGTCCAAGAAAGAAACTAAGTTCACCAATCATTGACATTTCAAATTCCTTGGCCATCATTTTTCCAAACTCATCACAATAATTTTGATTGGTTGAACCGAATATGATATCATCAACATATATTTGCAACACAAACAAGTCTTTCTCAATCTTCTTGGTGAATAGTGTTGTATCAACTTTGCCCATGACAAATCCTTTGGATAGCAAGAAGTCCCTCAATCTTTCATACCATGCTCTAGGTGCTTGCTTCAATCCATACAAAGCTTTTCTCAACTTGTAGACATGATTGGGTTTCTTGTCATCTTCAAAACCGGGAGGTTGCTCCACATACACCTCCTCTTGAATGTACCCATTGAGAAATGCACTCTTCACATCCATTTGATATAGCTTGATATTGTGAGCACAAGCATAGGCAAGTAAGATCCTAATTGCTTCCAATCTTGCAACCGGGGCATATGTTTCACCAAAGTCAAGACCCTCTATTTGTGTGTAACCTTGAGCCACTAGTCTTGCTTTGTTCCTTACTACTATCCCATCTTGATCTTGCTTGTTGCGAAAGACCCATCTTGTTCCAATGACATTGTGATCCTTAGGCCTCTCAACTAATTCCCATACTTCATTTCTCTTGAAATTGTTGAGCTCTTCATGCATTGCATTTACCCAATCCGGATCTCTCAATGCTCTATCAATGTCCTTGGGTTCTTCCATTGACACAAAAGAAGAGTGAGCACAAAATGATGCCAATCTTGATCTAGTTTGAACTCCCCTTTGTATGTCACCAATGATGGAATCCAATGGATGGTCTCTTGCAATGTTAGTTGGTTGAAGCACTTGGATTTGATTGCTTGGATGTTGATGTTGATCATGAGTTGGAGATGATGAACTAGCCACTTGTTGATCTTGTTGCACTTGAGATGATGTACTAGCTTGATTTTGCATTAGAGAACCACTAGCTTGAGTGATTGGACTTTAGAGCACTTGATCTTTGTTGTCATCCACATCAATCACTTGCTTTGGCCTAATATCACCAATGTCCATTTCTTTCATAGCATTGGTCAATTGAGTTCCTCTCACATCATCCAAGTTATTTTCCTCATCTTGAGAGCCATTTGTTTCATCAAACTCAACATCATGCACTTCTTCAAGTAAACCACTAGCCAAATTCCAAACTCTATAAGCTTTGCTAGTAGTTGAGTAACCAAGTAGGAAGCCTTCATCACATTTCTTTTCAAACTTGCTCAATCTAGTGCCTTTCTTCAAGATATAGCATTTGCAACCAAATACCCGAAAGTATGCAATGTTGGGCTTTCTTCCATTTAAGATCTCATATGGTGTCTTCTCTAGAAACTTGTGGCAATAGAGGCGGTTGCTATAGAAGCAAGCCGTGTTGATTGCTTCGGCCCAAAATGAATGACTCACATTATACTCATTCAACATTGATCTTGCCATATCAATCAAAGTTCTATTTTTCCTCTCAACTAAGCCATTAGATTGAGGTGTATACTTGGCCGAGAATTGATGTTTGATTCCAAGCTCATCACATAGCTCATCAACTCTTGTGTTTCTAAACTCACTTCCATTGTCACTTCTTACTTTCTTGATTGTGGTCTCAAACTCATTTTGCACTCTCTTGATGAACTTCTTGAATATGTCAAATACATCACTCTTGTCCACAAGAAAGAATACCCATGTATATCTAGTGAAATCATCCACAATCACAAAGCCATACTTGTTGCCACCAATGCTTGTGTATGTAGTTGGCCCAAATAGATCCATGTGCAACAACTCAAATGCCTTGGAAGTACTCATGATGCTTTTCAATGGATGAGTGTTGCCTACTTGCTTTCCGGCTTGACATGCACTACATAGCTTATCTTTCTCAAATGTGACATCCTTCAAGCCTCTAACTAAGTCATGCTTCACTAACTTATTCAATTGCTTCATGCCAACATGACCAAGTCTTCTATGCCATAACCAACCCATACTTGATTTGGTGAGCAAACATGTTGAAAGTTGAGTGTCACTAGCATTGAAATCAACCAAGTATAGATTCTCAAATCTAAAGCCTTTGAAGATCAAGTTAGAGCCATCAACACTAACTATCTCCATATCATCAACACCAAATATGCACTTGAAACCGAGATCACACAATTGAGCAACCGACAACAAGTTGAAATTGAGCTTTTCAACTAGTAGCACATTGAAAATGCTATGATCATTTGAGATTGCAATCCTTCCAAGAGCCTTTACATTACCCTTGCTATTGTCACCAAATGTGATGCTATCAATGCCACTATCATTTGATTTGAGAGAGTTGAACATTCTTGAATCACCGGTCATATGTTGAGAGCATCCACTATCAAGCACCCAATGCCTTCCTCCGGCCTTGTAATTTACCTACAAAACAAATTAATATTTCTTAGGTACCCATACTTGCTTGGGTCCTTGGAGGTTAGTCACTAAGCTCTTTGGTACCCAAATGACCTTCTTCTTTGGGCCCACAATTGGTGTACCAACAAACCTAGCACGCACACCTTTCTCACCCTTGGTAAGCACATAACAAGAATCAAAAGAAATATAAGGTACATTAGCATTTTTCTTGTTCTTGTTCATTTTATTGCAATTAATCTCTAGATGCCCAACTTGCTTGCATCTATTGCAATAACGACCATTGCTCTTCACAAAGCTAGGCTTGTGAGTTGCAAAGGCCGCCTTGCCCTTCTTGGGAGTATAGCCCAAACCCTCTTTGTTAAGAGAGAACCTTTGGCTACCCAAGCATTTTAGCAAGCGAGCATCCCCACCATAGGCATTGCCTAATGCACGGGTGAGATCATCCACCTCTCTCTTGAGAGTCTTATTCTCAACCATAAGTGATGAATCACTAGTAGTAGAGGTAGAGTTGGTTGTGGTGGATGACGATGAGCTACATGAAGCATTAGTCGGACCAACAAATAAAGAGTCATCAATAATATCACATGTTAGTCCAATATCACAAGTGACAATCACTTGCTCCTCCTTAGCTTCCTTCATGAGCTTCTCCAACTTGATGTCCTTCTCCTTGATGAGCTCAAGTAGAGAGGAGTGGGCTTCCTCAAGCCTAGTATGAGCAACTTCAAGGTCCTCGTGGTCTTCCTTTAGACACTCACGAGAGGCCTCTAGCTCATCAAAGGATTTCCTAAGAGCTTTGAGCTCTTGTTCAATTCCTTTGCACTCCTTACTCTTTTTGAGAGCAAGAAGCTCCTCCATCAAGGCATCATTTTCATTGCACTTAGCAATGAACTCTTGTTCCAAGATTTTGTATTTCTTGGTTGTTCTCTTGTAGCCCTTGCTCATTTGATCTATTACGCCTAATAGATCATCCTTGGAGTAGTCCTCATCCTCCTCATCATCACTCCTACAATCATCACTAGCACAAGAATCATCATCACTATCATCATATTTTACCTTGGTAGGCTTGGCCATAAGGCATGTCGATGTAGTGTCGAAGATGGATAGCTTGTTGGAGAGGGCGATGTTTGCAATGGCTCGCCGAGTGATCCTCTCATCATCACTAGAGCTTGCATAATCATCACTATCGGAGTTGTCACTATCCCAAGTGACTACATAACCACCACCCTTCTTCTTCTTGTTGAAGGTGAAGCTCTTCTTTGTTTTCTTCTCATTCTCTTTCTTGTTCTTCTTGAGCTTCAAGTCCCCATTATGAAGTCTCTTATCTTCATAGGGGCAATCCCCCACTATGTGATTGGGGTTATTGCAATTGTAGCAAAGGGTCTTTGCCTTTATAGTGTCTCTCCTCTTTCTTGCCCCATATCCTTTCTTCTTCATGAACCTTCCCATCTTGTGCACAAGGAGGGTCATGGTCTCATCATCGAATGGATCATCATCATCACTCTCCACCTTGCTCTTGCCCTTAGAGGATGAAGCCTTGAATGCAATGGGCTTCTCTTGCTTGACCTTGGTCTCCTTCTTCTCTTCTACCTCATCTTCATCATCATTGTATTGGGCATCGGTCATTATATCTCCAAGCACATTGGTTGGTTTGACCTTGTTGAAAGTCCCTAGTTTGGTTTTGGCTAATTGATGAAACCTAGGACTAACCTTTGTATCTAAGTGGATGATTTAGATAAAGGTGGTCATTGCATATGAGACATGACATTGACTCATGTGACCAAGATGATAAAGACCAAGATGAGGCTTGGCTCGATGGACCGGTTGTGAAGGTGAAGGGCAAGTCGAGGCTTCGAAGCGAAGGACCATGCGATGGTGAAGCTTGAGCAAGACTTAGCGCCGATGGACCGATGCAACGGTGAAGAGCAAGTGAAGTCAAGGTCGATGGATCGAGACGGTCATGTGATGATATGAAGTGGATCATATCATTTGGAGAAACAAAATGGGCTCAAGGCAAAGGTATAACCATAGGGCCATTTTGTTTTACACTCAAGACACCATAGAGGGTGTGAGTGGTTTAGGGTCGATAGCCGAACTATTAAGAGGGGAAGTCTTATCGGTCATTCGACGCACGGGTGCCACTAGGTGAATTCATGAAGTGCATTGCATGTAGGGCCTAGTGAGCTAATTGGAAAACCTTTGAAAATGATTGAGAAAATGCTAACACACAAGCACATGGAGATGTACACTTGATGGTGTTGGCACATTTGCAAAGGTGGCGTTGGTCACGCTGTGGTTTGCGGGTAGAGAGGGGTTTGGGTTCCTCTCTCCCTCCCGCCGAGCGTGCGAGCGCGGGATTCAGGCGATTTCGGGGAAATGAAATGCCTATTTTCCACTACGCCAAAAGTCGGAAAAGAAACGGAGGTGAACGGGGTCACTGAGGTGATCGGACGCTGCACCGGACGCTGCACCGGACGCTGCACCGGACGCGGTCACGGTGTGACCGGACGCGTCCGGTCAGTACAGCGCGGTTTCAGGCGCGCGGGTGCTAGGGTTTGCTACCGGCGCGTCCGGTGACTCGCGGGACCGGCGCGTCCGGTCATGCACCCAGAAGGAACTGAGGTTCACAGAGGACGATCGGACGCGAGGCGCGTCCGGTCACACACGATCGGACGCGTCCGGTCGTCAAAGGAGCTTACTGGACTCACACCGGACGCGGGCACTGTCGCGTCCGGTCGTTGAGAGGAGCGCGTCCGGTCGTTGTTTCGCGGGCGCGGGTGCTGTGCGGATCGGCGCGTCCGGTCGTTCGACAGGCGCGTCCGGTCATCGGGACCGGCGCGTCCGGTCGTTGTCTAGGGCGCGTCCGGTCGTTGGTTTGACCGGTGAGGCGCAGTGACCGTTGGAGGACCGGACGCGGTTGAGCGCGTCCGGTCAGTTTCGACCGGCGCGTCCGGTCGTCCCGAAAAAACGGTCAGTGGAGTTGCAACGGCTCTATTTGTTTGGGGTGCTTATAAATACTCGTTGGCCGGCCCTTGGGGAGGGAGCTTGGCATTTCTAACACTCTTGTGCATCCTTTGAGCAAAAGCAACTCCTCCCACTCATCTCCCTTGCTTGATTGCAAATCAAAAGTGAGATTGAGTGATCCCAAAGTGCATTGCATAGCTTGAGGGCATCTAGTGGCACTTGTGGGTGGTTTAGCCGGTGGATTTCTTGTTACTCTTGGAGAGTACCGCTCCTAGCCGGCTTGGAGATTGTTGGAGGCGTTGGCAAGAGAAGGTGATTGTTCTTGGCCACCTCCGGTTGTTTGTGAGAGGTTCTTGTGCTTTCCTCGGCGGGACGCCAAAAGCAACTCTATTGGATTGCGCGTGTCATTGAGTTACCTCACTTGAGAGTGGTGTCTTGCGGTGCCTTGCGGGGCGTGCCTTGAGGGGCAAGTGACTTGAGGGTCACACCAAGGAACCATCTAAGTGTTGGTCGACACAACCGGTGACGTAGCTTGTCGGTGCACAAGTGAACACCGGGTGAACAAAAATATTGTGTCTCTTGTCTCCCGGTGATTGGTCTACATATTGTGTTGTTGTCAATATTAATTGATTGTATATCATCTTGGTGATTGGCAACATCTTCACTCCACCGTTGGTATAAGATTCACAATCCTATCTCTTGTTTTTTCTTTTACTAGTTTATCTTGTGTTAGCTCTAGTGGTAGCCTTTGCTAGTGTTGTTAGCTTGCTCTCTAGTGTAAGTTTAGTGACTTAGCACTTGTGTGAACTAGAGATCATAATCTACTAGACTTGTGGATAGGAGGCTTGCATCACAACCTTTGGCTAAGCAAAACTCGCTTTACGCCATTTGTTATTCTAACAAGTTTGCTTAGTGGTGCTTGTAGATTTTTTATAGGCTATTCACCCCCCCTCTAGCCATCTAGGACCTTACACTTGTCCAATCCCTCTCTAAAGATCATTCTTCTCAAGGTGGCAAACTTCTTGGGTAAGCACATCAAGAACTTGTGTGAGAAGTCCTTGTCCTCAATCTTCTCCCCAAGCCCCTTGAGATCATTAACAATGACTTGGAGCCTATAGAACATCTCCGGTATGGACTCATCATCCTTCATCTTGAAGCTTGCAAACTTATTCTTGAGCATATAGAGCTTGGCACTCTTTACCGTTGAAGTGCCCTCATATGTTTCCTCTAATCTTGTCCAAAGCTCATTTGCCTTTTCAAGATCTTTGATTTGCTCAAATACTTTATCATCAACGGCATTATAGATTGTGTAAAGTGCCGCCGTGTTGCATTGTTTGTTGATGCGGTCATTGGGAGTGAGGTTTTCCTCATCAAGAATGATATATCCTTCTTTGGTCACATCACAAACCTTCTCATGTATATTGCCTAGATATTGCTTCATCTTTCTTTTCCAATGATCAAAGGAAGAGACGCCATCAAAGAATGGAGGCTTGCCATTAACATGATTGAACATAACTTGAGCCATCTTACACCAAGGTTGTTAAGCCTTACAAACGGTGACCACGGCTCTGATACCACTTGAAAGGTCTTGATGGCTAGAGGGGGGGTGAATAGCCTATTAAAAAATTTCTACAAAGACAAGCTAAACAAGTTTATCAATAAAACAAATAGCGAGATGCGAGTTTTGCTTAGCCTACGGGGTGTTTGCAAGCCACCTAACCAATTCACAATTCTAGTATATTTGCACTCAACCGCACAAGTCAAAACGCACAATTTAACTACAAGTGATAGTCAAAAAATGTTTCATAGATTGCAAGTGATAGTCAATGATCTCAAGAGCTTAGGGCATAAGACTCAAGATCAAGATTTTTGTCACAAGTTCTTATTGAGCTTACCTAGAAGATTCAAGATGTTGATCATGATGTTGCAAAGAGATGGGCTTGAAGCAATGAAGCCTAATGATTTGCTTGGTGAAGTATTAACCTATGACAAATATGATCAAGATGTTGATGACAAGGAGAAGGTGGAAGATGAAAAGAAAAAGAAGACCGTGGCGTTCAAGGCCATCTCCTCCAAGGGCAAAGCTACCATCATTGAAGAAGAAGACAATAGTGAAGATGAAGATTATGAAATTGATGATGAGGCATTTGCTTTTGTGGTCAAGAAAATGGGTCACATGTTCATTAAGAGAAGAGGCTTCAAAAAGAGAAATGACAACTTCAAGAGCAATGAGCAACAAAGGAGGTGCTTCAATTGTGATAGCACCGAACATCTTCAAGCCGAATGTCCCTATGATAAGAAGAAGAACAACAAGAGGGGCAAGTTTGAGAAGAAAAAGAAAGAAGCCAAGATAACATTCAAGAAAGGCAAGAATGGAGTCTATGTGGCCACTTGGGAAAGTGATGAAGAAGAAGAAGAAGAAGAATCATCCAACAAGGCTTTTGCTTCCATTGCTATCAACAAGAAGCCATCACTATTTGATTCATCCTCTTCATGCTTCATGGCTAAAGAAGCTAAGGTATTATATGATGAGAGTGATGATGAAAGTGAAATGGAATATGTTCATGATAGTGATAATGATAAATATGATAATGAAAATGATGATGATGATGAACCAACTAAAGAACAACTATATGACTTGTTGCAACAAACTAGAGACATAGCTATTGCCAAAAACAAGGAGTGCAAGAAGCTTTCAATGAAAGTAGCAATACTTGAGAAAGTTCTTGGTGAGCTTAAGACCACTCATGAGAGTCTAGTGGAAGACCATGAGGATCTTGGTAAGGCTCATTCCAAGCTTGAAAAGGCTCACTCATTGCTACTTGAGCAACAAGAAAAGAAGGAGGTTGTTGTATCATGTGATATAGGTGTTACATGTGATATGATTGATGAATCCTTTAATGAACCTATCATCATGTCAAATACTAACCCTTCTTGTAGCTCTTCATCCACCACCACCAACTCTACCTCTACTACTAGTGATGGTTTCACTTGTGATGCCTCACTAATGGTTGAGAATAAGACTCTCAAGAGAGAGGTGGATGAGCTCACTCACGCCCTAGGCAAGGCCTATGGTGGTGAGGCCCGCTTGCTTAAGTGCTTGGGTAGCCAAAGGTTCTCTCTTAACAAAGAGGGATTGGGCTACACCCCCAAGAAAGGCAAGTCGGCCTTTGCAACTCCAAAGCCTAGCTTTGTGAAGGGCAATGGTCGGTTTTGCAATAAATGTAAGCAAGTTGGGCACCTAGAGCATAATTGCAATAAAAAGAACCAAAGCAAGAACCTTGTTAATGCTATACCTTTTGATTCTTGCTATGTGCTTACCAAGGGTGTGAAGGGTGTACAAGCTAAGTTTGTTGGTACACCAATTGTGGGCCTAAAGAAGAAGGCTATTTGGGTACCAAAGAGCTTAGTTACTAACCTACAAGGACCCAAGCAAAAATGGGTACCTAAGCTTCATTGATTTGCTTGTAGGTCAATTACAAAGCCGGAGGAAGGCATTGGATTATTGATAGTGGGTGCACTCAACACATGACCGGTACATCAAGAATGTTTGATTCATTCAATGACAATGATAGTGGTGTTGATTCTATCATATTTGGCAATAACAAGAAAGGCAAGGTTATTGGCTTGGGCAAGATTGCAATATCAAATGACATGAGTATCTCAAATGTGTTGCTAGTTGAAAGTTTAGATTTCAATCTTCTATCCGTGGCACAAATATGTGATCTAGGCTACAAGTGCATCTTTGGGGTTGATGATGTGGAAGTTATTAGTGTGGATGGTTCAAATGTGGCATTCAAGGGCTTTAGATATGAGAATCTCTACCTAGTTGACTTCAATGCTAGAGAAACTTCTTTGACAACTTGCTTAGTCTCCAAATCAAGCATGGGTTGGCTTTGGCATAGAAGGCTTGGTCATGTTGGTATGAAACAATTGAAGAAGCTTACAACTTACAATCTTGTCAATGGTTTGAAAGATGTTGAATTTGAGAAGAATAAGCTTTGTAGTGCATGTCAAGCCGGGAAGCAAGTTGGAAGCTCACATCCAAAGAAGAGTACAATGAGCACATGCAAAGCATTTGAGTTGATGCACATGGATCTATTTGGACCAACAACATATACAAGCATAGGCGGTAACAAGTATGGCTTTGTCATAGTGGATGACTTCACAAGATTCATATGGGTATTCTTTCTTAGTGACAAAAGTGAAGTGTTTGACACCTTCAAGACATTTCTCACTAGAGTTCACAATGAGTTTGAGATTAGAATAAAGAAAGTGAGAAGTGACAATGGAAGTGAGTTCAAGAATACAAGAATTGAAGAACTTTGTGATCATTATGGTATTGGACATCAATTCTCGGCCAAGTACACTCCACAATCAAATGGCCTAGTTGAGAGGAAGAATAGAACATTGCTTGATATGGCTAGATCAATGCTTCATGAGTACAATGTGAGTCAATCATTTTGGGATGAAGCAATCAATACCGCTTGCTACTACATCAATAGACTATATTGTCATCCATTGCTAGAGAAGACCCCATATGAGTTACTTCATGGAAGAAAGCCAAATATTTCTTACTTTAGGGTGTTTGGTTGCAAATGCTATATCTTGAAGAAGGGCACTAGATTGGGGAAGTTTGACAAGAGATGTGATGAGGGGTTCCTACTTGGTTATTCAACTACAAGCAAAGCTTATAGAGTTTGGAACAACTCAAGTGGCATTCTAGAAGAAGTCCATGATGTGCAATTTGATGAAACCAATGGGTCACAAGATGAAGAAGAGAATCTAGATGATGTTAGTGGAACTCTATTGGTGGAAGCAATGAAGAACATGGACATTGGGGACATTAGAGCAAAGCAAGTTATTGATATTCAAGATGATGATAAAGATCAAGTGCTAAATTCTCCATTCAAGCTAGCTAGTGACTCTCAAGTGCAAGATCAAGGTGCTAGTTCATCTCATCAAGATACATCAAGTGATCAACCAAGCTCAAGCAATCAAGTGCAAGTACTCCAACCACAACATGTTGCAAGAGATCACCCCATTGATAGTGTTATTGGTGATATTAGAAGTGGTGTGCAAACAAGATCAAGATTGACTATGTTTTGTGAGCATGCATCATTTGTGTCAACCATAGAACCAAAGAAGATAGAAGAAGCTTTGAGGGATGCCGATTGGATTATGGCTATGCAAGAAGAACTAAACAATTTCACAAGAAATGATGTTTGGGAATTGGTAGAAAGGCCAAATGACTACAATGTGATTGGAACCAAGTGGGTGTTTAAAAACAAGCAAGATCAAGATGGCATTGTAGTGAGAAACAAAGCAAGACTAGTTGCTCAAGGTTACACTCAAGTTGAAGGTCTTGACTATGATGAGACATATGCTCCCGTGGCAAGATTAGAGGCAATAAGGATACTATTGGCTTATGCTTGTGCACACAATATCAAACTATATCAAATGGATGTCAAAAGTGCATTTCTCAATGGGATCATCAATGAGTTAGTATTTGTTGAGCAACCGCTCGGATTTGAAGATGACAAGAAACCCAACCATGTCTATAAGTTGAAGAAGGCTTTATATGGCTTAAAGCAAGCACCTAGAGCATGGTATGAGAGGCTAAGGGATTTCCTTCTCTCTAAGGGATTCAAAATGGGCAAGGTTGATACTACTCTATTCACCAAGAAGATTGGAAATGATCTATTCATAGTGCAAATATATGTTGATGACATCATCTTTGGATCAACCGATCAAGCTTATTGTGAAGAATTTGGTGCTATGATGGCCAAAGAGTTTGAAATGTCTATGATTGGTGAACTTAGCTACTTCCTTGGTCTCCAAGTCAAGCAATTGAAGAATGGAACATTTGTGAGTCAAGGGAAATACATAAGGGACATGTTGAAGAAGTTTGGAATGCAAGATGCAAAGCCAATTTCAACTCCAATGGGTACAAATGGAAATTTGGATAGTGATCTTGATGGCAAAATGGTGAATCAAAAGGAATATCGGTCTTTAATTGGAAGTCTACTCTATGTCACCGCATCAAGGCCGGATGTCATGTTTAGTGTTTGCATGTGTGCTAGATATCAAGCCTCACCTAGAGAAAGTCATCTCACGGCCGCAAAGAGAATATTGAGGTACTTGAAGCAAACAAGAGATGTTAGACTATGGTATCCCAAGGGGTCAAAGTTTGAATTGATTGGATATTCGGACTCCGACTATGGGGGTTGCAAGATCAATAGAAAGAGCACAAGTGGCACATGTCAATTACTTGGAAGATCACTTGTGTCATGGTCCTCAAAGAAACAAAATAGTGTGGCAATCTCTACCGCCGAAGCCGAATATGTGAGTGCGGGGAGTTGTTGTGCACAATTGCTATGGATGACATCAACTTTGAAGGATTATGGTCTCAATTTCAAGAATGTGCCGTTGCTATGTGATAATGAGAGTGCAATCAAGATGATACAAAACCCGGTTCAACATGGAAGAACAAAGCATATTGACATAAGACACCATTTCATTAGAGATCATCAACAAAAGGGAGATATTGCCATTGAAAGTGTTGGCACCGATGATCAACTTGCCGATATTCTCACTAAGCCACTTGATGAAAAGAGGTTTTGCAAGCTAAGGAATGAATTGAACATTCTTGATTTCTCAAACATGAGTTGAATGCACCCCACCCACTTATTGACATGCCTCTCCTTCGACATTGCAAGGTAAAATTGATTGACATGTCTTTCATCCTATGCTAAGGACTTGCTAGAGCATGTAGACATATTAAGTGGTATGCATAAGCATTCATGATAAATCAAATGAATTTGATGGATATATGTTACCACTATTGCTTCTATGCTTATTTTGATCTAGTGGTGGCATATGACATGTTTGTGAGCTTGTAAACCTAGTGTTGAATCTAGAAGATTTGCTATAAGAGTTTAATTCAACATAGGCAAGATAACCCTTATTTTGAGGAGTGAAGAAGCTTGTCTTTGGTTCAAATCGAATTAAATATCTTTGGCAAGTATTCTAGGTTAAACCAAATTTGATAAATTTTTTTTAAACCTTACCTATGGTATCGAATTAATTTCAAGCTACTCCATCAAACATTTTTCTTCTCTCCACAATTTGATCCCTTTTTGGGTAAGTTGTTGACAAAGGGGGAGAGAAAAAGATGATTCAACTTGATAAAGGGGTAAATAAAATTTGTTGATGCACACAAGTAGGGGGAGCAAGCTCATAAACAAAGTTGTTGCATTTGTTTGTGCATTCTCATATGACTTGCTCATTGCACATGTATTTAAATTCAATATACATGCTTGTGTGGTGCAATGCTAGTATAGAAATTGGATGATGAAATGATCTACTAGCATGCATAGGAATAGTTTACATGTGGTATCTAGACTTGCCTAAAGCTTTACAAGTGGTTAGCTTTATAAGTAGTCCAAGAACCCTTGCATATAATGTTGATCTCACGAGGTTCTTGAGTTTTGATGGATGTCTAGTTACTTCATGATGCTAAGGATGGTGTAAAAGGCAACTCCGATTGGTATCACGCTTCAAAGGTCCATTTCTTACACCTTAGCATCATTTTGGTAGAATTACTCTCCCAACACTTCTATCTATGCATATGTGCAAAGCTTTCAATCCAAACTCTATGCACATATGTAGGGGGAGCTAATGCTACCAAAACCGAGCTTGTGATAATTGTCCAAACTTTACTTATGAGCAAAATGATTGGACAAGTATGACAAGTTCAAAACTTTTATTATCAAAATCATCTTTGTGAGGGTTGTCATCAATTACCAAAAAGGGGGAGATTGAAAGTCCCTAGTTTGGTTTTGGCTAATTGATGAAACCTAGGACTAACCTTTGTATCTAAGTGGATGATTTAGATAAAGGTGGTCATTGCATATGAGACATGACATTGACTCATGTGACCAAGATGATGAAGACCAAGATGAGGCTTGGCTCGATGGACCGGTTGTGAAGGTGAAGGGCAAGTCGAGGCTTCGAAGCGAAGGACCATGCGATGGTGAAGCTTGAGCAAGACTTAGCGCCGATGGACCGATGCAACGGTGAAGAGCAAGTGAAGTCAAGGTCGATGGATCGAGACGGTCATGTGATGATATGAAGTGGATCATATCATTTGGAGAAACAAAATGGGCTCAAGGCAAAGGTATAACCATAGGGCCATTTTGTTTTACACTCAAGACACCATAGAGGGTGTGAGTGGTTTAGGGTCGATAGCCGAACTATTAAGAGGGGAAGTCTTATCGGTCATTCGACGCACGGGTGCCACTAGGTGAATTCATGAAGTGCATTGCATGTAGGGCCTAGTGAGCTAATTGGAAAACCTTTGAAAATGATTGAGAAAATGCTAACACACAAGCACATGGAGATGTACACTTGATGGTGTTGGCACATTTGCAAAGGTGGCGTTGGTCACGCTGTGGTTTGCGGGTAGAGAGGGGTTTGGGTTCCTCTCTCCCTCCCGCCGAGCGTGCGAGCGCGGGATTTCCTAAGAGCTTTGAGCTCATCAAAGGATTTCCTAAGAGCTTTGAGCTCTTGTTCAATTCCTTTGCACTCCTTACTCTTTTTGAGAGCAAGAAGCTCCTCCATCAAGGCATCATTTTCATTGCACTTAGCAATGAACTCTTGTTCCAAGATTTTGTATTTCTTGGTTGTTCTCTTGTAGCCCTTGCTCATTTGATCTATTACGCCTAATAGATCATCCTTGGAGTAGTCCTCATCCTCCTCATCATCACTCCTACAATCATCACTAGCACAAGAATCATCATCACTATCATCATATTTTACCTTGGTAGGCTTGGCCATAAGGCATGTCGATGTAGTGTCGAAGATGGATAGCTTGTTGGAGAGGGCGATGTTTGCAATGGCTCGCCGAGTGATCCTCTCATCATCACTAGAGCTTGCATAATCATCACTATCGGAGTTGTCACTATCCCAAGTGACTACATAACCACCACCCTTCTTCTTCTTGTTGAAGGTGAAGCTCTTCTTTGTTTTCTTCTCATTCTCTTTCTTGTTCTTCTTGAGCTTCAAGTCCCCATTATGAAGTCTCTTATCTTCATAGGGGTAATCCCCCACTATGTGATTGGGGTTATTGCAATTGTAGCAAAGGGTCTTTGCCTTTATAGTGTCTCTCCTCTTTCTTGCCCCATATCCTTTCTTCTTCATGAACCTTCCCATCTTGTGCACAAGGAGGGTCATGGTCTCATCATCGAATGGATCATCATCATCACTCTCCACCTTGCTCTTGCCCTTAGAGGATGAAGCCTTGAATGCAATGGGCTTCTCTTGCTTGACCTTGGTCTCCTTCTTCTCTTCTACCTCATCTTCATCATCATTGTATTGGGCATCGGTCATTATATCTCCAAGCACATTGGTTGGTTTGACCTTGTTGAAAGTCCCTAGTTTGGTTTTGGCTAATTGATGAAACCTAGGACTAACCTTTGTATCTAAGTGGATGATTTAGATAAAGGTGGTCATTGCATATGAGACATGACATTGACTCATGTGACCAAGATGATAAAGACCAAGATGAGGCTTGGCTCGATGGACCGGTTGTGAAGGTGAAGGGCAAGTCGAGGCTTCGAAGCGAAGGACCATGCGATGGTGAAGCTTGAGCAAGACTTAGCGCCGATGGACCGATGCAACGGTGAAGAGCAAGTGAAGTCAAGGTCGATGGATCGAGACGGTCATGTGATGATATGAAGTGGATCATATCATTTGGAGAAACAAAATGGGCTCAAGGCAAAGGTATAACCATAGGGCCATTTTGTTTTACACTCAAGACACCATAGAGGGTGTGAGTGGTTTAGGGTCGATAGCCGAACTATTAAGAGGGGAAGTCTTATCGGTCATTCGACGCACGGGTGCCACTAGGTGAATTCATGAAGTGCATTGCATGTAGGGCCTAGTGAGCTAATTGGAAAACCTTTGAAAATGATTGAGAAAATGCTAACACACAAGCACATGGAGATGTACACTTGATGGTGTTGGCACATTTGCAAAGGTGGCGTTGGTCACGCTGTGGTTTGCGGGTAGAGAGGGGTTTGGGTTCCTCTCTCCCTCCCGCCGAGCGTGCGAGCGCGGGATTCAGGCGATTTCGGGGTCACTGAGGTGATCGGAAAAGAAACGGAGGTGAACGGGGTCACTGAGGTGATCGGACGCTGCACCGGACGCTGCACCGGACGCTGCAACCGGACGCGGTCACGGTGTGACCGGACGCGTCCGGTCAGTACAGCGCGGTTTCAGGCGCGCGGGTGCTAGGGTTTGCTACCGGCGCGTCCGGTGACTCGCGGGACCGGCGCGTCCGGTCATGCACCCAGAAGGAACTGAGGTTCACAGAGGACGATCGGACGCGAGGCGCGTCCGGTCACACACGATCGGACGCGTCCGGTCGTCAAAGGAGCTTACTGGACTCACACCGGACGCGGGCAACTGTCGCGTCCGGTCGTTGAGAGGAGCGCGTCCGGTCGTTGTTTCGCGGGCGCGGGTGCTGTGCGGATCGGCGCGTCCGGTCGTTCGACAGGCGCGTCCGGTCATCGGGACCGGCGCGTCCCGGTCGTTGTCTAGGGCGCGTCCGGTCGTTGGTTTGACCGGTGAGGCGCAGTGACCGTTGGAGGACCGGACGCGGTTGAGCGCGTCCGGTCAGTTTCGACCGGCGCGTCCGGTCGTCCCGAAAAAACGGTCAGTGGAGTTGCAACGGCTCTATTTGTTTGGGGTGCTTATAAATACTCGTTGGCCGGCCCTTGGGGAGGGAGCTTGGCATTTCTAACACTCTTGTGCATCCTTTGAGCAAAAGCAACTCCTCCCACTCATCTCCCTTGCTTGATTGCAAATCAAAAGTGAGATTGAGTGATCCCAAAGTGCATTGCATAGCTTGAGGGCATCTAGTGGCACTTGTGGGTGGTTTAGCCGGTGGATTTCTTGTTACTCTTGGAGAGTACCGCTCCTAGCCGGCTTGGAGATTGTTGGAGGCGTTGGCAAGAGAAGGTGATTGTTCTTGGCCACCTCCGGTTGTTTGTGAGAGGTTCTTGTGCTTTCCTCGGCGGGACGCCAAAAGCAACTCTATTGGATTGCGCGTGTCATTGAGTTACCTCACTTGAGAGTGGTGTCTTGCGGTGCCTTGCGGGGCGTGCCTTGAGGGGCAAGTGACTTGAGGGTCACACCAAGGAACCATCTAAGTGTTGGTCGACACAACCGGTGACGTAGCTTGTCGGTGCACAAGTGAACACCGGGTGAACAAAAATATTGTGTCTCTTGTCTCCCGGTGATTGGTCTACATATTGTGTTGTTGTCAATATTAATTGATTGTATATCATCTTGGTGATTGGCAACATCTTCACTCCACCGTTGGTATAAGATTCACAATCCTATCTCTTGTTTTTTCTTTTACTAGTTTATCTTGTGTTAGCTCTAGTGGTAGCCTTTGCTAGTGTTGTTAGCTTGCTCTCTAGTGTAAGTTTAGTGACTTAGCACTTGTGTGAACTAGAGATCATAATCTACTAGACTTGTGGATAGGAGGCTTGCATCACAACCTTTGGCTAAGCAAAACTCGCTTTACGCCATTTGTTATTCTAACAAGTTTGCTTAGTGGTGCTTGTAGATTTTTTATAGGCTATTCACCCCCCCTCTAGCCATCTAGGACCTTACACTTGTCCAATCCCTCTCTAAAGATCATTCTTCTCAAGGTGGCAAACTTCTTGGGTAAGCACATCAAGAACTTGTGTGAGAAGTCCTTGTCCTCAATCTTCTCCCCAAGCCCCTTGAGATCATTAACAATGACTTGGAGCCTATAGAACATCTCCGGTATGGACTCATCATCCTTCATCTTGAAGCTTGCAAACTTATTCTTGAGCATATAGAGCTTGGCACTCTTTACCGTTGAAGTGCCCTCATATGTTTCCTCTAATCTTGTCCAAAGCTCATTTGCCTTTTCAAGATCTTTGATTTGCTCAAATACTTTATCATCAACGGCATTATAGATTGTGTAAAGTGCCGCCGTGTTGCATTGTTTGTTGATGCGGTCATTGGGAGTGAGGTTTTCCTCATCAAGAATGATATATCCTTCTTTGGTCACATCCCAAACCTTCTCATGTATATTGCCTAGATATTGCTTCATCTTTCTTTTCCAATGATCAAAGGAAGAGACGCCATCAAAGAATGGAGGCTTGCCATTAACATGATTGAACATAACTTGAGCCATCTTACACCAAGGTTGTTAAGCCTTACAAACGGTGACCACGGCTCTGATACCACTTGAAAGGTCTTGATGGCTAGAGGGGGGGTGAATAGCCTATTAAAAAATTTCTACAAAGACAAGCTAAACAAGTTTATCAATAAAACAAATAGCGAGATGCGAGTTTTGCTTAGCCTACGGGGTGTTTGCAAGCCACCTAACCAATTCACAATTCTAGTATATTTGCACTCAACCGCACAAGTCAAAACGCACAATTTAACTACAACTAAAGCTAGCTAGCTACTCAAGCTAAGAGTTACACTAACAAGCTAGCAAGGTAACTAAGAAATTAATACAAGAGAGAGTTAGGAGGGTATCACCGAGGGGCGAAGTATTGAGCCAACCAATCAATATGATCAAGAGATGAATACCACAATATACAACCACCGGGATCGATCAAACACAAAAGAATGATGGCACGAAGATTTATCCCGAGGTTCACGTGCTTGCCGGCACGCTAGTCCCCGTTGTGTCCCTCTTCACCACGTGGTTCGGTGGCTAATCGGTCACACACCGAACCTCTCAAAAGGCGCCACAAGAACCTACCAAATGGCAAAAGGTTGCAATGACACGAACAATATACTAATGTTGCCTTTGGCGCTTCGCCGAGGTAGGCACAAACCCCTCACAATCACCGGAGGTGGCCAAGAACAAACACCAACTCTTGCCAACGCCTCCAAGCTGCTCCAAGCCGTCTAGGTGGCGGCAACCACCAAGAGAAACAAGAATCCCGCAGCAAATCAACCACCAAGTGCCAACTAGATGCAATCTCACAATGCAAATGCACTTGGATCACTCAATCTCACTTCGAATATGCAAAGAAGCAAGAGAGATGAGTGGGAGGGGAGTTGCTTAGCTCAAAGTGCTCACAAGTATGTCAAATGTTTGAGAGTGAGAGCCTTGAGCCGGCCAACGAGTATTTATAGACGTACCCCTTCGAATATAGCCGTTAGAAACTTGAAACAGCCGAAGTCGCGTTGACCGGACGCGCTGGTCCAACTGACCGGACGCGCCGGTCGCGCAACGGCTAGTTTCGCGAAGCACCGACCGGACGCGTCGGTCGCAACGACCGGACGCGCCGGTCATGACCGGACGCACCGGTCCCGTAACTGACCGGACACGCTGGTCAACCCTGAGCTGCGCACAACGAACCAGCGACCGGACGCGCTGAAGAACTGACCGGACGCCACAGTACCCGCGTCCGGTCGGAGTCCAGTAAGCTCCCTGGACGACCGGACGCGTCCGGTCGCCTATGACCGGACGCGTCTCGCGTCCGATCAGACAACTGAAAAACGCGCAGACACTGGACACTGACCGGACGCGTCCGGTCCTGTAAGGACCGCGTCCGGTGCAGCGTCCGGTCACCTCTGTGACCTCCGTTCGCCTCCGTTTCTTTTCGGACTTCCGGCGTAGTGAAAAATAGGCATTTCAACTTGTCAAAAAACGCCTGAATCCCGCGCTCGCAAGCTCGGCGGGAGGGAGAGAGAGACCCAAACCCTCTCTACCGCTTAAACTTCACCGCCATCGCAAATGTGCTAACACCACCAAGTGATCTCAACATATGTGAGTGTGTTAGCATTTTCACAATCATTTTTCGAGGCGATATTAGTTCTATCCAAATGCATATGATCATGAAATGCACATCTAGAGGCACTTAGGAGTTCAATAGCCGCGTCATTCCCCTCTTTATAGTACGGCTGTCTATCCTATAATGTAACCACACCCACTAGGTGTCTTGGTTACTAAAACACAACCCTTAAGCATATACCTTTGCCTTGATCACATAGGGTTGCGTCCAAATCCAAGTGTGGCCATCATGATCACCATGTCCATCTTGCCACCAACCTTGGAATGTACTAATCCTCATATGTTACATACAACTTAGGCATAGGATTAGTACTTAGGTATTGTCACTAATTACCAACACCAAACATAGGACTTTCAAACACCAACGTGGTCTCCAGATCCAGAAATTCCTGACCTCACCGGCCCGCCGTCGACACTAGAGGAAGTGAGGACGAAGTGGAAGAGAGCCGTGAGTACCTTATTCCACCATGGCGACGCTGTTTCCACCTCACTACCGCCGCCCGGAGATCTACTCCTATAGTAAGAACATAATCTACACCGCCGGTCGAAGATCCACCTTTCCCCCACACATCCTAGGGCCCGAAGGCCGCCGGAGGCGGAGAGGAACGGTGATCTCGCCGGCGGGAGCGCGAGTCACCCCTTTGTCGCCCCTCTCAACTGTAGCAGAAAGAGGATTCGAGAAAGAGGTGGAATCACATCGTCATTTTCGCCGTCCCGCATCGGTCACTCTCAGTGGCCACAATCGCATGCCCATGATCCATACCGGCCCATTGGGCCAGCAGGAGCAGTAATAACATGCAGGTGTTGGGGCCTTGCTGGGGAGTGGGGGAAGGCCGGCCGCAAGGAATAAAACGGGGGGAGATGTGAGGCAGCAGCCTGCAGCCAGCAGCTGCAGTGAAAAGGGCGTCGTTGTGGGTGGTTGCCAGGCGCACGGTGGCGTGCTACAGTACAAGGGGAAGAAGCGGAGACGGACCGCTGGGCAACGCCGACACTGTTGCTATGCCGCAGCGCCTGGGCTCTGCGCTTTCGAATTTCCATGCGCGGGGCATGCAAAAGCCTGCGGTGTGGCACCCTTGTGTGGCTGTGAGCCTGTGAGGCCTTCCCCAACGCGCCACTCTGTACTACTGCCCATTGTGCCAGGTAGGCTCGGATAGCCAAAAGTAAAAAGTTGTTGGTCTCTTAGGTTCTCAGTGTAGCTTGCAGAGGCGACGAGTGCTCCGTCTGATGAAAAGTTGAAGCAGCCGCTCGTCTCGCGTTGGAGAGTGGTGGAAGATGTCCTTGAAGCCTGCCGTGCAGTCTGCATGTCTGTCGTCTGAAAAAGTATGTGATGACTTAAAGCTACGTCAAATGGCTGTATGCTTTGGTTGGGAGGCTGGTAGTCTTGTTGTTAGCTTGCTTATATGTACTGACGAGGCTTACAGTCTCGTTAGCCTGGGTTGGTGGTGCCCTGACTGGCTAGGGGCAGCCAGACAGCCAGGCAGGCAGGCGCGCGCACAGCTCAAAAGTGAGCGGATGCAGAGAAAAGGGGGGGGAAGGAGCAGCAGGCAGCAGCCATGCAGGCAAAGGAGGGAGGAGCGATTGAGACGACGACCATATAGGAGACGCCTGTTGCTGTTGTTCAGGAAAGCAGCGGCGCATGCATGCACCGTTGCAAAGGTGTGCTCCGCTGCTGCTGCTGCTGCTAATTCTGCGCCTGTCTGCCTGCCTCTGCCTCTGTCCCGGACATCATATCGATCACCGTTGCAATGGAGTAAATATGCTATGCATGTCCCGGCACTGTATCATATCGATCACCCCATGGGGTTGTTTAGTTGGTGAAAAAGTTTGGGTTCGGTTACTGTAGCACTTTTCGTTTTATTTGGCAATTTATGTCCAATCATGGACTAATTAGGCTCAAAAGATTTGTCTCGTGATTTACAACTAAACTGTGTAATTAGTTTTTTCTTTCATCTACATTTAGTACTTCATGCATGTGCCGCAAGATTTGATGTGACAGGTACTGTAGCACTTTTTGGGTTCACTTTTTGTGAACTAAACAGGCTCATACTCCTACATGCCTTCGTCTGTTGCTTGCTGGGCGTCTGATGTTGGAAAAGGGTTCGGTTCCTCCTGCGCCCCGTACTTCACTGATCATGCTTTGTGGTTTTCTTGTTTGATTCTCAACTTCTTTTTTCCTCTCCCTTGATGAGGATCGATGATCTACTGCCAGACTTGGACAGCCAACAAGAAGCCTTGGGCACCCCCTTCACTAACCTCGCCGTCGGCCTTGATCCTCGCTCTTCCCCTCTGCGGGCATGAGTTCACAGGTTAACTGAAAACGTCGATCAGCTGCAGATTAGGGACTGACAATGACAATGTACATGCATGGTCAATGAGACAGGGATCAAAATTTTGGCGAAATTTCGGCCGAATTTCGCGAAATTCGGTTATTTCGGTGGTGGCCGAAAGAAAACTCCGAAATTTTGTAATACTCTAATACATGTGATGTATAACTCTAGACTTATATTTTTCTATTGATTATATTGTATATTCTTCTATTTAATAGATGTGTAGTCATAAATCATACTAATATTTATTTAGATCTAAACTTTTTTAGAAACAACATACTTCATGTCTTAATCTCTAAAAAAATTTCGGCGAAATTTCGGCCGAATTTCGCGAAATTCGGTAATTTCGGTGGTGACCGAAATTTTTGCGATAACGAAATTAGAATCCTTGCAATGAGATAACATCGTAATCAATTTTGGAGGACTGTTCTAGTACATACATGCAGGAGAGGGTCGATTGGAGAGGACCACTGCTGCAGCCGACTGCTACGGACTGGGCCCACGTGTCAGGTCCAGGCTAGCCTTTGGAAGATGGTCCCACTTCTCCAGCTACGCCCCCAAGAGGCGGACGTGCCTGGTATGGATCGATGGCATTGGCATCTTCTATAGCTTCGAGTGGTTGCCCTGCCCATCTTTCTCATGACCCGTCGTTTTCACAGCTGTATTTGCCAACAGTTTTCTTTTTTATTGCTTCGTCGTCGTCTTCTTCACAAAATCTGACCGCAGATGAATCGGCACCGCACCTTTTCGTTACTCGCTCCCGCTCCCGCCGCGCACATCCGCATCCGCAGCAAAAGCTTTCTCAACTTGAGTCAATTTGGGTTTGGAACGCGGTAACACAGTGGTGGGTTAGAGATTGAAAACATGTTCCGAAGGCAGTGGCGGATTACAGATTGAACGGAGCCTGGAGGGACCTCATCAAAGAGGGTATGCATGGGTGCAACCGTTGTCGATGACCTAAAGATAGTCTCCACTCAAAAACTATTTTTTTTAATGAATCAGGCAAGAGAGTTGCCGATTATATTAAAAAGAAGAAACCCAGACTCGGTAGTACAACTAAACAACAACAACAACACAACTGAACCGACCGAAACAACTAAAACAAACGGTATTGCACACCAAAGATCCGATCCTCCCTAAACTCCTCTACAATAGCCAGCCAAGTGACACATCACACGGACAACATACGTCGACAAAACACCAAAGTCACACTTGCATCGTCGTTCATGATCCCTCACGAAGAGGCAGAGAGGCCTTCGCCACAAAGTCTCAAAAGGCACGACCTTTTAAACTCATCATTGGTTTGAGAAGGTCTGGTGGCAACAATTTCTTTAGGCAAACTATAATGTCTTGCATTGCACCCTCATTGAGCTTCCCATCCTTCCCAACAACGTCCAAATCCTTTAACACGTTGTGTTGTGCAATGCGGCCACTTCGACGAAGTGAAGCTCTATCATAGGACTTGCGTCAGCGTCTTGCAGGTGTAGCTGATGGTGAAGGTGGACGTCTAGGAGGACATGCCAAATCGTTCTCCTCCATAGTTGTGGCCATTGAAGAAGATGATGCATTAATTGATGGATCCTCTATCGACCTGGGAACTTCTTCGTTGACCTCAGTCGTAGAATGCAAAGGGTTGTCTTCAGTGGTGATAACTTCTTCCTTGTCGTCAGTCATAGAATGCATAGGGTTGTCTTCAATGGTGATGAGAAAGATGGGGTCCTCAATTGTCACTTGTGAGATAGCTTCCTCATCATCGAACGCATCCTCCACCAGAACAATATCCTCAACATGGGTTGATGGTCTATAGCAACAAGGACGTCGAGGGCACTGCAACAACCTTGTCTATGGTCATCTCGCTATTGATGGAATCTGCACAGATCACACATGTGTCCTCACGTACCAAGGAGTCAGCAGGCGTGCAAACCTCCACAAGAGAAGCAAGGATCGACGACGTCACTAAAGGCCCCTCGTGGCTTGCTCCTTGGGAATCTTTTGGCGAATCTCTGCGTCAATTGTCCTTGTGCCCACCTCCTTACTATCAGTGTTCAACACTTTGTGAAACTCCAGCTCATCGGCAACAGGGTTTGTTGTGGAAAATAATGGAGTCGAAGACTGCCAAATTGGGGAACAAGGACCAAAAAACCCGCCAAGTCTGCATTGAAATGGCCCACGCTTGGTGGTCCTCCGCTTTCCAGATGGTTGGCCATCCGTGCAAGCCACAACTTGATGGTTAATGTCTCAACCCTGAATGGACGCACCACCTCCTCAAGCCGAGATACAAAGAACTCCTGGAGATCTGAACGAAGCGAGTCCATTAGAGGCTCCAACAAAGATTGAAGATCTGAGGTGGACAAACCATGTGCAGCGCGAGAATGACAACCACATGCTGCACATCGAGGATGGTGATTAGTCGAAGCCAACAACGGATCATGATGACCATTTGGGGGAGATGTAGACACAACATCTGCCCATCTTTGAGCATTTTGAAGATGGTTATGCTGGGAAGGAGAGCTGAGACACGGCGAAGTTGAGGGGGACCAAAGGCTGCAATGCCATTCTCTATGCCTAGGACAACGGCATCGGATGCAGCGAAAGGAGTCCCAACACGAACTGACTTGGTGATCACGGGCTAGACAATGGTAGCATCTACCACGAGCCCATGTTTTGAAGGCAAGGTTGTGATCCTTCCTTGACTTGGATGATGGTGACGATGGCTGCACATCGCAGCGGCGGTGGTGTCGTGGCAAGGCAGGGGCCACTACAGGCTCAAAGTGGGGATCCGTGGAGCTACAGCTGGGGCTCAAGCACCGAGGGAATCCGGCGACTGGCATCGTTGCGGCTGCAGCGCCTTGGCGCTTCTGCTCCGCTGAGGTGGCACCTGTGTCAGGGCGGCATCAGGGCAGTATGGCGTCGAGACGGGGTGGGGCGGCGGGTCTTTCCTCCGTGTGTGGCACCGCTGAATCGAACGACGGCGCGGGCCGAAATCGAGGGAGCCCACGGATCTGCAGGCTATGTTGAAGCTGCTGACCGGGCACCGCTCGATCCGGCCAGGACCTCCCCTCGCCCGGAGATCGATGACGCCCGCGGCGCCACGAGTTGGCTTCTGTGTCCAAGCGCAAGCAACGTGACTCCTCCAAATCTTGCAGTGAATCTTTCAGGAGAAGGTGGCGGGGTTCCCGACGGCGGTGGCGTTGACGACGGGCGGGAGCAGCGCGGAGAGCACCTGCGAGGGGTCCTCCAGCATTGCGTTCGGTGTCGCGGCGGTGTCACGTTGTCAGCGCAGAAGGAGAGCAGCCAGACCTTCCTCTCACGGTAGTGCCAACCAACGCGGCCGAGGTAGGGCAGCGATGGCCGATGGGGCGGGCCAGATGGGCGCCACCCGCCGTGGCCGCCGCCAGAGGAGCGCGCGCACGGTGGCGGTGGCAGCGATGGCAACATGGAGACTCCAAAAAGAGAGAACCTTAACTGATTGGTGTTCTACAAATCCCAACTCGAAAACTATAATGAATTATGTGGCCATTAATTAGGGTGTCAACTAAATAAAATGGTGATGTGGCATTTGGATTAAGAAATAGAGAGAAGAATATGATTTCTTCTGTTCTCTTCCCCATCCCTATTAATATCCTATAAAAACGACATGTAACAAACTGCTCATGTATGATCCTTTTATGAAATGAAAAGGCGGGGACACTCTCCTTCCGAACTTCTAAAAAGACGGTTTCTTATACAAGAAACTATGTCTAGTAGATAAGAAACAAGGCAGAAAGAGAAACAATAAGTGGATGATAAGAAGAGAAGATAGACTATAAGTATGCGGTAACCCCATTAATTATAACCATGAGATGATTTGACGTCCAGTTTGGGTGGTAAGATTGTGTGAGCGTCTGAATGCCGATGCAACTGTTGTTTTATGAGTGCCTATAGTCATGACATAAGGATGTAAGCACATTCCCGAAGCTTGTTAAAAGACATCTGCATCGATGTCGTTCTTGTTTGTGTATTTTCTTTTATGGTATTTATATTTTTGTGTTTTTTAGTCAATATGTATGTTTGAATCTACTCCCTCCATCCGAGAAAGAATGCAATTCTCGTTTTTCGACAAATCAAACAATTTGAACTTTGACTAAATATATACCTATTAATAAAGAGGCAAAATTTCAGGCTCTTTTTTTCATCCATCCATTTGTTTTGTTCGTCTTCCCTAACTAACTTCATGAATATGGATGTTATTTATATCATGCAACTCCCATTTTTAAATGACACATATTGGACAACCTGAAGTAATATAGATAGTTATAGGAATTCTAATCCAAATAGATGTCTCCCATTCTAAGTATGTTGTATAGAAATCCTAACTTAAATAGGAAAAAATATAAGTATAAATTAGGAAATATATTTCATCTCTTTTTATTCTCTTTTTTTAATCCAAATATAAGATATACAGATCGGATTTCTTTTGTGTTTCTTTTGGAAACCGAACGAAAGATGCAAAAAAGAAAACGGAAACACAATGAGAAAAAATAGAGGCAAATGGGGGAAAGGGAAATAGAAAACGGAAGCATAACATGAAAAAAAATTGAAAAAGAAAAACCAGGATGGACACTATACAAAATAGGAATAGGAAACGAAAACAAGACATGAAAAAAATAGAGAAAAAAGGAAACCAGTATGGATAAGATGGGTACGAAACAAAATTGGAAAAATAAATGGGACAGGTATTCTTTGTTAGGATCGGAGAAAATATAATTCGAACTCAACAGAAAAATAAAAACAAAAAATTATATTATATATATTTGCTTTTGGCAACATGTGTGCATGAGCATGACGTATGGGTAAGCAAAAGAGGCAAATACGTGTGTAGTTATACGCGACTTTAGTTTAAACTTGATTGAGCATGATGTACAACCAAGCAAAAGAGGCAGGTACGTAGTTATACGTGACTTTGGTTCAAACTTAGAGATGGATAGGTGCGGCATGAAAGCAAAGAAATTCTATTTGGTTTTCTGTTTTGAGATGGATTTTTTATACACTTATTTCTAGGAGTCGGCCGCCCTTGTCTTTACCTTATTACTGCTCCGTGATCAATCCCAGGCGTATGTGAAACTAAGATGGTACCGAGACGTGTCACCGCTACCTTTGCATGCCCACGTGCAAACATTCAAGACATTACTTGCGTGCCCACACATGTGAATGCAAACATGCAAAGCAACATACAGTTCCAAACCGGGGTCGATTCCACGCGGCATCTCCTAGACCCGAGACCCATCACGTCCGGCGCCGGTTGGACTTTAATCTGCGAGCGCACACACCACAAGGAGAGGACGCGCACCACCTAGAGTTTGCTCTATGAGCGCGCACATGGCGACGCTGCCGAAATCGCCTACCGCCAGCTCTCAGAATCTACGAAAGATTGTCGACTACGTCTCTGCATCATCTTGCTCGGATGTCTGCAACAACTTTGCCCCGCTCGGACATCTGTTGCAACGTGCCGATGACTGTCTTCCCTGAGCAGCTTCAATCCGTGGTGAGGAGGTCGGAAATGTGAAACATAAACCTGAGGAGCCATCTACAACTCACATGTCGCAGCTCTCTATCCTTGATTCGCCACCGCCTCTAAACCTACACTGTCAGTTGCCTTCCCATCGGTACCAACCGCGCAAAAGGAGCCCATGGCGAGGTGATGTGAACCCAGGAGCTGTGCCAGGCCTTCTCTCTCCCTCTCTTTTGATTTTGCGCGCGCTGCTCAAGAATGGCCATTGTCGTCTTCTCGTTCGCCGTGGACTGCCACCGGCACCACTTTTCGGCCACCAGCAACAGGCGTGTTGAACTCGCAATGACGCTGCGATGTTGTAGAGCCCCTTTTGTGCGTGCTGATGAGAGAACCACGGGTGAGGAGATTGCTTTGTTGGTTTGCTGCATCCATGGCTTGTGTTCCTAGAAGCTTCCAGAGACATGGTAAAGAGGAGCTCGTTTCGGCTGCTGGATCTGATGTAGAGGACGATTGGTTGTTGACCAGACTCAACGTCACCAATCAACAAAGAAACAGCCGGTCAGCCTGCGTTGGTGTGCGAGAATCCCTCTGCTCTTTTCTATTTACTCGTAAAAATGTCAGTCTTAGCGATTTACAGAGGAAGTCCCAAAACATCATTTTTCTTAACAAAAATGCCCTACAACTTACCTATAGTATATCTTTCACGTTTTAAATCCACTTTTGATGAAACTTGAGCTCACAAGTTCATATAGTGACATTCTTTCCCCGTTGCAACACACAGGTGAATCCTTAACACGTTCCAACTAACCCCTTGCCGACTTTATTCGCATATTGGAATTATATATTTTTATGGGTCCACAAAGGAAGTCGTTAACTCAATATTTAACTGTATCAATGCATATATACTATGAAATTAAAATTTTACGATATAATTACAATTAAATATGTCTATGTGCTTTGCAACCGAAGAAAAAAACCGCCAAGATACTATTTTAAAACTAATAAAGACTTTATAGGGCATTGTTATATTGTTTCCGATATTAACTTGATATTATCGATGTCATATTCCTCGTATTGTTTTCTATGAACATTCAACCCTTTTTTTTGTCTCCCGTTGCAATGCACGGGCATATTTACTAGTTTATATAAAAAGGTACTAACATTCATGATACAAAATTAATACCATTAGATTAGTTGTAGAATATATTTTTATAATAACTTTATTTAGAGACATAAATACTAATACTATTTACTATAAATTTGGTTAAACTTGAGCTAGTTTGACTAGCACGGATCCCACAATTGCATTCTATTGTAGATAGAGGGAGTAAGATGTAACTGTACACTCTAACATATCAGCTGAAGCGGTGGTAAACGACAATGAAAGCTAGGGCGAGGTTGACTATGGTTGGCAGCAGAAAATGGCATTGGGAGAAGAAGCTCTGGTGTGTCTATAGGGTCAGTTTTAGTGAGGAGTTTTATGACGTTGTTTTCAAAACTGACATGTTATATAGAATAAAATAAAGCATGGATGAGATACACACTCTCAATAGAAAGTTTCATTCTACAGAGAGTTGGTAATCATGTCAAAAGGGTTTCATCCTCACGAAACTCATTTATTCTCTCTTCTTAAAAGCATTGTCACGTCATCAAAAGTGCTTATGTGACAGCTTATTAATTAAACGTAAATGAAACTCTGATTTAACTTTCACTGAGACTAACCTCGGAGGACTTTTAACGACTTTTTCTCACTTGACATAAATAAGGGTGTCCACCGGTACAAGCGCACCTTTTTTTTAATAGCATAACCACAATAGAATGATATCTTCTAGCAAAACCCATGATTCTACGATGTTTTCTAACAAAGGCCGTGTTTAGATGCCGAATTGGCTGCCCCGAATTGGCAGCTGCTGCTACAGTGTTTCGGTCGGAACACTGTATCAGCTTTTATTTTTAGTGCAAAAAATTGTCTAAAAATTGATTAATTAGACTCAAAATGTTCGTCTCGCAAAGTATAACAAAATTGTGCAATTAGTTTTAAATTTCATCTATATTTAGTACTTCATGCATTTGCCGGTATTTTGATGTGATGGGAAATCTCCTTTTTGTATAGTGAAATTTGGAGGAAGAATTTAGAAACTAAACAAGGCCAAATTTATCCTGAACTTCCTGCTCCATAGCTTTTCACCAGTGCACCTGCGCTGCTGCGCAGCACCGGCGCACTCCGGACACGGCGTGGAACGACGACGACGCTGGCGCCATCATATCGAGCGCCGTGCGCGGTGCTTCTCGATCACCTCCGCATCGATCGATCTCGCTGTCCGGTCTGATTGAGTCAGGCGTGTGCATGCATGCTGCGAGCGTGTTGGCAGTGCTAGCTTTGGTGCGCGCTCTGACACTGCGGCTGCCGGCAGCGCCATGCGACTTTGGCCTCGTTTAGTTCAGTGAGCCCTTAGATTGAAGAAAATTTCAAACTGATGAATAGTATCACTTTCGTCTTATTTGGCAAATATTGTCCAATCATGAACCAACTAGGCTCAAAAGATTCATCTCGTGATTTCCAACTAAACTGTATAATTAGTTATTTTTTACCTACATTTAATACTCCATGCAAGCGGTTAAAAATTGGGGAGAAAAACATTGTATCAGAATTCTTGTAGCATTTCGTTTGTATTTGGTAAAAATTATCCAAATTTTGACTAACTAGGCTTAAAATATTCGTCTCGCAAAGTACAACAAAATTGTGCAATTAGTTTTTGATTTCATCAACATTTAGTACTTCATGCATTTGTCGATATTTTGATGTGACGGGGAATCTTCTTTTTGCATAGTGGAATTTGGGGGAGAATTGGGAACTAAACAAGGGCTTTGTCTCTTCCACTGCCATCCTCGATCGGCAACCGCTTGCTCCCCGGCCGAGGGCCTGGTGGCCACCTGCAGGTTGTACGCTACTTCGTCTGTCCTTGAACGTTTGTGTCTAGATAACTATGTTTTTTTTTTCATAGACAAGTTTGTTTTGACAACACACATAAAGGGAGAGAGGGAGTAGTAAATAAACAAATACAGGTCATAGCTCCGGTCAAAGCAACACTGCTCCGTACGTACGTCCTAATAAAATTACAATTTCGGTTTAAACCAAGCCCGTGTTTACTTCCCGATTTCGGATGGCCGAATCGGGGGAACACTGTAGCAACTTTTGTTTTTTAGTGCAAAAAATTATCCAAAAATTGATTAATTAGACTTAAAATGTTCGTCTCGCAAAGTACAACAAAACTGTACAATTAGTTTTTGATTTCATCTACATTTAGTACTCCATGCATTTACCGACATTTTGATGTGATGGGGAATCTCCTTTTTGCATAGTGGAATTTGGGGAGTGGAATTGGGAACTAAACAAGGGCCAAGTTAAGTTAGAATATAATATATGATTAATCTAATTATATCTATATTTATCTATATGCGACCACACGGTGGATATATGCCCATACGTGAGAATGATGAGTGATTATAAAGTGGTGATCGAGCTTTGATTTAGTGTGTTGAGACTAACCATTGCGTGAGTTGGTGTTGTACAACACGTCTTTTGTCTTGTGATGTACATGTGTTGAGCGTTGAGACCAGTGGCGGAGCCAGAAATTATGGACAGGGGGGCCGGTCCAAAGAAATTATGAACAGGGAGGCCGGTCCAAAGAGTTTCAACCATAAATAATTGAGTGTAGCTTATTTATTTAGATTTTTACACTGTGGATGAGCTCATCCAAAGATAAAATGCAAATTTGTGTGATTTTATTGTCTAGAAGTCATCAAAAAAATATATAACAAAGCTTTTATTATGTCCTTCTAATATAGATCATTAAATTATCTATTACATAAAAAAGTTTGCACTTATGTTGGGGGCCATGGCCCCTGCCAGCCCCCTGGCTCCGCCAGTGGTTGAGACAGTCAACAATGAAGAAGGTCAAGTGAGTTCGTGTTGATGGACTAGAAGCGATGAAAGAAAGACGTCGAGGCACTACTGCAAAAATGATTTTGCGAGGCACTGCTCAAACATTAACCGAGGCGGTCACAAAATCCAACCACCTCAATTAATGTCTGACGATTAACGGAGGCAGTTGTTTTTATTTACGAAGGCGGTCAGGAAATACCCGTCTCCTAAAATGTATTTACGGAGGCAGTCGCTTTAAGACAACTGCCTCCAAAATTGTTCTATTTTCGAAGGCGGCCGTCTTAAAGTGCCCGCCTTCGTAAATTGATTTTCGGAGGCAGGCATACTATAAAAGGCCGCCTAGGAAACTCCTAGCCCAGCTCCAAGCCCAGCAGAGCCCGTATCCAATCCTCCTGTATCGGGCTTATATATAGTCGGTTACGGTTTCACCTCTCCCTCACTTTTCCCTCCTCAGCCGCACTTCTCCCTCAGCGCCTCTCGCAGTGACTCTTCTCTCCCTCGTCCTCCAGCCGACCATCCCTCTCCCTCGCAGGTCCCTCCCTCGTAGGTCATCAGAGCGCCCTCTCCTTCCATCTTCCTCGTAGTTCCGATGGCCACCCTCCCTTTCCCTCGTTCTCCATCCCTCTCCCTTCCTGTGCGGCCTCCCTTGCTCAGATCTAGATCCACCGGTGAAGGAGGCAGGCGGCCGCGCCCTGGCCGCGGATCTAGGGCAGAGAAGGTGGCCGGTGGCCGGCGAGCGCGGAGCCTCGCCGCAGCTGCCTCCCGCGGCGTGGATCCAGGGCAGGCCGGCCACCACCCGCATCGACGACGCGTATCTATGGCGGGGCGGCCCCTACCCGCGAAGGCAGTGACCGGCACTAGTGCAAGCGGGGTAGCTGGACAAGGCTCCCTCTCTCGCTCAGCATGGCAGCGCGGGCCCAAATTCCCTCCCTCTCTCGGTGGCGGCGCGGATTTGGCTCGGTGGCATCGATGGCGGCGGACACGGTGGGATCCAGCATGGTGAAAGTTCCTAGTTTGGTTTTGGCTAATTGATGAAACCTAGGACTAACCTTTGTATCTAAGTGGATGATTTAGATAAAGGTGGTCATTGCATATGAGACATGACATTGACTCATGTGACCAAGATGATGAAGACCAAGATGAGGCTTGGCTCGATGGACCGGTTGTGAAGGTGAAGGGCAAGTCGAGGCTTCGAAGCGAAGGACCATGCGATGGTGAAGCTTGAGCAAGACTTAGCGCCGATGGACCGATGCAACGGTGAAGAGCAAGTGAAGTCAAGGTCGATGGATCGAGACGGTCATGTGATGATATGAAGTGGATCATATCATTTGGAGAAACAAAATGGGCTCAAGGCAAAGGTATAACCATAGGGCCATTTTGTTTTACACTCAAGACACCATAGAGGGTGTGAGTGGTTTAGGATCGATAGCCGAACTATTAAGAGGGGAAGTCTTATCGGTTATTCGATGCACGGGTGCCACTAGGTGAATTCATGAAGTGCATTGCATGTAGGGCCTAGTGAGCTAATTGGAAAACCTTTGAAAATGTTTGAGAAAAAGCTAACACACAAGCACATGGAGATGTACACTTGATGGTGTTGGCACATTTGCAAAGGTGGCGTTGGTCACGCTGTGGTTTGCGGGTAGAGAGGGGTTTGGGTTCCTCTCTCCCTCCCGCCGAGCGTGCGAGCGCGGGATTCAGGCGATTTCGGGGAAATGAAATGCCTATTTTCCACTACGCCGAAAGTCGGAAAAGAAACGGAGGCGAACGGGGTCACTGAGGTGACCGGACGCTGCACCGGACGCGGTCACGGTGTGACCGGACGCGTCCGGTCAGTACAGCGCGGTATCAGGCGCTCGGGTGCTAGGGTTTGCTACCGGCGCATCCGGTCACTCGCGGGACCGGCGCGTCCGGTCAGGTGCCCAGAAGGAACTGCGGTTCGCAAGGACGATCGGACGCGGGGCGCGTCCGGTCACACACGATCGGACGCGTCCGATCGTTGAAGGAGCTTACTGGACTCACACCGGACGCGGGCACTGTCGCGTCCGGTCATTGCGAAGAGCGCGTCCGGTCGTTGTTTCGCGGGCGCATGCTGTGTGACCGGCGCGTCCGGTCGTTCGAAGCAGCGCGTCCGGTCGATGGTTTGACCGTTGAGGGTCAGTGACCGTTGGAGGATCGGACGCGGTGGAGCGCGTCCGGTCGTTTTGAGAGGCGCGTCCGGTCATAGGGTTTGACCGTTGGCGCAGTGACCGTTGGGGCATCGGACGCGGTGAGCGCGTCCGGTCAGTTTATGACCGGAGCGTCCGGTCATCCCGACAGAACCCAGTGAAGGGGTATAACGGCTCTATTTGGATGGGATGCTTATAAATACTCGTTGGCCGGCCCTTGGGGAGGTAACTAGTGATTTCTAACATTCTTGTACATCCTTTGAGCTAGAGCATCTCCTCCCACTCATCTCTCTTGAGTGATTGCAAATCATAAGTGAGATTGAGTGATCCCAAAGTGCTTTGCATAGCTTGAGGGCATCTAGTGGCACTTGTGGGTGGTTTAGCCGGTGGATTTCTTGTTACTCTTGGAGAGTACCGCTCCTAGCCGGCTTGGAGATTGTTGGAGGCGTTGGCAAGAGAAGGTGATTGTTCTTGGCCACCTCCGGTTGTTTGTGAGAGGTTCTTGTGCTTTCCTCGGCGGGACGCCAAAAGCAACTCTATTGGATTGCGCGTGTCATTGAGTTACCTCACTTGAGAGTGGTGTCTTGCGGTGCCTTGCGGGGCGTGCCTTGAGGGCAAGTGACTTGAGGGTCACACCGAGGAACCATCTAAGTGTTGGTCGACACAACCGGTGACGTAGCTTGTCGGTGCACAAGTGAACACCGGGTGAACAAAAATATTGTGTCTCTTGTCTCCCGGTGATTGGTCTACATATTGTGTTGTTGTCAATATTAATTGATTATATATCATCTTGGTGATTGGCAACATCTTCACTCCACCGTCGGTATAAGATTCACAATCCTATCTCTTGCATTTACTTTTACTAGATTATCTTGTGTTAGCTCTAGTAGTAGCCTTTGCTAGTGTTGTTAGCTTGTTCACTAGTGTAAGTTTAGTGACTTAGCTCTTGTGTGAACTAGAGATCATAATCTACTAGACTTGTGGATAGGAGGCTTGCATCACAAACCCTTGGCTAAGCAAAACTCGCTTTACGCCGTTTGTTTTTTCTAACAAGTTTGCTTAGTGGTGCTTGTAGAATTTTTAATAGGCTATTCAACCCCCCCTCTAGCCATCTAGGACCTTACAAGTGGTATCGGAGCCGTGGTCACCGTTTTAATCAAGGCTTAACATCCTTCGGTGTGAAAAATGGCTCAAATTGTGTTCAATCATGTTGGGGGCAAGCCACCGTTCTTTGATGGTGTTAGTTCTTTTGCTCATTGGAAGAGAAAGATGACAATGTACCTTGGTTCTATTCATGAGAGAGTATTGCAAGTCACCGAGAATGATTTTGCTATCATTGATCCCAATCATCTCACCGATGAAGATAGAGCAAATAGAACATGCAATAGAATGGCTCTCAATACACTCTATAATGGTATTGACACAAAAGTGTTTGAGGGCATCAAAGATTTGGAATTGGCTAGTGAAGTATGGACAAGGTTGAGTGAGACATATGAAGGCACTAAGGTTGTGAAGAGTGCCAAGCTATATGGGCTCAAGAGTGAGTTTGAGAACTTCAAGAAAAAGGATGATGAAACAATCATTGAAATGTTTCATAGATTGCAAGTGATAGTCAATGATCTCAAGAGCTTAGGGCACAAGACTCAAGATCAAGATTTTTGTCACAAGTTCTTATTGAGCTTACCTAGAAGATTCAAGATGTTGATCATGATGTTGCAAAGAGATGGGCTTGAAGCAATGAAGCCTAATGATTTGCTTGGTGAAGTATTAACCTATGACAAATATGATCAAGATATTGATGACAAGGAGAAGGTGGAAGATGAAAAGAAGAAGAAGACCGTGGCGTTCAAGGCCATCTCCTCCAAGGGCAAAGCTACCATCATTGAAGAAGAAGACAGTAGTGAAGATGAAGATTATGAAATTGATGATGAGGCATTTGCTTTTGTAGTCAAGAAAATGGGTCACATGTTCATTAAGAGAAGAGGCTTCAAAAAGAGAAATGACAACTTCAAGAGCAATGAGCAACAAAGGAGGTGCTTCAATTGTGATAGCACCGAACATCTTCAAGCCGAATGTCCCTATGATAAGAAGAAGAACAACAAGAGGGGCAAGTTTGAGAAGAAAAAGAAAGAAGCCAAGATAACATTCAAGAAAGGCAAGAATGGAGTCTATGTGGCCACTTGGGAAAGTGATGATGATGAAGAAGAAGAATTATCCAACAAGGCTTTTGCTTCCATTGCTATTAACAAGAAGCCTTTACTATTTGATTCATCCTCTTCATGCTTCATGGCCAAAGAAGCTAAGGTATTATATGATGAAAGTGATGATGAAAGTGAAATGGAATATGTTCATGATAGTGATAATGATAAATATGATAATGAAAATGATGATGATGATGAACCAACTAAAGAACAACTATATGACTTGTTGCAACAAACTAGAGACATAGCTATTGCCAAGAACAAGGAGTGCAAGAAGCTTTCAATGAAAGTAGCAATACTTGAGAAAGTTCTTGGTGAGCTTAAGACCACTCATGAGAGTCTAGTGGAAGACCATGAGGATCTTGGTAAGGCTCATTCCAAGCTTGAAAAGGCTCACTCATTGCTACTTGAGCAACAAGAAAAGAAGGAGGTTGTTGTATCATGTGATATAGGTGTTACATGTGATATAATTGATGAATCCTTTAATGAACCTATCATCATGTCAAATACTAACCCTTCTTGTAGCTCTTCATCCACCACCACCAACTCTACCTCTACTACTAGTGATGGTTTCACTTGTGATGCCTCACTAATGGTTGAGAATGAGACTCTCAAGAGAGAGGTGGATGAGCTCACTCACGCCCTAGGCAAGGCCTATGGTGGTGAGGCCCGCTTGCTTAAGTGCTTGGGTAGCCAAAGGTTCTCTCTTAACAAAGAGGGATTGGGCTACACCCCCAAGAAAGGCAAGTCGGCCTTTGCAACTCCAAAGCCTAGCTTTGTGAAGGGCAATGGTCGGTTTTGCAATAGATGTAAGCAAGTTGGGCACCTAGAGCATAATTGCAATAAAAAGAACCAAAGTAAGAACCTTGTTAATGCTATACCTTTTGATTCTTGCTATGTGCTTACCAAGGGTGTGAAGGGTGTGCAAGCTAAGTTTGTTGGTACACCAATTGTGGGCCCAAAGAAGAAGGCTATTTGGGTACCAAAGAGCTTAGTTACTAACCTACAAGGACCCAAGCAAAAATGGGTACCTAAGCTTCATTGATTTGCTTGTAGGTCAATTACAAAGCCGGAGGAAGGCATTGGATTATTGATAGTGGGTGCACTCAACACATGACCGGTACATCAAGAATGTTTGATTCATTCAATGACAATGATAGTGGTGTTGATTCTATCACTTTTGGCAATAACAAGAAAGGCAAGGTTATTGGCTTGGGCAAGATTGCAATATCAAATGATATGAGTATCTCCAATGTGTTGCTAGTTGAAAGTTTGGATTTCAATCTTCTATCCGTGGCACAAATATGTGATCTAGGCTATAAATGCATCTTTGGGGTTGATGATGTGGAAGTTATTAGTGTGGATGGTTCAAATGTGGCATTCAAGGGATTTAGATATGAGAATCTCTACCTAGTTGACTTCAATGCTAGAGAAACTTCTTTGACAACTTGCTTAGTCTCCAAATCAAGTATGGGTTGGCTTTGGCATAGAAGGCTTGGTCATGTTGGCATGAAACAATTGAAGAAGCTTACAACTCACAATCTTGTCAATGGTTTGAAAGATGTTGAATTTGAGAAGAATAAGCTTTGTAGTGCATGTCAAGCCGGGAAGCAAGTTGGAAGCTCACATCCAAAGAAGAGTACAATGAGCACATGCAAAGCATTTGAATTGATGCACATGGATCTATTTGGACCAACAACATATACAAGCATAGGCGGTAACAAGTATGGCTTTGTTATAGTGGATGACTTCACAAGATTCACATGGGTATTCTTTCTTAGTGACAAAAGTGAAGTGTTTGACACCTTCAAGACATTTCTCACTAGAGTTCACAATGAGTTTGAGATTAGAATCAAGAAAGTGAGAAGTGACAATGGAAGTGAGTTCAAGAATACAAGAATTGAAGAACTTTGTGATCATTATGGTATTGGACATCAATTCTCGGCCAAGTACACTCCACAATCAAATGGCCTAGTTGAGAGGAAGAATAGAACATTGCTTGATATGGCTAGATCAATGCTTCATGAGTACAATATGAGTCAATCATTTTGGGATGAAGCAATCAATACCGCTTGCTACTACATCAATAGACTATATTGTCATCCATTGCTAGAGAAGACCCCATATGAGCTACTTCATGGAAGAAAGCCCAATATTTCTTACTTTAGGGTGTTTGGTTGCAAATGCTATATCTTGAAGAAGGGCACTAGATTGGGGAAGTTTGACAAAAGATGTGATGAGGGGTTCCTACTTGGTTATTCAACTACAAGCAAAGCTTATAGAGTTTGGAACAACTCAAGTGGCATTCTAGAAGAAGTCCATGATGTGCAATTTGATGAAACCAATGGGTCACAAGATGAAGAAGAGAATCTAGATGATGTTAGTGGAACTCTATTGGTGGAAGCAATGAAGAACATGGACATTAGGGACATTAGAGCAAAGCAAGTTATTGATATTCAAGATGATGATAAAGATCAAGTGCTCAATTCTCCATTCAAGCTAGCTAGTGACTCTCAAGTGCAAGATCAAGGTGCTAGTTCATCTCATCAAGATACATCATGTGATCAACCAAGCTCAAGCAATCAAGTGCAAGTACTCCAACCACAACATGTTGCAAGAGATCACCCCATTGATAGTGTTATTGGTGATATTAGAAGTGGTGTGCAAACAAGATCAAGATTGACTATGTTTTGTGAGCATGCATCATTTGTGTCAACCATAGAACCAAAGAAGATAGAAGAAGCTTTGAGGGATGCCGATTGGATCATGGCTATGCAAGAAGAGCTTAACAATTTCACAAGAAATAATGTTTGGGAATTGGTAGAAAGGCCAAATGACTACAATGTGATTGGAACCAAGTGGGTGTTTAAAAACAAGCAAGATCAAGATGGCATTGTAGTGAGAAACAAAGCAAGACTAGTTGCTCAAGGTTACACTCAAGTTGAAGGTCTTGACTATGATGAGACATATGCTCCCGTGGCAAGATTGGAGGCAATAAGGATTCTATTGGCTTATGCTTGTGCACACAATATCAAACTATATCAAATGGATGTCAAAAGTGCATTTCTCAATGGGATCATCAATGAGTTAGTATTTGTTGAGCAACCGCCCGGATTTGAAGATGACAAGAAACCCAACCATGTATACAAGTTGAAGAAGGCTTTATATGGCTTAAAGCAAGCACCTAGAGCATGGTATGAGAGGCTAAGGGATTTCCTTCTCTCTAAGGGATTCAAGATGGGCAAGGTTGATACAACTCTATTCACCAAGAAGATTGGGAATGATCTATTCATAGTGCAAATATATGTTGATGACATCATCTTTGGATCAACCGATCAAGCTTATTGTGAAGAATTTGGTGCTATGATGGCCAAAGAGTTTGAAATGTCTATGATTGGTGAACTTAGCTACTTCCTTGGTCTCCAAGTCAAGCAATTGAAGAATGGAACATTTGTGAGTCAAGGGAAATACATAAGGGACATGTTGAAGAAGTTTGGAATGCAAGATGCAAAGCCAATTTCAACTCCAATGGGCACAAATGGCAATTTGGATAGTGATCTTGTTGGCAAAATGGTGAATCAAAAGGAATATCGGTCTTTGATTGGAAGTCTACTCTATGTCACCGCATCAAGGCCGGATGTCATGTTTAGTGTTTGCATGTGTGCTAGATATCAAGCCTCACCTAGAGAAAGTCATCTCACGGCCGCAAAGAGAATATTGAGGTACTTGAAGCAAACAAGAGATGTTGGACTATGGTATCCCAAGGGGTCAAAGTTTGAATTGATTGGATATTCGGACTCCGACTATGGGGGTTGCAAGATCAATAGAAAGAGTACAAGTGGCACATGTCAATTACTTGGAAGATCACTTGTGTCATGGTCCTCAAAGAAACAAAATAGTGTGGCAATCTCTACCGCCGAAGCCGAATATGTGAGTGCGGGGAGTTGTTGTGCACAATTGCTATGGATGAAATCAACTTTGAAGGATTATGGCCTCAACTTCAAGAATGTGCCGTTTGAAAGTCCCTAGTTTGGTTTTGGCTAATTGATGAAACCTAGGACTAACCTTTGTATCTAAGTGGATGATTTAGATAAAGGTGGTCATTGCATATGAGACATGACATTGACTCATGTGACCAAGATGAGGCTTGGCTCGATGGACCGGTTGTGAAGGTGAAGGGCAAGTCGAGGCTTCGAAGCGAGGGACCATGCGATGGTGAAGCTTGAGCTAGACTTGGCGCCGACGGACCGATGCAACGGTGAAGAGCAAGTGAAGTCAAGGTCGATGGATCGAGACGGTCATGTGATGATATGAAGTGGATCATATCATTTGGAGAAACAAAAGGGGCTCAAGGCAAAGGTATAACCAAAGGGCCATTTTGTTTTACACTCAAGACACCATAGAGGGTGTGAGTGGTTTAGGATCGATAGCCGAACTATTAAGAGGGGAAGTCTTATCGGTTATTCGATACACGGGTGCCACTAGGTGAATTCATGAAGTGCATTGCATGTAGGGCCTAGTGAGCTAATTGGAAAACCTTTGAAAATGATTGAGAAAATGCTAACACACAAGCACATGGAGATGTACACTTGATGGTGTTGGCACATTTACAAAGGTGGCGTTGGTCACGCTGTGGTTTGCGGGTAGAGAGGGGTTTGGGTTCCTCTCTCCCTCCCGCCGAGCGTGCGAGCGCGGGATTCAGGCGATTTCGGGGAAATGAAATGCCTATTTTCCACTACGCCGAAAGTCGGAAAAGAAACGGAGGTGAACGGGGTCACTGAGGTGATCGGACGCTGCACCGGACGCTGCACCGGACGCTGCACCGGACGCGGTCACGGTGTGACCGGACGCGTCCGGTCAGTACAGCGCGGTTTCAGGCGCGCGGGTGCTAGGGTTTGCTACCGGCGCGTCCGGTGACTCACGGGACCGGCGCGTCCGGTCATGCACCCAGAAGGAACTGAGGTTCACAGAGGACGATCGGACGCAAGGCGCGTCCGGTCACACACGATCGGACGCGTCCGGTCGTCAAAGGAGCTTACTGGACTCACACCGGACGCGGGCACTGTCGCGTCCGGTCGTTGAGAGGAGCGCGTCCGGTCGTTGTTTCGCGGGCGCGGGTGCTGAGCGGATCGGCGCGTCCGGTCGTTCGACAGGCGCGTCCGGTCATCGGGACCGGCGCGTCCGGTCGTTGTCTAGGGCGCGTCCGGTCGTTGGTTTGACCGGTGAGGCGCAGTGACCGTTGGAGGACCGGACGCGGTTGAGTGCGTCCGGTCAGTTTCGACCGGCGCGTCCGGTCGTCCCGAAAAAACGGTCAGTGGAGTTGCAACGGCTCTATTTGTTTGGGGTGCTTATAAATACTCGTTGGCTGGCCCTTGGGGTGGCGGCTTGGCATTTCTAACACTCTTGTGCATCCTTTGAGCAAAAGCAACTCCTCCCACTCATCTCCCTTGCTTGATTGCAAATCAAAAGTGAGATTGAGTGATCCCAAAGTGCATTGCATAGCTTGAGGGCATCTAGTGGCACTTGTGGGTGGTTTAGCCGGTGGATTTCTTGTTACTCTTGGAGAGTACCGCTCCTAGCCGGCTTGGAGATTGTTGGAGGCGTTGACAAGAGAAGGTGATTGTTCTTGGCCACCTCCGGTTGTTTGTAAGAGGTTCTTGTGCTTTCCTCGGCGGGACGCCAAAAGCAACTCTATTGGATTGCGCGTGTCATTGAGTTACCTCACTTGAGAGTGGAGTCTTGCGGTGCCTTGCGGGGCGTGCCTTGAGGGGCAAGTGACTTGAGGGTCACACCGAGGAACCATCTAAGTGTTGGTCGACACAACCGGTGACGTAGCTTGTCGGTGCACAAGTGAACACCGGGTGAACAAAAATATTGTGTCTCTTGTCTCCCGGTGATTGGTCTACATATTGTGTTGTTGTCAATATTAATTGATTGTATATCATCTTGGTGATTGGCAACATCTTCACTCCACCGTCGGTATAAGTTTCACAATCCTATCTCTTGCACTTATCTTTACTAGATTATCTTGTGTTGCTCTAGTAGTAGCTTGGCTAGTAGTGTTGTTAGCTTGTTCTCTAGTGTAAAATTAGTGACATAGCTCTTGTGTGAACTAGAGATCATAATCTACTAGACTTGTGGATAGGAGGCTTGCATCACAACCTTTGGCTAAGCAAAACTCGCTTTACGCCGTTTGTTATTCTAACAAGTTTGCTTAGTGGTGCTTGTAGAATTTTTATAGGCTATTCACCCCCCCTCTAGCCATCTAGGACCTTACAAGTGGTATCGGAGCCATGGTCACCGTTTTAATCAAGGCTTAACATCCTTCGGTGTGAAAAATGGCTCAAATTGTGTTCAATCATGTTGGGGGCAAGCCACCGTTCTTTGATGGTGTTAGTTCTTTTGCTCATTGGAAGAGAAAGATGACAATGTACCTTGGTTCTATTCATGAGAGAGTATTGCAAGTCACCGAGAATGATTTTGCTATCATTGATCCCAATCATCTCACCGATGAAGATAGAGCAAATAGAACATGCAATAGAATGGCTCTCAATACACTCTATAATGGTATTGACACAAAAGTGTTTGAGGGCATCAAAGATTTGGAATTGGCTAGTGAAGTATGGACAAGGTTGAGTGAGACATATGAAGGCACTAAGGTTGTGAAGAGTGCCAAGCTATATGGGCTCAAGAGTGAGTTTGAGAACTTCAAGAAAAAGGATGATGAAACAATCATTGAAATGTTTCATAGATTGCAAGTGATAGTCAATGATCTCAAGAGCTTAGGGCATAAGACTCAAGATCAAGATTTTTGTCACAAGTTCTTATTGAGCTTACCTAGAAGATTCAAGATGTTGATCATGATGTTGCAAAGAGATGGGCTTGAAGCAATGAAGCCTAATGATTTGCTTGGTGAAGTATTAACCTATGACAAATATGATCAAGATGTTGATGACAAGGAGAAGGTGGAAGATGAAAAGAAGAAGAAGACCATGGCGTTCAAGGCCATCTCCTCCAAGGGCAAAGCTACCATCATTGAAGAAGAAGACAATAGTGAAGATGAAGATTATGAAATTGATGATGAGGCATTTGCTTTTGTAGTCAAGAAAATGGGTCACATGTTCATTAAGAGAAGAGGCTTCAAAAAGAGAAATGACAACTTCAAGAGCAATGAGCAACAAAGGAGGTGCTTCAATTGTGATAGCACCGAACATCTTCAAGCCGAATGTCCCTATGATAAGAAGAAGAACAACAAGAGGGGCAAGTTTGAGAAGAAAAAGAAAGAAGCCAAGATAACATTCAAGAAAGGCAAGAATGGAGTCTATGTGGCCACTTGGGAAAGTGATGATGAAGAAGAAGAAGAAGAATCATCCAACAAGGCTTTTGCTTCCATTGCTATTAACAAGAAGCCTTTACTATTTGATTCATCCTCTTCATGCTTCATGGCCAAAGAAGCTAAGGTATTATATGATGAGAGTGATGATGAAAGTGAAATGGAATATGTTCATGATAGTGATAATGATAAATATGATAATGAAAATGATGATGATGATGAACCAACTAAAGAACAACTATATGACTTGTTGCAACAAACTAGAGACATAGCTATTGCCAAGAACAAGGAGTGCAAGAAGCTTTCAATGAAAGTAGCAATACTTGAGAAAGTTCTTGGTGAGCTTAAGACCACTCATGAGAGTCTAGTGGAAGACCATGAGGATCTTGGTAAGGCTCATTCCAAGCTTGAAAAGGCTCACTCATTGCTACTTGAGCAACAAGAAAAGAAGGAGGTTGTTGTATCATGTGATATAGGTGTTACATGTGATATAATTGATGAATCCTTTAATGAACCTATCATCATGTCAAATACTAACCCTTCTTGTAGCTCTTCATCCACCACCACCAACTCTACCTCTACTACTAGTGATGGTTTCACTTGTGATGCCTCACTAATGGTTGAGAATGAGACTCTCAAGAGAGAGGTGGATGAGCTCACTCACGCCCTAGGCAAGGCCTATGGTGGTGAGGCCCGCTTGCTTAAGTGCTTGGGTAGCCAAAGGTTCTCTCTTAACAAAGAGGGATTGGGCTACACCCCCAAGAAAGGCAAGTCGGCCTTTGCAACTCTAAAACCTAGCTTTGTGAAGGGCAATGGTCGGTTTTGCAATAGATGTAAGCAAGTTGGGCACCTAGAGCATAATTGCAATAAAAAGAACCAAAGCAAGAACCTTGTTAATGCTATACCTTTTGATTCTTGCTATGTGCTTACCAAGGGTGTGAAGGGTGTGCAAGCTAAGTTTGTTGGTACACCAATTGTGGGCCTAAAGAAGAAGGCTATTTGGGTACCAAAGAGCTTAGTTACTAACCTACAAGGACCCAAGCAAAAATGGGTACCTAAGCTTCATTGATTTGCTTGTAGGTCAATTACAAAGCCGGAGGAAGGCATTGGATTATTGATAGTGGGTGCACTCAACACATGACCGGTACATCAAGAATGTTTGACTCAATCAATGACAATAATAGTGGTGTTGATTCTATCACATTTGGCAATAACAAGAAAGGCAAGGTTATTGGCTTGGGCAAGATTGCAATATCAAATGACTTAAGTATCTCCAATGTGTTGCTAGTTGAAAGTTTGGATTTCAATCTTCTATCCGTGGCACAAATATGTGATCTTGGTTACAAATGTATCTTTGGGGTTGATGATGTGGAAGTTATTAGTGTGGATGGTTCAAATGTGGCATTCAAGGGCTTTAGATATGAGAATCTCTACCTAGTTGACTTCAATGCTAGAGAAACTTCTTTGACAACTTGCTTAGTCTCCAAATCAAGCATGGGTTGGCTTTGGCATAGAAGGCTTGGTCATGTTGGCATGAAACAATTGAAGAAGCTTACAACTCACAATCTTGTCAATGGTTTGAAAGATGTTGAATTTGAGAAGAATAAGCTTTGTAGTGCATGTCAAGCCGGAAAGCAAGTTGGAAGCTTACATCCAAAGAAGAGTACAATGAGCACATGCAAAGCATTTGAATTGATGCACATGGATCTATTTGGACCAACAACATATACAAGCATAGGCGGCAACAAGTATGGCTTTGTCATAGTGGATGACTTCACAAGATTCACATGGGTATTCTTTCTTAGTGACAAAAGTGAAGTGTTTGACACCTTCAAGACATTTCTCACTAGAGTTCACAATGAGTTTGAGATTAGAATCAAGAAAGTGAGAAGTGACAATGGAAGTGAGTTCAAGAATACAAGAATTGAAGAACTTTGTGATCATTATGGTATTGGACATCAATTCTCGGCCAAGTACACTCCACAATCAAATGGCCTAGTTGAGAGGAAGAATAGAACATTGCTTGATATGGCTAGATCAATGCTTCATGAGTACAATGTGAGTCAATCATTTTGGGATGAAGCAATCAATACCGCTTGCTACTACATCAATAGACTATATTGTCATCCATTGCTAGAGAAGACCCCATATGAGTTACTTCATGGAAGAAAGCCCAATATTTCTTACTTTAGGGTGTTTGGTTGCAAATGCTATATCTTGAAGAAGGGCACTAGATTGGGGAAGTTTGACAAGAGATGTGATGAGGGGTTCCTACTTGGTTATTCAACTACAAGCAAAGCTTATAGAGTTTGGAACAACTCAAGTGGCATTCTAGAAGAAGTCCATGATGTGCAATTTGATGAAACCAATGGGTCACAAGATGAAGAAGAGAATCTAGATGATGTTAGTGGAACTCTATTGGTGGAAGCAATGAAGAACATGGACATTGGGGACATTAGAGCAAAGCAAGTTATTGATATTCAAGATGATGATAAAGACCAAGTGCTCAATTCTCCATTCAAGCTAGCTAGTGACTCTCAAGTGCAAGATCAAGGTGCTAGTTCTTCTCAACAAGATACATCAAGTGATCAACCAAGCTCAAGCAATCAAATGCAAGTACTCCAACCACAACATGTTGCAAGAGATCACCCCATTGATAGTGTTATTGGTGATATTAGAAGTGGTGTGCAAATAAGATCAAGATTGACTATGTTTTGTGAGCATGCATCATTTGTGTCAACCATAGAACCAAAGAAGATAGAAGAAGCTTTGAGGGATGCCGATTGGATCTTGGCTATGCAAGAAGAGTTAAACAATTTCACAAGAAATGATGTTTGGGAATTGGTAGAAAGGCCAAACGACTACAATGTGATTGGAACCAAATGGGTGTTCAAAAACAAGCAAGATCAAGATGGCATTGTAGTGAGAAACAAAGCAAGACTAGTTGCTCAAGGTTACACTCAAGTTGAAGGTCTTGACTATGATGAGACATATGCTCCCGTGGCAAGATTGGAGGCAATAAGGATTCTATTGGCTTATGCTTGTGCACATAATATCAAACTATATCAAATGGATGTCAAAAGTGCATTTCTCAATGGGATCATCAATGAGTTAGTATTTGTTGAGCAACCGCCCGGATTTGAAGATGACAAGAAACCCAACCATGTCTACAAGTTGAAGAAGGCTTTATATGGCTTAAAGCAAGCACCTAGAGCATGGTATGAGAGGCTAAGGGATTTCCTTCTCTCTAAGGGATTCAAAATGGGCAAGGTTGATACTACTCTATTCACCAAGAAGATTGGAAATGATCTATTCATAGTGCAAATATATGTTGATGACATCATCTTTGGATCAACCGATCAAGCTTATTGTGAAGAATTTGGTGCTATGATGGCCAAAGAGTTTGAAATGTCTATGATTGGTGAACTTAGCTACTTCCTTGGTCTCCAAGTCAAGCAATTGAAGAATGGAACATTTGTGAGTCAAGGGAAATACATAAGGGACATGTTGAAGAAGTTTGGAATGCAAGATGCAAAGCCAATTTCAACTCCAATGGGCACAAATGGCAATTTGGATAGTGATCTTGATGGCAATATGGTGAATCAAAAGGAATATCGGTCTTTGATTGGAAGTCTACTCTATGTCACCGCATCAAGGCCGGATGTCATGTTTAGTGTTTGCATGTGTGCTAGATATCAAGCCTCACCTAGAGAAAGTCATCTCACGGCGGCGAAAAGAATATTGAGGTACTTGAAGCAAACAAGAGATGTTGGACTATGGTATCCCAAGGGGTCAAAGTTTGAATTGATTGGATATTCGGACTCCGACTATGGGGGTTGCAAGATCAATAGAAAGAGCACAAGTGGCACATGTCAATTACTTGGAAGATCACTTGTGTCATGGTCCTCAAAGAAACAAAATAGTGTGGCAATCTCTACCGCCGAAGCCGAATATGTGAGTGCGGGGAGTTGTTGTGCACAATTGCTATGGATGACATCAACTTTGAAGGATTATGGCCTCAATTTCAAGAATGTGCCGTTGCTATGTGATAATGAGAGTGCAATCAAGATGATACAAAACCCGGTTCAACATGGAAGAACAAAGCATATTGACATAAGACACCATTTCATTAGAGATCATCAACAAAAGGGAGATATTTCCATTGAAAGTGTTGGCACCGATGATCAACTTGCCGATATTCTCACTAAGCCACTTGATGAAAAGAGGTTCTGCAAGCTAAGGAATGAATTGAACATTCTTGATTTCTCAAACATGAGTTGAATGCACCCCACCCACTTATTGACATGCCTCTCCTTCGACATTGCAAGGTAAAGTTGATTGACATATCATTCATCCTATGCTAAGGACTTGCTAGAGCATGTAGACATATTAAGTGGTATGCATAAGCATTCATGATAAATCAAATGAATTTGATGGATATATGTTACCACTATTGCTTCTATGCTTATTTTGATCTAGTGGTGGCATATGACATGTTTGTGAGCTTGTAAACCTAGTGTTGAATCTAGAAGATTTGCTATAAGAGTTTAATTCAACATAGGCAAGATAACCCTTATTTTGAGGAGTAAAGAAGCTTGTCTTTGGTTCAAATCGAATTAAATATCTTTGGCAAGTATTCTAGGTTAAACCAAATTTGATAAATTTTTTTTTAAACCTTACCTATGGTATCGAATTAATTTCAAGCTACTCCATCAAACATTTTTCTTCTCTCCACAATTTGATCCCTTTTTGGGTAAGTTGTTGACAAAGGGGGAGAGAAAAAGATGATTCAACTTGATGATTCAACTTGATAAAGGGGTAAATAAAATTTATGATGAGAAAAAGATGATTCAACTTGATAAAGGGGTAAATAAAATTTGTTGATGCACACAAGTAGGGGGAGCAAGCTCATAAACAAAGTTGTTGCATTTGTTTGTGTATTCTCATATGACTTGCTCATTGCACATGTATTTAAATTCAATATACATGCTTGTGTGGTGCAATGCTAGTATAGAAATTGGATGATGAAATGATCTACTAGCATGCATAGGAATAGTTTACATGTGGTATCTAGACTTGCCTAAAGCTTTACAAGTGGTTAGCTTTATAAGTAGTCCAAGAACCCTTGCATATAATGTTGATCTCACGAGGTTCTTGAGTTTTGATGGATGTCTAGTTACTTCATGATGCTAAGGATGGTGTAAAAGGCAACTCCGATTGGTATCACGCTTCAAAGGTCCATTTCTTACACCTTAGCATCATTTTGGTAGAATTACTCTCCCAACACTTCTATCTATGCATATGTGCAAAGCTTTCAATCCAAACTCTATGCACATATGTAGGGGGAGCTAATGCTACCAAAACCGAGCTTGTGATAATTGTCCAAACTTTACTTATGAGCAAAATGATTGGACAAGTATGACAAGTTCAAAACTTTTATTATCAAAATCATCTTTGTGAGGGTTGTCATCAATTACCAAAAAGGGGGAGATTGAAAGTCCCTAGTTTGGTTTTGGCTAATTGATGAAACCTAGGACTAACCTTTGTATCTAAGTGGATGATTTAGATAAAGGTGGTCATTGCATATGAGACATGACATTGACTCATGTGACCAAGATGATGAAGACCAAGATGAGGCTTGGCTCGATGGACCGGTTGTGAAGGTGAAGGGCAAGTCGAGGCTTCGAAGCGAGGGACCATGCGATGGTGAAGCTTGAGCTAGACTTGGCGCCGACGGACCGATGCAACGGTGAAGAGCAAGTGAAGTCAAGGTCGATGGATCGAGACGGTCATGTGATGATATGAAGTGGATCATATCATTTGGAGAAACAAAAGGGGCTCAAGGCAAAGGTATAACCAAAGGGCCATTTTGTTTTACACTCAAGACACCATAGAGGGTGTGAGTGGTTTAGGATCGATAGCCGAACTATTAAGAGGGGAAGTCTTATCGGTTATTCGATACACGGGTGCCACTAGGTGAATTCATGAAGTGCATTGCATGTAGGGCCTAGTGAGCTAATTGGAAAACCTTTGAAAATGATTGAGAAAATGCTAACACACAAGCACATGGAGATGTACACTTGATGGTGTTGGCACATTTACAAAGGTGGCGTTGGTCACGCTGTGGTTTGCGGGTAGAGAGGGGTTTGGGTTCCTCTCTCCCTCCCGCCGAGCGTGCGAGCGCGGGATTCAGGCGATTTCGGGGAAATGAAATGCCTATTTTCCACTACGCCGAAAGTCAGAAAAGAAACGGAGGTGAACGGGGTCACTGAGGTGATCGGACGCTGCACCGGACGCGGTCACGGTGTGACCGGACGCGTCCGGTCAGTACAGCGCGGTTTCAGGCGCGCGGGTGCTAGGGTTTGCTACCGGCGCGTCCGGTGACTCACGGGACCGGCGCGTCCGGTCATGCACCCAGAAGGAACTGAGGTTCACAGAGGACGATCGGACGCAAGGCGCGTCCGGTCACACACGATCGGACGCGTCCGGTCGTCAAAGGAGCTTACTGGACTCACACCGGACGCGGGCACTGTCGCGTCCGGTCGTTGAGAGGAGCGCGTCCGGTCGTTGTTTCGCGGGCGCGGGTGCTGAGCGGATCGGCGCGTCCGGTCGTTCGACAGGCGCGTCCGGTCATCGGGACCGGCGCGTCCGGTCGTTGTCTAGGGCGCGTCCGGTCGTTGGTTTGACCGGTGAGGCGCAGTGACCGTTGGAGGACCGGACGCGGTTGAGCGCGTCCGGTCAGTTTCGACCGGCGCGTCCGGTCGTCCCGAAAAAACGGTCAGTGGAGTTGCAACGGCTCTATTTGTTTGGGGTGCTTATAAATACTCGTTGGCCGGCCCTTGGGGTGGCGGCTTGGCATTTCTAACACTCTTGTGCATCCTTTGAGCAAAAGCAACTCCTCCCACTCATCTCCCTTGCTTGATTGCAAATCAAAAGTGAGATTGAGTGATCCCAAAGTGCATTGCATAGCTTGAGGGCATCTAGTGGCACTTGTGGGTGGTTTAGCCGGTGGATTTCTTGTTACTCTTGGAGAGTACCGCTCCTAGCCGGCTTGGAGATTGTTGGAGGCGTTGACAAGAGAAGGTGATTGTTCTTGGCCACCTCCGGTTGTTTGTAAGAGGTTCTTGTGCTTTCCTCGGCGGGACGCCAAAAGCAACTCTATTGGATTGCGCGTGTCATTGAGTTACCTCACTTGAGAGTGGAGTCTTGCGGTGCCTTGCGGGGCGTGCCTTGAGGGGCAAGTGACTTGAGGGTCACACCGAGGAACCATCTAAGTGTTGGTCGACACAACCGGTGACGTAGCTTGTCGGTGCACAAGTGAACACCGGGTGAACAAAAATATTGTGTCTCTTGTCTCCCGGTGATTGGTCTACATATTGTGTTGTTGTCAATATTAATTGATTGTATATCATCTTGGTGATTGGCAACATCTTCACTCCACCGTCGGTATAAGTTTCACAATCCTATCTCTTGCACTTATCTTTACTAGATTATCTTGTGTTGCTCTAGTAGTAGCTTGGCTAGTAGTGTTGTTAGCTTGTTCTCTAGTGTAAAATTAGTGACATAGCTCTTGTGTGAACTAGAGATCATAATCTACTAGACTTGTGGATAGGAGGCTTGCATCACAACCTTTGGCTAAGCAAAACTCGCTTTACGCCGTTTGTTATTCTAACAAGTTTGCTTAGTGGTGCTTGTAGAATTTTTATAGGCTATTCACCCCCCCTCTAGCCATCTAGGACCTTACACCGTTGCTATGTGATAATGAGAGTGCAATCAAGATGATACAAAACCCGGTTCAACATGGAAGAACAAAGCATATTGACATAAGACACCATTTCATTAGAGATCATCAACAAAAGGGAGATATTGCCATTGAAAGTGTTGGCACCGATGATCAACTTGCCGATATTCTCACTAAGCCACTTGATGAAAAGAGGTTTTGCAAGCTAAGGAATGAATTGAACATTCTTGATTTCTCAAACATGAGTTGAATGCACCCCACCCACTTATTGACATGCCTCTCCTTCGACATTGCAAGGTAAAATTGATTGACATGTTTTTCATCCTATGCTAAGGACTTGATAGAGCATGTAGACATAATAAGTGGTACACATAAGCATTCATGATAAATCAAATGAATTTGATGGATATATGTTACCACTATTGCTTCTATGCTTATTTTGATCTAGTGGTGGCATATGACATGTTTGTGAGCTTGTAAACCTAGTGTTGAATCTAGAAGATTTGCTATAAGTGTTTAATTCAACATAGGCAAGATAACCCTTATTTTGAGGAGTGAAGAAGCTTGTCTTTGGTTCAAATCGAATTAAATATCTTTGGCAAGTATTCTAGGTTAAACCAAATTTGATAAATTTTTTAACCTTACATATGGTATCAAATTAATTTCAAGCTACTCCATCAAACACTTTTCCTTCTCTCCACAATTTGATCCCTTTTTGGGTAAGTTGTTGACAAAGGGGGAGAGAAAAAGATGATTCAACTTGATAAAGGGGTAAATAAAGGGGTAAATAAAATTTATGATGAGAAAAAGATGATTCAACTTGATAAAGGGGTAAATAAAATTTGTTGATGCACACAAGTAGGGGGAGCAAGCTCATAAACAAAGTTGTTGCATTTGTTTGTGCATTCTCATATGACTTGCTCATTGCACATATATTTAAATTCAATATACATGCTTGTGTGGTGCAATGCTAGTATAGAAATTGGATGATGAAATGATCTACTAGCATGCATAGGAATAGTTTATATGTGGTATCTAGACTTGCCTAAAGCCTTACAAGTGGTTAGCTTTACAAGTAGTCCAAGAACCTTTGCATATAATGTTGATCTCACGGGGTTCTTGAGTTTTGATGGATGTCTAGTTACTTCATGATGCTAAGGATGGTGTAAAAGGCAACTCCTATTGGTATCACGCTTCAAAGGTCCATTTCTTACACCATAGCATCATTTTGGTAGAATTACTCTCCCAACATTTCTATCCATGCATATGTGCAAAGCTTTCAATCCAAACTCTATGCACATATGTAGGGGGAGCTAATGCTACCAAAACCGAGCTTGTGATAATTGTCCAAACTTTACTTATGAGCAAAATGATTGGACAAGTATGACAAGTTCAAAACTTTTTATTATCAAAATCATCTTTGTGAGCGTTGTCATCAATTACCAAAAAGGGGGAGATTGAAAGTCCCTAGTTTGGTTTTGGCTAATTGATGAAACCTAGGACTAACCTTTGTATCTAAGTGGATGATTTAGATAAAGGTGGTCATTGCATATGAGACATGACATTGACTCATGTGACCAAGATGATGAAGACCAAGATGAGGCTTGGCTCGATGGACCGGTTGTGAAGGTGAAGGGCAAGTCGAGGCTTCGAAGCGAAGGACCATGCGATGGTGAAGCTTGAGCAAGACTTAGCGCCGATGGACCGATGCAACGGTGAAGAGCAAGTGAAGTCAAGGTCGATGGATCGAGACGGTCATGTGATGATATGAAGTGGATCATATCATTTGGAGAAACAAAATGGGCTCAAGGCAAAGGTATAACCATAGGGCCATTTTGTTTTACACTCAAGACACCATAGAGGGTGTGAGTGGTTTAGGATCGATAGCCGAACTATTAAGAGGGGAAGTCTTATCGGTTATTCGATGCACGGGTGCCACTAGGTGAATTCATGAAGTGCATTGCATGTAGGGCCTAGTGAGCTAATTGGAAAACCTTTGAAAATGTTTGAGAAAAGCTAACACACAAGCACATGGAGATGTACACTTGATGGTGTTGGCACATTTGCAAAGGTGGCGTTGGAGGATCAGACGCGGTGGAGCGCGTCCGGTCGTTTTGAGAGGCGCGTCCGGTCATAGGGTTTGACCGTTGGCGCAGTGACCGTTGGGGCATCGGACGCGGTGAGCGCGTCCGGTCAGTTATGACCGGAGCGTCCGGTCATCCCGACAGAACCCAGTGAAGGGGTATAACGGCTCTATTTGGATGGGATGCTTATAAATACTCGTTGGCCGGCCCTTGGGGAGGTAACTAGTGATTTCTAACATTCTTGTACATCCTTTGAGCTAGAGCATCTCCTCCCACTCATCTCTCTTGAGTGATTGCAAATCATAAGTGAGATTGAGTGATCCCAAAGTGCTTTGCATAGCTTGAGGGCATCTAGTGGCACTTGTGGGTGGTTTAGCCGGTGGATTTCTTGTTACTCTTGGAGAGTACCGCTCCTAGCCGGCTTGGAGATTGTTGGAGGCGTTGGCAAGAGAAGGTGATTGTTCTTGGCCACCTCCGGTTGTTTGTGAGAGGTTCTTGTGCTTTCCTCGGCGGGACGCCAAAAGCAACTCTATTGGATTGCGCGTGTCATTGAGTTACCTCACTTGAGAGTGGTGTCTTGCGGTGCCTTGCGGGGCGTGCCTTGAGGGGCAAGTGACTTGAGGGTCACACCGAGGAACCATCTAAGTGTTGGTCGACACAACCGGTGACGTAGCTTGTCGGTGCACAAGTGAACACCGGGTGAACAAAAATATTGTGTCTCTTGTCTCCCGGTGATTGGTCTACATATTGTGTTGTTGTCAATATTAATTGATTATATATCATCTTGGTGATTGGCAACATCTTCACTCCACCGTCGGTATAAGATTCACAATCCTATCTCTTGCATTTACTTTTACTAGATTATCTTGTGTTAGCTCTAGTAGTAGCCTTTGCTAGTGTTGTTAGCTTGTTCACTAGTGTAAGTTTAGTGACTTAGCTCTTGTGTGAACTAGAGATCATAATCTACTAGACTTGTGGATAGGAGGCTTGCATCACAACCCTTGGCTAAGCAAAACTCGCTTTACGCCGTTTGTTTTTCTAACAAGTTTGCTTAGTGGTGCTTGTAGAATTTTTAATAGGCTATTCACCCCCCCCTCTAGCCATCTAGGACCTTACAAGTGGGCACGGAGGATCCATCATGGGAGCGGCGGATCCAGCACGGGAGCAGTGGCGGCACACGCACGAATCCGGCAGGCGGCGGCGTGGCACGCGTGGATGGGCTTCGTGGGCTCGTCGATGGGCTCAATGGGCCTCATCGACGGGTTCACTAGATTTTTTTGTTTTTATATTGATTAACCGAGGCAGGCATGTCAACCGCCTCAGTAGTTCATGATTTACTGAAGCCTTTGATTGGAGGCGGTTGGGTTGCCCGCCTCCAATAATCATTTTTGCCCGTCTCCATTAAGTTTTCTATAGTAGTGAGGCTTGGACTAAGAGGCCGAATGCCAGAGGATGGACCGTGGATGGCTAGCACTTGGCGACGTCGACAAGCAAGTGTACATGTGGAGACGGTGTAGAAGGTGTTGACCAAGTCAAGGAGGGTGCACGAAGACTTGGTGATCAGGAGGTCAAGGTCTCAAGGACGAGCACTGACACACGTCAAGATCATGGAGGAAGCGTAGCAGGTACAATACTCCAGCTGGCTTTGGTAGTTTCAACCTCAAACTGTGGGCATCCGTTTGCCGGGTTTCAGCCTCAAAACACGAGGGAGGATCTCGGGGCGGCACGTGGAGGCAAACCTTTCTCATGAAGGACTCGTGGCCATCCGAAGCAAGGAACTCAACTTGAACCATTTCGCCCTGGGGTTAAGTGGTTTAGGGAAAATATCTAGAGACAATCTTAGAATTTGTAATGGACCTATAAATAAGAGTAGAGACTGCCCATGATAGCCATCCTTCCCACTCTAGTTATTTCCCTAGGCTAGGCAAGGTTATACTATTTAGAGAGTGAAGGGTCGAGATGGCGGACTAGAGGGGGGGGTGAATAGTCCTTTCTAAAACTTAAACGCGTAGGCTAACCAAAATAAATGCGGAATTAAACTTATCGGTCTAGCCAAGACTACACCCCTCTATCTAAGTTCTCTAGCACCTTGCAAAGATCCTAATTAAGCAACTAAGGTGCTAAGCTTACCAAGAGCTCACCTAATTAATTCTAGAGCAAGGTCACACAAACCTATGCACTAGTACTTTGCCAAACGAGGGAGCTCCTACACAACTAGTGAAGCAAAAGCACAAAGCTTAAGCTTGCTAGCAAAGCTCAATAACAAGGCAACTAATGCCAAATTAGAGAGCGCAAAACACTTAGCTACACAAACTAAGCAATGTGACTAATAAGGTTACACAAACCAAATTAGTCACGCAAAGGGAAGCTTCTAGCTACACAAGCAAGAAGACAACTAGCAAGCTACACAAGCACAACTAGAACAAGAGCAACTACACAAGCACAAGTATATATGAAAGTAAATACAAGCTTGTGTTGTATGAAAGAAAACCACCGAGAAGAGTAGACAATGTTGACACAGTGATTTTCTCCCGAGGTTCACTTGGTTGCCACCAATCTACGTCCCCGTTGTGTCGACCAACACTTCGTGGTTCGGCGGCTAATCGGTCACACACCGAGCCTCTCAAAAGGCACCGCAAGAACCCACCATAAAGTGTGGTAGCTCAATAACACGCTCAACTAGAGTTGCTCTTCGCGATCTCCGCGGGGTGAGCACAATCTCCCTCACAAAGCTTCTCCGGAGCCTCACACAATCTTCTTGCGAGCTTCGACGGAGCCACAAGCCACCAAGCCGTCTAGGAGGTGGCAACCTCCAAGAGTAACAAGCACCACCGGCTTGCAACACGATCACCTAGTGCCACACGATGCAATCTCTCAAAGCAACACACTAGAATCGCTCTCTCACTCGATCCGATGAACACTATCAAGCATGAGTGAGTTAGAGGGCTCCCAAGCACTACCACACAAGTCACAAAGACTATAGTGTGCTCAGCTGCCGGCTAAGACCGGCCAAGGCATCTATTTATAACCCCACGGTCAAATAGAGCCGTTACCCCTTCACTGGGCAGATTTCGGGACGACCGGACGCGCCGGTCATAACTGACCGGACGCGCTCGACCGCGTCCGATCCTCCAACGGTCACTGCGCCAACGGTCAAATCCCATGACCGGACGCGCCTCTCAAAACGACCGGACGCACCCCAGGCAACGACCGGACGCGCCTGTCAAACGACCGGACGCGCCGATCGCACTGACCCACGCGCCCGCGACGCAACGACCGGACGCGCTCCTTGCGATGACCGGACGCGACAGTGTCAGCGTACGGTTAGAGTCCAGTAAGCTCCTTCAACAATTGGACGCGTCCGATCATGTGTGATCAGACGCGCCCCACGTCCGATCGTCCTCTGCGAACCTCAGTTCCTTCTGGGCGCAAGACCGGACGCGCTGGTCCCGCGAGTGACCGGACGCGCCGGTTACAAACCCTAACACCCGCGTCTGCGCTGTACTGACCGGACGCGTCCGGTCATACCATGACCGCGTCCGGTGCAGCGTCCGGTCACCTCTGTGACCTCCGTTCGCCTCCGTTTCTTTTCCGACTTCCGGCGTAGTGGAAAATAGACTTTTCAACTCCTCGAAAACGGCTGAATCCCGCGCTCGCAAGCTCGGCGGGAGGGAGAGAGGAACCCAAACCCTCTCTACCGCTCAAACTCCAACGCCTTCGCAAATGTGCCAACACCAACAAGTGTTCACCACTTTGTGCACGTGTGTTAGCATTTTCATAATCATTTTACCGAAGGAGTTAACCACTCAACTTGCCACGCCACTCGATCCTAACACGTATGCAAAGTTAGATCGCTCAAGTGGCACTAGATGACCGATATGCAAACAAGTTTGCCCCTCTTGATAGTACGGCCATCTATCCTAAACCCGGTCATCAACTTCTCTACACACCTATGACCGGTGAAATGGAAATGCCCTGGGTTATACCTTTGCCTTGCGCATTCCACTCCAACTCCATTGATGTTGATGCAACACATGCACCAACCAATCATCAAATGATATGATCCACTTCATATCATCACATGACCGTATTGGTTCATCGATCTTGACCTCACTTGCTCTTCACCGTTGCCTCGGTCCTTCGGCGCCAAGCCATCACACAACTTGCCCTTCACCCTAGCAACCGGTCCATCAAGCCAAGCCTCATCTTGATCTTCTCCACCTTGGTCACATGACTCCATGTCATGTCTCATATGCAATGAGCTCCTTCATGACACCATCACCTGTGGACTAATCTCCTGTGTATCTCACATAACCACATATTAGTCCACCTAAGTTGTCACTCAATTACCAAAACCAAACAAGGACCTTTCAATCTCCCCCATTTTGGTAATTGATGACAACTCTACAAAGATATGGAAATTAAGTTCTTTTGGACTTTATGCCACTTATCCAACATTTAAGCTCTATGTTAGAATTTGGATAAGCACCATAAAATCCGACTTGGTAGTGATAACTCCCCCTACATATGTGCTCAAATGGTTTGGTTTCAAGCTTGCACATATGCATAAATATAAAATTTGTGGGAGGGTTAGCACTACTAAGTGATGCTAAGGTGTATAGAATAAACCTTTGTAGCTTAATACCAATTAGTAGCTTGATACCATTTGAAAATCACAAGTTTGCCACCATCCTTAGCATCATGAGTAGCTTGACATCAAAAACACTAGAAACCCCATGAGATCACATTATAAGCATGGTTCTAGTTTTTGCATGATAATCACAAGTCTAGCTAACATCCTATGCATGCTAGTTATCAAATCATCATTCAAGTTCTATAACTAGCATACACCACACAAGCATGCATATTGAATTTAAGAACTTATGCAATGCAAGCAAGCACATGAATTATACACATATCAAATATAATCAATCAAAGTTCATGAGCTTGCTCCCCCTACTTGTGTGCTTTCTTTGTCCAAGAATGTTTGATCCCCTTACATTCTTCAATGTTACTCCCTCTTTGTCTATGTCCATGTCCAATCTTTCCAATCTCTCCCCAAAGCTCAAAAAGCTTTCATATCTTTGTCCAACTTCTCCCCCTTTGTCATCAATTTCCATAAAAGGTGTTCTTCTCAATTGATACAAAGGCTTGTATTGGGGTAGATGGTTGAGACTTGAATATTGCATTTTTGATGGACATTACCACATATGTTAGAATGACAAACTTTATGGTTGCTCTTGAGATTCCACATAGGATCTTTGACCTTGATACCAATTGGTGGGGCTCCTCCCCCTATGTCATAGCATGTGTCATTCACTTGATATACCACTTGAAGATGAGGGTAGCATTTCTTGATTTGGTCACTTAAAGTTGGGGATCACTTGTGAAACTATTGTCTTGCATGAATGATACCATGTGAAGATATCATGAGTAGGAATGTGATATTATTTAAAAGAATTTTCTAGTATGGAACCACTTTGAAGGATTTGACAATAATATTCACTTCTTGAACATCTGCTATCTTCATGAGTACCACTTGTAAGATATCACTTGTAGATCATTATCTAGACACCACTTGTACATACCACTTGGAAGATCAATTTGAGTCTAGATACTACTTGAAACAAACTAGATATCTATTTTCATTGTTGTCTTGTGCTTGTACTCTTATCATTGTCATGAGCTTCTTGTATGACTTGAACTATATTGATTTGCCTAAGATTTCAAGTTCGGTTTGATCCAATGATAAGCTTCTTCACACCTCATGCTAAGGGTTATCTTGCCAATGTTGTACTTGTCACTTGTTAGCAATCCAAACTAGATCAAGTATTTGGGTTTACTAGCTCATGAACAAACTCATATACATACCACTAGAACATTTAGACAATCAAGCAATAGTGGTAGGCTATGAATCTAAAATTTTCATTTGTCATGCATGATCCTAATAAGCATGTACTATATGCACTAACCGCATACTAGTAAGGGATGAAATGATCATGCACATTACAATGATACCTTTGCTATGTTGGAGTAGATGATAGTCACATAGATTCCAATTCATTACTCCAATAGCAATGTGAAGTCCAATTTATAAGCTTGGTGAAGACCAATAATCATAGATAAATTCATTCTTCACCCACATGAAATGAAAACCACTTATGATCAAGTGCACTATCTCTTGAGTTGTGGTTGGCTTGCTTCATCTTTTTTGATCAATGCTTGCATGAGAGTACTACTTAGAATACCAGTTGAAATATATGACTAGCTCTCTTTTGGGTGTTGCTTGCTTTTCTTGATCAACCCTTTTGATTGCTTCAACTAAGCATCACAAGTTCCTCGGATCACCACTTCCATGTTAGCCTTCCAAGTCCCAAACTTGGTTTCACCTACACACGGCGGCAAGCCCCTCACTAGGGAGAAGTGACCTTTCTCCAAAGAACCACTCTTGATACTCACTTGAAATGATATAGTTTGATTGATCCAAATGATGAACTCAATCTTGATGAAAGATCCTTGAATCTACATTTTAGTCTAACTCTTTCTACTTGTTTAAGTCATTTTCTTTCTAACAAATGATCTCTAATCATCACTAGAACTTAAACTTCATCTTCATCTTAAGTTTGATCTTGATCTTCAAATTTGAGTACTAAATATGTATACCAAGTACATTCCACAATCAAATGTTCTTATACTCATTGCTCTTTATGATTCTAGATCAATCCAAAACCAAACTTAGGTACCTCAACCACTTGTAAACATGTTTCCAACTTAAGGACCTTTCAATTAAAGTGACTCTAGATTAATCCAATGATTGTCACTTTTCTGGCAGATTCTGTACCCTTTAAAGAATAATTCATATCTCCCAATATACAGATCCAAATGCCATAAAATTTGGTGGAGATGTGATTCACTAAGTCATCTAGCAGCTGTAAAAATTTGAGATTCATTTGACATCCAGATTGCTACCAGATTTCAAATCTTCCACCACTGCTACATGCTGAAAACTGCTGCACTATAGCTGACAAGATGTACTCCAAAGTCGAAGCATCTCTTATCCACTTCTCATGAAATTTCTACAGCATCTTATTCCATAAGTGCAGAGCATGTATACCAAATTTCAAGCCAATCCAAATAGATTTGATCACTCAAACATGGCTAAAATCACTGCTAGCTCAGATTTTTAATTTTGGACAGATTTCAATACATTGAGCAATACTTCATCAAATATGAATCAAACTTGAAACTAATTTGTTTGAATACTTTCACAAGACATATATCCATCCAATCCACTTACTAAATGTCATCTCATGAAATTATCCAACACAAATTAATTCAAACTTGATTACTTAAGCATTTAATCCATTCAAACATCTCATAGCAAGCAACATTGCATATATATCCAATTCAATCAACTCATATGCACCCAAGTAAAATGATCAACAAGGGATATACCTTGGTTAGCTCATGATCATTCAATAGCAAGCTTTTACTCAAATAAATTGCAAGCCATAAAATAATTCCAATAAATTACCACAATCTTTAACATTGCACTTGTATGTTGTAGCACTTGGACTTCACTTATTTTGACTTGGCATTGGGGTTGGATATACATTGAGCTTCATAACTTGACTCAATATATGATGAACAAGATGAAATCAATTTGAGTCAAACCTCCAATGCCATGGTACCTACACACATTCATCCACTTTTTGATGGTACCCAAACAAGTTTGGGTCCTCTCAAATTAGGTGCAACATACTTAGGCATAGCCTTAGTATGAGTAGCGGGATGTTTTGCAATTTCAACCAATAAGGTACCATTGCCATCCTTTCTAAACATATTAGTATCATTAATTGAACTAGGCTTAGAATTCTCACTTAGGGGACATGAATGTGCCATGTGTCCCCTTTTCCGGCATGAGTAGCAACTTCTCTTAGATTGAGCCTTTTCTTCTTTGCTCATATGTTGCTTCTCATTGCCTTGCCTCTCACGAGTTGCTTGAGCCTTCTTCTCAAGCTTGGTAGGACACCCCGAGGCAAAGTGTCCCATATCTCCATACTTGAAGCACTTGATGTGAGCATGTACTTTCTTCTCGATTTGATTTTTGCTCATCATCTTGGCATCTTGGATTTGCATTGGATGCCTTGCTCTACCACCCCTTCTTGTTTTCTTTTTCTTCATCATCAAGTCATCATCATCTTCATGGTTGATTTTGACTTGATCTTGGGGCTTTGCTTTTGGCTCAACTTGAGACTTGTTGGTAGGGCAACACTTGTCAATATGTCCCACTTCATGGCATTGGTAGCACATGAGTTGGGATAGCTTCTTTGCATCTTGCTTCTTCTTAATCTTGCCCTTGCTCTTGTTGTAGCCAATACCACTCTTATCACCATATCTTCTTTGATTGGTCATGATATGCTCAATGGTGATTTTAGAGTTGTAGCACCTCTCCAACTTGTTGCTCAAATTCTTCACTTCATTTTTAAGCTCATTGTTCTCCTTCAAAAGGTTAGTCTCACAAGACATAGAAGTAGAACAAGCATCTAATTGTGAAGAACATGGCATATCTAATAAATCATCACAAGAGGTGGATACATGCTTCTTGCCTACATCACAAGGGTTAGTAATATGTGATTGATCATTTGACCCAAATGATGAGCTCTCACTAGATTTGGTTTCTTCATTAGAAAGCTTCTTAGTGAGTAAAGCATGTTCTTGTACCAAGTTATCATGAGCAACACTAAGTTCCTCATGAGTCAATTTTAGCTCCTCATGTGAACAAGTAGTAACATAAAGTAGATGCTTTTGTTGTTCACATGTGGTCTTTAGAAAAGAGTTTTCATTTTCCAATTTACTTACTCTTTCTATTTCTCTTTTTAAGGCTCTTGAGAGTTTATAAAGAAGCTCAAAATTTGGATCATCACAATTAACAACAAAACCACCAACATGTATCTTAGTATTACCATGTGATAATATTGATGAGCTTGTTGAAGCATCACTCTCATAGCCATCATCTTCACCATCAAGTGTGCATGAGGTAGAATCAATGTGTGCATCACTTGTGGCATTATCATTCTTCTTGTCAAGTGATGTTGTGATATGATCATCTTTGTCATCACTTGACCGTGAGGTGGAGCAATCCTCCACAACCACCTTGTTGTGGTCATGCTCAACATCCTCATGTACCTCCATCACTATGTGATCATCCTTCTTGAATTTTCCATCATCCCAAATTGAGGAGTCACCATAGTGATGCTTGAGCGCCGTCCACATGCTATGTGCACTTGAGAGACCCCTCACCTTGTCAAAAATCTCATCATTTAAAGCTTTGATTAGATAAAACTTAGCTTGTGCATCAAGTGTTCGGCAATCCTTTTGAGCTTGGGTACAGTTACCACACCCATCCAAGTCATGAGAAAAGCCAACAACTATGATCCATCAAAACTTAGGGCCAAGAGCACGAAAATGATCAAGCATGTGATTTTTCCACCGTGCATAGTGAGTGCCATCAAAAATGTGTTCCACACAATCATCTAGCCCATAAGTCGCCATCCTCTCGGGTCGGTGAAGACCGCAAATGAGATACCCGGCTCTGATACCACTTGAAGGGTCGAGATGGCAGACTAGAGGGGGGTGAATAGTCCTTTCTAAAACTTAAACGCGTAGGCTAACCAAAATAAATGCGGAATTAAACTTATCGGTCTAGCCAAGACTACACCCCTCTATCTAAGTTCTCTAGCACCTTGCAAAGATCCTAATTAAGCAACTAAGGTGCTAAGCTTACCAAGAGCTCACCTAATCAATTCTAGAGCAAGGTCACACAAACCTATACACTAGTACTTTGCCAAACGAGGGAGCTCCTACACAACTAGTGAAGCAAAAGCACAAAGCTTAAGCTTGCTAGCAAAGCTCAATAACAAGGCAACTAATGCCAAATTAGAGAGCGCAAAACACTTAGCTACACAAACTAAGTAATGTGACTAACAAGGTTACACAAACCAAATTAGTCACGCAAAGGGAAGCTTCTAGCTACACAAGCAAGAAGACAACTAGCAAGCTACACAAGCACAACTAGAACAAGAGCAACTACACAAGCACAAGTATATACGAAAGTAAATACAAGCTTGTGTTGTATGAAAGCAAACCACCGAGAAGAGTAGACAATGTTGACACGGTGATTTTCTCCTGAGGTTCACTTGGTTGCCACCAAGCTACGTCCCCGTTGTGTCGACCAACACTTCGTGGTTCGGCGGCTAATCGGTCACACACCGAGCCTCTCAAAAGGCACCGCAAGAACCCACCATAAAGTGTGGTAGCTCAATGACACGCTCAACTAGAGTTGCTCTTCGCGATCCCCGCGAGGTGAGCACAATCCCCCTCACAAAGCTTCTCCGGAGCCTCGCACAATCTTCTTGCGAGCTTCGACGGAGCCACAAGCCACCAAGCCATCTAGGAGGTGGCAACCTCCAAGAGTAACAAGCACCACCGGCTTGCAACACGATCACCTAGTGCCACACGATGCAATCTCTCAAAGCAACGCACTAGAATCGCTCTCTCACTCGATCCGATGAACACTATCAAGCATGAGTGAGTTAGAGGGCTCCCAAGCACTACCACACAAGTCACAAAGACTATAGTGTGCTCAGCTGCCGACCAAGACCGGCCAAGGCATATATTTATAACCCCACAGTCAAATAGAGTCGTTACCCCTTCACTGGGCAGATTTCGGGACGACCGGACGCGCCGGTCGTAACTGACCGGACGCGCTCGACCGCGTCCGATCCTCCAATGGTCACTGCGCCAACGGTCAAATCCCATGACCGGATGCGCCTCTCAAAACGATCGGACGCACCCCAGGCAACGACCGGACGTGCCTGTCAAACGACCGGACGCGCCGATCGCACTGACCCACGCGCCCGCGACGCAACGACCGGACGCGCTCCTTGCGATGACCAGTCGCGACAGTGCCAGCGTCCGATTAGAGTCCAGTAAGCTCCTTCAACAATCGGATGCGTCCGATCATGTGTGATCGGACGCGCCCCGCGTTCGATCGTCCTCTGCGAACCTCAGTTCCTTCTGGGCGCAAGACCGGACGCGCTGGTCCCGCGAGTGACCGGACGCGCCGGTTACAAACCCTAACACCCGCGTCTGCGCTGTACTGACCGGACGCGTCTGGTCATACCATGACCGCATCCGGTGCAGCGTCCGGTCACCTCTGTGACCTCCGTTCGCCTCCGTTTCTTTTCCGACTTCTGGCGTAGTGGAAAATAGACTTTTCAACTCCTCGAAAACGGCTGAATCCCGCGCTCGCAAGCTCGGCGGGAGGGAGAGAGGAACCCAAACCCTCTCTACCGCTCAAACTCCAACGCCTTCGCAAATGTGCCAACACCAACAAGTGTTCACCACTTTGTGCACGTGTGTTAGCATTTTCATAATCATTTTACCGAAGGAGTTAACCACTCAACTTGCCACGCCACTCGATCCTAACACGTATGCAAAGTTAGATCGCTCAAGTGGCACTAGATGACCGATATGCAAACAAGTTTGCCCCTCTTGATAGTACGGCCATCTATCCTAAACTCAGTCATCAACTTCTCTACACACCTATGACCGATGAAATGGAAATGCCCTGGGTTATACCTTTGCCTTGCGCATTCCACTTCAACTCCATTGATGTTGATACAACACATGCACCAACCAATCATCAAATGATATGATCCACTTCATATCATCACATGACCGTATTGGTTCATCGATCTTGACCTCACTTGCTCTTCACCGTTGCCTCGGTCCTTCGGCGCCAAGCCATCACACAACTTGCCCTTCACCCTAGCAACCGGTCCATCAAGCCAAGCCTCATCTTGATCTTCTCCACCTTGGTCACATGACTCCATGTCATGTCTCATATGCAATGAGCTCCTTCATGACACCATCACCTATGGACTAATCTCCTGTGTATCTCACATAACCACATATTAGTCCACCTAAGTTGTCACTCAATTACCAAAACCAAACAAGGACCATTCAGAGAGTTAGTTGTAGAGAGGGGTGACTGCCTTGACTCTTGAGGGACTAGTTTTCATCTGTAAGAGAGAGGATTAAGGGTGGAGGCTAGACTTGGTCTTTGTATATGTTTTTTGTGCTAACCAATCAAGTTGACCTCTGGTCTTGTGAATTGAATCCTCTCTCTTCTCTCTTGTGTCTCTGGTTTAATGTTTTTGTGAGATTTCTTGTGATTTCTTTGATTTGAGATCATCTACTTGTTTGGGCTTGTTTCCTGCATGCTATGATCTTTGAGGAACATTTCTAGCCCTTGGTTTTGGTAGTTTCCTCATGAGCACAAAGATCTAAGGTTTTAAGCCTTTTGGAGAAAACCCATGTGAGAAGATGGTTTTCATCTACTTTGATTCTAAGGGTCTCGAGGGGAGTTGATCTTTTAGGAAAAGGTTCTAATCACCCTCAAATATATCCCTGCACATAGACCTGAGCATTTTGCGGGCCGGGCCGGGTTTGGGTCGGGCAAAAAAAGCCCGGTTATTTCAGCCCAAAAAAGTCCCGCCATAACCGTCCCACTGGGCAGGTCGGGCCTAATTTTTCGAGCCGAGCTCGGGCCAGGCCCAGGCCTGGGTGGGCCGCCCGCGCATTTTATAGTGTAAAATAGCAAAAAATAGGCCCTGTCCAGTAAGGTTCGTGGGCAGGCTAAAACCCATTGGGCTCGGGCCGAGCGCGCGGGCCGGGTCAAGCCGGGCTCATTTTGCTCGGGCATACCTGTGCATTTGAGTTTGTAGAACAGGCCAGGACAATTCCAAATCGGCTAGACCGCTTTTCTAGGTAGATTTGTGCAGAGGAACCGGCCAGGCCGGTTTTGCTGAGATGTTTTCACTGTGTGTCGCGTTTTTGCCTCTTTGTTGTGTATTACGTTGTTTCTACTTCTGCCTTTTTCCATTGTGTTCTCTTAGGTGTCTAGAAGTTCTCTGGTCACTATTTGGCCAGTGTAATACTTTGATTTGGAGATTTTGGGGTTTTGTGAGAGAGGAACCGGCCAGGCCGGTTTTGCTGAGATGTTTTCACTGTATGTCGCGTTTTTGCCTCTTTGTTGTGTATTACGTTGTTTCTACTTCTACCTTTTTCCATTGTGTTCTCTGAGTTGTCTGGAAGTTCTCTGGTCACTATTTGGCCAGTGTAATACTTTGATTTGGAGATTTTGGGGTTTTGTGTGCGCTTTGGGTTTAATCAAGATAGAGGCCAGTTTCTTGGCAGAGAAGTTTGATTTGGCTCCCATTTAACCCCTTCGGTCGCTTGCTCGGTCCTTCAATTGGTATTAGAGCAGGTTAAGGATCAATCCACCTTAACCGGTTCTCGATCCACGAAGGCAAGAATGGAGTGTGCTAGTGGTAAGGCCCATGGTTCGATGGGATGAACTATCCATATTGAAAGATTCGCATGTCCACTTATTTGCGAAGCATTAATTCTCATGTTTGAGACATTTGCTTGGTTAAGGACCACGTGGTTTTGGCTACTCGAGTTGGTCAGGATCAGATTGACCAACAGTACGGCAACAACAAGGATAGAAATGGTTTGTTTTCCTGCCTTTCAATTCCCGAGTTTGACCATGTTTCCGTGTTCAGATGGCTCATGAGATCTGGTCCACTCTTAAGAAATATCATGAGGGTTCATCTCATGTCAAGACTGGACTCTTTGAGACTCACTGTCGTGAGTATGAGAACTTCTTGTAGTTGTCTAGCAAAACTTTTGATTCAATGTTCAGTCACTTTTAGCCGATTGTGAATAACATGAGGGCAGACAAGCCCTAGCTACCTTATGACGATCATGAGAGGGCCATGAATCTCTTACATGCCCTAGATCAGAAGGTGTGGGAAGTAAATGATGCTGCAATGACTGAGTCCCCCAACTATGAGACTCTCACAATTGACGAGCTATTCAGCAAGCTCAAATCCACCGAGATATACCTCCAGTCCAGAGCCAAAATTGAAAACCCATCCTCGCCAATCATGGCTCTTGTGTCCGGTCTAGGTGGATGTTTGACTAACTCCGATCCTCACCTGTGTGTTTTGCATTATCATCTTTCATGTCCATCGTAGAGGAGTAGGTTGAGGCTTTGGCGACGAGGAGCTTGCGTTGGTCGTCAACAAGCTCGAGTGGTTCGACGACAACCGCAAGAACCGATGGTGTAGTGGACAAAAGGAGGACTACTTTGGGTGCGGGGACCCCGACCACTTCATCGCTAATTGCCCTAAGCTCAAGGGCAAGTCGGACTCTTGCAAGCGCAAGGACAGGAATGAATACACCTCCGACAAGCACAAGTTCAGGGAGGGGAAGATAAGCAAGGAGATGCTCAAGAAGAAGTACATCAAGAATGTCAAGGCTTAGGAGCGTGCCTTCCTCTCCTCCCTCAGCAACCTCGAGCTCAACTCTAGCAACAACAACTTTGCTTCGGGCGATGACGAGTCCGAGAAGTAGCTCGAGGACAAGCTGAACGAGCTATGCTTTCTCGCCGACACTGCCAAGGAAGGATTATGTGTCATGGCTCTTATTGATGAGACGGGAGGTGGCAACAACTCCAACTCCAACTCTGAGGTATCACTTTCTGCCAAGCTTGCGGTAGAGCTAGACACCTTAAATGACGCCTTGCATAGTCAGGATCGTTTGTTGAAGCGTGATGTCCGTGAGAGGAACGACTTCAAGGCTAAACACTAGAGATCGCTCTTAAGGATCTTGAGTTTGCAAGGGCTCCGGTCGTGCCAGATGAAACAGAGTGCGATAGGCGATAGTTGTGCAGTTCACATGTCAAACTAGCTACCCTGCACTGCAAACCAAGTATGTCTGTCTGGTAGATGTGCTTGATGAGGTTAAGTCTAGGCCGAGTCTCTGAGCTCAAGCTAGCCAGTTTAAGAAGCTACGGAAGACACGGTTAAAACGGGCTGCCAGTCAGGCTACTTCCTCATCACCGGGTAGTGCCACCTCATCGCACTACCTGATGACTAGGACTAGTCCGCTTTATATTAAGAAAAATAGGTTCGGTTGACTTTTAGAAACGCACAACAGCAAAAACTTGCCTATTACGTTTTTCTTGTCACGTACTCACGTGGTAAGATATATAATAGTAGTTACTGTGCCGGCACAAGAGACAATTTACCAAGCCATGCATGCAGCAGCCAGGGCCTGGCATATGGGGTTCAGAAAGACCAGTCAGAGATATAGGCTGTGTTTAGTTAGTGCACGATTTCTCGTCACATCAAACTTACGATACCAGTATGGAGTATTAAATATGGATAAAATCAAAAACTAATTGTATAGTTTGGTTGTACTTTGCGAGACGAATGTTTTAAACCTAATTAGTTAATGGTTGGACAATTATTACCAAATACAAACGAAATGCTACAGTGTCACTGCAGTGAATTTTGGCACTCCAAAATTTGAAACTAAACACAGCCATGGTAAAAGATGGCTGCACAGACATAAATAAATTTAAAAGCTGCATGCGTAGCATTTGTTACTGTACGACTACATACTACCCCACGTACAGAAGAAATTTACGTGCCTCCATCCTCTCTTCTTTTCTACGAACCATATACCTTACACTATTGTGCAGTCAGGAACGAAAATGTTGAATGTGGTAATTCCTTATAGTGAAAATGGTAAAAGCTACACGAGTTGCTTCTCATGAAAAGAGATCTACAACACGCAATTTCATATTTCATATGAATATGTATGCACGGATAAAACCTTATAGCTAGTGCTTTCTTTAGGGCGCTTCTACTAGCAGTGCTGATTCGATGAGGAATCAACTCAATACATCACACAAAACGGCTTACATGCATGCATGCAGACAGATAAAATCAATATAACTGCGTTTGAATGAACAACCAGTCACCGTCATCAACGTATTTTGCGTGGACCTACCGCGTGTACTGTGTATAGATGCTGGTGTAGTAGTACCGTGAGAACGTTCATGCTCCTGATCAATATATAATGCCCATGCATATGGGAGTAACCTTAATTTGCATAATGAGCATCAAGCAAAGTGTAAAGATGAGTTACTGACACTTATAGACGTACTTTTTTTATGTACACAGAAACCTTATAACTACGGTCCGTGTATATATATTTAAGGCAACGAAAGGAGAAAATAAAAGAAACTCCGGTCCAGCAGATGTCCTATTTCATCTCGAAAAGGATGAAACAACTGTCCTCTGATAATCATTGTATCCAAGTGCTGGAACAAACAAGAAACTAGTACTATATTATAGTAAACAATGGGAAACAAACTATATATCACCTTAACTTCATATATATAGTTTTGAATTATACATAGTTTGAACGTGTATATATAGTTTTGAATTATACATAGTTTGAACGTGTCACATCCCTTATATATGCATAAAGCAATATAAATACCTTCATGGATCAGAACAAATTAAAGCCAATGAATTGACGCATACTATTCAAGCACTCCTACATGCATGCACCGTATGTTTCATGAAGTATCATGTATCATATGTTAAGGAATGAGCTAGGTGTAGGCCTGTCTTTAATTTGTATGAAATTTAATACATTCAGAATTATTTCATGTATACATCCTAGTTTAATACAAATTACTTATAAAGTTGAGGAAACAAAGAATATAACATAATACAATGGTTCCTTGGTGTATTAACTTGGATGCTCCACTTCCATTGTCCAAAAAACGGGTCATTGGTATGAAATTCATCCTCACATTTTCAGCTAGTTTTAAAATAAAACCTTGAGAGGCCAAATGAAAATTGGCAAACAGTTTGTTATTGAAATTGATAAATATTTTACATGTATACATCATTGAGTAGCTAACAAAATTGCCTATATATTGAAATGAAATGCATGGTATACTAACACACCCAGGAATCAGAGATGCTACACAAACTAGGAAATGGACAGTGTGAATGAAAATATGCAAATGTAGTCACTTAAAGTTTGATATAGTAAACGTGTTTCTAAAAGGAAGATGATATACAAAAATATTATGGCTGACCACTATCCTTATGTTAGTTATCTGCACCAAGTGTATTTAACAAAAATGAAGATAATATGTTATAGTTAGAGAAAAGGATTATTTACATGATTTTTTTCACCAAGCACTAGTAAGAATACAAAATCCAACATAAAGTGGAAACACATACATCCTTAGAAAACTTCAACAATCTTCCAGTGTAGTTGGTTTTGAATTAAATGTGCAATCCTAATCTAATCAAGCACACACATTCTCGATCTTGAAAGGGATACCATATCTTTGAATCCATGATAAATCATTTAGTTGTGCAGCTACATGGCATGGTCTATAAAGCTCCTGATCAGTTGAAGCTATATATTGAAGTACAGACTATTATGGTCATGCATGTAACAGTATGATTTCTTCACAAATAGGATGTTGACACAGACTTAGGCCCAATTTGTTTTAGCTTGCATGCACAGATTATATATGCAGCTTGCAACTTTGTTAAAATCTGTAAATTGAATTTAAGAAATCCCAGATTGTAAGCAATGCAAATTGTAGCAATCCATGGGCTAGATTGTTACAATCCAAACAATTGCTTCCCCAACATGTAAATGGTAACAATATGCAAACAAAAACAAATAGGATTTTAACGTGTAATATTAAATAAAAACAAGCACTGCTAGTAACAATGATAATATACTTAACAGCTTTAGCCCACTTGTATGTTATTAGTCCATGTTTTCTTCAAAAATGTAATGCATGGAAAATGGTTTTCATAGTGATGGAAATGTCAATGAATTTGTCAAAAGAAATAGAGAAATCAATATTCCTCAGCATTTCAAGCTATATATATACTCCCTCCATGTTGGTAAAAAAAGTCGTTTTGGATAACGACACGGTCTCTAAAGCATAATTTTGACTTCTTATTTTTATAAAAATATTTATTGAAAAGTGATGTATGTATATTTTTATGAAAGTATTTTTCAAGACAAATCTATTCATGTGGTTTTCACATTTTCAAACTCAACAACTTAAAAGTTATTCATGATTTATATTCCCAATGTTTGACTCAAACCTTGTCCAAAACGACTTTCTTTACCAACCTGGAGGGAGTACACACACATGTCATCCATCTCATCTAGCATATCTATCATGTACGTGCAATAATATATAACAGGAATGTGGTTATGTTCTTTATATGAGCGCCAAAATTCAATCTCTTCTCTACGAATATGAAGGGGGGAACGCCCAAAAATCAATGTGGAACTAGTATAGGCATTATGCAATAATTAGCCTGACCATTCAGTCATCACATGATTTGAGATAATGGTCATGGACTATATTAGGATCAACATAGCACAATGACAGTTAATGACCAAGGTATAGCATGCGGCAATGTGTGTTCTACAGAAATGGCAATGAGGTGTAACTTATGCTTGGACAATTAACGAACTTGGCTATTCTTCTCAGTGTATGCTTCTTGCTAACCGCCAGAAGTATGTTGGCGGTTAATTAGCCTTAACATATTTCTCCTCTAAGTTACACATGAGTTTCAATTTTTTGTATCCAACAAATGCAGCTTATATGGAGGATTTTCTATATTCTTTGTGAGATCGAGGTCACAACGCTGTTCTTGAGATAATACCCCGACTGAGGGCAGTAAGTTCAGAAAAGAAAGACCAATTAAACCACCATATGCAAAGTGTAGAAAGGGCTTGTTTAGTTGGTGAAAAAGTTTGGGTTCGGCTACTGTAGCACTTTTCGTTTTATTTGGCAATTTTGTCCAATCATGGACTAATTAGGCTCAAAAGATTTGTCTCGTGATTTACAACTAAACTGTGTAATTAATTTTTTCTTTCGTCTACATTTAGTACTCCATGCATGTGCCGCAAGATTTGATGTGACAGGTACTGTAGCACTTTTTGGGTTCACTTTTTGTGAACTAAACAGGCTCAAAGAACGTATAACAAGCAGACACATGCATGCAGACACTGCTCCTGGCTCTTCTTCTTCTTCTTTACCTCCCCATAACTCCTCATTGCCTTTTCCAGCTTACAACGGACCAAAGGTAGTTTTGTCAGTAGACACAGCATCTATACATGTCTAGCCTCACCATGCAAAAAGATCCCCCTCCTACACCTTACTAGTTAAGGATACCTATTGCTGAGCCGGTACGTGGCCTTTGCCTCCATTGCTCCCAGCAAGCACACACGCCGTACCTACTCACTGCAGTGAAAGGCGAGAGGAAAAGAGATGGTGATGTACAGGCTCTCTCCTCACTGTCTCGCACACAAAGGACAAGAACACAGAACGCAACCAAGGCTGGCTCCATCTCCATGAGAGAGAGGTGCACATCGACGCAGCACTGTTCCTACTACTACAGCAACAGTAGTGTTAGTACTGACGCTGGCCCTCGTCGGCTCTTCCCCAATAAATCGTCCATCAGACGTACAAAGAAGTTAAGGCCAATGGAAATGCCTTCCCTGGCTCACCCTCTCCTTTACAGACTGCCAGGGCCATAAAGAACTCTTGGAGTCTATACCACTCAAGGCCCAGACACATGATTTAGCCCACGGCGGGGTTAATTTTCAGTTGACCTTACGTAAAACCACAAGAGAAGTCTTCCATCTTGCCTGTGCTGGTGCCTAATAACTGCCTACCATACCATATCTACTACATTATGACATGATGCACCATGGTATACATATGTAGTATGGACAAAGAGTGAGCAACAGTACAGAAAGTGGCAACCGGCAAAAGCACGAAAATGAAAACAAGAGTGTCAGCACGAGCACTCATAATATAAACAAGAGATGGTGAGCAGTACCGACGAAAGAAGATGAGAGATGATTCAGAATTTAAACAACTGACCTGCAAATGCTTCTAGCTAGCTCCATATAGGCTTTGCCTGCTGTAAGTTGACTGCTGCTAATGGACTGTCAATGTTGTTGTCTTGCCATGCTTTCTGAGAAGACTGTGCGGTTGCAACTCCAATCTAGGACGAGAACAGATCATACATATGATGCAAGAAAGGCACAATATATATTGCACCACATTCATGGTGATAGGGATTCAAATCTTAGCAGCGATGCTGTGGAGTGTGCGAATTTGAAGGTGTGTTATCATATGTAGGGACATACGACAATCGAAATTGTCCAAATTAAACAAAGTACATAAAGAGTGAATGATGCATTCATAAGGAGCCCAATCGCACGAGAGAACAGGATAAAGCAATAGTAGCGAAGCAAAAACTGAGTCAGATTTGAAACCATATGAAAGCAATAATAATTAATTAATTCGCCTAACTTCTCTCTATATATATCGTCAAGCCAACACAAGAATTTGAATGGCCGAAACAAAAATTGGAGAACAAGTGTTAAGAAGGCTACTCTAGATCCTATCATCAAAAGTTAGTGGAATCTCAAAAGGTGAAGAAGATGGTGAAGAAGGTAGCAGACGGAAGGAAGAATTGTTCAACTTTCCTTTTTTACTCTCCAGATCGATCGAGGTCGGCGCCAACTGATCGATGATCTCGCTCACAGATCGAGATCCAATGACGAATGCGCTTCTCTCTTGGAGGACGATGATGACGACGGCGACGAGGCTGCAGATGACTCAGCGGTGGCGCGTTGAGGAGATTCGAAGAACCTCAATGGCCCCGGCCTTTGCCACCCCGGCATCCTCAGCGACAATGCGTTGGCGTCTTGGCTTGACTCGGCACTACTGCCTGGTTGCGGGTTGTCGAGGTTGACCCCAAACAGGCGGACTCGCTTCGCGGCTGCCGTTGGGCTGTTGACGAGCGGCACCGAGTCGAGAACCATTGGCAGGCCGTGCGTGACCGCGGGGCTGCTGGGTTGCACCATCATAATGCTGTGCAGAGGCGGGGGCGGAAGCGGAGGCGGCGGCCGCGGCGGCTGCGGCTGCTGCTGCGGCATGGACGCGCGCGGGGGCATGCCTTGTGAGCCGAAGAAGAGGAGCTGCCTGGCCGGCGCGGCGACGGCGTTGATGTTGCGGAAGTCGAGGGCCTGGCGGAAGCGGTGGTGCTCGTAGAGTGTGGCGGGCGGCGCGGGCGGCATGAAGAAACCGCCCGCGCCGCCGCCCCAGGGGCCGCCAAGGCCATAAGGCGACGCGACCGGCGCCATCGGGAGCGGGAGGCGCGGCATCCGGTGCGGGTCGCGGGAGTCGGCGCGTCGCTTCCAGTCGATGAAGAGGCGGTCCCTCGCGGCCTCCCCGGCGCCGCGGCAGAAGGAGACGGTGTCCCCGGCGTCGAGGCGCTTCTCCTTGACGAAGCGGCTCCAGCCCTTGGTCATGACGTAGCTCTGGCTGCTGTTCCAGTAGGAGTAGCGGAAGCGCCAGAGCTTGCCGGCGCGGTCCTCGAAGCTGAGCAGGAGGCCCTTCTCGTTGGCCGCCGCGTCCAGCGGGAAGTACTTCTCCGCGTGCTGCTTCGGGATCACCAGCCGGTTGAGCTTCCCCACGTCGCTGGGCGTCACCACCTTGTCGAACATGTGCTCCTTCTCGATCACCTCCACGTCGTCGCTCCCGCCGCCGCCGCCGCTGCCAGACGCCCCGGCGCCGTCGCTGGAGCAGAGGGCGGCAGCCGAACCCGACGCTGACCTCGAGGCCGCCGCCGCGGAAGGCGAGGACGAGGAGGCGGCGGGTCCGGTGTCGGCCGTCGTCGCAGCCGCCCCTGTCATGAAGGGGATCTCGCGCGTGGACGCCTCCTCGTCTTCCTCCTCCTCCTCCTCCTGCTCTTCCTCCTCGTCCTCCTCTTTGGAAAACCTACTCGAAGAGCTCGCGAACTCCATAGCTAGCTAGCTACGCCCTGGCCTCCTCCTCCTCCTCCTCCTCCTCCTCCTCCCGGGCCTTTCGAGAGCGCGCCTGCCTGTCCCTGTTGCGGGCAGCGGCTTTGATGCGACGCGGACGCGGTCCCCTGCGCGGCGGACTGGCTGGCTGGCTGCTTGGTTGCTTGCTGGGGGAGAGTGAAGAGGAGGCGGGGGATCTATCCGCGATGAGCCCAGCCTCTATATCTACCTGTCTGCCCTGCCCCTTTCTCTCTCTCTTTCTTTGTTTCTCTCTCCTCTCGCTGCGTGAGTGAATTTGACCCGGCTAGCTAGTTGGACGACGGCACGGCCGATCGGGAGGGGAGAGGAAGCGATTCGTCTGCCTGCCTTTGGCGTTCGCATTGACCGCCCGCGCGCTCGCGCTCGGATCGATCGATCTCCTCCGCGCGCGCGTCGGAGGAAGAGGGGGCTGGGAGAGGGAGGACGGGGATCGATGCGAGTGACGGAGAGAGAAAGTGCGGTCGTTTCTTCTCTCTCTAGCCACCGTTTAGATGCCAAAAAATTTTGCTAAAATTTTCAGATTTTCCGTCACATCAAATCATTGAACACATGCATGAAGCATTAAATATAGATAAAAAATAAAACTAATTACACAGTTTAGACGAAATGGACGAGACAAATCTTTTAAGTCTAATTAGACCATGATTGGACAATATTTACCAAATAACAACGAAACTGTTACAGTAGCGTTTCGCCAAAAATTTTGCCAACTAAACAGCCCCTTAGTGATGAGTGGTGCTTGTTGCCAGGGGTACAGGGCGTGAGCTGTGGGCTAGCCGCTGCCGCGCTTGCTGCCATTCCAGCCCAGCGCCGCAGGCCCCCAGCCCAGAGGGGCGGGGAAGCCTGGTAGTGGTAGGCGGAGGCGAGCTGGCGAGCTGGCGAGGGGAGACCCGGCCGGAGAGGCACTGACTGCCCTAGAAGATTCCTCGAAGGTGACCGGGCACAACCTACCGCTCGAATTCGACTAGTAGACTAGTAGGAATGGTGCTCTGCATTATGCATTTCTATTCTCGAAGGTGACCGGGCACAATCTACCGTTGGCTGTGCTGAAAACATTGCTGGCTGATTTGTTGTGAGAGAAAAATATTGTTCTGACTGAAAAAACAAGCTGAAAAAAACGGATTATAAGCCGAATGAACAAGGCCTATATTGTACTGTTGAGTTCAGACTTGGAGCACCGTATTGCATTGCATGGTCCTACTGCTTGCCTTTCAGTATTCTGTTTTCCGGTCTTACTGAATAATAATAATAGTAGGAGTATACAGACTGTACTGTGCACTGTTACCGAGTGTGAGCAGCTGTGTTAACCATAAATAATCGGCCGACTCGATCTGAGCGACGAAATTTCATACAATGGATACGGTCGATAAACTTTTCAAGGACACGGTCGCGAAAAAAAATAAAACTTGTATTTTCCGTGCATTGTATTACAGTCAAAGTGAGTTTATGTCGGTCACAGAGAAACACATTTTCTGTGCATCTGCATGCACAGGAAGCCGTTGAACGAAACAGTTCCTGTAATCAAAGTGCAGTGATGCAACAAATCGGTGGTTCCTTTTCTTAGAAACAAATAAAGCCTGTGAATTGCTAGGCAAGAAATGATGTGCATATACTAATACCGCTATACATGTCCATTGCTAAGATCCAATGCTCTGATGTCCTTTTGAACTTCGAGGGGAAATTCGCGTCTACTGACCACGGTAAAAAAAAAAAACAAACTGAGCAATGTGAATTTCTCTGGTGGTAGTTGATGAGCAGGTAATTAGGCAGGGGGAAAAGTAGAGCTGTGGTACTGCAACCGCGGTGTAGCTTGCAGAGAGGAGAGGAGGATGGCGGGAGTAGGGTGCCCCCCCCCCCCCCCCCCCCCCCCCACCCCCCTATGAATCAACTGGTTGGGCTCATGTGAGCTCGTCCTTTTCATGATATGGGGATCAAGTATGACACGCATGCCAACCGCGAGAGACATGCTGCTAGCTGCCTCTGTAGATCGACTCAGCAGGCTCGTAGCGATGCTTAGAACCAAGAGATCAGCCAACGGCAGGCCATTTCTTCCCACCACACATCGCTCTCATGGGTGTTGCAGTGCAGACGACGATAATCACATGTGCTGCGTCCAGGGACATGTTGCGCAGCAAATTCTGTCCCAACTCCCGTACTTGTAGGGTTCATGCTATGCTAGCTAGTGGCAGCTAGCTGCGTCCAGTACTTGTAATGTTGCGCAGCAAATTCTGCCCCAACCCTGTTCGTTTATGCAGAAATTTAGCTTATGCTGATTTGTTGTGAACGGAAAACACTGTTCGCTGATATTTTCCACTAGTAAATTTTCAAGTGCTCAAAGGTGACCTACAAAAATGTTTCTTATAAAAGTGAAAATAAAAAAACTTGTGCTTTAATTGGTCAAGCATGCAGGGATATAGTTACCAAATGAAGTGTAACTTTCACATATAATTACCATCAAGGTTCTGAATATCTAGATATAATTAAGTTTGTTATTGATAGCTATAGTTGTGCAAGGCATGCCACTGTATATATAATTTTTTTGAGAATTGCACAGTACAACACAGACACTCACAAAGAACACTTACCCCTATGAACGCACACAAGCAATCCCTACCCTTATGAGTATCTTCGAAGACTAGGTCGGTAAATTCTCAAGATTGACGAAGTCACCATAGACACCTCGCTATCGATGGGAAATGCCACCTACCACTAAAAGTACAACGTCGATAAAAACCACTAGGCTACAGACTCTTTCGCCACTATATATATATATATATATATATATATATATATATATATATATATATATATATATATATATATATATATATATATATATATATATATATGACTGGCACTACTTATTCTGTTGCCTGACCTTTATGCTGATGCAAATGCTATATAAAACCTTGGTTATTATTTACTAGCATTTTTTTAAAAAACATATCAACATTGTTTGTTTTTTCTCTCTCACGTTGCAAGATAATTTAATTAACACAAATCATGTTTTGTTTTCACCTTGCTTCAACTTTCTTAGATAGTAGCGGTCATCAAGACATTTCCTAGTTTATGAAACGTGTGATTATTAGACATGTTCTATCAATATTATCAGAGATTTTTCCCTTTATAATGAAATATATGATGCGCGTTTTAAGAGAAAAAAAAAGAAATAATCATGGATGATCTCCATATCCATCAATAACGCCATGATAGACGAGGCATGGAAACCACATACATCATGAAACCAGCCAGCATTATTGATGAAAGGGTCGTTTGGGGGTGTAACGGTAACAGATCAGACATGGAAGATAGTGGCGAAAAGACGCCTATTTTGCAATATGTTCATACCATAATGCTTACAATTGCTTTTTTTTCAAGAAAAGAGATTTAGAGTGTAAATTCGTCTACGGAATATTATAATGTTTATTGAGTGGAGGTAATGATTGATACCTGTATGGTGCATGGACCCAGTTTACAAGATGGGTGAGGTGTCCTGGCGTGAGGCTTCCCCAGACAAAAAGGCCAGTAGGGTTCTAGAGACCTTCAACCAAAGTATCCGTCCATCCATCCATGCATGTCCATCGAGCGGTGATGCCCTGTGAGTGGCAGGAGTGCAAGTAAAAAGTATCTGCACTTATTTTTATGTGGCGCCTCAATTTTTCTAATCCATCCCCCCGGGGTGAGGGGAGGGGCGGTACTGGTTGTTGTTGTTGGAGCAGCAGTGCTGTGTCGTCTGTGTGCAGTGCAGCCGTGCAGGGGAAAGGAATGTTGGAGTTGTTCCAAATTCACTGCAAGATATAGGTCGGGCTTCTGACGGAGCGAAACGGAGGCCCGTAAAAGCCCTTGTTAGGGTTTCTTGGAGACTTGATTCTCTTGTAAGCCGTCGCAGGCGTGTAACCCAAAACTCTTGAGATAGTGAGATTGTTGCTGGCTGGTGCACGTGGTTTTTTCCCTTCGCATTAGAGGGGTTTTCCACGTTAAATCATGTGTCTCCGCTGTGATTGATTTCATTTTACTTCATATTCCATACGTCGTTGATAACAAGTGGTACCGGAGCTTCGGTTGATGTAGGGTTCATGACGACGTCGATGAAGTTCGATCTTCCGCTGCTGAACTACGACACGCGGTTCTCGCTATGGCAAGTCAAGATGCAGGGAATTCTGGCGCAGACTCATGACTACGATGAGGCGCTGGATAAATTCAGCAAGAGTAAAGCCAATTGGACTCCTGAGGAGATCCGCAAGGATCAGAAGGCTCTCGCTCTAATTCAGTTACATCTTCATAATGATATTTTGCAGGAGTGTTTGAAAGAGAAAACTGCTGCAGAACTATGGCTGAAACTGGAATCGATCTGTATGTGCAAGGATCTAACCAGTAAGATCCAGATGAAGATGAAGCTGTTCACTCTGAAGATGAAGGAGGAGGATTCGGTGATGACCCACATCGCTGAATTCAAGAAGATCGTGGCTGACCTAGTGTCGATGGAGGTGAAGTATGATGATGAGGACTTAGGTCTTCTACTGTTATGTTCTTTGCCAAATTCGTATGCAAATTTTCGTGACACCATACTTTTGAGCCGTGATGAACTAACCCTAAAGGAAGTTTATGAGGCTCTCCAGTCTAAGGAGAAGATGAAAGTTATGGTGCAGCATGACAGAACGTCATCCTCAAAGGGCGAAGCTTTGCATGTGAGAGGCAGAACTGATAACAGATCCTCATATGATAGCAATGATGGTAGAAAGAACTACGAGAGGAGAGGCCGTTCAAAGTCCAAGCCACATGGTAATAAAAAGTTATGTGTTTATTGCAAACTGACAAATCATAATGTTGAGGATTGCAGAAAAGTACTGTAAGGTCCTAGATGGCTAGAGGGGGGGTGAATAGCCTATAAAAATTCTACAAGCACCACTAAACAAACTTGTTAGAATAACAAACGGCGTAAAGCGAGTTTTGCTTAGCCAAAGGTTGTGATCCAAGCCTCCTATCCACAAGTCTAGTAGATTATGATCTCTAGTTCACACAAGAGCTATGTCACTAATTTTACACTAGAGAACAAGCTAACAACACTACTAGCCAAGCTACTACTAGAGCAACACAAGATAATCTAGTAAAGGTAAGTGCAAGAGATAGGATTGTGAATCTTATACCGACGGTGGAGTGAAGATGTTGCCAATCACCAAGATGATATACAATCAATTAATATTGACAACAACACAATATGTAGACCAATCACCGGGAGACAAGAGACACAATATTTTTGTTCACCCGGTGTTCACTTGTGCACCGACAAGCTACGTCACCGGTTGTGTCGACCAACACTTAGATGGTTCCTCGGTGTGACCCTCAAGTCACTTGCCCCTCAAGGCACGCCCCGCAAGGCACCGCAAGACTCCACTCTCAAGTGAGGTAACTCAATGACACGCGCAATCCAATAGAGTTGCTTTTGGCGTCCCGCCGAGGAAAGCACAAGAACCTCTTACAAACAACCGGAGGTGGCCAAGAATAATCACCTTCTCTTGCCAACGCCTCCAACAATCTCCAAGCCGGCTAGGAGCGGTACTCTCCAAGAGTAACAAGAAATCCACCGGCTAAACCACCCACAAGTGCCACTAGATGCCCTCAAGCTATGCAATGCACTTTGGGATCACTCAATCTCACTTTTGATTTGCAATCAAGCAAGGGAGATGAGTGGGAGGAGTTGCTTTTGCTCAAAGGATGCACAAGAGTGTTAGAAATGCCAAGCCACCTCCCCAAGGGCCGGCCAACGAGTATTTATAAGCACCCCAAACAAATAGAGCCGTTGCAACTCCACTGACCGTTTTTCGGGATGACCGGACGCGCCGGTCGAAACTGACCGGACGCGCTTAACCGCGTCCGGTCCTCCAACGGTCACTGCGCCAACGGTCAAAACCCATGACCGGACGCGCCTCTCAACAGACCGGACGCGCCGGTCCCGATGACCGGACGCGCCTGTCGAACGACCGGACGCGCCGATCCGCACAGCACCCGCGCCCGCGAAACAACGACCGGACGCGCTCCTCACAACGACCGGACGCGACAGTGCCAGCGTCCGGTCGGAGTCCAGTAAGCTCCTTCAACGATCGGACGCGTCCGATCATGTGTGACCGGACGCGCCTCGCGTCCGATCATCCTCGTGAACCGCAGTTCCCTCTGGGCGACTGACCGGACGCGCCGGTCCCGCGAGTGACCGGACGCGCTGGTAGCAAACCCTAGCACCCGCGTGCCTGAAACCGCGCTGTACTGACCGGACGCGTCCGGTCACACCGTGACCGCGTCCGGTGCAGCGTCCGGTCACCTCAGTGACCCCGTTCGCCTCCGTTTCTTTTCCGACTTTCGACGTAGTGGAAAATAGGCATTTCATTTCCCCGAAATCGCCTGAATCCCGCGCTCGCACGCTCGGCGGGAGGGAGAGAGGAACCCAAACCCCTCTCTACCCGCAAACCACAGCGTGACCAACGCCACCTTTGCAAATGTGCCAACACCATCAAGTGTACATCTCCATGTGCTTGTGTGTTAGCATTTTCTCAATCATTGTCAAAGGTTTTCCAATTAGCTCACTAGGCCCTACATGCAATGCACTTCATGAATTCACTTAGTGGCACCCGTGCATCGAATAACCGATAAGACTTCCCCTCTTAATAGTTCGGCTATCGATCCTAAACCACTCACACCCTCTATGGTGTCTTGAGTGTAAAACAAAATGGCCCTATGATTATACCTTTGCCTTGAGCCCATTTTGTTTCTCCAAATGATATGATCCACTTCATATCATCACATGACCATCTCGATCCATCGACCTTGACTTCACTTGCTCTTCACCGTTGTATTGGTCCGTCGGCGCCAAGTCTTGCTCAAGCTTCACCATCGCATGGTCCTTCGCTTCGAAGCCTCGACTTGCCCTTCACCTTCACAACCGATCCATCGAGCCAAGCCTCATCTTGGTCTTCATCATCTTGGTCACATGAGTCAATGTCATGTCTCATATGCAATGACCACCTTTATCTAAATCATCCACTTAGATACAAAGGTTAGTCCTAGGTTTCATCAATTAGCCAAAACCAAACTAGGGACTTTCAAGTACAGAATAAGGAGAAGAGAAAAAATAAGTCGGCTGGTAAGGTCTCTGTTGCTGCTGCTGCGTCTGATGATGATTCTGGAGATTGTCTGGTAGTGCTTGCTGGTTGTGTTGCTGGTCATGATGAATGGATTCTAGATTCCGCATGTTCGTTTTATATTTGCACTAATAGAAATTGGTTTAGTTCATATAAGTCTGTGCAGAAAGGGGATGTTGTGCGGATGGGAGATGATAACCCATGTGACATCGTGGGGATTGGATCAGTTCAGATCAAGACTGATGATGGCATGACACGCACGCTGAAAAACGTCAGGTATATACCAGGGATGTCTAGGAATCTTATCTCATTGAGCACGCTTGATGCAGAAGGTTACAAATATTCCGGTTCAGATGGTATTCTGAAGGTATCAAAAGGTTCTCTTGTCTGTTTGAAAGGTGATCTTAATTCTGCAAAGTTATATGTCCTTAGAGGGTGTACTTTACATGATTCTGATTCCGCTGCTGCTGCTGTTACTAATGATGAACCTAGTAAAACTAACCTTTGGCACATGCGTTTGGGACATATGAGTCACCATGGTATGACAGATTTGATGAAGAGAAACCTACTGAAAGGCTACACTTCTAGTAAGATCAAGTTTTGTGAGCATTGCATTTTCGGCAAGCATAAGAGGGTACAGTTCAACACTTCTATTCACACCACCAAAGGTACTCTTGATTATGTTCATGCTGATTTATGGGGTCCTTCTAAGAAACTCTCACTAGGTGGTGCTCGTTACATGCTTACAATTATTGATGATTATTCTAGAAGGGTTTGGCCTTATTTTCTAAAACAGAAAAATGATACTTTTGTTGCGTTTAAGAACTGGAAAGTAATGATAGAAAGACAAACTGAAAGAAAGGTAAAATTGCTTCGTACTGATAATGGTGGAGAATTTTGTTCGTATGCCTTTAATGATTATTGCAGACAGGAAGGTATTGTTAGGCTTCACACCATACCTCATACTCCACAACAGAATGGTGTGGCAGAACGGATGAACAGAACCATTATCTCCAAGGCCCGTTACATGCTGTCTCATGCAAGGATGAGCAAACGTTTTTGGGCTGAAGCTGCTAATACTGCCTGTTACTTGATAAACAGGTCACCTTCTATTCCACTAAATAAGAAAACTCCTATTGAGGTATGGTCTGGTACACCTGCTGATTATTCACAGTTAAAAGTTTTTGGATGCACTGCTTATGCTCATGTTGACAATAGAAAATTAGAGCCTAGAGCTGTTAAGTGTCTTTTCCTTGGTTATGGTTCGGGAATCAAAGGCTATAAATTGTGGAATCCTGAAACAGGGAAGACTTTTATGAGCAGGAGTGTTGTATTCAATGAATCTGTGATGTTTACTGACAGTTTGCCCTCAGATTATGTTCCAGAAAAAGAGCTGCAGAGTATGCGCATACAGGTGGAGCATGTTGATGATGATATAGGTGTGCAGGTGGAGCCTGCTGATGAGCAGGATGACCATAATAATGATGTTGCTGATGATGATGCTCATGATGATGTTCAACAAACTCCTCCTATTTTACAGCTACAGGAGGAATTACTTATTGCTCAACGCAAGTCAACAAGGACAGTTGTACCTCCTAAACGTCTTATCGAAGAATGTAATTTGTCTTACTATGCTTTGAGTTGTGCTGAACAGGTGGAGAATATTCATGAGCCAGCAACCTATAAAGAAGCTGTTCGTTGTGCTGATAGTGAGAATTGGATTTCTGCTATGCATGAGGAGATGCAGTCTCTTGAGAAGAACAGTACATGGGAGGTTGTTCCTTTGCCTAAGAACAAGAAGACCATAAATTACAAGTGGATCTTCAAGAGAAAGGAGGGTTTATCTCCAAGCGAGCCTCCAAAGTATAAGACAAGGTTAGTTGCAAAAGGCTATAGTCAAATTCCGGGTGTTGACTATAATGATGTGTTCTCTCCAGTGGTAAAACACAGTTCAATTCGTACATTCTTGAGTATTGTTGCTTCACATGATCTTGAGCTTGAGCAGTTAGATGTGAAGACTGCGTTTTTGCATGGAGAGCTAGAGGAGGACATATACATGGACCAACCGGAAGGGTTCATAGTGCCTGGCAAGGAAAAATATGTGTGCAAGTTGAAGCGCTCCTTGTATGGTTTGAAACAGTCCCCTCGTCAGTGGAACAAGAGGTTTGATTCATTTATGTTGTCACACAGTTTCAAAAGATCTAGATATGATAGCTATGTTTACATCAAGCATGTTAATGGATCGCTTATATATTTGTTGTTATATGTTGATGATATGCTGATTGCTACCAAGAGCAAGATTGAAATCACTAAGTTAAAGAAGTTGTTAAGTAGTGAGTTTGATATGAAAGATCTTGGTAGTGCTAAGAAAATTCTTGGTATGGAAATTAGTAGAGACAGAAAATCTGGTTTGCTATTTCTTAGTCAACAAAATTATATCAAGAAAGTTCTTCAGCGTTTCAACATGCAAAATGCTAAGGCTGTTAGTACCCCTATTGCACCTCACTTTAAGTTGTCAGCTGCTCAGTGTCCTAGTACAGATGCAGAGATTGAGTACATGTCAAGGGTTCCTTATTCTAGTGTTGTTGGGTCTTTGATGTATGCCATGGTTTGCTCTCGTCCAGATTTGTCATATGCTATGAGTCTTGTTAGTAGATATATGTCTAATCCTGGCAAAGAACATTGGAGGGCAGTTCAGTGGATTTTCAGGTACCTCAGAGGCACAACAGATTACTGTTTGAAGTTTGAAAGAACTGATAAGGGTCTCATTGGTTATGTGGATTCTGATTATGCTGCTGATCTAGACAGGCGAAGATCAATTACTGGTTATGTGTTTACTGTTGGCAGTTATGCTGTGAGTTGGAGGGCTACGTTACAGTCTGTTGTTGTTTTGTCTACTACTGAAGCAGAATATATGGCTATTTGTGAAGCGTGCAAAGAATTGATATGGTTGAAAGGTTTATACGCTGAACTCAGTGGAATTAAATCTTGTATAAGTTTGCACTGTGACAGTCAAAGTGCAATTTACCTCACTAAAGATCAGATGTTACATGAGAGAACTAAGCATATAGATATTAAGTATCATTTTGTGCGAGATGTGATTGAAGAAGATAAGCTGAAGGTATGCAAGATTAATACTCATGATAATCCTGCTGATATGATGACAAAGACTGTTCCTGTTGCTAAGTTTGAGTTATGCTCAAGCTTAGTTGGTTTAATTGAATAGTACAAGAGACTATTGTTGGCACCGGTGGTTTTCTATCTTTGTTGTTCAGGATGATGGGTTGATTTATGATACAAGATGAATTTGTCTCAAGGTGTAGTTTGTTGGAGTTGTTCCAAATTCACTGCAAGATATAGGCCGGGCTTCTGACGGAGCGAAGCGGAGGCCCGTAAAAGCCCTTGTTAGGGTTTCTTGGAGACTTGATTATCTTGTAAGCCGCCGCAGGCGTGTAACCCAAAACTCTTGAGATAGTGAGATTGTTGCTGGCTGGTGCACGTGGTTTTTCCCCTTCGCATTAGAGGGGTTTTCCACGTTAAATCGTGTGTCTCCGCTGTGATTGATTTCGTTTTACTTCATATTCCATACGTCGTTGATAACAAAGAAAGCACCCAGGCGGCGACGGCGAGTCCCCAGTAGGAGTATCGCTTCCGTCAATTGGCTGGACAGTGCCTGCACGTCGCATTACATGTCCGTCTCTCTCTCTCTCGCGTGGCCATTGGTGGATCCTCCTCCTCTCAAATCTCAACATTTAAGTGCTCGTGCTTTGCACTAAACTAACAGCAACTGGCCTGATCATCGAGCGCAGGTTGTAACTGTTGTGCTACTCCATAGTGGTTTTCCTGCACGAAGTACTCGGAGAAAGATTTGCCTTTTTAAAAGACAAGGGGGCCAATAATTCAGCTTGCATGAGCAGACACACCCACACAACACACAGGCCGCGTTCACTTCCCCTCCCAACCCAAAATATTTCCTCTTACACACATCACATCAAATCTTTTGACGCATGCATGGAGTATTAAACGTAGGTAAAAAAGATAACTAATTGCATAGTTTGTCTGTAAATATCGCGACGAATCTTTTGAGCCTAGTTAGTCCATAATTGGATAAATTTTGCCAAATAACAACGAAAGATGCTACAGTAACTTTTCAGCTAATTTTCGCGAAGTGAACACACCCACAGTATAGGTACGTACTGGTTTGATTTCCTACAACAAGGCTTAGATAATTTGCTTGGCGCCCGCTTTCGGGGCATTTTTATTTATGCCCGGAACACCGGTGCAGCTAGCGTTGCTTACCGGCGGCTCCACCGCAAGTCCGCAAGCATGCAAAGGCTTCTTACTTACACATGCATGCAAGTCGTCGGACGGAGTTGGCCCGCCGGCGAACCGAATAATGCACGAGGGAGGAAAAGGGCCGGCCGGCCGGCGGCCTTTATTTGACTTTGCAGGATCGGAGAAGAATGGGCGGCGGCAGCGGCAGCGGCACAGTGCGTGGTGCGCGTGCCCCCAGCTTCCATGGGGAGAGAAAGCGAACGTAGAAGAACGAAAAGGCGCGGGAATGGAAAAAGCAGGCGCTCGAGTTGTATTTTCCCAACTAATCAGCACCCTGTGGATGACAATTACGCGAGTACTGGCATAGATGCATCACCAGAACGCACAAGATGCTGCGAGCCCCATCCAAAGACAAATAGGGCAACTGCACATCTAGCGCTTGGGAAAGCTAAGCTAGTTTGTGCATGGCGCCGGCCCCTAGGCATATATACACACATATGTAGATTTGGCATGGAGGTTCGGTTTACGTCTCGATCAGCTTAATACCTCTCCACATGCTAGCTGATGAAGATGTACCTCTGAATTACTCTTCGATCTTTTTTTTCATAAAAATATAGGGGGTGGTATCAGAGTATCAGATGGCCAGTACTGGTAGCACAGGAATTAAAAGAGAAGGATCACTACTACTCAGAACATGCGCAGTTTGTTTTCTTTGGAAACACTACTCAAAGTAGATTACTGGTGACACTTTTTCCAGGGTATATAAAAGCTGAACAAACACACACACAAAAAACATTAATCACTCTCTTCTATCATGTGCCAAATTTTTGCCAAGTTAATTTTCCCGCTGGTAAATTATTGGTGCTGAGTTGTTCTCTAGTAGGAGGCAGCAGTTTTATTGACAGGTCAAGCTCAATAGGACGTCTATTAGAAGTTTAGCACGTGCAGCTACCATCACTCCATTTTTCTCCTTGATGTCGCCGTGCCCATCACGCAAAGCAACGCTACAGATCATCCCACGACACCTGTGAATTTCCCTTTTAGGCGCCAAGTTTTCTGCGAGATATGTATATATATATATATATATATATATATATATATATATATATATATATATATATATATATATATATATATATATATATATATATATATATATATATATATAGGCGAAGCATCTATTTTGTGGTGAAACCGCAACCCAGCACGCCTCATTACTTCCAATTATAAGCAAACATCGACGTCGTGGAGCAAGGCCTAAATAGTAAATTCCATCACACATCGTCCGCATCAGGTGAGCTGTGCCTATTATAATACTATGTATATGTACATCTTGCTTGTGACTGAACCATTTAACAGTGCTTGCATCATTATATATACTGTTAATCAAGCTACATATATACATCCCTGCACCCATCGATCCAGAGTAGACTGTTCAACGCACACTTAGCGCTAGCGACGACTAAGACCACTACACTAATCCGTTGTCTTGGTAGATTTAATTTCTCACTGAACAATAATACTGGTACGTATTATTGGTAACGATGATAGGCCTAATCTTTGTTTTGTCATGGTCCCAGCTAGCTCATCTTGGACTTCCTCCAAAAATCTTTTACGAACCCGAAGCCAAGCGGGGAACAGACTTTATGTGGCAGAACCGCCTAATCTAATGCCCTCCCAAGAGTACTTGTCTTCCATTAGACACTAAGTACCCAAGAGAGTGCACTAAATTCTGCGATTCCGTCGAGCACACCCGAGGGAGAACTCGAAAATCCACATTTTTACCTCAGGATCATAAATGAGAGATAAAGCTTACAACGTCTTTACCATTTCTTACAACACTTTTATTACAACATCAGAGAAATTCATTATTTGATTATAACAGCGGAATATAAAATATTATCAGAGTTCAACGGAAATGAAACCATTTAATGATGAGTTAAATATTATCATGATGAACATTTATATACAGGAAATGATAACAGGTGGTAAATCTTTCCCTTGTAAAATATTTTTGGTGAGAGTTACAAATCAACTCTACATCTGCAACGCAAAGGAAATCCTCACTGAGCCCACCAGGAGGTTTCCACACACAAAAGTCATCTTCAAGAACACCTGTCACCTGCAACAGGGTAGAACAAACCCTGAGTACTCAATTGTACTCCGCAAGACTTACCCGTCAGAAGGAAAGAAAAGACTCCAAGGATATGTAAGGCTTTCTGGCTTGTGAGTTATTGCAACTGCAGAAAGCATTACTAAAGGTGCATCCTTATATTTAATTTTTATTAGCAGTCATTAGTAGTTCATTAACCAACCATTCTAGGTAAGCACCTGTTCTACTTTCAAGCAAAGGTTGAGCCATCAGAACCATTTTTCCATCTTTCATCTTTCAGTTCTTACTACGGTGCCAGAGTGCAGTCAAGCCGTACCGTCACGTAGAAACGGCGATTCGCGAATCAATGTGCCCAGCTGGGTACCCTGAAAAACACACGCCTCGCTCGTACCCCAGGCACGAGCGAGACCAACCCGTTCCCCTCCTGTCATAGGTTTCCAGGTCCCCGTCCAAACTTGGACTCCTAGCTCCCGCACTTGAGGCCCGGCCTCAATACGGTGCTAAGACCTCCACCTATCCCCGCCTCCAATCAGTCGGTCCGAAAAGAGTCGGAGCCCATGACAAGAGAGTAACAAGTCTTCCTAGCCCCCATCCACTAGTATATGCTCGGGATAATAAAACTATGACTTGACCGGGAATCCAGTGCAACGAACGGTCCTTAATCGACACAGGCGGGACAAATGCAACCAGAGCCTCGCTCGGATTGCCCAACCAAGTCCATATCCAATTTCAAGTACAGCCCCGCCCGGTCTCCAATTATTATCCACATATATATATATATATATATATATATATATATATATATATATATATATATATATATATATATATATATATATATATATATCATCCATGTGATAGTAACATGATAATAGTAACAATAATATATTTTCTATCTCTCGCGAGTGACAGGCAATCACTCGACTTCTACCGGAATCCTGTAGCATAACAATCTACACGATCTTGATATACTAGTAAGACTCATGGGATCAGGATATATATATGCAAGTGGCTTTCATTCATCTCCTTAAAACTTAATGCACAAGCATAAATAAAGTGCAGCATAATAGAGGTTATGCACCGGGGCTTGCCTGGGTGAGATTTAACCAAGAGTTAGCATTCCACCATGGCGCCACGATCATCAAGGCACCACCCTTTCTGCTACTCCAGATGACTTCGCGATCCACCATCATTCCTATTGTGATATATGTGGATGCAACGTTGAGACGTAATTAAAAGACAGCAATCGCAACTCTCGTCGTATGACTACGTCTCGCAAGCTAACGAGCTAGCCACCCACTAACTCACTAGGCTTTGCATCCCCGTTGTCGACTAAGATATTATTTCCCAACATCCCAAGGTGTTGCTTTATTCACTATATCGATCGAATAGATATTTAAACTAGGGTTTATTAATTATCCTAGCAACTAATTATTTTGGAGCTACAAAAATTACCGTGGACACCTAGTAATACTAGAAGCTTGTGGTAAAATTTTTAAAGTAGCACTATCATCATTTGGCCATAAGAATTCCGACAAATTTATTCTTGAATAAAATAGAGCATCTTACTTTACTTAGAGAACTCCTGAAAACATTATAAAAATATGTGAACCAATTATACCAACAGTTAGTTTATGATTTTAGGAACCTAACCAAATTGGTTTCATAATTTTTGGACTTCTACACACTTCTAATTTGAATTTACAAGTTTGGTCTATGAACTAAACTAAGAAATTGCTTTATAAAAGGGAAAGGGCCAACTGCAACCAATCGGCCCAGTGACTGAAACGGCCCGCGAGCAACGTGGCCGCGCGCCAACAGGCTGGCCCAGCAGGCCCGCTCGCGCCTGCTACGGAATTTTTGCAAAAAGGACCCCACACTATTGAGAAATCGAACGACCCTGGGAGCTACTATTACGCAAGAGAGGAACTTCACACTGCAGTCCCCAGACTTTGTTGTCTTTGCAGTGAACCGGTCCATGTCGTCCCCTACGCGCGCCGACGCGGCTCCGGCCGGCACCAGGCGGTCACGCCGGACGTAAGGGCGAAACCCCGGTCTGACGCGTAGGCCGAGGAGCACTGCTGGCCCACAACGAAGCCCCGAGAGGTGGTTGGAAGGCAAACAGTGCCTCCTAGCACCCAGCCCACGCTGGCGGACCGCCCGCCATGGTGGCGCTCCTGTTCTGACGACTCTGCGGCCTAACGAGGTGATTGAGATCGCGGGGGAGCAGAAGGGACTCACCGTGAACCCAGCCGTGCAATGGGTTGAGGTAGGGAAACACCGGGGTGCTCTGGCCACGTGCGCCCGAACCCCGCGGCGGCGCTTCGAGGCGGCACGGCCGCGCCCGCGCTCCGGCGATGCATGCCCTGGCCAAAAAGAAGTGAGCACCGGGTAGAGGAGGTCTAGACAAGCTCAGATGTACAAACAATTGAGCTGCCATCAACTCTATGACCTTGCCCCCCCGATCAACCGGTGCGGCGGCGCCCATGGCCGGAGGCGAGGAAAGCTTGAAATTGGTCACCCACGGACCACGGCTGCGTTTGAAGAGAACGAGGCATCCAGAGAACTCCCTATTCTACCCACTGGCACGAGCAATTTGGACTAAGACGTGCAGAGCTTAGGTGAATTTGGAAGGTGGGGAGTGTAACACCTCAAGTGTTTAGCTCCATAATTGCATTTGCATGGCATAAGCATAAGCATGCATTATTCATGTTTGTTATTTTATGTGATGCAACACATGTAATTATTCTAGGGTTTGTTGGATTTATTTCATGAAGTGTTTGATAGTTGGTGTAACAAAAAGGGTAAGGTAGTCAATCATGACCTACAACACCTTAGTTATACTTAGGGCAACATTTGGAACAAGTTTCATGTTGACCAAAATTACAAATTTGCCCTCCAAGAGAAGTTGACCACCATTTGACCCTAGAAGGCTCTAGTTTGACCAATTAAAAAGTCTAATTTAGAGACCTTGCATGGAAGAGCACCCTTAAGCAAAGTTGTAAAGAAATTCATGGGGAACAAAAGTCTCAATATGACCATCTCATGAAATTGACCCTAACATGCTCAAAAGTGGCCCACAAGTCAGCTAGAGAGGTAGCTCCAAGACTTAGAATTTTTCTAAGTCTGGAATCTGACCCTACAGTTTTACTCATGCCTACTTTAGGAGCTTTTAGTTTGCAAACCAGGCCAAACCAGCTTTCACTCATATTGACAAACTTGTAGATCACATGTAGCTCTACAACATTGTCAACATCACCATCACCTAGTTCTAAATGGTTTAGGAGATATGGTGCCTGGAAAAATGGGTTTCAGTCGGTTAGTTAACTGAAACTCGGTTTCAGATTTCGGGGTGCCTCACTTTGGAGCGTTGTATCTCACTAACCAAGCCGAATTGGCTCACGACCCTATTGGCAATGTTGAAGCCCTCACGTAGCTCTACCAATTTGTCAACTACGGTTCTCACCGAGTCAGCCTCGATCACGAGCTATGAGGCGGTGAAATCTCCCTGTCAGTCGCTGTGGAACGCCGATGGCCTTGTCAGTCATTCAGAAAAGTTTAGAAAACCGAACTCGGCGCGTGGCCGACCGGGGACAGGAAGCCTCCGCCGCGTGGCAACACGCGTCGATGCGATGCTCATCTCGGTTGCCCAAAGACGCCACGACGCCCGGAGGCCCTTCCTCGCTGCTCCTTCTTCTGCCTCCTGGTTTCCTTCGCCACCGAGCGTGCGGCAAACCGGAGGAGCATCAGCGGCCGCCACCGAAAATTCCACCACAGTCAAGCACCACCACCCAATTCCCCGTAGGCACAGTCGCACAGTGAGCTCCTCCACATCGCGGACCACACCGTACGACCGCTTGACCTCAGGTAGAGCTCGCCGAGCTTGCGCCTCCACCGCGGCCGCCATTGGCGTCGCCAAGTTGAGCTCGCGCGTGGCCGTGCTTCTCGGTGCCCTTACCGCCTTCCTTCTCCGGTGTTCTAGGTTCGTCTCGGTGTGCTGGTGCTCACGGGGTAGACCGTTTGGGGGTCGAGCCGCTGCTAGCTCGCCGGAGCCGGCAAGCACGCGGTCGTGGCCGCCATTGCCGCTGCCACCCCCCTAGCCACAGTCATAGTGTCAATTAGTTATACCAATCGTTGCGCGAGGGTTGTGGTGAACGCGCTGGTACGGTAGCTTCGCCGGAGCTGTCGCCCGGGCGGCGAGCTATCGCCGTCGCCTTCTTTTCCCCCTCTGCCTCCCTCGCTGACCAGTGGGGTCCCCAGGTCAGGCGCGCGCGCGAGCGGGAGGCCGGTCGCGTGCCGTCGCGTGGGAGCGGGCCGTAGCACGGGGAGTGGGCCGCGTGGGTCTCCCAGGCCGGCCCGGGGGGGGGTAGCAGGGGTTTCGATTTTTCGTTTTTATTTTCTTTCTATAATTGCCACAGATTTTGGGTAAAGTTGGAAAAATATAGGTCTAGGGTTTTAATGATCCAAAAATCATGAGATAAATTTTGTTGGGGTCTACATGATGTGTAGTATTTTATAAAAATATGGATCTGGCATGAGATGTTTAAATTCTGTAAGAATTTAATAGATCCTTTAAATGTGTTTTGGAATGCATGCAAATTTGTTAAATTTATAACTTGGGCTGTAGTGTTCCATAAATCATGAAATTTGGTGGGTAGGTTACTCTATGCTAGCCCTAGCTCTGGTAAAAATTTGGGCATCAGTGCTTAAGTAATTTCCAAGTTATAATGCTATCTTGTTATTCTAGGAAATACTTAAATGAATTTTTGTAATTTTTTCTACATGTGCAATGTTCATATAAATTTTTGGAGGATGTCTTGGTACCCTAGAGTGTCCAAGAAAATTAAGAAATCTGTTGTTTGACACTTTTTACTATGCTTTGTTATTTATACAAAAATCAGCCTTTTAGGCTTGTGAAATTTTGTTCAGAGAGTTTCTGTGAATAAAACTTGTCCAAATTTTTACTGTGGTCTCTGTTTGGCTCAGAGAGTCCCCTGTAATTTTTGTAGAATTTTAGGAGCAGTTTATATATATGTTTGAAAATTTCACTTAATTACTTAAGTAAATTAAGAAATGGGTTTAAATAAATATTCTAGGTGGGCACACCTTACTTTCTGGTGTTTTTGTGACATTTATGAACTTGTAGTAGTATTAGTTTGGTCTTAGAGAATGTTGGTCAGATCAATAAATATTTAACCTTTGTAATTTTAGGTTTTCTGGACAGCTAGTAGTAATTCTAAATTTGGCTTTGATAAAATTGGTTGCTGTAAAACTTGTAAATACCATAGCTGTAGTAAAACTTGTAAATGAGCTTGTGTCAAAATTTGGGAGCATTTTGACTTAGTAGTTTGAGAGTTACCATTGTTTAAAGTGGCAGTTCAAAATCTGCTACTCTCTGTTTTGAGAGGACAGATTCTGGAACTTGTGAAGTTTAACATGGAAAACTTAGGAGTTTGGAGTTGAGGTCTGAAAATAAATTGTAGTGCATTTCTTAGGCTTTCCAGATTGTCTTAGATCATATCTTTTGGAATTGTAAATCTCCAGTTGTGATAAAAACAAGTAGCTGCTGTCCAGAATGCTTACTGTGGTGTTTTGCTGAGTGATATGGTGTAATATCCTAAGACATGCTACTTTTGTAATTGTTAGGTGTTAGGGCCTTAACTGAGGATGAGCAGCTTTATCTTAGGTTAAGTAGATTAGGTGAGTACTTCTCTACTGGAGAAGAGATTTGCACGTACTAATAAAATAACTTGAATAGAGTATTTTATTCTGAAATGCATTTCATTCTGAGCATGTTGCACCCATTTATGCATCCATTATATTTATTGTGCATTCATGCAATAGGTGCACCGGAGGGGGTAACTCTCCTCGAATTCGAGCCTGTGATTCGGAGGAGGACCAGGGAGCAGCAGGAGCCCGAGGATCCAGCAGGCGAAGGAGTGCCCGCAGACGACCTTCCTGAGTGTCCAGACCACCGGCCCTCGACTTTTCTGAAAGGCAAGCCCCGGTGCATGCTGAACCCATCGTTTTATAAATATATCTTGAGTACTTTTAATTGTTTACTGCATTAAGTTGTAGGAGTTATATGAAAACACTTGTTGCATTATACCTGTCCTTGTCCAGATATCGTACTTAATCCTATATTAGGTTTAGGCACGTGTCAATGCTTAGCCCTGCTTAGTACGGTAGAAGTCGGGTGATTTCCGGTCATCCGCGAGATGTAGGAAGGAGTCACGAGTGGCTTTATGGCTATCGTGGATGGAACCATGCTTAAAAATGAAATTGAGACCGGGCGGGGAATTCGATAGTACAGCCGCAAGACACTTCACGTCTTGGGTGTGGAGCTATGCCCGTCTGAGTCGTTTAAGGACCGATTCGCTGTACGTCCTTGAGTCATGTTGAACGCAGTCTAACACTTAGTTGGCCGGATAAGTCGTTCCGACCGCGAAACCGAGTAATGTGGTTCAGGCCGGGAATCGAATGGTAGGTTGCTTCTTGGAGGAGAGAAAGGATGTGCTTGGGGACATTGGCGTGAGACCAAGGGGGGGTTAGAGTCCCTATCACCTGGCAGAGTGTCGCCCTTAGGGTCGCGACATCATTCGGACCCGCGATTCCTGAATCATATGAAACGTGGCTTGTGCGACCCTGGCAGGGGCCTGCGCGGTGAGTGTTAGAAATACCCCTCCAGCTGGATAGGAATTCGATTCGAATCGCCGTCGCTCCCGGTTAGTGAGCACTTGACTTGAGCAGCGGCAACGTAGAACTCATTAAATGAACTGGTGGTTAAGGGAATGATACAATGTTGCCATAATGATATACCTGCTATGGATATAATAATACTGTTGTTTGATTATAATCAAGTGCATGTTTAGTACAGGTGCTAAGATAGATGACAGGTAAATGCTAAAAATAACTGCTAGTACATGTTATAAGAGTTTCAATTACTTATGCCTTTATGCAAAATGTTATGTCAGCTAGCCTCTTGTGTAAGCCTTGCATAATCCTTGGTGTCATCTTATTTCTGGTTTTCGACGGGTAAGTCTAGCTGAGTACATTCCAGTACTCAGGGTTTATTCCCTCCTGTTGCAGATGACATGCTTTATCAGGGATTCTGCAAGACGTGTCTCCACCCTGCGGGTGATGATGACTAGATCACTTGGGCGTGATCATCTTTATGTATTTTCCTCATGCTTTTGCGGGTTGTCGATCATCCAGACTGGCAGTACTTAATTAACTAGTGTGTGTTATGCTTCCGCTACTTTCAAACTTGGTTTGTAATATTTGCTACTCCGTGTGTGTAAACTTATTTCAGAACTACTTGTGAAATGTAACGTACGATGTTGTATGTTGAATGATGCGATCCTGGTTGTAAGCAGTTTTGGTTTGAAATCCTTCGTGATTTCGATTGACTACCGGGATTATATGGGCTCAAGTTCGAAAATTTGAGCGCTTCGGTGCTTGTTTTATGTACTTGTGCTCTTATAATTTGGTCGGTTCTGTTACAGGGAGTGCGGTGGCGGTAGCGGCACTTGGCGAGCCGAGCGGTTAAAAACGAGGCAATGTCGACCTGTAGCAGCACCTGCCCAAGGGCTTGGCGTGGTTGCTGGGACGAAAGACAGTGAAGGCACCGTGACGACCACGCCACAGCCGGTCACCCACCGCGGTTCAGTCCTGCGCGTGGTCTGCCCTACGAGCGGGACGTGCACCCTACGGCAGAGACCTGGCCATAGCCAGCCGGGGCTGACCAATGCCCGGGCGAGGTGCAGCGCAGCCCCTCCCGGACGCATGAGCCGGTCAGTGGCAACCAGCCCGCCACGCCTGTGTCGAGGACAGTGGTGCCCGCTCGTGGTGACCGTGCCCCAGGGGCCAAGCGGGCGAAAACGTGTGTTGCATGAATTTTAAAGCGTGCCCAACTTCTACCCCAGCTAGGTTAAAACTAAACCACCTTGACAAGGCTCAAGAAGGTATATACAGCTACTAGTAGGAGCAACAAACTTAGACAAAGGTGAACTAGAGAGTAGAGTAGAGACGTGCCAACTTGAGACTGCCAACCAGTGCTCGAGGTCAAGAGTTAGCTGGCCAACAACGCGTTCTAGCGAAGTTAGGCATTTTCTAATGCAAGCAACAAGACGTCCAACCCAACTACCATCTATGCCACACTCAAGTGCTCACTTCGATGCAACTAACGGTACAAGAACATAAAGCTAGTGTTTAAGAAATTTAGTTAGAATTTTAATGCCAAAACGACATTGTCGTTGTCGTCCCGAACTCGGAAAAATATAGAGTTGAGGCCTATATAAATTCCAGATTCAATTTCTGAGCTCCCCAAAAATACTAGCTAACACAATTATTTTCCAACACCAACATACCATTTCCATCTACACCATTTGCACTTCAAGTTTTATTTAAGTACTATATACACGTCGTATTTTATTCTTGTTATAGAAATTCGCTTATCATTTTATGCGCGTTGAATTTTTAAAACCTACAAAATTTGTTTTGTTAATTTCTTTTAGACCTTAATCGCATGCTAAGTAAGTTAGTAACACCAGGGGTGTTACACTTTATGCCCTAGCGCCGCCGCCGCCCCCCGCCGTCCACCACCGTTGGTCCCTCTCCCTTCCCCTCCGGCATCTCGCCGGGGGCGGAAGGGAGTAGAGATCCATTATTTTTAATAAGTTTTTTCCTAGTAGATCAAGTCATTAGGGTTAGTGTTTCTCCATGCAAAATTTCTTGGTATTGGAGTTTTATCTCCTCCTTCTTCTCCTCTCTGGCGACGGTGAAGGAGAAGGGCGGAATCGTCTTCTCCATGGCGGCTCCGTTGAAGATGAGGGCGACAATTTCGGCATCAGCATCTTCATCAACATGACGACATGGAGACTTTTATTTCCGGACGGCGGCATCAAGGCGGAGATGATGTCGCCGCCATGGAATAATTTTCTCCGGTCTCTTCTCCGTTTTGTTGTGGTTAGATCTAGCCACGATGAAGGACCAGGGAGAATAATTTTCAGATCAATTTTCCTCACTCTTCGGTGGCAGAAACAAGAAGAAGGAAGACACCAGAAAGAAGAAGTTCCTCAATTCCGCCTACAGGAATGTTGGCCGTCGTTCATTGGGCATTTTTCTCAGGCCATTTGCCGAGTGTTTGCCTGTGCGGTCATCCATACTGCAAAACATCTAACATGTTAGGTTTTGAGTTGTGCTATTCACAGCGTGGGTACTATTTTATAATTTAAAATGCTTGAGACGTGTTGATGTACCAAACTATCATATAATATAAATCTTCTTTTGTCGAAAAAAAAAGCCAGCTCATCTTCATTTCTCCCGATACTCTGACGGCCAGTCGTTGCAGGTGAACAAGCCTGATGTGATGCGCGAAAAAGAAAAAAGGGCTAGTCTCGCGCGTGTGATCCGGCCGGTGACAGTACACAGCACAAGGCAGCTAGGATGTAAGTATCAAGGAATCCATCAAAATCATTCTGCCTTTATTTGCATTGTCATCTATCATCCGAACAGTTTTGGAGGCATGCAACTAGTAATAATCTATATACTATGGTACAGCTACACAGCCCGGCATATCTCGTTCGCAGTCGCCAAACCGCTGATCAAGTCATGCATATGTCTAAATGTGAAGGGAAATCTTGAAAAATTTTGTAAAATTTTATAGAACTAAACTGGCCTTACCTGATTCCGGTCCCACCTGCCAATGACAACTATTACCCCCTGGCAGCAACAGAGTGCTGGCAGGGATGTCTGTTCCCGCATGCCACCATGAACATTTATATGAAAGAAAACACCCATAAAATAAATGACAACCAAATTTAAACCTGAAGTCAGGTACAGTACATGCATATATATTCAAGAAAATCGAGTGATGATGCTGAACAACTGGATTATTATATGCTGTGCACCATACGGACTTACGACTATTTTCAAGGACAAAACGGCAGCAGTACTACTGCATGTTACAACTGTAGCAAAAGAAGCAATGAGGTTTTGGGTGCGTTTAGTTCATTCAAACTTCCAAAAATTTTACAAGATTCCCTGTCACATCGAATCTTTGGACGTATGTATGGAGTATTAAATGTAGGTAAAAAATAACTAATTGCACAGTTTGTCTGTAAATGTCGAGACGAATCTTTTGAGCCTAGTTAGTCCATAATTGGATAAATTTTACCAAATAACGGCCTTGTTTAGATCCCAAATTTAGGATCCAAACTTTGCATAGTAAATGTCTCGTCACACTGTAGCAATTTTGTTTTTATTTGGTAATAATTGTCTAAATATTGATTAATTAGACTTAAAATATTCGTCTCGCAAAGTACAACAAAATTGTGCAATTAGTTTTTGATTTCATCTACATTTAGTACTCCATATATGTGCCGACATTTTGATGTGACGGGGAATCTTCTTTTTGCATAGTGGAATTTGAGGTGGAATTTGGGATCTAAACAAGGGCAACAACGAAAAGTGCTACAGGAACTTTACACCAACTTTTACACCATCTAAACACTACCTTTGCCAAGTCGTTGTTGTTGTTGACATGTCATGTTTGTCCCGTCCCAGTTGGTACTTTAATGTGATTCTTGGACTGAAGCATATTTCTGCTTCCAAAGGCTTCTCCCACACATCACCTGACGAGGTTGTATATATTTCCAGGTGCATCGCATCTGATCGGTTCTGATTCTTTTCAAGCCTTTCCCGATAAACAAATCGTAGAATTTTTTTCTGGTAAAACAAAGGAAATAAATTAGCTAATAATAACTCCGATCATGTATATATGTCCTTTAGAATAAGATTTTGCGAAACATGAAAACCAGCGGCGGAGCCAAGGCCCGGCCACCCTGGGCTGATGGACGGGCTCCTCTGCTGGCTGCTACTAAGTACTGACCACACCTTATTAGCCCCAAATGCACAAAAGGCTAAGTGACAGTTAGAGCAGGCTTCTCCGATCCTACAACTTAGTGATTATGTTAATTTAGAATAAAACTATTGTGGCTGTCTAATTTTACCTGTACATTATATATATAATTATCTCTGCACTATTTTGTCTAACCTTGCTATTATTAAGGCCCTGTTTGTTTCGGCTCCGAGAGGCTTGGGCTCCTGCATGTGTTCACTGTTTTGCACTGTGAAACACTGTATGATACTGTAGGTGGCAAAGAGGGGCTCTGGCTCCTCCAGAATACAATGTAAACAGGCAATGAGCCGCCGAAGCTAGGGTCTAGGGCTCCGCCGGCTTTGCTACAGTGCGCTGCAATAACACAACAGTGCTGGAGCCGGAGCTCCTCCAAATACTGTCTTAGTATGGCGTTGTGCCTCGCCTAGGCTCTACAAAATTCCTGGCTCCACCACTGATGAAAACTATAAACAACAATAACTTCTAAATTATTTACTTTTAAAACACGTGAGTTTCACGTTTAGAAAGGTGTACAAAACATTTTAAATCCTAAAAAAAGTAAATGATTTTAAGAATTTTGTATCCTAAAAAATAAGTTGGTAAACGATATGCACGAAAGACCGTGCAAAGTAAAATGGATGAGATTTTTTAACCGGAGGAGAGTACATTGTTTCACGAAATCAGCTCAGACAGTAGGCAGAAGAATAGGTCCATAATATAATATAACATAATTACATTGTTTAATTTAAGGATGGTCGAATGTAAAATCACATATGCTGTTATCTCAACAATATTTGTGCATATATAGGTTGTGTTACCAAGGTGGTTCTAGCTACCTACTGATGTAATCATCCATTTCCTTGGTGACATCACCATTATGGGGCTAATAAAACAACAGTTATTCATTGAACAGATTACCGGGTAGGATTAGTTTAAGCCATAGTTTAGTGGCATGATTAAGGCCACACATTGACCCTCACCAGCAAGTTGGAGCCTTTGGGGAAAAAATAAAAAATAAACCAGAAAGGGGGCGTGCAGCTGGGTTGCCCCTGAGCCCCTGACTGCGCGCGGCGCGCTGCTCCTCCCGTCCCTTGGCAAGTTGCCTCCTGGTGGCTCCCTGAGCAACGGCAAAAGCCACCGCGCATAGGGACAAACGCGGACGCCCAATGGCGCCGCGCGATCGAGTTGAGCAGCACCTCGGATCTCTCCGGTCAGGGCGTGCTGGACACATATCAAAATCGCGTTGGCACTGCCCAGTTTATATTACTGCAAGTGGTGGGGGGCGCGAGCGCTACTTGCACATGTGTCGGCAAAAACAAAAACTGCGCATGTGCAGATGGTGAAACGGACCCTTTTTTTTACGTATATAGTTTAAGAGGCAGGGGCTGCGTATCAATTGTGTAATGCCACTAGATTAGATGCCCACGGAAACACTAAAATGCAGCACATGATGTTGAAGGATTTTTGATGTGACGAAATTCCGTCGGAAGTTAGGGCATATGCATGTACTGTGTTTTTTATATATAAATGCATGGACTCATTTCGATACGCTTGAGTGACTGAGGACTGATTGCAGTGGTATAGTAGCTCATATACTCCCTCTGTCCCCCCAATGTCCGTTGTTTTGGCTTTCTAGGAAGCGCAGGACTTAAATTGTATACGGATGCATGGAATATTGTTTGAATCTGGACATCTAGATTGTTTGAATCTGGACATCCAAAGCCATTTGCTGGAACGGCAAACATTGGGGGACGGAGAGAGTATATGAGAACTACTAGCTCTCGGATGCTATTTGGGCTCGCTTGATATGGTTGGCTTAGAGTTTTGGAGACTCTTTTGAACGGGGTGCTTTATTTTAAATGATCATGTGTAGGTTGCTTTTGCAGAAGATAATTTATATATTTTGGCATCATAGGGCTTTTTTCAATCAACTTCAACACAAATTTTCTGGACCACTAGGTTAGGTCGGTTTGCTGATGTTGTGAGGTACCGGGTACGAATAAATGAAGTTGCTTATGATTGTTATCTCTTGATTATTTTCTAACCTAATACCCATATAGGTATATTCTGAAATTTACCTGTGGTTTTGACAGATTTTGGATAAGTATTACTGTATTAGCTACTCTAGCTAGTTGCATTTTTTCTCTTCCTATTCATAATTTCAAACCTGCTGCAATTTCTAAGAACAGCGGCTTTTACTGCTCAGGTTCCTTCAAGCTCAATGATATCGATCATTGGATTGGTCGCAGTCGATACCACCGGCCTAATAACAACACCCTTGGCTCTATTATTGACCATGGTTATAAGCCTATTATAAGCTTTTCTTTCCTCCATATCAGCATTAGCTTGGTTATAAGTCCATTATTGTACCCGCTCTAACAAGAGCTCGAAAGCACAGCAAAAGCTGGCAAGTGGTACCGGCCGGTTCAGAACATTTTTCCAGGATAGCAGTGTTTAGGGTGGGGAAAACAAAGCTCGTGAAAGTGAAGATCTATCGTTTATAGCTGCAGCACCCGAGGATATAGGGCTCGTTAAGCACAATGCCAGAATGCATGCACGACAGATTCTTCTCTATTTACTCGTCACCTGCACACATGGTACAGGCTAGGCTTCTTTTTGAGTTTAGATCGTACTCCTGTGCCAATGAAAAGCCTGTGTAGCTGCCTAAGAAAATGGCAACACAGCTCCCGTAAAATGCCATAGCCATAGAGATGGGATATGATAGACCGGAAGTGCTGAAATTGAAGGACCACTGCCAGTTGTTAGGTGTTTTCCTAGTTGCAAAACCGAACCAATAATACAAGAAATGTCCTGAAATAAAACCAGCAATATCGCCAACTCTGACGAAGACTAGTCACCCCATGGGGCTGAATTATGGGTTCATGTGACTATATTACAAGCACTCTTGTTTGAACGGCATTTTCGCGATCTGCGAACCACCACTTCACCATATGGCTAGCTGAACTGAAGATGATGTATATATAAAGGAAAAAATCTACTTCACCCCCTCAACTGTGGGGTGTAGACTACTTAACCCCCTCAACTATGAAACAGTCTATTCTACCCCCTTAACTTTCCAAAATCGGTCAAATTACCCCCAGACGGTTTTGAAACGGCGGATGCTACAGTAAACATGGGATTGCTATAATAACCGCGGGTTTGCTACAGTACCATCGTTTTGCCTTTTCTTTTCATTTATTTCGGCTGAATCTTTAAAAAATCGTAGTAAATCACAGAAAAATCATAAAATGAAAAATCCAATTTTGTTGGACTCCACATAAGTAGATCTACACAGTGAACATATAATATGATATGCTTTAGTACAAAGTTTTTACTGTAGATTTTGATCTATTTTTTTCTATAATTTGGACTCCAATTTGGACAAAACGACAGTACTGTAGCAAAACCACCATCTGAAAACCGTCTGAGGGGTAATTTGACCGGTTTTGGAAAGTTCAGGGGGTAAAATAGACCGTTTCATAGTTGAGGGGTTAAGTAGTACACCCCCATAGTTGAGGGGATGAAGTAGACTTTTTCCTATATATAAACAGGCAGTTGAGGAGTTCTCAAATTTTCATTTTCAAACAAGAAGATATAATTTTCAAATAAGAAGATATGGTACTGCATAACAGGTTTCCTATGAACAAACATCAACATCTAAGGGTCTGTTTGGAACTAATAGTGGTCAGTCCACTACTTGCTCAAACTAGTTATTAGTCAACTTTAGCTTCTTTGCCACTCATTAGTTTTACCTGTATGGATGATTTAGGACTAAAGCTTAGTCGTGCTATTCGATCAGGCCTAAGGTATTTCTGATAGGGCAACGCCGCGCCGCTCCGTCCTGTGCATGCATATATGCCATGTGCAAGATTAAAAAGAAAGAAACCTTGGAATCCACAGGAAATTCGTCAGATTGGCAAACCTCGGAGCTGCTAGCTACTACTAGCTTGAAACGCGTTCGGTAGGCTAAAACAGTCGAGCACGATGACAGCTGGCCAACAGAACAGACGATGCCTTGATGGATGGACTTGACCGCGCTGGTGTTTTTGTGTTTTTGCCTGGTGGTTTGTTTGTGGCAGGGCCAATGGGATGCGTCCATGGCCAGCACGCGTGTACGCACCGCAGAGGCCGGGAGCACTCTCGTGGATCAAATCGGACTGGAAGGGTACTTAGCATCGATCAGGTCGAAGTGAGTGACGACGCGCGTTACACGGTTACCGATTTCTCGGCAGGTCACAGCATGCACTAGAGTGTCAGAGAAAGCCATCGATTCGACCGACGCATGCGCGTGCATGCATGCGTGCGTTCTCAGATCAGATGGTCGTTGGAGGGGCGATGGAACAATCGCATCAGATGAGCGACGGGCGGCGTTCGCACGCATGTCACTCTTATGTCCCCCAGACCCCAAGTACTCGATCCTGCCGTCCTAGGAGTAGGAGTACAGATACGTACTGCCGCCATGCATGCATGCTTCCATGGAGAAACCTGAAGGCATGCAGCTAAGCTAGTGTAGCTTACACGCCTTTTCCAGCAGGGGAACACATGACTTTAGACAGCACATTTTTGCTATGGCACTTTGATGCGTAGGAGTACGTATGTCTGGTTTAGTTCAGGGCGTAAAGTTTTAGATGTTATATTGGATTCCATATGAGGTGTCGTATAGGGTGTTGGGATACTGATAGGCAGACCCAGTGTCAGAGGCTCCCACACGAGTGGGGTCTGGGGAAGGAAATAACCGAAGCAAAGTCTTACCCCCACAGAAATTCTGCAGAGAGACGGCTTCGAACCCAGGACCTGGTGACTCGGCGAGCTAGCACTCACCAACTGCACCAGGCCTGCCCTTCGGTGTTGGGATCATTAGCACATGTGTTACTGTAGCACTTTATTGTCAGATCATGAACTAATTAGGCTTAAAAGATTCGTCTCGTAAATTACACGCAATCTTAAAAAAATTATTTTTTAATCTATATTTAATACTTTATGCATATGTCAAATATCCGATGTGATAGGGTGTAAAGTTTTAGGTTGGCAACTAGACAAGGCCGTACTCCGCCGGGATGTCATCCGCCTCCGGCATCGTCTCCGGCCCTGACGATCATGCATGCTGAAGCTGAACAGAGGCAGAGGTGGGAAAGACGGTCCAGAGCAAGGGTGTCAGATGGTAGTCGGGTGGCATGCATGCCACGGATCATTGAAGTCGAGCACAATTGGCAGACAGGACAACCGATGCATTGGGTAGCAGGGCTGAGGCCTTGTTTAGATGCCAAATTTTGGAGGCAAATTCTGCATAGTAAACATCACGTCACACTGTAGCAATTTTGTTTTTATTTGGTAATAATTGTCCAAACATTGATTAATTAGACTTAAAATATTCGTCTCGCAAAGTAGAACAAAACTGTGCAATTAGTTTTTTATTTCATCTACATTTAGTACTCCATATATGTGCCGACATTTTGATGTGATGGGAAATCTTCTTTTTACATAGTGGAATTTGAGGGTGGATTTGGGTATCTAAACCAGGCCTGAGATCAACCGACGTCCAGCGGACGGCGGCAGCAGCAGGCACTGTGTCTGTGTAACCACATACGGAGTACGTACGTACAACTATACGGCATATCCACATACGTATGGACATGCTGCACCATATGGGCAGGCACTGAGTACTCGATTCATCTCCGGGATTAGTATTTAGGAGTACTATACTAGCATGGGTGCAAATGATCATTCATATTATACATGTAAACACAAAATTATATGCGTATAGGTACAAACGTTTTACATTGATGTTACTGGTAGTTTAGAAAAATAATTTATGCTAATTAGTTTGTTCTTCATTTTTCGGGACCCTAGCTATAAGAATCTACAAGATGGCATGATAAAAAGAAACATAGGCAAACAGCGAAACTTAGATGACAAAATCCTCTGCCAATGCTTGACAGATCAACACATTGGTCAGGTAAGTGGACGAAGGTTTCCAAAAAAACACCTAGAGTCATGTATTATACTGTGACGAGGCTACTGAGTACTAGCATAGGCTATCTCATACAGAAGAGGAAGGCCAACATGCTAATGCAGGAACGCATGGCTAGAAGAAAAGGAGCTTGACGGGCTACTTAGGATCTCGAAATTTATTTTGATCCAATAAAATACAAAATTATATATAGGAACATATCCTCCAACTAGCGTCAAACCGAAGACATTTGTTGTCCAGAAGGGGAGGATGCACTTACAGATATGTCCATGATATAGTTAAAAACAAGGTGAGCTCATTCCAATGTTTGCATAACGATATAAATATGAATTTGGTGCTATCTAATGTTGTTACTTTCAATATGCTAAGGAACAACGATGATGATGATGATAGGGTGTGGATACACTATGCACAATACCGGTATTGGAGCGCAAGGTTATCGACATTCGGTTCGTCGCCAGTCCGTCAATACTTCATTAGAAAGGCCATAACTCATCTATCCGGAGTGGGCGCACTTGACGAAAAACTTGTTTGATAAGCAGCGTCGTCGTCCAAGCTAAGTTGGAGGCCCAATCCATATCAAGTTCGATTCCATCTCGGACTCCAGGAGCAGTCCGTACTAAAACAGACGCCCGGGTTGCATACAAAATATGTTCTCGATGTTGTACCTATGCATGTAAATATAATTTCATAAGCTGACCAATGACATTGGTTTCATGTCAAAATTCTTTCAGAACCAACTGGAGTCACCAAAACAATTGGACATCCAGAACCTGTCAGGGTGTTGCGTCACCATCTTTTGTGCCACGACTCATTGGGGATGTGAGTCGGGGTCCTTGGCCACCCCTTAGACTGTATATTCAATACTTGTCACCTAAGTTAGGGTTTCTGTTTTTGCTTTAGATCAATCTGTCTTTGAAAAGTCGTCGTTATTGGTTTATAAGAGACCCCAACATTCGACTGCTTAATTATTCATTTGCAATTGTCACTTCACTTGTATTGCGTATTATACTATTATCTTGGTCTTGCTTGTGTTCTTCAATTCGCAGTAGGGATTAGCCTTCTTGGCAAGGTCAACCGGATTGTGACACGATTTATAACCAGAGAAGACATGGTACTAAGGTTATAGGGTTCGAGTCTTTTGATCTAAAGCCAGATCGGCGTGTCGGATCTACATCAAATAGATAGTATCTCCACCTGATAGAGGATAAAAAACCCCATCCCCACCAATTTACTAAAAACAGATATAATGCGGACGCATCATCATTCTAGCATATATAAAAATGTGCTAGTCGACATAGAGTAGAGTTATGTGTGAGGATAAATGATAAGCATAGGATTAACATCTCTAAGTCAACTTTAAACACAGATCCAAAGACAAAGTTTATTATCTTTCTTACACAATAATTCTAAACTTTTGCAAGAGTGCAAAAGGTGTTTCTAATAACATCCCCTCCATGCTAGCAATAATCATGAGGCCCAACAAAATAAAGGGATGAGATAAATTCAACAAGTAATGGCTATGAATATACACATGTTTCACATAAGTGAATTATTAAGTTTGAAAACCAAATGAGTAATGGCAATTACAAGCATCAAGGACACGAGCAACTATAGTACACATCCGCATGATATATCCATCCGTCAACCAATGCAACCAACAAGATAGCCCAAAACCATATTTCCATTTTCTTCAAGGTTAAACCTTCTCCAAGTAACATGACATATATGTTTGCCCTGATGCAACTCTATTTGAGAGTAATGTTGGTAATGCTATCCTCTTATGAAACTTCATGTATCGATACTAGTCACTGCTTGATAATGGTGACCAGTCTTTATCTCCATACAAAATGTATATTTATACATATTATTAATGGTCATGATAGTGGCTGACCATTTTCTCAATGGCGTGTTTTTTTAACGGTTCCTGTCACGAGCAACAAGCGTTGAGAAACAGGCTGCGGCTAGTGTTTAGCCGCATGCGCAAGCACAGATCCAGCAAACACCCTTAAGGCGATCTTGTATATACATTTGTAAAAAAATCTATCGGACGATTATATTGTTAATGTTGCTCTATGTATAAGTTGTGTTTTAACAAACAAATAATGACTGGGGTAGCATATTGACATACAGAATCTCACACAAGTATTATCGTGTGCAAACAACAAATTGTGCACCTGAGCTAAGCTGAGCAATACCTATGGCAGTTCAGAAAAGACAAATATGATACAGTCATTTACAGGTATACTGATCGTACGGCGGGTGGAGTTCACACTTATTGGCATCGTCAACAGTAGAAGTAGCAGGACGGTATCATACGGCATACGGGTCTGCAGGGTTTCTAATTCCCCACATGCATCATGATGTTTAATACTTTAATCTCTCTCACTCCCCGGTTATCCCCGCACTGCATCCATTGATGCACAGTTGCAAACTATTGACCTCGAAGGCCTGTTGGGTGGGACCGTGGGAGAGCGAGCTGCGTGAAGACACAGGAAGCAAGAAGAGAGTGGCAAAAAGGAAAGCTAAAACTGATGAAGGCCGGCTGGAGCAGCCTTTCGTTATTGTAGAATTTGCATAACAAAGGACCCTTCTTTGTCAGTTACAGGATCGGAGGGATGAGGAGCTTTAGACTTTAAGTTTCCATTTCCATGCTGTTTAAAAGACCCTCCTGCAAGCCGGTTGCCAGATCTTGATCCTTTCGGCGTAACAACTTTTCCGTTTCACCCCATCGTTAAAAAATTATGTTTCATTTCATATCTATTTTCTCTAAATCACAAATATAAGTCTATCGTGATTTGACCTAAGTTAAATATTACTACTATTAACTTGGACTAGCGATAAACAGTACATTATCTTAAATAAAAAAAATTCACTACCAGACGTCCAAAATCAGACAAAAAGCCCTAAAACCGTCAGGAATCGACTAGACATGACCAACTCACCACGGAAGGTGGACTTGTCTTGACGGCTGACCGAAAAGAAACATTTCCATAGGAACCATCCATAAAATTAGCTGAGACCTACATATCTTTGTATTAAGAATATAATAGTTGAATACAACGCGCAGAAGTGCCTATCCAAAACTAGCTAGCCAAGATTTTATATTACAAGCATTAGAAACAACCTAGCTAGCGGGACCTACATACTACATCCGCACGTATTGAAATTAGCTGAGACCTACATATCTTTGTATTAAGAATAGAATAGTTGAATACAACGCACAGAAGCGCCTATCCAAAACTAGATAGCCAAGATTTTGTATTACAGGCATGAGAAACAACCTAGCTAGCGGGACCAAATAGAGGAATAATTGTTGGTCAATTACTTATGCACTCAGAAACTGAGTTTCAAAGCGCCGACTTCAATCCAGAGCTCAACCTTCTTGCCGGATCTTGAGCAGTACTAGCTTGATCGACCCTGGCACTTTCCGTATAAAGTTGGGTGAGGACAGTCCCCATCCACTCGACGTGAGGACCTGCCCTCCATTGACTCTGATCCTCCGGTATTTTTGCAATATTTCTACGATAATGATATTGTGCGGGCGCCCGTCCCGTCCGGACGAACCTGCACATGGAACGACTCGACCGAGCGCGCCCAGGGACTCCTTATCCTATCCCGTGACCCCCGCTCCTCTGCTCCCACTCGTCACACCACTCGCCCGCTCTCTCTCACCCCCCCGCCCGCTCCTCCACACCCACTCGCTGCCGCGCCGCGCGCCATCCTTCGGGCCACCACCGGGACGGATACTGCGCCTGCGCGCCAGGTCGCTGCCGCCCCTCCCTCCCTCCGCGACCTCCATGAGACCCCCACCAGAGACGAGGACGACGGCAGCAGCTCCGATGAGGTAGGTTGGCCCTTCTTTGGATCTAAGTCCTTCTCCTCCTCCTCTGGACCTGAGCGCTCCTCCTCCTCTAGATCCGAGACCTCCTTCTTCTCCTCCTCTGGATCTGAGGGACGTGGCGGTGGCTAGGCTTCCGGCGAGCTCTGGGGTCCTATTCCCTCCTCCCTCCGGCGAGCTCAAAGGTAATGGGCTAGGGACTGTTTTTATACACATTTTTTGCTGCTTCTCCCGTGTTGCAATGGGTTTTTTTGGATGTTGCAATAGATGATTTTTGAATGTTGTAATGAAATTTTTGGGTCGTTGCAATAGATGTTTTTGCGTTGCAGTACTTATATTTTTCGATGTTGCAGTATATGTTTTTCGATGTTGTAGTATATGTTTTCAATGTTGCAGTACATATTTTTTTTGATGTTGTAGTGCATAATTTTCATTGTTGCACTACATATTTTTCGATGTTGCAGTGTATGTTTTTCAATGCTGCACTACATATTTTTGCGATGTTGTAGTATTTATATCCCGATGTTGCACTATATAATTTTTCCATATATTTGCAATGTTGCACTTGAAGTGTTTCGTGCCTTTTTGGGACAGGAGCGCGGTGCGGGGACAGGGTGCATTGGGGAACAGGGGGTAGGGGCGGGTTCCCTTCTATTCCGTTCTATAAGCTGGGTCCGTTCTATTCCATGCGGGGGGCAGGCGGGGTTTGGAAGGGGACCAGCGTCCGGACACACTTGTGCACCGGACGTCCGGGCTCTAGAATCATCAATATTTCTATAGTGCAAACTACTACTTCTAAATTTATACAATGATTGTGATCCCGGATGCATATGACCGTATGTTTGCGCATACACATTATTGTCAATCGTCCCTATGACGACCTGGCGTGGACTGTTCTCACCATTTTTTTGTTATGATCTGGCTAGCCTAGATAGGTAACTGGAATCAGAATCATAGAATGGGAATAGCAAGCACAGGATTGGGAGGAGACGAACACGGCCGGAGTCCGTGGGAGCTGTCCGGATTAGTTGGGGAACGGTTACAGAATTCCAGTTCGATGCCGACGGACGAGCACGACTCCAGCTTATATCTCTGCTGGACCGGCAACAACTAGGCCTTGGCCCAACACACTCTCCCTATACGCCTAAAGCCCACTTATGAAGAGAGGCCCACTCTATAGCTCATAACACTCCCCCCTACTTTGACAAAGTTTGTCCTCAAGCTGTTATTGCTGGATACTTCATGGACAGAGCTCCGGTGTCTTCCCATGTTGCCATAGTTTCTGGCAATCCACTCCACTGGACTAGCTTTTGGTTGACAATAGAAGAACCTCTGATAATAGTTCGCTCTTCAAGAATCTTCTGGGGAGTCAGTGCTTGCATTGGATCAGAGCATACCGAAGATAAGTCTGAATGGAGCACCACAGTAGCTGGAACATGCTTCTTGAGTTGGGAGACATGCACCACCGGGTGGATCTTAGCATCAGGTGGAAGATCGAGCCTGTAAGCCACTTTGCCAACCCGCTGCAAAATCTTGAATGGTCCATAAAATCGAAATGAAAGCTTCTGATGATTCCTAGAGGCAATAGAGGACTGCACATACGGTTGAAGTTTCAAGAACACTGAATCACCTTCTTCAAATTCTCTTTCCATTCTATTCTTGTCAGCTTGAGCTTTCATTCTCTGCTGAGCTCTGATTAGCTGCTGCTTGATCAATTGAGATAGCAGTTCTCTTTCCTTAAGCCACTGTTCAAGATCTGGCACAGAGCATAGCTGGAGGTTTGCAATGCCTAACTGCCTTGGTGAATAACCATAGAGCACCTCAAATGGAGACTTTCCCAAAGCTGTATGAGTGGTGGTGTTGTACCAAAATTCAGCAACTGAAATCCATTTACTCCACTGTTTCGGGCAAGAATGCACAGTACACCTAAAAAATGCTTCCAAGCTTTGATTCAATCTTTCCGTTTGGCCATCAGTCTGAGGGTGGTAGGATGAGCTCATCATCAATTTAGTATCAGAGAGACGAAATAGTTCTTGCCATACAGCACTTGTGAATATCCTATCTCGATATGAAACTATTGCTTTGGGTAACCCATGAAGCTTGTACACATGTGTCATGAAAAGCTGAGCAATCTGTAGTGTTGTAAATGGATGTGTGAGAGGAATAAAGTGGCCATACTTAGTAAATTTGTCCACCACTACCAGCAAGGCATTGTGCATGTGAGAGCTTGGTAGGCCTTCAATGAAGTCAAGACATACTATTTCCTAGGCTTGAGATGGCACAGGTAGTGGTTCCAACAGTCCAGGAGACTTGATCCTCTCATTCTTTGCCTGTTGGCATATTTGACACTGCTGCACAAATGTAGTGACCATCTGTTTCAATCCAGGCCATGCAAACAAGTGTTTAACCCTTGCATAAGTTGCTGAAATTCCAGAATGTCCACCCAGGCCACTGTCATGTAATGCCATCAATATATGATGCTGAGCAGCGGAATTATTTCCAACCCATATCCTTCCTTGGTATCTTATGACTCCATCCTGAAGAGAGTACCCTTTTTGATTCTCAGAACTGACTGCTAGCTCAGTTAGTAACTGCTTGGCAGCCGGATCCTCATCATAACCTTCTTTCAACCTTTGAATCCAAGTAGGAACACATTCCGAGATAGCATTGAGCTCTTAGGACCAATCATATCTAGATAATGCATCAGCAGCAACATTTGATGTTCCCTTTTTATATTGAATGATATACTGTAGATCCATTAGCTTGAGTAGTGCTTTGAGTTGAAGCTTTGTAGACACCCTTTGATCAGTCAAGTATTGCAAGCTTTGATGATCTGTCTTGATGATGAACTATTGGTGTTGCAAATATGATCTCCATTTCTCAACTGCAAGCAATATGGCCAAACACTCTTTTTCATAAACAGATAGTCCTTGATTTCTTGGTCCCAATGGTTTGCTAAGATAGGCAATAGGATGATTGTCCTGCATGAGTACTGCTCCTATACCATGATCACTGGCATCAGTCTCAACCACAAATTGCTTGGCAAAGTTTGGGGCAGCTAATACTGGTGCTTCTATTAGACACTTCTTGAGTAGCTGAAATGCTTCTTCCACAGTTGGTGTCTAGAGAAACTAGGTATCTTTTCTCAATAAGTCAGTGAGTGGCTTGGTTATCATAGCATAATGCTTTTACGAATTTCCTGTAATATCCTATGAGACCCAGAAAACCCCTGAGTTGCTTAACATTGGTTGGTGAGGGCCACTGCTGGACAACTTCTATCTTAGAAGGGTCTGTAGCTACCCCATCAACTGATATAACATGCCCCAAATATTCCACTGTATTGAAAGCAAATGAGCATTTAGACTTCTTGATCAAAAATTGATGCTTGTGCAAAATATCAAACACCTGCTGCAGTAGAGCCACATGCTGTTCCAAAGTGTCTGAGTAGATCAGTATATCATCCATGAATACTAGGACACCTTTTCTTAGAAGTGCAACAAAGATGGTGTTCATAAAGCTCTGAAAAGTGGCTGGGGCATTAGTTAACCCAAATGGCATGACTAAGAATTCAAATAAGACATTATGTGTCCTAAAGGTAGTCTTGAACTCCTCTCCTGCTGCCATGCAAATCTGATGATACCCAGATCTAAAATCCAGCTTTGTAAACCATTTAGCACCAGCTAGCTCATCGAGTAGCTCATCCACCACAGGCATAGGATGCTTATTCTTCATAGTGATAGCATTAAGATGCCTGTAATCCACACAAAAACGCCAAGAGCCATCTTTCTTCCTCACAAGTAAAACTGGAGAAGCAAATGAACTTTCACTGGGTCTGATTACTCCTTGTTCCAACATTTGTTTCAATTGAGCTTCAATTTCTATTTTCTGTACCGGGGAGTATCTGTATGGTCTCACTTTAACTGGTTGAGCTCCTGGCACTAATGGTATTCTATGATCTGCACTTCTTCTGGGAGGCAATGTCTTGGGTTCGTCAAACAAGTGCTCATATCGATGTAACAGAGATTGGACTGATCCTGGTATTGGATGTGCATGTTCAACTGATTCCACAGCACATATAGATGGAATATCCAATCCCAACTCAGGTACTGACATCTAGATACAATGAGAAGTTGCTCCTCTTCTTAACAAGCCTGACAACTTGACTGAAGAGATAGGCAGACAATGAGCAGTATCATCAACCACACCTTGCAAGGGCATAGGCTGGCCCTGGATTGTCAGGCTCATCTTCTTGGATTTATAATCAACCCAAATTGGGTTGTGCTCCTCTAACCAATCTTCCCCCAGAATGAGGTCATAGCACTTCAATGGCAGTACCTTGGCATCTAAAATGAAAGTATGCCCTTGAATGAACCATTTCAGATTGGGAATTCTCTTATTGCAGTTCATCTGGTTACCATCTGCAGCTCTGAATGCAGTAGCTGCACACTGAACTGTGGTTAATTTGAGTTGGCTAACCAAATTGTTACTCACAAAGGTTCCAATACTGCCAGAATCCACAAGAATCAATACTAATTGTTTCCCAATTTTAGCCAACAATTTCAATGTCTGCCTAGGAGCTCTGATGCCTGCTGGCTCAGTTTGCACAATCAATACTTCTTGTTCATCATCAGGCATCTCAACATCAATGTGTTCATCCTCAGCCGAAGCAACAATATCCATAGCATCTAATAGCTCCTCTAAAACATGGAGAGAAACATGTGCAGGACACTTATGAGCAGGACCCCATTTCTCACTGCATTTGAAGCAGAGGCCGTTGCGTCGCCGAAAGGCTTTCAACGTGGCTAACTTGTCATCAGTGTCCTCTTTCCCTTTACCCGCTGGCTTGATAGTTTCATGTTGCTTGTACTTGTCTTGCCCTGGTGCTGTACGAGCCGCACCTATGGTGAAATTCCGCCCAGAGGATTTAGTCTTGCTTTGTTCCAGTTCTTGTTCCTGAATCATGGCGAGTGCACTTGCTGTATCCACATCAGATGGCCGATGAAGTAGGATCGCCGACCTGATCTCATCCCAAAGTCAAGCCATGAATCGTGTGACGAAGAAGGTCTCGTCAAACGCGGGGTTGTACAGTAGAACACCATGGGACAACTTGTCGAACTCCACTTGGTACTCTTGGACAGACGCTGTTTGCTTCAGCATATCCAACTGACGGAGTAGGATTTGGTATTGATCCTTGTCGAACTTGGCCGTCACCAGCTCGCACAGCTTGTCCCAGTCAGCAATCCGTCCGCGGCGCTCCACCGTCTGCAACCATGTCGATGCTGCCCCCTTGAAGTTGAGCGTCGCGAAGCGCGTCTTCATCGCCGTGTGGACCGCATACACCTCGAAATAGCGTTCACACAGATCCCGCCATAAACGAGGGTTAGCTCCATCAAATTTGGGGAATTCGATTTTGGGAAACGGTGGATGATGATGCGGTGAATCCTGAAGCAACTGAATATGGGGAGCAGAATCGTGGGGCGTACCGTTGCCCGGGCGAGGTGGAGGACCTCCGAGGAGTCCCCCACCAGCGTCCCGGATCTGGTTGTCATAGCCGTGCCCATAGGGCAATTCAACGTGCGACGGCGTCGCACTTGATGATGCGGCCGGGGCGCGGTTGAGGTCGAGACCCGCGACTGTCGGCTGCGGAGGCTGATGCTGGTCGCGCAGATTCCAGTGTGGTGGCGGCGGTGGAGGTGGCGGAGGCGGGGGTTGAAACTTGAGCCGTGAGACTCGGGAAACTGTCTCCTCGACGCGGGCCGCGGTCGCCGACGAGCTCTTGAGCAGAGTGCCCAGCGACTCCTCTGTTGTCGCCTGCCAAGTCTCAAGGGCCTTCAACTTATCCAGCGAGGTGGTCATCATATCCTGGAATCCGGCGAACTGGGTCGCCATGGACTTCAACGTCTCCTTCAACTCCTCGACCGAAGCCGCCATCTCTAACTGAAATTTAGGTGGATTTCGTTTCTTCGGCGCCAGGATTTGGAAAAAAATTTCTCCCCAAATCAACCGAGCTCTGATTACCAATTGTTATGATCTGGCTAGCCTAGATAGGTAACTGGAATCAGAATCATAGAATGGGAATAGCAAGCACAGGATTGGGAGGAGACGAACACGGCCAGAGTCCATGGGAGCTGTCCGGATTAGTTGGGGAACGGTTACAGAATTCAAGTTCGATGCCGACGGACGAGCACGGCTCCAGCTTATATCTCCGTTGGACCGGCAACAACTAGGCCTTGGCCCAACACACTCTCCCTATACGCCTAAAGCCCACTTATGAAGAGAGGCCCACTCTATAGCTCATAACATTTTTCCCCCACACTTTCAGCGCAGTGTTTCTTTCCTTCCAAATTTGCCAGGTGTTTCTTTCCTTCCAAATTTGCTAACTTAACAGAGCGAAAAGGGAGTCAAAATCCCTTTCGTTTGTCTCCTCGCCAATGACTGCGCAGCTGGAAGTCTGGAACCACCGGTCCTGTGAACATGATGCGAAGAAGCTAGAGATGGTCACTGGTCACGAGCTGGTCGCAAAGGACGACAAAGGTGGACAAGCCGACAAGCAGTGCTTGCTTCCGGAGTCTAGAGACCGTACCGTGACGCCCACACGTACGATGCGATAGACTGTAGCAGGAGAAAATGGGGAGCGTCGATCGGAGGGAGAACGAAACTAACGGACGTGCATGCAGTGGTTTGTACCAGCCAGCACCAGTGAGCTGCCAACGGCAGCCTGTGGTGGTTTTTTTTTTTTTTGGAAACTTCAGCCTGTGGTGTTGGGAATTTGGGATGGCGTGGCGTGGGGCTGCCAACGTACCAGAGCGCACAGTATGCGTAACGGCTCACATGCCGGTGATCGAGAATAGCATAGGGGCTGTTTAGATGCTAAAAATTTTACCAAAATTTTCAGATTCTTCGTCACATCGAATCTTTGAACATGTATGCATGCTTGCTTGCCATGGGCACGACAATACGGTACGTATAAGCTAGCGGATCGGACGCGACGCGACGGTGCACATGTACACCAAGCAAGCACACCGCCGGCCGGCCAGCCGGGCTGGTTTCGGTCGTTGGGATGCTCTCGGCGCTCGCTTTCATTCCCTGCGCTCCGGATCGGAGGACCACGCACCGACGCACGCATGCGCCTTTGTATTGCTCGAAACCGAGCAAAAGGCGTGCACATGACATGGCCCCGACGCGCGCGAGTCCCCTCTCTACCCTGCTTCTTGCTGTGCTGTGCTACTAGCTAGCCGGCAGGCGGCAGCTACCGATCGAGATACGTTCTTCTTCCATCTCCTCACCTCTCGCCACGCTGCTGCTGCTACAGACAGGAGGAGCCTGCACTGTCTCTATCTCTATCTATCCCCGGCTAGACGGCCATCCAGGCCGCAGACCGGCCAGCAGGTCAGGCCTGTACTGGGTCATCGATCAGCCCATCATCAGTGGTCCAGGCGCCGGCGTGCACAGCCTCTCCGGCAGGCCGGCGCGGCCTGCTCAGCAGCTCGCTCTAGCTAGCTATATGCTCTACCTTAGTTTGCTGCTCTATATATAGTCTTCCTTTAACTTTTGAGACATGTATAGGTATATGTACCTTTCTGATCTTGATACCTAAAGAACTGGCCCGTGCCTGCCATTATATACGTACAACGTCCAAATTCCAAAAAGGATTCGACAAGGAGATGGCCGGAGTGCTGAATAATGCACTCGTGAGGGCCCAAGAGACCTTTTGGTTGCTGGATGTGAAAGGCAACAGTAAGGTCTATCTTCACCTTATTGTTACTTATTAGAGGCACTCAACGAAGTCCCTGCGTTAATCCTTACCAGATGTGATAAAATTCTCCCAGACATAGAAAGACATTATCATCATTTGATAGACTCTTATGACCATTGATGTAATAATAATGAGATCTATTTTGTTTTCTAAAAATAACCACCGTTGTCATTATGAAAAACAACATAAAATAACCCCTAAATTTGCATCTAAATTACATATATCTGGTGTTATGAAACATAATCTTTAGTAAACTCCCTAAATTTGTATCTATATTACCTCTTACAATTATGATAGATAATCTAAGTAACCACTCCAATTTACATCTAAATTACCTAATTTGGTTATTATTAAAAATAAAATAAAATATTCTCTCAAATCTACATCCAGATTACCACCACACTGTCAGTGTTCAGACCCGGGAGGGCTCTAAGCCGACGAGTGAATTTGTGCTGCGTGTTTCCTAATCCGGATGTTGATGCAAAGAGAATACGCGAGATTTTATCCTGGTTCGGACAAAGCAGGCCCTACGTCCAGCGGGGGGAGTATTGTATTTCCTTGCACCTAAGTGCTTGCGTAGGGTTACAAGCCGTGAGAGAGGGAGGCGGTCCCAAGTCTCAAGAAAAGAAAAAAAGAGTATATTGCTTGAGATGTTGATCTTAGAAGCTGGGGAATGTCTTGTGGTTTTCGTCCTTCTTCGTTTGTCGTCCCTCGTCCCTAGGAGGGTCCCCTCCCTTCCCTTTTATAGGGTTAGGTGGAGGCAGAGGAGTTGATGAAACCCTAGGGTGGTGCCTTAAAGGTGAAGGTTCGACGGGCGCTGTCAAGGATGCTGTAGCGACGTGCTCCAGGAATGGCCGGTCATCCCCAGAGTACCGTGGTGGCGTCAGGGATGGGACGGTGAAAGATCCTGGGTCCTGTGGCTAGCGGACATGTAGACGTTGTTTCTTTATTGACCAACAATTAGTCGAGGCCAGGTCGAGGCGTATCTGAGGGGGGTCGACGAGGAATGGATAAGGCTAGGCCCCAGAAATCCTGGGATATGACGGTCGTTGTCTTGTGCCTCGAGGGGGCATCAACGGTGGAACTGTATCCGGCATGGTGCGTACAGTGATAGGTTTTCGCCGCCCATCCCGGGATGGGTAGTAAAAAGCGGGATTTGACACCGGTACTATTTCTATGCTGGCGGTGTTGTAGCCACGTGGGTAGCAAGTGGTTGGCGGTTGCATTAAATGCATTGACTTTTGTCTGTAAGTAGGTGGGTGAGGAAGTGCCGGCCGGCTCGACCCAGGGTCGACCGGATCGACCCAGGGTCGTGCGAGTCGGAGATTTTCCTAGGGGTCGAGGCGTTCCGTCGAGCGGGCCTCGTGCGAGTCGGAACGCAGTCGAGGGTGCCCCGTTTTTACACGTATGTGGTTTTTCATGGGATTTTGCGGTGTGGATTCCTCGGGGGTTTGTTCTTTTTTGTTGTGGGTTTTGGGTACCCCTAGTTTGAGGTACCCGACAGTAGCCCCCGAGCCTTTGTGTGAGTGTGGACACTCTTACAGAGGCTCAGCGAGTCATGAACCGGTGCTGTAGCGTCGTTGCTCTTTTCGGTGGGTGTGTGCGAGCGCACCCGCCGGGTGTAGCCCCCGAGGCCTCGGAGGAGTGTTTGACTCCTTCGAGGGCTTTAGTATGTTATGTCGTGAGGCGCTCCTGCGTTCGAGCCCCTGTGTCGCGCTTGGTCCCCTTTCGTTTGAGGTTAGCTTTTTTGCGGGCAAGCCCTCGAGCCTCACGCGCGCGAGGTCGATCAAGGTCTTGCTCGTCTTCATCATGTGACCCTCACACATCCTTTAGAAAAGGAGGAGGGGTGGGGAACGTCTCACTACCCTCGGTGGGCGAGTTCCGACGATCTCCGGTGAGCTGCTAGCGGGAGATTCGAGGGGGAGCCCTTGCCCCGTCCGATAGGGGTCGGCTGGCGGCCACGGAGGCGCTCTCTAAAAGTGCCAAAGAGTAGTCATGTGGATCTCAACTCCGTTCGATGGGATCCGAGGGCTCGATGCCTCCCTCCGAGGGGATTCCACCGCCGACCTCTCCTTTAGCCTTGAATATGTCTAAGGTCGTCTCGAGAAAGTGTCTCGAGCCCTGGCCTTGTATGGGCACGTCCTCAGTCATCCCTGACTTTGTTTACTCGAGGGCAGCTGTCGAACCCCGGTCGAGGGCCAACTTTCGATCCCTCAAGGTTTATAGTGGGCTTAGAGCCCATTGTTCATTCGCCTAGAAACATCCATCTGCAGGTCTCCTTTCCGGCCTGTTGGGGCATGCCTTTTTAGGACGGTTGCAGAATGGGCGGTGGACATGTGTCCTGATATGCGGGTTTTGAGGGAGCGGTTTGGTAGGAGCATTGAATGCGGAAACTGTTCCTACCTTTTCGTCGGACGCTTCTGTTCTCCTTCCATCGGGGTATAAGTACAGAGCCCAGGGTTCCGCGTGCCTCTCACTAGCCCTTTGCGATTGCCCTTTCCTTCCTTCACCTTCATCAGTCGCTCTCTGCCACCGCCGTCATCTCCTTCCCTGTCGCCACCGTAAGCCGATCTTCGACGTTCATGGCGGGAAAGAGTCAAGTTCTCCCTGCGGACATGTGGGTCCGTTCTTCGATGATGGAGAGGAAGCTAGAGGACCTGGTTCACGATAGTCTCCTACGATCGAGGGTGAGTTGGAGCCAGCCGGAGTGGAGGGTGCCACTATCCAGCTACCGGGAGCCGGCGCCCTGGGAGGGCTACGTGGTGAGCTTCATTGCCATCCACGAGAGGGGGCTCAGGGTGCTGCCAAGCCGGTTCATGCGGGCGCTCCTGCATTACTACAAGGTGGAGCTCCATCACCTTGCCCCCAACTCCGTCTCGCAGGCTGCCATCTTCGTGGCAGTTTGCGAGGGGTACTTGGGGATGGAACCCCACTAGAATCTGTGGCTCCACCTCTTTAAGGCGGACCATTTCGCCAAGAAGGCGGGTGAGAGGGGAGTGCGGCATGCGGTGCATGCCGGTAGCTGCACTCTTCAAGTTCAGGTGGGTCAAGGCGAGCTCTATATCCCGGCGCAGCTCATCTCGTCGAACAGCAGATGGCACGACGGGTGGTTCTACCTGCGCAACGACGACGACCGCCTGCCGAAGTTCTTAGGCTGGGTCCTAACGTCGCACAAGGACAACTGGTCGTACGACATCATTGAGGAAGAGAAGCCGAAGCTGCAGCCGCTCCTCGACGCGCTAAGGAGACTCCATCATCGCGGATTGACCGTGGGGATGGTGGCCGCCGCATCCACCGTCGGAGAGGGGTGCCATTGATGCAGCACCGACTTCGGATCGACGAGATGACGTCGGGCGTCTCGTTGGAGGGGAGCACGAGACCCTCCCCCTCGACGAGGTTGCCCGGCGCGCGCGGTGGATGGTGGGTAGCTTCAAGCAGGAGGACGTCGACAAGGTCCCGATGCGACCCAATCAGGGTTTTGAGCCTCTAGTAAGTGTTGTTTCGCTAGTCTTGTGTCCTTTTGCTTCCTGGTTCTCTTGACTTAGTCCATCGATGCTTCCGTGCAGGACTTGTCGGCGGTCAAGGATTCGCGGCCACTGGTCCCGGAAGATCGTGCTACTCGAGAGGTGAGACGCCTTTCTGTGGCTCAAAAGAAGAAAGAGAAAGATGTCACAAAGAAGCATCAGATCAGGAAGGCCCTCGAGCGCGAGGTGTTGAATAGGTGCTGCCGCGAGCAAAGGCTCGAGGGTCTCCCCGTCGAGGAGTCCCTCTCTGAGACGGCCTCGGAGGAGGATGAGGATGAAGATAGCGACGATAATGGTGCCGAGTCATGGTATGACACTATGATTTTTCTCGCGCATCTCCCTGACGTGCGGTCCCTATAGGGGCCTGTCGGTGGGGGGTCGACCTTCCAGGCATTGAGGGCAGCCTCAGCACCCATCGAGGAGGAGGAAGAGCCAGTAGGTGGATCCGCCGCGCCGGGGGTCCCTTTGATGATGTCGGTGGCGCCGCACCCACACATCCGATCGCCCCGGACCTTGTTGGCGGGCGGGCCAACGACGTCGTCACCTGAGACTAGGACACCGTCGTCAGGTGTAAGGACCCGAGGCTAGATGGCCTCATTGGCGCAGAGGATCCCAGAGGCCTCGTCTGCCCAGGCTCCAAGGAGCTCCGGGCCGAGCGGAGGCTCGATGGAGGGGCCATCGCATAAGCCATCGAGTGGCTCGGGGAACCTGGGATGAGGCCCCTGCTCCCCCTGTCTGGGTAAGCGTTTCACTTCACCTTTCCGACAAAGTTGTTTCGCTTTTTGTTCTGACGTGGTTGTTTACTGCACAGCCATAAGCGTAAGGTGGAGCTTGCGGCTATGACTCCCGTCAAAGCGCTCAAAGCTGGTGCCGGTCTGATGATGCGGACACCAGTCAACAACGCCGCTTGGGTCACAAAGTGCCACGCTGCCACGGAGCGGCTCAAGGAGAAAGAGGCCGCTGCCAAGGCAGGTGCAAGCGCCCACAAGGGCGCCGGTGTTGGCAAAGCCGCACGGGGGGCCGAAGCAGGTCGAGGCAGCTCCGAGCAGTACCACGCATGATGGGCCTAGAAGCGGTGGGCCAGAGCCGAGGTCAACCATGAGGACCCTGGAGACCATCGAGGCCAGTAGGGCCGAAACATCCATCCGCGACGTGAGGCAGACGGATGTTAAAGAGACGAAAGAGATGGTGAAGGCCCCACAGGATGCGGGGAAAGAGGAGAAGCAGCCAGAGCTGCAAATAGAGTTAGGGGAGCCACAACGAAGGTTGTAGCAGCAACAGCAGGGAGAGCAGCTGCTAGAGCTGCATCCGGGAGCGAAGCGGGGCGATCTGGACCAGCCGGGGGAGCCAGTGATCGAGGCAGAACGAGAGGTGGCCATGCCACCGCCCAATGTGCAGGCAGATGCGCTGACTGACGGGAGGCCCGTCCCGCCCCAAGGGTCGACCTCGGCTATGATCGATCTCACCGTCGACGACCCTCCTTTCGACAAAGGGAAGCAGAAGGCGGACGTTGAGATGGTCGATGCCTCGGATCGGCCCGGGACTCCCGTAGCGCCAGAGGACGACATGGTAGAGGCGTATGCCAAGTGGCCCGATTTTGTGGAGCTGGCGCTTGGTCGGTCGGAGGAGAAGCTCCCGTGTTGGGGTTGGTCGACCCTTGAGTTCAGGGATGCGGCCAACCCCAACGCCGAGCCCTTCTTCTCCCTTGATGATAAGGATGAAGTGCAGCACTAGGAGTACATCGAGGGACTCTGCAAGCATTCCGTGTAATCCCGACGGATGGTCGTGGATACCCTGGTGCGGGGGATGTCAGAGGCCTTTGAGGTGAGTGGTGTTTGCTATTTTATTTGGCTCGTTCCCCCTTTTGTCTTGGTTCTGACTTTGAGTTTGGCCGTGGTCAGGAGCTCAAGGAGCGATCGCGCCGCAAGTCGTTAATCATTAGCCACGAGAGTGGTGTGTGGGTGGCGCTTCCGCATCAACAGGCTCTGGTCGAGGAGGCCAACCAGCGGATGTCCAAGAAGAGCGCCGAGGCGGATGAGCTTCATGTCGTCACTATGGCGCTTAAGGAAGAGGTGGCACAGGCACGGGATACCACGGCCAAGGCCCTAGAGGATGCGGCCAAGGCTCGAGAGCAAGCAGCCAAGGCTCGCGAGGATCTTGCGACATTGTTAGCGCGCGTGAAGGAGCTCAAGGAGGACATTGCTCTTGTCAGCGGCCAGCGTGACGCCCTCAACGTCCAAATCGGGCTGGTGTCCACTCACGTCGGGACCCTGGAGAATGAGGTCATGACATTGAAGGGAACTGTCCGAGAGAGGGACGAGGCTCTCTCGAGCGCCGGTCGAGAGATCGAGACACTGAGGGCGACCGTCCATGAGAAGGGTGAGGCTCTTCAGGCGGCGGAGAAGGCACATGACGAGCTACGTGATGAGATCGTGGGTTGGCAGACCCATGTAGAGGGTAAGACTTTGCCGAGCTTTGACCTTGTCTTTGGGCTCTCATGTTTTTGCTAACTTGGTCTTTATGTTTCAGAGCTAGAGAAGTAGTAGCGTGCTGCCCAGGCGACGGCTACCTCGTTCAAAACCCTCCTTGAGGCCGAGGCCGGGCAGAACCAACTACTCTAGGGCGCGATCACCTTGGTGTGCGATGGCCTGGGGGTCGAGCATGATACCGATACCGAGGAGGATGCACCAGGGAACTTGTTCGTACACCGGAAGACAGCGCTGGGTTGCCTCGTCCGCAAAAAGGTCTGAGGCGGACTACATCATGGCGTAAAGAGGGCCATGGCGGTCATCTGGTCTGGGTTCGAGTATGACATGGTCCTTATTGTGGATGGCTTCATCTCGGATCCAGACATGACTAAAGAGGAGAACAAGGCGGTCTGCCTTGGATTGATCGAGGCCGCGGAAGAGCTCGGGGGTCGACTCCCGAGGCTGTTTGAAGAGAGGTGGTCCCGCCTGCCAACGATGAGGGCCTGTGAGCCAAACCTAGGAATGAAGGCCCATGTAATAAGTTAATTAGCATTCGTGACTCGCATCGTCGTGGCCATAGGGGCCTAAAAACATCTTGGTGTAAATATATACTAAATGTCTTTTTCGTTCGAGTCTTCTGTTCCCTTTTTGCTTGGATCGCGTTCTTATGTGATCTTCTTGGCACGCGGCCACACCCCTTGGCATGGGTGTGAGTGGATATACCGTAGCCTAGAGGTGTGGGTGGTCTCATGGCTCGACTGCCCCTTGTCCTTAGGATGACCTTGCGGCCTCGTCGATCATGTAAGAACTCGAATCAAAGCGTATAGGGACGTTATACGTTGATTTTTTGAGATCGTATGCTTTTTACAAAGTCTTCTTAGCACACAGTTGCACCCCTTGGCATGGGGGAGTGAGTGGAGGTGCTATAGCCTGGAGGCGTATGCGATCTCGTGGCTCAATCGCCCTTGAATCTTAGGGTACTCTCACGGCCTTGTTGACTGTGTAAAAGTTTTTTGAAAAATGCAAGCTAAAATGTGAGCTTTTTAGGGACATAGGGGATTTCCCCCTTTTCAGCCCCCTTTTCGCGAGCTTCCTCGAGCTGGTCGAGGGCATTCTCTCTTGCGACATCGTTGCCTTGCTAATTGTAGGCTCTCAGCCTTGGGGATCCATACTCCAGGTCGGTTGGAAGCACGACCTCGGCCCCATATACTAAGAAAAATGGAGTGAACCCTGTGGCTTGACTCGGCGTTGTTCTTAGGCTCCATAGGACCGAGGGGAGCTCGGCAACCTATTTTTTGCCATGTTTGTTCAATCTATCAAAGATTCTCGGCTTTAGGCCTTGTAAAATCGTGCCATTGGCATGCTCTACTTGGTCGTTCGTCTTTGGATGATCTACGACCGACCAGAGCACACGGATGTGATGGTTGTCGTAGAAATCAAAAAAAAATTTGCCGGTGAACTGGGTGCCGTTGTCTGTGATGATGCAGTTAGGTACCCCAAAGAGATGGATGATGTTGGTGAAAAATAGCATGGCTTGTTTCGACCAGATGCTGGTAATAGGATGGGCCTCGATCCACTTGGAGAACTTGTCAATGGCAACAAGCAAGTGGGTGAAGCACCCAGTTGTTTTCTTCAGGGGTCCGACTAAGTTGAGCCCCCAAACCGCGAACGGCCATGTGATGGGGATTGTTTGCAAGGCGTGAGCGGGGAGATGGGTTTGCCTTGCATAGTACTGGCATCCTTTATAGGAACATACTAACTTAATAGCATTAGAGACTGCGGTTGGCCAATAGAAACGTTGTCAGAACGTGTTTCCGACGAGGGTTCGAGGTGCCGCGTGATGACCGCAAGCCCCCGAGTGTAGGTCCTTGAGCAGGTTCTTGCCTTCCTCGACTGTGATACAGTGTTGTAAGATGCACGTAGGGCTGCATCAATAAAGTTCTTTGTCGTCACCGTATATCACAAAGGTTTTGGCCCGGCGAGTGATCCGTCGAGCCTCGGTCTTATCCAAGGGGAGCTCCCCTCGAGTGAGACAGTCGAGGTACAGAACACGCCAGTCGGGCTCGAGGTCAGCTGGTAGGGTCAAACCTTCCGTCTGCATGACGTCAGCCCCGGTCGAGGGGGCTTCTGCCTTAGGTGGGGGGTCAAGCAATGGACTGTTGGCCTCCTCAGTCGTCCCAGTGTCGACAGAAGGTTGATGAAGATCCCTCGAGAAAACATCAGGGGAACCATGGCTCGGTTAGACCCAATTTTTGTGAGTTCATCGGCAGCCTCATTATATCTGCACGCAACGTGGTTGAGCTCGAGGCCATGAAAATTGTCCTCAAGGCGCCGCACCTCGTTGCAATAGGCTTCCATCTTGGGGTCACGGCAGTTTGAGTCCTTCATGACTTGGTCAATCACGAGCTAGGAATCACCACGAACATCGAGGTGTCAGACCCTGAGTTCGATGGTGATGCGCAAGCCGTTAACGAGAGCCTCGTACTTAGCTACATTGTTGGAGGCAGCGAAATGGAGTCGGATCACGTAGCGCATGTGAACTCTGAGGGGCGAGATGAAGAGTAGGCCTGTGCCCGCTCCCACCTTCATCAATGACCCATTGAAGTACATGGTCCATAGCTCGGCCTAAATCTGAGCGGGAGGTAGCTCGGTATCGGTCCATTCTACCAGAAAATCTGCCAATACTTAGGATTTAATTGCTTTACGCGGTGCATAAGAGAGGGTCTCGCCCATGAGCTCAACTGCCCACTTAGCTATCCTACCCGAGACCTCCCGGCTCTAGACTATCTCCCCCAGAGGGAAGGAAGAGACCACGGTTACTGGGTGGCCCTCGAAGTAGTGCCGGAGCTTGTGCCGTGTTAACACGATGGCGTATAGCAATTTCTAGATTTGTGGATAGCGAACCTTGGTTTTCGAGAGTACCTCACTAATGAAGTAGACTAGCCTCTAAATAGGCAGGGCGTGTCCTTCCTCTGCCCTCTCGACGACTACGGCTGCGCTGACCACTTGAGTCATTGCGGCAACGTAGAGTAAGAGGGGTTCCCCCATGGCCGGAGGGACGAGGATCGGAGGATTGGACAACGTTGCCTTGAGCTTGGTGAGAGCGTCTTCGGCCTCGAGGGTCCATGAGAAGTGTTCCAATTTCTTCAGGAGAAGGTACAGAGGGAGTGCCTTCTCACCGAGGCGCGAAATAAAGTGACTAAGGGCCGCGAGGCAGCCCGTTACCCTTTGTACGCCCTTCAGATCTCAGATGGGGCCCATTCGAGTGATCGTAGAGATTTTTTCTGGGTTGGCCTCGATGCCGCGTGCGGAAACGATGAACCCTAGGAGCATGCCTCGAGGAACACCGAAGACGCATTTCTCGGGGTTGAGCTTGATGTTCTTAGCCTTGAGGCATTTGAACGCGATGTCGAGGTCATCAACCAGGTTGTTGACCCTCTTGGATTTGACTATGATGTCATCAACGTAGGCCTCGATGGTTGGCCCAATGTGTTCCCTAAAAACATGTTCCATGCATCGCTGGTACGTAGCCCCCGTGTTCCAGAGATCGAAGGGCATAGTAACGTAGCAATACATGCCGAACGGGGTGATGAATGAAGTCACGTGCTGGTCGGACTCCTTCATTTTAATTTAGTGGTAGCCGAAATACGCGTCTAGGAACGATAGGGTTTCACATCCTGCAGTAGAATCAATGATTTTGTCAATGCATGGCAAAGGAAAGGGAACTTTCGGACATGCTTTATTTAAACTGGTATAGTCTACAAACATACTCCATTTCCCACTCTTTTTCTTAACTAATATAGGATTAGCTAACCACTCGGAATGAACTTCCTTGATGAATCCAGCCTCTAACAGTTTGTGGATCTCCTCGCCGATGACCTTGCGCTTCTCCTCGTCGAAGCGCGCAAGTGTTGTTTCACCGGTTTGGAACCGGCTTGGATCTCTGAGGCGTGCTCAGCGACTTCCTTAGGTATGTCTGGCATATCTGAGGGACTCCATGCGAATATGTCGACATTCGCGCGGAGAAAGTCGACGAGCACTGCTTCCTATTTAGGATCGAGGGTGGCGCTGACGTTCAACGCCTTTCTGTCCGGGTTGACGGGGTCGAGGGGTACGAGTTTGATGTCTTCTGCGGGTTCGAAGCTGTCGGCGTGCCGTTTAGGGTCAGGGATCTCCTTGGTCGGACCGTCGAGGTCCGCGGCCAAGGCCGCTGACTCCAAGATGGCCTCCCCGTGCTCAACGCACTCCACGTCACACTCGTAGGCGTGCTCATAGGAGGGCCTGACGGTGATAACACCCTTAGGTCCTGGCATCTTGAGCTTGAGGTAGGTGTAGTTGGGGACTGCCATAAACTTGACATAGCAAGGACGTCCAAGGATGGCATGGTAGGTCCCATGGAAACCAACCACCTCAAAAGTGAGTGTTTCCTTCCTGAAGTTAGCGGGGGTTCCGAAGCAGACAGACAGGTCGATCCGTTCGACGGGCTCTGCTCGTTTTCCTGGCACGACTCCATGGAAGCCCCCGATGCTGGGTTGGAGGTACGTCCTCTCGATCCCCAGAAGGTCAAGGGTACGGGTATAGATGATGTTGAGGCTGCTGCCCCCGTCCATGAGTACTTTAGTGAGACACGTGTTGGCGATGATGGGATCGACGATGAGCGGGTAGACTCCAGGATTGGGGACGTAGTCCGGATGGTCATCACAGTCAAAAGTGATGGCCATGTTGGACCAGTCAAGGAAGAGTGGGGTCGCCAAGTGTACGGAGAAAACCTCTCGATGCTCCTGCTTGCGCTGGCGCGCTGAGAGACGCGTCGAGGGTCCCCCGTATATCCTGAAACAGTCATGGATCTCAGGAAACCCCTCGTCCTTGTCGTTACCCTTTTCTTTGGGGTCCTCCTTCTTGTCGTCTTTCTTGATGCCTAAGCTTTCAAAGTATCTCCGCAGCATGTGGCAGTCCTTGAGGTTGTGGTTCGTGGGCCCTTTGTGGTAGGGATACGGCTCCTTGAGCATTTTGTCGAAAATGCCCCCACCGAGGGGTCCTCGAGGTTTTTTGCAGTTAGCAGCGGCGACGAGGTCATCAGCCCTGGCTTCACACTTGCCCTGCTAGTTCTTCTTCTTGTTGTTGCTTCTTTTGGTGCCCCAGTTGGAGCTCTCGGGTTCCTCGTTCTTGTGCTTCCCCTTATCCTGGTCACCACCAAAGATGGCACCAACTGCCTCCTCAACAGTGGCATAGTTGGTGATGATATCCATCAACTCGTTGGCAGTGGTGGGGGTGTTGTGGCCCAACTCTCGGACAAGCTCTTTGCAAGTGGTTCTAGAGAGGAAAGTCATGATGACGTCGGAGTCGGTGATGTTGGGAAGTTCGATGCGTTGTTTGGAGAAACACCAGATATAGTCACGCAGAGACTCTTCTGACTTCTGTTTACAACTCCTAAGGTACCAAGAGTTACCGGGGCGCACGTAGGTCCCCTTGAAGTTCCCCTCGAACACTCTCACCAAATCGTTCCAGCCGTGAATCTGTCGAGGTGGGAGATCCTCGAGCCATGCTCGAGTGGTGTCTGACAGGAACAAGCGGAGTTGTCAGATAATGACTTTGTCATCGATGGCGCCGCCCAACTGACAAGCCAAGCGGAAGTCAGCGAGCCAAAGTTTGGGTTTGGTCTCGCCGTTATACTTGGTGAGAGTCGACGGGGGGGCGGAACCGAACCAAAAGCTGGGTGTTTCGAATGGTCTTGCTGAAGACTCGAGGGTTTGGTGGCTCAGGTGATGGACTGCGATCCTCGGTGCTATTGTAACGCCTGCCCCGGTGCTCGTGGTAACCTCGACCTGCACCATCACCACATTTGCGCCTGCAGCGCTCGTTGATGTTGTCACGGGCATCTCGGGGCTCGCGGTTGTCAATGATGCGACGATTGACGTCGAGAGCTCTCTCTCGAGCTCCTCCACCATGTATGCGTGCCGCATGCTCCCGCTTGAGGGTCTGCTGAAGTAGGCGCAGGTGTCCTCGCTCTTCGTCGAGCTTGGCCTGCAGTTCTTGAATCTAAGTGAGTTGCGCTCCCTGGTCTGCTTTGAAAGGTTGGGGTCCACCCCGTGCACCAGGGTGCACTGCATGGGGTGGTGTGGCATTCCCCCCTCCAGCGGTAGCCTCAGCTTCTGAATCCAAGGCGATGGCCCCATCGATTTGGAAGCACTCGCGGGTCGGATCATAGCTGTCGTCGAAAGAGTCAGAGTCAGGGGCACCAAAATAGAGTATGACGGATGCATGTGAGGTCATCGATTGGTAAAGTCATAGTGGTGAGAGGTGATCGCATGGGGCTCTGTGCCAGGGGTCTCCGTAGAGTTTAGGTACTCGGAAGCTGGTGTGGATGCCACGAGGTCAAGGACAGAACGTAGATGGTGCCTGGGGAGCTCCTCGTAAGCGCTCATGCTAGTACTTATAGAGGAAGCATATGCCTAGGGAGCCGTGTTTAGCCCATACGGGAATGCCCATGGAGGCATCGTCCTAGGTGTCGGAGCAGTCGATCCTGAATCGGATGGAGGTGGCACCGCGCAAGGACGGTGGGGTGATGGGATGCCCCGTTGGCATCTTACCCTTAGCCAAGCTCATCCTACACGGGTCCTTAGCGAGGAAACCCGTGTCAGCATTCGGCTGAGGGGCACCGGATCAGGGAACACCGTCACCCCCTGCGAGGCGATGGTGGTGGCTGCGCTGGGCTCGCCGTCGCCTGGCTGCACGGTCCCGGCGAGAGTGATGGTATCGCCACATCGCTCCCCCTGGCTGGGAGAGCTCGTGGTCGCCGTTGGTCGGGTGTCTAGGTGGGAGGAGGACCATGTCATAGCCATAGCCAAGGGAGATGAACTCCAAGCTCCCAAACCAGATCACCGTGGCCAACAGAAGTAGACGTTTAGGGTCAGCCATCCGGAAAAATGGCGGGAAAACGATGTTAACACGCATCGCCCCTACCTGGCGCACCAACTGTCGGTGTTCGGACTCGGGAGGGCCCTAAGCCAATGAGTGAATTTGTGCTGCGTGTTCCCTAATCCGGATAATGATGCAAAGAGAATACGTAGGATTTTATCCTGGTTTGGGCAAAGCAGGCCCTACGTCCAGCAGGGGGGAGTATTGTATTTCCTTGCACCTAAGTGCTTGCGTAGGGGTTACAAGCCGTGAGAGAGGGAGGCGGTCCCAAGTCTCAAGAAAAGAAAAAAGAGTATATTGCTTGAGATGTTGATCTTAGAAGCTGGGGAATGTCTTGTGGTTTTCATCCTTCGTCATTTGTCATCCCTCATCCCTAGGAGGGTCCCCTCCCTTCCCTTTTATAGGGTCAGGTGGAGGCAGAGGAGTTGATGAACCCCTAGGGTGGTGCCTTAAAGGTGAAGGTTCGACGGGCGCTATGGAGGATGCTGTAGCGACATGCTCCAGGAATGGCCGGTCATCCCCGGAGTACCGTGGTGGCGTCAGGGATGGGACGGTGAAAGATCCTGGGTCCTGTGGCTAGCGGACATGCAGGGGTTGTTCCTTTGTTGACCGGTAATAAGTCGAGGTTGGGTCGAGGCGTATCTGAGGGGGTCTACGGGGAATGGATAAGCCAGGCCCCAGAAATCTCGGGATATGACGGTCGTCATCTTATGCCTCGAGGGGGCATCGATGGTGGAACAGTATCCGGCATGGTGCGTACAGTGATAGGTTTTCGCCGCCCATCCCGGGATGGGTAGTAAAAAGCGGGATTTAACACCGGTACTGCTTCCATGCTGGCGGTGCTATAGCCACGTGGGTAGGAAGTGGTTGGCGGTTGCATTAAATGCCTTGACTTTTGTCTGTAAGTAGTTGGGTGAGGAAGTGCCGGCCGGCTTGACCCAGGGTCGACCGGATCGACCTAGGGTCGTGTGAGTCAGAGATTTTCCTAGGGGTCGAGGCGTTCCATCGAGCGGGCCTTGTGCGAGTCGGAATGCAGTCGAGGGTGCCCGTTTTTACACGTATGTGGTGTTTCACGGGATTTTGCGGTGTGGATTCCTCGGGGGTTTGTTCTTTTTTATCGTGGGTTTTGGGTACCCCTAGTTTTAGGTACCCGACACATACCATTCATATCCAGTATCCATGCTAGATCACTATATAAATATATACCAAGGAAAATTTTAATAAAATACAAAAGGAGTTTGACTTATTAGGTCAGAACTAAAATGACTTACGTTCTGAAACGAATGGAGGCAGCAATCTAATACCTACTATTTTGCACTATTGTGCTGGAAGAACATAGTACTCCTATGTTTCAAATTGTATGTCATTCTGGCTTTTCAAGATACATGGCTTTTGCTATGCACCTAGATACACATTACATTATGTCTAGATAAATGGTAGAAGCTATGTATCTTGAAAAGCTAAAATGACTTAAATTTGGAATGAAGGGAGTAGAAATTAAAGGGGGTTGTATGCTATATTGATCAAAAGGAACAAGCACGAGGAACAATTAATCATTGATCACATGATAATGGAATATACTCCACATTGTACCCTTGAACCATGTCTCATATGCAATATACTGTTATATATTCACAGCAAAAAGTGCATGCCATATGTTGGTTGTGTGTTAGTGAGAGATGCTTTTCTTGGTTGAGAAACCCAAAAGCTGCACTACAAATGATCAATTCCCATGGTAGAAGCATGTTGTCAGGTATCAATGATCCCGATGCCCGAAGACGACGCTAAGAACTAGCCTTTCGATAAATCATGAACGTGATCATGAACCTAGCTAGCCCTTTGGTGTGGGGCCTGTCCCAACCGACCATAAGGGAAGTCTCACCTCGACCGGCCCTAAGGATGTGGGCTCCATCTCGCTCGACCCTCTAGGCACAGGCTCTGCCTCGCTCAACCCCTTAGGTGCAAAGTTTAAAATAGCGGGCTATTGAAAATAGCGGCAACTTTTTTTTAGAAGCTATGCAGGTATAGCGGTGCTATGACAGATAGCGTTTTTATAGAAAATACATGAAAAACACCCATGATTGATGAAAAAAACATGATAAATATGAATTTCAATGAACACAAATAGGTTTCCATAAGTCTAGGTAACATTACTAAATACCAATATGACATTGCAACATAGTTCATGAAAGCTTAATTGTCAAAAGTACCAAATTATTAGCAAATGATAATTGATAACCTAGTCTAAGATGGAGTTCTGAGAGTGAGACGGAGAAGATTTGTCACTTAGTGGCACTATAGCATGTAATGGCGGTGCAATAGAGTGTAATAGCGGCGCTATAGCGCATAATAGTGGTGAAAGTTGTCATAGCGGAAAAATACAAATAGCTTAGCATCAAGCCTGTCAAACCACTATAGCGCTGCTATAGCCCGCTATTTTAAACTTTGCTTGGGTGCGGGCCTAGCCGCGTCCGACCCCCCGGAGGAAGGCTCCGCCTCGTTCGACCCTAGGGGCACGGGGTCCACCCCCCATGACCCCCTAAAGAGGATTCCACTTCGCCCGACCCGAGGGTTGCAGAGTCAGCCTCAGGCGGGGGCACGGGCTTCAGCAAGGGCCCCCACCGCCTGCAAACCGCCATGAACATGGAGTGTGGGCCTGAGATCATGCCCCTAACGCTAAGGAAGGGGCGAGCGCGTCTCGATGTGACCGGCGGTGTAAGGTCCAAATGGCTAGTGGGGGGTGAATAGCCTATTTAAAAATCTACAAGCTTCACTAAACAACCACGTTAGTATAAAAGATGGCTAAGCTAATTCTAGCACTAGCTCAACTACACTATGCAAGCCACATATACAATTCTAGTGAAGTAAGGCTAAGATCTCTAATATACACCAATAAGACTAAGTCACTAAACTACTTACTCCTATGTGATAAAAGCTACACTAAGCAAACTACACTAGGACTAGTACAAGAAAGTAAAGAGCAAGTGACTTGATTCTTATACCAACGATGTAGAGAAGTAATGCACTCGAAGATTCAATCACAATGATCAACCACAAGAGAAATCCTCGGCAAAGAGATGACACAAGATTTTTACCGAGGTTCACTTGCTTCCCGGCAAGCTACTCCTCGTTGTGGCGATGCACCCACTTGTCGGTTCGTGAGCTAATCGACTATCAAGAGTCGAGCCCTCGGCGGGCGCCACACAACCGCACACAAGTTGGGGATCCTCCAAGCCATGAGCTCTACTAGAGTATCCAATTTGCAAACTCCCGCAGGGAAGGATCAAGAACCCCTTACAACACTTGGTGAGGGCTCCAACAATCTCCAATTGTGAGCTCAATCACCTCCGCTGCTCCAAGCCGTCTACCATGTTGGGAAACACGGAAGAGTAACAAGAAATCCACAGCAACTCAAAGATCAAGTGCCTCTAGAATGCAACTCTCAAGCAATGCACTTGAATCTCACTCAATCTCACTCAAGATGTGCAACTATGCAAAGAGATGAGTGGAGGGGTTGTTCTCTAGCTCAAAGGATGTCTCTAGGTCTTAAAATATGCAAGAGTTACCCTCAAACCCTGGACAACTTCTATTTATAGCGAAGGGATACGCAGCTAGCCGTTACCGGATGACGCAGTTAAAAACGAGCTGACCGGACGCTCCGGTCAGGGTGACCAGACGCGTCCGGTCACTATAGGATGAGCATGAATAGTGCACGTCAGAAGTTACCGTTGCCGTGACCGGACGTGTTCTAGCGTTTGACCGGACGCGCTGCACCTGGCTTCCGGTCGAAGTCCAGTAAGCTCCCGCCGTGACCGGACGCACCGCGCGTCCGATCAGCACTCCGCTGCGCTCTGCCCCTCTAGACGCCTGACCAGATGCTCCGGTTCCGTGAGGGACCGGACGCACCGGTCGCGCGCTCTTCTTCTGTGCACAGGTGAACTGACCGGACGTGCTGGTCAGGCCAGACCAGCGTCCGGTCAGAAATCCTAGCAGCACCGAGTTGAACTGACCGAATGCGTCCGGTCAAATCGTGACCGTGTCCGGTGCAGCGTCTGGTCACCACAGTGACCGCCGTTCGACTCTGTTTCTTTTCTGACTTCCGGCGTAGTGGAAAATAGGTGTTTCGCTTCCCCAAAAAGCGTAGTGGAACCCAAACCCATCTTTACCGCTTAAACTCCACCGCCTTCGCAAACTGTGCTAACACCACCAAGTGTACACCACCATGTGCATGTGTGTTAGCATTTCACAAACATTTTCAAGGCGTTATGTTAGCTCTCTACTAGATCCTAATGCATATGCTCAAGACATTGATCTAGTGGCACTTGATTCCCGAGCTAACCGTGATTGCCCCTCTTGATAGTCGGCTATGTATCCTAAATCTGGTCAATCACTTCTCTACTCATCTTAGACAGCAAAAGGAAAACCCTATGGTTATACCTTTGCCTTGCACTCTTAGATCATTTCCTCCACTTGATCATCAAGTTCATCATTTTATGTGCATCTTCACCATGATCATCATTTCGTGTCCATGCACCATCTCTTTGTGATCTTGTGGCCACCACTCCTTACCACATACACCTTCATCACATATGTTGCTTATGCCTAACTCAAAACACTGAACGCATGGCATTAGCAACTTGGTGTCATTAATTACCAAAACCAAACTTGGGCTTTCAGGCGGCCACCACAGGATATGCCAAGGCACTCACATCTCCAACAGTGTCGAGCGGATCAGCACTGTACCGCTCGATCCCCGTGCGACTCTAGACAAGGCGATCTATTGACCATACTGCATGCCAGGGAGAGACGAGGCATCACGGCCGAGCGGCGGCGCCTGCCTATAGAACCAGTGATGGGTAGGGGCATCATGACCAAGACAGCGGCGCCCGCCTGTAGTGCTGGGGACGGACAAAGCACCACATGCGCACACCCTCATTATCGTCTGCAAGACCTATAGGACCCACCCACGGAGGAGAAGGGCAGCGCAACCCTGAGGATCTCTCCTTCTCTGTTCTTCTTTTTTTTCTTTTCCTCTCTCTCTCTCTCTCTCTTCCTCTCTCTCGTGTACCCCTGATCTTTCCCTTGGTCTATAAAAGGGAAGGATGGGCACCCCACTTGGGGATCCTTTTTTGGCCAATGACTCAGAAGCATATCACAACACTCGAAGGCACTTCAACTCCACTTCACCTTCACCAGAGACTTCAGAGCCCGTCCCTCTCTCGACCATTTGTAACCCCTACTGCAAACTCAAGTACAAGTAACATGAACAGCTCGCCACTAGACGTAGGGACATTCCTCCTGAAGTAGTATACATCTTCGTGTCCTCTTTGCACAACATCCGAGCCTAGACACGCAATCCACAAATTTTACTAGTCGACAGTTTCTAAACACTGACAGTTGGCGCGCCAGGTAGGTGCCTTTTGCATGTCTCATCGCTCTCATCAGGCTTCGAATGGCCAGTCATGGCATCAACTGGATCCTGGGTGCACACATGCGCTTTGGGAGTTTGGACTTCCTCACCATGATGGATCCTGCCCCCGTCCGGCCTCCACGCTCCGTTAGCCCTGACACCGCCATTGAGGCCCTCGAGAAGCTACAGCTGCATACCCCAGAGGCCCACGCCCCCGGAGGCAACTAGCTTCTTGACTTCAACTACGCGCGGTTGGAACGCCAGCTTTCTGTCTTCCTAGGCCCCAGCCATCCTAGGAGGACCGACATCAGTTTTCTTTCTTCTACCAACGACATGACACAGCTCGCCGGAAGAGAACCGCTCTCCCCGGCGTATCTCACCTAGAATGCCCGACAAGCATTTCTGTTTGGGCTGCACGATGCTACTGGGACCATCGGTCGCCTTATGGCGTGGCACATGCACCCCCCGTGGTCTCCGCCGTAGGGAGGACCATACGTCATCGGGGAGGTGCTCCGACCAAGCACCTACAAGCTCAAGGCCATGGATGGCCAACTCTTCACCAACGCGCGGAATGTTAAATAGATTCATCGCTTCTGCCCCTAGTTTCTTCCAAGTTGTTAACGTACTTGTGAAAATCATGTTTCTGAAATAAAAAGTACTTTCCCCTATCGATTGCATTGTCATATCCTCAGTTTTTTGTGACACCCAACCCCAGCGGTGGCCCGAGGTCGGGCCTCCTAGGGATGCGGAGTCCGCCCCGCCCGACCCCCTAAATAGGATTCCACTTCGCATGACCCGGTGGTTGCGGAGTCAGCCTCGGGCGGGGGCAAGGGCTCCAGCAAGGGCCCCTGCCGCCCCCAAATCAGCACGAACGTGGGGTGTGGGCCTAAGATCATGCCCCTAATGCTAGGGAAGGGGCGAGCGCGTCTCGATGTGACTGGCAGCCACCATAGGCTCTGCTTAAGCACTCACGTCTCCAACAGTGTCGAGTGAATCAGCACTATGTCGCTCGATCCCCGTGCGACTCTAGACAAGGGGATCTGTTGACCATACTGCATGTTAGGGAGAGATGAGGCGCCGTGGCCAAGCGGCGGCGGCTGCCTGTAGCACCAGTGATGGGCAAGGGCATCATGACCAAGATAGTGGCGCCCACCTGTAGTGCCGGGGATGGAAAAAGCCTCCACATGCGCACACCCTCATTGTCGTCTGCAAGACCTGCAGGACCCGTGTTGATGGTAATTAACTATCATTTTAAACTGTCAACATAAGAGGAATAAATGATAAAAAAAGGATCACCACAGTAGGTTTAGAGGTTTAAACTAACAAATTCCATGAGTTTTGGTGATTCTATGTTTTTTCAGGGGCTTAGCTGCATAATACAGAACTAATCTCCTTCTAAAGGAAGAAACCAAAGCAATCGACCTAATCTCCACGTCACAGATGCGGATAGGGATTCTCGAATACCTAAATCGACTCCACGAGGTAACACGAGCCAACCCACCGCCAGGTGGGGCCGACCGGCCCTAGGGCTAGGCCGACCGGGCTCCCCTGCGCTGCCTCAGCTCCTTCTCTTACAAGATACCTATACCGCCTCTAAGGATGCATCTAAACCCCACACCAAGGTCGGTTTGATCCAAGGGCTACGGTTCCATGTCCTGGGCTATAAAAACAGCCCCTAGGATCTCCTTTCAAGGAATCAGTTGAAGAATTAGATCATCTCTTCCTCATTTGTGAAGGCAAGGCCAGAAGTTAGGGTTTCTAGAGAGAAAGAGAGTTAGAGTTCTAGTTCAAGTTTAGAGTTTAGTCTAGATTGATTCAAGTAGAGGCAAGCAACTGCTTGGGATCAGGATCGTTCGTCGGAGACTTGGTAATTTTATTGTAATCATCATTTGACTTTATGCTACTTCAATATATTTCTATATTTCAACTTTATTCTGTTCTTGAGATTGTTCTTGTTCTACATCTTGATACGAATATGATTAGTAGAGAGTTTATGAATATGTTCGTAGAAAGCTTGATCCAATTCTGGATAGGATTGAGTGGCTGGCATATTGTAGGCGTGGTGCTTAGATTATGCTTGTCTACGAATGCACTCTATGCTCCGGGCCATGTGGTAGATCGTGGGTGTGACATTCCTATTGAGTCCTTTGTAGTCCACTCCTCGAGTATAGAACTTAGTAGAACGCAGTTACAGGGAAGAGATCATTACTCTGTTCTTGACTTTTCTCTCAGTAGTGTTCCTTATTCATAGATGACATGTTGATTATATCATAGATGATTGTGTATAGCTAGATTGATTAATAGACTGATTGAATAAGAAATACTTATGATTTACATCTCTAAATTAATCTCCATGACTACTTGACTTGAATAATGTTAACTCCCTCTTGTCTCTGTAATACCCATGATTATCATTTACCATTTATCTTATTTGTCTTACCCCTTTCATGACAAGTGATTAGTTGTTTTGATATTTATTATTGAGTAAGTGCAAATGATTATCTCTACTGCCATTGTAACTATTTATATAGTCTTGTTTCGATTTTCCTTTCCTTGGTAAAATTATAAATAACGATACTTAGGAAAACCTAGGTGAAATACTACAATGGGTGTATTTATCTGTGCGCTTGCGGATATATACTATAATATCTTTATTTAGTTAAATGGCATAAGTATAATACAACCACACTCTTGGTGTCATGTTGGGGATGACAACCTAACATGAGTGATGTTAAGAAGTGTCAACAAGCATTTCTAGCGCCGTTGCCGGGGAGATGGAAAACTTCACTTTCCGACACGGGATGTCATAGGGATTTACTTTTCAAGGGAATTACCTTTATGGAAATAAGAGATTAATCAATACCACTTACTCATAATAAAAATTACAACTAGTACCTCTATCTTGATAGACTTACCCTTGTTTCGTCTTTGTTCATATCTTATGTAGGGTAATACAAGTTCAGTTGTGACTTATCAATTTCTAATCCAAGAGTCAACCAAATCTAGAGGAAGATCAACACCAGTAGTGAAGCTATGGCTAATAAAACTTTACTTGAATGTTCAGCTTCAAGTGTAAGGAACATTTGTACCGGACCAACACTCCAGACGAACAACCTTGAATTCGAGCTCAAGCCAAGTCTAATCAACCTAGTGCAAGCTACTACATTTGGTGGAAAGGAAGAAGATGTCCCTAAACATCTGCAGAATTTTCTGGAGATTGGAAGCACCATCATCATCAAGGACGTCGCCCAAGACATCATACTCCTTCATCTCTTTCCATTTTCACTAGAAGGAAGAGCGAAGCAGTGGTTCTACACCAACAAAGAAGACATCAACACATGGGATAGTTGCTCGAAGGCCTTTCTGTCAAAGTTTTTCCCTATAGACAAAACTCATGCCTTAAGAGGAAAGATTTATAATTTTCAGCAGCAAAAAGGAGAAACCATTTCAAAGGCATGGGAACATTTTCAAGAGAACATCTTGGAATGCCCACACCATGGAATGGAAGATTGGTTACTCATGCACAGATTCTACTATGGATTAACCCAAAGATCGCGTGAGCAACTAGATGCTACTGCTGGAGGTTCATTCATGTCAGTCACTCTTGGAAAAGCAGAATATCTAATGGAGAAGATAGCAAAGAACCAGAGTTGGAAACAAGACAACACTCAACGTTGTCGCTAGATTGAAGAAGTTCCAGAAGAAGTGTGTGCACTATCAACAAAGATGGATACACTGTTGAACTGGCATGACCAAAGAGCCAATTTCAAGAAAGATCATCAAGCAATTCAAGATGCATTCGATTCTCAGACCAGATGTGAAGAGTACCTAGGAATGGAAATTCTGGAGAATCAAGAAGATGCAAACATCATCAACAACTCTTCCACGCTGCAAAAGCAAAGGTGGAATCAAAAGCAACAGACTACATATCTAGCTAAGTACTCAGGAAATTTTAATAATTCTTCCAATTTTAAGCAACCCCCTCTACGAAATTTAATTTTGGAACAAGCTAGAATTAATGATACTATTGTTAAGAAACTTGCTTCTAATGATAAAATTCTAGAGGATATAAATACTAAAATGGATAACTTTTCTTCTGCTATAAAAGACCAACTTGATCATAATAAAAAGGTAGAAACTAAATTATCACTGTTAGCTATTTCTTTTGCCACTAACAATGAGTAGGTCAAGGGTATAACCACCAGACATGGTAAAACCACTAAAGACCCACCTTATCCAGAAGGGGCACAGAGAAAACCAGTACCAGTGATACCCATAGTGACAAAAGAAAAGGATGATGAAGTAGAAGAAGTTCAAGCACAAGTGCAAGATTTCCAAGACACAAATATCTTACCCTTCCCACGCAGAGATCGAAAACTCAAGATGGATGCACAGTTCAGTAAGTTTGTTGAGATTATTCAAAAATTATATATCAATGTCCCTTTGTTAAATGCGTTGCAGGTTCCCACCTATGCAAAGTATGTTCGAGACATCCTCAACAATAAAAGACCACTGCCTACCACTGAAGTGATCAAGCTGACAAAAGAGTGTAGTGCGGCCATCCTCAACACATGAATCAAGAAGAAGGATCCAAGATACCCCACTATCGACTGTTCAATTGGAGATCAACATTTTGACAATGCGTTGTGCGACCTTGGAGCAAGTGTCAGTGTGATGCCCAATGCGATCTTCGATAAACTTTCACATGCAAAGCTCGATCCAACCTCGATGTGCCTACAGCTAGCGGACCAGTCACTCTGTTACCCTATGGGAATCACCGAGAATATTCCAGTCAAGATCAGAGAATTCTTCATACCAGTCGACTTTGTAGTTCTAGACATGCAACCTGACTCAAGAGTGTCACTCATTCTTGGGAGACCCTTTTTTAGTACCGCAAATGCCCACATCGACGTCAGAATTGGAGAAGTCAAATTCAACATTGATGGACGAGAAGAGTGTTTTTTATTCAGACCAAGATCTGAGTTAAGCTCCACTGCAAAGATGATAGATGAAGAAGGAGTCACAGAGTCACCACTCACAGGGATGACTATGACCCTCGAAGAATAAATCCAGCTGGAGTAGTCCGATTCGGTGGACTTAAAAATCCTGAACCATGGCTGGGAGGTAACTCGGTATTTATCTGTATTTAATTTTTGCATAGCATATTTACTTATTCATGCATAGAAAAAAAATAATAAAAATCAATCTCATGGCATAATTATTAAAGCCCCCATATAATTAATATTTACCGAGCGTGAAAACCTCTGGTAAATAATAATCACTATGGTGGTAGAAAAATAAAAATACCATCATTAGAATTCTAATTCTTCATAGTTTCATAAAAGTAAATTTTCTTTGCATACTTGTGTGATTATACGGTGCAAATACAGGAGACATACGGACCCATGGGACCCACCTCAATCACCCCACATGGGGCCAGTCGGCCCCACCACCAGGTCGGCCGGCCTCCCTCTCTTGCGCCTATAAAAAGACTACTTCTCCCTCTACTCCACACACCGCAAAACACTCAGAAAACATACCCCCAACTCAAAATTCTAAAATCCAAGTATAGTTTGAGAATTCTTAGTTTTTGAGTAGATTCTGGAAGTTCTTGAGTGGAGAGAAGTATTCTGAAATTTTTAGAGCCACATTGAGATAAGAATCAGTAAGAGAGAAGTGCTAGAAGTTATTTAGAAAATCATTTAGTAAGGAGAAGTGCTGCCCGAATAATCTAAGTACTAGGAGAAGTCAAGATATAAAATTTCTAACTTGAACGACTGACTTTTGGACGACTGACTTTGGGATCACTGACTCGTAACTATTTATTTATTCTAACCCATCATTATTTCCACCAGTTGTGTTTGTGTTTCTGTCTGTGTAACAGGATGAGTGAACTCAAGAAAACACTTAGGAGTGCGGCTGGAGCATTCTCTTTTCGCAAGAGAACCCGCTCCCAGACCGGATCATCATCACGGGCTGGTTCTGACTTAGACATGTCATCCGTGCCCCGGTCCTCGTTCGCCAGCCAACCAGAACACCACGTACTCCTTCAAGAGTGTCATATAAAGCTTCGCACCACCTACGAGAAGGATCTGATGAGATTGTACAAAGATCGGGAAGATGGTGCACCCCCTGCACCATATTTCACTCACTATCAAGGATTTGACCAACCAGGACCATCTGAACCGAGACACCGGGCATGGGAAGATCAAACTTCCTATGATCCGCCCATGCTAGAAGAAAATTGGGAGCAAGGTAGAATTAGGATTAATTATTACTTCCACTATATATTTAACCTATTCCTTGTATCCACACACATGCACATCTTGATTTGATTGTATGACTAGTTTCTCTAGATCCATTGTTTGACTTTACAATATATGTTTTGCAAGTATGTATGAGTGATCTCACCCATAAACTCCATATAAGCTTCTTAGTCATACGGTGAGAGAGAAGGCACAATGATATTCTGCCATATTCCAAAATACCTTGAGAGAAGGCAAAACACCATCGTTGCCTTGGTAAGGAATTCCAATGTCACATATTGAGAGATTTGTAAGTGTCATACAATACAAACTCTGAGTTTTATTTCAAAAATATAATTAAAAACTTCAGGATGGAAATAGAGATGAATAATTTGAGACATAGTGCTCGACTTGATTACTTCTATTTTCTGATTATTCAAAGCTCAAATGAAAGCTAAAACCCCATGGCTAAGGAACTAGAGCAAATTTTCAAAATCTTTTTTTGAGGACAATTCTTTTCTGATGGCTTGTGTATTTTTGAAGGATGATAATTTGAAGTAACTTAGTTATCTCTGGATTTAGTTTTGCTAAGGGACTAGAAAAAATTTAGCTTGGGGTGTTTTTTACGGTAATTAACTATCATTTTAAACCGTCAACATAAGAGGAATAAATGATAAAAGGATCACCACAGTAGGTTTAGAGGTTTAAACGAATAAATTCCACGAGTTTTGGTGATTCTGTATTTTTCAGGGGCTAAGCTGCATAATACATAACTAATCTCCTTCCAAAGGAAGAAACCGAAGCAATCGACCTAATCTCCACGTCACGGATGCAGATAGGGATTCTTGAAGACCTAAATCGACTCCACGAGGCGACACGAGCCAACCCACCGCTAGGCTAGGCCGACCGGCCCTCCCCTGCGCCGCCTCGGCTCCTTCTCTTACAAGATACCTATACTGCCTCTAAGGATGCATCTAAACCCCACACCAAGGTCAGTTTGATCCAAGGGTTACGGTTCCACGCCCTGGGCTATATAAACAGCCCCTAGGATCTCCTTTCAAGGAATCAGTTGAAGAATTAGATCATCTCTTCCTTATTTGTGAAGGCAAGGCCAGAAGTTAGGGTTTCCAGAGAGAAAGAGAGTTAGAGTTCTAGTTTAAGTTTAGAGTTTAGTCTAGATTGATTCAAGTAGAGGCAAGCAACTGCTTGGGATCAGGATCGTTCGCCGGAGACTTGGTAATTTTGTTGTAATCATCATTTGATTTTATGCTACTTCAATATATTTCTATATTTCAACTTTATTCTGTTCTTGAGATTGTTCTTGTTCTACATCTTGATACAAATATGATTAGTAGAGAGTTTATGAATATGTTCGTAGAAAGCTTGATCCAATTCTGGATAGAATTGAGTGGTGTCATATTGTAGGCGTGGTGCTTAGATTATGCTTGTCTGCGAATGCACTCTATGCTCCTGGTCATGTGGTAGATCGTGGGTGTGACATTCCTGTTGAGTCCTTTGTAGTCCACTCCTCGAGTATAGAACTTAGTAGAACACAGTTACAGGGAAGAGATCATTACTCTGTTCTTGACTTTTCTCTCAGTAGTGTTCCTTATTCATAGATGACATGTTGATTATATCATAGATGATTGTGTATAGCTAGATTGATTAATAGACTAATTGAATAAGAAATACTTATGATTTACATCTCTAAATTAATCTCCATGACTACTTGACTTGAATAATATTAACTCCCTCTTATCTCTGGAATACCCATGATTATCATTTACCATTTATCTTATTTTTCTTACCCCTTTCATGACAAGTGATTAGTTATTTTGATATTTATTATTGAGTAAGTGCAAATGATTATCTCTACTGCCATTATAACTATTTATATAGTCTTGTTTCGATTTTCCTTTCCTTGGTAAAATTATAAATAACGATACTTAGGAAAACCTGGGTGAAATGCTACAATGGGTGTATTTATCTGTACGCTTGCGGATATATACTATAATATCTTTATTTAGTTAAATGGTATAAGTATAATACAACCACACTCTTGGTATCATGTTGGGGATGACAAGCTAACATGAGTGACGTTAAGAAGTGTCAACAACCCGCCCGCGGAGGAGAAGGGCAGCGCAGCCCCGGAGCTCTCTCCTTCTCTGTTTTCTTTTTTCTTTTCCTCTCTCTCTCTCCCTCTCTCTCATGTACCCCTGGTCCTTCCCTTAGTCTATAAAAGGGAAGGCCGGGCGCCACACTTGGGGGATCCTTTTTTGGCCAACGACTCAGAAGCACATCACAACACTCAGAGGAACTTTAACTCCACTTCACCTTCACCAGAGACTTGAGAGGCCATCCCTCTCTTGACCGTTTGTAACCCCTAACACGAACAACTCGCCATTGGACGTAGGGACATTCCGCCCGAACTAGTATACATCTTCGTGTCCTCTTTGCACACCATCCAAGCCCAGACGCGCAATCCACAAATTTTACTAGTCGACGGTTTCTAAACACCGACACGTGTCCCCAACAGCTAAAGGCAATCATAACCCCAAAACTAAGATGGTTTCTATGGCCATTAATTAGTGTCAACTAATGAAATGATGATGTGGCCACTATGACGCAAAAGATTTTTCAGGGTCAAAATAAATTTTTAGGGTCGTTTTTCAAAACCTTTATACTATGCCATACATTTTATAAATAAATAAATTTTTATACAAATTTTGTCTACATTCAAATTCATTTAAATTTTATGAATTTATTTATTGTGTAGCTATTTTTACGGCAGTTGGCTAAGTCAACCATCCATAAAAATCGATTTCTAGAAGCGGTTTACTTAATGAACCGCCTCTATAAATCACCCATTTTCAGTGGCGATTAATATATAAGCAACCGGCCTTTACAAATCTTATTTTTAGGGACGGTTATCTTAAACGGTCCGACTCTAAATCTAGGAGTGGTTTATTTAACAGAACTGTTTCTGAAAATATATTTCTAAGCAGCGGTTTTATAAACTAAAGTGCTCCTGTGAGTAGTTAGAAACGGTTTGCTTAGTGAACTGCCTGGAAAAAAAGGAGGCACCTGCATTTGGAGACACATGGATAATCATGGAAAAAAAATAGGAGGCACCTGTAGTTAGAAATAACTTACAATTTGGAACGAAGGCAGCAGAAATTAAAGGCAATTGTCAGCTACATGGATCAAAAGGAACAAGCACGATGAAGAATTAATCATCGATCACATGGTAATGGATTATACTCCACATTGTACCCTCGAACCATATGTCTCATATGCAATATATTGTACAATCTTCACAGCAAACAGTGCATGGCATATGTTGTTTGTGTTTAGTGAGAGATGCTTTTCTTGGTCGAGAAACCCAAAAGTTGTACTGTATAGTACCTAATTTTGTGATTATTGGATTAATTCCGATGGTAGAAGCTTGTCCCCAACAGCTAAAGGCAATCCTAATCCCAAAACTAGGATGGTTTCTATGGCCAATTAGAGTGTCAACTAATGAAATGATGATGTGGTCACTATGACACAAAAGATTTTTAAGGGTCAAGTTGGTTTTCAAAACCTTTACTGTACCATATATTTTAGATCGTGAAGATATTTATGGTTTTTATATAAATTTGGTCTTCATTCAAATTCATTTGAAAATTTTATGAATTTACTTGTGCGGCTATTTTAAGACAGTTGACTAAGTCAACCATCAGTAAAAAATGATTTCTAGTGGCGGTTTACTTAATCAACCGCCCGTATAAATCATCCATTTTCAGTGGCGGTTGATATATAAGCAACCGCTCCTACAAATCTTATTTTCAGGGATAGTTACCTTAAACTGACCGCCTCTAAAAAAAATGGATATATTTGTAGTGGCGGTTTATTTAACAAAACTGTTTGAAATATATTTTAGTGGGCAGTTCATCAACTAAAGTGCTCCCGTGACTAGTTAGAACGGTTTGCTAGCTCAGTGAACTGCCTCCGGAAAAGATAGGAGGCACCTGTATTTGGAGACACATGGAGAATCATATGAAACATATATATATATATATATATATATATATATATATATATATATATATATATATATATATATATATATATATATATATATATATATATAAGTGCATTTTTTCTACACGTGCTTGTAGCTACTCCATCTTTAATAAACTATATTGTGTATGTGTACATACTAATTTATCAGTTCGAGTATGTTTATATACTCAATTTAAGATACTTCAACTCTTACTATGCGAAATTTTTTCATAAGAGCCTATACTTTTTAATATATTATTGAAATGCCACTATAATATATATAAAATAAGTATAACAATATACTCTACGTATACTTGCATACTTGACATACATACTATCGTAGATGGTCTAGTATGATCGTATACTTCGTCTTCACACACTTCGTCGGGTCATATGCATTTTGAATCTAGAGATATACACATGGGAGTAGCTACACGCGCGTGTAGAGCCTCGTCCTCCAATTAATGCTAGCAAACACTACCGGAGCCGGCTGCTTTGCCGAGGGCTCCAGGCTCTCGGAAAAGCCTCTAAGGCCCTCGGCAAAGCCTTTGCCGAGCGCAGCTTTCGGCAAAGCGCCCTCGGCAAAAATCCGATCGGCAAAGGTCTCGGCAAAGAAGCCTTTGCCAAGAGGCCGACGCTCGGCAAAGCGTGAAATAAAAAAATACGAAAAAACCTGGATTTTTTTTAATCGGGGGAGGGGCCCACTGGCCAGCGCCCGCCCGTCAAAGTCACAAGTCGCGGCATTTTTCGCGGCTACGCGGTCGGCGGGATTCGAGCTCGTGACCTCTCCCTCACGCGATACCTCCTCTGCCACTTGCACTACACACTCACATACGTCTATATGTCGTTTCGGTTACTCAAATATTATACTAAACCAAGTAAAAATTGATTGTTTGAGGCTCTAAACGAATTCAAATCAAAAAGTTGTCAATTACAAAGTTTCATAACTTTTCGAGCACTACATTTTTCATATAGAAAGTGTTTCCATCCGAGGTCTTTTGAAAAATTCAAATTTTAAAATTTTGAATTTCAAACGTAGTTTTGCATGACAAGATTAATTCAAATGAAAAAGTGGTCAACTACAATGTTTCATAACTTTTCGAGATCTACAAACTTCATTTAGGAAGTTTTTCCATCCGAGGTCTTTTGAAAAATTCGAATTTTAAAATTTTGAATTTCAAACGTAGTTTTGCATGACCAGATGAATTCAAATGAAAAAGTGGTCAACTACAATGTTTCATAACTTTTTGAGATCTACAAACTTCATTTAGGAAGTTTTTTTATCCGAGGTCTTTTGAAAAATTCGAATTTTAAAATTTTAAAATTTTAAATTTCAAACGTAGATTTGCATGACAAGATGAATTCAAATTAAAAAGTGGTCAACTACAATGTTTCATAACCTTTCGAGATCTACAAACTTCATTTAGAAAGTTTTTCCATCCGAAATTGTGGTGCTAACATTGTTTACAAATCTTATATATCTCTCTCGTAGTTTCATGAAACTACATGAGAGACATATAGATTTTGTGAACAACATAGTTATTACTTTGTCGAATGAAGAAATGACCAATATAAAGTTTGTAGATCATGAGAAGTTATGAAACTTTGTAGATGAAAACTTTTTTATTTGAATTTGTTTAGGGCACCAAAACATGGTTTGAAAAATTGCTTTGCCGAGTGTTTTACTTTGGCACTCGGCAAAGAAGCCTTTGCCGAGTGTTTTTTTTGGCACTTGGCAAAGCCTTCTTTGCCGAGCGCCCGAAAAAAAAACACTTGGCAAAGCCTCCGGCGCTCGGCAAAGAAGCGGATTCCGGTAGTGAAACACTTATGCTTTGCTTAATAATTAAGCTAGTTACTGTTCCTAGGAGATACTCTGCGGTCCTGCTGCAGCATGTTTCAAGCTAGCCAGGCGCCCAACGAACGCCTCGTCAATAAGCAGCTTCGCCCACACGAGCTCTTATGTTCGGGTCCACGGTGGCAGTAAAACAATGAAACTACTACCTGTGTTGTATCTTGTACATGCATGAGCTACCTGTTCGCTTTGCTAAAAAGGCAGACTAAAAATTACTGTCGTGAGATAAGTTCAAGTAAACAGGACCGCGCGCGCATGCATACCATTGCCGCTCCGCTCCGATCCGATCCTCTGATGATCATCAGGCGATCCATGGGTTGAGGCCACGACGACAGGCTTAACAGCGCAGGCAGCACTGCCGCACAGTGCGTTGCGTACTCCTCGTAGCACTGCAGCCCATGCCCACCTCCACCCAGCCTGCGGGCCTGCGGGATTAATTGGTGCATGTGAGACGGAACCATCCAACCACGTCCCAACAAAGGTGCATTAAGGCCCTGCTCAACTCAGGCAGTGCAACATGAGACCATGAACGCATCAGAGCGGAGCCGCTAAAGCAAAAGCTGTGTGTATGCATGTGTAGTGGAGGGAGAGAGAGAGAGAGAGAGAGAGAGAGAGAGAGAGAGAGAGAGAGAGGAGGACCGAGGATGGCTGTGCTTGTTCTGGCGCATCTGAACCTCTGTGTGGCATGCCATGGCATCCGAGATGGAATCAGAAGGAGGCGTGTGCGAGCTGGGACCTGGGACGCGGCCGGCCTGTCCGGGCCGGGCCCAAGAAACAACAAAGCTGGGCACTACTGGGCGGTGCATGCATGCAGATGCTGAAGCAGCTGCGCAGGTCGGGCGGGCGGGACGGGGTGGGATTGGGAAAACCCTGCCCGTTTCGGACACGCGCGAGCGGGCCCTTCCGCGGCGGCAAGGCGCTCTCTCCCTATCCTATCGCACTGCAGCTGCACTGCACTGCACACGCAAACACTGCTCACCCCTGATGAGGCCGTTGAGCTCGCCCCCGTTACGTCGCTTTCGCAAGCACGCCACGCCTCGGCCCATGTGCACCTGGACCGGTCCAAGCGCCCGCCGTTGGAACGGAAGTGGACCCATTGGCGGATCCAGGGGGGCTGGGGGGCTGCAGCCCCCCCGGAGGGTGATATCTCCGCTAAAACACTGTAGCAATTACTGTAGCATAGCATCAAATCACCATTAAATCTTAATTGTAAATCAACGTCTTCCTTAATTAGCCCCCCTGGGGTGTCAATCCTGGATCCGCCACTGAGTGGACCGATCCATCCATCCGCGCAGCTCTTTTGCAACTGTACGTGCGTGTATATGTACTGTGCACGAGTCGATAGAGTTCCGCACTTCCGCTCCGCCCCGCCCCGTGCCGTGACAATGGCACGCATGGGGGACCGCGTGTGCGTGGGCAACGACGACGGGAGCGGGGCCGGGCCGGGGTTCCGCCGGTTCCACAGATTGGGCTAGCGCGCCCGCATGAGCGGCCCGCGCGCCGTGCTATGGAAGCCGGTGGACTGGTGGTCCAGACGCCCGGATGGCCGGCCATCGATCGAGTCATCCACTGAATTGTCGTGTCACACACGGTGCGATAGGAGGTCGACCCATGGTGTGCAACTGCGCATCTTCTAACCATGCCATCCGGCTGCGCCGCCCTCCCGCCGAGGAGAAAGCCCAAGGATATTATGGTCTTTTCATTGCTTTTGCACACCATGAGTGTCGTAGATTTTATCCTCGACAAGTATATCAGTGTTTTGTGCGTAGAAGATTAGAGGGGTAGCACACAGGACATAGATGTATACTAGTTTAGATACATGGTACCCTGCGTCTAGTGGAGAATCGATCACTTATTCCATATGTTGCGTAGTTTATAGGGGTGTTGATGAGTTTGTCTACATGTCTAGCTACGGATGTGTATGAGATATGATTGAGGTACAGATCAGGGGCTCCCTACCCCGCCTTATATAGTCTTGGGTAGGGTTACAGATAGAGTTATGATCGGATTATAGGTTGGTTTTCTAGATTGTAAAAGGAAATTTAGTTGGACATAGTTGGTTTCTAAGTACATCTTGATATGCTTGTCCACCAAGTAAATGAGGTACCACATCTGGTTTAGGCCTCTCATTTGGCATGTTTGGCCTGTCTCGCCCTAGTTGGGTTGTTTTCCATGTGACGTGGGTACCTGGGTACCAATATATATGCCTACAATTAGGAGCTCAGCTCCACTGGTAGAGCTGCTCATGGAGACAAAGCTTAAAAAACAGCTCCAGTGGTGAAGTGGAGTTGTACCAAACAATTAATTATGGAGGTTGAAGACATCCTGACCAAGACCCACCTCATAAACAAATGCATATTCCTGCCGCAACCCTTTCATCACCAATGATGAATGCCTCTCAATTGCATCGCTCTGCAAAGCTCTTAAATCTTGTAACCAACAAGATACTTCGAACAAATTCATTTGTTCCAGTCGTGCCCCCCTTGAAAGAGTGGAATATAGGAATACACTATCCTTCTTCGATTGATCGGGTACATATGTATACGACCTCACACACATGCAGCCACACACGCAACACACACATGCAACTGCACAGTGCCTAGTCTAACACATGCAACCACACAGTGCTCAGTCTAACACCCCTGACCCCCTTGTGTACTGTACAACTCTTTGTCTGGTAGCTCCTCCACGACCACATCCAAGCAAAGCTAACCTAAAGAAAGAAGTGAATCCTTGGAGATGACAAGTGCGAGATTTTTTCGTCAACTAAAAGACAACTGTACCCACACCATACTTGGATGCCCCTTGACCAAAACATTCTGGGAGGCATTGCGGTTGAAAATAGGTGGAGGCACCATAGTGTGTTGCATGCATTGACGAGATTGAGCGCCCAAACCACATCCTTAGGGTACACTATGACGTTTTCCTGGTCCTATGTTGCTAGCAAGTTTGGAAGAGAAGAAACAATTTCTTCTTCCAAAGGCAAGCGATGACCATACGACATATCCTCAATGAATGCAAGAACAAATGTGTGGCTGGTACATACATGGTGCTTAATTTTCTCGGTAGCAACGTAACTCTAGCTTTGGGAATGTAACTCTTGCCTTTCGGCTTCCAACCAGTGTACATTCAAGATGCATTGGAACATATAATGTAAATTATATATTCTGCCGCAACATGCAAACATTATATAATAAAAAAAACAGAAAAGCCCGTTGAAAACAGTGGTAGGTCGTGCACGGGCCATGTACTGGTTATTACCGTGAAGCAGATCACGGAGACGCGTATGTCCAATAACACCGTGCAGACAAGTCAACTCAAAAGTACTATTTGATCGGATTTGGCCGCGTTGCGGCGAGTGCTAGTACGTACTACAACGTGGATTTGCCCTCCCCGGCTCCCCCACACGGGCCACGGGCACCTAGGGAAACAGAAAACCAAAACGGAGGAAGCGATGAAACGCCGAGCTGCTGCAGTCAGCCAATTCAGCCTCATCTACGGCCATGCATTGCATTGCATGTCCGGCGGCCATTGGCGTGCGGGAATACTAACAAAAAGCCGCTGGGTGCTGCGTGCTGGCCAGTCCCGTACGGACGGGCGTGGGGGCTCCAATTATTGGCGTAATCAAACTAGGCCTCTCAGCTCCCAACACGTACCATACCACAAAGGAATTCCTGCTTTCCATTCGCCCCACGCCTCCCTCCCACGCTTTTGCCTTTGCAGTCGACGCTCGTCGGAGGACGGACAGGTAGGCCGGTGATTAAACTACTCATGCTACGGCAGAGACGAGCCGTTTGGTTTGATTACTGTGCCTTTTGGCGGGGGTCAGCAGACGGATCATGAGAGCAGAGCTGCTGCAGCAGGCCTGCAGAGTGCGGTGCAGTGCAGCTCAGCTGGATCGGGATCCTGCTGCTCGGTTTTTCTATGCCGTGGGACTGTTGGGATTTGTGAGACCATTTTTGCTTAGGGTTTCTTTATTGTTGCACACGCCTGCCTGGACCTCATGGAGGAGCGTTCTAAGTGCGTGCTTCATTCTTTATCGTTTCTCTGTCAGGAGGTTGTTAAGATAGACTAGTTTAATTTAGCGTGGGAGTCGCAAGTAGCGAGGAACAAGTCGTCCCACTCGCCATACATCATCAAGCTCTGACCTTTACTACTGCGAGTTGCGTCATTTCTAGTTAGCAGCCGCGTTTGTGTTTATATGCACTGTCAGCATTCAGCACTGGCCCAAATGTACTACTTTTGTTAGATCGACCTACATGGAGACTGGTTCGCAGTCTACTGTCCTCAATTTTTCATAGACAGCGTTGGATTGGATTGGAATTGGATAAAAATGCGGCCCAACGAACATGTGGACCTGGGCCGCGAGATGCAACGAACGCAGATCAACCATATGTGTTTCATAAGCCCAGATTGCTCGATATTCCCATAGGAATGGTCGAGAAGCCCAATCGATCTCGCGGGCCGGTCGGGCCAAGGTGAACATCGAAAGCGTTCACAAGCCCTACGTGCAGGCAACAGTTGATTCATCTTGTTTTTCTTCTGGATTTCACGATATCATCGTCAGTAATCCATTCAGATTTCCTGTCTTTCCCCTCCTAAATCTGAGAAGAGATTTTATAGAAAATGGAAAAATAAATTCCACCTTTCCTTCTTCCGAAGCATCCCAAGGTTCATCACACAAAACATGATGTTTGTTGATCAAGTAAAAAAAACAGCACCACGCAACTCTTCCAGGAGAATTTGTTGGGAACATATTATGTTGTTCCTGTGTCCAGACGTGGTGAGAAAACATGCGTCGCCGTAGTCTCCCTGCAACACAGTACGCGTGATAATGGGTTAAGATCCAAATCCGGATAGAGAAATCTAATTAAAATCCAAGAAAAAAAAATCCAAAGTCACAATACAGAACGGTTAGTGTCTAATCCAATTTAATTGTTAAGTCCAAATATATCCAATATGGTCCAAATAACAAGATGGTTATAGCTGCATGTTGGTCCTAGGTTAAAACTTGGATCTTAAAATTTAAAATCTTGAGTTGACCCCTTATTTTTTAGTGGAATTAACTGAAGAGATAACTCACTATAACTGCCCCGCTACTTTGTGTGCCGATTGATATGGCTAGATGTACAAGATGCACATCAAAATGCTGAACCATAGATTTTTTTAAAAAAAAACACGTTCACATTAAAACTTTAGTGATGGACTAAATTTGTTGAAGAGTCAAAGTAGGAATGATGAACATTAAAAACTTCAGCGAATGGACTAAATTTGTCGAAGAATCAAAGTAGGAACGAGGAGAAGAAGAAAAGAGGTGGGGCAGTAAGGAATGGATGGACGGAGGAGAGAGCGACGGAACGGGGAATGAAGTCAGAAAAATTCTACTTTAATGTTCGATATAGATATATTTTTTATTAAATACTAATCACTTTTGGATTTCATATTATAGTATCGCTCACTATAGTTTCCGAACGTTTTTATTGCATGCTATCCTCACGTAACAGACTTGACACGATCTGTGCGGAAGGACCAACTAAAAGGTTGTTTGGCACCGCTCTAAAGTGCTCCAACTCCACATCCAAGGCCGCTGTAGCATACACTGTAGGACATAACTCGTTTTTGTTTTTTTTCTTTTCTCAAATCAACTTAGAGTCGAGAGAAGCAACGATTTGTGTGGCTCCTCCAGCTCTAGCCCTTCGGTTACTATAGCACGAATCTAGAACCGAAGAAGCCCTCCTAAACACAGGTCTTAACTTAGTTTTAACTGGATGAGTCGACAAAACTCATTTTTATTCGATGACCTTTGTCGTTCCTCGCCAAGAATTCAACTGAACAAAAGTTCGGCCGTCTGGTAAAAATAGCACCACCATGTTGCCTCCCCACAGGACCCAATATGACAACACTTGTCCCTGCACACAGGCGATGCTCACAAAAGCGACGTCTCATCCGAAACAAAAACCAGTGCATACTGACAGACCACCATCTTGTTCGTTTATGCTGAAATTTGACTTATACTAATACTTACGCTGAAATATTGTTAAAGAAAAATACTATTTTATGACTGAAAAGTAATTTTGAATAAACTCAAGCAAACAGTCGCTTGTCTTCTGTACATTCGTCAGCGGGACGCCGCAAACCAGGTCACACAGGCTCACCGCTCACAGCCGGCTCCCCCTGAATGGGGGAATTCCTACTTCATCCCTAAACAAATACACATCCTTTTCATAATTACACAATGCATAATTAATGACGCAACATTTATAAATTTATTTTAAAATAAAAATATTGATATTAAACCTAATTCAATTTAAGAACTGATTTATCAAGAGACAGATGTACTCCGTACCTTTTTTTTTACTGAACGGAGAAATTATTTGTTTGAGGCCACCAACCATGGGCAGCTATCTGCCGAGCGGCTTCTGGTGCTGGGGCCCATGGAAACCGCGGCCAGCCGCGAGAGTTTAGCCCGTCGCGCCGGTACATCGGTTATATATGTCCGCGGCCTGAGGCGCGACACCGTGCGCTGTTTCTGGATCCCCCAACCAAACCACGGGCCGACGCGCGAAAGCGAACCGAGCCGTTTCTTCGCTCTGCTTCTAGCGCATACCAGCAGCTCACATCAAACCAGGGCGCGCTGCCCACCGGACGCGACACGCAGCGAGTCCAGCTGCCCCACCTGATCTCATCGTCGTCATCTCCCTCCCCACTCGCCTTTTAAGAGCCTCGACCGCCCGCTCGGACGATGCAAGTCCACATCCAAAATTCCGGGTCCGCGGTACAAGACCAATCCACCCCAATTCCCACCAATCCCAGCGGAGAAGTGAAATCATTGCAGCAATGATTCTCGTGGCGGTAGTGGCGGAGCTGCTCGAGGAGTACACGGCGCTGGTGGCCCGGGTGTTGGAGCAGCTGCTCACCGACGCGCCGTTCCCGCGCCGGATGCGCTTCCTCATGCTGCGGAGCCTCCCCTTCGTGCCGCCGCCTCCGCCCCCGCCGCCGCCGCCTCACGCCCTCCACGTCGCCACCCGAGGCTGAGCGGCTTCATTTCAGGGGTTTCAGCTGGCCCGCCATCGCCATGGCCAGCCACTACTTAGCCTGTGCTTGAGGTAGCTGAACACAGATAGGTTGTTGATCAATGATCCACGGTGTGTTTGTGTTTCATTCGTTTCTCGCTTCCTTTTGTCAGCTCTTGGCTACACGGTGCTGTAAAGGATTAATACTGTCTTCGAGGACTCATTTGTTTCTGTAAATATTCTTGGTAACATGAACCATGAGAAGACCTTCTTTGACACTTTCTTGAGCTCCATACGTATCTGGATAACGCGCGGTATGATACTTTCACTGTACCATTACCATGGCAATACGATGCGTCACCTTCACGGCTGGCATGAGAAATATCTGGAGACTTCTGGACATGCTTTAGGTAGCCACTGATAGGGACTGTTGGACTGTCAGCGTGGCAAGTGGTCTGCGGATTAGAACAAGGTGACAGTGATCCTAGGTTGACAGTAGATGACGGATTCCGCACCAACACCACTCAGCAGCGACTGTATGCTGAGGCAAATCCAGTCCCCAAAACGTCGTTTCCCCGTTTGTCTCAAGGATGCACCGACTTCCCGTACTGCTGGCCAAGGATACCTTTTCTTTTTTTTAAAAAAAATAAAGACACTCAAAAGTTGCTCTTTTTCTCAAAAAGCGGCAAAGGTTTTTGTCAGATTTTTATTACACAAGAAAAAGAGAAAAAACAATATTACAGAATTACAACGACGAGCCTATACTCGCCACCACTCTGACCCGCGGGCCAGCCACCCTACTCTGTCAAAAGTTGCTCTTTACTTGCGTGATTCTCGGTGCTGTGAGACCAAGCCAAATGCCCTTGCTTATTCAGTTGCGTACTTGCGTGCTTCTCAGTTCTCACATCTCCAGAGTGTTCAAGAAGATAGAGATAAGCCTATCATTGTTGGGCTTGGTATGGGCCCAACTTTCTAAAACCCCGAATTTAACGTCGAGCCCGACATATTAGCAGTGACTTTTCTTTTGAGTCTGTCTACAGAACACTCGAGCGTGTTGACCGTCTAGGACACGCGATCTTTTTTCTTCACGTCTACATCCTCCATCCACCGTCCATCGCCAGGGCCGCGGAGCTTTGACAAGACCCCGCCACACCCGTGGCGACCTCCTTATTCTCTTCCTCTGTCGCCGTCATGGCCATGGCCGCCCCCGCCCCAACCTCTACCGCCATTTCTCCTGTCCCCCCACTGTCAGGTCTGCCTATCTCCCTAAAAATTTCTTCTAAGATGGCCGAATTTGGAGAAGAAAATAGGAAGAGGAAGAGAAGAGAAAAGAATCAAGTGTTGGAACACTTGAGTGTGATGCAGACTTTGTTTCTTTTTCGTAAGATTCCAATGGAATTAAGGAAACTGAAATGCTCCTGCATGGGTGTCCGGACGATTTTTCCTACCTGGCGCTATTTTAATTGGATCCAGCCCATACAGACAGTCTAACAGTCTCTACCTGACATATTTCTCTCCCACACTGCTCCTCATCTTCCCGACTCAGCAATGCGGGGCGTTTGTGGCTGGCAGCGCCGTGCTCGCCTTTCTCCTTCGCCGCTGACCGCCTTCCATCACTACCTCTTCCTCCCTCACGGCCCTGCCTGCCCCCCGTCAGCAGCAACCACGCAGGCGCGAAGGCACCGGCCGCCGCGGGTGGCCAAGCGGCCAGGAGAGGTGGCCGTCGCTGGCTGGGCCCAAGCCAGACGCAGGCGCAGTTGCCTGCTGGTAAGCCACACCACCATCCTTGACCGCCGGCTTGCTGCAATCGGCCGCTTCGCTCTGTATTGCGTTGTACGGAAGAAGAAGAAGAAGAAGAAGAAGAAGAAGGGTGAAAATAGCATGTTGCAAAAGTGTGTTTTAAGTGGTTTAGGTATGTTGCAAGTGTTCTATATCGATGTTGTAAAAGTAGATCGGGATGTTGCACATATTGTAATGGTTATACACGTATGTTTTCAGTATATGTTTCAAATGTTTCATCTATTCCAGATGTATGTTGCGAGTGTTTTATCTCGATGTTGCAAAAATTTATCTGGATGCTGCATCTATATGCATGTTGCAATCATATATTTCAAATATTTTCAGGTGTTTCATATATATCTATACCTAATAATAAAGAGGCAAAATTTTCGTCAAGATTTTTTTCCACCTACATGTAAGATGTAAGATTCCCCTAAATCAAGATTACATGTAAGATGTAAGACGTAAGACTTCTCATAAACCAAGATTCAATATCAAATACGTCTATTTTAGGAACATGAGTCAAGTATGTGTCTAAAACGAAAACAGATGAGCACCAAAGAGGAAAAACGAAACCAAAAAGAAAACAGGTGATAGGTCCGAAACAAAAAAAAAAGCACAGGCAAAATAAAAAAACAAGAAAAACGAAATTAAAAAAGCTCTCCGTGGTAAGATATAAGCATGCATGACGCTTGTTACTGGTGTAAGGCGATAAAAGAAATAGCATCTGCTTGCTGGCCTTTTGTTTACATGTACGTGATGGTGAGCTCTGCTTGTGAAGGCTAGCGACAGCAACATCCGCAGACCGGACAAGCAGCAGCGACGTAGTCGACCAAGCTGCTAGCCAACATCAAGAATGGCGGTGGCCAGCACAAGCTAGCATAGGGAAGCCAAGCAGAAGATGGTGATTAGGTTCAACGGCAAGGCGAAGGAACACATCCACGGTGACAACTTACCCCTGCAGGATTCTGAGCAGAGCACAACACGCACGGCATGGAGCCGATCTCCGGCTACAAGACACAGCATGATGGCCGGAGCGGCTCTACAGCACCATAACTCGACCGTGAGCTCCGATGACCAGTCGTCATCTACGATGAGGTCACGACGGCGTCTGCTCGCGCGGGCTCCCTGGCAACTGGAAAGAAGCAAAACGAGAATACCAATTCTCAGAGAATTTGCGAGAGGTCGAGACAGACAGAGCAAGATGCGTTGCCCACGTTCACGGGAGGCTCTTAGATCCGGTGGCTGCAAGCCTGCAATGGAGAAACGACGGAGAGGGAGATCGCACTGCAGCGACGGTGCTCCTCCGTCGCACGGAGGGACGGGCGCAGACGTGTGAGTTAGAGCTACTGCGCATCGCTCGGACGGCTGGGATCTGAGGAGGAGCGCCTGTCGTGCCAACACCCCTGTGCATGTTGGCCATCACCTTTCTTCACCAGGATGGCCGGTGTTCTCTGTCACACCACCACGTTGTCATTCGAGGTGTCGGAACCGTCCACACGCCAGACACATGCAGCGAGAGTTTGAGGCGCCATCGGGCATGGACGTGACGATGCTAGGGCCATCTGGCCTGAATGGCTGAACTCCTAGGCCCGTGCATGTCTTTGCCACTGGGTTAGAGATACAGACCGTGCCGCCCAACCCCGAGAAACCGAATGTCCCGCGGCCATAGCCTCAGCCGTATTGTGCGCTTTCCGATGTCTTGGCAGAGCGCAACCAGACTCACCTGTATTGGAGCAAGATGGGTAGCAACAACTCTAAGAATTACCGACGAGATGGCATAGCGATGGAAGAAGCCAATAGAAAAACAAGAAAAATATGGTACCCAAATTCTGATTGACACAACAATATGGAGAAAGAGAGAGATACAGAGACAAGTTTATTAAATTTTATGGAAAGAGCAAAACATAATTTCTCCCCGTTGCAACTCATGGACACTTTTGCTAGTGTTTACAAGTGTTTTATTTGGATGTTGCAAATGTTTGTAATGATTTTTAAATATTTTTTAGGCGTTGTAGTAAGTGTTTTAGACGATTGTTTCATGTGTTTCATCTGTCTTTTTTTATGTTGCAACTGTTGCATCTGAATGTTTCAAAAGTAGATCGATGTTGCACATGGGATATGCATGGGAAGCGGCTGGCGGCGCGGGTCTACTGCTGGTGTTCGCTCGCTCCTTGTGCTGGCACCGTCCGGACGGTAGCGCCTGGATCAGACGGGCGCCAGCAAGTCTATTATGGAAAACAATAAGACACGTGTCGAACACAAGAATAACTATAGTTCGCTGCCTCAGTTACTCTCCAGCCATGCAAAGCTACAACAATGGACTAGTGCCTACTCGAGCTTCATTGATCCGTGCAGACGGCACCTCAATGTGATTTCACGAGTCAATAACAGAGTACATTTATTCGCTATCAACATGCACGCACTACTGTTAGGAGTATCTCCAACAGCTCATCAATACTTCATCCCTAATAGAATGATATTAGTGATCACTAATACTATTTTTTCAGACTATTGGGGAAGATGCTCCAACAGATCACCAATAATCTCTTCCAATATATAGGGCCCACCTCCCTCCACCTCGAGTCCACGATGACCCTGGCTGTCGGAGCAAAGCTTTTCGTGAATGTGTCTTCTACCAGCCACCAAGTCATCTCTGACGAGCGTCGCAGGAGAGAAAAATGGCAGTTAGAGGTGAACTCCGGCTATTGGGGGAGATACAACTCTCCCTTTATTTGAGGGGAGATGTGGGAGATATTGGTGATCATCATCAAAAGAGATGAGAAAGGGAAGCCGTTGGAGCATCAAATTTGGCTTATCTCCTCTAATATAATAGGTTTATGAGAACAGGGGATGAAAAATGGGAGCCGTTGGAGACGCTCTTACAACCCCTTTCGCCGTTCCTGAGACGTCCTCCAGAAGCAGGCACACACACTACTCACTTGTGAATCAAAAGCTAATAAGCTTAAGCGCACGGTCAGATTCAGAGCCGGATCAGCGGGAAAAGCTTCTTCCACGACTTCCTCAACCTGTACGCGGTGAAGGCTGCCAGGTACTGCTTTGGAGCTTCTCCGGGCGGCGGCACATGCTCGCCTGGACCCAGTTCGTCGCCGTTCCAGAACCGCGCGTCTCGGCGCTTCTTCCGCACGGCGGCGAGCACGTCGTCGCGGTTGCATATCCCCCACACGGTCACCTGCTGGTGGGAGTCGATCTGAACCGAATGTATACCTGCAAAAACACGTCCCAGCAGAAGCACACCGCGCACAAGGTTAGCCTGATTTTCACTTGATGCACAATGTTTTGTACGTAACGCACAGACCAGTTTAAGATCTAAGCACCTTTCAGATGTGACAGCGCCTTCTTGATCTTCTTCTCGCACCCGTAGGAGTAGAGCGGCACCTTCATCTCCACATACTGCGCCTCGATCTTCCTCCCCGCCAGGACAATCTGCATGTCCGCCATCGGATGATTGTGCCAAGCTAGCTATCGCCTGGAAGCTGGAACACCAACTCAGATAGCCTGAGCTGGAGATCAGTGTGCCGATAACCGCAAGAACGGCCCGCGCGCGGGTTAATACACGCACCAAAAAGGCAACGCCATGGATGTGGGACATGGGATGGGATGATCCTTGCATATCCTGGACATGGATGCATGCCAGCATGTGCGCGTGGCCGGTCCTCGCTTTTGAGGTTCCGATCCGTCGCCGTGCGAGCTTTTCGCCGACGGGTGACCGGAGCGCACGAGAGGCTGTAGCTGATACAGGGCTCAGACGCCACGGCCGCCGATTAGAAAAGAGGCAGCTAGTGGAGGGATTACGTGTAGTCAGTGGCGGCCTGTCGCTACGGAGCGTCCGGCTGACGAGGCGAGGCGTACGAGCCCATGTGAGACGCCGTGCAAAGCTGGTGGTTGGAGCTTGCTTCGAGGGGGTGCGAGGGGTGGAGGCGACGGCGTCGTGCTGGGAGTACGTGGCGCGCGGCGCGGCCGCGCGGGGGCATCTTGGCTTTTGGGACCGGTGTCGAAAGGAGGCTCCAACTGATTGGTAAGGGCCAAGGGGAATAAAGCCACGCCAAGTGCATCGATAGGATTGGATTTGGATTTGTTTTTCGACCCTTTGCATGTGGATCGATCGTCTGTTTCTTGGCCACAAAGGATGGATTAATTCTGCCGGCGATCGTCGGCTGGGACCTGGGAGCATATTCGATAGTAATTCATCAATGTCACTTCTGTTTTTGATCCATTGTCAATGAGACAATTTCTGTTCAGGACGCCATCTTGGGACCTCCGCTCTGACCAATTACAGCTGGCGGCGCTGAACTAGTAGCTGATGCCGATCGATACACTCAAAATGGGTGCATGGGAGCTCGCCTATAAAATCGCCTATGGCTGTGTTTAGTTCCTCAAAAAAAAACACTGTGCAAACAAAAGATTCTCCGTCACATCAAACTTGCGATACATGCATGAAGTACTAAATGTAGATGAAATCAAAAACTAATTGTACAGCTTGGTTGTACTTTGCGAGACGAACGTTTTGAACCTAATTAGTCAACGATTGGACACTATTTACCAAATAAAGCCAAAACGTACTACAGTACTTTTTTTACACCTTTTCGCGGAACTAAACACACCCTATACTACCAATCAAGATCTCACAGGTGCTCAGCTCAGCAGTCACTCCACTTCCACAGTTCCACTGCGCGCGCGCACGCACGCACACACACACACACACACACACACACACACACACACACACACACTAGCAGCTATGGCCGGAAAGTGCAGAGCGATTCCCACGGCACCAATAATGGCCATCGTCGTCATCGCCGTCGTGATGGCGGTGGCCGTGACAGGCATCGTGGCGAAGGACTCGTCGGGTACCCCGAGCTCCCTCACGACGTGGAGTGCGGCAGATTGCTCGGGGGATACGTCAACCATCGGGTCGTGCGGCTGCACCAACCTCGTGTTTTACGCCGGGCAAGAGTTCCACTACCGGGGCGCAGTATCAACATCGACTGCTGAGTGCTGAGCATGCAGGGGAAATTGTCCATCCTGCTGATCCTGTGGTTCCGTCCTGTCCTTTCTATATGCGTACAATTTTCGTAAACGACGAATTCATCGTCTTTATAATCCAAAATGTACTATCAGTCAGTTATTTAACACACGTGTTAGTCTTGTTATATGGTGTCATGCATGGTTGCTCGTAGGCGTAGCTGACATGGACGTCGCTGCGCCTGTCGTGGCTACGCAGTCCGTCGACGAGTTCATCAGTGAGCTCATCAAGCCGCTGCCTCAAACCATCCTATCCACCCCCAGTCTGCGTTCTACCAGGGACCCAAGGGCTATTGACACCGTCGAATGGCTGCCCAAGCGTAGCGCGAGGCTGGCGGCCAAGAGCAGGTTCCGCGAGGAGAAACCGGACAAGCAAGCCAGGAAGATACTGATGAGGAAGCTGGGATACGACGTCCAGACGGAGCACCCGGACGAGGACACGTTCCAGGAGTTCCACGACGCGGCATTCAAGGTCGCGCTGGTGGGTGAGGCTGAAGAGGCCATGCAGGTACTACTCCGTGGTGGCCGCGCAAACGGCGGTCGGGCGGTCCGGGCCGCCTGAAGCTCCGCGTGTCCATCGTCGCACAACAAGTTTGCCATGTGTGAAGGGGAGTGCTCTGCTTCGCGTCCGGTCGTCATCACCCAGAAGAGGCGGCGCTGCCGCCGTTGTCGTCGTGCCAGGACCGTGGCTGCTAAGGCGCCCGTGCACCAGCGGCTTGGCCCACTGCCAGTTGTCCGTGCACCCGTGCACCAGCGCCTGAGCTTCCAGCCTCCTCGACGCCACGTTCCTCGTACGGGCACGCCTGTTGACACCGACGGCTTCGCACTCGTTCAAAGCCGCCGGCGCTGGCGTCGCCATGCCCCGCCTAGTCGACGGCGGCCGGTGCCGCCCTCGCTTGTCGGTCTCTGCTTCAACTGCCTGGCTGGGGACCACATCGCCGCCCGGTGCGTCTTCCCATCCCGCTGCCTTCTCTGCCTCAGCACGGCGCACCGAGCGAGGAACTGCAAGCACGGTCGCCCGCCTTCCTCGGACAGGCTGCAGGCGCCTCCAAAGCGCGGTCCCCGCCGTTGTGTTCTTGATGACAACCATGGTCGCCCTGGTTCGCGTCTGCGCCGTCTCCGTCTTCGCGATGATAACGTTCACGACAACGACGGCAACGGCCAGGATCGTCCGTCCTGGCGCCTTCCCTCGAACCGTGTGCACGAGCCTCCTACGCGCCGTTCTCGGCGTTGTGCTGCTGGAGGCAACCATGGTCATGCTAGCTCGCACCCACGCCAACTCCATCCTGCTCACCATGGCGGCGACAATGGTGGCGGTGGCCAGGGTGCTGTTGCCGGGCCACAACCACACAAGGCTCCTATCGTCGTCGGACAGATTATTTGCCCGATTCCTTCGACGTTGGCGGGTGGCAGCCCACAGCCCCCACCGCACGCGCCACACGGTGGCTCGAACGGAGCCACAAAGGAGACTGTGGGGGGCGCCAATGGCATCCGTCGTCGACGCCGGCGGCGCCGGAGCAAGCTGCCGAGGGAGTTCAACATCACCATGACTCCTGACTACGCCGCCGCCTCTACTGACCCGCTCGCGCTAGCTCTGTGTGAGGGCGCGGTGCCTCCCGTATGGGTCGACCCGATGCTCGATGAGCTTGCTGCCTCCCTCGTCGTGAGTTGGTCAACAGGTGCTTCAGTGCTGCATCCGTCTACTCCGACAGTTGCCTCTCTGGAGGCCCAGGCAGCGCTGGCGGACCCCTGTTCGCCTCCACGTATGGTCCAGCTCAGCTTCGCGGATGCTGAGGCACCGGGGGTGGATGGTGTGGATGCTGCCGAACCGCCAACAGCCCCCGCGCCTGTTGCTGCCGCGCCTACGGCAGATTCGGTGGCAGCCTTTATTGACTCCATGAGGCTACCGTTACAGGAGCCTCTGATCAAGACCCCGCCTCGTGCCCGGACTGCAAGGGCCATCGACGACGACTGGATCCCTCGTCGCAGCGACCGTCTGGCCGCCAAATCGGCCTTCCGCGATCCTCAACCGGAGAAGCAGGCCCGACGTGTCATGCTGAACAAGTGGGCGGGGCGTCCTGATCACGTGGTGACTAATACACCGGACGCCACAATCTCTGCCAAGTTCCACGAAATTTTCGCCGATCCAATCTCGTCCTCAAAGCGGGAAGCATTGCGTGCGATCTTCCCCATGCGTGGTGTCCGCTGGACGCGGACCATGGCGAGGCTGGACTTGTCGTCTGGAATGCTTGAGGCTTGAACAGCAGTGTGCATCACTTCAGTCGCACAATAGTTTCCTCACTTAGTACAACTACCTAAGCACCACCGTTTGAGCCGGTGATTTTTGTTTGTGTTCCACCCGACGTTGGCCTATGGCAACTCGCCGTCAAGTCACCCGGGCCTTGTATCTTTACTCTAACTTCCCTTAATGAAGCACGTGCAATGCACGCTTTCGAAAAAAAAAATGGTTGCTCGTAGTAAGTCGTAACTCCTTTTTCATTCCTATTATATATATATATATATATATATATATATATATATATATATATATATATATATATATATATATATATATATAATGAAAAGTTCTCTGGCACCAAAGTTGTCGGGTTTTTTTTTCTTGGGTCGAGTATCTTTTTGCAAAAGCCGAGAATTTTTAGAAAATCAAATCATGTCTCAACATTGGTGCAACATAACCTCTTGGACGCAGGTCCATCCTGTCAGATGCAGCTTTACACTCTGTTTCGATCCCTCTCTAAAAAACTTTGCCTCGCTTAACTCTCTTGTAGGAAAAAAAATCCCGATTCCGCTTCGCGCCGTCGCGGCTTCACCACACCGTGCGGCCGTCGGCCCGCCCCACTCCGCCGCGCCACCGCTGCCATCCCCCATGGCGCCTCTATCCCTCGCCGTGGCCCACTCCGGCGTGCCGCGCCGTCATCCCCTGTGGCGCCGCCGTACCCTGCGGAGCCCCTGCAGAGAGGAGGAGGAATCCTCTGCCGAGGTACGCTGCCAGCCGCCCCACCGACTGTAGGTGTTGCTGGACCTGGTCTCCGGCGCCTCGTCCTCCGCCTCCAAGCTCCATGCGCGTGCTTGGCCACTGCAGCGGCACCTCCGTCCCCATTGCGCCATGCCATGCTCCGTCTTCAGCCGCGCCCAAACCAGGTGGCCAGGAGAGAGGGCTTTCAGGCTGGCCGGGCCTAGGCTAGGCGCAGCTGGCCGTTGCAAGGCCGCGCCACCATCTTCGGCCACCATGGGCAGAACTGGCTGTTCCCCACTCTGCTCTGCGTCGCATGGAATAAGGGTGAAAACGCATGTTGCAAACGTATATTTCAAGTGTTTCAGATATTTCAGAGGTACGTTATAGGTGTTTCAGATGGATAGATATTACAAAAGTAGATCGGGATGTTGCATATGTTACAAGTTTCTGTTCTCAATGTTTCATCTTTTTTTCGATGTATGTTGCAAGTGTGTTCATCTGGATGTTACACATCACATATGTTGTAAGTGTTTTATCTAGATGTTGCATATGTTTGCAATGGTTTCAAGTCTGTTTCGGGTGTTTTTGCATGTGTTTTATACGCATGTTTCGAATGTTTCATGTTTCAAACTAGATCGAGTGTTGCATCTCCCTTCTCGCCTTCTGCTGCCTCACCTCGGTTTCATCTTGCTTTTGGGACCGTCGAAAGGAGGCTCCAACTGATGGCTGGAATAAAGCGTTGCCAAGTGCGTCGATTGGATTGGATTGGATTGGATTGGATTTGAATTTGTTTTTTTCGACCCTTTGCATGTGGATCCTTCTTGGCAACAAAAATGGATCAATTCTGCCGGCGAGCGTCGGCTGGGACCTGGGAGCCATCACTGCCAATTTTGTTTTTGATCCGTTTTCAATAATCCAAATTCCAATGCGTTCGTTTCAGCTAAAGTAACAGCTGTGGTTGCAACTTCTATTGTCCGTGTGCAGCTGCAGTACAGCCGTTTTGGCTTATTCGAACTGTCTCACGCCATGTTGGGAACTCAACTCGGACCAATTAACTACAGCCGGCGGCGCTGAACTAATAGCTGACGCCGATACACTCAAAATGGGTGCAGGGGAGTTCGCCTATACTTAATTTGGCCGTAGCGTTACTAGTATCACAGGTGCTCAGTTCAGCAATCACTCCACTTCCACAGTTCCACTGCACACACACTAGCTAGCTCTATATGGCCGGAAAGTGCAGAGCGACTCCGACGGCGCCAATAATGGCCATGGTCGTCGCCGTCCTGATGGCGGTGGCCGTGACAGGCGTCGCGGTGAAGGACTCGTTGGGTGACCCGAGCTCCCTCACGACGTGGAGCGCGCCAGACTGCTCGGGGGAGACGTCGACCATCGGGTGGCCCGGGTGCACCGATCTCGCACTACAACAGAGAAGGACATCACTGGCGGTTCAAAACCCCCCTTCACTGGCGGATTTTGAACCGCCATAACCAACTCGACAGTGATGAGCTGATCACATCACTGCCGGTTATGCCAAACCGACAGTGATAGCTCATGTATCACTGCCGGTTCGTGTTACAAACCGGCAGTGATACTTGAGCTATCACTGCCGGTTGTTTTAACCAACCGGTTGTGTAGATTATATTATCACTGCCGGTTTTCTTTAAACCGGTAGTGATATACTTTTCACAATTTGTATTTTAATAATTATTTTATTTTCATTTCGAGGGGAGGTGGTGGGGTGGGAGGTCGGGGAGGTGGAGGTGGTTGCTATCGATCAATTTGATATCGATGTGAAGGTGGTTGTTGATCAGCGACAATACAAACCCATCAACATTTATATTACAAAAGTTTCAAAAAAAAACTTTAAGTATCGAATTAAGAGTCACATTACAATAGCCTATCAATGTGGTCTCTTCCGTACTGCGTCTTGTACTTCTTAGTCCTTGCAATGGAGAATGATTCTTTCTTGGTCAATATCTCGTCCATCACAAACCTTGCTATCTCCTCTTGAATTCCTCTCATCTCAAAATCTAGCAACTGGTTGTGATTGTTTGCTTTGCGCTGTAATTGAAGCAAGATGATATTAAGATGCACAAACGTAAGACAAAACAATAGAAATGGGATGCCTACGTACCATGTCATCTCCCTTATTTGTTTTTGCGCCAAAGTATTTTAGCATTGCCCACATCACATAGAACCCGCATTCGTTGTTCCCCATCGGTTGATCTAGGGTCTTGAGATCCTCCATATACTTTACACTGAATGGGGCACTCCATTGCTTTTGCATCTTGCTATCGAGATTTTTCCAATTAGGTAATGCCTTCATTCTATGTTACATTGTAAATGAAGTGTAAAGACCGAGGACATTACAATATCCTATGTGATTAGAAAGTGTTGTGATATTGGGTTCACTTACTTATTCAGCACTTTGACTAGGGGGTCGATAAGAGAAAGTGGCTTTTTCTTTGAGTCCCACACCTCGATATGTGAATCTTCAAGATAGATATCTACGAGGATGAAATGGTTGCTGCAATCACAAAGTCCATGTTATTGAATGACATATCAAGAAAAGAAACACTAAAATAAAGGTCGAGAACACATACTCGCAGTTGTAGGGTAGGAGTACGTTTGTTTTGTTGTTTCTGAACATCCTTTCAAACTCAATCTTCAAACTTGTTGGTACATAGTCATCTTCACCAGGGGCGGTGCATGTTGTCTCATTTACAAATATGGGATCCAAGAAGTCTATATTGCTCAATTGCTTCTTTAGGCACCATTTTGCCATACACCTGCATAATAAACATATGATATATTCAAATGCAAATCACGTATTTATTATAACATTGTGAGGGTAGGGTACTTACATAGACCATATCATCAAAATCTGCGTATCGAGCGAGCGCCGTTGGAAGAGCTGAAAGAGGTGTTCATAATAAATAATATGCACCGTTTCTTCAGGATGATTAAAAACCATTCCGGGAGGGATGCAAACTTCAAAACCGACACAGTCTCCGTTGGCAGTATCCAGGGAGTAATAATCATGCAACTGTCGCATGTATGTTGGCAAATCTCTATACTCTTGTTCGGTGGCAACCAAAGGATTGCCTCTTGAATACTTGTATGCGACCGTGGCTTTTTCAAAATCTCTCATTCCGTAATACAACTCAGTGGCCCTCTCCATGGATATGCCCATGTTGTTGGCCAAGTTCTGTATCTCTAGCAATTCTTTGGTGTGTATTTCTCTAGCTCTGATTTGATTACTCTCTTTGTTATGTTGCCTTTCAAATTCGGTCTGTTGTCTCCACTTAGGTAGACTGGCTATTCGATTAAAGAAGACAACGACGGCTTTCTTGCTTGGAGGCTCCACAGTCGGGTCCTTCATCTTACTCGTAATGCTAGCATCCACCTTCTTTTTACTTGTCTAGGGAGCATTACCAACCAAAACTGATGACCTCTTGTATTGCGAGGTCGAACCTGATCGCACTTTGGATTTTCGTGGAGGAGGAGGAGGTGTCTTCTCCTTTGGCTGTGGAGAAGGTGGAGGAGGTAGAGGAGGTGTTTTCTCCTTTGGCGGTGGAGGAGGTAGAGGAGGTGTTTTCTCCTTTGGCGGTGGAGGAGGTGTCTTATCTTTCGAGGCAGGAGAGAGAGAATGAGGATCTTGCAGAGAAGAGAAACCTCTTGGCGGCGGCGATGCCGATGATTCACTGTCATCCTCATCATCCGAAGATGGCTGCTCATCCAGCTTGATGAAGCATTTGCACCAAGCCACATGAGTGCCCAAGTTGTGAACAAGACGCGGTCTATCTTCATCCACTGGAAAATCAATGTGTATCTTATTGTACTTCTTATCCAAGATCTTATCAATGCTGACCCTGACATACCCGGGTGGCATTGGCTTGCCATGAATGATGCCGTCTCCTCTTGGAAATGCTTGTCCGACCGCCACCTTGTCTTTTGTCCACTGCTGATGGATGTACAACCTGACATTAATAGGTCCAGTGATGTTGTCCACCGGATGAGGAGCATTGACCTCTTCTTCGTCAAGCATAGGGGTTGAGCCGCAGCTACTGCGACCCTTGGGCACTGGGCTATTCAAAGTCAGGATAGGCTGTGGTTGTGTCGAACACATGGATTGCATAGCTGACATAACTCATGCATCAACTTGAGCAGCTATCCGTGCTTCCATGCTATCTTCGATTTCCTTTCGAAACCTTTGGAGCTCTTCTTCTCTTTGCGTTCTAGCCCTCGCCCGACTCCTATAGGATGAAGATTCACCTTCGAATGCTTTCACCCAAGGAACATTCCCGGCTCCTCTAGTGCGACTGGGGTGCTCCTTGTTTCCAAGTGCTTGTGTGAGCACGTCATTTTCTCTATCGGACTTGCGGTGGCCAATAAGGTAGTTCCCAAAAGATTGATTTTTTCTTCTAGATACTACCGGCTGGCACTGGTACTGCACCTTCCCCCTTCCCAAGGGCAACATCTATGAGTTTGCTTACTTGTTTAAGTATCTATTTCCCGTCTCGATACTTTGGAGGTCCATGTTTCTCAGTAGTCCCATTAAAATCTTTTCTATTCCTGCGGTAAGGGTGATCCCTTCGTAGGAACCTACGGTGTCCCATATAGACCATCTTCTTGTTTTCTGGTAGATGTATAGCATCAGTCTCGTCCAAGCACTTGACACACCTAGTGTATCCTTTTGTCTTCTCTCCAGACAAGCAACCTCGCCCTGGCAGGTCAGTGATTGTAGCGATAAGTATAGCCTTTATCGTGACATGTTCTTTTTTGTACTCACCTCAAACATCCTTCACACCCGTCTCCCACATCTGTAGTAGTTCATCAATCACTGGTTGTAGAAGCACATCGATATCATTACCAGGTTGTTTTGGCCCTTGGATTAGTAGTGGCATCTGGATGTATGACCGTTTCATACAAAGCCAGGGTGGAAGGTTGTATATACATAGCGTCACTGGCCAAGTGCTATGATTGCTTCTAACCTGGTCAAACGGATTCATCCCATCTGTGCTCAAACCTATCCAAAGATGCCTTACCTCTCCACCGATGTTCTTATAGAACATAGTGTTGATAGTCCTCCAGTCCGACCCGTCGGCGGGGTGCCTCAACATTGTATCTTTCTTACGCTCTTCGCCGTGCCAACGTAACAGTTTGGCTGACTTTGCATTTGCAAACAACCTATGCACTCGTGGAGCTATAGAAAAATACCATACGACCTTTATGGGCCCTCCTCTGGTCTTGCTTCCCTGATTTGACGGCCCTTGCTTGTATCGGGGAGCTTTACACTTGGGACATGCATCCAAGTCTTTGTATTTTTCTCCACGGTACAATATGCAATCGTTGGAACACGCGTGTATTTTCTCAACCTCGAGGCCAATTGGGCAAATCATTTGCTTGGCCAGATAAGTCTTTTCTGGTAACTCGCTACCCTTCGGGAGCAGTTTATGTAGTATACCTAACAAGCTATCGAAGCCTTTATCACTCAATCCATTCGTTGATTTGAACTCTAATAGCATGATGTTGGCTTCCAGTTTGCTTATTGGGCAGGTCGGATACAATGGTGTTTTTGCATCCTTTCTCATGATCTCCAGTTTTTTCAACTGTGTAGCACTAAGGAATCCGCCATGCACATCATGTAGAAACTGTGAAATGCCATCATTTTCCTCTGTGTCGTCAACTAATGTATTCCTAAACACATTATCGTTGGTAGGCACAGTTACTGTGTAGCATTGGTAATCATCAATAGGCAGAAATGCGTTTAGGGATACGCTAGGCATGGGCACATCATCATTGTTTTCTTGTGCAACATTTTGACCAACCTCCCCATGCAAAGTCCAAATCGTGTAGTCTCTCATGAACCCCCTGGTAATCAAGTGCAATCGTATATGCTCCACGTCGCCCCATTTTCTCGTATTCTTGCAATCTTTGCATGGACAGAATACAGGCTGTGAGTCCCCCGCATTGGCTCTAGCGAGCTCGATGAAATCGTCGATGCCCATCAAGTACCGTTGGTCTGTACATGACAGATCGTACATCCACCCTCGATCCATGTCTGCACAGGTAAAATGGGCCGGGCAGAGGAAACATAGGAAAGTTTTAATAAGAAACAATTATTGCACAATATTGAAGAACAATTATTCTACTCCATGCAACATAAAAATGGAGACACTAATTTAAAAAAGACTAAATTTGGAGACATGATCATGAATAACAATGTAGCTCCAAACAATGCCCATATAAATTAAAAATCGCAGCCCCATAAAAATAATTATTGCACAATATTGTAGAACAATTATTCTACTCCATGCCACATAAAAATAGAGACATTAATTTAAAAAAATACTAAAATTGGAGACATGATCATGAACAACAATGTAGCTCCAAACATGTGGCGGATGCAGGATGATAATCAAGGGGGGCTAAAAACAATGGAGATGTTGATTTGCATGAAGATTTAATGGTGATTTGAGATTTTTGCTACAGTACTTCTAGTAGTAAATCAAGTCATTAGGGGGGGCTGGAGCCCACCCAGCCCCCTGTAGATCCGTCACTACTGCTCCAAACAATACATTGTTTGGTGACACATGGGTTAATTTGCTCATCAACATTGTAAAAGAATCTACTCTACTCCTAAGAACCAATTATAACATCACATACTAACAATGCATTATAGCCATGAATTAGAAAAGTGCTATGTAGAAGAATGGAGAAATAAGAATGAGAATCAAGCATTATAGCCATCAAAACAAAACTAATTAAGCAACAAAATCGAAGGAATGGAGGCTGGTTACTAACCTTAAAGCAAAAAGATCAAGCCATTCTTCCAAATCCAAGTGGTAGCTTCATGGATTTGGGCGACCGCAACATTGGAGGGAGTGGCCCAAACGCGCGCCTCTGTTCTCGGGATAAAAGAGTGGAGGAAGAAGATGGCGGCTACAACCTTTTTGTGCTGTCAGGCTCATCACTGTCGATTCTATCCTAGAACCGACAGTGATAGAATCAAATCACTGTCGGTTCTTGGCTTGAACCGGCAGTGATAAGTGGAGTTGTCATCACTGCCGGTGGGAGGCACAAACCGGCAGTGATAGTTGTCATCACTGCCAGTTCTCGCACCTCCTAATTATTTTCTAGTTGTCAGAGCCTAGAACCGGCAGTGAAGGGTCATCACTGCCGGTTGTCCTAATTTCGGCAGTGATGTGGCCGGCACTGATGACTAAATCTGTAGTAGTGTCGTGTCTACGCCGGGCTAGAGTTCTACTACCGGGGCGAGGCGGCCACGCTCTACACCGGGATTGGCTGCGCCGGCACGCCGTACCGGCTTTTCGAGGACACCTAGGCGTGTGGCGACTTTGGGTGGCGCAGTATCAACATCGACTGCTGAGTGCTGAGCATGCAGGGGAAATTATCCATCCTGCTGATCCTGTGGTTCTGTCCTGTCCTTTCGATATGCGTACAATTTTCGTTGCATCAAACATCAAACATTTAATTGTAAAACAGATGCATCAAATAATTTTCGATGTTGATACTGCGCCTCGCCCCGGTAGTATCCATTTGTTATAACATTAAGAGGCTAACCTCAACTCTAAATGTTTGATGCATCTGTTCTACAATATATCTTGTTTTGCATTTCATTTAGGTAATCAAATTATTTCCTTAAATACTTTTGTCAGTGTCTACAAATTTGATCAAGATGACACGAGGGTATTAGTTGTGTAGTACTAAAAACAACAATATAGCTACTGCTTAAAATACACTCATTATCATGTCTTCATGTTGGACGATGGTACTAGTTAGAGTTCTAGCGCAAATAGATTTTGATCTTGTTAAATAAAGGTGAAAGTAATCAAACTTGCAAAGAAAAAATGGCATAAGAGCATCTCCAAGAGTACCCAAAATAGTCTTCCAATCTAGGATTTTTGGTAAGAATAAAAAAATCATCTCCAACAACTCTGAAGCCCACCTCTTAATCTTTTAGCACTCGGAAAAACCATCCCTCACGTGCGAAAAAAACACGCGCACCTAAGGCCGCGTGGATCTGCTAGCGGTAGCCGCGCCTTCTACTCCTTCGCGCCAAGTCAAGCTCACAGTACACCTACCAGACATCATCCATGCGATTCGCTCCACCGGTCACAAGCGCTCTAGCCATAGGGAGTGGAGGCTGAACCGGTCCCCAAAGATCTCATCGTCGTGCAGCACGGCCCCACCCGCCCCCGCCTCTAGCTCCCCGGGGGCCATGACGTGGTCGCCCGATGGGGCACACCTTTTTTTAAGTGCAAAGTAATGGAGAAGTTGTGGAACTATCTCGGAATGAATAAAGAAAGGGAGCTGCTGCTGTCCAAGCCGTCTGCCAGGGATGTTTTGGAGGCGATCATGTCTCTAAAGGAAGAGCAGAAATTAAAATGTTGCTACGTTCTCTGGATGTGTTGGTCCGAGCGTAATAGAATCAGAGAGGGAGAACAATGGAGGGATGTAGTTTGGCTCTCTCATAGTATCCAGATTCGAATGGATGAGTGGAAAAGACATGAAACAAAGAAAGTTGGAGGAATAGGCGACACAAGACTGAGCAAATGGGAGAGACCTGAGAAAAATTATATCAAAGTCAACTGCGACACAACCTATGATGTCAACACAGGCAATGGCGGATGGGGTTGTGTCTTACGCGATGCTGATGGTGATGCTATTTCTGTATACCGCGGAAGGGTGGAGTCTCTAATGAGTGCTCTACATGATGAGCTGATTGCTAGCATCCATGGCGTCCAAGCTGCTGCCGACAAAGGTGTGGGACATGTGATACTTGAGATGGATGCATTAGAGGTTGTCCAAGTTGTTTATTCTGATGCTTTCGATCTTAGTGCAGTAACTTTTCTTGTTGGGGAGCTTTGCAGCTTGTTAGAGTTTAATTTCATCTCTTGGCATGTTCAGCAACATCCTCGCTCTTATAATATAGTAGCACACAAATTGGCTATCCTAGGTAGTTTTTGTGATCTAGATGAGGACTTAGTCTTGACCACATTGCCGGCACATGTCTATCATGTACTTGCTGAAGATTCAGCTATATCTCGTTAATGAAAGTTGAATTTTCCCTAAAAAACAATAATATAGCTACTCCTAAGAATACACTCATTGTCCATGTCTTCATGTTGGACAATGGTATTAGTTAGAGTTCTAGTGCAAACAAATTTTGATCTTTTTAAATAAAGGTGAAAGTAATCGAAGTTGCAAAGAAAAAATGGAATAATAGCATCTTCAAGAGTACCCAAAATAGTCTCCCAATCTAGTATTTTTTGGCAAGATTGAAAAAACCCCATCTCCGACTACTACCAATCCCACCTCCCAATCTTTTGGCACTTGGAAAAACCATCCCTCACATGCGAAAAAGTACACGCACCTGAGGCTGCGTGGATCTGCTCGTGGTAGCCGCGCTTTCTTCTCCTTCGCGCCAAGTCGAGCTCACGGGCCACGTCTACACCTACCGAACGTCATCCATGGTCGACTTGCTCCACCGGTCGTAGGCGCTCCAGCCAGAGGTAGCGGAGGCGCTGAACCGGTTCCCGATGATCTCGTCGTCATGCAGCACGGCCCCAAACCCTGCCCCTGCCTCCGGCTCACCAGGGTCCATGATGTGGGCTCCGGTCATTTAGGCCGGCAAAGTCCTGAATTGTATTATAAACTATCCATCATTCATACTATATTGTATTGTTGTTTACACCAGAATTTGGAAAGAAGAATGAGGGAACTCGAGGTTTCCAATTTTGCATAATCAAGGAGTCGATTAGGTGTAAATCGGTAACAGCTGACTCAGGTACAATATCAGAATCAGCTATTTTATGGATGACGTCAGCAAGTAACGTCGGCAGATTGTATTTTGGGCAGCATTAGAAAGAACGTGTCGGACTCTATAAGAAGGGAAAGATTAGGGTCCAAGTTATTATTTGAATTAGAAAGTTCTCTTTTTATTCCAAGAATTGTAATAAGTCATATGTTTAGGCTCCAGGTATAAATATTAGACCCTCGCTATTATACAAGGAGACGAACACATATTCAATATAATCTTTCTGGCTTTCGCCATCACATTAGGAGTAGGAGTACTGTAGATCTCGGGGAGTTCTTCAGCGAGTTAGGCTGCATCGGCTGATCGATCTCTAGCTTGTTAGTAATAACCGTCACGACTTATATTATCATTTGTAAGGCTGCATCAATCGATTGACCTCTTACAGATTATAGTGTAAGTTAGTTATCAATTCGTATCTTGATTTGCAAGGCTGCATCAGTCGATTGATCCCTTGTAGATTTCGATATTAATCACAGTTATTGATCTTGCGTTGAGTGACCCGTTATTTAACGCAATATCACCTGTTATCGAGATGACTAAGATTAGTAAGGCTTATCTTGCTGTTTTTAGTTAATTCATCTAGTTATCGATCTTGTTATAATTAATGTTTTGTTAGTTATAATAATATCACAATTTATCCGGTTAAGGTTGAGATAGATTGGCATCATATCACATTATTCGATCATCTTTAAGCTTTATCACGATCAGATCTTAAATTTGATGATTCACTTTGCTAGATTGGATGTTTTATCTCAATCTTAATCATGCATGGTACGCTCTCAAGGGCATGAATTAATTATAATTGAACTCAATAGTTTACAAAGTTTGATCTATCGTTGTCACTATTGGGGGATTAACTCCCCCTAGCGATGGAGGTAACGTGAAAGCGGAGTGTGCGCTCAAGACCACGATCGAGTTATGGCGCCACCGCCGATGGAGCCTTCGGCAATTCCTGGGCAGAGGTATTAGGTGAAGATACAGCAGGAGTTCCGCCCACTAACCCTGACTTAGATATTTTTGTTTGTGCCGCTGTGTAGGATGCGCAGGAATGGAGCCCGAGCAGAGACCTTACCTCTGCCTCTGACGGGTGGAGGTTAGACCTGCGCTGTACGGGCGGAGGTTTCAGGAGCTGCTCGGCGCCCTGGAGTGCTGCTCGTGGGGATGTGCCGGGCAAGGCCAACAGGCAGGTGGTGTTCAAGATCTGAGGCAGAGGTGAGACCTCCGCCATCCAAGGGAGGAGGTTTGAACCATGCTCCTCCGGCCATCAGCACTTAGGCCCCCGGAGGCCTGATGGGCCTCAAGTGTCGGCCCACCGTGAAGCAGCCTTCATCACTAGAGAATGACTAGCTACCCTTGAGAGACTGGTCTAGGGAAGGTATCTACGAAGAATATACTGCCACTGTCACGGGGTAGGAATGTAATTGTGATTTGTGTCAGTCGGTGCCCTATAAAATAGGGGGTTGTAAATGCTCTAAGAGAGTGGTAGGTGAATACAGTAATGAAACCCTAGCTTTCTTGGGTCCCACCTGTGCTTTCCCTAAGCCCACTCTTCCTCATCCTCCACCTGCAACCCGGCGGAGGTCCCATCCAACCACGCTAACCCCCACTGGGAATAGTTTCCCAACATTGGCTCCCACCATGGTTTGGCCGACACAAACCCGCAATGGCAGGAAAAAGGAAGGCACCACCTAGGCGGCCAGCAGCCTCCACCAAAAACACAAGGCCCCGGCGCAATGTCGACAACACTTGTGCCGCATCGATACAAGATGATGGCAACACTAAGACTCGGGACTAGCAGCCGACGTCGGAGGTTCAGCAGGCGCCTTGCCTCACCCCTGAGCAAGAGCTACAGTAGCTCCAAGCCCAACTACAAACCATGCAGCAAGAGAGAGATAAAGTTGCCGCCGCCTACGCTGTAAGTCAGCAAGCAATGCAAACATCCGCCCAGGTAGTGGAGATCAGACAGCAGCTCACCCTTCTACAGATAAAGATTCAGAGCATGCAACCTCAGCAAGCTCCGGTCACTAACCCAAACCAAAATGAGGCAAATAATTCCCTAGCTACACCGGCCCCGGCAATGTCGATACCTCTAGCTCTTACCTCGGTCACATCAAAAACAGTAGACCCCAAATCCCCATTATTCGAAGGTATTCAAACTTCACCTTGGCCAGTTACCTACAAGCCCATCACTTTACCAAAATACAATGGCAAGTCAGATCCTCGCTAGTTCATCATGAGTTTTGAGGCGGCGATAGCATCAGGGGGGCAATGACAGTGTTTTGGCCAAGTCATTCGTTGTCGCTGCTGAGGGCGATGCCCTAGCTTGGTATTCAATGCTCAAGCCAAGCACAATATACTCATGGGAGAACCTCTGAGACAAAATTCTGGAAAAGTTCAAAGGCTTCTCCAATGAGTCCCTAACCTCCACAGACTTGTTTCAATGCAAGCAGAGCTAGGAAGAGCCTCTGAAAGATTACTTCCAAAGGTATGTACAACTCTAGGCTCGAGCACCCAATGTCTTAGATGACGTAGCCATAGAAGCAGCTATCAAAGGCCTACGCATCGGACCCTTTGCTGCCCACCTAGCCAGAGAGAAACCAACAATAATGCAACAACTATACTAAGAATTCGAGAAATACTGCAAATCAGACGTTGATTACCGCAAAAGGCTGGAGGAGCAAAACTAAGGCAGACAACACGGAGGTAGAAAGGGGCGGAGGAATGGCAATGGACAAGGCCAGCAGCAGCAGAGGTCGAGGCAGGACCAGCAAGAGTTCAACATTGAACACCAAGTCACCAACTAGCAAAGCTGGCCTCCCCTATAGTCTGGAGGACAAGCCTTATCTCAGAGATAGTACCAAGGCAAGAACAATGACCCAGGTAGAACTTGGAACAAGAACCCAAGACAAAGGCAGCAGAAGCAGTACTGTTTTTCTATGGGGAAGAAAAGCGGTACGTCACCAAAGACTTCCTAGACGTCAAAGAAACCCAAGAAAGAATCAAGAATAGAACAGCGTAGCCTCTGCTGCAACCTCTGGCAAGAGATGTGAACCACACCTTTGCTCCACCCATACACCAACAATACTACCCACCTTACCCAACCTATAACCCCAAACAAGCAAATTCTCTCAACTTAACCTTCGCCTATTACCCCAGCTTTCTACCAGCTTGGAGGTCACCAAGCCAACTGCATGCTCAGCCAAACCTACAAACGGCGGAGGCTAGCCTAACATACATCAACCAAAGACCCCCGTAGCTTACTTACATAGAGGGCAGCCAGTTTTCGTCGGTCATTAACAAACCACACAAAATACTACCACCGCCACCAGCACTACCATAGCAGCTCCTAGCACCCAAAAATGAACCCAACCAAGAAAACCAAGTGAACCCTCACACCCCCTACCAACAATTGGCATGATTCTACCAATAGCCAGAGGTTCATCCATGGAGTTTCAGACCAAGCGGCAAAAGAAAGATCACCTCCGGTTGGTGAACAATGTTGCAGTGCAAGGTCCAATATGCTGCACAGACTGGTCCAAAACCTCCATCACCTTCTCAGAGAAAGACCTCAAGCTAGAAAGCTACCCCCATGCAGATGCAATGGTAATCAAAGCAAACATAGTAGACTTGGGGATCAACAGGGTCCTAGTTGATTCAGGGAGCTCAGCAGACATAATATTTGTTAGCGCCTTCGACCAGATGAAGCTCAGCAGAGGCCAGCTGCAACCTTTGGACACTCCATTGATCGGATTCGGAGGCAAGCAATTCAATGCCCTAGGAAAAATCTCCCTACCAGTATCCTTCGGTGATCAGGAGAATGCAAGAACAGAATATGTCACCTTCGACATTGTAGACTTGTACTACCCCTACGATGCAATTTTTGGAAGAGGTTTTGCAAACAAGTTTAACATGGCACTCCATATGGGGTACCTATGCATGAAAATGCCCGCACTTCATGGCATCATCGTGGTACATGGCAGTCAGAAGGAAGCAAGGAACATCAAGAAAGCTATTTGTAGGTCTCAGAGGAACATTAACTCCGTAGACATGGAACCTCCGGACATGCCCAATGGCACAACCAGTCTTAAGGATCAGGAGGATACCAAGATGGTACCACTAGAGCAAGCAGTACCAGATAGGCAGGTGATAATAGGCGCAAACTTGTCGGCCAGAGATGAGGCGGAACTTATCGACACTCTTACCAAAAACAAAGACATCTTCGCCTAGACAGCCTCTGACCTACAAGGGGTCAGTAGAGATATAATAGAGTACGCCCTAGACATCAACCCGAACACGAGGCCAAAGAAGCAATAGTAGAGGAAAATGTCAGAGGATATGATTCTCGCAGCCAAGGCAGAGGTTCAAAAGCTCCTTGACGCTAATGTTATCTGAGAAGTAAAATACTCAGAATGGCTAGCCAACATTGTCCTTGTGCCCAAGAAAAATGGCAAAATGAGAATGTGTATAGACTTCACATATCTCAACAAAGGTTGCAAAAAAGGACCCTTTTCCACTACCAAGGATACACACCTCAGTCGATAAGGCAGCAGCATGCAGAAGATTTCCGCTGCTTGACTGTTTCTCTAGCTACCATCAGATTTGGCTAAAGAAAGAAGATCAAGAGAAGACAAGTTTCACAACACCCTTTGGCACCTACTGGTACATAAGTATGCCCAAAGGTTTAAAGAATGCAGGCTCAACCTTCGCCAGGATGACAACAGCAGTATTGGGAAAACAGTTCCTTAGGAACATCATAGCCTATGTAGACAACACAGTGGTGATGAGTAGGAAAGAGGAAGACCACATTGAGGATCTAAAGGAGACCTTCTGAAAGGTCCTGATATGGCTAGTGGGGGGTGAATAGCCTATTAAAAATTCTACAAACTCGCTAGAGCAAAAGGTTAGTATAACAAATGGCGAAATGCAATTTTGCTCTAGCTTTACAAGGGTTGCAAGCCACCTATCCAACAATTCTAGTAACTATGATCACTATAATAATCAATGGCTAAGTCACTATAAGCTCTCACAAGCTAGCTACACTAAAGAGCTCAACTAGGTGACAAGCTACACTAGCAAAGATAATACAAGCTCTCAAAACTAATTACACTAAAGAGCTTGTTACAACTAGTTTGTGGAATGTAAAAGAGAGGTATGTGAACTTTATACCACCACATCGTGGAATAAACCAATCATAATAATATGAAGACCAATCATCGGGAGAAATCTAAGGAATCAATCACAATGGAGACACGATTTTTCTCCCAAGGTTCATGTGCTTGCCGGCATGCTATGTCCCCGTTGTGTCGATGACCACTTCGTGGTTCGGCGGCTAATTGGTAATCCAAAGCCAAGCTCCCCAAGAGCACTACAAGAACCTACCACAATTGAGGTAACTCAATGACATGAGCAATTTACTAGAGTTGCCTTTTGCGCTTCGTTGGGGAAGGCACAACACCCCTCACAAATCATCGGGAGGTGGCCAAGAACAAGCACCACTCTTGCCACAACTCCTCCGCTACCTCCAAGCCATCTAGGTGCCAGCAATCACCAAGAGAAATAAGAATCCCACAGCCAAAGATCATCGAAGTGCCAACTAGATACAAACTCACAAGCAAATGCACTTGAGATCACTCAATCGCTATTTGATTTGTCAATCAAGCAAGGGAGATGAGTGGGAGGGAGTATGCTCAGCTCAAGAGGATGTTAGGATGTCAAAATATCCAAGAGTGTTACCCTTGAGCTGTCCAACAAGTATTTATAAGCCCCCTCAAAAGATAGAGCCATTATAAACACGAAGGGGTACTCAGCGTACTGACCGGACGCATAGGTTGATATAACTGGACGCGTTGCCCTACGTCCGATCAACCTGTGTCGTCCACGTGTCACCTGTGTTCGACGTCGAACTCTCGATCTCAATGGTCACTTGCCATGCGCCAAAGGGTCAAGGGCGACTAGACGCGCAGGTGCAACGTACCTGACGCACGGCCAGCGTTCGATCTCTCACGCACACGCACTCGCGAAGCCTGACCGGACGCGCTGCTCGCTTGACGCACTAGACGCTACAAGAGCTACGTTCAGTTGTTTCTAGTAAGAGTCCAGAGAGCAAAATTAGCGACCAGACGCATCAAGTGGAGGGCGATCGGACGCACCTCAGCGTTCGGTCAACACTTCGAGTTTCACTGCTCTCACACGCTGCTAACGTCACTCGGACCGGACGCTGATGCACCGCGTCTGATCGCTCGCACCTAATGCATAGGTACGCGCGCTACAACTTTGCCCACGGCTTGAACTGACTGGACATGACCCTAGCGTCTGGTCGATTCGACCACCACGTCCGGTCAATAGAAAACATACATTTCACTTCCACGAATTCGTTGAATCTTGCCGAGCTTGCGAGGCAGGAGGGAGAGAGGGTCCCAACCCCATCTCTACTGCTCAAACTCCACCTCTTTCGCAAATGTGCTAACACCACCAAGTGTACATCACCATGTGCATGTGTGTTAACATTTCCTGCAATCATTTTGAAGGAGTTAGGTTAGCTCTCCACTAGATCTAAATGCATATGCAAATGAATCCTCATCTAGTGGCACTTAAGTGATCAATAGCCCCAAAAATTCCCCTCTTTATAGTATGGCTACCGATCCTAAATGTGATCACACCATCTATGGTGTCTTGATCACCAAAAGCAAAACCCCTAGCAATATACCTTTGCCTTGAGCAACATAGGGTTGCTTGATCACCTCATCTTCATCTCCAAGTTAGGCTCCACTTCATGATCACCATCAAGAGCACTTGGCCACCTACACTTGGAGTGTACTAATCACCTTTGCTATGCACACTTAGGCACATGTGATTAGTACTAGGGTTTCATCAATTATCCAAAACCAAACTAGGCTTTCACCTTCATTAACCTCTAATAAGCTGGGCTAAAACTCAACCCTGACAAATGTGTCTTCAGAGTTAGTAAAGACAAAATACTCGGCTACATCATTAGCTTAGATGGCATAGGGCCAACCCAGACAAAACAAAGGCAATTATGTCGATGGTAGAACCTTCGACCAAGAAAGAGGTCCAAAGGTTAATAGGCAGGATAGCAGCACTCAACAGGTTCATCTTCAAATGTGCAGAGCGTAGCCTACCCTTCTTTAAGGTGCTCAAGGGAGGAGGCAATGCGCAATGGGGCCAAGAGCAGTCGGAGGCCTTCTAGAAATTGAAGAATTATCTAGCGAAAGAATTGTTGGTATCAGCACCAGAACCATAGGCCCTGCTCCTACTATATGTTGCAGCCTCCGACCACGCTGTAAGTAGCGTTTTGATCCAAGAAAAACAAATAGGTCCTGAGGTTGTCCAGACATCAGTCTACTACATTTCAGAAGCCTTAGTCGGTGCCAAGCTAAACTACTCAGAGTTGGAAAAAAATTGCATATGCAGTCCTGATCTCCTCCAGGAAGTTGAAGCATTACTTCCAAGCCCATGAGATTACTGTTCCAACCTCTCAGTCATTGGGAGACATCCTGAGAAAGAAAGAAGCCTCTGGAAGAATAGGCAAATGGGCCATAGAGTTATCTCAGTTCACCATTACCTATGTCCTAAGAGCAGCAATCAAGTTGCAAGCACTAGTGGACTTCATGGCAGATTGGACACCTTCGGTGACACCACCAGCAGTACTACAGCATGATCACGCTACCACGACTTGGACAGTCTACACCGACGGCGCCTAGGGTAACCTTGGCATAGGCGCCTCCGCAGTAATCCATGCACCCTCAGGCCTTCGATCCAAGTATGCAGCAAGACTAGAGTTCCAAGCAACCAACAATATTGCAGAATACGAGCGGCTCATTTTAGGGCTCAACAAGGCAAAAGCTCTTGGGGCCAAAAACCTTGTCATTAAAATAGACTCCTAGATTGTAGCCAGTCAAATAGAGAAAGAATACACTGCAAGAGAGCCGAAGCTCAGCAAATACCTAGAGGTGGTCAGAGGACTAGAGCGGAGGTTCAAGGATTTTACCCTGAAGTACATACCCCAAGCCGAGAACAGAGAGGCAGATGAACTGGCGAAGGCCGCAGCCAACAACTTACCGTTACCAGCAGACATCTTCTTCCAAGTCCTCCACACACCAGCGACAAAAGGGCTGACAAAGGCATTCCTAGAAGTACTACTCACTGAGTTCAAAGACTGGAGGCAACCAATCATTGACTCGCTAAACAACGTTCACCTTATGGATGATGAAGCAAGCGCAACCAGAATGGCCACCAGGGCCAGAAGCTACACAATAGCTGGAGGTCAGCTCTATAAGAAAGGGGTGGTTCAGCCTCTCCTTAGATGCATATCTCAAGAAGAAGGCAAAGCGTTATTGGCATAGATCCATTTCGGCGTCTGTGGTTCACACATAGGCCCAAGAGCATTGTCATTGAAAGCCATAAGACAGGGGTTCTACTGGCCTACACATGTCAGGGACGCTGAGCAAGTTACCAAGACATGTGAAGCCTGTCAAAACTTTTCACCTCACCAAGCAAAACCTTTAGCAGAAATACAACTGATACCTCTGATATGGCCACTCCAAAGATGGGGCATTGACCTTGTTGGCCCCCTAGCACCTTCTCAAGGGGGAACAAATTTGTAGTCGTTGTAGTTGAATACTTCACAAGATGGATTGAGGCAAAACCACTAGCATCAATCACCTCCAATTCAGTGAAGAACTTTTTCTGGCAAAACATAGCATGTAGATTCAGAGTACCAAGAACACTAACAGTTGACAATGGCAAGCAATTCGATTCTGACAAGTTCAAAGAGTTTTGCACCAGCATTGGGACCAAGCTAGCCTTCGCCTCGGTCTACCATCCAGAATCCAATGGAGCAGTAGAGCAGGCAAACAGGGCAGTATTCTTTGCCATATCCAAAACTCTATTTAACCTCTGCAAAGGCAAGTGGGTTGAAGAATTGCTGAAGGTTGTCTGGTCGCACAACACCATAGCTTCCAGAACAATAGGCTTCACCCCCTTCAAGCTACTCTATGGAGAAGAAGCCATGCTACTAGAAGAGATCAAGCATGAAAGCCTCCACGCAATGCAACATACCATGGCGGAGGTTGTGGAATATTCAAAGGAAACGATCAAAAGTATCAGGCTAGAGGCCGTTGACAACATACTCAAGTACCAAGACCAAACCAAGAAATAGAGGGACAAATCAATAGTAAGAAAGGACATAAAAGAAGGAGACCTGGTGCTCTGAAGAAAAGCAAATGTAGCAACAGCCAGAAAGCTACAGCCAAAGTGGGAGGGGCCCTACACAGCAATAGCAACAGGCAGACTAGGGTCATTCTTCCTTACCGACGGCGAAGGAAAAAACCATGCTCCACACGTGGAACATCAGCAACCTTCGCAGAGTTTACATCTAAAAGAATTGTAAGAGCAGCTTCCACGCAAGTTATAAGCGAAGGTTAGCTCACATCTCCCTTTTTACTTTTTCATCCAGGTCTAGACTTTGTTTTCCTTAAGATTCTTTCCTTTTGACTTTTTGGGCCTGCACTCTTTTCCTCACAAGGGGAACTCCTTGAGGAGGTGAGGTTTTTAACGAGGCAGAACCCATATAAAAACCCTCCAAATCTATGAAGAGGTTCTCCCCTAAAAGAAATGTTCTCATTTTATGCAAGTAGAAAGTGGCCAGCAACAAAGCCACAAAATTCGACAAAAGAAAAATGCAACAAAAGAGGACCTCCGTTACTGTGAGCTGGAGGCTCCCTGATAACTGATGACCTCCGCGGCCAAAAAAGGCCTACCCGTGAAAAAAGACCTACCAAGCGTTAGGCATCACGGGGATACATTCCAATTGGCAAAAAAGCCACGCAAACTACAAAGTGCAAAGACACATATCTCCACCCGAGGCATCAGAGGTCAACAAACCTGGAAGAAGTCCTAACATGATTCAGGCACTAGGAGTATTAATTACTGGAGATACGAATAACATTAATGCAGATTTGCAAAATCGCCAAAAATTTATATCATATCAATGACAAATCAGTAGCCATTTAGTAGAGCATTTAACAATACGACGCATCCTAGACTATAAAACCAGACAGCTCCCGCAATCTTCACTCAGTGAGAAAAGGAAAGGGGGAATAGTTGAAAGCGTAGCACTAGCTACACCTAAACATCGCCCCCAAAGGTCATAGAGGCAGGGTATCCTTATCCAACATAAGCATAAAAGGAACCATGTGAAGACTCATAAAAGCCAAAGGGTGCTAGATCAGTTGGTCTAGTCACTCCAGCGGCACCTCTCAGGTCCTGAGTTCGAATCCCAGTGGGAGCGAATTTCAGGCTGAGTTAAAAAATCCCCTCGTCCGTCCCCATTCAAAGCACGTGGGGGGTCACCAGCCCAATTCTCACTTGGGCAACGGAAAGGCCACCGTGTAAGGATGGGGGTGGGGGTTCGGGGGTTTTTCTCGCCGGGTGAGAAGGCACCTTCTTCTTATTTGGAAAGCTGCGGCGGCAGTCTTAACCGCCCTGGTCGAGTTTTTTTTTAAGACTCATAAAAGAGAGAGCAACCACAACCCAGAACCTACTACAAGCATCTGGATTGCCTCCGCAAGCTGATACCAGCAGCCATGAGCCAACCGCCGTTAGGGGGGATCGCACGAAGACTCGTAAGATCCCCCACAAACAAAGTAAGCAAGCGAGCGTAGACCAACATCACACATGTTTCATGGGTGTGTGCACAACAATCAATCTCCTCTTGCGAAAAATAAGGAGCTCAGCAACAAGCGAAGGACGTGTGCAAGAAAGACTTCTTCAACCTCTAATAAATGATCAGACTGTGCGGAGGTCCTCCAAGAAGCAACCGACAATTTCTCAAGTTGCACCAAAGCCTCCGCAACAACTACAAGATTGAACACGAGCACCGCCTCAACTTCTCCACACACCACCACAAAGAAACCAACAGCTGCAAGAAAGCATAGAGACAGAGGTTGCAGCTATAAACAAACCTCCGCAGCAGACTACAAGGCTTGACTAACACCAACCTCACGCACGAGATATGCAAGACCAAGAACCTTCGGAGGAACAAGTGGAGGCCACCGATGACCGATGCAGGCAAACCTATCATAGAGCAAGGCACAACCAACCTCCTTGGCCACAGCGCACAGGTTCATCTTCACATGCTACAAAGGGAGAATAAGGCAGAGGAACGACTCCCAAAATAGACACGAGTTATGTAACACCCCGGGTGTTATAGTGCTAATTAATCTGCCATGTCATCATAATGCATTGCAAAGCATCCCTGTTAGGTTAAACTTGTTATGCATCAACTAAAACGAGTTTACTTATTTAGGTTGAATGTGTTTCTCAGTGGTGTGCTCCGAACCCGAAAACCCTAATTTCGAATGCCACCGCAAATACTTAGTCCATGCCCTGCGTAATTTGAGGTGTGCGACTGTGTTGCACACTAGTGTCAAGTGTAGGGTATGAGCTCAAGTGCAACATTTAAAATGAAGCTCCAAATTTGAGTTTGAATTGGAGTCCCAAAACTTGTCACGAGTTTTCTGATTCAAATTTAAATTCAAATCTAGGAAGAAATGTAAAAGAATTTCAAAAGCTAATTGGTCAACCAAGAGTGGCATTTGGTCAACCATGTCATGTTGGTCCAAATGATGCCCTTGGGTGAGGTTTTGATCACTAAGTAATCACCAATCAAAGTAGCAACAAATTTCAATTTAAAATTCCTCCGAAAACCCTAAATTTCAAAACCCTGTTTTACCCCTTTTGAAATAATTCAAAATCTAAGCAAAATTTGGGAAAAAGTTCAAAACCAAGTTTGTAGAACTTTTCAAGGGCTACAACTTTGGTGTTTTGAGTTTTCAAAGTTTTAGTGTAAAATGTGGAGCAATTTTGAAAATAAACAAATTTCAGATTTAATTCATTTTTGTCCCCAAACTAAGATTTCAAAATGGAGGCTGAATTTTAAAAAGTTTTGAACAGCAAAGTTGTAGGTCTGGTCAAGATATACAACTTTGATGTTGGGAGATTTTGAAGTTTCAATATAAAATCAAAAGTAATTTCTAAATTACCAAATCTGAAAATTGTGTCCCCTTTTGAGTTTAAATTCAAATTTCAAAATCCAGTGAGAATTTGAAAAAGTGTTCAATACAAAACTTGTAGAGCTTGAAAATCTGAAGATGTCATACATTGGAAGATTTTCAAGTTGCTATACAAATTTGAAAGTAATTTGAAAAACCAGTTTGAATTTCAAAAGTTGGGGGGGGAACAGCTACAGTGCCGCGACCAATCGCCGCCGGGCACCGCGCGGCATGGGCGCCGGCGAGCCGCCGGGCGACGTCCAGGAGCTTCTCGCGCGCGCTAGGACCGCCAGCGCGACGTCTCGCGCCTTCCAGTGACCTTCAGTATGACCGTCGCCCTATATATAACCGAGTTCACCGTGAGCCGTTTTTCTCTGTTTTTACCGCCGCCGCCACCGCAGCTCCGCCGCTCGCTGCTGCCGCCGTTGAGCCGCCACCAGCCACGCAAATCGCGCCAGCAAGTTTGCCTCGCCCTCGCGCACCTCATGGTCCAACGGGTTTAGCCGTTTTCTCGCCCGAACCACCGCACCACCACTTCCCCGTACCCAACTCCGGTCGGAGCACCGCCACCACCGCCCCCACGTGGCCAGGCCACTCCAGCTCGTCGCCGTCGTCACCAAGAGCACCACCATAACCGCTGTGAGCCCCTGAATGTTTTCCTCGCGTTAATTTAGCCGCTACTCCGTTGGGGACGCGTTTTCGCGGCTCACCGTCGACCGTGGTCCGCCATCGTCGTCGGTAAGGGGTCGTCGGAGCTCGAGCTTAGCTGTAGAAGGGCGTAGTGGAGTCGTAGGGTGGTGTAGATCGTTTTGGTCATGGTGGTTGAGTCGTTAGCGGTGTGATCACCGGCCGGCCGCCGTGCGGACATGGCCGAGTCGGGGAGAGAGCGAAGGAGGCGGGAGGAAGGCGATGACGAGTGGGACCGCGATGTCAGCGAGAGTGAGCGGGCGGGCGCGAGGCAGGCCAGCGCTGGGCTGGGCCGCGCAACTGGGCCGGTCGCGAGCGCGCGTGCGGGCGCGTGAGCGGGCCGTCTGGTTGGGCCGGACCGCGGGGAAAAAGAAAAGTCAGCCCGATTTCGTTTTTGTTTTTCTTTTTCAAATAAATGAATAGTGTTGTTATTTGTTTATTTCATTAAAAATTGTGTAGAGTTCCAAAATTCATGAAAATTTTTGTGTAAGCTTTTCAATGTATAAACTATCTAGGAAAAATGTTAAATCATGAATTTGAATACTTTGAGCAGTAGAATTAATTAGTTTCATTAAAGATTAAATGCAACTTCCAGTAATTTTAATAATTAATTTATTTATCCAAAAATTATGAAATTTATTATAACACTGTTGTAATTCATTCTTAACCCATAGAAAAAGTTTGAGCTTGATTAGGTAAAATTTGATCAATTCCTAATTATGCCCTAATTAGTTAAATAGAAAATAAATGTTAATTTGAGAACTTTAAGTGTTGGGTGCCTTTTGATTGAGTGAAGTCCTTAGGTCACTACCCTTTTGTGATCTTTGGCACCTTAATTTCATGATTGAGCTCGTTAGTAACTTGTTAGGTTAAAAGCTGGTATCGCTGGAATCGTCGCTTCTAGTTAGTAGGTTTTCTGTTTGCGACTGTACCGTGAAGAAAAGTTGTACTCAAATCATAACTCGTAGCATGTTATCATCAAGCATCATGTTTATCATCGAACATCATGTTAAAGCATGTTATGTATTCGTGTAGTCTCCGCTTTCGAAGAAGCCGAAGTCGTCGATCAAGCTTCCGGAGAAGAGCGATCGTCGGTGGGTTCCGGACCAGACAGTGGAGTCCTCGAGTCCGAGTCAGTCGTCGTGTGCGAACAAGGCAAGCCCCGGTGCATTTAAACCCTACCTTGAATTTTACAAATGTTTTATTATTTATATTATGGTTTACTGCATTAAGTAATTAGGAGTTGAGTGATAACCTAATTGCTGCATTATCATCCTTGATTATTGTGATATCAACCTTGATACCTGTTTTACGGAAAATGCGTAGTATGCTTCGCTATGCTTAGAAGTTAAGCTTTTAAATGCAATGTTTATATAGCCATGACGGCATATTGAATGAATATTAAAATATGAGAATGAACTTGAAAGATCGGGCGGGTGGTTTGGCCACTGCTAACATGCATTGGGAAAGGAGTCTCAATGTAGTGTTTCCGCCTTGTCAGTTAAGGCCCATTCGTTGTAAGCCTGTTGTGTTCGAGACTTTGCAACTAACCTCATGCCTTGGGTAAGCCCAAAATGTTGGTGATTCCATTACGAGAACGTCTAACCTCGCACTGGGAGTGGAGAGATGGCGAGAGTAGCGTGTACCCTCGGGGCTAGAATTTGGTCGGGTTCGAGGAGTACTGTACTCTCGGGTGGCGATGGACACGTTCTGGTTTTGGGAGATCTAAATGAGGGTTGATATATGCAAGATTCAGTTCTACATATGTCGTGATGTTAGGGATCCCCAGCTGGGTATAATCGGTTCGAATCGTCGTTGCTCCTCGGTTATGGAGACTCGATCGCCTGACTTGCATCGTAGTTAAGAACTGGAATTGAAAGAAAGAATGAGAAAGGTTTTGATGATAATTACTTTGATCTAGATTAGGATCACCTAGAATTGGTTAATGAACCATCAATGGTAAAAGTAAAATATTGAAGATAAGGACTTACTTTAATAAGCTTTTCTGCAAAAAGAAAATTTGATTCTTGATTACCCGTACCTTGATTCCCTAAAGCTAGCATGCCCTTGGAGTCTTTGTCTTAGTCGGGTAAGTCTTGTTGAGTACTCTCGTACTCAGGGTTTGTTAACCCCTTGTTGCAGGTGCGGTTCATGAACAAGTCTGCTTCGAGCCTTGTTGCATGACCGTCGTGGTTGAAGACAGTGACGACGAGTAGATTGTGTGGCCTTTGGGCAAGGCATCTCGCTTGTGTGATGTAATAAAGTTACTACCGATACTTCTCTACTACTGGTTTGTAATAATGTTACATAAGGTTTGAAGTTTGAAAAACTGGTCTGTGATCTATGTTATTGTAAGACTTCCGCTACTTTACTCTGTTGAATATTTTTGAATAAACTGTTGTAATATTGCAATACTCCTGTGATTGGATCCTGTTCGGAGGAAAGCAGGCCTTTTAAGTTATGGTGAACATAAGTACGACTGTCAGAGGTCATTATGACAATGAAGTGTACTTGTGGGCCATCGTAATTAGGAGGTTCTGTGACAGCTGGTACCAGAGCATAATCACTCGGGTTATTGTAGTATTACCTTGTAAAACTTCAAAATGATTTGGGTCAACAAATTTAATACTGATATTTTGGGTCCAAACTGCTTTTGCTTCTCTTAATCCATTCTATAGTTTCCTTAGCTCATATTTGAAAGCTTCGTAGTGAAGTATCATGTATAGTGCCCTATGTTATAAAGATTGCATGTGTTACTTAAATCTTTCTGTTAGATCGTAAGTACGATGCATGCATCATGTTTAATTAACCTGCTTAAGTTACCTTCCCTTTTAAAGTGGTTTGGGTTAAGTAAGGTTCAATCCTATTCATGCTAACCTTCAGATCCCCCTATCTGTTCTCATCGTCCTAATTCTGTCTTGCTTTAGGATGGCACGTGTGAAGACGACTCCTCGCAAGAAAACGGGTCCGCAAGGAGTGCCGCGTCATCAGTTGGCAGCCAGAGTTGATGGAGCAAGCAGTAGCCGTAATCCGAACCCGGATTCGGAGTCAGAGGTTGCAAGGCTTACATCAGAAGTAGAGCGACTGAAGCGCAACATGCGTTTTTGGAAACAGTTCCAGAATGAGTCGCTGGAAAAGGAGACAGAAGCCAGGGCTCGTGTTCGTGAGTTGGAGCTTTATGTGACACACCTGGAGCAGTACAACACAGTCCTGCATGAGGAAGTTCATAGGCTAAATGATCTGATGAATCCCAATCATTAGCCCCAGGCAGTAGAAGATGATGTTGGTGCCGTGGTTGTTCCTGATGGAGAGGACAATGAAGAAGATCCGGAAGAAGATGAACCCATGATGGAAAGTGGGGATGATGCAAGTCATGTCACTGGTGCAAGTGCTCCAGAGAATGAGGAGGAAGTGATCGTGATCAGCGATGATGATGAGGAGTGAAGGGCCGACATGGATGGTTGTGTAATATAGTAGTCTTTCCTGCTTTCTAAGAACCTTAGTGGGTGGTTTCTTGCTTGTGAGCAAGTTTGTAATGAAATAATGTAAGATAAGTTTGTGTTTGTATACAAGTTCTGTCCTAACTGCTTTTTAATTCAATAAAGCAATGTAAATAAACATGGTTTGTGTACAACAGATGGACGGTACTAGAACTTCCCAGGAAGGGGACCATAATCCGAATCCCCCACCATTTCCACCTACCTTGGCAGAAGCTATTACCGCACTGGTTAATGCCACTACCCTGTTGGCTCAGAATCAGAATCAGAATGGGAATCAGGGTCGTCGAGGCCGTAACAATGGAGGGGAAACCACTTATGTGGATTTCACCGATACCCGTCCACCAGTGTTTTCAAAGGCAGATGAGCCGCTAGAGGCGGATGACTGGCTCCGTACCATGGAGCAGAAGTTTGAACTTTTACAGTGCACAGAGCACCAGAAGCCTGTGTTTGCAGCACAACAACTCAGAGGTGCCGCAGGGGCGTGGTGGGCGAATCTAGTCGCCGCACAGCCTGCTGGCCACCGTGTCACTTGGCAGGAGTTTCGTGAAGCCTTTAGAGCACATTATATCCCAGATGGTGTCATGGCCATGAAGCTAGAGGAGTTTCTCTCACTGAAGCAAGGAAACCAGACAGTTCTACAATATGTGGGCAAATTCAATCATCTGTCCCAGTATGCAGCTGAATATGTGAATACCGATGCAAAGAAGAAGAGTTGTTTCATGAGAGGTTTGAGTACCAGAATCCAGGAAGCATTAGTCACCTGCTATAATGCTACTTACCATGAGATAGTCAATGTGGCTATTGCGTCAGAAGAGAAGTCCCGACTGCACAAGGAGTCGAAGAAAAAGAAGCCAGTGTTTTCAAGTCCGTCTGGCGGCATTAAGAAACGCCAGAAGTTTGTTTATCACCCTCAGAACCATTTCCGCCCAACTTATCGTCCACCGCAGTACCAAGCTCAGCCGCAGACGTTTTTCCGTCCTGCCGCAATTCCGCAATATCCACAGCAGCCGAATGCCCCTGGTATTCGGAACCAGACTCCAGTAACCCATAACTTTCCCTGCTACAACTGTGGAAAGCCAGGCCACTTTTCCAAGGATTGCCCGTATCCAAGGCAGTACAATCCTAATTATCCCAGAGCTCCCGTACCACAACAGCAGCAACTTCAGAGCAAGAATAATAATCTGAATGTTCAGAAGGGTAAGGGTGAGAAGAGGAAGACCGGACGTGTATTCTACACTCAAGCAAGTGCAATCCCAGAGGGAGAACCTGTTATGATGGGTATGTTTCCTGTTGCTAATCATCCAGCAGTACTGTTATTTGATTCAGGTGCATCGCATACATTCATAAATCGCACCTTTGTTGTTAAGTATGACATTCCAATTATGGGAACACAAGAGGATTTCTTTATCCAGTCGCCCGGGGGACGACTGTGTACTAAGGAGATGGTACGTGACGTACCTATAGAGTTAGGTGGGCATATATTCCCTACCTCAATGATAATATTACAGAAACAGGATATAGATGTAATCCTGGGTATGAATTGGATGTACCAAAGAGGAGCCCTTATAGATGCACTGCACAGAACTATAAGGTTGAACCTGCCAGATAATAAATCTCATCTTCTTATCCAACTTCCTATCCCAAAGAGAACAGTTGAAAGGGTATGTGCAACTTCAGTACAGGAGATTTGTGATATACCGGTAGTCTGTGAATTTCCAGACGTGTTTCCAGATGATCTACCAGGTCTGCCACCGGACAGAGATGTAGAGTTTGTGATTGAGTTAAAACCGGGTACTGCCCCAATATCCCGGAGAGCTTACAGAATGCCACCCAATGAATTGGCAGAACTTAAGGATCAATTGCAAGAGTTACGTGACAAAGGCTTTATCAGACCTAGTTCCTCACCATGGGGATGTCCAGCTCTTTTTGTCAAGAAGAAGGATCAGACTTTAAGGATGTGTGTTGACTATCGACCGCTGAATGAAGTAACCATTAAGAATAAATATCCGTTGCCTCGCATTGATCTACTCTTTGATCAGCTTGCGGGGGCAAAGGTATTTTCAAAGATTGATCTTCGATCAGGATACCATCAAATTAAGATTCGACCTGAAGATATTCCAAAGACTGCATTCACCACCAGATATGGACTGTATGAGTACCTAGTTATGTCTTTTGGTCTCACTAATGCACCGGCACATTTCATGTATCTGATGAATTCAGTTTTCATGCCGGAACTTGACAAGTTTGTGGTTGTTTTTATTGATGATATTCTGGTATACTCCAAAAGTGAAGAAGAGCATGTTGAGCATCTCAGAGTTGTTCTGACTCGTCTGAGAGATCACCAATTGTATGCCAAGTTCAGTAAATGTGAGTTTTGGTTAAAAGAAGTGCAATTCTTAGGACATGTGTTGTCAGCCGAAGGAGTAGCAGTAGATCCTGGCAAAGTAGAAGATATTCTGAATTGGAAACCACCAATCTCAGTTCATGAAGTCCGAAGTTTTCTGGGAATGGCGGGTTATTACCGTCGATTTATACCTGACTTTTCAAAGGTAGCCAAGCCAATCACAGAGTTGTTGAAGAATCAAACTAAGTTCATATGGTCTACCGAATGTGAGAAAGCTTTTAGAATTTTAAAGAGGTCATTGACAACTGCTCCAGTTTTGGCACAACCAGATATAGAAAAGCCATTTGATGTTTACTGTGATGCCTCAGGTATTGGCCTTGGTTGCGTATTGATGCAAGAAGGCAGAGTCATTGCTTATGCCTCAAGACAGTTGAAGCGCCATGAAGAACATTATCCGACACATGATCTTGAACTAGCAGCTGTGGTTCATGCATTAAAAATCTGGCGTCATTACTTGTTAGGTAATACTTGCCACATGTATACAGATCACAAGAGTTTAAAGTATATCTTTACTCAGTCAGAATTGAATATGAGGCAAAGAAGGTGGCTTGAGTTAATAAAGGACTATGATTTAGAAGTACACTATCACCCTGGAAAAGCGAATGTAGTTGCTGATGCACTCAGTAGAAAGAATCATTGCCATTGTACGACTGTGCAGCCAATGGATTACAGTTTGTGTTATGAGTTGGAAAGGTTGAATATTGAAATAGTTCCACAAGGTCAGTTGACTAATGTCACAGTGGAATCAACAATCAAAGATCAGATTGTGTCTGCTCAGAGAAAGAATTCCGGAATAACTCACATCAAAGAAAAAGTTAGAACTGGTCAACAGACAGATTTCAGTATTGATGAGGCAGATGTGTTATGGTTTAAGAACCGGCTAGTGGTCCCAAAGGTTCCAGAGTTACGTCGGCTCATTCTTGATGAAGCACATAGTACAAGGTTTTCTATTCATCCAGGAAGTAATAAGATGTATCAAGATTTGAAACAGAGATTCTGGTGGACCAAAATGAAAATTGAGATTGCTAAGTATGTTGCTAGATGTGATACTTGTTGTAAGGTGAAGGCGGTACACCTGAAGTCGGCAGGAATGTTACAACCCTTGCCCATTCCATCCTGGAAATGGGAAGATATCAGTATGGATTTCATTACTGGGTTACCTAAGACCTCAAGAGGCTTTGATTCAATTTGGGTCATTGTGGACCGACTGACAAAGTCATCTCATTTTATTCCAGTTAAGGTGGACTATTCTGCTATAACTTATGCAAGAATTTATATTGCACGAATCCTGAGCCTTCATGGGGTACCAAAGACCATTGTATCAGATAGAGGTACGCAGTTTGTTAACAAATTTTGGAGACACCTACATGAGTCCCTAGGTACAGAACTTTTGCACAGTACCGCTTATCATCCACAGACAAGTGGTCAGACTGAAAGGGTCAATCAAATTCTAGAAGATATGTTAAGGTCATGTGCACTTAATTATTCAGACACCTGGGATGAGTGGTTACCGTTAGCAGAATTCTCTTACAATAATAGTTATCAAGAGAGTATCAAAATGGCACCGTTTGAGGCATTGTATGGCCGCAGGTGCAGAACTCCATTGAATTGGTCAGAACCGGGAGAAAGATGGTTTTTCGGTGTTGATCTTGTGAAACAAACAGAAGAAAAAGTTCGACAGATCCAGAATAATTTAAAAGTTGCTCAGTCCAGACAAAAGAGTTATGCTGATAAAAGGCGTAGACCTTTGGTATTCCGAGTAGGGGATTATGTTTATCTAAAAGTATCACCCATGAAAGGAGTTAGCAGATTTGGAGTCAGAGGCAAACTCGCACCACGTTATATTGGTCCTTTTCAAATCATTCAACAATGTGGAAAGGTGGCATATAAGTTAAAGTTGCCTGAACAACTGTCAGCAGTGCACAATGTATTTCATGTATCACAAATGAAGAAGTGTCTACAAGTACATGATCAAGTGGTTGATGTTGAGGGAGTTGAACTTGAACCGGATTTGATATATTCTGAATATCCTGTCCGAGTTTTGGATCAAAAAGATCGTGTTACCCGTAGTAGAACAACAAAATGGTACAGAATACAGTGGAATCAACATTCAGAAGAGGAAGCCACCTGGGAATCGGAGGATTACCTGTTGGAGAATTTCCCGGAGTTCTTTGCTTCTATCTAGGTTGCAATTTCCTCTTTAAACTGTAACCTATCCTTTTAAAATCGTTGTAATGCAGAAAACCCCTACCTGTTTTGTAGACAAGTCTTGGACGTGTTTGCTTGACACGTTTCCTTTTCTATTACTTAACTCAAGGCTTTAAATCTCGGGACGAGATTTCTTTAAGGGGGAAGGGTTGTAACACCCCGGGTGTTATAGTGCTAATTAATCTGCCATGTCATCATAATGCATTGCAAAGCATCCCTGTTAGGTTAAACTTGTTATGCATCAACTAAAACGAGTTTACTTATTTAGGTTGAATGTGTTTCTCAGTGGTGTGCTCCGAACCCGAAAACCCTAATTTCGAATGCCACCGCAAATACTTAGTCCATACCCTGCGTAATTTGAGGTGTGCGACTGTGTTGCACACTAGTGTCAAGTGTAGGGTATGAGCTCAAGTGCAACATTTAAAATGAAGCTCCAAATTTGAGTTTGAATTGGAGTCCCAAAACTTGTCACGAGTTTTCTGATTCAAATTTAAATTCAAATCTAGGAAGAAATGTAAAAGAATTTCAAAAGCTAATTGGTCAACCAAGAGTGGCATTTGGTCAACCATGTCATGTTGGTCCAAATGATGCCCTTGGGTGAGGTTTTGATCACTAAGTAATCACCAATCAAAGTAGCAACAAATTTCAATTTAAAATTCCTCCGAAAACCCTAAATTTCAAAACCCTGTTTTACCCCTTTTGAAATAATTCAAAATCTAAGCAAAATTTGGGAAAAAGTTCAAAACCAAGTTTGTAGAACTTTTCAAGGGCTACAACTTTGGTGTTTTGAGTTTTCAAAGTTTTAGTGTAAAATGTGGAGCAATTTTGAAAATAAACAAATTTCAGATTTAATTCATTTTTGTCCCCAAACTAAGATTTCAAAATGGAGGCTGAATTTTAAAAAGTTTTGAACAGCAAAGTTGTAGGTCTGGTCAAGATATACAACTTTGATGTTGGGAGATTTTGAAGTTTCAATATAAAATCAAAAGTAATTTCTAAATTACCAAATCTGAAAATTGTGTCCCCTTTTGAGTTTAAATTCAAATTTCAAAATCCAGTGAGAATTTGAAAAAGTGTTCAATACAAAACTTGTAGAGCTTGAAAATCTGAAGATGTCATACATTGGAAGATTTTCAAGTTGCTATACAAATTTGAAAGTAATTTGAAAAACCAGTTTGAATTTCAAAAGTTGGGGGGGGGAACAGCTACAGTGCCGCGACCAATCGCCGCCGGGCACCGCGCGGCATGGGCGCCGGCGAGCCGCCGGGCGACGTCCAGGAGCTTCTCGCGCGCGCTAGGACCGCCAGCGCGACGTCTCGCGCCTTCCAGTGACCTTCAGTATGACCGTCGCCCTATATATAACCGAGTTCACCGTGAGCCGTTTTTCTCTGTTTTTACCGCCGCCGCCACCGCAGCTCCGCCGCTCGCTGCTGCCGCCGTTGAGCCGCCACCAGCCACGCAAATCGCGCCAGCAAGTTTGCCTCGCCCTCGCGCACCTCATGGTCCAACGGGTTTAGCCGTTTTCTCGCCCGAACCACCGCACCACCACTTCCCCGTACCCAACTCCGGTCGGAGCACCGCCACCACCGCCCCCACGTGGCCAGGCCACTCCAGCTCGTCGCCGTCGTCACCAAGAGCACCACCATAACCGCTGTGAGCCCCTGAATGTTTTCCTCGCGTTAATTTAGCCGCTACTCCGTTGGGGACGCGTTTTCGCGGCTCACCGTCGACCGTGGTCCGCCATCGTCGTCGGTAAGGGGTCGTCGGAGCTCGAGCTTAGCTGTAGAAGGGCGTAGTGGAGTCGTAGGGTGGTGTAGATCGTTTTGGTCATGGTGGTTGAGTCGTTAGCGGTGTGATCACCGGCCGGCCGCCGTGCGGACATGGCCGAGTCGGGGAGAGAGCGAAGGAGGCGGGAGGAAGGCGATGACGAGTGGGACCGCGATGTCAGCGAGAGTGAGCGGGCGGGCGCGAGGCAGGCCAGCGCTGGGCTGGGCCGCGCAACTGGGCCGGTCGCGAGCGCGCGTGCGGGCGCGTGAGCGGGCCGTCTGGTTGGGCCGGACCGCGGGGAAAAAGAAAAGTCAGCCCGATTTCGTTTTTGTTTTTCTTTTTCAAATAAATGAATAGTGTTGTTATTTGTTTATTTCATTAAAAATTGTGTAGAGTTCCAAAATTCATGAAAATTTTTGTGTAAGCTTTTCAATGTATAAACTATCTAGGAAAAATGTTAAATCATGAATTTGAATACTTTGAGCAGTAGAATTAATTAGTTTCATTAAAGATTAAATGCAACTTCCAGTAATTTTAATAATTAATTTATTTATCCAAAAATTATGAAATTTATTATAACACTGTTGTAATTCATTCTTAACCCATAGAAAAAGTTTGAGCTTGATTAGGTAAAATTTGATCAATTCCTAATTATGCCCTAATTAGTTAAATAGAAAATAAATGTTAATTTGAGAACTTTAAGTGTTGGGTGCCTTTTGATTGAGTGAAGTCCTTAGGTCACTACCCTTTTGTGATCTTTGGCACCTTAATTTCATGATTGAGCTCGTTAGTAACTTGTTAGGTTAAAAGCTGGTATCGCTGGAATCGTCGCTTCTAGTTAGTAGGTTTTCTGTTTGCGACTGTACCGTGAAGAAAAGTTGTACTCAAATCGTAACTCGTAGCATGTTATCATCAAGCATCATGTTTATCATCGAACATCATGTTAAAGCATGTTATGTATTCGTGTAGTCTCCGCTTTCGAAGAAGCCGAAGTCGTCGATCAAGCTTCCGGAGAAGAGCGATCGTCGGTGGGTTCCGGACCAGACAGTGGAGTCCTCGAGTCCGAGTCAGTCGTCGTGTGCGAACAAGGCAAGCCCCGGTGCATTTAAACCCTACCTTGAATTTTACAAATGTTTTATTATTTATATTATGGTTTACTGCATTAAGTAATTAGGAGTTGAGTGATAACCTAATTGCTGCATTATCATCCTTGATTATTGTGATATCAACCTTGATACCTGTTTTACGGAAAATGCGTAGTATGCTTCGCTATGCTTAGAAGTTAAGCTTTTAAATGCAATGTTTATATAGCCATGACGGCATATTGAATGAATATTAAAATATGAGAATGAACTTGAAAGATCGGGCGGGTGGTTTGGCCACTGCTAACATGCATTGGGAAAGGAGTCTCAATGTAGTGTTTCCGCCTTGTCAGTTAAGGCCCGTTCGTTGTAAGCCTGTTGTGTTCGAGACTTTGCAACTAACCTCATGCCTTGGGTAAGCCCAAAATGTTGGTGATTCCATTACGAGAACGTCTAACCTCGCACTGGGAGTGGAGAGATGGCGAGAGTAGCGTGTACCCTCGGGGCTAGAATTTGGTCGGGTTCGAGGAGTACTGTACTCTCGGGTGGCGATGGACACGTTCTGGTTTTGGGAGATCTAAATGAGGGTTGATATATGCAAGATTCAGTTCTACATATGTCGTGATGTTAGGGATCCCCAGCTGGGTATAATCGGTTCGAATCGTCGTTGCTCCTCGGTTATGGAGACTCGATCGCCTGACTTGCATCGTAGTTAAGAACTGGAATTGAAAGAAAGAATGAGAAAGGTTTTGATGATAATTACTTTGATCTAGATTAGGATCACCTAGAATTGGTTAATGAACCATCAATGGTAAAAGTAAAATATTGAAGATAAGGACTTACTTTAATAAGCTTTTCTGCAAAAAGAAAATTTGATTCTTGATTACCCGTACCTTGATTCCCTAAAGCTAGCATGCCCTTGGAGTCTTTGTCTTAGTCGGGTAAGTCTTGTTGAGTACTCTCGTACTCAGGGTTTGTTAACCCCTTGTTGCAGGTGCGGTTCATGAACAAGTCTGCTTCGAGCCTTGTTGCATGACCGTCGTGGTTGAAGACAGTGACGACGAGTAGATTGTGTGGCCTTTGGGCAAGGCATCTCGCTTGTGTGATGTAATAAAGTTACTACCGATACTTCTCTACTACTGGTTTGTAATAATGTTACATAAGGTTTGAAGTTTGAAAAACTGGTCTGTGATCTATGTTATTGTAAGACTTCCGCTACTTTACTCTGTTGAATATTTTTGAATAAACTGTTGTAATATTGCAATACTCCTGTGATTGGATCCTGTTCGGAGGAAAGCAGGCCTTTTAAGTTATGGTGAACATAAGTACGACTGTCAGAGGTCATTATGACAATGAAGTGTACTTGTGGGCCATCGTAATTAGGAGGTTCTGTGACAAGTTAGCTCTCCATGACATCCAAAGAAGGAACATATTGTGGAAACATAAAAACAATTGTAAGGCAAAATCGTCAATAAAAAACAAACATTCGACATTTTTAGGCATTCGGTAACATTGCATAGACCTCCAACATCAACTAATAAAATAGAGCCTAAATAAATCAATATTGCAACTAAGAAGGCAGAGGTCTCCGCCAAGCTAAAGAGCAGGTAAACATGGCCCCTTCATCATCAACATCCCGCTCCACATCCTCAAACATAGCAGCAGCAGTTAGCCTGGGAAAGACCTTCGCCAATACCCCCAGAGTTCGCCACTCACAAAAATACCATTCAAATAGAACGTCAACGGGGCAAAAATACCAATACCCCTAGAGTTCGATTGGAAACCTGCGCAGGATTCAAATATACACAAAAGACCTTAGCGTTTATGTTACAAAGTGTAGCAAGATACTATACAAAGACATCTCTCCTAGCAACACAAATCTGAACCTAAATCTACACATTACGGTCTTTCGGAGCCGCCGTGGATGTTGTACCGGCACCTAGAACGGCTCCACCTCCGCCTAAAAAAGAATCATCTCCAGACATGGCAGCAGTAGTCGAGCCTCCGGTAATCTCCTTCTTGGAAGCCTCCACAGCACTAGTCAAGCCTCCGGCAACCTCCTTCTCCTTGGAAACCTCCGCAGTGCAGGAAGGATGAGCAATGGTGCCGCAATAGCCACAGGCACAACACTAGGAAGCTGGTGAAGATATAAGCCGAGGCCGACCAGAGGAAACCTTTCTGGCCTTCTATAATTCCTAAAAAACCAAACCACAAACACAATCAAAAGAGCAGATCAAAACCAATGAGTACGCATGGAAAAGTACAACCAAACTAAAATACCTTAGCTCAATGCTCCTCCGCCATTTTCCTAGCAGACGCTCTACGAAAAGGGTCCAAAATGACCTAATAAAGTTGCGCACGGACTTTCGTAACGCATCCGAGGCCTCACCAAGCAAGGAAGCATCAGCTAGAGCTTCACGTTCCACCTCGGTAGCGTGGGTCCACCCTTTCCGCATTAGCATTTTGCCAAAGTTGGTGGCGCTAGCAAGAGCAGCAAAATCCATCGCACCACTCACAACGTTGGGCACCTTCTCCACGTGAGATTTCAACCACGTCAGCAGGTTGAACGCACTAGCCTCTTCTGGAAGGGCGGAGGTTTGACCACCAAACTTCTCCACCGCCGCCTTGTAGGTCTCGGCAGTAATTAGGGCAAGCCCTTCCAGCGCCTCCATCCGCTTCCTCAATAGAGAAACCTGCTCCTGCAGAGCTGCGCTCGACTGCTTCTCTTTGTCAAGCGCATTCCGAAGGTTATCGCAAGTCTCATTCGCTTTTCTTGCGTGCTCCACAACTAGTACCTCTAACGTTTGGGCCTCTTCCACTTGCCTCTTCAAACGAGATACCTCGCCCTCTGCTCGCTCTTTATCATCACGGAAGCTTGCCACCTTCAGGCGAAGGTCCACAACCTCCAATGCCTCAGCAGAGAGCCTAGTCACCTCGGTAGAAAGCTTGGTGTTTTCGTCACCCAAGACTTCAACCTCACACTTCAACATCTTGATAGTGTTGTTCTGACCTAGCATCTCCATTGTCATATGCTCTTCCATAGCCAAGGCCATATGGTGACCCTAAAAAACAAGCACCTCTTCAGATAAAAGAACCAAATAAGCAGCAAAGCAAACTAAGGAATCTTCGCAAAATAAAGAAGATGTACACTCACTAGGCTCTGGTGCTCTAGCTGCACATGGAGAAGCTTTCAGTAATCCACCTTCTTCAAGCCCTCCCAAAAACAATCTAAAAATACCACAAAAACATGAGAACCATGAGCAAACAAGCAACAAGACAAAAGAAACAAAAGTAAGATAACCTCCGATAATGGTGTGGACTTTGCCGAGAGACTCGATCCAACCGGCTAGAACGTCATCAGGGATGGCTGCTGAAGAATTTAAAAACTAGTCAAAAGAGGTTTTAAGGAAACAAAAAACAAACTCAAAGACCCCGCAACTCACAAGTCAGAGCCTCCAAGTTCAGCCCGGTCGGTTGTGGCAAAGGTTCAATCGCGGGAGGAGGCGCAGGCATACCCAGTCCGACATATCCAATCCTTGAGCCAGCTGAAAGCCCAAGTTTAGTTTTGGTAATTAATGACACCAAGTTGCTAATGTCATTGTGTCAAGTGAATTAAGTTAGGTATAGCAACACATGTGATGAAGGAGCAAGGAGCATGATGGTTCATGGACATGAAATGACGATCATGGTGATCAAGCATGAGGAGATGGACATGGAACAAAGTGATCAAGGCAAAGGTATAATCATAGGGATTATTTTTGCCGATCTAAGATGAGTAGAGAAGTGATTGAGCGGGTTTAGGATTGATAGCCGACTATCAAGAGGGGCAATCACAGTTAGCTCGTGAATCAAGTGCTACTAGGTCATCTTCTTGAGCATATGCATTAGGATCTAGCAGATGGCTAACATAACATCTTGAAAAATAATTATGAAAATGCTAACACACTTGCACATGATGATGAACACTTGGTGGTGTTAGCACATTTACGAAGGTGGTGGAGTTTGAGGGGTAGAGAGGGGTTTGAGTTCCTCTCTCCCTCCCGCCGAGCTTGCGAGGCGGGATTCAGCGCTTTTGTGGAAGTAAAACGTCCATTTTCCACTGCGTCAGAGGCAAAGTTTTGGAGGCAAAAGGACCATCAGACACTGCACCGGACGCTGGCTTTGGAGTCACCAGATGCGTCTGGTAGCTAACCTTAGGTGCTGCGCGGTTGGATGGCTGCATCGGCGCGTCCGACAGTCTTGCATCGCACGCTGGCTGAACACTGTTCATCGTCCATTGCCTGCTGACATGGCACGTGGCAGAAGAGCTGGAGAGCACAGGACATGGTGGCGCATCCAATGGTGCTGCGTCGTACACGTCCGATGCGCGTTTCCGAGCTCGGGGAGCTTACTGGACCGCATCGGACAACGGTGTGGTGCGTCCGATGAAAAGCGCTGGAGCGTCCGGTGTTCGCTGAAATGACCGTTGACTTTGAATGCGCGAGACACGTGGCGAGATCTGGTGCACCGGACACTGCTGAGTGCATCCAATGCCAGTGCGACGGAGTGTCCAGTGCCCCCGACTTTTGCCCAACGGCTCTATTCGAAAGGGTATCTCTATATATACTTGTTTGGCCGGTTTTGGGTCTTCTCTCTTGACTTTTTGAACACTTGAGACATACTTTAAGCTAGAGAACTTCCCTTCCACTCATCTCCTTACTTGGTTGCATACTCTAGTGAGATTGAGTGAGATTCAAGTGCATTGCTTAGTGATTTGCATCTAGTGGCACTTGTTCCTTGAGTTGGTTGTGGATTTCTTGTTACTCTTGGGTGTTTCCTGACATCCTAGATGGCTTGGAGCAGCAATGGTGTTGAGCTCGTGATTGGAGATTGTTTCGAGCCTCACCAAGTGTTTGTGAGGGGTTCTTGAGCCTTCCCCGCAGGAGTTTGCGAATTGGCTACTCTAGTGAAGCTCGTGGCTTAGAGGATTCCCATCTTGTGAGCGGATGTGTGACACCCACTGAGGGTTTGACTCTTGATAGTCAATTAGCTCATGATCCATCAAGTGAGTGCATCGCCACAATGAGGAGTAGCTTGCTGGAAAGCAAGTGAACCTCGGTAAAAAAAAATCTTGTGTCATCTCTTGTCGAGGATTCTCTTTATGATTGTGTGTGATTGATTCTTTGGATACATCTCATCTCTACACCATTGGTATAAGAATCAATTCACTCCCTTTTTCATTCTTACACTTTATCTTGTCTAGTGTGCTTAGCGTAGTTTGTATCACATAGGAGTAAGTAGCTTAGTGACTTAGCTTTGTTAGTGAGAATTAGATATCATAGTCTTGTTCACTAGAATTGTATAGGTGGCTTGCTTAGTATAGTTGAGCTAGTGCTAGAATTAGCACCACCATCTTTTATACTAACAATTGTTGATTAGTGAAGCTTGTAGATTTTTAAATAGGCTATTCACCCCCCTCTAGCCATTTGGACCTTACACCGGCGATGAGCTCTTCTTCGCTCGCAAGACTCCCAGTAACAGAACCTACAAAAAAACAAACTCAGGCAAAAATAACATTAGAAAGAATAAAACATAAACCAAATACAACGAAAGGCATGAGACCCTTAGTGAGGTGAAGAGGGAATGCCACAGACGCGGCAAGCCACGCAGCATCAGGCGTATCCTCCTCTTCTTCCGGCACCTGCGCCACTATGTGACGCGCGTCTAGCCTAGGAACCTCCACAACGAGAATCAGAGATTGACCACCTTGGGGGGAGACCTTTGACGCATCAGGGCTCGAGTCTCCACCCAGCGCATCTGGGAACGGATCCTCCATAGAGGCCCCCACAGCATCTAAGGAGACCATGGTAGCCTCCACCAAGGACTCAGTACCCTCTGCAGTGACCTCTATAGCCTCCGCACCACCGCCTCCACCAGATGCCAAATCCACTAGAGCCTTTCCTCTACTAGATGTGTCTTGAGCTCCACTAGTGTCCTCTACTGAGCCCTCTTCCGAGGCGGAGGCGGAACTTGAGGCGGGGGACACAGATGCGACAGAGGTAGCCACAACCTTCTCCTTCTTGAACAAAGCCTTCGAACCAGCTTGGCCTTTCCTCTTCTTGGATTCCGCCGCAACAATCACATTCTTGGCGACAGCCTTCTGCTTCTTCTCAATTGAGGTCAGAACCTATGGAGGAACAACATGTTCCTTGTGATGAATCCCTAGCTCTTCAAACACCTGGTTAAGCCGTGGCATAGTGCCTGACTCAGACCTCTGGGTAAGGTACTCCTTGTCACTCATGGCACCAACAATTGCCCGTGTGACCTCCTCAACCCCCACAACAAGAGCATCGTGATCCTAATCAGCTGGAAGCACCCGCCTAAATCGAGGGAACGAGACACCCTCCAGCAGGCCAAACACGGGGACCTGGACCATCTCAATTTGGAAACACTCATTCCTCCATCCAAGCGACTAGTAGTTCGCCGCAACCATCTCTTCGACTAGGTCCTGACCTTCAGAATAGTGGCACACCAAGGCAAAGGCCTTGTCGCACACCCGCCTCTCGGCGGAGACCCATGCTGGAGGAGCGACCCGACATAGTGGGGACATCTCAGACATGATGAAGGCCAGAGGGTAGATGGTCTCCTCTGACCCGTTGATGTAGGTGAGGGTCTGGCCAGTCGTCCTCACATAAAACCAATCCACCATCCACCCACGATCCCACTTCTCCTTCTGGCAAAAAGAGAGCTCCAGTTTGTTGACTCCTTGAAATCTCTTAGCCATGAAAGTGCAGCTCCCGTATTGAGCTACAAGTTCCACACCATCCACTGTCACCTTCTTCGGTTGCTTCTGCATTTCAAAGTACGCGCAGAAAGTGTCTATGTTTGGGGCGGCCCCGTAATACTCACATGCCTAGCAAAACTTGATCAAGGTTAAAAAACGTTGGGGGTCAAATAATGTAGCTGAACACATAAAGCCTTCAAAACCTCACCAAGAAAACTAGTGTGGGGAAATTGAAGGTCGCAGGAAAAGAAATCCCTAGAAACCACTATGTATCCTTCCAGAGGGTTCGGAGTAGTCTCACCATCGGGCGGAGGCACGACACGACCAGCACTGAACCATCCATCCTCACGCATCTTTGCAAGGGTCACCTCAGTAACAGAGGAAGGACAAATGTACCAGGTCTTGCCTGCCATAGCGTCAAACTCTTCCAAACAACAAAGCTCGTTGTCGGAGGTTTCCAAGCCTTTGAACTCCTCCTCCAACTCGCAAGCAAGCAAGCTCTCGGTCAAGCACTCCTCAAAGCACACGCTCCACCCAGATGCCCCCACGCCAAGAATGTGGCGATACGGGCCAAAGAAAGTGGCATGGCGAGAAGCAGAGGTCGAGGTGGAAGCCACCGTCGAAGACCAAAAGCTTGGGGCAAAAATATAAGTGCACAACGGGTCAAAAGCGAGCAGGGGAGGCTGAGAGCAATGGCAGTGAATTCGATAGGGGTACCCCAAGGAGAGGGGACCCCCTTATATAGTGTGCACCCCAACCGTTCGCCTTCCAAAGGGAACGGTTACGATCCCCAACGCACCAACGACTACATGTCTCATCAATCACCATCACAACAGTCAAATCCAGACGGGCCAGGGGGGAGACAACCTCTGCATCCCGGGCACCGTGCAGGCACAACGTCATGGAATGGCAACCTTTGTTGCAAGGTGGCGGAGACCAATTTAGAATTCACGGCTCGCCGAATCTGACCGCGGTCTCTAAAGGAGGGAACTGTTGGGGGATTAACTCCCCCTGGTGAAGAAGGCAACGTGAAAGCAGGGTGTGCACTCAAGACCGCGGTCGAGTTATGGCGCCATCGCCGATGGAGCCTTCGGCAATTCCTAGGTGGAGGTATCAGGCGGAGATACAGCAGGAGTTTTGCCCACTAACCCTGACTTGGATGTTTTTGTTTGTGCCACTGTGCAGGATGTGCGGGAGTGAAGCCCGAGCATAGACCTTACCTCCACCTCTGACAGGCGGAGGGTAGACCTGTGCTGTATGAGCTGAGGTTCCGAGGACTGCTTAGCACTTTAGAGTGCTGCTCGCGGGGATGTGCTGGGCAAGGCCAACAGGCGGGCGGTGTTCAAGATCTGAGGTAGAGGAGAAACCTCCGCCATCCAAGGAAGGAGGTCTAAACCATGCTCCTCCGACATCAGCACTTAGGACCCCGGAGGCCTGATGGGCAGCAAGTGTCGACCCACCGTGAAGCAGCCTTCATCACTAGAGAATGACCGACTACCCATGAGAGACTAGCCTAGAAAAGGTATCTACGAAGAATATACCACCACCGTCACGGGGCAGGAATGTAATTGTGATTTGTGTCAATCGGTGCCCTATAAAATTGGGGGTTGTAAATGCTCCAAGAGACTGGTAGGTGAATACAGTAATGAAACCCTAGCTTTCTTGGGTCCCACCTGTGCTTTCCCTAATCCCACTCTTCCTCATCCTCCTCCCGCAACCTGGTGGAGGTCCCATCCAACCACGCTAACCCCCCGCAGGGAACAGTTTCCCAACAGTCACCATAGCTGCATTGATCCGTTCGAACCTCACTGGTGGAACTTTTGTGGCAGAACCTCCTAAATAATATGGTCCATATGCACCTGCCATTGTCTCAAAGACCTCTAACGACTATGCATGTGTACCACAAAACTTAAGAAGTTTGTCGGGTGTCCTCGGGAAACCCGAATCATCCACGATCTTCCGAGCAGGATCACATTATGGAGTCATTGTGGTATTACAACAGTTTATATAACAAATTACATCAGAGTAAAAGTGTGAAAGTCTTACATAACATAAGTTTACAAACCATTTGTTCCAAACCTTACAAACCTTAAGTTTAGTTATTACAACCATAGTAGTGGAGGAGCAGACTGTTCCACGAGTTCATTGTCCATGCATGGATACGAGTCTCTGCAGTAGAGGACCAGAGTCCAGAGGTACAGAAAAATGAAGGTTGCAACCGTGCAAGGCAATCAAGAAATGGGCACCTTGTTCCGCAAGAGGTCCCGGTTGAAGATGTCCCTAAGAGACCAAGAGAGCACCTGCTCATCAAGGTAGCTGAGAGCAAACGTGTCGTTGTTCTTCACCCTCGCTGACACCCAGTACTTGACCACATCCTCAAACCCGTCCCCTTTCCTTCGCCGCTTCTTCGTCCCCGAGCACTTACCATCACTCATCTTCCTCCTCACTTTTGCTCTTTGGAGGTATAGCAACTTCGCCTACTAGATGATGAACAAGGTAGGAGGAGGAACGGGAGGCGATGATGCAAATGGTAGCATGAGGCCGTTGGGCTCGTTTTGTTTGGTTGATAAGGGCAGTCCCAATGCTTGAAACTATGTATAATTTCCACAGTGACACGTTAGCAAAAAATCATATATAGAAACTGCCTTATACAATGGTTGGTTTCCTTAAGTAATAAATGTTTTAGTCTTTTTCTTTCTCTTATCTCTTCCACCGTCCGGTGCTCTCTCTCCTCTCGTGAACTCTAGCAAGTACCAACCAAAGCATCAGAGACACTAGCGAGCAGCAGCCGATACGCGAGCGCATGGCACCGGCATAGTGCAGCGGCATTGGCGAGCGGTGACCGCGGCAGCGAGCACACGAGCGCGCGGCACCGGCGGGCGGCGAGCGCGACAGCGAGCACGTGGCACCTGCATGCGGCGAGTGCGACGCCAGCAGGCGAGCGCTCCGGCACCAGTGGACGAGCGTGGCGGCACCGGCGGGCACACGTGGCAGCAAGCACGTGAGTGCGCGGAGACAGCGGGCGAGCGCACCGGCACCGACGGACGGCAAGCACGGCAGCGAGCACGCGAGCGCGTGGCATCAGCCTGGCGCCAGCGGGCGAGCATGGCGGCACCGGCGGGCAAGCGCGGCGGCTCCGGCAAGCAAACGCGGCAGCAAGCATGCGAGCGCGCGGAGACAGCGGGCGAGCGCGCGTGGCGGCGGCAGGCGAGCGCTCGTGGCTGCCGGCAAGCACGGTGGCGCAGGCGAGCACTCGAGGCGGCCGACAAGCTTCCGTGGCTGCGCGGGCGAGCACGCGTAGTGGCAGCGGGCAAGCGCATGCGGCGGCCGGCGAGCGCGCGGCCAGCGGAGAGCGAGTGCACGCGACGGTCTGCGTCCATCACCCGATAGAAACGGCTGGTTTCTTCCCAACGCTGAAAATCGTCATTTCCTCTGCCTTGGTTCAAGAGTAGAGATCGTTTCCCTAAGTGGAAACGGTTTCATCTATTTTTCCTCTCTTTGCTCATTAATTAGGCTGTCATGTCAGCGTTTTGCTTACGTGACATCTCATTTAATAGAGATAGAAACCACAATTAATTTGCCATTGGGATTGCCCTAATGGACAGGGCAGTAATAATGGGTATCAAGCGCTTCGTTGCTCTAGAAAAACCATTGCACTTCCCCGTCCCCGTGGCTGAACCGAGCACGCGCGTGATAAATGGAGCGAGCCGAGCATAGTGCAGTAGGCACCTTTACCAAACGGCCAACCACGCGTAAATCCATCGTTTACAGAAGATTTTATATTTTGAGACTTTTCTCTTAAAATCTTAATGAAAAAAATTATGATAAGTCACGCTCGTGAAAAAAAATTAAATTTTGAGGCGGCCCTTGCTATGGCTTGATGAAACTGACTGCTGCCGCATAATCAAGAAAATCTGTAGAGATAGGAGTATTTGGAACATCAAACTAGCCGCAAGCACAGGGGTGGGTGCTACAGCACTGTGCTCTACAGTAGTACCAGATAAAAATCCTGTAGGGCTACAGGCCTACAGCATTTGCCCATCGTCACGAACTCGCAAATTTGCAATCAATCAAGAGAGGCGGTGATAATGGCAGAAGACCCTGAAGATGACAAGATTGTTTGGACACTCGAAGCTTCAGGTGCTGTAAGGTCAGCTTACAGCAAGGGTAATAATATAGCCAACTGCCGGCTGTATAATAAAAGTTCATAGATAAGATGAGGAGATGGTGTGGACTGTGCGTCACCTGCGAGACCGAGGACATAGGCTAACAAATGAATGGCTAGATGAAATTGATAAGGGCGTGGCTAGCGCCCGAACGCTCGCGTAGCCTGCCCCTGTCCGCCTTCGCCCACCCCACAAGTGCACTCCACTCCTGTCTCTATGCCCGCCGGTCCTTCCCCTCACCCCCTCCTCTCTCCGACTCTCCCCACGGGCGAAACTCAGGAGCCGTGGTGACCGGCCGAGGACAAGCACGCCCCCATCGCGCCCTGACCCACAGCAGCCCTGTCCACTGGCCCCAGCGCAACCCCCCCCTCCCAAGCACGCCACGTGCCCAGTTCGTCAGCCCCCAGCTTGCCCCTAGCCAAACAACATAAAACACTTGTAACATGAATGCAACATAAGACTGAAAACAGATGAAACATTTAGAACATACACTTGCAATATGAAACCACTTGCTACAACATAAGACTGAAATAGCTGAAACATACTGTTGCAACATATGTGTGAAACATATGCAACATCCACATCCAAAACGATTGCAACATACGTCTGGAAGCAGATGAAACATTTTGAACAAACGCTTGTAACATGTCTCTGAAACACTTGCAACATGTGCAATATCCCCCGATCTACTTTTACAACATCAAGATGAAAAAATTGCAACATACATCTGAAACGTCTGAGACACTTAAAACATATATTTGTAACATAGGGGATAAAAACATACAAATGCAACATAGAGGAGGTGAAGGCCGGGCCGGTCAATTCCGGCCGCGGAGTGGGAGCCGGTGGTGAGCCGTGGCTCACGAGCACCACCAGCACCGGCCGCACTCGTGGGTGCCCTTAGCTCGGCTAAGGAAGATTTGAGGCACGATAGCAAGTGTGCCCCAGTGGCCATGGTAGGGTCAGCGGCACGCAACGGTGATGGGGACTGACAGGCAGCGAGGGAGCATGCAGCGCAGGTGACTGGGACGGGCACGACGCGGCCGGCGATAGAGGGGGCACGGTGCGGCAGCCCGACGAGCGCGTGGTGGGGAAGGGAGCGGACGGATAAGCGGCCACGCCGCTTCAGGCGCCGGGCGGATAAACGGATGAGCGAAGTGGGGATATGTTTTTTTTTGTTTATGAGAGAGATGAGCCCGTTCCTACGGAGCCGCGTCTGGGACAGGAGTCATGGGACGGACACCCGTGGCAGATCATTATCGAATTGATAATCCGATGGCCAGCAAATTGAATCTTCTAGCTGATTGTGTGTGTGTGTTCGTTTGTTTTACCACCTAGCACTAGCAGTCTGCTAGTCAGGTGAAAGCTGTAATCAGTGCGCCTCATGCAAGCCGGATAACAACAGGATCTTTCAAAAAAAAATGGCAGACGAATTGCATTGTCAAGCCTTGCACCACAACGAACCACATGATAGTTAACTTGCCAAAACAGCACTCAAATTTCTAAATGTTGTCACGGTGGCGAACAGTCATAATATGACCAATACAAATAAAGCATAAAAGGCGAGTTCAGGCAACTTGTCCAACGAGTTCAGGCAGTTTAACAAGATATAGTTTTCTCTAGCATCACCTCAACAAACAATCATTCGATCTGCGTAACAAAGGCATGATGCCTATTCAAATTGTGAAGCCATCACCTTCGGAGCTCCTCACTTCTCATATGGAATATTTAGGCTTTTTTCTACAAAAAAAAAGCAAAAAAAAAAGTTACTTCACGTTTACAGTCTTATATATACTCTTGTTAATAGTTGTTTCTATGGCAAGTCCATGTGATTGTGATGGGCAAAAAGTATAATTTTAGTAACCTAATAATAACTATAACGTTAAAAGACAATTTATATGGCAATAACTAGCGAGCATCGAGTAAAAGAATAAAAGAAGAGTGAGCTTGTGCAACATCTGTTCATCCATTGAGCTCTTTTTTTTTTTTGAAGATACTACAGGAGGAGTAGCCCCTATTGGTTTAAAACATATTAATAATAGAAGAAAAAACAGAATCAATCAAGCTCATATTGTTGAACAAAATAGGTGCACCCCAATGTCAGCAACATTGTACCTACAATTTTCTTCCCTTCAGTAGTGTCCTGGTGACAGAAACATGACGCATGAGAATGTGGAAATCTTACGTCAACGGTATCTCCGTTGAGGCCTCTGCAAACAAAATGAGGAAAAACATCATATAAAGCTCATAATGTCACGAGATAATAACAGTATGACAACATGATTTCGGAAGGAACTATTTTGCAATACCTGATACATTCGCATCCTTATGTGAAGGGAGTCCATTCTTGCCAAATTGTCGTAGTCATCAAGCTCAATGATAGCATTTACTAGTGCATTAGAAAGATCTTTGTTGTCACTAGCGTCAAAAAGGCACCCTCGAGCCATTGCATCTTTTACTATCTTCTGCCAAACGGACCTGCTTTGGGCCAAAGTAGTTACGTTCCCAACAATCCACAAGCAATGCCTGCAAAAGAAAAGGAAAAACACAGATCATTTGTATCAGTACTGACAAGAACTGGAGTTAGCAGATTATTCTTAGCAATTCTGGCAACCATAAAACATACTTCGCCCTTGTTAAAGCCACATTTGTCCGCTGCAGATTAGTGAGAAACCCAACCGAACCAGCTCCATTACTTCTCACTGTCGACATGATGATTATATCTTCCTCTGCGCCTTGGAAACCATCCACTGATTTCACTTTCACAGAGAAGCCTTCATACATATCACAGGATTTCCCCAGTTTTTCCTGGATAGCTCTAACTTGTGCATTGTACGGTGACACAATACCGACAGATAGCTTGGTTCCTGTAAATACTGACTCTGGAAATGAACAGAAAGAGAAAAAGGATGGAACACAGGGTCAACCAAGGTATAAGCAATTCAGATCTTTTGTAATTGTATGAACGTTGATTCTTACTTTCTCAGTATAAACTCCTAATAGTAATAATAATCTAAGCATCAAAGCTACAGAAACGCAGAAGATCATACCTTCAAATAATTGCTTTACTATCCACAGCACAGCAGCAACTTCTACAGTATTTTTCAGGCTGTGACCATGCTTTTCGGTCGTTTCATGCCCACCTTCTACATTTATAAATGAATATGACCCAAACATTTTGCCTGGTAAGAATTTCCTCTCCTAGTTCTTGCACACAACATTTGGACCATCAGATACCTTGCCATCATAAAAATTGCCAACAGGAAACTTGCTTATCTCTGGGTGCATCCTATACTGAACACTGAGAAGATGTTTATTGTAGCCCAGGGAACTTAACCTCTCAAAAACACTCCTTCCAAAGTATGCATTCTCAGATATCTGAAAGAGTAGGCAGCATTTTCAGTTATAGAATTATGATTTACAACAAAGGAAACAAAGTAGAAGGTATTGACTTGAGACATACTTTACTTTTTACCAGAGCCGGTAACTGGCATTCATCCCCAATAAAAACAGCCTGCCTTATGCCAGGTAACAGCATAGGAATTAAGGTCTCACACTCTTTCAGCTGTGCAGCTTCATCGACAATCAACATCTGCAACAGAGAGGTGTCCTCGTCCACGGGCACGTTGTACAAGGAAAAAGAGCTAGAAACAGTACAGAGAATGCAGCTGGCTCTTTGCAGCAGGTACATTCGGATATCTCGCTTGTGGTCATGGTATCGGCAATAAAAGCAGTTGGCCCAAGAGGGAAGCTCCAAGTGTTCACTCAGATACTGCAATTCTTGGATGCAAAGTGATCTTGCCTTCCTAAACTTCGACTTTAAGCACTCTTCAGTGTGCACTGATGCTAGCAGATCTGGCCACTTGGCACGATCACTGTCCTGCTTTATCTGTTCTTCAAGCAGCCCATCCAACCATACATCATCATCGTCTGAGTTTATATATGTATGAAGAATGTTCAGCAGTTCAGCCACATCAGTCATGCATTGAAAGCTTTGGCCCATGGTTGGGTTTCGTGGAAAGTCCATTTGCAGTACTTCCATGCAATTGAATAAATCTTCCGCGAGTTCATTGAAAGTCGCTCTCACATATTCTTTCAGTGGCAATATTACTAACGTTTGTTCTGCAGGTTCTGGATCACACCCGTCATCCACATCGTCAGATTCGACTCCTTCACTCTGAGAGCAATCATCTTCATCGTCCGATTCTTCTTTGTTATCATAGTCCTCTTCATCAACATGCTCTATTTCTATAGTATCAGAGATGTCCTTCTCTTGGTCTTTACCTTCATTGCAAGAAGTAACACTATGATTTTCACTTCTGTTCTTCTCGTGGTTCTTTCTCTCTATTTCCTTCATTTCCGTAAGAATTCTTTCAGTGTACAACTGGTGTTGTTCTGCTACAGATTTTTCAAGAAAATGTAGCAGTGACGACAAGTAGAGACTCCAAGGTTTCTTTGCGAAGCATTTTGACAAACGCTTAGTGCGAGAGCTGAGGAATACCAAGGAAAGATCATGATCCTCATCTATCTTCATCCTCTTTTTGTTTCCAAACAAAACAATGTCGCTTAGGAGTATGTCTCTGCTAGCAGCAAACTCATGGACAAGATTGACAATTCGAGACGCAACCTCAAGTACTGCAGTGTTTGTAGGAGCACAGGCAAGTGTCCGACGTCTGGAAATCAGCATTGCCCAGAGTAGAGAGCCAATAGTTTTAGTTTTTCCTGTCCCAGGGGGTCCCCATATTAGTTTGACAGAAGAAGAGAACTTTCCTGTTACTGGAATACAATCTGCAACAGCATTCAGTTGTGACATGTTAAGCATGAAGTTCTCAAGGCCGAGATCATCAATAGATCGCTCTGGGAAGCACCAAGATGATTGGGAGCTTTTCGATGTATCCCATTTCACTGCCTTCATAAAGATACATCAACAGGTCAGCCATCAGGAAATAGCATTCACTAATGACAAAAGAACATTTTTTGTAAGATATGACTACCAGTTTGTTCAAAGCTCAACGCGTTTCAATTAAGTCTTAGAAGACTTCTTTTTTAGCGCAAAAGACTTATATATGATTAAAATTTTCCTTCATGTTTCAAATCCAACTGTCATGGGGTTCAAAAACTCACTATACACAACCAGTAGGGGAAACCCCTTCTCTTTCATCAAAAAAGAACATTTATTATACACAATTTATGCTAGTTTCTTAATGTGCACTAAATGAACAAATTGTCTACATCCTACATCCATACTGAACATCGTAATTTCACTACTATACATATAGTTTAGCAAACATATAAATGCAAGAGCGCAAGCACATTCCATTTTACTGAAACTCGCTCCCTATCTGAAATCAATACAGGTCCTATTCATAGAACCTACCGCGCATCGAGAATTTGTGGATGCTGCCTTAAATTCAATGAGTCCATCACATGCCTAAGAGAGAAAGAGTATACCTTTGACTTGTACTGCCATACAATATCAACAGTGTCAGTCACATGTGACACATTTTGGTTCTCATTTGTTGCAGGAGGTACTTTCTTCTGACGATTCTTTCCCATGTCAAGACAAGTCCAAATGCGGTTGTATGTCTTCATGTTTACTAGAACTACTGCAAACAATTGTTCCTCCGGTATTCTTGTTACAGGATCAGCTTCTACAGTAAGTTCAGATGACAGTCTGGCAATGAAGCAGTCAGGTGGCAAATCATCATTATCCTCACCTCCCTTAACAATTTTAGCTAAGATATAAGATTTCACATTTCGAGTCAAATCAGACACTTGTTTAGGCTTTCGCGAGGACAAAACTAATATATCATCCTCGCTGGGTGCATAAGTTTCCCTGGATCTCTTATCCTCGGCTGGCCTAGCAACCTTAAAGCACAAGAATATTTTGTCATCAGCGACATGCAGCTTCTTCATTCGGGTTACTTGTATAAAGTTTTGATGGGCATAACCATCCAACGATGAGAACAGATCGGCATGCACTTCTTCAATCAATGGGTAGGAAAATGAGCCGAAGTAACTCTTCGATGATGCAAATGTCTCTGGGATTCTCTTAACCTAACAAATATCCACGATTTGTAAGATGTTACTAATTAGTATTATTAGATATTGTTAACCAGAAGTAACATGCAGCAATCCCCCCCAACCCCCAACCACACACACACACAAAGGAGAAAGAGGAGGCACAAGACTATCAAGAAATGGTCGTTACCTTCTCCCGGAAGAGGTCCCTGTTGAAGACGTCATCGACAGACCAAGAGAACACTTGATTCTCTAGATAGCTGAGATTAAACCGGCTGAGCTTCTTGTCAACTTCCCTCACCTTTGACAAATAATTCATCATGAACTTTATTCCATTCACTTTCCTTCTCCGCATCTTACGGCCACTAGCCTTGTGCTCGCCATCACTCTTCTTGCTCCTCTCTTTTTTCAGAAATGGCATTTCGTTCACCTGGAGGAACAAGCTGCTGGGGCAACTGGAGTCGAGATACAAAGGATGCAAAGCTTTTAAATGGTGGACGAGGCAGAGAAGCCATTAATGAGACATTGCCTCCTTCGTTTCCCTCAAAGGACGGTTCCACTTGTTGGAGTTGTTCCAAATTCACTCCAGGATATAGGCCGGGTTTCTGACAGAGCGAAGCGGAGGCCCGCAGAAGCCGAAGGCTGGGCCGGAGCGTAGCGGAGTCTAAAGCCGGCCCATCAGGCCGCGCTCGTGCTCACACGGGGGTGCGGGGGGGGAGCCCCCCGCGGTACGGTACATATACCCTTGCTGGGGTTTCATGGAGAGTTGATTATCTTGTAAGCCGCCACAGGCGTGTAACCCAAAACTCTTGAGATAGTGAGATTGTTGCTGGCTGGTGCCCGTGGTTTTTCCCCTTCGCATTGGAGGAGTTTTCCACGTTAAATCGTGTGTCTCCGCTATGATTGATTTCGTTTTACTTCATATTCCATACGTCGTTGATAACACCACTTCCCCATGGAGACACACGAGTAGACATGTGCTACTTGCTAGCTTTAAAGCTAACAGATTGAATAAGAATGAGATAGTTATAGAATCGCTGGATTTGTTTCATGCCTCCCCTCTCTGTTCTAGCAAACGGTTTATCTTTAGTAAATTATTTTTAGTTCAACAAGTTAAAATTGGTTATAAGTTGTTCTTCAGTCACAAAAATTTAAAACTTTTTGAAGCATATATTTATTTAAATGTTTTTAATAAAAATATTTATTTGGGAATTAAAATCTAGCCTAACAGCCAAACGAATTTATAAAGCAATTTGGATTCATCTCTCGAAACATTTGTTTACTGAGAGAATTCAGATTCAAAATGTTTTAGAAGAATCTAGATCTCTACCAAATACACTCTAAGATCCAAAAAGGTGACTTATCGTGAGAGATTTTTACAATTTAACCATTAAATTATGAGAATCAAAATATCCACTTTAATCCTACTAGTTGGAGATAATTGGTAAATCAACGTAGCCTTCGGTTTCCTTCTTAACCCGCACCTCTCCCCCAGCGCCATTTGTGGATGGGTCAAAGTCTTGGGGCCAAATCTATTTACAAACGACTTGCTAACGCCGAACGCTGAATCTATTAGATAAACGTGTGATCATTCCTTTTCTATTCTTCTTCCTTCTTAACCCGCACCTCTCCCCTGGCGCCGCCTACCTCTGCCACCACCCCTGACCAGTGAAGCCGCGCTACTGGCCACACCGTCCACCAACCTCCCCTACCACACCACGCCACCCTCCCCTAACCGAAATTGTATGACAACAACACAACCTTCACCCCAGCCCCCGCTAGTCGGGATGTCCTCTACTGCCCCGTCTCGGCGACGCCCTTGCTGCCTCACTCACTGCCCACCAAACCGCCTCTACCATCAAGCTGACCACCACTGTCAGTCCCCTCCCCCTTCTTAGGCTGTCTAGGTTCCAAAACCCTAAGCACGAAAGCGTGCAACGGAACTCAATGTGTCCGAACATCCTGTCCCAAGCATTTCCGTTTTACAAAAACTATCCAAGTTGTGGATGGGTCAAAGTCTCGGGTCAGGCTAAGTCGTTGTTTAAAATCTGCCAGCATAGTTTTCTTAGTGGTTAAGTTATCATATACTATTATCAAGGACTAAATAAAAGTAGCATTCCAAAAATGCAACGTACAATAAAAAGATGCAAGTGGAACCCATATCTTTTTAGCTTTGCGTCTTTAGTTCTGTGAATTTTAAAAGGAGATTATACGAGCAGTTGCACAACCATAAGATTACCATGGTATTTGCATAGCCAAATTTGTCATCTTTAGTTTTAATCTCCCTGCAAGACGAGATTTGGGGGACAATTTGAAATACCTGGAACCTCTACCTACTTATATGCAGTGACTCCATATTCACTGAATTCTCAGCATCATCGAGCTCAATAACAGCCTTGGCTACTGCGTTTGACAAATCTTTGTCATCATTGACATCAAAGAAGAGCCCTCGATCGTGCGCATTCTTGATCATCTTCTGCCAAACAGAATTGTTGCTGGACAAAGTTGTACCGTTTCCCACTATCCATAAGCAATGCCTGCGTAAAAGGAAAAAACTCAATGATATCATTTTACCTCATTGTGCATGCACTCTCCAAATTTAAGTCACAAAATAATAGGAACTAGCACCAAATGATCAACCTTGGTGTATGCAATAAACTTACTTTGCCTTGTCAAAGCCACATTAGTCCTCTGTAAGTTTGTGAGAAAGCCAACTGCACCAGCTCCATTGCTCCTTACTGTTGATATGACAATGATATCTTCCTCTGCACCTTGGAAACCCATCTACAGATTTTACGTTCACAGAGAAACCATCATACATAGTATATGATTTCCCAAGCTTTTCCTGGATAGCTCTAACTTGAGCGTTGTATGGGGATACAACGCCAACAGACACCTTGCTTCCTTTGGAAACCGCCTCTGCAAATAATGGAGGGGGTGGGGGAGTGGAGATTAGACACAGTAGCTTAACCTCTCAATGATTCAGACTTCAATTTAGTATGTTTCAAAGAAAATAGTAATTGCTGTAGTAAATAACACTGTTCAATGTGGCAGACCTAACCTTTGAACAATCTTTGCACCATCCACACAACTGCAGCAACTTCTATTGTGTTTTTCAGGCTTCGGCCATGCTTCTCAGTTGTTTCATGTCCACCCTCTACATTGATAAATGAATATGGTCCAAACAACTTTCCACTTAGAAACCTCTTGGTATAGTCCTTATGACTGACATTGGGGCCATCAGATACCTTCCCATCGTAAAATGTAGCAACTGGAAAATTGCTTATTTCAGGATGCATCCGGTACTGTACATTGAGAAGGTGCTTACTGAAGCCCAGAGAACTTAGCCTCTGAAAAACACTTCTCCCGAAGCTAGCACTTTCAGATATCTACAAAATAATATCATTATAAGTCCAATGCAGCAGCGCCAATCAGAAAATCCGAATGACAATTTGAAGGAGCTTACATTGCTTTTCACAAAGGCAGGAAGCTGGTATTCATCTCCAATCAGAACTGCTTGCCTTATGCCAGGTAGCTGCAAAGGGATTAAAGTCTCACACTTTTTGAGCTGTGCAGCTGTAACATCCCAGATGTTAAGAAACAGCTAAAACTTGGTCATGAGCATCATCATGCATAAACCTCAGGCATTGTTGCATAGATGTACCCTATGTTTCAAGTATAGCAATCACATGTTGCGTATGTTTCATGTATAACTAGCCACTGCTGCCCGCGCTTCGCTGCGGGTGATGTGTTCGATATAGGAAATCTTAGAAAATATGGCTCATATGTCTAATATGTTTTCTCATCGTATTGTTATGAAAGAGACTGAAAGAACTTTGATAAAGCATTCAATTAGCACAACCAACAAATACAAATATATATTCTAAATAAGAGGGTACAACATAGTAGGGAATAAAATACGCATATGGGGTGAACAAAAGCGAAATAAACTTTACTCCCTAAGACTAAAGGAGAAACATGGTACAACTAATCTTCAACGTCTTCGACTAAAGGGCTTCATTTCCTTGGTGTTGAAAAGGATCATTCTTCCGACATCTGTGGTCCATCCCTTGGACTAAGAGGTGGGTCAACGTCATCTTTTGGGGGTGGCTGGGTGAGGAGGATATTTTCTTCCTTACTGGGCTCCAACTCTAGAGCTTCATGAGAGATTTCTGTGGGTGGAGGAGCCGATGGGCCTTCAACGTCGAGTCTTCTTTCTGTGTTTAGGGACATGATTGAGATTCCTTCTAGAATCATGGGCTCTCGGTCTTCTAAGGCTTGCATTCTTCTCTTGTCCCTAGTGACAAGGTAGGCATCCTTCAACTCCTGAGCATGGTGGTCCTCAGCTTCCTTCAAGGCTTCAGCGATGGCAGTTTCACGACTCTCGGCTACAGCTGCTTGGGCCTGAGCCTCCGCTAGCTGCACATGGAACTTTCTAACCATGAGCTCAGCTTCTTCTGCGTGGTGCATGCACTTCCTCAACTCCGATGCTTGCTTATCATATTGCTCATCCATAGCAAGTAGGTATGTGGTCATGAATACTACAGTCGGGTCATCCTCGAGCGAATAACGTCCTTGTAAGATGTTCATACGGATTCTCCAAACTGGTCGGTCCTTTTCCTGGGGTGGAAAGAACCTCATGGGTGTATGGGCGATGGGCTTCTCGTAGATCTGGCACAGGCACCTCAAAGCTTTGTGGGCAACAGCTTGATACGTGTCTACAAACCAAAATCTGGTCGTAGTCATACTCCATGCTTCAGCTATGTCAGGGAAGTCTTCACTTTTTCCGATATAGACAGTGACTTCACCTCTTTCGGTTTCATGCTCCTCATACTCCCTGCCTTCATATTATGGACGATCCTTGATTCCAAGTCTTTGCATGGTAGCATACAACAGCTTGGGAAAGCCTTCAACGCCTAGATAGTAGCTGCTGGTCCAAACTCCTTCTGCCATCTAAGAGAGAATAGATAAGAGTAAACATTTTTGAAAAAGGGAAGGCATTAAGACTTTTTGTAAAATACTCTTATATGTAAAACACTACCCAGAAAGCCTAAAGTCACGTTCTACAACCAAGGAGGGGAGCAAGGCGAAAACCATAGGGAGGGAGGGAAGAGCGAGGGAATGCTCATGAGCTGCTCACCTCGTCCTGCAACGATGGCCGAGCCTGGCTCGTGCGTATAGGCGTATATGGTATGCACGGACAAATTGAAGCGAGAGCAAGCGAGTGAGCTGATCATGCTACTGGGTGGTGGAGGAGAGCACCTCTGGGTGCCCTTTTATACGCCGAGGAAGAGGGTTGTGCCACTGGCTTGCTTGCTCGCCTTCAATGGCATTATTGTGGCCAGATACCTGGGCAGTGGAGCGACGAGACAACTTTCCTGGTGATTGTACGTTGCATGCAAATGGACGGTGGATGCTCAGCATGCATGGTTGGTGCCTAATTACCATGGTGGTCGGCTCCATGGAAGGTCTGGGTCTTCTAAGGCTAGCATTCCTTTCCTATGTTGGTCCACTCTTGTCTCCATGACGGCCGGACCCTGCTCACCGTAGATCAGCAAGGCGATGGTTGTGGCTGCATAGGTCACATGGCCGGCTAGGGCCGGTTGGGGGAGGTTGTTCATTGCCATGGAGGGCCCAGCAGCCATGTGCCCATGCGTCGGCGTGCAGTTGTAGCCATATGGCGAGCCATATATAGGAGAAGCGTGCGCCATATGGTCGGCTAGGGCCGGTTGGGCCGCAGGAGTCTTTCTGATTCCATATATATAATATGAAAGCAAATACAAAAGCCCTTGCAAAAGCACAAATTGAGAAAATTCGCCATATTGCTAGAGTTTGGGGCTGGCCTGTCCGTGTCTTAGATGCTACAAAATCCATGCAAGCCCATCTAAGTGGAGGAGAGCATACTATGGATGACATAGCATGGGAATGCGATGTGAGGTCTATTGCAATTGATATTGTGAATAAGTTTTTACATAGCTAGTGCCCATGATGGGTGTCTGTATGAGTTCCTACCAGTAATAAGTAAATAAAGTTCAAATAGACTGCACTTTTAATATCTAAGAGTGCTACCATGGTGATTGTAATATGGAATATTATTTTACACCATCTCAGACATGTGTTATCATTCTATGTGGAACCCTTTTACGTGTTAGCACTTAAACCATATATATGGTAATGGTAATGCATTCGTATGGTTATGCATATTAGCACCATGTCCTCCCATACTCGTTTTCGATTTAATCACTCCTAACTCATTCACGGACTTATCCAAATTTTGAGGCCGTAGGGCCATCCACAACCTGAATACACGTGGTCCACTGACCTATCTAAAACTTCAGCACCGACTAACCCTTCCCATCATGTCATGACGCCTCTCGCCCTCTCCTTCACTCCCCGACGCAAGGGTACTTCTCTTATTTATTTGACATATTACATTAGCTTTGTTCTAATTCAAATGTTATGATCCTTTACCATCATTAAATATTTTTTTGTTTCACAATATATGAATTATATATTATGAAAGCATTTCTCATAGTGAATCTAGAAGTATATTACCTCCACTGTATAATTAAATCAATTTCTAGAATCACCAAATAAATAGTGGCGTGAATCTATATAATTTCGATGGAGATCAATGGCTAAAAATATACAAATGTTTGACTAACAAAGCTAGGGGTGCATATACATATACATATAGCTACGATTGGGTACTCTCGACTATATCCAACATCTTTAATTCTTTAGAAAAAATTTAGCACGTATACACATATATGGTATTTTAGAGCTAAGTTTTTTTTTCCCTAAAAAGACTCTACGTAAGATTCTACATTGCTCGTCACCTGCGACATACAAAAAAACAAGAGTGAGTGCAGAGCAATGATGCGGTGGAGATGAATGAGAAAGAGGGTGTGGTTTTATAGGCACGACCAGAGATAGCGTGATGTGATGCTACCTAGCAGGTCAAGTAGCAAAGTATGAACCTAAAAAAATGGAGGTGACCAAATTTGAACTAACTTTTTCAACGCCTTGGAAGCGTAAACCGTGTCTGTAAGATTTTGTATGGTCTTGACAAAGTAGAAGGCAATTCCTGAGGTATTTATGTGGGTACGCTAGATTTTCTAGATTCATGATAAGATACAATTACACAATAAAGGACCAAGTCATCAAAACCATTTTATTTCTTGCTCATGTGTTTGTAATTCGACCATCTTAATCATGCCAACGTTCCATTGAAGCACAACCAGCAGACACATTATATATGTCCCGTGGTTGCCTGCTTTTATGCTGTGAGCAGGCTATTGTTTACTTAGTGTACTTAGTCGTGGCATTGAAACACCATCACAGACATAATCTAAGAGCAACCACAATGTTGCAGAAAAGTAGTCCATCGGCATTAGAATAGTCTATAGATAGCTGAAAACATTATAGACTTTGGTATGTATCAGTTTGTCTTTGGTTACATGACACATGACAGGTAGTTAATGCACTTATAGAATGTCCCTAGGTACACGTGAATTTTTTAGAGTACTGCCACTGGGTGCCAGCGGGTGTGCCAGTCCTTGTCGCCATATGTGCTTGCCTAGAACCATGCTAACGATGCTTAGGCTTCAAGCATTCTGTGGCCAAGTTGCTTGTTAACACGGTAATAGAGTTTGTTTACTCATTTAATATGGAATACATGTCATCACAAACGTGCACCACATGTATATATCTGAAGTTGGCAAACAAGGGCGGGTGCATATGCGAGCTTACACATAGCCGATGTACACACAAACTACTGCAGGGATGAACTACAATGAGGTCATAGCTAATGCCTACTGATTCCTCATATATAAACTACAAGGAGGACACTGGGAGGGCTGGGATGGGTGCGATGAAGCAATGGATGGCACATGCTTATATAGGCAAGAGTTGGAGGAGGAACGGGGGCCTCTGCATGCATGGGAGTAGATGCAAGTATGGTAGCTGTATTAATGGCGATCAACTCCAACCACCGACCACCTTGGGAGCAACGTGCACACAACCCAAGCCATCTCTTAGATGCATGTATGCATGTGCAAGTACAAATGTTCCTGTATGGTCGATGAATTGTTTTTATTTGATGGTACGGAGGAGAGGCATTAAATGTGTCCACCTGCCCGACTTGTTTTTATCTGATAGTAGCATGAAGGGGGGTGAAGATGTCCAGTCTCCAGTGCTTTCAAATTTACTGAGTGAATTTCTGGATAGCATAGGGAGCCACTCGTGCATGCATGGAAATTTACTACGTATCTATTGATAGTAAATTCATTAATGTAAAAGGAGAAGGCACATGTGATTGACCCACACCATGGGCAGTTGAAGATGTCCGGTCTCCGGTGCTTTCAAATTTACTGAGTGAATTTCTGGATAGCATAGGGAGCCACCCGTGCATGCATGGAAATTTACTACGTATCTATTGATAGTAAATTCATTAATGTAAAAGGAGAAGGCACATGTGATTTAAATTCCTCTTGTCATAGTAACTTTTTTATGTAAAGGACATGTAAAAGTACAGTGATGTAAATCCCCTAACGTGGTAACTTTCTGCATGCAAAGTACATTCATAGTTTTATATTGTCCTTGCATGCATGGTCATTCAATTTTCCATCCACTTCGTTGAATGCATCCACTTTCTTCATCCATCCACTGCTGAGAAGGCTGGTTGATGTGCTCAGTATACTGAGGACACCTAGACTTTTTATATAGCCTAGGGAACACTTATGCATGCATGAAATTTACCGTATTGTCTTTAGCAACCTGTAAATTTTAAACCACAGGTGAAGAAAATTTACCACACTGGCTTTAGCTACCCATACATTTTTTTGAACCACGGGTGACGAGAATTTACCACACTGGCTTTAACCACCCATACATTTTGATCCAGAGGTGATGCAACTCCTTACTGAAGAGTACATTTTCTGCAGGTAAAGAGGTCCCACCTGGGATTGCTACTATGGTGCACATGTCCATGGTAAATCTGGATGGCAAGAGCACCTACAATTTTTATATAGCCTAGAGAGCATACGTGCATGCACGAAAATTTACCGCATTGTCTAAAAGGACCACAGGCGATTCTAATTCCTGCTGGCCAACAATTTCTTTGCTAGCAATAAAGAGGTCCTTGCTATGGTCTCACAAGTTGCTTCCTTCCATATAAAAACCTAGTAGCGGTAAAAGCTCCTCTAGTGTAAAAGGAGAAGGCACAATGATGTAAATCCCCATAGTAACTTCTTGCATGCAAAGCACACATACATTTTTGGACGGTGCTTGCATGCATGCCCATCCAAATTTCCATCTGCTCTGTTTAATGCATCCACTTGCTTGAGGATGACAATTGCATGCATGGAAGTATTACATGTGGGTCATAGAGATACTACAAAGTACATGTACAATTTTGGTCGGTGCTTGCATGCATGCCCATCCAAATTTCCATCTGCTCCGTTTAATGCATCCACTTACTTGAGGATAACAATGGCATGCATGAAGGTACTACATGTGGGTCATGGATGTACTACAAAGCACATGTATAATTTTGGACGGTGCTTGCATGTATGTCCATCCAAAATTTCATATGCTCCATTTTATGCATCCACTTGCTTGAGGCTAACCATGGCATACATAGAGGTACTACATGTGGGTCATGGAGGTAACTTCATCTGGGCCATAGAATTCCTATCTAAGGCACCAACTAAATAGAACATACGTGGACACCCTGGGAGGCTGCCTAGACGGCGCGGCCTCATATTCCACCTGGGATTGCTACTACGGTGCACATGTCCATGGTAAATCTAGATGGCAAGAGCACCTACAATTTTTATATAGCCTAGAGAGCATACGTGCATGCACGAAAATTTACCGCATTGGCTAAAAGGACCATAGGCGATTCTAATTCCTGCTGGCCAACAATTTATTTGCTAGCAATAAAGAGGTCCTTGCTATGGTCTCACAAGTTGCTTCCTTCCATGTAAAAACCTAGTAGCGGTAAAAGCTCCTCTGTGTAAAAGGAGAAGGCACAATGATGTAAATCCCCATAGTAACTTCTTGCATGCAAAGCACACATACATTTTTAGACGGTGCTTGCATGCATGCCCATCCAAATTTCCATCTACTCCGTTCAATGCATCCACTTGCTTGAGGATGACAATTGCATGCATGGAAGTACTACATGTGGATCATGGAGATACTACAAAGCACATGTACAATTTTGGTCGGTGCTTGCATGCATGCCCATCCAAATTTCCATCTGCTCCGTTTAATGCATCCACTTGCTTGAGGATAATAATGGCATGCATGAAGGTACTACATGTGGGTCATGGATGTACTACAAAGCACATGTACAATTTTGGACGGTGCTTGCATGTCCATCCAAATTTTCATCTGCTCCATTTTATGCATCCACTTGCTTGAGGCTAACCATGGCATGCATGGAGGTACTACATGTGGGTCATGGAGGTACTACTTCATCTGGGTCGTGGAATTCCTATCTAAGGCACCAACTAAATAGAACATACGTGGACACCCTGGGAGGCCGCCTAGACGGCGCGGCCTCATATTTCTAAAGTCTCTCATGTTGCATAAACAATGTTATTCATGCTATGTTTCATATATAGTATTACTATGTTGCATAGTGGTGTTTCATAGGTTGCATGTATAGTGTCTCACATGTTTCATACATGATGTTTCATATGTTGCCTTGCTATGCTTCACATGTTAACATGAAATGATATTGACAATAGTGTTTAATGAGCTTTGTGATTTTATATATGAAAATTTGCTTAAATAAATAAAAGTTGGTAAATATAAACTTTATAGTTCAAAGCATGCTCTATGTTATGAAATCAAGGTTTGATAATATTTCTAAGTTAAAGATGTTCTAAATTGATCTCAAAGTTTGAAGTTAATAAAGGTTTCTTACACTTAGCCATTAGTGACTAAGTCATTGGAATCAATTATTAGGTTCAATTTTTGAGGGATTATCAAATGAATTTGTATAAATAAAATATGGTCAAACTTTATTTCATTGTTTGCTGCTATGTTTAATCTATGATAATGTGTACTTAGTTGATATGTTTGATGGCTAATTGTTCCCTAATTAATTACCTGAACATAGTTAATCAAAACTGTTTCTGAAGGCTGAAACTGTAATGCAATTTTCAGTATTAAAGTGCTCCTCTTTGAAATTCAAAAACTTCCTAACTGTCAAGTTTTTGGGGTCAGTCCTTTAAGCAATGTTGAAGATGGCACAAAGGTGAGCAACTTTTGTGTTTGGATATCATTGAGTTGCTGTTCAGAATTTGGAGAAAAAGGGAGATGAAGTTAGCCTGTCAGGCTGCTACAGTGCTCACCACGCAGCTGCATGCTCGGTTGCTCACTGTCGGTGACTGCCCGCCGCCTACTGCCTTCACTGCTCGCTCTCACTGTCGGCCACGCAGCAGCCGCTAGGGCACGTCGCAAGCACGAGCTGGCCATCTCGAAGTTGCCCGAGTCCTTCCCTTCTTCTTCTAAAGACCAAGCCGGCCATCTCCATTTCTCTTTCCACCTCACCGCCGACGAGCTCCACTGTCTTGCCCAATTCACCACCGCCGCAGCGCCTCCGTCCAATTCCCCTTGCCAGCCGCTCTGCCCTGCCCTTGCGCACCCGCCTAGTCTTTTTTCCCGCGCCTCGCCTCGCCTGAGGTAGCCGCGCCACCATTTCCGCCGGAACCACCTCGCCACCGCCGCCGTAGCCACCCGCACCGTGGTCAGGCCGCCCCACCGCGTCTCCGTCACCACCGTGTGGCCTGTTTGGTCTGCGGTGAGCTGCTGATGCTATCTATCCACTTGATTCCTATCTCTACCGCGCCGTTAGCCATCTCCGCCGCCGCCGGAGCGCCGCCGCCCGCCATGAGCACCGTTGTGCGTGCATCGGTGTAATAGAGGTTCAGCTAGTGCCTTGTGTTGATGCGCAGGGTCGAGGAGTTCGTGTAGGAGTTAACCCCGCCGCCGGCGAGCAAGCGCCGCCGTCCGGCCGTCCGGTCGCCTTGGAGCTCGGCCTTGGGCCGATTTTTGCCTCAGGCCAGTTGGCTCTGGCTGGGCCGACTCAGGCCAGAGAAAAAGAAAAGAAGGAAATGGGCCGGGGAAAGGAAGAGTTGGGCTGGGAGAGAAAGAGCTAGTGCTGGGCCAAAGGGAGAAATTTCCTTTAAAAAAACAAATTTAAGTGCTGATTTTTGTTAATTTCATAAGTAATTGTAGGAGCTTGTTAAATTCCTAAAATTTTTTGTGTAGCTTTGTCATACTGTGATCTATGTAAGAAAGATATGAAACCATGATAATGAATAGTTTTTGGATGTCTAAAAATTAGTCCTTTTAATTAATAAATGCTTGTTATGTAATTTTTGTAGGCTAAAATAAATATCCAATGATCATGAAACTTTTTGTGTGTGCTTAATATGTTCATATTTGCATTCACAAAAGTTGAGATTAGTTTGATAATGTTTAATTGTATCTCTAATTACATGCTTTATTTATTAGTTAATAATTACTAAAATGGTTAAAGTAAATCATGATATGACTTGGTTGTATTTTGGGGTTGATGGTAGACCTTGGAACACATCTACTTTGCTGTTCCTTTGCACTTAATCATTCATGTGTTATGTTCATGATCAACCTTTAGTAATAATTCTAAATGGTTTTATTAGAGGCTTAATTAGTAAATGCATTTATGTGGCTTTGATTGCCTTTGTGATGCAACCTCTTAGGTAAAAAATAAGATTATATGTATTTCCTTGTGTGTTGTCTTTTCATGGTAAAAGCTTTAGTAGGTAAGCATGCTTAATAAATAAACCCTTGCCTTGTAGAAGAACAACTAAAAATGCTTTATGATAGTTACTTGTAACTGTACCGCGAAGAAAAGTGGTATTCAAGTAGATAACTAATGTTTATCCTTTCTAAATGTCTCTTGTATGCTATGCCTTGTTCATCATCATGTATCATGGCATCCAATCCATCATGTTAAGCATCACATCATTTATATACGTGTAGTGCATACAAGAGTAAGAAGGTTCGTGTTGAACAAGTGTTGACGAGGTTGGTGTTTATCAATCTTCGGAGAGGTGTCGTTCACCCGTGGTGTTAGAGAAGGTCATCCATCAACGGTGCTGGTGTCATCCATCCGTGGAGTTGGTGCCAAATCAAACTTTCTGTGGTCTCTCTGTGGAACTAACCTTCTCTGCAACGTAGGTAAGCCCCGGACATATAACCACTCTTCTATTTTATAAATGTTTTATTACACCTTAAGTCTAATGTAATGTGCATTAAGTTAGTCGGAGTTGGTCGATACCGTTGTTGCATGATTACCTTGATCTACACTTATATCTAGATGATATCCCACTAGTACGTGTAAGTCGATCTCTTATGCTTAGTAATGCTTAGACTTCGGTAGAAGTCGAATGGTAATTCCATCGTTCGTGAGAAACAAGTTTACCTTTGCTTCTCCTGACCTAATGACGGGTCATGAGAGCATATGAATATGAATATGGTAATATTAAGCGGAGACCAGACGGGTGGCTTGCATCATGAAATGAGTCGATGTAGTGCTCCGTCTGTGTCGGTTAAGGACCATACTGTTGTAGGCCTGCCTGTGTTTCAAGACTTTGCAACTAATCATATACTCCAGTAAGCTTAAGACATCGGTAATTCTATTATGTGAACGGCCGACCGCGCAGTGGGAGTGGAGAGATGACGAGAGTAGTGTGTACCCTCGTGGCTAAGAGCTGGATTGGAGATGTACTGTACTCTCGGGTGGCGCTAGACCCGGTCACGTTTTGGAGGATCCGGGTGAAGGTTGATATATGTAGGTTTGAGTTCTACATATGTCGTGTGGTTAGGGATCCCCAGCTGGGTATAATCGGTTTGAATCGTCGTTGCTTCTCAGTCATGGAGACTCGATCACCTGACCTACATCATAGTTAACAATGGAACATGGTGACCATGGAAAGGAAATAAAGAGATGGAAATGAGATGTGATGCTTAATGCAAGTGATTGAGATAGAACAGGTGCAAAATTGAACTACAAGGAATTTCACTAAAATTGATGTTAAAACTTGGACTAAAATATTGAAATTGAGGATCCACTTGTAGTACAGCTTTTCTGCAAAACTCTCCTTTTCTGGCTCCACTACTTCCCTTAAGTCAGCATATCATTAGAGTCTTTTCCTTTCGTCAGGAAAGTCTTGCGGAGTACCCTCATGTACTCAGGGTTTGTTAACCCCTGTTGCAGGTGCTGACTGGTGCTGCTAAGTAGGTCATGTCGGTGGGCTCAATGTGATCTGGTTGTCCTCTCCTGACTTACGTGTTCTACCTAAGTTGTCTTCTATAGTTCTACTCGACTTTCACGGTTAAAGTTAAGTTGTAAAAGTAACTTGTCTTTATATGTAAAATACTGTTTTAAGTTCTTCCGCACTTTGATGTAAAGTTTTGTAGCAAATGTTGTAATGTTGTAGTTACTCATTTGTTGATCCTGTGTGAGTTGTAAATTGTGGATAATTCGGGTTTCCCGAGGATACCCGACAGACTTCTTAAGTTATTTGGTGCATATGCATAGCCGTCAGAGGTCTCCGGAACAATGACAGATGCATGTGGGTCATATAGTTTAGGAGATTCTGCCACAGCAGCCTCATCGACAATCAGCAGCTCCAGAGAATTTGTGTCTTGAGGCTTCTCGAGCAATCTGCATGTATTACCCATTGGCCATTGGGACATTGTACAACCTGAATGAGCTTGAAACAGTACAGAGAATGCATTTAGCTCTTGGCAGTAGGTATTGCTGAGTCGCTCTTGTATTATAACAATTCGGGAGCTCCAAATTTGTGCGGAGATAACTTAATTCTTGCACACACAAAGATCTTGCCAACCTTAACTTCAATTTCTTGCATGAAGCAATACGTATGCAAGCTAGTTGCTCAGGCCAGAGCAAAGGGTCCCCATTATCTTCTATTTTTATTTCCAGTAGTTCATCTGACCAAATATCATGGCCATCATCCTTGTCATCATTTATCAAAGCATGGATAATATTGATCAATTCACGCACCTCCAGCATACATTGAAAGCTTCGTCCTGTTTCTGCGTTTCTAGGATGATCATTGTATAGTATCTCAATGCAACCACATAACTTCGTAGAATGTTTGTTGTACTCATCCTTCAAATATTTGTTTAGATCACTTGAAAAGTGCACTATGCAAAAAAAGATTCCCCGTCACATCAAACTTGTGATACATGCATAGAGTACTAAATGTGGATAAAATCAAAAACTAATTGTACAGTTTGGTTGTACTTTGCGAGACGAATGTTTTGAGCCTAATTAGTCAATGATTGAACAATTATTACCAAATACAAACGAAATGCTACATTGAATTTTGGCGCTCCAAAATTTGGAACTAAACACAGCTATTGTCTTAGAGTTTTACCCTCACTGTACAACTGGTACATGATCACAACGGCAATAAGCACTCAGCACGAGAGTCAAGAAATACAGATGAAAGATCACTGTCGTCATCCATTTTCATATTATTTCTGTTTCCAAACAGAATAATGTCATTTAGGAAGCAGAGGCTGCCATCAGCAGGCTTGCCAACAAACTTGACAATTCGAGCCGCAACCTCCAGCACAGCAGTATTGGTAGGTACACAGGCAAGTGTTTTCCGTCCCTTCATCAGCATCGCCCACAAGATAGTGCTGATAATTTTCGTTTTACCAGTCCCAGGGGGACCCCATAATGGCTTTATGGAAGAAGAGTGGTCATCCATGGATGAGACACAGTCTGCTACCGCATTTAGTTGTGAAACATTGAGATTGAACTTCTCAAGGCCAAGGCCATCAGTTGATCTATGGGCAACACATTGAGATAACTGGGAGCATGAGGAGCTACCATCTTCCACTACCTTCATGGAAAAATAGTCAAAACAAGTCAGCTGTCTTGAAATGAGTAGTTTAATACTACCTCCGGTCCATTTTATCTGGCGCACACGGATATCAAGATTCAAACTTTAAAAACTTTGACCAATAATTAGGCTAATAAGTTTAAATTTTAACTATTATAATACAAACTTTATATGATTAGATTTGTAAGGAATTATACTATCCAATGATTATAAGTTTATAAGCATAAATAATATAATATAAAGCAAATGAATGGTCAAAGTGTAATCTAGGAGACCGTGTCATCCTAACTTGCGCCAGATAAAATGGACCGGAGGGAGTACAACTATTGTATCATGATAGATAACATAAGGAGGTTATCCCATGTCAGATACAAAGTAAAATTGTGGGTACTAACAGTTTTTGTATGATGGAAATACTAGCAAAAGTATGTAATGCTGAGCAAAATCCGCCATGGAAATGCCGGCAGGCACGATAATCCAAGACAAGCATTTTTATGTTCTAATTTCCAAACTATCATACAAAAACTGTTACAACAGAAAACAAGATGCAAAACCAGACAGACATATGGTTTATTTTGCATGTAATTGACATACATACCTTTGGGTTGTATTGCCACACCTTATCGACAAGCTCAGTACTCTTTTTGTTCCGAAGCCCAAGAGAATTAGCGTCATTTTCTCCCAGATGAAGGCATTTCCACATACGATTGTATGTCGTCATATTCATAATATACACAGCAAACAGTGGTCATTTAGGTGTTTTCTTTTCCTCATCTACCTCAATGGGAGTGTCCGATGACAATTGAACAATGCAACAATTAGGTGGGAAATCATCTTCTTCTCCACTTTTCAAAACCAAACCTAACACATATGATGACTTGTTCTGTGTCAGATCAGACACGTGCCTTGGTTTTTGTGGGGACAGGACTATTATATCACATTCTGTGGGTTCATATGTCTCCCTTGACTTCTCATCCTTCACGGGCTCTGCAATCTGAAAACTGAAAACTGGATTCTCAAATTTCTTGCCATCAAGCTTTTCCACCTTGATTACTTGTGTAAAGTTTGCCTGTGCATAACCATCCAGTGATGAGAAAATATCAGCATGTACTTCTTCAATCAGTGGGCCAGCAAATGAATCCAGATAACTTTCAAATGACACAAATGTGTCTGGTATCCTCTTGACCTGCAAGAAGTAAATGTTTAGCAAAACCAGCCCAACACCAGGTGTGAAGTGAGCAATACGGCCAAACTCAGCAATCTTTACAGAATGGTATGATTAACAAAGTCTAGATGGAATACTAGTTGATCGGTTGATTCATAGTCACATAGATGAAATACTTATGCAATGTCTGTGATTGATCGCAAACGACTGCAATTTAGAGTGTAACAGAATCCTTAAAATCAGAACAATGAGATAGCCACCGTCCCGCAGACTGAACTAAGACAAACAAAAATTCTCAAAGTCTACCATACCAACCAACAGATTATATGATCAATAAACCGCACGACACATGAGAAGCAAAAGGAACATGATTCTGGAGGTTCTATCTGAAGCTGGTCCTATTCAGGTAAACCCAATAATCCACAATGCAACAAACCCACTTGGATCGAATGGGCGGCAGCAACGGCGGGGGCAAATGCCAGCGCCGGCCTCCCTGCCCCTGGGAAAGCACGGGGGTAGCGTGTTCTCCGTTGCGGGTGCAACCAAGCACGCCGTCATCTCCCGGACACATCGATGGACTGGACCTCCGGCCGCCGACCGGCAGCCGCTAGCAGCGGCGGAGCAGGACTCTTTTTTTTTTTTTTTTTTTGAGCAGGACTCTCGATGTGGAAAGAGCCGAGGACGGCGGTCGTGACCCGTGAGGCCGTGAGAGGTCGAGATGGGCCTTACTCCTGGCCCGTTTGTAGGACTCTGTTAGTTGGCCCATGCAGGTAGGCTCTAAATGGACTTAGTACTTGACCACGACGCACGAGCTTCGATCCGGCCAGTGTGACCACTCAAATTCTGTGGCTGCTTCTAAAAAAACTCCTGTGGCTTCACTGTATAAAAACTATAGTAAAAAATTATTTGTTTTGTATAAAAAAATATGTAATCTCTTTTGCATTTGTACAAGTCATTAATTTAGCTTTCTCATCAGGGAGGGCCACAGAAGAAGATCACAAAAGGAACAATTTGGTTTGTTGTACAGAAAGATCTTGACTGCACTTGATCATCACCTGTTAGGGGTTTACTACAATAAATAAAGGCAGATGAAGGGGGGGACTAGTGCGTCGACACACCGCATTATACTATCCGCTTGAAGAACATGATCCCCCCCCCCCCCCCCCCCCCCCCCCCCTTTAATAAATCTGAAGAACATGAAAGCATCCAGGTGGAACCAAAACTAGATCATGCAACGCAGGGACAGTAGTAGGACATGCACGTATGAATCAAATTAAAGTTGCAGATGTGACATTAAATCATCAGTTCTAAGCTACTCCGTACATCACAGAACAAAAAAGCATAATGGAATCAGAGCAGGAAAAAACACTTTAAATCGCAAAACAAAAGGAAAAAGAAAACACGTTTTTTCTCTCGACCTTTGAGCTGTAAAAAAAGACTTGTAGATCAAACACATTACCTGATGCCTGAGTAGGTCCCTGTTGAAGATATCCTGAATGGACCAGGAGAACACCTTCTTCTCCAGAGAGCTTGCGAACCGGTCCTTGTTCAAGGCCCAGTTCGCCACGGCCTCTATCTTGTCCACCACTCTGATCACCCTGTACTTGTCCTTTTCACTACTCACATTGCTCTTTTCCCTGTCCCTCAGTCGGTTCATCTTCCTCACCACTATTTACTGTTTGCTTCGTTGAGAAGTCATAACTAAAAGTACTGTTTATTAATTTGTTATGAGAAAAAAATATTATTTCGATAAAAAAAATAAACTGAAAAGTACGGAAGAGAACATGGCCTCAAATGGCCAGCCACTCCACAGACGCGCTTTTTTCTAGCCCCGTGCGCACGCGGCTTTCCGCATCGTCGTGACTCGTGAGCATATGCAGGCGGCACATTGATTGTCCTGGAGGAGAGCTGGGCCATTGGATGGATTCTCGCATTCTTGGGATTCATTAATTGTCCTGCAACGTGAGCGCTATTTCAATTGGACTTAAGCCTGATGAAAGGTTGTTGTCATGATGAGTTTAGGCGTGCTGAGGAGACATAGCTGCAAAACAAGTGGACTGTTTTGAAGCAAATACGAGCCCTATACCGTCCTCAACGTGGACGTCCAGCAAGTCCAAATACACCACTCATGGCATGCTTGGATTCTATATGAACCAAACCATCAAGTTGTTGCACTAAGTTAGTCTTATCTATTACACCTAGAAAAATAACTAAAGTCATCGTCTGGTTGCCCCGCCCCGCCCCTATACGGCAAAAAAAACGACGGAAAAAAAACCACCGTCCCCATTTCCACTCCTATACGAAAAAATGACGAAAAAATCACACCGTCCCATTTTCAATCCTATACGACAAAAAAAACATTTCCGAAAAAAACATATACGGCCGTCTGCGTCCCCCCGCCCCCACCCTTATATACGGTAAAAAAAGGGGAAAAAAGGTTTCCAAAATAAAAAATATACGGCAAAAAAACCACCTTAAAAAAACATCACTGTTACCAATCATATACGGCAAAAAAATGTTTCCTTATTTCCCACAGCAAAAAAAAAACATTTCTGAAAAAAACTCTTCCACATCAAAAATAATATAAAAACCAATTACAGGCCAACAAAAAAAATCAGGCACATATTCAAACAGAAGAATTTGGCAAGGGCTTTGCTTACGGCAACAAAAAAAAAAGATCACGCACATATTCATATACACAGGAAATCTTTGATGATACCGACGAAACAGATCACGCACATATTCATACACAGAAAAATGGGAGGAATAAACTCTCTCCATGCAAAAATAAATCAATCTCCTAAAAAATCAAATAAAACAGTTTTAATAAGATATAAAAAGTTTATCTAAAGTACACATATGCAAAAAAAAAATTCTCAAATTCACCTTAGATAGCTGTGGTGAACACAGGTGTTGCAATATAAAATGGATTTAATAGATTTCAAGTGATCATGTCAACATCACTATTTATCATTCACTCACCCGGTTCTGATATGAAGACTAAATCTACGTGTCCGCGTCTGATACAAAGTCTTCAAAGCTCACGCGTTCGCGTCCTACCCGATTCTAATAAGAAAACACAAAATCTACATGTCCGTATTCAATACAAAGTCCTCATAGCTGACACGTTCACATCCAATTACTAAGGTCCACTCAAAAAAATGTTGGACCAATCAGCACCTATTTACATAGTTGTTGTGTTATTATATATGTGTATGAAATTTACTCTTCATACACATTTTGACCACATAGTGAATAATTGTGCCACGGTTTTTTTTCATTGTGTGTTTCAGAAACAGTCAAACAAGATCGCATGTACTAGTATCCTTTTTTTCTCAACAGTCAAGGGGGCTAAAAAAGGCCCACCTTAACATTTTCATTTATTCAGATCCATATTACAAATTCAAGCAACCGACCATGTTACTGAGAAACTTATCATGGTACAAATTTAGTAGCAAAAAAGGGATATATAGGATGACAAAGGATTAAGATCGGAAAAAACGCATACACCTTGTAGCTAGATTACACAACATGGCGCAAGGAGTGGCGAGCATAGTGATGCCACCAACAACATCATCTTTATCTGGAATAACAGGCATAGCAATGATATCCTTATCATCCTCTTTATTTGGAATGGCGGGTATAGCAGTTATATTCTCAACATCCTCTTTTTTATAGCTTGGACGCTGGACTTCGGAAACAACAACAATGTCACTTGATAGGCCCCTGGTGTACTGTGAAATACTTGTCGATGAAGTGCCTCGTTCATTCAGGTCACTTGGGGATCGCATTTCAACCTGAATGGCGCAAGGAGTGGCGAGCATAGTGATGCCACCAACAACATCATCTTTATCTGGAATAACAGGCATAGCAATGATATCCTTATCATCCTCTTTATTTGGAATGGCGGGTATAGCAGTTATATTCTCAACATCCTCTTTTTTATTGCTTGGACACTGGACTTGGGAAACAATAACAATGTCACTTGATAGGCTCCCGGTGTACTGTGAAACACTTGTCGATGAAGTGCCTCGTTCATTCAGGTCACTTGGGGATCGCATTTCAACCTGAATGAAAACAAATTTATGAGTTATTGAAACGTTCAACAACTAATTTCAATTTTTCCTATTCTTTCTTTTTACTGAAACAATTACAAATTTGTGGACGGGAATTTGTCATGCCCACAACTAATAAAAATATGTTGGCTTCAAAAAAACTAATAAAAATATGTAAATAAAATAAACTATCTAGATCTAGTTAGTCTAGATCCCTCCATTCCAAGTTGTAAGCCGGTCTTGTTATATATATATATATATATATATATATATATATATATATATATATATATATATATATATATATATATATATATATATATATATATATATATATATATATATATATATATATATATATATAGCTTTTGCTATACATCTATATACATGATATCAACAGATTAGAAAACGAGCACAGTAATTAAAAAGAAAAACTAATTCCGAATAATAAGCAGTAGTGAAAAGAGACAATACCCAAACCCCACAGTTATTAGAACTTGAGATATGTGTGTTATTTTTAACATTAACTCTGTTCAGATCTCTCCTTTTCTTAGCAATCACGCGAGAGATAGCATTGTCACTACTGGCATTGAAGAAACACTGCCGATCCTTTGCATCGCGAACTAGATCAGCCCAAATAGAACCACTGCTTGATAAAGTTGTTGCATTTCCTAGGATCCAAAGGCAATGTCTGTAATAAAATATTATTCAAACGTAAGTTATGTGCCGTGAAGATCAAATAAAGATAAGATTGAGCATGGATAACAAAAAAACTTCACATTAATAATTAGCAATAATATGGAAGAAGATACCTTGCTCGTGTCAAGCACACATTTGCCCGTTGTGTGTTTGAAAGAAAACCTACCATCCCAACCGAGTTTGACCTCACCGTTGATAAAATGATGATGTCTTCTTCACCACCTTGAAAGCCATCAACGGAATTAATTTTTACTTGTAATGGGCCAAACTTTATTTTTCCTATTTTTCCTTCGATTGCTACAACTTGAGCAGTGTATGGGCATATGACACCAACTGTAACTTTCTTTTTAGTTTTAAAGCAAGCTGGCAAAGGAGAAATATTAGGAGCATGCACACTGATATATATCGTATAAAGAAATTATGAAAGAAGTAAGTTCCTATGTCAATGGATGTATGTTAGACATTTTATAGCATTATAATAACCCATAAGAGGCAAGGTAAATTAGGTGGCATAATATCCTTTTTGCCTTTTCTTTTGTTGCTCCTACAACCCTTCAAAACTCCAATTGCAAGTAGATTACAACTATAGATACCTCGACAGTAATAATATAACAAGCTTAAATACAAATTGGAGTGTACATGCTAAGTATATAATAGAGATGTACTAATATATTAAGTTATTCCTATCTCTTTCTACTCTAAGCTTCACTAGGGCTAACAAGCGAGCATAGCCCGCATAGTTAGTATTCCCCTGTTCTAAAATACAAGGTAGCCAATCAGTTTTAAGACCAAATAAGGAGTCTGACAAAGACTAACCTGTCTCTCAGTAATTAGTTAATTCGGTTACTAATTTTCTTAATTTTCTTGTAAGGTATAATTTAAAAATGCAGGCATGTATGTTATTGATTTCGGCTACCAATTATATGTGTCATTTTGGAAAAGACAGTTTTTAAAAGACATGCATGGATTTATACATGGATGGAATTTAAAGAACAAGCACATATGGATGGCATTAAGCAATCTGAAATACCTTATAATCTAGGATAAATTTTAAACCTTCGATATGAAGTAGCATGTAGGTCATAAAAACATATGAAAACCATTCCATGTTCCTCGGTACAAGCAAAATAAGCTAGAAGATATTTTCTTTTAAAAAAGAACATAATTTGAAATGTCATGTGTAAAACTAAATAACTTGTGAACAGAGAGCACGTGCCTCTTCGGAGACGGTACAATATTTCTTCAACGACAGCAACTTCAACAAAGTTTCTTTTGCTATGACCAAGTTCGTCACGTTCCTCCCTTCCATCTCCAATATTTACAAAGGAGTAAGGACCAAACATAGAACCTGGAAGATACAACCTTTGGTGTTCTTTTTCCATGACACTAGGGGCATCCGAGATCCTCCCTTCATAAAAGCTAGTGTTCGGGAAAATACTAATGAATGGATGCATTCTGTATTGCATATTAAGTAGATGCTTTTCATGCCCAAGTGAACTCAACCTTTCGAAAAGGCTTCTTCCAAATAATGCATCCGTGCAAACCTAAAATGAGCTCAAAATTAAATGGCACAATATAAATGTTAACAGACAAATGGGAAATCCGATGGTGCCAGATCAATAGCTCTGATAAAAGCATGAAAAAGTAATCAAGAACCAACCTTGCTTTTGACTGTTGCTGGTAGTTGGCACTCATCACCAATTAGAACAGCATGCTTTAAGGTCCACAAACGCAAAGGGATCAGTGTTTCACATTCTTTCAACTGGGCAGCCTCATCAATCACAAGCAACTCTAGCTTTTTGTTAGTAATTACTTTTGTGGAGCTAGATACAGTACAGAAAATTATGGAAGCACTTTCAATGCAGAAATCACGAATGGAATGCTTTGAAGATATAAGAGGAAGTTTCAAGCAACTTAACAGAGTGCTCAGTTTCTCAAGGCATTTTATCCTCGTTTTGCCAAGAGTGATTACACTCGAGTTTGTATGATCAGGTTCGTCGTTACTGTACAAGAAAACTTCCTTAATTTCATCCCCAATATACCTCCACTGAAACATGCGGTTGAACTCTTCAAGCATTTCAAGAAGTGAAAGGATATTGTTGTAATTCACTTCCAGAATACTAGATTTCGGGACATGTAACAATAATTCTTTGAAACATCTTCTCAGGTCCATATAAATAATGGCAAATCTTTTTCTGCTGTAAGAGAAAAAAGAAGGTGTATCACCTTCCTGATTGTCTTGCAGATGTTGGAGGTATTGTGAGTAACCATTCTCAAAAAATTCAGACAGAGAAGACAGGTGATGTTTCCATCCAGTCAATGGTGCAAAGCAGCCAAGAAGCTTCCTTACACGGTCATGTAAATATATCTCTTTGAGATCACCATCAACGCACATGCGCTGTTTGTTGCCAATCAATAGAACATCTCCCAAGAACCTTGTATCACCAGAATGCTCTTGGATCAACTTCAAGAAACGTGAAGCAACTTGTTTAATGGCAAGGTTTGTTGGTGCACATACGAGTGTACCCCGTTTCATTTCTCTCATTAACCAAAGTAGCACACTGGTTGTTTTTGTCTTTCCTGTGCCAGGAGGACCCCAGATAAGGGTAAACGTGCTGCTCTTGCAATGCATTTTGGAAATAGAATTCAGGACAGCATCATTCTGAGAAGCGTTAAGGCCCATTGTAGACAACTTGGTCCAGATCTCCACGCTGTCAATTGAACCAGCATCCTCTGTGCTTTTCTGACATGTATCTGGAACCTGTGGGGATCAGAAAATGGAACCAATCAAATTACCCATGTCATTATAGCCACAGGAAATATTTGAATAAAAACTTTGATTATGATGTGAATACAGCTGGATTTATTGCCCATTAAAAGTTGATTTTGTTTTCCTTCCATGATAAAATATTATAACAAGAAGGGAAACATGGATATCTAGTAAGTTCAAGACTATTTTCTCAGTCCTATGCAAGTTTATCATCCTACAGACAAGATAGCATAATGAATTCATCATGTAAGTAGTATTTTGGGTAAACCTACCGGCTGATACTGTACCATCTTCTGTATAAGGCCTTGGTTTCTTCGGACAGCTGCTTCATAGTCAAGGCAACGCCATATTCGGATGTATGTCACAATGTTGAGCAGACAAGCAGCAAAAAGTGAGGTACTTTTACCATCTTGACATCCGCCATCGGCAGCATCGATTTTGCCTGACGCTATGATCGCGGACTTAGCCGGTGGTGAGTCGTCATCTTCATCTCCTCCATCTGTGACAAAGGCAACTCGGTATGGCCTTCCGTTGCGAGTAATATCAGAAATATGGCCCGGCTTCACATCGGACAAGACAATTATATCACCAACACTTGGAGCATAACATTCAGGGTGATTACATGGCTTAGCAACCTGGCAATCAGAAGCCACAGAGATTTCGTATCTGTCTTTCTTTTCTTCAATCCGTGATATCCTGACAGAAGGCACGGTTGATAGGGATTCCAAGCTGGACGACATCTCAGCTCTCAGCTCCTCCAGCAATGGAGAGGTGTAGCACTCCAGGTAGCTCTTGAGGTGAGGGAATGTGGACGGTATCTTCTTCACCTGCATTCGAAGCCTCACCATGCATGTTAAGCAACCAGCTGCAGATCATACTTAAGAATAGCTCTTTTGTTGGACTCGATATATATATGTTTGAAACAACTGAAAATACCATGTTAAAGAATCGTGCTGTAAGGGAAACACAGAAGTGTGACAAACTGACAGCAGCGTTGAGAGCAATTTGAACTGGTGAAAAATCAAAGTTCTCACTTTTAACCGAAATGTTCATAGTCAAATTCCTCAGTCAACACTCAAGGTATACTCCTAGATTGAAGTGACGACCTTGTGACTAGCAAAGAACTCATCAAGCAAATCAGTGTGAGTCTCACCAACCTTGTCCTTGAAGAGGTCCTCGTTCATGACATCCGTGAGTCTCCAGGACAGCACCACGTCGACGAGGTTCGGCCACTCCTCCCCCGCGTCCTTCCTCTGCAACATGCGGCTGCCACCGCGGCCGCCGCTACCCCGTCCTCGTCCGATCATCTCTGAGGCGCGGCACCGTCGGCTGCAACAGCAGCGTGAAGCCTAGCTTGCCAAGCGCGCAAGAATGTGGGTGGCGGCTAGGGACCAGCACGCCTGCCTGCACACCGCGCGGCCTTAACGAGAAGAGTGAGGTCGGGTAGAAAAAGCAGGGGACAAGGATTGGGCAAATAAAAGCCAAAGTGAGCGTAACCTGCTCTCGTACTAATAAGTACTAACAAATCCCGATGGCCATACCGCCATACCGGGCATATACAAGTCTTGTTCCTCGCTTGCTATGCCGACACGCATTTCGCTTGCTATACTCGGATAGTCCAAGAGGTTCGAGAGGAACCGAACTGACCCAAGAGTCACCGTATTCGACGCAATAACAGCACAAACACCGGCCAAAAACAACAAATAACGATCAAATATCGACGATAAGTCGAAAACAACAACAAAGTTTGCGGAGTCGTCGTATAGAATCTCCCAGCAGTGTGTCTTCTTAGTGCTTAAGTTATCATAATGCTGTCAAGGACTAAAAGTACCTTTGAAAAAAATGCAACGTACAAGAAAAAGATGGCAAGTGGAACCTAGATCCAATCTCTTTAGCTTCTTTTCCTCCTGTCATTTTCTTACGAATATATGATTTTTTTAAAGGAGACTAGGCATTGACGCCCCTGCACGCGAGATGATAGCCTTGTCGATATGATAATCGCATTTCATGAAGAAACACCATTGATCCTTCCTAATGCAAACTAGATCTGCGCAGATAGAACCACTGCTTCATAAGTTCGTTGCATTTTCCAGTTGAGTAAATGGTTATGTCTTCCTCACAACCTTGAAAGCCGTCGACAGAATTGGCTGGTACCAGCACCTTGTCAAATTTCATTTTCACCAGTTTTTTTTTTTAAAAAAATTTGGCAAAACTTGAGCAGTGTATGGCATGTAACACCAACTGCAACTTTCCCTTTAGTTTTAGAGCAAGCTGCCAAAGGAGAAATATATAGAAGAGAAGACGCATGAGCTTTTCATCAGGAGGAACACGACTCCGCTGATATAGTTGAAGAGGTTCACAAACACAACCAAATATATTGTTTCCAAACAGAACAATGATAAAACTACTTAAACGTCCAACAAACAAACCACTACAATTAGGGGGTTGCGGGCAACAAGTGTGCATAGAGCTAAAATTGCTAAACAAAATACTGTGCTTCACAGTTCCCACACAGCATCTAGATGGAGCCTCATCTCGGGTCTGCATAGCAAAACCATTACACCTACATGATGTACTCAAAAGACATTGCACTTGCACCTTGGGAGATCCGGGCCTCTCATGGACAGTATTTTGGCCTTGTTTTCTGCAAATCACGCAAACAAAAGTCTTAACATCTACTGACAGCTGACTAATATTCTTGTCAATAAATTTGATATGGCAAGTAATACAATTATGCGCATGCACGATGGAAGACCTTTAGTTTTCATCTGACAACCATAGCACGAGCCATGAATTTTATTAGGAGGGCAATTTAAGTACCTGAAACCTGGGCCTGCTAATATGCAGCGATTCCATTTTCACTGAATTCTCAGCATCATCCAGCTCGATTGTGGCCTTTATTACTGCATTTGACAAATCTTTGTCATCACTGACGTCAAAAAAGCATCCTCGATCCTGTACGTCCTTGATAATCTTCTGCCAAACAGAACTGCTGCTGAACAAAGTTGTCCCGTTCCCCACTATCCATAAACAATACCTGCAAACAAAGAATAAAAAATATTTGAACATTTTTACCTCATCATGCATGCAATCTTAGAATTAAGATTAGGAACTAGCACAAGATGATCATGCATGGTGCAAGCAAGGAGCTTACTTGGCCCTTGTCAGAGCCACATTTGTCCTCTGTAAGTTTGGAAGAAACCCAACTGAACCGGCTCCATTGCTCCTGACTGTTGATATGATAATGATATCTTCCTCCGCACCTTGGAAACTATCCACAGATTTTACTTTCACTGAGAAACCATCATACCTACTGTAGGTTTTCCCAAGCTTTTCCTGGATAGCTCTAACTTGAGCATTGTATGGGGAAATAACACCAACAGAGAGCTTGGTTCCAGTAGAAACTGACTCTGCAATTAATAAAAAAGAAAAAAAAATAAGCTTAGGCTCCTAATGTTCACCCTTGAGACTGATTTTAAATCAAAGAACATCATAATTATCATAGCAAGAAGTACAGCACTACAACTAAAACAGCAATATTCATAGTGGCTTAGACTTTATTTCAAAAATAGGGGCTTAGATTTCACCTTTGAACAATCTCTGCACCATCCGCACAACGGCAGCAGCTTCTATTGTGTTTTTGAGGCTCCGGCCATTCTTTTCAGTGGTTTCATGTCCGCAATCTACATTTATAAATGAATATGGACCAAACCATTTTCCTGCTAAATACCTCTTGTTATAGTTCATATGAGTGACATTTGGGCCATCAGATATCTTGCCATCATAAAATGTGGCAACTGGAAACTTGCTTATTTCTGGATGCATCCTGTACTGGACATTCAGAAGATGTTTACTGTAGCCCAATGAACTTAATCTCTCAAAAATACTTCGTCCGAAGTTAGCACTGCCAGATATCTACAAAAATCATATTACAAGTCAATACTCTAGAGCCAAGAACAAAATGCCAAATAAGAATACTGAATTGAAGGAGCTTACTTTGCTCTTCACAAGAGCTGGAAGCTGATATTCGTCTCCGATAAAAATAGCCTGCTTTATACCAGGCAGCTGCAACGGAATTAAGGTTTCACATTCTTTGAGCTGTGCAGCCTCGTCAACAATCAGCAACTCAAGAAGGTTCATGTTTTCAGGTTTCTTAAGCAGCCCACATAAACCTGAGGAAGAATTTCCCTTAGGCACATTATACAGCCTGAATGAACTAGAAACTGTACAGAGGATGCATTTGGTTCTTGCCAGAACATATTGTTGAACAGATCGTTCACTGTAACAATTTGGAAGCTCCAAGTTTGTGCAAAGGTATCTTAGTTCTTGCACACACAGTGATCTTGCCAGACTGAACTTCAATTTATTGCATGAATTGATCTGTACACTGGCCAGTTTTTCTGGCCAGATCTCAGGGTCCCCTTCATCTTCTATTTTGCTTGCAAGCAGTTCGTCTGACCATATATCTCCATCATCAAAGTCACAATTTATCAGAGCATAAAGAATTTTGATCAGTTCAAGCACCTCCAGCATACACTGAAAGCTCCTTCCTGTTTCTGGATTTCTTGGGTGATCATTGTATAGTATATCAATGCAATCATACAAATTACCAGAGAGTTTGTTGTAATCATCCTTCAGATAATGCTTGAAAGATGGTACTATTAATGCTTCTTCTACATCTCCAGAGTCATAACATTCGTCATCATCACAATCATTATCCTTATTATTTAAAACAACATCACTGTAATTATCCTTGTCTTCAGACTCCTTGCTATTCTGCTCACAGTTATCATTTCTATGACACATTTGCCAAGAAGTGTCTGCATCTATATCCTTCGTGGGGCTCTCTTGTTGAATTATATCCTGAATGTACGACTGATACTTGGTTGCTGAGTTCTCAAGCAGATCTATGAGTGAGCACAAGCAATGCCTCCAGCCAGTGTTCGGCATGAAACATGGTAATAAGCGCTTGGCACGAGAGTCAAGAAATACGGCAGAAAGGACATTCTCATTATCTATCTTCATCCTCTTCTTGTTTCCATATAGAACAATGTCATTCAAGAAGCAGATGCTGCCATCTGATGGCTTCCCAACAAGATTGACAATTCGAGCTGCAACCTCCAATACAGCAGTATTTGTAGGTGCACAGGCAAGTGTCTTTCGTCCCTTAACAAGCATGGCCCACAAGATAGTGCTGATGGTTTTAGTTTTACCTGTCCCAGGGGGGCCCCATAATAGTTTTAAGGAAGAGGAGTGGTTATCAATTGCTAAAACACAGTCCGCTACCGCGTTTAGCTGTGAATCATTTAGATTGAACTTCTCAAGGCCAAGGCCATCGACTGATTCATTACGGAGGCTTTGAGATAACTGGAAACATGATGAGCTAGCATCTTCTACGGCCTTCATGAAAAAATGATTAAAAAAACTCAAATAAGTTAGCTACCATGATGAATGTAACACATAAAGGTAGAAAGACATAAGACTGTTTATCTCACTTCACAGTGGAAAGAAATAACCCATTATCATTGTCAAAAAAGTTCCAATATGCCCAAAAAAGTATTGATGAAAATGCTTCATGGAAAGCCAGAAGGTTGCAAGAGCTTAATGGGACTATGCAATTAAGACAATGCATTGTCAGATACTCCCTCCATTTCTTTTTATAAGGTGTAGTCGGACTTAATAAAGTATTTCAATCCTTTGACCATTAATTTCTCTTACAATATATTGTCAAGTACTACAAACCATTATCTTACTAAAATAACATGTAAAACATGGATCATGCACACCAACCTTATGTATATTTTAACTAGCCGATAGTCAAAATTTACCATGTTTGACTTTTTTTATTTCCAATACGCCATATATTTGAAATGGACGTAATATTTGATACATCACGTGCAAAGAAGCATGGTTATCGTCGTCCACAAATGCAATATACCAGAAAATTAGAGAAAGTATAATGCAGCATTGATGATAATCTTTCATAAAAAATCTAGCATGCTGCCCATTAATGAGACATAACAATTAAGACATGAATTATGACATTCTAAGTCTACATAAAAGCTGATAGAGGGAAAAACTTGTCAAAGAGAAACACAAGTGCATACCCTTTTCTTGTACTGCCACACCATATCAACAAGATCAGTGCTCTTTTTGTTCTGAAGCTCAATAAGATTGGCATCATTTGGTCCCATTTGAAGACATTTCCATATACGATTGTATGTCTCCATATTTATGAGAAACACAACAAACAATTGCCGTTTTGGTATTTTTGTTTGAGGATCTGCCTCAATGGGGATGGCAGATGACAATTGCACAATGCAGCAATTAGGTGGAATTTTGTCGTCTCCTCCACTTTTCAGAACCGAACCTAATACATATGACACCCTATTTTGTGTTAAGTCAGACACATGCTTCGGTTTCTGTGAGGACATGACTATTATATCACCCTCTGTGGGTTCATAAACCACCCTTGACTTCTCATCCTTCACAGGTTCTGCAACCTCAAGACCAAATATTGGCCTCTCATTGTCAAGCTTTTCCATTTGGATTACTTCAATGAAGCTCGAATGAGCATAACCATCCAATGAAGAGAAGATATCAGTATGCACTTCTTCAATCAATGGGTAGGCAAAGGAGTTCAAGTAACTCGCAAAAGACTCGAAAGTATCTGGTATCCTCTTGACCTGCAGTGATTATCAGATTTCTTCAGTACAAGTAAATTTTTTTTTCTCAAACACTTCAGTACAAGTAAAATTAAGTACAGCCAACATCTAATTAGAAGGTAGCAATGCAATGCAGGTAAAACTAAGCAAACTTAAAAGGTATATGCTATAGGCTATAATTAATAGAACATGCATCAGCAAGCAGGTAAGTAAGACAAAATAAATTGTTACTCCAGCAGAGAATAGATGAAGCATTAGCACGCTAGGGTATAACACTTTATATATTAAGACTGTTATTAGAACTGAAACAGGAAAAATTGTAGATGACAATAACATCTTTATCATAAATAACAGATTGCATATTTCTATAGATAGTTTGTGTTAGAAAAATGAGACAGGTTATATGAAAACATATCTAAATAATAGCAGAAACTAAAGCTTCGCTAACAGATCATAATCCAGCACCCCAATGAACGGAGAAACAAAATATATTCAGCAACAGAATTTTTTTAACTACCAATCACACACAACACATAGGAAGCACAAGATAAAATTTCCAAAAAGGGACTTGACCACACTAGACTCGATCCGAAGCTGTTCCTAATTCCTGTTTACTAGAACCTCAACAACACACATAACCAAAACACATCTGAAGAAATGAAGAGGAGAAGGGAGTAGCCAGAGAGGGAGGGGTTCGGATGAGAAGAGCCATGGGAGCAGTAAACGGTCTGAAGCTTGTTCCCTATGAGGCACCAAGGCGGCGCCGCCTCCATTACGGTTGCCGGCCGCGGCCGGTAGCAGCGGCGGAGTCAAGGACTCGCAGTGCGCGAGGACAGGGTCACAGGGAGCGTCAAAAAAATGTTGAGATGGGCCGGCTTCCTTGGGGTTGGGCCGCCGTCTGTAGGCTCTAAATGGGCCTGGGCCCTTGAGATTAGGATTTTGGCTAATTGGTCGCATGTTCACAGCACTTGTGTTCTAATGGCTACTGCCGCGTATTAGCAGCTTATTGTGAAGCACAGAGGCAAAATCTTTGGCTTGTCAGCATTGTTCAATCTCCAGCTGAGCTCCGGCTCACGTACAATAGGTACCAGATGTTCACATATGAATGAGAGGCAAAGAAGAAAAGAACAAGGATATATAACAGAAATGGGGGAAATGGAAGGCCACATAAACAATTTACTCCCTCCATCAAAAGAAAATGGCATTCTCGTTTTTTGAGAAATCAGTCCATCCCAATTTTAACCAATTATATATTAAAAGACTAATATTTATGATGCATAATAACTATAATTAGATGGATAATAAAATGTATTTTTATAATAAACATCTTTGGAGATACAAATGTTGATATTATACTCCATAAACTCAATTAAATTTAAGAAAGTTTGGCTTAATCCAAACCTAAAATGATTTTGTGTGTGTGTGGGGAGATGGAGCGAGTAGACTTCAGAACAACATAAACCCTAACCCAGAACTCCAGAAGCAACCGCGAATATACTATAACGAATTGTGGCTTCAGGAGTAGTATGATTGAGCACTAGATCATGTTAGTTATTAAATTGTACGGTGTATATGTAGGACTATAGAATTACCAGTTACACACTAGAGGAAGGCTAATAATACAACCGGCTTGCTGACTGCATGGTTCCTTACCGTCTTCTCTCAGCATATCTATATAATAGTTAGCTCTTCAGTGTTAATATATGATTCTCTTATTGTCTCACAGAGTTTCTTAGTTATTGTGAATAAGCCAACTATAAGCTTACAGCTCGTTTCTCCTCTCTCTTCTCTCATCTCTCCTCCACATCAGTATTTAGCTAGGTTACAGCCTGTTATTATACTTGCTCTTACAAGTTGCACATGACAACATGTCAGCATCGTCCTGCATGATGTAGTAGATATACGACTACCAGTAATGACAGCACTGATAGCTAGGCCGGCCTTATTTAGTTCCTCCTCGAAAAGTTTATACTCTATCACATCGAATGTTTTGATACATACATGAAGTATTAAATATAGATTAAAAAATAACTAATTGCATAGATTGTGACTATTTTGCGAGACGAGTCTTTTAAGCCTAATTAGTCCTTAATTTGACAATGTGGTACTACAGTAACACACGTGCTAATGACGGATTAATTAAGCTTAATAAATTTGTCTCACGGTTTACTGACGGATTTTGTAATTTGTTTTTTATTAGTATTCGAACACTCGATGTGACACCCCAAAACTTTACACCATGGAACTAAACAAGATATAAATACGTGGCTTGCAAGAAAGCAGATCTCACGAAATTCAAATCAAAGCAGCGAGACATGCCAACAGCAACCTTTGATCATGCTGGGCAGTCTGCTCATGCATGCAAGGGTTTTGTGCGCCTGTAAAACTCAAGCTCCTTATTAACACATGCCGGAATATTCTGGATCTTTCGAATATGAAACATGCCAGACAGAGCTAGTATAAAAATGCTCGTAACCAGATAAGGCAAAAAAAACGATGAAGTGGTGTTTGATCGACGTGACCTGGTGCCTGAGCAGGTCCCTGTTGAAGATATCCCGGATGGACCACGAGAACACCTTGCGCTCCAGATGGCCGAGCGCGAGCCTGTTCTTCTCCCTGGCCCAGTAGCTCGCCACGGCCTCCATCGTGTCCACCACGCTGTGGAACTCGCCGTCGCCGTCGTCACTCATCCTGCCGCTCTGTCTTCCGTCGCTCATCGTGGTCCAGGCTGGTAGCATTGGGCTCAACTGGTGGCGACCTAGCTAAGTGACTCGCAGTACTTAACACAATGACCAAACGACTTTTCGTATTCTCCAGCGCTGCAGCAGTTGGATCTCAGCCGTTGGATGGGTCGCGCAGTACTCGAGGGCACTGAGCAGGCACTGCCATGCAACTTCGGACTTGTTCACTTCCCCATCCCAACCCAAAATATTTCTTCTTCTACCCATCACATCAAATCTTTCGGCGCATGCATGTAGCATTAAATGTAGGTAAAAAAGATAACTAATTGCATAGTTTGTCTGTAAATGTTGGGACGAATCTTTTAAGCCTAATTAGTCCATAATTGAATAAGTTTTGCCAAATAACAACAAAAGATGCTACAGTAATTTTTCAGCTACTTTTCGCGACGTTAAGTTTGCTTAGCAGAGGTGGAGAAACGGAAAGATGCAGAGGTGGCAGCGGCCAGCGGGTTGGCCCGCTACGTAGCGCTGATGACTCAAAAGAAGAGGGAGGTCGAAGCAAAGCACGCAGGCACAGGGGAGGAAAGGCACACAAAAGCCAAAGCGCGGGTTTCTTCGGAGTGTCGGCCAGTGACTGTCACTGACTTGGGTCGCCGGGACGTACCGTTCCGACTTCGCCTCTGAGCCTGTTTAGTTGGTATGGGTACTAAAAAGGGAATCCAAAAAGTGCTACAGTACCTGTCACATCAAATCTTGCGGCACATGTATGGAGTACTAAATGTAGATGAAAGAAAAAACTAATTACGCAGTTTAGTTGTAAATCACGAGACAAATCTTTTGAGCCTAATTAGTTCATAATTGGACATAAATTGCCAAATAAAACGAAAAGTGCTACAGTAGCTGAACCCAAACTTTTTCACCAACTAAACAACCCCTCTGTGCATTTGTTTTATTTCAGACTCTGCAAGAGCTTTACAACACTCTAACCATTTATTATTCAGTACCGTTTAGATGGCACGCTTCCCGGTCAGTGACGCTCGCTCAGTTCGTCGCGCGCCCCGGCCACAACATGAGCTCCCATCCGCGCTCGCGACACTCGCTCTTGTCCGGGCCCGCGACACTCGTTCTCACTGGCAACGCCCAATCCCTTTCCTCTACGGCCTTTCTCCAGGGTAGGGCCGCCGCGCCGCGCCACAGGCACGGCACTCGCCCGCCCGCCGCGACCTTCTTTAGCGTGAGGGTCGCTCGCCGCGGGCACTGCACCCGCCCACCCGCTACACCCCCCACTCCGTGTCAACATCGCTCTCCGCGCCGACATCGAGCTCTGCGTGCCGACGAGTCTCTGTTCGTCCGCTGAAAGTGCATGTTGCAAGCGTATGTTTTAGGGGTTTATGTTTCAGAGGTATGTTGCGATTGTTTTATATCGATGTTGCAAAAATAGATCAGGATGTTGCACATGTTGCAATGGCTATACACATGTTTCAATTGTATGTTCCAAATGTTTCATCTGTTTCAGACATATGTTGTAAGTGTTTAATTTAGATGTTGCATATATATGCAAGCGTTTTTCAGGTGTTTTCATATGTATGTTGTAAGTGTTTTATCTGGATGTTTGCATATGTTTGCAATGGCTACACATGTGTTTTCAAGTGTTTTTTTTGTGTTTTGCAAGTATTTTCAGACGGATGTTGTAAAAGTAGATCGGGTGTTGCAATGCGACTCACCTGCCGCAACCACCTGCTGCAACTGCTAGGGCGTACTGTGGGTTTCCGTGCAGGCTCTTGAGGCCGAAAAAGGAGCACGGTGGTAGGGCGGTACGTAGCATGGAGTCCACGCAGTGTGGCACACGAAAAGAGGCGGCACAAGCTTTTTCGTGTGCGGCGCAGCCTCCTGCGTGATGGACTGAAGACTTCCGATATTTTGGGGGACTCCGGAGTTCAGACGTCCGGGAACTAGTAGTGCCCTTTATTATTTGCAAAGTTTTAGCCTCCAGCTTATAAAGAGAAGCTTTCACAAAAGTAGAGAGACTAAATAAAATTAGCGGCAGACTAAGCACAAAAGCCTATTAAAAGACACATCTATTTTAGCAAAAATATACAACTGTTTCAAATTAAATTGGTCAATTTGCTTCTAAAGTATACTAGACCATAACCGCGTCCAGTTGGTCACCTTGTAAATAAGAGTTTGACACATTTTGTTAAATTTTTTGTCAGCCACATAGATCACCAAAGGGTTGCACTTGCTCCTACTCGAATTTGAGATTGCAGCTTCGAATGTACTCCATATTTAAAAAAATAGTCATATTTGTTGGCGGTTGCAAGACAAAAGCTACTTGAGCAATCCTCTAAATAAATCATACTACATGGCACAAAAAACAAATGTTGGATGTTTCTTTGTTGTCACAAAAATAACGCTTGATGGGGACAGGCCAAGAGGGGGGATGATGGGCCGCCATCACACCGAGGGGAGGAGGGACAGGCCTAGGTGAGAGAGAGAGGGGGGGAGGGAGGAGTGAGAGGGTAGGGACTGGTGACTAGGGTTTCCTAGTTATATACTGAGGCCGGTTTTCATCGCTAATTCTATTTTGAACCGTTAGTGAAAATACCATCGGGAAAACCCATTTTTGTACTAGTGTATTCGATTGCATGATCTTTTTCAGAGTTAAGCAACCTACTGTTGAACATTGATAGGAATCAATAATACCTACTGTTGAATTGATGTGAATCAACTAAACAACATGATTATTTTTATAGTTTAACCAATGCTTACGATTGAACTGAATCAATAATATAATTGAACAATGAAGCAAGATATATCAATGTACCCAAGTCCTAGAGCATCGTAAACTGAATCAATAACCAACATTACTGCTTCTATTTTGCATCAATAATCAACTTTGTTGTTCAACAAGAGACACAAAACAAAAACTTATGCCCATCAGGAAACAACGGCCAACCTTAGCCAGCGGCACCCATTCAACCCCAGTCAACGCCTAGGGTCTGCCAGGCACGGCCAAGCAATCGATTTTTACATTATATAGGAGGGATCTCGCCACCTGGGGACGTAGCAGCAGCAATGCAGAGAGGACAAAGGACATCATGAGATCTCTAATTTTTGGCCCAAGATCACGATAGGCAAGAAAATCACAAGGAAAGGTGAGGGTTCAGAAGCTTGGTTTTTTCAGTAACGCTCAAGCTCAGGAGTGGGTGTCCGTCCGATCAGACGCCGCCTTCCTAGGCCTACGTGGTGCATGCCTCATTCTCTTTATGTCTCCCACGTCTCTCTCTCAAAAATATCTACCCACTTGCTCGCCCATTGCATGCTTTACGGCGCTGTGCGGCCGTCCGACCGCCCCACTCCGCATTTGCCACCATAGCCATCCTCCCGCACGCACCCCACCCTGTGATGTTCGCTTCTCACTCCTGCCCATCGTGCGCGCCCACCCACGCCTCTTGCTCCTTGCTCCTACAGTCCCACCTGCGCCGTCGGGCGCGCCGCCCGCCTCTGCTGGTGCTCGTGGTGCCATCGCGTGCCTTGGATCTTTCCTTGGCCGAGCCAAGGGCACCCATGAGCGCGACCCGTGCTGGTGGTGCTTGCACCCCGAGGCTGGAATCAACTGGCCTGACCTTCCCTCCCATATGTTGCAAATGTATGTTTCAAGTGGATGTTTTAAAGGTATGTTGCAGGTGTTTCGTATGATTATTGCAAAAGTAGATTGGGATGTTGCATATGTTGCAAGTGTTTTAGAGGCATGTTGTAAGTGTTTGTTCAAAATGTTTTATCTGTTTCAGACATATGTTGCAAGCGTTTTTTATCTGGATATTGCACATGTTTCACACCTATGTTGCAAGAGTATATTCGAAATGTTTCAGTTGTTTTAGTCTTATGTTGTAATAAGTGTTTTCATGTTGTAATTTGTAAGTGTGTTTTTCTGGATGTTGCATGTGTTTCACACAAACACATGTTGCAATTGTATGTTCCAAATATTTTATCTGCTTCAATCGTATGTTGCATCCAAGTGTTTCATGTTTCAGAAGTAGAGAGTCATGGGGGGCACGTCCTGGGCACCGAAGATGGGGCACGACAAGCCGTGGGCTGGCGGTTAGGGCGTGAAACGCACCTAGGATCCTACGGACGGGGCGTGCTCGTCCTCATGCCATCTCTCGGGTTCTGCCCTCCTAAAGATAGAGGAGGGGGTCAGAGGGAAGGAGCGGTGGGCGTGCGGGCGTCCAGACTTGCAGTCACGGAAAGAGAGGAAGCGGCCAAGGGGGAAGGAGCGGCAGGCGCGGCCTTTTTCGCAGGCGCGCGTTATGAAGGTGGTGCGGGCATTCAGACACACGCTTTTGTCGGGATGTTCGGGCGCTAGTATCTCCCTTTAGAAACGCTAGAAATGGAGCTCCAATTCTAACATATCAGAGGCCTAATTTTCTAGTACCACACTAAAAATAACTGTCGCTTTTGGTTTCCGTACCGTAAGTTTAACTGAATTTGTAGAAAATGTGTGCAACATTTGTATCTCTGTAACAGAACCGACCAATTATACGAGATTAAGTAAGAAAATCATCCACCGAGCAGACGATTTAGCAAACTTAAGCCCGTATAACCCAGTAGTCCGTGAAATCACGACGGATTTCAAACCAACTTACAAACCAGCCAAGATCATAATAAGTTCAGCGGTCACCATCACAAGTTACATAAAAGTTCACGTCACAAATACATCGGAGTTTAAACATAGTTATTACAAACTAGTTTCGAAAGAAAGTAGCGGAAGCATTTAGTTTAAATCACACACGCACACAGAGTTCAAAATACAGTGCCAGTTCAGGATCATCTTCCATCAAAAGCATCAGACGAGATGTAGTGAATGACCATTGCCCATGGTCCTAAGCTTCTCCCATTGCAGGATAAAGGCAGTTGATACAGTAGCCGTAATACATCTGCCCATCTGCAACAATTGGGAACAAAGCCCTGAGTACGAGAAAGTACTCAGCTAGACTTACCCGACAGAACCAAAATAAAAGACACCAAGGAATCATGACAGGCTTTCTGGTGAGGTAGCTGACTCATTTGCAAAAAGGCATTTTTAGTATTTAGAGAATCTTTACAAAAGCTTTGCATCAAGTTAAATCTTTATTAACCTATCAACTACATTTGCACCTGTACTAGAGTAACATGTAATTAAACAGGTAATGATACCCAATGATCACTAACAACTTTCATCATGTCATATTTCATATAACTGTCCAAGTGTTCCATCAATATTACTACGATGAAGTAGCTCAAGTCAAGTGCTCATGTAACATCCCAAAAATTCACATTCAAAAATCGCTCATGTTAAAAATTATTTTCAAATGCATTTCAAAAACTATAAGTCATTTGAGTTCTATATCCTTCTAAATCTTATCCATCTTATATCCATCCCAACTACCTCTCTTTAATTTATCATGCACCGTGGCATCGGCATCACCCACCCATTCCTCATCTCTCTCCCCATCTCGCTCGCTTCATCCGATGCCCCCGACAGCGGCACGTGCGCCGACCCCACCACCATCACCGCAGCACGCACCCGTGCTCGGACCCCCCCTCGCCGATTGCGGCAGCTCGCACGTCGCCACGACAGCGGGTCCCACCTCCCACCTTTCCCTCTATCTTTCTTCTCCATGCATGGCCACAGCACATTCGTATATGCGCGACAAATGAAGCAAGACAAAGCACCCACCGAGGCAATATTCACTTTTACCATTTACCACACAAACAAGCAAGGCACACAGGCAATATGCATATACCACCAGCATGCAAAGCACAAGCAAACAAGTGTCAGAAGTGCACCCACACATGCACACATACAGATAGCTTATGCATGCATGCAAATTAGGCACCGACCACCATGCAAAATTAGGCACCGACCACCATGCAAGGTTAGGCACCGTCCATTTGCATGCTAAGCATCTACTCGCTACATGCCGCACCGCCCAAGCATCCGATCACAGCGATGCCATTGGAGGCAAGCAAGCAAGCCAGTGGCACATCCCTGTTTCCTGGCCTATAAATAGACACGCCTGGTTGCTCTCCCACAGCAGCACACTCAGCTCACCACTCACTTGTCTGCTCTCGCTTCACTTGCCTCGCGTATACCGTATACGGCCGTACGCACGAGTCGGGCTCGACCGTCGTCGCATGACGAGGTGAGCAGCCCATGAGCATCCCCTTGCTCTTCTCACTCTTCATGTAGTCTTCTCTTTACTTCCCTCCTTGCCCTTGCCTGTGCCGAGCCGCTCCCAAGCTCCACGAGCTCAACCATGGTGTCGTCCATGCAAGAAGCAAGAAGAAGAACCTTGCTAGCTTTTCTCTCTCCCTTCCCATGCATATGTGTATGACGTGTGGGTCCTAAGCTACAACTCCATTCAAATAGCACATGCATAGTATACACCATGCACTACCAGCCAAGCCAAATGCCCACGTGAGCACCCATTCCTTAATCGCGTATTATTCTTTTCCGCGTGATTAAAATTCGGCCATCTTGCAGAGCAACATGCCAACTCTGATTCCAAATATTATTCTTTCTAAATTCATCTTAAATCATGATCTATCTCTCATATAAATTTCATGATTTTTAGAGATCATTTGAATTTATGTGATTATTTATCTATGCTTGTTTGTCTGTTGCGCTCGTTGGGTACTTTTAGCTGACAGAGTGAACAAACCGGAGAACGAGGACGTCGGAGGCGAGTACCGTGAGTTCGACGCCAAGGAACTAGACTGCCAGCAGGAATTTGCCGAGGACGCCGACGGAGGCAAGTCCAGCCTATTCCCCTTTGATGCATATTGATCCTATTTTTAAACACAACCCGTAGAAGCCGTTTTAAATATTGCATGTACGATATACGTACGAAGTATTTTCGCTGCTTAGTTAAGACCCGTTTGAATAACCATCCTTGAATTGATATTACCTGATAATTATCTTGTTCAAACTTAGGGACAAATAATATGCTATGGTAAAATATAATTATTTAGTATGCTTAGGATTTGATACTCATCATGGATACTCACTACCATGTTTTCTCAAATACAATGATTTTTAAAGAAAAAATGTGTGAGTTATGGAAATGAATTGTGGGTATGATGAAAGGGTTAATGAATAAGTTATAGATGGTGATTACCCTAGAGATGGGGCGGATCGGTGTTCCTTTTATGGGATGCCGTGGTGTTGGGGCTTGTACCTTTTGTGGTTAAGCATGAAGATATCCGCCTTGTCTTGATTAAGGACTAAGTTAATGATTCATCTTGCCTAACTCATTTTCGTACAACCACTCGCCTTGCATGGGAAAGGCTTAGTCTAAATCCCTCTAGTTGGTATGGCAATCACCTGGAGGCAGGTGTGCAACGGGACACTAAGAGATGTATGTGGAAATTGATGGATATTGTATAAAATGTAAAGAGCTCTGTAAATTATTGTATTATGAGATGTGGTCTTAGTGTTCCCGTGGTGAGCGTCATTACTTAGCTATGGAGGGTAATGACTTTGATAGATCTGTGCTTGCACGATGGTGTTAAGTTAAAGTATCCTACTTGTGGGGAAAGTGTACAACCTCTGCAGAGTGTAAAATTTGTCCAGATAGACGTGTTCGCGGTATCGGATGAGTTATGGTTTGGTTTCAACAACTAGATGGGTTGGGATGAGTGAAAACATGAGAGTGAGTGTGATTTTGGAAATGAATGGTTGTCTGCCATTATGTTGCGGGAACAAAGGGTTCAGCAACACCTAAAATTATGATCAACCCTTTTTTTAGAAATACTATTATATATGAAAAATATATGTCTTTTGCAAAGTTATTTATAAAATGAAACCCTGCATGTGTAAAAAGATAGCTTTATGCAAATAAACCAAGCCTTATCCTTAATTTATCCATATGCATATACTGATATCTCATTCCATAGGGTAAGGTTGGATTTACTGAGTACTTTGTACTCGCCCTTGCTTTGTTGAACAGAGAAAGATCCGGACTTCAATCCTAACGTGGCGTACGAATAAGGTCGTGTCTGCACCCAACTAAGCCTGTGGCATTGGGATCCGTCAGATGATATGTATTAGCGAGACCTCTTTCTGGGTCTGTTGGACCTGTATTGTGTTGTGGTTACTTTTAATCATGGCATGTCTTCATTGTCTACGCTTGTCGAGACTACTGCAATGAGACCTATCTGATGTAATAAATGTGTTACTAGCCTCCTGGGACTAGTATTGTATCACATTTGAGTTCCTGGTTAACCAGGGGCGCTTCAGGTGGTATCAGAGCCGTAGTTGGCTGTAGGACGCGACCTTAGGCTTTCTGGACCAGTATTTTACATACAAAAATATTTTCTAAAAAGTTCTTACCCCCCCTCAATTTTTTTTAAAAAAATTACTCTTATCTATTTCTCTCAGATGGCAGAAAGAGTTTGGACCAGTAGCTACTATCTAAATGTTGAAGGCTTTCCTAAGCTCTTGTATGCTACCGTGCAAAGGCTTGGAATCAAGGGTCACCCGGAATATGAAGGTAGAGAATACATAGAGCATGAAATAGAACGGTGTGAAGTTACCGTGTATGTCGGGAAAAGTGAAGACTTCCCTGACATAGCTGAAGCATGGAGTATAACTGCGACCGGATTTCGGTTTGCAGATACATATCAAGCTGCCGCCCGCAAAGCCTTGAGGTACCTGTGCCAAACCTACGAGAAGCCCCTTACTCGTACACCCATGAGATTCTTTCCACCCCGAGAAAGAGATCGGCCAGTTTGGAGGACCCGCATGGACATCTTGCAGGGATGTTATTCCCTCGAGGATGACCCAACTGTGGTATTCATGACCACATACCTACTTGCTCTGGACGAGCAATATGATAAACATGCCTCAGAGTTGAAGAAGTGCATCCACCGTGCGAAAGAAGCTGAGATCTTGGTTAGAAAGCTCCATGTGCAACTTGCAGAAGCTCAGGCCCAAGCAGCTGCAGCCAAGAGTCGTGAAACTGCCATTTCTGAAGCCATGAAGGAAGCTGAGGATCGTCATGCTCAGGAGTTAAAGGACGCCTACCTTGTCACCAGGGCCAAGAGAAGAATGCTAGCTCTAGAATACCAAGAGCCCATAATCTTGGAAGGGATCCCAATCATGCCCCTAAAGACAGGAAAGAGACTAGCGATTGAAGGACCATCAGCTCCCCCACCCACAGCAACCTCTCATGAAGCTTCAGAGTTGGAGCCTAAGGAAGAAGAAATCCCCATCCTCAGCCAGCCACCACTAAAAGATGACGGCGACCCGTCTCTTATTCCAAAGGAAGAACCACAAGATGACGAAAGAATGATCCTTCTCAAACACCAAGGGAATGAAGCCATTCAGTTTAAGAAAGTTGAAGATTAGTTGTACCTAGTTCCTCCTTTTGTCTTGGGGAAGTGAAGTTTACTTCACATTTGTTTGCCCCAAAGGAGATGAATCGTATTGTAGCACGCATATTTTTATTATGTTGTAAACCACCCTCCTATTCAAAATATATATTTGTGCTTGTTGGTTGTGCTAATTGAGTACTCTATGTGTGTTCCCTTACGGGATAGCAAGTCTTAAAAACTTGCATTTTTTTAAAAATATATCACCTTAATAAACAAAACATCACTCAATAGATCTAACACTTATCTAATGCTTTCCTCCTCATCTCAACCAATAGATGCCTCCCAAGCCAGCTACTCGCTCCCAACCAAGTGGCCGTGCAGCTAGGAGGCAAAGTCAAAATCCAGTTGATAGTCAAGCCAATGCAAATATTGATGGTGTCCATGAAGATGAAGTGAGTCAGACTGGGAACCATAATGGATAAGATGAGTTGCCCCCTCCTCTAGCAATTGACTTAGCACAAGTCATGGCAACTCAAACTTGCCTTTTGGAGACTTTAGCCCAAGGCATGAATCGCCCTAGGAACAACCATAGAGCTGGAGTCCAGGATAAAATGACTGAGTTCATGAGACTTAAGCCACCCACCTTTGCTGGATCTGACAACCCCATGGAAGCAGATGATTGGCTTAAGGTCATTGAAAGGAAGTTGGACACAATCCACTGCAATGGAAGGGATAGAGTTCTGTTAGCAACTCACCAGCTGACAGGAATCGCTGTTTCATGGTGGGAAGCCTATAGTGGAGCTGTGGACAATACCAACACTATCACATGGCAAGAATTTGTGGAAGAATTCCATCAGTACCACATTCCAGATGGAATCATGAAGTTGAAGGCTAATGAATTTCACAACTTGAAGCAAGGAAGCAAAACTCTGAGTGAATACATCTTTTAGTTCACTGAGTTATCTCGCTATGGCCCAAAATTAGTCAACACTGATGCCAAGAAGCAGACAAAGTTCATAGAAGGACTGACCTGTGAGTTGAGGACTCTTATGACCCCACAGATCTATCCAGACTTCAACACCTTGATGAACCGAACCATTCTGACTGATGTGGCCAAAACTGAAGAAAGAAAGGAGAACAATCGCAAATTCTTAGAGCGCAAAGTTCAAGAAGGAGTTAGATCACAGAGGCAGAAAACATTTAGCCAACCAAGCCAGCGAACTCAAGCCCCAATGCAGTTTCGCTCTCCTACCAGTGCCTCTAACCAGATGCAACCATCATATCAGCCCAAGACAACTTATCAGAATTAGACTTATGGCAAGACCCAACAAAATAGCATCGGTCAAGTCACCAATAATAGAAAAGCATGCTTTCATTGCCATGAGACTGGACACTACATCGCCAACTGTCCTTATAAGAACAACCCATCAGTGTCCACCCAGTCCCACACTGTCAATGGACCAAGACCTGCAGTGTCCAGAGCCAACGGTGGTTTTCCTCGCAACAACACCAACACCACCAACAACAGCCAGATGGTGAAGCAACCTCAGCAATCCTATGGTCGAGCTCGTGTCAACCACATTCATGCTCAGGATGCTCATACTACTTCAGGAGTGGTACTTGGTGAGTTCTTAGTCAACTCAGTACTTGCAACAGTATTGTTTGATTCTGGAGCATCACATTCATTCATATCATCAAGTTTTGCTGAGAAGCATAAAATATCCACAGTACTACTAAGGTTACCCCTAATAACCCAAACACCTGGGTCTGACATCAAATGTCATCTAGGTTATTTAAATGTAAGGATCATTTTAAGTGGGGTAGTTTTCCTAGTAGACTTAGTAGTGCTCAAGTCTAAAGGAATAGATGTTATCCTTGGAATGGATTGGTTAACACGACACAATGGAGTTATTAGTTGTGCCACTAAGGAAGTATCGTTAGTTAACCAAGAAGGGATTAAGGAGAAATGCCAAACCCAAGGATCTAAAGTCAACCTAATGGTCTTCAACTTAGATGCAAGGACCATAGAAGAAGTGCCAGTAGTGCAACAATACCCTGATGTATTCCCTGAGGAACTACCTGGAATGCCACCAGATAGGGATATAGAGTTCATCATTGATCTTATCCCTGGGACTGCTCCTATAGCCAAGAGACCTTACAGAATGGCCCCTGCAGAGTTAGCGAAACTAAAGGAGCAATTGAGAGAATTGCAACAGAAAGGTTATATCAGGCCTAGTTCTTCACCATGGGGAGCCCCAGTCCTATTTGTAAAGAAGAAAGATGGAAGCATGAGAATGTGTGTGGATTATAGATCCCTAAATGAAGTCACCATCAAGAATAAATATCCCCTACCAAGGATAGATGACCTCTTTGATCAGCTTAAAGGAGCCAAGTATTTCTCCAAGATTGATTTGAGATCAGGTTACCACCAACTCAAGATCAAGAACAGTGATGTCCCTAAAACAGCCTTTGTAACAAGATATGGGCAATATGAGTTTATAGTGATGTCCTTTGGATTAACCAATGCCCCTGCTTATTTCATGAACCTCATGAACAAGGTATTCATGGAGGAGCTAGATAAGTTTGTTGTAGTCTTCATTGACGACATACTTATCTACTCTAAGAGTGCTGAAGAACATGGGCAACACTTGAGAGTAGTGCTAGAAAAGCTAAGAAGACACAAGTTGTATGCCAAATTCAGTAAGTGTGAATTTTGGCTTGAGAAAGTTGCATTTCTAGGTCATATCCTGACAGCGGAAGGAGTTGCAGTGGACCCTGAGAAAGTAGAAGCTGTCTCTCATTGGCAACAACCCACAAATGTCAGTGAAATCAGAAGTTTTCTTGGATTAGCTGGATATTACCGAAGGTTCATAGAAGGATTTTCTAAGATAGCCAGACCCATGACAGAACTTCTTAGAAAAGATAAGAAATTTACTTGGACAGAGTCATGTGAGAAGAGTTTCCAAGAATTGAAGAAAAGATTGACAACAACACCAATGTTAACTTTACCAGACATTCACCAAGATTTCATCATATATTGTGATGCCTCAAGACAAGGTTTAGGATGTGTTCTCATGTAAGGAGAAAAGGTTGTAGCTTATGCATCCCGGTAGCTTAGACCTCATGAGCAAAATTAACCTACTCATGATTTAGAGTTAGCAGCTATAGTGCATGCTCTCAAGATTTGGAGACACTATCTCATTGGAAACAAGTGTGAAATATACACGGATCACAAGAGTTTGAAGTATCTCTTCACTCAGTCGGACTTAAACCTAAGGCAAAGAAGATGGTTGGAGTTAATTAAGGACTACAACCTTGAGATTCATTACCACCCAGGAAAGGCCAATGTGGTTGCAGATGCCCTAAGCAAAAGGTCATATGGTCAACAGTTAGTGTCCAAAACACTCATATACAAGAAGATATAGCACAGTTGAACATGCACATAGTATGCCAACCTCAAACTGGCAGTCTGAAGGTGCAACCAACTCTAGAGGAAGAAATTAAGAAGGCACAACATAGGGATAAAGATCTGATGAAGATTTGTGAGCAAACTAGAGAAAAGAAAGCCCCATACTTCAAAGTGGATGACAAAGGAACCTTGTGGTATAAGGATAGGATTTGTGTGCCCAAGGTAGGGAAGTTTCAAGAACTAATCCTTGATGAAGCTCATAACTCAGCATACTCTATCCACCCTGGTGCCACCAAGATGTATATGGACCTAAAAGAAAGATATTGGTGGAATGGTATGAAAGCAAATGTGGCACGATTTGTTGCACAATGTGATGTGTGCCAAAGGGTTAAAGCAGAGCATCAGAAACCAGCAGATTTGCTGCAGCAATTGTCTATTCTAGTTTGGAAGTGGGATGAGATAGGCATGGATTTTGTGAATGGATTACCCAAAACTCAGAAAGGGAATGATTCAATATGGGTAATAGTGGACCGTCTTACCAAGGTTGCTCACTTTATACCTGTGCGCACCAAGTATAGTGGAGACAAGCTAGCACAGTTATATGTGGATAATATAGTAAAACTACATGGTGTGCCAAGTTAGATTGTATCTGACCGAGGTACTCAATTCACCTCTAAGTTTTGGAAGAGACTGCATGAAGCCATGGGCACCAAGCTAGATTTTAGCTCAACCTATCACCCCCAGACATATGGTCAAACCGAAAGAGTAAATCAGATCATGGAAGATATGCTGAGAGCATGTGTGCTTACCTATGGTAAAGATTGGGAGAAGAGTCTATCTTATGCAGAGTTCTCATACAATAATAGCTATCAAGCTAGCTTAGGTATGTCACCTTTTGAAGCCCTATATGGAAGAAAATGTAGGACCCCATTGATGTGGTCAGAGGTTGGAGAACGGACCTTGCTTAAGCCTTCCCTCATAAAAGAAGCAGAAGACCGTGTGGCAGAGATTAGAGAAAAATTGAAAGAAGCATAATCACGTCAGAAGAGCTATTCTAATAAAAGAAGAAGAGAGCTAAGCTTTGTAGTTGGAGATTTTGTGTACCTCAAAGTTTCCCCAATTCGAGGGACTCGAAGGTTTCAAGTTAGGGGCAAGCTAGCACCCCGGTATATTGGACCATATCAAGTGCTGCAAAGAATTGGAGCTATAGCTCATCGTATTCGGTTACCTGAAGAAATGTCAGATATACATAATGTATTCCATGTCTCCCAATTGAAAGGTCTTGATGGCTAGAGGGGGGTGAATAGCCTATTAAAAATTTTCTACAAGGACAAGCTAAACAAGTTTATCAATAAAACAAATAGCGAGATGCGAGTTTTGCTTAGCCTACGGGGTGTTTGCAAGCCACCTAACCAATTCACAAATCTAGTAATTGCACTCAACCGCACAAGTCAAACCGAGAAGGAAACTACAACTATCAAGCTACACAAAGAAGCTACTCTAGCAAAGCTAACTAGCTAGCAAAGATAACTAAGAAAGTAATGTGGAGTTGAGTTAGGAGGGTATCACCGAGGGGCGAAGTATTGAGCCAACCAATATGATCAACAATGAATACCAAGATAACCAAACACCGGGATCAATCAATCACAATATGAAAGTGATGACACGAAGATTTATCCCGAGGTTCACGTGCTTGCCGGCACGCTAGTCCCCGTTGTGTCCCTCTTCACCACGTGGTTCGGTGGCTAATCGGTCACACACCGAGCCTCTCAAAAGGCGCCACAAGAACCTACCAAATAGCAAAAGGTTGCAATGACACGAGCAATATACTAATGTTGCCTTTGGCGCTTCGCCGAGGTAGGCACAAACCCCTCACAATCACCGGAGGTGGCCAAGAACAAACACCAACTCTTGCCAACGCCTCCAAGCTGCTCCAAGCCGTCTAGGTGGCGGCAACCACCAAGAGAAACAAGAATCCCGCAGCAAATCAACCACCAAGTGCCAACTAGATGCAATCTCACAATGCAAATGCACTTGGATCACTCAATCTCACTTCGAATATGCAAAGAAGCAAGAGAGATGAGTGGGAGGGGAGTTGCTTAGCTCAAAGTGCTCACAAGTATGTCAAATGTTCGAGTAAGAGAGCCTTGAGCCGGCCAACGAGTATTTATAGACGTACCCCTTCGAATATAGCCGTTAGAAACTTAAACAGCCAAAATCGCGTTGACCGGACGCGCTGGTCCAACTGATCGGACGCGCCGGTCGCGCAATGGCTAGTTTTGCGAAGCACCGACCGGACGCGCCGGTCGCAACGACCGGACGCGCCGGTCACGACCGGACGCACCGGTCCCGTAACTGACCGGACGCGCTAGTACCATTTTGAAAAACATGAAGCAAGAAAAATCTAACTACTTCCTATTCATACTAGTACCTCAATGCATCATTCAAATTATACTAGCAAGACACCACACAAGCAAAGTATCGGAGAAAACGAAATGCATAACTATGCATCATACATATGAAGTGCACATGGAAATGCAACATTCATGCTTAAGAGCTTGCTCCCCCTACTTGTGTGCTCAAAATTTTAGTTGATCCCCTTCTTTTATCAATTCTCCCCCTTTAGGATCTTTGTGAAACATTTTCAAACATTTTCTCCCCCACAACATTTTTTGAGTTCTATCTTTGTGAACAATATTTTCTCCCCCTTTGGCACCAATTGACCACAAGGAGCAAACTTTAGATAGATTATCATGTTGAAATATGGGGTGAGGATCAAGTTTATGATTCAACCTAGATTGCTTGCATAAATAAAATACTTCGGTTTTAACCAAGGGCAAGCTTCTTCACACCTCACTAGAAGGGTTATCATGCACCATGTTGAAGCAAATATTTAGACAAGTTTTCTAGATTAAATACTTAGGATCACAAGCTACTTAAACAAGTTATATGCTACCACTAGATCATACAAGTCATGGAAACAATAGTGGTACCATATAAACTTCAAATTCATTTGATTTTCATGAATGAGCCTAGAACATATAAATTATGACTAGATGCACTAAACAAGTCCTTAGCATAGAATGTATGACATGTCAACCAATTGAACCTTAGGGCTCGAAGGAGAGGCATGTCATATATGGGGTGCATCAACTCATGTTGGAGAAGTCAAGTATGTTCAACTCATTTTTTAGCATGTGAAATCTCTTCTCATCAAGTGGCTTGGTGAATAGATCGGCTAATTGATCTTCGGTGCCCACACTCTCAATAGCAATGTCACCCTTTTGTTGATGATCTCTAATAAAGTGATGGCGAACATCAATATGCTTTGTTCTTTGATGTTGAATCGGATTGTTAGTTAGCTTCACGGCACTTTCATTGTCACATAGCAATGGCACATTCTTGAAATTGATTCCAAAATCCTTCAATGTTGCCTTCATCCACAAGATTTGTGCACAACAACTACCCGCAGCGATGTATTCGGCTTCGGCGGTAGATAGTGCAATACTATTTTGCTTCTTGGATGACCATGAGACAAGTGATCTTCCCAACAATTGACATGTCCCGGAAGTGCTCTTTCTCTCCACTTTATCACCGGCATAGTCGGAATCCGAATATCCAACTAGCTCAAAACTTGCACCTTTGGGATACCACAATCCAACATCTTGTGTATGCTTTAAGTACCTCAATATTCTCTTTGTTGCCTTCAAATGACTTTCTCTTGGTGAGGCTTGAAATCTTGCACACATACATACACTAAACATCACATCGGGCCTTGATGCCGTCACATAGAGTAGGCTACCAATCATTGATCTATATAGCTTTTGATCCACCATGTTGCCACTCTTGTCACTATCCAAACTTCCACTAGTGCTCATTGGAGTTGTAATACTCTTTGCATCTTCCATGCTAAACTTCTTGAGCATATCTTTGATGTACTTGGTTTGACTCATAAATGTTCCTTCCTTCATTTGTTTGATTTGAAGTCCAAGAAAGAAACTAAGTTCACCAATCATTGACATTTCAAATTCCTTTGCCATCATTTTCCCAAACTCATCACAATAATTTTGATTGGTTGAACCGAATATGATATCATCAACATATATTTGCAACACAAACAAGTCTTTCCCAATCTTCTTGGTGAATAGTGTTGTATCAACTTTGCCCATGACAAATCCTTTGGATAGCAAGAAGTCCCTCAATCTTTCATACCATGCTCTAGGTGCTTGCTTCAATCCATATAAAGCTTTTCTCAACTTGTATACATGATTGGGTTTCTTGTCATCTTCAAAACCGGGAGGTTGCTCCACATACACTTCCTCTTGAATGTACCCATTGAGAAATGCACTCTTCACATCCATTTGATATAGCTTGATATTGTGAGCTCAAGCATAGGCAAGTAAGATCCTAATTGCTTCCAATCTTGCAACCGGGGCATAAGTTTCACCAAAGTCAAGACCCTCTATTTGTGTGTAACCTTGAGCCACTAGTCTTGCTTTGTTCCTTACTACTATCCCATCTTGATCTTGCTTGTTGCGAAAGACCCATCTTGTTCCAATGACATTGTGATCCTTAGGCCTCTCAACTAGTTCTCATACTTCATTTCTCTTGAAGTTGTTGAGCTCTTCATGCATTGCATTTACCCAATCCGGATCTCTCAATGCTTTATCAATGTCCTTGGGTTCTTCCATTGACACAAAAGAAGAGTGACCACAAAATGATGTCAATCTTGATCTAGTTTGAACTCCTCTTTGTATGTCACCAATGATGGAATCCAATGGATGGTCTCTTGCAATGTTAGTTGGTTGAAGCACTTGGACTTAATTGCTTGGATGTTGATGTTGATCATGAGTTGGAGATGATGAACTAGCCACTTGTTGATCTTGTTGCACTTGAGATGATGTACTAGCTTGATTTTGCATAGGAGAACCACTAGCTTGTGTAATTGGACTTTGGAGCACTTGATCTTTGTTGTCATCTACATTAATAACTTGCTTTGGTCTAATATCACCAATATCCATTTCTTTCATAGCATTACTCAATTGAGTTCCTCTCACATCATCCAAGTTATCTTCTTCATCTTGAGAGCCATTTGTTTCATCAAACTCAACATCATGCACTTCTTCAAGTAAACCACTAGATAGGTTCCATACTCTATAAGCTTTGCTAGTAGTTGAGTAACCAAGTAGGAAGCCTTCATCATATTTCTTCTCAAACTTGCTCAATCTAGTGCCCTTCTTCAAGATATAGCATTTGCAACCAAATACCCGAAAGTATGCAATATTGGGCTTTCTTCCATTTAAGATCTCATATGGTGTCTTCTCAAGGAACTTGTGGCAATAGAGACGGTTGCTATAAAAGCAAGCCGTGTTGATTGCTTCGGCCCAAAATGAATGACTCACATTATACTCATTCAACATTGATCTTGCCATATCAATTAAGGTTCTATTCTTCCTTTCAACTAGGCCATTTGATTGAGGTGTATACTTGGCCGAGAATTGATGCTTGATTCCAAGCTCCTCACATAGCTCATCAACTCTTGTGTTTCTAAACTCACTTCCATTGTCACTTCTTACTTTCTTGATTGTGGTCTCAAACTCATTTTGCACTCTCTTGATGAACTTCTTGAATATGTCAAATACATCACTCTTGTCCACAAGAAAGAATACCCATGTGTATCTAGTGAAATCATCCACAATCACAAAACCATACTTGTTGCCACCAATGCTTATGTATGTAGTTGGCCCAAATAGATCCATGTGCAACAACTCAAATGCCTTGGAAGTACTCATAATGCTTTTCAATAGATGAGTGTTGCCTACTTGCTTTCCGGCTTGACATGCACTACATAGCTTATCTTTCTCAAATGTGACATCCTTCAAGCCTCTAACTAAGTCATGCTTCACTAACTTGTTCAATTGCTTCATGCCAACATGACCTAGTCATATGTTGAGAGCACCCACTATCAAGCACCCAATGCCTTCCTCCGGCCTTGTAATTTACCTACAAAACAATTTAATGTCTTTTAGGTACCCATACTTGCTTGGGTCCTTGGAGGTTAGTCACTAAGCTCTTTGGTACCCAAATGGCCTTCTTCTTTAGGCCCACAATTGGTGTACCAACAAACCTAGCATGCACACCTTTCTCTCCCTTGGTAAGCACATAACAAGAATCAAAAGGAATGTAAGGTACATTAGCATTTTTCTTGTTCTTGTTCATTTTATTGCAATTAATCTCTAGATGCCCAACTTGCTTGCATCTATTGCAATAACGACCATTGCCCTTCACAAAGCGAGGCTTTGGAGTAGCAAAGGCCGCCTTGCCCTTCTTGGGAGTATAGCCTAATCCCTCTTTGTTAAGAGAGAACCTTTGGCTACCCAAGCATTTTAGCAAGCGGGCATCCCCACCATAGGCGTTGCCTAATGCGCGGGTGAGATCATCCACCTCTCTCTTGAGAGTCTCAACCACAAGTGATGAATCACTAGTAGTAGAGGTAGAGTTGGTTGTGGTGGATGATGATGAGCTACATGAAGCATTAGTAGGACTAACAAGTAAAGAATCATCAATAATATCACATGTTAGTCCAATATCACAAGTGACAATCACTTGCTCCTCCTTAGCTTCCTTCATGAGCTTCTCCAGCTTGAGGTCCTTTTCCTTGATGAGCTCAAGTAGAGTGGAGTGGGCTTCCTTAAGCCTAGTGTGAGCAACTTCTAGGTCCTCGTGGTCTTCCTTTAGACACTCACGAGAGGCCTCTAGCTCATCAAAGGATTTCCTAAGAGCTTTGAGCTCTTGTTTAATTCCTTTGCACTCCTTACTCTTTTTGAGAGCAACAAGCTCCTCCATCAAGGCATCATTTTCATTGCACTTAGCAATGAGCTCTTGTTCCAAGATTTTGCACTTCTTGGTTGTCCTCTTGTAGCCCTTGCTCATTTGATCTATTACGCCTAATAGATCATCCTTGGAGTAGTCCTCATCCTCCTCATCATTACTCCTACAATCATCACTAGCACAAGAATCATCATCACTATCATCATATTTTACCTTGGTAGGCTTGGCCATAAGGCATGTCGATGTAGTGTTGAAGATGGATGGCTTGTTGGAGAGGGCGATGTTTGCAATGGCTCGCAGAGTGATCCTCTCATCATCACTAGAGCTTGCATCATCATCACTATCGGAATTGTCACTATCCCAAGTGACTACATAACCACCACCCTTCTTCTTCTTGTTGAAGGTGAAGCTCTTCTTTGTTTTCTTCTCATTCTCTCTCTTATCTTTCTTGTTCTTCTTGAGCTTCAAGTCCCCATTATGAAGTCTCTTATCTTCATAGGGGCAATCCCCCACTATGTGATTGGGGTTATTGCAATTGTAGCAAATGGTCTTTGCCTTTATAGTGTCTCTCCTCTTTCTTGCCCCATATCCTTTCTTCTTCATGAACCTTCCCATCTTGTGCACAAGGAGGGCCATGGTCTCATCATCGTATGGATCATCATCATCACTCTCCACCTTGCTCTTTCCCTTAGAGGATGAAGCCTTGAATGCAATGGGCTTCTCTTGCTTGACCTTGGTCTCCTTTTTCTCTTCTACCTCATCTTCATCATCATTGTATTGGGCATCGGTCATTATATCTCCAAGCACATTGGTTGGTTTGACCTTGTCCAATCCCTCTCTAAAGATCATTCTTCTCAAGGTGGCAAACTTCTTGGGTAAGCACATCAAGAACTTGTGTGAGAAGTCCTTGTCCTCAACCTTCTCCCCAAGCCCCTTGAGATCATTGACAATGACTTGGAGCCTATAGAACATCTCCGGTATGGACTCATCATCCTTCATCTTGAAGCTTGCAAACTTATCCTTGAGCATATAGAGCTTGGCACTCTTTACCGTTGAAGTGCCCTCATATGTTTCCTCTAATCTTGTCCAAAGCTCATTTGCCTTTTCAAGATCTTTGATTTGCTCAAATACTTTATCATCAACGGCCTGACAGATTGTGGCAAGTGCCGCCGTATTGCATTGTTTGTTGATGCGGTCATTGGGAGTGAGGTTTTCCTCATCAAGAATGATGTATCCTTCTTTGGTCACATCCCAAACCTTCTCATGTATATTGCCTAGATATAGCTTCATCTTCCTTTTCCAATGATCAAAGGAAGAGATGCCATCAAAGAATGGAGGCTTGCCATTAACATGATTGAACATAACTTGAGCCATCTTACACCGAGGTTGTTAAGCCTTACAAACGGTGACCAAGGCTCTGATACCACTTGAAAGGTCTTGATGGCTAGAGGGGGGTGAATAGCCTATTAAAAATTTTCTACAAGGACAAGCTAAACAAGTTTATCAATAAAACAAATAGCGAGATGCGAGTTTTGCTTAGCCTACGGGGTGTTTGCAAGCCACCTAACCAATTCACAAATCTAGTAATTGCACTCAACCGCACAAGTCAAACCGAGAAGGAAACTACAACTATCAAGCTACACAAAGAAGCTACTCTAGCAAAGCTAACTAGCTAGCAAAGATAACTAAGAAAGTAATGTGGAGTTGAGTTAGGAGGGTATCACCGAGGGGCAAAGTATTGAGCCAACCAATATGATCAATAATGAATACCAAGATAACCAAACACCGAGATCAATCAATCACAATATGAAAGTGATGACACGAAGATTTATCCCGAGGTTCACGTGCTTGTCGGCACGCTAGTCCCCGTTGTGTCCCTCTTCACCACGTGGTTCGGTGGCTAATCGGTCACACATCGAGCCTCTCAAAAGGCGCCACAAGAACATACCAAATGGCAAAAGGTTGCAATGACACGAGCAATATACTAATGTTGCCTTTGGCGCTTCGCCGAGGTAGGCACAAACCCCTCACAATCACCGGAGGTGGCCAAGAACAAACACCAACTCTTGCCAATGCCTCCAAGCTGCTCCAAGCCGTCTAGGTGGCAGCAACCACCAAGAGAAACAAGAATCCCGCAGCAAATCAACCACCAAGTGCCAACTAGATGCAATCTCACAATGCAAATGCACTTGGATCACTCAATCTCACTTCGAATATGCAAAGAAGCAAGAGAGATGAGTGGGAGGGGAGTTGCTTAGCTCAAAGTGCTCACAAGTATGTCAAATGTTCGAGTAAGAGAGCCTTGAGCCGGCCAACGAGTATTTATAGACGTACCCCTTCGAATATAGCCGTTAGAAACTTAAACAGCCGAAATCGCGTTGACCGGACGCGCTGGTCCAACTGACCGGACGCGCCGGTCGCGCAACGGCTAGTTTTGCGAAGCACCGACCGGACGCGCCGGTCGCAACGACCGGACGCGCCGGTCACGACCGGACGCACCGGTCCCGTAACTGATCGGACGCGCTGGTCAACCCTGAGCCGCGCACAACGAACCAGCGACCGGACGCGCTGAAGAACTGACCGGACGCCACAGTGCCCGCGTCCGGTTGGAGTCCAGTAAGCTCCCTGGACGATCGGATGCGTCCGGTCGCCTGTGACCGGACGCGCCTCGCGTCCGACCAAACAACTGAAAAACGCGCAGATACTGGACACTGACCGGACGCGTCCGGTCAAACAGTGACCGCGTCCGGTCCAGCGTCCGGTCACCACTGTGACCCCCGTTTGCCTCCGTTTCTTTTTCCGACTTCCGGCGTAGTGGAAAATAGGCATTTCATTTCCCCAAAATTGCCTGAATGTGCTAACACCACCAAGTGATCACGTAATGTGTGAGTGTGTTAGCATTTTCACAATCATTTTTCGAGGCGATATTAGTTCTATCCAAATGCATATGATCATGAAATGCACATCTAGAGGCACTTAGGAGTTCAATAGCCGCGTCATTCCCCTCTTTATAGTACGGCTATCTATCCTATAATGTAACCACACCCACTAGGTGTCTTGGTTACTAAAACACAACCCTTAAGCATATACCTTTGCCTTGATCACGTAGGGTTGCGTCCAAATCCAAGTGTGGCCATCATGATCACCATGTCCATCTTGCCACCAACCTTGGAGTGTACTAATCCTCATATGCTACATACAACTTAGGCATAGGATTAGTACTTAGGCATTGTCACTAATTACCAACACCAAACATAGGACTTTCACCAATTGAAAAAATGTCTTAGGGTGCCAGAGGAACAAATATCACCAGATACTATTGATTTACAAGATGATCTAAGGTATCAAGAAGTGCCAATAAAAATATTAGACACAGTCACCAAGCAAACAAGAACGATAACCGTTCGGATTTGTCGTGTTCAGTGGAGTAGACATACTGAAGCAGAAGCAACCTGGGAAAGAGAAGATGCCTTGAGAAAGGAGTTTCCCCATCTGTTTAGGAACTAGGCGAATCTTGAGGATGAGATTCATTTTAAGTGGGGTAGGTTTGTAACATCCCAAAAATTCACATTCAATAATCGCTCGTGTTAAAAATTATTTTCAAATGCATTTCAAAAACTATAAGTCATTTGAGCTCTATATCCTTCTAAATCTTATCCATCTTATATCCATCCCAACTACCTCTCTTTAATTTATCATGCACCATGGCATCGGCATCACCCACCCATTCCTCATCTCTCTCCCCATCTCGCTCGCTTCGTCCGATGCCCCCGACAGCGGCGCGTGCACCGACCCCACCACCATCGTCGCAGCACGCACCCGTGCTCGGACCCCCCTCGCCGATTGCGGCAGCTCGCACGTCACCACGACATCGGGTCCCACCTCCCACCTTTCCCTCTATCTTTCTTCTCCATGCATGGCCACGGCACATTCGTATATGCGCGACAAATAAAGCAAGACAAAGCACCCACCCAGGCAATATTCACTTTTACCATTTACCACACAAACAAGCAAGGCACACAGGCAATATGCATATACCACCAGCATGCAAAGCACAAGCAAACAAGTGTCAGAAGTGCACCCACACATGCACACATACAGATAGCTCATGCATGCATGCAAATTAGACACCGACCACCATGCAAAATTAGGCACCGATCACCATGCAAGGTTAGGCATCGTCCATTTGCATGCTAAGCATCTACTCGCTACGCGCCGCACCGCCCAAGCATCCGATCACAGCGATGCCATTAGAGGCAAGCAAGCAATCCAGTGGCACATCCCTGCTTCCTAGCCTATAAATAGACATGCCTGGTTGCTCTCCCACAGCAGCACACTCAGCTCACCACTCACTTGTCTGCTCTCGCTTCACTTGCCTCGCATATACCATATACGGCCGTACGCACGAGCCGGGCTCGACCATCGTTGCACGATGAGGTGAGCAGCCCATGAGCATCCCCTTGCTCTTCTCACTCTTCCTGTGGTCTTCACTTTACTTTCCACCTTACCCTTGCCTGTGCCGAGCCGCTCCCGAGCTCCACGAGCTCAACCATGGTGTCGTCCATGCAAGAAGCAAGAAGAAGAACTTTGCTAGCTTTTCTCTCTCCCTTCCCATGCATATGTGTATGACGTGTGGGTCCTAAGCTACAACTCCATCCAAATAGCACATGCATAGTATACACCATGCACTACCAGCCAAGACAAATGCTCACGTGAGCACCCATTCCTTAATCGCGCATTATTCTTTTCCGCGTGATTAAAATTCAGCCATCTTGTAGAGCCACATGCCAACTCCGATTCCAAATATTATTCTTTCTAAATTCATCTTAAATCATGATCTATCTCTCATATAAATTTCATGATTTTTAGAGCTCATTTGAATTTATGTGATTATTTATATGTGCTTGTTTGTCTGTTGCGCTCGTTGGGTACTTTTAGCTGACGAAGTGAACGAACCGGAGAACGAGGACGTCGAAGGCGAGTACCGTGAGTTCTACGCCGAGGAACTGGACTGCCAGCAGGAATTTGCCGAGGACGCCGACGGAGGCAAGTCAGCCTATTCCCCTTTGATGCATATTGATCCTATTTTTAAACACAACCCGTAGAAGCCGTTTTAAATATTGCATGTACGATATACGTACGAAGTATTTTCGCTACTTAGTTAAGACCCGTTTGAATAATCATCCTTGAATTGATATTACCTGATAATTATCTTGTTCAAACTTAGGGACAAATAATATGCTATGGTAAAATATAATTATTTAGTATGCTTAGGATTTGATACTCATCATGGATACTCACTACCATGTTTTCTCAAATACAATGATTTTTAAAGAAAAACTGTGTGAGTTGTGGGAATAAATTGTGGGTATGATGAAAGGGTTAATGAATAAGTTATAGATGGTGATTACCCTAGAGATGGGGCGGATCGGTGTTCCTTTTGTGGGATGCCGTGGTGTTGGGGCTTGTACCTTTTGTGGTTAAGCATGAAGATATCCGCCTTGTCTCGATTAAGGACTGAGTTGATGATTCATCTTGCCTAACTCATTTTCGTACAACCACTCGCCTTGCATGGGAAAGACTTAGTCTAAATCCCTCTAGTTGGTATGGCAATCACCTGGAGGCAGGTGTGCAACGGGACACTAAGAGATGTATGTGAAAATTGATGGATATTGTATAAAATGTAAAGAGCTCTGTAAATTATTGTATTATGAGATGTGGTCTTAGTGTTTCTGTGGTGAGCGCCATTACTTAGCTATGGAGGGTAATGACTTTGATGGATCTGTGCTTGCATGACGGTGTTAAGTTACAGTATCCTACTTGTGGGGAAAGTGTACAACCTCTACAGAGTGTAAAATTTGTCCGGATAGACGTGTCCGCGGTATCGGACGAGTTATGGTTTGGTTTCAACAACTAGATGGGTTGGGATGAGTGAAAACTTGAGAGTGAGTGTGATTTTGGAAATGAATGGTTGTCTGCCATTATGTTGCGGCAACAAAGGGTTCAGCAACACCTAAAATTATGATCAACCCTTTTTTTAGAAATACTATTATATATGAAAAATATATGTCTTTTGCAAAGGTATTTATAAAATGAAACCCTGCATGTGTAAAAAGATAGCTTTATGCAAATAAACCAAGCCTTATCCTTAATTTATCCATATGCATGTACTGATATCCCATTTCAAAGGGTAAGGTTGGATTTGCTGAGTACTTTGTACTCACCCTTGCTTTGTTGAACAGAGGAAGATCCGGACTTCAATCCTGACGTGGCGTACGAATAAGGTCATGTCTGCACCCAACTAAGCCTGTGGCATTGGAATCCGTCAGATGATATGTATTAGCGAGACCTCTTTCTGGGTCTGCTGGACCTGTATTGTGTTGTGGTTACTTTTAATCGTGGCATGTCTTTATTGTCCACGCTTGTCGAGACTACTGCAATGAGACCTATCTGATATAATAAATGTGTTACTAGCCTCCTGGGACTAGTATTGTATCACATTTGAGTTCCTGGTTAACCAGGGGCGCTTCAGCTCACTATCCAGTGAACGATGACGATTCGAATCGATTATTAACCAGCTGGTAATTTATTCCTCACACAAACCTCACTCACCCGCTAAAGTGAGGTGTTGGTCACCGAGTCAACCATTCAGGTAAAGTCGCGAGCTTGCTAGGAACCACATGTACCCGGGGGCCGCCCGATTGCTCTTTGGCCTTATCATCGCGCCCCCGTATCCTGCCACTACTACTCCAGTACAGTGCGTTGCGGGCAATCCACTCGGCCCGAATAATCTCCCAGCTTCACGGTCGGAAGGTACTTTATCCGGCCAGCTAAATGTGAGGCATGCGTTCAACATGACCCGAGGTCCAACAACGGTCGGTCCTTAATCGACACAGACGGAAAACACTATAGTCCGAAACCCTGCAAGTTTTCATCTGGTCTCAATTTCACATTAACACTTAGTTATTTCCTGACGACATCTTTTCTCAAGCAGATCCAGGTAAACACCTATAGCTCGAAGGTGATAGGAAATCACTCGACTTCTACCGGTCTAAGCAAGCTAAGCAATTACTTGACTGTGGATAATAAGGTGACAAGGATAGGGTAGAACGGAGTAAACAAGGTATAATGCAGCAACGGTTGCAAACAACTCCTAAACATAATACAGCAGTTAAAGTAAAGCATTCATAAAATATTTACAAATCGGGGGAGAGAAATACTCTGGGGCTTGCCTCTCTCGAAAGAGCTCGGACGGTGGTCTGGGCACTCTGGAAGATCCTCACCGACCTCCTCGTCGGCTTCGGGCACTTCCTGCTCCTCGGGCTGCTCTTCCGGCTCCTCGAGAACTGCTACTGGCGTTACTTTCTGCGATCCTGTATGATGCAATCGTATAAGTGCTTATATCTAGATGCATTGCGGAAATGACATGCAATGGTCATGATGAATGAAATGTACATAATTAGGTTCACTTTATTTCATAAAGTAGAAATACATTTCTTCTACAAGGTAGTCAATATCATCCAAGAATACAGACTACACGCATATGTCATCTACTGCATTCTCTTCTACTACTACTACCATGCTAAGTCAGCACATTTTATTAAATGCTTCAAAGATACACCAAAGCAAAATCCGATTCACTAGTCATGCATTAACAAGGTTAAATAAAACCCTAATTGCAACTAGGTTTGAACAGCAACAAGTATTTTAGTAGCATAAAAAATCTGAGAAAGTTACAGTAGCTTTCTATCATCTAATCTAGCATACTACAAAAATTTCATTGCATTTGGATTACTAGAATTGCCTACACAAAAATAACAAGCAAGGACCTAAAAATGAGCATAAAAATACTTTATACTATGAAAAGTATCAAACAACAGATTTAACATTTTTCCTTCATTCTACACAATAAATAATCACTATAGAAAAATTATTACATGCATGTTTTATTCATATTTTTCTCTTTAGCAAAAATAACAATTATTAACAATATTAAACACTTGTACTACAACTCAAGATTTTTCCACAGAACATGCATGGCATATATTTTTCCTAGAAAGTACATCACAAAAGAAAATTATAGCAAGTGGAACCATATTTTTCTGAGCTTTCTGTGATTTACTACATATTTAACAAGAAAATTGCAGTTTCATTGATTAAATAAAAACCCTACAGAAAAGTATTTCAAACTTGACATGCAATATTTTTAGATCATAGATCTACTTATGAGAAACACTACAAAATTTGTTTCACAATTTTTTGGAGCTATAAAACTCGAGTTATGATTTTTGAAAGCTTTTTTACAATTTCTAGAAACAATTTATTTAAACCCTTTTGAAAATCCGACCGCTCAGCGCTACGTGCACCCACGAACTAAACACAGATAACAAACATGAAACCGACAGGTGGGCCTATGACCCCGCATGTCAGTCACACAGAGAGACAGGAGGACACCGGCGTCCACAACTCGCCGGTGGCGAGGTCTCCGGCCAGGCCAAAGGCACTACGCGAACCACATCATGCTTGCGAACTCAACGGTACACACGCGGTGGCCAATGGAGCTCGAAGGGCCGGTCACCGTCGGTCATGGCGAAACGGTGGCGCGGGTGATCACCGGCCGGTCACCTCCGACCATGGAACGGTCGGTGGAAGGATGCTCGAGCACCGGTAAGACAAGGCGAACAAGATGCGCGCGCTAGAAGGGAAAAAGGTAGGACGGAAGGGAACGGTCCATGAAGCGGAAAAACTCCGGCGAGCTCGGCTTTGCTCCGGCGAGCAATTCACGCGGAGAGGAGGCTTACCATGAGCAACGAAGGCGAGCACTGGCTGCGTGATAGAAGAGCGGAGCTCGGGGCTAGATAGAGGCGTCGCTGGTGCGCTGCGGTGGCCGGAATGGCAGTGCCGGTGATGGCGCACGGTGGCGGAGGCGGAACCGCGGCTGCTGCTGGCTCTCTGCTGTGAGGCGAGAAGGGAAGGAATGAGCGAGTGGAGAAGGAGAAGGCGGCTCTGGCGAAGGTAAGCTCGGGCAGCGGGGGCCATAGCGGCCACGCGCTGAGCGTCGCCGACATGCGGCCGACACGCGGCGGACGCGGCCTGCCGCGGTCGCCAGCGAGACGCGCTCTCGTGTGAGCGGGAGGAGGAGGAGGCCGCGTGGCGTGGGTCGAGCCGTGGTCACGCGCGGGCGAGCGCGCGAACGAGCGCGGGCCGACTTCGGTCGTTGGGCCGGAAGTGGGGTGGCGGCCTGTTAAGGTAAGAAATTCCTTTTTCTTTTCTAAATACATTCCCAGATTTTATAATTTGATTCAAATTCAAATTTTGAAGATGAAAAAGACATTTTCACAAATTTCCCCCAAAACAAAAGTTGTTCAAAATTTTATTCTCTACAACTTTTATTTAGGACACTTTTCAAAATTCTAAACAGATTTTGAATTAGGGATTTAAAGTCAAATTTTTAAATGAAACTCAATTTTCTGAAATATTTTTAGAAGCAAAATTTGGGAAGATTTTGAATATAAAACTTGCTCCAAAAATCATGCTAATTATTTCTAAGTTATTTAAAGTTATATCTCCATAAATTTTTACCACTTTTACCTGGGACTTTTACCAATTCAGAGCTCAAACATGATTATCACAGTTTTAAATAAATTCTAACTTAATTTACATGTGATGATGATCATATATGAAATGCAAATGCTCATGATTTAGGATGTGAATGCATGCTTAACACCCAGAGGTGTTACAGCCTTCCCCCCTTATAAGAATCTCGTTCCGAGATTTTGGGTTACACACCATTTGTTATAAAAATCCTCATAAGCTTTTTGTAGATATTCACCTGTTTCCCAAGTTGCATCTCCTTTATTATGATGACTCCACTGTATCTTATATGTTTTCACCACACTGTTCTGAGTAACTCTTTCTTTAGAGTCCAACACTTGAACCGGTTGCTCACGATATACCAAATCTGACTTGAGCTTTATGCCTCGAGGTTCAATTCTTTCCTGTGGAACACGCAAACACTTCTTGAGATACGATACATGAAAAAATAGGAATATAGCACCCATTGTCTCAGGTAACTCTAACTTATAAGCAACTGGGCCTTTTCTTTCCAAGATCTTATATGGTCCCACAAATCTGGCTGCAAGCTTTCTGCGTACTCCAAACCGTTTCTTCTTCATTGGCGCGACTTTCAGATAAACATAGTCACCAACCTCGAACATAAGCGGTCTCCTTCTTCGATCTGCATAGCTTTTCTGACGTGATTGAGCGGCTTTCATATTTTGCTAAATAATATGAACTTTCTTCTCAGCTTCTTCTATGAATTTAATACCGTAGTATCTTCTTTCTCCTGGCTCAATCCAGTTAAGTGGTGTTCTACACTTTCTGCCATACAAAGCTTCGAATGGTGCCATCTTGATACTTTCTTGATAACTATTATTGTAAGCGAACTCTGCTAAAGGTAACCATGACTCCCATGAACCTCTAGAAGATAACACACATGCTCTCAACTTATCTTCTAGAACAGCATTAACTCTTTCGGTCTGACCATCTGTTTGAGGATGATAAGCAGTGCTACGAATTAAACTCATCCCCAAACCTTTATGCAAGTGCTCCCAAAAGTGAGCAGTGAATTGTGACCCTCTGTCAGACACGATATTCTTCGGTATGCCATCTAATCTCACAATCTCAGCAATATACTTCTCGGCATATTGAGGTGGCCTATAAGCTGTCTTGACAGGTAAAAAGTGAGCTGTCTTTGTAAGGTGATCCACAATTATCCAAATCGAATCATGTCCTTTTTGAGTAGTGGGCAAACCTGTGATAAAATCCATACTTATATCATCCCACTTCTAACTGGGTACAGACAAAGGTTGCAACAATCCGGCAGGTCTCATATGAATAGCCTTTACCCTGCAACATGTGTTACATCTGGCTACATACGCTGCAATCTCTTTCTTCATCTTAGTCCACCAAAAACGAGGTCTTAGTTCTTGGTACATTTTGCTACTTTCGGGATGGATAGATAACTTTGAAAGGTGAGCCTCATCCATAAGTTTATTCTTAAGCTCTCCACCTTTAGGAACAACAAGACGGTCGTCAAACCATAACACGTCATGTTCATCCAATCTAAAGTGCTTGGATGGTTCTTCTTTAATCTTTTCTTTGGTATGGAATATCCCTTTGTTGGTTTTCTGGCCTTCTATTATCTTACTTTCCAAAGAACAACTAATCTGAATACTATGTAACACTGCAGGATGCATTAGATCAAAACTATCTTCGAGCAAAGGTTGCACATTCAGGCAATGTGACTTTCTACTCAAAGCATCTTCCACCACATTGGCCTTTCCAGGTTGATATTGCACATTCAAATTGTAATCTTTGATCAATTCTAACCATCTTCGTTGTCTCATGTTCAATTCAGGTTGGGTGAAGATATACTTGAGACTCTTGTGATCGGTAAAAATATTGCACACATTACCAAGTAAGTAATGTCTCCAAATTTTTAAGGCATGCACTACAACAGCAAATTCAAGATCATGCGTCGGATAGTTGATCTCATGCTTTCTCAACTGACGGGAGGCATAAGCAATGACTCTTCCTTCTTGCATAAGAACACAACCTAATCCTATTTTTGATGCGTCGCAAAACACATCAAAAGGTTTCTCAATGTCTAGTTGCGCTAGAACTAGAGCAGTGGTCAACAGTTTCTGCAAGGTGTGGAAAGCTGTCTCACACTCCTCTGTCCATACAAATTTATGATCTTTCTGTAGCAGACTTGTTATTGGTTTGGTAATCTTCGAGAAATCTGGGATAAAACGATGATAGTAACCAGCTAAACCCAAGAAACTTCTGACTTCTAAAACTGTGATTGGTGTCTTCTAATCCATAACCTCTTGCACTTTACTCGGATCTACAGATACTCCATTCTCCGACAGAATGTGACCAAGGAAAGGAACTTTCTTCAACCAAAATTCACACTTGCTAAACTTAGCATACAACTTATGATCTCTTAGTCTGGTTAAGACAATTCTCAGATGCTCTTCATGATCTTTCTCATTCTCAGAGTATACGAGAATATCATCAATGAACACAACCACAAACTTGTCCAACTCCGGCATGAAAATTGTATTCATCAGATACATAAAGTATGAAGGAGCATTTGTTAAGCCAAAGGACATAACAAGATACTCATACAACCTGTATCTAGTAGAAAAGGCGGTTTTCGGTATATCTTATGGTCTAATCTTTATCTGATGATAACCTGATCTTAAATCTATTTTGGAGAACACTCTGGCTTTGGCTAACTGATCGAACAAAATATCAATGTGAGGTAAGGGATACTTATTCTTGATAGTTACAGCATTAAGAGGCCTATAATCCACACACATTCTCAAAGTACCCTCTTTCTTTTTCTTCACAAATAAAGCAGGACATCCCTATTTAGACTTACTTGGCCGGATAAACCCCTTGTTCAACAACTCCTCTAGTTGCTTCTTCAACTCGGCTAACTCATCCGGAGGCATCCTATAAGGTCTCCTTGAAATTGGAGCTGTCACGGGGATCAACTCAATTCCAAACTCCACATCTCTATCTGGCGGAAGACCAGGTAACTCATCTAGAAACACATCCAGAAACTCACACACGACCGGAATCTGATGAATCAGAATGACTTTCAGAGCACATGTCACACTCACAAGGTCTGTTCTTTTGGGCAATGGTACCTAAAAAGTACCCTCTCACTGGGGATCCTTCAAGGTAAGTACCCGACTTCCTGTATCTATAACTGCTCCCCATTCTTTCATCCAATTTATCCCTATGATGACATCCAGAACTAGTCTAGGCATAACTATCAGGTTAACTCAAAACTTTCGACTACCTAACTCAAGGGTTGCCCCTCTAACCATCTGATTGGTTAAAACATCAGCCCCTGCTGAACTTATACGGTAACCATAACTTAAGTCTGTGCATAGTTGTTCATGTTTCCGTGCAAATGCTTGACTCATGAAAGAATGCGATGATCCAGAATCAAATAGAATAACTGCAGGGTTTTGGTTAACAGGAAACTTACCAGCAGTTACGGGCTCTCCCTTAGGAATCTCTTCCATAGTGGTGTGGTGCACTCGAGCATTATAAGTCTGTTGCTTCTTTCGGGGCGGATAAGGGCAGAACTTGGAAAAGTGGCCTGGCTGATCACAGTTATAGCAAGGTCCCTTTACTGTACTAGCAGATTCGATAGCTCCCTTCGAGTTACCTTGTCACACGGTTGCGGCTGTCCTTACTGGTGGCACTGCCATCTTGTACGGCTTCTGCGGTCCCTTGTAGTTCTGGGTCTTATGCTGCGGTGGCCTAAACCTTGCATCAGGTGCAGACGGACGATAGGTTGAACAATTAGCAGTGATAACTCTGGACTATGACGGTCCTGACTCAAAGGCTCTCTTGCGAGTCTTGGATGCTGTGTACGCGTTGTTGTTCTTCTCTTGTTTCAGACAATCACTGATGAAGTCATTGAATCTGGCGCGGGTATTGGTACCCACATGCTTCATCATCTTCGGACCTAACCCTCTCTTGAAGCTAGCAATTTTCTTAGCATCTGTGTCAACCATGTTGGGAGCATAACGACACAAGTTGTTGAAGGCATGCAAATACTGTGTTACGGTTTTGGTTCCCTGATTTAAAGCTAAGAACTCTCCCAACTTCATCTCAACTAGCCCTGATGGAATATAAACTCCATGGAAGGCTTCGGTAAACTCTCTCCACGAGATCTGAGCATTTGGAGGGAAGGTGGTGCGGTGATGCTTCCACCACATCCCTACTGGTCCTTATAACTGATGTGCAGCATACTCTGTCTTCAGTACTTCTGTCAGTCTTAACACACGAAACTTATCTTTCATAGTGTTAATCCATTCTTCAGCATCAAGTGGCTCGGTTGCTTCCTTGAAAATTGGCGGCCTAGTGTCCATGAAATCCTTGAAATTGTTGTACTGATTCACTCCATTGCCACCACCTTGGTTGTTACCACGTTGCACGTTGTTGGCAATGGTACGCAGAAAATCTTCCATATTCTTCTGTGACTGCTCGGCATTGTGCTGACTTCCCAGAAACTGTGCAAAGAACACCTCTACAGTGAGCGGTGGAGGAGGCGGCAAATGCGGCTCCGGGTGTGGCTCATTATGGTTGGCGTTGTTAGCACCACTCCCACTTGCCCCGACACCATTTCCACCAGTTTCAGCAGCCTCATACGTGGCGCGTCGAGTGTTTGCCATCTGCATATTTCAGCAACAAGTAATGATTAAGCGAAGTTGTAGTAATTGTGAGTGAATGAAAAATTATGCCGTACTGAATTCATTGGAGAGAACAAAGTCATACAATAAAATAGAGGCACAATAATCACATTCCAATTAAAACAACACCACTAATTAAATTACTTCAAATGCAAACATCGCGTCCAATACAACCACGTTGCCAGCATACACACACTGGACTTTATGGGTTCAGGTATCGCATGAACAACCAAGATCCAACATTCCACCAAGTCTCAAGGTTCAAACGAGATACATCAAGATACATGAAACCAAAAGAAGGTCATCGTGACAGGGCCTATGAGCTAACGCAAAGCAACTAGCCTACTCCTCGGGGCCATCGTCGGGGTCGAAGACGTCACCATTGCCACCATCAGTAGCAACGTCGTCGTCAACAGGTGCGGCTGCGGGCTCGTCCTCGTCATCGTCCATACCGGCGGCTTCTGGAGGAGCATACGGGCCAATCCCGTTGTAGAGCGCATGAAACTCCTCATGCAAGTTGACATTGTACTCCTCTAGCTCCTTGACCCTCTGCCTCAGGAGGTTCCTCTCGTTCCAGGCTTCATTCCTTTCCTAAACCAACTGTCCAATCATGCGGTCTGCATTATTGTTGGCCTGAGTCAACGTATGCACCCGCTGGAGAGAACTATCACCTCTCTCTAGAGCCTGGTCTCGTTGCAAGCTCATGTCAGCCAACTGCTCCTGCAAACTAGCGATAGCACGTGCCTGCTTCTTCTTTTGTTTTCTTGCTTTGAGCCGATCATCACCATGCAAACCAGTCAAAGTCCAATAGGTGCTCTCCAGACTCTAGTATGCTCTGATAGCTGCATACATCGTACTCATAGCGTGGTTGTCGCTAGCCTATCCTTCGTTTGGGTCTCTGACTAAAGCACTTCCTTGCGGCTGCACCCAAATAGCATCGTGAGGATCATCTCTCAAAAAAGTGCCAGCCAAGGCTGCTGCCAGCTCGTTGGGAAATCTGCTCATTATGTCCCGGATGACATGGAAAGCTGCTCCCTCTGCACCCTCAACCGGAGTGTGTCCTTCAAACTCCAAGTGCCAACCATCCCACTCTAGAGCATCACCAAGAGCAGGGACAGTGATCTCCACTACTGCCAGTCCATCCTCTGCCAACTGGCTCTCACTCCAAGAGTACACCGGCTCCTGACCCTTCGGGTACCCCACATCATGGAGCACTCTCCAAAGCAAAGTTAGCATGCCAAACTCGCTCAGAAATGTGTCCATGTTGTAGCGCTCCCTCAGGGCCAACTGGCATCGGGGTGCTCTTCCACCTGTGGACTTGCAGGCAGTCTGCTTCGTGCAGGCCATCTGTACCAAAAGTTTTGATTACCCGGTGAGGACATATTTTAAGTTGGTACGATTTTTATCGAAAGGGGATAATCAATTTATAAGGGGAGGAATGCATGGCATGAATGAAATGCACAAGCAACATGATGCACGCACGTTTCTTACGTTCTCCCAAACTTAAGAAATAATTGATATCTATCGATGAATTCGGTGGCATACAGGCGATCTCTCATATACGTAACTAATACGTTCTACACAAAAAACGCTTTTATGTACCTGCAGAAGATTCATTTCAGCCCAAAACCCCATGCATGCATGAAAGCAGTAAATCTATCTACACGCTCTACACAAATCCCTAGATACGTGTACAACGGTAGTAACCACCCAAAACATCGTCCTATTGACGGCATCGCCTCAATGGACGGAACAACCACACATGCGATACTTTTGTAAAAACATGCGTAAAACATGTAAGTACTCCAATATCATATAAGCACTCTCCCTAGATCGGCGGTGTATCCGATCATGCTCTCACATCTCATACTTACCAAGGCGTAGAGGCAACTGATCCATACATTACCACTCAAGTAAGTGGCACTCATACAATAGCACGCCGTAAGAGCCACGAAAGAGAAATATGGTGCAAGAACCCCTAAGTCAGTACTTAATTAAGCCACCTAGAGTCCTTATTGGGCATAAAGGATATGACCACTGGCACACTCTTAGTTTGTAAATCACATTTTTCAAACATATTTTTGTTTTAAATACACTTGTGAACAGTAAACACGCTAAACCATGCTCTGATACCAGCTGTAACAGAACCGACCAATTATACGAGATTAAGTAAGAAAATCATCCAACGAGCAGACGATTTAGCAAACTTAAGCCTGTATAACCCGGTAGTCCGTAAAATCACGACGGATTTTAAACCAACTTACAAACCAGCCAAGATCGTAATAAGTTCAGCGGTCACCATCACAAGTTACATAAAAGTTCGCGTCACAAATACATCGGAGTTTAAACATAGTTATTACAAACCAGTTTCGAAAGAAAGTAGCGGAAGCATTTAGTTCAAATCACACACGCACACAGAGTTCAAAATACAGTGCCAGTTCAGGATCATCTTCCATCAAAAGCATCAGACGAGATGTAGTGAATGACCATTGCCCATGGTCCTAAGCTTCTCCCATTGTAGGATAAAGGCAGTTGATACAGTAGCCGTAATACATCTGCTCATCTGCAACAATTGGGAACAAAGCCCTGAGTTCGAGAAAGTACTCAGCTAGACTTACCTAACAGAACCAAAATAAAAAGACACCAAGGAATCATGACAAGCTTTCTGGTGGGATAGCTGACTCATTTGCAAAAAGGCATTTTTAGTATTTAGAGAATCTTTACAAAAGCTTTGCATCAAGTTAAATCTTTATTAACCTGTCAACTACATTTGCACCTGTACTAGAGTAACATGTAATTAAACAGGTAATGATACTCAATGATCACTAACAACTTCCATCATGTCATATTTCATATAACTGTCCAAGTGTTCCATCAATATTACTACAATGAAGTAGCTCAAGTCAAGTGCTCACTATCCAGTGAACGATGGCGATTCGAATCGATTATTAATCAGTTGGTAATTTATTCCTCACACAAACCTCACTCACCCGCTAAAGTGAGGTGTTGGTCACCGAGTCAACCATTCAGGTAAAGTCACGAGCTTGCCAGGAACCACATGTACTCAGGGGCCGCCCGACTGCTCTTTGGCCTTATCATCGTGCCCTCGTATCCTGCCACTACTACTCTGGTACAGTGTGTTGCGGGCAATCCACTCGGCCCGAATAATCTCCCAGCTTCACGGTCAGAAGGTACTTTATTCGGCCAGCTAAATATGAGGCATGCGTTCAATATGACCCGAGGTCCAACAATGGTCGGTCCTTAATCGACACAGACGGAAAACACTACAGTCCAAAACCCTGTAAGTTTCCATCCGGTCTCAATTTCACATTAACACTTAGTTATTTCCTGATGACATCTTTTCTCAAGCAGATCTAGGTAAACACCTATAGCTCGCAGGTGACAGGAAATCACCCGACTTCTACCGGTCTAAGCAAGCTAAGAAATTACTTGACTGCGGATAATAGGGTGACAAGGATATGGTAGAACAGAGTAAACAAGGTATAATGCAGCAACGGTTGCAAACAACTCCTAAACATAATGCAGCAGTTAAAGTAAAGTATTCATAAAATATTTGCAAACCGGGGGAGAGAAATGCTCCGGGGCTTGCCTCTCTCGAAAGAACTCGGACGGTGGTCTGGGCACTCTGGAAGATCCTCACCGACCTCCTCGTCGGCTTCGGGCACTTCCTGGTCCTCGGGCTGCTCTTCCGGCTCCTCGGGAACTGCTACTGGCGTTACTTTCTACGATCCTGTATGATGCAATCGTATAAGTGCTTATGCCTAGATGCATTGCGGAAATGACATGCAATGGTCATGATGAATGAAATGTACATAATTAGGTTCACTTTATTTCATAAAGTAGAAATACATTTCTTCTACAAGGTAGTCAACATCATCCAAGAATACAGACTACAAGCATATGTCATCTACTGCATTCTCTTCTACTACTACTACCATGCTAAGTCAGCACATTTTATTAAATGCTTCAAAGATACACCAAAGCAAAATTCGATTCACTAGTCATGCATTAACAAGGTTAAATAAAACCCTAATTGCAACTAGGTTTGAACAACAACAAGTATATTAGTAGCATAGAAAAATATAAGAAAATTACAGTAGCTTTCTATCATCTAATCTAACATACCACAAAAATTTCATTGCATTTGGATTACTAGAATTGCCTACACAAAAATAACAAGCTAGGACCTAAAAATGAGCATAAAAATACTTTATACTATGAAAAGTATCAAACAACAGATTTGACATTTTTCCTTCATTCTACACAATAAACAATCACTATAGAAAAATTATTACATGCATGTTTTATTCATATTTTTCTCTTTAGCAAAAATAACAATTATTAACAATATTAAACACTTGTACTACAACTCAAGATTTTTCCACAGAACATGCATGGCATATATTTTTTCTAGAAATTACATCACAAAAGAAAATTATAGCAAGTGGAGCCATATTTTTCTGAGCTTTCTGTGATTTACTACATATTTAACAAGAAGACAGCAGTTTCATTGATTAAATAAAAACCCTACATAAAAGTATTTCAAACTTGACATGCAATATTTTTAGATCATAGATCTACTTATTAGAAATACTACAAAATTTGTTTCACAATTTTTTGGAGCTATAAAACTCAAGTTATGATTTTTGAAAGCTTTTTCACAATTTCTGGAAACATTTTATTTAAACCCTTTTGAAAATCCGACCGCTCAGCGCTACGTGCACCCACGAACTGAACACAGAGAACAGACACGAGACCGACATGTGGGCATGTGACCCCGCATGTCAGTCAGACAGAGAGAGAGGACACCGGCGTCCACAGCTCGCCGGCGGCGAGGTCTTCGGCCAGGCCAAAGGCACTACACGAACCACATCATGCTTGCGAACTCAACGGTACACACGCGGTGGCCAATGGAGCTCGGAGGGCCGGTCACCATCGGTCATGGCGGAACGGTGGCGCGGGTGATCGCCGGCCGGTCACCTCCGACCATGGAACGGTCGGTGGAAGGGTGCTCGAGCACCGGTAAGACAAGCCGAACAAGATGCGCGCGCTAGAAGGGAAAAAGGTGGGGCGGAAGGGAACGGTCCACGGAGCGGAAAAACTCCGGCGAGCTCGGCTCTGCTCCGGCGAGCAATTCACGCGGAGAGGAGGCTTACCACGAGCAACGGAGGCGAGCACTAGCTGCGTGATGGAAGAGCGGAGCTCGGGGCTAGATGGAGGCATCGCTGGTGCGCTGCGGTGGCCAGAACGGCAGTGCCGGCGATGGCGCACGGTGGCGGAGGCGGAACCGCGGCTGCTGCTGGCTCTCTGCTGTGAGGCGAGAAGGAAAGGAATGAGCGAGTGGAGAAGGAGGAGGCGGCTCTGGCGGAGGTATGCTCGGGCAGCGGGGGCCACAGCGGCCACACGCTGAGCGTCGCCGGCATGCGGCCGACACGCGGCAGACGCGGCCTGCCACGGTCGCCAGCGAGACGCGCGCGCGCGGGAGCGGGAGGAGGAGGAGGCCGCGCGGCGTGGGCCGGGCCGTGGTCACGCGCGGGCGAGCGCGGGCCGACTTCGGTCGCTGGGCCGAAAGTGGGCGGCGGCCTGTTAAGGTAAGAAATTTCTTTTTCTTTTCTAAATACATTCCCAGATTTTATAATTTGATTCAAATTTAAATTTTGAAGATGAAAAAGACATTTTCAGAAATTGCCCCCAAAACAAAAGTTGTTCAAAATTTTATTCTCTACAACTTTCATTTAGGACACTTTTCAAAATTCTAAATAGATTTTGAATTAGGGATTTAAAGTCAAATTTTTAAATGAAACTCAATTTTCTGAAATATTTTTAGAAGCAAAATTTGGGAAGATTTTGAATACAAAACTTGCTCTAAAAATCATGCTAATTATTTCTAAGTTATTTAAAGTTATAGCTCCACAAATTTTTACCACTTTTACCTGGGACTTTTACCAATTCAGAGCTCAAACATGATTATCACAGTTTTAAATAATTTCTAACTTAATTTACATGTAATGATGATCATGTATGAAATGCAAATGCTCATGATTTAGGATGTGAATACATGCTTAACACCCAGAGGTGTTACAATCTCAAAATAACTTTATTATGAAAATAGATTCAATGATCTATCTAACGATATTAATTTTATACCATAAATATTAATATTGTTTTATATATATAGTCAAAGTTGTTTCTCGGGAAACGAAAGCAACAATTATTTAGGGATGAGGAGAGCATGAGTGGTTTCTCTAAACTCTTAGAGACACTAACATCCCTTGAATTGTGTTTGCCTGAGCAAAGTCTTCTTGTGTACTATGGAAAGAAAATTGCATGGACCCTAGGTCCAAAACATCATTTGTGAGCCCACAGCTTTGACGGCTGCCATGTGGTGTCCAAAAAATCAGACGTTATGAGAAGTACGGCTTCTCTGGCTCCTCCGTGACATTTGGATGCTTTGAGGCCTTGACATACGGAGGTACGTATTGTGGCGCGCTGCCTTTTATGCTGGACGTACTCCCTCCGTCCCTAAATATTTATCGTTTACGTTTTTCAAGGAACAACTTTGATTTAATATATATTAAAATATATTAATATTTATGGTACATAATTAGTATCATTAGAAAGATATTTGAATCTAGTTTTTTAATAAATTTATTTTAAGATACAAATGTTGCACGTATTTTCTACAAATCGAGTCAAACTTGTGACACGAACACCAATAACAACAAATAAATAGGGACGGAGGGAGTAGGATTCAATTGTCTGACCATACTGTTCTACAAGCTCTAAAGTCTAATGCCTAGAGATGAAGAGCCCCTCATGTATCGCCACGTGTGCACTATGAGGCGTCAAATAATAAAAGAACTTTAGCGCTACAGTTTGAGAGTGGAATCCAAACAAACCACCTACTCATAGGTGTAGTAACCATTAGCATATTTTAGCGCTACAGTTTGAGTAATAGTTAGCGATGCTAATTTTAGCAGATCCAGATAAGCGAAAACCAAATGCAAACTGGCTAGCTGAAGAAGACCTACTGGATAGAGCATCCTTGGCATACATCGACAACTCAAGGCAAGCCGGTATCAAATGCACAAGATCCTCATACTGAAGCTCTGGCCATGCTTCATCGTCCTTTTTTCGCACCCAAAATACAAGCATGAAGTAGTAGCACGTGTTGGTATCTCGTCTTTGAAGATTAGGAGGCCCATCTGATACCACTGAACATCAATTGGGAGTTCCAGGTATTCAGCTGTAGAGCACACCAAACACTCTAAACCTAGCTAACTGGAAATCGCTACCACATGTAAACACTAACCAGTAACATCTCCAATCAAAATTCAAAAGCACCCTGGGGCTCGGGCCATGCTCCCAGGATTAGCATATGCCCAAAACTAAGGTGTCTCGACAACCTGACTCAAAATAAAATTACGTTAGGTTTAGTCCCACATCTGTAATTGATGGTGGAGGAACACAACATATAAGGCGGGTGAAAGGTTCTTGTTTGGTTTTAGTAATTAAGTGACAATCTTAGGTGAACTAATTATGTTTAATGTGAAATACACAGGGATTAGTCCACAGGTAATGGTGTCATGAAGGAGCTCATTGCATATGAGACAAGGCATGGAGTCATGTGATCAAGGTAGCAAAGATCAAGATGAGGCTTGGCTCGACGGACCGGTTGCAAGTGTGAAGGGCAAGTCAGAGGCTTTGGAGCAATGGACCGTGAGGCGGTGAAGCTTGAGCAAGACTTGGCGCCGATGGACCGACGCAACGGTGAAGAGCAAGTGAGGTCAAGATCGATGGACCAAGGTCACATGATGATTTAAAGTGGATCATATCATTTGTGATATGGTTGGTGCATGTGTTGCATTAACATCAGAGGAGATGGAGTGGAATGCGCAAGGCAAAGGTATAACTTGGGGCATTTCCATTTCACCGGTCATAGGTGTGTAGAGAAGTTGATGACCGGGTTTAGAAAAGATGGTCGTACTATTAAGAGGGGCAAACTTATTTGCATATTGGTCATCTAGTGCCACTTGAGCGATCTAACTTTGTATACGTGTTAGAATCGAGTGGCGAGGCAAGTTGAGTGCCCAACTTCTTCGAGAAAATAATTGTGAAAATACTAACACACATGCACATGGTATTTTACACATGGTGGTGTTGGCACATTTGCAAAGGAGAAGGTGTTGAAGTTGGTGTTGATCAACTTGGAGAAAAGAGAAAGGTTTTTCGGTGTTCTCCGGACACTAGGATGGCTCTTGGAGTGGAATACTGCTTTGATCTATTGTGAATTGGATCAAGTGCTTTAGTGGGTTGTGTAGCCCTCTGAGTAAGCTTTCCAAAATGTCTAAGATCATCGAAATCAGAGTTCGGAGCTAAGAGTTATCGTCATTTTACCGAAGAGTGGTCTGTGACCGGACTCGTGATCAGACGCGTCCGGTCAGCACCTGCGCGTCCGGTCAGTGTTTTTCACATGCGAAAGTGACCGGACGCTGCAGCGAGTCCGGTCAGTGATGACCAGACACGTCCGGTCGTGTCAGGAGCTTACTGGAATCTCTCTGTTCGCTGTTTCGCTGTGACTTGCGCGTCCGGTCCCGTTAGTGACCTGCGTGTCCGGTTAATACAAGTTTATACACGCGAAAACTAGCTGTTGGAGCACGCTAGTGACCTATGCATCCGGTCCATTCGACCGACACGTCTGGTCAACCCGAAACTTGCCTAGTAAGGGGACTAATGGCTCTATTTCGTTGTGGAGTTATAAATAGATGTTATGGCCGGCCATGGCCGGCAGCTGAGCACCCTTAGGCCTTGGTGGCTTGTGTTGGTGCGCTTGGGAGCCCTCTAACTCACTTAAGCTTGATAGTGATTATCCGATCGAGTAAGAGAGCGATTCTAGTACATTGCATCATGAGGATTGCATCTAGTGGCACTAGGTAATCGAGTTGCAAGACGGTGGTGCTTGTTACTCTTGGAGGTTGCCACCTCCTAGACGGCTTGGTGGCTTGCGACTCCGTTGAAGCACGCGTGGAGATTGTGCGTGACTCCGGAGGAGGATTTGTGAGGGGGATTGTGCTCACCCCGCGGGGATCGCGAAGAGCAACTCTAGTAAAGCTCATGGCTTGGAGGATCCCCATCTTGAGAGTGGATGTGCGGCACCCGCTGAGGGTTTGACTCTTGATAGTCAATTAGCTCGTGATCCATCAAGTGGGTGTATCGTCACAACGGGGACTAGTTTGGTGGCAACCAAGTGAACCTCGGTGAAAAACTGTCGTGTCAACATTGTGTACATCTTCTCGGTGGTTTGCTTTTGATTCACAAGCCCGTATTTACATTCATATACTTGTACTTGTGTAGTTGCTCTTGTAACTAGTTTGCTTGTGTAGTTTGCTAGTTACCTTCTTGCTTGTATAGCATAGAAGTAGCTCTCGTTGCGTGGCTAATTTGGTTTGTGTAACCTTGTTAGTCATATTGCTTAGTTTGTGTAGCTAAGTAATTTGCGCTCTCTAGTTTGGCATTAGTTGCCTTGCTATTGAGCATTGCTAGTGAGCATAGGTGGATTTGTGCTTTTGCTTACTAAAATTGTGTAGGAGCTCCCTAGCCCTGCTAGAGTACTAGTGCATAGGTTTGTGTGACATTACTCTAGAATTGTTTAGGACAGCTCTTGCTAAGAAAAGTACCTTAGTTACATAATTAGGATCTTTGTGAGGTGCTTGTGAACCTAGATAGAGGAGTATAGTCTTGGCTAGACCGATAGTTTTAATTCTGCATTTGTTTCGATTTGTCGACGTGACTATTTTTAGAAAGGACTATTCACCCCCCTCTAGTCCGCCATCTTGACCCTTCAATTGGTATCGGAGCCGGGTCTCTCTTTTGTGGTCTTCACCGACCCGAGAGGATGGCGTCTAGTGGGATAGATGTTTGCCACACACACCATTTTTATGGCACTAACTTTGCATGATGGAAAAATCACATGCTTGATCATTTCCGTGCTCTTGGCCCTAAGTTTTGGTGGATCATAGTTACTGGCTTTACTCATGACTTGGATGAGAATGATAATCTTACCCAAGCGCAAGAGGATTGCCTAACACTCGATGCACAAGCTCAATGTTATCTAACCAATGCTTTAAAAGATGAGATCTTTGATAGGGTGATGAGCTACACGAGTGCACATGGTATGTGGACGACACTCAAGTATCTCTATGGTGACTTCTTCATTTGGGATGATGGAAAATTCAAGAAGATGGATGATCACATAGAGATGGTGGTAAATGAGTGTGTTGAGCATGACCACAACACGGTAGTTGTGGAGAATTGCTCCACCTCATGGTCAAGTGATGATGATGATCGATCTACCACAAGTTCACTTGACAAGATTGATAGTGATGCCACAAGTGATGCAAATGATGATGCTACTCCAGGCACACTTGATGGTAACAATGATGGTTCATGCTTGGACCTTGGTGATGTTACTACAAGCCCATCCACTACACCACATTGCTTCATGTCACAAGGTGACACTAAGGTATCAAATGATAATGTGGTTGATCATGTTGATTCATATGATGAGCTTGTTAGTAGACTTGCTAGCATGACCACGTCTTTAGAAAATGAGAAAGCTAAAACCATGAAATTGAAAAATGAAAACTCATTTCTAAAAACCACATGTGAACAACAAAAGCATCTACTTTAGGTTACTACTTGTTCACATGAGGAGCTAAAATTGACTCATGAGGAACTTAGTGTTGCTCATGATAATTTGGCACAAGAACATGCTTTACTCACTAAGAAGTTTTCTAATGAAGAAACTAAAACTAGTGAGAGCTCATCATTTGGGTCAAATGATCAATCACATATTACTAACCCTTGTGATGTAAGGGAAAAGCATGTATCCACCTCTTGTGATGATTTGCTAGATATGCCATGTTCTTCACATATAGATACTTGTTCTACTTCTATGTCTTGTGAGACTAACCTTTTGAAGGAGAACAATGAGCTCAAAAAGGAAGTGAAGAATTTGAGCAATAAGTTAGAGAGGTGCTACAACTCAAAAGTCACCTTTGAGCACATGTTGAACAACAAAAGAAGCTATGGTGACATGAGCGGCATTGGCTTCAACAAGAGCAATATCAAAGGCAAAAGATGGGGGAAGAGAAGATATGAAAGAGAGATGAAGAAATAAGAACAAGAGAAGCTCTCTCATTTTATGTGCTTTAAATGCCATAAAATGGGACATCTTGCAAATGGTTGCCCTAATGAAGAAAAGCTCAAGTTGAAGAAAGAAGAAGAGAGGCTCAAGCATGTCAAGTGCTTCAAGTGTCGCACTTGGGGTCATCTCACCTCAATGTGCCCAACCAAGAAACTAGTGAAGCAACAAAAAGAGCCTCAACCAAAGCCACAAGTTGAGCAAGAAACCACACCCCAATCTCAAATCAAGATCAACCACAAGGATGATGATGGTGACTTGAAGAAGAAGAAAACAAGAAGAGGTGGAAGAGGAAGGCATCTAATGCAAATCCAAGATGCTAAGATGATGAGCAAGATTCAAGATAAGAAGAGAGATTTGGCTCACATCAAGTGCTTCAAGTGTGAAGATATGGGATACTTTACCTCGGGGTGTCCTACCAAGCTTGAGAAGAAGGCTCAAGCAACTCATGAGAGGCAAGGCAATGAAGAGCATCACATGAGCAAGGAAGAAAAGACTCAACCAAAGAGAAGATGCTATTCATGCCGGGAAAGGGGACACATGGCTCATTCATGTCCCCTAGGTAATAATTCTAAGCCTAGTTCAACTAATGATACTAACATGCTTAGAAAGGATAGTAATAGTATCTCATTGGTTGGAATTGCAAAACATCCCGCTACCCATACTAAGGCTTTGCCTAAGTATGTTGCTCCTAACTTGAGAGGACCCAAACTTGTTTGGGTACCATCAAAAAGTGGATGATTGTTTATAGGTACCATCGGCATTGAAGGCTTGATTTATTTGGATTCATATTGGTCATCATATGTTGAATCAAGTTTTAAAGCTTAGTGCATATTCTATCCCAATGCCAAGTTAAAATAAGTGGAGTCCAAATGCTACAACATACAAGTGCAACACTAAGATTATGGTGATTTATTGGATATATTTGATGGCTTGCAAATATTTGAGATGGAGCTTGCTAAGAGGATGATCATGTGATAACCAAGGTATATCTCTAGTTGATCATTTTATTTGGGTGCATATGAGTTGATTGAATTGGATATATATGCAATGTTGCTTGCTATGAGATGATTGAATGGATTAAATGCCTAGTAATCAAATTTGGATTGATTTGTGTTGGATAAATTCATGAGATGATATTTAGTAAGTGTATTAAATGGATATATGTCTTATGAAAGTGTTCAAACAAGTTAGTTTCAAGTTTGATTCAATTTGGTGAAGTATAGCTCAATGTATTGAAATCTGTCCATTATTGAAAATCTAAGCTAGTTGAGATCAAGTCTGAGTTTGAGTGACTAAATCATATTAGATTGGCTTGAAATTTGGCATGTATGCTCTAGACTTATGATATTAGACGCTGTATAAATTTCATGATAATTGGATGAGAAATGCTATGGTTTTAGAGCACATCTTGTCAGCTATAGTGCAGCAGTTTTTAGCATGTAGCAGTGGTGGAAGATTTGAAATATAGTAGAAATCTAGAAGTCAAATGAAGCTCAAATTTTTACAGTTGCTAGATGACTTAATAATTCACATCTCCACCAAATTTCATGGCATTTGGACCTGTACATTGGGAGATATGAATTATTCTTTAAAGGATACAGAATCTGCCAGAAAAGTAATAATTATTGGATTGCTCTAGAGTCACTTTAAGTGAAAGGTTCTCAAGTTGAAAACATATTTATAAGTGTTTGAGGTATCTAAGTTTGGTTTTAAGTTGATCTAGAAGCATGACAAGAAATGAGTACAATGGCATTGATTGTGGAATGTACTTAGTGTACAAATTTGGTACTCAAATTTAAAAATAAAGATCAAACTCAAGATGAAGATGAGGTTCAAGTTCTAGTAATGATTGGAGATCATTTGGTAGAAAGAAAAGGACTTAAAGAATAATTCAAGGTTACTCATCAAGTTAAGTCCATAGATCAATCAATCAAAGGCAATTTAAGTAAGTGTTAATGATGGTTCTTTAGAGAGAGGTCACTTCTCCCTGCTAAGGGGGCTTGCCGCCCATGGGTGGGTAAACCAAGCACCGTCTTGGAAGGCTAACATGGAAGTGATGAGTTCAAGGGACATTTGAGATGCTTAATTGAAGCAATCAATAGGGTTGATCAAGAAAAGCAAGCAACACCCAAAAGAGAGCTAGTCATGGTTATAAAATTGGTATCATAAGTACTTCTCTGATGCAAGCATTGATCAAAGAGAAAAAGTAAGCCAACCACAACAAGAGATAATGCACTTGATTATTAGTGGTTCTCATTTCATATGGGTGAAGAATGGATTTCTTTATAATGATTGGTCTTCACCAAGCTTATAAATTAGACTTCACATTGCTATTGGAGTAATGAATTGGAATCTATGTGACTATCCTCTACTCCAACATAACAAAGGTATCATTGCAATGTGTATGATCATTTCATCCCTTATTAGTATGCGATTAGTGCAAATAGTACATGCTTACTAGGATCATGCATAATAAATGAAATGTTTAAATTCATAGCCTACCACTATTGCTTAAATTATTTAAATGATCTAGTGGTATGTGTATGAATTTGTTCATGAGCTAGTGAACCCAAGTACTTAATCTAGTTTGGATTGCTAACAAGTGACAAGTACAACATTGGCAAGATAACCCTTAGTATGAGGAGTGAAGAAGCTTGTCATTGGATCAAAGCGGACTTAGAATCTTAGGAAAATCAACTTAGTTCAAGTCATACTAGAAGCTCATGACAATGATATGGGTACAAGCACAAGACAACAATACAAATGGATATCTAGGGTGTTTCAAATGTAATCTAGACTCAAAGTATTTCTTCAATTGGTATTTACAAGTGGTGTCTAGATCATGATCTACAAGTGATATCCTACAATACTCATAAAGATAGCAAATGTTTAAGAAAAGATCATATTGATAAATCCTACAAGTGGTTCCATGACAGAGGATTCTTCAAATTGGTATCACACACTTATTCGTGGTATTTCTACACATGATATCATTTATACAAGACGGTGGTTCCACAAGTGATCCTCAACTTTAAGTGATCATCAAATGAAGAAAGTTCTCTCACACACAAGAGCTCAAGATTATCAAGTGAATGACCCATGCTATGACATAGGGGGAGGAGCCCCACCTAATGGTATCAAGGTCAAAGATCCTAAGTGGTATCTCAAGAGCAACATACAAGTAATGTCATTCCAACATATGCGGTGATGTCCATCAACAACGCAATATTCAAGTCTCAACCATCTACCCCAATGCAAGCCTTTGCATCAATGAGAAGTACACCCTTTATGGAAATTGATGACAAAGGGGGAGAAGTTGGAACAAAGATATGTCAATGCACCAAGAGAGAGGTTTGGAAAGAGATTAAACAAAGATATCATGAGAAGATGAGTTTAGACATGGAGGTGGACAAAGAGGGAGCAACATTGAAGAAATGAGAAGGATCAAAATTCTTGGACAAAATAAGCACACAAGTAGGGGGAGCAAGCTCATGAACATTGTTTCGTTGCATTCGATATGTCCATATTCATGTGCTTGCTTGCATTGCATAAGTTTTATATTTATTATGCATGCTTGTGTGTTGTATGCTAGTTATAGAACTTGAATGATGATATGATAACTAGCATGCATAGGATGATAGCTAGACTTGTATTTCTACACGTAGTACTAGAACCTTGCTTATAATGTTGATCTCACAGGATTTCTAGTATTTTTTATGTCTAGCTACTCATAAGGCTAAGGATGATGGCAAACTTGTGATTTTTAAATGGTATCGAGCTATCAAATGGTATCGAACTACAAAGGTTTATTCTATATACCTTAGCATCACTTAGTAGTGCTAACCCTCCCACAAATTTCATATTTATGCATATGTGCAAGCTTGAAACCAAACCATTTGAGCACATATGTAGGGAGAGTTATCACTACCAAGTCGGATTTTATGGTGCTTATCCAAATCCTAACATAGATCTTAAAATGTTGGATAAGTGGCATAAAGTCCAAAAGAACTTAATTTCTATATCTTTGTAGAGTTGTCATCAATTACCAAAAAGGGGGAGATTGAAAGGTCCTTATTTGGTTTTGGTAATTGAGTGACAACCTTAGGTGGACTAATTGTGTTTAATGTGAGATACACAGAGATTAGTCCACAGGTAATGGTGTCATGAAGGAGCTCATTGCATATGAGATATGGCATGGAGTCATATAACCAAGGTGGCAAAGATCAAGATGAGGCTTGGCTCGACGGACCGGTTGCAAGTGTGAAGGGCAAGTCAGAGGCTTTGGAGCGATGGACCGTGAGGCGGTGAAGCTTGAGCAAGACTTGGCGTCGATGGACCGACGCAACGGTGAAGAGCAAGTGAGGTCAAGATCGATGGACCAAGGTCACATGATGATTTGAAGTGGATCATATCATTTGTGATATGGTTGGTGCATGTGTTGCATCAACATCAGAGGAGATGGAGTGGAATGCGCAAGGTAAAGGTATAACCTAGGGCATTTTCATTTCACCGGTCATATGTGTGTAGAGAAGTTGATGACCGGGTTTAGGAAAGATGGCCGTACTATTAAGAGGGGCAAACTTGTTTGCATATTGATCATCTAGTGCCACTTGAGCGATCTAACTTTGCATACGTGTTAGGATTGAGTAGCGAGGCAAGTTGAGTGCCTAACTTCTTCGAGAAAATGATTGTGAAAATACTAACACACATGCACATGGTGTTTTACACATGGTGGTGTTGACACATTTACAAAGAAGAAGGTGTTGGAGTTGGTGTTGATCAACTTGGAGAAGAGAGAAAGGTTTTTCGGTGTTCTCCGAACACTAGGATGACTCTTGGAGTGGAATACTTCTTTGATCTATTGTGAATTGGATCAAGTGCTTTAGTAGGTTGTGTAGCCCTCTGGGTAAGCTTTCCAAAATGTCCAAGATCATTGAAATCGGAGTTCGGAGCTAAGAGTTATCGCTGTTTTACCGAAGAGTGGTCTATGACCGGACGCGTTCGGTCAGCACCTGCGCGTCCGGTCAGCTGTTTTTCACATGCGAAAGTGACCGGACGCTGCAGCGAGTCCAGTCAGTGATGACTGGACGCGTCTGGTCGCGTTGGGAGCTTACTGGAACCTCTCTGTTCGCTGTTTCGCTATGACCTACGCGTCCAGTCCCGTTAGTGACCTACACGTCCGATCAATACAAGTTTATACATGCGAAAACTAGCCATTGGAGCACACTAGTGACCTACGCGTCCGGTCCGTTCGACCGGCGCGTCCGGTCCGTTCGACCGGCACGTCCGGTCGACCCGAAACTTGCCTAGTAAGGGGACTAACGGCTCTATTTCGTTGTGGAGTTATAAATAGATGTTATGGCCGGCCATGGCCGACAGCTGAGCACCCTTAGGCCTTGGTGGCTTGTGTTGGTGTGCTTGGGAGCCCTCTAACTCACTTAAGCTTGATAGTGATTATTCGGTCAAGTGAGAGCGATTCTAGTGCGTTACATCGTGAGTATTGTATCTAGTGGCACTAGGTGATGGAGTTGCAAGCCGGTGGTGCTTGTTACTCTTGGAGGTTGCCACCTCCTATACGGCTTGGTAGCTTGCAACTCCGTTGAAGTACGCGTGGAGATTGTGCGTGACTCTGGAGGAGGATTTGTGAGGGGGATTGTGCTCACCCCGCGGGGATCGCGAAGAGCAACTCTAGTAAAGCTCATGGCTTGGAGGATCCCCATCTTGAGAGTGGATGTGCGGCACCCGCTGAGGGTTTGACTCTTGATAGTTAATTAGCTCGTGATCCATTAAGTGGATGTATCGCCAAAACGGGGACTAGCTTGGTGGCAACCAAGTGAACCTCGGTGAAAACCATCGTGTCAACATTGTGTACATCTTCTTGGTGGTTTGCTTTTGATTCACAAGCTCGTATGTACTTTCATATACATTGCGCTTGTGTAGTTGCTTTTGTAATTAATTTGCTTGTATAGCTTGCTAGTTACCTTCTTGCTTGTGTAGCATAGAAGTAGCTCCCGTTGCGTGGCTAATTTGGTTTGTGTAACCTTGTTAGTCATATTGCTTATTTTGTGTAGCTAAGTAATTTGCGCTCTCTAGTTTGGTATTAGTTGCCTTGCTATTGAGCATTGCTAGTGAGCATAGGTGACTTTGTGCTTTTGCTTACTAGAATTGTGTAGGAGCTCCCCGGCCCTGCTAGAGTACCAGTGCATAGGTTTGTGTGACCTTACTCTAGAATTGTTTAGGAGAGCTCTTGCTAAGAAAAGTACCTTAGTTACATAATTAAGATCTTTATGAGGTGCTTGTGAACTTAGATAGAGGGGTGTAGTCTTGGCTAGACTGATAGTTTTAATTCTGTATTTGTTTCGGTTTGCCGACGTGACTATTTTTAGAAAGGGCTATTCACCCCCCCCCCCCTCTAGTCCGTCATCTTGACCTTTCAGTGGGGACTGCCCTAACCAAAAAGACTAGCCTAATAGGTGAGGGCTGCCCCTGCCTTATATGTTGTGCTCCTCCCCCATCAGTTACCGATGTTGGACTAAACCTAACAATCTCCCTCGTCACACATACCTAACAATCTTCCTCGTCACACATCGGACCCAACTCTTCATATCACACAGCCCCGTGTGATCTCCGGAAGACGTTATCTAGGTCCCGAGTCCAACGCTCCTGTCACACGCAGTCCCTCATCAGTAATTGATGGTGGAGGAGCACAACATATAATGTGGGTAAAAGGTCTCTAGTTTGGTTTTGGTAATTGAGTGACAACCTAGGTAGACTAATGTGTATACATGTGAGATACATAGGTGATTTGTCCACAGGTACGCTTGTGTGAGCAACTCATGCCATGACGGTGAAGATGGCTTGGATTTGTTGCAAGGCTCACACATGTGATGAAGGAGCTCATTACATATGAGACATGACATGGAGTCATGTGACTAAAGTGGAGAAGATCAAGATGAGGCTTGGCTTGATGGACCAGTTGCAAGAGTGAAGGGCAAGTCAGAGGCTTTGAAGCGCTGGACCGCTTGGTAGGATGCTTGAGCAAAGACTTGGCGCCGATGGACCGATGCAACAGTGAAGGGCAAGTGAGGTCAAGATCGATGAACCAATAAGGTCACATGATGATATGAAGTAGATCATATCATTGTTGATCGTGTTGGTGCATGTGTTGCATCGACATTGGAGGAGATGAAATGGAATGCGCAAGGCAAAGATATAACCTAGGGCATTTCATTTCACCGGTCATAGGTGTGTAAAGAAGTTGATGACCGGGTTTAGGATAGATGGCTCAAGAGGGGCAAACTTGTTTGCATATCATTCATCTAGTGCCACTCGAGTTATCTAACTTTGCATCGTTGCTAGGATCGAGTGGCATGACCAGTTGAGTGGCTAATCCTTTGAAAAATGTTTGTGAGAAGCTAACACACGTGCACAAGTTGGTGAACACTTGATGGTGTTGGCATATTTGCAAAGGTAAAGAATTTAGTGAAGAAGAGGAGGCGAAACCAGGCTCGAGGTGCTGCCTAGGTGGCACCGCCACCCCTAGGGCGATGCCCACCTAGCCTCGGCCAAAAGCAGCAGAGACAGGGGTGGCACCACCATGTCCGGTGTACACCGCCCTTGGGACAACAATGCACCACCGGGGAGTGTCTGGTGCCACCGCCTCTTTTTACCCAAGGCTGGCGAGTTTGGTGTTGAGCAAAGGGGGTCACCACCATGGGCACCGCCACTCTATGTCCGGTGCACTGCCCTATTAATCTAGAGATGGAGGAAAACGGGCACGGGCACCGCAGGGGGCACCGCCACCGCCACCCTAGGGCAGTGCACCGCCCCTACCTGTCTGGTGCCAGGGAGTCCAACGGCTAGTTGAAATAGTCATTGGAATTCGACCGTTGGAGGGGCACCGCCATGTTCGGTGCCCTCGCATAAACCAGCAGCTTTGCTCCAATGACTCTATTTGGCTTGGGGGCTATAAATAGAGGTGGAGCTCGGTCTTGGGCTAGTTGCTAAGCACACTAGAGCCTTGGTGGCTTGTGTGGTGGTGCTTGGATGCCCTCTAACTCACTTGTGCTTGCAAGAGTGTGATCGATTGCGAGTGAGTGTGATTCTAGTGTGTTGCATCGTGAGGTTGCATGAGTGGCACTAGGTGATCGACTTGCAAACCGGTGGTGCTTGTTACTTTTGGAGGTTGCCAACTCCTAGATAGTTTAGTGGTGGTCTCCATCGAAGCACGCAAGAAGCTTGTGCGTTGCTCTGAAGAAGAGCTTTGTGAGGGGTATTGTGCTCGCCCGCGGGAGCCACGAAGAGCAACTTTAGTAAAGCGTGTCATTGAGCTACCCTCACTTGTGAGGTAGGTTCTTGCGGTGCCCGACGTGCGGGCTTGGCTGGTGATGCCAATTAGCCACCGAACCACCGGGTGAGCGATCGACACAACGGGGACTAGCGTGTTGGTAAGCACGTGAACTTCGGGAGAAAAATCACCGTGTCATCATTGTCTTCCCGTTGGTTTGCATCCCTATTACACAATCTTGTATTTACTTTCATATACATTGCGCTTGTGTAGTTGCTTTTGTAATTAATTTGCTTGTATAGCTTGCTAGTTACCTTCTTGTTTGTGTAGCATAGAAGTAGCTCCCTTGTGTGACTAATTTGGTTTGAGTAACCTTGTTAGTCACATTGCTTAGTTTGTGTAGCTAAGTGATTTGCGCTATCTAATTTGGCTTGTGTAGCCTTGTTACTGAGCATTCTTAGTGAGCTTAGGAGCTTTGTGCTTTTACTTACTAGATTGTGTAGGAGCTCTTCCAGTTGGCAAAGTACTAGTGCATAGGTTTGTGTGACCTTGCCACTAGAATTGATTAGGCGAGCTCTAGCTAGCCTGACACCTTAGTGCTAGAGAATATAGATAGAGGGGTGTAGTTTTGAGTAGACCGATAGTTTTAGTTCCGCACTTGTATCGCTTAGCCGGCACGATTAAGTTTTATAAAGGACTATTCACTCCCCCCTCTAGTCCGACATCTCGACCCTACATCGGGGGAACCCATTAACATTTCGGAGGTTACACGAGTTATGTGTGACAGGAGCGTTGGACTCAGGGCCTAGATAACATCTTCCAGAGATCACACGGGGTTGTGTGATGTGAAGAGTTGAGTCCGATGTATGACGGGGGAGATTGTTAGGTTTAGTCCCACATCGGTAATTGATGGTGGGAATGCACAATATAATGGAGGAGATTGTTAGGTTTAGTTTCACATCGGTAATTGATGGTGGGGGAGCATAACATATAAGGTGGGGATATCCCTCATCTATCAGGCTAATCTTTTGGGTTGAGTTAGGCCTAAGGCCTGGATATGTTGTGGGCTCCGATAGACCTAGCCTGTGGGGCACCGGCTCGTGGGTATATCGAGTTGGGCCAGATTCCGTTGCGCACTCTAACAAGTGGTATCGGAGCCCGTGGTCAAAAAACCTGAAAAATCTCAGGGGTCACACGATGACGGGGAGCCCGTTAACGTCTCGAAGATCACACGGGTTGTGTGTGACATGAGCGTTGGACTCAGCCTAATATGTGACGGGAGATATTGTTAGGTTTAGTCCCACATCGATAATTGATGGTGGGGAAGCATAACATATAAGGCGAGAACAGTCCTCACTTATCAGACTAGTCTTTTGGATTGAGATAGGCCCAATGCCTGAGCATGTTGTGGGCTCTGGTGAACCTGGGCCTGAGGGGCGCCGGCTCGTGGTATAGCAAGCTAGACCGGACTTCCGCTGCGCACTCTAACAAATTATGCTGAACATGTGTACCATTCCATACAACGCGATACATACAGCACGATACAGTTTGGCCTTTGAGATTTGCGCTAGATGAATAGCTCCGCTGGCAATGTGCCTTATAGTTTTAGCCTTTCAGGAAGTCTGATCGCATAGTCACCTTCTGAGCCAAAGACAGGGGAATCTTCAGTTCAATTTGAGATTCCTTATGCAGATAGTGAAGTACTCGATATCCACAGCATCATCAGGTGAAACACTTGCCGAAGACGAACCTTGTTCATTCAGTTCACTTTGGGATCGCACCTGAACCAAAGTAAATAAAAGATAAAAAATCTGCAAACTTTCAGAGTTTTTATTTTTACTAAAATAGTAACGCAATCACTAGTTAGAATTTTTCTCGCTCATTACTAAAATGAGTAAATGGTCTATTTAGTTTAAAACTTACACATACCAACTCCATGCTCCAAAAACAACTAGTTACCTCAAGCACATTGCTCGTTCTGGTTGCAACAGTAGCAGACTAGCAGCAGTGGGATAGTTGGATGTATTAATACTACTACCATTCTTTTGTTGTTCTTTTGAAAGGTGACAGTTTCCATGATTCCACAAGAAACCGTGGAGTTTAACATAATTAACATATTTCCAGTGCAAATACCACATGTATCTTTTCCACTAAAATATTAGGTAAGCACAATACAATGCATCTAACTAGAAACGTGAACAAAAAGAGCATGGGGATGTCAATGTATACAACTAATTTTGATAGATCAGAGGCAGCAGTGGAAAAGGTCTTGCAAGACAATACCCAAACCCTATAGTTTTTGGAACTTGCGCGAGGTGTGCTCTTTTTAGCTTCAACTCTAGGAAGATCACTCTTTTGCTTAGCAATCACATGAGAGATAGCCTTGTCGCTACTGGTATTAAAGAAACACCGCCGATCCTTTGCATTGCGAACTAAATTAGCCCAGATTGAGCCACTGCTTGATAAAGTTGTTGCATTTTCCAGGATCCATAGGCAGTACCTGTAATTTATAATTCAATCAGAAGTTACTTGCTGAGGCAAATGAAAGGAAAAACAAGATTGGGTATGGATCATAAAAGATACTCAACATTAATTAGCAAATCTGTAGAATTGGATACCTTGCTCGGGTCAATGCCATGTTTGTGCGTTGTCTGTTTGAAAGAAAACCTACCATCCCATCTGAGTTAGACCTCACAGTTGATAAAATAATTATGTCTTCCTCACCACCTTGAAAGCCGTCAACAGAATTAACTTTTACTTCTATTTGATCAGACTTCATTCTCCCAATTTTTTTTCTTGAATTGCCAGAACTTGAGCAGTGTATGGACAGATGACACCAACTGTAACTTTCGCTTTAGTTTTTGAGCAAGCTGCCAAAAGAGAAATATTTAGAAGAAGCATGCACACTCATACCATATAAACCAAATAATGTAGGTTCCAATTTCAGTGCATGTGTTTTAGACATTATAACCCATGAGAGCAACGCAAATTGGGTAGCAGGAGTTTTTTTAAAGAAAAAGTATGAACATTGCAAAAGCAATTTCTCATATACATTAGAAATAAGAAATTTTTTGCTCCTCAACCTAAAGAAACTTCAATTACAAGTAGAATACAAGTATAGATGTGAACCTTGACAACAAGAATATAAGAGGTCATTTGGATCCCTTCATTTTAGAGGAATTGGAATCCACTAATGGATTAGGCTATTTGGTGGAATTTGAGATTCCACAACTTTTCAAAGTTCACATATAAACCTATCTCAAATTCATAGGGTGAAAGAAGAAAATTGATTCTATAGATCACCATGCTATGTTTCTACTCTACAACTTATAGCATGCTCTTCAACTCGCTTTCCTATAGTAGAAATGCAATATATAAGCATCTCTCTTGCATGGCTAACAATAGTATACAAATATATTCCATATACAATCACATTAGCTTAATTAATATGTGCCTGAAATATAATTTATTAGAATGATCCAAGGATCCAATCAGGACCAGGTTAATCATATCATCAAACATGACTCCATTATACAAACTTCATTCCACATCCCAGTCATATTTTTCTAAAAAAAAAATGCTTCAAAATAGATGCACGTTTCACTGAAAAGCTGTTTTGGTATCATGTTTCAAGTTCCTCAACACAAGAAAATTTAGTTAAATCAGATTTTTTTAAAAAAAATCATATGCATAAGTAAATGAAGTGTCGACAGAGAACACATGCCTTTTTGGAGATTGCGCAATATTTCTTCAACGACAGCTACTTCAACCAAGTTTTTCCTGCTATGACCAAGTTCATCGAATTCCTCCCTCCCTTCTTCAATATTTACAAATGAGTATGGACCAAACATAGAACCTGGAAGATACTTCTTTTGGTGTTCTCTTTGCATAACATTAGGAGCATCTGAGATTTTCCCATCATAAAAGCTGATGTTTGGAAAACTACTAATGGAAGGATGCATTCTGTATTGCATATTAAGTAGATGCTTTTTGTGCCCAAGTGAACTCAACCTTTCGAAAAGGCTTCTTCCAAATAATGCATCCGCACAAACCTAAAATGATCGTGAAAATTAAATGACATAGTAGAAATTTTACAAAACAAGTGGGAATTTGATGCTTGCTAGATTAATAGGTTAACAAAAGCACAAAAGTATATCAAGAACCAACCTTGCTTTTGACGGTCGCTGGCAATTGGCACTCATCACCAATTAGAACAGCATGCTTTAAGGTCCGCAACCGCAGAGGAACCAGTGTTTCACATTCTTTCAACTGAGCAGCCTCATCAATGACAAGCAACTCTAATTTCTGACTTGAGACTTTTGATGAGTGAGATACAGTACAGAAAATTATGGAAGCACTTTCAATGTAGAAATCGTGAATGATACGTTTTGAGGAAGTTACGGGAAGTTTCAAGTGACTTAGCAGCATGCTCAGTTGCTCAAGGCATCTCAGCCTCGCTCTGCCAAGAGTGACTATAGTTTTCCAATGTTTCATCACACTAGAGTTTCTAGAATCGGATGCACCATTATTGTACAAGAAAACTTCCTTAACTTCATCCCCAATATACCCCCGCTGAAACATGTTGTTGAAGTCTTCAAGCATTTCAAGAATTGAAAGGATATTGTTGTGATTCGATTCCAAAAAACTAGATCTTGGGACGTGAGATAATAATGCTTTGAAACATCTTCTAGAATTCGTATAAATAATAGAGAACCTTTTTCTGCTATAAGAGAAGAAAGAAGGTTTATCATCTTCCTCTTGGTCTTGTAGGTATTGGAGGTACTGGGTGTAACCATTCTCAAAAAGATCAGATAGAGAAGATAGGCAGTGTCTCCATCCAGTCAATGGTGCAAAGCAGCCAAGAAGCTTCCTTACACGGTCATGTACATATATCTCTTTGAGATCACCATCAACACACATGCGCTCCTTATTGCCAAGCAATAGAATATCTCCCAAACACCTTTTATCAAAAGAACGTTGTTTGATCAACCTCAAGAAACGTGAAGCAACTTGTTTAATAGCAAGGTTTGTTGGTGCACATGTGAGTGTACCATGTTTCATTTCTCTCATTAACCACAGTAACACACTGATTGTTTTTGTCTTTCCTGTGCCAGGAGGACCCCAGATAAGGCTAAAACTGCTGCTGTTGCTGTTGCAATTCATTTCTGAAATACAATTCAAGACGGCCTCATTCTGAGAAATGTTAAGGTCCATCGTAGACAGCTTGGTCCATATTTCCATGCTGTCAATTGAACCAACATCCTTTCTGAATGCTTGAAGAATATCTGGGACCTGATGAAATCAGAAAATGGTAATAATTAAATTAGTCATTCGTCACAGAAGTCCCAAATCTATCAATGACTACTTTTGATTATGATGTAAATGTTGCTGGATCTTTCATTTTCCATTATGTTGGATATTTTCTTTTGCAGTGAAATATTCTAATAAACACAAAACAAGGATGGTCATTCAACACTAATTTCTATCCTCTGCATGTTTGTCATCCAATTAGCATAATGACTGCTTCATATAAGGATGATTCAGAATAAGCATACCAGAGGACATTGCACCATCTCCTGTATGAGGCCTTGATTTCTTTTGACTGTTGTTTCATAGTCAAGGCAACGCCATATTCGGATGTATGTCACAATGTTGAGCAAATAAGCAGCAAAGAGTGAGTTCCTTTTCCCATCTTGACGCTTGCCATCAGCAGCATCAAGTTTGCCCGATGCTATGATCACATACTTAGATGGCGGTGTGTCGTTATCTTCATCCCCTCCTTCAGTTACAAAGGCAATATGGTACAACTTCCCATCACGAGCAATATCAGCAATATGCCCCGGCTTCACATCAGACAAAATAATGATATCACCAACACTTGGAGCATAACATTCAGGTTGATTACATGACTTAGCAGCCTGAGAATCAGACGCAACAGAAATTTCATAAACTTTGCTGCCTTTCTTTTCTTCAATAGATGATATCCTGACAAAGGGCATGGTTGATATGGATTCCAGTCCGGACGACATCTCAGCTCTCAACTCCTCCAGCAATGGAGAGGCATATGACTCTAGGTAGCTCTTGAGGGAACTGAAAGTGAACGGTATCCTTTTCACCTGCATTACAAGCCTCACTATATTAAGCAAACAGCTGGACGTTGAACCTAAGAAACTCAGTTGTTGTAAGTTAGCCCATTCTATGTTTGACCAAGTTCGTGGAGAAGAATATTAACATCTAGCACATCAAAGAAGTAAAGAATAAATTTCGTAATGTATCTAATGAAGCTCATTGATGCCGTAAATACTATTATTATTCTTTATACAAACTTGATCAAACTTATGATGGTTCGACTTAGGACAAGTGAAAATTCACTCTATTTCAGGACATATAGTTAAAGTTTATGTGTTTGAAACAACTAAAATGCCATGTTAAAGAAAAACACTGTAACAGAAACAGGAAGCATGACAATGCGCTATATCCTAGGCAAACCACATATTGTGATCTGCAGCTCCATATTATAATTTGCTTAACATTTCAAGAAAGTTGATATTTTGCCCTCACACCATGAATTTGTTCAACTAAAAGCTCAAGAAAATATATGTACCCCACATCAATACTCATCTACAATGCCATTGTAATACACTCTCCAAGTCTCCAGGAATACATAGGCCAAAAAAGCGGCCACACTTTTCCGGATCCTTTTACCATTGTGCATTTGGTGACTTGGCGTCAACTAGGCTATCTGGTGAACGCAAATAAACGCCCAAAATAAGCAATTTTCCACAGTGAATGCTCAGGATAATAGGAAAGTCCGTAATACTCCATACTAGCACAGAACAAGATACATTACTCCGTCATGCTAAGAGTGTCATTCTTACTTCCCAACTCCCGAGAAATCAAACATTTTCAACTTTGACCAAATATAGGTAAGAAATTATTAATATTTGTGATTCATAATATCTTTAGACATTTTCATAATAAGCTTATTTGAAGATACAAACGTTGTTAATATTTTCTACAACGTAATCAAACTTAAAGAAAGTTTGCTTCGTACAAAATCCTAGGCGACTTTCTTTTGGGGACCGAGGGAGTACACCTAGATTGAGCAAGATACATTACGAGCACAGCACACAAGCACCGCCCCGCAAAGAACTGATCGAGGATATCAATAGATTCTTACAAACCTTGTCCTTGAAGAAGCCCTCGTTCATGACATCCTCGAGCCTCCAGGACAGTACCACGTCCACGAGGTTCGGCCATTCCACACCCGCGTCCTCTCTCCGCGCGTTGCGGCCGCGGCCACCGCCACCGCCACCCCGTCCGATCATCTCTAACGCGCGGTGCCGTCGCAAGGGAGACTCGAAACCTAGTTTGCTTCTGCCGAGCGCGCCAAAATGCGGCGGCGGCTGGCCAACGCGCCCGTCCTCTCCGTGTTCGTGGTGTTAATGAGCGAATGAAAAGAAGAGGGGCCTGGACCTGGAGGAAAGCAGAGCAGGGAGGAAAAGGAAAGGCACCTAAAAGCGAATTGGGGCGGGCTTCAGGGTTCGCCGGTTGCCTCCACTGTACTCCTGCTCTGACGGTCTGACCTGACCGTCACCGACTTGGGTTGCCGAGACTGTTCCGCCGCATACCACGGCGTCTGATTGCGGTGAAAATGTGTTTTTCTTGGTCTTTCGGGAAAAAGAAAATGTGTTTTCTTATACGGAAATGGACAAACGGCTAGAAAGGAAATACAATCTCGTTCCTTAAAACGTCAAATTCTTTAGGCGCGTTTGGATCTTAGAATTAACTAGCAAACATGTTCGTGCGTCGCAACGGGACATATATTTTAAGCAAACGTACCCGTGCGTTGCAATGTGACATATATTGTATGCTGTGGTACTCGAACGACTTGTGATTTAGAAATTTATTTAACATATAGCATCGTATTATAATTCGTATTGAAATGAATCTTTGTTTTGCTTTTGTATCCAAACTACTCTAACTCGTATAGACAAGAAACCTTTGAGGATTTATCCAATGACCGAATCATGTGATCAATTTAACTTAGGGTTGGATTTCACGCTATGCTTCAACTCGGCACGAGTGCTCTAACTTGTACATGCACGGAAAAGAGTAAAATTCCAAAGAAATGCTGATTTTTTTTAGTAAGGAACCGTCCTAAAAAGATTTGACGATTAGTCGGCACAATGCTATTTTGAAGACATGTTATCTCAACCGTTGGGAAAGTCATTAATAATAGATCAGCATGTTTGAGCGAGACTTTGTTGACGCAAAAAAAAAAACAAAGATCGACGGCTTGTAAGATTCGAGAATTCGGACGTTCTTTCCTAGCACCAGGGGAAAAAAAGCAAGTGAAAACATATGGAAGCAATGAGGAAAAAAAAAGCAAAACAAAACACGGACACCCTGCGGGACACCGAGCGAATACGGATACGGATAGGACAGCAAAATACGGAAAGGGGTAGGCAGAAAAAAAAATTGTGACAAAAAATTTGTCTCTTTATTACTAGGTACTTATATGTTTCATTTTTTTAGGAAATTGAGTTGAAGATCGTGCTATAAGTTAGAGAAAGTAGAAACATAGCATGGTGATATATGGAATCAATTTTCATCTCATGCACTATGAACTTAAGATAGGCTTATATGTGAACTTGTGAAAGAAGTGGAATGTCAAATTCCGAGCCAAATAGCCTAATCCATTAAGTAGATTTCAATTCCACCATAATAAAAGATCCAAACGGCCCCTAAGCTTAATTAGTTTTATATAACATAGTATTAATATTTAATCCCTCGATAAGTTTATTATAAGAGTATTACATATATAAATATTATTTTTTATGTATTTAGTTAAACATAAAAATAGTCGACTCAAAAAAGTGATATGTACTTTTTCGATGGAGAAAACTAGTACCAGTGTCACAAGGGTGTTTGATACAGGTGACTAAACTTTAGTTCCTATTATGTTTGATACTAATTAGGAGTATTAAATATAGACTAATTACCAAGCTAATTGCATAAGCTATGACTAATTCGCGGGATGAATCTATTAAGCCTAGTTAGTTTATGATTATCGAATGTGATGCTACAGTAAACACATGCTAATCATGGATTAGTTAGGCTTAATAAATTTATTTCACGGATTAATTAATCACGGCTTATGCAATTAGTTTTATAATTACCTCATATTCAATGTGACATAGACTCAATTTTAGTCCTGAATCTAAACACATTAAGTAGAAAGAACAAACTACAACGACCAAAGGGAAAAAAAAAACGAATAGCAGCAAAACACCAGGCTGCGGTTCGATCAAAGTCTCATGGGTCAAGCAAAGTCGCCTAAAATTGCTGCCAGTCTTAGCGGCTAAGTTATCATAAATCGTAATGGTACCAGGTACCTCAGAAAAATACAACATGGTATGAAAAAAGATGCGAGAAGTGGAACACAAGTAGCTTTGCTTCTTTTCTTTCATGTCATTTTTCTTACAAAAGGTATGGATTGTAAATGAAGATTACGAGCATATATATAACACAGCAATAAAGATATTAATCACCACGTCGCCAATTATTAGCTTGAAAAAAGAAAACGCTAATTGACTGTTAGGGCCCTCTTTTTTTTATAATATGTTTCTGTATTACTAGTTAAGGAAAGTGTACAGGTACACGTACAAATACAGAAACATACTGCAAGGATACAGAGACAGTTGTCCCAACCAAACTTCACAGAGAATCCTGAAAAATATAAAAATTACAATCGAACCCCTAGGACCTCTGAAATCTGAAGCCGCCCGAGATCCTCGTCGCCGACCACCGCCGGTTGAGGAAGACCTCGAACATCACCGCAAGCTGGAAGATCCCCATCGCACGCTGGCTTTGAAAGGAATCGAAGTATACATCCGTCCCGAGAGATAGGATGAACCCGTCGATGGTCACCCATCGACCAGGGCCACACCCCGAACCCTCCAGCTCCTGGATCTGAGCTCTCCATCGGCAGCCACCGCCGCCGAGGGAAGAACGAGCCAGATCCAGCTAGCCACCGTCCACAAGACCCACAGCACACCCCATATCCTTGAAGACAAAGGGCAAGAACAACATCACCTGAAAGACGACGAAGCTCCAGGCCGGACTCCTGTACAGGACCCGACATGGCCGGACTCCACCTCCACGCACTCATCGCCGGCACCTGAGTAGAGTGCCGTCGAGACGGGGAAGAGCACGGAAGGACCTTATTCCATGGAGATGCCGACACCGCCGCCACATCGCCACCTCCAGGACACTGACCATAACAGACGCAGTCACCATCCCCACCCACCGGCGAAGAGGCGCCGTCCACCCCACCTCCGAAGGCCATGGCGACCACCGGAGCCGAGGGGGAGCAGCGGCCTCGCCGATGAGAGGGCACACTCCCGAAGTCGCCTCCGATTCGCTCCTCTGTACTGTAGCAAAGGGGAAAGACGGTTCGGGAAGAAGTGTGTCTGTTAGGGCCCTTTTTGGATGTAGGATTGAAAATACAGGAATAAGAAAAACACAGAATAAGATAGAAATGCATATGGTAAATAGAGGAATGAAAAACGTATGAATTTTATTGAAACGGGTGTTTGGATGAGTACAGGAAAAACATAGAAAACAACTGTGTATGTAGTAGCTTCTTCAGGTAAGGTCCTGTTTGGTTTTCACATGTTAAAGTTTAACTCTCATCATATCAACGTTGCGGCAAATGCATAGAGTACTAAATGTAGACTAATTACATGCATGTCGGCACAGATTAGGAGTAATTTACGAGACGAATTTGTTAAGCCTAATTAGTCTAAAATTAAAAACTTTTTGTCAAATAAGACGAAAGTGCTACAGTATTTGTTAAACTTTAACACCCCAAACTAAACAGACCCTAAACTAATTATATGTGAGCTAGTACTACACTATTAGCATATTCAATCTGTATCGTTAATGTGTTCCTTAAGTTAAATCCTCTCTCTACCTCGATCCTACGCACGCAGTGTGATGAAAAAATGAGATTGCAATGGATGTTATGTTTCCCATGTTTCACCAGTGAAATGTCTTCCAAAGGAATTTTCCCTCCAAAAGTCCTACTCGTTCTGTCCCAAAATAGAAGTCGTTCTCGCTTCCTGAGAAGTCAGCTTTTTTTTAATTTTAACCATTTATATATATATATATATATATATATATATATATATATATATATATATATATATATATATATATATATATATATATATATATATATATATAAAAATATAATACATAATTAGTATCAATAGATAGATCATTGAATATACTATTACAATAAATTTATTTGGGGATATAAGTGTTGCACGTATTTTTTATAAATCTAGTCAAAGTTAAAAAAGATCTACACACATCCCATAACGTCAATTTATTTTGAGACGGAGCGAGTATGGCTCAATCCTCCTAGGCACCGTTTAGATGCCAAAAATTTTGCCAAAATTTCCATATTCTCCATCACATCGAATCTTTGAACACATGCATGAAGCATTAAATATAGATAAAAAAATAAAACTAATTACACAGTTTAGACGAAATGGACGAGACAAATCTTTTAAGCCTAATTAGACCATGATTGGACAATATTTACCAAATAACAATGAAACTGCTACAGTAGCGTTTCGCAAAAAATTTACCAACTAAACAGCCCTCTAACCAAAGAGCACTGGAGTGTCAATTCCTATGAAAATCCAATTCCTATGTTTTTCTACAAACTTGCTGCATTCCCAAGGAGGCGTAGAATGCCGCCGCTGCCGCGCCCCCGGATGCCAGCCAGAGGCAGCGAGTGTAAATCGGCTCTGTTCATCTGGTTTATAATTCGTTTTTTTCTGCTAGTTTTTTTAGCTGGAATAGTATTTTTCTCTCACCATAAATCAGCCAACAGTGTTTTTTAGCTGGCTTATCAGCACAGCCGAACGGAGCCGATGCCTTGTGGACGTGATCAAGTACAGTAGTACTGTACTCCATAAATGTAATTCTAGCGCAGGACCATGTTTTACTGCCTTAAATTTGATTAATTATAAATAAAAAATATCCATATTTATGATACTAAATAAATACCATCATATTAATTATAAAATATATTTTTATAATAAATTAATTTAAAAATATAAATATGAATATTATTCACTAAAAATTTGATCAAACATAAATCACTTTTTGTGACATGTATCCCACAGTTGCACGGAGATAGGCCCTCTTTAGTTTTCATTAAAAAAACGTTTCACCCCGTCACATTGAATGTTTAGACACATGCATATAGCATTAAATATAGATAAAAAAAACTAATTGCACAGTTTGCATAGAAACCGCGAGACGAATATTTTAAGCATAATTAGTCCATGATTAGTTATAATTGCTACAGTAACACATGTGCTAATGATAGATTAATTAGGCTTAATAAATTCGTATCACGGTTTCTAAACGAGTTATGTAATTAATTTTTTTATTAATATCATAATACTCTTTTATTCTATGAAACAATCGATGTAGCGCTCAAAAAAAATTTTGGCTGCGAACTAAGGGCCTTTTTAGTTGGAGAATTTTTTTTTAGGTTCGTCTACTGTACCACTTTTTGTTTTATTTGATCATTTGTGTCTAATCATGGACTAATTAGGCTCAAAAGATTTGTCTCGTGATTTACAATTAAATTGTGTAATTATTTTTTTCTTTCGTCTACATTTAGTACTCTATGCATATACCGTAAGATTTGATATGACAGGTACGGTAACACTTTTTAGGTTCTTTTTAGAAACTAAACAGGCTCTAATGAAGGCCATGTATCCTTTGCATTGCCCTCGTCAGAACGCGTTGGACTTGGAGCACCCGAGATTGGACAGGACGCCGATGGATACAAACAACACTGTTGGACCCCGACGGTTTGACAGCATCACAGCATGATGATGTGATCGACGGAGTTGACGTGCAGTGCTGGTGCGGGTTGCATGCTCTCGCGTCAGACCGTCAGTATGACCCCAGAAGAATCACCGTCAGCGCATAGAGATCGAAAAGAAATTTTACATAAATCAGTTTAATGTCACAGGAAAAACGGAAGAATTAAAAAAAATCAATGGCGGATAGGAGGAATCACTGCATCGTACCGGTTCGTCAAAAATAATCTTGTTGTGCTATTTGGATAGGAGGAATTTCAAAGAGAAAATATAGGAATCAACAAATAGAGCACTCGGATTTTTGTAGCTAGTAGATGCCAATTTCATAAGAAAAAAAGAATTCACGTTCCAGTCTTTTTTTTCCTACACGATTGTTGTAGCGACAAGGCAGCTTTTTTTTAAGCGACCAGGCACCTTGATTTGACCACTCAAGTGCATGAATCAATATATGTCCACGAGACTAATGTGCGAAACGAATCAATTAAACTTAATTATTCCATGATTTGCCGATGTGGTATTACAATAAATGTGCGTTAATGATGGATTAATTACGTTTAAAAGATGTATCTCATAAATTAGTTTCCATTGTGTAATTAGTTTTATAATTAACTCATATTTAGTCCTTTCAATTAATATTTGAACGTTCAATGTGATCAGGACTAAACTTTAGTCTCTGCGTCTAAACACCCTGTTTTCGAGAAACTTCACTGTTACTATTGTAGCAGTAGAGTAATAGAGTAAGTAGAGTCCGAAGGGTGGTAAAGAAGAGGCCAATTTGATTTTTATTAAGTACTCCCTCGGTCCGAGAATAAATATCTTTATGATATTCATGCCTATCGAACTTACTTAAGTTAATTAGATTTATAAAAAATATTAAAAACATTTATAACTTTAAATAAATTTATTGTAAAAGTAGATTCAACAACGTCGCTGGCCTCTAGTTTGTCCTGGGTCAATTTGCTCATGACTGATGCTGAACTTATCCGATTGTGTGTTGCAATACTGAATGTTGTGTGACAAGTACTAAGACTACCCACACTCATGGACCTCTATATTCATCCTCTATACGTCCTAGTCAGCAAGATTCTCTACTCTATACTCAATTCTCCTGCACTCATCCATCCTCTATATCATCCTCTATCCACTCTATTCACTGTGGGACCGACTTGTCACTTTATCTAAATATATCCACGTGTGATCTAGTTTTGAAGGATTTATTGAGACGGATTTAATGGTGCAATCGAAATTTAATTTGGATTTTTGGTTTGTGAGTTATAGTATTTTTTTTCCTTTGTTTAGCTAGCGGGGTCCGCCACTACAGAGTATAGAGTAAGCACAGTACTACTCTAAATATAGAGTGAGAGAAAGAATAGAGTATCGTTTTAGAGTACCCAGTGCAGCAGTTTTTACTCTATATTCATACTCTAAAGTTTTAGAGTATCGTTTTAGAGTATCCACTGCGGGTAAGGTGTCCACGCCTATCATTTTAGCAACTTTATACTATTTCATATAAGCCGATTTTGTTGACTGGTGAATTTTCTCAGCCACAAACGTCCCATTATTAATTATGTAGCTCCGACTCCGATTCGAGTATTCGACTAGCTGGCGACTAGTAGGACTGCTAGAGCAGATGGAAGACTCCACCAGCGGCTTCCGTATCGTGTACGTGCGGTCCGGCCAGATCCGGCAAGCTTATGGAGCTGACGCCGTGGGATCTCCAATACATTTCGGTCCACTACATCAAGAAGGGCGTCCTTCTGCATAGGACCCAGACTGAAGCGCACTCGCCGACGACCTCGCCTTGCCGTTCGCGCGTGCCCTGGGCCGCTTCTACCCGCTGGCCGGCCGTTTCGTCGGAACGGAGATCAGCGGCGGCGCATCAGGTTCTGGTGCGTGTCTCACCGTGTCACTCAGCTGCAGCAACGACGGGGCTGAGTTCGTCCACGCGGTGGCGCCGGGGGTTTCGATGAGCGACATCATCTCCCCGCGCTACTTCCCGCCGGTGCTGCGGTCCTTCTTCCCGTCGAACGGGATGCTGTGTGGCGACGCGAGTGTTTCTTCCACCTAGGCGCGCAGGTCACCGAGCTCGCCGACGGCGTGTTCGTTGCCTTGTCGCTCAATCACGCTGTCGCCGACGGGACCACGTTCTGGCACTTATTCAACACCTGGTCGGAGATCCACCGCACTGGTGGCCGCGGTTGCAAGCTGTCCACACCGCCGACGGTGCTCGGTAGATGGTTCCCTGACGCATGCCCTGTGCCGGTCACCCTACCGTTCATGAAGGTGGATGACATCATCCAGCGCATCGAGTTCCCACCGGTACGCGAGTGTTTCTTCCACCTCTCGACGGCGAGCGTAAGGAACCTCAAGCAAAGGCAAAGGCAAACGCTGAGATGACCGGCAGGGCGCAGCAACAAGCAGACCCCATATCCTCATTGCAGGCCGTGCTTGCGCTGTTAAACCTTTAGGATCTCATGGAGTAGATCTGACGGGGAACTTTCTTTATTTTGGGTATAATCAACAAAATCCTATATGGGGTGTGTTTAGTTCTCTGAAAAAGGATGAAAATGTACTGTAGCATGTTTTGGCTTTATTTGGTAAATAGTATCTAACCATTGACTAATTAGGTTCAAAACGTTCGTCTCGCAAAGTATAACCAAGCTGTACAATTAGTTTTTAATTTCATCTACATTTAGTACTCTATGCATGTATCGCAAGTTTGATGTGACGGGAAATTTTTTTTTGTATAGTGCTTTTTTGGAGGAACTAAACACAGCCTACTAGATGAATGACAGAGGGAGGGAGGAGAAAGGAGATAGAGGTACAGTGAATTTTACAGACCATCGGTGGGAACGGTTGGGGCGGCAGAGGTCGATCCAGTGGCCGCCATCTCCTTTGTTGGTGAAGTTCTGCTCACGGGCGGCGATGGTTGGGGAGAAGCCGATGCAGTGAAGCTCGGTGGTGCAATGGAGTCGGAGGTGCAGTGCAGTGACGGCGGCGGTGCTTCCTGTCGCTCACAGCGCGACCCTCGAGATCGGTTAGGGTTGTAGGTGGAAAAAGGCGGCTTAGGTAAACCTCGTGACTCGAGCCCCGGCTCCCCACCTCCTTTATGTAGCGCTGCGCGACGGGAGCCCACCAGCCATTATTGGGCTGGGCGCTCCCGATCAGGGCACGGATCAAAGGTCTAATGAGCCGTTGGGCTCATTAGAGAAGAGATCAACCTAACATTCTCCCCCTTGATCTCACTCATACTTTAACCTTTTATCTTTGACTTCAATGCTTTTCACTTTACTCATTTCATCACAAATAAGCGCATAGAACATGTTTCATCATCACGGTCAATCGCCGATAGATTTGACAGCTACAATGCACATATCTGATCTAAAACAGTTACTTTAACTTTTGGGCCCTTTATTATAGTTCAGGAGTCATAGGCTTTCCCTTAAACCTATGTCGGCTACATGTTCTCTGAACACGTTGGGTGGTAAGCCTTTTGTAAGCGGATCCGCGAGCATCTTTCCAGTACTTATATGCTCAAGATTTATAATTTGATCCCGGACTTTATCCTTCACAACATAATACTTTATGTCAATGTGTTTGGCAGCACCACTTGACTTATTGTTGTGAGCGTACTGTACTGCTGGATTATTATCGCAGTATAACTTTAGTGGCTTATGTATGCTGTCGACCACCTTCAAACCGGGTATGAACTTTTTTAGCCAGTTCACCTGCCATGTTGCCTCATAACACGCTATAAACTTGGCATACATTGTGGACGATGTAGTGACGGTTTGTTTTGAGCTTTTCCACGAAATTGCTCCTCCTGCGAGAGTGAATACATATCCTGACGTGGATTTTCTATCATCTCCCGCATAATCAGAATCTAAATACCCCACTATCTGGAGAGAATCTGATTTTCTGTACGTCAACATGAGGCCTTTCGTATCTTGCAAATATTGCAAGACTTTCTTTACCAATTTCTAGTGTTCAATCCCTAGATTACTTTGAAATCTACCGAGCAACCCGGTAACAAAAGCTAAGTCAGGGCGCATGCACACTTGAGCATATTGTAGGCTTTCGACAGCAGAAGCATATGAAACCGCTTTCATTTGATCGAGCTCGTATTGGTTCATAGGGCATTGAAAATTCCCATATCTGTCGCCCTTGACCATAGGTGCAGGTGAGGCACTACATTTATGCATACTGAATTTCTTTAAAACTTTTTCTATGTATGCCTTTTGTGACAGTCCTAATACCCATTTACTTCTATCTCGGTGAATCTCTATGCCCAAAACAAATAAAGCTTCACCAAAATCTTTCATATCAAATTTTGAGGATAAAAACTTCTTTGTCTCCAGTAGTAGACTGACATCACTACTAGCAAGTAAGATATCATCTACATACAGAATTAGGAAGATATACCTTCCATTCTTAAACTTTATATAGACACAATTGTCCTCAATATTTTCTTTAAACCCAAAATTCCTTATTGTTCTGTCAAACTTTAAGTACCACTGTCTTGAAGCTTGCTTTAACCCATAAATCGATTTCTTTAAGCGGCATCCCATTCGTTCTTTTCCTTCCACGACGAAACCTTTTGGTTATGCCATGTAAACATTTTCCTCCAGATCCCCATTTAGGAATGCCGTTTTTACATCTATCTGATGTAACTCTAAATCGTAGTGTGCCACTAATGCCATTATAATTCTGAAGGAATCTTTACATGAGACTAGAGAAAATGTCTCATTGTAATCAATTCCTTCTCTTTGTGTGAAACCTTTTGCCACAAGTCGCGCTTTAAACCTCTCAATATTCCCTTGGGAGTCACGTTTTGTCTTGTAGACCTATTTACAGCCTACTGTCTTGGCTCCTTTAGGAATATGTTCTAAGTCCCAAACTTTATTGGTACTCATTGACTTTATTTCATCTTCCATGGTCTCAAGCCACTTGGATGAATTATCGCTTCTCATGGCTTCTACAAATGAAGTTGGATCACCCTCCATTTGAAATTCTTCAGTGTTATACACCTCATAATCATCAGGTATTGCTGATCTTCTAACTCTTTGAGATCTTATAGGGGCCTCCACATTTGGCACATCTTCTGTTTGGAGCTATTGTTGCTCCCCCTCATCTGTGGCATCAGTTTGTATAGGTTCCTGAAGGACAAGTTTCTCATTATTATTTACTGTCACCACAGAAGAACTGACAACATGTGTTTGCACTACAGTATCTGGCACTGTTGGTGCAACAAGAACAGGTAGTTCAAAGAATGGTTCCTGAATCATCGGAGTGGGCACACATACCCGCTTCTCCTCAAGAATAATTTCTCGAGCCACCATGCTCCCCCTCATCATTTCATCCTCTAAGATAACAGCGTGTCTCGTTTCTATAAATTTTGTGTATCTGTCTGAACAGTAGAAACGAAAACCTTTTGACTTTTTAGAATAGCCAATAAAATGGCAGCTAACTGTTTTGGGATCTAGCTTCCCAATATTTGGGTTAAACACTTTTGCCTCAGCAGGACTCCCCCACACATGCAAGTATTTTAGTGAGGGTTCTCTTCCTGTCCACAACTCATATGGTGTTTTGGGCACCGCTTTACTTGGTATTCTATTTAGAATATGAATGACGGTTTTTAACGCCTCCATCCATAGAATTAATGGCAAGTCAGAGTAACTCATCATACTACGCACCATATCCATCAATCTACGGTTACGCCTTTCAGCTACTCTATTCTGCTGAGGTTCGCCCGGTGTAGAGTACTGGACAACTATGCCATTTTTCTGTAGAAACCTTGCAAAAGGTCCAGGAACTTGACCATATGAGGTATGCCGACCGTAGTACTCCCCATCACGATCAGACCGGACTACTTTAATCTTTAAATTATGCAGATTTTCAACTTCAGCCTTAAATATTTTAAATTTATCCAATGCTTTATTTCTTTCTTTAATTGGATAAATATAACCATAACGGGAGTAATTATCTGTGAATGTTATGAACGAGTCAAAACCATCCACACTTTTCACAGGAAAATGACCACATATGTCTATGTGAATTATCTGTAGAATTCTTGTGCTTCATTTAGCATCATTTTTAATTTGCTTTGTGTATTTTCCTTTAATACATTCTCTATACTGTTCAAAGTCTGAGAACTCTAATGAAGGAAGAATATCATTCTTAACTAGTCTCTCTATTCTCCCCCCCGAAATATGGCCTAAACGATAGTGCCATAATTTTGACGACGCATCTTGAGTTCTCTTTCGTTTTCTATTCGCATTCACAAACGAGGATACGTTCTCATTCGCATCACATACGGAATTCACATTTTCATGAAGTGATAACAAATAAAGATCTTGCTTTTGAAAAGCAAGGCCAACACATTCATTATTACACAATATCTCACATTTTGCCATCTCCAAAATAGCAATCAAATTCATCGTTGTCCAAACATGACACACTAATCAAGTTTCTCTGTAATGAAGAAACAAATAAAACATATCTAAGCAAAAGAATAAAGCCATCAACAAGCTCTAAAGGAACATCGCCAACAGCTTCGACATTTGCTTGGACTCCATTCGTGACTTTAACGTGTCTTTCGCTTCTTTATGCAGTCCTCGTCGAACAGGATCCCTGTAATGAATTAGCAACATAAACAGTTGCACCTGAGTCAATCCACCAAGTAGATTTTGAATACTGTATATACAGGGATTCATTTATGAATATAATAATATTCTCACCTTTCTTTGTCATGATCATCCTTAAGAATTTAGGACAATCTTTCTTGTAATGTCCCTCCTTCTTGCAGTAGAGGCACTAATCTTTGTTCACTGCAAACCTGTTTTGCTGAGACTGATGTTGCATGGGACCCTTTGAAAGGTCCTTGTTTGGTTTTGGTAATTGAGTGACAACTTAGGTGGACTAATATGTGGTTATGTGAGATACACAGGAGATTAGTCCACATGTGATGGTGTCATGAAGGAGCTCATTGCATATGAGACATGACATGGAGTCATGTGACCAAGATGGAGAAGATCAAGATGAGGCTTGGCTCGAAGGACCGGTTGTGAAGGTGAAGGGCAAGTTGAGGCTTCGAAGCGAAGGACCATGCGATGGTGAAGCTTGGGCAAGACTTGGCGCCGACGGACCAATGCAACGGTGAAGAGCAAGTGAGGTCAAGATCAATGAACCAATACGGTCACGTGATGATATGAAGTGAATCATATCATTTGGTGATTGATTGGTGCATGTGTTGCATCAATGTCGGAGGAGATGGAGTGGAATGCGCAAGGCTAAGGTATAACCTAGGGCATTTCCATTTCACCGGTCATAGGTGTGTAGAGAAGTTTATGACCGGGTTTATGATAGATGGCTGTACTATCAAGAGGGGCAAACTTGTTTGCATATCGGTCATCTAGTGCCATTTGAGCGATCTAACTGTGCATACGTGTTAGGATCGAGTGGCGAGGCAAGTTGAGTGCCTAATTCCTTCAAAAATGATTATGAAAATGCTAACACACGTGCACAAGGTGGTGATCACTTGTTGGTGTTGGCACATTTGCGAAGGCGATGAAGTTTGGGCGGTAGAGAGGGTTTGGGTCTCTCTCTCCCTCCCGCCGAGCGTGCGAGCGCGGGATTCAGGCGATTTCGGGGAAATGAAATGCCTATTTTCCACTACGCCGAAAGTCGGAAAAGAAACGGAGGCGAACGGGGTCACAGAGGTGACCGGACGCTGCACCGGACGCGGTCATGGTATGACCGGACGCGTCCGGTCAGTACAGCGCGGTATCGGGTGTTAGGGTTTGTAACCGGCGTGTCCGGTCACTCGCGGGACCGGCGCGTCCGGTCATACGCCCAGAGAAGAACTGCGGTTCGCAAGGACGATCGGACGCGGGGCGCGTCCGGTCACACACGATCGGACGCGTCCGATCGTTGAAGGAGCTTACTGGACTCAAACCGGACGCGGGCACTGTCGCGTCCGGTCGTTTGACAGGCGCGTCCGGTCGTTGCCTAGGGCGCGTCCGGTCATTGGTTTGACTGTTGAGGGTCAGTGACCGTTGGAGGATCGGACGCGGTTGAGCGCGTCCGGTCATTTTGAGCAGCGCGTTCGGTCATAGCGTTTGACCGTTGGCGCACAGTGACCGTTGGAGGATCTAACGGTCGCGTTTGAATTTGAGGGACACGTGGACGTCGCAGGGCGACCGGATGCGGTGAAGCGCGTCCGGTCAGTTATGACCGGCGCGTCCGGTCATCCCGAAAATGACCCAGTGAAGGGGTAACGGCTCTATTTGACCGTAGGGTTATAAATAGATGCCTTGGCCGGCCGTGGCCAGTAGCTGAGCACACTTTAGCCTTGGTGGCTTGTGTGGTAGTGCTTGGGAGCCCTCTAACTCACTCATGCTTGATAGTGTTTATCGGATCGAGTGAGAGAGCGATTCTAGTGCGATTGCTTCGTGAGGTTGCATCGAGTGGCACTAGGTGATCGTGTTGCAAGCCGGTAGTGCTTGTTACTCTTGGAGGTTGCCACCTCCTAGACGGCTTGGTGGCTTGTGGCTCTGTCGAAGCTCGCAAGAAGATTGTGCGAGGCTCCGGAGAAGCTTTGTGAGGGGGATTGTGCTCACCCCGCGGGGATCGCGAAGAGCAACTCTAGTTAAGCGTGTCATTGAGTTACCTCACTTGAGAGTGGTGTCTTGCGGTGCCTTGCGGGGCGTGCCTTGAGGGGCAAGTGACTTGAGGGTCACACCGAGGAACCATCTAAGTGTTGGTCGACACAACGGGGACGTAGCTTGGTGGCAACCAAGTGAACCTCGGGAGAAAATCACCGTGTCAACTTTGTCTACTCTTCTCGGTGGTTTGCCTTCATGCAACACAAGCTTGTACTTACTTTCATATATACTTGTGCTTGTGTAGTTGCTCTCGTAACTAGTTTGCTTGTGTAGCTTGCTAGTTGTCTTCTTGCTTGTGTAGCTAGAAGCTTCCGCTTGCGTGACTAATTTGGTTTGTGTAACCTTGTTAGTCACATTGCTTAGTTTGTGTAGCTAAGTGTTTTGCGCTCTCTAACTTGGCATTAGTTGCCTTGTTATTGAGCATTGCTAGTGAGCTTAGGCTTTGTGCGCTTTGCTTACTAGAATTGTGTAGGAGCTCCCTCTTGCTTGCAAAGTACTAGTGCATAGGTTTGTGTGACCTTGCTCTAGAATTAAATAGGAGAGCTCTTGCTAAGGAAAGCACCTTAGTTGCTTAATTAGGATCTTTGTGAGGTGCTTGTGAACTTAGTTAGAGGGGTGAAGTCTTGGCTAGACCGATAAGTTTAATTCCGCATTTGTTTTTGGTTAGCCAACTTGCTTAAGTTTTAGAAAGGACTATTCACCCCCCCTCTAGTCCGCCATCTCGACCCTACACCCTTGCTCTTTGGCTTTGAGGGAGAGTTGGCATTGGCATTGAAATTCTTTCTTTTGTTATCTTTAACAAAACTAAGAGTACCACCATTGGCGGCCTTTATTCTCTCTTCCTCTTGCACACACATTACCATACAACGTTCTAGATCCCATTTCTCGGGCTGAATGTTGTAGTTGACAACAAATGTGTCAAACTCTTTTGGTAAAGAAGCAAAAATTAGATGGACAAGAAACTCTTCCATAAGAGCCAGATCCATTGGTTTTAGCTTGTTGTTCAAATGATTCATCTTTGATATGTGTTCTCTAATGCCATTACCATTTTTACCTCCAGTGTATCTTTCTGTCACCAGCTGCTTTATCAGCTGAGTAGCACAAGTCTTTGAAGAGCCATAAAACTGACTCTTTATCCTTTCTAAGTACTCTGTGACAGTGTCACACTCTTAGATTGAGCCTATTATGGTAGACTCAATCGTGTTCTTTATAACAGCAACATACTTTTTATTGGCATTGACCCACTTTTGCTTTTGTAGGTCATATGCCATCTGTATGGGAGCATGGTCCCTCTCCTTCTTTTGCTATTTAGCATCAGACTCATTGGCCTCCCTCACCGGTGCCACAGGTTCACTAGGGCACGGTGTGGTGATCACCCAGTCCACCTCAGCCAAGACAAAAGCGAGGTCAATTTTCTTTTTCCATTCGGTATAGTTGTCACCTTTGAGGGGTGGAATATCTTTGATAAACCCCATCAAAGAGTAACCTCCTGAAAACACAAATCATATAGAGTGAGAACATAAGTACAAAATTAATTGCATGCTTTAATTCCAATGTTGGTTAAAATTAAAACATACAAATTATCCTTTTTACACTAATTCTAGATCACCGTTGGGCAGAAATAGAATTAATGCATGACAAAATCACATAATAACATCATAATATTGCTATTAATCAACGTTGGTCATAATAATAACAATATTATAATGATCTGAAAATTTATCCATTTTCAAAATTAAATTCTCCCGTTGGTTCGAATTTAATAATGAAATTAACAACATCAAGTACGCAGCGGAAACACTTTTAATATTCTCATAATATTTTCTAAAAGTACTTTAATCACTCTACTGTTGTCTGAACAAATAATATCATTGGATAAAATTTGTCGAGAAATTTGCATCAAAATTGAGTTAAAATTCATCAAAATATGCATGAACCATTGTTTCTGAAAATAAAATGGAAAAACTTTATCTTTTAGGCCATTTCAGCCCAGCAGGCGCGCGTTGCGCATTGTAGTGGCCCAGTTGGCCCATTAGCGTGTGGACGCAGCGGCTTTAGCACGGGCCTTGGACCGGCACGTGCCGTGGCCTAGCGTGGAATTGGCTCAGTACCCCGCGCCCAGGCCGCAACCTTGGCCTGGGCCGGGAAAGTGGCCCAGCGCTCCCGCCCGCCTAGGCCTCTTTTGGCCTGATGAAATCAGAACCGTTGGTGTGAATCCAACAGCTGGGAGATGTTTTCGGTGGAACAAAACTCGTGGCACCCGTCGGTCCTGAAACCCTAACCCTCATTTCCATTTCCTCCTCCCTTGCTTGCCCAGTCCACATCCAGTGAAGAGAGAAGCAGTAGCCGCCATTCATGGCGACCGGTAGAGGAGGAAGACAACGGCGCCGCCGTGGGCCCCCTCGCCGGTGCGCGAGCTCGCATGTGATTGAGCACGCCGCCGTCGAGCGGCCTCGCAGTGGTGCCACTGGCTCGCACGCATGCACTGCGGCGTCCCGTCGGTGAGCGGCGGATTCTCTGTTCTTTCGCGCACGACATCCAAAGCCACCGGCGGTAAGGGCGGCTAGGCCCGGGTAGGTCCCCTCCATGCCCTCCTTTCTTCTTTTACCCGATTAGGGTTAGGGTTCCAGCTCCGATCCGATTTGATCGATTCGGTTGATTCTTTCTATGATTTCCCTTTCCTTTTCTACCCCATAAACAAAATCTATCCTAGGTAGGTGTCCGATACCAATGTTAAACCTTTAGGATCTCATGGAGTAGATCTGACGGGGAACTTTCTTTACTTTGGGTATAATCAACAAAATCCTAGTACATGATCTACTAGAAGAATGACAGAGAGGGAGGAGAAAGGAGATAGAGGTACAATAGATTTTACAGACCATCGGTGGGAACTGTTGGGGCAGCAGAGGTCGATCCAGTGGCTGCCATCTCCTTTGTTGGTGAAGTTCTGCTCACGGGCGGCGATGGTTGGGGAGAAGCCGATGCAGTGAAGCTCGGTGGTGCAATGGAGTCGGAGGTGCAGTGCAGTGACGGCGGCGGTGCTTTCTGTCGCTCACAGCGCAACCCTCGAGATCGGTTAGGGTTGTAGGTGGGTAAAGGTGGCTCAGGTGAACCTCGTGACTTGAGCCCTGGCTCCCCACCTCCTTTATGTAGCGTTGTGCGATGGGGGCCTACCAGCCATTATTGGGCTAGGCGCCCCCGATCAGGGCGTGGATTAAAGGCCTAATGAGCCGTTGGGCTTATTAGATGAGAGATCAACCTAACATGCGCACCTCTGGCGTGGTGCGTGCTGAGCCTGGCGCCTCCTGCCTGACCGGGAGACGATCTGCCTGCTGCCCGTAGGATGCCGAGGAAGGGTGCAGGGCGTGCCGCACCACTACATGGGCAACGACGTGGCGCTCGGCGTGGCCAAGTGCACCGTCGCCCATGTCGTGGACAAAGGGCTGGGCTGCACGGTGTGGCTGCTCAACCAGGCCGTGGCATCCTTCGACGAGGCCAAGATGAGGACGCGCTCGCGTCCTGGCATCAGAAGCCACACATCCAGTACCTGGAGGTGTCCAGCGACGGCGATCCTGCGGATATAATGGTTGCGGCCTCGCTGCGGTTCGACGTCTACGGAAATGACTTTGGGCGGGGCACGCCGGTCACCTTTCGGAGCGGCGCCGGGAACAAGATGGACGGCGTGGTGACTGTGTACCTGGGGCGTGATGGTGGTGGGAGCATGGGGTTAGAGGTGTGCATGTCTCTGGAAGCGCTCGCCAGGCTCACAACCGACAGGGAGTTCATGGAGGCAATGGACATGGCGTGAGATTGTTTACTTAGTTTTTTTCTCTGTTTTGTTGTACTAGTATAAGTATAAACATTCCATAATGCTCCTACGAGAACGTTCGTGACACTGTGTCCGGACACAACTTCTCAGAAGTGGGCTCCAAACAAGAAAACAAATCTCTATTCCCTCGTGTTTATCCTGTTATCTACCCATCCCTCCTGAGCCCACCCCTACCTCCTTGGTGCTTAGCCGAACCGCCCGGCCCCAAAGCAGCCATGACTACTCATCCGTCGGTCCCCTTCTCTAGCGCGCACTCGTCAGGCTGTTGCGTTGTTTCCATTTTCCCCGTCGCTAGCCGCGCACTCTCGCTCCCTACGCCGCTCACCTACATTGCTTGGCGTTGTTGCTCATCCATCTGCCCCCTTCCTCAACGTGCACTCGTCGGGCTACAACATTGTGCCTTTCCCCATATCGCCGGCCGTGCCGCGCGTCCTCATTCCCTGTGCCACTCACCTACATGGCAGTGACCTGCGCCGCTCGCTCCCTCGCCATTCGTCCATCGCCCATCGCCATTGGGTGCGCCGCTGACCTTGCCATGGCCGCTGGGGTACACGTGTCGTGGCGCCTCATGTCTTCCCCGGCTGAGCCAGGAGCACCCGTGAGCGTGACCGGTGCTGGTGGTGCTCGTGCGCCGTGGCTCGCCGCCGGTTCCCACCCCAACGGATAGAATCGACTGGGCCGACCTTCCCTCCCCTATGTTGTATATATATGTTTCAAGTGTTTCATATGTATGTTGCAATTATTTCATCTTGATGTTGTAAAAGTAGATCGGGGATGTTGCATATGTTGCAAGTATTTCAGAGGCATAGGACCCGTTCGGCTGTGCTGATAAGCCGATTGAAAAGCACTGTTGGCTGATTTATTGTGAGAAAAAAAATATGTTTTGGCTGAAAAAACAAACTGAAAAGTACGGATTATAAGCCGGATGAATAGGGACATAAGCGTTTGTTCAAAATGTTTTATTTGTTTCCAGACGTATATTGCAATTTTTTTGATCTGGATGTTACATATGTTTCACACATATGTTGCAACAGTATATTCCAAATGTTGCAGCTGTTTCAGTCTTATGTTGCAGCAAGTGGTTTCGTGTTGCAAGTTGCAAATTTGGATGTTTCGTGTGTTTCATACATATGTTGCAAGTGCATGTTCCAAATGTTCTATCTACTTTCAGACATATGTTGCATTCAAATATTTTCATGTTGCAAATGTTTTATGTTGTACGGCCGGGGCGAGCGGACTGGGCGCGCGACGTGCCGGGGGGCTGGCGGATAGGGGCGTTGGGGGCGACAGACGGTGGTGGTGCGATCGGGACACGCTGGGGCGTGCTCGTCCTCAGTTGCCTATCCCGGCTCATGAGTGTTGTCTGCGCGGAGAGAGAGGAGAGGGTCAGAGGCGACCGGCAGGCGTAGAGACAGGGCAAAGTGCGCGCGTAGGACGGGTCGAAGGCGGACGGGGCGGGCTACGCGAACGTCCAAGCGCTAGCTACGTCCATAAACATTTGGTCAACAACTCTTCAGAAAGAGAGTACATTACAATAATAGCTACGTATGTGTATACTAGACAAGTATTTGTCCAAATTTATTTTTGAGACAACAGTTTTGTTTTGGACGGATGGAGTACCGAAATATGGGATGCGATACTAGTATACTACTATCCCTTTGTGTCGGTTTGCAAGTACTATAGGACCTGCATTTATTACTATTCATGAAATGTAATCTTTGTGAGTTTAAATGAAGAAATAATACTAGCTCCATTGATTCCTCTACTTTTATCATTTTTTTCTTTCCATACCATTTAGTTAGGGTTATCATATGCGAGGCTCAGAAATTTGAGCGATGAAATGTGTATGAAACTGACCTTGTGCTTGCATGCTCAGATGCTCTAACTGAAAATGAAAGCACGAATTTAGAAAGTCCTAACAAAGGAATACCTTAGCAAAAGAATATATATCTGCATTGTATATCTGCAGGACTTTTTGAAAAAGTTACCACGACATTGGAAATCACCAGCCAAAACGCAATTCTAAACACGAAAACCTAAAGCCTCTTTACTCAGGCCTCACTTCCCATCCTAACCCAAAATATTTCCTCTTCCATCTATCACATCAAATCTTTCGACGCATGCATGGAGCATTAAATGTAGGTAAAAAAGATAACTAATTGCATAGTTTGTCTGTAAATGTCGGGACGAATCTTTTGAGCCTAGTTAGTCTATGATTAGACAAATTTTACCAAATAATAACGAAAGATGCTACAGTAACTTTTCACCTACTTTTCGCGAAGTGAACGCACCCTCAGCTAAACGCAGGGAGCCTAATGCACCGCAAATGTCAGCTTCGTATCCGCACCACGCAGCTGGGACGTGCACGCCAAAATCTGATCCAAATCCAACTGCGGCTGCATTCCGCCACGGAGTGATGGGAGAAGAAACTCCCGCGCTCATGTCGTCCCAGTTGAAGAAGCAGCGGCGATCCACGGCGTCCCGGACCAGCTCCTCCCAGATGGATCCGCTGCCGCACAGGGTCGCCGCGTTGCCCAGGATCCAGAGGCAGTGCCTGCACCCACCAAGAACATGCAAGAATAAGCTCAACGGAAACGACGATATGACTCAGTTGCTGTTTCGTCTGTTTTTTGTCCTGAAAATACATCGGTTACCTTGCCCTCGTCAGAGCGACGTTGGCGCGTCGGAGATTGGACAGGAAGCCAATGGATCCTGCACTGTTGCACCGGACGGTTGACAGGATGATGATGTCTTCCTCGCTGCCTTGGAATCCATCCACGGAGTTGACGCGCGGAGTCAGGGGATGCATGGATTTGGCGTCCCCTATCTTCTGCTGAATTGCCTCCACTTGAGCAGCGTATGGGCAGATAACGCCAACAGAAACTCCTTGCCGGCTGCTGATACAAGCTGCATATATAGCCAAGAGACTAAAATGGATGACAACTGCAATAAGTCGTGACCATTGATCTAATCCATTTCAGCAGCATTTTTTCAAGCGTGAGAATGAAAAAAAAAATCATGAATTAATTTAGCAAACAAATATGAATTCAGTTACCTTTTTTTAGAGCGTTCAATATCTCCAATATGACAGCTACCTCGGCCATGTTTCGCTTGCTCCGGCCGGGATCTTCTCTTCCGTCGACATTGATGAATGAGTAAGGCCCAAACATTGCAGCTTCAAGGTACTTACGCGTGTGGCCCTCCTGTGTAACATTCGCGCCATCCAAAATTTTCTTGTCGTAGAAGCTCAAGTTTGGGAAGATGCTTATAGAAGGGTGCATCCTGTACTGAATATTCAGAAGGTGCTTCTTCTGTCCCAGCACGCTTAGCCTCTCAAACAGACTCCTGCCGAGCAATGCGGTTTCTGAAACCTGCCAAAAATAAGATCGCCAAAGCTCAGTTTTTGCCCAGCAGTACAAACTACCTAGGAGCATTGCGCAGACAGAGAAGATAATGCACGCAACGCACAAATATAAGCACTGAACGTACCTTGCTTTTCACAGTTGCTGGTAGCTGGCACTCATCGCCAATAAGAACAGCATGCTTCAGTCCAGAGAGTTGCAGCGGTATGAGGGACTCACATTCCTTCAGCTGCGCAGCCTCGTCGATGAGCAGCAGGTCCATCTTCTGATTATTCAGTTTGGCCGAGCCAGACACCGTGCAGAAAATAAAGGGCGCGCTTCCAAGGCAGAACTTCTTGATTCTTAAGTCAGAGCGTGTCACAGGAAGCTTCAGCTCCCGGAGGAGAGTTCTCGTGACCTCAAGGATTCGTGCCTTGCTTTGCATAAGATTTTGAGTGAACTCTGATTTGCCCGCTTCATCATTTCCGACGATCTTCCTACCAAGCAACTTGCTGAAGTCTTTGAGCATTTCAATCAGTAAGACAATGTTCTTGTAGTTCTTCTCCAAAAGGACGGCTCTAGGGACTTGAGACATGATTAGCCTGAAGCAGTTGCTCAGCGTATCAAATATCTGATGGAGCCTCGACCTGACGAAAGATGTCTCGGCCACTTTTGTCCCGACATTCTGCAAGCAAGCTCCTTGGTACTGAGACGTGACTATTCTTGGTTCTCCCAGGAACAATTCTAGTGAAACAAGGCAATGTTTCCAACCCGTCGCCGGTGAGAAGCACTTCTTGAGCCGCTTCACGCGAGTGTCCAGGAAGATCTCGCCCAGATCACCGTCGACGGCCAATCGTTCCCGGTTGCCGAACAGCAGCAGGTCGCCGTGGCACACTCCGTCCTTGGCGGCGTGCTGCTTCCACAGCGCCAGGAGGCGGGACGCGACCTGGCTGATGGCGGTGTTGGTGGGCGCGCACGTCAGGACGCGGCATTTGGTCTGGCTCGTCAGAAGCAGGAGCAGCAGCACGCTGATCGTCTTGGTCTTGCCCGTTCCGGGCGGGCCCCAGATGAGGCTGAACTTGTTCGCGCCGTCCCGCTGCCGCATCGTCTTGGCGCAGCTCAGAATGGACTCCGTCTGGGAGTCGTTGAGCTTGAACATGGACAGCTTGGCCGCCACGTCGGCGTCCGTCCCACCGGTGTCTCGCCGAGCTGGAGCCGAGGACCCAGCAGGAGACGATGTGCTCTGCTGAACAAGAGGGGTCGGCCAAGTAAGGAAAGGCAATGCATACAACAAGTGAAAATGCAAGACGTACGTGCGTGCGTACCTGTGCGTCGCCGGCGACCACCTTGACGAGGGCAGGGCTTCTCTTCACGGCGGCGTCGTAGTCCAGGCAGCGCCAGATGCGCGCGTAGGGTATGAAGCTGAGCAGGCTGACAGCGCGCGCGTAGCAGCTCGTGTCTTCGATTTTCCTGGACGCTCTGATCTCAAAGCTGGGCCCGGCGCGGTCGACATCCTGGACGTGCGCGACACAGTACGAGCCGCCGCCGCCGCCGCCGCCGCCGTTCCACGCAAGCTCGGCCGGCCGGCGAGGCATGCCGTCCAAGAGCAAGATGATGTCACCGATGCACGGCGCCGCGCGACGCGATCCACGGTGTCGCGCAACCGTGGCCCGGTACACCAAGGCGGAGTTCTTCACGCCCCTGCCAATGCTGGGCACCAGGGACTGTATGGGCACGGCCGACGGGTGGTGGGGCAGCGGCTCCAGGTTAGAGCTCATCTCGGCCCGCATCTCCTCCAGCAGCGGGATCCTGAACGCGTCCAGGTAGCTCTTCAGCCCGAAGAATCTGTCAGGTATCGTGCTAGCCTGTCACAGAGCATGGGCCGCCGGCCGCGTGCTTAATCAGAGACCAGCTTCTCATACAGCGTGCAGTAACCACTTGGAGAGAGCGATGTGAAGAAAAAAAAAGTTTGCGATGCAGAGCGACTAGCACGGCGATCGACCAACGAGCTAGTAGATGCAAAGAGCTTAGTGATCGTCGAACCTTGTCTCTGAAGAGGTCCTGGTTCATGACGTCTTGGAGGGACCAGGAGAAGATGAGGTCGACCAGCTCGTCGTCCGGCCGCTTCTTGCCCGCATTCGCCGCTCCCTTGCCCTTCTTCCCCATCATCGTTCACGTCCCGAGACGATCGAATGCCCTAGCCTTTCACCGTGGTGGTGGATCAGTCAGCTCTGCCTGCGTGAGCCGCGGTTCATCGTCTCGGTACGCCAGCTACTAGTAGTGCTCCAGTGCTCGCGCATTGATGGCGAGCGGCTCGTTCCGCTCCTTGGCTCCGGCATCCATTGGTTGCCCAGAATACGGCGCGGCGCGTATCGTCTCATATCCTCTGGTACCGCGCGTCGAATACGAGGCGGCAGCGCGCTACAGTACTACCGCGGCGTTTCGTCTCTGGGGTTGGGGCATCGATGCAATGCAACTCGATCGAGGGAGGGGCCAGCGCTGCGTCGAATACGAGACGGTGACGGTCTCTGCGTGGCTAGCTAGCAGTGGACCCAGTTCTCCTCCAACTCGTGAATCGTTTGACGGGCCGAGCTAAATAAGAGTACTGGGCCTCATTTCTTGGCTGAACTGCCGGGAGATTTTACGACAGGCCGAGGTTGGCCCAGTGACTAGGCGCCAAGGAGAGTCCTAGTCCTAAACGAGCCGAGAGCTGGGCAGTGCCGATTTTTTAGGCCTGCTCCGGCCACTGTGGGTTTGCCTGGTCATTTTGTTGAGATGCATCCTCTAAATTTTTATTTTATTTTAATTCAGAAAAAAAAAACTAATATTTTCATAATAGGATATACTGAACTAAATTTTTAGAAACTACTAGTCTTTTTCATCAAGTCAGGAACCATGGCTAACAAATGACCATGCCACACCATATGTGTTGGCGTAATTAAATAGATGTATTTTACACGTGTGCATATATTAGGCTAAACCACGCCAATTTGCTTGGCGTGAACCGTATAGAAGTGACGCCACCCAGTGAAGACTCACACCGGTCTGTTCATCCGGCTTATAATCCGACCGAAACAGTATTTTTCTCTCACAACAAATCAGCCAACAGTGTTAGCACAGCCGAATGGGCCGGTACCGTGTTTCCGATCGTGGCCGTGTTGGCCTCAATTGCCAACCGCTTACTACGTTATTTGCTTTATTTTATTTTGTTTTCCAAAATAAAGGATCTAGGGATTTTTAAAAAATTGTAAATTTTAGGTAGATGCTAAAAACCAAGCACGTCATATTTTGTTTGTATTTGGCATCATATCATTTATAATTTTGAGATTGTTTTTTCTCAAAATGTTATTAAATTTAATTTCGGCTAAACTGTTTTAGATGCTACTTCCGTATAAGTGTATCGAGACTTTTCAGCTCTCTACAATCGTCAAGGAGGGTGTTGCTTAAGAGTTGGGCTTGGTACGGTGCAGTCCATGGCTTCATTGACACCGTGTCCTTGGAAGAATTCCAGCAGACCTTCAAGGTACCGCTATCCTCTCGGCAAAACGCGAGGCCATGAACGAACTGTTTAAGAACCTTTGGAACGAAGGATTGTCAAAGGATTTTTTTTTGAGGATTTAGATTCCTAAGGAATTTTTTCTACACATACCTTTGGTTCATAGGAAAGAATAGGAAATATTCCATAGGATTTTATTCCTTTGGCTTGATTTCACAGGAAAGTAAACGAGACGTCTGATCTCTTGGAAAAATTCCAAGCGGGAAAGCTACCTCCTTGCATGCGTGTCATTGGCTCTCCAGTCACTTGAGTGTTTGGCGGGAAGGTGGCCATCATGCTTCAAGCTATTCAAATTCAAAAGCTGAGAGCATCAATCCTCTATTTTCCCCGTAGTGCTACCAAAGGCCATCTCATCTTGTTTCCTGTGTTTTCTATTCCTAAGGGCCCCTTTGGAATGGAGGTGAAACAAAGGAAAAACATAGGATTGAGATTCCATAGGATTGAATACTGTAGCAGCCTTTGGTTGGTAGGAATTGCTCATAGGAATTTCATAGGAAACTTTCATTTTCCTTCAATTCCATAGGAAAACTACAGGAAAAAAAACAATCCACCTAGACCTCATGGAAACATTCCTATGCACAAGGAACAAGGCAAACAATGGACTTACGAAACCAACTTGTGTCTAATCATGAGAGTGGAATAGAATAAAGTAGCGTGATTAAGAAAACAATCACTCTTTGCTCCTAAAAATCCTTTAAGATTCCTGTGTTTCTCCTTTGCCTATCCAAACACCTTGGTATGAAAAATTCCTATGTTTTGAATTCCTTTGTTTTTCACTTCCATTCCTATCATATTCCTACGTTTCTCCTTTTCCTGTGGTTTACATTCCTGCAATCCAAAGGAGGTCTAAGAGTTGGATAAACATGCCAACTCAATTCCTGTAAAATTCCTATTCCTATGTTTTCCCCATCCTGTGTTCCAAAGAGGGCCTTAATGGAGGACACTGCCATCCCGCCCTAGATCTGCTTGGAGTTTGTGCCCTGTAGATTTATGTCTCAGTCGCATATCCTTTGTTGTATAATCCACCTTGTAACTGTGCGGGGGTCTTGGTCTAGGGATACATCGGTCTACATCTTGCTCTTGCACTGCCGGGTACATCTAATCTTTACTATGTATTATTTCACTCATTTCCTCTTAATGAAAAACTTGCGCCATGGAGAATGTTCGCAAAAAAGGCACATATCTACCAGTGCTATCTAACGTGCACACTAAAGTTTTTTGTACCCATAAAAATCTTCAAAGTACTTTTGATCCCTAAGCCAATAACTTTCTCACCGTGCTCTACATCTCGCCATTCATCATGTACTCTCACCATAGCTCTAAGCTTGACGAGTCTATTTTTCTCTGACCGAAGAGATTGGCATCGCCACAGATGTCAACAAAGTGGAAACATCTAACCGTAACATATCAAATCAAACGATTGTGACTCAATTCTGATGACATATAATAGTGACCTCAGGGGAATAGGCTATGGCACCTAAGATTATGATATATATATATATATAGGTTCTCGATATGTCACATACAATCGGCCCATCAATTCCCTAATGTGCATGCGAGCAAGCTCACGAGCAACACAATATACATTGTTTAGCCTTTTTCTTTGTGATAAGGTCGTCACAAGTGAAAAGATAGTAGTAAACAATATGGTAGAAAAGCATAGGTAGAATGTTGGCGTCATCAATGATGTCCTTAGTGTTGTTTGGAAGCAGGGTTGGTCCACTGGTGGATGTTGGCGCGATATGATAGGCACAACATTGGCTATTTAAACTAGCAATGGGCTACAACTGACATAAGCAATGCAATTATGAATATAGCGGTGTTTTAGGGGAAAAAAGACAAGCATGGATAAAAGTTAAAAAGAAGACAACCCAAAATATAAATTTATAAAATGCCTAAGAATCTAAATAATTTGTGAGAAACTTGAATAGTGGCTTTATCAAGGAATGGATCTCACCAAAAGAGAACCAAAGGCCACCTTCGATACAAATTTTACAACCATGAGATAGGAGAAGAGAGGGAAAAAAATGAGAAAACAATATCTTTAATCCAAGAAATTGCTCAACAATTGCCATATGCTATGACACTATCTTCAATCCAAAGCTATATGGTGATCATGTTGAAGGATAGTAGAGAGAGAAAAATTACAATTAATTAAATGAAAAAATATTTAAAAGGTAACTCAAGTATCTAATAATCAATATAAATAAAATACGGATGTTATAGTGACAAAAGCTAGCTACCCGTGCTATTTGCGCGGGCCAACCTACAGATCAAATCTTCTCTAGATGGCAACTCAATTGCATGCAATTAGATGATGCCAAGGAATAAATTTTATTGGCTCTAGTGGAAATTAGAAGGAAGAAAAAAGGTACTTAAAATAGTGAAGACTTTTTTTAGCTTTCATGTGCTCCTTGATAGTATCGTTGAAGGTACCAAACATCAAGTGGTGGCACTAAAGGTCAACATGTGTAGGCTACAAAGAACAGGATTTCAGCTTCAACTTCAGGCACTATCGGGGAACAAAAAAATAGACAAATAAATTTATGAATGTGACAACGAGGACCAATGCATTTTAAACTTCTCTAGGTTCATTACTATTGGATGAAGTGGCCTCTTCTTGACCCATCTTCCGTGATATCTCAAATGCCACTAGCTTGCCAATGACAAGTGACAGGGTCATGTTACTCAAGCCCTCCATGTTGTGAAGGATGGTTATGATGCTTGTATATTTGCTATGTGGTTGCACTGAGATGATCTTCCTCACAATGTCCACATCACCTAGCTTTGTTAATCCTATAGAATTGAGCTCATTGATAATTAGATTAAAATGTGAATACATATCTCTAACAAGCTCATTTTCATTCATTTTGAAATAATCGTATCTTTATTTAGCTAGGTAATGTTTTTTCTCACAAACATTACTTGTACTGTCACGGAGCTCATGTAATTTTAACCATGTTTCATTTGCTTTAGATAGAGTGAACACTTGGTTAAAAACTTCCATGCTCAAAGATTCAAACAAGCAATTTTTAGCTCTTGAATTTAGATGAATTTCTTTTTCATCTCTCGTCGTGGGTTTTTTGGGATTCTTTAGGGGTTTCCTCCCATCATGAGTGACTCTCCAAACACCTAAATCTACCGTCTCAATGTAGCAAGCCATTATAGCACTCCAATAGGGTAAATTAGTGCCATCAAGGTGTGGAGGCCTATGGGTATCCATCCTTCCCACTCTAAATAGAAGTGGCTCAACGGAGGTGAAGCCAAAGGTCCAAATTGAGCCAACCAGCTTTAATACCACTTGTAGGGACCGGGACGCCTAAGAGGGGGGATGAATTAGACAACTTAAAAACTATTTCTAACTATGGTCTGTAATTTGAACCTAAGCAAAACCTATGCAAATATAAGCTATCTTTATGTGCAACTAAGGTTTTGCTAGGTGTGTTGCTATCTCTACCGCAAAAGAGTTATGCAACTTAGGTTCTAATCCTATCAACTAGCCTATCAACTAAGCTAGAAAGATAAAGCGCACAACCTAAGTACATAAGCTCTCGTTCGACGACTCTAGTATTTTTTACCAAGATATCAAGAAGCGGGCAAGCTTCCCCATAGTCCTTGTTGGAGCCTCTCACAAGGGCCAAGATCCTGATCGGGTAACTCTATGGATAACTCTAGGCCTTCCCCACGTGCAAGTGGGTTTTCGGTTTCGGCAAGCCTCTCTCGGACCGCTCCCTACCATCTTCACTATCGAGCTTCTGGGCAAACTAGTTGTGGGCCTTGTTCCCTTTGGTACACGGTGGTGGCGACACCACAAAACATAGTTGGTGTGGTCTCATAAGACTATAAGCCCCTCCGGTGTACAACAATGGTGCACATAAGCACTGAGCTTTTTGAGGTATGCAAACCTCACTATGCACTATGCCTAAACCTAATGCAAGCGCAATCAAGCGTGTCTAACTAGCCTAACACTTCGCAAAGCATCTACACTAGTCACTAAATCTTCTCTTAAGCACTGGTGGTGGTCAGAGCACTTGGTGGGTGTCTCAACACTCCTATATATTCAGCACACTCCAGCTTTTACCAAATGGTCGGTTGGGGTCATATTTATAGCCTCTAAGAGAGAACTATCTATTTGGAACTTGGCACAGTTTTCTATACACTATCAGACCATCCAACGGTGGTCGTCGAACCAATTCTGTCAGGGTCCGACACCCTGTCTCGCGCTAGGCCACTAGCCATTAACTAGCTGTTGCTAACCGTTAAGTCACTAACATTTTGGCCCCACATAGAGTATGCTCCGACGCTGGTCCTTGTATCGGTTTGATGCCCAAAAATTCTTTCTGGAACCTTACTGGAAGCCGTCAGATGCTGTTCTTGATGTTCTGACGCTATAGCTCCCTTGGTCTGACACCTTCGTCGTATGTGAATAGTGCTAGCACACCAACTAAGGCCTACTCCTGGCTTGGTTCAACGCCTCTGATGGACACCATTGGCTAGGGTTTGCACTAGTGCATGGTCTGACGCCCCTTAGGGTCCATTGGCTAGGGTTTGCACTAGCGCATGGTCTGATGCCCCCTTAGGGTCCAACACCCCTTAGGGTCTGACGCCCCACAGACCCTTCTTCATTTTGTTTATTTGCGATCTTTGTGTCATCCAGCTTGGTTCCATTTTCATGTCTTGGACTTTTGCATGTCTTGTAAGTCATCAACATTGCTTCTAGTGTCTTGCTTGAGATGTTGATCCTCCGGATCACAACTTTTCCTAAGTCCAAGTCCACTTGCATCCTTTGAATTATATCCAAAAATCGTAGCAAAAGCAAATAATATTAGTCCAAATGGTCATGTTGATCATCAAACACCAAAATCCAAAATAAATGGGCCAAGGGTCCATTCCTTACACTTTCACCACCCACCTCCCATATAAAAGGAGAGTGAGTGACAATATGAAGAGTACCTCTGGCTCTTCACTCACTTGCTTTCGCTCCCTCTCACTTGCTTTCGCTCCCTCTCACTCTCCTCTCATTCTCTCATGTTTGGTTCTAAAGAACATCTCCAATAGTCTTTCTAAAATTTACTCTCTAGATCATCATCTAGAGAGTCATTTGAGTATAAATCGCTTTCTATATCTTTGTATCCTCAAATAGCTGAAGTATTCTCTAATATCCAACCTCTGATTATATAAGTTTTTGAAAGACCTAAAAAACAAATGCAGCTATGGTAGATCTAGTACCGCTTTGAACTCTCTTAGCTCATCAAGTTCTTTTAGACTATTTTGCAAGCTATCAACCTTAACATTTCTTACAGCAAGCTCTTTTTGGCATGATTTCAACTCCTCCTTAAGATGGTAAGCATCTTTTAGACGCAAGTAGCATGGTTAGAAACATAAAAACAGATGAAGATATTTTGAATACCTCAACTAGCTTAAGTCGATTTAATAACATCTAAAAAAAGAACCACATGCGTCAATGTAAAGGACAGTACGGATTGCTGTGAGAATTTTTAGATCATGAACAAATTGGCTAGTTACCTCATTTTCTTCATTTGTACTATTTACTAATGTCTCGAATGCTTTAATATGTGAAAGGTACTTTTGATGTGAAAACAAATCATGTGTTAATGGAGGAGTTATTCTGCTCTCGTCGAGGTGCTTGTCTCAACCAAGTAGTCGTATGAACATTTATCCTAGCTAAATGGGCTAACTCATGAGCCACCTTGTTGCACTCTCTTCCTACCTTCTAAATTTTTCATTCCATCAACATTTGCAACTACTCATTTGCCTCTAGGATAATGTATTCGAGCTCAAACATGTCCATGCTGCTGGATTCCAAGGCCCCAATACCATGGCACAATTGGACTCAGCTATGATCGGTCCAGGGTACTATTGAGCTGCCACCTGGAGGCCCTATGCAGCCCTCTGCACAAGCTTAGGCTTCTGCTTCATCGGCTGACGCGCACCTAAAAAGAACTCACCAAACCTTCAGTAAAACCTCCCCTATGTGATTCTTAATTAATCACGACTCCCAGACCAGCCTCTCCTGCATGTGCGACAAACGAGCCATCCACATTCATCTTCATCTTGCCGTCAGGTGGTGGTTCCCATCTACCTAGACTCACCTCTTTTGGGACTAGTTCAAGCATGAAATTCTAGCATTTGGTTTTTTCATTCCCATCCGCTATCGAGCCCTATGTTCGAACCTGCAACAGTGTATCATGGTAACTGAAAAGAAAATGAACCAGGTCTATGAGGCTAGTTGAACCTGAGCTATGTGTTATATTGTTGTAGATCATCCACGTTGGCCAAAGGATCAGCAAGACTAGGTCTATTTGCTCTGATGAGCACTTGTCCAATAGCAACAACATCTAGTCTGACGTGGTTCTTTTGTACAACTCTTCATCAGGAAGCGTCCTAATGTTCTTTCATTGTCCATCTAAGATTCCTTGCATGCAGGCACTCCACCGTTGCATGAAAGCTATCTTCAACCGTGATCCTGCACAGAGGGCATTGTCCATCTAGTTCAAGCTTCCTAATATGTTTATTCCTTTTTGGTTGGTAGGACGTCTCTCCCCACCTTCCAAGCAAAGATCTAAACTTTTGGAGGAACCTTTGCCACCCAGATTTTCTTCCAGAGTGGGCGATCTCCATCCGATTGGGAGCTCAACACTGTGGCACAATCAATATCTTGTAGATTCAGACCTAGTCGGTAAGCACTCTGCACTTTTGCATGTGATGCATTGAAAGCAAAATATTCCTTAGTTCAATGAAAACTATATTGACATTACGTGCTAGCTAGCAATTTGATTATGAGAAAAGTGCAAAAGTAGCTACTAGCTACAAATATAGTTAATATTCATATAGGATTGGAGATATTACAGCTTGACGAGGGCACAATATAATGATACACATTTATGTGTAATGTGAAATGTTAGTATTCAATCCAACATAATAGCTAACAACAAAATACAAAGCTACAGGCTTGCTTGCAACTAGTGCGATGTAGAGAAAGTTAACTCAACCGGAAGGGACGCGGCTAGGACTTCAAGTCCTAATACATGCACTTAAAGATAGATTTAGAAAGGCTATGCCTATTAAATATATATTACCCACATTTTCTTATGCCTTTATCTTTCATGCCATAATTACTTTAAGTAGTAATATGCTTCATGCATCATCTATGAAGGAATGATCATTTCTATTATTTCATAGAATTCAATCATACTTCTAGTATTCATTTGGTTGTGGTATGAAATTCACATATCTAGTGTACTATTCAGTGTACAACAACATATTTAGGGTAGGCCATAAACTTCTAGTTTTTGGGCTAAAGTATTAAATACTTAGTTTGAGGATTATACAGTTTCTAAATTGATCCTTCTAACATCAGTTAATATGAGTCCAATTGTTTATGTGCTTCTAGGAAATTCAGTTTTCCTTATACCTACATGGTAGCAGTGCACAAGAACTATAACATTCATGATTAACCAAGGATTATCCATGGATAAAATGAATGCAAAACTTATTTAGATAGGAAAAATTAGACAATTATTTATATTTGAAACATATAAAACTTTAAAGAGTCATACCATGTTTCTTATCCTGATCATGTTGGCCACAACTCGACAACCGTTATTTCAAGGTTACAACATTAGTTTTTACTTTTTCTAGCAAATATGCCCGTGTGTTGCAACAAGTGGGAAAATATAATAAATATTCATAAAAAATGAGGACTAGAATGATAGTTATTTGTTTATGTTTTATTCTTTCTATAAATTTTTAAAGATATAGTCTATTTTAATATAACAATAACATCCATAATATATAAGCTAATGTTCACAATAATATGACAATGTTTTATTAAATATGTATCAAATTTAAAATGCATTCTTGATAGATTTTTTCTCCTATTACAAATCACAAACATATTTACTTGTAAATATGTCATGATTTTAGTTTCATACTATCTATACATTGGTACAATTAACTACTGAGTTAACATATTTTTAATTATATATAGTCAACAAGGAGTTAGCTGTCGACGTGTCAAGATAGAAGGCTTCCCTCAATTTTCCACATGGTAGTCCCCGTCGAGTATTCCACCAATACATGCACAAAGTTTAGAGTCACATTTATCTAGACTAAATCAGACAATAAACTGCTCAAGATTTCAGTTTACCGTTTGATTAGTTGGACCATTGGCTATATCATATTGTAATAAGCTAAGATACCACATCAATAATTTAGTGATGAAAATATCTACTTATTAAGAAATAGGTCGAGTGTTCAAGTATCCGGCCACGGCGTCGTATGGATGCCCTATCGGCTCCGGGAGAGACGATGCAACAGAAGGTGGGGGAGGAGAGATGTAACACCCGATCTACTTTTGAAACATCCAAATACAACAGTTGCAACATACGTCTAAACATGCTTCTGAAACCCTTAAAAGAAACATATGAAACACACTTAAAAACCATTGCAGCCATATGCAACATCCAAATAAAACACATGCAACGTATGCGTAAAATATATGCAACATCCAGATAGACACACTTGCACCATGCATCCAGAAAACACAAATGAAACATACCTCTGAAACATCTGAAACACTCGAAACATACGCTTGCAACATGCCTCTAAAACAATTGCAGCATATCAACATGTGCAACATCTCCCGATCTACTTTTGCAACATCCATATGAAACAAATGCAACATACATTTGAAATGCATGAAACACTTGAAACATACATATGCAACATAGGGGGGAGAGAGAGCCTAGCGCGGGGAGCGCTATGGCTGCCAAGATGGGGGAAGCACGGTCGCCGGCGTGAGAGAGGGTGCCACCAAGGGTGGGGAGGGCATCGTGCCCAAGTGGGGGAGAGCCGCCGACTCCCTGCAACACCGTCGCACCAACTCCAAAGGATCGCACTCATGCTCCATGGATCTTGTCGGTGTAGGAGAGAGGGCCGACGGATCTGCAGGTGTTGGGGCTCCCGGTGGGGATGACACCGGGGTGAGGGAGGACGCCGGGGTGAGGGAAGGAACTACCCGGGTGGGTGAGGGCGCCGCCAGCGGCCAAGGAGGCAGCCATGGCCACGCGTCGAGGTAGGGGAGGGCGCACACCAGGTAGGTGAAGGTGCCGCTACCGGCCATGGAGGGAGCGAGCGACGCACGTGATGGAGGGGGCGAGAGGCGAGCGAGCTAGCGGATGAGTGGAGGATAAGCGCAGTGGAGGTTTTTTTAATAGAGAGCGGATGAGTGGAGGAGCTGCATTCGACGGGTCAGACGTCTAGTAAGTAGCATTATCGAAAAACAAAAGGAAACGAAAAATATACAGAAAAAGGTAAAAAAAGGAGGTAACCAAAAAAGCTCTTTGTGGTATATTATTATGGTACTTTTATCCTTTTTATTTGAATTAGGATTTGGATTAGAATTCCCACTCAGCTTACTTATGATTGGAGTGATCTATTGGTATTAGAGTTATACATGTTATTTTAAGAACCTATCATATAAATAGTAGAGTTGTAGGTAGACAAACAAGGATAATTTTCACATTCTCAGAGTTAGTTAAGGGGAGGTGGACGAAAACAAATGGACTGAAATTTTAGCTCTTTTAATTTTATTTGGTATAGATTTTGTTATCCAAAACAAAGAATTTGGGGATTTCTATTTTCTTTGTAAATTTTAGATAGATGCTAGTATATTTTGCTTGTATTTGACATCACATCATTTATAATTCTGAGAATTCTTGAAATGTTATATTTGAATTTTCGGTTAAACTGTTTTATGCATCTGCTATATAAGTGCATCGAGACTTCTCTACAATTGAGTGTGTTGATGGTCACTGTTGAATAGATTCTTGAAATAAATGGGGATTACACCAAAACTTATGTACAATTTTATTTCAACCAATAAGGTTCCACATGTATATGGAGAGTATTTGTATGCAGCGATATACACAATGAAAATGAGCAGAAATGAGCACATAGGGGGTCGTCCAACCCAACCTTGGATCGGGTACGGTGATTGTGCCCCGAGCCCAACCAGGCTCAATCTTAGTCCAGCACTAGAAAACACACTCATAAGCTATCATATGTGTTCGATCAACTTCGATTCATTTCCAAAGACCGAGATGATCGTCACTTGGATCCATGGACCCACATCTGCACTTCAAAGAAACACAGACTTGTCTAACCAACACCCACGAGATCATCCAAGGCGTCCCAACTCTACACACAAAAAGATGGATGGCCAGGGAAGCACCGGAGAGGTCGTTCGACCATGCATAGGGTAAACCAACCCTACCTTAGTGCCCAATCCACTGTCATCGAGAGGCAATCTAGAGCGTTGGGAACTAAGACGACCTATGGCGTATCCCATGGTCGGCCGACATGGAAAAGGCCCCCCTGTTTGACAACCGACTCGCCACTCACTCCTACAAGTACGCTCCTACTCCTGTATCACTATAAATAGGAGTGTGGAGCCATTTCTCTAGACATACCACGGAGAATTTAGCTACAAGCTATCCACTTTACTTAGTAGTAGTTAGGCTACTTTAGTTGGACGTTAAAGTGAGTTTAGTTGGAAGTTAAAGTGAGTTGAACTTGCCTCAGTGAAAGGTCCAAATATGGCTAGAGGGGGGTGAATAGTCTATTAAAAAAATTCTACAAACTCACTAGAGCAAGAGGTTAGTATAACAAATAGCGAAATGCGATTTTGCTCTAACTTTACAAGGGTTGCAAGCCACTTATCCAACAATTTTAGTAACTATGATCACTATAACAATTAAGGGATAAGTCACTACGAGCTCTCACAAGCTAGCTACACTAAAGAGCTTAATTAGGTGACAAGCTACACTAGCAAAAAAAAATACAAGCTCTCAAAACTAATTACACTAAAGAGCTTGTTATAATTAGTTTGCGAAATGTAAAAGAGAGGTAAGTGATCTTTATACCGCCACGTCAAGGAATGAACCAATCACAACAATATAAAGACCAATCACCGGGAGAAATCCAAGAAATCAACCACAAAGGTGACACACAATTTTTCTCCCGAAGTTCACGTGCTTGCCGGCACGCTACGTCCCCGTTGTGTCGACCACCACTTCGTGGTTCGGCGGCTAATTGGCAATCCAAAGTCAAGCTCCCCAAGAGCATCGCAAGAACCTACCGCAAGTGAGGTAACTCAATGACACGAGCAATTTACTAGAGTTACCAAGAATAAGCACCACTCTTGCCACAACTCCTCCGCTGCCTCCAAGCCGTCTAGGTGGCGGCAACCACCAAGAGTAACAAGAATATAGCAGCCAATGCTCACCCAAGTGCCAACTAGATGCAAACTCACAAGCAAATACACTTGAGACCACTCAAACTCACTTTGATTTGTCAATCAAGCAAGAGAGATGAGTAGGAGAGGATGTGCTCAGCTCAAGAGGATGTTAGAGAGTTAAAATGTCCAAGAGAGACCTCTAGGAGCCGGCCAACAAGTATTTATAGGAGCCCCCAGAAGAATAGAGTCGTTGGCTCACGAAACAGCCACACTCAGGGTGACCGGACGCGCACAGCGTCCAGTCACTCCACTGCGAACTCTCCGATGAACGCCACGTGTCTTGCTTTGAATTTCGTCCGTTCGATCGTAACAGTCACTTAAATGTACTCGTTCACGCACTAGAGTGACCGGACGCGCCGATCAAAATTGATCGGACGCGCCGAGGCGTCCGGTCCCCATTGATTCGCGTTGCTAACCATGCGATCGGACACGGTGCTTGAACTGACCAGACGCCACAGTGCCAGCATCCGGTCGATTCCAGTAAGCACCCACACACGACCGGACACGTCCAGTCGATCGTGACCGGATGTGCCACCGTGTCCGATCGACCTCGCGTGTTTTGCAGTTTCTCTGGGGCTTGACCGGACGCGCCGGTCCCGTGATCGACCGAACACACCGGTGCGAAGCCCTAGCGTCCCGTGCCAGTCTGCTGCTGCCACTGACCAGACGCGTCCTGTCATTTCGAGACCGCGTCTGGTTCAGCGTCCGGTCACCCTAGTGACCTCCGTTCGCCTCCGTTTCTATCCACGATGACTTAGAGAAAATCTCCGTCTCTGACGTAGTGGAAAATAGACGTTTCACTTCCACAAAATGCACTGAATCCCATCGAGAGGGCCCCCAAACCCATCTCTACCGCTCAAACTCCACCGCATTCGCAAATGTGCTAACATCACCAAGAGTACATCACCATGTGCATGTGTGTTAGCATTTTCACAATCATTTTCGATGCGTTAAGTTAGCTCACCACTAGATCTAAATGCATATGCAAATGAATCCTCATATAGTGGCACTTAAATGATCAATAGCCCCGGAAATTCCCCTCTTTATAGTACGTCTATCGATCCTAAGTGTGATCACACCCTCTATGGTGTCTTGATCACCAAAAGTAAATATTATCTATACCTTTGTCTTGAGCTCCGTAGGATTGCACTCCGTCTCCTCTTCTTCTCCAAGTATGGCACCAAATCATCATGATCAACATGCATCTTGCCATCACTTAGGAGTGTACCAATCACCTTTTGCTATCAACACTCAAGCACATGTGATTAGTACTTAGGTTTCATCAATTAACCAAAATCAAACTTGGGACTTTCACTCAGGTTCCCAAAGAGTACTTGGAGTCTAGTATAACAATTGTATCATTTTTCTTTGTAAGACTTTGAGCTTCAATATATTTATCTTCACTATTTGCCTTCGAGTCAATTTTATCTTTTGAAATCTACTTCATCCTAGTTGCATCACCTTTTATTTTAGACCTTAGTAGTGTAACCAAGTCTTAGTTTAACTTATTCAATCTTGTGTTCTAGCATGGATATATGTTTGCATCGAATGCTCTAGTTCTAGCATGGGATTAGTGCTCAATAGTGTAAGCACGGTGTTTAGATTGTTGTTTACCCGGGATTGCACCCTGCCCCATGAATCGTATTGGTAGCCAGCGGGTTGTGGCAATCATGGCGGTTGACATATTCCACCACGTTTCCGTTAAACTAGTCTAACACCCTTGTCATCAATTTCTGCTATTATAAAGTCTAATGACGTGAACTGATAGATGCAAGTTTAACTAGATTGCTAAAGACTTTGGCCCTCTCCCCCCTCCTAAGTTTTATCCTGGAGTTGTCCCATTTTAATGGAGAAGATAATAAAAAAAATTATACTCACTCGTTGTCATCCAGCTGTGCTACGTCACTACTCCCTCCATCCCAAATTATAAGGCATTCCAAGAATCTTGGAGAGTCAAATGATCTCAAGTTTGACCAAATTTATATGATAAGATAATAATATTTATGACACCAATTAAGTATCATTAGATTCTTCATTAATTATATTTTCATAGTATACCTATTTGATGTTATAAATTTTTGCAATTTTCTCTATAATTTTAGTCAAACTTAAGATGTTTTGACTCTCCAAGATTCTTGGAATGTCTTATAATTGGGAACGGAGGGAGTACTTAATATTTCATTTAGCTTGTATCCCTCTGTGGCGTAGTTCCCTTTTTACCATTAACCTTTATTAGACCTTTGGTTGTTAATTGAGATACATTTAAGAATCATATTCATTAAAGTATTGACCATAGTATTCTCGAGGATAAAAATATGACACTGCTGAATCTTCTCCAGGCGGGCATAAAGAACTATCAACAAACTGCACCGTGTCTTGGACTAACTGTGCTGCAGAGGAACCTATACCGCACAAATGTGTGCATTGCTGTGCGCGAGTTCAATTGCCAGTACACAAAAGGCAGGCCTGAAAACTGCAAAGATATCATGTGACCTGATTTTTTTGATATTATGTGGTCAAAACTCAAAACAAAGCTGAATTCCGTGCTTCTGGATATTTAATGTTTCCACCTTTTCTTTTGGTTGGTAGGTAACCACAACATTGCCGGACCACTGACCTATGGTTCTCAGAAGAAGTTGGTTTTCCTTGAAAAAAATGCAGCAGCCAGCACCACGGCCCACGGGTGATAGTTTTGGTACCAAGACAAAGCTGTTGGTTGCTTCCTAATGTCTTTCAGTCCAATTTCGCCTCCTAACAGTTTAGATCTTTTCCCCTGCTTGCTCTGTGGCGTCACAAGTTTGTTTACTGGTGGCTGTCCTCCGTGCTCGAGCTACGCGGATCGAGCGATCGTTTCCAGAATCCAAATGAGGCAGGCGACTTTTCACCGTATTTCGCCCAAAAACCGTGCTGCTTCCACTTGCAGGGTAACTGCGACTCCACGTAACAAAATGGTTTTGAATTTCCAATGGCTCTCCTGAGCTTTCTGTCTGAACCCACGTGGACACACCCTACCCATGCACAAGCATAACAGAACGTTTCAACCAAGAGGGACCAGCAGAGATAAGGTGTGCCCCGGGCGTAAACAGAGTGGTTCTTCCGCTCCCAGCCTCTAGTTCTTCTCCTCCAGAGTGATGGCCAAATGCTACTCAGATTGGCCCCCGATTCCGCCTCTCCATCCATCGCGAAGAACGCCGCCGCAATCCCACGCCTCCCCGTGCACGATCAGGCGGTCCTTCGTGCTCCACTGCTCCAGGTCCTGTGCTCCTCTCCTGGAGCCCAAGAACCTGCCCACCGATGAGTTCGAGGCCGTGGTGTCGCCGCTGCCGGACGCCGCCCCGAAGCTGGGGATATCCAACAAGTTCATCCGAGGCCTCTGCGGCGACCCGCAGACCGAGCAGCTGGCCTTCGAGGGCTACAGGAGGGCGCTGCTGCAGCCGGAGTTCCGGCTGGAGAAGAAGACGGCCAACGCGCTGACCCTGCAGCTGCTCAGGGACAAGCAGTGGGGTTCGCTGGAGCTGCTGGTCGAGGACTTCAGGGCCTACGGCGTGCTCCCGGAGAAGCGGACGTGCGCGCGCCTCGTCGCCTGCTGCATCAGGGCGAGGAGGTTCGGCCTCGCCGACGCCGTGCTCGGAGCCGTCGAAGCCAAGAAGGGAGCCGCCGCTGCCATGGCCTTCAGCGCGGCCATGCAGGCGTACAACAGGCTGCACATGTACTCGAGCACGGTGCTGCTGTACAGGCGGGCGAGGGTGGCTCGCCTGCCGCTCAACGCCGACGCCTACCGCGCCGTGATGGCGGCGTGTGGCGCGCTGGGCGAGCCGGACATGGTGGCCTCGCTGTTCAAGCTGTACAGGTCCCACAAGTGGTACCCCTCCGACGCCTGCGTGGAGACGTACGCCATCGTCTGCGACGCGCTGGGAAAGGCCGGCAGAGCCCTGGATGCTCTGCGGTGCCTGCGCGAGATGGAAGCGGATGGGCTCTCGCCCGACGCCGCCATCTACTCCTCCGTCATCGGCGCTCTGGCCGATGCTCGAGAAAAGGCGGCGGCGGAGGACCTGTACCACGAAGCGTGGCACAGCAAGATGCTCGGAGACCCCGACATGTTCTTGAAGCTGATCATCATGCACGCCGAGGCTGGTCTGGTTGAGTCGACAATAGAGGTCGCGAAGGACATGAGGCAGATCGGCCTGAGGGTCACGGACTGCATCCTCTGTACCATCATCAGTGGCTTCGTGAAGAGGAGAGGCCTGAAACCAGCCATCAGAGCATATGACAAGCTGGTCTCCATAGGGTGTGAGCCTGGCCAGGTCACCTACGCATCAGTCATCAACGTGTACTGCCGGCTTGGGCGCAGCGACAGAGCAGAGGCTGTCTTCTCAGAGATGATCGAGCGAGGCTTCAACAAGTGTGTGGTCGCCTATGGCAACATGATCTCGATGTATGGCAAGATCAGGAGAGCCTCGGAGGCCATGAGGCTGCTGGCCCTGATGAAGCAGAATGGGTGCGAGCCCAATGTCTTCGTGTACAACGCCCTGCTCGACATGCACGGCAGGCTGGGGAACTCGAAGCAGGCGGAGAAGATCTGGAAGGAGATGATGCGGCGCAAGGTCCGGCCTGACCGGATCAGCTACACGGGCATCATCCTGGCGAACAATAGGGCCGGGGAGCTGAACCGGTGCATAGAGCTGTACCAGGAGTACAGGGAGACCGGAGGGAAGGTGGACAAGGTCATGGCTGGCCTCATGGTTGGGGTGCTCTCCAAGAGCAGCAGGTTCAACGAGCTCATCGAGCTTCTCAAGGACATGAAGGGGACAAAGCTGGACCGGAGGCTGTACATGAGCGTCCAGAGAAGCCTCCGGGATGCCGGGCTGGAGGTTCATGTCAAGTGGCTCCAGAGTAACTTCACCTTCATGGAAGAGAAAACTTGATGCCAGGTGCCAGGAGTTCTTGCTGTGCATATTCAGCACCCAAGTAATATCGGGCGCCTGAAAAAGTATTGCTCTGTAAATGGAAACATAAAAAAACCAAAGGTAAATATTTGCTTACCTCAGTGCTCTCTTCCGAAGCTTGTATGCTATTGCTGCACATTTCCGACATTCAGTGGCTCAGGTGAATAGCGATACATGTATTTTTAAGGGATGCCAACTTTGTACCAGTAATGATCTGATTCCGAAATTCTTGAACAGATTGCCTAGTTCAGTAGCTCTGCATGTCAGATTTACTGAAACTGTTGTACCATAGCCCACTTTGTGCAAATGTAACTTTGTATCTATAATGAGAAAATCATATTATTTTGGTACTACTCCTATATATGTGTCAATACTCTATAGAACATTCACATGTTTTATATCATGAATGTCATATCTACCACTCTGCCAGCTCCTCTTCCTGCTGCTACTTGCCAGCAGCTTTCACTACCAAGAATAAGAAGCATCGCTTCTCTGTTCTCTCTGTCTAGCGATGCTGAATGTTTTGACGAAACTGGAGGGGCCAAAGCCCCTACAGGGATTTATTGAAAACCAAACTTACAAGTTTACTAAATTACAAAAACAACAACACCGCTTCAAGAGACCCAAAAAGAGAGGATACAAAAGAGGACTATAACAGATTCTGGATCCATAGATCAAGGAGAGCTGAGTGTTTAGCTTTTGCCCTCAGAGTGAGCAACTTCATCTCTTTTCTGAAGGTCTCTTTCACAGAATGCAAGTTGGGTTGAATGTTGCTGAAAAATTAGATCATTCCTCGCATTCCAAATGGCCCAAGGCAACAGGATTGCCACCATCATAAAGAACTTTGGGTGGGACTGATTTCTGATAGCTTGCAAAGCACCTTGAAAAGGTATGTCTTAATATGGACCAAATTCCAACAACTTTTGGCGAAAGAGAAGGTGATGAATAAGTGGTGAGCAGTCTCAACTTCGGCTTGACAGAGAAGAGAGAACACAGTTATACGATTCTAGCTACATATTTTTTTCCTTCTGAGTATATTCCTTGTGCTCAGTCTCTCAATAAGAAGCCAGAAAAAAAACTCTGTGTTTTGGCTGGCAGAAGCACTCTCTACTTGAACTCTTGATGAACTTGTTCATGTCCAATTAATTCCAATCAAACTCAAGTAGGCCCTAGCAGCTGAGAAATTCCTGAATGGTGTATGATTATGGAGAACAAGAAACCAACCAGAAAAGATAATCATAAATTCTAGTAGCAGCTGCTAGTAAGTAGTAATCCAAGAGCCGGTGAGGCGGTGATCGGGACTCCGGCAGGCCGCAGCGCTTTGCCCTGCTCCAACCAACAGGCCACCGCCGTCCGGGGAGGTTAAGACCACTACATCTTCGCTGACATCGTCGCCTGCCTCCGTCCACCACCCATCAGAGCCCAGCTTGAAGACAGCTAGCTCGCGGCCGCCCCCGCTCCACGCCGCCATCAGCATCTCGCCACCGTGCCGCTGGACGAGGCACTGGCCGTCCCACGTGTGCGCGAGGGCGTGGAGCGCGTCCCGACGCGTGGGCATCTTGCGCAGCGGCGAGACGAGATCGAACACCGCGACGCGTCCGTAGTGGCTGACGAGGTAGAACGCCCCGTTCTGGTACGCCACGTCGACGGCGCTGAACGCTCCCGGCGCGAAAGCGAGGGTCGTCCACGACGTGTCCGCCGTCAGTTCGCAGAACACAGACTCTTCGGGGGCGAGAAGGACCATGACCGTGCAGTCACCGTCGACGGACGGGTTCGACAAGGCGCCCTTGCGCACCTCCGGCTCGGACAGCCGGCGGCACAGGGCGCGGTAGGCGCAGTCTTCCCACCTCTCCCTGGCGCCCCTCCGCATGAAGCGAGTGCACGCCCACGTCTCGCCACGAGACGTCAGCGGCGGGAGTTGGATGCACACCCGCGTGGCCGGATTGAGCATCCACACGTCGGGCCACCGCTCCAGTATGAACCAGCCGTGCGACGAGGCGCAGCACCGCTTGCCTCTGGTCTCCGGCAGATCAAACTCGTGCACGGTCCCGTCAGAGATGTCCAGGAAAGAGGGGGGGGGGGGGGGGGGGGGGGGGGGGGGGGGGGGGGGGGGGGTACGGTAGCATCAGCCACGGCGGCGTGGACTTCGGGCGCAGAAATGAACGCCATGATTTGCACACAGCCCGGAGGCGGGGGTAGTCTTCGCTGCCGGGCGTCCTCTTCGCGACCATGTCCGGCAGGTCTTCCCAACCTTGAACCATGGCCATCGAAGGGTCGAGGTAGGCAGAGAAGCTGCACATTCCATGCTTTCTTGGCTCAAAGTTAAGGAAGCACCCAATTTCTTGCTTCTTGCATTGGAGCCTGAAGAACCAAGAGATTTATGTAGCGAGATCAAACAGTTTGAGAGACACTGTTTTTTTTTTTTTGATAAACTTGTTTCCAAGAAACTTACTTATTGATATATAGGCGTCGATGGCCATTGTTCTGACGACGACAGTGTTGAAGCTTGAAGCAAACGTGGGTCTGAAACACGAAACATCGTGGGACAAAAACAGTTGACGGACCGAAATTCGTGTGCGGAAACAAGGATGGAGTTACCTACGAAATTCGCTACTCTGAAGAAAAGGCACAGCTTCACTCGCCTTTGCTCCGAGATTTGACTTTTCTAGTGGGTTGGTGATGAAATTACGTGTAACGTGTGTGATGCTATTTACTTTTCATTTCATTTTCCTCTTAAACATGCATGCCAACCGATGTGTTGATGGGACCAGTAAATTAACTATGTTTATGGACCAGCAAAAGCTATATATTTAAAAAGCTAAAATAACTGACAATTTGAAATGAAGGGAGCAGATGTTTTTTTAGAAGAACAGGAGCAATGTGATTGACTATGTCGTTTGAGCAAAACAGTTAGAGCATGGTTGATAATATGCATAATATATTGTTAGATTATCTCTAGTCAATCTAATATCCCATAAATATGCTCCCTCCTCTCTAAATTAGACTTCACATATTAGCTTTGTTCTATGTGAAACCACTTTAACTTTGAGAACTTTTTTTCAAAATAAAACGTATTGACGTATATAAATCCAAATGAATACACTATTAAAATATCTTTTTTGGAAAATTAATTAAAACTAATTTGTGTGCGCGCGCGCCAGAGAGATGTACACATATTTGAAGACTTGGCGAAGGGTTTGAGGACAGTTCAAGTCAAGAAGAGTGCTTGTGAGTGTGCGCATCTTTGTCCTCTTGCCTTAAAGCTTGATCAACCTAGCTCTTAAATGGCCTAGGGGTATGACTTTACCGGGTAAGTTGTTTGTTGGAAGGATCCTTAGTTTGAGACCCACCAATCCGGAGTGGAGAATGAGTACTCTACTTGAGCCTCTATGACTCAAGAGATTGGGTGCTCTAATATGGACTGCAGTGTAATGGCGACTACTTAATACCATGAGAAAAATATGTCCTCCTTTTTATTTCATGACTTTTACTTCCATTGCTTATCTTTTTATGTGCTTAAAACATTGTGTGAGTCTTTTGCTAGACTCAATTTTGTCTTAGTGATGCGCTAGCTAAGTTTCTTTGTTGCAAATTCCCAATAAGGACTCTTTGCTAGTGTGTTCTAACTTGACACAATCTTAGTGTGGAGGCCCTAGGGATCTTATTTAGTTTGCTTTGGTAGTTGTTCGAGGGCTAGTTCAGGGTGTAGTAGCTATTTAATAGGCTGAGGTTTGTTATTTACTTTTTTTAGAGCCTCAATTTAAACCCTCTTCTTAAAGCCATCAAATTCTTATAGTTAGGAATTACATACACTTTTAATATAATGTGCTAAAGAAATTTGATTACAAAGTTGCAGGACTTATGGAGTGCTTGTGCTTGGCCTATGTGTTCCTCAATTGATTACTAGTGATATGTGCATAAGGGACTTTCACTGATGAGTAAATGAGACATTTATGTTCTATTATTTCTGGAAGACTTTAAGTAACTTTGTAATACTATGAATTTATTTATTTTATGGTATTAATATTGTTATTTATTATGGTGTACACGTCTTTGTTCTTAAAACCGGGTATAACATGAGGCGGTAGTGATGGTTTCGTTTGACGGTCTACATGGTGTCGCCAATCCTTGGAAGCAATGGTCTGTTCCTTTGGAATCTAAGGGCACATGGTAATAATAGTGGTTGGCACATCGGATGAGACATAGTGGGGCAATGTGTTGTTGTCTAACGTCAAAGTTTACACCTTTACTACCAATGTTGTGGTACCCTAGTGTGTCCCTAGATCTTTGGTGCCTAGCTTCCTCCCTTTCCCATTATGTCTTCTCTCCGACATCTAGCCCATAGGAAGGCTTGGGCATTAAGACCCTAGCATGACCAGGGGTTTGTGGTCAACATGGAGTTGACAAAGATCAGGGAATAGGATATGTCTTCTCTCTCAACATCTGACCCGTAGGGAGGCTTAGGTGTTAAGGCCCTAGCATGACTAGGGGTTCAGTGGTCACCACAGAGTTGGCAAAGATCAAGATGGAAGCTATGATAACGATTGCCTTGAGTATCGTTCCAATGGAGGCATCTTTGATGTGCCTCCACATCCTACCTTTGTTGGAATCTCAAGGTGAAAACTGAAAACCAAGCCTAGTTCTTGTGCCTGCAATGTCATGCCATAGATGCTAGTGTCATGACCTTCCCAAAGGCATCTTTGTGATTTGGTGGTTCTTAGGTGAGGGTTGTGTGTTCTGTCGCCACAAATGTGGTATTTGAGAAGTCCGAGTTGCTTCAACAAGGTGTTCGATGAGTAGTTTGTAGTGATGCTTAGTCACAATTGGTGTTTGGTTGTTGTTGTCCGCTATGGGAAGTCGAAACTACTGTGTGAATACAAGCTCCACAAAGATGAGTCCAATCAAACACTGTTATTTCGGCTTATCTTTGACGTGGGGTAAGTAGTCCCAGTGGTGTTCTCAAATCTCAATTATCCTATGATTTTCCTAGTTATTGCACCTCTCATCGTAGGTTGGGCAGGTCCCTTAAATGACACCATTCAATAATTTTTTAATTGATGTGGTATTTCTTTAGTTGTGGGTGCCATTATTTTTTAATTGGTGTGGAATTCTTTATTTGTGGTTTTTAGGTTTTCCTACTAAGAGCAACTTCAATTTTTTATATCTTATTAATTGATAAGAACAGAGATTTTAGTGGGAAAAATAACCTTTAACAACCTTTTGAATTGGATCTTCATATATTATCATCTTTTATTCTGGATTTCTGGCTGGCTAAAGATGGAGAAGGGGCTAACTCTATAGACTCTAGAGGGTGCACAAGATATAGAAAAAGTTGTTGGAGGGTAAAATGATTTTGACTCCCTAAATAATGATTTAGAGTGTGAATTTAAGAAAGACCAAGATCTAGGAGATGCTCTGAACTAACATCTTCTTCTTCTTCTTTGCCTTTTCTTCCAAAAGTTCCAGCAAAGCTCTTGCGGCCCTTGTTGGGGATCGGAAGAACATGGGCTAAGCTCACCTTGTCTTTGTATACTTGTACTCCTAGTCAATGCCAGTGCACCATCACTAAAACTATCAGCAGCACATTGATCACGCGTGTTTTGAATGTAACATGCTCCAACGAAATGCAGCAGAGATTTATTCCACCTTGTTGTCACCCAAATGTTTGCCGGTTTCAGAGCAAATAGGAGATCACACGAACGGAGTTATGGAAAGGACAAACGAATTTGATGCAAGCTGGATCAAATTCAGAAAAACCTACCTTTGTAATATGTTAGCTCTCTAGCAAAATATTTACACACGCCTAGTCGCCAAATCCCCTTTGAACATTGCAGTTTCAAGTTGCACGCAAACCAGGAGTAACAAGTAACAAGTAACAAGTAACAGCCGTATTATGTGGTAGTGATCCCCTATGCAAATAACAGGGGCTTCCCGGCCGCCGCCGGTCTCGCCGTTACAAGCGGCCGCGCTCGCACCAGTCTTCTCGGCGCCGAGCCGAGCGCCGCCGGCGTCGTCAACCGCGCCCTGGGCACCGCCTGCTTCTTGCCGGTCGCAGGGTTAGGACCGCGGTGCGCGTCCTTGAGGCCGACGCCGCAGCTCCGCGACGTCTTGAGCCGCTTCGCCGGCGGCTTGGGCAGGTCCTCGAGGCCGCCCACCGCCGCCAGCGACGCGAACGACTGCGACTTGCCGTCGAAGAACTTGGACAGGCCCCTCCTGCACACACCAAACAAAGCAGCGCGGCGTCAGATCACAGCACCATACCCGCCGTCAAGACCAAATCTTTGTAAGCCGGAAGGGACGCACGCGGCAGCAATGCCCGCCCGGTCGGCTCGCGGCCACGCGTAAGTACGTACTTGATCGGGAGGTGCGTCATGAGGGAGGCCATCTCGAAGTGGGAGTTGGACCCGGACGAGCTGGCGTCGTCGGCGAGGTCCACCCCGTCGGATGACGACGACGTGGAACGCGCCGCGGAGGACTCGGACGGGCAGCCGATGTCCTCCTCCTGCTCCTCGAACTTGCTGACCACCTCCTCCTTGCCGCGCGCGAACAGGACGTAGGCCTCCATTCCCCGGCTCCCCCCCCCCCCCCCCCCCCCCCCCCCCCCCCCAAGCAGATCACGCGAAAGAACGAACGAGCGGTGGAACGATGAGGTGGTGCGATGCTCTAAGCTGACGACTGTTGCGGAGCTGCACGACACGACGAAGACGAAGAAGGCATGGGGAGGGAATGGAGGAAGGAAGCCAGAGCTATAAAGGTAGCGGTAGCGGTGGCGGAGGGCGGATAAGAATGACGAGTAGCGGGGGATGCGCATGCGCGCGGGAGAAGATAAACGAGCCGTCAGTCATCTCGCGGGACCAACAAGAAAAAGGGGGATAGTTGTCAAAAAAACAGGAAAAAGGAGGAAAAGTGTGGTATTATCTACAGCAGTCCGTCTCGTTCTCATCCGTTCTACGGCGAGCGACCCTGCCCGTCGTCCTCCCTATTCATTTCCTGTCGGAGTGGGAGTGGGTTAACGGGGGGCTGCGTCGTGGGAACGAAGACGAGGACGGAGAGGATAAGGCCTCCACCTGTTTCCTTGCACGGTTCCGCTTCCGCGAGGAGATGCGCGGCTCTGCTGCTGCTGTGCCCGCACGGGTTCCTCGGTCCTCCTCCCTTTGGGCCCTGGCGTGCCGACCAGCCCCGGCCCGTCCAGCACGCTGCAGCTGGGCAGCAGCAGCTGCCCTTGCCATTGACAATTTTGCCATCAGATCTATTGCTTTCTAAATAAAATAAATAAAATGTTCGTGTCAGCTGCGAATGCTGGGATTGTCACGCTATCTTTTTCGTTGTTTTATTTAAAACGTTGTACCATATGGAGACGAAAAGGCTTGCATGTAACGTGATAACGTCGGTCTTCTTTCTTTTGTATGAAAGGGAACAGAGCATCAGATCGTTCAAAAGATTTGAGGGTGATCTTTCGAAACAAAAAAAAATTTGAGGCTTGCTTGTGAGTTACCATCAGTGTCCCCATGGAGGCACCACACGGATGGTCGGTCGTCCGAGGAGCGAGCCCCCGCCGTGCGTGCCAGATCAGCGCGGCATCAAGGCGCCAGCGGCAAGCTAAAAATACGGCATGGCCTGCGGGGAGCCATGAGTAATCGCAATGAGGAGCAGATGCGTGGCTCCCCGTGGCTCAGAACTGCCCGCTTGTCCACGTCAAGCTGAAGGCTGCTGATGTGGCTCCAAGCGTGACTCATGGACACCTAACCCGCACATCGTTTTCGCCTTCAACCACAGAATCGCGCGCGGGCGTCAAATGCTACTATATGGTGCGCTTTGTACTAACGGAATCTCTAATCTTGTATTAATTCTGGTTCAAGTACGACGGTTGAAGCGGCATTTAGTCAGACTTGGCTCGGGGTATAAAAAATAGAGAATTTGGAAAATATAGGAAAAGCGTTTTCTCGTTGGGTTGGGCCCATGCTTGTCGGTTGTATGGGCTAACATTCCTATATTACCGGCCATGGCTCGCAACGACGGAGCGGGCTAGCGGGGCTCTAACAGGGAAGCCCACGAAATGTTACCCAACGTTCGTTCCCGCCTAGTAGGCTTCAAGCCCACCTGAAAACTAAGATGGGGTTGCCGTTGCGCGGTGCGGCCCGCCTGATTACGCGTACTGTGTGCTCTCTCACCCAGCAGGCAAAACAGACGGGCTGGTCGGCGGCCTGACCGCCTGAGGAGCCCTCCGACGCACTGGGACGGCTCGCTCTCGCTCTCGCTCCTGCTCCACTGTACTGTATCGTTCGTTTCGCTTTGGCTGCTGCCATGCCATGACAACGCGCGCGGCCGGCATGGTGCACACCGGCCGAGCCGCCGAATGCCAGATCGCGGCGGAGCACGCACGTACTGTACGCGTGGCCGGCAGGCACGGGCGCACCGCCGGGCACGTCCCGATCCGTGGAGCTCAGCTCACCACCTCCTGCATTTGCTTGCTGATCTCTCCCCGCGCGCGCCGCTCGATTTGCGCCGGTGCCTCTCTAGGCCCATTGAGTGGAGTAGGACACGTGATGGACTGATGGGGAGATCTCGGCACAGGTTTGCTTCGTTCCATGACTGTTCCTTGCTCCTTCATGTCCTACAGTCCTGTAGATTCTCCAGGATACATGGACTGATCGACATGCCGTAGCCACCGCGCCTGTACGACGCCCGACGCCAACACATGCACATTTAACACCGAGTCGTCGCGCGCGGTGGCTAACATGGGAGCAAAATCCCAGTCCACTCTGGCATTCGACGCCCCCATATCCAAATGCAAAAAATACATCGGGAGGGAGCGAGCACAGGCACGTTGACCAATCTTCAGGAAAATGCAGGCGTATCTTGTCATGATACGTCGAGCCACTGCTGCTCGCCTACAGAAGCGGATCTTGCTGCCGCGCCATCGCCGTAGTTGACCGCAGCAGGCGACTCGGATCCGTGGAGATCGAAGTGGCTCGCGCCGGGCGGCTCCATCTGACCATCTCCGTGAAATTTAGCAGCACCAATGGCCGCGTGCCTGGGCCTAATCACAGGGCCTGGATGCGCGTGTCACGGAGAATCCCCAGGGTCGCAAGGGGACAGAAACGAGAGGGCTCACACCACCTCACATGCGTACGAGTGCCGTGGCGCAGCACTGGCGCCGCCTGTGGAAGGAAGTCCAACCTCTGTGTGTGTCCCCGCCATTATCCAGCCAACCCTGTTCGTTTAAGTTATTCAGCCAAATTAGCAGCCATCCAGTAGTGTTTTTCTCTCACAATAAAACAGTGAACAGTACTTTCAGCCACAATAAACCAGCGAAACGAAGAGACATGTTCCGGTGGGTCGCTGGGCAGGGAGCGCACCCTTCTTCCAGTTCCGGGCCTTCCTTCCCCGGTGAGCGCCTGGTTGATACATAATACCTCCTCTGGTTCCTACCAGTACCGGTAGTAGAGCATAGCAATGGAAAGATAAGCATCTAATTAGATCATTAGGGAAATGAAGGTGATTATGTGATGGCTGTGTGCTTGTCTCGTGTGGAAAGAGATCCTCTGCCGTAATTTCACCATGACTTGTCACTGACATACAAACACGCTAGGCATGAGTTTGAGGTCCACCTGTCATTTACAGTGTCACACCCTCACACCGTGCAGTTACGCAAGAGGAACTACATTCGTTAGGTAAATTCCAGTTGATACAACTCAAGGTATGCCAATCTCTTGGCCTAATATTGTTCCTTAGATGACATCAAGAGCAAATCAATTCGACAATTTGTAGTACACTCTGTAAAACTGTAATAAGCTCAGATGCTACTAAGCTTACCTGTGTACGGTATGATCAAACGCGACCGTCTAAAGAACAACAACAGCAAATAAAATTTGAAATTGGGGTTGTATAGCACAGCAAAGTTATGTCCATATTTCGACAACAAAAGGTAAATAGTAAATGAACAAAAGGATGCAAACAAATGCTGGCGTTATGAAATGTTTTGAATTACCTGTACATAGCACCAAACATCTGAAACTAAGAACTCAACACGAGCTAATATGTGGAATCCGGCTTTCTGAAGGCGTAGTACTGTACGTGTCTACGGACAATTGATGCTTCACCCCCATCAAAATGCGTAGTACAAATCTTAGGTTTATTAGTTAAACTCTATTGCTGCATTGCATCCTTCCCGTCCAGCCTTTTGATTCCTTTCTACGTCAACTCCTTTCCACTCACTATTCAGTCTATTATTATCCACACAAAACAAACATACAAAGGCTAAGCACTTAAAAAAAAACACTCCCCCACTAAAATACCCTTTAAAAACATCTATAAAAGCAGGAAGGCCCGAGAAAGCTGCAAAAGTACCCAAGCTGAAAGCACCACACTTGCAGAGTTCCTCCTCAGTCCACACTCACTCCTTCCTCCCCCGCTCCCCAGCTTCACCGAGGCATACCATACCGGCGCCGGCACCGGCAGGCGGCAGCGAGCAGTCGAGAGCCATGGCTCCGCCGCTCCTGCTCTTCCTCCTCCTCCTCCTCCCGGCCCTCGCCGCCGGACACCAGCACCCGTCCTCCTACGGCTCCTCCGCGCTCTCCGAGTGGCGCCCCGCCAAGGCATCCTACTACGCCGCCGACCCCGAAGACGCCATCGGTACGCTTCCAGACTTGCCTGCCTCATTCATTGTTCACCCCCATCAACCGCAATTCTGTCAGCCGTCCTCGGGCATCTTTAATTCGTCGTATCAATGCTGCAAGCCCGCATAAAGATTTCTCTTTTAAGGGTGCCCCTGGAACGAAATTTCCCCCTGAACCGCACGTTCGGTTACCAGAATTGTGCGTCCGTACAGTTCTTGATTGATTCCGGCCGCATATTGCTACCCGTAGAAGCTTTGTTCCTACCTAATTCTTTGCTCTGCTATGCGGCGTGCAGGTGGGGCGTGCGGGTTCGGGGATCTGGGGAAGCACGGCTACGGGATGGCGACGGTGGGGCTGAGCACGGCGCTGTTCGAGCGCGGCGCGGCGTGCGGCGGCTGCTACGAGGTCAAGTGCGTCGAGGATCTCAAGTACTGCCTCCCCGGCACCTCCATCGTCGTCACGGCCACCAACTTCTGCGCCCCAAACTACGGCCTTCCCGCCGACGCCGGCGGCCACTGCAACCCGCCCAACCACCATTTCCTCCTCCCCATCCAGTCGTTTGAGAAGATTGCGCTCTGGAAGGCCGGCATCATGCCAATCCAGTACCGCCGGTACGTGCCACTGCTTCTTTTGCTGCTGCTAGATCTGAGATTTTTTCCCCCGCATAATCCACTTTGTGTGAAACTGTGAAAGCGCTTGCTGACTTAGAATTGTGTTGGTTAGCGCAATGCGGAACCCAAGAAAAGCTGAATTGCTAGTGTCCGTTGGTGAGGAAAGTGTAGAGGAGGTGGGAGTGGAAGTGGACCCTCTTTGTGTTGTCAACTTGTGTGAGCGTTTCAACCAGAGCCAGATAGTTTCATCAGTTAGCATGACCCTTGGGTTTTGGCTATCAACAAAATTACATGGTCCCTCAAAACAAAAGTTTACTCAGTACATGGTAGTGTGTATTAGAGATCTATTTAGCTCTACTTCTGATTCAGGGCTGTGAAATTTCTAGGTTGGGTTAAAATAGAGCTTACTTATATGTCACCTGTGATAACAACATTTGTGGTGCCCAGTGGTTGCCATCCCAAATCCTTCTTCGTTCTTTCGTGCTATGTTTCTTGACCAGTTGAGTGGTCATTAGAACGTAGAATCAGTAGGATGAGTTGCACTAACACACCAAATTCAAAAACGTAAAACAAATGCTCATAGCTGAGCTAGTCTCTGGGTTTCGCCAAATCTAAGTCAAAACTTCAGAATTAGTATAACTATCATGGCATTATGTGAGAAATATTATTTTCCATTGGTTGCCTCTGAGGAGTGGCATAACTATCATGGTAGCCAGAAAGAAATGTGTCAACAACATCTGCACCTTTGCACAGGCATTTAACAACCCACAGTTTTATTATTAAAAAAAACGCACAGTTCATTTGCTTCCTGGGGAACATGGCTACATGAGATGTCCCTTTAGTGTTAAGTAATTCCAAAGCCAGCCTGTGAATTAGTATACTGCTGTGCTACTTGTAGTTGTCCTTAACCTTGCTTTCTGTGTTTGTGGTAACATTTTATGATGATTGGCACTTGGTACGTCCTTTTCAGTCCTACAAACACTACTATCTGTCTGAAAGACGACTGTTCGTCTTAGACAACTTCAGGTAGTGACTAATCTGGCATTTCCAGTGCCAGAGCCAAACAGATTACAAATATACTTGGCACATGCATTCAAAAATTAGTGAAGTACAAATCTGATATTTCAGCACCATTGAGAAGATAATTTTATGAATTTACTTATATGTGCTGCCCAATACCTTTACAAATATTCTATTGATGTTCAATCAACATTATGTGAATCTAAGTTGACACTCTGCAGTGTAAGGTACATGTTGCTATGATTTCCTACTTGGCTTGTTGATAAAATATGCTGCTATCAAATTTATTTCCTGAATGATCTATATTTCAGAGGACAATAGGCCTGAGGATATTTGGCTGAAATCATCCACGCTGTTGTGTCTTTAAGTTGTTTCAGACTTTTATTCCCAAAACTTGTTACGTACTAGCTCATCAATCACTAACAGTGTTTCCATACAAATATACACTTATATCCAACTGTTCTTTAACCCTGCAACATATTTTAATATAGGATGGCACACTAAGCTTACATTGACATGTTTCCTTGCTTGTTTGCAGTGTTAAGTGCCTCCGTGAAGGTGGTGTCAGGTTCTCTGTCAACGGTCGGCACTTCTTCTTTACAGTCCTAATCAGCAATGTTGGTGGCGCGGGTGATGTTAGATCTGTGAAGATCAAAGGAACAGAGTTAGGATGGCTCGCGATGGGCCGCAATTGGGGGCAAGTGTGGCACATCAACTGTGACATGAGGGGACAACCCCTGTCGTTTGAGCTCAGCTCAAGCGATGGCAAGACACTGACCAGTTTCAACGTCGTGCCCAAGGATTGGGAGTATGGCAAGACATACACGGGGAAGCAGTTTCTTCTGTAGAGAATGAGTGCCACAAGATCAGCTTACAGTTTCTCATTTTTGTTCTGATCCTACGAGTTGGGCTGTGGTGTATATTCCTCTGCAGAACAAGCAATATCATTATTAGGAGAAAATTACTTAGTGCAGGGCCTCAGATAGTTGCTCTTGCTCATAAATGTTTTTATGTACCCTTCATAGTTGTTCTAAAAAGGCTTGAGGTATCATTCAAAATAGAAGGCCAAATTTGGATGTCTCCGTTGTATTACAATATTTTACCTGGCAAGCAATGATAAAGGCCCTGTTCATCTGGCTTATAATCCGTCTTATTCAGCTTGTTTTTTCAGCCGGAACAGTATTTTCTCTCAAAAAAATTAGCCAACAGTGTTTTTCAGCCGGCTTATAATTCCAGCCGAACAGGGCCAAAGTCTCTGCATTTCTGTACTTGCAAGTTGCAATTGCAACAAGGGCAGCAACTGCAACTCTTGTTTCTCTGCTTCAGCTTATGCTAAACTCTGACGCTGGTCTTCGGTTGCAGAATGTAGAATACATGAAACATATTACCAAATCCAGTCACTCATTTTATTCAGATTACAGACTTATGACCTTGCAGATGGAACCATGAAGAGAGAAGTATTAGTTAATTACTACTTGAGAGCCGAATATTGTGTTGAGGATATATGTTCAGTTCAAAAGTCTGAATTGATCAAGGGAAAAATACATGACAACTGGCCCAAATTGAAAATCCAAGCCACAAACAAGCAGAGATCTGAAAAAAAAATGATCCATTCTTCCATTATGAGTTCTCAGTTTGCCGCCGACCACCATACTCACTTTTTTCAGATTGACTTCATGGCTCGTTTGATGACTCAAATGATGCAGTTAAGTCCAGGGTAGTACTGCATTACAGGGATGCACCCATTATCAATTAACTAAGAATGTAAAGTTAAAAACAAAAGCCTGAAACAGGCAAATGGTAAAGCAAAGAAGCAAATAGCAAATGGCCCAAACTGAAGCTGAGCCTGAAACCACAAGCAGAGATTTGAGGCAAACATTCATTAGTCATCAACAAACGCAAGCGAAGAGATCCAACCAGTCGCTAAACTAATATATAATACAGAGAACCCTTGCTGCTTTCTCAGAATAAAAATTGCAATTCAACACATAATATAATAGAATAACAGAAGCATGTGCAGAACTGTATCCATCTTAGACAAAGAATCACGAACCAGAACAAAAAAGAACTAGAAACATGAGGCTAGAACCGAGGGTTTTCCATTGATAATGACAACTAGATATTACAGCAACACCCAAAGCGTAGATAGAGCACAACCACCACACAACACAGCACCGACACAGAGAGCACAGACTACACTAGACACGGCACACAACACGACCCCCTCCGCCACCACATGCAGTTCGCCACCGGATGAGGAATGACCTAGCCGCCGAAGCCGTAGAGGGTGCGGCCCTGGCGCTTGAGCGCGTAGACGACGTCCATGGCGGTGACGGTCTTGCGGCGGGCGTGCTCGGTGTAGGTGACGGCGTCGCGGATGACGTTCTCGAGGAAGATCTTGAGCACGCCGCGGGTCTCCTCGTAGATGAGCCCGGAGATGCGCTTGACGCCGCCCCTCCTCGCCAGCCTCCGGATCGCGGGCTTGGTGATGCCCTGGATGTTGTCGCGCAGCACCTTGCGGTGGCGCTTGGCGCCGCCCTTGCCCAGCCCCTTGCCGCCCTTGCCGCGCCCCGACATCACCGAAACCGAGAGCTTCGCTGCTGGCACTTGGAATGCGGATCAGGAGGAAGCGAGGAACAGGAGGAATTGAGTGGGTGGTTTCGGATTTGGGGTGGGAAGGGTATTTATCGGTGGGGTTTGTGAGGGAACGCGAAAGTTTTGAGGAGTGCGGAGCGGGAGGTGGTTTCGGGTCGATCCGTGTGACGGTGGGGCTGGCGCGTTGGATTGGGATCCGACGGGAGGGATGCGGCGTGGGGTGTTGGCACGGATCGGTGACGTGGCGTGGAGCGCGGGGAAATGTTGGGAGGTTGGGGATCGCAGAAGAGAGCCGAGGATTTTGTGCTGGTTCTACTGCAACTTGGGATGGACTGGACCAAATGAACGTAAACAAGACAAGCTCGTGGACCAACACAACTGGGCCAGCCGGAGCTAGAGCATTAGTAGTGGGCAACATGTCCGGTGGAGTGCTAGGGCCGTGTTTAGTTGCGCCAATTTGGCGGCAACCAAATCTGCACAGTGCAGACCCGTGCACTGTAGTATTTCGTTTGTATTTGTGAATTTTTGTTCAAACATTGACTAATTAGGCTCAAAAGATTCGTCTCGCAAAGTACAACTAAACTGTGCAATTAGTTTTTGATTTTATCTACATTTAGTACTCCATGCATGTGCCGGCATTTTAATGTGATGGGAATCTTCTTTTTGCATAGTGAAATTTGGAGATGAAATTTGGGATCTAAACAGGCCCTAGAGCGGGGGACAGCGGGTTTACCGACCTACGGTGTTTAGGTATGGGCCGTTAAAAACGAACCAACCGTTCCGGTTATGCTCAGAAAAATCGAGACCGGCCGGTTCCTAAATTTTATGAAAAAATCGATTTTCGGTTAATTTGATTCATTCCGGTTATGACAAACAAATATGTGTTTATGGAGAAAGCATAAAGAAATATCAAAATTATCATGAACATTGAGTTGGATGACTACTAAACTCTGTGTTTTGGCTAGTTATATAGCTAAAGTCGAAGGTGGTGAACTATACTTCTAGTTAGTACTCCTATTCATAATATAAGTCTATTTAGTTTTGTCCCAAGGCAAAATATTTTACCTTGAGGAACTAAAACTATATATAAAACGATAACCTGAACCTGATGACTAGATTCAACATAAAACAAAAAACATAATAACAAAATATGTAGCTCTCTTCTAGTTTATCATGTAGTATATAAAACATATTAGGGTGACTTCACCAGAATGAGTAAAAGGACCCCTTTTTCCTTAAAACATGGCATATAGGAGATACAGGGGTCAAACCACTCTCCCAGCAGATTGATAAAATGATCCCATTACCCTTTTTTTTGCCTTTTCTCAATCCCCTTTTCTCTTTTGCATATCAGTTTTTTTTCGTGCACCACCTCGGATCCACAAAGGATCCGACGTTGCTAGCCCTCACCTGCCTTTGGAGCTGCGACGTGGAACGAGGGGCGCGCTATGTTAGGCTGTGAGCCACCCACCATGCTAAGGATTTGGATGCCGCTCCACCGCCACCAGGCAGCAAATCGCACTTGGTCGGGCTGTCGTCGCCGGTCACGTGAGCGTGCGAGCCTTCCATGTTATCGTGCCGACTAGCCTAGCAGGCTTGCTATATATGCCGCACATCAAGAGAGAGGGAGAGAAACGAGAAGAGAGGAGACGGATGAGCGGGCTTGCCGCGCCGTGTGCCGAGAGGAGATGCAGAGAAACGAGAAGAAAGGAGAAAGGACATTTCCTTACCTATTGACGTATGGGTCCCACGCGTAAACGGGATGGAACTTTTCTCAATATGTTGTAGCACACATCCTCTATGCTATATAGTTTAGTTTGAGACATTAAGTTTTCTCCATCCTATACTTTTTTTTTTGCGAAATTCTCCATCCTATACTGAATGAATGTAAATAAATAAAAAGGAGGAAGAGATCCAGTAGAGTTTACTATTGCTTCCTATGTTTTTTCGTTTACCTTTTCAGTTGTCACCAACATTTTACTATAGCAACTTTGACCATTTTTTCCATAAATGATTTTTAGATATAGTTCGAAATGTATCACACCAATGATCCAACATACCATATGATAAAGTTGAAGTAACTAAGAAGCTTTTGTTTGTTTGTTTGGAAAACGGACTTAGTTTTTGGATCATGTCTGGGCTGAGATATGTCAGCAATCTAGGCCCATTTACAGAAGGCTTATATTATTTCTATGTCATCCGAATGCGAGATACGGGCAACCCTCGCCATCTAGGACCGAGCGGCACGTCCAGATGGGAACTTGACCTCCCATTTCCACCCAAGCGGGTGCGGTCTAGCACATTGGCCTAGTGGCCTACTGGCCTCCTATACCATACAGATACGTTACAGGGAGGAAACGCGTATTAGCAGTCTAGTACATGGTCTAGAACAGTGCTCCAACTTAGGAACCACCTCCCCCGGCTTGCACATGATCAGTACATGAGTACATGAACTTGGAGCCGTGGCCGTTGGTGCGTGCACGCACCAACAGCGGTGCAAAGTATGTACAGGACACAGGAGAAAGCGTCCAAAAACCTCCATGTCCCACGACCACGTCCCATGTGGCCACCAACCCCGTATTTTTAACCAGCCGTGCACACGAGTGGCCGCGCTTGCATTGGCACCCACGAATCATGATCCGCGCTCGAGGAGTAGGAAGCACCTAACCAGCACAGCAGCAGACTAGCAGCGAGGTAGGCCCGTTCGGCTGTGCTGATAAGTTGACTAAAAACACTGTTGGTTGATTTGTTGTGAGAGAAAAATATTGTTCCGGCTGAAAAAACAAGCTGAAAAAACGGATCATAAGCCGGACGAAGGACCGTAGCACTTGCGTGTGTGGTGCAGGGTTAAAAATACCGCTCGGTTTACCGGGGTAAACCGCGGTTACCGCCCTAACCGGGCCGGTCCGGTCCGGTCCGGTCCGGTTAGGTATTTCCCAAATTCAAATTTAAAATTTGAAAAAAAAATGCTGAAAAAAATTCCTAAAAATAGTTTATGATTTATAGAAGCCAATGGTGTAAAATTTTTTCAAATTCAAGTTCGTTTAGTATTTATTTATACGTATAAAAGTTTGAAAAAAGAAAAAAAAAATTCCGGTCCCGGCCCGTTAAGACCCCCAAATTCAAATTTAAAATTTTAAAAAAACAAAAAATACTGAAAAAATTCCTAAAAATAGTTCATGATTTATAGAAGCCAATGGTATAAAAAATTTTCAAATTCGAGTTCGTTTAGTATTTATTTATACGTATAGAAGTTTGAAAAAAAGAAAATAAAATTCTAAACTCAAACCGAGCGGTAAACCGGTCAAACCGGCCGGTTACCGCTCCAAACCGGCCGGTAAACCGGACCCGAATCGAACTGAAGGAGCGTTTGAATTTAAATTTGAATTCGGCCGGTTACCGGCCGGTTACCGGTAAACCGGGCCGGTTTACCGCTACCGGAGGCCGGCGGTTACCGGAAACCGGTCGGTAAAAAAAACCCTGGTGCGGTGGACTCACTGGTGGACGATGGTGGGCAGGCTAGGGGGAAGAAAAAAAAACCCTGCTCCGTGCGCGTGAAGGTGCACGCGGCAGGTGTGGTCTACATACAGCCTGCAGCCCTCGCCGCAGCTAGCTGCTTGCGTCATTGCGGCCCTGTTTAGATGTCAAATTTTTCCTCAAATTCCACTATGCAAAAAGAAGATTCCCTATCACATGAAAATGTCGGCACATGTATGGAGTACTAAATGTAGATGAAATAAAAAACTAATTGCACAGTTTTGTTGTTCTTTACGAGACGAACATTTTAAGCCTAATTAGTCAATATTTGGACAATTTTTACCAAATAAAAATAAAATGCTACAGTAGTCTACAGTAATTCGGCCACCCCAATTTGGGCCAACTAAACAAACAAGGCCTGCGTGTAGTCCGCTCGACCTCCATTCCACCACGGATGTGTGTTGTGTGCTGCGGATAATCAACAGCCGCGGCAGATGGATCATGGATGGGCGCCAGCCGCCGGGGCGGCGCAGAATGGGGCTTGTGTAGATGAATTTTTTCGCTCTCTCCGTTACATCAATCTTTAAACTCATACATAAAGTAGTAAATATAGATAAAAATAATAACTAATTATATAGTTTAATTAGAAATCACGAGATGAATCTTTTAAGCCTAGTTTATCTAAGATTGGATAATATTTATCAAATAAAACGAAAGTAGTACTATTCATCAGGTTCAAAATATTTGCAAACTAAACGTGGCCTGGGACACAGAGAGCGCTGACTTCTGTAGCACACTGCCTATCCAGGACTGGCAGAAGCAAAGCCAATGAAGCCTAGAGACGACACCAAGGCTGTGTTTAGTTACCCTGAAATTATCGAAAAGTGTACTATAGTACGTTTTGATTTTATTTGGTAAATAGTGTCCAATCACGGACTACTTTGGTTCGAAAGATTCGTCTCACGATTTTGCACCTAACTGTGAAATTAGTTATTTTTTTATCTATATTTAATGCTCCATACATGTATCGTAAGTTTGATGTGACGAGAAATCTTTTTTTTTTTGCATAGTGCTTTTTTAAGGAACTAAACACAGTCCAAGCTGAAGCGATTGAAACCAAGTGCTTTAAATTCCACGTTCAATCAGGAAGTCAGAAACGAACACAGAATGTTCGCTTGAGCTTATCGGGTAAAATCAGTCATCCATATAATAGTATTTTTTTCTCACAACAAATTAGCATCAGCCAAAAATACAACTAGCCGAACACAGCCTCTGAATCTCTGATCGAGTACGTACACAGTACAACACGCCTAGAAGCCAGAAGGCTAGAACGCGGTGGATCATGTGTACAGTTTCAGGCTAGACTCGTTGCACGCACATGGCTAGCAGGTTACAGAACATGCCTGATGCCTAGAACCAACGGCCCCGTGTAATGCCGGCATGGTCAGACTCAGACCCGAGCCTCCGGCCCCTATACGTCCACTACCTGCGTCGGATGCATGGCCTCCGTTATTTAAATTAGATTAGATATAGATATATATGATCCGGTGCCTTTCCACAACAGACGCAATGGGAATATATTGTGCTCGTCTCTTCACCAACTCTGGATTCGGCCTCACATGGATGCGTTGAGCTAGCTTCATCCTTGCGTTTGTCTTCTAAGTCCAATACTCCACCAGAGAGAATCCACAACCCTCACCAGTTGCTTGCTCCATCCCCGTGGATAAGGATTTGAGGCAGTCAGCATGCGTGCACCGATACGTGCACGAGAGCATGAATAGGTTAATTGCTTGCGGCAGCCAGCCAGCCAGCGCAGGCAACTTACGCAAAAGCTAGCTAGCGACGGTGATGGCTGGCTCTCACACGGAAAAGCCGGCGCCTCATGCGTTTTGCTTGAGGCTGTAACAACAAAGCTTGGTCAGTGCTCCGGCGACCCGGACCTTTTTCCGATGCATAGCATGGCCCATGGGCATCATGCTGCGCCCCGGCTTGAGCAGCTGCAGCTCGCTCGTCTTTTCAGCTGCCGCGAAGTCAGCAAGTGCGTGTGAGAGGCTGCTGCGCCTGCGTGCCCGCCGCCGCCGCCAACCAGACGGCTTTACCGCTCCACTCATGACACGACGCGCCACCGCCGCGCGCCGGCCTATCCACCTACGGCGCCCTTCAATTGCTGCTCGCGAATCGTACGTGAGATCCTCACGAAAAGCTCTTTTCCGTGCCAAAGTTGCGTTCGATGTGTACTACTATACGTACTCCACCTCAAGCGAGAAAACACAAAGCCTGTGTTCAGTTCCTCAAAAAAAAAAAAAGTATTATGCAAAAAAAAGATTCCCCGTCACATCAAACTTGCGATACATGCATGGAGTACTAAATATAGATGAAATTAAAAACTAATTGTACAACTTGGTTGTACTGTGCGAGACGAACGTTTTGAACCTAATTAGTCAACGGTTGGACACTATTTGTCAAATAAAACCAAAACGTGCTACAATACTTTTTTTTTTTACCTCTTTTCATAGATCTAAACGCAGCAAAAGGCAAGACAGCGAAAGATCGACTAATAAATGTAGAATCTTGGTGCCCAACCCACAGAAACGAACACACCTAAAACGATCCTACAAAAAGGCAGGCAAGTAACCGTTAAATAAGCCAACATCTTCGTTCCTCGACGCTCGTTTTCGCCACAAAACAACGGCGGACACATGCATGCTTCGGTGTCCGATGCGCTCACTGTACGCAAACTCGTGAGGCATTGGAGACCTAAAACAATGTTGAGCACCATATCGGGTTCTTGGACTTGGACACCATTATTGCCGTAGCCTCTACTTGCCACACCTAGAGGCCACATTTCCAAGAGCAAAGAACCCACAGACGCTGACACGGATGAAATCCAAGATTTTTAGGGTGCGTTTAGGTCAAAATTTTTGGTTTGGGTTACTGTAGCACTTTCGTTTGTATTTGTTAATTAATGTCTAATCATAGACTAATTATGCTCAAAAGATTCATCTCGTGATTTTCTATCAAACTGTGTAATTAATTTTTTATCTATATTTAATACTCTATGTATATGTTTAAACATTCGATGTGACAGAGAATTTTGAAAATTTTTGGGAGACCTAGAGGAGAGGACACTGGACACGAGCACCTACAGACGTTTTCAAACCCCACCTCGCTGGCACACGTACCGCTACCACTACTGTTCACACACGCGCACCGAAGAGCGCACAGGCGTAGTAGGGGCCTGTTTAGATTTCAAATATTTCTTTAAATTCCACTGTGCAAAAAGAAGATTCACCATCACATCAAAATGTCGGCACATGTATAGAGTAATAAATGTAGATGAAATCAAAAACTAATTGCACAGTTTTGTTGTACTTTACGAGACGAACGTTTTAAGCCTAATTAGTCAATGTTTGGACAATTTTTACCAAATAAAAACAAAATACTACAGTACACACAGTGTGCTACAGTGTTTTTGCCGCCCCCGAATCGGGAAACTAAACACGGCCTAGGACTGGCCTAGGAGCATGGTTGTTTGGTACTTCCTCCGTCCTAGAAAAGATGCAATTATGAGATACGTGTCAGTCAAACTGACTCAAATTTGACCAAATTTATAGCAAAAAGTATTAATATTTATGTCTCCAAATAAATTTATTATAAAAATATATTCTATAACTAATCTAATGATACTTATTTTGTATCGTAAACATTAGTATTTTTTATATAAATTTAGTCAAAGAGCTTCTTTTTCAACTTGTTTTTTTTTCAGTCAGAACCGTATTTTTCTCTCACAACAAATCAGCCAACAATGTTTTTCGGCCGGCTTATCAGCCCAGCCGAACGGGGCCAAAGTTGAAGCTGTTTAAGGAAAAAGTCTACTTAACCCCCTGAACTATCACATAGTGTCTAACCTACATCCCAACTATAAAACCGTCTGTTTTACACCCTGAATTTTTCAAAACCGTTCAAATTATACCCTAGAGCGGTTTTGGACGGCGGTTTGCTACAGTTTTGACTTTTTCTTTTTCTATTTATTTCCGCTGAATCTTTGAAAAATTATAGTAAATCACAGAAAAATCATAAAATAGAAAATCTAATTTTGTTGGACTCCACATGAGTAGATCTACACAATGAATATATAATATAGTATGCTTTAGTACAATTTTTTTTCTGTAGCTTTAAATTAGTTACAAAATCAAATTTTGTCTGTAATTAATTGGAATAATTCATAGCTACAACTTTTATGGTCCAATTGTGGTTAAATTTTTATAGTGAACTAATTATTGTATGCTTGAACTGTAGTAAAAATTTCACACTGATTGGATCATGTATAATTTAGTTATAAATTTATTTATATTTAACAAGCATAAACCTAAACATAAACCTAAATAAATATATAACTAAGTTATATATGATTCAATGAGTATGAAATTTTTACTATAGTTCAAGCATATAATAATAACCCCATCATAAAAATTTCACCACAATTGGACCATAGAAGCTGTAGCTATGAATTATTCCAATTAATTATAGACAAATTTAATTTTCTAACTAATTTAAAGCTACAGAAAAAATTTGTACTAAAACATACTTTATTATATGTTCATTGTGTAGATCTACTCATGTGGAGTCCAACAAAATTAGATTTTCTATTTTATGATTTTTCTGTGATTTACTATGATTTTTTAAAGATTCAACGGAAATAAATAGAAAAGAAAAAGTCAAAACCGCTGTTACTGTAGCAAAACCATAGTTACTGTACCAAAACCGTCGTCCAAAACCGCTCTAGGGTGTAATTTGAACGGTTTTGAAAAGTTTAGGGTGTAAAACAGACGGTTTTATAGTTGAGGGTGTAGGTTAGACAAAAGCTAATAGTTCAGGGGGTTAAGTAGACTTTTTCCAACTGTTTAACTTCTCGAAAAGCGAGAATTGCATGTTTTTATGGACGGAGGGAGTACTTGATCCTCAAAAAAATACAATTACCGGTAAAATAATTCACGTTTGACTGTTTTTAGTAAATAATATTAATATTTATAGCTTTGAATCAATTTATTATAAAAATATATTTTGTAATTAATTCAATGATATTTATTGAATATCGGCTGTGTTTAGTTCCTGAATTTGGGAGTGTCAAAACTACTGTAACGGTACTGTAGCATTTCGTTTGTATTTGGTAATAATTGTCTAACCGTTGACTAATTAGGCTCAAAATGTTTGTCTCGTAAAATACAACCAAACTGTGTAATTAGTTTTTGATTTCGTCTACATTTAATACTTCATGCATGTACCACAAATTTGATGTGACGGAAATCTTCTTTTGGCATAGTACTGAATTCAGAAAATTTGGAGGAACTAAACACGGTCAACGTAAATATTGATAGTTTTTTAAATGTGATATTATGCTAGAATTGTATTATTTGTTGAACGGAGAGAGGGAGAGGGATGGCCAGATGCTGCGAAGGCGCAAAGCCCGGAGCACCCAGCGCAGCGAGTTGTTCCGTTTTCTCACGGCGTGCGCGCGAGAGCATGGCTGCAAGAGCGAGGCCGCTGCTGCTCTCCGCCACTGTTCCCTCTTCAACCAGGCACAGGTGACACGGCCACCTGTTCACCTTTTGCAGGGCCCTGACCTGACCCCTGCGGCCTGCCTGCCTGCCTGAAGCCCTGAACTGCCCGCAGGCTTGCAGTTGCACTTGCAGCTCAAGACACGGACACCTCTCTCCTTTTCTTGCTCCTTTGGCTTCCTTTTCTTTCAGTCGCTTCACTCCACAGGCTCGAGCTTTGGCTTTGTGGCACCTGTGATTCTGTGAACAAAGGACTGGAGGAGGGTGGAAAGAGAGGGAGAGGGAGAGAGCTGATCCAGGTAGTTTCGGCCACCTGCTTGTTTCTCCATTTGTCCTGCAATGGCGGGGAGCTTCGACGGGAGGACGCCAACCAGAGGCGTTGAGCAGGCGAGTTAAAATCTCCTTCCCCCCTTACCCATTTCCAGTCCATTTCTTGGAGGATTTCACGGCCGCTTTTAGTAGGATGGAGTGGGAAAACTAAATGCTTCCGCTTTTCCTAATCATTTTTTGGGGGATTCTATACCTACATTTTTGGGGGAAATGAAACGCAGAGGATTGGAATGCACCGACTGATTGCTTCAGCTCGTTGCTTTGTTCAGGCCATCGTTGCTCTGAAGAAGGGCGCGCATCTCCTGAAATGTGGCAAGAGGGGGAAGCCCAAATTCCGTGCCTTCAGACTATCATCTGTGAGTAATCTAGCGCCTGCGATTTCCCTTCAAGAAATCCTAGAGCTTGTCTTTGCTACAGGGATACTCCCTTGTTGTCCATGATTTCAGTTTCTACTTATTTATTTCCTTTTATTTACACACGACTCCTAGTTTATTAAGGGGAGCTTTAATGCCTGGGGTGGTAATTCTGAAGTTATAGAGACCTAACGGTAACCAAAAAAATCATGTGGATACTGGATTTCTACCTACCTATTTCAATACTTTTTTCTACCCCAGTTCATTCTGCTGGAAGTGTTGAACTAGATATTTATTATTGCTCGTGCCCTTCGGAAACTGCTTATAAGCCCTGCCAGAGAGAGACTGGCATGAGGTTTAAATAGATTGGATAGTGAGTAATATTATTAGTCTCAACCAATATATTACAGAAGATTCCTTTGACTGACTTATACAGTTCCATTTTCTGAAATGTCACAGAACTGCAAATACCCCTGTTGATATCATACGATTCTATAATAGAGTTCAAACTTTTGAAGCTAGGACCACCATTCCAAGCTTTCGTTCTAGAGCAGCCGAACTTTTGAACCGTGACCACTAATAGTCATACAAGTATTCAGGTTTGTCACATGACAAATGATATTAGTATATTGGTGATCAGAAATTCAGACATGCCTCCAGTTTTTATTTCATAATTTCTACGTAGATATGATCAGAAGTAGCAGTAAAATGTTTATATTTGGACATGAATATATCCAAAACAGCACCATTCTGGAGGGGAAAGTCATAAAGTTTTGTCCAATTGAACTGTGAGGTCTTGGCTGGTTTCCTGTCTGCTATTGTATTATAGTTGAATTGCAGCTTGTTACTGTTATGTATATGTAGTTAACTAGTTATATCAAAATCCACCTTCCAGTCATGGGGAAATATTTTTTCTTCTATTTTCAGGACGAGACAACATTAATATGGTACTCAAAAGGGAGGGAAAAACACTTGAGCTTAAGCTCCGTGTCAGCTGTGGTTCTTGGCCAGAAGACGGTACACAATTCATTTTGTGCTGCAGAAAAGTTATGGTATTTGTTATTCATATTATGATACAACTATTTCTAAAGATTTCAGAATTTTGCAGATAAAATTTCTTCGACAACGTTGTCCAGAGAAGGAATCCCATTCCTTTTCACTTATATACAAAAACGGAGAGCGCTCACTTGACTTGGTATGTGCATTGCAATGTCCAAGTCATTTTGGTTTGTAAGTCTGTAGTGTCCATTTTTTTTTCTGACCAGCACCATATCTTTCAAAAACAATGACCAGATCTGCAGCGACAGAGATCAAGTTGAATACTGGTATCTGGGCTTGAGGGCCTTATTACCAACTCCTTGTAGCCCATGTTCGTCGATTGGATCAAGGAGCAGTAGACAGATGGACAGTTGTGCAAATACTCCCAGCAGCTATATTCAGCTTAAGAGTCGGTTACCAAGTGCGCATGGCACACCAAGGCACATACAGGTTAGTTCCAGAAGTTACATTGTAGCATCTGAAGGGTAACACTTATATCGCTTGCTTTGACATTTTCTTCTGGTACTTCATGTAGCAATGTTTCATTTTGTTGGGAAAGGGGCTTCATGTGGCAACTATAGGGCATGGACTGTCTGAATTTGAATCCTGTCCATATCACCAGTAGACATGCCTTACTGACACGCTTTTTTGTTTCTACACACCTAGTGCTCTTGGTTAAATTACAGTCTTCTGTTTGGGTCTAACGATTCATCTAATGCATTTCATGTTAAGGTATATTCATCACACAGGAACCCCAAGAAGACACACGGAACATTTTTTGGTGGTAGTGCTGATTGTTCGGAAGCATTATTTTACCCAAGGCAGCGAACATTCTCTGACATAGATACCTACCTGGAAAAGCTTACACGCAAGATGTCAAATCCAGAAATACATGGTTTGAAGGATATTATGGTTGGTAACAAAGAAAAGGAGCAGAAAATTACCCAAACACCTAAACTGAAAACCTTTGAAGGACCCCGTGCTGCATGTAGGTTAGATTCTCTGAAGGATGTTTTTTTTTTGGGGTGACGCTTTTGGAAGTATTTTAGACTATTATGATACCTCAAAATCCCTTCCAGTGTTAGTGGACTCAACCAACATGCTTGATGTACAAAGCATTGCTTGCGGAGAGACTCATGCAGCTATAATCACTAAGCAAGGGGAGGTCTACTCCTGGGGTAATGAGAGCAGTGGTAGAATTGGAAATCAAGTAAATATCAAAGTCTCTCGACCCAAGCTTGTTGAGTCCCTTGCCTCTTTACATGTGAAGGCTGTGGCATATGGATCAAAGCACGCTTGTGCAGTAACTGTGTCTGGTGAACTTTTTGAATGGGGCGAAGGACCCCATATGGGTCAGTTGGACTGCCATGCAAAGAATCAATGGTTTCCGCATAAATTGTTTAGTCCGCTGGATGGCATATCTGTTGTGAAGATTGCTTGTGGTCCTTGGCATACAGCAATAATAACATCGTCTGGTCAGTTATACACATATGGGGATGGAACATTTGGTGTTCTTGGTCATGGAGATACACAAGGAACTACTCGACCAAAAGAAGTAGAGTATTTGAAAGGCTCAAGAGTGAAATGTGTAGCATGTGGGCCATGGCACACAGCTGCCATTGTGGAAGTAATGAGTGATTTCAAGAGCAATTCACCAAGAAGCAAGCTGTTCACATGGGGCGATGCGGATCGGGGGAAGCTGGGCCATGCTGACAAAAAGATGAAGCTTATACCAACATGCGTTGATTCACTGACAGACTATGATTTTATTCAGGTGTCCTGCGGGATGGCACTCACTGTTCTTCTTTCTATTACTGGTGTGGTCTTTACTATTGGCAGTTCCATGCATGGGCAATTGGGGAACCCCCATGCAGATGGTAAAACTGTTTGTGCTGTTGAAGGACTACTTAAGACCGAGTTTGTCAGATATATATCATCAGGTTCTTCCCATGTAGCAGTGCTGACTACAAATGGGAAAGTGTTTACATGGGGTAAAGGCAAGGAAGGGCAGCTTGGTTTAGGTGACTACCTTAATAGGAGCACTCCAACTTTAGTAGATGCATTGGAAGGTAGGCAAGTGGAAAGCATATCTTGTGGTTACAATTACACTGCAGCAGTATGTTTGCATAAGATAATCTCAAGGAAGGACCTCTCTGTATGTAGTGGTTGCAAGATGGCTTTTGGTTTCACTAGAAAGAAGCACAACTGTTACCATTGTGGTTCCATGTTCTGCAATTCCTGTAGTAGTAACAAGGTTGCCAGGGCAGCACTTGCACCAGACAAGAGCAGAAGGTATCGCGTATGTGATGGGTGTTTTAGTCAGCTACTGAAAGTTGTGGATTCTGCTAAGGTAAAATCTGAACTAAAGACCAGCAAAGGAGCTGAAATTATAAGGTCATACACACCAAAGTTGTCTCGTATATTCAGGGATGCAAACTTACCTGTAGAGAAGGTGGCTTTAGTACAACGCCCCAATCAGAGAAATGAGGTCCCAGCCACTCCAGTCCAAGCAAAATCTCAGAGATGGGGGCAAGTTGAGTGCCCTGCTCAATTTCTACCTGGAGAAGACAGTTTTCGGTATCAATCTATATCGAAGAATCATATGTGTAGTGCCTCTGTTTCCGAGAGAATGCATGGCCCCATAGTTATGAAGTCTGGCAGATCTTTGCAACAGCCTAATGATGACCAGAGGAAAGATCTGAACAGCACAGAAACCGTGCTCACAGAAGAAGTAAAGCAGCTTCATTCACAGGTAACTTTATGCGGTTATGTCACTGATAAGAAAAATAATTTTGTTTTCCTTTCCAGAAATACGAAATGATACTATTTTTGGTGTTTCAATAGGTGACACTTCTCGTGGAGCAATACCATCAAAAAGCTCTTCAGGTTGAACTGTATAAACAAAAACTTGATGAGACATGGCTAATTGTTAGGGATGAGGCTGCAAAATGCAAAGCTGCCAAAGACATCATAAAGGTTCTAACTGATCAGGTATGGGCATGACACATACTCTGATTCCAAAGTTTTGTCATTACGCTGTTTCAGTTTCAGTAAGAAAGAAAGTTACATGCATCACTTTGCCTTGATTGGCATGTTTGCCTGTTGTGAACTGTGCAGTGTAAGGCCCTGTCAGAGAAACTTTTGGTCAGTCAGCAATATGAGAACCTTGAGACAAAATCTAATATCAGCCAGGGACAGACATTGTCAGCAGATTTGCAACATTATCCCAGCGAAACACTTGCCACAGGCAAATTGGGACAACTCAACAACACCAAAAATCACCAGATCAGCAGCCAAGGAGATGAAGAATATACACCTTCTTCGAGTTCTGATGTGCAGGTAGAAGGATCGTGCAGTCATTTGAATGGTTCAAGAACATTTGACGGCAATGGCTGTATTACAGAAGTGGATTCCCTTGTTGCTCGAGTCACCTCCAATGCTGTGATTGAGCAAATCGAGCGTGGGGTGTATGTCACATTTGCTGTATCACCTAGCGGCAAGAAAGACATAAAACGTGTACGATTCAGGTGGGTCCTAGGATGGCTTACTGTTGCTTGATTTTACCTTTCACATTTGCAGTAACCTAACTAGACATTCTTGATGTAGTCGGAAGCATTTTGGCGAGAAGGAAGCTCAGCACTGGTGGGAAGAAAATAAGGGCAGTGTCTATGCAAAGTACAGTACTGAAAAAATACAACATCAGCTAGAGGTCACAATCAAGAGTGTACAAGAGTAAACACAAGGTCAGATTGGGGTGTCTACTGTTGAGCAAGAAGACAAATGACATGGAGCAGATAAGATGATATTAGCGGAACAGATAACTGACCATCCGTTTTGCCAATGAAAATAGGCAGTTTAACTTACTGTAGATATGAATGTACAGATAAGATTGAGTGAATGATGGCTGGATGCCTCCTCTGTCCTCTCCATTTCCTCCTGATTAAGTTACCATGATCTAGTCTGATGAACAATGCAGTGCTGAATGTTTCCTCAGAAAACAATGCAGTGCTGAATTGAACTAGTATCAGTTGTAATTTCCTGGTAGAAAGTAGAATTTGTTCAATCTGAGTTGTTTCCCTTGATTCTTCAGAGCAACTAAAGTTGTAACAATCGAAATCTCAGACATAAGGCTAATAGTTGCCAGGGTTCATATTCTAACGGAGAAAACATCCAACTGAAAACAGTTCAAACCCTCACCGCCCGAATAGGAGGGCAGGCTTATCCTTCCGAGACTCCACCACCGACAATGGCGAGCGCTCACGCCAGCTTTGCCCCCACCATTGCTGCTTCCAGAAGCTTCAGCTTCACTATCGTGGCATGCCCCTCCCCCTCGCCCACGCATCGTCCGGCCGCCTCCTCCGTTGGGGTCCGCAACCAGCAGCGCGCGTCCACTGCCACCGCCTGTTTCCAGCCGCCGAGTGCATCCCATGGCGCCGCCACCAGGCTGTACGTCAGCGGTAGGCGCCCCGATCTCAGCGCACTTACTTCGCTCCTAGATTTGGTAATCCTATATGTTAGGCGCCCCGATCTCAGCGCACTCACTTGGCTCCTAGATTTGGTAATCCTACGCCGTGCGTTTTAGGGCTTTCAGCCAACGATTTCCTGACGAAATTCGAAATCTCCAAGGCCAATCTTAAAGCACACGTTCTGACGGTTCCCTTCCTCGAACAGGTCTTTCGTTCCGCACCACCGAACGGAGCCTCCGGGACGCGTTCGAGAAGTTTGGTGACCTTACGGAAGGTGACAGTCCGAGATGAGTAATGTGATGAGAAATGGCACCCGTTTTGATTCAGAATTATTCAGATTTGCTTCATGCTTGCTACTCCAGTTTGTCTCGTGATGGATAGAGTAGCGAAGCGACCGAGAGGTTTCGCTTTCCTTTCTTACACCGAGGAGGAGGAAGCCATGGGCGCCATGGAAGGAATGCACGGGAAGGTGAAAGATGTTCAGATCGTCAGATGCTTGTGTCTGTTGATCTAGTATCTCACACTCATATCTTCTGCAGTTCCTGGATGGCAGAGTAATCTTTGTCGAGGTTGCGAAACCAAGGCCTGGACCCTGAAGGATCGTGCCCAAGTGCCAAGCGAAATGTCATCCAGTTTTTCTTCAGGCTTGTTCGATGAACCTGACAAGTCTTTCTATATTACTTCAACTCTGTGTAAACTAGTAAATTCATTACAGATATGTGTAGCATGGCCGTATTGCATCACCAGTGTTACGATTTTTAAGGTACTGAACGTTATTCAGAAACTTGATTCTACTGCACCACCAGTGTTACGACCTTTAAGGTACTGAACATTGTTCAAAAACTTGATTGTAGGTTCCGCCAAAGTCCCTGATGAAACACACTGATCAAGCCAAAGCTCATGTGAAGTTCATATGTCAATAGAGTATCTGAAGAAACCTTAGCAGCATTCGGTCTTGTAGCTGCCATTTCATTGTTTCACAAACAACGTTTGTAATTTACATATATAGGTCGTACAATATGGTCTCCTACTACAACTATTAAATTACTTGTAGCATGACATCCATTGACCTCTGAACCTCCACCGCCGGGGGAAAATTACAAACACTCCGAGAGGAAAATGGAAACATTAGTCTTCAACTATACAATGCAGACAGGAACCACAGCAAAAATATCCAGAGTAGCGGTGGTGATGGCCAAAATTTTACAGGCACAGCCTTGTCATCTCTCTATCTGCCTCCTCCCCAGGTGCCTCTGACTGCAGCATCTTGCTTTGAGCTGTGCACTTCTTGTATGGTACAAAACCTCGAAGGCAGGCTGGAACTGTGCTCGCACATTTCCTTGAACCTGGAACAGGTATCACTTTGTCTTCATCGTTGTTTACTTTCGTAGATTCTACAGAATCTGAATTCTGAGTTGTTTCAGGCACACTGCTGGAGGTTGTGTTCGACTCTGTCCATGATCCTTCTGCCCTCGTGACCTTGCAGTCTGGAACTTGAGATGGTTGGTTTTGCTGCTTATTTGAGGTAGCTGTCTGTGCGTTCAACACTGTGTAAGATATGCTTCCATTACCGTAGTTGAGGAATTGGCAAGCAGAATGCACAGAGAACACCACCCCTTGAGGAAGATAGTACATAAACTGCTGTGTACCAGTCAGCCACGGGCACCATGTCTTTGCTTCTTCTGTAACTTGGGAAGACAACTTCCCGGTTCCACTAGTCGGTGTCTCAGCTGAAGCATCCAGTTCCATGTCTGCCGCATGTTGTTGGCTCCCAATATTGGAGATTGGCTGCTGATCTAAATTATTAACCACAACCCTCTTGCCAAATAGCCTAAGAACTGGACCTTCAGGTATTTCACATGCCGCATCGTTGGAAGTGGTGGCATCCTGCAGCATAGTTAAGCCGTTTGCTAGAACTCAGAATTTAGGTGTTACCAACTGTGCTACTAGATGCAGTTCTCAAAGGAAACGAATTTTTGCAATTACGTACCACCTATAATTATTGGAAAATGGTGCCAGGAACCTCTATCGACTTTAGTTGGATGCCTAATATTCTTAGGAATGAAAGAACATATGCTTTGCAAGGTATATTATGGCTGTAACAATGTTCAGTACCTTGGAAAGTGCTACTGATGTGCTTGGTGTGAGGCATTTGTCCTCCATGTAAACCGAGGAAGCTGGTGATCCACTACCTTCAGTTTGCAGGGTCTCGGAGCCTATCTGTGCTGTGGATAACACAGATTTTGGTGAGCAATTCTCCTGCTCAGACAGGGACAGGGACTGTGTCTGCAACTGGGGCTTCTGAAGCTGTTTGATAGCAGAGGCATCCTTGCGGACTGAATTACCCAGCTTGCGTGGGTATGGGTGTGTTGGCCTCCTCTTCGGCCGTGGTGGTGGAATCTGAATTTGCGGTGGAGCAGCTATGCTGTTGCTATCCCCAGAGGATTCTCGGATGACCTGCAGCGTGCAAAACAAAAAGCAATCAGAAGCACATCTTGGATGGCACAGCATGGATAGCATCTGCTGTCCATGATTGAGCTGACTTACATCACCTTGCAAGCAACACAATCCATGGAATTTTCAGGCAGAGGGGATTTGATGTGTGTGTGCTTTTTTCTATGCAAAAGGCAACGAGACCTTGGAGAAGAACTTCTGAGCGTGGCTCCTGATTTGCACGGCAGTCTTGCAGCCTATGTGCTCTGCAGATTGTACCGGTTATCAGCAAATTCAGAGCTTGTAGTACATGACCATAAATAAAGAAGGTGACAGGTCTCTTCTCACCTTGTATACGGCGCCAGGCACGGCCATGCTGCTGCAGGGCCTCCAAGAAGAGCTTGTGCTCGTCCTCGGTCCATTTCTCCCTCTGCTTGGATATCGTGTATGGCTTGCGTGCCTAAACGGCAAGTGCCAAAAGTGTGACCTTGGTGAGAGGAAAACATCTCCAGCTTCATTAGATTTGTGCTAAAAGCTGCTCGGCAGATCGCAAGAGAAGGTCTAGGTGTACCTTAGGGGCTCGTGCTCCTCCTGGCAAATCCATGTCACCGGAGTTCAGAGTGTTCTTCAGATGATGATCCATGAAGTTTCCGTGGCCAACGTGATCTGCAGCAGGCCTTTGATCGTTCGTCGCCTTCAGAAACAGAGAGGAATTCAGGATTTTCTCAGCCAAACAACAACAACAACTCCTCAGCAGCCTTTCTTTTGGGAGCATACATATATGGCAGGAAAGTACAACAGACTTCCAAGAACATGCTTTACCCGGAACTCACCAAAACGATCGGGAAGAATGACGACAGATGAAGAAAGTAAGCCTAGTTAGTTACCTGAAAACGAGCCATCTCCAGATTTCTGAACCACCGAGTCTGACAGCACCTCAACCTAAACCCCCGGCTCTTCACCACGGGCACGAATCAAGCAGCAGCAGGAAGCAGAAGAAGGCGAGAGCATGCACCACCGAGACCAAACCCACCGGCTGCTGAACACCCTTTTGCGAGAGCTGCCGGTCCTGAAGCGGGAGGGGAAGAGAAGAGAGGAGGCAGGCAATAAGGCAAGAAACGAAATGGAGGTGTGCAGCGAGATGGGGGAGAGGGCGGAGAAAAAGGGGCGAGTCCACGTCGGACAGGATTTTCCCGCTGGTATGTTTTTTTTTTGATAAGTTCCCGCTGGTATGTGGTATCCCTTTTCCGTGCGCGCTTTTCCGTCCGTCCTCGGGACCGGATGAATAATCTATCCGTCTTTACAGGCTTCGTGGGGCCCGGAGCGGAGGACGCCCGAGCGCCGCTCGATTCTCGTGGCCGTCGGCCGTCGCTGCTCCGCGGGTCGGGTTGCCTCGCCTCGCCTCCAGGCTCCAGCTGCTCGTCCACCACCGCAGCTCACCCCAATTGCGCAGGCTGGCTGCCGGTCCTGTAGTTCTCTTCTGTCTGGGCGCGAGTAAAACCATGCGCTGTCGTGGGGTCGCACGACAGGGGTGGGGGGTGTTCGGTGTTCCTATCCGGCCCTGCCGGCCGGCTTGCCTTCCCGTCGTCGCCTCTGGTGTGCCCTGCGGTGGTTCGCTGATATGTGTCGCCGTGTCGAGGCTCGACACGCTGTTAGGCTGTTTGATCGACGATAAAGCTCGGCAAAAGCAACGGCCAAACTTCCCCAACAATTTTCAGGAATCGTTTGCTATGTTACGACATGTACACGCTTCATATATCTTGGATATTAGTTTGGCAAAAATATCTTGCAGATTACAGTAGTACATAAAGTTAAGCCTGGTATAAAGTCACGCTTCATATATCCTCAGTGGGAGCTTGACTTTACGCTGCTGCTCCTAACGGAAATATCTCTGGACAAATATCTGAGGTCTTAGATTTTCCTGCGAAATCTGATCCTATCCGTTTCCGCTTTGGTGCTTTCAAGCGACCAAACGTAACTTGATTGGCTTCTAAAATTGGGTCGCCAGGACGCGCCGGGCCGTCCGCCGTGGCGCCTGCTCGGCACGGCTCGAATGGTCGGATGGATGGATAGAGTAGAAAAGCGCAGGGGGGCCCCGCTGGCAAGGACTGGCGCTGTCGGCTGGCCCACCGCCGCTTTGCTTTTTGGCACGTCAAAGCCACCACCACGATGCCCCAAACACCGGTCCTGTCCTGTCGCCTCACCGCCGGACACGTGCCTCCCTAGCATATAAGAGCAAGGCTAATAATACAGAGCAAGACTAATAATACAGTTGATCATAAGATTTTTTTATAGCTTTCTTTCAGCCCATTAATATAGTAGTGAATTAAATGTTAATACATGACCCACTAGTTTCTCTTATAGAGGTTTTTTTTGTTCCTGTGCCTAAGCCAGATGTAAACTTACAACTGCTACTTCTCTCTTTCTTCTATTTTCTTCTTCACCTTAGCATTTTGCTAGCTTACACCCTGATATTATACTTGCTCTAAGCACAGCAGTGAAACCATTTTCCGGAGGGTGAGTGCAACGGGTCTTTGATCCCTGCCCACGAGCTCCGTCGTCCTCCATGGGTTGCACTAGAAAGCAGTGGGAAAGCCTCGTCCACATGTTTTGCATTTGCAAGCACGCCGTCGTGCTTTGTTTTCTTCTCCACTCGCGAGAGGTTTGGGCTTTGGTTTTCCGAAAAAGAAAAGGAGTTTTGGGCTTTTGGCGATGTGACTCGTGACTTCGTGAGAGGCCACCTGTCAGAGTCTCAGAGACGTGATCCGGTAGCTGCCGCGGCGCTTGGGTTCCTTGCAGGGGCATCGATCGACGCTGCAGCCCAGCGAGTCATGGTCACGGCGGCGGGCCCCCGTCCAGGCGTTTGACATCGTGGCTTGTCGTTGGTGGCATCACGTGCTCGTGGCAGCAACGCACAAGATTTAAAATCTGGCTGGGATTTTTGGAGACTGACCGCGACTTGAATTTATTCTACCAGCAGTACGTGTCCTGTGTCCAGAAATCGACGATACTCCATTAGAAATCACCACGGATATTCCACTTGATACGGTACGCGTGTACATGGAGAGCTAGAACTAGTACTCGTAGTAGTAGTTCAAATTTATTTAGGGTGTGTTTAGTTCGTGAAAATTTTTGACTTTAGCTACTGTAGCACTTTCGTTTGTATTTATCAATTAGTATCCAATCGTGGACTAATTAGACTCAAAAGATTCGTCTCGTGGTTTTTCTATCAAACTGTGTAATTAGTTTTTTTTCGTCTATATTTAATACTCCATATATATGTCCAAACATTCGATGTGACGGAGAATCTTGAAATTTTTTGCGAACTAAACATGACCTTAGTTCATTAGACTGAGTCAGTCCATCCGAAAATCAGCTGGATCCCATGGTGAGTTAACAGGCTGATTAGTTTAAGAAAAAAGTGAACAAGCTGATTCAGAAACAAGGTACTCCCTCCGTCCTAAAATATCTATCGCTTTCGCTTCCCGAGAAACAACTTTGACAAAATATATATTAAAAATATTAATATTTATGATACATAGTTGGTATCATTGGAAAGATTTTTAAATCTAGTTTTTTTAATAAATTTATTTAGAGATACAGATGTTACACGTATTTTCTACAAATCGAGTCAAACTTGTAGCACGAAAACTGAAAACGACGAATAAATTAGGACAGAGGGAGTATGATGAAACGGGTGATCGCTTTACCATCCGCGTTTGCTTGATTTCGTCATTAACTATAACCAGTTTATGACATTAATAAAGGCTAACACTCTTAGTGGTTTTAGTATAAATAAAGTGATCCACACAGACTAGGAAATGTTATCCACACATTGCAAACTATTACTACTTATGACAAGTGTAGAGCATCTACTTTTTTTATCCGATGCTACATGACACTTTTTTTTATCCGATGCTACATCATCGGATAAAAAAAGTAGATGCTCTACACTTATTATAGTGGCTTGCAGAAGCTACATATGCTTGGGAAGAGAAAAGTTGGTCCATTCTAAAAAAAAGAAGAGGAAGAAGAAATAAATATGAGGCATGATAAAAGGAAAAGTTTCTTTACAAACCACAAGTAATGATAATTTGCATTGTATAAATAGTAATCTTAACCTTTCCTAATCTATATAGGTCACTTTATTTATACTAGAACCACTTAGAGTGTCCCAAACAATGGTGGTGCCCTTAGCCGGCACAACGATGTCACGAAAGAGTATAAAAGCAAATACGTACGTGATTTCGTGCGGTTCCGGTCCGACTGCTTGTGCGTGACGTGTCGACCTCGTCTTAGTAATTGCAGTTCACGACCGGACAGTTGGAGCGCGCGTCACTCATCCGACGCAGCGCACGCATTGGTAGCTTAGCTCCAATAATTCAGGGAATTCATTAAACCCTGCCGTCTTTAGGTTTCAGACAGACGGAGACTTATGATGCCCCCGATTATATGCAATATAATGCATGCATGATTGGATGAAGCTGCTGTGGCGGTTATCCTGTGCTTTCTTGGCCAATGGCCATATCAGGGAATGTATGATTGGATGAAGCTGCCGACACGCTGTTAGGCTGTTTGATCGACGATAAAGCTCGGCAAAAGCAAAGGCCAAACTTCCCCCAAGATTTTCAGGAATTATTTGCTATATTATATACACACATGCTTCAAATATCTTGGATGTTATTAGTTTGGCAAAATTATCTTGCAAACTATATACTACTATATATATATAGTAGTATATAAAGTTAGGCCTGGTATGCACACGCGAGAACAGCTTACCAAGCTGCAAATGAGCTCTATACTAGTAGAAACCGTGCGCCCTGCGCGCGACGCAAGCGAGTACCTTTAGGTTTATATAGGTAAGATACACATTTGTCCCATAGAGCACGTTCATAAGTACATGTAGTTTTGTGTGATAGTAGAAGATATATTTTTAATTTATAGGCTCAAAAGTACCTATGAGTTACATAAATATATAAAGAGCTTTATATATGCATTACATATTGTGTGCAACACTTGGAGAATCAAAAAGCTGAATACATATATGATACAAGCACTTGCATTTACTGATGCAGCATGGTACAAAAACGTTATAGCTGTTAAGTTCAAAGAAGGTATGTAAGCATACATATTTACATGTGTGGAGCTGACTCCTGATGTAGTATATGGAAAGGACAAAAATATACATACACAAAATACACAATAAGCTCTATTTATTGTGCATACATCAACAACTTTTGGTAGAGTCAGACCTGCTACATACTCATATACGCCACACGCCGCGAGATTGAGATAGGACCCAGTAGGCCTAACATTGAATTTGAAGACTGAACATCTCTATGTCTGTCACAAGACACAGATTTAGGGACAAGATGTAGAACTAAGAAGAGTACCAATACAACTAATTTTATTTGGCATCTGAGATCTTGAACGAAAACAGATAAGTAGTATTGTTGTGATTGGAAGATTATATGTCGAATGGTTATGTGAAAAGAAATTTATGGTCATGTGTGTTCCCTAAACTCATAACACCTAGTTATGACAAAATAGGATAATTTGAGCCACTAATATATCCGTGAATTTACATGTCCAGTGTCTTACGTACCGCTGGGAGCAGGTAAAAAAATCACACATAGTTATGATAAAATAGGTATGTTAATTAGGAAGGCTATTGGAAACTATAAAAATTTTTGGACCTGTAGGTGGCTAAGGCCAGTGTCATAGGGATTATCAAATGCTGCAAATTCACAGTAATTTGTGTATGCCATACATGTTTTAAAATCATAGATATGAATTTGAAAGGGATACCTACGTCAACACACATGTCTAGGTTTAGACATGCAACTATTAAGATTTTTTTTGACAGACCATCAATCTAGATGGCTGCAGCCATGTGAAAGGGCTATATTTTTCTCACTGTGTGCAACTCTGTAATGAAGCCATTATTCATAAGCTCAGCGGTAAATTTACAGAACCTCCGAGAAAAAATGATTGCCATAAAGAATAGTAAAATCCGTCCAATGTAACTAACCCAATCTACAGCACCTGACCAGCACAGACAACTGACAAACTTAATCTTTTCATTTCAGCTATTTCAGTCATGGTCAGATTATAAATGTGGGAAACATGTACGACATCATTATTCCATTTCCTTTTGTTCATTTCAATAACCAGATTACGCTCATTGAAATATGTTTGCTGTCTCAATTTGGAACACAGGAGAACATATTTTTAGAGGGAAATTAAAATAGTGTAGGTATTAAAGGTAAAGGTAAAAGTGCATGTGTGGGGCAAAAATAAGGGACATATGCAACATGGCGTGTTAGTGACAAATCTTACTCCTTCCAACTGCATAATATATTTGAAACCAATAAGTGAACAACATAGTGTAGGAATCTTCATGGAGACATATACCCACTGAAATAAAATTGTAACTCTAAGAGGTCAGTGAGTAGTCAAAACTATTGAAGTCAATGAAAGGCATCGGAAATTTTTTCCTTGCCAGGTCGTGCATCAGTTTGATGGCAAGGAACAGGTGCTGATCTTGGGACAGTATCAGACGAAAAAGAGATGACCGCTGGACTCCAGAACGGCTTACAATCCTGTAAAATATCCCTGGCCCTTGCAAACTGGTATGGAGGGAGTAATTTGGAACCTTAATCCACTGGCACAACTTGAGAAACTAACAGACCAAAATTATACGGGATCAAACCAAGTTCATACGCTGGACTTTGACATTTTGTAGGCAAATTCAGTAACCCAATGAGACCTGACATCTAGTTCAGGACCATTCTTTTACAGAACTAACACCCCAATTTAGCCTATGCGGCTTATCGAAATTAGAACTTTGTGATTGTACGCCTCATAGTGGAGAAACATGAACTCAGTCTGTTGCAAGGGTAAAAGAATATGAATATCCATACGTCAAAGTTATATACAAGGCTGCAAAGCTATACTCCAGATTCCAGCGGCAGAGTTCACATTAGCTAAAAGCAAAATCATATTTCAGATAGGGAAGTCATACCCATTGTAAGGACTATAGAATAGGAATCAAAGAAGGAAGCCAATCCATAACTTTAGTTTAAAAATCTAAAGAAAAGACTGACCCTGATATTGCAGGTACTCAAGTAATAAATTACCTTGGTAGTAAGTCCAACTGTAAATACATCACTGGCAATGGGGTGTGGTCAATGAGAGAACAACCAATAAATTGTGTGTGAAGCAAAGACATCATCGACAATGGACCTATGCTTATTAAGAAATGGACAAAATGTAGCAATAATATAATGATTCTGTCATCACAAAGGCAACGAAAATAGCAAGGTTCATGGAGAAATGAAATAACATATGGAAGAAAGGAGACTACTCATCCTAGGAAGATATGAACAGCTAGAAGAAACTGACAGCTGGCAGCGTGCGATTGGAAAGGATAATGATGATTGTTGCTCGGAGAAGATGTAGAGGGTAAAACTATGGATATGTGTATCTGTATGATGCATTTGCTGATATATATGTGCATTCTGTCTATGGTTGGATATCAAAGTAGGTTATACAGAGAGAGTATCACAGAGAACAAAGGTATGTATATAGAGCATGTCATGCAACAGGACATCAGTATCCAACATTCAGATCGATCTATTGTGAAATAATCTAATCTAACATCTAAGAAGGGCACAGGGAGAGGATAACTCACCAAAACGATGAACTGAACTTGAGAAGGTGCTCTCCCCAGGATTGAGAAAGCGTTGCCCATAGATCAGCAAGGGATCTCAACCTAGAAAATACAGCGGCATTATTATTGGCTCTCAAAATATCATGAAGCAATAAATCTCTTTTGATTTCACTATGCTCATTTTTGAGGCACACAATAGACCAAAGAACCAATGGCATGTACATTTTATCACTGCCTTTTTTTGGACAATATATGCACATCGTCCAGTCAGTCAATTTCATTGCATCATCTTAGACAGGAATCATTTCCATAGAACCTAAAATTTTCAAATGCCTTGGAAAATAGGGAGGACTGAGAAAGAAGAGGGATGTGAACATAGCAATCACTAAGGAACATGATGAATTTTCTTATGAAATCATCAAATTCTATAATGGAAACTGGAACCAACAAACTTTGTCATGGAGAGGCCTGGCTTGGTAGGTGTCACTTGACAAAAATCTAACCACATGTCATGAAAATCTAGCCACATGTCACCTGAGACCTTGAAGAGAAAAGAAAGGTGAACCAAGACCAACAGGAATCGAGAAGGTAAAATTTAGGCAGCAAGCATGCAACCTATCAAGCTATCTTTCATAGTATTAGGTCCTATCAATATAAACACTGTTATTGCCTTAAAAAATCAGATAGGAACATATATGCATGAAGCATTGCTCATGGAACTGAATATTTCAAAGTCACATTCATAGATCACCTAGAAGAGTAGCTGTGGAGAACGATTTCCAAAACAGAACAACATTGGAGGATCAAAAAAAATCGTTAATGTTCTGCTATAAAATTCAGTTAACACACATCAAAGAAAGTGCTATTAAACTAAGATGTCATACAGCAAGTTACATAATCTGAGCAAACTAAATAAGATACAATCATGTCTTCATAGGGTAATGAAAGCACTGACTATCTTGTACGGTCCCACAAATCACGAATCAGTGGGTAGGCAAAACTGCTATTAGCACAATTCTAAAGTCATAGCAAAAAAGGGTGGCTGAATTTAGGTTATTAGCCTTTCCTCACTATTCTTTACTTTGCTTACTATAATACCTGAACAACTATGTTACATGATGCGTGCTTGATGATGTAGATAGAAATATGGCAGGTGAATGAACATAACAATTACACTGATAGTTTGGTGCTCTTAGTTTCATTTACTTTTTGGTGCTCCCTGTGCAGCAAACATACTACATATGCAGCCTGCACAATGAATTGGTAACATTGTAATTCCCTTTAGCCATGTTTTAATAAAGGCATCACTGAATAAGGGCATAATTTGATAAGCAAAATCTTTCCAGTAAAATGTTAGAATGAGTGTTCCAGCATAGTACAGATATGACACTGGCATGAATAAGCAAAATCTTTCCAGCAAAATGCTAGAATCAGTGGCCCAACATAGTACAGAACTAAAAAAGCTCTTGCTAGAATAAGTGGTGCAGCACAAGCTCTCTTTTGAGTAAAATGCAAGTACTACCAATAGATTCATCATATCTCACATAAAAGATAAGTTTACCTTTATGCATAGCATGTTCAAACTGATAAGTTGTAGACCTATGTTCTTCTGTTTCCATAAAATAAACAAATACATGATTTGGAGCCTATCATCATTCTATAAGTGGATAAAGGTTTAGAAAACATCACAAATTAATGGAATGACCATTACTTCTAGGAGTACAGGGTATGAGCAAAAAAAACATCTTAGCATTAGGCATCACACATACACTCCTGCAATAGATGAACACTGATCTGGTTAAATTAAATCTGTTAGCATCACTTGAAAATCAATTGAAAGAATCATCTCATTTCTTAACCCCAATCTAATGGCAGGTAGGATCATAGACCTCAGTTTGTGGGGTTGTCATTGTACGTGAAATTCAGAAGCTAAAATTAAAGCTTATCAGCGGACTCGAATTGTTTATCTGATTGCCATGTTCTTTCACCAAGTCTTATAATCTTACTGCCTGTATCGAATTGAAAGGCAGCCATCGGGAGGTAGAAAGCTGGAAACAAACAAACATTTCTGATCCTAACTAAGGGTGAGTAGGGGCTATTCTAACAGAATGGCAAAATTGGTAGATTTAACTGGAAATTGGAAGAAAGTGGAGCGAGATGAATAGGAATAAATACATCATCTGCAATGGGGTGTGTTTAGTAATAGAACAACCAACAGATTATGTCAAGCAAAGACATCATGCTCAGTAACGAACGCACAAAACGTAGCTACCAACGCAAACAGAATAACACATGAAAACAAGAATTGCTAAGATATAATGACACTGTCATCACAAAACTAATGCAGATAGCAAGAATCATGGAAGGGTGAAATAACTAATCATCATTGCACAATTCCATTGCGTCAGTCTAAAAGTAGTTCATCACTGTACATCCCCAAACATCAGTAGATAACACCAAGAATGGAACAAACAATCATTACCGTGCAATGGAGGGTGTCAGTTGTGCACATCATCCACACGTTTGAAAACAAGAGAAGTTGCAGGAGCAAACGACCTCCTAGGGGGGTGGGTGGGGCCTGCAAATCACAGTGAAGAGAGGGAGATGAGGGAAGGGAAGGGGGAGAAGGGGAGAGAGCGCACCTTTGCCATGCGCAACGGGCCAGATGCATTGGCGCGGGGCTCCTCCAGTGAGGAAGGGCGGTGAGCTAGATGCACACACACACCCGGCCCGAGCGCTTGCAAGGAGAGCACACACTATAGAGGAAAAGGGAGGAAAAGTAAGGATGACATGGAGAAAAGGACCCTCCCTTTTTTTTGATGGAGCGGAGCAGGCGATGGACGTTTGGGCATCGCAGGTGTGGCTGCTATGCTCGAAGCCAATGGCAGGTCGACAATGACCAGGCACCATAGCCATGGTTTGTATCAACTAAAAACAGTCCTGCAATAAGTAAGGGCCAATTTTCAGTATGAATTAAACAAGGTATTCTAATAAATATTTGTGAACTGAGACCTATAAACACAATCCATTGGGTTAAATAGGAGCAAACTGAGATGCACTGGCATTCAAGGGCAAGCTGTCCAAAGGAGGATTTTCAATGTAGTTAAAATCCTGCATTAGCACCTCTAAAGAATCTGATGAAGCGCAGTTCCCAAAGAATAAATTCAGGTGGTGTTATTAACAAACAAAAGATAGCAGAGGCTAACTAATATCATTTACTTGAGATCTCCCAATCCGTAACCTTTTATCGCATAAACGGTAATGCAAATAACTAACCTGGATATTGAGGTAGGAAAAGCAGGAAGATTATATACCAATGACGCATACCTGGCAGCACCTTCTCAGTTAACTTATTCTAGATGGATGCATTGGCTAACTAAGTAAAACCAGAACGAAAGTACCACACAACACATTTCATTTGAGGATTTATACTTCACTATTGGGCGCGAGGGCTAAAGATCACGGAACAAATTTCAGTTATTACTTTTGAAATTTGAAATTTCATCTGACTACATGAGTACAGAATATGTTAACAGTTGTGCTAGACACAATGTGTTGGGAATCATACTATTACTAAGAATATGAAACTGTGAAATCGGGCCGATAGTAAAACATAATATTCATATATGGAACAAATGTGATTCACAGAGCATTCCTAAATCTATCTGCTGTAGGTGAGGTGGATCATTAGCATAGATATAACTGCATATATGAATGTAGAATTATAGATGGCATACGAGAAGGTGCACTAACCTTGTTTCCCTGATGAATCTGACAAAACCCCTATGATTCTGACGAATGGCTTTCAACCTCTCAAATAGACACTGATGAAGGTGCAATTGCCAAGCAACAGATGCAATTTTAAATCAACAAAGGAATATGATGAAAGTGGTGCGAAATGAGGAACACCAACGAAATAATTCGTAGCTAAGTATGTAAAAAAGACTGAGAAGGAAGAGTTAACGCCCAGGTATTTTAAAGCTTTGATAGAAATAAATAAGGAAGGCATAAAAAGGAAGTGGTCCTGAAAGAAGGAAAGATGGCAGGAGGCAAAACCACCACGCACATATTGGCAGCAAAGCGCTATGTGCAATGAACCGAAAAGATGTATCCACAGAAGATTTGAGAATAATACAATATTGGGGATTTCCAACAACATCGTTGTTTCCAGAGTAGCCAATGAATTCCAAACACCAGGTGAATCTATTGTGTAGAAAGCAAATCCAACTATTTCATTCCAGGTTGCTACCAGGCGAAGATAGCATGATATAGCATGACAGCATGTAAAAAAAGGGTAATGTAGGATGGTATGACTGATCTAGACATAAGAAATGACCAAGGAATCACTGGGTGAACACTACCATGGATATGTTAGACCTTTAGGCATTGTCATATAATAAAAAAAGAACAGCACATATGAGTATGCAGAAACTTTACGTTTGGCCTCGTTGTTTTTGGCCATAGTTATCCGTTACCACATAGTTCTAAAGTGGTAACCCTACACAGGTGGTGATAGCATCAATAAGTCAGAAAAAGACTGGGCATGTGAAACTGAAGACATATTGGCAGTGCACATAACTGTATCTAAAGTTTAAAGAAACAGGAGAACCAAAAGCGATCGCAAGCAAATAAAGTGTCTGACCATGTAATCTCTGGGAATGGGGCATGTGCTCAGAACCAACAATGTAATCTTTGAGAAGGAGAAGGCAAGGAGATATTTTGGCCCGTGCGAACCCCAGCTAGAATGAAATATGTCTGTCACTTGTGAGGCAATAAGCAGAAAATCAGATTGCACAATTATGTGGTATTGACATCATAGGCAATGATCATAAGCAAGGCTGAGCGCAAAACCAAAGGCAATGATCAGATTAGGAAGAGGGAGAAAACATCAGAGACGATGACATCAGAAGCTCTACATTTGAGTTCGGGTTCCCGAGGGCAGAGGGCATCCACATTAGCCGAAAAAACGTGCAATGTTCCATACGAGAGTAACAGTGCAGGAGCACTGCACTGATCTGTACTGGATAGGAGGCAGGATTCCTTGTTGCCTCACTGTCTATTGTCTCTGCACAACACTATGCCAAATTGCTTAATTAAGAGGCAGTCCCAATAAACAGATGGCCCCATTGTTGGGTCCAGAGTACACAAAATAGAATAGGCACAAAGAGAGGCAAAAAAAAATCGAACCAACCAACCATTGTCTCAGCTATCATGGAAGAAGCAGAAAGGCTCCAAAGTACACGAAATAGAATAGGTAGAGACATGAAAAATCAAAGCAATCAACTGACCATTGCCTTAGTTATCATGGAAGAGGTCTGTAACGGAACCGTCCAAATTATAAGAGCACAAGTTCAAAAACAATCGCCGAAATGATCAAATTCTCAAACTTGAGCCCATATAACTCCGGTAGTCCACAAAACCACGAGGGATTTCAAACCAAACCGAGAGCAACCAGATCGTAGTGATTCAACATAACACAACACTTGTTACAACAGTTCATAAGTAGCTCTCATACATCGGAGTACAGATAATTTTAATACAAAACTAAAATAAAGATTAGCAGAAGCAACATAATTTTTGAAATCATTTTAAGTCAAATACTGCCAGTACATAGTCACATCCTGCAAAAGCATACCAGAAGAGATACTATAGAGACCATGCCCATATGGTCTAGTCTTCACGCCCACATGGCGAAGACAATACTTGCAGCAACAAGTAGGAATCTGTTACCTGCAACAGGTGGGAAATAAACCCTGAGTACGAGAAGGTACTCAGCTAGACTTACCCGTCAAAAACCAGAAACAAAGGTGACACCAAGGATTATGCAAGGCTTACATAAGTGGGCTAGCTTGACTCACTTGTAGAAAAGCTTATTACAGAAAGGCAATCATTAATGCTTAAGCATCAAGTTAATAATCATTAACCTGTCATCTAGATTAGCACCTGTACTAGAGCAATCACTTTATTAGGAGCAAACAATATTAACCATAGCAGGTATAATAAGGCCATCATCATCATTATCATCAATTAATAATTAGTGTATCTACGCTGGAGATAACCAGTCAAGTTTCTCACTATCCGAGAGAGACGACGACTCGAATCGATTCCAACTCAGCTGAGGGGGTATTCCTAACACTCACCCGGCAAACCCCGCTAAAGGCAGCCGTAGATAACCTTTGGTACAACTCAGGGTGGGCCCGAACAGCGCCGCGTTCTCGGGGATACCAGTGGCCAGGAAGCTCAGGACTTTTAACTCACCTGCCCTTGGACCCTCTGGCTCCCTTCCGAGGGGACTTTCACTTTTCGACTTCGCAGCCTGAGTTGAGCTACTAGGCTTCGCGGTCGGCAACCTCAGGCCGGCCAACTAAATGTCAGGCATGCGATCAAAATGACATAGAAGGCTCCAGGTCTCGGTCCTTAATCGACACAGACGGGGATAGATCCACACCCAAGGCCCCCATGCCTTGCTGTTTCACTATCATCATCCCGCCCGGTCTTATTTCATTTTATTACACATGGTTCACTTCCACGATAGCAAATATAGCTAACCGTGACCTGATCAAGCCCTATATCTCGCCGGTGACAGGAAATCACCCGACTTCTACCGGTCTAATTTAGCAGGGCTAAGCATAGATACGATCCTATCTACATAGGATTCAAGGTTCGAATTTCTGGACAAGGAGTGTTATCAATGCAGCAAGGTTTTCCAACCAACTCCTATCACGTAATGCAACAATACATATAACCTGTATATATAGATAATTGCTTTAAAAGTAGGAGGCTTATAATGCTCCGGGGCTTGCCTTAACCGAAAGAAGAGAGATCGAGGTTCGGCTTCAAGAACGATTTCCACGCCTTCTCCGGCTTCGTCGGACTGGACCTCCAGTTCTCGAACGGACTTCAACCTCGGGTTCCACGCCCAGCGGAGCTTCGCTTGTAACACGATTCTCGGCACACCTATTGCATGTATATGCATCCTATGAATTTTATGTATGCATCCAAAAATGACATGATGATTTATGGACGCGCATGAATGATGTGAAGACGAATGCAATGACATTGCAACGTTGTAAGCACGAAACCAAGTTATGTGGTGCTCTATTCGAATCAATTCAAGCTTAGGTGCAAATTTCCTCTCCGGTATTAACACGTTCCTCTAAGAAACCACTAAGTGCCACAAGGTTAAGACTAAACATACACATAACAAGATTCCAGAAATTTAGTATTTACAACATATTATCAACAGTAGTTAAGAAAACTCACAACTGGAGTTCTACAAATCCAAATGACCTGAAAGAGGACATTCTGAAAAGCTTATGAAATTGTCTACATTTCATTTATAAACATATAAGCATGATTTCATCATTTACCAAGTTGAAATAGCACATGTACCAAATCTGTTCTAAAAGAACAGAGAGCAAAATAATTCTGACTCAAACTTTGAACAGCTGTCATTTCTAAACTATAAGTCCAAATGCTACCAAAATTTTTCCAGCAACTAGTTCATGAAATTATCAACAACTTTGCTATAAATCACCAAGCATGAAAACATTATTAACATAGGTTAATTCTCTTAACTAGCAAATCTGTCCAGAAATGGCAGATTCACTAACTTAAATAATTAATGACGATTCAAAAGCACAATTGGACCAAACCAAGTTTACCAACTTGTTGTGCATATCATAGGAACATCAGAAAGTATAGTGCCAACTTCTAAATAAATTATTTAATATTCTTTTATAATTTATTTAGTTAATTAGGTGATTAAAGAAACATACAGTAAAACTATATATAAAAATCTACAAAAATTACAGTAGCCACCTAATGCTTCACGTAAGCTACCATAAAAATTTCACTTCATTTTGACAAGCAGATATGGAGATATCAAAAATAACAAATGACAGGTCTATTTCTGTCATAAATAGGAAGCTCTATTGAAAAGTATCAAACAACAGATTTCATATTTTTCCTAGCATCCTTATAATATAAGAACAACATTCACCAAGTTTCACCCTTACTGGATCTATAGAAAAATTATGAAAATTCACCCAAGATCCATTCAAGCAAACAAGATAATTATATAACTCCACCAAACTACATCCAAATTGCATGAAAATTTAACTATAAGCTATTCATGGTATGAGAAGTTCACTATAAAAATTTCATGTCATTTGGAGCTTCACAGAAAGAGATATCATTTTCTCCTTTTTCTTCAGGAATAAAAGAGATAAATAATAACTATTTATTTCATCACAAAACATGGCACATATTATATTTTTATAATAAACTAGACATCATACAGAGCACTACACAATTTGAACCATATCATTTGGAGCTACCAAATAAGAGATATGAATTTTTTAATCTAGCATCAATTCTGTGAAATAAATAAAAATAAAACAATTTCCTAAACCTAACTAGGCTACTGGGCCGGCCCGATTTAGCCAGCTCGGCCCAACACCCGGCTCGGCCCGTGGCCGGTTTGGCCCGACCCAGCAACACAGGGGGAAAACACGCTGACAGACGGGCCCCGGCTGCCATAGGGACAGAAGCAGGGGACGGTGGTCGCCGGCCCGAACCTCGCCGGCGGCGAGCAATCCGGCGAATCCAAGCTCCCCGTTGCGCTCCTCACCACAAGGCGATTCGATTGAGGTCCCTTGGGATAGCTGAGGTTAGCCCGAGGTGGGTCACCGCCGGCAATGGTGGGCGGCGGCGCTCGGTGGTGGCGCACCGACGACTATGAACCCGCCATTGTCCCACTTGAGCTCGGTACGAGCTCCATGAGACCATGGCGAAGCTCTCTAGGAAGAATAGAAGAGTGGAAAGAGCCCTAGCTAGTCTGACCACGGTGAGGCCGAGCTCCGGCGAGGTGGCCTCCATGGCGGTGATGACGGAACACCCAATGCGGCCTTACCACAGCTCGCTCGACTCCGCAAGAGGGTGGAGGCGATAAAGAGGGGTGCTGCGGTGCACTAGGGAGGACGAATCGAGCAGTAGCTCGACGATGGCGGCGCACTAGCTCACCAAGCTCGTGGCGGCGGCGGTGCCTCGGTCTCCGCCTTGGCGAGCGCGGCAAGGGCGAGGGAAGGAAATGGAGGGAAGCTGAGGGTCTCCAGGCGGCGTGGCGACCTCACGCGTGTGAGCTAGGCTCGGTGCTGACGCGTGTTGGCCACATGGCATCGAGTGCCTATGCCCGGTCGGCCATGACGCTCGACTGAAATTTCAAAATCGGAGCTCAACAGAACGACTGTCAGGGTAACTTCGGCGTCCTATTGCTCCTAAACCAGTCCGATTTGGTAAGAGACACAGTTAGCAAAATTGTAGAGGGTCATAAGAACTACAAGTTTGTCAATAGAGTCTTGGACTAATTTGGCTTAGTTAGTGAGATACAGTGCCCTAAAGTGAGGCACATGAAAACTAAAACTGGGTTTCAGTCAGAAAGATGACTGACAACCGATAAAGATCAAAGCTTAACCCCTAAACCAGCCCGAGTTAGAGATAGGTGATATTAGCAAACTTGTAGAGCTATGTGAGGGCTTCGACTTTGTCAATATGGACTTGAGCTAGTTTGGCCTGGATTTGGAACTACATAGCCCTAAAGTGGGGTACCTCGAACTGTAAGTCAGTCATGACTTAGCCAAAATGGCTAAGTGCTGAAATCAGCACTCCTAGCTGCCTTGTGGGCCATGTTTGAGGATGTTCTAGTCATTTTCATGAGATGGTTATATTGAGACTTTTGTTCCTTGATAAATTTCCTACAACTTTGGTAAAGGGTGCACTTTCATGCAAGGTCTCTAGATACCACTTTTAAATCAGTCAAAGTAGATCAATGCTATGGTCAAACTGAGGTCAAACCTAGTCAAATTGGATTTTGGTCAAAACATGAATATAAACCCTAGCTCATTTTGCTCCACTAACATATCAAAGATGTTTTCAAGCCACAAGTTACCCAATAGCATCTCATATGAGCAAAAGTCACATCAAGGTGCATTGAAACATCACCAATCAAGCTAATGCAACATTATGTTGCATGCATGTGTTGCATGGTTTAACTAGGCATGTTGCATGTGTTTCATGGTCATGTTTCAAGGTGTTGTGTCACACATCACACTACTACAAGTGTTGTACACCCATAGGCTAGCATTAATAAACAAACATACACCTACACATGCATTCAATCATAGATATTGCAACTGTTGCAAGGTCATGTTTCAAGCAAGGATGCACATGAAATGACGATGCTTATGGTAATGTCATGCCATGATCATGCATTATGAATGCATTATGAGGCTAACTAATACCAGGGTGTTACAGCCCTCCCCCCTTATAAAAATCTCGTCCCGAGATTTGAAAGTCGTACCATTTTTCATAGAAAGCAGAATAGTTGTCCTTTAAATAATCCTCTTTTTCCCAAGTTGCATCACGTTCACCGTGATTACTCTAAACCACCTTGTATAATTTGACTACTCGATTTCGAGTCACCCTTTCCAGAGTATCTAGCACATATACCGGTTTCTCCTCATAAGAAAGATCAGATTTCAATTTGATGCGTCTCACTTCTACTCTTTCCTCAGGAAGACGGAGGCATTTCTTTAATTGAGAAACATGGAAGACTGGAAAGATAGTTCCCATTTCATGAGGTAGATTGAGCTTATAGGCTACTCTTCCACTTTTCTCAATAATCCGATAAGGTCCAACATATCGAGGCTCAAGCTTTCTTTTGATCCCAAAATGCTTTACTCCTCTCATAGGGGATACCTTCAGATAGACATGGTCACCTATTTCAAACTCAATAGGTTTCCTCCTCTTATCTGCGTAGCTCTTTTATCTAGCCTGAGCAGCTGCTATATTTTTCTGTATAGCACGAACTTGCTCCTTGGCTTCTTTTACAAAGTCAATACCATAGAGCCTTCTTTCTCCAGGTTCCACCCAATTCAAAGGAGTTCTACACTTGTGACCATATAAAGCTTTAAATGGAGCCATCTTGATGCTCTCTTGATAACTGTTGTTGTAAGAGAATTCAGCGAGAGGCAACCATTTCTCCCAAGAGCCATTACAAGAGATGATGGAAGCTCTAAGCATGTCTTCAAGAATCTGATTCACACGCTCAGTCTGCCCCGACGTCTGTGGGTGATAAGCAGAACTACGGACCAAATTAGTTCCAAGATTCTGATGTAGGCGCTCCTAAAAACGAGCAGTAAACTGTGGTCCTCTGTCAGAGACAATAGACCCAGGCACTCCATGAAGACGTACGACTTCTTGGAAGTAAATGTCAGCATATTGGTGTGGGTGATAATTACTCTTCACGGGGATAAAGTGAGCAGATTTTGTCAAACGATCAACTATAACCCAAATAGAATCAAAACCTTTTTGGGTGGTTGGTAATCCGACAATAAAGTCCATAACAATGTAATCCCACTTCCAACCTGGAACAGACAAAGGCTGGAGTAAACCAGGCTTCATGTGAATGGCCTTAACTCTACAACAATTATCACACTTAGCGACATAGGCTGCAATTTCCTTCTTCATCTTGGTCCACCAATAGTACGGCTTGAGGTCCTGATACATCTTACTACTACCAGGATGGATGGACAACTTAGAAGAATGGGCTTCAGATAAGATTTGATTTCTAAGCTCTTTATCTTTTGGCACAACGAGTCTATCTTTGAACCAGAGAATTCCCTTCTCATCGATTCGAAAATGCTTAGTTTCTTGCTCTTTCATCTTTCTCTTGATGTGAAATACACCAGCATCAGTCTTTTGTAACTCAATGATTCTACTTCTCAAAGAACAATCTACAGTGATATGATGGATTACAATAGGATGTAAGAGGTGAGACAAATGAAAATCTTCTTCTATCAGAGAGTTGCAATGAGATTTTCTACTTAAGGCATCGGCAACCACATTTGCTTTACCCGGATGGTAATGCACCTGGAGGTTATAATCCTTGATTAACTCTAACCATCTTCTTTGGCGCATATTTAACTCAGGTTGAGTAAATATGTACTTAAGACTCTTATGATCTGTATAAATATTGCATATATTTCCAAGCAAATAGTGTCTCCAGATTTTCAGAGCATGAACAACAGCAGCTAACTCCAAGTCATGAGTCGGATAGTTAACTTCATGTTTTCTTAACTGACGCGAAGCATACACAATAACTCGACCTCCCTGGATCAGTACGCCACCTAAACCAGTACCTGATGCATCACAATACACATCAAACGGTTTCTCAATGTCAGGTTGCGCTAATACCGGAGCTGATGTTAACAAAGTCTGTAGCGTGCAGAAAGCTTGTTCACACTCCGGAGTCCAATCAAACTTCCTATCCTTATGAAGTAGTCGAGTCATAGGCTTAGCTATTTTAGAGAAATCCTGAATAAAACGACGATAGTAGCCAGCCAATCCAAGAAAACTCCGAACTTCATGTACTGTAGTTGGTGCCTTCTAATCCAAAACTTCCTGTATCTTAGTCGGGTCTACTGAAATTCCCTTACTAGACAATACATGACCGAGGAAAGGTACCTTCTTTAACCAGAATTCACATTTACTAAACTTGGCGTAAAGCTTATGTTCACGCAATCTGGATAAAACAATTCTCAGATGCTTGGCATGTTCTTCTTCATTTTCAGAATAGATCAGAATATCATCAATGAATATCACCACAAACTTGTCTAACTCTTGCATGAATACTGAATTCATCAGGTACATGAAATGTGCAGGAGCATTGGTCAGACCAAAAGACATGACAAGATATTCATATAACCCGTATCTGGTAGATAAAGCGGTCTTTGGTATGTCTTCTGGACGGATTTTAATTTGGTGATAACCAGATCTCAGATCAATCTTTGAGAATACCTTTGCTTTAGACAACTGATCAAACAAGATATCAATACGAGGCAACGGATACTTGTTCTTGATAGTGACTGCATTGAGTGGTCGATAGTCTACACACATACGTAGAGACTGGTCCTTCTTCTTCACAAAGATAGCAGGACAACCCCACGGAGAAGAACTAGGATGGATCAGCCCTTTTAATAAAAGGTCACTAAGTTGGGTCTTGAGTTCAGCTAACTCATTCGGCGGCATTCTATACGGTCTTTTGGAAATTGGTGCGGTACCTAGAATTAACTCAATCTTGAATTCTACATCATGATCTGGAGGTAATCCTGGCAACTCATCGGGAAAGACATCTGGAAATTCACACACTACAGGAACTTCTGCAATCTCTTTTTCTTTTGCTATCATAGCGTTAACTGTAGTCTGAGGACTAATGTCTCTAGGAAGTTGTACTTGAAAAGCTTGTTGATCTTTTGGATCCCTCAACATAACCACTCTCGTAGAGGTATCGATCAGAACACCGTTTCCACTCATCCACTTCATACCTAAGATTACATCTAAACCCAAACCAGGTAATACCACGAGATCTAGATCGTACAGACGTCCTTCTATCTCGATCTTTGCTCCTAAGACCAACTGGTTGGTTGAAATATTATTCCCAGCAGCACTAATATTATAACCACTATTATCTAAAGTAACGACCTTCATACCACGCTTGGCTGCAAACGTTGAACTGATAAAAGAGTGGGAAGCACCTGAATCAAACAGCACAATTGCAGGGTGTTGATTTACTAAAAATGCACCGGCAGTGATAATCTCACCCGTAGGAATGGACTCCACCGTGGTGTATCGAACCCATCCTTTACACACATCTGCCTTATTATCATTTGATTTCTTCTGCGGACGAGGACAATCTTTGGCCCAATGACCTGACATCTTGCAATTCCAACATGGCCGGTTACTTGGCGGTGCCTTAGGCTTTCCTTTCTTAATACTGCTCCACTTGACCAGATACTGTTTCTGATATGGGTGATATCGAGTAGATATGCCAGCTGTAACGGAACCGTCCAAATTATAAGAGCACAAGTTCAAAAACAATCGCCGAAACGATCAAATTCTCAAACTTGAGCCCATATAACTCCGGTAGTCCACGAAACCACGAGGGATTTCAAACCAAACCGAGAGCAACCAGATCGTAGTGACTCAACATAACACAACACTTGTTACAACAGTTCGTAAGTAGCTCTCATACATCGGAGTACAGATAATTTTAATACAAAACTAAAATAAAGATTAGCGGAAGCAACATAATTTCTGAAATCATTTTAAGTTAAATACTACCAGTACATAGTCACATCCTGCAAAAGCATACCAGAAGAGATACTATAGAGACCATGCCCATATGGTCTAGTCTTCACGCCCACATGGTAAAGACAATACTTGCAGCAACAAGTAGGAATCTGTTACCTGCAACAGGTGGGAAATAAACCCTGAGTACGAGAAGGTACTCAGCTAGACTTACCCATCAAAAACCAGAAACAAAGGTGACACCAAGGATTATGCAAGGCTTACATAAGTGGGCTAGCTTGACTCACTTGCAGAAAAGCTTATTACAGAAAGGCAATCATTAATGCTTAAGCATCAAGTTAATAATCATTAACCTGTCATCTAGATTAGCACCTGTACTAGAGCAATCACTTTATTAGGAGCAAACAATATTAACCATAGCAGGTATAATAAGGCCATCATCATCATTATCATCAATTCTGAACCATCATTAATAATTAGTGTATCTACGCTGGAGATAATCAGTCAAGTTTCTCACTATCCGGGAGAGACGGCGACTCGAATCGATTCCAACTCAGCTGAGGGGGTATTCCTGACACTCACCCGGCAAACCCCGCTAAAGGCAGCCGTAGATAACCTTTGGTACAACTCAGGGTGGGCCCGAACAGCGCCGCGTTCTCGGGGATACCAGTGGCCAGGAAGCTCAGGACTTTTAACTCACCTGCCCTTGGACCCTCTGGCTCCCTTCCGAGGCGACTTTCACTTTTCGACTTCGCAGCCTGAGTTGAGCTACTAGGCTTCGCGGTCGGCAACCTCAGGCCGGCCAACTAAATGTCAGGCATGCGTTCAAAATGACATAGAAGGCTTCAGGTCTCGGTCCTTAATTGACACAGACGGGGATAGATCCACACCCAAGGTCTCCATGCCTTGCTGTTTCACTATCATCATCCCGCCCGGTCTCATTTCATTTTATTACACATGGTTCACTTCCACGATAGCAAATATAGCCAACCGTGACCTGATCAAGCCCTATATCTCGCAGGTGACAGGAAATCACCCGACTTCTACCGGTCTAATTTAGCAGGGCTAAGCATAGATACGATCCTATCTACATAGGATTCAAGGTTCGAATTTCTGGACAAGGAGTGTTATCAATGCAACAAGGTTTTCCAACCAACTCCTATCACGTAATGCAACAATACATATAACCTGTATATATAGATAATTGCTTTAAAAGTAATGCTCCGGGGCTTGCCTTAATCGAAAGAAGAGAGATCGAGGTTCGGCTTCAAGAACGATTTCCACGCCTTCTCCGGCTTCGTCGGACTGGACCTCCAGTTCTCGAACGGACTTCAACCTCGGGTTCCACGCCCAGCGGAGCTTCGCTTGTAACACGATTCTCGGCACACCTATTGCATGTATATGCATCCTATGAATTTCATGTATGCATCCAAAAATGACATGATGATTTATGGACGTGCATGAATGATGTGAAGACGAATGCAATGACATTGCAACGTTGTAAGCACGAAACCAAGTTATGCGGTGCTCTATTCGAATCACTTCAAGCTTAGGTGCAAATTTCCTCTCCGGTATTAACACGTTCCTCTAAGAAACCACTAAGTGCCACAAGGTTAAGACTAAACACACACATAACAAGATTCCAGAAATTTAGTATTTACAACATATTATCAATAGTAGTTAAGAAAACTCACAACTGGAGTTCTACAAATCCAAATGACCTGAAAGAGGACATTCTGAAAAGCCTATGAAATTGTCTACATTTCATTTATAAACATCTAAGCATGATTTCATCATTTACCAAGTTGAAATAGCACATGTACCAAATCTGTTCTAAAAGAACAGAGAGCAAAACAATTCTGACTCAAACTTTGAACAGCTGTCATTTCTAAACTATAAGTCCAAATGCTACCAAAATTTTTCCAGCAACTAGTTCATGAAATTATCAACAACTTTGCTATAAATCACCAAGCATGAAAACATTATTAACATAGGTTAATTCTCTTAACTAGCAAATCTGTCCAGAAATGGCAGATTCACTAACTTAAATAATTAATGACGATTCAAAAGCATAATTGGACCAAACCAAGTTTACCAACTTGTTGTGCATATCATAGGAACATCAGAAAGTATAGTGCCAACTTCTAAATAAATTATTTAATATTCTTTTATAATTTATTTAGTTAATTAGGTGATTAAAGAAACATACAGTAACACTATATATAAAAATCTACAAAAATTACAGTAGCCACCTAATGCTTCACGTAGGCTACCATAAAAATTTCACTTCATTTTGACAAGCATATATGGAGATATCAAAAATAACAGATGGCAGGTCTATTTCTATCATAAATAGGAAGCTCTATTGAAAAGTATCAAACAACAGATTTCATATTTTTCCTAGCATCCTTATAATATAAGAACAACATTCACCAAGTTTTACCCTTACTGGATCTATAGAAAAATTATGAAAATTCACCCAAGATCCATTCAAGTAAACAAGATAATTATATAACTCCACCAAACTACATCCAAATTGCATGAAAATTTAACTATAAGCTATTCATGGTATGAGAAGTTCACTATAAAAATTTCATGTCATTTGGAGCTTCACAGAAAGAGATATCATTTTCTTTTTTTTCTTCAGGAATAAAAGAGATAAATAATAACTATTTATTTCATCACAAAACATGGCACATATTATATTTTTATAATAAACTAGACATCATACAGAGCACTACACAATTTGAACCATATCATTTGGAGCTACCAAATAAGAGATATGAATTTTTTAATCTAGCATCAATTCTGTGAAATAAATAAAAATAAAACAATTTCCTAAACCTAACTAGGCTACTGGGCCGGCCCGATTTAGCCAGCTCGGCCCAGCACCCGGCTCGGCCCGTGGCCGGTTTGGCCCGACCCAGCAACACAGGGGGAAAACACGCTGACAGACGGGCCCCGGCTGCCATAGGGACAGAAGCAGGGGACGGTGGTCGCCGGCCCGAACCTCGCCGGCGGCGAGCAATCCGGCGAATCCAAGCTCCCCGTTGCGCTCCTCACCACAAGGCGATTCGATTGAGGTCCCTTGGGATAACTGAGGTTAGCCCGAGGTGGGTCACCGCCGGCAATGGTGGGCGGCGGCGCTCGGTGGTGGCGCACCGACGACTATGAACCCGCCATTGTCCCACTTGAGCTCGGTACGAGCTCCATGAGACCACGGCGAAGCTCTCTAGGAAGAATAGAAGAGCGGAAAGAGCCCTAGCTAGGCTGACCACGGTGAGGCCGAGCTCCGGCGAGGTGGCCTCCATGGCGGTGATGACGGAACACCCAATGTGGCCTTACCACAGCTCGCTCGACTCCGCAAGAGGGTGGAGGCGATAAAGAGGGGTGCAGCGGTGCACTAGGGAGGACGAATCGAGCAGTAGCTCGACGATGGCGGCGCACTAGCTCACCAAGCTCGTGGCGGCGGTGGTGCCTCGGTCTCCGCCTTGGCGAGCGCGGCAAGGGCGAGGGAAGGAAATGGAGGGAAGCTAAGGGTCTCCAGGCGGCGTGGCGACCTCACGCGTGTGAGCTAGGCCGGTGCTGACGCGTGTTGGCCACGCGGCATCGAGTGCCTATGCCCGGTCGGCCATGACGCTCGACTGAAATTTCAAAATCGGAGCTCAACAGAACGACTCTCAGGGTTACTTCGGCGTCCTATTGCTCCTAAACCAGTCCGATTTGGTAAGAGACACAGTTAGCAAAATTGTAGAGGGTCATAAGAACTACAAGTTTGTCAATAGAGTCTTGGACTAATTCGGCTTAGTTAGTGAGATACAGTGCCCTAAAGTGAGGCACATGAAAACTAAAACTGGGTTTCAGTCAGAAAGATGACTGACAACCGATAAAGATCAAAGCTTAACCCCTAAACCAGCCCGAGTTAGAGATAGGTGATATTAGCAAACTTGTAGAGCTATGTGAGGGCTTCGACTTTGTCAATATGGACTTGAGCTAGTTTGGCTTGGATTTGGAACTACATAGCCCTAAAGTGGGGTACCTCGAACTGTAAGTCAGTCATGACTTAGCCAAAATGGCTAAGTGCTGAAATCAGCACTCCTAGCTGCCTTGTGGGCCATGTTTGAGGATGTTCTAGTCATTTTCATGAGATGGTTATATTGAGACTTTTGTTCCTTGATAAATTTCCTACAACTTTGGTAAAGGGTGCACTTCCATGCAAGGTCTCTAGATACCACTTTTAAATCGGTCAAAGTAGATCAATGCTATGGTCAAACTGAGGTCAAACCTAGTCAAATTGGATTTTGGTCAAAACATGAATATAAACCCTAGCTCATTTTGCTCCACTAACATATCAAAGATGTTTTCAAGCCACAAGTTACCCAATAGCATCTCATATGAGCAAAAGTCACATCAAGGTGCATTGAAACATCACCAATCAAGCTAATGCAACATTATGTTGCATGCATGTGTTGCATGGTTTAACTAGGCATGTTGCATGTGTTTCATGGTCATGTTTCAAGTTGTTGTGTCACACATCACACTACTACAAGTGTTGTACACCCATAGGCTAGCATTAATAAACAAACATACACCTACACATGCATTCAATCATAGATATTGCAACTGTTGCAAGGTCATGTTTCAAGCAAGGATGCACATGAAATGACGATGCTTATGGTAATGTCATGCCATGATCATGCATTATGAATGCATTATGAGGCTAACTAACACCAGGGTGTTACAAGGTCGAAAGAGGTGGGAAAAAAATAGGATCAGCATTGTTCATGGTCACTGTGTCAGCTGCCAACATAGTAGAGAGATGTAAAAGGAACCATCCCAAAAATAGAACCAACCAATTGACGATCGCTTCAGTCATCATTCAGCAAGTAGAAGGAGACGTGAAAAACAAAATCAACATTGCTCATTATCATTGCCTCAGTTATGAACACAGTGTTCCGATGACAACGTCGTCAACAGGGAACTATACCAAATCTAGACGTCCAAGCCGAGATCGAACGACCGGAATGAATTTTGCTAATGTGGATAGGCTGGTTACTCAGCGACCGGTTCACCTTTGTAGAGTTTAGATTGGTGTGAAAGGAAGAATCATCATAGGTCATGAGCAGTGCGTCAGTTATCTTTAAAAAAGAAAGAGGTGTAAACTGTGGAACGATATCTCATGATCACTGCATCAAGCATTAAACACTCACTATGTACTCATCACAGCACTACCCCATTCCCTCAAATTAATCTAATAGCAAGAGGAAAGAGTACTCGTCATTGCACATGACCGAAACGACGAGCACTGCAGTGCACCAAGAAACGAAACAAATATCATCGACATGGTGATGTCCTCAAATATATGGCACAAAAATCATGAGCATGCAGTGTAATAAGAAACCAAACAAATATCATTGACCTGGTGATGTTCTCAGATATATGGCACAACACCTAGGTAGGCTCAAGATCCAAGCGAACCGAGCAGATGGCATGGTACGCAATGGCAAAAAAAATCTGCATTAAGGCAGTAGCCATGTAGATTAGTAAGAGAAAAGTGGGAGGACAATAGATATAGGGTCAAGTTGACCTTGGCCTGTTGGATTGTGCCCAAATCGCAGAGCACTGCCACCGCACATGGCAGATCCAGTGCACAGAGTAAGGAGGGAGAGAGAGAGCACGTTAGAGAGAGGCAGAGGTAGCAAACCAGCGAGTGGACGGATTGAAGCGGAGCCGCACGTACGGCGTACAGGAGGCCGCCCGAAGGGAGCGGGGGACGGGCACGGCCACCGGCACTGGCGGCCAGCGTCGCCACCGAGGCATGCTCGCGCGCGCCGTGCGATGCACCGCACACCAGGGGCGGCAACGCGCATCCTGTGGCGACGACCGCGGGTAGGGCCCGTCGGCGCCAGTGAGCCGAGGAGGAGGCATGAGAGGGAGAAGGAGAAGAGGACAATGTATTGCCTCACCTGCCGCCAAGCTGAGCCACCACCGCTGACACCCGGCAGGGCTGCCATCGGCTCGCCCGGGCGACGCGGGTGGGGGTGCCGAGGAGGAGGATGAGGAGGGTGGCCACTGGCGCGGAGCTGAGCCCCCACCGCCGACGGAGAGGCGGATCCGATGACTTGCCGGCAGGGCGAAGCCCCCAGCAGCACAGATGACGCAGGGAGACCGGAGAGAGGGGCAAGGCCTGTTGGGCCGGTCGCCTCGCCCAGGCCACGCGAGGAGCGGAGAGAAAGCGAAACCGGAGATTAGAGAGGGAGAGAGAGAGGAGCCCGCACGGAGGATGGGGGGAGAGGAGGAGGAGGAGGGCGGCTGCCGCGCCGAGGGATGGGCACCGGCGGGGGCTGCCCGCGGCGCCGCCCTGTCCGTTTCTGGAGAGATCGGGAGCAAGGGAGAGGGAGGGGGAAGGGAAGAGACGGGGGAGAGAGAGGAGTTGGAGGCCTCGTATTGGTGTGGGAGCGGAGGACTCGAGGTTTCGCGAAACCACGAACACGGATGTACCGATGACAACGTCGTCAACAGGGAACACCACCAAATCTGGACGTCCAAGCCGAGATCGAACGACCGGAATGAATTTTGCTAATATGGATAGGCTGGTTACTCGGTGACCGGTTCACCTTTGTAGAGTTTAGATACCATCAGTAGTATCCACCTCCGGAGATTGACTTTGCGCTGCTGCTCCTACAGAAATACTTATCTCGACAAATATATGGGGCCTTAGATTTTCCTCCGAAATCTGATCCTATCCGCTTCCGCTTTGGTGCTTTCATGCGACGATGCTTCCAAGATTGGGTCGCCAGGACGCGCCGGGCCGCCCGCCGTCGCGCCTGCTCGGCTCGGAGTAGAAAAGCGCGCCGGGAAGGACTGGCTCTGTCGGCTGGCCCACCGCCGCTTCGCTTTTTGACACGTCGAAGCCACCGCCACGATGCCGAGGCCCCAGGCCGAAACACCGGTCCTGTCGCCTCACCGCCGGACACGTGCCTCCCTAGTAGATATAAGCACAGCAGGAAACCATCTTGTATTGCTCTTTTCTTTGCTCTACAGAGTGAGAGCAACGGGTCTTTGATCCCTGGCCACGAGCTCCGGCAGCCTCCATGGGTTGCACTACAAGTAAGTGGGAAATCCTCGTCCACATGTTTTGCATTTGCAGGGACGCCTTCGTGCATTGTTTTCCTCTCCACTCGTAAGAGTTTTAGGCTTTGGCTTTTCTGAAAAGGGTGAAAATGGACTGTAGCACGTTTTTACTTTATTTGGTAAATATTATTCAACCGTTAACTAATTAGGTTCAAAACGTTCGTCTCGCAAAGTACAACCAAGCTGTACAGTTAGTTTTTGATTTCATCTATATTTAGTACTCCATGCATGTATCGCATGATGTGACGGAGAATTTTTTTTTACATAGTGTATAGCCGGTCCATAATAAAAAAAAAGAAAAAGAGTTTTTGGGCTTTCGGCGATGTGACTCGTGACTTGGTGAGAGGCCACGTGTCAGAGACATGATCCGGTAGCTGGCGCGGCGGTTGGGTTCCTAGCAGGGGCATCGACCGACGCTGCAGCCAGCCCAGGCCCAGCGGCGTATGGTCACGGTGGCCCCCGCCCCCCGGTCCAGGCGTTTGACATCGTGGCTCGTCGTTGGCGGCATCACGTGCCCGTGGCAGCAACGCACAAGTTTTAAGATCTGGCTGGGATTTTTGGAGACCGACCGCGACTTGAATTTAGCGTGCGTTTAGTTCATTCAAAGTTCTAAAAATTTTATAAAATTTCCTGTGAATCGAATCTTTGAACGTATGCATGTAGTATTAAATGTAGGTAAAAAATAACTAATTGTACAGTTTATCTGTAAATGTCGAGACGAATCTTTTGAGCCTAGTTAGTCCATAATTGAATAAATTTTACCAAATAACAACAAAAAGTGCTACAAGAACTTTACACCAACTTTTACACCATCTAAACACTACATTATTCTACCAGCAGTACGTGTCCACGACCGGACAGTTGGAGCGCGCGTCACTCATCCGACGCAGCGCACGCATTGGTAGCTTAGCTCCAATAATTCAGGGAAATGCCCGTCTTTAGGTTTCAGACGGAGACGGATGATGCCCATGCCCCCGATTATAGGCATGCATGATTGGATGAAGCTGCTCTGGCGGTTATCCTGTGCTTTCTTGGCCATATCAGTACAGAGTTCACAGATCAGCGCTCGCCGCTACAAAGTGGAAGATCAGACCTAATTAACCAGTCAGCTCGCGAAAACACAAAGCAATGTATAAAATGCCTCCGCGCATGCAATCACTAATCTGGAAGCTTGTGGCTTTGGAACAAAGTTAAGCAAAAAAAGCTAGCTAACCGATCTCACCGTTCGCTTTTATTAGGGCCTGCAAAAAAAAAAAAAACCTAGTGGTTGAGAAGAGACGACGCTGCTAGCTTTTAGCTTGGTAGTGGCTGCTGATAAAACTCGGAGGAGTACCGATCGTCCCACCATCAGCATATGCATGCGTATGTATTTTGTTTAGTGTTCTTGGCAGTTGGCAATTAATGGGGCTCGCTCGCTGCATCCGCTGACCGGCAAGAAAGAGTGCTTCTGGCCAAACGTTTCAAGTCGCTAGTCAGCACAATGCGTTGCCTTTACCTGAGGGCTGAGGCAACAGTAGCGTAAAAGCCATCGATTATATGGAGCTGGAACCAACAACCTGCGTGCACGTGCTTCGCCGTGACCATTTTACCCCATCTATTCGTAGCTGCTGTAGCCTGTAGTGGTCGCTGGTTTGACTAGCCCTGGGCATAATTAACCGAAGACCGAAGACCGAACCGAACTAACCGAGACCGAGACCGAAGTGACCGAGACCGAAAATTTCGGTCATAAGTTCGGTCTTCAGTTTGAAGTAACCGAACTAACCGGACTTAGTTCGGTCATTACCCTCGGGTAACCGAACTAACCGAATTAACCGAACATTTGATTTTTGTTGACATAATATGTAATTTAGACTATTATTAGTGATATAATATTTATTCTAGTGGGTTTATATCAACCATCATTCTTATCACTATGTTTAATCTATATTTTGTATTGTATTTTTGCCTTAAAATAGAAAAAATATTGGTAAAATTTGCTATAAATTACAATATTTAGTAGTTGTTTTGTGAAGTTCGGTTAGTTCGGTCATGACCGAGACCGAACCGAACTAACCGAGACCAAACTTGCTCGGTCCTGAGTTTTGAAACTAACCGATCGGTCTCCGTTTTTAGATGACCGAACTTTCGAAATGACCGAAGACCGAGACCGATCGGTTCGGTCAGACCGAATGCCCAGGGCTAGGTTTGACGTTCCCCGCGAACTGTCCTGTTGGCTGTGTTCTGGGCTGGGAAGGAAGATCTCGTTCTAGGCCATGCTAAACTCCCGGCCCATGTATCCGGGCCTTCTTCGGCGTGTTCAGAGGACCGGCCTAGTCATGCACGCAGGTGTCTTCCTCAACTTTTTCCCAATCCAAGCCCACACGTGACGCGTCCACCCGCCGGTCCGGTCCTTCCGCCAACCTCTACACTTCGCCAGTGATAGATTGTGTCGCTAATTCCCGAGCTCGGCTAAGATTTAGCCATGGTCCAACAAGTTAGATCGCTCCGGGCTGATTATATGGGTTATTTGGTTGCTCTCAGCCCATTTGCTGCGGCCTTCTGGAACGGGGCTTGTTGCTTCTATTAACGGCAGTGCTAGCGCACGGACGTCCGCGTCTACACTCTGTTTTACGCCCCCCACACGTACAGGGGCCCGCGCCACTCTGAACGCCACGAACGTCACCTGCGCCTCTGGTTCAAATGCCCACCTAGCACCGGGAGGAGGAGACACCGAGACGAGGCAACAAAAGGTGAGGAGGAGATGCAACATCTGATCTACTTTTGAAACATCCAGATACAACACTTGCAACACACGTCTGAAGATAGATGAAGCACTTGAAACATGAGTCTGAAACACTTACAGAAACACCTCAAAAACACTTGAAACCATTGTAAAACATACGCAACATCCACATAAAACACTTGCAACATACGTGTGAAACATATGCAGCATCTAAATAAATACACTTGCAACACACGTCTAAAAAACAGATGAAACATTGGGAACAGAAAGCTTGCAACATGTCTTTGAAACACTTACAACATATGCAACATCTCGCTCTACTTTTGCAACATCCATATGAAAACACTTGAAACATACATCTGAAACAACTGAAACGCTTGAAATAACATTTGCAACATAGGGGATCAGCCCGGGGCTAGTCGATTCCGGACGTCGGGTTGGGAGCCAGCGGCGAGCGAGCACCCCTAGCGCTGGTCGTGCTTGTGGTTGCCCTTGGCTTGGTCGGGGACGATTTGAGGCGCCCTGGCACGTGCGCCCAACGACCATCCGCAGTGGCAGCGTCCCCAAGATAGCGAGGCATCCCGACGGCGCTAGGGTTAGGGAAGAGACCGAGGAGGCGCTGTGCAAGCTGAGGGAGGAGGCGACGTGGTCGACTTGGATGGAGGAAGGAGGCAGCGATGGTGCTTTGTGATTTCTCAGAGACATGGAGGAAAGAGAGAGATACAAGATGGAACGGGAGAAGATAGGTCTGAGTGGCTACTTGAGTGGGAGGTATCGAATGTGGTGAATACAATACATTGACAATGTGAGGCCACATAGTGTTTGGAGTGACTCCTGTCATCCGGACGCTCTAATCATAGCATTACCGATAATGAGCTATGAGCTTCAACCTTGCCGCCAATTGTCACTGCGCCAACGTCCACCTTCCCGCTCCTACTAGGAGCTCTCAAACCACCCCAACAAGGTCATCTTTAGGACGTGTTTGGAACCACTGTGGCCCCGACTCCAACTTTGGCATCAGCTTCTCCAAAGGAGCCGAAAGAGTCCTACCAAACACTTTAGGTGGAGGAGTTGTTTTCTAATGAACGATAGAGGAACCAGAGCCATTTTTAGGCTAGGAGCCGGAGCTCAAAAAAAGTGAATCCTCAAGTGTTTCCGGCTCATCTGAAGGAGCACTTGAGGAGGAATATTCTGCCAAACAAGCCCTTAGAAACTTGCAACCGAATCTGGCACCAACTTGGAAGTGTAAACTGCTAGTCTCATAGGTATAACGTGTTCCGAATGTAACCTCTCCCCTACCTCTTTTTTTGACAACATCTCCCCTACCTCTTTGTAACTCTATCTAGGCAGACTCATACGTGTAGGCGACAACCCTAATTTTTTTTTATTTTTTTAACACTTTTTAAAAACTATTTTTAATTTTAGCACTAAATTTTTTTATTTTATACCTAACAATTTTGGCCACTCCCCACGCAAGGGAGCGGCATTTCAACGTTGTCGCTCCCCACGTGGAGGAGCGGCAAGGCTGTTGATGTGGCAGTGGGTGCCACGCGGGCATGGGGCTGCCGCTCCCCAGATCAAGGAGCGGCAAGCGCTGAACCGTACCGTATGTATCAGTAGTACATACAGGTAATACAAATACAAAAAGAATGATGCATGCATGGACACGACTGACAACAACAAGTTGTTAGATTGCATGCATCTAACAGACCCGTGTGTTGATCGAGGTTGATCGCTGGATCATCAAGGCCGAGGTTGATCGCTGGATCGAAGCCGGCACAAATAGGCTGGTAAAAGTCCCTAGTTTAATTTTGGCTAATTGATGAAACCTAGGACTAACCTTTGTATCTAAGCGGATGATTTAGATAAAGGTAATCATTGAATATAAGACATGACATTGACTCATGTGACCAAGATGGTGAAGACCAAGATGAGGCTTGGCTCGATGGACCGGTTGTGAAGGTGAAGGGCAAGTCGAGGCTTCGAAGCGAAGGACCATGTGATGGTGAAGCTTGAGCAAGACTTGATGCCGACGGACCGATGCAACGGTGAAGAGCAAGTGAAGTCAAGGTCGACGGATCGAGACGATCATGTGATGATATGAAGTGGATCATATCATTTGGAGAAACAAAATGGGCTCAAGACAAAGGTATAACCATAGGGTCATTTTATTTTGCACTCAAGACACCATAGAGGGTGTGAGTGGTTTAGGATCGATAGCCGAACTATTAAGAGGGGAAGTCTTATCGGTTACTCGACGCACGGGTGCCACTAGGTGAATTCATGAAGTGCATTGCATATAGGGCCTAGTGAGCTAACTGGAAAACCTTTGAAAATGATCATGAAAATGCTAACACACATGCACAAGGTAATGATCACTTGTTGGTGTTGGCACATTTGCGAAGGCGATGGAGTTTGAGGGCTAGAGAGGGGTTTGGGTCCTCTCTCCCTCCTGCCGAGCTTGCGAGGCGGGATTCAGACATTTTCGAGGAGATAAAATGTCTATTTTCCTTTACGCCATTGTCGAGATTTGGAGGCGATGTCACGTGGTGTTTCACGAGCTAAATCATGTGCTTTAGTGATACACATTCGAAGAGTAGCTCATAAGTGACAAGGGCGAACAAGCGGAGCGAGAAAATGTTGCATTTTCGCCAACTTATGGGCGACAGACGCTGCTGCCCTGAGCGTCTGTCGCCATACCCTAGCGCGAGGTTTTGGCCCTGGTGTGGGCGAGGCGTCAGACGCGGTGTCGCGTGAGCAACAGACGCGGCCTGGAACACTGTTCCAGCGTCTGTCGCTCGAACGAGTTGAGCGCGGCGCGGCTTCACGCGTCAGACACGTCTGTCAGCTGAGGACCGGATGCGTCTGTCGAGTGTCACGCGTTTACATGGTTTCTAGACTGCGTCCATCGCGGCAGCAGACGTGCGTCCTCCGAGCGTCAGACGTGTCTGACGGTGGCATGGCTGTGTCTGTCGGTCGCAACAGACGCGTCTGTTGCTTGAGGCGCGAAAACGCTAAAGTTTTAAACTGTCGAACACGTGGCGGCCGTAGGAGCGACAGACACTACTGTGCAGCGTCTATCGGTTCGGCAACAGACGCTACTGTGCAGCGTCTGTCACCCCCATTTTCTGTTGTGTGGAGAAGCTAACGACTAGTTTCGAGGATGGGGGCTATAAATACTTGTTGGCTGGCCCTTAGGGAGGTCTCTTGATATTTCTAATACTCTTGTGCTTCCTTTGAGCAAAAGCTTCTCCCTCTCACTTATCTTTCTTGCTTGATTGCAAATCAAAAGTGAGATCGAGTGATTCCAAAGTGCATTGCATAGCTTGAGGGCATCTGTAACAGAACCGCCCAATTATACGAGATTAAGTAAGAAAATCATCCAACGGATGGACAATTTACCAAACTTAAGCCCGTATAACCCGGTAGTCCGTGAAATCTCGACGGATTTCAAACCATTTCACATCACAGCCAAGATCGTAATAAGTTCAGCGATTACCTTCATAAGTTACACAGCAGTTTGCGGCACAAAATACATCGGAGTTTAAACATAGTTATTACAAACCAGTTTCAAATAAAGTAGCGGAAGCATTAGTTCAAAACACACACCCACACACACATCTTTTCCAAAATACAGTGCCAGCTCGCGATCATCTCCCACAAAAGCATCAGGCGAGGAGTAGTGAGTGACCATTGCCCATGGTCCTAGGCTTCGCCCATCGCAGGGTAGAGACAGTTGATACAATAACCATAGTACATCTGTCCATCTGCAACAAGTGGGAACAAAGCCCTGAGTACGAGAAGGTACTCAGCTAGACTTACCCGACAGAACCAAAACAAAAGACTCCAAGGATCATGATAGGCTTTTTGGTGGGGTAGCTGACTCATTTGCAAGAAAAGCATTTTTAGCTTAGCAAATCATTTACAAAAGCATGTCATCTTCTAAATCTTTATTCTCCTGTCAACTATATTTGCACTTTATGCTAAAGTAACCATGTAATTGAGCAAGCAAGGATTACCATTGATATTTAACAATAATTACCATGTCATTTTCCACATAACTATCCAAGTGTTGTATCCATATTACTACGATGAAGTAACTCAAGTCAAGTGCTCACTATCCAGTGAACGATGGCGATTCGAATCGATTATTGACCAGCTGGTAATTTATTCCTCACACAAACCTCACTCACCCGCTAAAGTGAGGTATTGGTCACCGAGTCAACCATTCAGGTAAAGTCGCGAGCTTGCCAGGAACCACATGTACCCGGGGGCCGCCCGACTGCTCTTTGGCCTTATCATCGCGCCCCCGTTTCCTGCCACTACTGCTCCGGTACAGTGCGTTGCGGGCAATCTACTCGGCCCGAATAATCTCCCGGCTTCGCGGTCGAAAGGTACTTTATCCGGCCAGCTAAATGTGAGGCATGCGTTCAACATGACCCGAGGCCCGACATCGGACGGTCCTTAATCGACACAGACGGAAGACACTACAGTCCAGAACCCTGCAAGCTTCCGCCCGGTCTCACATTCATTCCCACACTTAGTTATTCTCACATGACAATTCTTTCACATAAAACCAGGTAATCCCCTATAGCTCGCGGATGACAGGCAATCACCCGACTTCTACCGGTCTAAGCAAACTAAGCAAGTATTGACCGTGGACACCAGGGTGACAAGGATCGGGTAAAACAAGGTGGAACAAGGTATAATGCAGCAACGTTTGCAAACAACTCCTAAACTTAATGCATCAGATTAAGTAAAATTAATAAATAATTATTTGCAAACCGGGGGAGAAATGCTCCGGGGCTTGCCTCGCTCGAAGGAGCTGGGACGATGGTCAGGGCACTCCGGAAGCTCTTCACTGGACTCCTCTTCTGCTTCTGCTGGCTCCGGCTCCGTCACCTCGGGTTGTTCCTCTGCATCCTCGGGAACAACTGCCGGAACCACTTCCTGCGATCCTGTATGATGCAGAAGTATGAGTGCAATATGCATAGGTGCATTGAGGTGACATGAGATGATAATGATGCGGAATGCATGCGATGTAATGAGTATGTCACGTTATTGGATTGCGTGGAGCTTATGACTCTTCTACAAGGTAGTCTACGTCATCCAAGAACATGTACTCGGAAACTACCACCACTATTTTCCACCATGCAAGAGTACTTGAACACCCAAGGTGCTTCAAAGATACACCAAAGTATATTTTACTAACTATCTTTGCATTAAAGAATGAAGGGAAACCCTAATTAGCCCTATGGTTGAACAGCAACACATATTTTAGTAGCTCAGAAAAATCTTAGAAAATTACAGTGGATTACTAATATCAAGAATAGCTTGACACAAGATTTTTACTGCATTTGGATAAATAGAACTGCCTATACAAAAATAACAAACTACGGCCTAAAATGGATATTTAAAATACTTTACATTATGAAAAGTATCAAACAACAGATTTAGGAATTTTTCTACTATCTACTCCCTAAACAAACACTATAGAAAAATTATCACTTGCATGTTTTATTCAAATTTATTTAAATAGCACAATTAACAAATATTAGTGATAGAAAGCATTTGAACTGCAACTATACATTTTTCTACAGAACAACCATGATATGAAATTTTCCCTAGCAAATAGAGGGCACACAAGGATTAACAAACTTGGAACCACATTTTTCTGATTTTTCTACATTTTATTATCAATTTTCCAAGAAAACATAAATTTCAAGGATTAAATAAAATACTACAGAAAAGTAATGGAATATTAGCATGCAATATTTTTATATTGTAGATCTGGTTCAAATGAGTACATAGAAATTTATTTCACCATTTTTGGAGCTAAAATGACCAAGAAAATATTTTGCAAAGTGTTTTTCATCAAGAATAATAAAAGAAATAGAAAATGATTTTTCTGTTAAAGAGATTGGGCCGGCCCGTGGAAAAACAACCGGCCCGTGGCCGTTCCCGGCCTGCTTCGCGCGCGCGGGGGAACAGCCGAGCCGGCCCGCTCGGGGCGCGGCCCAGAGGCGCGGCCTAGTTCCCCGAGAGGAACCGAGCGCGGTCGCCGGCGTCCACGCGCTCGATGTCGCGGCGGCGGTTGCGGTCAACCGGCCATTGCCGGCCAAGTCCCGACCACCGAGCGAGCGCACAACAATCGCCAGGAACTCGCGAACTTGAGAAGAAGGATTGGGAAGACGGAGAGGGAGCGAGCGAGGCGATGAACGGAGCTCAAGGCCGGCGGCACCGACGCGGTGGCGCGGCGAGGAAAGCTCGATTGAGCCTTACCGATCCAAACGAGGAGACGTCGAGGCTCGTTCGGAGAAGAGGGGGACGGGGCGGAGCTTTGGGCACAGGCAATCGAAAGAAGGCGGTCTACCGATGCCGGAACGAGGCGGAGATGGGGGCGGTGCGCGGTGGCGAGCGGTGCTCCGCGGTGGAGGGCGCCGGAGGGAGGAAGAGAGGGAGCAAGTGATGGTTGTGCGGGATGGAGACCAGGCGCTCGGTTGATTTGAAGTGGAGCGTGAGCGCAGGGTCCACGGACGGCCACGCGGGGCGTCGCCGGCATGCGGACGCCACGCGGCGGGCACGCCCTGCCGGGGCGCCAGCGCGCGCGGGCGCGGGCGGGAAGAAGAGAGAGAGGAGGGGGGGGGCCGGCTGGGCCGGGCCGAGGCGGAGGCGACGCGGGCGAGCGCGCGGGAGTGGCGCGGGCCGCATCCGGACGTGGGCCGAACAGGAGGCGGCGGCCTGCTAAGGAAAAACCGGATTTTTGATTTTCCAAATTCAAATTTAAATGCATTTCAACTTCAAACCACATTTTGAACAAGAAGAAGATATTTTCTGGAATTGGCCCAAAAATAAAAGTTGCTCAGAATTAAATTCTCTACAACTTTGATTAAGGGGTCAACTAAAAATTCTTGATAGATTTTGAATGGCAGAATAAAAGCTAAAATAGGGGATGATTTTGAATATTTTTCATAATTGTTTTTGAACAAGTGTTTGACCAAATTTGAGCTCCAAAATTTGAACTAAGGTTCCAAGTGATGTAAGAATTATGGTTGCAAGGCTTTTGATATAATGTGATTATCATATTATTATAGTTCATTAAATATAGCATGTTTAAGCTTTTATTTTAATCAAATTATACCATTATCATACATGATTATAATGATATGAATGCTATGCAATATGATTGCCATGCAAAAATGCAGTGCGCAACACCGGAGTGTTACAGCCCTCCCCCCTTATAAAAATCTCGTCCCGAGATTTGGGTTACGAACCATTTATAATAAAAATCTTCATAAGCGTTCTTTAAGTATTCACCCGTTTCCCAAGATGCATCCCCTTCATCGTGATGACTCCATTGTATCTTATATGTTTTCACCACACTGTTTCGAGTAGCCCTTTCCCTGGTATCCAAAACTCGAACTGGCTGCTCACGATACACCAGATCTGACTTCAGTTTTATGCCTCGAGGTTCAATCCTTTCCTCTGGAACGCGCAAACATTTCTTGAGATGTGATACATGAAAAACTGGGAATATAGCACCCATTGACTCTGGTAAATCCAATTTGTAAGCCACAGGACCCTTCCGTTCTAGGATTTTATAAGGTCCCACAAATCTGGCGGCCAGCTTTCTGCGCACACCAAATCTTTTCTTTTTCATTGGCGTAACTTTTAGATAGACATAGTCACCAACTTCGAACACAAGCGGTCTCCTTCTCTTATCTGCATAACTTTTCTGACGTGACTGGGCTGCTCTCATATTCTGCTGGATGATATGAACTTTCCTTTCGGCTTCTTCTACGAAGTCAATACCATAATACCTTCTTTCTCCGGGCTCAATCCAGTTTAACGGTGTTCTACACTTTCGGCCATACAGAGCCTCAAAAGGTGCCATCTTGATACTCTCTTGATAGCTGTTATTGTACGAGAACTCTGCTAATGGTAACCATGACTCCCATGAACCTCTGGAAGACAACACACAGGCTCTTAACATATCTTCTAGAACAGCATTAACTCTCTTAGTTTGACCATCTGTTTGAGGATGATAGGCAGTGCTACGAATCAGACTAGTCCCCAAACCTTTGTGCAAGTGCTCCCAAAAGTGAGCAGTGAACTGCGACCCTCTGTCAGACACTATAGTCTTTGGTATGCCATGCAACCTCACAATCTCTGCAATATACTTCTCAGCATATTGAGGTGGTCTATATTCCGTTTTGACAGGCAAAAAGTGGGCTGTCTTAGTAAGACGATCCACAATTACCCAAATGGAATCGTGACCTTTTTGAGTAGTGGGTAGACCCGTGATAAAATCCATACTTATGTCATCCCACTTCCAACTCGGTACTGACAAAGGTTGTAGCATTCCGGCAGGCTTCATGTGAATTGCTTTTACTCTACAACATGTGTCACATCTGGCTACATACGCTGCAATTTCCTTCTTCATTTTGGTCCACCAATAACGAGGTCTTAGTTCTTGATACATTTTACTGCTGCCAGGATGAATAGACAACTTAGAGAGATGAGCTTCATCCAAAATTTTATTCTTAAGCTCTCTATCCTTTGGAACAACAAGACGGTTGTCGAACCACAACACATCCTGCTCATCCACCCTGAAGTGTTTCGAGGGTTCTTCTTGAATCTTCTTTTTGATGTGGAATATCCCCTTGTCTGTTTTCTGACCTTCTATAATCTTACTCTCCAAGGAACAACTGACCTGAATACTTTGTAGCACGGCAGGGTGCATTAGATCGAAACCATCTTCAAGCAAGGGTTGCACATTCATACAATGTGACTTTCTGCTTAAAGCATCAGCTACCACATTGGCTTTCCCAGGGTGATACTGTACATTCAAGTTGTAGTCTTTGATCAGTTCTAACCATCTCCGCTGTCTCATGTTCAATTCTGGTTGGGTGAAAATGTACTTGAGACTCTTATGATCGGTGAAAATGTTGCACACGTTACCCAGTAGATAGTGTCTCCAAATCTTTAAGGCATGCACAACAACGGCAAGCTCAAGATCATGTGTCGGGTAATTGATTTCATGTTTTCTCAACTGCCGGGAGGCATAAGCAATTACTCTTCCTTCTTGCATTAGCACACACCCTAATCCTGTTTTTGATGCGTCGCAGAACACATCAAAAGGTTTCTCGATGTCGGGTTGTGCAAGAACTGGAGCAGTGGTCAACAGTTTCCGCAAGGTATGGAAAGCTGTCTCACACTCCTCTGTCCACGCAAACTTGTGATCTTTCTGTAACAGACTTGTCATAGGCTTGGCAATTTTCGAGAAGTCTGGGATAAAACGGCGATAGTAACCTGCTAACCCTAGGAAACTCCTGACTTCTGACACTGTGGTTGGAGTCTTCCAATCCATAACCTCTTGCACTTTACTCGGATCTACAGAAACTCCATTCTCAGATAGGATATGACCGAGGAAAGGAACTTTCTTCAACCAAAATTCACATTTGCTGAACTTAGCATATAACTTATGATCCCTCAACCTGGTCAAGACAATTCTCAGATGCTCTTCATGCTCTTTCTCGTTTTCAGAGTATACTAGAATGTCATCAATGAAGACAACTACAAACTTATCTAACTCCGGCATGAAAACCGTATTCATCAGATACATAAAATATGCAGGAGCATTTGTTAGTCCAAATGACATAACAAGATACTCGTACAACCCGTATCTGGTAGAAAAGGCGGTTTTCGGAACATCTTGAGGTCTAATCTTTATCTGATGATACCCAGACCTTAAGTCTATCTTGGAGAACACTCTGGCTTTAGCTAACTGATCAAACAGAACATCAATATGAGGCAGTGGATATTTATTCTTGATAGTTACAGCGTTAAGAGGTCGGTAATCCACACACATCCTGAGAGTACCCTCTTTCTTTTTCTTTACAAACAAGGCAGGACATCCCCATTCAGACTTACTTGGGCGAATAAACCCCTTTTTTAACAACTCTTCCAACTGTTTCTTCAACTCAGCTAACTCATCCGGAGGCATCCGATAAGGTCTCCTCGAAATTGGAGCTGTCCCGGGGATCAACTCGATTCCAAACTCAACATCTCTGTCTGGAGGAAGGCCAGGCAACTCGTCTGGAAACACATCCGGGAACTCACATACTACTGGGATCTGATGGATAGGAGCAACTTCCATGGCACAGGTCACACTCACAAGATCTGTTCTTTTAGGCAATGGTACCTGAAAAGTACCCTCTGCCTGGGGATCTTTAAGGGTAAGCATCCGACTGCTTGTATCTATGACTGCTTCCCAGTCTTTCATCCAGTTCATTCCTATTATTACATCCAAAACTAGTCCAGGCATAACTACCAGGTTCACTCGGAACTTCCGACTACCTAACTCAAGGGTTGCCCCTCTAACCATCTTATTGGTTAACACATCAGCTCCTGCTGAACTTATGCGATAACCATAACTCAATTCTGTGCATAGTTGTTCATGCTTCCGTGCAAATGCTTGACTCATGAAAGAATGCGAAGATCCAGAATCAAAAAGAACAACTGCAGGGTGATGGTTCACAAGAAACTTACCAGCAGTTACGGGCTCTCCCTCAGGAACTTCATCAATGGCGGTGTGGTGTACACGAGCATGGTAAGTCTGTTGCTTCTTTTTAGGCGGATAAGGGCAGAACTTGGAAAAGTGGCCTGGCTGACCACAGTTGTAGCAGGGCCCTTTCACTGTACCAGCAGACCCTATAGCTCCCTTGGAGTTGCTCTGTTCTGCAGCTGCGCTGGTCTTTGTTGGTGGCACTGCGATCTTGTACGGTTTCTGTGGCCCTTTGTAATTCTGGGTTTTATGCTGCGGCGGCCTGAACCTCGCACCAGGTGCGGACGGACGATAAGATGAACGGTTGGCAGGGACAACTCTGGACTGGGATGGTCCTGACTCGAACACTCTCTTGCGGTTCTTGGATGCGGTGTAAGCATTATTGTTCTTCTCTTGCTTCAAACAGTCACTGATAAAGTCGTTGAATCTGTTGCGGGTATTGGTACCCACATGCTTCATCATCTTCGGACTCAACCCTCTCTTGAAACTAGCAATCTTCTTTGCATCTGTGTCAACCATGTCTGGGGCATAGCGGCACAAGTTATTAAAGGCATGCAGATACTGTGTCACCGTCTTGGTACCCTGATTCAAGGCTAAAAACTCTCCAAGCTTCATCTCAACCAACCCTGGGGGAATATAAACTCCCTTAAAAGCTTCAGTGAAATCCCTCCAAGAGATCTGGGCATTAGGAGGAAAAGTACTGCGGTGATGCTTCCACCACATTCCTGCTGGTCCTTGTAACTGATGTGCAGCATACTCTACTTTTAGAACTTCTGTCATCCTTAACACACGGAACTTATCTTCCATAGTGTTAATCCATTCTTCGGCATCAAGTGGCTCTGCTGCTTCTTTGAAAATAGGTGGCCTCGTATCCATGAAATCCTTGAAACTGCTGTACTGGTTCACTCCCTGGCCACCACCTTGATTATTTCCTCTTTGAACATTTTCCGCGATGGTACGCAGAAAGTCTTCCATATTCCTCTGTGATTGTTCAGTACTGCGTTGACTTCCAAGAAACTGTGTGAAGAACATTTCTGCGGTAAGCGGCGGAGGAGGGGGCAAATGTGGTTCTGGACGTGGTTCCTGGTGGTTGACATTGTTGGCACCACTTCCACCAGCTCCTGCACCGTTGCCACCAGTCTCAGCGGCTTCGTACGTAGCACGACGAGTGTTGGCCATCTGCATATTTCAGCAACAAGCACCATTGAGTGAAGTTGTAAAATTGTGTCCGAAGGAACAATCATGCCATACTGAATTCATTGGAGAGAACAAGTCATACAAGAAAACAGAGGCGCAATAATTTCATTCCAATTGAACAACAGCACCAATTAAGTTACTTTAAAAGCAACATCGCGTTCCATACAACCATGTTGCCAGCATACATACACTGGACTTTTATGCGTTCGGGTATCGCATACACAACCAAACTCCAAAGATCATCAGTCTCAAGGTCGAACAGGATACATCATGATACATGGAACCCAAAAGAAGGCCATCGCGTCACGCCTAGCTACTAACGCATGACACTATCCTACTCCTCGGGGCCATCGTCGATGTCGGAGGCGTCGCCATCGCTACCCTCAGCTGCAGCGTCGTCGTCGATGTCCATCTGAGCGGCGTTCGGAGGAGCATACGGGCCCATCCCGTTGTAGAGGGCATGGAACTCTTCATGCAAGTTGGCATTGTACTCTTCTAGCTCCTCGACCCTCTGCCTCAGAAGGTCTCTCTCGTTCCAGGCTTCATTCCTTTCTTGTACTAGCTGCTCCAACAAGCGATCTGCATTCCTGTTGGCCTGAGTCAGCCTCTGTACTTGCTGCATGGAACTCTCGCCTCTCTCGAGAGCTCGGTCCCGCTGCAAGCTCATGTCGGCCAACTGCTCCTGCAAGCTAGCTATAGCACGCGCTTGCTTTTTCTTCTGCTTCCTTGCTTCAAGCCGATCATCACCACGTAGGCCAGTCAAGGTCCAATAGGTATTCTCCAGACCTTGGTATGCTCTGATGGCTGCATACATGGCACTCATGGTGTGATTGTCGCTAGCCAGTCCTTCACTGGGGCCTCTAACCAGGGCACTTCCTTGCGGCTGTACCCAAATGGCGTCGCGAGGATCATCTCTCGGGAAGGTACCGGCCAAAGCTGCTGCTAACTCATTGGGAAATCTGCTCATGATGTCTCGGATGACGCGAAAAGCTGCGCCCTCTGCACCCTTGACTGGAGTGCGTCCTTCGAACTCCAAATGCCAACCATCCCATTCTGGCGCATCACCAAGAGCAGGGACGGTGATCTCTACCACAGCAAGTCCATCTTCAGCTAGCTGGCTCTCGCTCCAAGAGTAAACTGGCTCTTGTCCCTCCGGGTACCCCACATCATGGAGCACTCTCCAAAGCAAGGTGGGCATGCCAAACTCGCTTAGAAAAGTGTCCGTGTTGCGGTGCTCCCGCGGGGCTAGCTGACGACGGGGTGCTCTTCCTCCAGTGGACTTGCGGGCAGTCTGCTTCGTGCGGGCCATCTGTAGCACAAGTTTTAAATTACCCGGTGAGAACATATTTTAGTTGAGGTCACTTTTATCGAAATGGGATAATCCTTTTATAAGGGGAGGAATGCATGCCATGAATGGAATGCACAAACAATATGATGCATGCACGAGTCTTACGTTCTCACAAACTTAGGAAAAAAAAAGCATCTAACGGTGAATTCGGTGGCATACAACGATCTCTCATATACGTAACTAATTCGGTCTACACGATACGCTGTTATGTACCTGCAGAAAACTCATTTCAGCCCATTCCCCATGAATGCATGAAAGCAGTAAACCTACCTACACGCTTTACACGAATCCCCAGATGCGTGTACAACGGTAGTGACTACCCAAACACATCGTCCTATTGACGGCATCGCCTCAACGGACGGAACACCCACACATGCGACACTTTTATAAAAACATGTGTAAAACATGTAATTATCCAAGTATCATATAAGCACTTTCCCTAGATCGGCGGTGTATCCGATCATGCTCTCACAACTCACACTTACCGAAGCGTAGAGGTAACTGATCCATACATTACCACTCAATTAAGTGGCACTCATACAATAGCACGCCGTATGAGCAACGAAAAAGAAATATGGTGCAGAACCCCAAGTTAGTACTTAAATAGCCACCTAGAGTCCTTAACTGGGCATACAGGATATGACCACTGGCACACTTTTTTTTTTTAGTTTCAAAATCACACTTTTTAAGCAGGGTTTTGGTTTAAATACACTTATGAACAGTAATTACGCTAAACCATGCTCCGATGCCAGCTGTAACAGAACCGCCCAATTATACGAGATTAAGTAAGAAAATCATCCAACGGATGGACAATTTACCAAACTTAAGCCCGTATAACCCGGTAGTCCGTGAAATCTCGACGGATTTCAAACCATTTCACATCACAGCCAAGATCGTAATAAGTTCAGCGATTACCTTCATAAGTTACACAGCAGTTTGCGGCACAAAATACATCGGAGTTTAAACATAGTTATTACAAACCAGTTTCAAATAAAGTAGCGGAAGCATTAGTTCAAAACACACACCCACACACACATCTTTTCCAAAATACAGTGCCAGCTCGCGATCATCTCCCACAAAAGCATCAGGCGAGGAGTAGTGAGTGACCATTGCCCATGGTCCTAGGCTTCGCCCATCGCAGGGTAGAGACAGTTGATACAATAACCATAGTACATCTGTCCATCTGCAACAAGTGGGAACAAAGCCCTGAGTACGAGAAGGTACTCAGCTAGACTTACCCGACAGAACCAAAACAAAAGACTCCAAGGATCATGATAGGCTTTTTGGTGGGGTAGCTGACTCATTTGCAAGAAAAGCATTTTTAGCTTAGCAAATCATTTACAAAAGCATGTCATCTTCTAAATCTTTATTCTCCTGTCAACTATATTTGCACTTTATGCTAAAGTAACCATGTAATTGAGCAAGCAAGGATTACCATTGATATTTAACAATAATTACCATGTCATTTTCCACATAACTATCCAAGTGTTGTATCCATATTACTACGATGAAGTAACTCAAGTCAAGTGCTCACTATCCAGTGAACGATGGCGATTCGAATCGATTATTGACCAGCTGGTAATTTATTCCTCACACAAACCTCACTCACCCGCTAAAGTGAGGTATTGGTCACCGAGTCAACCATTCAGGTAAAGTCGCGAGCTTGCCAGGAACCACATGTACCCGGGGGCCGCCCGACTGCTCTTTGGCCTTATCATCGCGCCCCCGTTTCCTGCCACTACTGCTCCGGTACAGTGCGTTGCGGGCAATCTACTCGGCCCGAATAATCTCCCGGCTTCGCGGTCGAAAGGTACTTTATCCGGCCAGCTAAATGTGAGGCATGCGTTCAACATGACCCGAGGCCCGACATCGGACGGTCCTTAATCGACACAGACGGAAGACACTACAGTCCAGAACCCTGCAAGCTTCCGCCCGGTCTCACATTCATTCCCACACTTAGTTATTCTCACATGACAATTCTTTCACATAAAACCAGGTAATCCCCTATAGCTCGCGGATGACAGGCAATCACCCGACTTCTACCGGTCTAAGCAAACTAAGCAAGTATTGACCGTAGACACCAGGGTGACAAGGATCGGGTAAAACAAGGTGGAACAAGGTATAATGCAGCAACGTTTGCAAACAACTCCTAAACTTAATGCATCAGATTAAGTAAAATTAATAAATAATTATTTGCAAACCGGGGGAGAAATGCTCCGGGGCTTGCCTCGCTCGAAGGAGCTGGGACGATGGTCAGGGCACTCCGGAAGCTCTTCACTGGACTCCTCTTCTGCTTCTGCTGGCTCCGGCTCCGTCACCTCGGGTTGTTCCTCTGCGTCCTCGGGAACAACTGCCGGAACCACTTCCTGCGATCCTGTATGATGCAGAAGTATGAGTGCAATATGCATAGGTGCATTGAGGTGACATGAGATGATAATGATGCGGAATGCATGCGATGTAATGAGTATGTCACGTTATTGGATTGCGTGGAGCTTATGACTCTTCTACAAGGTAGTCTACGTCATCCAAGAACATGTACTCGGAAACTACCACCACTATTTTCCACCATGCAAGAGTACTTGAACACCCAAGGTGCTTCAAAGATACACCAAAGTATATTTTACTAACTATCTTTGCATTAAAGAATGAAGGGAAACCCTAATTAGCCCTATGGTTGAACAGCAACACATATTTTAGTAGCTCAGAAAAATCTTAGAAAATTACAGTGGATTACTAATATCAAGAATAGCTTGACACAAGATTTTTACTGCATTTGGATAAATAGAACTGCCTATACAAAAATAACAAACTACGGCCTAAAATGGATATTTAAAATACTTTACATTATGAAAAGTATCAAACAACAGATTTAGGAATTTTTCTACTATCTACTCCCTAAACAAACACTATAGAAAAATTATCACTTGCATGTTTTATTCAAATTTATTTAAATAGCACAATTAACAAATATTAGTGATAGAAAGCATTTGAACTGCAACTATACATTTTTCTACAGAACAACCATGATATGAAATTTTCCCTAGCAAATAGAGGGCACACAAGGATTAACAAACTTGGAACCACATTTTTCTGATTTTTCTACATTTTATTATCAATTTTCCAAGAAAACATAAATTTCAAGGATTAAATAAAATACTACAGAAAAGTAATGGAATATTAGCATGCAATATTTTTATATTGTAGATCTGGTTCAAATGAGTACATAGAAATTTATTTCACCATTTTTGGAGCTAAAATGACCAAGAAAATATTTTGCAAAGTGTTTTTCATCAAGAATAATAAAAGAAATAGAAAATGATTTTTCTGTTAAAGAGATTGGGCCGGCCCGTGGAAAAACAACCGGCCCGTGGCCGTTCCCGGCCTGCTTCGCGCGCGCGGGGGAACAGCCGAGCCGGCCCGCTCGGGGCGCGGCCCAGAGGCGCGGCCTAGTTCCCCGAGAGGAACCGAGCGCGGTCGCCGGCGTCCACGCGCTCGATGTCGCGGCGGCGGTTGCGGTCAACCGGCCATTGCCGGCCAAGTCCCGACCACCGAGCGAGCGCACAACAATCGCCAGGAACTCGCGAACTTGAGAAGAAGGATTGGGAAGACGGAGAGGGAGCGAGCGAGGCGATGAACGGAGCTCAAGGCCGGCGGCACCGACGCGGTGGCACGGCGAGGAAAGCTCGATTGAGCCTTACCGATCCAAACGAGGAGACGTCGAGGCTCGTTCGGAGAAGAGGGGGACGGGGCGGAGCTTTGGGCACAGGCAATCGAAAGAAGGCGGTCTACCGATGCCGGAACGAGGCGGAGATGGGGGCGGTGCGCGGTGGCGAGCGGTGCTCCGCGGTGGAGGGCGCCGGAGGGAGGAAGAGAGGGAGCAAGTGATGGTTGTGCGGGATGGAGACCAGGCGCTCGGTTGATTTGAAGTGGAGCGTGAGCGCAGGGTCCACGGACGGCCACGCGGGGCGTCGCCGGCATGCGGACGCCACGCGGCGGGCACGCCCTGCCGGGGCGCCAGCGCGCGCGGGCGCGGGCGGGAAGAAGAGAGAGAGGAGGGGGGGGGCCGGCTGGGCCGGGCCGAGGCGGAGGCGACGCGGGCGAGCGCGCGGGAGTGGCGCGGGCCGCATCCGGACGTGGGCCGAACAGGAGGCGGCGGCCTGCTAAGGAAAAACCGGATTTTTGATTTTCCAAATTCAAATTTAAATGCATTTCAACTTCAAACCACATTTTGAACAAGAAGAAGATATTTTCTGGAATTGGCCCAAAAATAAAAGTTGCTCAGAATTAAATTCTCTACAACTTTGATTAAGGGGTCAACTAAAAATTCTTGATAGATTTTGAATGGCAGAATAAAAGCTAAAATAGGGGATGATTTTGAATATTTTTCATAATTGTTTTTGAACAAGTGTTTGACCAAATTTGAGCTCCAAAATTTGAACTAAGGTTCCAAGTGATGTAAGAATTATGGTTGCAAGGCTTTTGATATAATGTGATTATCATATTATTATAGTTCATTAAATATAGCATGTTTAAGCTTTTATTTTAATCAAATTATACCATTATCATACATGATTATAATGATATGAATGCTATGCAATATGATTGCCATGCAAAAATGCAGTGCGCAACACCGGAGTGTTACAGCATCTAGTGGCACTTGTGGGTGGTTTAGCCGGTGAATTTCTTGTTACTCTTGGAGAGTACCGCTCCTAGCCGGCTTGGAGATTGTTGGAGACGTTGGCAAGAGAAGAAGATTGTTCTTGGCCACCTCCGGTTGATTGTAAGTGGTTCTTGTGCTTTCCTCGGTGGAGTGCCAAAAGCAACGCTAATACATTGCGCGTGTCATTGAGTTATCTCACTTGAGAGTGGTGTCTTGCGGTGCCTTGTGGGGCGTGCCTTGAGGGGCAAGTGACTTGAGAGTCACACCGAGAAACCATCTAAGTGTTGGTCAACACAACCGGTGACGTAGCTTGTCTGTGCACAAGTGAACACCAGGTGAACAAAAATATTGTGTCTCTTGTCTCCCGGTGATTGATCTTCATATTGTGTTGTTGTCAATATTGATTGATTGTATATCATCTTGGTGATTGGAAACATCTTAACTCCACCGTCGGTATAAGAATCACAATCATCTCTTTTGCATTTACATTTACTAGATTATCTTGTGTAGCTCTAGTGGTGGCTTTTGCTAGTAGTGTTGTTAGGTTGCTCACTAGTGTAAAATTAGTGACATAGCCCTTGTGTGAACTAGAGATCATAATCTACTAGTCTTGTGGATAGGAGGCTTGCATCACAACCGTAGACCAAGCAAAACTCGTTTTACGCCGTTTGTTATTCTAACAAGTTTGCTTAGTAGTTCGTGTCGGATTTTTTATAGCCTATTGACCCCCCTCTAGCCATCTAGGACCTTACAGTTGGGAGCTTTAGCCGGGAGGTAGCTACGGCATGAGTCGAGTAGGTTCATTCCAAGGTTGTTCGAAACAAAATGTAGCCCTAATTTACTAGACTCTAAGCCGGCAACGACCTCCCTTGTAACATAAAGCTTTTGCCTTAATACAATGATAGACAATGTTCTTCTTTACTGGAGAAAAAAAGAAATACTAATCATATTTAGAATGAACTTTTCAGTAAAAAACTAAACCATTCGTCATAGGTGATCATTAAAGTCGATGGTGCATATTCTTTATTTGATCATGGTACTAACTTGTGAGCTGCCTCGGCTAAAGTGGTAGCCATTTAATACTGTTGTAATAAAATAATAAAATAGTATATATATAGGTCGTTCAAGATTTTATAAATCATCTTTTTTTACTTTGACTGACAATATTTTTAAAATTGACCATCTTGATTAAAAACAATACTTTGCTAAAAACAATACTTCATAGCAGATCTTCATGGAGCACTGTGGAGTACGGAGTGATGAAACAGTAGCTGGGCGGAGGATCGATCGGATCGGAACACAAGTGCGTGGCCAGCCGGCCGGCCGGCCGACTGGTGCGTGCATGCATGCATTTACTTCCCTCACGGCCTCACCTGTACTTTTACTTGGAGAGCACCGCTTTTCCTCCCCCTCCGCAACGGACCCATGCATCACTACTCACTAGCGCCTGGTTTAGTTTGCCTCAAAGTTCTAAGTTTTTTCACTCTCTCTCTATCACATTAATTTTTAACCGTTTGTATAGAGTATTAAATGTAGGTAAAAAAATAACTAATTACACAGTTTAGTTGGAAATCACAAGATGAATCTTTTGAGTCTAGTTGGTCCATGATTGGACAATATTTACCAAATAAGACGAAAGTGGTACTATTCATCGGTTTGAAATTTTCTTCAATCTAAACAATGGCTAGCTAGCTGGCGCCGCATCTGCGTGCATGGCGGCGACCTCTCGGCCATGGGCGGATACAAAGGTTATTCCATGTATTTCCGGGAATACCCAACTATTTTGATACACTTTTATATATATATGTGTATATATTTATATATGTATATGTATAATGCTATATTTTGCAGTATTTTCACTCATTGCAGTCCAAAATAGTAAAAAACATCTTTTCGGTCTGTCTTCACCATATTTTATAGTATTTTCACCCATTGTAGTTAAATAATAGCTGATTTTTTTGTTGATGTAAAAGTAGAAATACCCAACTTTGAAATCCTGCCTCCACCATGGCTCTCGGCCCCTTGCTCGACCTGGACCTATATAAGCAAGGATTTTAATTTCGTTATCGCAAAAATTTCAGTCACCCCTTGCTCGACCTGGACCTATATGTATATGAAGTATGTTATTTCTAAAAAAGTTTAGATCTAAATAAATATTATTATGATTTATGACTACACGTCTATTGAATAGAAGAATATACAATATAATCAATAGAAAAAAATATAAGTCTAGAGTTATACATCACATGTATTAGAGTATTACAAAATTTCAGAGTTTTCTTTCGGCCACCACCGAAATTACCGAATTTCACAAAATTCGGCCAAAATTTCGCTGAAATTTTGAATTCCTATAAGGACCTCCATAGCCACCTAGCTCTAGCAGACACACACATACACACGCACACGCAACACAGCACCTAAGCCCCCTAGCCACCAAACCTACCCGCAGGTGACGCAACATCAGCACCACAATGGCGGCATGCAGCCACCAGCTGCTCGTGGTGGTGGTGGTCGTCATCCTAGCGCTAACGCCCGCCGAGGCGAGCAGAGCCATGCCAACGACGACTGAGACGACGACGACGGTGGCGGCCAGCGGCGGCACTACTGGTAACAGCCATCAGCAGAACCATGAGGGACCTGCTGCCACAGCTGCTGGAGCAGCGGGCGTGAACAACGACGACCAGAAGACCTTCTTGCTGGTGCCAGGCTACGTCGGTGGTGTCGGAGGGTTCGCTGGCGCCGGCGGCCTCGGCGGCGTAGGCAGAGCCGTCGGGGGCATCGGCGGCGCGTTGGGAGGCGTTGCGGGAGGCATTGGCAGTATGAGTGGTGTCGGCGGTCTCGCGTCAGCGGACTTGGTGGTGGATCAGGATCAGGTCTGGGCGGCAGCGGTGATGGAGGCGGCCTTGGCGGTGGCAGTGGGCTCGGTGGTGACAGCGTCGGCGGCGGTTATCATAGCGGCGTCGGCGGCGGCGGTGGCTGCCTTCACCCGTGAAGCAACAAGCAAGCAGGCGTCAAAGGCATCAAGCGTACTAGCGTGCGTGTATGCATGCACACACGGGTCTGTTAGATGCATGCAATCTAATAACTTGCTGTTGTCAGTCGTGTCCAGTGACGGACCCACAGGGTATGCTGGGTGGGTCACTGCATATCATGGGGTCCAGCAGTCATACATACATAATAAAAAATTTATACGTAGAAAGAGAGAGAGGAAGCAATGCAAGCACGCAGCGAATCACGCAAGTATGCAGCAAATCACACGCAAGTACGCAGCGAATCACGCAAGTACGCAGCGAATCGGTTCGGCTTCTGCGCTTCCGCACGCGCGCATACCGCGGACGCGGAATTTGCGCCGGCCTGGGCCTGGGAGTAACTGCACGCGGAGAAGTCGAGTCGTCTGTTGTCGTCTTCGTCTCTGCGCCAGCGCCCAGCGGCCGGCCACGGTGGATCTTTGGCAATTGACAGTTCGGCGACGGTGCGTCGGGCACTCGGGCGGATCGCGTCGCCGCGTCGGGCATCGATCGGCACTTCGGCGGAGCTTCGACAGTTTGGCCTTCGGCGCGGCACAGCCGCACGGGCCAGGAGGCCCAGGATGGCAGGATCATTCGCGTCCGCCGACTGCTCGACTGATCGGCAGTTCGGCACTCCGAATCCGACGGCACTTAGTTGCAGACTTGCAGGACTGCAGGTATTGATCTTTATTTGTAAAAAAAACTTTGTACTATACTCGTATAGTCATATTTTTATTTATTTATTTATTTATGGGTGATTTCTTATTATTTCAATTCGTGTTCGTGAGTTTGTTCAACAGATCACTGATTAGCAATTTAGCATCAATCGCATGTGACTATACTATTTGAGTTTCACACGTTTGGTAATTATAAACTATTTTTCAGAAGAATTGTTGAATGATGAAGAGAAACGGCGACATTCGATCCTTTTTTTTTGCAAAGCAGCGAAGAAGCCGGCTGCAGCTACTTTGAACCCTACCCCACCTCCGGTTGAAACTGTTGTGGAAGAGCATAATCGAGAAGATGATATAATTGAGACATTCATGTCATTGAAAAAGCGACGGATCAACAAGTAATATTGTAAGTCTCTTATATGGCTATATTTTAAAGTATTTTGTATTTCATTTGAACAATTTATATGGTTTTAGAATATGGTTTTACCGAATGAGAATATGGTTTTACCAAATTATATATGGTTTACCGAATTGCATAAGAAAATTTTTTGCTGCGCATACCCAGAGGTAAAAACCTAGGTCCGTCACTGGTCGTGTCCATGCTTACATTGTTCCTTTTGTATTTATATTACCTGTATGTACTACTGATACGTACGGTACGGTTCAGCGCTTGCTGCTCCTTGATCTGGGGAGCGGCAGCCCCATACCCGCGTGGCACCCACTGCCACGTCACCAGCCTTGCCGCTCCTCCACGTGGGGAGCGGCAACGTTGAAATGTCGCTCCCTTGCGTGAGGAGCGGCCAAAAGTGTTAGGTATAAAATAAAAAAAGTTTTTATGCTAAAATTAAAAATAGTTTTTAAAAAGTGTTAAAAATAAAAAAAAATCACAACCCTCCACTACCAAGGTCACTCGGCATCTGTGGTTAATATATTAGACGGACACTAGACCATGTTTGGTTTTCATAGTCCCATAAATGATTGCACCATTTTAAGGTTATATTTATTTTGGTGCTCCATCTGACCCTACCACCACATGTGGGACCGAGTTAGCCCAAGATTGGCTCTACGGGAACTGCAAATTTGAAGACCCCGAGGAGCTAGATTTCAAGTGTACAATTATCTTGCAACAGACCAGCTAATATTTTGGTCGGGCATCTAAATTTCAATCAATCCTAATTCACGTCTATTGAGGTGAATTGAAGTTAAAAGTTAACTAGTTTTTCACCTCAATCTAACCTAAATACCTAATACACGTGGATTGGTGTGGATTAACAAAGTCTGAGAGTAGACCGGCTAGAAGGTTAGCCGGACAATCAGTCGCTATCTTCAACTCTCCGAGCTTTTCCGACCGGTGCCCACTGGATCATTGGCATCCGCGTCACATGGTTACTTGCATTGGATGGCAGCTGACCCGAGCTGCAAAGTCAAGAGGAGCCCAGGAACACGGAACGCCTCATCGCTGATGCAAAGCCATCTCACTCAATCTTATCATTACAAAACTAGAGTCTCCGATCCTTCATGCGCCATCATCCTTAGCGAGCTACCGTGTAGACCAAGCAGCAACGCTGAGAGATCATGGAGAGCATGAGCGAGGACGGCTACACCTTGGCCCACATCAGCCACCTCCACGACCTCCACCTCGCCGACGTCCCCACCGGCGCGCCGCCGCCGCGCTGCCACGCCTGCGGCCTCGACTGCACGCGGTCCGCCTACCAGTGCGCGCCATGCAGGCACCCAGCGTGCGCTCGCGTGGGCCGCACGGTGCGCCACCCGGCGCACCCCGAGCACCCGCTCTCCCTCCGGCTCGCGACGCCGTACCAGTCCGGCATCTACACCTGCGACGCGTGCCGCACCGGCGGCCACGAGTTCGTGCTCCACTGCCAGCACTGCCAGTTCGACCTGCACCTCCCGTGCGCGGCCCTGCCTGCAGAGGCGGTCGCGTCGCGCGCGCACCCGCACCCGCTCAGGCTCGCGTACGACCTCCCAGCCGCAGGGCGTGGTCGTCATCTGCACCGTGTGCAGGCAGGGCATCGTCCCGGAGCAGTGGCTCTACGGGTGTGAACGGTGCGACGACTTCGCCGCCCACGTCGGCTGCGCCGTGCCGGACGCGCAGATCAAGCATGTGTACCCGAGGATCGACATGCAGAGGGTACGAGCGGAGCAGGACGCGAGCCAGACGGCGGCGCTGCTGCAGCGGTACCAGCAGATGTCAGCGCTCATCAGCGCGCAGTCGAGCATGTTCGCGAGCAACGCCGCGTCCATGCTGGGCGTCACCATGGAGGGCCTGAAACTGGGCGCGCGTATGTCGGATGATAACTTGGCAATCAACTTCAACAAGTCAGGGACGGGGGACCAGATCAGGAAGAGGGAGGAATACTACAGGCAGGTAATGTAAATCATTTATGCAACTAGTATAATGCCCGTGCTAACGCTACGGTGATATTTGGTAATCCAAATCAAACAACAAAAAATAATTTACTTGCATAATACTTAGTTTGAAAAGATCTGTATCCAATATTACTACGGAAACACCCATCTTTTGTGAAAGAGAGCTTTATTATCGCGGATTCAACAATATCATTATAAGAGAAGACTCTTGACATAAAATTGAAAACAATACTCAGTCTTTGACATGACATATTGGCAAAGCGTGCACATTCATGCACTTATTTCGCTCCACTCGAAACTTCTTAATTCATGACCTTTGCAGCTACCGGCCTTCCTGCTAAGCTCATGGGCGATCGATGCCACCAAGGAGCGATCAGGTTATACTTGCACGTGTCAACAAAAGAAAAAAAAATAAAGAAAACTCACGAACTGTTACTCAAGCATGTTGCAGCTTCTGTTTCAGCTTCTACCGTATCCCCTCGAAGCATGTTGCAGCTTCTGCTTCCTCAACATCCCTGCAATGTTACATAGATCACACCACTCAGTTAATTTTGGTAGCACATCTCTTATCTCCAGACTATAGTGTCTATTACACTCAATAGCAGTCAGATAAGCTAGAATTTGTTTGCATTATTTTTGCACTCCATAATTGCAGAAAAGAAAATTCCAAGATGCCATTTAAAACATAGTATAGTGCCCGTGCTAACGCTATGGCATCATTTTAGGGATGCACATGAAAACAACAAAACGATGATATAACAATAACATGGTTTTATGTCTGATCTTACAAGAATCACTGGCTACACTTGAGGTATCAAGAGAACAAACCTTACAAGAATCACTGGCTATAGTTGAGGGATCAAGAGAAACTGAGATATGCTTCACTTTAGAAGAGGCTATGGATACAATTCTCTTCTGCAGTTCCATTGCCCGTGACATTGCATAGAGGTCTGTGACAATTTGACTGGAGCATGAGGAGCAATCAGGACTTCCTTCTGCTCTTCGGCCAACAGTTAGTATAGTAGGACAATCCATTTCAGTGAGTGATGTTTCACCGAAACCACCCCATACACGAGCGTCAAGAAATAGGAAACAGTCACAGAAACTATCAAAATGGAAGTGGTCGCTAAAGATCATATACTTGTGCGGCCAGTTCCTGAATTTTGACACATCATGCAGCATGAAGCCTCCAAAGGTCGAATCAAGTCATTTGGTTTTAGCTTGTGCCGAGTGTGCAATGTGAGTTCCTCGCAGAGGGAGTTGTAGGCAAATGGACATAGTTCAGAACCATACAAGAAGTATTATAGCTAAATGTAACAATTCACCAAATTACATATTCATGCACCAAAACAGCAACTGTTAGCTGCAATAATTAAAATATAATCATCTTATTAGTTCGTTCATTTTGTGCTATGTTATCAGCCAAGAGAAATGATCTATACATACAAGCTACAATCCATTTACGACCAGATACAATTGCAGCCTGAATACTTTGCCTAACTTATTTGCAATGCTACCTCATGTAAAAATGAGAAACATAGCCACTGCATAGTATATAAGTTAACTGCAAATATCGGTACCCGTGCTAATTATAGAACAATATTGGTCTCGCGCGGTGCTAACGCTAATAGTGTGCCCTTGCTATGGACTACAATATTGGCCTAGTTGTGCCTCATTTAAACATAAGGCAATCATTTTTCCCTGAGCCATCTTCTCTAATTTTTGGTGCAAAACTTAAAAAGTTTACCACAGTGCACAGTTCAAAACTGAATAAGCGATAGAAATAAAATATTATTATATAAAAATCTGAATATGTACTGTCAAGTATAAACTCATAGCAGAAAATGTACCTTAACTTCTGGTGACCAGTGATCGATCCAAGGATGTCAGGGCACATGGAATGACTAACCAACACAAATCAGCAAGCTTAGGGTAACTTACCAGAAATACAAAAATAGAAACTGAAGTAAACATACCGTGTCTATATGTAGTGAATTGTAGGAGTGTCCGATGCACCAAAAAATGAGATGCAAAAAATAGGCATTGTATAACACAGGCTATCCCTTCCCCTGAAATGTCAGGCAATAAACAAACATTCCAATAAGCCCAAAGTTTCAGAAACACACATGCTTGAATAAGCATGTATGTCAGAAAGTAAAGGATCTGATCTTTTGAAAAAAATAAAGGATCTGACATCTTTTAGTTCTTTCGAGCAACCAAATGACTATTAATTGTCATGATACAGTAGACAAATAATTTCACCTTGCAGTTTATTCAAGTCATGCAAAAACCTACTTTTCCATCTCTTTGGTGGCAGACAGACAAAGAATCTATCTGCATCTGCACCAATCTGGTCATGTGTCCTTTTTCATTGTGATCTCTGTGATTTTTTATTTAGCTAAATAAACTGACAGTTCATTTCAGAGTGACATTTATAAACGTAGTAGAAGAGCACCTGGAGAAACCCTGAAATGAAAGGACAGCTGAAATAAACCATAGCTTTAATTTTTAACTTCAAATGAGAGCAAAATCACAGAAATTCATTGTGGGCAACCTACCATTACACAAGCATATAAGCAACTAAGCAAAAGGTTTGGTTTTGTTCCTGCCACAGCTGTTACCCCTTTTATAAGAAATTACATTGAATTATTTGTGACCACCACAGGAATGGTGCTCTGCTCAAGCTCATGCTGGCCTCCAGAAAAAATGAAAATGGTATGAATCTACACTGAATTATTTGTGACCACCACACAGAAGAAGCCTCTTTACTGCACAACAGAGCTCTTCACTACACCAATCCATACAAGGCCATGCGAATTTCCCCCAAAATATTCATTCAACATCTTCAAGAGAGTACATTGTGTCCAAAGCATTTGTAATGAGTTAATTAAAGTCAGAAAAATAAAAAGTTATCCCCCAAGCATAGGAAAAAAGTTCAGGTTGGTACAGATAACTGAATTCATCTATCGCACATCGTTATTCACACACAAGTTCTAGGCCTCATCTGTATATATGATTTGGGCATTGTTAAATGAAAATCTATTATATGCCCTCCCATGGTATTGATTTTGAAAATAGAAACAAACATTACTTTACAGCTCGCACGGTGCTAATTCAACAACAACCACGGCAATACTACAGGTGATTGCACACATTTGTTTTAAAATAGAGTAGGGCAAGAGAATATATATTTTGCCAAAGTTCAATATAGGGCAAACCAAAAAAAAAGAATGCCCCAACAGAGACCTTGCCGTGGAGGTATGGTTAGGCATCAAACCTGTACACCCTCCTTCGCACCACAAGGTCCTCAATTCTTTCCTGGCCTTCGATTATGCAAAAGTTGTACCAAATAAACTTAATTGAGCCTGTAAGATAGAGGCAGGGCGGCGGCGGGGAACCCTAGTCGTGAGTCACGGGACGGGGAGGGGAGAGGATGATGTTTCATTTTTTTCGGAGAAAAAAAGTAGACAACCAAGGAAGCCTCGCGTGATGAGGCGAAGGGTGCACGGGGTGCGACTACGTTAGAAGCCTGGCATCAAACATCGAACAGTGGCCATCGGATTTGGTTGGGGTGTTTTATTAGCCCTTGATTTTAATGGAGACAAATTCCTATGTGCATTTTTTAGGTGCATAATAGATCCTAAGAGTCTTTTGTATGAAGCACATAAGTAGTCCCTAATGTTGCGTATTAGCATAGACATACTGTAATTCTGACCTGTTTTGTTAGGTTCTGACATAACCTCATTATTAATAGTATTCAGCAACTAATCATAAATAAATATTTCCAATGCGACGTAATTCTAAGATGGAAAATTTACTACATTCTTCTTGTAATAAGTGCAACAATATGGACTGACATAAACAGTTTGCATCCTAATCAAAGGCCATAGCATCAGAAAGAATGAAAAGAAGAACAAATGAAAATCAATAACATAATTAGCAAACAGATATGTTAACGTTAGTTCACAAGCATGAAAAATTAACAAATGCCATAATAACTAACCTACATATGTAAAACCATCCAGGCGATAAATAATGGATAACAGATACCTAAGCCACGGTGGAGTACTTTGGTCCATCAGTATGCAAGGTTCCCCATCAGTACCTTGTCACCAGTGCCAATCTGAAATTTCAGAAATTAAAAAGCATAAACAAGCAACAAGATCCACTGTGGTCAGTCGACGAACAAGCTAGCAGGAGCAGATGGAGTAGTTGTACTCGGGCGGGCCGAAGAGGAAGCATTCGGCCTGGCAGAACATGGCGTGGAAGGCCTCGAGCGGTCCCGACGGGGACGCGGCGCGAGGACAGGGAGCCGAGCCTGGCAACCTCGACGTAGAACCTCCACCACGGCGCTTGCAGGCCGCCGCCTCCACACTTGTCGAGCGCCACGGCTTTGGGAGGTCTCGAGTCTCCACGAAGCGGCAAACTCGCTGCCGAGGGGCAGATCCCAAGTCACCCCCTGCCCTTCCGGTGGATCTGTTGGAAGACGAGTTGGTCGATGGATGGTGATAGAGGAAAACTGGGGATCGAAGCGGCAGCGGAGAAGGAAATCCCCCATGCATGAGCAGGAGGTCCTCAGAGCCAGCGGAGATTGCGGGCGGCCGGGTATGCTTACCATGGGTACGGGAGGGATCCATGGTATCCTCGACGCGTCCATCGGCGGCGGCGGTGTTGAGCGTTGGGAGTCGGGCCTTTTCTGTGATCGTAGCGTGCGTGTGATTTTTTTTCCGTGATCGCAGCTTGCGTGGGTGAGAAGCCTGCGCGGGGGGTGAGAAGCCTGCATCACACATGCAACGTTGGCCGTCGGATTTGGTTGGTGTGGTTTATTAGCCTTTGATGTTAACGGAGACGAATTTCTGTGTGTATTTTTCTGGGTACACAATAGTGGAGACTCTCAGCGGATGACGTTTTCTTTGGGGGACCTAGTATAATTTTGATTGGTGCATTATAGGAGAGAATAATGTAAATCATTTATGCAATAGTGAGAACCGATCTTATCGGCTTTAGTACGTTCATCCCTTACATCTTACAGAGTACTACTCCATGTCTCCATCTGTCTCGAAGTATAAGACATACACATATTTTAAAATCCAAATTTTATTATCTTTCTTTAGTCAACATTTAGTTTAATCATATATAAAGCCACACTATAAAATTCATTATATCGGATTTTTATTTATATATACTTTCTAATGATCAAATTCTTATTGCCATAAATTATATATTCCCTCTTCCAATTATAGGATGTTTTGACTTTTCTCTAGGTACATTGTTTTTTACTATGTACCTAGTATACTCTAATTAAGCACATACTAGTAAAAACTATTATATCTAGAGAAGCTAACGGTTAAAGTGTGATGTTGCATCAAGTAAAATTGTGTTTTATATTTTAGAACAGACGGAGTATGTTTGTTTACATTTTGATTATGCATGGTCGCATCTTGCTCGTACGTAACAAGTCTGTTTTGGGCAAACGGGCTAGTAACAAGCCTAGAAAAGATTTTGCAAAATACCTTCTATGTTTTGATCATGATCAAAGAATAATTCCTTAATCTTCTCGTTCTATTCAGTGTATGTTTAACATTCTTGTTCATGTAAACGATTTCAATATTTTTTGTTCCTCTACAGAGAAAAAATTCATATCTTTAAACTAGAACTGCTGGTCGGGGTCCCAGCTGAAGTGCAAAGAATTATCCCTGTCAACGGCAACCAAATCAAATCACTGTAGTTATCAGAACAAAATTGGGCGGACTTGCAGCATCAACTTTTTTTTTGGTTACCCGCTATGTCCCTTCTTATTTTACTGACCGAACATTGCACAATGCACACTATGATCTGTATTTTTCTTTTGTTTGTCATCACTCCAGTAAGCAAATCTGAATGTATGTTTTGGAACACTGTGTCACGGCAATAAGCGCAAGTCTCACAGTTTTGTCGTCGTGTCAAGCTCGTTTTCATCTCTTTTGAATTTGTGCCTCATTTCATATTCAACTCTAATAACTGGCTGACAGCCGACTTCCCCACCGGCCACCGCTAATGCACATTTTAAAAAAACAGTATTATTTTAATAGATAATCGCAAAAGTAGGTACTGTTATATGAAAATTGCAAAAATGACGTGATTTCGGCTTCATCAAGGGCCGATCGGTATTCCTGGCCGATAGGTCATGCCATGTATACCTCGCCCATGTATGAGTGGCACTCACATAGGACTATGCCATCCACGTAGGACTATTTGATGCGGACTCAAATACTCAATTCAAGAACCGATAAGTATAGGTTTTCGAAAAAAAAAAGAACCGATAAGTATAGTGGTGCACGACACCTCATGTGCATTTAGAATTTGCTGTTGATGTGCGCGTAGCGTTTGCCGCTGATTGCGTGTGGACCATAGATGGCCGATTTTTTTTGAACCGACGATTCTCCATTTCCATCATAGAATAAAGAAAATAAATCAGAGTTTTAGAGGCGGGCCAACTAAACGACTTCAAAAAGCTCATGAAACTGCTGATAGAAGCTGGGCCATATATTCTTAGGTTTGTACTCCCTCTGTCAGAAAATAAAGGCACCGAAGGTTCAAAAAAATTATCTCATTATAAGGTATTCTGAGATAATCAACCATATCCATGTGTGCCTGACTTTTAAATCCCATTAATGCATGCCTTTGAAACACTAAAATGCCATATAATTGATGGGCAAAATCAATAACATACATGCATGCCTTTTTAAACTATGCATTACTAGAAAATATTAATCTTTTGGTGGACTGCTTATTTGGTTCTAAAATTAGTTGGACACCTTATATTTTTAAGATGGACGGAGATATTTAGTTTTATTAGGGAAAGTGAGGCTTAGCATAGTTTGGAAAATAGTAATGTATGGTTAATAACATAGGTGAACACAATGTAAAATAGATATATTTTGATACACTTTAACTTAATTTGTCACAGGATTGTAGTTTTTGCTATATGTATAAAATGTTATTTATACATTGTTGGTCTCAACTGCCCTCCTTGCCATTTAAACCATGTCTATACGGTCCTTCCAGCCATTTGAATCGTTGGTGGGTGGGTGGGGGAGCTATTTTCGTGAACTATGGTATAATAATGTGAATGTGATTATACTCGTTCAATAATACCCCCTTCGTCCAAAAGAATGCAATTCTCAAGTCTCGAAGAGTCAAACAAATTTAAATTTGACCAAATTTATACAAAATAGTACCAATATTTATGATGTCAAATAAATATCATTAAACTAATTATAAAATATTTTTTATAGTAAAGTTGTTTAGAAATAGAAATACTAATATTGTTTTCTATAAATTTGGTCAAACTTAGAAAATTTTGACTATTCTCAAATCTACAATTGTATTCTTTTGGGGTGATGGGAATACGTTATTGGGCAAGTTCTCTGCAACACCGCCAAATCAATTTTTTTTTATTTTTAACCGTTTTTAATAATATTTTAAAAAACAACCGTGAAATTTTGTTTTTTTAAACTAACCGTTTTGGCGGCACCGTCAACCATGGCGCCACATTTCTACATTGTGACGCCATGAGCGCTGACGTGGCAGCCGAGGCACGGGCGTCGGGATGACGTGGCAGGGTCTGTGGCGCCACCATGCATGGCGCCACAAGACCGCAATAGGCAGCCCGATACCCCTTCCATTCTTCTCTGTTGTTTCATTTCTTCCCCTCTCTCTCGGCTTCTCTCCCCCCACGCACCCAATCGTTTAAATTGGCGATTTCAACCTTGGAAACTCAAATTTTCTCCATACATCTTCTCAAGCAAGGTAATCTCACTCCCCCCATCAACTTTTAGGCTTTAATTTGCTATACATTTCTTTTATTTTGTAACCCTAGAGACATTATTGAATTTTTTGTTTTACATAATGGTAGGATGCCAAGGCGTGGTGGTAGGATTTCAAGGCATGGTAAAGATAGTATCCCAAGGTAATCTCTAGGTGTAATCATTTTTTAGCAACAAATGGAAAACCCTAGACTTAGAATTCATAGTTATTGGCTTTTGGATATTGCAACTAAATTGTATGAATTGTAACTATGCTCGCGTACCCGGGAGTCCGTACGACCTACTCCCTCTCCCTGAAGGTGTTCCAGTACCCATGTGCTTCTATGGTACTCCTTGCAAGGTCGACATCTCTGAAGATGAGGAGACCTATCACCAGAGGTATTGGATGTGTAAAAACTTTGAATGGACACCTACTGAGCGTCTGAAAGTCCCTAATTTGGTTTTGGCAAATTGATGAAACCTAGGACTAACCTTTGTATCTAAGTGGATGATTTAGATAAAGGTGGTCATTGAATATGAGACATGACATTGACTCATGTGGCCAAGATGATGAAGACCAAGATGATGCTTGGCTCGATGAACCGGTTGTGAAGGTGAAGGGCAAGTCGAGGCTTCGAAGCGAAGGACCATGTGATGGTGAAGATTGAGCAAGACTTGGCACCGATGGACCGATGCAACGGTGAAGAGCAAGTGAAGTCAAGGTCGATGGATCGAGACGGTCATGTGATGATATGAAGTGGATCATATCTTTTGGAAAAACAAAATGGGCTCAAGGCAAAGGTATAACCATAGGGCCATTTTGTTTTGCACTCAAGACACCATAGAGGGTGTGAGTGGTTTAGGATCGATAGCCAAACTATTAAGAGGGGAAGTCTTTTCGGCTATTCAACGCACGGGTGCCACTAGGTGAATTCATGAAGTGCATTGCATGTAGGGCCTAGTGAGATAACTGGAAAACCTTCAAAAATGATTATGAAAATGCTAACACACATGCACAAGGTGGTGATCACTTGTTGGTGTTGGCACATTTACGAAGGCATTGAAGTTTAAGCGGTAGAGAGGGTTTGGGTCTCTCTCTCCCTCCCGCCGAGCTTGCGAGCCCGGGATTCAGGCGTTTTCGAGGAGTTGAAATGCCTATTTTCCAGTACGCCGGAAGTTGGAAAAGAAACGAAGGCGAACGGAGGTCACAGAGGTGACCAGACGCTGCACCGGACGCGGTCATGGTATGACCGGACACGTTCGGTCAGTACAACGCAGCAGTCAGGCGCGTGGGTGCTAGGGTTTGCATCCGGTGCGTCCGGTCACTCGCGGGATCGGCGCGTTCGGTCAGGCGCCCAGAGGAAACTGAAGTTCGCAAGGACGATCGGACGCGAGGCGCGTCTGGTCACACGCGATCAGACACGTCCGGTCGTTGAGGGAGCTTACTGGACTCTAACCGGACGCTGGCACTGTCACGTCTGGTCGTTGCCTAGAGCGCGTCCGGTCGTTGCTTCGCGGGCGCACGGTACTGTGCGATCGGCACGTCCGGTCGTTTGACGGGCGCGTCCGGTCGTTTGACAGGCGCGTCCGGTCGTTTGACAGGCGCGTCCGGTCGTTGCCTAGGGCGCATCCGGTCGTTTGACAGGCGCGTCCGGTCATTGGTTTGACCGTTGGGGTTCAGTGATCGTTGGAGGATCGGACGCGGTTGAGCACGTCCGGTCAGTTTTGACCGGCGCGTCCGGTCATCTCGAAAAACACGCAGTGAAGGGGTATAACGGCTCTATTCGGATGGGATGCTTATAAATACTCGTTGGCCGGCCCTTGGGGAGGTCTCTCGTGATTTCTAACATTCTTGTGCATCCTTTGAGCTAGAGCTTCTCCTCCCACTCATCTCTCTTGCTTGATTGCAAATAAAAAGTGAGATTGAGTGATCCCAAAGTGCATTGCATAGCTTGAGGGCATCTAGTGGCACTTGTGGGTAGTTTAGCCGGTGGATTTCTTGTTACTCTTGGAGAGTACCGCTCCTAGCCGGCGTGGAGATTGTTGGAGGCGTTGGCAAGAGAAGGAGATTGTTCTTGGCCACCTCCGGTTGATTGTAAGAGGTTCTTGTGCTTTCCTCAGCGGAGCGCCAAAAGCAACTCTAGTGGATTGCACGTGTCATTGAGTTACCTCACTTGAGAGTGGTGTCTTGTGGTGCCTTGTGGGGCGTGCCTTGAGGGGCAAGTGACTTGAGGGTCACACCGAGGAACCATCTAAGTGTTGGTCGACACAACCGGTGACGTAGCTTGTCGGCGCACAAGTGAACACCGGGTGAACAAAAATATTGTGTCACTTGTCTCTCGGTTATTGGTCTTCATATTGTGTTGTTGTCAATATTAATTGATTGTATATCATCTTGGTGATTGGCAACATCTTCACTCCACCGTCGGTATAAGATTCAAAATCCTCTCTCTTGCATTTATATTTACTAGATTATCTTGTGTAGCTCTAGTGGTAGCCTTTGCTAGTAGTTGTTAGCTTGCTCACTAGTGTAAGATTAGTGACATAGCCCTTGTGTGAACTAGAGATCATAATCTACTAGACTTGTGGATAAGAGGCTTGCATCACTACCGTAGGCTAAGCAAAACTCGTTTTACGTTATTTGTTACTCTAACAAGTTTGCTTAGTGTTTATTATAGAATTTTTATAGGCTATTCACCCCCCCTCTAGCCATCTAGGACCTTACAAGTGGTATCGGAGCCATGGTCACCGTTTTAATCAAGGCTTAACATCCTTCGGTGTGAAAAATGGCTCAAATTGTGTTCAATCATGTTGAGGGCAAGCCACCGTTCTTTGATGGTGTTAGTTCTTTTGCTCATTGGAAGAGAAAAATGACAATTTACCTTGGTTCTATTCATGAGAGAGTTTTGCAAGTCACCGAAAATGATTTTGCTATCATTGATTCCGATCATCTCACCGATGAAGATAGAGCAAATAGAACATGCAATAGAATGGCTCTCAATACATTATACAATGGTATTGACACAAAAGTATTTAAGGGCATCAAGGATTTAGAATCAGCAAATGAAGTATGGACAAGGTTGAGTGAAACATATGAGGGCACTAAGGTTGTGAAGAGTGCCAAGCTATATGGGCTCAAGAGTGAGTTTGAGAACTTCAAGATGAAAGAAGAAAAAACAATCTTAGAGATGTTTCATAGATTGCAAGTCATTGTGAATGATCTCAAGAGCTTAGGGCATAAGACACAAGACCAAGATTTTTGCCACAAGTTCTTGTTGAGCTTACCAAAAAGATTCAAAATGTTGATCATGATGCTACAAAGAGATGGACTTGATGCAATGAAGCCCAATGATTTGCTTGGAGAGGTATTGAACTTTGACAAGTATGATCAAGATGTTGATGAGAAGGAGAAGGAGGAAGAAAAGAAGAAGAAGACCGTGGCATTCAAGGCCACCTCCTCTAAGGGCAAAGCTTCAATTCAAGAACAAGATGATAATGAAGAAGATGAAGATTTTGAAATTGATGATGAGGCACTTGCTCTTGTAGTCAAGAAAATAGGTCACATGTTCATTAAGAGAAGAGGATTCAAAAAGAGAAATGAATATTTCAAGAGCAATGAGCAACAAAGGAAGTGCTTCAATTATGATAGCACCGAACATCTTCAAGCCGAATGTCCCTATGACAAGAAGAAGAACAACAAGAGAGGCAAGTTTAAGAAGAAAAAGAGAGAAGCCAAGATGACTTTCAAGAAGGGCAAGAATGGAGCCTATGTGATCACTTGGGAAAGTGATGATGATGAAGAAGAAGAATCATCATCTAACAAGGCTTTTGCTTCCATTGCTATCAACAAGAAGTCATCACTATTTGATTCATCCTCTTCATGCCTCATGGCCAAAGAAACTAAGGTATTATATGATGATAGTGATGATGAAAGTGAAATGGAATATGCTCATAATAGTGATAATGATAATGATAATGATAATGATAATGATAATGATAATGATAATGATAATGATAATGAAAATGATGATGATGAACCAACTAAAAAACAACTATATGACTTGATGCAACAAACTAGAGACATAGCTATTGCCAAGAACAAGGAGTGTAAGAAGCTTTCAATGAAAGTAGCAATACTTGAGAAAGTTCTTAGTGAGCTTAAGACCACTCATGAGAGTCTAGTGGAAGACCATGAGGATCTTGGTAAGGCTCATTCCAAGCTTGAAAAAGCTCACTCATTGCTACTTGAGCAACAAGCAAAGAAGGAGGTTATTGTATCATGTGATATAGGAGTTACATGTGATATAATTGATGAATCCTCTTATGAACCTATCATCATGTCAAATGCTAACCCTTCTTGTAGCTCTTCATCCACCACCACCGACTCTACCTCCACTACTAGTGATGGTTTCACTTGTGATGACTCACTAATGGTTGAGAATGAGACTCTCAAGAAAGAGGTGGATGAGCTCACTCACGCCCTAGGCAAGGCCTATGGTGGTGAGGCCCGCTTGCTTAAGTGCTTGGATAGCCAAAGGTTCTCTCTTAACAAAGAGGGATTGGGCTACACCCCCAAGAAAGGTAAGTCGGCCTTTGCAACTCCAAAGCCTAGCTTTGTGAAGGGCAATGGTCGTTTTGTAATAGATGTAAACAAGTTGGGCACCTAGAGCATAATTGCAATAAAAATAACCAAAGCAAGAACCTTGTTAATGCTATACATTTTAATTCTTGCTATGTGCTTACCAAAGGTGTAAAGGGTGTGAAAGCTAAGTTTATTGGTACACCCATTATTGGCCCAAAGAAGAAGGTTATTTGGATACCAAAGAGCTTAGTTACTAACCTACAAGGACCCAAACAAAAATGGGTACCTAAGCTTCATTGATATGCTTGTAGGTCAATTACAAAGCTGGAGGAAGGCATTAGATTATTGATAGTGGGTGCACTCAACACATGTGAAACCCTAAATTTTCGTTTTATTTAAAAATAGATAAATTTGATTTAATTATGAATTTGTTGTGCATTCAAATTTAGGGAATAATAAATTTTGGGAAAATAAAATCAATCATAAGGATAGAAAATGTTCATGCCTGCATGCTGTTGCACAAGTATTTTTGTGATGAGTGGTTTTGATAAAATTTTTGAAAGGATTTGAAAATCAATTGGAAATGTGATTTAAAAATCGAATTTGAAAAAGGAAAATGAAATAAATCTTTTCCCCTTTCACTTCTCCGTTTTCGGCCTGTTGGCCCGTTTCCCCGGCCGGCCCATCACCCTCTCGCCCGCGCCTTCCGTCTTGGGCCGCGGCCCAGCCCACCTCGCCAGCAACCGTTGCCGCCCTCCCTCTCGCAGTCGCTGGCAGCCGGGGCCCGCATGTCGGCGCTTTCTCCTTCCCCAACTTCCCGCGCCTCTCTCTCGGTCAAGGCCGAAACCGTCGCCGCGCCCACTTCCTCCCGCATCGTGGGAGCGTCCGCGCCCTGGCTTGCATAAAAGAGAGAGAGCCGGACCCCTCACCGCCTCCCGTGCTACTTTTTCCGCTCCGAACCCACCCGCTTGGGCAACCGAAGCACCACCGCGGCGATCCACCGGAGCACCGTCCGCCCCACCGCGTCGGTTGTCTCCCCCGAGCCGTCCCCGTCCCGTTTGAAGCCGTGGTGAGACTCCCCGTGCTCCCCTCCCTCTCCCTGTACCTCCAATTCGATGTTTGGTGGCCTCTAGGGCCTTAGCTAGTTGCTCCGGCGAGCCCTCTCCGGGCCGGCCATGGCGGGTGCCCCTCGGGCCTTTCCCCGGCCGCGTTTGTGGCAAAAACGGAACCCCCATCCCCTCCGCATCCTCCCGGTGCATTTGGTTTGGCGAATGGGGCACTTTGGCACCCAATCCCGCTGCTCCGGCGAACTCCTCGCCGCCGTCCATGGCGGGAGCCGCTCGGGCGTCCCCCGTGCCCGCGTTCTGTCCCGGAATGCGTTCGCCATCTTCCCCTCTTCGCTCCGGTCCGTTCGCTTTTGAAAATGGAGCCCTGGAGTGCCCGGCCGAGCAGCTCCGGCGAGCCCCATGGCGGCGCCGCCGTTTTCTTCCTGGAGTCCGGCGGCCGGCCTCTCTCTTTCCTCCCCCCCTTCTTTCCTAGCCCTTCATCGTTTGATCAACGGCTGTGGGCAGCCGATACCCCTTCGGGGCAAATTTTGTTAAAGAGACCCCGTTATTTTCAGTAATTAACCCGCAGTCCTCGGTTCTAATGAATTTTCAGAATTTCGAATTATTTTAATTCTGAAATGTTTTCAATCTATTTACAGAATTGCCACTACAGTAAAACGTGTATAAAATCGTCGTTTTAGCTCCGATTCGACCCGTTCAACTTGCGTTAGATTCGTAATTTCATAATCTACGCAATAGTGCTACTGTTAGACCTGTTAATAGCTTTTGAATTTCTCAAATAAATCTAGTTAATAGCTAGCTTCTGGAATAGTAAATGTCTCGTAACTTTTGCGTTGTAGCTCCGATTTTCGTGCAATTCGCGTCAATGTGATCGTAGCGAGACGTAGATGATTTTGGCAAACATTTTATTTAGATTTATTTATTGTTGGTGTACTGTCCTAATAGTAGCCATGTTTTGCTTGTATGTCTGCTCCGAATTGCGTGTTGTACTTCGTGTCGTTCGAGTTCAGACGGTGAGGAGTACGTCGGAAATCCGGACGCGTGCGAGGAGCAGCAGGACCAGCATCAGTTCGTGAACCAAGGCAAGTATAGCATGGGCCTTCCTTGATTCCTATTCATTATATAATCTACTCATTATGCATGTGTCTAATATTGCTCGACTATAAGGACATCCTAGCCATTTATGACTTATATCTTGATACCTATGGGTTTTATTGCATATGGGTAGAATGCTAGTGCTCTATCCAAACATGACCAATACTATGATTAATGGAACAAACGGATAAACATGATGGTAATGATTGAAATATAGGGTGATGGTGCAAATGATGTCGATCATGTTGCCCTAAACTCTCCGTAAGGACTTGTCTGTAGGGCAAAAGCTGGGACATACAGTGCAACCGTGAGAGTCATATGGCTCTGACTTTAGCTCAGTAATAGGATCTTTTCTAGCTTGTTAGAGGTTACCCGAAAGGGCGCAAGAGGGGCTTGCCACTTTGGGTATAGAACTGCCTCTGTTCTGATGTGTATAGCCTGCGGGAATTGTGCCATCGAAAGGGGGGTTCTCTATATCTGCCTGCCGAGGAAACCTCGCGGCCCTAACTTGTTAGAAGAGGCCTATGGAAGGCTTCATAGTGTACCCTGCCTGCTCACCTTGGAAGTGTTAGGGGGTCGACGGGCCCCGGGCATACGGGTAACACGACTCACGGGTAAAGATGCACAACCTCTGCAGAGTGTTAAAACTGTTATAACAGCCGTGCTCACGGACACGAGCGGCCCGGAAAACTCACAGAATAAATGGTTACTAGATATGTGGATGAACTATGATGATGACGATGAGATCACACTGTTGCTTTCTCTTCTTAATTCTAGTAGTGGATCATGTGGGTTAAATGGGTGTTTGAGCATAACTTAATAATGATTAACAATGAAATATTGATCTACTAAAAGTGCTAACTGCAGTCAACCGTGTCTAGCCTTTTTGAGCCTCATGAATCCTCATACTATACTTGCGGAGTACGAATGTACTCACACTTGTTGCTATATTGTTTTTGGATAAAAATCCCGGATGGGTAACAGATGACAGTTTCTACGAGGACTTCCCGGAAGATTTCTAGGTTTGAGTCAACCAGTCGTCCTTCCCTGTGGATCAGACACTACGCCTGAGAGTTGCTATTTACTTTTCCGCTTGTTATGTAAGAACTACGTGATGTAATAACGATATGTATGTACATGGTGATGATACTTTTGTTAATTTGTCAGCTTATGTGTGCGACTATTCCTGGGGCGCACATAAGATGTATACACTCTATATTGTCCTTTAATTGGAGTGTGACAAATTGGTATCAAAGCTGTGTCGACTGTAGGACGCAAACCTAGGTAGAAATGGTCGTTTCTAGGAGTTTGACTTTATTTATTTAATTGCTACTACCTCACTCTTGATATTTTATTAAAATTTTTATGCTCTATTCTTTATTCTATTGCATAAAATATTGACTCTGATAATATTTTATATCCAAACTATAGATGCCTCGCCTCAGTGCCGCTGCCTACGTCGCCCAGTTCGTTCCAGCAGCACCTGCTCCACCAGCACCACCAGCAGTACCACCAGTGGAGCCAGAGGTCGCCCACATCACTGACGAGGAAGAGGAGGAACCCATGGAGGAGGAGGTATTTTCAGTGGCTGCATCGGATGGACCTGCTTCGACCCCCGTGGCTGCACCCATCCCACATGTGGATGCTCCAGTCCCCGCTGCTACACCTCCACCAGCATCCCAGGCCGCTTCTGCACCAACACCAGTGCCCTCCCCAGCTGCATCAGAGGAGCCAGAAGAGATAGGCTGGACCACCAGGAACAAGTTTAAGGAAGCTCCCGAAGATGCCCATTACCACAACCTTCTCACCACCATGCTAGCTGAGTACTATCCAGAGTTTGCTGCCTCTGTGAAGTACTACTGTGCGGAGCACACACATCCAGTGGAGGCGACGTACTGGAAGACCAATGTGATCGTCACCGCCTGGAACAACACCGACCAATCCCAGGATATTGTGACCACCCATAGCCACCGAGCCAGGCGTGCCAGTGTTTATGACAGCATGGAAGATGCTGCGCAGGCGGCGTACCTGCACTACCATGGCAGGCGTTTTGAGGATATGCAGAACAACCGCTACCGGTATCTTCCACGCTATGACCCGAGGGTGAAGACTTGGGCAGTGTTGGCTCCTCCAGCTTCTGATCCCACCTTGGACACCACAGTGAGGCACCTCAGCGCCATGCAGGAGGTTAACGAAGCACTCAGGGAAGAGCTTCGTGCAGCGCAAAAATCTGAAAAGCGCCTTCAGAACCAGATAGATGAGATGGCCGTTCAGCTAGGACAGCCTACCATTTACAAGAAGAAGGCCAGGGTGTTCACCATGGTGGATCGCGCTCCTTAGATGTTTGCAGCCCCGCCTTGCTGAATGCGTTTTAGAATCGAGGGTCGTGTCAAGTTTATGTGTGGGTTGTGAACTTTTAATTGTCTTGTTGCTTGTGATGATGAACTTGAATGATTTGGAGTTTGTGTGATTGCAGGAACAGTGTGGGCTTGTCCACATGTTCTTTTTATCAAAACCTTAAGTTAGTGTTTGTTTAACTTAGTTGGGGTTTAAAATTCTGCTTTACTGCTGTGCTGTTTCTCAGAGCAGTCTGCAATGTTTGTCTCATATCTCTAAATCTCTACGTCCAAAAATTATGAAATTTTTGTGGAAAGAACTAGACTTGTGTACCTTTCATTTCCCACTGGAATCACCTCATTATCAATTCTGGTTTGAGAGATATGCCTGCTACAACCTGGCAAGTTTGTGCAGTCTGTAACCTAGAACAGAAATTGTTTAGCTCAGTTTTTGATGATGTTGCCGTCCGTATCAGTGAAAAAGTTCTATACAAAAGTTGTAGCAGACTCTTTAAGCTTTCCAACGATGTATGCCACGCATATTTTGGATTTCTGGAACTTGAGTACACTCCAGTTTTCGGTCTGCCGTTGTAGACACTCATCCAGAAATTTTTCAGTTATGTTATTTACCTTTTGTAAATAATTTATAAATTTTTGGAAGATTTCTAAAAGTTTGCACATTTGATTGGAGACAGATGGCCGCCAGAGGAGGACGTGGCAGAGGCCGTGGCCGTGGTCGTGGACACGGAGCTTTGGTGGATCCACCTCCGCCACCGCCGGTGACCATTGAGCAGCTGATGGCCATGCAAGCGCAGCTCATGCAGACAGTGATGGACCGTCTCGGTGAGCAACCCGCAGGAGCACCCCCACCTGTGCAGGTCCGTGACAAGCGTGGTGAGTTTCTGAAAGGACGCCCACCTGTGTTCACACATGCCTCTGAACCTATGGAGGCGGATGACTGGCTGAGAGCTGTGGAAAAGCAGCTAAACATTGCCCAGTGCAACGACTTGGAGAAAGTCTTGTACGCCTCAGGCCAACTCCAAGGAGCTGCTCAGGATTGGTGGGAGTCATTCCAGTATGGACGTCCAGAGAATGCTCCAGAGGTCACATGGAAAGAGTTCACAGAGAACTTCAGGTCCTATCATATTCCGGAGGGACTTATTGAGCTGAAGCAAGAGGAGTTCCGGGCTCTCAAGCAAGGGTCCATGTCTGTGGCGGAATACCGCGACAAGTTTGCACAATTGTCGCGATATGCCCCGGCTGAAGTGGCTCGGGATTCTGACAAACAGCGCCGTTTTCTGAAGGGCCTGTATGATGGACTCCAGCTGCAACTGATGTCCAACAAATATGCCAGTTTCCAAGAGTTAGTGGACCGCGCCATAGTAATTGATAACAAGCGTAAGGAAATGGACCTCAAGAAGAGGAAGCTCCAGGGACAGGCATCGGGTAGCAACACTCGCCCGCGAGCCTTTCCGCAGCAAGGTTTTCCGCAGAGGAACCAAGGGCCACCCAACCAATGGAACAAGGGCCAGTACCCCCAGCGGAACCAGTACCAGCAGCGTCCCCAGTACCCACCGCAGTTGGGTAATCAGAGTCAGCAGCGCCCCCAGCAACAGCAAGCTAGCAACCAAGCTCCACGTCAGGGAGTGCCCAACAATGCCCCAATCAAGAGTGGCACCCCAGGCAACCCCAATGCCTGTTACAACTGTGGAGAGGTGGGACACTATTCGTACCAGTGCCCGAAGAAGCAGAACCGGCAGGCCCCGCAGAACCAGCAGAACAACCAGAGACCCAACGCTCGACCTCCGTTCACTGGCAAGGTGAATCATGTGTCGTCGGAATCAGCTCAGGAGGCGCCTGAGGTTATGCTGGGTACGTTTAGCGTCAACTCCATCTCCGCTACCGTACTTTTTGATTCCGGTGCCTCGCATTCTTTCATATCCCAAGCTTTTGTTAGAATGCATAGCATACCCCTGTGTGCCATGAAGGATCCCATGCTAGTAAATTCACCGGGGGGTAGCATGCCCGCAAATTATTGGAGCCCTTCTACTAGTATATTCTTAAGGGGGGTAGCTTTCAAGGTAAATCCAATTGTTCTGAGAACCGCTGGAATTGACCTCATCCTGGGAATGGATTGGATGAAGCAACATAGGGCAGTGATACAATGTCAGGAGAAATCTGTGGTTGTGACATCTCCAAGTGGTGATAGAATTTGTGTCGAAGTAGAAGTGCAAGCTCAACCTACTGCCACCGTCAATCAGCTGAGCGATGTTGTTAACCAGGAGAACCAGGTGGTGGATGAATTCCCGGACGTGTTCCCCGATGAATTGCCAGGTATGCCACTCGATCGCGACATCGAATTCCTTATCGAGCTTTTACCTGGGACTGCACCCATAGCTAAGAGACCATATAGAATGGGGGTAAATGAATTAGAAGAACTAAAGAAACAAATTAAAGAATTGCAAGAGAAAGGTTTTATTCGTCCTAGTTCTTCACCTTGGGGAGCACCTGTTATATTTGTGGATAAGAAAGATGGCACACGAAGGATGTGTGTCGATTATAGGTCCCTAAATGAAGTCACCATCAAGAACAAATACCCACTCCCTAGAATTGATGATTTATTTGATCAGCTGAAAGGTGCTTGTGTGTTCTCAAAAATTGACCTCCGTTCTGGATATCACCAACTAAAAATTCGTGCGTCTGACATACCCAAGACAGCATTTACTACCAGATATGGCCTTTATGAGTACACAGTGATGTCTTTTGGACTGACAAATGCACCTGCATACTTTATGTACCTAATGAACAAAGTATTCATGGAGTACTTGGATAAGTTTGTAGTGGTATTCATAGATGATATCCTAGTATTCTCCAAAAATGAAGGGGAACATGCCGAACACTTAAGGTTAGTCTTACAAAAACTCAGGGAACATAAATTGTATGCAAAGAGGAGCAAATGTGAGTTCTGGCTGAAAGAAGTATCTTTTCTGGGACATGTGGTCTCTAACGGTGGAATAGCCGTAGATCCCAGTAAAGTGCAAGATGTGTTGGATTGGAAAGCCCCAGTCAATGCTAGTGAAATCCGTAGCTTTTTGGGTTTGGCTGGATACTATAGAAGGTTTATTGAAGGGTTCTCTAAGCTAGCCAAGCCTATGACAGCCCTATTAGAGAAGAATGCCAAATTTGTTTGGTCAGACAAATGTCAAGCTAACTTTGAGGAGTTAAAGAAAAGGTTGACAACAGCCCCGGTGTTGACCCTACCTGATTTAAGTAAGAGTTTCTCTATTTATTGTGATGCATCTCGCCTAGGCCTTGGATGTGTGCTTATGCAAGAAGGAAAGGTTGTGGCCTATGCATCCAGGCAATTGAGAAAGCATGAACTGAATTACCCAACCCATGACTTGGAATTAGCCGCAGTTGTCCATGCTCTAAAAATCTGGAGGCATTATTTGATCGGACATAAGTGTGACATCTACACTGACCACAAGAGTTTAAAATATATTTTTACTCAGTCCGAGTTGAACTTAAGGCAACGTCGTTGGCTGGAGTTAATTAAAGACTATGATCTGGAAGTGCATTATCATCCTGGAAAGGCAAATGTTGTTGCCGATGCACTTAGCCGGAAAAGCTATGCCAACGGACTTCAGTTGACAGTTATACCAGCAGAGTTGCGAGCTGAAATAGAACGTCTCAACTTGGGTTTTGTCAATAATGTAGTAGAATTGACTATAGAACCTACATTGGAGCAAGAGATATGTAAAGGTCAGTTGGAGGATGAGAAATTGAAAGAGATTGCCGAGCAGGTTGTGGTTGGAAGGGCACCAGGTTTCCGGTTGGATGAGAATGGTACTCTATGGTTTGGAAAAAGGATATGTGTACCTGAAGTGAAAGCCATCCGTGATATGATTCTGCGAGAGGCACATGATTCTGCATATTCTATACACCCTGGAAGCACCAAGATGTACTTGGACCTCAAAGAGAAGTATTGGTGGTATGGTTTGAAAAGGGATGTGGCTGAGTATGTGGCCATATGTGATACTTGTCAAAGGGTGAAGGCTGAGCACCAAAGGCCTGCAGGATTGTTGCAACCAATGAAAATACCAGAGTGGAAATGGGAAGAAGTTGGTATGGACTTCATTACTGGATTGCCCCGCACTCAACAAGGATATGATTCGATCTGGGTAATAGTGGATCGACTTACTAAGGTAGCCCACTTCTTGCCAGTCAAAACCACTTATAGTGGTGCAAAGCTAGCGGAATTGTATATGGAGAGAATAGTATGTCTACATGGGGTTCCAAAGAAGATCGTATCTGACCGAGGAACTCAGTTTACATCGCATTTTTGGCGTAAGGTACACAGTGCTTTGGGAACCAAGTTAAATTTCAGTTCGGCATATCACCCCCAAACTGATGGGCAGACCGAAAGGACCAATCAAATCTTGGAAGACATGTTGAGAGCTTGTGCCTTACAGTATGGTACTAGTTGGGATAAGAGTTTGTCATATGCTGAGTTTTCATACAACAATAGTCACCAGAAAAGTCTCAAGATGGCGCCATTCGAAGCTTTATACGGACGAAAGTGTAGAACACCTCTATTCTGGAATCAGACAGGTGAAACCCAAGTGTTTGGACCTGATGTCCTACGCAATGCAGAGGAACAAGTGAGGATGATCAGGGATAATTTGAGAGTAGCACAGTCTAGACAGAAGAGCTATGCTGATACCCGAAGGAGAGAGTTGAGTTTTCAAGTAGGTGACTATGTGTATTTGAAGGTGTCACCAATGAGAAATGTGAGAAGATTCAATATGAAGGGCAAGTTAGCACCGAGATATGTAGGACCTTTCAAGATTCTGGAGAGACGTGGAGAAGTGGCTTATCAATTGGAATTGCCAGAAAGTTTAGCAGGTGTGCATGATGTGTTCCATGTTTCACAGCTGAAAAAGTGTTTGCGGGTACCAGAAGAGCAGATTCCCTTGGAGGAGCTTACTGTTAAAGAAGATCTCACGTATGAGGAGTATCCGGTAAAGATACTTGAAACTGCAGAAAGAGTTACCAGGAGCCGCACTATAAAGATGTGCAGAGTGCAATGGAATCGTTATTCAGAAGATGAATCTACGTGGGAAAGAGAAGAAGATCTGAGAAAGTCTTATCCACAGCTTTTTGAGTAAGCATCATCCAATCTCGAGGACGAGATTCTTTTAAGGGGGGTAGAATTGTGAAACCCTAAATTTTCGTTTTATTTAAAAATAGATAAATTTGATTTAATTATGAATTTGTTGTGCATTCAAATTTAGGGAATAATAAATTTTGGGAAAATAAAATCAATCATAAGGATAGAAAATGTTCATGCCTGCATGCTGTTGCACAAGTATTTTTGTGATGAGTGGTTTTGATAAAATTTTTGAAAGGATTTGAAAATCAATTGGAAATGTGATTTAAAAATCGAATTTGAAAAAGGAAAATGAAATAAATCTTTTCCCCTTTCACTTCTCCGTTTTCGGCCTGTTGGCCCGTTTCCCCGGCCGGCCCATCACCCTCTCGCCCGCGCCTTCCGTCTTGGGCCGCGGCCCAGCCCACCTCGCCAGCAACCGTTGCCGCCCTCCCTCTCGCAGTCGCTGGCAGCCGGGGCCCGCATGTCGGCGCTTTCTCCTTCCCCAACTTCCCGCGCCTCTCTCTCGGTCAAGGCCGAAACCGTCGCCGCGCCCACTTCCTCCCGCATCGTGGGAGCGTCCGCGCCCTGGCTTGCATAAAAGAGAGAGAGCCGGACCCCTCACCGCCTCCCGTGCTACTTTTTCCGCTCCGAACCCACCCGCTTGGGCAACCGAAGCACCACCGCGGCGATCCACCGGAGCACCGTCCGCCCCACCGCGTCGGTTGTCTCCCCCGAGCCGTCCCCGTCCCGTTTGAAGCCGTGGTGAGACTCCCCGTGCTCCCCTCCCTCTCCCTGTACCTCCAATTCGATGTTTGGTGGCCTCTAGGGCCTTAGCTAGTTGCTCCGGCGAGCCCTCTCCGGGCCGGCCATGGCGGGTGCCCCTCGGGCCTTTCCCCGGCCGCGTTTGTGGCAAAAACGGAACCCCCATCCCCTCCGCATCCTCCCGGTGCATTTGGTTTGGCGAATGGGGCACTTTGGCACCCAATCCCGCTGCTCCGGCGAACTCCTCGCCGCCGTCCATGGCGGGAGCCGCTCGGGCGTCCCCCGTGCCCGCGTTCTGTCCCGGAATGCGTTCGCCATCTTCCCCTCTTCGCTCCGGTCCGTTCGCTTTTGAAAATGGAGCCCTGGAGTGCCCGGCCGAGCAGCTCCGGCGAGCCCCATGGCGGCGCCGCCGTTTTCTTCCTGGAGTCCGGCGGCCGGCCTCTCTCTTTCCTCCCCCCCTTCTTTCCTAGCCCTTCATCGTTTGATCAACGGCTGTGGGCAGCCGATACCCCTTCGGGGCAAATTTTGTTAAAGAGACCCCGTTATTTTCAGTAATTAACCCGCAGTCCTCGGTTCTAATGAATTTTCAGAATTTCGAATTATTTTAATTCTGAAATGTTTTCAATCTATTTACAGAATTGCCACTACAGTAAAACGTGTATAAAATCGTCGTTTTAGCTCCGATTCGACCCGTTCAACTTGCGTTAGATTCGTAATTTCATAATCTACGCAATAGTGCTACTGTTAGACCTGTTAATAGCTTTTGAATTTCTCAAATAAATCTAGTTAATAGCTAGCTTCTGGAATAGTAAATGTCTCGTAACTTTTGCGTTGTAGCTCCGATTTTCGTGCAATTCGCGTCAATGTGATCGTAGCGAGACGTAGATGATTTTGGCAAACATTTTATTTAGATTTATTTATTGTTGGTGTACTGTCCTAATAGTAGCCATGTTTTGCTTGTATGTCTGCTCCGAATTGCGTGTTGTACTTCGTGTCGTTCGAGTTCAGACGGTGAGGAGTACGTCGGAAATCCGGACGCGTGCGAGGAGCAGCAGGACCAGCATCAGTTCGTGAACCAAGGCAAGTATAGCATGGGCCTTCCTTGATTCCTATTCATTATATAATCTACTCATTATGCATGTGTCTAATATTGCTCGACTATAAGGACATCCTAGCCATTTATGACTTATATCTTGATACCTATGGGTTTTATTGCATATGGGTAGAATGCTAGTGCTCTATCCAAACATGACCAATACTATGATTAATGGAACAAACGGATAAACATGATGGTAATGATTGAAATATAGGGTGATGGTGCAAATGATGTCGATCATGTTGCCCTAAACTCTCCGTAAGGACTTGTCTGTAGGGCAAAAGCTGGGACATACAGTGCAACCGTGAGAGTCATATGGCTCTGACTTTAGCTCAGTAATAGGATCTTTTCTAGCTTGTTAGAGGTTACCCGAAAGGGCGCAAGAGGGGCTTGCCACTTTGGGTATAGAACTGCCTCTGTTCTGATGTGTATAGCCTGCGGGAATTGTGCCATCGAAAGGGGGGTTCTCTATATCTGCCTGCCGAGGAAACCTCGCGGCCCTAACTTGTTAGAAGAGGCCTATGGAAGGCTTCATAGTGTACCCTGCCTGCTCACCTTGGAAGTGTTAGGGGGTCGACGGGCCCCGGGCATACGGGTAACACGACTCACGGGTAAAGATGCACAACCTCTGCAGAGTGTTAAAACTGTTATAACAGCCGTGCTCACGGACACGAGCGGCCCGGAAAACTCACAGAATAAATGGTTACTAGATATGTGGATGAACTATGATGATGACGATGAGATCACACTGTTGCTTTCTCTTCTTAATTCTAGTAGTGGATCATGTGGGTTAAATGGGTGTTTGAGCATAACTTAATAATGATTAACAATGAAATATTGATCTACTAAAAGTGCTAACTGCAGTCAACCGTGTCTAGCCTTTTTGAGCCTCATGAATCCTCATACTATACTTGCGGAGTACGAATGTACTCACACTTGTTGCTATATTGTTTTTGGATAAAAATCCCGGATGGGTAACAGATGACAGTTTCTACGAGGACTTCCCGGAAGATTTCTAGGTTTGAGTCAACCAGTCGTCCTTCCCTGTGGATCAGACACTACGCCTGAGAGTTGCTATTTACTTTTCCGCTTGTTATGTAAGAACTACGTGATGTAATAACGATATGTATGTACATGGTGATGATACTTTTGTTAATTTGTCAGCTTATGTGTGCGACTATTCCTGGGGCGCACATAAGATGTATACACTCTATATTGTCCTTTAATTGGAGTGTGACAAATTGGTATCAAAGCTGTGTCGACTGTAGGACGCAAACCTAGGTAGAAATGGTCGTTTCTAGGAGTTTGACTTTATTTATTTAATTGCTACTACCTCACTCTTGATATTTTATTAAAATTTTTATGCTCTATTCTTTATTCTATTGCATAAAATATTGACTCTGATAATATTTTATATCCAAACTATAGATGCCTCGCCTCAGTGCCGCTGCCTACGTCGCCCAGTTCGTTCCAGCAGCACCTGCTCCACCAGCACCACCAGCAGTACCACCAGTGGAGCCAGAGGTCGCCCACATCACTGACGAGGAAGAGGAGGAACCCATGGAGGAGGAGGTATTTTCAGTGGCTGCATCGGATGGACCTGCTTCGACCCCCGTGGCTGCACCCATCCCACATGTGGATGCTCCAGTCCCCGCTGCTACACCTCCACCAGCATCCCAGGCCGCTTCTGCACCAACACCAGTGCCCTCCCCAGCTGCATCAGAGGAGCCAGAAGAGATAGGCTGGACCACCAGGAACAAGTTTAAGGAAGCTCCCGAAGATGCCCATTACCACAACCTTCTCACCACCATGCTAGCTGAGTACTATCCAGAGTTTGCTGCCTCTGTGAAGTACTACTGTGCGGAGCACACACATCCAGTGGAGGCGACGTACTGGAAGACCAATGTGATCGTCACCGCCTGGAACAACACCGACCAATCCCAGGATATTGTGACCACCCATAGCCACCGAGCCAGGCGTGCCAGTGTTTATGACAGCATGGAAGATGCTGCGCAGGCGGCGTACCTGCACTACCATGGCAGGCGTTTTGAGGATATGCAGAACAACCGCTACCGGTATCTTCCACGCTATGACCCGAGGGTGAAGACTTGGGCAGTGTTGGCTCCTCCAGCTTCTGATCCCACCTTGGACACCACAGTGAGGCACCTCAGCGCCATGCAGGAGGTTAACGAAGCACTCAGGGAAGAGCTTCGTGCAGCGCAAAAATCTGAAAAGCGCCTTCAGAACCAGATAGATGAGATGGCCGTTCAGCTAGGACAGCCTACCATTTACAAGAAGAAGGCCAGGGTGTTCACCATGGTGGATCGCGCTCCTTAGATGTTTGCAGCCCCGCCTTGCTGAATGCGTTTTAGAATCGAGGGTCGTGTCAAGTTTATGTGTGGGTTGTGAACTTTTAATTGTCTTGTTGCTTGTGATGATGAACTTGAATGATTTGGAGTTTGTGTGATTGCAGGAACAGTGTGGGCTTGTCCACATGTTCTTTTTATCAAAACCTTAAGTTAGTGTTTGTTTAACTTAGTTGGGGTTTAAAATTCTGCTTTACTGCTGTGCTGTTTCTCAGAGCAGTCTGCAATGTTTGTCTCATATCTCTAAATCTCTACGTCCAAAAATTATGAAATTTTTGTGGAAAGAACTAGACTTGTGTACCTTTCATTTCCCACTGGAATCACCTCATTATCAATTCTGGTTTGAGAGATATGCCTGCTACAACCTGGCAAGTTTGTGCAGTCTGTAACCTAGAACAGAAATTGTTTAGCTCAGTTTTTGATGATGTTGCCGTCCGTATCAGTGAAAAAGTTCTATACAAAAGTTGTAGCAGACTCTTTAAGCTTTCCAACGATGTATGCCACGCATATTTTGGATTTCTGGAACTTGAGTACACTCCAGTTTTCGGTCTGCCGTTGTAGACACTCATCCAGAAATTTTTCAGTTATGTTATTTACCTTTTGTAAATAATTTATAAATTTTTGGAAGATTTCTAAAAGTTTGCACATTTGATTGGAGACAGATGGCCGCCAGAGGAGGACGTGGCAGATATTGTCCTTTAATTGGAGTGTGACAACACATGACCGGTACATCAAGAATGTTTGACTCAATCAATGACAATAATAGTGGTGTTGATTCTATCACATTTGGCAATAACAAGAAAGGCAAGGTTATTGGCTTGGGCAAGATTGCAATATCAAATGACTTGAGTATCTCCAATGTGTTGCTAGTTGAAAACTTGGATTTCAATCTTCTATCCGTGGCACAAATATATGATCTTGGTTACAAATGTATCTTTGGGGTTGATGATGTGGAAGTCATTAGTATGGATGGCTCAAATGTGGCATTCAAGGGCTTTAGATATGAGAATCTCTACCTAGTTGACTTCAATGCTAGAGAAACTTCTTTGACAACTTGCTTAATCTCCAAATCAAGCATGGGTTGACTTTGGCATAGAAGGCTTGGTCATGTTGGCATGAAACAATTGAAGAAGCTTACAACTCACAATCTTGTCAATGGTTTGAAAGATGTTGAATTTGAGAAGAATAAGCTTTGTAGTGCATGTCAAGCCAGGAAGCAAGTTGGAAGCTCACATCCAAAGAAGAGTACAATGAGCACATGCAAAGCATTTGATTTGATGCACATGGATCTATTTGGTCCAACAACATACTCAAGTATAGGTGGTAATAAGTATGGATTTGTCATAGTGGATGACTTCACAAGATTCACATGGGTATTCTTTCTTAGTGACAAAAGTAAAGTGTTTGACACCTTCAAGACCTTTCTCACTAGAGTTCACAATGAGTTTGAGATTAGAATCAAGAAAGTGAGAAGTGACAATGGAAGTGAGTTCAAGAATACAAGAATTGAAGAACTTTGTGATCACTATGGCATTGGACATCAATTCTCGGCCAAGTACACTCCACAATCAAATGGCCTAGTTGAGAGAAAGAATAGAACATTGATTGATATGGCTAGATCAATGCTTCATGAGTACAATGTGAGTCAATCATTTTGGGATGAAGCAATCAATATCGCTTGCTACTACATCAATAGACTATATTGTCATCCATTGCTAGAGAAGACCCCATATGAGCTACTTCATGAAAGAAAGCCCAATATTTCTTACTTTAGAGTGTTTGGTTACAAATGCTATATCTTGAAGAAGGACACTAGATTAGGAAAGTTTGACAAGAGATGTGATGAGGGGTTCCTACTTGGTTATTCAACTACAAACAAAGCTTATAGAGTTTGGAACAACTCAAGCGGCATTCTAGAAGAAGTTCATGATGTGCAATTTGATAAAACCAATGGGTCACAAGATGAAGAAGAGAATCTAGATGACGTTGGTGGAACTCTATTGGTAGAAGCAATGAAGAACATGGACATTGGGGACATTAGAGCAAAGCAAGTGATTGATATTCAAGATGATGATAAAGATCAAGTGCTCAATTCTCCATTCAAGCTAGCTAGTGACTCTCAAGTACAAGATCATGGTGCTAGTTCATCTCATCAAGATACATCAAGTGATCAACCAAGCTCAAGTAGTCAAGTGCAAGTACTCCAACCACAACATGTTGCAAGAGATCACCCCATTGATAGTGTTATTGGTGATATTAGAAGTGGTGTGCAAACAAGATCAAGATTGGCTATGTTTTGTGAGCATGCATCATTCGTGTCAACCATAGAACCAAAGAAAATAGAAGAAGCTTTGAAGGATGCCGATTGGATTATAGCTATGCAAGAAGAACTTAATAATTTCACAAGAAATGATGTTTGGGAATTGGTAGAAAGGCCAAATGACTACAATGTGATTGGAACCAAATGGGTGTTCAAAAACAAGCAAGATCAAGATGGCATTGTGGTGAGAAACAAAGCAAGACTAGTTGCTCAAGGTTACACTTAAGTAGAAGGTCTTGACTATGATGAGACATATGCTCCCATGGCAAGATTGGAGGCAATAAGGATTCTATTGGTTTATGCTTGTGCACACAACATCAAACTATATCAAATGGATGTCAAAAGTGCATTTCTCAATGGAATCATCAATGAGTTAGTCTTTGTTGAGCAACCTCCCGGATTTGAAGTTGACAAGAAACCCAACCATGTATACAAATTGAAGAAAGCTTTATATGGCTTAAAGCAAGCACCTAGAGCATGGTATGAGAGACTAAGGGATTTCCTTCTCTCTAAGGGATTCAAGATGGGCAAGATTGATACAACTCTATTCACCAAGAAGATTGGGAATGATCTATTCATAGTGCAAATATATATTGATGACATCATCTTTGGATCAACCGATCAAGCTTATTGTGAAGAATTTGGTGCTATGATGGACAAAGAGTTTGAAATATATATGATTGGTGAACTTAGCTACTTCCTTGGTCTCCAAGTCAAACAATTGAAGAATGGGACATTTGTGAGTCAAGGGAAATACATAAGAGACATGTTGAAGAAGTTTGGAATGCAAGATGCAAAGCCAATTTCAACTCTAATGATTACAAATGGCAATTTGGATAATGATTTTGATGGCAAAATGGTGAATCAAAAGGAATATCGGTCTTTGATTGGAAGTCTACTCTATGTCACCGCATCAAGGCCGGATATCATGTTTAGTGTTTGTATGTGTGCTAGATATCAAGCCTCACCTAGAGAGAGTCATCTCACGGCCGCAAAAAGAATATTGAGGTACTTGAAGCAAACAAGAGATGTTGGACTATGGTATTCCAAGGGGTCAAAATTTGAATTGATTGGATATTCGGACTCCGACTATGGGGGTTGCAAAATCAATAGAAAGAGCACAAGTGGCACATGTCAATTACTTGGAAGATCACTTGTGTCATGGTCCTCAAAGAAACAAAATAGTATGACAATCTCTACCGCCGAAGCCGAATATGTGAGTGCGGGGAGTTGTTGTGCATAATTGCTATGGATGAAATCAACTTTGAAGGATTATGGCCTCAACTTCAAGAATGTGCCATTGCTATGTGATAATGAAAGTGCAATCAAGATGATACAAAACCTGGTTCAACATGGAAGAACAAAGCATATTGACATAAGGCATCATTTCATTAGAGATCATCAACAAAAGGGAGATATTGCCATTGAAAGTGTTGGCACCGATGATCAACTTGCCGATATTCTCACCAAGCCACTTGATGAAAAGAGGTTTTGCAAGCTAAGGAATGAGTTGAACATTCTTGATTTCTCAAACATGAGTTGAATGCACCCCACCCACTTATTGACATGCCACTCCTTCGACATTACAAGATAAAGTTGATTGACATGTCATTCATCCTATGCTAAGGACTTGCTAGAGCATGTAGACATAATAAGTGGTATGCATGAGCATTCATGATAAATCAAATGAATTTGATGGCTATATGTTACCACTATTGCTTCTATGCTTGTTTTGATCTAGTGGTGGCATATGACATGTTTGTGAGCTTGCAAACCTAGTGTTGAATCTAGAAAATTTGCTATAAGTGTTTAATTCAACATAGGCAAGATAACCCTTATTATGAGGTGTGAAGAAGCTTGTCTTTGGTTCAAATCGAATTAAATATCTTTGGCAAGTATTCTAGGTTGAACCAAATTTGATAAATTCTAACCTACTCCATCAAACATTGTTTTTTCTCTCCACAATTTGATCCCATTTTTGGGTAAGTTGTTGACAAAGGGGGAGAGAAAAAGATGATTCAACATGATAAAGGGGTAAATAAAATTTTGATGCACATAAGTAGGGGGAGCAAGCTCATAAACAAAGTTGTTGCATTTGTTTGTGCATTCTCATATGACTTGCTCATTGCACATGTATTTAAATTCAATATACATGCTTGTGTGGTGCAATGCTAGTATAGAACTTAAATGATGAAATAATCTACTAGCATGTATAGGAATAGTTTATTTATGGTATCTAGACGTGCCTTAATCTTTACAAGTGGTCCAATAACCTTTACTATATTGTTGATCTCACGGGGTTCTTGAGTCGTGATGGATGTCTAGTTACCTCATGATGCTAAGGATGGTGTAAAAGGCAACTCCGATTGGTATCATGCTTCAAAGGTCTATTTCTTACACCTTAGCATCATTTTGGTAGAATTACTCTCTCAACACTTCTATCCATGCATATGTGCAAAGCTTTCAATCCAAACTCTATGCACATATATAGGGAGAGCTAATGCTACCAAATTCGAGCTTGTGATAATTGTCCAAACTTCACTTATGAGCAAAATGATTAGACAAGTATGACAAGTTCAAAACTTTTATTATCAAAATCATCTTTGTGAGGGTTGTCATCAATTACCAAAAAGGGGGAGATTGAAAGTCCCGAGTTTGGTTTTGGCAAATTGATGAAACCTAGGACTAACCTTTGTATCTAAGTGGATGATTTAGATAAAGGTGGTCATTGAATATGAGACATGACATTGACTCATGTGGCCAAGATGATGAAGACCAAGATGATGCTTGGCTCGATGGACCGGTTGTGAAGGTAAAGGGCAAGTCGAGGCTTCGAAGCGAAGGACCATGCGATGGTGAAGATTGAGCAAGACTTGGCGCCGACAGACCGATGCAACGGTGAAGAGCAAGTGAAGTCAAGGTCGATGGATCGAGACGGTCATGTGATGATATGAAGTGGATCATATCTTTTGGAAAAACAAAATGGGCTCAAGGCAAAGGTATAACCATAGGGCCATTTTGTTTTGCACTCAAGACACCATAGAGGGTGTGAGTGGTTTAGGATCGATAGCCGAACTATTAAGAGGGGAAGTCTTTTCGGCTATTCGACGCACGGGTGCCACTAGGTGAATTCATGAAGTGCATTGCATGTAGGGCCTAGTGAGCTAACTGAAAAACCTTCAAAAATGATTATGAAAATGCTAACACACGTGCACAAGGTGGTGATCAATTGTTGGTGTGGGCACATTCGTGAAGGCGATGAAGTTTGAGCGGTAGAGAGGGTTTGGGTCTCTCTCTCCCTCCCGCCGAGCTTGCGAGCGCGGGATTCAGGCGTTTTCGAGGAGTTGAAATGCCTATTTTCCAGTACGCCAGAAGTCGAAAAAGAAACGGAGGCGAACAGAGGTCACAGAGGTGACCGGACGATGCACCGGATATGGTCATGGTATGACCGGACGCGTCCGGTCAGTACAACGCAGCAGTCAGGCGCGCGGGTGCTAGGGTTTGCAACCGGCGCGTCCGGTCAGGCGCCTAGAGGAAACTAAAGTTCGCAAGGACGATCGGACGCGAGGCGCGTCCGGTCACACGCGATCGAACGCGTCCGGTCGTTGAGGGAGCTTACTGAACTCTAACCAAACGCTGGCACTGTCATGTCCGGTCGTTGCCTAGAGCGCTTCCGGTCGTTGCTTCACGGGCGCGCGGTACTGTGCGATCGGCGCGTCCGGTCGTTTGGCGGGCGCGTCCGGTCGTTTGATAGGCGCGTTCGGTCGTTGCCTAGGGCGCGTCCGGTCGTTTGACAGGCACGTCCGGTCATTGCCTAGGGCACGTCCGGTCATTGGTTTGACCGTTGGGGTTCAGTGACCGTTGAAGGATCGGACGTGGTTGAGCGCGTCCGGTTAGTTTTGACCGGCGCGTCCGATCATCCTGAAAAACACACAGTGAAGTGGTATAACGGCTCTATTCGGATGGGATGCTTATAAATACTTGTTGGCCGGCCCTTGGGGAGGTCTCTCGTGATTTCTAACATTCTTGTGCATCCTTTGAGCTAGAGCTTCTCCTCCCACTCATCTCTCTTGCTTGATTGCAAATCAAAAGTGAGATTGAGTGATCCCAAAGTGCATTGCATAGCTTGAGGGCATCTAGTGGCACTTGTGGGTGGTTTAGCCGGTGGATTTCTTGTTACTCTTGGAGAGTACCGCTCCTAGCCGGCTTAGAGATTGTTGGAGGCGTTGGCAAGAGAAGGAGATTGTTCTTGGCCACCTCCGGTTGATTGTAAGAGGTTCTTGTGCTTTCCTCGGCGGAGCACCAAAAGCAACTCTAGTGGATTGCGCGTGTCATTGAGTTACCTCACTTGAGAGTGGTGTCTTGTGGTGCCTTGCGGGGCATGCCTTGAGGGGCAAGTGACTTGAGGGTCACACCGAGGAACCATCTAAGTGTTGGTCGACACAACCGGTGACGTAGCTTGTCGATGCACAAGTGAACACCGGGTGAACAAAAATATTGTGTCACTTGTCTCTCGGTTGTTGGTCTTCATATTGTGTTGTTGTCAATATTGATTGATTGTATATCATCTTGGTGATTGGCAACATCTTCACTCCACCGTCGGTATAAGATTCAAAATCCTCTCTCTTGCATTTATATTTACTAGATTATCTTGTGTAGCTCTAGTGGTAGCCTTTGCTAGTAGTTGTTAGCTTGCTCACTAGTGTAAGATTAGTGACATAGCCCTTGTGTGAACTAGAGATCATAATCTACTAGACTTGTGGATAAGAGGCTTGCATCACTACCGTAGGCTAAGCAAAACTCGGTTTACGTCGTTTGTTATTCTAACAAGTTTGCTTAGTGTTTATTATAGAATTTTTATAGGCTATTCACCCCCCCTCTAGCCATCTAGGACCTTACAGCGTCAGCGCCACAGTAAATTATGTGTGAGTAATGATTTATAGTGCATTAATTTATCTAGTCATGTGAAGTATTGCATGATTTTTGTTTTGTAACCATTGTTACTGTTGCAGACCCCTCCACTGCTCTATGATTTTGAGCAGTGGATCGACACTGAGATCAGGGAGTCTAACAAGAGGCTCCTGCAAGGTATGAAGGAGTGGGATGCGGAGATTAAGGAGAGATATGAGCAAAGACTCAGATAGGAGGCTCTGCAAAAGGAGCACAAGGAAGAGGAGGAAAGGAGGCGTGAGGCTGCGGGCAGGGCGGACAAGGAGAAGAAGCTTGAGCGTGTGCGCCGTGCAAAGGCAGCGATGGAGGAGAATCCCGACGCGCAGAGGAAGGAAAAGTGGCATCGTTGCACTCAGTAGCCCTATGGTTTATTCATGAGCAATGTCGTCTAGTCTTGGAACTTTTAATTATGTTGTCATGCACTGCACGTTTCCTTCTGATGCTATGTACTGCATTATGTAGTTTGTCGTCAAGTACTTCTTTGATCGTTGTGTTGTTAAGTATGGCGTACTATTGATCTTTTCATTGTGTTGTTGTATATTTGAAGTGGTTATTATTTTTTGGAGTTAACGTCTTGCAACTAAAAACTAACATAACACTGCATTACATACTTAGACACGCACAACACACGAACTGGCATGTGAGAACATGTACCGAACAAGGGTACAGGGGTCCTGTGTAACAGAACCGACCAAATTATAAGAGCACAATTACAAAAACAAGCACCGAAGCGCTCAAATTTTCGAACTTGAGCCCATATAATCCCGGTAGTCAATCGAAACCACGAAGGATTTCAAACCAACTCGCTTACAACCAGGATCGCATCATTCAACATACAACATCATACGTTATATTTCACAAGTAGTTCCAAAATAAGTTTACACACACGGAGTCGCAATTATTACAAACCAAATTTATAAAGTAGCGGAAGCATAACACACACACCAGTTGTTTAACTACTGCCAGTCTTGATGATCAACAACCCGCAAAAGCATGAGGAAAGTACATAAAAGATGATCATGCCCTAGTGAACTAGTCTTCGTTACCCGCAGGGTGGAGACAAGTTTTGCAGAAGCCTTGATAGAGCAAATCATCTGCAACAGGAGGGAATAAACCCTGAGTATTGGAATGTACTCAGCTAGACTTACCCGTCAAAAACCAGAAATAAGATGACACCAAGGATTATGCAAGGCTTACACAAGAGGCTAGCTGGCATCATATTTTGCATAAAGGCATAAGTAATTGAGACTCTTATAACCTGTACTAGCAGTTATTTTTAGCATTTACCTGTCATTTATCTTAGCACCTGTACTAAGAATGCACTTGATTATAATCAAACAATTATCAATATTATATCCAGAGCAGGTATAAATTGTGGCAACATTGTATCATTCACTTAACCATCTATTCATTTAATGAGATCTACGTTGCCGCTGCTCAAGTCAAGTGCTCACTAACCGGGAGCGACGGCGATTCAAATCGAATTCCTATCCAGTTGGAGGGGTATTTCTAACACTCACCGCGCAGGCCCCTGCCAGGGTCGCACAAGCCACCTTTCGTATGATTCAGGAATCGCGGATCCGAATGATGTCGTGAACCCAAGGGCGACACTCTGCCAGGTGATAGGGACTCTAACTCCCCCTTGGTCTCACGCCAATGTCCCCAAGCACATCCTTTCTCTCCTCCAAGAAGCAACCTACCATTCGATTCCTGGCCTGAATCACATTACTCGGCTTCGCGGTCGGAACGACTTATCCGGCCAACTAAGTGTTAGACTGCGTTCAACATGACTCAAGGACGTACAGCGAATCGGTCCTTAAACGACTTAGACGGGCATAGCTCCACACCCAAGACGTGAAGTGTCTTGCGGCTGTACTATCGAATTCCCGCCCGGTCTCAATTTCATTTTAAAGCATGGTTCCATCCACGATAGCCATAAAGCCACTCGTGACTCCTTCCTACATCTCGCGGATGACCGGAAATCACCCGACTTCTACCGTACTAAGCAGGGCTAAGCATTGATACGTGTCTAAACCTAAATTAGGATTTAAGTACGATATCTGGGCAAGGATAGGTATAATGCAACAATTGATTTCATACAACTCCTACAACTTAATGCATTAAACAATTAAAAGTACTCAAGATAGATTTATAAAAGGATGGGTTCAGCATGCACCGGGGCTTGCCTTTGAGAAAGGTCGAAGGCCGGTGGTCAGGACACTCAGGCAGGTCGTCTGCGGAAACTTCTCCGCCGGTTGGTTCCTCTGGCTGCTCCGGCTGGTCCTGGATCTCCTCCGGTATCACTTGCTCGAATTCGAGGAGCGTTACCCCCTCCGGAACACCTATTGCATAAGTGTATAATAAATCTCATGGATGCATAATGAAAGATACAGTATGCTCGGAATGAAATGCATTACAACATTCTTAAAGCTCTATTCAAATCACTTCAAATAGTAGGTGCAAAATTTCCTCTCCGGTAGAGAAGTACTCACCTAATCTACCCAACCTAAGATATAGTTTTTCTTCTTTGATTAAGGCCCTAATACCTAACAATTACAAGAGTAGCATTACTTAGATTACCACCTTAACAGCAAGTACCACAGTAAAACATTCTGGACAGCAGCTACTTGTTTCTAACATAACTGGAGATTCCTAACTCCAAAAGATATGATCTAAGACAATCTAAAAAGCTTACAAAATTCGCTGCAATTTATTTTCAGACCTCAACCCTTAATTCCTAAGTTTTCCATGTCAAATTGCTCAAGTTCCAGAATCTGGCCTCTCTAAACAGAGAGCAGTCAATTCTGGACTGTCACTTAAAACAGCAATAACTCCCAAACTACTAAGCCAATTGCTCCCAAATTTTGACACAAGCTAGTTTATCAAGTTTACTACAACTTTGGTATTCACAAGTTTTCCAGAAAACACATTTATCAAAGGTCAAACCCAAATATACTACCAGCTGTCCAGAGAACCTAGAATTACAAGGATTAAATATTTATTCATGTAGCAAACTTTCTCTAAGACGAAACCAATGTTACCAAAAGTTCACACTGGTCACAAAAACACCAGAAAGTAAGGTGTGCCCACCTAGAATATTTATTTATACTCATTTCTTAATTTACTTAATTAATTAAGTGGAATTTTAAACATATATGTAAACTGTTCCTAAATTTCCACAAAAATTACAGGAGACTCTCTGACCCAAAAAGCGACTACTGTAAAAATTTGAACTAAATTTATTCACAGGAACTCCCTACACAAAATTCACAAGCCCAAAAGGCTGATTTTTGTATAATCAACAAATCATATTGAAAAGTATCAAACAACAGATTTCATATTTTTCTTAGACACTTTATGGTACCAAGACATTCTCCAAAAATTTATAAGAACATTGCACATGTAGAAAAATTACTAAAATTCATTCAAGCATTTCCTAAAATAAAAGGACAGCATTATAACTGAAAAAGTACTTAAGCATTAATGCCCAAATTTTTACCAGAGCTAAAGCAAGTATAAAACAGTCTACCCACCAAATTTCATAATTTTTGGAATAATATAGCTCAAGTTATATATTTAACAAATTTGTATTCATTTCAAAACACATTTGAAAGATCTATTAAATTCTCCCAGAAACTAAGCATCACATACCGGATTTATATTCTTCTAAAATATTACACATCATGTAGATCCTAGCACAATTTATCTCATGATTTTTGAGCAAGTAAAACCCTAGATCTACATTTTCCAAACAACAACAAAAAATCTGTGATTATATGCAAAGAAAAACTAAAACTGAACCCAACTCGCTACTGGGCCGGCCCCTACGCGGACGCGGCCCAACTACGCGCGCGGCCTGCTCAGGCCGTCCCGTCCACGCGCGCGTGGGGCTGACCGGAAGGCCCCACTGGTCAGCGAGAGAGAGGCGGAAGGGAGGAGCTGCGGTTGCCGGAGATCGCCGGCGGTGAGCCGACCGGCAAAACTGAGCGGACGAGCGCGACCACGTCATCGACCTGAGTCGATTGGTGGCAAGAACGGGGCGGCGGAACCATGGGAAGGTGCTCGCCGTCGGGCATGGCGGACCACCGGTATGGTGGTGGCGAAATCTCGCCGCCGGTGAGCCTGACGTCCCAACCCTAACCCTCGATGAGCATCCCCATTCTACCTCGACCCTAACGCACCTACAAGTGGGCGACAGAGACGCCCAGAGATCCCTGGCCACGGAGAGCCGTCACACGGAGGAACTCCGGCGAGGTACCGCGGCGGTGGAAAACAAAAATGTGACCCTACCAAAGCGCGATTGGCTGCGGGGAGTGGACGGCGAGGTATCGGCTTCAAGGCGGAGCTGTGGACGTGTTTTTGGGGGCGGCAGTGTGGTGGAGAGCGCGCATGAGCTCGCCGAAGTGGAGGCGGGAGCTGTGCTCAGTCGTTCCGCCCGGTGGAGGAGAGCGGAAGAGAGAAGGAGTTGTGGCGCGAGTGAGGGCAGAGACCGTCGTCGTGGCGACCTTGAAGGCTTGGTGACCTGACGGGTGGGACCGCGGTCAGCGTACGGCTGACACCATGCGGCCACGCGTCGACGATGTCCTGCGGCCGGTCGGCCACGACAGTCATGGCCGAAGCCTGACTTGACTGAATCGGCGTCTGAAACGGTGACTGACAGAGCGATTTTGAGTTCATTTTACTCCTAATCCAGTGAGAACCAGGTATGGGTGATGTTGGCAATGTTGTAGAGCTACATGAGGACTACAACTTTGTCAATTGGCTCAAAGACTGATTCGGCCTGGATTTGAAACCACAGAGCTCCAAAGTGGTGCACTTCGAAATTGAAACGTAGTTTCAGTCATTAAGCCGACTGAAACCCGATTTTCTAGACACCATATCTCCTAAACCATTTAGAACTAGGTGATGGTGATGTTGACAATATTATAGAGCTAAGTGAGTACTACAAAAGTGTCAACATGAGTTGGAGTTGGTTTATTCTGGTTTGCAAACTACAAGCTTCTAAAGTAGGCCACAGTAAAACTGGAGGGACACTTGGAGACTTAGAAAAATTCTAAGTGTTGAGGCAGCCCTTCTAGCTAACTTGTGGGCCACTTTTGAGCATGTTCTGGCCAGTTTCATGAGATGGTCATATTGAGACTTTTGTTCCCCATAAAATTCCCTACAACTTTGCTTAAGGTTGCTCCTCCATGCAAGGTCTCTAAGCTAGACTTTTTAATTGGTCAAACTAGAGCATCCTAGGGCTAAATGGTGGTCAACTACACCTTGGAGGGCATTTTGGTGATTTTGGTCAACATGAACCTTGCTCCATTAGGGACCCTAAGTATAACTAAGGTGTTGTGAGATATAATTGGCTACTCTACCCTTTAGTTACACCAACTCCCTAGTGTCACATGATGTGAGCCAAACAAAATTCTAAAAACAATCACATTTGTAGCAACCACATAAAATAACATGAATGATGCATGCTTATGCTTATGCAAATGCAATGCAATTATGGAGCTAAACACCTGAGGTGTTACAGCCCTCCCCCTTATAAAAATCTCGTCCCGAGATTTGGAAAGTGTACCATTTTTCATAGAATTCCTTATAACCATCCTGCAAATCGTCATCCCGTTCCCACGTAGCGTCACTTTCACTACCCTGATTACTCCACATCACTTTATACCACTTAACCACTTTGCTTCTAGTCACTCGTTCCTGAGTATCAATCACTCGGACTGGCTTTTCTTTGTAAGTTAAATCAGATTCAAGTCTGATATCTCCTAAAGGGACTCTTTCCTCAGGAACTCGAAGACACTTTTTAAGCTGAGATACATGGAAGACGTTGAATATGACACTCATTTCAGGAGGTAACTGGATTTTGTACGCAACAGCTCCACTCTTGCCTATAATCTGGAAAGGACCCACGTATCTTGGCGCAAGTTTTCGCTTAACACCAAAACGTTGGACACTCTTCATTGGAGAAACTTTCAAATAAACGAAGTCTCCAACTTCAAACTCGAGCGGTTTTCTACGATGATCAGCATAACTTTTCTGTCTAGCTTGGGCTGTAGCCATATGTTTTTGGATGGTACGGACTTGTTCCTCAGCTTCCTGAACAAAATCAATACCATAATACCTCCTTTCACCAGCTTCTACCCAGTTTAGTGGAGTTCTACACTTACGACCGTACAAAGCTTCGAATGGGGCCATCTTAATACTCTCTTGGTAACTATTATTGTACGAGAATTCGGCTAGAGGTAACCATTTTTCCCAAGAACCCTTGGATGAAATGACACATGCCCGCAACAGATCTTCCAAGATTTGGTTAACCCGTTCCGTCTGACCGGATGCTGGGGGTGATAAGCAGAGCTTCTCACTAATTTGGTTCCCAGAAGGTGATGTAAATGCTCCCAAAAGCAAGCAATGAACTGGGGACCACAGTCAGAAACAATAGTGCGAGGTACCCCATGGAGCCAGACTATCTGATTGAAGTACAACTCAGCATAGTCAGTGGGACGATAGTCCACTCTAACAGGAATGAAGTGAGCTGATTTGGTTAAACGATCCACAATTACCCAGATGGAGTTATGATTTTTGACAGTAGGAGGAAGTCTGACAATGAAATTCATACTTATCTCTTCCCATTTCCAACCTGGGATAGAAAGTGGTTGAAGTAACCCAGCTTTCATATGCACAGCTTTAACCCTACAACAGGTGTCACACCTAGCAACATATGTAGCTATCTCTTTCCGCATCTTGGTCCACCAATAAAGTGGCTTCAAATCATAATACATCTTATTACTACCAGGATGGATGGACAACTTGGACGAATGTGCTTCGGACAGGATCTGATCTCTAAGCTCTTGGTCCTTAGGTACCACTAATCTATCCTTAAACCACAGCACACCTTCTTCATCTACCCTGAAATGCTTAGTTTCTTCCTCTTTCATCTTACGTTTTATGTGGAATACACCAAGATCAGTCTTTTGGAGCTCAATAATTCTGCTTTTGAGAGTACAACTGACAGTGATGTTGTACAAGACTACTGGATGTAGAAGGCGAGATCGATGAAAATCAGTTTCAACTAGGGAATGGCAATGAGACTTATGACTTAAAGCATCTGCAACCACATTTGCCTTGCCAGGATGATAGTGCACTTGAAGGTTATAATCCTTAATCAACTCGAGCCATCTTCTTTGACGCATATTCAACTTGGGTTGGGTGAAGATGTATTTGAGGCTTTTGTGGTCTGTGTAGATATTGCAGACATTGCCCAGCAGATAATGCCGCCATACTTTCAAAGCATGAACAACTACGGCCAGTTCTAAGTCATGCGTTGGATAATTCACCTCATGTTTCCGAAGTTGTCGAGAGGTATATGCAATCACTCGGCCTTCCTGCATCAACACACCTCCCAAACCTATGCCAGAGGCATCACAATAAACATTAAATGGTTTCTCGATATCCGGTTGTGCTAAAATCGGAGTTGAGGTTAGGAGGGTTCACAGTTGGTGGAAAGCCGCATCACACTCAGGAGTCTAGACAAACCTGGTGTCTTTTTGTAGCAACCGAGTCATGGGTTTGGCTATTTTTGAGAAATCCGGGATGAAGCGACGATAATAGCCAGCCAACCCGAGAAAACTCCGAACCTCATGAACCGAAGTAGGAGCCTTCCAATTCAATACTTCCTGTACCTTGGTGGGATCTACCATAATTCCCCCATCGAACAACACATGCCCAAGGAAAGGTACTTCACGAAGCCAGAATTCACATTTACTGAACTTCGCGTACAGTTGATGTTCTCGTAGTCTGGTGAGAACAATACGCAGGTGTTCAGCGTGTTCTTCCTCATTTTCAGAATATATCAAGATATCATCAATAAACACCACCACAAACTTGTCCAATTCGGGCATAAATACCGAATTCATCAAGCACATGAAGTGTGCGGGGGCATTTGTCAGGCCAAAAGACATAACAAGATACTCATAAAGGCCGTATCTTGTCGAGAAAGCTGTTTTTGGAATATCTTCGGGATGAATTTTAATCTGATGGTAACCAAACCTCAGATCAATCTTGGAAAAGACTTTAGCTTTGGATAGCTGATCAAACAGGATATCGATACGTGGTAGAGGATACTTATTTTTGACAGTGACGGCATTCAGAGGTCTATAATCTACACACATCCGCAAGGTCTGATCCTTCTTCTTCACAAAGATGGCGGGGCATCCCCACGGAGACGAGCTAGGGCGAATCAACCCCTTCTTCAAAAGTTCATTCAACTGCACCTTAAGTTCAGCTAGCTCATTCGGAGGCATCCTATAAGGTCTCCTAGAGATGGGAGTCGTGCCAGGCAACAACTCAATTTTAAATTCCACATCCCGATCCGGAGGAAGTCCAGGCAAATCATCGGGAAAAACATCCGAAAACTCATTTACTACGGGAATTTCAGCCAACGCCTTTGCTTGCACAGCATGAACTTCCCCAGACAAATCAACTTTTCTGGGAAGTTGTACCAGAAAACCCTTTTGATCTGTAGGATCTCAGAGCATAACTACCCGAGTGGATGTATCAATGAGTACCCCATTCTGACTCATCCAATTCATGCCCAGAATAACATCTATGCCTAATCCCGGCAAAACCACTAAGGCAAGCGAGTACTTTCGCCCTTCTATCTCAAGCTCAAGATTTCTCACTACTTTATTTGTGGAAATATTCCCACTTGCTGCACTAATGCAATAACCCCCACCTTCAACAGTATGCAATTTGTGTACAAACTTTGATGCAAACTTAGGACTGATAAAGGAATGCGAAGCACCTGAATCAGAAAGTACCACTGCAGGATGTTGGTCAACTAGGAACTTACCAGCAGTGACAACCTCACCAGAGGGGATTTCCTCAATACTGTTATAATGAGCGTGCCCTTGACGGCCACCTTGGTTGACATTCTTCTTAGGGTAAGGACAATTCCTGGACCAATGGCCTGGCTTGTTGCAGTTTCAGCAAGGCATGTTGCTGGGAGGAACACTAGAGCTGCTCTAACCAGAATTTCCCTTTGGCAGAGCGACTGTATAAGCCTTGCGGAACCTAGTTTTGGCAGCAGGCTTCTTCTGTGGCGGACGGAACTTGGTATTATGGGCAGGTGGGCGAGGGGAAGCCCTAGGTGCAGCTGGAGTCCAAGACTGCGAAGCACTCGCCTCAATGGCCCTTTTGCGGTTCTTAGAGGTAGAATAAATAGCATTATTGTTTTCCTGGGTCAAAGCATCACTAATAAAATCATTGAAGGTAGTACACCATTCATTGTCTATGGTTCATACTCCATACCATATATGATGCATCTATTATCCATACATTCATTTAAAATAAAAAGAGTCAAATTAATCTAAAATTTATAGAGTCAAAGTCCAATCATCAACAAATTATAAAGTGTAAGACATAAAGTTATATAACACTAATAAAAGTTTAAGGCCAACAACTTTGGCTCGTTAGGCTCGCGAGCTGGCTCGAGCTGGCTCGTTAAGACACGAGCTAGGATGCTTGCTCAGCTCGTTTGAAAAATTAAACGAGCCGAGCCGAGCCGAGCCACTATCGATCCGAGCCGAGCGAGCTATCGAGTTGCGAGCTTTTAGTCCAGCTTTATGCCCATGGTCTTCATCAGCTTTGGGCCGAGGCCTCTTTTAAAGCTAGCAATTTTCTTAGCATCGGTATCCACAAACTCTGTGGCATACCTTGCCAGGTTGTTGAAAGATTGTAGATATTCAGTCAAGCTTTTATTTCCCTGGACAGCCTCATGAATTCTGTGTGTTTGATAGCCATAAGACCTGGAGGAATATAGTTTCCACGGAATGCGGCCTTGAACTGGTCCCAAGCAATCAGGACATTTGCAGGCAGTGTAGAACGATAGTGGCTCCACCAAATATCCGCTGGACCATGCAGCTGGTGAGAAGCATATTCCGTTTTTAGCTCATCGGTCAAGCGAAGCAGACGAAACTTTTGTTCAATAGTGTTTAACCACTCGTCGGCTTGCAGTGGTTCCTCTGCCTCCTTAAAGAGCGGGGGCTTAGTATCAAGAAAGTCCTTGAAATCACTGTACTGATTGGGTTCTGGGCCCTGGCGGCCATGACGAGCCTCCCGATTGGCAAGCTGGCGCATAGCATCTGCCAGCATGCGCTGCCCTTCGACCACTGTCTGCATCAGCTCAGCCGGGGTAGGTGGTGGCGGAGGGGGTGGCTATTCCTCATCCTCATTGCCACGACCCCGATGGATATTGTACGACATCTGCAAAATGCATAGTCCATAAGCACTGACGATGTGAGAAATTTTTAGATGAATTATTGTAAATAAGTCAAACTGACTTCATGAAATGGACTTCTTAAAATAATCATGGCACAATAATTCATCACAACCGCACAGTCCATTCAAGCACATCAATTGACGCAATCATGCGAGGGAATCCAACAAGATGTACTTTGATAAAGGCTCACTCACAAGGAGCACAGCAGTTACTGAACCGTTTATGATAATATCTACGTGATTTTTGACCTTTCGCCCGGTACTTGAATTCGATCTCAACATTTTTAGTTGACTGAGAAAGGCTCCTTCAAACTGACCACAAAGAGACTTCTCAATGGTAGAGTTTCATGGTGGATCATGACTAGCCACCACGATACCAGCGCGTGCCGAGCAGCACAACCTTATGTCACGTGCCATAGGAGGCCCTCGGTTTCGTCGCGGCACCAAAGGGTGCTAATCGTGACACCATCATCGAACGCACGCAATAAGACATCCAATTGTGATCGAAATTAACAGGTTCAACTAAACATCCAGGAAACATAGGGTTCGACCTTACATCCCAAAAGTCAAGTTATTACAAAGCCTCACTCCAACCCAGGGAGGGCACAAAAGATGATCCTAACATCATAGCTACGTGATAACTACTCTAAGCATCGTCCTCAGAGTCGGTGTCAAGGATCTCCCCGACGTCCTCATCACTAACAGGCTCTAACTCCTCATCTTCTTCTTCTTCTGGCTCTTCTTCTGGTGCTTCTTCTGGTGCGGCATCTTGGGGCCCATTGACCTCTACTTCATCATCATCTTCAGCAATGAAGATTCCCGAACCCATGTCCTCATCTGCGTTGTTGTTTCGAGGCAACAGAGAATTTAGTTGGTTGTTCAGGCGGTGCACTTCTTCATGAAGGTTGTCATTGTATTCTTCAGCATTCTCCAACTGTTGCTCGAGCTCAAACTGACGAGCTCTCAGAACGTTCTCCTCGTGTCAGGCTTCATCCCTCTGATTCATGACATGGACCAGCATGCGTTGACAGTTGCGATTTGCTACTGTCAATCTCTGGACTGCAAGTGTTTTCTAATCATGGTCACGGATCACTTGCTCCAGTTGCTGACGCGCTGCATTCCTGGCAGCAGTCACTTTGGCCAACTCAGCCCGCAGCCTTTCCACCTCAGTGGGCTCAGGGCGGGGCTCACGTGGAGCTAGCTGGTGGCGAGGGACCCTTCCCCTGGTCGACTTACGGGTGGTCCTCTTAGTACGTGCCATCTGTATTAACAAGATACGACTTAAAGTGAGGATCATTTAGGGGATACGAAATTTAATTTAGTCGGGACTATTGAAATTTTTAAGGAGGGAGTAAATGATATGTATGATATAATTAAACATGATGCATGCACGTTCCGTACGCCCTCTCACCTTAGTAGAAACCTAAAGTTCTAACGCTAGGCGGTGGCATACATACGTTCTCTCATATAAGCGAAACTATCGGTCTACTCGTTACGCTGTTAGTGTACCTGCAGAAAATCTCATTTCAGCCCAATAGTTTCCCAATATATGCACACAAGGAAGCAGTAATGTAAATACTTTCCATATACACATCCCCTGATGTATATACTTTAGTATCAAAGCTACCCAATATAAAGATTCCCACAATTAAGTGCTTACATAATTACACAGTTTAAACATGTAAGTATGCAAGTCACCAAAACTACTCTCCCCTAGATCGCCGGTTGGACGATCATGCTCTCACAACTCACACTTACCAGAGCGTCGAGGTAATTGATCCATACATTACCATCCAAGTAGATGGCACACATACAATATCACGCCGTATGGACGACGAAACAAAAACAAACAAGGCCCCCCAAGTTAGTCTTTATAATAAGCCACCTAAGAGTCCTTATTTTGGCTAAGGGATGTGATCACTGGCATACCTATGAAAATAATTTTTAGAGTTTTAACTCTTTTCATAATCAAATACTTTTGTTTTTAAATACTCGTACGATGTGTTTAATGTTGAATTATGCTCCGATACCAGCTGTAACAGAACCGACCAAATTATAAGAGCACAAGTACAAAAACAAGCACCGAAGCGCTCAAATTTTCGAACTTGAGCCCATATAATCTCGGTAGTCAATCGAAACCACGAAGGATTTCAAACCAACTCGCTTACAACCAGGATCGCATCATTCAACATACAACATCATACGTTACATTTCACAAGTAGTTCCGAAATAAGTTTACACACACGGAGTCGCAATTATTACAAACCAAATTTATAAAGTAGCGAAAGCATAACACACACACCAGTTGTTTAACTACTACCAGTCTTGATGATCAACAACCCGCAAAAGCATGAGGAAAGTACATAAAAGATGATCACGCCCTAGTGATCTAGTCTTCGTCACCCGCAGGGTGGAGACAAGTTTTGCAGAAGCCTTGATAGAGCAAATCATCTGCAACAGGAGGGAATAAACCCTGAGTACTGGAATGTACTCAGCTAGACTTACCCGTCAAAAACCAGAAATAAGATGACACCAAGGATTATGCAAGGCTTACACAAGAGGCTAGCTGACATCATATTTTGCATAAAGGCATAAGTAATTGAGACTCTTATAACCTGTACTAGCAGTTATTTTTAGCATTTACCTGTCATCTATTTTAGCACCTGTACTAAGCATGCACTTGATTATAATCAGACAATTATCAATATTATATCCAGAGCAGGTATAAATTGTGGCAACATTATATCATTCACTTAACCATCTGTTCATTTAATGAGATCTACGTTGCCGCTGCTCAAGTCAAGTGCTCACTAACCGGGAGCGACAACGATTCGAATCGAATTCCTATCCAGCTGGAGGGGTATTTCTAACACTCACCACGTAGGCCCCTGCCAGGGTCGCACAAGCCACCTTTCGTATAATTCAGGAATCGCGGGTCCGAATGATATCACGACCCCAAGGGCGACACTCTGTCAGGTGATAGGGACTCTAACCCCCCTTGGTCTCACGCCAATGTCCCCAAGCACATCCTTTCTCTCCTCTAAGAAGCAACCTATCATTCGATTCCTGGCCTGAATCACATTACTCGGCTTCGCGGTCGGAACGACTTATCCGGCCAACTAAGTGTTAGACTGCGTTCAACATGACTCAAGGACGTACAGCGAATCGGTCCTTAAACGACTTAGACGGGCATAGCTCCACACCCAAGACGTGAAGTGTCTTGCGGCTGTACTATCGAATTCTCGCCCGGTCTCAATTTCATTTTAAAGCATGGTTCCATCCACGATAGCCATAAAGCCACTTGTGACTCCTTCCTACATCTCGCGGATGACCGGAAATCACCCGACTTCTACCATACTAAGCAGGCTAAGCATTGATACGTGCCTAAACCTAAATTAGGATTTAAGTACGATATCTAGGCAAGGATAGGTATAATGCAACAATTGTTTTCATACAACTCCTACAACTTAATGCATTAAACAATTAAAAGTACTCAAGATATTTTTATAAAAGGATGGGTTCAGCATGCACCGGGGCTTGCCTTTGAGAAAGGTCGAAGGCCGGTGGTCAGAACACTCAGGCAGGTCGTCTGCGGAAACTTCTCCGCCGGTTGGTTCCTCTGGCTACTCCGGCTGGTCCTGGATCTCCTCCGGTATCACTTGCTCGAATTCGAGGAGCGTTACACCCTCCGGAACACCTATTGCATAAGTGCATAATAAATCTCATGGATGCATAATGAAAGATGCAGTATGCTCGGAATGAAATGCATTACAACATTCTTAAAGCTCTATTCAAATCACTTCAAATAGTAGGTGCAAAATTTCCTCTCCGGTAGAGAAGTACTCACCTAATCTACCCAACCTAAGATATAGTTGTTCTTCTTCGGTTAAGGCCCTAATACCTAACAATTACAAGAGTAGCATTACTTAGATTACCACCTTAACAGCAAGTACCACAGTAAAACATTCTGGACAGCAGCTACTTGTTTCTAATATAACTGGAGATTCCCAACTCCAAAAGATATGATCTAAGACAATCTGGAAAGCTTAAGAAATTCACTGCAATTCATTTTCAGACCTCAACCCTTAATTCCTAAGTTTTCCATGTCAAATTGCTCAAGTTCCAGAATCTGTCCTCTCTAAACAGAGAGCAGCCAATTCTGGACTGTCACTTAAAACAGCAATAACTCCCAAACTACTAAGCCAATTGCTCCCAAATTTTGACACAAGCTAGTTTATCAAGTTTACTACAACTTTGGTATTCACAAGTGTTCCAGCAAACACCTTTATCAAAGGTCAAACCCAAATATACTACCAGCTGTCTAGAGAACCTAGAATTACAAGGATTAAATATTTATTCATGTAGCAAACTTTCTCTAAGACGAAACCAATGTTACCAAAAGTTCACACTGGTCACAAAAACACCAGAAAGTAAGGTGTGCCCACCTAGAATATTTATTTATACTTATTTCTTAATTTACTTAATTAATTAAGTGGAATTTTAAACATATATGTAAACTGCTCCTAAAATTCCCCAAAAATTACAGGACACTCTCTGACCCAAAAAGAGACTACTGTAAAAATTTGAACTAAATTTATTCACAGGAACTCCCTACACAAAATTCACAAGCCCAAAAGGCCGATTTTTGTATAATTAACAAATCATATTGAAAAGTATCAAACAACAGATTTCATATTTTTCTTAGACACTTTATGGTACCAAGACATTCTCCTGAAATTTATAAGAACATTGCACATGTAGAAAAATTACTAAAATTCATTCAATCATTTCCTAAAATAACAAGACAGCATTATAACTGAAAAAGTAGTTAAGCATTAATGCCCAAATTTTTACCAGAGCTAAAGCAAGTATAAAACAGTCTACCCACCAAATTTTATAATTTTTGGAATACTATAGCTCAAGTTATACATTTAACAAATTTGCATTCATTTCAAAACACATTTGAAAGATCTATTAAATTCTCCCAGAAACTAAACATCACATACCAGATTTATATTCTTCTAAAATACTACACATCATGTAGATCCTAGCACAATTTATCTCATGATTTTTGAGCAAGTAAAACCCTAGATCTACATTTTCCAAACAACAACAAAAATCTATGATAATATGAAAAGAAAAACTAAAACCGAACCCAACTCGCTACTGGGCCGGCCCCTACGCGGACGCGGCCCAACTACGCGCGCGGCCTGCTCAGGCCATCCCGCCCGCGCGCGCGTGGGGCTGACCGGAAGGCCCCACTAGTCAGTGAGAGAGAGGCGGAAGGGAGGAGCTGCGGTTGCCGGAGATCGCCGATGGTGAGCCAGCCGGAGATCGCCGACGGTGAGCCGGCCGGCGAAACTGAGCGGACGAGCGCGACCACGTCATCGAGCTGAGTCGATTGGTGGCAAGAACGGGGCGGCGGAACCATGGGAAGGTGCTCGCCGTCGGGCATGGCGGACCACCGGTACGGTGGTGGCGAAATCTCGCCGCCGGTGAGCCTGACGTCCCAACCCTAACCCTCGATGAGCATCCCCATTCTACCTCGACCCTAACGCACCTACAAGTGGGCGACAGAGACGCCTAGAGATCCTTGGCCACGGAGAGCCATCGCGCGAAGGAACTCCGGCGAGGTACCACGGCGGTGGAAAACGAAAATGTGACCCTACCAAAGCGCGATTGGCTGCGGGGAGTGGACGGCGAGGTAGCGGCTTCAAGGCGGAGCTGTGGACATGTTTTTGGGGGCGGCAGTGTGGTGGAGAGCGCGCATGAGCTTGCCGGAGTGGAGGCGGGAGCTGTGCTCGGTCGTTCCGCCCGGTGGAGGAGAGCGGAAGAGAGAAGGAGTTATGGCGCGAGTGAGGGCGGAGACCGTCGTCGTGGCGACCTTGAAGGCTTGGTGACCTGACGGGTGGGACCGCGGCCGGCGTACGGCTGCCACCGCGCGGCCACGCGTCGATGACGTCCTGCGGCCGGTCAGCCACGACAGTCATGGCCGAAGCCTGACTTGACTGAATCATCGTCTGAAACGGTGACTGACAGAGCGATTTTGAGTTTATTTTACTCCTAATCCAGTGAGAACTAGGTATGGGTGATGTTGGCAATGTTGTAGAGCTACATGAGGACTACAACTTTGTCAATTGGCTCAAGGACTGATTCGGCCTGGATTTGAAACCACAGAGCTCCAAAGTGGTGCACTTCAAAACTGAAACGTAGTTTCAGTCATTAAGCCGACTGAAACCCGATTTTCTAGACACCATATCTCCTAAACCATTTAGAACTAGGTGATAGTGATGTTGACAATGTTGTAGAGCTAAGTGAGTACTACAAAAGTGTCAACATGAGTTGGAGCTGGTTTGGTCTGGTTTGCAAACTATAAGCTTCCAAAGTAGGCCACAGTAAAACTAGAGGGACACTTGGAGACTTAGAAAAATTCTAAGTGTTGAGGCAGCCCTTCTAGCTGACTTGTGGGCCACTTTTGAGCATGTTCTGGCCAGTTTCATGAGATGGTCATATTGAGACTTTTGTTCCCCATAAAATTCCCTACAACTTTGCTTAAGGGTGCTCCTCCATGCAAGGTCTCTAAGCTAGACTTTTTAATTGGTCAAACTAGAGCATCCTAGGGCTAAATGGTGGTCAACTACACCTTGGAGGGCATTTTGGTGATTTTGGTCAACATGAACCTTGCTCCATTAGGGACCCTAAGTATAACTAAGGTGTTGTGAGATATAATTGGCTACTCTACCCTTTAGTTACACCAACTCCCTAGTGTCACATGATGTGAGCCAAACAAAATTCTAAAAACAATCATATTTGTAGCAACCACATAAAATAACATGAATGATGCATGCTTATGCTTATGCAAATGCAATGCAATTATGGAGCTAAACACCTGAGGTGTTACATCCTGCACTAAACCTAACATGCCTTAGGTAATTAAAACAAATAGCAGACACACGAACTGGCATGTGAGAACATGTACCAAACAAGGGTACAGAGGTTCTGCACTAAACCTAACATGCCTTAGGTAATTAAAAACAAACAACAAACACATGAACTGACATGTGAGAACATGTACCAAACACAGGTGACCTAGTAGTGTTCCCACATATTGAACTGCATCGAGCCTTCTCCACAGTATCCATCTAGTGTTGGTGGGGGCGGTTGTGGCGGTGGTGACGCTGGCCCCTTATTCTGGTGACAAGGGCAGCCACAGTATGGAACAATGCATGGTACCTCATGTGACTCGGCCCCATTACTGTCGTCTTCTTCTTCGTAGTTCTTCAAATCCTTGCTGACCTCCGTTTCTAGATCGAAGATACGATCCTGGAGGTAGTAGATGTACTACTGATGTAGAAAAAGTGGATGAGGATCGACCCACCTAGTGAACCCGCAATTCTCCTTTGACTCCAAACTCTAAAGAGTATATCTTGTTTGACATTGTTGAAGCGATGAACATAGTTAACAAAAATTTAAGTAGTAGAAATTACCCAAGCTCACGGGTATCTGAAGAAACGATGACCTCCTTCGGCCCCCTCAGTGCACATTTGCACAAAGCAATCCTCACCATGCATACATTTTGGCCAAGGTTCCCTCCATCTGGCGTAGTTTTGTAGAGGATTGTCTCTACTAAAATCTCTCTTAGTCTCAACAACGAAGCGATCTACGAATTCACTAAAGACTTTAGGAGCAAGAGGCCCATCCCAAGCATTGGGATCTACCTCCCATGGACTTGGATCCACCTTTTGCTTCCCCTTCCCTCTCCCACTAGACGAACCTCCAGACATTCTTACCTAAACGAAAGGGAAAACTGGTTTGAGTTTGCCTACCGATGCTTCAAGGTATGGATATATATATAGGGGGAGAGTTTTCGTAGCCGTTGTAATGTGCCATAAATGTGACTAAAAAGGCTATAGAGAAGGCCACTAGAAAGGCTAGATTCCCTCCCTGTGAAGTCTACTCGAGATCCTGCTAACACTGAAAAGGCTATGTGTATTGTTGCACTCACTGAAAAGGCTATTTGAAATGTCACTGAAAAGGTCATTTGAAATCTCACCGAAAAGCCTAGATTCTCTTGCTGTTTTTAGTTGTCATTGAAAAGGCTATGTGTACTCTTGCTTAGTCTTTGTAATATTGCCAGTGTCAAGTTTGTTAAAAGAGTGGTGACATAAAAGTACTTTGACTCTGGAGTGGCAACTTTGGATGTTACTTAGACATGGTCCTAAATACTTATGCAGAGAATTGACTAGAGTACTAACAAGCATTGCAAAATTAGTACAAGTTTTCAATTCTCTAAAACTTCTTAGTACAAAAAACAATACAAAAGACACATGGTAGAAGCTATGGGCCTGTGGCGCCCCTAGCCACGGCTCCATAGCCCTGGCGCCCAGGAAAAAGCAAACAAGTGCAACATTTTTAGAACTTCAGTCCATTTGAACACGAGAACTATATCCATTTGAACATGAGAACCCACAAACTGTATCCATTTGAACACAAGTTCAATACATGACTTCGGAAGTTCAACACAAGTTCAACATTGGTTCAACACAAGTGCAACATTTTTAGAAGTTCAGTCCACGAAACACACATAAGTTCAACACAACTTCAACAATCCAATTTTGGAAGTTCAACACAAGTGTGACTAGTACAACTTCAACAATCCTACTATCGGTGACCTAAACACTAAGTCCCAGGAGTGAAACGTTCCCTCGGCTTCCTCGCTCTCTTTGGATTGGTAGGCATCATGTTTGGAGTGAACCCAACGTCGGTGTGGTCGCGATGGCTTTTCTTTCGGGGAGGATGGTCTTCGTGTTGTGTACTGCTCATACCCTGTAATGAAAACATAGGCCACATTTATATAAAATTGTATCGGTGGTTCCATTTACAGTGTTACATACTAAACAATTGTAGCTGCTTAATACCTGGTCATCTCCCTGTGTAGCCCCTGGGGCACCCCCTAACTGAGACGTTCCAATCTCATCGAACGGCCAGTCAAAGTCTAGCTCTTGTTCCCTCTGGTAGCAGTGAATGTCGAATCCCGCGGCGTAGTCCTCTTCCTCCATGTACTCCACGTTGTCCTCGTTGGTAGCGCCTGTCCCGACGCCGGAGTCAGGGGGTGTACGCACGGTGGAGGTCTCGCCAATTGCCGCCTCGTACTCGTCCGGCTCCCACGGAGTGTCCATACAGGTCAACTTTTGAGCTAGCTTCTTGCAGCCTCTTCTCATCTTCTGCATGTACCAGCGTCATAGACAAGTTAGTTTACATGGCTGTAACCAGAAAATAAGCATTTTTCATGTGCCTCAAGCTTCTTGCGTACCTCAACAGAAGTCCAAAGCGGGCCTATGTCCCCCCTCTTGAATTGTGAAGCTGTACCGCCGCTTCATTGGACATCCTTTTCAGTTGTGTGTGTAACACCCCGGTGTTACATAAATATTTAGCATTGCAAATCATACGCATGATACATCATTGCATTCATAATCACATGTGAAGCAGAGTGCATCTTGAGTTAAAGCATTTATGTGAAACATGATTGTTGCATATAATGGTTTAGAATTGTTTCACACAAATTATACTGGTTAGGCTACTAAAACATGTGTGGCTATAATTTTAAATCACCTAGAACTAGTTAGTACAATTTTTGGAGCAAGTTTGGTAACCAAAGTTTTGTCAAATTTTGCTTTTAAAAATATTATTGGAAAATGGTCAAAAACCCTCACTATTTAGCTTTTACTCTCCAATTCAAAATCTATTGGGAATTTGGAGTTGGTCCCTTAATAAAAGTTATAGAGAATTAAATTCTAAGCAACTTTCATTTTTGGACCATTTTCAGAAAAAGTCATCTTCTTGCTCAAAATAGGATTTTAAAACTGTTAATTAAATTTATTTGAAAATTTATTGGAAATAAAAATGGAAAAGTCATTTCTTACTGAATCGGGCCGCCGCTTCCCTCTCGGCCCGCTGGCCAAAGCGGCCCGGTCCCCCCCCCCCCCGCGCGCCCGCGGCAGCTCCACGGCCCGGCCCACGCCCGTGCGGCCGTCTCCTTCTCCCGCCCGTGCACCTCGTTGTCCCAACCGCGGTAGGCCGCGCCCGCCGCGTGGCGAGCGCATGCCTGCGACACCGGCCAGATGGCTCCCCGGTCGCCCCCACCAGCGCGCGCTCGCCACTACAAACCCGCCCGCAGCGCCTCGCCCTTCTTCTTCCCTCTTTTCGCCTTGCTCTTTCCCGCGCGCACCGGCCGCAGTTCCGCCTCCGCCACCGCGCGCGCCATCACCGGAGACGCGTGTTCCGGCCGTTCCGTCTCACCGCGAGCCGCTCCATCTTGCCCCGGGCTTCTCCTCCCTCTGGCGCAGCCCGCGCTCACCTCAACCGCCCGTGGTAAGCCTTCCCTCCACGGGAATCGCTCACCGGAGTTCCGGCCGAGCTCGCCGGAGATTTCCGCCCCATGGGCCACTCCTCTCCGCTCCACCTTTTTTCCTTCTTGCACGTGCATCTTGTTCGCCTCGACTCACCGGTACTCGAGCACCCTTCCGGTGACCGTATCGTGGTCGAGGATGGCCGGCCGGCGACCACCCACGCCACCGTTCCGCCATGGACGGCGGTGACCGGTCCTCCGAGCTCCGTTGGCCACCGCGTGTGTGCCATCGAGTTCGCGAGATCGAGGTGGTCCGCATGGTGACCTTGGCCTGGCCGGAGGCCTCACCGCCGGCGAGCTGTGGCCGCCGGCGTCTCTCTCCCTCTCCTTGTGACTGACCCGAGGGGTCGCGGGCCCACATGTCTGTCTCGTGTGTGTTCTCTGGGTTCATTTTTGGGGTGCGTGTATGAAAGCCCAAGTTTGGTTTTGGTAATTAATGACACCAAGTTGCTAATGCCATGTGTTAAGTGTTTTGAGTTAGGCATAAGCAACGCATGTGATGAAAGTGTACGTGGCAAGGAGTAGTGGCCACAAGATCACAAAGAAATGGTGCATGGACATGAAATGACGATCATGGTGGAGATGCACATAATATGATGAACTTGATGATCAAGTGGAGGAGAAAGATCTAAGAGCGCAAGGCAAAGGTATAACCATAGGGTTTTCCTTTTGCCGGTCTAAGTTGAGTAGAGAAGTGATTGACCGGATTTAGGATACATAGTCGACTATCAAGAGGGGCAATCACGGTTAGCTCGAGAATCAAGTGCCACTAGATCAATGTCTTGAGCATATGCATTAGGATCTAGTTGAGAACTAACATAACGCCTTGGAAAATGATTGTGAAATGCTAACACACATGCACATGGAGGTGTACACTTGGTGGTGTTAGCACAGTTGCGAAGGCGGTGGAGTTTAAGCGGTAGAGAGGGGTTTGGGTTCCTCTCTCCCTCCCGCCGAGCTTGCGAGGCGGGATTCGGCGCTTTTTGGAGAAGTGAAATGCCTATTTTCTATTGCGCCGAAAGTCGGAAAAGAAACGGAGGCGAAAGGAGTTCACTGCGTTGATCGGTCGCTGCACCGGACGCTGCACCGGACGCTGCACCGGACGCTGCACCGGACGCGGTCACGGTTTCACCGGACGCGTCCGGTCAGTTCAACGCGGCGTGAGCGCTAGGGTTTGTGACCGGACGCGGGTCTGGCCTGACCAGCGCGTCCGGTCAGTTCAACTGGGCGTAAGAGAGAAACGCGCGACCGGCGCGTCCGGTCCTTCACGGGACCGGAGCGTCCGGTCAAGTGTCCAGAAACACAGAAAGAGGCGGAGTGACGATCGGACGCGCGGCGCGTCCGGTCACGTACGATCGGACGCGTCCGGTCGTAGCGGGAGCTTACTGGAACGCGACCGGACGCTGGCACTGTCGCGTCCGGTCACTCGGTTCAGCGCGTCCGGTCAGGGCAACGGCTAGTTCTGACGCGCACAGTTCACGGTTGTCGTGTAGTGACCGGACGCGTCCGGTCACCCTGACCGGAGCGTCCGGTCAGCACGATTTTCGCTGCATCGTCCGTAACGGCTAGCTGCGTACCCCTTCGTTATAAATAGAGGATGTCCGGGGTTTGAGGCAAGCTCTTGCACATTTTGAGATATAGAGACATACTTTGAGCTAGAGAACAACCCCTCCACTCATCTCTTTGATTGATTGCACATCTTGAGTGAGATTGAGTGAGATTCAAGTGCATTGCTTGAGAGTTGCATTCTAGAGGCACTTGATCTTCGAGTTGCTGCGGATTTCTCGTTACTCTTCCGTGTTTCCCGACACGGTAGACGGCTTGGAGCAGCGGAAGTGATTGAGCTCGCGATTGGAGATTGTTGGAGCCTTCACCAAGTGTTGTAAGGGGTTCTTGATCCTTCCCCGCGGGAGTTCGCAAATTGGATACTCTAGTGGAGCTCGTGGCTTGGAGGATCCCCGTCTTGTGTGCGGTTGTGCGGCGCCCGCCGAGGGCTCAACTCTTGATAGTTGATTAGCTCGCGAACCGACAAGTGGGTGCATCGCCACAACGAGGAGTAGCTTGCCGGGAAGCAAGTGAACCTCGGGATAAATTCTTGTGTCTTTCTCTTCCCGAGGATTTCTCTTGTGTGATTGATTGATTGGTACTTCTCATCTCTACACGGCGGTATAATCACTCGAAGCTCTTCTCTCGTTTTACATCTTGTATCTAGCTTGTTGTTGTAGTAGTGTTTAGTGGATAGCCTTGTACTAGACTTGTGTAGGTGGCTTGCTTAATTAGTTAGAGCTAGTGCATTTTGCTCCGCCACCTTTTATACTAACTTGTGGTTAAGTAATTCTTGTAGAAGTTTTAATTAGGCTATTCACCCCCCCTCTAGCCATTCAGACCTTACAGTGTAGCGCTTGAGCGGTCGGATTAAAAAAGATTTAAATAAAATGTTTTTCCAGAAAATGATAAAAGGCTTCTAAAATTCATAACTTGCTCATTTTGGCTTCAAAAATTATGAAACAAATTTTGGTAGACTTCTTAGGACCAGATCTATGATGTAAAAATATTGCATGTTAAGTTTGAAATACTTTTCTTAAGGGTTTTTAATTAATTACTGAAATTGTTGTTTCCTTGATAAATATGTAATAAATCATAGAAAGCTCAGAAAAATATGGTTTTAATTTTGTTAATCTTTTTGGGTAATGTACTTTCTAGGGAAAAATATGTTCCATGCATGTTATGTAGAAAAAATTTTATGTGTAGTACAAGTGCTTATTATTGTTAATAATTGTTATTTTTGATAGAGATGAAAATATAAATAAAACATGCATATAATAATTTTTCTATAGTGATTACGACCTCACCCTCGCACCCGAAGCACGACCTCAGCCTCCGGCTCACGCCGGCGGGAGATTACGGCTGCCACCTATGCCGGGCGTGCCGTCACATCGGCTACTCCTGGTCCTTCCGCTGCGACCCGTGCGCGTTCGACCTGCACCTCCCTTGCGCGGCGCTGCCGGCAGCGGCCACCGCGCCCACGCACCGGCACCGGCTCACGCTCACGTACGAGGACCCGAGGAGGGGCATGGGCTCGTTCGATTTCTGCGCGGTGTGCCGCAAGGGCTACAGCACGGCGAGGTGGTTCTACGCGTGCAGGGAGTGCGGCGTCGGCGGGCACGTCGGCTGCGTCGTGCCGGACATGCCGCTGAGGGACGAGTACGCCGCCCTCGACAAGGAGCAGGCCGCCGTGGCAAACGCGGCTACGTGGCCGGATGCTCCTGTCCCGGAGTCCCAGCAGCTGGAGGAACTTCTCAACGAGCAGGGGATCGAGCTCGCGAGGATGGAACTGGGTGCGGGCGGGCTTCTGCCGCTGTTCGCCAAGGCTTCCGAAGATTGACATGCTAGCTGTGAGTCTGTATCCAAGAAGGGAAATCATGGACAGGGTTATGTAAAATCGCCACTGAAGTGCAGCTCACTGCTATAAGTTACTTCAGTTTTCTATTGTTCTGAAAATACTCGTCATGCGCTCATGCTCAATAACACTGACGTGAATATTCCATTTACAGTGGCTCGTATTAAGTTTAAAAAAATATGGTGAATTTCTGACCGACCAAGAATTGTTCCATTGGTTAGACAACAGCTCGCTAAACAAAGGATTTAGAGCTGCTTAGCTAGGTTTATGGCAAATGTGTCTACTTACACAGGAAGGAAAATGAGCGAGTGCTTACCAAAGCAACCAGAAGGCGTTGCAACAATAAAAGTGCAGTAATCGTCAACCAGCTGATGGGTGGTACGTCTGAAGACTAGACAGACAGAAGGATTTATCCCAGTGACAAATTGACGGGCGAGCAAACAAACAGACATGCTAGTCGTGTTTTACCTCCCATATAAATTCATCTGCAAGTCCCAGCTTCAGCTGATCAGCATCTCACCAAAATATTAGTTGGCAATATCCTATATATCTTTACCGATCTGAAACTTGTTCTTCAGGAGAGTAGGGGAAAACGAGAAACAGCATAGCCATACATTGCCGAAACGGATCGCGATTCCAATATGGCCAGATGTTAATAGAAGCAAAGTTGTAGTGCTATGTGCTATGCAGCAACAGAATAAGAAAACTACAGAAGGACAGTTTGATCTAATGTTACATCAAAATGATAGGTACTTAGACAACACAAGGTTACTGTATCAAGGAATGTCATTCAACCCTGAAAAGCTGGAGCGCCCCCTTGCATCAACAAACCCACGAACTGAGAGTTCAGGAACAGAGGTTGATGCAGAATCCTCCGACCGCAGTTCATGATCAACGAAGACAACGACAACTGTTATGTCGTCGTGGATGTAGCGCCGGACTCCTTTATCAAGCTTCTTAATATCACCATACCTCATTTCCCTCTTCCTTGCAGCTTCTTTTAGAGCTTCCTGTACCAATCTCCTTGCAACACCCTACAAAAACAAGGAAAGCGCATTTCAGCATCACCACAAAAGGAGTACTACCATCAGCAAGAGCAATATGAAAAGAGTTGCCAGTTCAATACAAATGCAGTGAGAAAGAAGTGAGGCATACTTCTCGTGGATTATTGTGGACAATTTCAACAGCTTGCTGGTTTGAGAGGTGCTCCCATAATCCATCCGATGCAAAGATCAAAAAACGGTCTTGTGAATTAAGAACTCTTGAACATACAGATGGCTCTGACGTCAGAACAGGCCGGCGGAGAGGTTCCGAGAGGTGGAAACGAGCTGTGGATGGATCAGCAGCGAATTCTCGCTTCTTCAAGTATGCATCACCTATAGACCTTGAAACCTAAGTAGATCAGAAAGAAAGAAAATGTTCGAAGAAGTTTTCAGCATAGTGATCGAGTGTTAGATGGCATCATACAAGAGTACTATCGAACACAGTGCTATAATTCTGAAGAATACCATTGCTTTTTTGTTGTAATATTTAGCAATTTTATTTATTGCTTTTCTGTTGCCAAAAGAGTGACATTAGTTCTTCGCGGCCACTACAACAACAGAGTTACCAATACCATTTACTTCGGTTCCACTATTTTATCAAGCATGCCCACAAGCATCATAAATACAGCACTTGTCACAAAAAAGAAATGCTGCCTACCTGTATGATGCCTTTGATGCGCCAAACACCATTTTTAAGAACAACTATTTGCGAATCATCAGGATGAAGAGTCCTAAGCTCCTGCCTAATCTCTTCCATGCTAGCATTGTGGTCTCTTGTTAACTGCTCAGCAACAATCCTGTTTGACCCATTCAAACAACCAACCACCGCCCTAGAATCGCCAAGATTGGCCAGGTAGAGTGTCCCTCTCCATATGATACCAACGAGACAGCAAGATCCAATAGTAGCCATAGCAGGTTTTATCAAATGTGTCCTGCGCACAAGCGACAGGAAGCCTTCCTCTGTAGCAGAAAAGGCCTTTCGAACAATATCCTCAGACATTGTTCCATGCTCCTGTGCAAGACCTGTAAAGTTAATACTACATGTTAGCATCAGAACATTTTCTTCCATCTAAAAACAGAACAAGTGGACTGTCCTAAATCGTAATAGCAATTGTAAGTGGGTTTATTATGTGTGACGTGGTGATCTCATCGCCAAACAATTATTGACGCTAATAAATTCACAGACATGACACAAGCATGGAACTGGAGACATGAACGACAGCACTTCCTATACTGCGACCGAATCAATACTGTAAGAGTGTAAGTAGCGTGGCCACGATGTACAAGCCCATGTTCGCAGAATCGCAGTCATGGTATCCCAAAAAGGAAAAAAGAATACTAAGAGCCCATTTCATTCCCCAAATTAGATAGGCAAAGCAAGTCACTAAAGACGTGGCCCGCGGACGAAATAGTCATTCCACTATTTGACACCTACATCAAGATTCTTTTTTTTCTCAAAAAAATCAAGATTCTTAAAAAAACATACAGTTTATCAATGAGATTGCACATGCAGCTCTTAAAAAACAACAGGAATAAAGGCATCAATCTAACCGACCCAAGCAATTCAACGCTAATACAGTACGATCGAACCAAACAACCACTCTAACCTTGTGAGCATTTCACGGAGCACAAATTTGTTGCAATCATATGGAGAGGGGGGGGGGGGGGGGGGGGGGGGGGGGGCACGTACGGACGATGTGTGAAGAAAGGTGGTTAGAGATGAAGCGGGAGGCCTCGGCGCCCCCGTGGCCGTCATAGACGCCGACGAAGGTGGCGGCGGCGGCCGTCTCCACCTGGCTGTGGTCCTCCAGCACGTCGTTGGCCTGCACGACGGCGAAGGAGAACTCGCCCGCCGCGTGCCGCGCGAGGTCCCGCGACCACAGCAGCTCGTCGGCGCCGCCGCCGGCGTCGTCCTCCGCGTCGTCGTCCTCACCCTTCCTCGTAAGCGCGTACCTCCGACCCGGTCCCAGCACGCGGACGCAATCCTCTCCAGCCACGGCCACATCCTTCATCTCCCTCCGGGACTTGCTCCCGTGATTCGTCCTCCGCCGCCCCAACCCCCTCCAAAATGGCCCGAGCACGCCGTGCGCGAGCGCGAGGATGTGGTTGTCTTCTTGCCTACTACTGCACACCAAGAATCACCCAATTCCCACCTGCAAAGCAGCGAAAGATTTTGACTTTTGTTTGCTTAGATACAACAAACAATGCGGAAGAAACCGTACAGTAGACGCAACAAAAGTGCCTCCTCTTGTCTTATGAGTCATGGCGCACCTAAACAAGCGCAGTTTGCACGGGAGAAACGGGAGCGCAAGCACCACCGAGAAGCCCCCAGAAGCGCCGCCCCTGCTGGTAGCAGGAAGCACCGCCGGATTCTCCAGGCATACCAAACCCAACCACCCGGAGACGCCTTGCGGACCGGACGACCGGTGGTCGGATCGCGCGATTCGCGAGGGCTGCTGGGAGGTGGGAAGGAACGGGGCTGTTGTTGTTCCTGATGGAGCGGCGGTGGGGAGAGGCGGCGCTCGTACGCTCCGCAAGAGTGTGCATTAGTGGGGGCCCGTACCGATTTTATACAAGCGTTTCGCAGAAAACCGCCCTGGATTTACAGGTATTTGCGTACGAGACAGGCTTGTGAAGCGAGTAGAAAAGCGCAAAGGGGCAAATAGAAAAAGCAGGTAAAGCGCGGGGCTGATCGTGATTGGCTCAGGAGGAGCCTTTGACCTCGCTTATCCTCCCTCCCTTTCTTTCCCCCAACTTATATGAAATGAAATAGTAGTGTTATTTTCTCTCTTTTTTTTGCTCGGTTGAATTGATGAAACGGGCCTTTCAGTTTCAGGCGCTGTGAAATGCAACGTCAAAGGCCTTATCATGGACACGGGTCTCCGTCTCTTTGAATAAAGGCATGCCTTGAATAAAAAACCATGGGAGCCGGTCTCTTTATCCTTTGGAAAATCCTTTGACGAAAGGTCAGGTGATTCCACTCCTGTACAGCTGCTGCAGGCGATGTAAAGTAGTAAAAGCAATCGATTACAGCTCCAAAAAAAAAAAGCCCAGGGCCAGGAGAAAACCTTGGGGCCTGACAGCAACACTGACCCAGCCGTCCCACTCCACTCTCTTGGATCAATCAAGCAGTTAAAAGGAAAAGAAAAAAGAAAAACGCTGCGAGGCATCAGCTGATCAGCTCCTAAATAAACAAGAGGATCGATTTGCAGACCAAGAACGCAGCGCCACCGCGGTGCTACGCGGACGCATCACGATAAGAGCGTCGGGCGATGGGTAGCGTCTCCCGCTTTACAGATGAAAAAAGCAAAGCGCTGGGAGAGACGAAGGAAGGAAAAAAAAAAGGGGGTAGCGCGCGGGACCGCTGAAAGATGAGTCAAAACAGTTCGCGTCACTGGGAACCTGTGACACCCCGGCGTGCGCCCGGCCAGATCCATCGCTCCCGGGCTTTTGCACGCCGGCCGGAGCTCATCCATCCATCAGACCATCACCTTTGTCCTTCAATGCGTGCGTGCCTTCCAGCCTCGCTGATGTTTACAGTCACCACGCCATTGCGACGATGGGTATTGATACCGAATACGTGGTGCAGACAGCAGAGGAGCAGCAGCACCTGACGAATGAACTAGCTTCTCAGTCGTCGCGGCCAGTAGATGACGAGTGTGGTTTTCGATCTGGATCGAGGCGGCCGGCATCCATACTCGGTCATGAGCGCTTACGGCTGCTGCATGCCACTTGTATGCACAGCAGAGGGCCTGGACGACGTCGAGGAGGACTCGCGCGCCGTGGCAACTGGCAACGCCACCACATGGAGCATGGATCCGATCAATTTGCTGCCCCCATTTGCTCGCTCGTGCGATCGATTAGATTACATGTGTGTAGGTCAACACCACACCCTGTCAGCCACAGCCAGCCACCCCAGCTTCACTCGTTCGTTCCGGTCCCCAGATGAGATGAGCGCGGCCGCGCAGGCAAGCCGTGCCTGCGCCCTCTTTTTAGGTGAGGATGGCCGCCTTTTCCCTGTCGAGTGTCGACTGGCGACGGAGAGCTGCACCCACTGATGTGAATGACGATGCATCCTGAGATAAGAGTGGATGGAGCTCGAAAGTCGAAACCGGTGCCTCCATCAACACCCCCCCCCCCCCCCCCCCCCCCCCCCCCCCCCCGGTAATACGTACAGTAAGTTCGATCGGTGATGTCCGAGTCCGATACAGCTACTGTTCTGCTACGGCCAGGTAGCAGTTTTTTTTATTGCTATAACAGACACGGGGAAATGGGATTCGAAAGTGCAAAAGGGGAGGTGAGTTGAGTCAGACGTCACCAGCCTCTCGTAGGCTTTTCACGTTGCGTACGTTGTTTTGCAGGAGGAAAGCACCTGTAATACCAATCGGCAGAGCTTGATCCGTGGAGGAAGAAGATAACAAAGCGAGGATTTTATTTTTTTTATTAATAAAAATTAAAAAAGAAGGAAAAGGGATGAGCACTCCGATCTTGGAACGTTGGAAGGGCCGCCGTTGCCGGCTGGCTTAGGTGGGCCGGAGCAGGCCTGTATGACTCTTAACCACAGCCAAGCCCATCCACTGCGCCAGGTACAAATCACCTGATTAGCAGTTGAATAGTGCCACATCGGCGAATCAACTGAGGAACTTAGCGCGGAAGCAATAAAGTTAGATGGAGCGGCAACCTTCAAACATACTTACCTGGACGGGGTCTATGGCTGATCATGAAGAGTCATGGCCTAGGCTGGTGGCCTCCATTGCACTTTGGAGGAGCACTAGCTTACCATCTCCCTAAATGGCTTACCATCTCCCTAAATGGGAGAGTGGACGTCATAATTTATGGTAGAGGGGGTATGCATTCGCGCGGCCCCTGCCAAAGTAATCTACAAAGAATTCTCTATTTGTATTTACAAAATTAAATTAATTAATTATATAGTTTTATTTATGTTACAATAACATTTTTTGTAAAATAAATAAAATTTTCACTTAGTTAAAATAATCAAAAAGTTTAACTAGATACAAATTTTTATAATCCCATCTATCCGACAGTATGGTTGTTAAGAGGGGAACTGATCCTTCTGAAGGTACCATTAATTTTGACAATATAAACTCGGTGGGATTATGAACCCAACTCAAGCAGTCCATTCAATCCTCCCACAAACCTTCAAGTTTTCAGAGCATTCTCTCATAGAAATCCATGGCCGGAGTTGAGCCTGCTCGAACTGGCAAGATACGAATCAAGTTCCAAGCTGATAATTAAAGAGAGAATTATTTTGGTCGGCAAAGATTGTTAGAGTAAAGGGTTGGCAATGACATGAAGCTGTAAAAGGCATTTGGCTCATTTGCTGAGCAGTGGTCAGTGTGGAGGCAAGCTGATAGGGTCATACCAACCCAAAGCGACCGGTATGCGAATGAGTGGGCCGGTATAATAAGCTGCAAGGCCGGAACGTGGATTTCTTTCTACAAGTGGGCCAATCAGGCCGTCTAGTCAAAAAGTCCTCGGCAGATTGGGCTTAATGACCTAGCTCACATGATGAGAGTATGAGAGGCCAGGGGACCAGAAGCAAAGTCCCCCTTGGAATGCGGAATTTTTTTCCTATTTTCTGCATTTTCTGTAAAAATAAACTGATTTTTATAAAATTTGGACATAATTTCTTTGAAATTACTGTATTTCAAATAAGCCCTTAGCTGTGAGTCAAACAAATGTGTCTGAACTATACCTCCATTCGATTTTAGATGTCTAGGGTCAATATGTATTTGGTTGACAGACAACGCCTGACACCAGCTCAGCTCTGGGAGATGACCCGACCTGAGAACGTCCCCTTAAAACGGCTATCAACAATCAACAATGCTCCTGCTTCACCTTGGGCGTTCGGTATAACCGAACCGATCGGTTCGGTTCTTCGGTTTCTAAGTAAATTCGGTTCCTCAGGAAATCGGTACCGATCGATTCCTGGAAAATATCGGTACCGAGGAAATTCGGTATCGGTACTTTCGGTTCGGTTCCGATATTTACCGAAATTACCGAACAGAGTACATCATCATGTAACATCAGGTTCAATAGCCAATTTTGACAGAAATTCAACATGATATCATATACAATGTAACACCATCGGTGTTACCCGCGAGTAACTTGCACCAAATCATGTCTTATTTATGTGTTTTAGCATGTGCCAAGTTCGTGGAATCATGTTAGTAATTTGTAATAGCCAATGAAAAAGTTAAATAGAAGTTGCCGCAATAACCGTGTTGTATCATAGAGTTCTAAAGCGATTTTTTTAGCAAAACTGTGTAGAACTTGTATGCAATGCTTTAACGAGTTTGAAGTGCTAGCTTTGTAGAGTGTTATGCAACCCTTGCGATGGGAAAGTAAACTGGCTAACTAGTTTTTCGAGTAGCTTGGAAATCGAATTGGAAAAACCTAAACTATGCTTAGAACCGTAAACTTTTGAGCAGTTTGACAGCCTCGTGTTCACGGAATTACCTTGCTTTAACATGCTAGTATCTTAGTCGTGTTTTGGCTTCTGGGGATAGCCCATGGTACCCTCTAGGTTGTAGTTCAGATGGTTAAGCCGAAGTCGAGCTGGGGCAGTGGTTTTCACATGCTTTAAAATCCATGCTTGTAACCTGGTCTAGGTTGTCGGCTCTGTGTTTGCGGTCACCATCGCGGGCCGTCTCGTGCCTGCGCTTGGCCGCGCTGTCGGGTTAGGCGGGCCGGCACGTCCTGCCCCAGCCTTGGTCGGCCGCAGCCGCCCGCTGTCCCTCGCTGCCCGCGCTGGCTCGCGTTGCCGCTGTCGTCGTGTAGCGCGCGCCAGGGTCAACGCGGTGTCGTATCCACGTCTTGGCCAGCCGACCGGTCTGTCGTGCATGTCACCCCCCTTGCCTCTGTGCTCGCCCGGGCGTATCTCACCCTGTGCGTGCGTCGTCTAGCTGCCGTTCGGAGGTGATGCGGCCGCTGACCTCTCCCTTCCTCCCATGCCGCCATGTTCGCCGGTCCGCGCTGGTGGGTGGCAGTCGGTGGAGCCGCCTCGGCCAAAATTATTTGTGCACGTTGCTCCGCTGCCCAGTGCCCCAGCCGCCCGTCCCCACCTCGGCCCGTGTTGCTTGCCACCGAGCTCCAATTTTGGAGTTTGCCGGCACCGGGCCTTTTAGGCCGAGCTCAACAGCGCTCATCATTTACTTGCGAGCCGTGTTCTCGAGTCCAATTGAAAGCACCCGTAGCTTCGCCTTCGCCTACCCTTCACCCCGCGCACCACCCCAGAGGCCCGTTTGCCGCTTAGCCGTCGTTGGCGCGAGCGTGCCGCCGCGGTGCGCCGCCAAGCCCCTCGGGTCGCACATGGCCAGCCTCCCCCGCCGTTCTCCAACTTCTTCGAGCACTGCGGCCAAGACCGGGGTAGGCCATGGATGCTCTAGCGGCAGTTGGTCGGTTTCGCGGTGGGTTTGGGTGGCCGGAACGGCCGCGCCACCGTCGCGCGTGGCCGCTCCTCGTGGGCACTAGTCCCGCGAGCTCAGCTGCCCCCGTACCTCCGCCTAGTGTAGGCGTTGGAGCTGCTGATGCAGGTCGACCTACTAGCCGGGTCGGTAGGGACCCTGGATGGCCGGCGTAACCGGCCAGTGCCGCTCGGTGCTGCGCCAGCGGGCATGGGGGACGTCGGGGACTTCTCCGTTGAGAAGAAGAGAAAAGGCGAGGATCTTTTTGCAGTTAAGCAGACCGTAGGAATAGTGTGTTCAGCGCTCGAGCAATTTAGGTTTAGTCTGGGGTCTCTTTTGCAAGACCGCCAGCGTGCGCGGGCTCCTCCTGCGTGGGCCGCGCCATCGTGGGCCGCGTTGCCGTGGGCCGCCTCGCGTGGTTTGGCCGCACGCGCGTAGCGCAGATGGGCTGCCTGAGTTGGGCCACGCAGTCAAATGAAGTTTTCCCTTTTTCTTAGAGAAATCAAATTAGTTATGATTTCATGTAAATGACTATACTTTGGAAAATTGTGATAAATCATTTAAGCGTCCAAAAATTGTGAGACCAGTTTTGTTAGATCGGTAAATTCATGTTCTAGCAGTTGATGTAATCACTTTACGTATAACTGTAGTGAGGCTAAGCCTTTTTAAACCGATGCAAAAACAATTGTTATTAAGATATTAAATTGTGTAGGATTTGTTGTGGCAAAACCGTAATAGCTTTAACCCTAAAAATTTTTACATCAACTTAATGGCTATGTGATGTACTTACTGTAATTGTTGTAGCACTTTAGTAGCTTGCTAGATGTGGTAGTTAAGCTCTCCTAATCGAGCAGACGTCGAAACGATAACAAAAGAAAGTGATGCAACTTAGTTGGTAAGAAACTTGTAGACCGGTTAGCTATTGCTTTTAAGGGTAGTGGATGACTTGGCATGTTGGTCATTAGAGTTAGCTAACTAGCTTAGTAGTTGTTGTTATTAGAGTTACCGTTGTCACCTTATTAAGTGTGGTATTATCATTACATGCATGTAGATCACGAGGAGGTTGAGTACACAGCCGCGGAGGAGCAGGACTACGAGGAAGTCATCGAGGAGTACGAGGAGGAAATTTTTGTACCGGAGGAGTTCCAGGAGCCACCCACGACTGACACCTCAGACTTTGCGCCTGCCCAAGGCAAGCTCCGGTGCATAACCCTTATTTTGCAAGTCTTTATATATATTTAAATGTTGTGCATTTACGTTGCAAGAATTTTATGATACCCACATGCATATATATATCTACCCATGAGTCTTACTAGTACAGGATCGCGTAGTTGCCTTGCTTAGGTTCATCGGTAGCGTGGGTAACCTGTCGTTACTCACAATAGGGGGTTACTCACATTATTATTATTACATTCTGGGTAAAATGATGGGAAGGAAATGGCGACCGGGCAGGGATGTGGTATGGGTATGGGTGGATGTAGCAAGTTGTGTCCCGCAGCCATGGGGCATAACTGGGTTGCACTATTTCCCTGTCCGTGTCAATTAAGGACCGTTCGTTGCATGGACCCTGGTCAAGTCACAGATTTATTATCCCGAGCACATACTTGCTTATAGGAGCAGGAAGGCTTGTTACTCTCTTGTCATGGGCTCCGGCTCTTTTCGGATCGACTGATTGGAGGTGGGAATAGGTGGAGGTCTTAGCACCGCATTGAGGCCGGGCCTCAAGTGCAGGATCTAGGAGTCCAAGTTTGGACAGGGACCTAAAAACCCGTGACAGGAGGGGGACATGTTAGTCTTGCTTGTGCCTGGGGTACAAGCGAGACGTGTGTTTTTCGAGGTACCCAGCTGGGCACATTGATTCACGAATTGCCGTTTCTGCGTGACGGTATGGCTTGATTACGCTCTGGCATCGTAGTAAGAATTGACAATGGAAAGATGTAGAAATGGTCCTGATTGGCTCAACACTTGCTTGATTATAGCATAGGTGCTTACATAGAGTACTGGGTAATGAATAAAATACGGCTTCTAAAAGTTCAAAATGAAGGACACACTCTTAGTGCTGCTTTTCGCAAACAAGAAAACCCTCAAGCCATAAAGCATATCATAATCCTTGAGAGTCAAGAAATATATTTCCTAGTCGGGTAAGTCTTGCGAGTACATTGTGTACTCAGGGTTTATTTTACCCTTGTTGCAGGTGCACCTTGAGCAGTTAGGCCTTGTGTGAAGGATTCTTCTGGTGGGCACAGGCGGATTCTCATTTCGTTCCGCTAGATGTTATTTTATTTCCGCTGTTAAGTTATCGCACTCTGAACCTCTGGTATTGTAATAACTATTTCTGAGACTCTGTGTTGTATGAAATGGACTAAGTATTGTAAGTTTGTACTTGTTATTGGATCCCGGGTGTAAAATGTGGATTGTTCGAGTTCTCCTGTCGGGTGTGCTCGACGGAGTCATCTGGTTTAGCTCACTTTCAGGGCACTTAGGGTCTAGTGGAAGACAAGCACCCTGAAAGCGTGCTAAACCGGGTGATTCTGCCACATACAATATAAGTGCCAAAATCATACATATAAAAAGTCACAAGACTACAGGAGTAGATAACCACAAATATATAATATAGCTGTCCACAATTAACCCATCAATGATATTACATATTACTTAGTACTCAGTACATATTACAATAGACCCATCAAATTGAGTCGTAGGCTAGCAGGCAGCAGTGCAGCACCGCAGCAGCAAACCAGCATATGGCAAGAGGCAACAACAAGAATTAGGACCAGCAGCAGCACAGCAGTCCAGCGCAAGTATCCAGCAAGGCAGCACGCCTCACTCGGTCACTCCCCTTAATTGGTTTACAAACCTAAAAAGGCTTAAACATTATGAAGCAAGTGAGAAACAATACAATTAATCATGAGTTGTTCACAAACCTAAAATGGAAGACCAGAAATAATGATATTTAATTAGCTCACACGTCATTTAGATGTAGGCTCGGAGGACTTGCTCTATTTAATTAGCTCACACGTCATTTAGATGTAGGCTCGGAGGACTTGCTCTTGCTTGATATGGTGTTGAAGAATTTTGTTGGTTGGGACTTCATGTTGGTGGAGATAACCATCTTGCTTTTGCTGCCTTGAATCTTTGACTTGGTAGCATAGCCGTCAATAATGGCTAGGTCCTTGAACTCTTGAATTAATTCTAAAATAAAATAAAAAGAGGATGCAATAAATAATTTTTCATTAATGAAAACAACAAGCAAAAGAAAATGACAGAGAGCCATAGAGCTATTACCTTCTTCTAGTTTAGTTAACTCTTCTGTATCTTTTGATAAATTGATCGGAGTTGCCCTTCTAAGCCAATTTTGAATACAAACAAGAGCTTCAACCATAAATAGAGTGAGTGAAGTCCTAAAATCATCCAGTACACGCCCACCCGTTCTAAAAGCAGATTCACTAGCAACAACAGAGATTAATGTCTTGTTCGCTTGGTTGATAAGGCATGATTGAAAGTGTTGTTCGCTGATTTGTTGTGAAAGAAAAACACTGCTGAATAGCTGGCTGATTTGACTGATAAACTCACGTGAACGGAGCAGGATAGCAAGCACATCACGAGCTAATTTAGAAAGTACGGGAAATCTAGTGCAGGTATCACGCTGCTACTCCTGCCAACATCAAAATCTTTGGATACCGATGAACCGTCGTCAGTATATACTCCGTACCATCCTATAGAACAGAGAAAAAAAAAACACAGGTTCGCGCCAATTGGTCCACAATGGGAAATGTCCGGGGCGGCAGAGACCCATTACTGCGAGTACATTTTGGTACGTGAGCATGGAGCTCAGCATGACCGCTGTTGCAGTAAATACGGAAAGGGAGATTAACAAAAATTTTGGCGCCACCGCAGTTTGTCAAACTCGATAGTCCAAACCTGCATCATAAATTCTGAATCTAGATCTTGTACGCACCATCATCCTTGCTTGGATCATTCCATTCTATTCTTTGGATTATTCGACGGATATTATCCAATCACCAAAAGTCTCCAATATTCGACATCATCTTTCACAAGATACCTTCCATAAGGCCACACTAACTAGCGACTAGCGTTGCCTGAAAAAAAAAAAGCGTCTACCACAAACACTCCTATCTGTGAACGCCATCGGGATAGGGACTACGTACTGTGAAGTGTGAACGCCATCGGGATAGGGACGGTGATCACAATTTGATCCGAGACGTGACAGACTGACGGCCACTGACGCACAAACACTTTGACGCAGCAATCTTGATAGGGTCAGAAAAACTCAACCAATAGCCTACGCACCAGCCGAACCAGAAAATCGTAAAAACTCTGCCGGCCGGAGGAGCCGGGGCGACGCGCAGCCCGCCAAAACCCCCCATTTGGCACACTCTGTCCCGCGAGACCGTTTCCCGCTGCCCCCCTTCGCGCATTTCACCACGTCGCCCTGTCACGTATGATGAGAACAACCGAGGATTCTGCCGCTACCCCACTGCCACCGCAAGGCGTACCGCGTACCAGAGCCAGCTCCGGTTGATTCGGTCACGTCACCCGCTGCGTCCACGACAATGGCGCCGCCTCCGTCGTCCTTGCTCCGAGAGCTCCTCGCAGCTGACGGCTTCAAGAACCGTCACAAGCCGCCCGACAGCTCCGCCCCGGCGGCCTCGAGAGCCACGAGCATGCCACTCCAGCACCGTCGCCCGGGCAAGCCGCCCTCGCGGTCACAGTCCGATGTGCTCACTCGCAGCCGCCTGAGGCAGATGAACGTCGACGCGGACGATGGCAGCAGGGACGCCGGTGCCGAGCGGCGGCGGGCCGCGACCGCGACGCGCGCGTCGTCAGCGTCGCTGACGAGTGCGAGGAGGCACAGCAACAAGGGAGACGGCGACAGCGGCTCGGGCGCCGCCGGTGCCAGGAGGGGCTCCGCGTCTGACCCTTCCGCGGTGGCGGCGCTCGACGAGTCCGCGCTCACCGCGCTCATCTCCCTGGCCGCGGGGCCCCTGAAGCGGTTCGCCAAGGACGAGGCGTTCCGCGCCTCGCTGCGCGCCGGCTGCGCGTCGTGCCTCGGCGACTCCAACCACCGCGCCGTGCTGGACCTCCGCGTGCACGCGCAGACCGTCGAGCGGGCCGCGACAGAGGGCCTGGACCCGCGCGACCTGAAGCGCGCGTCGCTCAAGCTCCACGAGATGGCGTCGCTCCAGGGCAAGGACGCGGACGCGGTGACCGCGGAGGCGGGCGTTCCCTACCCGCGCCTCGCCGCGTGCGCGCACCTCTACATGGCCGCCGTCTCCAAGCTGCAGAAGCGGGACCACTCCGCCGCGGTGCACGCCCTGGAGCCCTTCTGCCTGGCGCCGCGCGAGGCGCGGACGGTCCTGCTGCCCGCGCTCTGGGACAGGCTCTTCCGGTCGGGCCTCTCGCACCTCAGGACGTGGCGCGACCGCGAGTCGGCGGCGGCGAGCGCGGACGAAAGGGTGAAGGAGGTGGAGAAGGTGTTCGTGGACGTACTGGACGAAGGGACGCGCGCGCTCGCGTGCTACTACAGGGACTGGCTGCTGGGACGGACGGATGCCATGGCTCTCCCGGACGTTCCTGGTCCTCCGAGCACGGTTCATGCCAGCGCGCCGAGGTGCTCAGCGTCGACGTCGTACGACATCAGCTCGGAAGTCATGTTCGGCTCCGGGAGTTCGAGTCCGGTGAAGTTCGCGTACGACGACACAATGCGGGCATCCGAGGAGATCGAGGAGGAAGAAGCGGTGTACTCCGCGGCCGCCGCAGACGCGGTGACCGTGCTCCCGGACCAGGAGAGCGATGGAGCTGGAGGTGAGGAAAGGAGCTACATTCCCGCTCTGTTGGCAGAAGAAAACGTGCCCGTGCCCGTGTCTGACAGTTTAGACAGAGAGACGTTCGAACCACATGTAAGCATTTTCCCCGGAAACATTCCAGCATGCTTATTCACACAAAATACACCAAAGTTTATGATAAATTACATCTCACAATCATATTCATAGGTCGAAGAAGAACCCAACAAGGAATCAGATGCGCCAGCAAGTTACCCGACGATCTCTGACAACTCTGCTATTGACCTTCTTACACTCGAGTTCTGGTAAGAGCACCATTCACTCCCCTTCGACTACCCTCCAATGTTCCAGTGCATACTCCCACATCTCATTAAAAGTGTTGTTTTTGACTTTTAATCTTCTTGTTTGACCATTTATCTTATTTAAAATTTTTATACAAATATTATTTATTTTGTTATGAGTTATTTCATCATTAGAGATACTTTAATAACTGTTTATTTATTTTATTATTTGTATAAAAATTTTAAATAAGACGAACGGTCAAATAAGAAGTCTAAAAGTAAAAAAATGACGCTTTCAATAGGACGGAGGGAGTACAATAGAATTCTGTACTGATCGCAGTGATTTCTTGTAAGTTCCTCAGTGAAGTGCCACTCCAGAGTGACACAGATGACAATGAGCTATCCATTTTCGCCACGGTTCCCAGCGACTTCCTCTGTCCACTGACGCGCCAGATCTTCAACAATCCCGTGACGATCGAGACAGGCCAGACGTTCGAGCGGCACGCTATAGTTCAGTGGCTGGATAGAGGCTTCAGGATGTGCCCGGTTACAGGCCAAGAGCTCTCGAGCTTGACGGTGCCAGACACGAACCGCGTGCTCAAACGCTTGATCGATAGCTGGAAATCTGAACACTGCAAGCACCTGGTATCCGAAAGCGCTGGGCTTGATGTGAAGTTAACTGTACCAGCAATAGACAAGGCTCTGGATTCAGCTGAAGACATCTCTGAAAAACTTGACAAGGCAAGGCACCTGACGGCGATCGGTGGGATAGACTTCCTTCTGCACAAGTTCCAGGAAGGTGGGGGAGATGAGCAGCCGCGGGTAGCTGAGCACCTGTTGTTTTGCATCAGGGCTGAAGGCAGCTGCAGGAATTACGTGGCTATCAAGATCGATGGTTCAAGTGTTCTGCAGCTTCTCCAGAGTGAAGTGCTTTCAGCAAGGAGAACTGCAGTGGGTTTGCTCATTGAACTAGTCTGCTTAAGAAGGTGCGATTTCCTTCAGATTTTTTTTAAAGATGTGACGAAACATATATTTTGTATATGTATATGTGCTGCATGCCATCTTACCTCCCGATCACCAACATTCTGATTTCGAACAGGAGAGAAATGTTTGAATTGCTCCTGCATGGATTGAGAGCAGAGTCGATCATGGAGGCAATGGATGTGCTACTGGAGTATCTCCGGAGCTTGCCCGCAGAAGAACAAGCCCCAATTGCCGTCCTACTGTTGCGTTTGGATGCATTGGTATGCAGCTTTAAACCCTGGGTCTCTTGTGTTATCGTACACTTACATTTGCAATCCCATGAAATGGGATTTCGTTTGCTAGCCTCAGACATCACCTGGAATTTAGTCTGCAGAAACTGTAAATGCAATGCATTGCAGGTGGAGCCAAACAGAAACAGCACGTACAGAGAAGAGGCGACCAAGGCCATCACACATTCTCTGAGATGCTGCCTGTCAGATGACAATGCCGTGCCCAGCACTCGGAGAGCTCTGCTGCTGTTGGGAGGGCATTTCACCTTCTCAGGCGACCTTCTCGCAGAGGACTGGATGCTGAAACAGGCCGGCTTCATCGAGCACTCACGGGACACTGCTGCCAGTTCTGACGCTGTCATACACGTATTGCACACCTGACCACCTTTTACACACAGAACAGTACCGATGAATAGTTTCTGAAGTTCGCTTTGCGGTGTGCTCAGGACAAGGAATCGGGCGAAAACGATGCGTGGCTGAGACACGTGGCCGCGGCGCTTCTCGGCAGCAGCATCGGGATCAGGAGACCGTTCCTGGAGGCGCTATCCAAGTGCCTGGGCGGCTCCGCCGACGCCGGCCTGGTGGGCGCGTGCCTGACGACGGCCGGGTGGCTGAGCCGCTCGCTGGCTTCGTCGGTGGACGTGGACGAGGACGGCGCCATGGACACGTCCCTCGCCGCGTTCTCGGCGCTCGTCCCGCGGCTGAAGCAGTGCCTGGCGCCCGGCCGGCCGCCCCGGCACAGGGTCCTCGCGGCCATGTCGCTGCACAACTTTAGCAGAATCCCAGGTAACGCCCGTGCGCGTGCGGGTCTCCCTCTCTTTTCTGTCACGTCGGCGTCTCGTTCTTGCTTGCCCGAAGCCATCGCAGTGGTGGTAGTGGACTGTGGACCATCCTTCATTTAGGCCAATGTTTAGTTCCTAAAAAATTTTTTTAGATTCTCGTCATATCGAATGTTTAGACACATGCATGATGCATTAAATGTAGACGAAAAAAACTAATTATACAGTTTGGTAGGAAACCACGAGACGAATCTTTTGAGTCTAATTAGTTCATGATTGGACACTAATTGACAAATACAAACGAAAATGCTACCGTAGTCAAAGTCAAAAAAAAATTTCATAAACTAAACACACCCTTATTAAAGCTAGCCACGGGATTGCTGGTGTCATGTGACTGACGGGAATGATTGCGCTGCTGCAGACTGCAGGGAGCTGCTGATGCTGCTGGCTGACGGCCTGCGCGACCACCTCGCCGAGCTCGCGCAGCTGACATGGACGGCCGGTCAGCTATCCGCCGAACTCCGCGGCCACGAATGACGTTTGACTTCCGCGCGCTCGCCGGGTGCCGTAGGAGGGCCGCCGGCGTCGGAGCCTCTCATCGTCGCGGCGGGAGATTCAGCGGAAGTGTGTGAAGAATGCCCGCTGCTTTTCTTGACCCGTTCTTCAGAACCCTTTGACGTGAACTCCCAACAGTTTCGAAGAGAGCGATAAAGGCTGTACACAAAACTTTATCTCTGCCCTTCTTGTTTAGTTCCTCAAGTCTCCCTCAAATTTCACTATACAAAAAAAGATTCTCTGTCACATCAAAATATCGGCAAATGCATGGAGTACTAAATGTTGATGAAATCAAAAACTAATTGCACAGTTTTGTTGTACTTTGCGAGATGAACATTTTAAGCCTAGTTAGTCAAAATTTGGATAATTTTTACCAAATACAAACGAAATGCTACAGGAATTTTGATACAGTGTTTTTCTCCCCAATTCACCGAACTAAACGAGGCCTCTGTTTCTTTTTCTGCAAAGCTTTTGTGATCGATGAGGCTGCGGCTGTGAATACCACACGATGGTTTTCAGTTTTGACAGAGAGATCCAGACCTTTTTTTTTTTTGGCTTTTGGTCATGAGTATTCAGCGTTGGAGGAATGATCTTCTCCACTTGGGAATTTTAGGTGGTACCATGGTGGATTAGGACGTTTAGCAACTTGTCGTAGGAGGCTAGCTAGAGCTATGACTTCGAAATATCGATTGTAGTACTTGACCTACGACGGGATATACTGTAGGCTCCATAGATTTAGGCCTTGTTTAGTTCCCTCAATTCTCCTCCAAATTCCACTATGCAAAAAGAAGATTTCCCGTCACATTAAAATGTCGGCAAATGCATAGAGTACTAAATGTTGATGAAATCAAAACCTAATTGCACAGTTTTGTTGTACTTTGCGAGACGAACATTTTAAGCTTAGTTAGTCAAAATTTAGATAATTTTTACCGAATACAAACGAAATGCTACAGGAATTCTGATACAGTGTTTTTCTCCCCTATTCTGTGAACTAAACGAGGGCTTATAGTATACTTTACTGTCCCTATCCCAATCTGGTGCAGCCGTGTACGCCAGCTTGTAGACTTTTTAGTGGATATGGTTCTAAACTTGTAATCTCCCCTCGTTGGGTCTCACCATCGTGATTCACATGCCGTCGTTACAATTACAACTGGTCCACATTTCTTCCATTCCAATTTCCATCAAGGGAAACAGTAAATTCACTGGAAATATGCAGTGCAGCGTAGCAGAGAGACATTTCTTAGGAATTCCCATTTCTTATGCTTCGTCGGAGTCCCGGATCCTACGGAAAGTATTAGCCAGTCTATCACGAACAACGCTGCCTCAGCTTCAGGGACACGCGTGGGCGTTGCTACGACCGCGACTCGTCAGTTGCGATTGCAGTTTTTGTTGGCGCCCATCTCCTTCTCCTGTTCCGTGCATGGGCACGCGGCTTCCCGCACATGCGATGCTACCGACTGTACAACCCACCCACCGGACAAAACATTTCGCAACTTGGGGCCGGTACGTCAGCCTAGCTAGCTAGAGGCGTACAGGGCAGGCAATCTTTCCGGGCCGGGTTCCACAGCCTGACGCCCTGACCACAGTTTCGCAAACCGCCGCCCATCCATCATTTTCGGCAGAGACCTCCTCCTAACCGCTGGTTGACGGCTTGACGAGTGACGATGCCTCATCATCAAATATAAACTGGCTGCAAGCGTTGTTTAATCCATGTGATGTGCTCGTCATCGACCACGATCGCAGCAGCATCAGGGTAGGGGACCCAGATACGGAGACAGATGGGTCGCCTCCCGTCCCGTCCGGACATCCCTAATCAGTGATCAACCAGCGATGAGCCGCGCTACTTGCCGTTCGGTTGGGCGGTTGCGCATGTGCCAAGGATCGTTGTCGATCCAGCCCGAGTGAGCGTCCTGGCAGACTTTCCAGTCAACTTCCAACGCCCTTCCTTGCGTCGCGCGCGGTTTCGTGACCGCGAAGCGTTTCCAGGACGGCGGGAGCGGGACCCTCCTTCCCTTTACGCCGGCATCGCATATAATATACCGGTTGATCCTGAAGCATCACCCGCTTATTCGTGTGATGAGTGCGCCAAAGTGACGAGACGTCTTGGTTCGAATCTGCCTAAGGGCCAATGCAAGAGCAGGTTCTCCACCCAGGCCTCGTTTAGATGTACCAGAAAGTTAGAATTTTTTCACTCTCTCCATCACATCAATCTTTGGACCCATATATGAAGTAGTAAATATAGATAAAAAAATAATTAATTACACAGTTTAGTTGGAAATCACGGGATGAATCTTTTGAGCCTAGTTGGTCCACGATTAGACAATATTTGTCAAATAAAACGAAAGTGGTACTATTTATCAGTTTGAAATTTTTTGCAATCAAAACGTGGCCCCAGTTGAGCGCCGGTGGTGTGGTGGTGCCAGGTGCACGGAGAAGCTGTGTCAGCCAGTGCAGGGCATCCAGATTATGCAGCACTGCAGTGTCAGCAATGACACAACATTGCTTTTGGCGTAGGCTGTGTTTAGGCTATTCCTACCGCACCACTCTTTATACATCTCTAAGAGTATATTCTGTCTCAGTCATCCAGGATTCTCAACTCTATACCGACTTCTCTCGCACCCATATTTACTCTATATCATACTCTACATCAACAAACATCTCATATCCTCTCTCCTCTCTCTCTTTCTCTCTCCTCCCTCCTCTCTCCTCTCTCTCTTTCTCTCTCCTTCTTCCCTTTCACAAGTGCACACACAGGAACTTAGCGAGAGGAGAGAGACGCTTGGTTTAGCGTTCTCCTGTACCGACCTGAGCTGTGCAGGCTTATTTACCGGCGCGCGGTGCAGGAGTGTACGCGCTATATTTGGCGTCAAGTTGGCTTTGCAGGGCGCGGTGCGCAAGCCTTAGGCCCCATTCACTTCCCAAAATATTTCTTCTTTCATCCATCACATCGAATCTTGGGATGTATGCATGGAGCATTAAATGTAGATAAAAAATAACAAATTGCATAGTTTGTCCGTAAATGTCGAGGCGAATCTTTTGAGCCTATTTAGTCCATATTTGAACAAATTTTGCCAAATAACAACGAAAGTGCTACAAGAATTTTCCCCCCAAATATTTCGGATCTGAACACAGCCTTAGTTCCCTGAAAAAAGCACTATGCAAAATAAAGATTCCCCGTCACATCAAACTTGCGATACATGTATGTAGTACTAAATATAGATGAAATGAAAAACTAATTGTACAGCTTGGTTGTACTTTGCGAGACGAACGTTTTGAACCTAATTAGTCAACGGTTGGACACTATTTGCCAAATAAAGTCAAAACGTGCTACAGTACACTTTTCATCCTTTTCAGGGCAACTAAACACAGCCGTAGTGACTCGAGGGTGCTTAGATGCAAAATTTTTTGGAATTTGGCTACTGTAGCACTTTTATTTGTATTTGGCAATTAGTGTCCAATTATAGACTAATTTGGCTCAAAAGATTTGTCTCGTGATTTACAAACTATACAATTAATTATTTATATTTATATTTAATGATTTATGCATGTGTCAAAGATTTAATGTAATGGGACGAAAAGTAAAAATTTGAAGTTTTGAAGGCATCTGGACAAAGCCTCGGTAATCATGGAACGATTTGAAGCAGCCGAAAGCGCCGGAAATAAGGTCATGTCTAGATCTCAAATTTTTTTGGGAAAATTTTTTTTAGCACTTTCGTTGTTATTGGCAAAATTTATCCAATCATGAACTAACTAGACTCAAAAGATTCGTCTCGACATTTACAGATAAACTGTATAATTAGTTATTTTTTTACCTACATTTAATGCTACATACATACGTCAAAAATTCAATACGACGGATACTATGCAAAAACTTTTGGATCTTTTTGAACTAAACAGGACGTAAGCTAGGCGCGGCTAGACTTTTCCCCCTACCGTCCTACGACGAAACAAGGCGACGGCAGAGGTGAGTACTACGAGTTGGGTGGAGATGGATATATAATAATCATCTAGATTCATGTCCGCAAAAAATATAAATACGAATATACATATGCTGCATTGTTTGCAACTTGGATACATCAGAATTTGGTTTTCATTGCCCAAATTTGGATCCAAATCCAAAATAAATGTGGATGTGGATGGATATACTCCCTCCAATCGCAGACATTTGCCATATTTGATTTTGTATGTATATGTATTTTTGAGTATCATTTTTTTATAATATATTCTTAACATCATTAAAACATGGTAGACTTTTCAAGTGTTTTGAATTCAAATCGACACATGCAACACACACGCTTCTTAAAATAAAATTCTAATTCTAATAGTTATAGATGCATACTTCCTTCGTCCCTTATTATCTGTCGTTGTTGGTGTGCGTGCCACAAGCTTGATTTGATTTATAGAAAATACGTGCAATATTTGTATCTCTAAATAAATTTATTAAAAAAACTAGATTCAAAGACCTTTTCAACGATAGTAATTATGTACCATAAATATTAATATTTTTTAATATATATTTAATCAAAGTTATTTTTTGGGAAGCGTAAAACAACAGATATTTAGAGACAGTGGGAGTATAGTTTTTTTTGACCAAAAAGACTGTGGAGAAGATCCCCACAGTGCCTCAAAATTTTATAAAATTATAAGGATAGAGAGTACTTACAGCGGGAGTTAACTAAAAGCGTCTAGCCATGCACAGAAGGATGACCTCAGGTCTCCTCTGAATCTAACAGATTGGAGATTACATTGAGATTTAAAGTTCACTGGCCAACGACTAAAGCTGGGCTGCTTGTCATGGAAAATCTTGTCATTTCTAATCTTCCAGATCTCCCAAGAGGCTATCAACACTAGATCCATGAAGAAAGGCAAATGAGTTATCGCTCTTGCTTGGGCTAAGCGCTGAAGAAGTCCAAGTTGTTCATCCCATTGAATATGAAGGGCTTGCCAGCAACGTCGAGCGAAGCTGCCTGAAAAGAACAGGTGTTCTAAGTCTTCCACCAGGCCGAGAGGGCATAGGACACAATGATCATCATCTTGGATGTTGCAGTGGCGCCTCTTAAGCATATCTTTAGTATTTAAGCGATCCACCAAGACCAGCCAAGCGAAAAACTTTATCCTTGAAGTACAGTTGGCCTCCCAAATCCATTTGAAGGCCGGATGAGCATCAGAGCTGCGAAAGGCTAGCTTGTACAGCGGGAGTATAGTTTTTGTTAGTTAAGGTTTGACCAAACCTTACCATAAACGACAAGTTTCTCTAACCTAAGGTAAAATACCTGCAACATGGATGTTGTGGTGTGGCGTTCCGTGTTGGATTTTCTCAAAGCATGGGAACAACTTTGCCCGACCTAACATTTCCATTACTCAAATGTCGAATGACCAACCCAAGTAATTTTCTTGGTTAGACCACAAACTTCGATAAAGAGCATAGTAAATAATATAGTCCATTGTTGGTTATATGTATATTTACAAACCATCTATCAGCATACCATGCATATAGTAGTTGGGACATACTTCATCAATAATATATTGGCCTATCTTATTCTCTCACAAAGTTTCTTGGACCTCATGCATCAGCTAGTTGTAAACTTACATTATACTTCTCTTCTCTCTCCCCTCACACTTACATCCTTTTTGATATACTTGCTCTAACATACCTATATGGGTAGTATGGATGGAAAATAAAATGCATACAACGTCGGTTATGGGCTAGTGTTTCTTTGTCCTAGTGTCTAGTAATTACATATAGATTTGTAGGTGCCGAAAGCACCACGTAGGCTTTGTTTGGATGTTGTCGGTTCACATGTATTGGAGTGGAATTTAGTTCGAGTCCCCCCCCCCAAAGCCACCCAACACACGTAGATTAATGTGAATCCGACTACATCCAAACAACGCCGTAAAGGCAAAAAATGCATTGGTATGCAGCTTTAAACCCTGGGACTCTTGTGTTATCGTACACTTAGGGGGGTGTTTAGTTCCCAATTTTTTTTCAAGATTCCCCGTCAAATCGAATGTTTGGACACATGCATGAAGCATTAAATGTAGACGAAAAAACTAATTATACAGTTTTGTAGAAAACCACGAGACGAATCTTTTGAGCCTAATTAGTCCATGATTGGACACTAATTGACAAATACAAACGAAAGTGCTAAGTAGCCAAAGCCAAAATTTTCCGCGAACTAAACACACCCTTACATTTGCAATCCCATGAAATGGTATTTCGTTTGCTAGCCTCAGACATCACCTGGAATTTAGTCTGCAGAAACTGTAAATGCAATGCATTGTAGGTGGAGCCAAACAGAAACAGCACATATGCCTTGTTTAGATACGCAAATTCAACTCCAAATTCCACTATGCAAAAAGAAGACTCCCTATCACATCAAAATGTCGGCATATATACGGAGTACTAAATGTAGATGAAATCAAAAACTAATTGTATAATTTTGTTGTACTTTACAAGACGAATATTTTAAGCCTAATTAATCAATGTTTGGATAATTATTATCAAATAAAAATAAAATTGCTATAGTGTTCAACAGGGATTTGGACACCCGAATCGGGCATCTAAACGAGGCCATGCAGAGAAGAGGCGACCAAGGCCATCACACATTCTCTGAGATGCTGCCTGTCAGATGACAATGCCGTGCCCAGCACTCGGAGAGCTCTGCTGCTGCTGGGAGGGAATTTCGCCTTCTCAGGCGACCTTCTCGCAGAGGACTGGATGCTGAAACAGGCCGGCTTCATCGACCACTCACTGGCCACTACTGCCAGTCCTGACGCTGTCATACATGTACATGTACTGCACACCTGGCCATCTTTTACACACAGACCACTATCGACGAACAGTTTCTGAAGTTCACTTTGCGGTGCGATCAGGGGAAGGAAGCGGCCGAAAACGATGCGTGGTTGAGACACGTGGCCGCGGCGCTCCTCGGCAGCAGCATCGGGATCAGGAGACCGTTCCTTGAGGCGCTGTCCAAGTGCCTGGGCTCCCCCGACGCCGGCCTGGTGGGCGCGTGCCTGACGACGGCCGGATGGCTGAGCCGCGCGCTGGCTTCGTCGGTGGACGAGGACGGCGCCACGGACATGTCCCTCGCCGCGTTCTCGGCGCTCGTCCCGCGGCTGAAGCAGTGCCTGGCGCCCGGCCGGCCCGCCCGGCACAGGGTCCTCGCGGCCGTGTCGCTGCACAACTTTAGCAGAATCCCAGGTAACGCCCGTGCGGTCTTCCTCTCTTTGCTGTCACGTCGGCGTCTCGTTCTTGCTTGCCCGAAGCCATCGGCAACCTGATCGCAGTGGTGGTAGTGGACTGTGCACCATCCTTCATTTAGGCTGTGATTAGTTCCTAAATTTTTTTTCCTTCTATAATAAAAGAACATCTCTAGACACATGCATGGAGTACTAAATGTAGACGAAAAAAACTAATTATACAGTTCTCGGGGAAATCGCGAGACGAATCTTTTAAGCCTAATTAGTCTATGGAAAGCTTTAAGTGCTAACACACATGTGCTAATGATAGATTAATTAGTATCATTAGATTCGTCTCACAGTTTTCTGACAGGTTCTGTAATTTGTTTTTTTATTAGTATCCTAAAACCCCTCCCGACATCCTTTTGACATATCCGATGTGACACCTGAAAATTTTCTTCTCCGACTATGTTTAGATGGCAATTTTTTTTTTGCAAAATGCTACTGCAGCACTTTTCGTGGTTATTTAGCAATTAGTGTCCAATCATAGACTAATTAGGTTTAAAAGATTCGTTTCGTGAATTACGGCTAAACTATGTAATTAATTTTATTTTTATCTACATTTAATGTTTTATACATGTGTTAAAGATTCGATGTGATGAGAAATCTTGAAAAAAATTTTGCAAAATTTTCTAAAACTAAACAGGCCTAAACACCCCCTAGCCACGAGATTGCTGGTTGCGCTGCAGACTGCAGGGAGCTGCTGATGCTGCTGGCTGACGGCCTGCGCGACCACCTCGTGGGGCTCTGGCAGCTGACCTGGACGGTCGGTCAGCTATCCGCCGAACTCTCCGGCCACGAATGACGTTTGATTTCCGCGCGCTCGCCGGGTGCCGTAGGAGGGCCGCCGGCGACGGGACCTCTCATCGTCGCGGCGGGAGATTCAGCGGAAGTGTGTGAAGAATGCCCGCTGTTTTTCTTGACCCGTCGTCAGACCGAACCCTTTGACGTGAATTGCCTACAGTTTCGCTGAGAGCGAGAGACGCTGTACACTACTTTCTCTCTCTTCTGCCAAGCTTTTGTGATCGATGAGCAAGTTAATAAATAGCGTACAGTAGGTTGACAACGGATTGGTGTCGAGGCAGTAGATTGCGGGTAGCGGGTGATATTACGGACGATAAGTTCCAATAGCGGCATCTAATAATTTCACGTAATTTTAAGTACATATATCATGAAAAATGAGTATAAATAGACATTTAATCGCACTCGAAGAACTTATATCTCATATACTTAAATTAAGAAAAGAAATATGGTTTTTTCACGCACTAAATCATCACATTAAGAGTTTGCAAAGAAACATATTATGACTTATGAGTCATAAAATAGTACACAAGACTATCACTCGTTGTCATTATTAGAAGCAACAATATCATCGGTCTCATGGTCACTTGAACCATCTCCGTCTGCATAAGGGTTATTTGCTTCCACGCAATTGCGGCTTGCTACGTGTAATTGCGGCCGCGGTATCATCCCACTATTCAAAATAGCGGCCGCAAAGTTCTAAACTGCAAAGTTCAAAGTGCTTTTTTTTAGCGGTTACGATAACGGGCCTCTACCGCTTCTATTTATTACCTTGTCGATGAGGCGCCGGCTGTGAATACCACACGATGGTTTCCAGTTTTGACAGAGATCCTGACCTTTTTCTTTGGTCATGAATATTCAGCGTTGGAATGATCTTCTCCACTTGGGAATTTGGGTGGTACCGTGGTGGATTTGGACGTTTAGCAACTCGTTGGAGGTTAGGAGCTATGGCTTCGAAATATGGATTGTAGTACTTGACCTACGACGGGATAATACTGTGGGCTCCATGGATTTCTATACTTTACTGTCCCTATCCCAATCTGGTGCAGCCGTGTACGCCAGCTTGTAGACTTTTATTAAGTGGACTTGGTTCTAATCTCCCCTCGTTGGGTAGGAGACCTGTGCTAGGGAACGCCTCGTCACCGTGATTCACATGCATGCTCGCAGCTGGTCCACACTTCTTCCATTCCAATTTCCATGAAGGGAAACAGTAAATTCACTGGAAATACAGCTTCAGGTCTATCACGAACGCTGCCTCAGCTTCAGGTGTTAGAAATTTAGGCAATTTTCTACACAGTTTAATTCTGAAAAATAATAAATGCATGGTGATGACATATATGATAATAAACAATTGTAGTATAGCATCATATATATTCACATGAATACAAAAGGATGATCAACATGTTCATATGTACCAAGATAAGACAAAACAAATATAACAGCAAGGTTATATATCATATATGAGACAAGATTATGATAAAAAAATATATAAGCATGATAGTCTAAACATATCAGCAAGCATGAATATAACATAAACAAACATCCATGGCATATAGAATGTAACAGAGACAACATAACACATGAACACCATGAATTGACAAAGAGATGAGAATAGGATGTACCCAGCGAAGAGTCCCATGCCGAGGGCATCGGAGGCTCCATTCACACTAGTCGTCATAGTGCGTTGCTCGAAGTCGTGGACCGCAGTCGATGCAGGAAGGTGATCGCAGTGCAGTTCTCGTCTGCGTCCAGAGGAAGAAGATGCCGCTGACCGGGAACGAGCAGTCGCGTAGTCGCTCCCCAAAAACCTAATTGCCGCACTCCTCGAGCAGGGATCGCAGACGACAAGGGATTCGGAGGCACCTGCTCTCTCGTCTCTCTGTGCGCGTAGAGGTACGAGATGGGGAAACCTTTCCGCAGCAGAAGATGAGGTTTGATTTTGAATAAAGTCCATCACCGGTCCTTAAACTTGTTTGGCTATGTCATTCCGGTATCTAAAGTCGCAAATCGACCGTTTAGGTCCTCAAACTTGTTTAGCCATGTCATCCCAGTCCCTCAACTTAGAAATCACCCGTTTAGGTCCTCAAACTTGTTCAGTTGTGTCACCCCGGTTTCTAAACTTGATTTTGAGTCTCATCTGAGTCAAAATAGGGCGATCTAAAACTCTATATCAAAAATTAATTCATAACTTTTTCATATGAGTTCGAATGAAGACAAACTTTATATCAAAATTGTAGCCCTCGATGCGATCCATAACTTTATAGTTGATTTTTTTGAATTAAAACTGTTTAGGGTCCCAAAATATTGTTATAAGTTTATAAATTTTAAATTTTAATATTTAAAATTAAATTTTGGGACACTAAATAACTTCAAATAAAAAACTTTTCAACTACAAAATTGCAGATCATATTGAGAACTATAACTTTCATATAGATTATGTCAGTATCTAAGATTGTTTGATAATTTTAAATTTCAAATTTTAAAATCTATAAACTTACAATAGTATTTTAGGATTCTAAACAGTTTTAATTTAAAAACTTCTCAACTACAAAGTTATAGATCACATCGAGGGCTACAATTTTGATATAGAGTTTGTCTTCATTCGAGCTCATATGAAAAAGTTATGAATTAATTTTTGACAGAGTTTTTAGATCATCCTGTTTTTACCCAGATGAGACTCAAAACCAAGTTTAAGAACCGGGATGACATAATTGAACAAGTTTGAGGACTTAAATGGGTGATTTTCAAGTTTAGGGACCAGGATGACATAGCCGAACAAGTTTAGGGACCGAGACGACACAGATGAACAAGTTTAAGGACCTAAACGGTCAATTTACGAGTTTAGGGACTGGGATAACATAGCAGTACAAGTTTAGGGATCGGTGATGGACTTTACTCTTTGATTTTTGTTCCGTGTTCCAGGTACTGAGAGGGAAAAACTGAAAGAATTGGTGTCGTCTCTTTTATGATTTCGCGCAGAGGGAGGGGAAGAGGCTCACGCAGAAAGTACAGGAGAGGGGCAAGTGAAGAGACGGTAACTCCTGGGATTAACTCAGAAAGTTGTAACTCCCGCTATCATGGAGAGCGAGTGGTAAAACCGGGCCACGCCTCGCTCGCTCGCCGCCTTCCTGCCTGCCTGTCTCGCCCACGCCCGGCCCCAGCCGCCGCCACCGGCGGTGCGCACGTGCGCGTGGCACGCCTTTATCCTTTTCTTAACTTCTCAATATGGACGGATGAAGTCCAACTATATAAGTCGAGTCAACATTTGGTCAAGTTTGAGTCCGGTACAAAAATTAAATGTCCAACAGTTACACAACGTAGAGTTTTATTGATTTATTAAATTTAAAATGGGTCCGGCCCACAATAAATCCAATAATCCCCACAAAAATCTAAGGTTTATAACAATATTGCTTCAGATCCACATTTCTTTGATATTTCAGTGTTTCGATGGAGACTGTTAAGTTGGACATCCATCTAGAATAAAAGTTTCACTCAGTCACAACTGAACAATGGACTATACCTTGAATTGACAGTTTTGTGTGAAGTGAGATTCACTCAAGTCCTTTGCTAGTATTAGGCTGTAACAAGCATCCCCCTCTATTTGAAGCTTATAAGTCACACTTCAGTGCCTTATGAGTTTTTAGAGATTACCCAAGTCTCATAGACCATGACTAGTAGTCTAACTCATATACATGTGTTCCTCAAAAGATGTTCTGTAGGACAACATCTCTTCTTGACCAAGACACTTAGAACATATTAAGGTATAAACCAACCTGCCTTACAGAAGGAAAGATGTGTGTATCAGAGATGAGCTCAGAAAGGGATATTTCCTCTCAATGTACTACTAGCTTGTTTCACCATCCTACTTCACGAGATCTCCGATCACATAGGATAAGTTACCACTATAGTAGATTTCACATGGGTTTCATACCCATCTCTCTCGATGCACTCTCTATCACATTTCATGATAGGCCCTTAGTGAACTAATCTGCCAGATTATTGGATGTATGGACATAGTCCAACGCAATTACTTTGGAGTTTCTTAACTTTCTAACATACTTTAGACGTCTCTTAACATGCCTTGTGGACTTTATGTTATCCTTGGAACTATTAACCTTGGTTATCATAGTCTGATTATCACAGTTCATGAAAATAGCCGGTATAGGTTTTTCAACCACCGATAAATCCATAAGGAGATCATGGAGCCACTCGGACTTAGACCCAACAGTGTCTAATGTTGTGAGTTCTGCTTCCATTGTAGACTTCGTTAAGATAGTCTGCTTGCAAGACTCCAGAAAACAGCGCCACCTCCAAGCCGCTTGTGGCATAAAGCTCATCAGCATCAGAAATCTAGTTGGCATCACTGTAGCCTTCTAGCATTTTTGGGTTTCTAGTATAGTGTATACCAAAACTTATAGTACCTTTCAGATAGCGTATTACTCTCTCAAGAGCTTGGCAATGATCATCTTCAGGGTTTGAAATAAACCGGCTCAGCTTACACACATCATAAGAGATGTCAGACATTGTTGCACTAGCAAGATACATGAGTAAACCAATAATCTAGGAATATCTCAATTAATTCCTTGCTATTCTTTGATTCTTCCTTAATAACACACTAGGGTCATAAGGTGTGGGAGCAGGCTGACAGTCACTGTAACACCCTAGGTGTTTGTCACCAGTTAAGCTGTGGGTTCGAGCTCAACATGATAGATTAAGTGGTGATGAAGATGTCAAGGCCAAACATAGGAAATGAGCCCCAACCTAAACTTAGATATTGCACCATTGCTTTACATATAGGCCTTTTCAAGATATATGCTTAGGTGGTGTTATTGTAATATCTTCATATGTCTCACATCAATACCCATCTCATGAAGTTTGAAATAAAAAAGTCACATGAAATGATAAGTTATATCCTTATTGGAATAGCTTTATTAAGTGCATCAGTTGCACTATTAAGTGAATGGAAATGTAGGTCATCAATCAAACCCTGCAATCTTACCCAAATGACTCTAGATGGACTCTACAACAAAAGTCATGAAAGATTCATGTTGAGAAAATGCCCCGAAAATGCTCCAATGGATAAAAAGGATAATTTAAGCTTTATCGTGATCATACTTTGGTCAAAGTATAACTATAGGTTCTATACTAGTATTGAGGTTGGACCTTAAATGAAAGTTGTAGTTCATGTTGTGGAGAAGAAACTTTGTTTAATAGTCAAGAGCTAGTTTGGTCTCTAACCTAGTCAAATACAGGCACAAAGATTGAATCTGCTATAGTTTTTAGCACTTAGAAATATTCTACGTCTGGAAATTCATCGACATTGGCATTGGCGTCGCTTTCTCTGAAATTCGTTAAGCATCTCAAGTTGACCCAAAAAGTGGTAAGTGGAATGTACATCGTGGAGAAGAGCATGTAAAAAGTTGGCTTAAGTTTGACCTCGTTTCGATCAAGTTTGAGTTCCCTTGTTGGTCGTCAAGGTTTTGACACTGCTATTTTAGAGGCTGATTATCCGCTAATTGGTAGCAATAATGGCTATGCACCCCTAATAGAATTTGTAGAGTGTTATGTGGGCTCCAACTTTGCTTTTTGGCCCATTCACTGATTCAGCCTAGAAGCAGCCCAAAGCCACGCCCACCTTGCCCCGTTCGCTGCTCGCCACGTGCTCGACGATTTGTTGACGCGTCAACCATGCGTGAGCACCGCACGCCCACCTCTCTGCCGCGTGCCCCTCTATGTGGCCACGCCTCTGCTCGCCCGTCTTGGACGCCTGGCGCACTCACTCGCCTCTCCCACTCACTTCTGCCCTCCGCTCGCCCTCCCTCGCGCGGACGCTGAGAACGGCCATGGCCGCCGCGAGTTCAAGTTTGCCCGTCGTCGTTCTCCCACCTTCGAGCGCTTCGCAGCCACCACCACTACCTTTGCCTTGCCTTGCTCCATCTCACGTGCCTGCTCGCCCGAGCTATTGGCCTTCGGAACAACGCTGCCGCCTTACCGCTTGGCTGCATGCCGCCGGCGTGTGTGGCCAAGGTGCCACGGCCCACCTCTGGTTGAGCTGCGAACACCCACGGGTGCGCACGAGGCCCCTAGTGCTTCGCCGCCACTCCCCGGCCGCCAGCGTGGCCCCCTTCGTCGGAACAACGAGCTCCCGACGGCACCCCCTCTGTAAATCGCGACCAGGGGCTTCGCGCAAAAATTTGAAGAAAGGGTGGGACCTAACTGCGAACCGTAGACTCATATGAATAGTGCCCATAAGGACTGTTTTGTTTTAATTTTGCTAAAACTTTGAAAATACATAGTAATTCATAGAAAAATAATAAAATAGCAAATGAGTACTTTTGTGAATCCTTGTGAAATTATCTATGCAGTAGATCTATAATATGACATGTTTTAGTTTAAACTTTTCTCTGTAAAAATAGATTTATGCAGTTAGGTTTTAATGCTAGTTGAATTTGTTATTTTTTATAACTGAAGATGTAGGGATCCAAATGAGGTGAAATTTTTGTGGCATGCTACTCATGTGATTTTTGACATGTGGTAAAAATTTCATGAATTTTAGTTGCTATATGAGTGAGTTATTAGTGTATCTTTCTCTCATATGATTTCTTGCAATAGCAATTTGTCTTTTTCATAGAGGTTGATATATATGTCCAAATGGCTTGAAATTATACAGTAGACTATTGTGATGATATGCTAGCTACTATAATTTTTGTAGAATTTATGATGCACTTTTGGTATATGTTCATTAAATCACCTAGGCATCTAAATAAATTAAGAAATGCCTCTAAAGAATTTATTTAGATGGTGACACCATGATTTCTGGTGTTATTTTAATATGTGTGAAGTGTTGAAAAAATTGGTTTTGTCCAATTATATATTTGCAACATAAGTTAATATTTATTCTTGGAATTGATGCTTTTCTAGATAGTTTCTGGGACTTTGGTAATTGCACCATGAAAATGATGTTTGCTAGGAAACATACTTATAGCAAAGTTGTAGATAACTCATTAGTCTATCTTGTTTTAAAATTTGGTGGCATTTGGCCTTATAGTTTGTGAGTAATGCCTATTCCAAGTTGGATTTCAGAAATGGTTGTTCTCTGAAATCACTGGAAAATTTTATGTAAATATGCATATTTGATTTGGTTAACTTGAGAATCATACTAAGATGATTAAAGATGAATTGTAGATAATTTCATAAGATTTCCAGAATGTCTTGTTGCATGGCTATTGAATTTGTATAACTCCAGTTATGATCCAAGCATGCAGCTATTGTTTGCAGTCCAGAAATTGTCATATGCTAGTTATGGTTATTTACTCCATGTGTTGCTAAGTGTGGCTTATTCCCTTGATGATGGTCAAGTTAAGATACTTGTGATCTTGTTAAACTTATGTTATGCTTGATATGCTTGCCCTCTATAATTGGTTATGTGATGCTAGTTAAATAGCTATTGGTGTCTACGTCTTGCATAATCTTATGTTTACTAGAATGCTTATGTGATGCATCTTATGTTACTATTCATCATATTCATACACATGCATCCTGTATCTCATTTAGGTACGCTAGATGAACCACATGAAGGATGTGATGATGGAGCCAAACCCGAAGACGGTGTTTGGTGAACCTATCCTGAAGATGGAAGGACTAAGCAAGTGTCGGGATGGAAGATGTTCGCTGAGCGAGTGTCATCTGTCAAACACTAACCTAAGTGTTCGATCTCAGGCAAGCCCCGGAGCATTCTAAGCCTCCTACTTTATAAAAGTAATTGAGTATATATGTTATATATGTATTGTCGCATTAAGTTATATGAGTTGATTGGAAACATTTGCTGCATATGTACCCTTTCCTTGTTCCGTAAATATGCTTGCAATCCAATTTTTGGTTCAGGACCGAAAATATTGCTTAGCCATGGTTAGACCGGTAGAAGTCGGGTGATTTCCTGTCACCTGCAAGATATAGATGGATACCTGGTTATAGTTGGCTATAATTGTTATCATGGAAAATAACCAAGTGTTGATGGATAAATGGAGACTGGACGGAGTCTTATAGGGTTTTGGACTATAGTGATTTTGTCTGTGTCGATTAAGGACCGATCGTTGCTCGTCCCTCTTGTCATGTTGAACACATGCCTCACATTTAGCTGGCCGAATAAAGTACCTTTCGACCGCGAAGCTAGTGACACTATTCGGGCCGGGATAAACTTGGGCTGGCAAACTGGTGCTGAAGGGGATAAGACGGGGACGCGAATAGTGAGCCCAACGTGCGTCCTGGTTGTCGGGTGGTTCTTGGGTAGTGCGGTCGATGATTGTTATCCCGTGACATTTTCCGGAATGGTATCATTGGTGATCTGTAGCTCACTTGATCGGTGAGTGTGGTTTGTGTGATGAATAAATCACCAGCTGGTTAGAAATCGATTCGAATCACCATCGCTTCTGGATAGTGAGCACTTGACTCGAGCTACGACATCGTAGTAATGATGATGAAACACGGATGGTTATGTGGATTATGTTGGAAATGCTAAACCTGAGATGATAACCTTGATGTTAATGGTTAATCAAGTAGTTGCTTTAGCATAGGTGCTTACCTAGATTAACAGGTTATAACAAAGATGATGCAAAAGTACTTAAAATGGTCTATTCATGATAACTTATGCTTTTCGCAAATGAGTCAAGCCAGCCCACTAAAAGAAAGCTTTGCATATTCCTTGGTGTCATGTTATTTCTGGTTTATGACGGGTAAGTCCAGTTGAGTACCTTCTCGTACTCAAGGTTTATTTCCACTTGTTGTAGCTTGTGATGTATCATGGCTACTGCAATAATTGGATGGCTCCTGTTGTAGTGACGGAGTGTGATCATGGGCATGATCCTTCTGAGCTATCTTGTCTCTCATACTTTTGTTAAAAATTGACCTTGGTACTGGCATGTATTTGAATTAAGATGATATTAGTTTCAAACTACTTTGCTTCCGCTACTTTCGAACTCCGATGTATGTTGAATTACTTATGAAATGGGTGTAATATATGATTTGTTATGTTGAACCACTACGATCTTGGCTTCTATGTTGATTGGTTTGAAATCCCTCATGATTTCATTGGACTACCGAAGTTATTGGAGCTTAAGTACGAGAATTTAATTGCTCCGGTGATTGTTTTTGTACTTTTGTTCTTATAATTTGGGCGGTTCCGTTACAGTCACTATACCTAAAGCCACTCAGAACCTTTTCCACATAGGGAGATTGTAATAAAGTTACCCCACCATCACCTTCTCTTAGGAGCTTGATATTAAGAATAATATCATCTTCTCCTAGATCTTTCATCTCAAAATTGTTTGATAAAAATTTCTTCACCTCCTCAATCACACTGAGGCTTGATCCAAAAATCAAAATGTCATCAACATATGAGCACAAGATAACTCCTTGACCCCCACCATACCAGTAATAGACACAAGAATCAACTTCATTCACAACAAATTCAGCTGATGTCAAAGTTTTATCAAACTTTTCATGCCATTGTTTAGGTACTTGTTTTAGGCTATACAACAACTTTAATAACTTACACATTTTGCCCTCTTGACCATTTGCTATAAAACCATATGGCCGATCCATATAGATCTCTTCCTCTAACTCTCCATTTAGGAAAGCTGTCTTAACATCCATTTGATGAATGGTCAGACCATAGGAAGCGACCAGTGAAATCAACACTCGAATTGTAGTCAATCGGGCAACTGGTGAGTAAGTATGAAAAACGTCTTCACCCTCTCTAGGTATAACCCTTGGCCACAAATCTTGCATTTTACCTCTCAATAGTACCATCAGGTCTAAGCTTTTTCTTGAATTTCCATTTGCACCCTATAGGTTTGCACCCATAAGGTCGATCAACAACTTCCCAAGTTCCATTAACACATGATAGAATTCATCTCACTCCTTACTACTTCCTTCCACAAGTCAACATCAGGAGAGGAATATGTCTGTTCAATGGTCATTGGTGTGTCATCCACAAGGTACATAATATAGTCATTCTCAAAAGATTTAGCAACTCTCTTTCACTTGCTCTTTCTGGTGACTACAATGTCATCCTCCTCAGGATTTTGCTCATGTGGTTCCTCAATTTGTTGTCTCGGTGTGAACATCTCATGCTCATGCTCATGGGGAATTACAGATTCATGACCAGTTGTGCTAGGTGTAGTTTTCATGGGAAATTCATTCTAAAAAAATATAGCGTCTCTGGATTCCATTATTGTGCCAACATGCAAGTCAGGGACATCATAGTTTATAATTAAGAACCTATACCCAACGATGTGAATAACATAACCAAGGAACACACAATCAACAATTTTAGGTCTAAATTTGCACTTCTTGTTGATAGGCACATTCACTTTGGCCAAGCAACCCCAAGTGCGCATGTAGGAGAGATTTAGTCTCTTATTCTCTCATTCCTCGAATGGTGTGATTTCTTTATTCTTTGTAGGAACTCTATTTAGAACATGACACGCTATCAAAATCGCCTCACCCCACCATTCCTTGGATAATCATGCAGTACTCAACATGGCATTCACCAACTCAGTTAGGGTGCGGTTTTGCCTTTCAGCTATACCATTAGACTGTGGTGAGTATGGCGGCGTCCTCTCATGAATAATACCATGTTCCACGCAGAATTCAGTAAATTCACTAGAGAAATATTCTCCACCTCGATCAGACCTTAACCATTTAATTTTTCCCTCAAGTTGATTTTCTACCTCAGCTTTATAGGCCTTAAAATAATGCAACGCTTCATCTTTTGTTTTGAGTAAATACACGTAGCAAAATCTAGTGCAATCATCTAGAAATGTCATGAAGTATCGTTTACCGCATTTAGTCAAATCGCCATTCATTTCGCATAAATCCGAATGAACAAGTTCTAGAGGTGCCAAATTCCTCGCCTCAGCAGCCTTGTGTGGCTTGTGGGGTTGCTTCGATTACACACACGTGGCACTTAGAACTTTTGGCCACATTAATTTTTAGGATTAAATTCAAATTTGCTAACCGCATAAGATAACTAAAATTAACATGACATAAGCGTGAGTGACATAAATCTGACTCATCAGAAATATTAACGATGTTCACAACCTTATTACACACATCAAGCAGAGACAAGCGAAACAGACCTCCGCAATCATATCCTTTACCAATAAAAGTACCATGTCTCGACACAACGCACTTATTGGACTCGAGGACAATTTTGTAGCCATCTCGACACATCATCGAACCACTAACAAGATTTTTCTTGATGGAGGACACATGCTGCACGTTCTTCAATAGTACCGTCTTCCCTGAAGTAAACTTCAGATTGACCGTACCAGCACCAAGAACATGCGCACGTGAGCCGTTTCCCATCAGCAAGGCTCCAGTCCTCCCGACCTGATAGGAAGCAAACAAAGAAATATTAGCACATACATGAACATTAGCACCACTATCCATTCACCACTCAGGTGAATTACAAACTGAAAGAACAGTAGATAAATGATTACTATACCCAGATGTTCTTCCTTCAGTATCAGTAGTAACCATGTTGGCTGACTTCTTAAGTTCTTGCTTAAATTTATGGTCTGGGCACTCACTTGCCCAGTGCTCTTCACTACCACAAACAAAGCAGCCTCCTTTCTTCTTTTTATTATTCTTTTTCTTGAATTGTGCTGTCTGAACTAGCTTAGAAGTGTTCTCTTGCTTGTTGTTTTGGTTCTTCTTCTCATTCTTACGGAATGCAAATGAGTTCTTTTTCTGCACCATGTTTGCAGAAGAGGTCTCAACCCCTTTTCCCTTGTCCTTTGTTGTCGCCCTCTCCTCAACTTCAAGAGTACCAATGAGTTCAGCCACATTGAACTCTTGTCCCTTATGCTTTAGAGAGGTAGCAAAATCCTTTCAAAAAGATGGCAGCTTAGCGATGATATCGTCGGTCACAAACTTGTCAGATAAAGGACAGGGAAAAAGCTCGAGTTCCATAGCCAGTGCCTGAATCTCATGAGCCTATTTAAACCACAGAACGGTTCTCAACCATCTTATAGTCAAACAATTGCTCTATAAGATACAGCTCACTCCCAGCATCAGAGACACTGAACTTTGCCTCAAGAGCATCCCATAAATCCTTGCCAGATTGAAAAAGAAATGTAGTTTTTCTCATACTTGGGATGAAGAGCACTGATCACGGCACTTCTGAACAGGTTATCAGCCGCCCGAAACTTAGGCTCATCCTCAGGAGCTAAGTTCTCAGGCCGCCCCTATGCGGCGTGATAGCAATTCATCGCAGTGAGCCATAATTCCATCCGTGCACGCCAAATCATGAAATTTTTTCCATCAAATTGATTGGATTTCAATGCAGCAACAAAACCACTAAGAGAAAATTGCCTAACATTAGGTTTTGGATGGTTAGAAATTTAGACAATTTTCTACACAGTTTAATTCTAAAAAATAATAACTGCATGGTGATGACATGTATGATAATAAACAATTGCAGCATAGCATCATATATATTCACATAAATAAAAAAGATGATCAACATGTTCATATATACCAAGATAAGACAAAACAAATATAACAGCAAGGTTATATATCATATATGAGCCAAGATCATGATAAAAAAACATATAAGCATGATAGTCTTAACATACCAGCGAGCATGAGTATCACATAACACATGAACACCATGAATTGACAAAGAGATGAGAATAAGATATACCCAGCGGAGGATCCTATGCCGAGGGCATCAGAGGCTCCATTCGCACTAGTCGTCATAGTGCGTTGCTCGAAGTCGTGGACCGCAGTCGATGCAGGAAGGTGATCGCAGTGCAGTTCTCGTCCGCATCCAGAGGAAGAAGATGCCGCTGACCGGGAACGAGCAGTCGCGTAGTCACTCCCCAAAAACCTAATTATCGCACTCCCCGGGCAGGGATCGCAGACGGCAAGGGCTTCGGAGGCACCTGCCCTCTCATCGGGGAAACCTTTTCGTAGCAGAAGATGAGATCTGATTTTTGTTCTATGTTCCAGGTACCGAGAGGGAAAAAAAACTAGAGGAACTGGTGCCGTCACTTTTATGCTTTCGCGCAAAGGGAGGGGAAGAGGCTCACGCAGGCAGAAGAGCATGTGAAGAGACGGTAACTCCTGGAATTAACTCAGAAAGTTGTAACTCCCGCTATCATGGAGAGTCAGTGGCAAAATCGGGCCACGCCTCGCCTCGCCTTAACCGGCCGCCGGCGGCGGCGGTGCGCATGTGGCACGCCTTTATCCTTTTCTCAACTTCTTAATATGGATGGATGAAGTCCAACCATATAAGTTGAATCAACATTTGGTCAAGTTCCAATCCAATACAAATATTATATGCCCAACAGTTACACACAGTAGAGTTTTATTGATTTATTAAATTTAAAATGGATCTGGCCCACAATAAATCCAACATCAGGGACACGCGTGGGCGTTGCTACGATCGCGACTCGTCAGTTGCGATTGCAGTTTTTGTTCGCGACTTCGCGCCCATCCTCCTGTGCTGTGCATGGGCAACGCAAACATTTCGCAACTTGGGGTCGGCGCATCAGACTAGCTAGCTAAAGGCGTATAGGGCAGGAAATTTTTCCCGGCCGGACGGCTCGAGTTCCACAGCCAGATGAGTGCCTGACCACAGTTTCATCCTAACCGCCGCGCATCATTTTCGGCAGAGACCTCTTCCTAACTGCTGGTTGACGGCTTGATGACGCCCCATCATGTATGCTCGCCCTCGCCGCAAGCGTAGTTTAATCCATGTGATGTGCTTGTCGTCGACCACGATCGCGGCAGCATTAGGGTCAGGGGACCCAGATACGGAGAAATCCCTGCTCATCAGCGATGAACCGCGCCACTTGCCGTTCGGTTGGGCGGTTGGACATGTGCCAAGGATCGTTGTCGATCCAGTCCAGCCCGAGGGTGCGTGGTGCGTCCTGGCAGATTTTCCAGTCAACATCCAACGCCCTTCCTTGCGTCGTGCGCGGTTTCGTGACCGCGAAGCGTGCTTCGAGGACGGCGGGAGCGGGACCCTCCCTCTCTTTATGCCGGCATCGCATGTACCGGTTGGTCCCAAAGGATCACCCTCGTATTCGTGTGATGAGTGCGCCAAGGTGAGGGGGTGTTGGTGGGTGAAAAGTTTCTATGTCACATCGGATGTTTTATGAGACGTCGAAATAAGTTTTCAGATATTGATAAAAAAAACTAATTAATAACTCATGTGAAAACCGCGAGATGAGTTTATTAAGTCTAATTAAGCCGTTATTAGCACATGTTTGCTACTGTAGCACTTAAGGCTAATCATGAACTAATTAGGCTTAAAAGATTCATCTCGTGGTTTTCCAACCAAATTGTACATTTAGTTTTTTTCGTCTACATTTAGTACTATATGCATGTGTCAAATATTCGATGCGACAAAGTGAAAAATTTTTAGGTGGACGTCTTGGTTCGAATCTAGCAATGGGGTCAATGCACGCTGGAGGTGTGGTTGTGCTGCAGTGTCGGCCAGTGCAGGGCATCCAGATTATATGCAGCACTGCAGTGTCAGCGATGACCCAGCATTTCTTTTGGGGTAGTGACTCGGTAATCATGGAAAGATTTGAAGCAGCCGAAAGCACCCTGCGGGGAGGAAACAAGCTAGCTAGGTAAGTCTAGACTTTTCCAGCTTCGTGTTTGATACAGGGACTGACGTTTGGATGCAAACTAGGAGGACTAAACATAAGCTAATTATAAAACTAATTACACAGATGAAAACTAATTTATGAGACGAATTTATTAAGCATAATTAATCCATCATTAGTGAATGTGTACCGTAGCACCACATTGTCAAATCATAAACTAATTAGACTTAATAGATTCGTATCGTAAATTACTCTCTATCTGTGTAATTAGTATTATAATTAATCTATGTTTAATATTTAAAATTAATGTTCAAACATCCATTGTGACAGGGATTATAAAGTTTAGGAGGGGTATCAAACACCCCCAAAGACGACGGCAAAGGTAGTACTAAGAATTGGGTGGAGATGGATATATAATAATAATTTGAATTCATGTTCGCAAAAAATATAAATTCATATATATATATATATATATATATATATATATATATATATATATATATATATATATATATATATATATTGCATTGTTTGCAACGTGGATACATCATAATTTGGTTTTCATTGCCCAAATTTGGATCCAAATCCAAAATAAACGTGGATGTGGATGGATATACTCCCTTCGGTCGCAGATATTTGACATATTTGATTTTGTATATGTATGACCTTTGATATGTAATTTTGAGTATTATATTTTTTATAGTATATTCTTAAAATCATTTAAACATAGTAGACTTTTCAAGTATTTTGAATTTAATCAACACATACGACATACATGCTTCTAAAATATAATTCTAATTCTAATTCTAATTCTAATTCTAATATCAAAACTAGAGATCCTTTGCTAGGATGGTCCAGTTATGACTGTTTTAGGTCGACTTCCTTCGGCGCTCGATAGAAGCGCGTCGTCTGTATGTTTAAACTCTTTTTCTTAATACAATGATACACAAATCTTTTGCTATATTTATAGATGCATATAATTTTTGTTAATTAAGGTTTGACCAAACCTTATCATAATTCATAATCGGCAAGTTTCTGTAACCAAGGTAAAATATCTGAAACATGGATATGGTGGTGTGGCGCTCCGTGTTGGACTTTCTCAAAGCATGGGACAACCTTGCCCGACCTAACATTTCCGTTACTCAATGTTGAATGACCAACTTTAGTAATTTTCTTGGCTAGACCACAAACTTGAATAAGAGCATGACTAATAATATAATCCGTTGTTGGCTATATATATATATATATATATATATATATATATATATATATATATATATATATATATATATATATATAGACACACACACACACAAACCATCTATCAACGTTACCATATACGTCATGTTCGCTTGACTTATAAACCGTACTTTTTCATCCAAGAAATAATGTTTTTCTCTCACAACAAATCAATAAACAGTACCTGCAGCCATGACTTTTCAGCTAGACATACTTCATCCCCATACTTCTTCATTAATATATTGGCCTACTTTATTCTCTCATAAAACTTTTGGACCTCATGCATTAGCTAGTTGTAAACTTACATTATACTCCGTACTTCTCTTCCCTCTCTCCTCCATCTCAGCATAAAGCCCACTTGCAACCCTTTATTATACTTGCTCTAACATTCCTATATGGGTAGGATGGATAGAAAATAAAATGCATACAACATCGGTCATGGTCTAGTGTTTCTTTGTCCTAGTGTCGGGTAATCACATGTAGATTTATAGGTGCCGAAAGCACCACGTAAAGGGAAGATGCATTGGCAGATGTAGATGTTTTTTTAATAAAAAAGGGTTATGCCTCTACACGTTATTAACTCGGTTGAGCGTGATGCTTTGGCTCCCGGTAGCAACATGTCATTCAGTTCACTTTATGTCACAATGCAAATGGCATTGTACGACAAACGGTGTCCCTGCAGCGTCCATCTCCCTCCTGCGAGGCTACTCGACGTATCCACGGAGTCCATTGCTGACATGCATGCGGTGTGACTAGGCATCCCGCGGCGGCCCACTACGGCACCCAGCCTCCCACAGCAGCACTTGGCGCCTTGGCGGCCCCATGGCCTAGGCTCCCATGCTGACCCGTGGCGTGACTCAGCATCTCCCACACCATTCTTTGTAGTCCTGCCCCTAGGTTTTTTAGATGGACACAAACAATGACATTGTTATGTTGGTTGCTATCTGTTTGATGTACAATACTACCAATATGCAATATGGATCGAACAACAAATACAATATACTAAATGCTGCTAGGAGGCTAGCCATCTTCACCCCAATAACCTACTCTTAGCTAGGCAGCTAGCTAGCTGATGCAAGGAAGAGAAACATATAAAAAAGCAAAGAGACATCAAGTGAAGATGAGAAGGCAAAGTTATGTCAAGTGGAGATGAGATAGTCTCCCACCTGATGCAACTCATGGAAAACACACCCTCTCCACTTATGTTTCCATGCCTTAATAGAATCAAAAGTGCTCCATTCTTTATTTCCTTCTTCTTTCACCATCATGTCAGCCAACAATTTCTGCATCTTGTTGGACATACCATAAGGAGGGCCTCCTATGACTTTTGCCTTTTGAGTATGGAATCAAGATCTTACCAATACAGGATAATACCCATGAACGTGCATATTTTTTTTTACGAAACTGAAGGGGTTTGCACCCCTACAGAGATTTATTAAAAAGATAAGGCCATAAGGCAAGTACAGAGCTCAAGAAGCAAAAAGCAAACAAAGAAACCTGAGAGACAAAGAAAGTCAAGAAAAAAAAAACAAACCACAAAAATTACAGAAGATTGTGAATCCATAAATCAAAGGCTGAGGTATCTTTGCTTCTTGCTCTAACTGTCAACAAGTTGAGCTCTGAAAGGAGTAGATCAATGGCAGCATCCACTGAAGCAGGTAAGGTTTTGAAGATGACATCATTTCTAGCAATCCAAATAGCCCAGCAAAGGAGGATTACTAGAATCATGAAGAACTGATTGCTGATCTGCAGTTTGATCTCTAGGAGAGCCTCAGGAAACTAAGCATCTTGGCTTAACACAATGTTAAAACGACTCCAGCAATTCTTGGCAAAAGGGCATTCCAAGAAAAGGTGTTTCACAGTTTAGGGAAAATCCATCTAAGAATGTGAATCTATAGAGCATGAGACCATTTTTGTGCATGCAAATCGGATGTTTGAACAAAAAGATGTGCAGAAAGAAAGAGACATAAGCATGTGGATTCAGACGTTTACGACCTTTTAATACATTGATTTTCGTTTCCTCTCCATGGATGAGTTTGGGTTCGAACTCAATTTTTGTATGATATATATATTCTTATGCCCTATTCACTTTGTAGCTTTGGATAAATTTCTTATGCCACAAAACTACCTAAGGGTGTGTTCACTTCGCGAAAAGTAGGTGAAAAGTTACTGTAGCATCTTTCGTTGTTATTTGGCAAAATTTATCCAATCATGGACTAACTAGGCTCAAAAGATTCGTCCCGACATTTACAGACAAACTATGCAATTAGTTATCTTTTTTACCTATATTTAATGCTCCATGCATGCGTCGAAAGATTTGATGTGATGGGTGGAAGAGAAAATATTTTGGGTTGAGATGGGGAAGTGAACAAGGCCTAAGGGTAAGGTAGACATTGTCCTTGAAATGGTGCGGTCACTCTGCCACTCATCGCCGCATTCCAATTTCCAACCAGTGTGCAATGGGAAAAACGAAGGCAGCCAGTCAACGTACAAGTCAAGTCAGCACATATTTACGTTTGTGTCAGGTAGTACATCTATGTACAGATTTTCTTTGGACTACAGTAGTAAATGTTTGGATCATAGGCCATGTTTAGATCCCAATTTGGAGACCGATTCGAGCACTGTAGCTATAGATCCAAACATTTACTACAGTAGTCTATGGATGCTGCAGTGTTCGTCTCGTAAAGTATAACAAAACTGTGCAATTAGTTTTTAATTTCATCTATATTTAGTACTCCATGCATTTGCCGGCATTTTGATGTGATGGGGAATTTTTTTTGCATAGTGAAATTTGGGGAGAATTTAGGATCTAAACGAGGGCATAGATGCGATGATGCAACGGATGAATCTGATGACTTGTCAACTTTGAATCCTCTCACTGTCTCACATGATAAACTCCCGCAGAAGCTTCCTCCCACCCGACGAGGTCAAAGTCAGACGTTCAAATTCGTGCACACGAAACATCTCTTCCTCGTGTCATCGTGTACTAGTAAATCCTTTCTCTTTCTAGTTTACTGTACTGGTGTATATATGATCAGCGGTTGCTTTCCCCAGTCACTTTATCGGTTTATCCTCACAGTATCTAGCTACGCTCATCTTGGATTCCGAATTAAATAATCGTTCCCAACAATGGCAACAAAGCAAAAGGAGGAACCTGCATCACGATCCCAGTTGCCAGCGAGCGGTCCAGGGGGCGACGGCGCAGCCACGGGCTCACCTAACCTGCCGCCGGGCACGCACGTTCCCCCTCAACGCCTCGCCCGTGCACGGAGACACGACGCCGGCGGTTGGGCGCTTTCCGCGGCTCGCGAACGGCGCCTTCCCCTCTCACAGTCTCACCCCACGCGCGGGTCCGTCCGCCGGCATCAAGTCCTCTCAACCCACCACCACGGACGCAGCTGGGTCGCCCCGACCCGACCCCCGAGTTCAGTGTACCTGTCCGCTTCCTCGCCGTCGCCGAAACCAAGGCAACGCGGGCGGGGGACGGAGAGGAGAGGAAGGCCGCTGCCGACCTTCGTCTCACCCTCGCCTCACCTTCCCCCACCCGCAAAAATCCAAAAGCCACGCTGGGATTAATTAAGCGCGAGCACCGGACCGGACGCATCCATCGAGCCGCACGCATCGCTCGCGTTGCCGGTGTCGCCGTCGCCACTCGCACGCACTCACTGACCGACCGCCAGGCTGAGGCCAATCCAAACCGGGACCAATCCAGACGAACGCACGGACGGCACCAGCTGCTGCGTTCCCCGAAACGTGACCCGAGCTGCAGAGAGAGAAAGGACAGGGGGGAGAAGCCGCCATGAAGCAGCAGCAGTTGCTGGAGCTGCCCTCCTAGTCGTCCCCGTTAAATCCCTGCTCGCCCAGTCACGAGCGCCCGCCCAGTTCCTCTCCTCCCGCCCCGCCCCCGGTCCCCGACCCCGACCCAACCCAGATCAGAGATTCCGTTTGTGGCGTTGGCGTTTGCGCTGGCGTTTCCGTGAGGCGAGGCGGGCGAAGGGCGAAGGCGACCGTCCGGAGCTAGCTTCATGCGCCAGGGGCGGCGGCTTCACCCCGTCGTTTGATGGGCAACGCATGCGGCGGCTCCCTTAGATCCAAGCACCTGCACAGCTTCAAGCACGCCGCGTCGCAGCGCCACGACTCCGACTACAGCGCCACCAGCGCCGTCGCCGCCGACGACTCGCCCAGGAAGCAGCCCACGCCGCCCGCCACCACGGACGCCCACGCGCCGGCACCGCCCGCGCCCGCCGCCGCAGCAGCCATGAGGCGCGGCGGGGCGGGCGCGACGCCCGACCTCGGGTCCGTGCTCGGCCACCCCACCCCCAACCTCCGCGACCTCTACGCGCTCGGCAGGAAGCTCGGGCAGGGGCAGTTCGGCACCACCTACCTCTGCACCGAGCTCGCCACGGGGGTCGACTACGCCTGCAAGTCCATCTCCAAGCGCAAGCTCATCACCAAGGAGGACGTCGACGACGTGCGCCGCGAGATCCAGATCATGCACCACCTCTCGGGCCACAAGAACGTCGTCGCTATCAAGGGCGCGTACGAGGACCAGGTCTACGTCCACATCGTCATGGAGCTCTGCGCCGGGGGCGAGCTCTTCGACCGGATCATACAGCGCGGGCACTACAGCGAGCGCAAGGCCGCCGAGCTCACCAGGATCATCGTCGGGGTCGTCGAGGCCTGCCACTCGCTCGGGGTCATGCACCGGGACCTCAAGCCTGAGAACTTCCTGCTGGCCAACAAGGACGATGACCTCTCGCTCAAGGCCATCGATTTCGGACTCTCTGTCTTCTTCAAGCCTGGTAAGCTGCTGCTGCTGCAGAATCGCAAACTTCTCCCCATTCCATTGTGACATAGTACTGTTTTAGTCAACGGCTGAAACTTGTGCACTGGATGTGTTAATCGGTAGCTCGTAGTACAGTTGTGCTTGCGTTAGCTCTGTTTTATTCATGTTCGTAGGACATGAAATCGATGATTGCAGGTGAAATTCTGTAACAGCAGCTTTTTTTTTTTGGGTCATCATGCAACTGAACAGGATGGCTGCTGTTCAGCGCTGGGATGAATAGTGGGTATTGATTGTTATTTGGTGAAAGCTAACGTTGCAGTAGCTTAGGCCTTATTCAGGCCCTGTTCATCCAGTGCACAAGTATGGAGCCAACAGTGTTTTTTAAGCCAGAACTGTATTTTTCTCTCGTAACAAATCAGCCAACAGTGTTTTTCAGCCGACTTATCATTACAGCTAGTTTTCAAAAAATTTCAGGATTCCCGGTCACATGGAATGTTTGGACACATGTCCGGAGCATTAAATGTAGATAAAAAAACTAATTACACAGTTTGGTAGAAAACCACGAGACGAATCTTTTAAGCTTAGCCAAAGCTTAAAATTTTCGTGACCTAAACACACCCTTAGTTTCACAGGAAATAAATGCAGCTAGCTACTTGCCATTCAAGATTAGTAGTGGCAAACACTAATTAATGAGTTTAATGCCCTAACCTGCTAGACCCGAAATGCAAGTTCAGCAGGGAGCATTTCTTAGCTGAGTGGCAGTTGGATGATTGGATCTGGTGGAAGCTGCCTGTTATTCTAATAATAGTGAAAATATACACAGGACCTTTTTCGCTCCAACTTGTAACCAATTAGGCATGCTATTTGCATCCTTACACTTTTCCCTTTCCTTGTTCTGTTCTTTCAGGTCAAGTTTTCACCGATGTTGTTGGTAGCCCATATTATGTGGCTCCAGAAGTTTTGTTGAAAAGTTATGGACCAGCAGCTGATGTATGGACAGCCGGTGTCATTCTTTACATTCTACTAAGTGGTGTGCCTCCATTTTGGGCAGGTATGTCCGTATGTAGTATTTTCATATGTTTGCCTTAAGTTCTTTAGGATCTTTAACTTTATCCCTTTTGACCGGAGGCTAACATTTTCAATGAATACAATGCAGAAACACAGCAAGGAATATTTGATGCTGTATTGAAAGGTGTCATTGATTTTGATTCTGACCCGTGGCCCGTCATATCTGATAGTGCAAAAGATCTTATAAGACGAATGCTGAATCCTCGCTCTGCTGAGCGCTTAACAGCACACGAAGTTCTATGTTAGTTTCTTCCACCACTTTATACTGTTGATTTATTATTTCTCTAACACCGCAACGCGTCCATTCACCTGATGTATTTGCAATTGTTGGATAAAAAGATGACATTTGAACTTGTGCACAGGCCATCCATGGATTCGTGATCATGGAGTGGCTCCTGACCGTCCACTGGATCCAGCTGTCTTATCTCGCATTAAGCAATTCTCTGCAATGAATAAGTTGAAGAAAATGGCTTTGCGAGTAAGTGTTGTTCTTTTAGGCATGATTTGTATGAACTTTGATTCGCAGATTCAGAATATAGTACCCCAGTAGTTATTAGATAATATTCCTTATCTGATTGGACCCATATTACGTAGTATCGACCAGGAGACTTGTGTTACATTTTAGATAGCTTGCTTGTGCAACGCTGAACTAATTGACTATATGTGTTCATTCTAATAGGTAATAGCTGAGAGCCTATCAGAAGAGGAAATTGCGGGTTTGAAGGAAATGTTCCAGACCATGGACACCGACAACAGTGGCGCAATTACTTACGATGAGCTAAAAGAAGGATTGAGAAAATATGGCTCCACACTAAAGGACACTGAGATTCGTGATCTTATGGAAGCAGTAAGTTAACTCCAAACCTTTTGATATGCTTGTTTGTATTTTTACCTTCAACGACCTTGGGTCCTGGAATCTCATGTTGCCCTAGAGCCAAACTTCTCTAAGATGCAAACACAAGCACATAATACTATATGTGGCTTCATTAAGAATCTAGAGTACAAAGTCAATCAATTACTTGTTGCAAATTCAACTTATGTATGGCCAGTTCTCATTACATATTTATGATTAGGATGGAGTGCAGTAGACAGCATGGGGTACAACTAATATTTCCTCATCTCAAAGCAGCCACCATTTTATGTCTTATAAATCTGTGCTTATGTGCTACATGACGTGTATGTGTGTTTTTACTTGAGTGTTCTAGCAACTACGCAAATTTAATTTAGAGGCTGATAAATTGAGCATCACACTTGGCTCACTTCTTATGCCAGAGGCTTTGTAAAAGAGAAGTTATAACACATTGTACCAAAAAACTTACGTGTTTCTTTTCTTTTGTTTAGGCTGATGTTGACAACAGTGGAACAATTGACTATATAGAATTCATTGCTGCAACTTTGCATCTCAATAAGCTGGAGCGCGAGGAACATCTTGTGGCAGCCTTTTCATATTTCGACAAAGATGGTAGTGGCTATATCACAGTGGATGAACTACAGCAAGCTTGCAAAGAGCATAACATGCCAGATGCTTTTCTTGATGATGTCATCAACGAAGCTGATCAGGACAATGTAAGTCTTTAATTAGGCCACATGCATAAAAGTTATAGAATGGCATATCTTGTTTATTTCTTACTTACCTTCGTTAAACCTATATGAAATGTACAACCAATGCAAGTAGTGTGATGCAATGAAAACACGTACAAGTTGCCAATAAGGATGGACACATTTTATTGATCAACATAGTTCATTTGATGCTCAATCGATCAATGTGCCCAATGCTTTCAAGTCTAAAGTTAGCTCCCTAAGTGTGGGAGCAGCCGGCCAGGGATCAAACACTGGTGGCACCCAAAAAAACACCCCTCTCTGGTGACCCCAAGAAATAGTGGCAAAGCACCAACCAGTGGTAACGATGCAGCCCTATAGGGGTAGTGGCAGTGGTCGTTGGCCCACGTAGATGCAGCCCTACAGGGGTGAAAGTGGAGTTCGTGGCTTTCTCTCAATTAGTTTGCCGAGAGCTTAGTGCAATACCATGGGGCAGTCTTTCGCCACCTGCAAAATTTTCATTAGTCAATGGTCATGGTTCTGTTAGTAATGAAGCAAAGTTAATGCCGTTGACACATGTAGTCTAAGTCTAACCTTGCTCTTTTTTGCCAGGATGGCCGCATTGACTATGGAGAGTTTGTTGCCATGATGACCAAGGGCAATATGGGAGTCGGTCGAAGAACAATGAGAAACAGCTTGAATATCAGCATGAGGGACGCACCTGGTGCATTCTGAGACTTAACACGATGTACAGCTTGTGGCTTAGCGACTTCCTCTGTCTTGCTGCCCTACAAAACCTTCTGCAATTTTTCAAAATGTTGTCAAGTGTCTGTGTGGATGTGTTTTTTCTGGGGATTCTGATTGAACTCTTGTGATTGATTCCATGAAATGCATAACAAGATGTCCATGTCACGCATGAACCCGGATTGTAAATGATGCTGCTGCTCCTTGACTCCCAGAAACACTAATGTTCAGTGAACTTAGCTTGCCATGTATGTCTCCGGTCTCCCTTGATTGATGACATCCATTCTTGGATGCACGCTGTATCTCAATGCAATGCGTTGCTCCGTTTGTATGAAACTGTACTTAATGTACTGTTTTCCCGATACTTGCCATGTTTTCCCGATACTTGCCATGATGTAAGTATGATCTGGCGGTCTGGCCGCCTTTGTTTAGGCTGAGGCGAATCTATGGATTATGGATAAGGAATGACGAAAAAAGATAACATCAAGATATTCTATGATGCTGTCATCAACCAATGTCAACAAAAAGAGCTACGCACGAATCCATGGTCACCACTCACCAGTAATCCCCGCAAGAGCAGGAACCACCATTGAAGTGGTGGAATCGCACGGCATCTCGAATCACGAACTCACGACCAGTCACCGAGGATATCAGCTTGATCACAGTGTGGCAGTCGCCGCATATGCGCAGATTCTTCATGATGTGGATCGGCATCCAGGCGGGCAAGCTCATGAGCCCGAAGGCTACAGCTAGCTTCTCGCTGTGGTGAATCTCGGAGCGCGGGGAGTCAGTCCTCACGTACCCGAGGCGCGCGATCCTCTCCATGAGCTCATCCAGCTTCTTCCGAATGGCGATCACCTGGGGATGGCTCACGTCATCCGCTTTAAAGACATGGAGCTTGTTGTTAACCTCCATCCAGCTATAGCCCGGGTTCTTTTTTATCCCCTTGTCCCTCATCAGCTTCCTTATCTGTGCAGAATCATCAGATTTCCCAGCATCGGCATAGATCTTCGCCATAAGCATGTAGCTCCCAGAATCGGGCGAGTCCAACTCAAACACATGTTTCGCTGCAAGTTCAGCGAGCTCATTGTTGCCATGTATCTTGCAGGCGCTAAGAAGAGCTCCCCAAACCTCAGCGGTTGGTTTCATGGGCATCTCGTCAATGAGATCCTTGGCTTCCGTCAGATGCCCTGCACGGCCAAGAAGGTCTACCATGCATGAGAAATGCTCCAAACCTGGAGATATGTTATGGACCCTCTTCATCATATCAAAATAAGATTTCCCCTCCTGCACGAGCCCGGAGTGGCTACAGCCTGACAGAACTGCAACATAGCTTATGTAGTCTGGCTTTGCACCTCTTTTCAGTATGTCATCAAAGATCTCTATGGCTTGCTTTCCCATGCCGTGATGTGAATAACCAGTGATCATGGCATTCCAAGATACAATATCCTTCACCTTCAGGAAGTCAAATATCTTTCGAGCTTCTAAAATCCTTCCGCACTTGGAATACATTGTTATAACTGCATTCGCAACAGATGTGTCTAAAATGAGACCAACCTTTACAATGTGACCAATAATTTGATCACCAAGTTTGTTTGCACCTAAATCTGCACAGCCTTTGAACAATGTGACATAGGTGACCCAGTCAGGTCTAACATCCTTCTCACTTAGCATAACCTCATACATCCTGAGGCCATCTTCCTCAGCTCCATGCTGTATATATGCTCCCAACATAGCATTCCATGTAATGACATTCTTTGTTGACATGCCATCAAAGAACTCACGAGCTTTTGCGATGTTCCCTACTTGAGAATGTGCAGTAATCATGCTTGTCCATGATACAGTGTCCTTTACATTCATAAATCTGAATACAGATTCAGCACTCTGGAGATTGTCACACTTTGCATACATGGAGATGATAGAATTGGAGACGACGACAGCTTGAATCTGCCCACTTTTCAGACAAAGTGAATGTAGTTGCCTCCCAAGGCACAAATCCATCCTGCTGCAACAGCCACTTATAAGAGTTGCCAATGCGAACTGATCAAGTGTCATCAACTCAGCTCTCATCTGGTTGAACAATTCAACAGATTCAGTGAAACACCCATACTGCAAGAATCCCGAGATGAGAACTGTCCAAGCCACGTTGTTACGATCATATAAAGAGTTGAACACCCCCTTAGCTTCCTTGAAACAGCCACATTTTGCATACAGTTCAACAAGAGCACTAGCAACATATGGATCAATGCGGGGTAGGTTCCGAATCACCAGAGCATGAAGTTGCTTACCCCATCCTAAAGAAGATAATCTGGCACACGCAGTAAGAGAACTAGTGTATGTTGTTGAATCAAGGCGCACCCCTTTGCTTTGCATGTCCACAACCATATCAAGGGCTTCTCTGACTCGGCCACTTTGAGACAATGCTGATACCATCATGTTCCATGAAACAACATCACGTTCAGGCATGCTATCAAAAAGCTCAAGAGCATGGTCAACACCATATGTCCTGACATATCCCACTAGCATACTGTTCCGACAGAACATAGTGGGTTCTTCAATGCGAACAAACAACCTTGAAGCTAAATCCACAGCTCCACATCTCACAAACATGTCTACAAGGGCAGCTGCTACATCACTATCATCCTGGGAACCGAACTTCTGAACCATCCCAAGCAGCTGCAGCGCCAAACTGTGCTGTCCAAGGGCACCACAAGACTTCATGGCATAAGCGAATGTGAATGCATTTGGCGACGAATGACTTCGGTGCATGGACACAAAGCTTTCCAAAGAAGCCAAGTACTGTCGGCTCTGAAAGTACCCGGACATGAGCGTGTTCCACGAGGCCACGTCTCTCGCGGGCATTCTACCGAACAGCTCCACGGCATCGCTCAGTCGGCCGAGCTTAGCGTACCCATTCAGCATGACGTTGTGGGTGATGATGTTGGGGTGGGCGATGTCCGTCAGAAGCAGGCGGCGGGCGTCGGGGAGGGCTCCGCAGGAGAGGTAGGCGTGGAGGAGCGTGTTCTGTAGGAAGACGGCGGACGCGAGGCCCACGGTGACGAGGCGGCCGTGCAGCGCGCGGGCGCCGGTGAGCGCGCCGCGCGCACCGCACGAACGCAGCGCGTCGGCAAACGCCTGCGTGACCGCCATGTGGGAGGCAACCGCCGGAGGAGGAGGAGGCGGCGGTGGCGACCATGGGGACGCCACCATTCAAACGATTGCGGCCTTGCGCTATGCTATGCGTGCTCCCAGAAGAAGAAAAATCGCATGGTCCAATTCGGGCCATGAAGTTTGGTTGCGTCCTTGCGGGTTGCCGGGTTGGAGAAACACAAGCACTAGCGCAAAATGAGAATACGCCATCCCAAAATGAACGCGTAAAGTGGACGCTAACGTCTCGTATTGTCTTCCTCGTCTCTACTCTCTCGTACTCGCGCGTGGAGTCTCCGAACTTCCCATTCGGCTGCGAGGAAACCAAAGCCGGGGAACTTCTGATCCGGTGTTAGGGTACAGTGGTTTGGCGCGAGGCCATGGAGGGATCCCTGGAGGCGCGGCCCGGTGTCCTGCTCGTCGGCGCCCCGGGCGTCGGCAAGCGAACCATCCTCTCCCGTGAGATCTCGCTGTCCTCCTTTCCTTATGTTTGGGTTTCCTTCTCCCGATTTGAATGCGAAACATCGAGTGGGTAGAGTTGTTGAACTATTTAGGATCTGAATCTGATGTGTTCGCGTCGTGAGCAGGAGGAGAAGATCCCGTGGTCCACCTGTGATTTGATTTTTTTTTGAATGGACCAAGTAAAGCGGGTGTTAGTTCGGAGTAGATAGAGAAGAGAAGACACGAGATGACAAACTTGTACTGTTTTAGCTGACAAATTAACGCTTCTAGTTTCAACCATTACCTTGATAATTGATGAATTCGTTGGGCTGTGGAGTAGATTTAGATATTTAAGTTTACATGCTTTGCTAAAATAAGATATTACTCTGATATTGCATAATTTACTGTTGATATTATTTATTGGTGGTTGTTTTATTATTTCCTGACCATTTTCATTTCACCATGAACTTCAGGGTTGCTTGCAGCGGAAATACCTGACGTGCATGACTTATCATCAGGTGTGCTGTGTCAAGGGTATGTAATAGCATCCTGTCAAATTACCTTTTTGTATGTGAGAAATGTCAAATATTCCTACTTATATATAAGTAGAAAAGCATTTTTTCAGTTAAATCTTCTAATACATGATAAAAATTATTTTGCTACTGACTGCCATGCAGATGGACAATTCAAACAAAGTATTATTCAGCTGATATTTCTATCTGGACAGCAAATCTTGATGAAGAATTTTCTCTTGGTTCCCTCCCTCATCTAGACTGGCTGGCTGCCCTCGTTATGGTCTTCGATATGAATGATGTCCGTACTGAACCTGTGTTTTCATTCAACCTTTATTGTGTTTTCTGTCTTAGCGTTTAAAGATTCTGAACCTTATAATTTTCAGAGTTCAATTTTTTATCCTGTGCTACAGTAGGGTAACAGCTTTAACTAATTATGCAGGAATCCACCTTGCTTACTCTGCAAAGCTGGGCTGCCAATGTTGATATCCAGAGGTTTGAGGTCTTGTTATGCATTGGAAATAAAACAGATCTTGTATCTGGTCATAGCGCACATATAGAATATAGGAGGCGTATGCAAAAGCTTGGGGAGTCAAGTTCTGATCCACACCCTGATTATTTCGATTTTGGGATAAATGAAAGTGAGGGTTGTAGCTTGTTATCTGAGGAAGAGACATGCATAGAGATCAGAAACTCTACTGCACAGTGGTGCATTGAGCAGAACATAGAATATATTGAGGCCTGTGCTTCCAATGCTGACTTTGATAAGTGTAAGTTGTCTCCTCGGTTGTAAACCTGTAACTGTTATGTTTTTCTCCTCAAGTTTCTACACTTTGCCATTAGGCTTTTCTTATTTCCAGTAATCAATCTATTACCATGAGCTCTAAATTGAGCATCAATTAATTATTTTATACCAATGAAAACTTATATCTTTGATGGACTCCAATAGAAGAAGGCTTATATCCTATAGGAGCCGTGGTTGTTTCTATCTTAATTGGTGTTTATTCAAACTAACAGGTCTATCTGTGGATGGTGATAGCCAAGGCTTAGAGCGACTCTTTGGAGCTCTTTCTGCACATATGTGGCCTGGAATGATTCTGAAATCTGGAAACAGAATAACTGCCCCATTCTTGGTTGAAAAAGAAGGTAGTTAAATGCCATAAATGAGTAAATTGGCACTGATGATTGTTGATCTGTGCCTTGCTTATTCTGCACATTGAAAAACTATGGGACAGCATGGCATGCTTAGAAAGATTCTCTATTAAGTAATTGGAAAATTTCAGCTATTAGAATTTGCTGACCCTCTTTTACATAAAATATGTTGTGCAATCTTTGCACCAGTAAACTACTTTAAATTATTGAATTTAAAATAATGCATCACATGTCCCTGATTATTCATTTTCATTCTGACAGAATCTACGGATGATGAATCCAACTATGATTTTGAGTACGAGGTCCTGTCTCATGGATCTGATGACCAGTGGGAATTTGTTGGCGAGACAAGTACATCCAGAAGCTTTGAGAGATCAAATGAGGTTGATGGTACGCAGGATCACACACATCAAGTTGTGAAGGCCGGTACTGACTCTTCAGCACCCAACCCTCTTCCGAGTAACACGCCCACAGAAACTGCTGAAGAGAATACTGTAACTCAGAGCAACAAAACCGACAATAGCGATCATGTGGACATGACCACAGCATATAGCACTGAGGATAATCAAAGTGACCTTCCAGAGGCTAACAATCTTTTTGAGGACGAGCATTATGGTCTGGGTGACCTGGAGAAAATCATGTCCGAGATTGGTAACATGCGATCCAACCTAAGGCTCATGCCTGACTTCCAAAGGAGGGAGATGGCTGCAAAGCTAGCCATGAAAATGGCAGCCATGTTTGGTGGTGATGATGAAGAGGCCTTTGAGGATATCTAAGGCAATTCATGTAGTGCCACCTTACTGCTGATTCCCAGACAGGGTTTCAGATGATGGATAGATGGTTTTGTACAAGCCGATGAGCCTCTCGCCACCTAGGGCCTTTCTCATGATAATGTCTTTTTCTTTAGTGAAGATTTTGTGCCTGTTGGGCGTCCTATATAGCCTTGTAAGATGTATTATTATGAACTTTAATTCCTTGAATCCTCCAGGGGGAAACTTTGTGGACTATGGTGCAATTGAAGAAAATGATGATATTGTAGAACCAGAGATAATAACAAGTTGTACATTTCTAACCTTCAGCGGATTAAAAAACATGGAGCATTTTTGCATCTTAAATGCCTCTGATAGAGGAAATATGACGGTGTTTCATATCACCAGTGATTAATCACATGAATCACCCCCACAGTTATTAGTCAATTGCTTTTGACGTAGCAAGTGGGAATAGGAGAGCCTCTTTTCTTTCCGCAATGGAATCGGCTTAAGCTTACCTTTTCTTCCATTTTGGAAAAAAAAATGTCATTTTTCTTTTGTTTATTAGCATAGCAAAAGACATCCCACGACCCGGTCTTAGGTTCAGAGTCGCTTTGTGGGAACTTCAAGAGAAAAGAGAGATCATAGCCTTATATCAAAGGTCAGGTATACTTGTCTACGTTCGGCATACACATTCACTTCGTTCAGTACCTTTCTATAGATAGATGGAATCCCCATTCGACTTTCAAATGCAAGAGCAAGAATGCCGTGAAGGAGCCCATATCTCAAAAATGTAAGGCCAGATCCCACTTTCTTTAATCCAGTGAGCAAGGGATCAATCTATTCTTTTCATAGAAAATATTTTCAAAAGATATCACGAAGTGGTCCCCGGTGCCCTACTTCCAGTATAAATAAAGAATATCTGTATTGTTCGTGCACCGAATGCTCAATTCGATGTGGAGTAGGGGGGATAAAATGTGTGTTCGTCTTTGCCTAAGTCCAATATAAGTTCGAGTCTCAGGTTTGGGCTGCCCTCTTTCATCAGGGGGCTAGAGTTGGTTACAACTTACAAACAGGCAGCCCCCTGATAATTAATGATAGTGTTGCTTAACTATTTACAATCACATCCGACTAATAAGTTCACTATTGAGATAACTGTGATTCATGTGCTGCCATTGTCCCCTGCTTCAGTCGAATCTGTGCAAATGGCATTTGCAGGCTGCAGCGCAGCACACAGATTAGGTGCGCTGCTCCCAGTATAGTGTTGCTCGTGGCTTCTAGCTTGGTATTGTGCCCCATGACCCCCATCCTCTGTATAGTGTCGATATTGTTTGTGGACTTCCTCCTGTGCATCAATTGTTCAGAATACACAAGATAATATATCCATTCAAGTTTTCAGTCAGCTATTCGAGTGCGCCAAATGGGTGAGACACCAATGGTCAGGCTTGTCCTTGTCCAATTGGTCCGGCCTACCCTAAGTACTGGGAGCCGGATATTTGTTATGGCCTTGGACCTTGGTAAAGGTACCCAGTACCCATGTACCCATCAAAAATAAGGGGGTGTTCGACACTACTCCGCTCCCGTTTTTCTGTTCTGCTCCACGAACTCCCTGGAACAGCTCCACCGTGGAGTTTGTGGAGCAGCAAGTACTGTTTGGCACACAGCTCTGCTCAACCTCCAGGAATGGGTTGTTTTCATGCAAATAGTCCATTCTGCCCCTGATTGGAATTACACTTGATATTTTTTTGACAAAAATAGAAAAAATGATAGAACATTAACAGAGAAAAATAAAATGGCCTAGCCGCAGTGACGGCTGTGCAGCAAAGATGAACAGCATGAGTACTAATCAAAACAACAACGAGCACTTGATCAAGCTGCAATTTGTCGGCCTGCTGTTGCTCGTAGTTGAAGAAAAACTGCAGTTGTATTCTCCAGAAAAACAACTGAACCAAAACAAGCGAACAGAGTAGCAGCACAACTCACGGATGGCAGAGAGAAATAAAATGGTCTAGCGGTTGGGTTCATTAATGAGTGGCAATTGGGGTAATTATCTCATAACTCCATGTGTGAGTACTAAACTCCAAAAACTGGAGTACCTCTTGAGATGCTCTAGGAAAAAAGTGGAGTTGGCCTCTAGCTTCACTTTTTTGTGGGGCAGAGTTCCTGAAGCTGGAGGGTGTTTGGCAACGCGGAGCTGGAAAAACGGGAGCAAAGCAGTCCCAAACACCCTCTAAATATCCACCCACAGCACGTCAAGCGACTTCCATATTAACTGCCACTATGTAAACCCACTGTTCCAAAACTTCTCTATCTACAGCTACAGCCTAAAAGCTGATAACACTGCAACAAAGCAAATATCATCAAAGAGCTGAAGTACACACATATTATTGCCCTTCCGGCCCATTTGATTGTAAACTTCCATCAGAGCTATGTTTACCAGACTCAATAGACACTTGTCTATCGTTATCAAACTTCGAGCTCTCAAGATTTTCAGATGGCTTGCTTGATGATCTCATTGGTCTCTCATTATGCTGCATACTCCTTGGGTCCGAAGGGAGTTTGGTAACCTGCAAAGCATTGTTGGGATTCAGAATCATTATTCTAGAAGGCTGGTGCTTAACAAAAGTACACAATGTGGTTGGTTCTTTTGTCAGACTAGGCTTGGAGCTTTATCAATCTAATCAATTTTGATTTGACAGAGGGAGGATCTAATGGATAATATTGTTGTCACTTTAAATGTCAAGAAGATTATGTTCATCGGCAAAGCACTCACAGCGTTTGAAGCCTCTAGCCTTGCCTGCAAAGCTTCATGCTCAGCCTTAACACGGGATGGTACACCATCTTTTTGATAGACATTCTGTTTGGCGGTTTCCTCATCTACTTCACTTGAAGCAGCAGCAAAAGGATGGTTTGCTGGAATCCATCTAACTGTATCTGGATCAACATCTGGAGGTAAGGAATCACCTTCCCTGAGAAACACGGTAGGCCTCTTCCACTGATATGCACGTGATCTCCTCTTCTGATGCATTTCTTGCTGCTCTTTCGTAAGCCTAACAGGAGCCAAACGGTACTCCTTGCCAAACATTTGTGCAGTAGATGTACCCTCATCAATCTTGACTAATGGATTATTGAAAGGATCATCGTATGTGCGGAGCTTTGCACTGCAGGAAAGGAATTACTTGAGTCATGATTATTGCACAATTCAAAGGTTTATAAGTTCACAGAAAAGCTTCATTTAACCATTTATATCTGCATTGAAACGAACCCTGTAATTAGTTTCTGAAAGTTGAATTCCCGTGTCCATACCAGGAAACAGACAAACATGTGAAAACTATGGTGAGGCTTTGCAATGGAATGGAACAAGTAACTAGGGACAGTAACTCCTCACAAGCATAAGCACAATGATAAGATCACTTAACAGAAAATTAATTAGGATACAATGGGACATGACCAAGTCACATAGACAAGTTTCAAGTCTTATGTTAAAACATGATCATTAAAACAGAGGCTATAGTCCAAACGATAATCAAGCATCCATAAACCCAGCAATACATCAATGAAAATACAAAATGCAACTTCAAGGAAATGAAGGAATTAGTGACGTACGTCCCTCGTTGCCCAGATTTTAATTGTCCACGCCTTACCAGATCAGCAACAGAACCTCTATTATCATGCTCTCGACTTCTTATGATGACCTGTCTTGCAGCAGCAGCCAAAAGTGCAATGCCAACACAGAAACCAGCAACAAAATTTGGGCCAATGTTTTTCTGGATCTGCATGAAAAGAGAAAGTAAGAACATGAAGTACACAACATAGCACTGGTACAACTCAAGGATGAGCATGTTAAAGCAGAAAAGGTAATTGTTCTTATGCTAAAAAAGAAAAGGAAGGCACGCAATAAAAGAAATAAATTGCCTTCATTGTTTAAAACCAGTTCCCTGATGTACTGAAAATTGTGGATGACCTTAAAGGTTTGGTGGATGAAGATCACAGACAAAGAAATAAGGGATGTCTAACCACAGATGAAAGTATTCTGCACTCCATGTCTTCAGAATATCTATAATCTATGCAGCCAAGAGTTTGGTACCACTGTGTACTAATCAATTCAACAGATCGTCCGTCCAAATTAATATCAATTTGCCACTTTGTTGTTCATATATGATCATAGGGAACACAACTGTGCTTTGCTTTTGCTCTCGTTCAAAAACCTCCCTCGCACTCGTCGCAATTTATCTACTAGCCAAATATATGATATCCCTCCTCTCCACAGCAATTACAATCTCCCCTCCACAGCAACTGCCATCTCGTGCTGACACAAACCAATCCCGCAATCCAAATGTACAAAAATAAAGTACCCAGAGAGGGAGGTAAGGGGAGTCCTTACCGAAACAACAGCAGGAGGCACGGAGGCGACGAGCGCCCTCAGATCTCCCACCCTGCTCTCCAGAGCCCCCAACTTCCGCTCCCCGCCTGCGACGGCACTGGCGTTGCTCGACGCCGAAGCCCTAATCGGCCGCGGCCGCCTCACCGCCCTCCTCCCGCGGAACAGCCGCGGAGGGAGGAAGAGGCGGAAGGGGAGGGAGGCGGCGACGGAGGCGGTCGCCATTGTCGCCCTCGCATGGATGGAGAAGAAGAAGCTAAAGGCTTTGGGGCTCGGACGCGGTGTGCTCAAGGCCCGAGGTTGGGGATCATGGCAAGAGACTGGCGGCGTTCACTTTCACTGCCCTGTCCAGTGAACGTCACATATCGGGCCGGAGTGCCGAGCGAGCTTGAGAAAGCCCATGGGCCTCCATGCCTTTTTGGCTCCTTTGTATATGCTCCCCTCAAGTTTTCAATTACAACTTCTGGGCTTTTTATTAAACAAACTGGCACTAGGTGTGACAATTTCTATCTAATACTACTGTAGAGTAGAAGACAGCTTCTGCCGGTTAGCAATTGACAAAACTTGCAGACTTGCAGTCATCCAACTGGAAGATGATACGAGTTTGTCAGCAACGGCCCTGTTGCTGGTACGACTACGACCAAGGAAGAAGGTAAGGCCGGCGGCGCAGCTGAAGCTCAAGAAGATGCAGGCTGCAAGTCCAGGCCTAAGAAGAGGAACGTGCCTCTGTTCGGCCTAGAATGAGAGAATGTGTGATTCGCTGGCAACAGTAGCGTGTTAGGCTTTTCTACTTAAGCGTGCATGTACGCCGGAGTCGACATGAACTCTTGTATGAACTATCTCCTGAACTAATCGAGATTCGTCCTTCGTCGTCCCCTTGCTCTGCTCTCTGCCCCGAACTATGATTCCTCTCTTCCCTTTCCTCCGTGCTGCTAATAGTTGGTACTCGGAGCCACCCATCCTCGGCACTGCTCTCGTTTCTCGCCTTGATCTGGGATCGTAACCCCCGTCGGCAGTGGATCGCTGAGTCCTCACTCTGGTGAGGAATCACGTGAAACATAGGTCCGATCCGAGGCTGATCTGATCGGTGCGAATCGAAGGTTGTTGCCCACCCAACCCTACCCTGGAGCCCCACCAAATCGAACACGACCACTTCACCCGTTTCCGCAGAGATCGGGGCGCCATGGAACCCAACTTCAAGATGGTCCTCGATGAGATGAAGGCCATGAAGTCGTCCTTCGAAGGCCGCATCGCGGTGGTTAACTCGTCGCTGGGCAAATGCATCGGTGTCGTGGAGCGCACCATCTCTGACCACTTCAGCCGCCTCGAGGATGTAGTGCAGGTGTTCGACGAATGGAAACCCGTCGTCAACACGTCCGTGAAGGAACTCCGCGCTGAGATCGACGCGATCCACAAGTCGGAGGAGGTCCGTGGAGAAGATGCGAGAGGAGATGACGGCTCTCCGCAAGACGGTGAGCCGTGCAGCACTGGATTTGACTCCAGCGGCTGCAACCGGCGTCCTGCCGCCGCCCATGGTGACTGCGGATGCGGCGTCGACCGTCGTTCCTCCACCCATCATGACCACGACCGGGGTGTCGTGCTCCATCAGGCCTCCTCCCGTGGGGACCGTAGCCGGAGCGTCGTTCTCCGTCGGTCCCAAGGTCAATAGCTCGTTTGTTGGGCACGGCGTTGAACACCATCACCGAGGGCTCGAGTTCCAAACTCTGTCCCCGGTCAAGGGTATGAACTCTCACTTCCCTCCCTATACCCACCCTCACCCAGAGTCTCTTCCTCATCCTACCTTTGCGCTGCGCAAGTCATATTCTAGTTCCATGTTGGATACGGGTCAGCCCGCTATTGCGCTGGGATTGGGATCGCCACAGGAGGCTCCAAGGCCATGGGAAACTCACCCCTCTAGTGACAAGCTACCCAAACTCAATTTTCTCAAGTTTGATGGCAAAAATCCTCGGCTCTGAATTCACAATTGCAATGATTATTTTGAGATGTACGAGGTCGCTCCGCGTCGCTAGATCAAGGTATCCACGATGCATCTCACCGGGGCCGCCGCGCATTGGTTTCTGGCTGTTGAGCAGCAAGTAATCAAAATGTCCTGGCCACAGTTCACTGCCTTAGTATTGAAGCGCTTTGGCAAAGATCAACATGAACTGATTATCCGTCATCTTTTCCACATTAGGCAGACGGGTTCAATTCAGGAATATGCTGACAAATTTACATCCATTGTTGATGGCTTAATCGCTTATGGCAAAAACACCGATCCCATCTATTATGCTATGAGATTTGTTGATGGCTTGCGTGACAAGATCCGTATTGTTGTTCATATGCAACGTCCGAGTACAGTGGATACTGCCGTTGTTCTCGCGTTGTTGCAGGAGGAAATGCTAGACTCGTCGAGGAAGAAGGAATTGCGTCGTCCAGATGCGTACCAGTGGGCCAAGCTGCCACCGCGGGCACCTTAGCCCCTGCTGGCACCGGCCGGGTGTGCTGATCGACAAGAACGAGTGGTGGGGGCTGTTGTGGCTACTGAGGACCGGCGTAGCCGTGATGTCGACGCCAAGCTGAACACACTACACGACTGCCACCGGGCACACGGTCTCTACATTCGCTGTGGCGAGAAATGGTCTCGCGACCATCGCTGCCCCGAGCACATTCAGCTTCATGTCTTACAAGAGGTATGGGATCTCTGTCACAGTGACATCTCTAAAGACTGTGACGATGCCGCGGAGGATACTAAAGAAGCTCAGGTGTTCTTAGCTCTTTCCACAACTGCATTTTCTGCTCGGCCATCTGACAGTACTATGCAGTTTGTGGGGGAGATTCAGGGCCAGTCAGTTCAGATCCTCATCGATTCTGGCAGTTCTAACACGTTCATGAGCACCTCTTTGGCTTCCAAATTGTCTGGCAGTTCTCCTTGTCAGTACCCGATCAAAGTCACAGTTGCTAATGGCACTCAGTTGATCTGTGAGCAGGAATTCAAGCACCTGCAGTGGACTGTTCAACAATGTTCTTTTTTTCTCTGATGTGAAAGTCCTCCCTCTTTCTCAATATGATCTTATTGTCGGCATGGATTGGCTTATCAAGCACAACCCTATGGAAATTGACTGGAAGTACAAGAGAATTCTTATCTCTTATGGCTCTGAGCGAGTTCTTCTTCAAGGGGTATTGGCTGCCTTACCTGCAGGCTCGGTGTTGCACGTCATAGCTGTCACAAATGACTTATCAAATGGCAGTGAACCATCTTTACCACCTGCAGTCACAGCTCTATTAGCAGAATATCAAGATGTCTTCGCCCCACCCGCAGGCTATCCTCCTGCCAGACACTGCAATCATGAGATTCCGCTGTTGCCCGGCGCTGCTCCGGTGCAAGTTAGACCATATCGCTACCCGCCTGCAGTTAAAGATGAGATTGAGCGACAAGTTTCAGAGATGTTGAGCTCCGGTCTCATTCAACCTAGTTCGAGCCCATTTTCTTCGGTTGTTCTATTAGTCAAGAAGAAGGACGGGTTCTTTCAGTTTTGTGTGGACTTTCGTCAGCTCAATGCTATCACAACCAAGAGCAAATACCCAGTACCTGTGATTGAGGAGTTGTTATATGAGTTACAAGGAGTCTCCTAATTTTCATCTCTTGATCTCACTGCGGGTTACCATCAGATACTGCTTCGTACTGGGGAGGAGCCAAAAACAACATTTCAGACACACTTAGGACAATATGAATGTTGCGTTATGGCCTTCGGCTTGTCAGGTGCTCCAACAACATTTCTAAAGGCCATGAACACTACCTTGTTTCCTCTGTTGCGCAAGTGTATCCTCGTGTTTTTTGATGACATTCTTATTGAAAGCATCTAGGCCCCGAGGTTTGGTTTCGGCAATTGATGACAACGCATTACTACCATGACTAACGTGTGTTTTGCAGAAACTTTGGTAAGTTAGGTCATGGAGGTTTTAACTGCTTTGGGCACCATGGTATTCATGCCCCTTGATGGAAATCGTTTCGGTTCTCAAAAGAGTGACGTCAAGATTAAGGACGGTTAGTTCCGGATGTCGAGGTGTTGAGAGACATTTGGAATAGTCGTTAGGATCTTCGTTTTTCTCTTTTGGCCGTACTATAAAGGGGGGCATGAGCGGGTAGCTTGACCTAGGCGAGTCCTATGTTTAGGTGTGGTGCACACTTGTTAAACTTGGCGCTAGGCAGCTTTAGAATAGCTCAAAGTTCAGTTGGGAGCAACTTGGTTCAAGTTGTAACGCTTTGCGGGGAGTTTCAGGTCATTTTCCAGTGACCGGACGCGGTCCTCGGCATGACCGGACGCGTCCGGTCAGTTCAGTTCCGCGACTGAGGTTTCAGCTCTGAGCACCGGACGCGGTCCTCGCGAGGACCGGACGCGGTGGTCAGAAGTCAACACGTGTCACTTAAGGAAACACCCCATCGGACGCGACCTGGGTGTGATCGGCGCGTCCGGTCATAGTCCAGTAAGGTCCTGAGACGACCGGACGCGTCCGGTCATCACCCATCGGACGCGGTAGCGCGTCCGGTGCGAGTACAGTAAGCTCCACGCATGATCGGACGCGTCCGGTCATCCCTGACCGGCGCGTCCGGTCATTTAGGTATTTTTCGGTTTTAACCGTTACGAGCGACCGGCGCGTCCGGTCTGTACGACCGGCGCGTCCGGTGAGTACGACCGGCGCGTCCGGTCCTTACGACCGACGCGTCCGGTCAGCTCGAGTTTTGCTGAGTCAGCAGGTAACGGTTCGTTTCGTGTGAGGGGTGTATAAATACATCCCCACCACCTCTTTTAGAGGTCTCTTGCTCATTTGTTCAGCTGATAAACACCTTTGAAGTGCAAGGTAGTGCAAGAGCACTAGTGAGGATAGAGATTTGAGAATCAAAGCTTGTGAGTTCCTCACTAGAGATTAGAGAGTAACAAGTGTGCATCCACTTTCTCATTTAGGCTCGTAGAGGTCAAGTGAGAGTTCTAGCTTGTTACTCTTGGTGATCGCCATCACCTAGACGGCTTGGTGGTGATTGGGAGTTTTGGTGTTCATCCGGCGGAGCTTGTGGATGACCCAACTCATCTTGTGAGCGGTTGTGGGTGATTCACCGCGACGGAGTGTCGAAGAATCAACCCGTAGAGAGCACTTGATCCTTGCGCGGATCAAGGGGGAGCGACACCCTTGCGCGGGTGCTCCAACGAGGACTAGTGGGGAGTGGCGACTCTCCGATACCTCGGAAAAACATCGCCGTGTTCCTTGCCCCTTTACATTCAAGCATTTACTTTCTCGTATTTACTTACATTGCTTGTTTACATTCCTAGACTTGCCATGCTAGACTAGGATTGGAAACTAGGGTGCAAAACTTTGTTTCGGTAGACTCACTAGGAACACAAGTAGACACTAGGGGTGAATTCTAGCTTGTAGGATTTAATCCTTGCTTTTATTTTTAGAAAAGCCCAATTCACCCCCCCTCTTGGGCATCTTGATCCTTTCAATTGGTATCGGAGCCGTGTTGCTCTACTTTTAGGCTTTACCGCCTAGAGCAAGATGTCTAATGGGGAAGGACCACCTCCCACTTTTGAGGGAGACGATTTTCCATATTGGAAAATTCGTATGGAGGCGTACCTCGAAGCCATAGATGTTGGGTGTCTTAGAGCCGCAACCGAAGGGCTTCCCCCCATAAGGGATCCCGCTAACCCAAGTGGTGACGAGGAGAAGTACGACCGGTGGAATGCAAAGGCCAAAAATGCACTCTACCGGGGCTTAGGCAAAGATATCTTCAATCGCGTGCGTAATGCAAAGAACGCTCATGAATTGTGGGAAAATCTTTGTGCTCTCCATGAGGGAACTAAGAGTGAGCGTGAGGAACGCTATCACATAGCCTTAAAGAAAATTAACTCCTTTGAGATGCTTCCCAAAGAAAGTGCTAATGACATGTACACTCGCTTGAATGTTCTTGTAGAGGACCTCAATGCTCTTGGGCTCACCAAAATGAGTCAATCGGATGTTGCAAGAAGGATCTTGAGTGTGCTTCCCGTTGAGAAGTATGGACATATTGTCACCGTGCTTCACCAAAGTGATCTTTCCACCGCAACACCAACGCAAGTTTTGGGGAAAATCAATGCTCATGAGATGTACATGCATATCACTCCGGAAGAGGGCTCATCATCTTCCAAGAAGAAAGACTTGGCCTTCAAAGCTAGTCATGACAAGAAGAAGATGAAAGGCCAAGCCATGATGGTGCAAGAAAGCTCAAGTGATAGTGATGTTGATGATGAATCACTTGCACTCATGGTGAGAAAGACCACCAAGATGTTAAAGAAGCTTAACAAGAGTGGCATCAAGTTCGATGGCAAGAAGAAGAAATTCTTCACAAGTAGCAAGAGAAAGCCAATCTCGGAGATGGATTGCTACAATTGTGGTGAACTTGGTCATCTAGCTCATCAATGCCCTAGACCACCAAAAGACAAGTACAAGAACAAAAACAAGGGCAAGAAAAATGATTCAAGTGATGAAGAAGAAGAGAAGAAGAGGAACAAGCCATACAAGAAGAAGGATGGCAAAAAGAAGGAGTTCCACAAGAAAAAGAAGGGAGGAAAGGCTTACATTGTTGGTGATTGGCTCACCGACATTGAATCATCATGTGAGTCCTCCGAAGATGAAAGCAATGATGAGAAAGAAAAGGTTGCCGCATTTGTGATGGGGCCATCATCTTCACCAACATCTTCATCACCACCTTCACCACCTCCTTCACCATCATCGTCCACTACTCACCTATGCCTTATGGCCAAGGGTGAACGAAAGGTACAAAACAATGATAGTGATGATGATGACGATAGTGATAGTGATGATGAATATGACTCACCTTCTTATGATGAACTTGTAAAATTGTTAAACAAATACACTAAAATCATAAGAAGAACTAGAAGTGAAAATGATGATCTTCAAAATGAAAATGAATCACTCTCATCAAAGCTTGAGAATATTCAAAAGACTAGTGGTGAGTTTAGAGTTCAAAATGAAGTGATGTCTTCCACTCTCAAGGAACTCAAAACCTCCTATAAAGAGCTTAAAGATCAACATGATAAACTTGAGAAGAAGCATGATGAGCTCATCACTAGATACAATTCTCTAAAGGACAAATATACCACATTAAAAATTGATTATGATAGTCTTGTGGTTGCTAATGAACTTGCTCTTAAAACACATGATGCTACTAACCATGTTGTTAAGTGTGATATAGCTATATCATGTGATGACTTGATCATTGAAAGCATTGAGCAAGGTTCTAGTAGCAAAGGCAAGAGTGTGGTTGAGTCAAGCAACCATGATAATTATGCCAAGATTAAGAGTGAAAATGAGAAGCTTGCAAGTGAGAACAAGAAGCTAAAAGGTTTGATGGCTCTTGAGAAGCAACCAACAAATGAGTCACTCATTGAAGAAAACAAAAAGCTAAAGCAAGAAAAAGAGCATCTCAAGACCGGCCTAAGCAAGTTCACAAGAGGCCAACATTTGCAAAGTGAGCTCCTCATGAACACCGTAATGAAGATGGATAGAAGTGGTATTGGGTACTTGACAAATCAAGAGAAGAAAGCAAAAGCTCAACAACAACCAAGCAAGTCAAAGCCCAAGCCAAAGAAATGTGTTGAGTGTGGTCAAGAAGGTCACTTTGCTCATGAATGCAAAACTCCACCACCACAACCCTTGCCCAAGCATGCTAGACCTTTTGCTTTCAATGCTCACTATATGCTAAGAAAAGATTTAAATGGAAAGATGAAAGTCATGTTTTTGGGTCCCCCAAACAAGAATAGGCCAAAGAAAATATGGGTTGCCAAGTCACTAGTGGATAAAGTCAAGGGCCCCTCTCAAGTTTGGGTCCCTAAACAAAAAGCTTGATCTCTTGTGTGTAGGTGAACTACAAGACCGGTGGAACTCATTGGGTTATTGATAGTGGTTGCACTCAACATATGACCGGTGATCCTCGTATGTTCACCACCATGGAAGAGAATGGTATATGTCAAGAGAAGATCACATTTGGGGATAATTCAAAGAGCAAAGTCAAGGGTATAGGCAAGATTGCAATATCACATGATCACTCACTCTCAAATGTGCTCTATGTTGCTTCATTGAGCTTCAACTTGTTGTCCGTTGGGCAACTTTGTGACCTTGGTTTCCAATGCTTGTTCACACCAAATGAAGTGGAAGTTTCAAAGATAGATGACAAGCAAGTGATATTCAAAGGCTTTAGATACAATAATCTTTATCTTGTTGACTTCACCTCCGAAGATGCAAATTTGATGACATGTTTGTTCACCAAGACCTCACTTGGTTGGCTTTGGCATAGGAGGCTTGCTCATGTTGGAATGAACACTCTCAACAAGCTATTGAAGAAAGAACTAGTGAGAGGATTGAAGGATGTGAAGTTTGAAAAGGACAAACCTTGTAGTGCATGTCAAGCGGGCAAACAAGTTGCAAACACTCATCCAACCAAAGCTTTCATGTCAACTTCAAGGGTGTTAGAACTTCTACACATGGATTTGTTTGGGCCTACAACATACAAGAGCTTGGGTGGTAATCTCTATTGTCTTGTGATAGTGGATGACTACTCAAGGTATACATGGACTATCTTTCTTCATGACAAATCCGAAGTGGCAAATTGCTTCAAGAAGTTTGCAAAGAGAGCTCAAAATGAATTTGAAGTCAAGATAAAGAAGATTAGAAGTGACAATGGGAAAGAATTTGACAACACCAACATTGAAGCTTATTGTGATGAAATTGGAATCAAGCATGAGGTGTCTTCAACCTACACTCCTCAACAAAATGGTGTAGTTGAGAGAAAGAACCGAACTTTGATCACCCTTGCAAGAACAATGCTAGATGAGTACAACACTCCGGAGAAGTTGTGGGCCGAGGCAATCAACACCGCATGCTATGCTTCAAATCGCCTCTTCCTACAAAAGTTTCTTGGCAAGACCCCCTATGAGTTGCTAAATGGCAAGAAGCCGGACGTTTCCTTCTTCCGGGTGTTTGGTTGCAAATGTTACATCTACAAGAAGCGTCAACACCTAGGGAAGTTTCAAAGACGTTGTGATATTGGCTTTCTTGTTGGTTACTCATCAAAGTCCAAAGCATATAGAGTATTTAACCATGCCACCGGGTTGGTTGAAGAAACATATGATGTGGAATTTGATGAATCTAATGGCTCCCAAGGAGCAATTGAGAATTGTGATGATGTAGGTGATGAACCCTTGAGGGAGGCCATGAAGAATATGCCCGTGGGAGACATCAAGCCAAAAGATGATGATGACGATGTACAAATTGTTGATCCACCATCTTCATCACGTGTGCCTCAAGATGATAACAAAAATGAGAGAGTTGAAAATGAAGACACTCATGTCTCTCATGCACAATCCGAGGCACAAGCTCAAGATGTTGATGCTCCTCATCCACCTCCTCAAGTGATTGATAAAAGAAATTCACCACTACTTCAAGCACATCCACAAGATCTCATCATAGGGAGTCCTACAAAGGGAGTAATGACTCGATCCCAAAAGCTAGCTTCTTTTGTTGAACATCACTCTTTTGTCTCTTGTGTTGAACCTAAGAATGTAGAAGAAGCTCTTCAAGATCCGGATTGGGTGATTGCAATGCATGAAGAATTGAACAACTTCACCCGCAATCAAGTATGGACACTTGAAGAGCATCCCAAAGGTGCAAGAGTCATTGGAACCAAGTGGGTGTTCCGAAACAAGCAAGATGACCAAGGCATAGTGGTGAGGAACAAGGCAAGACTAGTTGCAAAGGGGTTCTCTCAAGTTGAAGGTCTTGATTTTGGAGAAACCTTTGCACCCGTTGCAAGACTTGAAGCCATTCGTATCCTCCTTGCTTATGCATCACATCATGATATGAAACTATATCAAATGGATGTGAAAAGTGCATTTTTAAATGGCTTTATAAATGAACTAGTCTATGTTAATCAACCTCCCGGGTTTGAAGACCCTAGATATCCTAATCATGTTTATAGGTTGTCCAAGGCGTTATATGGGCTCAAGCAAGCCCCTAGAGCGTGGTATGAACGCCTTCGGGACTTCCTCATTGAGAAGGGCTTCACCATTGGGAAGATTGACACCACACTATTCACCAAGAAGTTTAATGGGGAGATCTTCATTTGTCAAGTATATGTTGATGATATTATCTTCGGATCAACAAATGAAGATTATTGCAAAGAATTTGGTGAATTGATGTCAAAGGAATTCGAGATGTCAATGATTGGTGAGCTCACATTCTTCCTTGGCTTTCAAGTAAAGCAAATGAGAGAAGGGATTTTCATCTCTCAAGAAAAGTATACCAAGGATCTTCTCAAAAGATTCAAGATGGAAGAATGCAAACCAATCAAGACCCCAATGCCATCAAATGGACATCTCGACCTAGATGAGGGAGGTAAACCGATTGATCAAACTCTCTACCGTTCTATGATTGGTAGCTTATTATATCTTACCGCATCTAGGCCCGATATCATGTTTAGTGTGTGCATGTGTGCTCGTTTTCAAGCATGCCCTAAAGAACCTCACCTAAGTGCCGTAAAAAGAATCCTAAGATATCTTAAGCTCACCCCAAGCATTGGTCTTTGGTATCCCAAAGGAGCTAGATTCCAACTAGTTGGCTATTCCGATTCGGACTATGCCGGTTGCAAAATTGATAGAAAAAGCACATCCGGAGGGTGCCATTTGCTTGGAAGGTCTTTAGTATCTTGGTCATCTAAAAAGCAAAATAGTGTGGCTTTGTCCACCGCCGAGGCGGAATACATTGCCGCGGGGGCTTGTTGTGCACAAATCCTATATATGAAACAAACCCTCCTAGACTATGGAATTGTTCTTGAAAAGGTGCCACTTTTATGTGACAACGAAAGTGCCATTAAAATTGCTAACAATCCGGTACAACACTCTCGCACCAAGCACATTGATATCCGCCATCACTTTCTAAGAGATCACGTTGCTAAAAATGACATATCACTAGAAGGTGTAAGAAGTGAAAATCAATTAGCGGATATCTTCACGAAACCTTTGGATGAGGCAACCTTTTGTAGGTTAAGAAGTGAGCTCAATGTGCTTGATTCTAGTAACTTCAAAAAATGAGCGTGTGTTGTCCCTTGCATTGCATTGTATAATATGTCATGTCTATGATTATCGCATTGTTTTTAGGGCTTGGCTAACACGGTTACGATAACCCTTTCTTGGAGGAGTGAAAAAGCCTAACCGTGGATCAAACTTGACAAGCATTCTAGTTTTACCTTCTTGTATTGCATTGCATATGCATGGTTGTTGTTCTTGTCGTTTCTTTTCGGTTAAGCTTTGAGCAACCTCTGTGTTCGTCCATGGGTAGAGAGAGCATTTTGACGCTCCTAAAGGTTCAAAAACTCTATTGCGTGGCCATACGTTGCTCCTTGGGTGTTTATTGCCTATTTTCTTAAAAATAATACTAGCCTAAGGCAATCTATTTTAAAATCCTTGAGGGTTTGAGTGAGGTCTCTTTGAATTGGAACCTGATTGGGAGAAGTCGCGTCGGAGTTCGGAACAAAAAAGGGCGAAGAACGTGCACCGGACGCTGCACCGGACGCTGCACCGGACGCTGCACCGGACGCAGTAGTGCTTCACCACCGCGTCCGGTCTCGGCGTCCAGCAGCGCGTCCGGTCATCCAGAAGACCAACTCCAGATCTAATGATCGGACGCTGCACCGGACGCGCCTCTGTTCGACCACCGCGTCCGGTCCCGGTTACCACCACCGCGTCCGGTCATTCGTGATGTTTTCCCGAACAGCCAACGACCGGACTCTGACCGCGTCCGGTCAGTCCGCACCGGACGCGTCAGGTCACTCCAGGAGCTTACTGGAGTATCACCGGACGCTGCACCACCGCGTCCGGTCATATCGACCACCGCGTCCGGTCATCATATGTCGCGCGGATCTAACTCCTTATAAAATCGTTTCGTCCCCGACCGATTTTGTTTCACCCGCCCGAGTTTCCGCAGCCGCCTTGCCCAATCCGCCGACTCGCCGTCTCCGCCGCCGTCCGCCCTGCCGCCGGCGAACTTCTGTCGAGCTCGCGCTCGTCTGCTCGCTGCCGCGCTCGCTCTCGTCTGCGCGCCGCCCGCAGCCGCGCCGCCCGCAGCCGCGCCGCCCGCAGCCGCGCCACCGCCGCGCCGCCGTCGCCCGACCGAGCCACCACCGCCGGTGAGCCGCGCCCCTGCGAGCCAGCTTCGTCCCCGACATTGGTACGACTCGTGCTTGCCCTCGATCGTTTTCCATCGATCTACCCTAACCCTAACCCTAACCCTAACCCTAGGGTTCGACGGTCGTTCGTTCGTTCGTCAACAAGTTTCGTCGCGAGTCGTCCACTTCGCGAAGAGCTCGTTCGGTGGATTCGGAAATTTCGCAATCTAGGTCACCGTCGTCTCATCGATCCGAGGTAGCTTCACGTCTCAATTCTCATCGTATCACATATGCTTGCTTTCTCTAGGGTTTCGTACCTTTTAGTCGTATATGTGCTTATAGTAGATCTCTCTATTCCGTCGTTGCAGCGAGTCTGTCCGTGTGTCGGGTGAGTTCAGTTTGCTAAATCCGAGGCCAAGCCTGCGGATACGGATTGAGGCCAAGCCTCTTGAGTGACAGTTCATCATCTTACAGAGGTTCTCAGTCACTGTGTCAGTATGGTGCGTTGCAAGAACGCCGGTGGTGCTCCTGGTGACGGGAACGACAGTCCCCCTCGTCGGTCTGATATTGCACGTGGGAAGCGTGTCAAGGTCTTGGCCAGAAAGAAGAAGAAGACACTCACAGAGGCAGAAATTGCTCAGGCCGTAGCAGATGCAGCAGAGCAGGCAGAGAGAGGTGGCAGGAGCAGTGGCATACGCATAGGCGAGCGTCGCTTTCATCTTGAAGGTCGACAGCTCGGCACAGAGGCCACTGAGGGCACCGAGGATACTAGAGCTGCAGAGGATATGTCAGTTGATCCACCCACAGAGACCACAGAGGCTCCAGAGGCTACAGCAGATACAGAGGAGCAGCCAGCTCAGTCTCCAGTACGTCGCCGCTCCACACGTGCCCGTACTCAGGTATCTCCTAGGCCAGAGGGTCAGCGACGTGGAGCACGGCCTCCTCCCAGAGCTAGAGGTTCACCCCCGGTCGAGCACTTTGACTTGAGGGGTGCTACAGCACGTCAGGTGCACGGGTTGAGGTTCGTGGAGGTCAGTCGGTGGTTTCCACCTGTGAGGGATCCCAGAGCTTCAGAAGGATTCTATACCCCTCTTCAGGAGGATTTCTACAGAGCTCTAGTTGACAGCGGTATTGCTTTCCGACCACAGAGGGTCTGTCGACTTGAGTCACTAGTCGAGGTTGTGGGAGAGCAGCTACGTCCGCACCTGTCCTTTCTGCCAGGCTTGTCAGATCTTCTTGGACGGACAGGTGCATACTGCGGCACATGGGTGAGAGAGTTTTATGCTTCACTATGGATTGATCCTGCCCATGATTTCATCCACTTTGCATTCCGAGGCCGCGATCACCACCTATACAGCAGCAGAGTGCGGGAGATTCTCAGACTCCCAGCGTTTGAGACAAAGATACATCAGCTGTGTTATGGTCAGACTCCTCCTCCGAGACGCCCTCACGGCGGGACAGTGCCACCTACCGACTTAGTTCGACCCTGCTTCCGTGAGCCTTTTGGCGAAGGGTCTCGACGCACGCCCGCCAGTTTGACTCCACTAGCCAGAGTTTTGGACGCTATTGTCAGACGCACACTCCTTCCCAGACTTGGCTACAGAGAGGGACTGACTCGGATGCAGTTATGGGTTGTTCACCACCTCCTCTCACAGACACAGTTTGATATATGGGATCTCATACTTAGTGAGATGGAGGACACCATAGCTGTGGGCTTCAAGGGTAATCGTTAGCTGCCCTACGCACACTGGATCTGCTTCCTTATCAGATCATCTATTCAGATGCCAGCAGAGATCCGAGCTGAGATATCAGATACCACCACTGCTTTTCCTGAGTATGATATCCGTCAGCTTTGGACATCAGTTACCAGAGATCAGGCCCCAGTGCCAGGACAGCGTGTGCGACCTGAGGTATCTGAGACAGCAGCTGAGCAGGACGCCACAGTTGATGAGCTTGCAGAGGCAGAGCTTGCAGATCTTGACGCTCAGCCTGCTGATCTTCCTGAGGATGGGACATCTGACAGCACTGATGAGGACTACCAGCCCATCCCCAGGTACCGGTCTCCTCGGTCCCACGACCACGAGGCCGGTGGCTCTGGTTCAGCCTCCCGCACAGACCCAGCCATGGTGGCAATTCTTGAGAGGTTGATCCAGGCACAGGAGCAACAGCAACAGCAAATCCAGCGACAGGCTCAGGACACAGCTGCAGCATTTGCACAGATTCAGGCTCGTCAGGACGAGTTTCAGCGTCAGCAGCTTGAAATCCAGAGACAGCAAGTTGAAATGCAGCGACAGCAATATGAGCTTCAGCGTCAGACTGCAGCTAGTCAGCAGCAATACTTGGACCTCCTGCGCCATCTTGTCACGGTTGGGGTTCCTCCGCCTACTTCTGTCCTGACTTCCTCTTTACCAGCTTCTGATCCGTCGAGTCAGGGACAGCCGAGTCACCAGTTCACATCTCCACAGCGGCAGGTTCCCCAGTCTTTCCAGTCCCCGAGCTTCACTCCTATTCACACGGGGTTTACACCATCAGACCAGCCTCGCCCTCACCTCCTGACAGGCACACCTTTCGGTGATTTCAGCGCTACATACAGCGAGTTGACTGGTCAGCCGACGCCCTCGCATACTACAGTTGCTACTTCTTCAGGGTTGTTAGCTTCAGAGGCAGTTATTCCTCCAGTGACAGGAACTGGTACTACAGAGACTATACCTTCGTCAGTTGCCTCCATAGATCCTCCTGCTACTGGCTCGCTACAGGCTCAGGTCACTCAGACGGATCCTATCGTTACTACTTCGACAGTGCCTGTTCCTGCCGTTCAGACCCAGACAGTTACACAGCCACATGCTTCATCAGAGGGTCAGCCAGATAGCTCAGATTCCGAGGGCGATTCTCTGCACTTCATCATTACTCCGCGCACCTCGGCACCCGACACGACTCCGTCTGTCCCCCCATCAGATCCTTAGATTAGCTTTTTCTTTTGGCGCTTGATGCCAAAGGGGGAGAGAGAGTAGTTTCAGGGGGAGTTTTGAGAGTTGTTTTTTCGTTTTTCCTGTGTGCTACATTCATGCATCATGTTTACTTTTCAGTTATTGCATTCGTGTGACATGTCATTGTGAGATAAACCTTAAGTCTTAATGCTTCATCCTGTTAGTGTTATCTCCTGTCACCGTTTTTAATTATAGCTCTAAGGTTGTGCTTCCGTGCCTTACTTCGATAAATTATGAGCTATATCCTTTTGTGTACTAACGCTTTTTGTCTTATCTTATGAGTACACTCTTTTGGCTTGGGACACATAAGCTTTTCCTTTCACGTCTCTACTTAATTGCTTGTTGCTTATGTGTACCATGCATGATTAAAAACCTCAACTCAAATCTTTCATATCTGAGTATTGTCATCAATCACCAAAAAGGGGGAGATTGAAAGCATCTAGGCCCCGAGGTTTGGTTTCGGCAATTGATGACAACGCATTACTACCATGACTAACGTGTGTTTTGCAGAAACTTTGGTAAGTTAGGTCATGGAGGTTTTAACTGCTTTGGGCACCATGGTATTCATGCCCCTTGATGGAAATCGTTTCGGTTCTCAAAAGAGTGACGTCAAGATTAAGGACGGTTAGTTCCGGATGTCGAGGTGTTGAGAGACATTTGGAATAGTCGTTAGGATCTTCGTTTTTCTCTTTTGGCCGTACTATAAAGGGGGGCATGAGCGGGTAGCTTGACCTAGGCGAGTCCTATGTTTAGGTGTGGTGCACACTTGTTAAACTTGGCGCTAGGCAGCTTTAGAATAGCTCAAAGTTCAGTTGGGAGCAACTTGGTTCAAGTTGTAACGCTTTGCGGGGAGTTTCAGGTCATTTTCCAGTGACCGGACGCGGTCCTCGGCATGACCGGACGCGTCCGGTCAGTTCAGTTCCGCGACTGAGGTTTCAGCTCTGAGCACCGGACGCGGTCCTCGCGAGGACCGGACGCGGTGGTCAGAAGTCAACACGTGTCACTTAAGGAAACACCCCATCGGACGCGACCTGGGTGTGATCGGCGCGTCCGGTCATAGTCCAGTAAGGTCCTGAGACGACCGGACGCGTCCGGTCATCACCCATCGGACGCGGTAGCGCGTCCGGTGCGAGTACAGTAAGCTCCACGCATGATCGGACGCGTCCGGTCATCCCTGACCGGCGCGTCCGGTCATTTAGGTATTTTTCGGTTTTAACCGTTACGAGCGACCGGCGCGTCCGGTCTGTACGACCGGCGCGTCCGGTGAGTACGACCGGCGCGTCCGGTCCTTACGACCGGCGCGTCCGGTCAGCTCGAGTTTTGCTGAGTCAGCAGGTAACGGTTCGTTTCGTGTGAGGGGTGTATAAATACATCCCCACCACCTCTTTTAGAGGTCTCTTGCTCATTTGTTCAGCTGATAAACACCTTTGAAGTGCAAGGTAGTGCAAGAGCACTAGTGAGGATAGAGATTTGAGAATCAAAGCTTGTGAGTTCCTCACTAGAGATTAGAGAGTAACAAGTGTGCATCCACTTTCTCATTTAGGCTCGTAGAGGTCAAGTGAGAGTTCTAGCTTGTTACTCTTGGTGATCGCCATCACCTAGACGGCTTGGTGGTGATTGGGAGTTTTGGTGTTCATCCGGCGGAGCTTGTGGATGACCCAACTCATCTTGTGAGCGGTTGTGGGTGATTCACCGCGACGGAGTGTCGAAGAATCAACCCGTAGAGAGCACTTGATCCTTGCGCGGATCAAGGGGGAGCGACACCCTTGCGCGGGTGCTCCAACGAGGACTAGTGGGGAGTGGCGACTCTCCGATACCTCGGAAAAACATCGCCGTGTTCCTTGCCCCTTTACATTCAAGCATTTACTTTCTCGTATTTACTTACATTGCTTGTTTACATTCCTAGACTTGCCATGCTAGACTAGGATTGGAAACTAGGGTGCAAAACTTTGTTTCGGTAGACTCACTAGGAACACAAGTAGACACTAGGGGTGAATTCTAGCTTGTAGGATTTAATCCTTGCTTTTATTTTTAGAAAAGCCCAATTCACCCCCCCCCCTCTTGGGCATCTTGATCCTTTCACTTATTTACAGCAAGACAGCCGAAGAGCATGTGGAGCACCTACGACTAGTATTTGATCTGTTGTGTCATGAACACTGGCAAGTCAAGAGGTCCAAGTGCTCCTTTATGCAGCATCAATTGTGTTACCTGGGCCACGTCATTTCTGAACATGGAGTCACCACAGATCCTGCAAAAGTTACAACAGTGCAGCAGTGGCCTGTGCCCACCTCAGTTAAAGATTTGTGCAGTTTTCTAGGCCTTGCTGGCTATCGCTGTTTTGTCAAACACTTCGGTATCATCGCCAAGCTGCTGACTGAGTTGCTAAAAAAGGGGTTCCCTTCCACTGGACAGAGTTGCAGTCTAACTCTTTTGAGGCTGAAAGGTCCTAATGGCTAGAGGGGGGTGAATAGCCTATTTAAAAATCTACAAGCTTCACTAAACAACCATGTTAGTATAAAAGATGGCTAAGGTAATTCTAGCACTAGATCAACTACACTATGCAAGCCACCTATACAATTCTAGTGAAGTAAGGCTATGATCTCTAATACACACCCACAAGACTAAGTCACTAAGCTACTTACTCCTATGTGATAAAAGCTACACTAAGCAAACTACACTAGGGCTAGTACAAGAAAGTAAAGAGCAAGTGACTTGATTCTTATACCAACGATGTAGAGAAGTAATGCACTCGAAGAATCAATCACAATGATCAACCACAAGAGAAATCCTCGGCAAAGAGATGACACAAGATTTTTACCGAGGTTCACTTGCTTCCCGGCAAGCTACTCCTCGTTGTGGCGATGCACCCACTTGTCAGTTCACGAGCTAATCGGCTATCAAGAGTCGAGCCCTCGGTAGGCGCCACACAACCGCACACAAGATGGGGATCCTCTAAGCCACGAGCTCCACTAGAGTATCCAATTTATGAACTCCTATGGGGACGGATCAAGAACCCCTTACAACACTTGGTGAGGGCTCCAACAATCTTTAATTGTGAGCTCAATCACCTCCGCTGCTCCAAGTCGTCTACCGTATTAGGAAACACGGAAGAGTAACAAGAAATCTACAGCAACTCGAAGATCAAGTGCCTCTAGAATGCAACTCTCAAGCAATGCACTTGAATCTCACCCAATCTCACTCAAGATGTGCAACTAAGCAAAGAGATGAGTGGAGGGGTTGTTCTCTAGCTCAAAGGGTGTCTCTAGGTCTCAAAATGTGCAAGAGTTGCCCCCAAACTCCGGCCAACTTCTATTTATAGTGAAGGGGTACGCAGCTAGCCGTTACCGGACGACGCAGTGCAAAACGTGATGACCGGACGCACCGGTCAGGGTGACCGGACACGTTCGGTCACTACAGGACAAGCAAAAACAGTGCGCGTCAGAAGTAGCCATTGTCGTGACCGGATGTGCTCCAGCGTTTGACCGGACGCCCTACACCCGGCGTCCGGTTAGAGTCTAGAGAGCTCCCACCGCGACCGTACACGTCTGATCGCACGTGACTGGAAGCGCCGCGCGTTCGGTTGGCTCTACGTCTAGCTCTGCCCCTCTGGGTGCCTAACCAGACGCTCCGGTTCCGTGAGGGACCGAACACGCCAGTTGCAAACCCTACACTCGTGCGCCTGACTGTAGCGAAGAACTGACTGGACGCGTCCGGTCAAACCATGATCGTGTCCGGTGCAGTGTCCGATCAGCCTGGTGACCTCCGTTCGTCTCTGTTTCTTTTCTGACTTTCGACGTAGTGGAAAATAGGCGTTTCACTTTCCCAAAAAGCGCCGAATCCCGCCTCGCAAGCTCGGTAGGAGGGGGAGAGGAACCCAAACCCCTCTCTACTGCTTAAACTCGACCGCCTTCGCAAAAGTGCTACACCACCAAGTGTACACCACCATGTGCATGTGTGTTAGCATTTCACAAACATTTTCCAAGGCGTTATATTAGCTCTCTTACTAGATCCTAATGCATATGCTCAAGACATTGATCTAGTGGCACTTGATTCCCGAGCTAACCGTGATTGTCCCTCTTGATAGTCGGCTATGTATCATAAACCCGGTCAATCACTTCTCTACTCATCTTAGACCGGTAAAAGGAAAATCCTATGGTTATATCTTTGCCTTGCGCTCTTAGATCCTTCTCCTCTACTTGATCATCATGTCCATCATTTTATGTGCATTCCTTCATGATCTTCATTTCATGTCCATGCAATATCTCTTTGTGATCTTGTGGCCACCACTCATCGCCACATACACCTTCATCACATGTGTTGCTTATGCCTAACTCAAAACACTTAACACATGACATTATCAACTTGGTGTCATTAATTACCAAAACCAAACTTGGGCCTTCAATCTCCCCCTTTTTTGGTAATTGATGACAACCATCACAAAGATATGAAATGAAATCAATTTTCAATTTCAATAGTATTAGCTCCCCCTGCATATGTGCTTCCATGAGTGCTAGTCTAGTTGGTCTAGCACTCCGGCGACACCCTCAAGGTCCTGAGTTCGACTCCCAGTGGGAGCGAATTTCAGGCTGGGGGTAAAAAAATCCCCTCGCCGGTCCCGTGTGCCAAAGCACTGGTTAAGAGATGGCCCAAGTCGACCTGAGGACCGTGTATGGCCCAGGCGGCGTCTCACGGGTTACGTTTCCCAGTGTCAGGACGGGGCCGGGGTTCGGGGGTTTTCTCGGCCTGCGTGAGAAGGTCTCCTTCTTAGTGCTAATGCCCTGGGGGCGGCTTGCCCCCGGCGGGTCGAGTTTTTTTTATGAGTTTGGTCCAGTTGTGCACATATGTATGGATTTGAATTTTAGGAGAGTTACTACTATCAAATTAATGCTAAGGTATATAGAATGGACCTTTGAAGCGTGATACCAATCGGAGTTGCTAAAATATACCATCCTTAGCACTAAAGTAGTTAGACACCACTTGTAATACATCACTTGCAAAGATCACAAACACTAAAGTACCCCATGAGATCAACATTATAAGCAAAGGTGTCTAGATACCACTTGTAAAGCTACTCTTAACAAATCATCATTCAAGTTCTATTTCTAGCAATCACCATACAATTATGAATATTAATTTAAGCTTTGCAATGCAACAATTCATCATGTTAATGCACATACAAATGCAACAAATAATTCATGAGCTTGCTCCCCCTACTTGTGTGCTCAATTTTAATTGATCTCTTTCTAAAGTCATATCTTTACTTTCTTTCCCCCTTACTATACCTTTGAGACTTACTTCTCTCCTTTTTGTAACTTGTGACTTTTCTCTTTTTCTCTCTATCTTTGTGACTTTTCTCTCCCCCTTTGTCAACAATCACCAAAAAAGGTGTTAATATTAGTGAGAATTAAGTCAATCAATATGAGGGAGTCTAAATTATGGTTCAATCTAGATCACTTGCCTAGAATATATAATTTGGTTTGGTCCAAGGACAAGCTTCTTCACACCTCATAAAGTATAAGGGTTATCTTGACCATGTTGAATTACACATCATGAGCTCATTTTCTAGATTCAACACTAGGTTTGCAAGCCCACAAACATGTCATATGCTACCACTAGATCAAACAAACATAGAAGCAATAGTGGTACCATATATACATCAAAATCATTTGATTTTCATGAATGAGCCTATTTGTCATGCAAACATGTCTATATGTTCTAAACATGTCCTTAGCAAAGTATGGATGATATGCTAAACAACTTTACCTTGCTATGTCGGAGGAGAGGCATGTCATATAAGAATGTGGGGGTGCACTCATCTCAAGTTGGAGAAGTCAAGTATGTTCAATTCATTCTTCAACTTGTAAAATCTCTTTTCATCAAGTGACTTTGTGAATATGTCGGCTAGTTGATCTTCGGTGCTAATGCTCTCAATGCTAATATCACCCTTTTGTTGATGGTCTCTTATGAAGTGATGTCTTATGTCAATGTGCTTAGTTCTTGAATGTTGAACCAGATTTTGAGTCATCTTGATAGCACTTTCATTATCACAAAATAATGGCACATTCTTGAATTTGATTCCAAAGTCATTCAAGGTGGCCTTCATCCAAAGTAATTGTGCACAACAACTACCGGCACTAATGTATTCAGCCTCGACGGTAGATAGTGTAACACTATTTTGTTTCTTTGATGACCATGAAATAAGAGACATTCTAAGCAATTGACAAGTGCCACTTATGCTCATTCTATCAATCTTGCATCCACCATAGTTGGAGTTCGAATATCCAATTAACTTAAAATTAGACCCCTTTGGAAACCACAATCCAACATCATGAGTGCCCTTAAGATATATCAATATTCTCTTAGTTGTCTTCAAGTGACTTTCTCTAGGTGAAGCTTGATATCTTGCACACTTGCATACACTAAACATCACATCCAGCCTAGAAGCGGTGACATAGAGCAAACTTCTAATCATAGACCGGTATTGCTTTAGATCTACCATGTTTCCACTAGCATCAATACCCAATTGATCATTAGTACCCATTGGTGTACTCATTGGCTTAGCATCTTGCAATCCAAACTTCTTGATCATGTCCTTGATGTACTTCCCTTGACTTACAAAAGTGTCATTCTTCATTTGCTTGATTTGAAGTCCAAGAAAGTAACTAAGCTCTCCAATCATAGATATCTCAAACTCATTTGCCATTATTTTCCAAACTCTTCACAAAAGTCTTGATTTGTTGATCCAAAAATAATATCATCAATATAGATTTGTAACACAAATAAGTCACTTCTAAGCTTCTTGGTGAAGAGAGTGGTGTCAACCTTTCCCATCTTAAACCCTTTAGAGAGAAGAAAGTCCCTCAATCTCTCATACTGAAACGACCTCGATTTTCCTCGAAGGGAAAGTCCACAGATACGATTTATAATGTAGTAGATCACGAGAACAATCCATCATATTATCAATTATCAGCTGATATCATAGTCATACATCATGGAATTACAAGTTTACACAAGCTTTACAATACTGGTTAACACTCCTATTACATCAACTAATCTAGCGGAAACACACACTCATCTTCATCAGAGTCGTTGTAGCGCATCGGTAGGTGAAGTCTTTCCTTCACAGCAGTCATCAGAGTTGGCGTAGAATATCAGCGGGCGTAGACTCCATCTTCTTAACCACACTTGAGCGTAGGCACGAGACCATCTACTCCTAATCTAAGTCCTCATGGTCATCGTAGATTTCGTCCAAACCTGTCCAAAATCTATCAGTACAATTTATACTGGCCACTGTCTCCCACCATATGCTTTTGTGTATGCTTTGTGGTAAGTGAAATACAAGGGTAAATCAAAAGGCCTATATATGGCTATAGGTTTCTTATGCAAGTTAATCAATATTTTATAATAAAAGTTCATCAAGTTTTAATCCATTTTATCCACATGTTCTCCCATCTCATCACACACATCTCAGCACACTCTCACACTCTCTAGGCGGCAAGGTCAACTCCCGCTCGTACCTTGCCTCAATGGCCAAAGCCAGAAACCAACATGAAACCTGGGGGAAGGTAGAAAGGACTCCTCTCTCTAATCAAGTGAAGCGTAGGTCATAGAAATGTCCATATCCACGGACGCGGCTATACGTATAGATTGATCAACTCTGCAGAGCGTGTACACCTGGTAACCCACAAGATCGCCATCATCGGCGGTGCCCCACCTAGGCTGATGCCGACTACCTCCCAACCGGTATGGTACCACCCTACCACTCATCCCTGGGCCACCCCAGAGTCCACCGAAACACTGAGACTATGAGACATAGTATCGGGCCCCCAAGGTCATTACACTGTCTTAGGAGGGTGTGGGCCCCCATGCCTGTACCTCCCTACACTATCACCTTCTAACCTAGTAGTAGTGGCACCTGTAACACCCCTGGGTGTTAAGCATGCATTAACATCCCAAAGCATGATCATTAGCATCACATACATGTTCATCATCACATGTAATATAAGTTGAATTTAAATTGAAGTGTGAAAAACATCTGTTTGAACCCTAAATTATTGCATTTGCTTGCTAAAAGTGGTAAAACTTGTTTGGCTATAACTTTAAATGACTTAGAATTAATTAGCATGATTTTTGGAGCAACTTTTGTATTCAAAATCTCCCCAAATTTTGCTTTTAAAAAAATTCTAGAAAAATGAGTTTTTATTTAAGAATTAGACTTTAAATCACTAATTCAAAATCTGTTTAGAATTTTGAAAAGTGCCCTAAATGAAAGTTGTAGAGAATTAAATTTTGAACAACTTTTATTTTGGGGACAACTTGTGAAAATGCCTTTTTCATCTTCAAAATTCGAAATTGAATCAATTTAGAAAATCTAGAAATTTTATTGATAAAAAGAAAACGAATTTCCTCACCTTTTGGGCCGTCGCCTCCCTTCCCGACCTGCTCGCGAGTCAGCCCGGCCCAGCTTCGCGCGCCCGCATCTGCCTCGCCCATGCTCGCGCGCGCTCGCCTGGTCGGGCGCTGAGGAAGGCCGCTGCGTGGCCGTACGCCGTCGGCGCCGCTCGTCGCGTGCCCCGGTGGCCCCCGCCACGTCCCTCGTCGCCAAAACCCGCAGCCGCGCGTCTCCTTCTCTCCACGGTCACATTCGCTCTCTCCCTCACTCCGCAGCGCAGCAGCAGCAGTTCCTCCACTAGCACCGCGCGCCATCGCCGGCGCTGCCGTTCCGGCCACCGCATCGCACCATCGACGTCTCCATCTTGCCCCGAGCTCCGCCTTTCCCTCGCACAGCCCGTGCTCGCACCAATTGGCTGTGGTAAGCCTCCCCTCCACGTGAATCGCTCGTCAGAGTTCCAGCCGAGCTTACCAGAGTGAGCCGCTCCGTGGAGCTCGCCCCTCCGCTCCACCCCCTCTCCTCTTTTTCAAGCGCAATCGCATCGCACCACCTCACCGGTGCCCGTGAGCTCTTCCCCGCGCCTTGACTTGGCCGGAGACGACTCGCCGCCAGGGAATAGCTCCGCCGCTCCGCCATTGGCAACGGCGAGCCTATTTCCGAGCTCCTCCGGTCACTCCGTTTGCACCAACGTGACCGTCTTGGCACGGTGATCACGATGGTGGTGACCTCACCATCGGTGAGCTCACCGTCGGCGAGAACCGCGCGGTCAGCGCCTCCCCGCCTCTGGGTGACTGACCTGTGGGGTCGCGGGTCTACCTGTCTGCCTCCTCTCGCGCGCGCGTGTGCACTGCATCGGGTGCACCTAGCGTTTTCAGCGGCTGATGTTTAAAAGGAATTTAAAAATGATTTTTTTAGAAAAGATGAAAATGGTTTAGAAATTCATAACTTGCTCATTTTAGCTCCAAAAATTGTGAAACAAATTTGTAGTGTTTATCATAAGTAGATCTATGATCTAAAAATATTGCATGTCAAGTATGAAATACTTTTCTGTAGAGTTTTTATTTAATCACTAAAATTGATGTTTTCTTGATAAATATGTAATAAATCATAGAAAGCTCAGAAAAATATGGTTCCACTTGCAATAATTTTCTTTTGTGATGTACTTTCTAGGAAAAATATGTTCCATGCATGTTCTGTAGAAAAATTTGGATGTGTAGTACAAGTGCTTATTATTGTTAATAATTGCTATTTTTGATAGAGAGAAAAATATGAATAAAACATGCATATAATAATTTTTATATAGTAATTGTTTATTGTGTAGAATGTAGGAAAAATATTAAATCTATTGTTTGACACTTTTCATAGTATAAAGTATTTTTATGCTCATTTTAGGCCCTAGCTTGTTATTTTTGTGTAGGCAGTTCTTGTACTCCAAATGCAATGAAATTTTTGTGGCGTGCTAGATTAGATGATAGTAAGCTACTGTAATTTTCTCAGATTTTTATGTGCTACCAAAATAGGTGTTGCTGTTCAAACCTAGTTGCAATTAGAGTTTAATTAACCTTGTTAATGCATGACTAGTTAATAAGATTTGCTTTGGTGTATCTTTGAAGCATCTTAGATTTCTGTGGTAACTTGGCAAGGTAGAGAATGTTTGTAGTAGCAGCATACTAGTACATGTTCTTGGGTGATGTTGACTACCTTGTAGAAGAGTTGTGTTTCCACTTTATGCAATAAAGTAAACCTGTTCATCTACATCTCATTCATCATGATCATTACATGTCATCTCTGCAATGCACCTAGGCATGTGTACTTATACATTCGCATCATGCAGGATCACAAGAAGTAACTCCGGTAGCAGTTCCCGAGGAGTCGGAAGAGCAGCCCGAGGTGCAAGAGCAGGAGGTGCCCGAAGCCGACGAGGAGGTCGGTGAGGATCTTCTAGAGTGTCCCGACCACCGTCCGAGCTCTTTTGAAAGAGGCAAGCCCCGGAGCATTTCTCTTCCGGTTTGCAAATATTTTATTAATGCTTTACTTTAACTGATGCATTACGTTTAGGAGTTGTTTTGTGACCGTTGCTGCATTATACCTTGTTTACCCTGTTCTACCATATCCTTGTTACCTTGGTATTCACAGTCAAGAAATGCTTAGCTTGCTTAGACCGGTAGAAGTCGGGTGATTTTCTGTCACCTGCGAGCTATAGGTGGTTACCTGGATCTGCTTGAATAAGTATGTCATCGTAGAATAACTAAGTGTTAATGTGAAATTGAGACCGGACCGCGAATTGTAGGGTTTTAGACTGTAGTGTTTTCCGTCTATGTCGATTAAGGACCGACCATTGTTGGGCCTCGAGTCATGTTGAACGCATGCCTTATATTTAGCTGGCCGAATGATGTACCTTTTGACCGCGAAGCTGGGAGATTATTCGGGCCGAGTGGATTGCCCACAACGCACTATATCGGAGCAGGTGTGGTAGAACACGGGGGCGCGATGATAAGACAAAAGAGCAGTCGGGCGGCCCCCGGGTACATGTGGTTCCTGACAAACTCGAGACTTTACCTGAATGGTTGACTCGGTGACCAATATCTCACTTTAGCGGGTGAGTGAGGTTTATGTGAGGAATAAATTACCAGCTGGTTAATAATCGATTCGAATCGGCATCGTTCATTGGATAGTGAACACTTGACTTGAGTTACTTCATCGTAGTAATCTTGATGGAACACTTGAACAATTATATGGAATATAACATGATGAGAGTTGTTAATGATCATTGGTCATCCTTACTTGTTTAATTATATGTTACTCTAGTACAGGTGCAAATGTAGTTGACAGGTTAATAAAGATTTAACTTGATGCCAAACTTCTGGAAAAGATTCTTTAAATGCTAAAAATGTCTTTTCGCAAATGAGTCAGCTACCCTACCATAAAGCATGTCATGATCCTTGGTGTCAATTTATTTTTGGTTATGTCGGGTAAGTCTAGATGAGTACCTTCTCGTACTCAGGGCTTTGTTCCCACTTGTTGTAGATGGACAGATGTATTACGGCTACTGTATTAACTGCCTTTATCCTGCGATAGGAGAAACTTAGGATCATGGGCAGTGGTCATTCACTACGTCTCGTCTGATGCTTTTGTTGGAGATGATCATGAGCCGGCACTTTATTTCAAACTCTGTGTGAGTGTGTGTGGTTTGAACTAAATGCTTCCGCTACTTTTATTTGAACTTGGTTTGTAATAACTATGTTTAAACTCTAATATATTTGCGACATGAACTTTTATGTAACTTGTGATGGTGACCACTAAACTTATTACGATCTTGCCTGGTATGTAAGTTGGTTTGAAATCCGTCATGATTTCACGGACTACCGGGTTATACGGGCTTAAGTTTGCTAAATCGTCTGCTCGGTGGATGATTTTCTTACTTAATCTCGTATAATTGGTCAGTTCTGTTACAACACCGCCCTAGTCAGTCGGGTAATCGTCTCCCTCCCATCAGGAGCGAGTGGTGTGCATAAAGGGTCCTATGATTCTGGTTCTCAAGACATACCAGTCCTTAGGGGGACCAGACAGGATATCTTCTCAAGAGGATAACCAACACCCTGTGCCTCGATGGCACCTCCACCGGGGATAACCAACACCCCATCTGCTCACAATGCACCCGCCACAGGTACCTCTCATGAGGGATGCCCAGGTCGCACCCCTCCGGCATGACTTGTCCTAAAGACTCGTCGTAGGATCCTGTCCGATCGACTCAACCCTCACCACACACCCAAGACACACGCCAAGATCTCCCTAAGTTCATTGTCTAGTTTTATCAAGTTATCAGCACCACGTGCCTTATCCACTCACGTTATCCTTTCACTAAGCATCACATCACAGGTATAATGCATAGTGAAAGTAAAACAGTAAGTAGAATGCGAGCGTCTAGCCTATCAGCGGGTGTGCAGGGGAATAGGTTGCGACAAGGTAATGGCTTACAAGCAGTCTACCATGCTTCCTATCACAGTTCAATTTGCAAGAAAGTAAAGCACTAGCATCTACATGTAGCATGTCTAATAGGTTCTACGAGGTTGGGTGGGACGTGGAACACCTGTTGAATGTTAACTATGAGATCCTCAGCGTACTTGTAGTTACTCTCCTCCAAGGTCCCTCCATCCGCACGTCCTTCCTCCAATGGGTTTTGATCCAATCCGCACTAACCTCGACACAACTTCCTTAGTATAGCGACAGGTAAAAGAGCAATTAGACCACTAAACTTAGAAAGACTGCGGAAAGAGAGGCAACAAGGCATAGAAAGAGTAACTACACTGGAAGAGAACAAAAGAGAGAAAGACTTAGCCCTCTCGGTGGATGTCCGATCCCTGGGCCAAAAGAGAACACAAGTGGTGGTTCACTAAGCACAAGCTTAAGTCTTTGCCTAGCCGGTACTTCCCGGGTCGATCGAGTCGACCTGTACGGCTTAAATAGAAATGGCATAGGCTCTAGCTCATCCTAAGCAAACACCATGGCTCGTGGCTTTTGATCTAAGCATCATGGAGAAAGACGAGAACCAAGAAGACAACAACAAGCCGGAGAAGTTCCATTCTCTCTCAATTCGTACACTATTGTAATTGACGAGAACCAAGAGAGGATGGAACAGGGGAGAAGAGAAGAGAGGTGGTCACCTTCTTCCAATACACGCCGTGGCAAGAGACAGGGCATCGAAAGAGCAACACACAAGGGTACACGAGTGTCCAAACCGCTTATAGGGTACCAAGACCTAGGTGCAATTAATGCACTAAGACATCTCTAGGGTTCTTAGCAGTGCGGTTGTCACCATGAGAGCCGAAGAAATGCTACGGTCTAGAAGGTACGAGCATACAAGGTGGTCAGGATAAACAAACGAGCAAAAGAGGTAAAGCCTGATGGTCATGGCGAGGCAACTCGCGGCCATGAGCTCCACCCAAACGGGTTGGCTTCCGTAAGTTCTACGATAATCGTCCCCTAGTTCATCTCCTATAGACTTGGCCATGATGGACTCATCGTGTGTGGGTAGGAAGCGCACCGATTTCGAGTTCGTGGTGGCCATGCCCTAGAGACGTAGGAGGGGCCAACGATCGTAGCACTATGGAGACAACAACACACGGACAACACAAGAACCACAATGCACAACAACGCACCAACAACACACACGACATGACTACCAACGGAGTAGCACTTATCCATAGCAACATAAGACATAGACCGACGGTGAAGGCATGACATAGACATTTATAGTCATAGATGATCAAGTGAATGAACAAGAATAGGTAATTAACATAAATAAGTCATGTCTCAAATGCATGAACCATTATAGATGATATATGATAAGGTGATGTATGAATAGGTGAACAAAATAAAGAGCATAGGTTTGCTGATGCCAAAGGGTGGCGTCAGCTAAGTTGAAATGGGGTCGACCTTAAAGGCGAGGGCTGCGGTGGAGCGTTGGCTCGCTGTTGTCTGAGATGTGGCAGCAGACATCCTGGTAGGCAGCGGAGCTCCGGTGGAGCAGTACGGGGCAGCCACACCTAGGAGAATTGAGGTGTACCCCTCCCTGCAAGAAAACATTCATGGCACGATGGCCGGACACAGAGATGGACATGACAAGGTGGTGTGGCTGTAGCTACAGTGCGTCACTCTTGCCATTCTGATTGCAGTGGTGGTTGTCCCGAGCTGTAGGGAGGGAGCGGGTTAGGGGTGGTTGCTTTTGCCCAAGGTAAGCAGAGAGCTTGTAATGGAGATGGGGATCCCGATCTTCCGTCAAGTTTAAGATAAACAACGATTTGTTCGGAGAGCGACACACCGATCCGGCTTCAGATCGAAAGATCGAACGCTGCAATCTTAGCACCACAGCTCCTCTGGTTATCAACTGAGTCACGGACCAGGTTGACCTCGCCAAGAAGGCTAATCCCTGCCTGTGCAACGAAGAACACAAGCAAGAACAAGAAAGATCGCAACCAAATTGCAGATGTATGATTAATCTCACAAGTTGGGGTCTCACAAACCGAAGAACAGCGAAACTGTTTCTTGACTAAATAATCTAAGCAAAACCCAAACCCTAAAGTAGGTGGTGGTTACTGATTATATAGCCTAAGGTATGTCCAAGGATTCCTATTTATGTTCTAAAGGTGTCCTAACACGTTACAAGGCCCAACGGCCCAAAAGAAGGTGTCGCAGCACCCTGATAGATTCTAGACACTGACTTGTTTTGATGATTCCTGTTGATTACGAATAGATTTTGATGTGAAACCACTTGGATTGGCTTCCTTATAAAATTATCTTTCCATACATATGTGGATCATCAAAAACGGAGTTCGGATGCGTCTTGGGCATCCGTTTTATTGCAGACTGGTCCTGATGGCCGAGGCAGACTCGAACTCGGATTGGACTGGGCCTCTGGCTTGGCTTGGACGTCCTTGCTAGCCTCCTAAGGTGGTGGCCAAGGAGGTGGACGTCCAAGGCCATCTCTTAGGTGTTCTCCATCTTCTTGGGGCGTGCTCCAACTTGGGCCTGGGTCCTAAGGATGTCTAACAAGCCCATGACGACAGTGTAGCTCTCGCTAGAAATAGTGACAGAATATATTGGTGATTTGGAGGCCTTGCCGACATTATATTGAGATGGGACCAGATCTATTTGAAAGCTTATCAAACAAGCTTTCTATAAAGTGCTCATTGACCTCGATCGCACTCCAGATGGATGAGTTATGGCCTTCCCAATGAGGCACTGTCGGGCTATCGATGAACCGAAAGTTCAACTTTGATGAACTTCCATTATGAAACACATTTGAACATACAATCAAATAGTGACATGTACATGTGGAACCAAGTGAATTATAACCAAAGCCACTATGCAAATGTAGGAATGAGCGCACCTTATAATCATTGTTCATATCCGAAGGTGCCATGTCCTCATCATCCTCCCCTTCTTGACAACAAACCGTCCTCGATTTGGGATTAGATGAAGAAAACATTGTTGGTAGTAGCCAACATTGCTCCCCTTCTTGAAATTTAACATGTTTCTTTATAATAAAACTAGGGGAACTCGACATGATAAGATTATAGCAATTGCAGTCCTTTGGTTGATCATACTTTTGCACTATATAAGGAGATTTTAGATTTGAACAAATATAGACACGATGCACCTTATACTCTCCTTTACAATTATATTTTCCAATAAAATGATATGTATGTCTAGAGAACCATGGCAAATCAGCATAGGGATAAAGTTTCTCCTCTAAAGAACTAAGATTACATGGAACATCAAATTCAATGTAACCCAAAGTATTTAAAGAATACAATAATTTTAGCTCATCAACTTCAGTAGCATTATGAATAACAAGTCTATTTTCAGCACAAGTGCTTATTTTTAGTACACATATAGTGTGATCATTCTTCAATGATTGCATGGGTATAACATAAATATCATGATGCAAGTCATCTTCGTCACAAGAAACATCAAGCAAATCATCTTGTGACAAAGGTAAATCAAGCGAATGCTCCACTAAAATTTTCTCTATCATAGCATGATTGGTGGAAAAATTCAACACAACAAGACAACTCTCACATTCTGTGAGTTTAGCATCATGGGCATTACCTTTGCTCTCATGTTCAGCAAGGGTAATAGTTGATGGTTCTGAATTTTCACATGAGGCTGTGAGCTTCTCATTTTCTATCACGTCATCCTTGCTCTTTTCTATATTGTCCTGCAAAAGGTTAGACATAGCAGGAGGAATAACAACTGACTCTTCTTCTAAATGGTGCACCTCATCATATGAAGTCAAAACTAGAGGTGGATTAACAAAGGTTTCTCGCATAAGAAGTTTCATATCATTCCAAGTTTGAGGTTTATCAGAAGGATCTAAAAACTCCCACCAAGATAAAGCAGAATGTCACAAAACACTAACTGCATTTTTTGCCTTCCTCCTTGGACACATAAAGCGAGTAGCAAATATGTTATCGATGGTAATTTCCCACTCCATATACTCATCAGCACCTATACCATCATAAGTCGGTGGATACGAACAACCTGTCATTGTTAGAAGACAGCAAAAGACAATACAAAAATATTATCCCTATCAAATGACTACGTGGTTGCAGTGGTATCACTTTTGACAGCAAGTGGAAGCGTCTTACCAAGCTCTTATAAAGTTCTTACCAATGCAAGCAGTGGGTGGTACAACCGGTGGCTGGTTCGTGATACCTATGAGATAGTGGTACCGAGATTGCCAGGACCTTTTTTCTATACTGATCTGAAGTATATATGTAGAGCTTAGGAGGCACGGACCTTATATATATATATATATATATATATATATATATATATATATATATATATATATATATATATATATATATATATATATATATATATATATATATATATATATATATATATATATATTATATATAACAGTGACAAACAGCAATATTGAATAAATGTCCAGAGCACTTGTCCTAGTTGCTGGCCTATACATGTTCTTATCACCAGTTGTGATAAACAAGAGAGAAAACAAGGATGAAAGGAAACAAGTATTAAAGGTAGCAACGAATATAAACAAGACAAAAGGTACCACAAACAATAGAGCTATTGAGTGTTCCTTATGTGCTCCTTTTCGATATCTTCTATTCTCTTTTACTATTTTTTTCTTTTATTTTTTTGTCTAATCTTTTTTTTCTTGTTTTTGCTCTTTTGATATTTTTTTCTCAGCCAGGAGCACACAAGAATAAACCATAAAAAAAATTTGAACTCAATTGAATAAAAGATGTGGCCTATAGAAAATTAGGACTGTGCTCTAAAAAGTATACCAAAACTTATGGGCCTAGAAACTTAATTTTTCTAATCAAATTTTGCAAATCTAATTTTTGCAAACCTAGCTTTTGTGGGATGAAATAGATCTAAAATTTTCTGGCGTTCTCCGTAGATATAAAATTTTTCTCGTTTCGAGTTCGGATGCAAAAGTTATGACTGTTTTAAGGAAGCTGCTCGAATAAGGATTTTAGTGGACACAAGATGCAAACCGATGGTGATACGAAATAGCGGCGGGTGGAGGGATCAACACAAACTAGAAAAGAACACAATCTAAACCAGCAACAAGACTTTGACCTAGGACACAAACTCAACAAAGCGAACTCTGAAACTGAAATATGCAAAGGCTATGTCGCGGAAGGTTCTAGGACAGAAAAATAAGTATAGCACTAGACTATGGGACGAATGCGAAACACTCAAACAAGGGAATAAATGTGAACCTGACGGTATAACTTAGCTCTGATACCAATTGATGTGAACTAGGGTTCCCGATCTTCCGAAAGGTTCTGATAACTCTCGATTTGGTGGAGTCACGACACAATTCAATCTAGGGTTCCCGATCTTCCAAAAGGTTCTGATAACTCTCGATTTGGTGGAGTCACAACACAATTCGATCCGGCTTCCGAACAACTCGGCTCTGAAACCCCGCAATCGCAGCACCACGACCCCTCTGGTTATCGACCGGCGTTACACGGTCGACCTCATCAAGAAGGCTAAGTCCTTGCCTGCGAATCGAGAACACACGCAAGAACACAAAGGATGCAACCAAATTGCAGATGAATGATTAATCTCACAAAGTTGGGGTCTCACAAACCGACGGCGGTGGCGAAACTGTTGTCAACAGAATAATCTAAGCAAAACCCAACCCTAATGTAGACGGCGACTACTGATTATATAGCCTAAGTGACGTCCAAGGACCCCTATTCGCATCCCTGGGGAGTGCCGACACGTTACAAGGCCCAAACGGCACAAAAGACGGCGACACAACACCCTGACAGATTCTGGATGGTGACTTGTTTTGACGATTCCCATTGATTCCGAACAGCTTTTGACATGGGACCACTTGGGTTGGTTTCCTTATCAAATAAGCTTTCCATCCATATATGGATCATCGAAAACGGAGTCCAAACGCGTCCTGGGTGACCAGTTCAAGACATACTGATCCTGGATTCCGAGGTGGACTCGAACTTGATTTGGGCCTCCACCTTGGTGACTCGAACCGGATAAGCTTTGGGCCTCCTTCTCGATTTGGATGCCCTTGCTGATCTTCTTGGCCTCCATGTAATTCTCCAAGCATGGTCATATGCGTGGAGGCCATGTCCTCATCATCCTCCCCTTCTTGATGAAAAGCCGTCCTCGGCGTCGATGTTGCTTGAAGTCCATTCTGCACAACATGAAGACAAACGAGGTTGCCAAAATATTGGAAATTGACAATGTTTGGAGAAAAAAATATGACCACATGTTTTGGTTTGCAGCATGCCTTCTCCTACAAACATGTAGTCTCCTCGATTAAAATGCACACGATCTTTGTCAATACTATCCTGCAAAAGATTAGTACTAACAAGAAACATATGCTCCCCTTCTTTGGATTCCACTTGGGATTATAAAGCAAAATGAGAGGAATTTGGCATGACAACATTGTTAATTTTATAGTCCTCTAATTGATCATTATTTTGCACAACAAAAGAAGAATTCACAGTTGTACAAATGTAAACTTGTTGTACCATATATTGTCCTTGGTTGCTATATTTGCCAAAAACATTATATGTATATCTAGACAACCATGGAAAATCAGCATATGCATAAAGTTTTTCCTCTAAATAATTAAGATTGCAAAGAACATTAAAATCAATGTATCCCAATGTATTTAAAGAAGACATCAACTTTAGCTCATCAAAATCGCTAGCATTATGAATAACATGTCTATTTTCAGTAGTAGTGTTCGATTCCAACATACATATAGATTAATTATTCATCTGCAATTTGGTTGCATTCCTTTGTGTTCTTGCGTGTGTTCTCGATTCGCAGGCAAGGACTTAGCCTTCTTGGTGAGGTCGACCGTGTAACGTCGGTCGATAACCAGAGGGGTCGTGGTGCTGCGATTGCGGGGTTTCAGAGCCGAGTTGTTCGGAAGCCGGATCGAATTGTGTCGTGACTCCACCAAATCGAGAGTTATCAGAACCTTTTGGAAGATCGGGAACCCTAGTTCACATCAATTGGTAATCAGAGCTTCAGGTATACCATCAGGTTCAATTTTACCCTAGTTTAGTTTGATTTCGCCTTCGTCCTAGAGTCCACAGAAAAGCAAAAAAATAGTGTTAGGTTTTTCCCTATCCCAGAAACCATGTTTAGCCTTTTGTATAATTCTTTTTAGATTCTGTTGTGTTGAGTTTGTGTCCTGATCAAGGGCTTGTTGTTGGTTAGGTTGTGTTAGAGTCCAGTTTGTGTGTTTTCCCCATCATTTCCATCAAACCCTAGCCACCGTGACCACTTTTGTGCGTATTGTTCCTGTTTTGTCCTCTAATTCGGAGTCCAAACTTGAAACTGGTCCAGTTTTCACATATGAACTTGGATTTCAACGTTCCAGATATCAAAATCGTTCAGAAATTTTTTTTTGGATTCGTCCATCCCCTATTTTTGCTGGGGTTCGAAAATTTTATTTTGGCCAAAAACTGGTCACAAGATCCTCTTTTCCTGGTCATAAGTTTTTCCTCAATTTTGAACCCATCTTCTGAAATTCCCATAGGCCACGCCTTTTGCTGGTTTAAGCTCAATTTTTTTGTGATTAGTTCTTGTGTGCTCCTAAGTCAAGAAAAAATATCAAAAAAATTTAAAAAAGTTGAAAGTTCCCAAAAAACAACGACACCCCAAAAAATAGAAAAATTGAGAGGGGCAAAAGAGAAACAATATTTAGAGAGGCACATAGAGGAGACAGTTTGTTATAATTGTGGGCGTGTACTATCTTGTGTTTGTTTCCTATTACTCTTGCTATCCATCATACTTATTTCTCTATTTTGTTATCACATCTGGTACTTGGAACACGTTAGACTAGCAACGAGAGCAAGTATTTGGGACTATAATTCAATATTACTTTCTGTTTTTGAATTGTGTTCCACTCACATATTTGGCATGCTTGCCTTAACTCCACATACTTCTTCTGGACAATATAAGTTTTGACCCCTGTAATCGCAGTGCTACGTCTTCTAGGTATCCTTGACCTTGCTGGTAAGAACCTTGTAAGAGCTTGAGAAGGGGTCTCCTTTTGCTACGATCTTGAGAGGCACTACTCCACCTACGTAGTAGATTATTAGGGATAACTTTCACTGTTTGTTCCTATTTTGTGTCTACAATGCCAGGTAACAGTGAGGATACAGCGCCCAAAGACTGGTCGGAGTGCGTCAGCCAAGACCAACTACAATCTGTTGTAGATAATGCTCAGAAGGAGATGACTGAGGCAATAGCCAAGGCTGTCACCGACGCGCTCATTGACCTCAAGCTCGGCAACACCCTTGAAAGATTGGACAAACGTTTGTCCGCACTAACCGATAGGGTAGCTGCCTTAGAAGTGCAGCCGCCACCCGACCAAGAAGTCCATGATGGCAGCAACACCGGAGGACTCGGGGATGCAGTATATGACATCGATGGTAATGTTGATCGAGCAGCAACAAGGCAAAATAGATTACGCCATCATCTACGCACAAACGCCACAGGTATGGGTGGCGCTCAATACTTCAACCGTCACCAAGGTAATCGTAATCGTGCTCCCGATGATCCTTATGCTAAGGTTAAATTTAAAATACCCTCCTTTTCGGGCCATTATGATGCTGAGGGATACCTTGATTGGGAGATGATAGTCGAGCAGAAATTTAGTTCCCACCTAGTGCCTGAGGTACATAGGGTTAGACAAGCCACTAGTGAGTTTAAAGATTTTGCTATCATTTGGTGGACTGGTTTAGCTGCAGAGAATACGACACCTAGTACCTGGGAAGAGCTTAAGGTTGCTATGCGTGATAGATTTGTGCCACCATCATATCATAGAGACCTCCGTAAGAAACTAATGCGATTAGAACAGGGAGATAAAGCTGTGCAGGATTACTATGGTGACCTTTAGAAAGGATTGATGTGTTGTGGCATAGTGGAGGGGCCCGAGGATTCTATTGTTTGTTTTTATTCGGGTTTGAGGCGTGAAATTCAGGACATAGTTGATTATAAGGAATTTAACACTGTCAACCAGTTGTTTCAGTTTGCTATGCTTACAGAGAAGGAGTTGCAGGGGCGTGATTTGCAGGGCAAGAACAAGGTTGGCACCACATATACACCGCGATCTTCGGGGCTTCCCAAGGCATCTTCCTATCGGGTGCCTCCACCAGCGAGCAAGGATAAGTCTGGAGTCAAATCGTCTTCTCCACGACCTTCCAATTCAATTAAAAATTATGTGCAGGAACTTTCAAAGAGTGCATCCTCTGTCGCCTCAACGGGACGTACTCCTGGCGTTCAGTGCCACCGCTGCCATGGATTTGGGCATATGCAGCGGGAGTGCTCTAGTCAGCGAGCATACATTGCTACAGACGATGGGTACATCAACACCTCTGACATTGAAGATGATGAGGATCAAGAACAAGCTGTTCCGGAGGATGGCGAAGTCTTTGGTAGCGAAGACACGGCCGCCTACATGAACATCATTGTGCAGCGAGTGCTTAGCGCACAGGTACAACAACCTGAGAAGCTGCAACGCCACAATTTATTCCAGATTTTCTTCGTTATCAACAATCGACGAGCACGTGTCATCATTGATGGAGGTAGCTGCAATAACTTGATGAGTACATTGAGTGGGAAAGTAAAATAGATAATATTTTTGCACACTATCATATGTGTGAGCGGAGGAAGATTAAGAATGCATCTAGTGTTTTGAGACATTTAGCATCAATTTGGTGGGAGTCTTTAAGTTTTTCAGATAAACCTCGTACATGAAACGATATGAAAAATCTTATGAGAGAAACTTTTATTAATCCATCTCTTGTAATTAATTCATATGATGAGGAACATCAACTAGACCAATCTCCTATTATTCCTCCTGTCCTCATCAGCTTGGAAACCAGTGCTCACCCGAGCCGTGCGAGGATAGGTTGATGGGGAGGTGCTCGGCGGGGTCACAGCCGAGCAGACGATGTTGCAGCAAGGACAGACGTGAGCAGCAGGCGGTGCTGCCGCTGCTTGCAGACTTGGTGATGAGATAGAAATCCTGATCGCGGTCACCATGACCAGTTGCTGCGACGAGGATGGCAGAGCGTGTCGCGGAGAGCGTCGAGGTGTCGCTGCGGACGTGCTGACGCAGAACACGGCGAGGAGGTGCTCTGCGCCCTGGCACCGCAGCTCGACACGGAGACCGAACTCGACGCTAGGGTGGTGACTGCGCATCGTGTCACGACGTCGGGGTGGAACGGAGCTCCGGGAGTCCGTCGTTGCGGCCACGGGCTGGGCACGGTCGTGGCGCAGAGCAGCAAGGGCCGTGTCTCCGGCTTGACGGAGAAGAGGCAGCGCCTTGGTCGTCCAAGCAGAGAACGACGTAGCAAGACAGATGGAGTAGACGAACGCGGTGGCAGAGTTGAACCAAAAGCTGAGGGCGTCGGTGCAGTGTGGTGAGTGCTAGAATGTCTGATTCATTACATAGGGCTAACCCTAGAAGGGTAGCTACATATAGTTCCATACATGGGCCACATGGGCCTTAGCCACATGGGCCTAAACATACTCCAACACCCCCCCGCAGTCTGAACTACCGGCGCAGCGGAGTTCAAGACTGAACAAGAAAGAAAACATGTGAGAGCACAACACACACGACCCCCCCGCAGCCACAACTAGCCACTGGAGACGTTGAGGCTGGAGCGAAACTCGGAGAAGGTCGAGGAAGGGAGGCCTTTGGTGAAGATATCCGCAAACTGGGAGGTGGTCGGGACGTGAAGCACTCGGACGTCGCCGATGGCCACCCGGGTCGCGGACGAAGTGTAGATCGATCTCCACATGCTTGGTCCGCTGGTGCTGCACGGGGTTGGTGGAGAGGTAGACCGCACTGACGTTGTCGCAGTAGACGAGCGTGCTCCTGGCGAGGGGGCGGTGAAGCTCAGCCAGGAGCTGGCGGAGCCAGGCGGCCTCGGCCACGCCGTTGGCCACGGCACGGTACTCTGCCTCGGCACTGGAGCGGGAAACCACGGGCTGGCGCTTGGACGACCAAGAGACCAGGGTTGCCGCCGAGGAAGACCGCGTAGCCGGAGGTGGACCTGCGGGTGTCCGGGCAGCCCGCCCAGTCAGCGTCGGTGTAGACAACCAGCTCGGCAGTGGAAGACCGGCCGAGGAGCAGCCCGTAGCCAAGGGTGCCACGGAGGTACCGGAGAAGCCGCTTCATAGCAGCCAGGTGAGGCTCCCGCGGAGCATGCATGTAGAGGCAGAGCTGCTGGACGGCATAAGTGATGTCCGGCCGTGTGAAGGTGAGGTACTGAAGTGCGCCAGCAAGACTCCGGTAGGCGGTGGAGTCTGCTGGTCCAAGCATCGGACCCCCCAGCCTCGGACAGCTTGCCCTGGGTGTCCACCGGTGTAGAGCAGGACTGGCAGGCGGTCATCCCGGCTCGCTCCAGAATGTCACAAGTGAACTGCCGCTGGTGGAGAAACAAACCGGAAGGTCGGGGCTCAACAGTGACGCCGAGGAAGTGGTGGAGCACCCCAAGATCCTTCATAGCAAATTCCTTCTGGAGTGAGGCAATGATGCGGTGGAGCAGAGATTCGCTGGAGGCAGTGAGAACAATGTCATCCACATAGAGGAGCAGGTAAGCAGTCTCACCCCCATAGTGGTAGATGAACAGGGAGGTGTCAGACTTGGCCTCCGTGAACCCCAGAGTCTGCAGGAAGGTAGCGAAGCGAGAGTACCAAGCCCGGGGTGCCTGCTTGAGCCCGTAGAGAGATTTGTTGAGCCGGCAGACGAAGTCAGGACGAGAACCATCCACAAAACCGGCCGGCTGACTGCAGTAGACCGTCTCAGTCAGAGTGCCATGAAGAAAGGCATTCTTGACATCCAGCTGAAGCACAGGCCAGGAGCGCTCGAGAGCCAGGGAGAGGACGGTGCGGACTGTAGCTGGCTTCACCACGGGACTGAACGTCTCAGCATAGTCAATGCCGGGCCGCTGAGTGAAGCCGCGGAGGACCCAGCGAGCCTTGTAGCGCTCCAAGGAACCATCAGCCCGCCTCTTGTGCGTCCAGATCCACTTGCCGGTGACAACGTTGGACCCCGGCGGACGAGGCACGAGGTCCCACGTTTGGTTGGCGAGGAGGGCCGCGTACTCCTCGTCCATCGCGCGGCGCCAGTGAGGATCCGCCAAGGCCGCGCGAACGGAAGAGGGTACTGGAGAGATCTCCGGCTCGCAGGCGGCGGGCGGTGAGGGCCTGCGGGCGAGACGCCTGCCTCGTCACCATCGGGTGAGTGTGACGAGGGTCCCGGTGAAGAAGAGGTGGGTGGTACACCGGCTGGTCGGCGCGAGAGCGTGGGGATGCCGGCGGAGCACGCACTGGCGACGACGGCGCTGGGGACGGGAGCGGCGAAGCCGGCTCACGCCGGCGCTCGTAGACGATCCCGAAACGTCCGGGAGGAGGTGATGGCGGACGCGGCTCCCGCCGGCGCTGGTAGACGAGACCGAAGCGCCCGGAGGAGGTGGGGTCGGTGCGCGCAGTCCCGCGATCGGAACGGCAGCATCCGGCACAACGGGAGGCGGCGAAGCCACAGGGAGCGAGGGTGGAAGCTCCGGGGCTGCCTCGACCGTGTCAGGCACCGGAAGGTCCTGGGGCGACGCGGGACCACCAGGGGAGCGCGCCGGAGCAGTACCTGCAGGGTAGGGGGAGAAGGGTGGCGGAATCGCCGTGTCAGTGGGAAAGAAGGAAGCCTCCGCAGGGTCAGCGGGAGGTGTGGGTGGAGAGGTGGAGTAAGGGAACGCCGACTCATCAAACACGACATGGCGAGAGATGAGGACACGGCGAGAGGTAAGGTCAAAGCATCGGTAACCCTTGTGATCCGGAGAGTATCCGAGAAAGACACAGAGGGTCGACCGGGGAGCCAGCTTATGAGGAGCGGTGGCGGCGGTGTTAGGGTAACACGCACACCCGAAGACTCGAAGGTGGTCGTACCGAGGAGGGGTACCGAAAAGAGCGTGGTGAGGCGTGGGAGCTGGGCAGGCAGTAGAAGGAAGTCGGTTAAGGAGATAGGTGGAGGTGTGCAGACACTCAGCCCAGAAGCGAGCGGGTAGAGATGCCTGGAGCAGAAGGGTGCGCATGATGTCGTTGGTGGTGCGGATCATACGCTCTGCCTTGCCGTTTTTGAGAGGAGGTATACGGGCAAGACATGCGCAGGTGGACACCGGAAGAAAGGAAGAAGGCACGGGAGGTGGAGTTATCGAACTCTCGGCCATTGTCGCACTGGACAGCCTTGATGGTGAGGCCGAACTGAGTGGATACCCAAGCAAAGAGGTTGCTAAGAGTGGGGAAAGCCTCGGACTTGGCACGCAGAGGAAAAGTCCAGGAATAATGGAGAAATCATCGACCACCACCAAGTAGTACTTATAGCCAGACATGCTGAGAACAGGAGAGGTCCACAAGTCGCAGTGAATAAGATCAAATGTACGAGGGGCATGCGAGGATGAGGACTGAAAGGGAAGGCGAACGTGACGGCCCAGCTGGCACGCATGACACAAGTGATCATCGTGAGGCTGAGAGCAACGAATGTCGGAACTACGACTGAGCTGCATCAGGGCATCCCGGCCAGGATGGCCGAGGCGACGGTGCCAAGTGGTAGAGGAAGGAGTGGCGGCGAAAGCGGCGGAGGATGGCGAAGAAGGTGAAGCAGATGCCGGAAACTGAAGGGTGTAGAGAGGCCCAGTGCTGTTACACCGGAGCAGAGGAGCCCGGGAGGCCAAGTCCCGCACGGTAAGGCCAGAGGGGTCAAACTCAACCGAGCAAGAGTTATCAGTGGTGAAACGGCGAATAGAGAGAAGGTTGTGAACCATCCCGGGAGCCACAAGAACATCAGAGATATGAAATGAGCCGTGGGAACTGGCAGTGCCCACGGAGGAGACAGGAATGCAGGTGCCATTGGCGACCATGATGGAAGAGGGACAGGAAGGGTGGGGAGGACGAAGAGAGGAAAGTAGACTCGCATTAGGCGTGGTGTGGAAAGTGGCGCCCGAGTCGGCGATCCAATCAGGACTCACTGGTGGAGTGCTGGCGGTGGTGCTGAAGGAGGAGGGCCACGGTAGCCCACAGGGAGTTGGGGTGAAACCCCGGAGTGGCGACGCCCGGGCCCCCCCCGCACCAGCGGCCCCGGCGGTGGCGGCCATGGTGTGAGCGGCGCCAGGAGAAAGTCCCGGCTGCGACGGCGAGGGAGATGGAGCCGATGGCAGAGGGTAGGGAGCCGACAAGGTCCGGCGCGCGACACGAGATGCAGCGGCAGTGGCGCCGGCCCTGGGACGGCGTACGCCCGCGCCCGCAGCAGCACCCGCAGCAGTGGCCGCAGCAGCAGGAGGACTACCGGACGCGGCAAGGGTGGCGGCGTGGCAAAACAGCAAGGGCTGCAGCTAGCAGGCCCGCAGCAGTAGGAAGGGCGGCAGGAGAAGGGCAGGGAGCGGGCGGCAGCACCACAGCAGGGGATGGTGGAGCCCGGGAAAGGGAGGGATAGAGGGGAAGAAGAGAGGAAAGGATGGTGGTAGACGGAGAAGGGGATGGTGGACGGCCAGCCATGGGCAGCTCCAGGAGGCGCGGCGGCTGGGCGGTGGGCAGGTGGACGGCCAGCCATGACCGGCTCCAGGAGGAGCGGCGGCTGGGCGTGTGCAGGGGCAGGGGAAGGTGGCTGCTGCGCCCACGGGACAGGGGAGGAGCAGGAGAAGAAGGGGGGTGGGGAGAGGGAGCGCCGGCCATGGCTGGCTGGCCGGCGGGCAGCAGCCACCGGGAGGGGCGGCGGCTGGACAGAGGAAGAAGTACTGGCAGCCGTCCCCTGCAGGGCTGCGGCCCCATCCGAGATGACCGCAGAGGGGAGGAGGCCGGAGGGGGAGGGAAGGACGGTAGGAGGAGGCAGCGGTGGGGTGGATGGGAGGGAGAGATGGCGCGCCTGGATGGAGGAGGGCCGGGCGGCGGGCCGTCGGGCGGCGCCCCCTGGATGGGCGGGCGGACATGGCCGGCGGCAGCAGCGGCATAGGAGAAGGGGGCGCGGCACCAGAGGGTCCCAGGAGGAGGAGAGAGGGGGGAAGTGGAGGTAGGAGGAGGGAGAAGGGGAGGGATGGCGGCCGGCCATGGCCGGCGGCAGCAGACCGGCGGCGCGGCTGCTGGAGGCCTGGCGGCGGGCAGGGTCAGGGAACCTTGCTCGATACCATGCTAGAATGTCTGATTCATTACATAGGGCTAACCCTAGAAGGGTAGCTACATATAGTTCCATACATGGGCCACATGGGCCTTAGCCACATGGGCCTAAACATACTCCAACAGTGAGCTCGTAGGGGCGCGTCGAGGCCTCCGGCGCGACGCTGGGTTGATGCGGTCGTGGACGTCGTCGCGGCGTGGAACGACGCGACGGCGGGCTTGACGTGGCCGTGGCAAGCGCGGTCGATGACGAGGGGCTCCGGGTCACGGACGCGTTCGACACCGGCCCGGCGAGCTGAGATGCAGCGGCCGGCTGCAAGGCTCCAGGCGGCGCAGCACGGTGAGACCGTGGGATGGCTCGGTGGAGCAGAGGCGGGGGCGTGGAGGTGAGCACGGCTAGGTGGCAAGCGGAGTTGGTGTTCGTGGCGTGGCGAGGCTATTCGCTGGGGCGAGGCTTGGCTTGGCTTGCGTCGCGGCACGGCGATGTCGTGGTGATGGCCGCAACGTCGCGGTGGTCGAGCTCTGGCGCGCTCGGCTGCTCTGTGCGTCCATGTGACATGGATGAAGACCGGGCGCTCCGCTTCTCGATTGGGAGGGAGAGAGAGCAGGTGGGTGGCGGCAGATGGAAGGAAACGGGGAGGAGAGCTGCGGCCACGGTTTTATACGCGAGCGCAGCTAGGGCTTCTAGGAGCTCCGGTGCTCTCCATCGTCTGTGCGGGGGCCGTGGACACGCGGCGCACATCCGAGGCGGGGTGGTTGGCTTTGCTCGTACGCTAGCTGCCACCGATGGAATCATGGAAAAGCAGCGGCGTTCTCTCGACCGGACGGACGGAGCAGGTAGAAGAAGAATACGACTCTGCTTGATACAGAAAAGCGACGGAAGGCTAACGGGGCATCTGGGCACGATACAGAAGTTGCAAATTCCCATTTGGTTCCTGGCTGGCAGGTGGGTTCGCACGACGGTGTCCGTACAGCACAAGAGCATGTGCACGCGCATGACCGAGAGGATGAGGCGGCGGCGCTCTTGGGTGCGCCCTGCTCCGATTGGATTTGGGGCGCCGGTTCCTTGGCAAGGCAGGCCACGAGCTGGGCCTGGCTGGGCTGGTCGGAGGAGGCAGGGCCAGGTTGGGTCTGTGACACAGAATGGGTCAGAAGACGAGACGAGCTCCAGTATTTGCTGTTGGGGGCATTAGTACCTGCATACACGTATATACATGTATATAGCTAGTGCCTTTGCATGGTGGTGGGTGTCGTGCACTTGTGCTCGGTGCTCCTATTTCGGTGAGCTACAGGGATACGTAGGAGCTCATGTACTTGTCATGACAACCACAGTAGCATGCACAGTCATGATTACGTAGGTGCTACTGCTTGATTAGTCCTCACGTGCTTCATGTAGCTAGCAAACGGGATGACATAGGAGCATGCACCAGAGTGCTACTGCTTCGCGTCATCAGACAATTGGGCACAGGTGCTAAGCTAGCGCCCGTAGCCTGCTGGCTAGCCGAGGGGTAAAGAGAGGTTAATGATTTTCCCATTTATACTTCAAGATTTTGAGATGGAACCAAAAGGAATTTGAGGTGAATATCAAGGGAGGTGTTTGAGAGGAGAATCAAGGAGGAATTTGAAATGGATATTTCATATAGAGTTTTGGAGAGTTTCGAATGGGTTACGAGAAACGAAATCAAAGAGAGAATTTGGGTCGGAGTTCAAAAAAAAAGATTGAGCAAAATGGAAAAAAGACTCTTCCTTTTATGATTTCATGGATTTGGTTCAAGGAATTTTGAGAGATATGTAAAGAGAACTTATGAGATATTCTAAGGGAATTTAGAGGAATTTCAATGGATCTGTGCACTCCGACATAAAACCCTAAACCACTAAGGAACTCCGGCACACTCCTCCAAACAATTCTACAAGCATGCAATGATTCATTAGTGGGTTACCGTCGGGCTAGACCCAGCGACTACATGCTCCACACAATTGTAGGGAAAATTTTAAAAAGTTCATATTTTTGGTTGCTCGAAAATCCAGGATGTTACAGATACCATGCTCTAGGTGCTTGCTTCAAACCATACAATGCCTTCTTTAGCTTGAAAACATGGTCGGACTTCTTGTCATCTTCAAAACCGGGAGATTACTCAACATAAACTTCCTCATTGATGTAGCCATTGAGAAATACACTTTTGACATCCATTTGATAGAGCTTGATGTTGTGTGCACAAGCATATGCTAATAAGATTCTAATTGCCTCTAATCTTGCAACCGGTGCATATGTCTCACCAAAGTCAAGATATTCAACTTGTGTGTAACCTTGTGCTACCAATCTTGCTTTGTTTCTCACAACTACACCAGCTTGATCTTGCTTGTTTCTAAAGACTCACTTAGTACTAATCACATTGTAGTTCTTTGGCCTTTCAACAAGTTCCCAAACTTGATTTCTAGTGAAGTTGTTTAGCTCTTCATACATGGCATTTACCCAATCAGAATCCTTTAAGGCATCTTCTATTTTCTTAGGTTCTTCAAGTGACACAAATGAGTAGTGCTTACAAAAGGATGCTAATCTTGATCTAGTTTGAACACCACTTTGAATTCCACCAATGATTTGGTCCAATGCATGATCTCTTGCTATGCTAGTAGGTTGGAGTAATGGAAGGTTGTTGCTTCCACTTGCTTGACCTTGATCTTGCACTTCATCATGAGAACCACTAGAGCTTGCTTGATTTGTATCAATTTGCACACTTTGGTTGATCATATGAATATCATCATCATCAACTTGTCTTGGTCTAACATCACCAATGTCTATGTTCTTCATTGCTTTTGCCAATTGATCTCCTCTCACATCATTAAAATTTTGAGCTTTATTTTGAGACCATTGGGTTTCATCAAACTCAACAACATGAACTTCTTCCAAGGTGCCATTTGTGAGATTCCAAACTCTATATGCTTTGCTTGTGGTGGAATAACCAAGTAAGAATCCTTCATCACATTTCTTTTCAAACTTGCTCAATCTAGTGCCTTTCTTAAGAATATAGCATTTACAACCAAACACTCTAAAGTATGCAATGTTGGGCTTTCTTCCATTCAATAGCTCATATGGTGTCTTCCAAGCTTTCCATGGCAATAGAGACGGTTGCTACAATAGCAAGCCGTGTTGATAGCTTCACTCCAAAATAAATGACTAATATTATATTCACTTAGCATTGATCTAGCCATATCAATCAATGTTCTATTTTTCCTTTTAACTACACCATTGGATTGAGAAGTGTATATTGGAGAGAATTGATGTCCAATACCAAGATCACCACACAATTCCTCAATTCTTGTGTTCTTGAACTCACTACTATTGTCACTTCTAATCTTCTTGATGGTGATTTCAAACTCATTTTGCACTCTCTTGACAAAAAGACTTGAATAGATCATAAACATCACTCTTGTCATAGATAAAGAACACCCAAGTGTATCTAGTGTAGTCATCCACTATCACAAAACCATACTTATTCCCACCAATACTAGTGTATGTTGTTGGTCTAAATAAGTCCATGTGTAATAACTCAAATGCCTTAGAAGTGCTCATTTCACTCTTGCTAGGATGTGCATTTCCAACTTGTTTACCGGCTTGACAAGCACTATAAGGTTTATCTTTCTCAAAGGTGACATCCTTCAAGCCTCTAACTAAGTTTATGCCTTAAAAGTTTGTTCAATTGTTTCATTCCAACCTGATCAAGCCTTTTATGCCATAACTAACCCATACTAGATTTGCAAAGCAAGCATGATGTTAACTGTGTCTCACTATCATTGAAGTCAACCAAGTATAAGCTACCATGTCTAAATCATTTGAATATCAAATTTGATTCATCAACACTAATGACTTCAACATCATCACTATCAAATATGCACTTGAAGCCAAGATCACAAAGTTGTGCCACCAACAAAAGATTGAAATCCAAGCTCTCAACTAGCAACACATTAGATATGCTCATGTCATTTGAGATAGCAATTTTACCAAGCCCCTTGACTTTGCCTTTCTTGTTGTTGCCGAAAGTGATAGCATCAAACCACCATTTTGACTTGTATCAATTGGTTTGAACATACAAGAATCCCGGTCATATGTTGAGTGCACCCACTATCAAGCACCCAATGCTTTCTTCCGGCTTTGTAATTGACCTACAAGACAAGATCAATTCTTTTTAGGTACCCAAACTTGTTTGGGTCCTCCAAGGTTAGTGACCAAGCTCTTTGGTACCCAAATGGCTTTCTTCTTTGAGCTCATCTATGGTGTACCAATAAACTTAGCATGAACACCATTTGTACCCTTGGTAAGTATATAGAATGAATCAAACTTAATTGAGGATACATTAGCTTTGGATTTCTTGTTCATACAAAGTTGCTCTATGTGACCAACTTGCTTGCAACTTTTACAATAGCTACCATTGTTCTTCACAAAACGAGTCTTGTGAGGAGCAAAAGCGGCCTTGCCTTTCTTGGGGTTATAGCCCAATCCCTCTTTATAGAGAGAAGCTCTTTGGCTACCCAAGCACATAAGCAAGCGGTCCTCACCACCATAAGCCTTAGCTAATGTGTGATTGAGCTCTTTTATCTTCTTGAGATTTTTATTTACAACTATAAGTGTGGAGTCACAAGTGAAACCATCACTACTAGATGAGGATGATGTAGATGCGCTACATGAAGGGTTAGTGGGAGCAACAACAATAGGCTTAAGAAAAGATTCATCAATTATATTACATGATATGCCTATGTTGCAAGTTTTAGCTTTCTCAACATTAGTTGGCATGTTTTCACATTTTTCAACTAGATAGGAATGAGCTTCTTCAAGCTTAGTGTGAGATTTTTGAAGCTTCTTATGGTCTATCTTTAGACTCTCATAAGATGCCCTAAGCTCATCAAGTTCTTGCATAAGGTTTTTCTTATCCTTAAGCAAGCTCTTGCACTCTTTTCTAGATTCTTTAAAATATTGAGTGCAATCTTCTAGCATAGTGATTAGTTCATCTTTAATGAATTCTTCTTCATCACTATTACTATCACTAGCATTATCATGATCACTCTCATCGTCGGATGATACCTTAGCGGTCTTAGCCATGAAGCACGATGGAGTGTCAAAGAGGGAGACCTTCTCTTGAATGGCAATGCTAGCATGTCCCTTCTTCTTGCTCTTGTTGTCATCCTCATCATCACTTGATGAATTATCACTATCACATGTAGCAACATGAGAATCATTCTTCTTCTTATGAGAACTCTCCTTTTCTTGCTTCTTTTGCTTCTTCCTCACCTTCTTGATAGCATCTTCATCATCACTATCATAAGGACACTTTGTAATGAGATGATCCTTGCTATGGCATCTAAAACATCTCATGGTATGCTCATTCTTCTTGGATGAGTTCTTCCTCCTTGCACGAAAGCCCTTCTTCTTCATGAATTTGCCAAATTGCTTGATAAAAAGAGTCATCTTCTCATCAATGTTATCACTATCCCAAGAGCTTGAGTCTTCATCACTTGATGATTCAATCTTGGATTTGCCCTTAGATGTGGTGGCTTTAAATGCCACACTCTTTTTCTTCTTCTCATCATCCTTCTTCTCACTTTCCTTCTTCTTCTTTTTGACTAATTCCTCTTTCTTATCATCTTCTCTATATGAATCATCAGTCATCACTTCTTGGAATACTTGTTGAGGAGTTAAATCCTTCAATGTAGTCCTCACTAGCATAGTGATCAATGTATCAAACCTCTTGGGCAAGCTTCTTAAGAACTTCATAGAGAATTGGTTATCCTTGACCTTCTCAACAAGTTCCTTGAGCTCATTGACAATGACTTGCAACCGATGAAACATTTCGGGTACACTCTCATCTTCTTGCATCTTGAAGCTAGAAAACTTTTCTTGCAAGATATATGCTTTAGCGGTCTTTGTGCCTTTGGTGCCCTTAAATGTTTCTTCTAGCTTGGCCCAAGCATCATGTGCAACTTCTATGTTCTTCACTTGCTCAAATGTCTTGTCATCTAATGCCTCATGAAGAGCACTAATGGCAATGTCATTGCATTGGAGCTTCTTCTCTTCCACCGGTATAGGTGCTTTCAGATTAGCAACCTCAAATTTTGTTTCGGTGACCTTCCACACTTCTCTATTGATTGACTTGAGGTGTGCGGTCATCTTAACCTTCCAATATGCATAATTTGTGTCATCAAAGTGAGGTACCTTCTTGGTGTTATTGATGTGCAAGCTTAATTGAGCCATTTCTTTTCCACCGTAGGTTGTTAAGCCTCAAATAAACGGTGCCTTGGCTCCGATACCACTTGAAAGGTCCTAATAGCTAGAGGGGGGTGAATAGCCTATTTAAAAATCTACAAGCTTCACTAAACAACCACATTAGTATAAAAGATGGCTAAGCTAATTCTAGCACTAGCTCAACTACACTATGCAAGCCACCTATATAATTCTATTGAAGCAAGGCTATGATCTCTAATACACACCCATAAGACTAAGTCACTAAGCTACTTACTCCTATGTGATAAAAGCTACACTAAGCAAACTACACTAGGACTAGTACAAGAAAGTAAAGAGCAAGTGACTTGATTCTTATACCAACGATGTAGAGAAGTAATGCACTCGAAGAATAAATCACAATGATCAACCACAAGAGAAATCCTCGATAAAGAGATGACACAAGATTTTTACCGAGGTTCACTTACTTCCCGGAAAGCTACTCCTCGTTGTGGCGATGCACCCACTTGTCGGTTCGTGAGCTAATCAACTATCAAGAGTCGAGCCCTCGGTGGGCGCCGCACAACCGCACACAAGATGGGGATCCTCCAAGCCACGAGCTCCACTGGAGTATCCAATTTGTGAACTCCCGTGGGGAAGGATCAAGAACCCCTTACAACACTTGGTGAGGGCTCCAACAATCTTCAATTGTCAGCTCAATCACCTCCGCTACTCTAAGCTGTCTACCGTGTCAGGAAACACGGAAGAGTAACAAGAAATCCACAACAACTCAAAGATCAAGTGCCTCTAGAATGCAACTCTAAAGCAAGTCCAGAGATGTAACACCTCGGATGTTATAGTGCTAATTAATCTGTCATGTCATCATAATGCATTGCAAAGCATCCCTGTTAGGTTAACTTTGTTATGCACCAACTAAAACAAGTTTACTTATCTAATTTGAATGTGTTTCTCAGTGGTGTGCTCCGAACCCGAAAACCCTAATTTCGAATGCCACCGCAAATACTTAGTCCATGCCCTGCGTAATTTGAGGTGTGTGACTGTGTTGCACACTAGTGTCAAGTGTAGGGTATGAGCTTAAGTACAACACTAAAATGAAGCTCCAAGTTTGAGTTTGAGTTGGAGTCCAAAAACTTGTCACGAGTTTTCCGATTCGAATTCGAATTCAAAATTGGGGAAAATGTAAAAGAATTTCAAAAGCTAATTGGTCAACCAAGAGTGGCATTTGGTCAACCATGTCATGTTGGTCCAAATGATGCCCTTGGGTGACATTTTGATCACTAAGTAATCACAAATCAAAGTAGCAACAAATTCCAATTTAAAATTCCTCCGAAAACCCTAAATTTCAAAACTCTGTTTTACCCCATTTGAAATTATTCAAAATCTAAGCCAAATTTGGGAAAAAGTTCAAAACCAAGTTTGTAGAACTTTTCAAGGGATACAACTTTGGTGTTTTGAGTTTTCAAAGTTTTAGTGTAAAATGTGGAGTAATTTTGAAAATAAACAAATTTCAATTTTAATTCATTTTTTGTCCCCAAACTAAGATTTCAAAATGGAGGCAGAATTCGAAAAAGTTTTGAACAGCAAAGTTGTAGGTCTGGTCAAGATAGACAACTTTGATGTTTGGAGATTTTGAAGTTTCAATATAAAATCAAAAGTAATTTCTAAATTACCAAATCTGAAAAATGTGTCCCCTTTTGAATTTAAACTCAAATTTCAAAATCCAGTGAGAATTTGAAAAAGTGTTCAATACAAAACTTGTAGAGCTTGAAATTCTGAAGATTTCATAGATTAGAAGTTTTTCAAGTTGTTACATGAATTTGAGAGTAATTTTAGAAAATAGTTTGAAAATTCAAAATTTGGGGGGGTGCTACAGTGCCGCGCCAATGGCGGCCGGCCACCGCGCGGTATGGGCGCCGGCGAGCCGCCGTGGCCGCCCAGACCCTTCGCGCACGGTCGGGAGCGCCAGCGCGACGGCGTGAGCATTCCAAGCTCTGTAGCCACGACCGTCGTCTATAAATACGTCGAGGTCACAGTGACGATTTTCGTTTTCCCCGTTTTCGCCACCGCCGCCACCGCAGCTCCGCCGCTCGCCGCTGCCACCGTCGAGCCACCTCCAGCCACGCAAAGCATGTCATCGCATTCGCCTTGACCTTGCGCACCTCGTGAACCCCTTGAGCTAGCCCAATTTGGTCTGAATCACCGCAGCCACCCACTCCCGTGTCCAACTTCGGTCGGAGCACCGCTACCGTCGCCTTCCGTGGCCAGGCCACTCCGGCTTCTCTCCGTCATCCCTGAGACCGCCATCGTCATAGCTGTGAGCTCCTGATCATTTTCCTCACGCTAATTTAGCTGCTACCGTGCTATAGCATCGAGTCGTCGGGCACCGTGGCCGTCGAGCCACCACCGTCGTCGGTGAACTGTCACCGAAGCTCGAACTGTGGTGCTATCTAGCAAAATGGAATCATGGGAAGGTGTAGATGATGATGGTTGGGTTAGTTTGTCGACCGAAGCTCCGGTCACCGGCCGACCACCGCGCGAGGGTGAGCGAGCGCGCGGGAGCGAGCGGGAGAGCGAGAGGAGGGTGATGACAGGCGGGGCCGGCTTGTCAGCGAGCGCAGAGAGAGAGAGAGAGAGCACGCGGGTGAGCGAGTGGGCTGGGCCGCTTGCTGGGCCGCGTTGCCGAGCGCGCGTGCGGGCGCGGGCGCGGGCGAGCGGGCTGACCAGCTGGGCCGGACCGCGGGAGAAAAAGAGAATCGGCCCGATTTTGTTTTTCTTTTTCTTTTTCAAATAAATGAATAGTTTAGTTATTTGTTTATTTCATTAAAAATTGTGTAGAGTTCCAAAATTCATGAAAATTTTTGTGTAGGCTTCTCAATGTATAAACTATGTAGGAAAAATGTTAAATCATGAATTTTAATACTTTGTGCAGTAGAATTAATTGGTTCCAATAAAGATTAAATGCAACTTCCAGGAATTTTAATAATTAATTTATTTATCCAAAAATTATGAAATTTATTATGACACTATTATAATTCATTCTTAACCCATAGAAAAAGTTTGAGCTTGATTAGGCAAAATTTGATTAACTTCTAATTATGCCCTAATTATTTAAATAATAAATAAATGTAATTTGAGAACTTTAAGTGTTGTGTGCCTTTTTGATTGAGTGATGTCCTTAGGTCACTACCCTTTTGTGATCTTTGGCACCTTAATTCCATGTTTGAGCTCATTAGTAACTTGTTTAGGTTAAAAGCTGGTATCGCTGGAAATCGTCGCTACTAGTTAGTAGGTTTTCTGTTTGCGACTGTACCGTGAAGGGAAGTTGTACTCCAGTCGTAACTCGTAGCATGTTATCATCAAGCATCATGTTTATCATCGAGCATCATGTTAAAGCATGTTATGTGTTCGTGTAGTCTCCGCTTTCGAAGAAGCCGAAGCCATCGAGCCAGTTTTCGGAGAAGAGCGATCGTCGGTGGGTTCCGGACCTGACGTTGGAGTTCTCGAGTCTGAGTCAGTCATCGTGTTCAAGCAAGGCAAGCCCCGGTGCATTTAAACCCTACCTTGAATTTTACAAATGTTTTATTATTTATATTATGGTTTACTACATTAAGTAATTAGGAGTTGAGTGATAACCTAATTGCTGCATTATCATCCTTGATTATTGTGATATCAACCTTGATACCTGTTTTACGGAAAATGCGTAGTATGCTTCGCTATGCTTAGAAGTTAAGCTTTTAAATGCAATGTTTATATAGCCATGACGGCATATTGAATGAATATTGAAATATGAGAATGAACTTGAAAGATCGGGCGGGTGATTTGGCCACTGCTAACATGCATTGGGAAAGGAGTCTCAATGTAGTGTTTCCGCCTTGTCAGTTAAGGTCCGTTCGTTGTAAGCCTGTTGTGTTTGAGACTTTGCAACTAGCCTCATGCCTTGGGTAAGCCCAAAATATTGGTGATTCCATTACGAGAACGTCCAACCTCGCACTGGGAGTGGAGAGATGGCGGGAGTAGCGTGTACCCTCGGGGCTAGAATCGGGCCGGGTTCGAGGAGTACTGTACTCTCGGGTGGCGATGGACACGTTCTGGTTTTAGGAGATCTAAATGAGGGTTGATATATGCAAGATTCGGTTCTACATATGTCGTGAAGTTAGGGATCCCCAACTGGGTATAATCGGTTCGAATCGTCATTGCTCCTCAGTTATGGAGACTCGATCACCTGACTTGCATCGTAGTTAAGAACTGGAATGAAAGAAAGAATAAGAAAGGTTTTGATGATAATTACTTTGATCTAGATTAGGATCACCTAGATTTGGTTAATGAACCATCAATGGTAAAAGTAAAATATTGAAGATAAGGATCTACTTTAGTAAGCTTTTCTGCAAAAGAAAATCTTGATTCTGGATTACTCGTACCTTGATTCCCTCAAGCTAGCATGCCCTTGGAGTCTTTGTCTTAGTCGGGTAAATCTTGTTGAGTACTCTCGTACTCAGGGTTTGTTGAACCCCTTGTTGCAGGTGCGGTTCATGAACAAGTCTGCTTCGAGCCTTGTTGCATGACCATCGTGGTTGAAGACAGTGACGACGAGTAGACTGTGTGGCCTTTGGGCAAGGCATCTCGCTTGTGTGATGTAATAAAGTTAATACCGATACTTCTCTACTACTGGTTTGTAATAATGTTATATAAGGTTTGAGATTTGAAAAACTGGTTTGTAACCTAAGTTATTGTAAGACTTCCGCTACTTTACTCTGTTGAATATTTTGAATAAACTGTTGTAATATTGCAATACTCCTATGATTGGATCCTGTTCGGAGTAAAGCAGGCCTTTTAAGTTATGGTGAACATAAGTACGAATGTCAAAGGTCATTATGGCAATGACGTGTACTTGTGGGCCATCATAATTAGGAGGTTCTGTGACAAGAGAGCTCCCACCGTGATCGGACGCGTCCGATCGCATGTGATCAGAAGCGCCACACGTTCGGTCGGCTCTACGTCTAGCTCTGCCCCTCTGGGTGCCTGACCGGACGCTTCGGTTCCATGAGGGACCGGACGTGCCGATTGCAAACCCTAACACTCGTGCGCCTGACTGCAGCGAAGAACTGACTAGACGCGTCCAGTCAAACCATGACCGCATCCGGTGCAGTGTCCGATCAGCCTGGTGACCTCCGTTCATCTCTGTTTCTTTTCCGACTTCTGGCGTAGTGGAAAATAGGCGTTTCACTTTCCCAAAATGCGTCGAATCCCATCTCGCAAGCTCGGCAGGAGGGAGAGAGGAACCCAAACCCCTCTCTACTGCTCAAACTCGATCGCCTTCGCAAAAGTGCTAACACCACCAAATGTACACCACCATGAGCATGTGTGTTAACATTTCACAAACATTTTCCAAGGCGTTATATTATCTCTATTACTAGATCCTAATGCATATGCTCAAGACATTGATCTAGTGGCACTTGATTCCTGAGCTAACCATGATTGTCCCTCTTGATAGTCGGTTATGTATCCTAAACCCGGTCAATCACTTCTCTACTAATCTTAGACCGGCAAAAGGAAAATCCTATGGTTATACCTTTGCCTTGCGCTCTTAGATCCTTCTCCTCCACTTGATCATCATGTCCATCATTTTATGTGCATTCCTTCATGATCTTCATTTCATGTCCATGCACCATCTCTTTGTGATCTTGTGGCCACCACTCCTCACCACATACACCTTCATCACATGTGTTGCTTATGCCTAACTCAAAATACTTAACACATGGCATTAGCAACTTGGTGTCATTAATTACCAAAACCAAACTTGGGCTTTCAGAGGCTTTGAAGCAAGCTTTAACAACGACTCTGGTTTTTGCCCTTCCTGATTTCACTAAACCATTATGTATCGAGACGGACGCTAGTGGTATTGGGGTAGGTGCCGTTCTTATGCAAGGTGGTCACCCATTGGCTTTCCTGAGTAAGGCTCTGGGTCCTCGCTCCCAAGGCCTATCCACATACGAGAAAGAATATATGGCCATCCTACTCGCTCTGGATCAGTGGCGTGCTTATTTACTATATGGTGAATTCCATATTCTCATGGATCAAAAAAGTCTGAGCCAGCTCGTGGAACAACAGCTGCACACCCCGTGGCAACAAAAGGTGTTCTTCAAGCTCCTTGGGTTATCATATACGATCATCTACAGGAAAGGCACCGACAATAGAGCAGCAATGCTCTTTCTCGCTATCCAGTTGGTTCATGTGCTGCTATTTCGGTTGCCCAACCAAAGTGGCTGTCTATTGTCATGGAGTCTTATGCAAAGGATGCCCACGCTCAGTCGATCATTAGCAAATTACTCCTTGACACTCAGGCTGTTCCTCACTTCACCTTCAGTGATGGCATCTTATGGTACAAGTCTCGCATCTAGATTGGTCAGGATCCTGTTCTCGAGACTCAACTCATCACTGCCTTACATTCCAATGTGGTGGGCGGTCACTCTGGCATCCCAGTCACCATTCGACGTCTTAAGCAATTCTTTGCTTGGCAAGGCATGAATCCTGCAGTCCATCAGTTTATTTTAGCATGCTCCATCTGTTAACAAGCAAAGCCAGACCGTTCTAAGTTGTCGGGTCTGCTTCAGCCTCTTCCAGTTCCTGATCGTGCTTGGAAGGTAATATCCTTAGATTTCATTGAAGGCCTTCCGGCATCTGGTTCATTCAATTGCATTTTGGTGGTTGTGGATACCTTTTCCAAATATGCTCATTTTTTGGGTCTGAAACACCCCTTCACTGCTGCATCTGTGGCCAAGCTCTTCTTGTCTCATGTGTATAAGCATCACGGCATGCCTCAGGCTATCATATCAAATCGTGACCGCATTTTCACCAGCACCCTGTGGCAGGAACTCTTCAAGCTTGCCAAAGTGGATCTTCGTATGTCCACCGCATATCATCCACAATCGGATGGGCAAACCGAGCGGGTAAACCAGTGTCTGGAGACCTTTCTAAGGTGTTATGCTCATGCAGCTCCTAGGCAGTGGAGTTCTTGGCTCGACCACGCTGAGTTCTGGTACAACACGAGTTTCCACTTAGCAATTGGCAGATCCCCATTTGAGGTCATGTATGGGTATGCCCCTAATATCTTTGGCATAGCAGCTATTCCTGATACTCCAGTCGCTGATCTGTCCTCCTGGCTAGCTGACTGGAACCTCAATACAGAGCTCATTCGCCAACATCTCTTACGCGCCAAGCAGCGGATGAAGAAGTCAGCGGATCTGCACCGTTCTGAGCGCCAATTCCAACTGGATGATTGGGTTTACCTGAAGCTCCAACCTTACGTTCAGTCTTCGGTTGCTGATCGTTCTCATCACAAGTTGGCCTTCCATTTCTTCGGCCCCTACAGAGTCATTGGTAAGGTTGGTATCGTGGCCTATCGATTGGAGCTCCCGCCTTCATCCTCTATTCATCCTGTGTTCCACGTATCACAACTGAAAAAGGCGGTGGGTGCTCATCATTCAGTCACTGCTGAACCTCCATCTGATACAACCATTTGGAGTGTTCCTGAGCGCATCATTCAGCGGCGCTTGCTTCGCCAAGGTACATCTTCTGTTATGCAGGGTCTCATCAAATGGAGTAATCTACTAGAGTCCCTGGCTACCTGGGAGGAACTGGAAGCTCTCCGTCAGCAATTTCCTCGCACTCTGGTCTGGGAACATCTAGGCGCGCAAGGAGGGGGAGTGTCAGCAACGGCCCTGCTGCTGGTACGACTACGACCAAGGAAGAAGGTAAGGCCGGCGGCGCAGCTGAAGCTCAAGAAGATGCAGGCCGCAAGCCCAAGCCCAAGAAGAGGAACGTGCGTCTGTTCGGCCCAGAATGGGAGAATGTGTGATTCGCTAGCAACAGTAGCGTGTTAGGCTTTTCTACTTAAGCGTGCGTGTGCGCTGGAGTCGGACATGAACACTTGTATGAACTATCTCCTGAACTAATCGAGATTCGTCCTTCGTCGTCCCCTTGCTCTGCTCTCTGTCCCGAACTCCGATTCCTCTCTTCCCCTTCCTCCGTGCTGCTAGCAGAGTTCCTCAAAAAAAACTGCAAGATGATACGGAACCTGGTAAGATTTTGATCGTCTTTTCCTCTGCTATGTTTTCACGATAATTCAGCTCAGTAGTTTGCCGTTTGACCAATCTAAAGCCCATTGGCGCTTTTGGTTTGCAGGACCAAACGGTACCTGAGTGATCTAAACCTATGTCCGAACCTAAGGCTGTCAGCACCGGGCAGCGCTAAAGCTGCCGGTACGCTACCGGTAGCGTGCGCGTGGTGCGCACCGCGCCCCTGTAAACGGCCCGGCAGCGTACCGGCTGCACAGCAGACCGCCACAGACCGCGCGGGAGAGCAGCCCGCTAAAACACTGTAGCACCACTGTATCAATGAGAGAGAGAGTTGTGGAGAGAGAAAGAGAGAGGGAGGGGAATAAAATATGGAATAGTTGGTATAGAGTATGTGATAGAGATAACACGGGTGCGGAAGAAATAAGTATAGAGTAAAGAATCTTGATGACTAGGATATAATATTCTTTTTTAGAGATGGAAATAGAGGTCGACGAGTGCGGATAGCCTCAGTACATTACTGTTTGATTTAGGACATGGAATAACCTCATTCGTCATTTGTTCATTCTCTGTAGCAATAATTACAGGCTATCATGCACAACTGTTTAGTTCCGTGAAAATTCGCCGGGTCAACAGATGTCGAACCAACCCATGTCGTATGGAGCCAACCATTAAACCAAACACGCTGTACGGCTCCGATGACTTTGTATGTATAATAGCCTATGCGATGACTTTACTGTACTACTAGATGCTAACCGCCTCCCTGTTTAGTGTTTACAACAGATAAGCCGTTTGCATAGTCAAGGTTCAGGAGAAGTTTGCGTAGTCAAAGTCTCTTCTGGTTCTGGGCTTCCGGCGTTGGGCTGCATTGCATTGCTGTGAAGTTTCTGCCAAGCAAAAGTCTAAATACGCCTGGTCATTGCGTTCACAATGCCAAGCAATACGATTCAATGCACACATGTCTCCTGATGATGGGCTACGAAAGTAAGACTTCTACGTGTTCGCCGCGATTTTGTGGCCCTGAATCATCAAGAACATGAGGCATAATCCAAAGAATTAGAGAGAGGTCGCCGAAAACAGTAGGTAGCCATGGCGTCCCCGTCCCATGCTGGCATCAGGCGGCGCTTCGCTCTGCTTGTTTCTGAGCCTCTTGCCATCCTGATCCTCTGCGGCACCTGCAGCTGCTTGCAGTTCAGCTACCCCACCTTCGGCACCGCCAATGAGGCCGATTTCAGCTTCAGCCCCGGCGCCGGCATCGCAGACGGAGCCCTGCAGATCACGCCGAGCACCGGAGACCTGAGCCACCGGTCGGGGAGAGTGTGCTACGCGCGGGAAACCCTCAAGCTGTGGAACCGGAGGCGGACGGCGCTGACGTCGTTCAGGACGGAGTTCGTGCTCAACATCCTCCCGCGGAACGGGACCGGAGAAGGTATGGCATTCATCCTCACAAACAGCCCGGAGCTGCCCCGCAACAGCAGCGGCCAGTGGCTGGGACTAGTGAACAGCCAGACGGACGGCTCGCCGGCGAACCGGATCGTGGCCGTGGAGTTCGACACGAGGAAGAGCGGCAGGGGCGACCACGACGACAACCATGTCGGCCTCGACGTCAACAGCGTCGAGTCCGCCAGCGCGTATCCTCTCAGCAACCTCTCCATCGTGCTGTCAAGCGGCGCTGATGTGCGGGTCACCATAGAGTACGACGGTGCAGCGCTGAGCATAGTCGCGGTGCAGACGTACAGCTTCATGTATTCTTGGGCCGGTGACCTGTCGCAGTATCTGACGGACGACATTGTTAGTTGATCTCCACCAATAGGCCCAACGGTCTATTGGGCCCTATCTCTGCTCCCTGATCGGGGGAGCCCAACCCTAACTCGGTTGGAGGGCCCCTGTCGCACGGCACACATAAAAGGAATGTGGGGGTGAGGGCTCGGACTACGAGGTTGATCGGAGCCGCCACACCCACCCAAAGAGAAACCCTAATCCGATCCTAAAGCGTGCTGCCAGCGACGGGATGAGCCCGCCACCACCACTGCTGTCGCCTATGCAGGTTCTCCGACGTCCCACTGCCTCACCACCACGACGAGCACTGGCGTCCGCGAGGTTGCATCCAGGGCGGCATCGGCGTCCACGCTGCCATTGCGGTGAAGCTCCGCAAGGTCGATGAGCCTAACTACGGATCTACGGGTTAAACACAGAGGTAACAATCCTACGAGTCTAACAATGGTATCGGAGCCAGGTTGCCTCTGAGTAATCTTAACCCTAACCGGGTAAAAGCAAAGAAAAGAGTGACCAGGTTCACATTGTGTAACCCTAACCCAAGATAGGGTACGGGAAAAGTGGACACGGTTTCAACAAAGAACCCTAGCAGTTCGTCAGCCTAGGGTGTAGATCTAGGGTTTTAGATTGAAAAACAAAGAAAATGTCTGATCCAGATCGGATCGGGACGGAACTCGAACCCTAACCGTACAAGAGAAAGAGGACGGTCATGAGGCTACCTACCTGGAGCCTGGCCGTCCTGTCACTGCCGTCGACCAAATCCATGGCCGACGAGAGAGAGACAGAGCCGCCGGGCTGGGTAGCCTGGCGCGCGCGAACTCCGGTAGATCAGTCCAAATCGGAGAAAGAAAAGGGGAAGAAGGGAAGAGATTCGGATGAACTCCAAAAAGGAAAAGAAATCAAAAGAAAACAGAAAGACTAACCCCCTCATCCCAATCGGAATCAAACCCTAAAAAGAAAAGAAACCCTAACCCTAACCCCATTCCCCACATCAGTTCGGATGAGAGAAGAACCAAATCTAAAAGAAATTTGGGGAATAGAAAAGAGAGAAAGAACCGATCTGAAATCGGAAAAGAATTCGAAATGAAACCCTAACCCTAACCCTAATCGGGTACAAGAAAAGAGGAGGGGATAGGGGCCTACCTGGGCCTCCGACCGCCCCGTCACGCCGCCGGCTCGTCTCCATGGCCGGCTCACCACCGGACGACCGTGGACGTCGAGCGGCACAGAACCGGGTTTGGGGCACCGCAGCACCCTTTTTCGACGGCACCGCGCTCAACCGTGTGGGGAGCGCGCGCACCGGCGAAAGGGAGTGCGACGGTGCACATGTCCTTCCTCCTCTGGCCGCGGTGGAGAACGATGTGGGGAGGAAGAAGAAGAAAGGCAGCAAAGAGGAACGGAGGTCGCCGAGAACGCGTGTGCGCCTTGCTCGTCGGCAGAGAGAGCTAGCTGCGGCTGCTGGTGGAGAGTGAGAGAATGATGGGGGTTAGGGTTTCAGACGGCTGTGGAGGTGATTTTTGTTCTCGCGAAAATCACTCTCCACCGTCCGATTCAGATGAACGCCCCAGATTCATCCTCAGCTGTTTTGGGCCAAATACGGCCTAGGCGGGTGCGCGCGCCAGGCTGAATTCCCGGCCCAGGCCCAGGTTACGGCCTGGGCGCGGGGGGCGCGCGGGAAGGGCGTGTACGGCCGTGGGCCGTGGGCTGCCTTGCTATTTTGGACCGAAAGAACAAGTACAGAAAAGAATGAGTTTTTTTTCTATTTCCAGCAAATATTTATTTCTGGAAAATGAATAAATGGTTCAAAAGAAAAATAGAAAATGTAATTTTTTCCTGTGGGTAAAATTCAAGAAAAAGAAAGGAAATAGAAAATATTTTTTTCCCTGTGGGTAAAATTCAAGAAAAGGAGAAGTTTTTCCACAGCTAGAGAAATTGTTTATTCTCCAGTTAATTTGTACCAACGTGGTATTTAATTGGAGAAAAAGAAAGTTATTCCGCTGCTAAAGAAAATGTTGATTCTCTAGTTATTTTGAACCAATGTGGTATTTAATTGGAGAAAAAGAGTTTTCATATGATTATGATGTTGTTATTTTCTGACCAACGTTGTTAATAACAATATCGTAATGTTAATGATTTATGCATTAATTCTACTTCTGTCCAACGGTGATGTAGAATTAGTGTATAAGAATAGATGTTAATTTTAATGATTTCTGCATTAATTCTATTTCTGCCCAACGGTGATGTAGAATTAGTGTGTAAGAACAGTTGTAAAAGTTAATGATTTATGCATTAATTCTATTTCTGCCCAACGGTGATGTAGAATTAGTGTATAAGAATAATTATATGTTTTGATTTTGACCAACATTGGAATCAAGGCATGCAAATGGTGTTATTTTTATGTTAAGAAAAGTTTTGACCTGGTTTTCATCTTGTCTAAGGTGGACTGAGCAGTCACCTCACCGTATTCCACTGAGATTGTGGCACCGGTGAGGGAGACAAAAGAGAATGATGCCACTTGGGCAACTAAAGAAAGGGATTTTGAATCCCAAAAGATGTCCTATGACCGTTGAACATAGGAAGTGTGTCACTACCAATAAGAAATGTTTGGCTGTGATAAAGGACATGATTGAACCTGCAATTGTGGGCTCATTCCCAGAGTGTGACACGGTCACCGAGTACCTCGATAGAATAAAGAGTCAGTTCACTAGCTCTTCAAAAACATATGCTACTCAGCTGATAAAGCAGCTGGTAACAGAGTGTTACTCTGGAAATGGTGGATCAGAGAGCTCACAATGCGTTATCGAAATTATGGCACTATCGTTCAGACCACATTTCGAGGGGGAGAATAGAAAGACAAGTTAAGAATGATATTCTTCCTCCATTAGAGCTCTTAGTTTTAGAACAATGCAGAGAATGCATAAAAGGAAAGTATGTAAAAAGAATTAAGAAAAGATGACAAACGAAGCGCAGGAATTCTACAGATTATTCACACAGACATCTGTGGACATCTGTGGTCAGTTTCCTGTAAAGAGTGTGGATGGTAATGATTCGTTCATAACATTCACAGATGATTACTCCCATTATGGCTATATTTATCCAATCAAAGAAAGAACATAAGCATTGGATAAATTTAAGATATTAAAGATTAAGATAGTCAGGTCTGACCGTGGGGGAGTACTACGGTCGGCGTACCCTAAAAGAATGGCATAATAGCCCAATATTCTATACTGGGTGAACCTCAGCAGAATAGAGTAGCTAAAAGAATCAATCGTACCCTGATGGATATGGTGGGCAGTATGATAAGTTACTCCACCTTATAGTTGAGCCTGTGGATGGAGGCGTTTAAAAAACCTCATTCATATTCTCAAAAGAGTACCAAGTAAATCGGTGCCCAAAACACCGTATGAGTTGTGGACAGAAAGTGTACCCTCACTAAACCACTTGCATGTGTGTGGGGAAGCCCCGCTGAGGTTAAAGTATTTAACCCAAACATTGGGAAGTTAGATCCCAAAACAGTAAAGTCAAAAGGTTTTTGTTTTCCACTGTCCAGAGAGACATACAAAGTTTGTGGAAACGAGACACGATGTTTTCCTAGAGAATGAAAAGATGAGGGGGAGCATGGTAGCTCGAGAGATTGTCCTTGAAGTGGAGCGGGTGTATGCGTCCACTCCAATGATTCATGAGCCATTTTTCTCACTACCTGCTATAGTTGCACTGACAGTGCTAGATACTATGGTGCCAACACCTGTTGTTATTTCACATGTGGCAACAATGAATGAAAATGAGGAACCTGTTCTTTAGGATTCTATAGAACCTATTGCCACACATGAGGGGGAGTAACAACAACCTCAAATATAAGATGTGCCAAATGTGGAGGCCTCTAGAAGGTCTCAAAGAGTTAGAAAATCAGCTATTTCTGCTGATTATGAAGTGTATAACACTAAGGAATTTCAAATGGAGGATGATCCCACCTCATTTAAAGAAGCCATGAGAAGTGATCATTCATCAAAGTGGCTTGAGGCCATGGAAGATGAAATGAAATCGATGAATGTCAATAAAGTTTGGGATTTGGAAATAATTCCTAAAGGAGTCAAAACAGTAGGCTATAAATGGGTCTACAGAATAAAACTTGGCTCTCAAAGGAATATAGAGAAATATAAAGCGCGACTTGTGGCAAAAGGCTATATGCAAAGAGAAGGAATTGATTATAATGAGACCTATTCTCCAGTCTCATGTAAAGTTTCCTTCAGAATCATAATGACATTAGTGGCACATTACGATTGAAAATTACATCAGATGGATGTAAAGACAGCATTTCTCAACGGAGACTTGGAGGAAAATGTTTACATGGCACAACCGAAAAGGTTTTGTCATGGAAGGAAAAGAACGAATTGGATGCCGCCTAAAGAAATCCATTTATAGATTAAAGCAAGCTTCAAGACGGTAGTACTTGAAGTTTGATCAATCAATAAAGAATTTTGGGTTTTAAAAGAGAATGTAGAGGACAATTGAGTCTATGCAAAGTTTAAGAATGGGAAGTTTATCTTTCTTGTCCTGTATGTAGATGATATCTTACTTGCTAGTAGTGATGTCAGTCTACTACTAGAGACAAAGAAATTTGATATGAAAGATCTTGGCGAAGCCTCGTTCGTTCTAGAGATCGAGATTCACCAAGATAGAAGAAAAAGGGTATAAGGACTGTCACAAAAGGCATACATGGAAAAGATCTTAAAGAAATTCAGTATGCACAAATGTAGTCCCTCACCTGCTCCTATAGTCAAGGGCGACAGATATGGGGATTTTAAATGCCCCAGGAACCAATATGAGCTCAATCGATAAAGTGAAAGTGGTTCCATATGCTTCAGCTGTCGGAAGCTTGCAACATGCTCAAGTATGTACGCGCCCTGACTTGGCATTTGTTACCGGGTTTTACTTGGCAGATTCCAGAGCAATTCTGGAATAGAACACTGAAATTAGTAAAGAAAGTCTTGCATTATTTGTAAGGAACGAAAGGCCTCATGATGACAAATAGAAGATCTGATTCACTCCACAAGGTGGGATATTCAGATTCTAATTATGCGAGAGTGAATGCATATCCAGACGTGGATTTTCTATCATCTCGAAAAGAGGAGCTATTTCATGGAAAAGATCAATACAAACTGTCACTACATCGTCCACAATGTATGATAGTTTGCAGCGTGTTATGAGGCAACGGGCAGGTGAACTAACTAACGAAGTTCATACCCGGTTTGAAGGTGGTTGACGACATCTATAGACCACTAAAGTAATACTGCAATTATAATCTGGCAGTACAGGATGCTCACAACATAAGTCAAGTGGTGCTGCCAAACACATTGACATAGAGTATTATGTTGTGAAAGATAAAGTCCGGGATCAAGTCATAAGTCTTGAGCATATAAGAATAGAAAGGATGCTTGTGGATCCACTTACAAAAGGGCTTACCACCCAACATGTTCAGAGGACATGGTGTTCAGAGAACATGTAGCTAGCTTGGGTTTAAGGGAAAGCCTAAAATATTCCTAGACAAAAGAAGGCCCAAAGATAAGTATCTATTTCAGAACAGAGTAGTGAGTTATAGCTGTTAAGTCTATCGGCAATGGACCGTGACGATGAGACATGCTCTATGAGCTAATCTATAATGGAATGAACAAAAGCAAATGATATGAAATTGAAAGATGGAATGAGATCAAGGGGGGAGAATGTTAGCTGATCTCCACCAATAGGCCCAACGGCCTATTGGGCCCTATCTCTGCTCCCTGATCGGGGAGCCCAACCTTAACTCGGTTGGAGGGCCCCTGTCGCACGGCACACATAAAAGGAATGTGAGGGTGAGGGCTCGGACTACGAGGTTGATCGGAGTCACCACACCCACCCAAAGAGAAACCCTAATCCGATCCTAAAGCGTGCTGCCAGCGACGGGATGAGCCCGCCACCACCACTGGTGTCGCCTATGCAGGTTCTCCGACGTCCCACTGCCTCACCACCACGACGAGCACTGGCGTCCGTGAGGTTGCATCCAGGGCGGCATCGGCGTCCACGCTGCCATTGCGGTGAAGCTCCGTAAGGTCGATGAGCCTAACTACGGATCTACGAGTTAAACACAGAGGTAACAATCCCACGAGTCTAACAGACATCACCGTCGGCTTCGCAGCTTCGACCGGCGACTTCACCGAGCTGAATCAGATCAAGTCTTGGAATTTCACCACGCTAGGCGACGATGCAGACAGCAGATGGCGACATAGGAAGAAGATTAGATTGCTTCTCGCCTACCTGATCCCGTTCGCCATCGCCGGATCGTTCCTGGCGTTCTGCGTGTGGAGAAGGCTGACGCGGCCGAGAAGGCTAGCCTACCGCAACCTCGAGAAGATGATCGACGCGCGAGGCCCGGTCAGATTCAAGTTCAGGGAGCTGAGGAATGCCACGGCCAACTTCAGCTCCGACCGCAAGCTCGGCAGGGGCGGCTTCGGCACCGTGTACCTCGGCTACCTGAAGAGGTTGGGCGTGGAGGTTGCCGTGAAGCGGGTGATGACGAGCGGCAACTCCAATCGCGGGGAGCAGGAGTTCGTGGCGGAGGTGAACTCGATCAGCAAGCTGTCGCACCGCAACCTCGTGAAGCTCATGGGGTGGTGCCACGAGAGAGGCGAGCTGCTGCTCGTCTACGAGTACTTCCCCATGGGTAGCCTGGACAGGCACCTGTACGCCGCCGATGCCAGCAGAGCAATAAGCAACGCGTCGGCGTCCGCGTCGGAGACGACGTCGTCAGCGACGCCTGAGCTGCTGACGTGGGAGCGGCGGTACAAGATCGTCCGCGGCGTGGCGTCGGCGCTGGACTACCTGCACCACGGGAGCAGCAAACGGATCCTCCACCGTGACGTGAAGGCCAGCAACGTGATGCTGGACGGCGAGTACGAGGCGCGGCTGGGCGACTTCGGCCTGGCCCGCGTCATCCAGCGCGAGGGCGCGACGCACCACTCGACGCAGGCGGTGGCGGGCACCCGCGGGTACATGGCGTACGAGAGCTTCTTCACCGGCCGCGCCAGCCTCGACACGGACGTGTTCGCGTTCGGGGTGTTCGTCCTGGAGGTGGTCAGCGGGAGGCGGCCGACCATCCCCGTGGCGGAACGCTCGTACCGCGACGGCGACGACGAGGCGAGCTTCGGGCGAGGCCGGCAGCAGCCGCCCATGCACATCGTGGACTGGGCGTGGCGGCTCTACGGCGAGGGGAGGGCGCAGGACGCCGCCGACGCGGCGCTGGGCGGCGAGTGCGACCCGGCGGAGGTGGACCGCGCGGTGAGGCTGGCCCTGGCGTGCTGCCACCCGAACCCGAGGGAGAGGCCGTCCATGCGGACGTCGGTGCAGGTGCTGGTCGGTGGTGCCGAGGCGCCGGAGCCCCCGCTCCTGAAGCCTGCGTTCGTTTGGCCGCCTTTCGGCGAGCGGCAGGAGATGGAGCTGGCGCATGTCGGGGTGCTCTTCACCGGAGGCGGAGGGCACTCCAGTTTATGTTCCCTGTCCTCCACCTCCTTCACGGGAAGGTGAGGAAATAGCGAGGATTATTTGCACATCTACGTAGATGATACAGAATTCACAAAAATTGTTTGGTCTGTCAAAATGGATCATGAATTGTTTATATTTTTTCAAGTAAAATACAGTATGTTCTTGCTTTGTAAACCATTCTAATTTTTTTTCATAACAACAAAGCTTTATATTAGAAGAAGAATCACGCCCCCTCAGCCTGTGGATTGAACCGTGGATGCGAAGTCAGCATGGGATCGTGCACTACCTGTTTGCATCCAGGGCGGCACCTGGCGTCCTGGCCTTAGTGCCCGAGTCAGCATGGCAAACTGCCATGCCATTCCTCCTTTCCGGCTTTCCGGCTTCCCCAACGTGTTGCATTGACCCGTGGATGCGAAGTCAGCATGGGATCGTGCACTACCTGTTTGCAGATCAGTTGACAATTGCCACTGCGGATTACTGAAACAAAGTCGCCAGCCTACCACCCATCCCACCGATGAACATTGAACAAGCGTGTTCGTCTAATTTTAACCATCCATCCAATGATACTTGAGGCTTGAATTGATCCACAAAGTGCCAGTGCCAGGTGGATAAACTTTTTCTTCTTGGAGTACAACTTAGATATGATCCACAATTCCACATCCACTAGTGGAATCCAAATTCTGAAACTTTTTTTTATGACAAGCAGGAAAGAAGACAAGGGGAAGCCTTTAACTTTTTAGTTGCTACTGTACTCTACCACTAGTAGTTCGTACCAATCAAAACCAACATAGGCCAGCGTACCACTCCCATCCCAGCGCAAATAAAGCACCCGATGCATAAAAAACTCAGAAACAAACTTCTTATCCCATATCCCTGCCATTAAACTACTGTCCATTGGACCTTTTTTCATTGCCCTGCGTGTCTCATTTAGGGATTAAGGTTGACCAGTGCTACCTGTGGTGAGTCAGTGTGAGTGCTCCTGCGTTCTTTTGCGTTTCTTTTTGCCCTTTGTGCCGACTTGGCATGTTGCACTTTTGCGCTTTCAAATTTCAACTCAACTTACTGCAGGTTTAGTTCTAAAAAAAAATTCAAGATTTCCCGCCACAGACATATGCATGGGGAGCATTAAGTATAGACGAAAAAAAAACTAATTACACAGTTTGGTAGAAAACCACGAGACGAATCTTTTGAGCCTAATTAGTCCATGATTGAACACTAATTGACAAATACAAACGAAAGTGCTACAGTACCTAAAGCCAAAAATTTTCGCGAGCTAAACACACCATTAGGCCAACCCCAACGCTCCACTCTGGCTATTAGAGCAACTCCAGCAGGGTTCCTACTTGAGCCCTAATAGCAAAATATGGGTGCCTGAAAGCTCTATGTTTGATGTTGATAATTAGTGACAATGCCTAAGTACTAATCCTATGTCTAAGTTATATATAACATATGAGGATCAGTACATTCCAAGGTTGGTGGCAAGATGGACATAGTGATCATGATGACCACACTTGGATTTAGACGCAACCCTACGTGATCAAGGCAAAGATATATGCTTAAGGGTTATGTTTTAGTAACCAAGACACCTAGTGGGTGTGGTTACATTATATGATAGATATCCGTACTATAAAGAGGGGAATGGCACGGCTATTGAACTCCTAAATGCCTCTAGGTGTGCATTTCATAACCATATGCATTTGGATAGAACTAATAACGCCTCGAAAAATGATTGTGAAAATACTAACACACTCGCACATAACAAGATCACTTGGTGGTGTTAGCACTTTTGCGATGGCGTTGGAGTTTGAGCGGTAGAGAGGGTTTGGGGTCCTCTTTCCCTCCCGCCGAGCTTGCGAGGCGGGATTCAGGCATTTTCGATGAATTGAAACACCTATTTTCCTTTACGCCAATGTCGAGTTTTGGAGGCGTTGTCACATGTTGTTTCACGAGCTAAAACATGTGCTAAAGTGACACACATACTTGGTCTAGCTCATATGTGAAAGGGTGAATCAAACGGAGGCGAACGGTGGTCACAGAGGTGACCGGACGCTAGACCGGACGCGGTCTCTGTTTGACCGGACGCGTCCGGTCAGTGCTCAGGGTTTGCGCGCGTGTTGGTCTTTTGATTGGACGCGGTGGCACGTCCGGTCACGTTCGACCGGACGCGTCCGGTCGTTGAGGGAGCTTACTGGACTCCAACCGGATGCTGGCACTGTAGCGTCCGGTCAGTTCTGCAGCGCATCCAGTCGCTGATTCGTTGGAGCGCTGCTCAGGCTTGACCAACGCGTCCGGTCCGTTACGGGACCAATGCGTCAGGTCGAGCTTCGCGTGTCCGGTCCGCGCGACCAGCGCGTCCGATCAGCGCGACTGCAGCTGTTTCAAGTTCCTAACGGCTCTATTCGAAGGGGTACGTCTATAAATACTCGTTGGCCGGCTCAAAGCTCTCTTGGATTCTTTGACATACTTATGAGCACTTTGAGCTAAGCAACTCCCCTCTCACTCATCTCTCTTGCTTCTTTGCATATTTGAAGTGAGATTGAGTGATCCAAGTGCATTTGCATTGTGAGATTGCATCTAGTTGGCACTTGGTGGTTGATTTGTTGCGAGATTCTTGTTTCTCTTAGTGGTTGCCTCCACCTAGATGGCTTGGAGTAGCTTGGAGGCGTTGGCAAGAGTTGGTGATTGTTTTGGCCACCTCCGGTGATTGTGAGGGGTTCGTGCCTACCTCGGCGAAGCGCCAAAGGCAACGTTAGTGGATTGCTCGTGTTATTTACAACCTTTTGCCATTTGGTAGGTTCTTGTGGCGCCTTTTGAGAGGCTCGGTGTGAGACCGATTAGCCACCGAACCACGTGGTGAAGAGGAACACAACGGGGACTAGCGTGCCGGCAAGCACATGAACCTCGGGATAAATCTTCGTGTCATCATTCTTATTGTGATTAATCGATCTCAGTGGTTGTGTATTGTGGAATTCATCTCTTGATCATATTGATTGGTTGGCTCAATACTTCGCCCTTCGGTGATACATTTCTAACTCTCTCTTGTATTATTTTCTTAGTTACCTTGCTAGCTTGTTAGTATAGCTCTTAGCTTGTGTAGCTAGTTAGCCTTAGGTGTAAGCTAAGTTGTGCGACTTGACTTATGCGGTTGAGTGCAAATATACTAGAATTGTGTATTGGATAGGTGGCTTGCAAACACCCCGTAGGCTAAGTAAAACTCGTATCTCGCTATTTGTTATATTGATAAACTTGTTTAGCTTGACTTTATAGAAATTTTTTAAAAGGCTATTCACCCCCCTCTAGCCATCAAGACCTTTCAGTGCCTAGGTCAAAAATCCAACTCTAGCAGGCCCCTACTACGGACCCCAAATTTGTTGCCCAACAAAATCCTCCCACCAACCCTAATTCCTATTGGCTCTAGGCCAAGCCCTCATCCTCCGGTTTTGGTGCTTTCTTGCCCGTGCTCGCACGGAAGCGAGCACCAGCGGCGCCCTCCTCTCCGGCGGCCCTAGCCAGGAGCTCCTCCCCCTCCCCAGCTAGATCTCCTCCCCACCCGGATCTCCCTCCCATGACCTACCGGCGCCGCCACCTAGCTCGCCAGAGCACCGGCGCTTGCCCTGGTTCCTGCCGTCGTGCTGGTCATCTTCCTTGATGTCGCCGGCGAGGTGTGCTTTTGCGTGAGAGGAGCCACGGCTCCGGCGCCCGCTCCTTCCCCTTGGTGACCGGCACAACTTCTCTCGCTCCTCTCCAGCCGCGACCCCCAACGGCCGCTTTTCATGTGACCCCTGCGATAGCTCCTCTCAGGTCGCGACCCCAGCAGCAGCTCCTCGACGTCGTAGCTCCTCCAGATCCAGAGAATGACGGAGAGGAGAGGGAGGAGAGGTTTCGGATATGGAGAATGACGGCCAGAAGGAAGGTGCAGCGTTTCTGTTCATGGTCATATACGCTTGTGCCGAGGCTAGGAAAAAGAGAGTGATGGGTGGGGAAAAGGAGAGTGACGGGTGGGTCCCGCATGTAAGTGTCTATTAAAAAGAATATGAGGGCTCTTATTTGAGGGACTCTGCTGGAGTAGATGAAAGAATCTAGATCCCGAAAAATGAGGGGATCAAACGAAAAGTAGGGGCCCGATTTGGGGCTACTCCCTCCGGACTCGACGCGCCTACCAAGACCGAATCGAAATGAATAAGACTACCCGCACTCATGGACCTCTATATTCATCCTCTATACGTCCTAGTCAGCAAGATTCTCTCCTCTATACTCAATTCTCCCGCACCCATCCATCCTCTATATCATCCTCTATCCACTATATCTACTATGGGACCCACTTGTCACTTTATCTAAATATATCCATGTGTGATCTAGTTTTGAAGGATTTATTAAGACAAATTTAATGGTACAATTGAAATTTAATTTGGATTTTTGGTTTGTGAGTTATAGCATTTTTTCCTTTGTTTAGCTAGTGGGGCCCGCCACTATAGAGTATAGAGTAAGCACAGTACTACTCTAAATATAGAGTGAGAGAAAGGATAGAGTATCGTTTTAGAGTACCCAGTGCAGCGGTTTTTACTCTATATTCATACTCTAAAGCTTTAGAGTATCGTTTTAGAGTCCCCACTGCGGGTAGTCTAATGCCCCTATTATGTTCTTCTCTCACTTCAACGCCGGGACGGACGCTCCCTCCTTGCCCGCGCCGTTGCTAGAGAAGACGGAGTAGGAGAAGATGAGGGGCGCCGCCACTGACAGAGGGGAGGAAGTGGAGGCATTGACGGGGATCCGTGGAGGGCGCCGTCTTGACTTCTCCGCCTTCGTGCCAGGGAGGACGAGAGCTTTCCCTGCTGCCGGCCTCTCCGCCCCGTCCTCGTCTCCGGCAGCCGCTCGGGTGGCGTGGCGGATCCCGCGTGGGGCCGCGCCTGCTTCTTGTGCTCGCCCTCGCCGGTGGGGGAGAAGAGGAGGGCGTGGTCGGAGATCTCTGGGTGGATCTCAGTGACCGACTGGGCGTGGATCTCAGCCATGGCTGCGCCTGGATCTTGGTGGGGCGGTGGATGAGGAAGAAGGTAGGGGGTAGGGCCCGCTCAGGATGCGCATCGACACCTGCCCGCTCGGGAGGCACTGCCGGAGTCGCCTTGGCCGCGGGCCGCTCCTTCTCCGCGTTGGTCGATCTGCTCGGGGAGACGTCATCGGACTCTCGTTGGCTGCGGGCCGCTCCACCTCTTCGACGATCGATCCGCTCGGGGAGGCGTCGCCGGATTCACCTTGGCTGTAGTTTGCTCCACCTCCGCACCGCTCGATCTGCTCGGGGAACTGGCGCTCCACCTCCGTGGGCCGTGGCTCCGTGCCGGTCTCCTCCAAGTGGATGCGAAGGAAGAGGAAAAATAAAAGCCGTAGGCCTGCAGTCTCCTCAGGGACCCAGGTCTAAAACGACGTTTTTTCTTGGTCTTGTTTAGATTCCAGAATTTACCCTAAATTTCACTATGCAAAAAGGAGATTTTCTATCACATCAAAATGTCGGTAAATGCATGGAGTACTAAACGTAGATGAAATCATAAACTAATTATACAGTTTTGTTGTACTTTTTGAGACGAACATTTTGAGTCTAATTAATCAATTTTTTGATAATTTTTTACACTAAAAAACAAAAGTGCTACAGTACTCTGGGGTGGCACTGTGCAGAATTTGCTACCCCCGAGTTGGGTAACTAAACAAGGCCTTGGACAATCCAAGGCTAGGACGACAGTTTTTACGGGATGGAGGGAGCACTGCTGGAGATGCTCAGCCTCAGACTAACAGCAGAGGGTACTCTAAAGTTTTAGAGTATGAATATAGAGTAAAAACTGCTGCACTGGGTACTCTAAAACGATACTCTATCATTTCCCTCACTCTATATTTAGAGTAATATAATGCTTACTCTATACTCTATAGTGGCGGCCCCCACTAGCTAAACAAAGGAAAAAATGTTATAACTCACAAACCAAAAATTCAAATTAAATTTCGATTGCACCATTAAATTCGTCTCAATAAATCCTTCAAAACTAGATCACACATGGATATATTTAGATAAAGCGATAAGTGGGTCCCACAGTGGATAGAGGATAATATAGAGGATGGATGGATGCGTTAGAATTAAGTATAGAGAAGAGAATCTTGTTGACTAGAACGTATAGATGATGAATATAAATGTCCATGAGTGCGGGTAGTCTCACGTTCAACATCTGCCCGGTGCCTCCAGCTCAGACCGATTGATGGCTCTGCAGAGGTGCAGAGCTCCCTGCATAAGAACTGAGGTCTTGTTGAGGCCTATTCGGTTGTGCTGATAAGCCGGCTGAAAAACATTGTTGGCTGATTTGTTGTGAGAGAAAAACACTGTTCTGGTTGAAAAAACAAGCTGAAAAGTACGGATTATAAGCCGGATAAACAGGATAAATAGAGCCTTAGTTCGACTGAAAAGTTAAATTTTTTTAAGATTTCTCGTCACATTGAATCTTTGCATGAATACATGAAGTATTAAATGTAGGTAAAAAATAATTATTTGTATAGTTTATCTGTAATTTGGGAGATGAATCTTTTAAACTTATTTAGACCATGATGAGATAATAATTACCAAATACAAACAAAAATGCTACAGTTCTTTTCCGGTAAATTTTTTGCCATCTGAACAAGGCCTGGGTGCCTAATCTGACAAAAGTCCATGCCATTGCTCACCGAGCGTCGTGGAAGATTGCATGTTAGGCCGGGTTTAGTTTCAAAATTCATAATTTAAAAAGTGCTACAGTAAAACTTGCGGCATATGCATGGAGTACTACATGTAGAAGAAATAAAAAACTAATTGCACAGTTTGCGTGAAAATTGCGAAATGAACATTTTGAGCTTAATTAGTCCGTGATTTGATACTAAAGTGTTACATTACACTTTTACTAATGATAGATTAATTAGTCTTAATAAATGTGTCCCGCTGTTTCTAGGCTAGTTGTGCAATTAGTTTTTTTTGTTAGTATCCGAAAATCTCTTCTGACATCGCATGAAATATTTGATATGATATTTTCACCAAAAAAAAATTTTTGGAACTAAACGAGCCCTTAGCTTGTAACATGTTTTCGAAGGAGGTGAGGGAGAAGGACTAAAAAAATTCTGACAAAAGCTACTTTTTCGTTGAGTGTTGGCACGGGGTAGAACTAAATTAGCCTCATGTATTTTGTCTACGTGGCAGCTTACTTTAAGCTGAAGCATATGATGAGCCTGTTCATCCGGCTTATAATCCGTCTTTTTCAGCTTATTTTTTCAGTCGAAATAGTATTTTTCTCTCACAACAAATCAGCCAATAGTATTTTTTAGCCGGCTTATCAGCCCAACCGAACGGACCGATATCATATGCCTGCATTGGGCATGCTCTTTAAACAAGCGGCATGTGCACTATTAAGTCTGCCAGAGAGTGCCGAGTACGCGTTGTGTGCTTGGACGTTGAACTCCCTTCAACCACCAATCCCCTGTGGGAATCATCGCCACAGCCCACAGAGCGGGCGCGTTCCTGGTTTTCTTCAGTCCTCCCAAAACCTGCGTCGCCGCCGTGTCCGCGGTCCGACGGTTGTGGATTTCGCTACGAGAAACCACAGCGCCAAAGGGAGGTCCCCGTCCATGTGGCATTTTCATCGCTCCACTATTTGTACTGCCATGTGCTAACTCACTCTGCAGTACGTAGGGTTCATGCGTTGAAATCATCAAATAGACACAACGCAACCTTGACCGCTAGCAAGTCCGTTTTGTCATATGTAAACAATAAATTTAGCCGTACCACTTCAACATCAGATGATGTACCGTGCTGCCTCGTCTAAAAAGAATGCAATTCTAGATTTAGTCAAATTAGTCTAAATAACAAGTATACTACAAAAATAAATCTCATAATAAGTTTAATAATAATTATTTGATAGCATAAATATTAGTATTTTTATTAAAAAATCAATCAAATTAAAGATGTTTTGGTTTAGCCCTTCATCTATAATTGCATTTGTTCTGAGCAAGGGACGTATATCCAAATGACACCCCCCGTGTCAAGTACTCCCTCCATTCCAAATTATAAGTCATTCTAAGATTCTTGGAGAGTCAAAGCATCTTAAGTTTGACCAATGTTATAAAAAAATTACAAAGATTTATGACATCAAATAGATATACTATGAAAATATAATTAATAAAGAACCTAATGATACATAGTTGGTATCATAAATCTTATTATCTTATCATATAGATTTGGTCAAACTTGAGATGCTTTAACTCTCAATATTCTTGGAATGTCTTATAATTTGGGATGGATGGAGTATTGAATACTAATAATGCGAATCTGGAGTAATTTAAGTGTTGAATAGGAAAGAAGCTAAACATATCAGCCTGACTTATCAACCATGATACAATATTTTTCTCTCACAACAAATCAATTTTCGCTAGCTTATCAGTTACGGAAACCATCAGTTGAACAACCTGTAAACTACAGCTAGAGAAACAGCAAGACAAGTTTCAAAAAAAAAAAAGAACAACAACAACAAAACAGATAGCAATGATATTTTCTTCCCCTTCTCCAAGTTCACCGGCGCGCTACTAACTCGTCTCCAAAAGAATGCAATTTTAGCACAATGTCACGTCCTAGTATCTTAAGTTTGACCTATTATAGATAAAAAAAAGCATCCATGTTTGTAATGCCAAATAAATACCATCAGATTAAATACGAAGTGTATTTTTATAATAAATTAATTTAAATATAAGACTGTGAATATTATTCACTACAAACTTAGTAAAAAACGTGAACCACTTTTCGTAGCACGCAACCCGTAATTGCATTATTTTCAGGACGGAGTTAGTACTTCCGGATTTGGAATACAAGCCTTTACAGTGGCCAAATAATAAAATTGCCACTATTAGACTTTAAAAGATACATTAATCGCCTTGTTTGTTTTATAAACTGTACTTTTTCAGCCAACGAACAATGTTTTTCTCTCACAATAAATTAGTGAGCAGTGGTTTCAGCTATGGTTTTTTAGCCCAGCGTTGCAACCATAGGATCATAAATGAACGACTCAGTTTAATTGTACCCTGACACCCAGTCACGTGGACACTCTCATGTGACATGAGACTACACGCAGTGGGTACTCTAAATGGATACTCTAAAATTTTAGAGTATGAATATAGAGTAAAAACTGCTGCACTGGTTATTCTAAAATGATACTCTATCATTTCTCTCATTCTATATTTAGAGTGGTACGGTGCTTACTCTACAGTGGATAGTGACGGACCCCACTAGCTAAACAAAGGAAAAAATGCTATAACTCACAAACTAAAAATCTAAATTAAATTCCGATTGCACCATTAAATTTGTCTCAATAAATCCTTCAAAACTAGATCACACATAGATATATTTAGATAAAATGACAAGTAGGTCCCACGGTGGATAGAGGATAATATAGAGGATGGATGGGTGCAGGAGAATTGAGTATAGAGAAGAGAATCTTGCTGACTAGGACGTATGGAGGATGAATATAGAGGTCTATGAGTGCGGATAGCCTAAGCGCAGAGCAGCTGTACAGCGATATGTACTTTTCAGTTTATTTTTTGTTATTAAAACAATAATTTTCTTTTATAATAAATAAAAATAGTACTTTGAGCTGTGGTTTTTCAGCGGACTCCCCTCGGGCATAAAAAAAAACGATAATGTCCCCTCGACCTGGGGAATAAAAAAAACGATGATGTCGACCTGTGCTAAAAATCAAGATGAAGGAACTAGCATTCTTGGTTCACATCACCAAGAAGATAAGCATCATGCATTCCCGAGCAGTTAGGCCATGCGAAATACATTTCGCATTCCAGGGGAGCTGATAGCATGTGAAATCGAATTACCCAGAACAGAACACCGTGAGTCTGTGACAAACACCCTATCACCCAATTGAAATGGAGACCATCCTTACCAAAGCTCATTGCATGCATATTAATTAATTGGAAAAAGTCTAAATAACCCCCTGAACTATGAACTCTGGAACACATAACCCTCTGAACTATGAAACGGTTTAATTTACCCCTGAACTATCCAAAACCGTCTATTTTATCCTCTGGGCGGTTTTCGACGGCGGTTTGCTACAGTAATAGTGGGTTGCTACAGTAATAACGATTTTATCTTTTTTATTTATTTTCGCTGAATGTTTGAAAAATCATAGTAAATCACAGAAAAATCATAAAATAGAAAATCTAATTTTGTTAGGCTACACATTAGTAGATCTACACAGTGAACATATAATATGGTACGCTTTAGTATAAAGTTTTTGCTGTAACTTTAGTCTAAATTGGATTTTCCAATTAATCTAAAGCTACAACAAAAACTTTGTACTAAAGCGTACCGTATTATATATTCACTGTGTAGATCTACTCATGTGGAGTCCAACAAAATTAGATTTTTTATTTTATGATTTTTCTGTGATTTACTATGATTTTTCAAATATTCAGCGAAAATAAATAAACAAAAGACAAACCCGTTGTTACTGTAGCAAACCTACTGTTACTGTAGAAAACCGCCGTCGAAAACCGCCCCAAGAGTAAAATAGACGGTTTTGATAGTTTATGGGGTAAATTAGACTGTTTTATAGTTCAGGGGTTATGTGTTCCATGCTCCATAGTTCAGGGGTTATTTAGACTTTTTCCTTAATTAATTACTCGAGTATTTACAAATTGTACAGAGCTGGTACTACTACGCTGCAGTCTTTCAGCTGCAGCAAACACTCTATCACCCAATTGAGAGCCATGAATTGATCCCCCAACTTCCTCATTCCCAGATTGCTACGCCTACGCTATTCACTACCAACCACAGCCAGGCAGGCACTACTGAAATCTACTACGATCAGTAAACGGAACCAGAAGAGGCGAGAATGGAGCAGCCGAGAAATTTAACCGAAAGGTTTGCTTTTGGATTGGACAATTCCTCTGCTGCCTAGGCCAGGAACGGCGGCATGGCGCTGTAGTAGGTGGGCTTCCACCCAGCGTCCCCGTCCTGTGGCCGCGCGCCGCAGCGGCGGCAGCTCTCGCCGGGCGGCAGCTGGAGGGACAGGATCCGGCGGCAGGAAGGGCAGGACGAGTGGCCCCGCAGCCACTTGTCGATGCAGGCGGCGTGGAAGGCGTGGCCGCACTGGGGCAGCACGCGCATGGACTCGCCCTCCTCGAACTCCGCCAGGCAGATGGCGCACTCCGCTGCCTCCGCCTCCTCTGCTGGCTCCCCTGACTCCGCGTCCCCTCCGGCGGCGCAGGCGGCGGAGGCGGATGGCGCGACGTACGGCACGGTGGGGATCTTGCGGAGCACCGACTTCTTGACGCCCCTGTTGGCCGCCGCAGCCGCCGCCGCCTGCGCGCGTCCGCGCCCGCACGCGCACCGCGCCACGAGGCCGATGCCGAGCACGGTGATGAGCGCGCAGAGCAGCGAGGCGAGCACGATCACGACGTCGTGGTCGTCCGGCCTGTCCGACCCCGCCGCGCCCACCGGACTGCTCCCCCACATGAGCTTCCTCGCCACGCCGTGCATCCTCCGCTCGCTCGCACTGTTCGCTCACGGACGGGCTTTTATCGTCGCAGTCGCAGGGGAGAGCAGGGGAGGAAGCTGACAAAGTGTGTGTGTGTGTGTGTGTGTGTGTAGGGGAAGGGGAGCGAGGGGTGACCCTGCCTTATATAGAAACAGGCAGATCCCAGTAGTAGCGCCCAGTGTCTTTTGTTTGCTGCCTTTCGGAGGGTCGGATAAAATAAAAGCAGCCAGTCTCCGGGGTTTAGGGTGTGTGAACTGTGAATGAAGTACAAGAATAGCGTCTTCTCCGACGTGGATTTCCTACGTTTTGGACATCTTTCCATGCTGGCTTCGGTGTTTTTCACGCTTTGAAACTGTTCATATATACGAGGAATATGCTCCGAATATATATGTCTATACTCTACGAGCAATCGAGCTTTGTGTTGCCTACGACGAAGCTCGATGCAAAACTAATTTGAGGTAGCGTGGAGTATATGTATGTCCAATCAGAACAGAAAAAACAGCCTTTTCTGGCTTTAAGGTGTCAAGCGTAGCGTAAGACAACACGTTATTTGGATACACTTGATCTATTCATTCAAATTTAGAAACTTCTGGAATCATTGCGTGCAAAAGATCAAAGGAGGCTCGGGTCCTTTCTAATCTTTTTAGGGCCGGGTTTGAAAAGTCCCGCCATATGGATGAACTAGTGGTAGTACCTAGATAATATTTATATTATTCAGAGGAATAAACGAAAATAGGATTTAGTACTAGTTGGACGGTGGCTTCATCGATGACTTTCTGTTCTTGCCTATTTCCCTGGCAAATGTTTAGCGTGTATTATCACACGAAGGATATAGATCGAAAATCGAGGAGCCCAATAGAATTTGTCTAATTACAGCTTTAAAAAAATAGACACATTTATTTACGCAAAATGCTAACAAAAGTCCTCTGGTGTCTTCGGCTGATCGTTTCTGCGGCTGCTGCTGATGCTGATTTGTTGTAAAAGAAAAATACTGCTGAATAACTGGCTGATTCTTGCTGATAAGCTCAAGCGAACAGAGCCATAAGAATTGCATGCACGTTAGCAACCGGCGAATCCATGGTACATTCTCCTATCGGTGCCAAAACGAAACGTATGCATCTGTAAATCAATGTCTTCCGGTCCATTTCCCTATCGGCGATGAAAGCACACGTAAGAGCTTCACGTGCAGCGGACCATCCACCCATGATTTTCTCTCCACAATTACTAGTACCTTAGAGCGATGGACGACGAACCAGTGTCCGGCTACTCCGGCAGCAGCAGAGCAGCACAGTAGTAGCCGAGGAGCGAGGAGTCTGTTTGGTACAGCTTGCTTTCGTTCCGGAGGACGGTGGTGGCACGGCCACGGCAGCTTTCGATTTTTTCGGGGCCATGTGCGCGCGGTGCACCCGGATCCCAAACCGGTTGTAGGCTTTCCGCTTCCATCCGGGGGCGGTGCCTCGGTGCCCCCCGCCGCCCCCGATAATCCCGGCGAGGCCGGTCCCGGTCCGCGTCGTCGTCCGTTTCGGCCGGAGCGATCGCCGTCGCCTCTCCCTGAGTGACCAACCGTCGCGGCGAGGCGTTGCTGAGACACTTTCCGCTGCCATCTCGCCCAAGGTTTCTTGCTGGGGAAACGCGTGGTCCTGGTCTCGTTCTCGTCTGTCTTTAGCTAGCGGCGGCGCCGGTGCCGGGTCGCGGGAGGTGTCGTCCGGAGGTGGCGCTCACGCCGTTGGCGTGGAATGGAATGGCCGGTGCGGAGGATGGTCCTGGTGGCTGGTGCAGGGAACCGCCGACTCGGAAGCCTCCTAGGCCCTTTTTAGTTCCCCTCAAAATTACAAGTTTTTACACTCTCTCTCTATCACATCAATTTTTAGCCGCTTGCATGAAGTATTAAATGTAGGTAAAAAAATAACTAATTACACAGTTTAGTTGAAAATCACAAGATGAATCTTTTGAGCCTAGTTGGTCCAGGATTGGACAATATTTACCAAATAAGACGAAAGTGGTACTATTTATCGGTATGAATTTTTTTTCAATCTAAACAAGGCCTAGGGCCTTGTTGAGATACTCAAATTCATCTCCAAATTCCACTATGCAAAAAGGAGATTTCCCATCACATCAAAATGTTGGCAAATACATGGAGTACTAAATGTAGATGAAATCATAAACTAATTGCACAGTTTTATTGTACTTTATGAGACAAACATTTTGAATCTAATTAATCAATTTTTGGACAATTTTTTGCACTAAAAAACAAAAGTTGCTACAGTGTTCCGACCAGAACACTGTAGCAACAGGGCATCTAAACAAGGCCTAGAAAACACAGAGCCTGCTCGCACCTCAAAAATATCTCCAGCTTTTGAACCACAAGAGCTCAGTTCGCAGTCGCAGCCAGGGTTTTTTTTACCGACCGGTCACCCCAAACCGTCGGCCTCCGGTTCCGGTTTACCGGTAACCGGTCGGTAACCGGTCGAATTTGAATTTGAATTTGAATTCAAACGCGCCTTCGGTTCGGTTTGTCACCGGTTTACCGGGCGGTTTGGAGCGGTAACCGCTCGGTTTGAGCGGTTTACCGCTCGGTTTGAGTTTGGAATTTTTTTCTTTTTTTTTTCAAACTTCTATACGTATAAATAAATACTAAACGAACTCGAATTTGAAAAAATTTTACACCATTGGCTTCTATAAATCATGAACTATTTTTAGGAATTTTTTCAGCATTTTTGGTTTTTTTCAAATTTTAAATTTGAATTTGGGGGCCTTAACGGGGCAGGACCGGGATTTTTTTTTCAAACTTCTATACGTATAAATAAATACTAAACGAACTTGAATTTGAAAATTTTTTACACCATTGGCTTCTATAAATCATGAACTATTTTTAGGAATTTTTTTAGCATTTTTTTTAAATTTTAAATTTGAATTTGGGGAATACCTAACCGGACCGGACCGGAACCGGTCCGGCCCGGTTAGGCCGGTAACCGCAATAAACCGCGGTTTACCGAGCGGTTTTTTTAACCCTGGTCGCAGCTGCCTCCCGAACCCGCATAAATGAGACGTGACACAGGGTGCACGGTTCAGTGCGTGGGTTTGCACAACAGCTTTACATCTTGATGCCGTGACACAGGGTGCCGGCGATATTTGTTTGTTCGTTCTTTTTCTTTTTGATGAGAAAGAGCGAGCGATATTTGTTGTTGCTGACACATCATTGTAATAATTCATGCATGCCTCCTGGCGACGCCGGTTGCCGTCGCGTTCGCGGAAATGCCCCCGAGCACCAACAACGCCTTCGCCACGCGGCACACGGCGAGGAATAATCCCACGCACATTTTGAGCGATGCCTGCACACTGGCCATGACAGTTCCTCAGTTTGGACGCTGAGACTGAAATGGTGGTCAGGAATCATCAACATCAACGCTCTCCCTGTCTCTGGAGTCTGATGAATCGGTCGGAGAGTTACACCCACTTTCATTCACTTATATACCACGAGGGGAAGAACAATAAAAAAAACGGAAAGAAACGCCCACTTTTTCACTTTCATATCACAAGGGAGCAATAACAAACTATATAGTATTTATCCGGTAACTTTTTCAACATATATAAACACGGAGATCAGTGTACCTTTATCACGTGCAGGGCAATAACAAACTATATAGCATTAGTCGATGACAATTGACAAATGACAAGTACCGTCACTTTTTATCCAAGAATGGCTCACGATGAAGAGGGGCCCAATTCCGCACAACCACCCACTTACTTTTTTTTTGAGAGTAACCACCCACTTATTCCTCGCGGATTACGAGTTAAACAGCCACAAGTCGTGCAAAAAGCGGGAGTAAAATATGATTGCAGCCACTCAAGCCGAGATAAACTCATGGTCATGGGCATTCCAGGCGAGCGAGTGCACGATGCCTCAAGCGGATTTGAGATAGCTTGGACAGTTGACATATAGTACAAAGATTATCCAAACATCGATAGGTCACCACCAGAAGAGATAGGGAAAATCAATCCAGATTAGCGAATAGATTTAGCACATTTGTAAATAAGGAGCACGTTTGTAGTTATCGCCTTGTACTGAGTATGGCCAGCACCAGCTAATTAGGTTTGGAGACATAACATCCTCATCACTTTCACTTCGCTACTAGAACTGGCGATAGGGGTACCCTCGTTATCCTACTCACCATCACTTCCACAACTTCAATGTTTATGGTTGCTAGTGCCTAAATTGATCTTAATTTCCATGAACCGGAGACAAAAAAAAATCATTAACTAATCTGTCAGATGTAAGAGCTAAGAACTACTATACATTAATAACCGAGCAGAGAAACATGTGTTTCGGAAGACTACTAAAAAAATTTGATATAGTAGTATTTCAGGGTAACCTGGACAGCTGATCTTTATGGGGGTCTCTGGGATCGAACACCGGGAGCTGGTGTGGCCGAGGCCCGGCAGACCTTTGGCTCGAACCACCAGGATCTCTGAAGCTTCTTGCTGCAGGGTCTGCGATCAGAGGTCCGCCAAAGAATATAGACTGCCCGGTGTATACAAGGTCAGGCTGGCCAGAGCGAGAGCTGGATCCCTGGTTTGCCTGAGCAGACACGAACCTGCCAGCTTCCTGATCCCAGTAAACAGATGACCGGGAGGATCTGTCCGCTTGTGGCGGGGGGTAGGACCTCCTCCCTGCATTGGTGATTTCAGGGACAGGAGCTTCGCTGGCACTTGCTTTTGCTGAGAATGGAGACCTGTTTGCTGATGTCTGGTAGATTGGGTTGAAATGCTTGGAGGGATGGTGCTCGGCTAGAGGAGTCGGAGTCCGTGAGTTGCTCTGGAAGCTGCTCGGCGTCTGGGGGTACAGCTCGATGTCATCTGCACTTGCTCTGCTGGGTGGATAAGAGGGCTTGTACTGCGAATTCCCGCAAGACCGAGGGTACCTATGGTGTCCGGTATCAGCACTTATTGCACTGCTTCTGGTACTGAGGTTATCACTGTCTGCCTCATACTGGTTGCGGGTGTTGATCGGTTTCAGCACAGACGAAGAGGCTCTGGCTTTTGCTGCTGCTTTCATGGCCTCATTTGAATCGAGCTTCGCAAGCTTCCACGCACTGATGCGGACTGGACGTTTAGGATGGGTTTTGATTCTTTCCATTGGGTCTGTGGTATCAGGATCAACAGTTGAAGGGACTCGGCCAGGCTCCAGGTGTGGGATGATTTCGTCCTGCAATGTGATGCAGACAGGATCAAATATATGCAGGATGACTCGCTCTGAAGGAAAAGATAGGTGCAACTTATAATTGCAGACAACTGTGACAGGCCGAACAGCACTGATTTTGGTAGATTATCTAGGATAGTGTGAGTTTCTGATAAGATTTGTTGAAGCTGAAAGAATAGACCGCACATCAAATTGTGGTGCCTTCAATTATACTCACTCCAGTCACAAATAAGTGACGCTTTGGACTCAAAACGGTCTTCAGAATGCAACTTTGACTAGTACTTTTTATTACAAGATATTATGAAACATAGCAAAAGTACATTTTTATGAAAATATATTTCAAGACAAATCTACTAATGCCATTAAACTCAACACATAAAGAGTAATTTGTAAACAAAGTTTAAAATGATTGACTTAGGGCAACCCAAAACGTGACTGCAGGGAGTAGACCATGAACACAAGACAATGGTACAATTAGTACCTGGTCAATGAAGATACGTGGGGGAGTGCACCATGCGCCTTTGTAGTGCCGTGCAAACGAGCTCCCACTAAAACCTGTTGGTGTAGAACTCATTGGAGAAGAAGCCAAACTTTGTTGGTCATCAATGACAGAAGGTCCAGGAGGTTCACTCTGAGCCCTCATGGCCACAACATATTCATAAGTTGTTATGCCCTGAAAAACATTGTGCAACAAGAGTAACCATATTACATGATGCATTCTTGGACACGATCTAATAAAATGGAACAAATAATGACAAGTGACAACAAAGTGACTAACCTTCCGGATTAATATCATATGGAAGAAAAATAGTTCTCCTAGTGGTACTGAAGCAAGCACAGAAAGAGCTGTAGCCAGGGCCTGGAGTCAAAGAGGTTTCTTTGTCAAGAACTCAAGATTGTGACAGCTTACTAGCCATACCATATCATAATTCATAAACAGTTGACAATTAACTATCTCAGAGTCATCACAGTTTACAGGACATCTGTGCCCACTCAATTTGACAGTTTAAGGTACTGCCAATATTATCTTCCTCAGCTATGATAATCTCTCTTCTTAGTGCATGTGCACGTAGTCAGCATGGACCTTGGATTTTCAGCTAAGACCTAAACCTCAATTGGACTAAAGGTTAAGTAAAATGCCTTGTTTGGACAAAGACTGTTACTGTGGATTGTAGCAAATGTGCAATACACTCAGCATTGGTTGTGCTGGATTACAATTTCTGCTTCTAAAAGTTAGCAATTCCTTATTTTCACCTCTAGATAAGATTGGCCCCTTTTCATACTAAGCTGTACTGAACTCCATATCTTGTCTTACCTCAACAGCCTAATTAAAGTTAGTACCTACCAGTTTGATTGTGATTATCACAAGGATCCTGAAATAGCGATGATAAAGCTTGCAAAATTAATAAAATGTACATGAAAAATTCTGTTAACTATATAACAGGAAAAAAAACTCACATTGTAAGAGAAACTAGAATAATAAATTAAAAAAATCAATAGTTTAATACTTGCCACAATGGTTGCAAAGGGTGCTCGTGAAAGACCATAGCCCAGCTTTTCCACAATCTGGTCTTCTATGGCCGTCTTATCAGTGAAGCAACGAACAAAAACAGCAATACCAACTCCACACTCAACAGCAAGCTGAATTTACAATAATGGCAACTAATCATAAAAAATGCTTTTGGAATAATCCACAAGATACAAGCTTATTGGTATTTAAAAGGATGTAAAGTTCACAGTCAGAAATATTAGCATTCCAAGATTTTTAACATACCCAAGCCAGACTCACAGCCATAAGGCATAAAAATGTGATATAATTTTTTCTTCCAACACAATTGTTCAGCCACTGCATCAAAAGATAAAACACAGGTTTGAGTACTAACAATAACAAAAGGAAAAAATCAACAAAAAGTAGAAAAAGCAAAGAAAGCCAAATTAGGTAGAGAAGATTTTATATAATACCCGGCAGTGATGATCAAACCCATCAACGCACTTGTCACAACTTCGACAGTGCTTGCTATGTGTGCGCACCTGTATCAGAATACAAAGGAAACTGCACTTAGTGTCAACTAAAACTTTGTGTTGATACCATGTGTCCAAACATAAAGTGCACTGAAGATTAATACAAAGAAAAAAAAAGCAAGCATCATGGCAAATGAAGATGCCAACTGCTGGCTTTGAAATAAAAACAGAAGCACCGAACAGTCGTGAAAATATATAAATGAGTCATTTTCTTATGCATAAATAAAAACTTTGTTGCATAAAAAACTATCTAGCTTGAAATTGTAATAGCATTCCAAACAGTGCCGTATTGAGAGTACCAGGAACTACATGAATACAAAAAGATCGCTAATATTTTTTTAGGCACCAACTCTTAGCATCGGTTATACTGCAAGCAACAGTTTTGGTTTTCAGGTACATGGGTACTTAATAAATTGGTAAACTAGAAGCAAAGAACCAATAATATACTCTTGGTAAGATAAAGAGAAATTGGGTCGAACAGAAATATAGCACACTATATACATCAAATAGGGTTGGGGCTCATCATAAAGTACCTCCGCGTTGCAAAGGGTGCAGAAGAGTGCCTCTTCACCATAATCTTCTTCATGGTTAGCTTCATCCTCTTCGCGACAGTCCCCAGTTGTAAAAATTGCGCAACAAAAACAAACCCTTCCAAAGCATGATTTATGCTTTTGGATATCCTCACCGTCACCGTTTCTCAATCCTGGCTTACCAGCTTCTTCTTGAGTGTCTACAGGTGCTTTTAACCAGAAGATGAAGATGTATTAGTAAATAAAGTGATAGGGTGAAAAATAGAACTATAGAAGCATTGTTAATGAGCAAGATATACCTTCTGATTTATAAAATAGTGTGCCATCCATGGAAATCAGGATGCCAGGGTCAGCGGGATCAATCGCAGTACATCTAACATATAGAATCAGCACGGATAAGGCCTGGCAAAACAGAAAACAAATATCAAAGCAGTGATCACTTACTAAGGTATTAAATCCAAGCATGGTAGGGTGGAATCTTACCAGAAAACTATAAATACCCACAGCGATATATTCATACAAGTCCTTCCCAAGAAATGGAGAGAAGAAAGCATAGAATGCTATACAAAGCAAGAAGTACACTGTTATAGCCACCACCTGGAAAAATATATATATAAATGTTATTCATACAATCATACTGTTCCACTGATAAGGACCAATAGGGCATAGGTAAGGATGCATTGCCTGCAAGGATAGAATTTTTAAGAGGAAGCACAAATGAAATGTAAGAGGGCCACAAGTTCAGCAGAACTGAAGGCCATGACTCCCATAATTTACATAATAATCCCTATCTAAAACGGGAAGCTCCTAAGAGATATTACTAAACGATGAGCTTACAAGCATGTCAACTGATTATACCGTCAAATTTACAAGTGTGGACTTAAAATTTTATATTCACTTCCAAGAGAAAATATATTTTTTATAAGACAAACTCATTAGCTTAGACTTTTCATGCTTCTTCTAAAGGACACTCATAAAGTCATAGTAGCTCAGAATTTGTAGTCTTTCCCTCAAAGCTTGCACTTGCATCAGGACTTTATAGATGAGGGGCAAATAAGGTGAGCAAATGAAAGCAAGCAGGATGAATTGGTTTGTGAATGGATCCAGGCCACTGCTAACTGAATGTTCATGGAAAATTGAAATTCAAAATAATGAAAATACCTACTTGATAGTATCACATAATCGACATTTTTTTCCTAACACGAAAACTAATATTATACTCGTAGTTCATGCTTTAAAAATCTTGGTCACTAGTCACTACTCCACAATTCTGACCTCACCAGGATACCATTGTTCTCTGAAGTAGGATACTACAATTCAATTCTTCATTGAATCCACAGAAAAAAGGCTTTACAGCAACACACTTCACAGAGCTGCCAAAGCTAATAGCTGGGCATTGACGCTAAAATAGAATACGACAAACTCACAACGACATTCAAACTCACCGATACATTAACAATTTTTTAATTCAGTGCAGCACATTTGATTTCGCGCATCTGGCTGTAGCACAAGCAATTATTAATTGGCTGAGACAGTGGCATAAAGCTAAGGAACATGCTAGTGTCATAAAGCTAAGGAACATACTAGTGGCAGGGTCAGATCCAGATGAATGACAACAAACAGAATGCATCAGTTATTGTTTAGGAGCACGGAGGCATCCATTGTAAGACATAACGCAAAGGAAAGTACAGTTACGCATTTTAACAGCAACCACGAAATATATGGTCCATGATGAATCGAATACAACATGCAGTTTAACACAACCTAACCTTACAAAAATGAAGTTACACATATTAGGGAACAATGTGAAAGAGCAAGGAGACAAAAGAATAGGGCGGCAGCGAAGCTGAATTTGTAGGTCAAGTCCGACATCACATCATAGACGAAAGAGCAGAACGGCCCAAGAGAATACCAACAAAAAGTGACACTTTTATTGGAGAAAGCGAAATGCCAAATCAAAACAAGACACATTCTATGCCGCCGGAGATCAGGACGTAGCGCTGCATAAAATTCAGGTAAACACCTGCCGTTAGGATAAAACCTTAGCAAAACCAAATCCGTGTGCTACTACTTCGTGTTAAAATAGAGAAGTAACGGAAGTGACCAAATTCTCGCGCGCTTTTCAGAGTATACAGAGCCGCTCAGACGCGTCGGGAAAAGAGAAGGACAACCCATCACATCGCATCGGATCACAGCAAACTAGGCTGGCCACAGCATTCCTCATCAAAAGCTAAGCACGTCAGATAGAAACAGCACCCGGAAATTCGTTCGAACATTGCCCCAGAAACACCGACGGAAAACATCTCCCACTTCCGCGGAAGACCAGGCATAGCGCGACGGGATCCGGGAGCACATTGCGTGCTCAACTCGCACATTCAGAGCGGAGAACAACTCATGGTGCGGGAGTCGGAGAATCGCGGGCGAACCTGCAGGGTGTGGGCGGGGAGCTGCCACCCGTGGCGCCGCGGCATGGCGGCTGCCGGCTGCAGCAGAGGCGGCGGCGGGAGGAGGAAAGGAATGGAGGCGGCCCCGGGATCAGCGGCGCGTGAGCTGCATTGCGGTGCGGCGCGAGATCCCGAGCCCGCGGCAGAAGTGGAGGGCAAACCCTAGCGCCCGTACGGCCACCGCAGCGCGTGGCTGTGTCAGGCGGCGCGGCAGGCGGAGCCGAGGACTGGACACTGGAGGGAGGGGTGGGGAGGAGGAGGAGAGCAGGGGCCGAGGCGGACGCGGTCAAGACGTGAAAGTTGAAGAGGTGCGGGCGGCGATGGGCGACGGCTTTGGATTCCTCCTTGCTCTCGGGATCGGGCCGTCCGACTACTTCCAGTTGCAGTTGGTGTGTGGACTGCAAATCTTCAAACGAAAAAGTCTAAACAACCCCCTGAACTATGTACTCTGGAACACATAACTCTTTGAACTATAAAACGGTCTAATTTACCCCCTGAACTATCCAAAACCGTCTAATTTACCCTCTGGGCGGTTTTGCTACAGTAATGATGATTTTGTCTTTTTAATTTATTTTCGCTGAATATTTGAAAAATCATAGTAAATCACAGAAAAATCATAAAATATAAAATCTAATTTTGTTAGACTCCACATGAGTAGATCTACACAGTGAACATATAATATGGTACGCTTTAGTACAAAGTTTTTGCTGTAGCTTTAGTCTAAATTGGATTTCCAATTAATCTAAAGCTACAACAAAAACTTTGTACTAAAGCGTACCGTGTTATATATTCACTGTGTAGATCTACTTATGTGGAGTCCAACAAAATTATATTTTATATTTTATGATTTTTCTATGATTTATTATGATTTTTCAAATATTCAGCGAAAATAAAATAAATAAAAGACAAAACCGCTATCACTGTAGCAAAGCTGCTGTTACTGTGGCAAAACCGCCGTCGAAAACCGCCCAGAGGGTAAAATAGACGATTTTGAATAGTTCAGGGGGTAAATTAGACCGTTTCATAGTTCAGAGGGTTATGTGTTTCAGGGTCCATAGTTCAGGAGGTTATTTAGACTTTTTCCAATTTTCAAACGATTTTGTTTCCCTTTTTAGCCGATTTTTTTAATCTGTACATCGTTTTACGGTAAGGCAGTCTCAGTGCCACTATTAGTTTCTATGTCTATTGATTTAATATTATTTTTAGAAACTATGTTTTAATATCAGTTTTGACAGAATAATTTTTTATCCAATTCTCTTCTCATTATACCTATCGTCTCTGTTAGAATATAAGTGTTTGATTAGTTAGACTCTTTGTTTTCATATTTTCTCTATCCTTTCATATCCCTATGTATTTCTATATAAATATCTCTTGAGATTAATGAAAAATTGAGTTGAGTTATTCCTCCAATTATTCTCCAATATGGTATCGGAGGCGAAGCCACATCGAAGAACGAAGAGAGAGTTATCTGACTTTACTTCCAAAAATCCAATAAATCGAATAAAGGAAGCAATCTACTGTACCAAGCTCGGGGCGCCTGTTTCAAGTCATGGAGTGATTTATTAAGGCGACACACATGGTTAGGCTTGGAAGGATCAATAAACCCTTCCAAGGTGCCGTGGAGAAAAGCATTCTTCACATCTAATTGATGTACTGCCCTGCCAAAGAAAGGACTATGCGGATGGCGGCTGGCTTGACAACATGACTGAATGTTTCACCAAAATCAATACCAGGATGTTGTGTAAAACCTTGAAGGACCCGACGAGCTTTGTAACAGTCAAGTGTTCCATCCAGATGTAACTTGTGCCGATAGACCCACTTACTTGTAACAATATTAGTACCAGGTGGAGGAGGAACAAGATCCTAGGCGTGGTTTGCTTGGAAGGTGGTGAATTCCTCTTGTATAGCATCACGCCAGTTAGGATCGGCCAAAGCACCACGGTATGTCTTCGGAATGGGAGACAACACAGTAGCCTGGAGATTCATAATAGTCCTGGGTTGTCGAAAGCCATGCTTGCCTCGAGTGACCATGGTATGATCATTTGCAACGGGCGGTATTGAAACAGCCCCCTGTGGAAGATGAGCACCGGTGAGAGATCTCTTTATGTCTTGGTTCTCACGTAGATATGTGTTTTATCCGAGAAATCATTTTCTCATCTATCTTCTCTAAGTACAGTGTCACATTATCTTTTTGTCAGTGATATAGAAACCACTTTTTGTGGTTGGAAGTACCCTAATAATGTTACTTATTCCTTATCGGAAATATAAGTCTAGTGGCACATTGGCACCTTTTTTAAGTAGTATATTTCCTTCACTTTAGAAAAAACTAACGTTCTAGAATTCAAATATTATCTCTACAAAATTTGATGTTTTAGCTCTTAAATATTGGGTTTGACCCACTTCAGTCTGAGATAATCACCTAGTTTTTCAGCACTACTTCAGCCGAACGAACAATGTTTTTCTCCACAACAAATCAGCATCGGCATCAGCTGCCAAATTTCATCGAAACAAACAGGGCCATAGCATGTATGTCTCTATCCATTCTTTTTAATCAATAGTTTATTTCTTAGTTAACATAGTTCACCTTCAATAAGTAAACATATATCGATATTTCTTAGCACTAATTATACACTACTACCAAAAATCTTTTGTGAGGCATTTGGGAATAGGCCTTGGAGGTGGGCAGACATTTCAACCGCCTCAGTTAATGCTTGGGATTAACCGAGGTGGTCGTTTTTTATTAACTGAGGTGGTCACGGTCAATCGTCTCGCAAAATCAATTTATGGATCTAAAATTTATTAATCGAGGAAGGCTTTATAAGTGGCCCGCCTCCAAAAATACCCTTATTTTTGGCCTGTCCCAGTTAATATTCCTGAGGCACAGCAAGCCTAGACGAGGCACAACAGGCACACACAAAACCCTAGCTCTCAATCAGCCCATCAGCCGCACCCCCTCACTCTCTCCTTTCCCTCACCCTCTGACCGAGTGTCGCGCCCTCCCTCGCACCGATAGCGCCACGCGCCCGCGCCCCGACGACGGCTCGCGTGGAGGTCGCGTGCCCATGCCCCCTCCCTCAGCGCCGCTCCCCTCCCCCACCGCTCCCCCACGGCGGCTTGCGAGGAGATCCAGTGTGAGGAGGAGCATCGCCCCGGCGGCAGGGGCCTGCAGCGGCAACGCCTCACTGGATCCGGCCTTCCCTCTCCCTCGAGCTTCTCTATCGCGCGCCCGTGCCCCTCCTCCCACCGCTCCCCCACGACGGCTCGCGTGGAGGTCGCGTGCCCATGCCCCCTCCCTCAGCGCTGCTCCCCTCCCCCACCGCTCCCCCACGGCGGCTTGCGAGGAGATCCAGTGTGAGGAGGAGCATCGCCCCGGCGGCAGGGGCCTGCAGCGGCAACGCCTCACTGGATCCGGCCTTCCCTCTCCCTCGAGCTTCTCTAGTGGCGCCTTAGCTCTCTCTCCCTCTCCTCCGGCGAAGTTACGGCGAGGAGCAGCGGCTCCGCCGAGCAAGTGCTCAAATTCGGTGAGTGGGTGCCTAGATCCGACGGCCGGTGCTTAGATCCGACGACCGAGTGCCCTGATCTGGCAGTGGGTGCGCGAATTCGGCGAGTGGCGGCAGCAACGCGTGGATGGGCTCAGTTGCTTGGGACAAAAGGCTATGTTGTTGTTGTTATTGTTATTCTATTAACCGAGGTGGGCAACAAACCGCCTCCGAAAAGGTCACATTTACCATGACCTTTGCTCCGAGGCGTTTTTGATGCCCGCCACGAAAAATGCTTTCTGCCCATCTCGGAAATGTTTTTGTGTAGTAGTGATATTAACATCAAGTATTTTGTGCGAGGAACGACTATATAAATATATTTTTCTAAATAGAATGGAAAGGAGCATATGTTATGAAGATTATTACGATAATGAATCTAGTAAATACTAACTTTCTCTCGAATCTACCTCTACGAAGGTACCATAAACATCTCATTGAAATTATTAATGGACATGTCACCTTGAAAGTATTTGATCTAAGTGGATAAATTCCACCATAAAGAACACAACTTAGTTGAGTTACACTCAATTTGGTAATCGTGTTGTCAATGTCAATATGTAAAGAGATTTAGATATGGTGAAACTTAGGGCTTGTTCAGTTGCAAATTTTTTTTTGCAAAATGACTCTGTAGCACGTTTCGTTGTTATTTGACAATTAGTGTCCAATCATGGTCTAATTAGGCTTAAAAGATTCGTCTCGTCTATTTCGTCTAAACTGTGTAATTAGTTTTATTTTTTATCTATATTTAATGTTTAATGCATGTGTCTAAAGATTCGATGTGACAGGGAATTTGAAAAATTTTGCAAAATTTTCTGGGAACTAAACCGACCCTTAGGTTGGGTAACTTAGGAACCAGCCAAACTGAGCCTTAATAATCCTGGGGACCTTCCGGTGCCATGGCTGGACGCATCTTCTTGCCCGCCTGCTTACAAAATATACGACGTACAGCGGACGTAGTATTTTGTTTCTTGCTTGTTCCCCGAGTCAAATCCAGTGCGATCCGCCCTGGGAATCTGCATATAGATTCATTAAACTACCATGCCCTCTCTCTTAGTGCTGTTGACAAAGAAAATTACCGGGCAGTAGACTATGCATGCCTCTCTCTTCTCTCCACTTATAGCGTGGACCTCTGTTCGAGCTCGCCAGCACATGGGAGGAGGTTGGGATTGGCAACGACGTGACGCTATTAACCCAGACAAGCGCGCCCTGCTCCTCGGCCAGGAGCGCCGTCCACGTCGCCCGAAATGGTCCCCGCCGTCCGATCCGCGATCGTGTGCGCCGCGTTTGTTGTATCGGGTTCTGCCGAAATCGGCTTCTGCCGCTCCTCCTCCGCTTCCGTCGGTTTTCCCTCTGCTTCGCTCGGTCTTCCGCGGCTTCTGCTCCGGAACCAACACACCAAATATATACGGGCCTTCTGATTCACCTTCACCTTCGCCATTCTTCTGGCAAAAAAAAAGTTCGGCCTCCACCTTTCCTCTTCCCCGCCCTCCCGACTCCGCCGCTCGATGCCGACGCCCACGGTGACGGCGTCAGCGGCGCGCCGCTGCCGTCCTCCTCCTCCTCCTCCACCGCCTCCTCCTCCTCCTCTCTTCCCTTCCCTCCCGACGCTTCCCGAACTTTCCCTTCCGACGCCACCCATACCCTAGGGTTTCGCCCGCGCCCCGCCCAACGGCATCGCCGGCGGTCCCCATGGGATCCCCTAATGCAGCGGCGCCCCCGGCACAGCCCATCGCGCCGCAGCGGCTGCCGGTGGCGGCCAGCGTGCCGGCCCTCACCGGCGGTGTCTCGGTAGTCCGCTGCAGCCGCTACTTACCGCGGTGGCCCCTCGCGAGGGCAGCGGAAGCCCCGGCACGGCAATCCCCCGGCGAGGCCTAGCAGCCCGGCCGCAGGCAGCCGCGACGCCTCCGATGTGTGTTCTGACATCATTAACAGGATGGCTTCTGTTACTATTATGGATGTTAGAATATTCATTAACACGGTACTGCCTAAATATAAGATATCATCTACCCTGTGAGTTTGCCAACTATCTGAGTCCCTTATTTTTCTCAATTATCTTTTTGTTTGATTTTCAGCTAACAAGAGGCAAAACAACACCTTCTGTTTCCTATCCCTGGCTACATATATCAGCAGTTCTTCACAGGGATCGGTCTGAAGCCATTAACAACACACTGATTATGTTGCCGAAGTTAAGATCAGATTTCAAGATTTCTTCTAGCTGCAATTTATTTTTGTTAACACATCTGATGCTCTCTTTCTACCAAGGCATCCATTGTCTAAACTGAAAGGAAAATGCACTGGTATTTAACAATGATGATTTTGTGGTCAATTGTAAATCTGATACCCCTGTTTAAATAGTAAATAGGACATTAAATATTTGCGGGACGTTTTAGTCTTCATATATGGTAAATATGCACACTGTAGTATGTATGCCTCACATATCTGAGTTATGTTATCTAATATATATGTGGTTTCTCAAACATATTTAATTTCCATCTGAACGGTGAAGGTGAGTCCTCCTTCTCCACCTCCCAATCTCGGCCAGCCGGTGGCCATCTGCCTAACTTTGTGTATACATATACCTCACATAATCTACTTCATTTCTATGCAACTTTGGAACTTGCTACTGTGCATGCTCTGCTCTTCTCAGTTTGCCTTGCCATTTTAATAATCTGTATCTAGACTTCCTCAGGACATATTTACTTGAGGATAGCAGTTCCATTAATTACTTTATCTTAAGGTGTCCATGTAGAATTGCATGTCGTAGTTTGTGTACATTGAAGTCAGCAAGATATTTATGTGTGTGCTTTTCCCCTTTTTCTTTGAATTACCTACCAATGAATTTTGTTGTCACCACAATTCCTATGCGTGGCTCACAGCATGGTAAACTAATATGTGATGATGGCTGCTGTTAATATTGAAAGAAAAGGGTTGGAACATGCAGGGGGTGAGGGAAATTCCATTTTTCCATGCTCTTGACCCTTGCTCAGTTTTAGTTCATATATACCCATGCTGAGGGTTACGCAAATGTGCACTGCCCCTTTTCTGCTATATTTTCCTTTATTTTTGCTTAAATTTGGTTGACCCGTTTTTTTGCTGTTTCTGCTTGCTAAATGCAGGATACGATACTTCCATGGTAGCTTCGAACCTTTTATTCTATTTTTTTTCTCTACGAAAAAATTCCTAAGGTACAATCAAGCTACGATATGATACTCTCCATCTAGCAGCAACTAATTTGATGATGGACATTGTTTTTTTAGATTTCTGATTGAGGTAATGTGTTGCCTGATCAATCTACAATTTGTACATGCCAAAGACAGCCACCAGCACCAGACCTTCCAATATGCACGACAAGCACCAGATGTATAAGAAGGCAAGCATGAAAGCAAAGGTAGTTTGCTCACAGTTACTATGAATTAATCTTGCCGGTTCCCAATTTGCATTCTAGCTATCTTAGCTGCCTTCTTAATTTTACCTCTGGGAACTGCATTTTAAGATTGTATCATATTCTTTAGAGGTAATAATGCAGGATCTTTACTATTGTATGCTATTCTTTAGAGGTAATAATGTAGGATCTTTACTATTGTATGCAATTTCCAAGCAGATTGTAGCTAAGATTCCCTCTTTGCACAATTTTCCCTTTACTCTGCAGTGCATTTCAGTTTGCTCCTAATTAATCTAAGATTACATTTAAAGGCTTTTGTTTCATTTTCGCCACCCAAAAAATGTTATAAAATAGATCCCTAACTCAATAGTCTCAGTTTGAAATTTGCTGGCTGTAAGGACTATTATGTTGTAAATAACATACCGTTCACCCAATTTCAATACGCTTGTCATGTAAATTTGCTAACATAGTGTTTTGGAAATGAGTACCACACTGCTATGTACAGCAAGGAAACTGGAATGGTGTTCCAGTGTCAGCTACATCATGTTGGTCTCTCAGACTATTTTTATTTATTTGTCTCTAGGCACCACCTCCATCTCTGAATGTGCTGGAGGCGTGTGGTGCTGGAGCTTGTCATGAAACTTCTTGACATCATTTACATGTGCGTGTGATAGTATTTTTGCGGAAATGCCTGATAGCTTGGATTGCTATCCATTTTTCGGAGTTTATGGGCAGTGGTAACGAATACAGGGTAATAGCCTCTGTTCTCATGATCTCAGAAAAAACTTAAGAACCCCTCCATAATGCTACATGGCTTATTTTGTTGTATTCTGTCTCTTCGTTTCCTACTTAATTTTAGATTTTTCTTCATTATTTCGATATTGTCTGAATATTATGTGTAAATTCCTACAATTCTTTTTTAACTGTCAGGAACATATTATGTGTAAATTTGTTGAAACATTTGGAAATGCCAGGAACATATTGTCCCAGTTTTATGATTTCTAGCACCTACCATGGGTCCTTACAAATTCATATAAATTGACAAGTTATACATGGTCAATACATCGCTGAAGATGGCTGCATTGTTTATTTCAACAGAAATCATCTGCGCAATGATTTCTGGACGAAGAAAAACATGAGGAGAACAAAGATCGAGGTCAAAATGATCTAAATGCTGGAGAAAGCACATGTTTCTTGGTACGCTCTGCCATAACCTTGTTCGAAAAATTTCTTTTTTTACAGTTATACATATTTACAGTTCTTTCGACTTGATTGAATAATGCATCATATATTGATGGTGCATATAACTGTAGGCCTGAAACATGGGCTGAGCATGAGTAACCTATATTTATTAGCAGGTCCATTTACTTGAAATATTTCGTGGTTGCACCCAAGATTGAGAAACCTGACAACGGTTCTAATGTGCTTTACGGAGTCATATTCTAATGGTGCCTTTTTAAAAAGCGATGACAATAGCCATTTAAGTTTTCGCCTTACTGCTATGGTACCTTCTAAGAAATGGCAACTTTATTGCTTTAGGCTTGCGCCTACTGCCTCTATTATACAGCAAAAAAAACCTTCTTTCTAAACCTAATCTGCCTCCAAACCATTAGACGCAGGACATCCGTAATGAGCGTCTTTGCTATAGGCACATGTGATTTGGGTGCCTGTATATTCACCGACAAAATTTGGTAACTGAATATCCATGTTGAGGGTTCATGTTACATGTGATCGTGTCTGGCGATTTGTTGTCTATATATTTCCTCTGAAAAATTAATTTGGATCTATGCTATTCAATGTTGTTTTTCCCTGCTTTCGTGAATTTTCTTTCTTTCCTCTTGCTAGCTGTACTTCTCATTTTCCTATTGCTATGCAGGGTATGATACTGATAAATGGAGCCACCTTCCTCTCTACGGATATGCCTGAGCTCCAACACCAATCTTGGTTGCCCAGTTGGTCTACTTCCAGCATGCTATCTTCGAGGACAAAGAAAAGGTACCGCACCATTCCTGCCCTGTTCGCCTCCTTCATGAACTTATAATTCAAAAAATATTGCATTGCGTTTCAGTAATTATATACCATTTTTACCATCCCACAAAATCCTACACCACTATATTATTAACTGACAACCTAAAAGTGTAGTCCCTGATACCTTCAACTCAAAATAGCCACCGTGAAATAATCTGGGATAGTTTACTCTCACGCGCAAGGGCGCGCGCCATCCACTAGTAAATTGATAGTGCAACTGGTAGTGGCTGTATCCGCCGAGACAAATGGCACGTACTACAACCACCGGACGGGCAGGACGAAACATGACGCGGCGCACTGTTCGGTTCCTAACATGATACTGTACGCACGAGACTCCTATCCGTCGATCGGCCGGCCAGTTGACATGTTTTTTCCCTGCATCTGTATGCACCATAATCCGATTCCGACGTGTCACTTTCTCTGTTCGTATTTTTATGCGCGAGGAATAATAAACTTGGAGTCGTTCCCTGCATATTGATTACTTTTATTACATGTTTAGTTGTAGGAGTAGAATATTGAGGGCAGTCGATCTTTCTTCAATATTTTTCTTGTTCCTATATTTATTGCAGATCATTCACCACTATTTCAGTGGTTTGTAATATGTGCTATGAGATTTTTCTCATAGCTGTGTAGTGTAATTCGCTCCTCTTAATAAAAAACAGGCTATATTCCCCGATTGACATAAAAAAACCCGAGTCGTGCCCGTGACGTGGTTGGTGGGTCGGCCCTGCTTCGTTCTCGTCCTGCTCGTGTCTCCGTAATTCACAGTATTATTATATTTTGAGATCTCGGCTAGCTGGGTATAGTACATTATTGTACACTACTAGTGCAGTCTAGTGCAATAAGCAACGCATGTGGATTCTTTTCTATTCTTTTCGTAACAGAACGCGAGGGATGACGCCGCGCTGGCGAAGGGTGGCCTGCGCTGCGCATGTGGTACCTGCTGAAAACAATCCGGCATGGAAGGTCCGAGCATTGATCAGGCCGTTTCATGTCCTCAAGTGTCAAGGATTGTTGTTGCGTTGCGTGCGTGCTCATTCGGTTGGGCTGGCCTGGCTGGCGTGTTCTCAGCTCGAACCTTTTTTCTGTTTGGTGCTTTACAGTAATTATTTCTAGACCCCAGAATTTATTTCTCGATATAGCGGTAAATGATGTACCCCCTCGAGGATTGAATGCAGTATTTGCTACTCGCGGTCCATCGTACAGCTGTCAAGAACAGTAGAAAGTACGTGTACGTATTTATTGGTAGCTAGCCTGTGGAGCACGGACAACTCGCGGGTCACGAGCTTACTCATGATCTCCCGAGAACACACGAGTGGTCGACGAGCCTGACGAAAACTGAAAAGAAAAGAGAGACATGCATATCCATGTGTCGTGATGATCACGCCCGTCCAGGCCATTCGCCCTCATCGTCCGCGCAGAGGTGTGTGGGTGTGTCCCTCCTCATCATCCGCGCGCACGCGTAGCTCTAGTTCCATGTCGATCCTGATTGCTGTCGTGAAAAGCTATATCGATGTTCACCCATCAATGCCGCTACCGGGTTCGGCAGGGGTGCAGGAATCGCAGGGCAAACGGACAAAGACATCAGATTGGACAGAAAAAAGGGCAAAGCTTAAGTAAGGGTTTTGAAGCCAAAATTAGAACCTGTCTAGAACACGAAAATCAGTTCTGGAACGAAACAAAATTCAGACGAAACAAACGGGGCCTTAGATGCTGCCTCCAGCAGATGGTGACGGCCAACCCAGTAGTCGACGGACGGACGGAATCCAAACGTGCAATGTCCCGCGCGCGGCGCGCGACAGTACTGGGACTATGTTGCCCGTTCGCGTTCTGGGTCACCGGACGCTGGCTCGCCCAACTGCCAACCGCGCGCCGCGCCTTCGATGATGCCGTGCCATCGCCCATCGGGCGCGGCCGAGATTCTCGGCGCCTTCGCGCCCTCGATCCGGCAACCGGCACGAGCCGCGGCGGACGCTTTCCGCCCCCGCCCTCGCCCCCGAGGCTCTCGCGGGGGACACTCGGCACGGCACTGGCGCGGCCAGGAACCAAGGCTGCCGAGCGCGGCTCCGCTCCGCTGGACTCGCGTCGCACCGCCAGTATACTGGTAGCTTTCTTAATCACACGCCTAGGATCCGACATTAATCTCCCTAACATGTGCGGCAAATTAAGGCCACGACCCTGCCCCCATGTGCGCTGCTTTACTTACGCATCTATACAATTCCGCGGAACACCCCACGGAGATCCAAATTCACTACACCCTGGACGGAGACGGGCCCGTTCGTGCACCGACGCCAGATGGTAAAACCGAATCAATGTCGCCACGACCATCTACGGCCTTCGCGCGCGTACAACATGTACCGTACCAGTAGCTGTTGGTGAGGCATCGCCGTATCGTGCGTACTACGCCGGTCCGTCCACCGGACGCGGGCACGCGGCTACCTCGACATGCTGGCGTTGCTCGACGTGAAGCTGCTGACGCCGCTGCTGGAGCTGGTGCCGGACCCTCCCAGCGCCGCGGGGTCCTTGCAACTCCCCGCCTTCAGGCACTGCGTCTCCCGGCGGTCGGCGAAGGACAGGAACGCCCGGATGCTGCTGCGGCGGGAGCGGGAGATGGCGCCGTCGGGCCCCGTGGCCACCGCGTCCGGCGGCAGGGACGCCACGTGGAGGGAGTACTGCCAGATCAGGATGCAGCCGTGGATGGCCAGCGCCGCCAGGCACGCCACGCCGCAGATGAGGAACAGCGCCGAGAAGCTCTGCACCCGCAGCCGTTCCGCCGGCTCCAGGTCGGCCGTGGACTGCGGCGACGGCCCGTTCGACAGCCACTTGTCGTGGATCCTCTGCAGGTCGCCGTTCTCCGACAGCGCCAGGATCGCCGTCGACAGGTCCACGGCCAGCTGCGAGTCCCGCGGGAACGCCTGCCAGAGCCAGACCAAACAATTATCAGAAACAATCTCAGCAGCACAACGGCTCATCGAGCTGTACGTGTATGCATGAGTGAAGGTGAATCGCGACTCACGAAGCCCCAGCCGCTTTTGGTGAACTCCGCGCCCACGATCGCGACCTTGTCGTGCTGGAGCAGGAAGAGCTCGACGTACGGAAGCTCGTCGACGATGGCCACGACGCCTCCTTTGCGAGGGCCGAGGTTTAGCGCCTGCTTGTACTCGTCCGGGGTGCCGAGCGCCTTGAGCCTCGACGGGGAGACGCCCAGCTCGTGCACCAGGTAGCTCTCCGCGAAGGACCCGACCTGGAACCCGATGGGCTCGTCGCTGGCGATCAAGTTGTCGATGCCCGTGATCGGGGACGTCAGCTGCTGCACGGTGAGGATGGAGGTCAGGCTCGCGGTGTAGCTGGACTGGATGATCAGGACTACGAACAGCCAGATGATGATCACGAAGCGGCCGAGCGTGCTCCTGGTGTCCTCTCCTGCAAAAAAAAAAGTTCAAGATGCAGAAATGACGACTTTTGAGCATGTTTGCGGAGTTTTGTCTTGATTCTTGTGCAGAAATGTAAAGAGCTGCATTTCACTTACTGTGGGCAAAGAACAGAGTTGACAAACTGAACCTGCAAAGAGCATATATATAGCATGTTAAGTATGTGATATTCGACAGGCAGCCAAAATCTATGCAGAAGAAGCAGAGAAATGTTTTCAACAAGCAAAATTGATCTGCTTATCCTTCCAACCCGCCTTGTAAGATGACAGTAAGTTGATGGCAAACATTAAGGAAATTAATAAGCAAATGTAAATACATGTTAGACAGTAAGGACTCACCAGAAAACAGTAATAACCTGTTTCACTGGAGGACCGCGGAACTCATCATTGATTCTGTGCTCGAGCAACCAAATCACTGTTCCTATGATCAGAAAGAAAATTCCTGTCACAGACCACATTCTGATGGTAAATGGCTGCAGGAAAGCCCATCCATTCGAGCTCTGTGTCTTAACAGCGGTAAGTATGACAAGCCCAGAACCAACATATGGTTGGGTGAAATCAACAACTTTTGTCCGATTTGTGACAATAGCTACATCCCCAACAACAGCATCAAATTCCTAGAAAAAGAAAAACGACTATTAAAACATGACTCAGTGACACATACTAACTGTAAATGAAGCTTATTTCAGAAATAGAAAATAGAACTTACATTCGTCACAATTCGACTGATAAGTTCTGTGTAGCTTGGATTCTCACGGCCATTGCCAAAAGGTATAAACCTATATGTAACTGGGTATTGCAACAGGTTTATTGCAGCAGCAAACACATCAATACAGAAACCTCCCACCGTTACAGTTTGATTGTCAACTGATACAAATTGACGGTAACTTACCCTATTGGGAACTCCAATTCTCAACTCATTTCCATTGTTAGGGAACACCCATCCCCGGGGCCTCGTTACAGTCTCACCTGGCCAGATTGCAGCGTGGAGTTCCTGATTTGCACTGACATTGTATGGTTTCTTGTATAGTGTCTCAGGAGACACAATGGACAGCCCAGAATAGTTGGACCAATAACCAATTGTCCGCAAACCAGACCCTATTATGTTCACAATGTCATATGCAGGCTGGATAAGATTACCATCTGAATCCAACTTTACAGGGCCAGTTGCACCCATGAAATTTACTTTGCGGATTTTTTCTAGTAATAGCATCCCCTCATCAAAGACGCTCAATGCATCCAGATTCAAAGCTCCTCCTGCAACTGCACGCAGTCTGGGGTCTGGAGAGAAGGAAATGTTTCCGCCACTATTGAAAAATGCATCCAACCCATGAGTAAGCATCCAGACAGTGTCATAAGCATAAAGGCCATAGGAATTGAGCAAGCTGCCGCTGCTGCCACTATCCTCCTTCACTAGTTTACTCCATTGTGAAACTAATGTCTTCTTCCTATTGGTGTTTTCTGTGTGCTGACGCAATGTAAGAACACCCTGCATTGTGCTTACTAATCCATTTTCAAGACGAGGAGCTGAATCGAGGTATGCAGTGAGCCAATCTGTTGCAATCCACACATATCCGCCGGATGTCATGCTAAGATTATACGCTAGTGAGAACACGTCAATTCCAGAATCATCATGTGCATGCAGTACAAAAACCCGGGACTCCATCATCGCAGCCTTGACCAGCACAGCAGCCATTTCACTCTTTTTTGCTCCTGGCCTAATTGCAGCTTTATACAAGATCTTCAATCTCCTCTTGGCAAGCTCATCATCTAAGGAGGATATGCCATTTCTTCCATAATCGTCATCAATATATACGGCTGTCACCATCCTCCACCCATAGTAATCAATTAAGCTAGCAACGGAAGCCATTTGAAATTGATCACTGTGGACGGTACGCACAAAGAAAGGATACTGAAGTGGTGTCAGAGTCGGATCAGTTGCAGCAAAGGACATCAAAGGTACTTGGAGTTCATTTGCAACATGGGATATGACGTGTGCAACAACTGAAGATTGTGGGCCGATGATTGCGATTGTATCTTTCTCCATGAATTGCAAGGCTAAGCAAGATATAAAAGGATAAGGAGTCAGTCAGGCACCATGCGGATTGTATTTTTGTAATAAGACTTAGGCAGTAGGCACCTCCAGTCAAAAATAGTTGACGTTTAGGACAAACTATGTCAACTATTGTTAACCGGAACCAGAAGGAGTATGTTTTATTGTTGCAATGGCAGAGAGGACTAGCTAAAAAAAGGGCAAGAGACATGAAAGGGGTACCTTGAACAATGCCGATGAAACCACTGTAGTTGGTATCTTGCATCTGAACAACCAGCTTTGTTCCCCGGAGAACACTTGGATCTTTGTTGATGTCATTGACTGCAGCAGCGATGGCAACCTTGGCGACTCTCCCAATTGTCGAATCGAATGGAAAAAGAGCTCCAATGTTTACAACACTGGGTCTCACAGAAATATTTTGTCCAAGTGCACAGGACCACAAACAGCAGAAGATGCTCAAAATATGGAGCATGAACTTCATGATTAGTCCTGACTCCAAAGGATAGCTGGGGTATTCTTTAAGAGTCCATCCTCCTGCTCAACATCATATGTTCTGGAAGAACCAAAAGAAAATTTCAAGATGATGCCTGTTTGGCAGATATTTTCGCTATCTAATGACTCGAGCCACTCATCAAGGAAAATTCAGGCATTTACATGATGAGCTACAGACACAAATTACAAACTGGAACCAATATCAGGTATAGGGGGGATATATTCCACATCAACATGAATTCAGGGCTCAAGAACACAAAAATGGACACTCATGGTGGAAAAAAACTGGGAATTCCATTCCATAAAAAGAAACAAAGAACAACTGGAAGGTAAAGCACCAAAACAAACTTAAAAACAGAGTTCTGATCCTAGAAGCTATGGAGATTAAGCAACCTCTCACCTTAAGATTTGGCCATGAACTATCAGCATAACAAGCAAAATTAGAACATAAACCTAAGCATGAGCTGAGATGGGTTTGACCACTAAATTCTCTACATATGAGCTCGAGGGGCAAGAAGATCAGGTACGAAGGGGACATGGGACTATTTGGAGAAAACAACAGTGTGAATCCAAAAGCGTGGAGCATGCAGGATTCGTAAATAATTGCCCCCCGGAACCTCTTCCCTTTCTGCGCTTTCTTTTTTGTGAATTGAGGCATGGTTGCTCTTACCGTTGGCTCCGGAGCAGCTTAGTTGGCAGGTGCTTCCTCTCAGACTGCACGAGATAGGTGTGAGGGGCCGGTAGCCCTTGTGAACGAGAATAACCCTGTTGGCTCTGGAAGCTGCACGGTGCACGCCTCACCGAAATACTAACATGTTTAAATTCGTCTGGCTGTGACCGCACTTCTTGGCTCTTGCAGCTCAGGCACTGAATATTTTCCTAGATACTGGCTCCAGTTTGTCCTGTAAAGCATGATATTTGGAGTGCCGAGACATCACAATGCCAACATGTTCTAAACAGATCAGCAAGACACAGATATTTTATTTCAGAAATTCAGGTCCTCACGTCGAACATGTGACTGGGAGTAACTCAGTCGCAGCTACATTCCACGTAACGTTTAAAAAATGAGACTCCATACGTGAGCATATCCGGGCATGTAGTACAGTAATACCTGAGGACACATCGAGCTTGTGCTCTTTTGGGTGGACTAGGTACCTTGACAACCCCAGTCCACAAGCCTCCCCTGTAAAGGGCAACAGCAGCAAACATCATAGGTGCAGCGAGTTATCACAAACAATAGCCACCGAACACGACGTTGGGCCCGGCCATCACATCTATGAAAGAGAAATCTACAGCAAGCCTCATAAAATTCCTCATTTCTTAGTCATTTGGTCTAATCGATCACTAATTAATTATACTTAAGGGCCCAATTTTTTCTTTATTTTAATGCGTCTTCACCTAATATGTATCTTATGCAACACTTGAGACACAGATGACAGAACGTTCCCTCGAAAGTCAAAAACAGAAGCACACGTCCAGAACAACAAATAAATATATCACTATCCACCTGTTGAATCGCTTGAATAAGCTGAAACGATATTTCCTCTACATGATTGGCAATCAGGCTTACATCAAATATTAGTTGTAACAGAAATAATAGTTTCCTCACATAACCCTTTCAGCTCAAAATTTAAGCTAAACACCCAGACATTCCTAGAGATAACACAAGGAAACCAAACTCCCAATGAGAACCACACAACAACCCAATGCTACCCAACAAGCCAACGGCCTAATTCTTGGAGATTCGCTCTGAGTTTCCTTCTCAGGCCTCCATCCGCAACCTTTTGGAAGGTGTGCTGTCGCTAGCACCTACCACCTCGATTTTTCCATTGTCTTCTACAATAATTTCTACGGTGCTATTGTGTTGGCCCCCAAAGGTCCATCCAGGAAAATCTGATCCTAGGAATAACGAAGTTGGTGTGGTTCTGTAGAATGCAAGGGGGACCTGTTTAATACGCCGTCGTACCTACAATTCAAAATTGAAAGACTGGTGAATTTTTCTGTAAAATTCCTAGTTATAATTAATAATGGACATGGCAACAGATAATATGCAAATTCAGCTCTGGTTGAACTTCCACAGAGAGAAGTAAAATAAAGGAGATGGTTCTAGCGGACACAAGTCTAGACTATCAGACACCATCTAGCAATTGTCCATATTTATATGCATAAACCAGGCAGTCCCATATCTTCTACCGCCGCATGCTAATGGCAAATGCCAAAATTCTTCCGCTTCCTTCAGGTTTGAAAAGAAATCTGAGGTCATTATTAAGTTCCTGCAATTTCCACTAAAGTGCCTGGAAATTGCTACCGCAATCAAACCTTCCCTTTCAGCCTAATAGATGGCACATATCACATACTTCATGGGTTCATGCCACACAAATCATTAGGTAAAAGCAGTAAAATTTATAGTATCTTTTACATAAATACATTAGCAGATGGCAGACATGCATCAAAATTGTGTTTACCCCCTTGACAAGTTACCAGACATCATAAATACATTAACTTTCACAACCGGACAAATTACCCGACTATTACATAGTGGGTTTGCTGATGTGGCACTGAGGCCCAAATGTTAGGTAGTCTCTCTCTTCTTTCCTTTCCCTCTCTTCACACGCCACCACCGCCTCCCTCATGCACGCCTGCAGGCCAACGGACCGTCAAACGCCTCCGCCATGACTTCCCGTGCAGAGATTGGGAGCTAGGCCGCATCCCACCAGGTGGAGAGAGAGAGAGAAGAGGGAGATGGGAGCTCAGTCACACCCTGCCATGGCTGCGTCGAGGAAGAAGCACACCAGTGAACTGAGGAAGAAGAGCCCATGTCAGATGAGCTTGCCCATGCCGCCTTGAGGAAGGAAAGGGAGGTGGCAGTGTTGCACATAGGGAGAAGGCAGCAGACGTGCGGGCATCACAGGGAGAGAGACACGAGGGATAGAGATATGACCCAATATAGATGACATTGCTAAAACGAGGGATAGAGATATGACCCAATATAGATGACATGGCTAAAACGAGGGATAGAGATATGACCCAATAGACATGACTAAAAAAACTGATGGCATGTGGGCTCACATGCCACGTATGTGCCACGCCAGCCAAAACCACCTTCGAAACCAAGTAATTTGTGTGGTTTCGAGAGATGAGGGATGTATATTGTCTGGTATTCAAGTTCATCTTTTTAAACCTCAGTGACAAGTTCCCGAGGTAGGTTGCAAAATGGCCTTGACTCAAAAGTATACTGAATGGGGTGAAAAGTGCTAAGGTAGTGAAGGTGTACCTCGTCCCTGAAAACTGTCGCATAGGAACCTGAGCTGAAGTCTGTTATTTTCATCTCAGTAGTTTTGGCCCGGACAGTGAGATCCTCCTCAAGTGATGCGACAAATCTGTGAGTACCGCAAGAAAATGAGCGGACAGCAAAGAAAACTGCATAGAAATCAGGACAGCAAGTTGCTTTCCTATTACCTAGAAACTGCAGGAGAGTAATGATGGCGAAGCGTGTCTATTTCCCACAAAGAACTTCCTGTAGCACACAAACAAATATAACAAATAATACAGAGGAATAAGTTCACAAAAATATCATAAATGACTGAGTTATTGGCATAAATATGTAAACACGCAAGCATATCAACTTGAGTTGCATCCATAAGTTGTTAACAACAACATAGCCTTTTGTCCCAAGCATCCATAAGTTGTTATGGATGTAATTTCAGGCTGTAATTTAGAACTTGTCATTATCTCACCATGGCGGATAAATCATAATGTAGAGTAGTCATTTAGTTTGGTCCAAAAATGTCATATCAGACAACATAGAATGAATCAATCAACGGTCATTTCATTTAAGTTCCCATCAGTTTTCAGCTGTTCACTGATTGCAGTGTTAGTTGATGGCACCTTAAGATATGCATCAAACAACCTTAACACGTCATGACAACCTGATATTTTATATATAAGTGCATAACCAGTGCTGAAAGCTCTCAAACAAGATGGGGTCCAAGCCTCCAAGGAAGGGAATTTATAGCAGTTCTCCAATAAAATTCTAAATACTAAAGCTCATATAATATAGATTTGACAATAAACAGGCTTCCTCTAAAGATATTTTACTCAAAAAAAGTAATGAGTCAAAAGACAGAAAATCACATCAGCATCATAAAGCAACGAGCCAAAAGAATGAAGCTACATTTCTTCTTTTAAGAAAAAGTATAGGTTCTACAGTTAACTTTCAAGGTAGGTTGATTAGGTGTCAGTATACCCAAAAAAAAAAGGATGTCTCAGCCAAAAAAGAAGTTTATAGTTCTACAGCTTTCTATTTCAATCTCATTATCGTGAAATCCTTAATCTGACCATCAAGTTAAAAAGACATGCTTGGGGATTGAAAGTATTGTAACTTAATCTCAAAGAATGATTTTTTAGGTGGCGGCTTGTCACTAAGGACTGCAAGGGAAAATAACTGAAGAAAAAGAAAAGATGAGATAACATCCGTTTGGTATGATGAAATACAAATACTTACGCATTGCACCAGACTTTGCAGGGTCTGCCTCATTATTGTTAAAAGGATCAGCACCAATCTTCTTAGATTGACTAGCTTCTCCTGTGGCATTGCTGTCACTCTCATCAACCTCCTGAAAGAAATTCCATAGCATAAAAAATTAGTTTGTGAAAGAACAAAAAGAAGACTGCACGGACGAATACACTACCAATGTAGCTCAAAATCTGCCCAGTGGACAGTGGTGTATGCACACTTGGATCAATCAAGTGTCCTACACATCCAATACAACTATAAAAAAAAGGGTGTAGCAGGTAACATACCCAATGGACCAAAAAATTAACTGAGGGATGTCTCCGCAGCAGATTATGAATTAAAGCAATAATAATAAGAGCTCCAGCTGGAGGAACTGAAAGAGCAAGTCTACTCAATCTCTTTGCAAATGCAGCAGCAAGATATGCAGGAAGATAAGAAGATTTCAGGCATGTGTCAAGAAGCTGCAAGAAAACAAGTCAAATGTCAGCAGATAGCCATAACTAAATGATAAATGAAATAATAATGCTTACAAAAAAAATTATTTCAAGATTCAGCAGCATGTATTATGGATTTGCTCCTCTTCAATCACAAGTGTTGTCCACAACTAGACCAGTAGTGGACACAAAATCCAAGGTGTTTCTCATGGAGTTCAAGCATCAGGATTAACTAATAAACTACAAGCTTAGCCTACTATAATTTGTAGGTTACTTGCACATGGATAATTCTTTATGCCAGCTGCTAGAGTCCACATTAAGATGTACATGATTGTTCCAACTAAAAAACAGTTCCAGACAAAGATGGCAATCTATCACTGTCTATGGGCCTGAATGAGATGCTCTAGAGCAGCATTTATAAAATACGAAGGCGTACGAAGGCATGGATGGCTGCAATCATTTTAAGACCTTGAATTTTTTTTCCATAGAGTGGAACTTTGTGATCTTTTTTCAGCTCATAGAAGTTGAATCATCATAAAAAAGGGTGATCTACCATACTTTTTTTTCACTTACTTGCAAGAATACTGACCGGTGTTTTGCCATGAAAACAGCAGGAGTCAGTAGTGCATAAAGCTTTTCATAGAATTTTGGATACTCCAGACCGTGTTGTGTCATAAGAATGAAAAGGCCACTTAAGGCCATCACACTGATAACGCCACCAATATCGTATGATCTAGTCAAGAAATCACTGCAGCAGAAAAAAGTTTTACATGTGACAAGATTTATGTCAGTGAAATGTTGAACTGATATGCAAATAATACGGAAATCGTACAACCTACCATAAGATGGAAGGGTTTGACATTGAAGGAATGACATTTTGATGAATTGAAGCAAGGACCTGCAGGGTACCCAAAAAAATCAAGGCAGGAAACCATAGCCAACAATGAAGCGCCTAACTATTGCAAAATAAAGTGTGTGTTCGTAACATAGATGAGTGAAAGCAGACGATAAATAATTTCATCTTCCTAAGTACTTATACTATTACCATACCACAATGCACTAGACTGCAAGGATTAGAAAATCATTGCCGCAAGCGCTCATAATTCAGATACAACAGTAACCATTTGTAGTTATGTCACGAGAACAGCTTTACCTCCTTGTACACATCAAGTGGTAGTGGTAACTTGAGAAAGGACAGCCATGCTTTGGTGAACTTCAATTTTAGTTTTTTCTTGATGTAAGTAGATGTGTCCTAAATAATTCCATCAGTTAATACCCAGAAAATTTGAGCTTAAGCTGAAAAATGCCAGTTTATTTATGGTATATATGATGAAGTACCTTAGAAGAGTCCTTTTCTCCTTTAGAAGACAGCCCTTCAGACGTACAAAACCAAAAGTCAAGAGTAAGAACACTAATCACACCTTAGCGCATAAAATACATGGGCTGATAAAAACATAATTTTAAAGCCATAGATTGGTTTACATGGGAATTGTTTTGTAGGTACACAGGAATACATAAATGAGAGGAAAGTTTAGAGTGCCAAACAAATACTAAAATACTCACCAACAGTACTCCACATATCAAATGTTGATTCCTTTTGAAAATCCATCGAAGGAACATGTGCCAAAAGATTGTATATGTTGTGTACAAAAATATTACTTCTGTTATGGAAGAAGAAGAACATCATAAGACATTAAAACTATACAACTGTGAAGATGTTCGAAGGCAGCAATATAGCAACAGTCCAGGCTTCCAGCTGACAAATAAGAGTACAAGACAATGCATGATAATGTTTTAAATAATCCACACCAATGATCATAACCTATTGATTGACTTTCCAGAGCCAAAAACTATAAGACCACAAGGTAGAAACCTTGCTAAATGGCTAGAGTGCACAAGCACGGGATGAAATACAAGCAACAAATCCATGCTAATTGCTGAAAACCAAGAAGCTAGCACTAGAACAATAACAGCTAAACACAAGATTTTCCTACCCACGTTCTTTTAGAAGGAAGCATGAGCAGCATGCATTTGCTGTCCATATGTTTGTAATAATCATTAAACACAGAAATGCAGTTATCTATGGTCTCGTGGTGAGTCCAAAGTGTGAGCTTAGCTGAAGTTGTTTTTGAAAACTACAGGTCTACGGCTTAATAAAGACATATACCATGTAAAAGAATGTATACCTGTTTTCTGACCCGTCACTTCCATTTTGCGAGGCATCTTTTCCAGAGGCTGAATAGAAAAACAATGCGGTAACAAATTAGTAGAGATGTCAAACTATGCAAGTGTTTTGATGATCAAACAAAGAAAGAACAAAAAACAAAGACTGAAGAGTACCAGTGGTTTTACTGCCCAGACTGTTGGCAATCTTGTCTAAGCTAGTGTAAGTAAAGTAACTGCAGAAGCAATGGTAGGGTGAAAATAAGTGCATATTGAGGAAAATGCCAGTAATACAATTGAAAATTTGAGCACATCCTACCAAACATCTGTGTATTTGAAGTACTTTGATCCAAGCAACTCTAACAACGTATCAATGGGATCAGCAGCATGAACCTGTAGAAAGAATGGGAACAGATAAGAGCAAACCCTAGAGTAATAAACAGCAGATACATAGTCGCTAATATTGAGTTGGCAGCACGGTTACTTGAGTAGTCGCTAATATTGAGTTGGCAGTACGGTTACTTGAGTAGAAACAAACAGAGATTATATCAATCAAATAAGAAACAAGCTCAACTCTGGCACAACGCAAACCTCCCCATCGATAAGGGGAAACTATACATTTCTAAGGCAAAAACCGAACATATGTAATGCCATAATTGAAGAGAAACTCACCACAGCGTAGAGAAACTTGTGGTAAATTGCCGATTGGAACTTCCCGTCCTTCCCCAGCTTCACGAAATCCATGAGAGCATCCAGTGCTACATCCTACGAGAACGAAAGGTAAGTGACTAAGCGGAAGCCAAATTGTTTGTTCAACTATTTACTCGGCACAGCCCTGATAAGATGCTAATAACAACTTCCAAGCTCACCCTGATTGCGTCATCGCTGTGCGGAGACACGCTGAGCTCCACCAGCGCGGCGACGAGCTCGTCGAACCGCTGCCGCAGCCAGGCTCCAAACACGAGCTCGGGGTCGCTGCCCGCATCCCCCGCGGTGGCTGTCGCAGAGGCGGAGGGGATGGATGGGATGAGTGGTACGAAGAAGGACTGGAGCGAGATGAGCGCCTCGAGAGCGAGGTCGAGCGGCGCGGTGGGGGAGAGGAGCGCGAGGAGGACGGGGGCGTGGTTGAGGTGGGCGCGCGAGGAAAGGAGCTCGGTTCCCAGCTTCTTCACCTCGTCTAGGGTTAGGGTCCCGCCTCTGGAACGCCGCTTCTTAGAGGCAGACGCGGTCGCCGTCGGCGACGCCGATTTCGCCATGGCGGGAAGGGTGGTAAGCGGCGGCGGCGGTGAGGTAGGGGAAGGGAGTGAGTTCTGGGGTCCAGCGATAGCTGGCCCCGGATACAGAATTTGGAACGCGGCACAGGTCCCTGTGTTTGCCGTACTCCGTGCTCCGTAGACGACGATATAATGCTCCTGTCAGCGCACCCGACTCTGCCTCCGAACACGGCTCCCTAACAATGGACCTCAAACAAAAAAAAAAATCCCCATTCAAACAAATGCCTCTCACTGCTCACTCTCGCACGCGCCACTCGCCCTCGCTTCTTCCTCCCCATTTTTATCTCTTCCACGCTCGTGCCCTGCCCCACCCTGACGCGCGGTCATGGTTGCCTTCCTGGCCGGCGGTGGCGTCCTCACCCGTCCCTCCCCCACCCCGGTGCCCTCCTCTCCTACCCCGGCGGCGCCCCTCCCCCACCTAGCATCCTCACCCACCGGGAGCACCCAACGCCCGCGGATCTGGTGGCCTTCTCCCCCACCCTAGCGAGATCCATGGAGCACGAGCGAGATCCATGGAGATGGTGGCACGGCGATGTTGTAGGGGAGTGGGTGGCTCTCCCCCACCTCGGCACGGCACCTTCTCTCACCCTAGCGACTGAGCTCCCCCACCCCAGCGCCCGGAATTAACCGGCCCAACATTTCCCTCCCCTATGTTGCATATGTATGTTTTAAGTGTTTCAGACATTTCAGATATATATGTTGCATTTGTTTCATATGGATGTTGCAGAAGTAGATCGGGGGATGTTGCATATGTTGCAATTGTCTCAGAGGCATGTTGCAAGCGTATGTTTCGAGTGTTTTCAGAAGTATGTTTCATCTGTGTTTTCCGAACGCATGTTGCGAGTGTGTTTATCTGGATGTCCCATATGTTTCACACATATGTTGCATGTGTTTTTATTTAGATGTTGCATATGGTTATAATAGTTTCAAGTGTTTTTAGGTGTTTTTTAAGTGTTTCAGAAGTATATTTCAAGTGTTCCAACTGTCTTCAACCGTATGTTGTATTTGGATGTTTCAAAAGTAGATCGGGTGCTGCATCTCTCCTCCCCACCTTCTGCTGCATCGTCTCTCTTGATGCCAGCAGAGCATCAATACGACGCAGTGGTCGGATCCTTCCGAATCAGAGCCGCCACATGCCATCCCCCTCTTGTTCCTCGGGCGACGTGGGCCCCCGCTTGGAGCGCGAAACGGAGTGCAACACGTGAGCGTCTATCCGGACGTCCAGGCACTAGCACTACCGTTTATTTTCTGTTTTTTTAAGTGCGGTAGACGACTACTATGGAGCGCGTGTGTAGTGACCAGTGAGCGTCTATATATCCATAAAAAGAAGCATGCGATAAAACAAACAGTAATCGACCATGCATTCATGGTGATAGTTACCGGATAGTGTGAATGAAGTTTACTGATATTATCCAATCGAAAACGGAACTGTGGTGTTTAGCTGTTCGTGCGTCTTTGGTGACATCTTATCGTCTAGAGGTTCAATGAAAGCATGCAAATGAAAAACGTTGAGTTCCTTCAAAGAAATATATTGAATCGCCATAATTGATGCCGATGTGGCTATATACCCGGATCAGCCTCAAGCCCTTAACCGCCCTGCTCATTCAAAGAGTAATTCCATCTGCACCTAAGCAACCGAGTGATCCATCCAAATCCTAAACTGATGCTGTGATGCAATCTAATGCTTGGTTTACCATGCTTAGCTGCACATCCAGGTCAAACAACTGAGAAGCAAAAGGGACAGAGCTTGAATCTTCTTTGCTCCGATGAGATGCATAGCAATAGCGAAGTTTAACAACAGCAATAGCGTCAAGAAAGTGCAGCTCATTTGCTTTTGTCTTACAGATGAAACTTATCAGTCAAGTCAGCGATTAACATTAGAACCTTTGTTAAGCAGTCATGAGTCATATTGAGGTACAAACGAAATTAGCCTGCCGAAAATGGCATCAGGAAAAACTATATACACTAAAAAAGGTTAGGGGGTCTACCTTTCGAATATTTCTCAATACAAATACATGAAACATTTTTTTATGTATCAGTGATCTCACATCCTTTTCTTGACCCTCAGCATGCTTTATCGCCTTAACGGTGAGACCATGAAAGACTGCAAAATGAATAGTAATTAAGATGAAGACACAACAGCAGCAGCAGCAGCAGCATGCCGGAAACCAGCTTAACCTCATACCGTTTGAACTAAGTGTAGAAAATCGTACCTGCAATTTTGTGGCACCCGCCAAGCAGATATCTGCAATCTTTTCAAATTTGGGGGCAAGGACAAATAACTCCTCCAATCCTCCATCATAATCCTCAGATCATGAATCTTGCTTCGCAACCCAATGCAGCAGTTAGCATGCATAGTGCAAACTTCGTTCAGATCTCTGCTTGGTTCACAGAACCCTCCAAAGTACTTTGTACTCAGAAACTTAATTGTCAATCCAATGTCTACAATGTAAGGATCATGCTTTATAGCATTGAATACATCCTGATCGTGATAGCCAGGATACCTCAATCTTGATGAATACCAGAAACTGTAAAACTCTATGCTTCGTTCATTTGATTTCACATAGCTGAAGCCTCCATTAGCAATATTTCTCAAGTCGGTCGCATTCCTGACATAGTGATCACATGCAATCTGAAAGTCTACATCAGGATAGAAATGTGGGAATGGATTGCGAAACCACATAATGTCTGCATCCTGGAATTCGATGAAAACAAAAGAAAGATAAATAAGACTACCAAATTACTTTCGGTTCACATATTCAATAACTCATGAGGTCATATTTCACAAACAAACGACACCTGAATCTTTCTCTGCTGTAAAATGGGAATAACTAGTTATCAAGTTAAGTTAATATATTGCAGAATTTACCGAGAATATGAAGTTGTAACCTTTTTCAAGAACCAGTCTCAAGAAATCTAGCCTTCTCCACATCATTTCAAGATATCCTGAAGTCAGGAACCTCTTCTCTTCAGAGAAATCCACGCCCTCGGTTCCCAGAGCAAAGCAATAGGGATGTATTTTGACACATTGCTCGTCTGCTTTCCAATCAAATGCTACAATTACAAGGTGTTTCAACAGCAAATTTGTTCTAACACCTGAACGGAAGCTATCGATGAAAAGGTTTATCACTGACCCAGGAGAAGCCCATGCAGCATTAAGTGTAGTCAAGATAACTGTATTGTCTCGCATTGAAGCCTTCTTTAGGACTCGCTCAAGTTTGAGACCTTCACTGTCCTATAAAGATCATTATATATTAATTGGAAACCAATACATAAATGAGCAAAGTGACTTATCCACTGGCTATGCAAATATAAAAATCAGCAATGCAAAACTAAAACAAAACGGATCTTCTGAGAGCCATCAGGACGGGGAAATGCATAAAACAGGCAGCAAAAATCAAACAAGATATTACATTGAATACTGAGATAAGTAGCAAGACTTCAGCATGATCGCTACTTAGTAAGTTCTCATTAGCCTAGTTCACCATCTCATTTGCCATTACAATCAACATCTTCCCTGTGAACAACCAACATCAGTTTCTGATTAGCTGGAAGCCGAGGCATAACTATTACATATATAAGCTCCGCAACATGCTGTTGCTAAATTGTTTGGCCTATCCAGATTGGGGAAACATCATCAATCCATACTTTCAAAAAGAGTGAATGACAAAAATGACCAGCAGCAAGCATTAACAAACTTAAACTTAATTAGTAAGATTCAAATAAAGTATCTAGAATTCAACAATATTCCAAGAAGACACATTAATTTTATTCCAGATGGATATATAGTGGAGCTGAAACCGCAAATACAGTAGAATGAGACGAGTATTGTATCGATCTTCCATTTTTCGATCTATGGCATCAGAAGGGGTTAGTTTAGATGGAGGAAGCATGTTTCATTAAAAAATCAACCGTGCTCATGTACACTTCTAATGTACTAGCCGATCTAAAAACCACGGCCAACAGATTTCAGTCGGCGCTCTCTCCTCTCTTGCAGAGAACTGGTTTCAGTTGCTTCATCCCAAGGTAAGCCTTCCGGTTCCAAGACATCAAGTCAAGTGAACAAACATATGGCACAACCGCACAACCACGATCTTCAATTGTCCAGAATGTCAATGTCACTATGCTTAAGAACTCTCAATCATACAGAACAGTGAATCACCAAATCATCAGCATTAATAGAAGGTAGAAGCAAGCGGGTTCACCAGATCGTCGCCTTCGGCGCCCTCCTCCTGGGATGCGACAAACGAGGGCAGCGAGTCCCACCCCCAGGAAGCCCCCAGCGAGCGCCAGACGGCGGCGCGGTATAGCACCGCGAAGGGCAGCGCGACGAGGGTGGCGAGGAAGAGAGCGGCAGCGGATCTTCGGAGCGCGTGCCTCGGGAGGCCACGCGAGCGCGCGGCGGAAGGGGGCGCGCCCATCAGGGCTTGGCGTGCTGGCCTGCCCATGTCGGGCCGGGAGAGAAAGGACTACCGTAGTTCAGCGGCGCCCCCGCGCTCTAGTGCCGTTGCAGTTTGCGGAAGTGAGATTGTGAGAACCGTAGGAAATATGGCATGTGGTAGTGCAAGCTACATCGCACGTGACAGGCCGGGAGCAACATGAAAAACATGCCATGCCGGTGAGACGGAAGACGGAACCGCATGCTCTGGCCTCTCTTCCGAAGCCCCAACTGCAGCCTGGGATTACACGAGCAGTGAAACAGAGACACTAAAAACAAACTTGATTCCATTTATACGAGTAGACAACAAAATGATTTTGTCCATTAGCTTCCGCTGACAAGTTATTTGTGCGCGCTACATTGTACGTAAGAAGATAGCTATACCTAAGATCTAGTATTTGGAGCCAGGAAAAAAAAATCTGAGGATTCAGACCCATTCAAAACAGCAGACTGATACACCTCCATTTCAGTTTCACCCGTAGCCGCATGGCTTCCTACAAATTCATTGCATCCCCCTATACCATTTTCCGTAGATTCAGGCAAATGCAAGAGAAAAGGAGCCTTTGAGCATCAGTTCCAATCTGACTTCTTTTGCTTCTCATCGTTGGGGTCATCAAGCTTCCTCTTGAAGATTTCGGAATTGCGAAGCCTCTCCCTGGATTCGTGCGCCGTCGGTATCCTCCTATTGTGTCTGTCGCCCTGGACCAAATGACAAAGGACATCACTTAAAGTATAAATGAGCAGAAATTTCATGATGCTAACATGTACAGATCTTTGCGCTGTACCATTCCGATTGAGCCTCTCTTGTTTCCATGGTGGCCATCCTTCTCTTTAGCAGCACTAGGAGAGATGAGCTTCCAAGCTCTCTCGATGAACTTGAAACTCTCGATATCACCACTCCTGATGCCTGCTTCTAGCTGCAAGGGAAGAAAGCATCTCAGTACAAAAAAGAAGCAACTTGCTTGAATGATTGTAAGGAACCTCATCCACTGACCTGAATATGTAAAATGCAGATAAAGATGCTAGCAATAGGTAACCAGCTCTCATCAGGTGACAGCGATAAGTTAGTTCTGAAAAGGAATATCAGTGTTTATCAGTGAACTTGAAGGCATTATGAACTCAATCTCCAACATAGGGATCAGATAAAACAGCAAAATTTTCTTCTTCTTCTTTTTTATGAGTAACCAGAAACATTTGTGCCCTGTGGAACAGTTAGTGTTACAGAACAAGAGCGATCCATACATGGTACACGGAAATGAGAATTACAACACACAACAAAATATTTCCATTGATAGTTTAAGTAATTTATCACTTCAATTCGTTCAGAAGAATCTACTGAACAGGTGCAAAATATTAATATACTACTAAAATTGAAGTAGATAAGAGGACACTGGGCTGCCAGCAATACCAAGGCACTGCAGAACAGTTCACCTTCAGCATAACCATTGCTTTGATAACTTAGGCTATAATCGCAAACACTATCAGTCAGCTTTTGCGAATCCTACAGATTGAATATAAGTATTTTCCCAGCAAAAGATGCTCCTTGGACAGCAACAGTCACATACAACCAACAATAGATGGGTGTAAAGCTACACAAGCTTGCAGAAGCAAGTCTCAAGTAAACCAACATACCAGACCGCAAAATCAACTGATCCAAAGCATAACAAAGGCAACAGAAATTGGTTTCTCAGGATTCAGAATTACAAACCACCTAAGGTACGGAGCCAAGTAGACGGCAGCGTAGACCAGATACCGCCGCCTCCCGCTGTCCAGCCACGCAAAGATCCAGCTCTAGTTGCACCAAATAAGACCGAAAATGCAATGAAATCAAAGAAAAAATGGAGAGAGAAGCACTGAACCGTTCGGCCTCGCTCACCAGCCAGTTGAAGTAAGGCAGGAAGGAGATGATCCCCATCACGGCCATCCTCGTGTCCGTCGCGCCAAAGCCAAACTCCCCTTCCTCCTCCACCTCCTCGCCCGCCTCCCCTCGGGGCCTTGGAGGGGGCAGCACGAGCGAGGCGAGCACGCAGGCGCCGATGGCGGCCGCGAACGGCGCGTCCTGCTGCAGGTCCGCGCGGCAGGCTAGCGACCGCCGTCTGCGCCAGGGGAGGAGCGAGGCGTCTCCATGGGAGGCACCCAGGGGAGAGGCTACGCGCGGGAAGCGGCGGAGGGGCGGCCGAAGGGAGGCGGCGGTGGCGGCGAGCATCGGGGTTGGCGTCGCGGGGGGACAGCGGGTGCGAGCTAGCAGGGTTGGTACTGGTAACTGGTAAGTACAGTCATTTCCGCCTTTGCCGAGCTAGAATTTACGCAAATTGCTCCTTGACGGAAGAAGCACGAATCGAACGGCCCAGACCATCGGCGTGACCAGACTCGTGGGCTTGGGCCGGATCACTTCTGTTCAGCAAGGTTCTTCAAGGGTGGGCTAGCCTTGCTTTGTTCCCGATCGGGCATCGGGCTGCAGCCCAAAGGACTTGTTCGCGTTTGATTTTTCTTTTTCCAAAGTTTGACTTGTTCATTGTTTCAAAAAAAAAAGGTTTGACTTGTTCACTGTAGCCCGTGGGTGAGATCTGAGGTAGTTTCCAATTCCTCCCCAAATTCTACTATGCAAAAAGGAGATTCTCCATCACATCAAAATGTCGGCAAATGTATGGAGTACTAAATGTAGATGAAATAAAAAACTAATATCATAGTTTTGTTGTACTTTGCGAGACGAACATTTTGAGTCTAATTAATCAATTTTTAGATAATTTTTTACACTAAAAAACAAAACGCGCTACAGAACACTGTAGCGCAGAGATCAAATCGGCTGTGCCGATTCCGGATCTAAACACGGCCTGTGTTTAGGCACCCTGCGAAGGCTGCGCTACTGTGATGGTGAAAGCTACTCCTCCCCCTGCGGGCCGCGTGCCTCTGCCTGCCCATTTGGATTGTTTAGTTCGGCTGATTTGGCGGCGAGACAAATCACTGTAGATATTTGGTAAATATTGACTAATTAGGTTTAAAACGTTCGTCTCGCAAAGTACAACAAAATTGTACAATTAGTTTTAAATTTTATCTACATTTAGTACTCCATATATATGCCGGTATTTTAATATGATTTAGAATCTTTTTTTTTTGCATAGTAAAATTTAGAGGAAAATTTGGGATCTACCGACCACCCAAACAAGAAAGCCGGGCAGATGACGCAAGCCGGGGGCAGCCTTTTGGGGTTTGGGGTTGGTTCGTTGGTCGCTTTTGGCAGCGGACGCCGAGTAGTGGGCTGGCAGTCAGCCAGGCGCCATCACCGACCACAATCCTTCCCTGCAAATCCTCATCAATTCGGCACGCCGCCGTGCGCCTTCCTTTGCCTTGCCTCTCTCGGCTCGGGCGAACGATCGATCGAGCTCACTCACGTCAAACCAGCGGCGCACCATCATTTTCCTCCGGTGCGCGAAAGAAAGCCCGTGACGACCGACGAGGACGAGGAGGAACGAGCACATGGCCGTCGGCGTCCGCCCGCGCTTTTCCTTTCTTTTCCCGCATCGATCGGAAACTTTTCTTCCAAGCGCTGCTCCGTGCTGCGCCTGCGGTCCTTGAGGAACAGAGGAGAAGACAGGAGCAGGTGCAGGGCGAGTGCGGTGGATGTGAGTCTTCTCTGCAGCGCTGCACAGGGACTTGAGGAGGGACTGGCAGCTGGGCCCGCGGTGCGGTGCGGAGGCTGACGGGCGGGCCCTTCGGGCTCCGGGCATGCAACCGTGCTCCCTTTTTTGCAAAAAAACCGGCGTGCTTCGTGGGGCGGCATTAACCGCTGCTGCTTCCTGCAAGCTCCCGTCAGTGTTCAACAGTACCCGCTCCTCACCTGCTCCTCCACTCTCGCGTCAAATGGGCATTCAATTGAAGTGCTGCACGTACTGCTGTTCTTCTACAATGCTCTAGCCTGACTCGCGTCGTGGCCGGAGGGAAGGAACCCGCATGCAAGTGGTGGAACTGGAAGAGCTCGACGAGAATAGAGGGGGCTATGGCCTATAGGGTCAATGCCGCCATGGCTCGGCGAAGTTGAAAGTTACTGTCGTTTAGCCTGCGGCGCGAGTACATTTGCTGTGGATTCGGCGAGGACTGTACCGTCTGTACGAATCGACTTTCCTGGTTTTTAGCTTTTGCTTCCCGCGCCGTTTCTCGCTGACGCCTGCCTCCGTGTACCAAAAGGGTAAAAGGAAGTCTTCATGTTCATAGGGCCTAAAATTTTTCCAAACAACTGCTCCCTCCATACTCATAAAGTAAGTCGTTTAAGACAAGGTTTAAGTCAAACTTTGAGAATATAAATCATGAATAACTCTTAAATCGTTGAGTTTGAAAATATAAAAATTATATGAATAGATTTGTCTTAAAAAATACTTTTATAAAAGTATACATATATCACTTTTCGATAAATATTTTTATAGAAACAATGAGTTAAAGTTGTGTTTTGGAGACCGTGTCGCTGTCCAAAACAACTTCATTTATGAGTACGGAGGGAGTACGGTATAAATATTTAGACACATGCATAAAACATTAAATATAAATAAAAAATAAAACTAATTATACAATTTAGCTGTAAATCACGACACGAATCTTTTTAGTCTAGTTAGTTTATGATTAGACACTAATTATCAAATAACAACAAAAATACTATAGTAATTTTATGCAAAAAAAAATTAGGAACTAAACAGGCTAGTCAAATCCTTACGCACTACTAGTAGTAGTACGAAACATCGTCATCATACATTGCGCAGCTAAGCGCTCTTGATGGTATTTTGCTTGCTTATTACATTGCGACCAACTTCGAAAACATTTTTAGTTTAGCAAAAAAAAAAACTTCGAAAACATTTTTCAGGGTTGATGTTCTTATGCTTACATTGCAGTTAAGCGTTCTTGATGGTATTTTCCTTGCTTATTACATTTCGACCAACTTTGAAGACATTCTCGGGGTTTTTTTTTTGAAAGTCACCGGGGAGAGGATCCCCACCTGAATTTTATTGATCATGACTCGCCAATTGACGTTTTAGTACAAGTTACACCATTGGATTTTGAAAGAAGGAGAAGGAGAGACTGACTGAATGAAAGAAACGACTATTACATTGCCATTATGAAAACACCAAGCCAACTTTGAGCAATTGCAGCATCTTTCTTTGGCAGTCTCGCCTTCCATAGGTCGACATCCCTTGAACAAGCAGCTAATGTATTCCAGATTGTTGCGTTTTCTGATCTGAAGACCACCCCGTTCCTCCGTTTCCAAAGCTGCCAGCGGCAAAGAGCAAAGAAAGTGCTAAAGTGCTTGCCTGGGATATGAGAAGGACGCTGAAAAGAGCTGAGATCATCCAACAAAGCACTGCAGTCAACGGGCAGGCTGAAACCGAGCTTTTCCCAGAATTCTTTGGCGAAATGGCAGCCGAAAACCACGTGCTCGGACGTCTCGTCGTCGCAGGAGCAGACTTCACAAACTGTAGAATCCAGCACTTTTTTCCGAAGAAGGTTTACACGGCATTGGATCCTCCTCTGCGAGAGTAGCCACATGAAAAATTGAACTCTCCTCGGTGCTCGACTTTCCCAAATGAAGGAGGCTGCCGGCTGCGGTTGTCCATCCTTGGACTTGAGCAATCTGTACAGACTTTCAGAATCGAATTTTCCACACGGAAGGTAGAAAGGGCCCTGCCTGGAGTCAGGTTCAGTGGTTGTAGAGGACTGCTCAAGAATTGATCTAACCTCATCTAGCTCAGACATTGCCTGTTGAGACAATCTAGGCACCCAAAGTTGAGAGTAGTCAATACCGCATGACTGAAGCTGGGCGACAGAGAGACCTTTGCGCGCACAGTGGCTGTAAAGCGCAGGGAAACGGTCAGCGAGGGCCTCGTCATCCACCCAAGCGTCATACCAGAAGGAGGTTCTTATGCCATCGCCGATGGAGACAGTGGTTACCGCTTGATAGAGTGGCAGGATAGACCGCAACGCCTCCCAGTGAGAGCCAAAGAGATCACCATTCAAGGTTGCCAGAGAGATGTTCTGTCTTGCCCATTTAGCCCAAGCTGAGTCCTCCGCAACATGCAAGCGGTGAAGAAGTTTCAGAAGCAGGCAAACATTTAGCAGGCCAAGGTCTTTGATTCCAAGGCCACCATTTTCTCTAGTCCAACAGACACGCGGCCAGGCGACCAGACTTTGAGCACCGGATATAGAGTGATCACCGCTCCAGAGAAAAGCCCGGCGTCGCTGATCTACTTGTGCAAGACACCCGGTGGAATTGGTAGAGCGCACATGACATAAATAAGTTGGGAGTCCAGAACTGAGTTGATCAGCACCGTTCGACCCATGTTGTTTAGCAGTCCGGCCTGCCAGCCAGCAAGATATCGGTCCGCTTTTGCAATGCTTGGCGCGAATGCACTCGGGTTGATGTTCTTATGCTGAAGCAACGGCCAACCGAATAACTAGTGCGGAGTGTTAAGCTAACCTCCCTCATCATTTTGAACAAACGGCAATAATAAATGGCACATGCCACACACACTTAAACTTGCACAGCACCAGCCATAAAAACCATTCAGATGATACAGGAGCAAGTCATGGACTCGACTCAAGGGTCCATTCAGATGTCTATTTCTTCTGTAGCCATATGTTTTCAACTTTTCATCATCAGCATTAGGAAAAACCTTAAGCCTAACACCATCACCGACTACTACTACGTAGCACATACAGATTTTTTTTTCACAAAAATCCCCTAAAACGAAGGCCAGAAACACCCATACATGATGATACAACGAACGACACAGCAGCACAAAGAGCTGCATGCATGCAGTCCTAAACACCAGCGCGCTCTCCTCTCCTCCCGTCTCTATACACCATCAGCGATACAGGTAGCAGGCGGGCAGGCACTGACTGACACTGAGTAGGTCACGGCGCCACCAATGGCGCAAGGGGTTTAAACAAAAAACACAAACCCATACACGTAACTATAGCGGTAGTTCCTGGTGGTAAGAGGGCGATCTGATCGCTTGGTTTTGGGGACTGGTCTTGGGGAGGGGGAGCACAAACGCGAGCTCGTTTTTGAGCTTTTTCTTCACGGTGTTAGCCGGCAAGGATTGACCCGGCCCGGGCCTTGGGAGGCCTCGGCGGGGACTCCACGTCCTTGGGGGATGCAGCTCTCGGCGCCACCTTCTTGGGGGTGCTCTCCTTCCGCTCCAGCTCCTCGTCCATTTCGATCTGCTCCCTCCTGCACTCCTCAGTACAGAACGGGATGTCACCTCTGCCCAAGAGACACAAGAAACACCAGATTAGCAGGCCTGGGACTGGGATGCCATGAAAACCCCAAGTAGTAGTATCGTTTAAGAATAGACGTCTTTGGATGCCTGCACCACCTTTTTTTAAAAGAGAAAAAAATGTGCACCACTTGTACTCGTGCAACAGAACCATTAGACCAGTGTCATGGCTGAAATTTAGGAAGGGGGCACAACTCATGGAACTGAACACCAGTAGGGGCCTCCTTCAAAGTTCCAAAAATTTTACAAGATTTTCCATCCCATCGAATCTTTCAACATTAAATATTAAATATAAATATAAATAACTAATTGCATAGTGTAGTTATAATCTTTAGAACCTAATTAATCTATAATTAAACACTAATTGTCAAATTCAAACGAAAAGAGTTACTGTAACACCCTCGGTGTTACTGCGTTAATAAATCATTAAACCATGTCATGAGCATCATGTTTATGTATTATGGCAAAATGAGAAATTAAATTTTGTTGCACTAATTCTTAATTTGAGCTCTAATTTAATTCCTTGTCCAAATATTCCTCAGCACAGTTCAACTAACTATTGTTATCCTGATCCAACTCCAGCGCTAGCAATTCTTTTGCTTTTCTAAAATCCCCTGATCGCACTGTAGCAGAGCAGAGTACTGTAGCGACGCAGAGATGTACTGTAGCAGCAGCACGGAGGTACCGTAGCGACGCAGAGGTTACTGTAGCGCCGCAGAAATGCACTGTAGCAGCAGCAGAGCTACTGTAGCGACGCAGAAATGCACTGTAGCAGCAGCAGAGCTTACTGTAGCGACGCAGAAATGCACTGTAGCAGCAGCAGAGGGTACTGTAGCCCACAGAAATGCACTGTAGCAGCACGGAGGTTACTGTAGCGCGCAGAAAACACTGTAGCACGGAGACTTGCTGCGTCGCGCACGTCAATCCCTTTTCCAGTGCGAGCGTCCCTGCGTCTCTCGTCCTTAAAAGGAGACGTCTCGCGATCGCGAGCTCGCCAGACTCGTTGTCCGCCTCTTCCTCTCTAATCAAGTTCCTCTGTTCTTGCCGTGTAAGCTGCGTCTATCGAAGCATCAGTGGACTGCGGTATGTATCCCGTGAGTCCCTCTTGTACTTCCTCTGTTTCTCACTAGCAGCGCCATCCGTCTTCATTATTCCTTTGATTAAAGACCTCATTCATGAGCAAGTCGGGAGAAAGCCATGAGCTAATTAAGTTCCTTTGATTTTTTAGAGATTATTAATAGCTACTTTGCGCAACCAATATCTCCACCATACGAACTCCAATTCCGTTGATTTTTCTTCCTAAATTCATTGAAAATCAAGAGTTGTCTGTCCATGTCATTTTCTTCGTCTCTAGAGCTCAACTAAATTTATCTATTTATCATGAAATGCATTTTAGTTAGTAGAAAATATTAGGCTAGCTAGTTCTTGCTTAGTAGAAGTAATGGATAGCTTAGCATGTTAACCATTAGAGTTAGTTAATTAGCTTAGTAGTTGTGTACTTTTAAGAGTTGTTGTCTAAGTATTAATTTATTGCACCATCATTGCATGCATGTAGTGAACGAGTTGGAGGCGGACGTGGTGACCATCGACGACCAGGAGTACGAGGAGGTCGTGGAGGTGATCGAGGAGGTCCTTGCAGCGGAGGAGGTTCCGGAGCCGCCGACTGACTTTGTTGACTCCGTGCCTGCCCAAGGCAAGCCCCGGTGCATAACCCTATTTTACAAATTACTTGGTATATATATGTTTGCATTATGTTTCAGGAGTTGATATGAAAACTACTTGCACATATATACCCACCTATGAGTCCTACTAGTACAGGTCGTGTAGATGCGATGCTTAGGATGACGGTAGCGGGTAACCTATCGTTATTCACAATAGGTGATTATTATTGTATCACATGATAAGAAGGTGAAAGAAAATTGGAGACCGGGCAGGGATATGGTTTGGGTACTGGTGGGTGTGACAAGTTACGTCCCGCGGCCACGGGCTTAGCTTGGTTGCATCGTTTCCCTGTCCGCGTCGATTAAGGACCGTTCGTTGTTATGAACAATAGTCTTGTCACAGATCTTCTTATCCCGTGCACATACTTACGGATGGGGGTGAGGAAGACTTGTTACTCTCTTGTCATGGGCTCCGGCTCTTTCCGGACCGACTGATTGGAGGCGGGGATAGGTGGAGGTCTAAGCACCACTTTGAGGCCGGGCCTCAAGGGTGGGGGCTTGGAGTCCAAGTTTGGACGGGGACCTGGAACCTGTGACAGGAGTGGAGCGAGTTGGTCTCAGCTGTGCCCGGGGTACAGATGAGGCGTGTGTTTTTCGGGGTACCCAGCTGGGCACATTGATTCGCGAATCGCCGTCGCTTAGACGGTACGGCTTGACTATGGCATGACATCGTAGTAACAACTGGAATAATAAAGTTGGTGGAAGAAAGAAAAGAAAGAGAAATGAGTATGATTGTTTATCACTTGCTTGAAAGTATAACAGGTGCTTACCTAGAATGTTTAGCTAATAAAAAAATGACTGCTAAATATTTACCAGTAAGGATACACTTTAGTAAGCTTTGCAGGCAAAAATGAAACAGCAAACCAAAAAGCCTTTCATATCCTTGAGAGTCGGAAAATATATATCCCCACTAGTCGGGTAAGTCTTGCAAGTACATTTTGTACTTAGGGTTATTTTACCCCTGTTGCAGGTGCAATTTAAAAAGTTGACTGCTGTGTGGAGGATTCTTCTGGTGGGCACAGACGGATCCTTGTATCGCTTTCCGCTAGATGTTTAATTAGTTTCCGCTGTTTAATTATTGCACTCTGAACTCTGGTATTGTAATGAATAAATTTCCAAGACTGCTATTGTATGAAATGGACTAAGTATTGTAAGCTTGTATTCATTATTGTATCCTGGATGAAAACGTGGATTATTCGAGTTCTCCTTCGGGTGTGCTCGACGGAGGTGTTTGACTTGGTTCATTATCGGAATACTTAGTGTCAATGGAAGACGAGTATTATCGATAATGTGCCGATTCAGACGGTTCCGCCACAGTTGGTACCAGAGCCAATAATGAATTTACAAGCTTAATCACCTCTTTTTAAATTTAAAAATTTGACCAACAAAAGATTTGTGAAAAATAGGATTCGGTAAATTCGCATAAATAAGTATTCGCCCTAGTAATATGGTCTATCTAGGATAGTGGCACTGATTTTATCTAATGAAAAGTCCTGCAGGTACACTAACTTACGCGTCGTATAAATCGACTAGTATACGGTGAGTGAGTATACCTTGTGCCAAAATATTCGTGAATGCCGCTATATTCGGCTTGAGCGACGAATAGGCCGATACATGCATCATGAGCAAAAAAAAAAAAAAAAAAAAAAAAAAAAAAAAAAAAAAAAACCGTCACGTATAAGTTGTTTAATAAATGATAGGGAAATAATAAAAATAAGTGCTCCAATTAACTATGGAAGTCTGATTATTTTATCTCTTATCAAGTGTATCTTTTTTTTGAGTCTGTCCTTGAATCTGGAAGTTTGTCCCTAATGGTGGATCCTTATATGATCACAGATGAGTCAGGGGTCTCATCATGGGAGTGCCAGTGGTGGGGCTGTCCTTGGCCATGGTGGAAGTGATCAAGGCAATGATGGTGAGCATCAGGGGGATAGCAATGGGGTCCCAGTGTTGGGTGCTGCACTACCTCGGGCACCAGTACCTCCTATGAATCCTGAAGAGATGCTGGCTGAGATGTTGACTGCCCGTCGTGAGTCCAACCGTGTCATGGAAATGATGGCACAGTTAGTTGGTAACCTTGTTCGTGGGGGCCACGGTGATGGTGGTAGGAATGGGGATGGTGCTCGTGGGCATGACAGGCCCAGCACCTATCAGGACTTTTTGAAGACGCAGCCACCTACCTTCACACCGTCTGCTGAGCCTCTGGATGCAGATCATTGGCTTCGCACCATAGAGCAGAAGTTGATGTTGCTGCACAATGTGGCTGAGGACCAGAAGGTGCACTTTGTTGCACAGCAGCTTCTAGGATCTGCTACTGCGTGGTGGGACACCTTCCAAGCCATGCAGCTTGCAGGTCACCGGGTGACTTGGCAGGAGTTTGTCACTGCTTTTCGTGAGCACTTTATTCCTGCTGGTTTGATGAGCAGGAAGTTGACTGAGTTTAAGGAGTTAAGGCAGGGTAATATGACCGTGGTGGAGTATGCAACCAAGTTCAACCATCTGGCTCAGTATGCTGGTTATCTTGTGGACACCGATCAGAAGAAGATGGATTGTTTTAGGGATGGTCTCTCTTGTGTCTTAAAGGAGAAGTTGTTCACTGGGGGCTATCAGACCTTTGGTGCATTGATGAGTGCTGCCATTTCCATGGAGGGACTTCAGAATGACACCCAGTCTGAGTGGAAGCGTAAGCGGGTGATTACTGGATCCTCTAGTCACCCACATGCGCAGAAGGTACAAGTTGTTAGGAGGGTGCCTTATTATTCTCAGGGTGGACAGCAGCCACGTCACTTTCAGCAAGCCACTTCAGTTCAGCACACTCAGTACCGTGCACCTACTCAGCAGGTGCAGCAGCCTCAGGGACAGCAGTTCCAGCCTCGTCAGGGGCAGGGAAACAAGCCACCAGTTATTTGTTTCAAGTGTGGCAAGGAAGGCCACTATGCTCGGGAGTGTCCTGAAAATCATCCTATTCAGTCTGCTCAGTCTGCAGCCAACTCTCGCTTGGTCAAAAGGACTATTATCAGGAAGAAGGTGCCTGTGAGCCGCTCGGGACATGTTAATTTCACTGCAGCTGAGGAGTTTCCACAGGGAGAGCCGGTGATGGCTGGTATGTTCTCCATCAACTCCCACCCAGCATATGTGTTATTTGATTCTGGTGCATCGCATTCATTCATGAGTATGGGTTTCGTAGAAAGGCACAATATACCTACTGCAATGATTTCCGTTGCATATAAGGTTAGCACCCCTGGTGCACAGTTATGTATTCAGACCCGGACTGAGACACTTAGCCTGGTTTTGGCCACTCATTCTTATCGTGTCCAGTTCATGGTATTGCCTGGGCAAAGTACAGATGCTATCTTGGGAATGAATTGGTTGGGGAGGAATGGTGTAGTTTTGGACCTTAACCATAGAGTGGTGGAGTTAAAGCTTCCTTCATCTGAGGATAGAATGTCCCTTATTATGCCACCAATCTCTTCTCTAGCAGCCGTCTCTAATACTGAAGCTTCTCCTGCTCTTGCCTCTATTCCTGTGGTCTGTGAATTTCCGGATGTTTTTCCTGAAGACTTACCTGGGTTACCTCCTGTTAGAGATGTGGAGTTTACCATTGAGCTAGAGCCTGGTACTACTCCTATTTCTAGACGTCCTTATCGTATGGCTCCCCCAGAGTTAGCTGAAATGAAGAAGCAATTAGAAGAGCTGAGGGAGAAGGGATTTATTCGTCCTAGCACTTCACCATGGGGTTGTCCAGCTATTTTTGTGAAGAAGAAGGATGGCACTCTTCGGATGTGTATTGATTATCGCCCCCTTAATGCAGTAACTATTAAAAATAAATATCCCTTGCCTCGGATTGATACCTTGTTTGATCAGTTAGCTGGTGCAAAGGTATTTTCAAAAATTGACCTCCGTTCTGGGTATCACCAAATAAAAATCCGGCCCCAAGATGTACCAAAGACAGCCTTTTCCACTAGGTACGGCCTTTATGAGTACCTAGTAATGTCCTTTGGTCTTACCAATGCTCCTGCATTTTTCATGTACCTCATGAACTCAGTCTTCATGCCGGAGTTGGATAAGTTTGTGGTGGTGTTTATTGATGATATTTTAATATATTCAAAGAATGAAGATGAGCATGCCCGGCATCTTCGCATAGTCCTAACCAGACTACGCGAGCATCAGTTATATGCCAAGTTTAGCAAGTGTGAATTTTGGCTAGACCGGGTACAATTTTTGGGACATGTCTTGACCCCTGAAGGCATATCAGTGGACCCTAGCAAGGTGCAAGAGGTTTTAAATTGGAAATCACCAAGGTCCGTGCATCAGATACGTCAGTTCCTTGGCCTTGCCGGTTATTATCGGCGTTTCATTCCTGACTTTTCCAAGATAGCTAAACCCATGACCAAGTTGCTTCAGAAGGATGTCAAGTTTGTTTGGGGCCCGGCTTGTGAGGAGGCATTTCAAGCTCTGAAGAAGTATTTGACCACTGCTCCTATTCTTGCTCAGCCTGATATTGGGAAACCATTTGATGTATATTGTGATGCCTCTCGGTCTGGACTTGGGTGTGTGCTTATGCAAGAAGGACGGGCAGTAGCTTATGCTTCCCGTCAGCTGAAAAAGCATGAAGTAAACTATCCCACCCATGATTTAGAGCTTGATGCGGTTGTGCATGCTCTAAAAATATGGAGGCACTTTTTGTTGGGAAACAAGGTAAATATTTATACGGACCACAAGAGTCTCAAATATATTTTTACTCAACCCGAGTTAAATATGAGGCAACGAAGGTGGCTTGAGTTAATTAAGGATTATGATTTAGAGGTGCACTATCATCCCGGCAAAGCTAATGTGGTAGCTGATGCATTAAGTCGGAAGTCACACCAGGAGGATGAGGAGTCTTTGTCTTTTGCTCATCATGAGGTGTTGGCACATATTGCCTTGGTTTCTGACTTGTTGGATCAGATTGTCTTAGAGCAGAGGAAGGACACTGAGGTGATTCCTCACATCAGGAAATTGATGGCTAAAGGACGAGGGCCCCATTTTAATATTGATGAGCAAGGTGTGCTCAGGTACAAGAGGAGATTGGTAGTGCCAGGAAGTGTTGAGCTCAGGATAAAAATCTTGGAAGAGGCCCATAACTCCAAGTTGTCCATTCACCCAGGGAGTAATAAAATGTATCATGATTTGAGGCACGTGTATTGGTGGCCCAACCTAAAGCAAGATGTGGCCAAGTACATCTCTGAGTGTGACATTTGTGGAAGAGTTAAAGCTGATCACCTGCGTACACCGGGTTTGCTACAGCCCTTGCCTATCCCTGCTTGGAAATGGGAGGATATTTCCATGGATTTTATTGTGGGTCTGCCCCGCACAGTAAGAGGGCATGATTCTATTTGGGTCATTGTGGATCGTCTTACCAAGTCAGCTCATTTTCTTCCGGTGAGTAATAGGTTCACAGCCATGCAATATGCCAAGTTATATTTTGACCGAATTGTTACTCTACATGGAGTTCCTCTCACTATAGTTTCTGATCGGGGATCAGTATTTGTGTCACGTTTCTGGGAGCAGTTGCAGAAGTGTCTTGGTACTCGCCTTCTTAAAAGTTCTGCTTATCATCCCCAGACTGATGGTCAAACAGAGAGAATCAACCAAGTACTAGAAGACATGTTGAGGGCCTGTGTCATTTCTTTTCCTGAAAAGTGGGATGAGTGTTTGAGGTTTGCTGAGTTCTCTTATAACAACAGTTATCAAGAGAGCATTCGCATGGCACCTTTTGAGGCTCTGTATGGCAAGAAATGTAGGACACCACTCAACTGGGTGGAGGTGGGAGACCGTGGTCATTATGGGCCCGATCTCATTAAGAAGGCAAGAGATCAAGTGAGAGTCATCCAAGGTCACTTGAAGTCAGCTCAGAGTCGTCAGAAAAATTATGCAGACAAAAGGAGAAGGCCCTTGCAGTTCGAGGTTGGTGATTATGTGTACCTCAAGGTATCTCCCATGAGAGGTGTGCATAGGTTTGGTGTCAGAGGAAAATTGGCTCCTCGCTATGTGGGTCCTTATAAAATTTTGGAGAAAAGGGGTTCTGTTGCTTATCGTATTCAACTCCCAGATATCTTGTCAGCGGTCCATGATGTTTTCCATGTCTCCCAATTGAAAAGATGTTTGCGGGTTCCCGAAGAAATTGTGGAAATTGAAGGCCTTCCTCTTCAACCCGATCTTTCTTATATTGAGCACCCTATCAAGGTTTTGGATGAAAAAGAAAGAATCACAAGAAACAAGGTGGTGAAATTTTACAAGGTTCAATGGAAAAATCATTCGGAGGATGAGGCCACTTGGGAGTTAGGAAGCTATATTTTGGAGCATTATCCTCATCTCATTCCTAGTTCGTCAAGGTAATCATCTTAAGTAATTAACTTGCTTATCCTTTCCCACACTAGGCACACACAAGAAATCTCGGGTCGAGATTTTCTTTAGGGGGGTAGAGCTGTAACACCCTCGGTGTTACTGCGTTAATAAATCATTAAACCATGTCATGAGCATCATGTTTATGTATTATGGCAAAATGAGAAATTAAATTTTGTTGCACTAATTCTTAATTTGAGCTCTAATTTAATTCCTTGTCCAAATATTCCTCAGCACAGTTCAACTAACTATTGTTATCCTGATCCAACTCCAGCGCTAGCAATTCTTTTGCTTTTCTAAAATCCCCTGATCGCACTGTAGCAGAGCAGAGTACTGTAGCGACGCAGAGATGTACTGTAGCAGCAGCACGGAGGTACCGTAGCGACGCAGAGGTTACTGTAGCGCCGCAGAAATGCACTGTAGCAGCAGCAGAGCCACTGTAGCGACGCAGAAATGCACTGTAGCAGCAGCAGAGCTTACTGTAGCGACGCAGAAATGCACTGTAGCAGCAGCAGAGGGTACTGTAGCCCCACAGAAATGCACTGTAGCAGCACGGAGGTTACTGTAGCGCGCAGAAAACACTGTAGCACGGAGACTTGCTGCGTCGCGCACGTCAATCCCTTTTCCAGTGCGAGCGTCCCTGCGTCTCTCGTCCTTAAAAGGAGACGTCTCGCGATCGCGAGCTCGCCAGACTCGTTGTCCGCCTCTTCCTCTCTAATCAAGTTCCTCTGTTCTTGCCGTGTAAGCTGCGTCTATCGAAGCATCAGTGGACTGCGGTATGTATCCCGTGAGTCCCTCTTGTACTTCCTCTGTTTCTCACTAGCAGCGCCATCCGTCTTCATTATTCCTTTGATTAAAGACCTCATTCATGAGCAAGTCGGGAGAAAGCCATGAGCTAATTAAGTTCCTTTGATTTTTTAGAGATTATTAATAGCTACTTTGCGCAACCAATATCTCCACCATACGAACTCCAATTCCGTTGATTTTTCTTCCTAAATTCATTGAAAATCAAGAGTTGTCTGTCCATGTCATTTTCTTCGTCTCTAGAGCTCAACTAAATTTATCTATTTATCATGAAATGCATTTTAGTTAGTAGAAAATATTAGGCTAGCTAGTTCTTGCTTAGTAGAAGTAATGGATAGCTTAGCATGTTAACCATTAGAGTTAGTTAATTAGCTTAGTAGTTGTGTACTTTTAAGAGTTGTTGTCTAAGTATTAATTTATTGCACCATCATTGCATGCATGTAGTGAACGAGTTGGAGGCGGACGTGGTGACCATCGACGACCAGGAGTACGAGGAGGTCGTGGAGGTGATCGAGGAGGTCCTTGCAGCGGAGGAGGTTCCGGAGCCGCCGACTGACTTTGTTGACTCCGTGCCTGCCCAAGGCAAGCCCCGGTGCATAACCCTATTTTACAAATTACTTGGTATATATATGTTTGCATTATGTTTCAGGAGTTGATATGAAAACTACTTGCACATATATACCCACCTATGAGTCCTACTAGTACAGGTCGTGTAGATGCGATGCTTAGGATGACGGTAGCGGGTAACCTATCGTTATTCACAATAGGTGATTATTATTGTATCACATGATAAGAAGGTGAAAGAAAATTGGAGACCGGGCAGGGATATGGTTTGGGTACTGGTGGGTGTGACAAGTTACGTCCCGCGGCCACGGGCTTAGCTTGGTTGCATCGTTTCCCTGTCCGCGTCGATTAAGGACCGTTCGTTGTTATGAACAATAGTCTTGTCACAGATCTTCTTATCCCGTGCACATACTTACGGATGGGGGTGAGGAAGACTTGTTACTCTCTTGTCATGGGCTCCGGCTCTTTCCGGACCGACTGATTGGAGGCGGGGATAGGTGGAGGTCTAAGCACCACTTTGAGGCCGGGCCTCAAGGGTGGGGGCTTGGAGTCCAAGTTTGGACGGGGACCTGGAACCTGTGACAGGAGTGGAGCGAGTTGGTCTCAGCTGTGCCCGGGGTACAGATGAGGCGTGTGTTTTTCGGGGTACCCAGCTGGGCACATTGATTCGCGAATCGCCGTCGCTTAGACGGTACGGCTTGACTATGGCATGACATCGTAGTAACAACTGGAATAATAAAGTTGGTGGAAGAAAGAAAAGAAAGAGAAATGAGTATGATTGTTTATCACTTGCTTGAAAGTATAACAGGTGCTTACCTAGAATGTTTAGCTAATAAAAAAATGACTGCTAAATATTTACCAGTAAGGATACACTTTAGTAAGCTTTGCAGGCAAAAATGAAACAGCAAACCAAAAAGCCTTTCATATCCTTGAGAGTCGGAAAATATATATCCCCACTAGTCGGGTAAGTCTTGCAAGTACATTTTGTACTTAGGGTTATTTTACCCCTGTTGCAGGTGCAATTTAAAAAGTTGACTGCTGTGTGGAGGATTCTTCTGGTGGGCACAGACGGATCCTTGTATCGCTTTCCGCTAGATGTTTAATTAGTTTCCGCTGTTTAATTATTGCACTCTGAACTCTGGTATTGTAATGAATAAATTTCCAAGACTGCTATTGTATGAAATGGACTAAGTATTGTAAGCTTGTATTCATTATTGTATCCTGGATGAAAACGTGGATTATTCGAGTTCTCCTTCGGGTGTGCTCGACGGAGGTGTTTGACTTGGTTCATTATCGGAATACTTAGTGTCAATGGAAGACGAGTATTATCGATAATGTGCCGATTCAGACGGTTCCGCCACAGTTACTATGCTTCTAAAATTTTTAGAAAGCCAACAAACACACCATAACTTTGAACCTGCCCACAAATTCATGGACCTGACGATACCCAACGCGTCATTGACGAATACTACTACCATATTTTACTTCTGCCTTACCGCCCTCACAAGTAACAAACCCATAAAGCTCCCGTGCTTAGCAGCGAAGCTTTTTTCCGATTATATCTTCCATATATAAAGAAGAAACGACAGAGTGTACTCCGTGGTAAATTGGCAGGAGCTCACGGCATGGTCATAAATAAGCGCACCAATTTAGGCCTAGTTTGGTTCGAAGGAGTTAAAATTTAACTCCCATCACATTAATGTTTCCTTAAATGCACGGAGTACTAAATATAGACTAATTGCATGTACGTTGGCACATGTTAGGAGTAATTTACGAGACGAATCTATTAAGCCTAATTAGTCAAGATTAAAAACTTTTTTTTTATTAAATAAGACGAAAGTGCTACCATGTTCGTTAAACTTTAACACCGAAACCAAACGGGGCTAAGGTCCCAAGCATTTAATTGATTCACGCGCAAAAGTAACCTGAACGAACACATCAAGGATGACAAAAACTTCGCACCAACACCACATCGGAAAAACGAGAAAGACCTCTCAACAAATTTGTCATGCTACTAGGGCCTCGTTCACTTCCCCATCCCAACCCAAAATATTTCCTCTTCCACCCATCACATCAAATCTTTCGACGCGTGCATGGAGCATTAAATGTAGGTAAAAAAGATAACTAATTGCATAGTTTGTCTGTAAACGTCGTGACGAATCTTTTGAGCCTAGTTAGTCCATAATTGGACAAATTTTGCCAAATAACAACGAAAGATGCTACAGTAACTTTTCAGCTACTTTTCGCGAGGTGAACACACCCTAGTACTTTTTTTTTTGTTAATCTGGGCTGACGTTCGAACAGTAAAGCACAGAAGAAAAGGGAAATTCTGGGAAATAATACGTCCGACTCCCACTTTTCCGGCAGACGATTCGGCAGCCAAATTTCCTGTTCTTCCCAAGGAAAAATACACCTTCCAAAGACGTCGCAAACGTCCATACCACGGGACCCGCTGCAGAAAATTCCAAAACCATTCCCCCCAACAAGCGCAAAGCAAAACGAGCGGCACAAGGCCAGGTAGCGGTAGCCATGGCGGTGGCAGAGTGGCGAACCTGTACATGAAGATGTCGCGGTTGCTGGCGAGAGGCTTCCGGCAGAGGAAGCAGGCCTCCAAAAAGTGGCCCTGCGGCAGCCCTCCCGCTCTCGCCCCCGCGCGTCCTCCGCCTCCTCCCGACGCGGCCACCAGCTCGTCCTCCACGCCGGAGGTGACAAGCCGGGTCCACGCAGCCGCCGACGTGCCGCCCCCGCCGAGAGCGAACGGGCTGTCCCGACCGCCCCCGCTCCCGCTCCGGCCCCCTCCTCCTCCTCCGCTGCCGGTCCTACCCGCGCCACCGAGGCCCAAGTCCATCGGCGGCGGTGAAGAGGAGCCCGCCCCTGGATCCACCTCCCCGCCCCGGGGGCGCGGCTCGTCGGTGCGATCGGGCTCGGCCCGGTTCGGTGGCTCGCGTGTTCGTGTCCGCGCGGCGGTGCGAGCGGGGAGGGAGAGATGGACGGTGTGCTGTTGTATCGGGTGTGTTTAAAGGGGAGACAGGAGGTGGAGGTGGTTTTATGAAGTGAGCTAGGGAGAGGCCAGAGGGTGGGTGGTGGGTCCGGCACGGGCGAACGCGGGGCCCGCGTGGCAGTGTTGGTTAGTGGGATCCGTTGCCCCGAGGGACCACCCAGGCACACGGCTCGACTCCCAGGGTTGCTTTGCTGGACGAGCAGAGGAAGCCTCTGCTTTCCGGGGTTTTTTTTCCTCTGTTTTTCTCGAGCGTTCTTTTTCGCCTGGAGATTGGGCCCGGCCGCTCGGGCGCGTGGGTTTTGTAAGGGCCGGTTTAGATCCGAAAAATTTGGTAAAATGATATTGTAACGTTTTTTGTTGTTATTTGGGAAATATTGTCTAATCATGGTCTAATTAGGTTTAAAAGATTCGTCTCGTCCATTTCATCTAAACTGTGTAATTAATTTTATTTTTTATCTATATTTAATGCTTCATGCATGTGTCAAAGATTTGATGTGACGCGAAATCTGAAAAATTTTACAAAATTTTCTGGGAACTAAACAGGGCCGCTGCCGTTTCGAACGTTCGTGTGATACTTCTCTTGAGCTGTTCAGTGGGGGCAACTGGATCCAGGACAACTTGACAGTGTGATTCTGTTGCGCGTTTAAGGATGACAGCGGATCGGGTTCGGGACGGATATTCACGGGGTTTAGGTCCTGTGGGTTCGGATTTGGGGATGATTTCTCACCCACGGTTTTTGGGTTCGGTTTCGGGTTTGGTTTCGGGTTCGGTTTTGGGTTTGGTTTTCTACCCGTGGATATCTAATGGATATCCGAAATAAATCATTTGGAATTAAAATTCATGTTTTATAATATGCTAATAATAACTTGTTTACTTAGATTATTAAATCTATTCAAAATTGACTCATGAAAATATTTATTATTTGTTGCCTCTTATTTATACATGTGAATATGTGTATATTTATCCGCGGGTTTTGGGTATCCGTTCGGGTATCGGGTATCCGTGGGTTTGGTTTTGGTGATGGATTTCCACCCGAATCGGTTTTCGGTTCGGGTTCGGGTTTCGACGTCGAGTTTCGGTTTTGGGTGCACGAAGAATCCATCCGATCCGAACCCAACCCGTTGCCATCCTTATTCGCGTTGCACCCAAGTCCTTCGGTTCGGGTCTCTCTAGTAGCTTCTGCACCTGCTGCAACGCGGAGGGCGGGTGCCCTCGGCACCGGGTACCAGTGCAATAAAATTGCAGTACTCATGGATTTCCTACCCGATAAGGTCCTATGGATATCGTCAGATTCATCTCAATCCATATGTGTAGGGGTAAATTAGAGTGAAATTTTGTTGAAGTTTCACTCTGACACATATGTATTCTTACCAATCTAACTACATCCAAACAAGACCTAAGTGTGTGTACGGATATGAAAATTTATCCACGGAAACATAAGAGTCGGGTATTCACAAAAATACAGGTAAAGTGCGGGTACCCGTAATTTGTAGTTTGTAGTATATACATAACATGTTGAACTATAAAGATGATAGTTTTTATGAGCGACTAAATAAAGTGATTGTGTGAGCTAGTATTAACTTGTTACTTTAGTTTTTGTGTAAGTTGTTTTGTGTTATGTATAGCATAAATGAACGAATTATGAATCTATGATGTATTGTGGTTTGTGTATATTATCCTAGTGAACTATATCTAAGTGAGATTCGACATATTTGTGTGTTGTTGTTTAACTATAACTTTTTGTATTGATCCCTCTTTAATATACTTGATGGGTACGAAATTTTACCTGCATATATGCTCGCGGGCGAGTGAAACTTAGGCCACGAGTATATATCATAACCCAAACCAATCCCTAATCTTTATTTTACAATTTTAAAAGTTCTTAATAGGCCCCTTTGATATTTTGAATCTAAATACCTAAATACTAAGAAAATTCTCTGTTGACAGCAATCTATGCTTTACAGTAGTAGATATTTGTATATGGAAGTCCTAGATAGGAAAGTAGAGTAGGCACAGATCCTTCAGACTACCCGCATTCATGGACCTCTATATTCATCCTCTATACGTCCTAGTCAGCAAGATTCTCTCCTCTATACTCAATTCTCCCGCACCCATCCATCCTTTATATCATCCTCTATCCACTCTATCCACTGTGGGACACACTTGTCACTTTATCTAAATATATCCATGTGTGATCTAGTTTTGAAGGATTTATTGAGACGAATTTAATGGTGCAATCGAAATTTAATTTGGATTTTTGGTTTGTGAGTTATAGCATTTTTTCCCTTTGTTTAGCTAGTGGGGCCCGCCACTATAGAGTATAAAGTAAGCATTGTACCACTCTAAATATAGAGTAAGAGAAAGGATAAAGTATCGTTTTAAGTACCCAGTGCAGCAGTTTTTACTCTATATTCATACTCTAAAGCTTTAGAGTATCGTTTTAGAGTACCCACTACGGGTAGTCTCACAAAAGGCGAAATTTATATGAAAAAAAGAATTGATTGAACTTTCCAACGTATACTTGGGGGCAAGTAAATGCTTTACTCCAACCTTATCTGACCCCATTGCCATCCCTACCGTAGTACTCTGCATTTGGTTGATAAAAACAACAAGGGACAAGAGAGGTCGTTCTTAACTTTGAAGGTGTTTAGCTTCGAAACGATCAGTGGTTTAAGGATAATATACCTTTCACATTCGACACATTCCGGTTTCACAAAATTGAGGGAACGTCTTTCTCATCTTTGAACATTGCCTCCCTTCATCTTGGCGAGGCACATATGAGCGACGCTAGTGGCGGGACACCGCTCCAAGCGGTGGGGGCGTTGACGAGGTAAGTAAACCCTCCATCCAAACAAAAAAATTAGAGTAAGCCTATCTCCTCAACTAAATACATACGTGGATTGGTCCCATTCCAAAAAATCAGGGACCGGTCTGTCCCGTCTCACCTCATCCCCAAACCAAGCATATGCTAATAAATTTATGTGGCAAATCTATTGTATAGAAAATGAGAGGTAACAATGCAATGTTGTATGATTTGTACAATTGCAAATTGCAATTTATACATATGACATGATGGCACGATTTACCCTAATGGATTACTCTTCCGTCCCATAAACAAAGCATAGCCTTAATCGCAGTAACTAACCCGTTTTACTCCCAGATCTGCAAACAAAACCTGTACTCCCAGTTCCCTCGACGCGTTCACGGGAGTTTTTATGAGGGGAGCAGAGCGCAGCGCAGTTGCTCCCTCCGGGCCTGGAAGCAGCAAATGACATTCACTCCACGCATGGGCATGGCACGTCCTCGCGGTCGGTGGGCTGCGAGCCGGCCAGTGTACGGCCAGTTGACGGCGAACGCGCCCAGCGCGCACCGACTCGCTCTGCCGCGGCTTGATCTGAGGGGACTGTAAATTCTGGTCGACTGCGCGCGCGGGCCGGAGGCGCTGACGACCTCGCGCGTTCGCGGTGCACCCACACGCCACACGCCACGCCACGCTGCAGCTGTCTCGGGCTCTCGGCAGTCACCGTCCCACAGCGAGAGCGAGGCCAGATAAACCTGCACCGCGCCGCGCTTGATGAATGCAGGGTGCACTGGTGCAGCCATCCAGTAGCCCCCGCTATAGTCTAGCGTCTACATGCCCTTGTTTAGTTCCCTCAATTCTCCCCAAATTTCACTATGCAAAAAGAAGATTCCCGTCACAGTAAAATGTCGGCAAATGCATGGAGTACTAAATATTGATGAAATCAAAAACTAATTGCACAGTTTTGTTGTACTTTGCGAGACGAACATTTTAAGCCTAGTTAGTCAAAATTTGGATAATTTTTACCAAATACAAACGAAATGCTACAGAAATTCTGATACAGTGTTTTTCTTCCCAATTCCGTGAACTAAACGAGGCCAGGGGAGGAAAAAGTGAAGCGGGGGTTGTAATTGGGCGGTGCTCGCTCGGTGGTACATACACGACCGACGACGAGTGCCTGTTACATCGTGGAGGTGAAAATGGTTAGGAGGATTCTTTGATTCACCCGTCACTTTCACCGAATCACCGTGCAGCTGGTGTAATGTACTGTTCTATGTGGAGCTGTTTCTGAATCTACATGACCGTCGACTTTTTTTTTTTTTTGGCTTGGAACATGTTTTCTTTCTATCATCCATGGCCTGTTTTCCACGGACGGATTTTTCTTGTTCGGAAGGAAGGGGCACGGAATACATACATGGCAGCCTACATACATCGTGTTGAAAGAAAGGCATGGTTGGTCCCTGGTTCCCCGTGCGGCCATGTCTGACGGTCTGTGGAGACGTTGCTGTCTCTCCGCATCACATCACAGGCAGATGATGTGCTACTAGCACATCGCCGAGGTAAAAACTGTAGGCCGTCAGAATCGCAATGTGAAACGCCGAAGAAAATGGCCGGAGAACTCGCTTCCATCAACTCCAACCGCTGCTGTCCTGACATCACCATTGTTTTTTCCGCTGGTTTTATACAAACAAAAAGGACATTCTGGTTCCCTTTTGCCGCAGGTGTAGGTTCACCGCAGAACGAGATCGCAAAATGCGTGTTTGGTGAGCACCTTTCCTGCGCTTCGTTCGTTCGTTCCTTTGGATCTTCAGCAGAGTGGTTCAGTTAGGTGCATATATTTCACATCCTCTCGATTCTGAATCCACTACCTCTAGGCCAGGGTCACGGACTTTTTGGTTGTTGAAATGTTCCGGTTCGCCGGCTCAGACAAGGTCACGTTGCTGGTGCCGCTAGATTTGTTCGGATTCAGAGCACGCGTACAGTGTCGGGGGCGAGTTCACCATCGTCGTCAGTACTCTGAATCCAGTGTCGCCGTCAGCACTTTTGGCGCCCCTCGTGACCATAGGCTTCCCTTTCCATGGCCTGAGAATTTTTATTTCCAAAATTCAAAGCAGCACTACTACAACATTGTATCGCTATCGTATGTGCATCCCAGTGTATCGTGTGTGTGTGTGTGCAACTGTGCATTCATGTACAGGAGCCAGTCGTCGTTTACCATCGCTGTTAACGAAGACGCTGCTGTTAGTTGCAATACCACAAGGCAACTTGCAACACTTGAAAAGAGAATTTCCAATTTTCCATGGCGGGCACTACTCGTCAGGCGTCACCTTCCGAAGAAAAACGGGGAAAGGGACGTGACGCAAACATAAAACCGGGAAAAAGCCCAACGGAGGGCCCGCATGTCAGTGGCTGCGCTATTTATTGAAGCGAGTAAAGGCGGAGGGGTCACGGGCGTTTTAATTAATGCAAAATCAGTGGAAAACTAAAGCCCCCGGCTAGGAAAGTGACCGTCCAGACGCGCAGCACCGTTTCCAGGGCCCGTGCGCTCGGGTGGGCCCGCGGCGCGTGTAGGCGGTGGGTACACGCCTCTGGTGGTCCTCACCCCCGGTATAAATGGACGTGCCGAGATTTTTTGTTGACACGTCATTTTTACAGGTTTGATACTGTGTACCACTGCACTATACTCCGTACATGCAAGTCTATAGTGCATACGAAAACTGTACGGTCGGTGGATACAGGCCTTGTTTATCGCGACGGAAAAAATTTTGGTGTCACGTTGCACGATTTATGGGACGTCGGAAGGGTTTTCGGATATTAATTAAAAAAACTAATTACATAACTCGTCTGGAAACCACAAGACGAATTTATTAAGCCTAATTAAGCCGTCATTAGCACATGTGTGTTACTGTAGTACTTAAGGCTAATCATGGACTAATTAGGCTTAAAAGATTCGTCTCGTGGTTTTCAACTAAACTATGCAATTAGTTTTTTTCATCTATATTTAGTACTCTATATATGTGTCAAACATTCGATGTGATGGGGTGAAAAATTTTTAGGTGGAAACTAAAGCCACACTTTCGTCTTCGGAAATTGGGTTTCACTGTCCGGCCGTTGTGAGTGCAGTGACCGTCCTTTCCTGTTTTTGTCTTTTTATAATCTTGTTTCTTTTAAACTTTTTTTTCACACCATTTACTCCATCCGTCCCGAAAATAACACAATTCTAGTTTTAAATCTGGACACCGCGCATGTGTTCTGGTTCAAAGCTAGAATTACGTTTTCTTTTTAGACGGAGGGATCATGTATTTTTTTAAAAGGCATCCATAAAATTTACATTGTAGCATGCATGGGCTGTACTTTGACAATTTTATCTAGAGAATATAGTTAATCTCAATGCAAATTTTTTTGCTCAAAAAAATTGTATAAAGATGTTGAACACGAACAATAAACCTTCGACAGTGCTAACGCCCGAACGTCCGGAAAGACACCTGCATCTGGACGTCCGCGCCTGTACTCCGTTCTGCGTGCCCACAAGGGGGCCCACGCCGTCCGAACGTCATGTGTGCCCCCTGACCCCACACGCAAACCGCTCGTGCCACCTCTACTTCGACTGCTCGGACGCCTGCCACGACAGGTGGGTCCCCAACAACAACACTTGATTTGTTTTTGAAACATCCAGATAAAACATTTGCAACATATGTGTGAAGACAGATAAAACACTTGAAACATACGTTTGAAACACTTCAAACGTGCGTTTGAAATACTTGTAAAAACACCTAAAAACACTTGAAACATATGCTACATCCAGATAAACACACTTATAACATATGTTTGAAAAAAAGATAAAACATTTGGAATAGACGCTTGCAACATACCTCTTAAACATGTGAAACACTCGAAACATACTCTTGCAACTTTTGCTTTCACGCACAACATCTACTTGCCGCTTGGACGAATAGAGGCTCGATGTAGGGTCGGCTGCGCATCCAGCAGCATGCCGGAGGCGGCAGTAGCGGCAGCGATTGTGTTGGTAGATATCCACCCTAGCGAACGCATGCAGGAGATGGAAGGAGGCGAGGAGGACACGGAGGTAGCGTGGCTAGCTGGGTGCAGGGCCACTAGGGACGACTCACCATGATTACTGTCCTAGGGCCGCGACAAGCAGGAAAAAGGGGGAGGCGGGGTATTTGCTTGGCGAGTATCCACAGGGGGGACTTTGAGCCTAAGGTGGTATTGCTGGAGCTAGGAGTGGGGCGGGAGAGGGCCAGAAGGAAATGGAGCAACTACAACTGGGGAACTTCGGGCTCGACCGGCCTTGTCCGCGTGTGCGAGCGGCAAGCAAAGAGGGGGAGAGAGCGGTGCGGCGAGAGAAGGGAGCTTGAGGGAGAGAGGGAACAGGCATATTAGGCTCCACAGTCCCAGGAAGGCTAGCGCTTGTGGTAGAGCATGGTGGAGAGGGTGGTCGGCGCCGGTCATCGAGCAGGAAGTTGGAACGAGCAATGCCGGGTGAACGAGACAGGAAAATGGACGAGTAATACGGATATTTAGGAGATAAGCTGGTATTGTACGTTTCGTAGGATGTAAGGTTGTTAGACCGCCACGTTGCGTCCGGAGATTAAAGCCGTCCGGATGGCCTAATCCTATCAATTCCGCTAAACCTTTACATGCATATAATAATTTCCGTATAAGTTGTTATGAAAACTTTGTGCCTAATAAAAACGGATACATTGGAATTTGACATGGCTAGTTTGCGATCTGATATTGCTGACTACTCCCTCCGTCCCTAAAAAAGAGTCATTCTCGCTTCCTAAAAAATCAACAACTTTTAATTTTGACCAAATATATTTAACAAAAATATTAATATTTATGGTGCATAATTAGTATTATTAGGTAGATCATTGAATATATTTTTATAATAAACTTATTTGGAGATATAAATGTTGCTAGTATTTTTCTATAAATCTAGTCAAAGTTGAGAAAGTTTAACCAATATGATTTCCATAGCGACTCTTTTTTTAGGTACTGAGGGAGTAGGACCGACACCTTAGTTGTCCAATGTGACAATTTTAAGCCCAGAACAAACCCGACAATCGTTCGGTTGATCAATTCTGCGCGTTGCCCCCTCCATGTTTCTGGTGCTCCCTTGTTTCTCTGCAGGCCGCTAGATCGATTAGATGATCGCGGGGTGAAGTTGATCGGCGACGACAAAGACAAAGACAACCGGGTGTATTCGCCTAGCCCTTTTGTGGTGCAAATTGGGTAGAACTAGTTATAACATCGAAAAATTTCACAAGCATTTGTTTTATAACACGCAGTCACGATGCTTCAGTTTAGTGCAAAGTCAGTATGCATTCCTTTAGTGCCCTTTCTTCGCTTTCGGCACGATGCATTGCAGTGCAACATCCTTCTTTGACGTGTATATCTTGTGACCCTGTTTTCATGTCTCATCCTCTGAATGGCAATGGTTTTGTAACCAATGGGTATCACCCATCCATTAGAATTTACACGGGAAAAAAATCCATGCGGCTCGTGGGTTGTTCATTCTCAAGAAGAAATGTAACACATGCATTAAACTATGATTATATGAGAAAATAATACAACAACAAATATGTAGCAAATGTAATAGAAAAATAATATCGTCCCTTCTTATATGGCACTAATTGTGCTAGTTGGATCATGTTTTGGGGCAGATTACTTTGGGAGATAGCTTTAATTTATAGTTGCATATCGGGTGCATACCTAGATTTATTTATATGCATGTTTGGTAGAGCATAACTATGTACCTGTACGCACTAAGGGCTATCTCAATAATTTTAAGGGCTCTTGGGTAAACAAGATAGTAAGGATCCAATAATCTAATTTTTTAATATGACGAGGAATGTCTAGAACATAGACTACCTCATTCTTCAAACCAAACATACCTATAAGTTTTTTAACTGCTCCTTCCATCTAAACAGTTAATTGTTTTATTTTTATGTTATTTTGTCAAGTTTATGAAAAATATATTAACAAGCACAATACCAAATAAATACATTATCAACATATTTTTTATTTCATTTAGTAAACTAATTTGATGCCGTAAATTTCAATATATTTTTCTATAAACTTGATAAAACTTAGACAAGTTTACGATGAAACTAAAAGGACAATTCTTCGTTTCTAAGGTTGTTTATAGGTAGGGTCGGACGAAAAGTCGTGGCTCGATAACTCGGTTGGCTTAGCTTATTTAATTTTTGTAATGATCCGAGCTAGCAGTTGAGCTTGTTTTGGTAACGAGCTAGCTCGTGAGCCAAAAGAGTAAAAAATAAAAAAATAAAAAAATAATAATAATAGGCACAACTCTCGAATAGGTCCAACAAAAACACTATGACCTAACATCCCATCTAACCCTAGAGTCCCCATTCGCCAACTGACTAGAACCGCACATCGTGACTCTTCCGGTCTCCCCCCTCATCTCCGACTGTTGCCTCTTTTCCAATTTCCCTTACTCCTGACGTGATGGTGCATTATTCATAGGGCCGTAGTTCCTATAGCCAGCGGCTACAACACGTTACGAATATACTTGACACTTCACCACACACCCATCCTACCTTCGCCCTCCACGTTGGAAGCCACCAAGCAGTTGCTAACAAGCACATGCAAGTCAAATCATCAAACAAGGCAAGGTACAAAATAGCACAAATACGGAGCCAAATTAGCTGTCTTCAATTCTTCATCTCTCGTCCATCCATATTTATTTGTGTATATGTATTGTTCCATTTGTTCAATTGATGGGATCTAAAAGTTATCTACCATTCCCTTTTGAAAAGGTTAAAGATTTGATATGGAAAATAATTTGGCCCTAATGTGCAATTTATATTTTCTAGTATAAGTTACCCAAATTCCATTCTCTATTTTAGATTTTTCATACATAGCTCGCGTGCGAAACAAGCTTGCTCGAGCTAGCAAACAAGACAAGCCGAGCCAAGCTGGCTTGATATCTACCCCTATTGTACCGAGCTAGCTTGATATCTACCCCTTATAGTATAATATTAATTAGAGAACTAGTTTGTAGTTACTACCTCCATCCTTAAATAAATTATTTTTTAGAGTTGTCTTAAGTAATTTTTTTAAAAAATTTGACCAAATTTATAGAAAAGAATATAAACATTTATCACGGCAAACTAGTAATAAAATATTTTTATAACATGCTTATTTGATTTCATAAATATTTGTGATCTTCTTCTATAAATTTGATGAATTATAAAAAAGTATGAGTTAACACAACTCTAAGAATGAATTTATCGGGCTTGCTAGCCCTCGGATGTCCATATGGACGGACCGTCCGGACGCCTACGCTTGCCGCCATTTCCCGCGTCATTTCACGCGCCCACACGAGGCTCGCGCTACCCCGAACATCACTAGCATCGAAAAGAGGGGGGAGGGAGCGGCGGATGCCCAGCCGGCGCCAAGAGGAGGAGGAGAGACCGAGGCGAGGCAGGAGAAAGCAAGAAGAGAGATGCAACACCTGATCTACTTTTGAAACATCTAGATGCAACACTTGCAACGTACGTCTAAAGGCAGATGAAACATGCATCTGAACACTTGCAAAAACACGTGAAGAACACTTGAAAACCACTGTAAAACATACTCAACATCCTAATAAAACACTTGCGACATATATGTAAAGCATATGCAACATCCAAATAAACACACTTGCGACATACGTCTGAAAAAATAGGTGAAACACTGGGAACAAATGCTTGTAACATACGTGTACAACCATTGCAACATATGCAATATCTCAATCTATCTTTTGCAACATCCGCATGAAACACTTGAAATATACCTCTAAAACACTTAAAATATATGCTTACAACATGCGCTTTTAGTATAATATCATCTTGCTGCTTGGACGAATAGACGTTCGTCGCTGCAGAGCTCGATGCCGGCGCGGAGGTTGGTGGCGGTGCATGGAGCTCGCCGGTGCAGCAGCGACACGACCCTCCTACGATTCTCCAACGCCTACTCGCGGCCCGCTACTCCAACGGCGCTGCTCGCTCGACTGCAGTCATCCAACGCCGTCTGCTCGCAGGGGATGGGGCACAGTGCAACTGGCGATGGGGGAAGGGCACGCCGCGACGCCGCGACGGGGAATGGGACGCAATGGGGAAGGGGGCGCAACAGGGCGGACGGATGAGTGGCCCGGAATCTCAGCCACGTCGCGGCTGACGAATGGGCGGAGTGGGACTTTTTTAGAGGCCGGTCTGCTACGATGCACAAGACTGGGAGCCATGTCCGATGGGACGAATGTCTGTGGTTGAGCGTTTCCGTTAATTTATTCAAGGATGAAGGATGAAGGTGTGTGTCTCTGAATATATGGTTATGTTATTTCCTTATACAATTATACCTTTATAATATTTATAATTAAAGCTATAGTCGCTAGTTGTGCTCTCAAACGATTATATAAAGTCGCATTTCCTTTTATTGTTTCTGGTTTAAGGGCCATTGATGTCCCTTCAGTTTTATAAACTTTTTACACCATGTACTTACTTTCCTAGGTTCTTCACGACATGTTCAGTATCAGTCTCGTTTGCTTTCAGTATGATGTATGATTGATATACGACTCAGATACGGAGTACCATTGCTACCGCATTATGGTGTCAGTATGGCTTTCATCCTTAGCGACAGAAGGCACCCGCAATGAGTAGAGATCCTTGGGCTTCCCTACCTGGCGCCGTGTGGGGTTTTTGTTTTTTTTCTGTATGCATAATTAGACACCAAGTACTCCATTGAAGACATGTATCATGTACGTATTTATTTTGGTGTTTCTTAATTAACACTCATTATTATGGTTCGAAATGAAGCCGGCTGCACATCCTGAGTTTGGTGGAAAGCAGCAACAGCAGCATTGAGGCCCTGTTTCAGTTCCTGCCCAAAAAGTTTTCACCCCGTCACATCAAATGTTTGGACACATGTATGGAGCATTAAATGTAGATAAAAAAACTAATTGCACAGTTTACATGGAAACCGCGAGACGAATCTTTTAAGCCTAATTAATCCATGATCAGCCATAATTGCTACAGTAACACATATGTGCTAATTAGCCTTAATAAATTCGTCTCGCGGTTTCCAGGCGAGTTATGTAATTAGTTTTTTTATTAGTATCCGAACATCCCTTTCGACATCCCATGAAACACCCAACGTGACACTCAAAAACTTTTCACCCACGAACTATACAAGGCTTGAGAGCTGTTTTTTCGTCCGATGCGACTGCTATTCATGGAATCGTACATCAAAATCAAAGGCCTATGAGGCTCTGACATTTGATAACCTACTAACCTCTACTGACGTGGTGTTTAAATCCAGGGGCTAAAGTTTATGGGTGTCACATGAGAGTGTTCGAATAATAATAATAAAACAAATTACACAAGTCCTCAGAAATCCGCAAGACAATTTATTAAGCCTAATTAAGCCAGCATTAGCACATGTTTACTGTAGCACCACATTATCAAATCATGGACTAATTAGGCTTAAAAAATTCGCCTCGCAAAGTAGTCGTAATATATGCAATTAGTTATTTTTTAATCTATATTTAATACTCCATATGTGTCTAAACATCCAATGTAATAGAGACTAAACTTTATAGAATGGAACTAGAGGAGGCCTGAATTAATAATCCTTGCAGCGATGTTCAGAGTAGCGTAAGACAGTGATCCAAGAGTGATCTCACATTCCTCACTTAAAGTAACCACTTCGCTTGCTAATCACTGTCATAGTGTCATGGCGATTGGCAGCCTCATGGGAATTGAGTAGTCCTCGAATAAAACATCCAGGAAAGAAGCGCCTCAGCTAACTCGATTTCGTGGCTCTACACTTTTCTGAAATAGTAGCTGAAAAGCCCTGCACAATGTTGTAGCAATAAGAAACTACTCGTATCGTGTAATCTTGGCGATGCATCAAAACCAAAAAAAAAAAAAAGAGGGTAACGTTTCTCTTTTGCTTTCTGTCTTCTGTGATTGGAAAAGGGAAAAAGGGGGGTTTTGGTGGTCTAGTAATTGACTAACTAGCCAAAGTTGAGTGCGTTTGTGTGGCAAGCTTAAGTCAGCAAGGTTGGAGGAACCTTGATATTTCCTATTTTCCTTCATCATCGAGGCCCCAAGGTTTTGTTTACTTTCATCCTAGAGTGTTTTTTCTCGAGTCCGTCTATTGGGCATTCAGGTGTCTTCCCCCCGCTGCCACACCCGATTTGTCTTTTGCACTGTTCATCTTCTCCATAGCGTCCCTGCCGCCGCCTACCGCCCCACCACGGACGCTAGGGTTAGCCGGAGCTGCGGCGAGCTAGGGCCACGCGCGGCCGCCCTTCTTCCCCTCTCCCCACCGCTGCCATCTTCTTCAGCTCCGACCCCTTCTATACCCGCCGGAGTTGGAGAAGAAAAAGAGGGAGAGCTCGCCGGAACCCTAGCCACCGCCGCCGTTGTCTTCGTCTCCAGTGGAGGAGGAGGAGGAGGAGGATCAGACGCCTACCTCGTCGGCGCCCACGAGCTCGCCCGCCACCGCCGCCGCCGAAGGGGAGGGAGGAAGGACCAATTTTTTTATTTTAAGCCTTTTTTCAAAAATATTCATATTTAGACCCCTGGAGGTTTTCTTTTTTTATTTTATGGACCGTGAGCTCGCACTATAGCAATTGGCGCCGAGGTTACATGTCTCGGCGCCATGGTCATTGGCGCCGAGGTCTAGAGTCATTTTCTACGTGACATTGACGTGGCTGCTTGCATGGCGTGGATGTGGCGCCAACTGGCTAGAGCTCGGCGCCAATTACTGCGGCCTCCACCGGTCCCCGCACGGATCCAAGGATCCAGAAATCGCGTGTGGGGAGCTCCTAGAACACTCGGACCCGGATGTTCTATAGCTTTCTCATTTTTCTTTTTCTTTTTTTGAAACGCCCTAGTCCTAGAGCAAAAGAGAGGCCGGATTTGACCCACTTCGGGTGGAAGGCAAGCGCTGCTAGGTGGGCTGGGCCAAGCTCGGGCACATGCATTGAGCCCATGCCGTAAGGTTTTGTTTGTGGAGTCGCACAGCTGCACTCGCACCTTATTACAATCTCCTATACAGATGGAGTAGCACTATATTCTAGTGACACCCCGTACCATGATTAGGTAATTCATTCATCACTGAACACTTGAACAGGCCAATAACGAAGTGGGGGCAGTACGTCATCTAACTCCATTGCTTGGCACAAGCATACGGACGGCACTCAACTAATAGGAGCATCTGTGGTGAGGTCACGGCCCAATTGATCACCCCTCTGACCGCTTGCCTCCTCACCAACCAACAGGCCCCAGTACAATCAGCAGCATAGATTACTCTCCACTCCATTAGGACCATTAGAGCGTCCCCAACCGATTGAGTCATCTCGCCAGCTAAGCTGGCTTTTAAGAGAATAAAAAACGAAAAAGCTAGACACTCTGAGCAGCAAATGTGAGCGGGTCCGGAGGAGCAGAGACTTCTGCATTCTTGGGGGGCCGTGCGAGCTAGGCGACGAACATCTCGCTAGCTAGTAGTTTTTTAATTGTATCTTTGCTCCATGTCGGACATAAGCCGGCGAAATCGCTAACCGCTGGGGACGCCCTTACTAATAAAGAGAAAGAAAAGAAAAATGGATCTCACTGAGGTGAATACACTGCCTCCTTTTGAGCTAAGCTGGTCCACCGCCACCACTCTCACAAGATTAAACAAGTGTGCACGGTCCCCATGCTTCTCTCCTCTCGCTCTTTCATGTATTTGGCGAGTTCGCCATCATGTATCGGATGGTCCGGTCACGAAACCGCGGAACCCTACAAAAGTGCGGCAAATAATTGGTGACGGGCAGGCGGCACTTGTTAATCAAGTGCTTCGTCCCGGTGCCCACTGTGGTCTCGCTCACGCCTTTGGAAGGTTGCACGCACGCGGCACTAATGAATCCAGCTACTACTAGTAGCTAGCTAGGCCCTTATAATCAAGTGAAAAGGAGATCTAAACATAGACCTGCTTGCGAGTAAACTAGTCGCCCCAATCGTCCTAGCGGCCATGGGAGGAGGTAAAATAAGGGGAGAGCAAGAGGTTCGTTGACGAGCGCCTAGAGCGGGTCTACTGGATTCCAATCGGCCCGGGGTTCGCGCTGGGGGGACACACCGGTGGACGGATCACGGACGGACCCCCCATGGTTCCATCTTCCATGGTACGGCTCTGCTTTGGAGCTTAAGCTCGGAGTCAGAGAGGTCTAGCTTCTCTGTTAAGAGAGAAGAGACGATCTGAACGAGCTGGACAACAGGTCGCCATCAGAGTCATGGTGGTTAAAGACTTCCGCGACACAGATACTGCATGTCAGCAATCGGATAATCGCAACTGGTTCTCCTTCTCGGTGGCTGCGTTTTTTCTCAGCTGAGAGCCTGAGACGGTAGCTCGTGAGGGGGGCAGGGTTGCTCTCCGCAGGAGTCCCCGAGGACATGGCTCCCGGTAGCGTGAGGAATATCGGCTCTGTCCCGAGGAGCAGCTTCGGTGGTCTCTCACTCTGACGGCAGGGGAGGTCCTGGGCTTCTTTGTCTCGGCAGTTTGGTTAACCTGAGAACACAACAGTGGCACACAGAGTGAGGCAATTGGCTAACCACTGCATCCATCATTCCATCTGCACAATTGTAGCTAGTACGGAGTAATTCATAGCAACATCAGTACATGATGGATGCAGTGGTTAGTTACAGCACCAAGAAATAAAGCACAGTACTTACCGCATTATTACCAATGTCAGTCAAAGGCTTTCTTGGTTTTGCATCTTGGGCTTCCTTCTCAGAAAACGCGTTCTGAAGAAGCATGGCTCCCTGATTGGCCTTTTCTTTAGTAGAAGAATCCCTGTTAGAACATTTGGAGTCCTTACAACCACAGCCTGCACCGCATTGTGCACCTGAGCCTCTGCACTCGCACCTGTTGGTCTTGCATGATGAGGATTTTGAGCAAGCACAGCCGTCTCTTCTCTGATGTTTTTCCGCTTTCCTGTTCGACTGTACCCAGTCTGAATCAGATCCATCGCTTTCCTGTTTGACTGTACCCAGTCTGAATCAGATCCATCACTCATACTCTCACTGTCTGATGAAATGTCCACAAAATGCATACTCTCTAACTCATCCATGTGCTCACTGTCTGATGAAATGTCCACAAAATGCATACTCTCTAACTCATCAGAGTGCTCACTGTCTGATGAAATGTCCAGAAAATGCTTGCAAGGTTGAAAGCTCTGCATATAGGAGGGATGGTCAGACATATCTAACAAGAAAAACAGCATAGAGTGGAAGGTATAATTATACTCTACAAGGTGAATCAAGGCACAAAATAATGGACTAACAGATTATGGATACATAACTACATCAGTACGTGTAAAATAGAAATAAAATGGCTAGTGTTAGTAGGGCTTAACAAACAAAGAGGTCAAAATAGTAGAGACAGGGAACTAGTACCTCCTTTTGCTGAAGTCGTTTATCTAGTTCCTGCAGCTCTTTATCAAGTTGGTCTTCAATGGATGAATGTTCTCTCTCCTTTTCTTCTTCATCAACTTCACCTGAAGATAGTAAAGTTACTGATATACAGTTTGGAAAGGACACTAGTGGTCTAGGCTGGAAAAATATTCGTCAGTTTTAGGAACAAGTTTGGTGAATAAAAATGTGATACAGAAAAGGTAATGTTCATTGCTGATTTCTAACATCTTTCCAGGAAATGATTAAACAAATAATCAACTAGAATATGTTTTTCTTTCAAGTGTTTTATGCAGCAACATCAATCTTGATAGCAAGCTACAGAAGAACCTATATTCAGAAGCGAAATCTAAATTAATCATCATGTGCGCTAAATGGCACCCAGGGTAGTAAATAATAATCAGTACCCGACCCCCCTCGCGCGCCCGACCAAGTCCGCGGCATCAGAACCGAGACCCGCAGCCTTCCCCCACGGCTGCACGATTCGTGCCAGCACCCACATCGGGACTCATCCCTGACCCCCGCCCACATCCTGACCCCACGTGGGCTCTGGTACGAGATTTTCCGTTGCCCTTTCTACGTCACATGGTCGGCTTTTGCTGTACATATTTTTTCATTTTCTTTTGTGGCTCATTTTTTTTCCTTTTTGTCCGGCCGATTTTTTCCCGTCCTTTCTTTTCATCTCGTCAGTTTTCTTTTAGTCCTTATTTCTACGTAATATGGTTCTCCTTTGGCCGATTTTTCCCCTTTTTTATTTCAATTTTGGTCGGTTTTCTCAGAGCCGATTTTTTTATCTCTTTTTTTCATGCAGTCGATTCTGGTCTGTTTTCTTTTAGCCTGGTTGTTTCTCTGACGGGTCAACGTGAACGTGTATTGTTTTCTTATTTTTGGATTTGAAAGGTAGATTTCATATTGAAATAAGTGAGGCAAGATGCAACAAAAAAGAGTCCAACTGGAAGGTAAAAACGTGATTTGATATATTTTTTATGATGCTGATCATAAAACTTGGGTTTTAACGGTAAATGAATCATACAATTGTATTTGAAACCATAAACCTTTTTTTCCCACTAAATCACATACAATACTTTTTATAAAAAGAAGTTACAAAACTAAGACAACCCTCGCTTCTGTCACCTCTCTAATGGCCACTAATTGCTTAACCTGTCAAAAGAAGTGAAACAAAAGAAAACATTAAAAAATAATTTAATGATTAATAGTACAGTAAACCGTACATACAGATTTCCTGCAAACTCAGACACTAATTTGTGCTTTCTTAAATAATTGGATAAACATCAATGAGTCAATTTTTGAATGGGAAAAAACAAGTATGAAATATAGCAAATAAAAGCAACTAAAGCTGGGAGGGGCCACCAACAGCAATATGCGTTTATTACCTGACCCCTAAAAAGTGCAATAAAGGATAACAGCTCGTTTTGCACTCTTTCCGGTGGCGTGCCCATTCACAATCGAACATCTAAAAAAATATGATTTAGAAGTAAAGATATCATCTATGAATACTGAGAAAAATGACATTTCCTGGACTCTTCTGGGCCCAACTCTATCAGTCCATCAGAGCAAACTTGGATGCTACAGATTAATTGAATCTCAATGACTGAAATTCTAAGGAAATCATAAGGAAGTTTGCAAGTGGATCTTTATAATGAGCACTAATTTGTGCATGCAGTAGCATATTTCATGAGTCCAAATATAGGTAGTGCACTTGGTGACATTGAGATGGGTAGAAAACCTGTGGCTCAGTATAATTAGATACTTACAGCTGTGCCAACTGCTCAATGCCATGCAATTCAGAAAAGGAAGAACATCGTGTGCACATAATTATCTTCTAGCTTGTACAGCATCTTACCAAAGGTAATTTTCGAAAACTCTATTTGATTGTATCATAAGATGCGTCATAGTCAACCTGCAGAACTTTGTAGTAGTCCTGCAATCATAATTAACTTCATGAAACAAATATAGTATACGAGGTCTGAATAGGAACCATTTTGCTGCATCTATGATCAGCACTGAATTTTAAAGCAATTTGCAAATACTGTAAAGATGGTTGAACTAAAAACCAATGCATATGTACTTGCATGATGGCCACAAACTGGAATGCTACCTACATTTCAGGAGGATAAATAAGTCATCTCCCCGGTTGAGCAAGCCTAATTTTGGCCACTTCTAAACAATTATAACAACTATACATACAGCCCTGTGCACTCCACGATAATTTCCACTGGGTACATATCCTGATCCTGTTCGATCTGCCTATCCAAATGCCACCAAGGTGGGGTGGATTGATGCTACATTCTCTAACTTAAAAAAAAATATGAATCAACAGCATGTCCAAACAAGCCAAGCAAAGAAAACAAAAGGGAAGACAACTTGGAGGACTAGAAGCCACCCATACAACCGGACTTGATGGGGATCAGCTGCTACTATTGGCAGGCAGTCTCATATCGTATTTCTTTTTTACAAATAGTTTCAGTGAAACAAAATCACAAACCAGTTCGCGAAAACTGTACGAGCAAAAGGTCAAGTCATGCGATGCAGAAATCAAATTGACACATAAGATAGAACTCTTGAAAATTCAGAGAATAAATCCAAATATAGATAGTTAATCTGGGTTCATCAAAGATGGAGATAAGGAGCCTGCTTGTTCTTAAGCTCTAGACATCAATCTCACCTTGAACTTGAATGATAGGAGAGGAGATAAGACAAACAAGCTTCTAATTTAGAGTTTGTAAATACCAGTATTTCTATTATAAACACTAGGTACTTCTAGCTTCCAGGCCCTATTTTGAAAAAAAAATGGCTCAATTCTTGTCATGCAAGTAAAAAACAACAAATACAAGATCCAAGACGGGTAAAACTAGAACACCAGGCATCCACATTCTGAATTCGGTAGTACTGCGCACGAACTACTCCATATTCTCCAGGAAGAGAAAGTTGGACCCAAACACCACCACAGGCAAACCATGCCAAACAGGCAATCATGCTTCTCCAACAATACCAAAAACATCACTGCTTTGGCTAACAAGCGGCCCCATTGCTAAGCTTAGAACAATTTCAAGATAGCTGAAATCAAAATTATTTCATTTAAATAACATGGGGCATGTAATCTTCCAAATCCAACCAACCAAGATATATTTTGCAATCTGCACTAGAGCTAAGCATTATAAGATATGCAGGAAAAAGGATGAAATGTCTAGCTGATAAAGAGTTTGTAAACATTGTGATCATCAATCCCAGGAAATATGAAACAAAATGGGATGGAACTATCAAACTAAGAGTCAAATACCAAACACAAGTCAAGCCTCCAAAAATAAGCTCATAAATAATTTGAATGGAAAATTTTCAAGCACCTAGCATGCAACCAAAATTGCTGCACCTCGTCAAGCAGGAACACAGCAGTAGTTCCAACATCTACAATCTAGAAAATGAAGTTTGGAAATGAACTAATCCATCACAAAAAATATATGTAGCAAATTAGCAATTGTCAGCACAGAAATCTTTTCTAGACTCTTGAACAATAAAATAAACGCAGAGTCAGTATAAACCAAAAGCCTAAAGGGTTCATAAGATCATGACTTGCAAGGAAACATCTTGAATCATTGAGAAATAATGTTGAGTGCCCATTGGCTCAGCCACAAACCATCAGAAGAGTAGAGGCTCTATATATATACATTATATATCAGCGTACAATGGATAGCCAACAAATAACACCTCCAGAGCATCTACTAGACTGCCATTACAAAACTTCAGGATGCTAAATATCCAATTATGCAAGTGGCATTAAATTTACTATACAAGCATCTACTAGACTGTCGCACTCACAAACACTGAGCGTCGAGTATCAGCATTTGCAGCATAGTTGATGTACTTCACCACCTTCAGCAGTCAAATTAGGAACCATAATTACATACTAGTTGAAATAGTTAGCTGAGGCAACCCAGGCGAAGTGAATTATGTTGCATGTTGTGAATTGTAGGGAGGAACATACCTTTGATGTAACATTGACCCATATCTGTTTAACTTCCTGCTTAACCTGCAAAGAAAAGGAAGGCGTCTAGCACGACTGAACAGACAGAGGGAGAGAAATGCATGGACCCATGGCAAAAATTAGAGATATATATCTACTGCAGATTTTAAACAAACCAAACCAACCTCAGGTGACCATCTTGTGCTTATGGCCATGCCTGCCATGTAGAAAACAGCAGAACATAAGAAAAGAAAGACGAATCAATCCTATTAGACATTTTAGAAACTACCAATTACAAACATCAATGATTTCAAGTATAGCCAACCATAAAAACTCCATTAGTTGAGATCATAGAGATTCATAAACAATCCTAAAGAATTCCAAACACAAACATCCAAGTGCAAGATTCAAAAGTCTTTAGCTTCTGATAAAAATTGGTGACATGAATGGTTTCACTGGCATGTGACAACCATCTCCAATGAATGAATTTCATCAAACAATAGCATATAAGAGCCACATCAAAAAGACAAAAGGCATTCTAAGGCACTGTTAGTCCAAAACATCGCATTCTGCAAAATCAAAAATATTGTTCAATGCTGGTTCATATGTTGGGAACAACACCGAGAATGGAGGCATTCCAACTAACGAAAATCAAACATTTCTCTACCTTCAGGCCATGGCATATCAAATTAAAATTTAGTACAGTGGGAGAGTCGCCCAACTAGAAAATAATTATGTATACATGGTAGTGTTGTATGTATACAAAAAAAAGAAATAAATGTTTGTATTGGAGACAATATTAATATGTCCAAGCTACCTGGAATCAAGATTAGAAATATTCAGACTATAGCAGAACAGCATGGCAAACTGTGGCATCTGACCAAGCATCATTTCCTAACAAAAAAAAGAATGTATTATCCTGGGTACTGAATTATAATCTGTACCCGAGCCCAAATCAGCGGACCCGAGCGGCCGAGCCACGGGAATCTGAATAAAAATATGTCATGCTGCGGAATCTAGAAAAAAAAGGAGTTCCTCAGGAAACGAAAAACAGATATCTTAACATTTACACTCCAGTTGGTGGAGAGATATAGGGAGCAGAAGAAGGACTTGCACATGGTCTTTATTGACCTCGAGAAAGCATATGACAAAGTACCGAGAAATGTCATGTGGTGGGCCTTGGAAAAGCACAAAGTCCCAACTAAATACGTTACCCTCATCAAGGATATGTACAGGGATGTGGTGACGTTTGTCCGAACATGTGATGGCGACACCAGTGACTTTCCAATTAAAATAGGACTGCATCAGGGGTCAGCTTTGAGCCCTTATTTATTTGCTTTGGTGATGGATGAGGTCACAAGGGACATACAAGGTGATGTCCCTTGGTGTATGCTCTTTGCTGATGATGTGGTGCTAGTTGACGACAGTAGGGCGGAGGTTAATAGGAAGTTAGAACTATGGAGGCACACGTTAGAGTCGAAAGGGTTCAGACTTAGTAGGACTAAGACCGAGTACATGAGGTGCGATTTCAGCGCGACTAGGCACGAGGAGGGAGACGTTAGCCTCGATGGGCAAGTGGTGGCCAAGAAGGATACTTTTCGGTATTTAGGGTCGATGCTACAAAAGGATGGAGACATTGATGAAGATGTTAGGCATAGAATTTCAGCCGGCTGGTTGAAATGGCGTCAAGCTTCTGGCGTTCTCTGTGATAAAAGGGTGCCTCAGAAGCTGAAAGGTAAGTTCTATAGGACGGCGATTCGTCCGGCGATGTTATATGGTGCTGAGTGTTGGCCTACAAAAAGGCGACATGTCCAGCAATTGAGTGTAGCGGAGATGCGTATGTTGCGTTGGTGTTGTGGGCACACAAGGAGGGATAGAGTACGAAACGACGATATTCGGGATAGGGTTGGGGTGGCACCAATTGAGGAGAAATTGATTCAACATCGGTTGAGATGGTTTGGACATGTCCAACGGAGGCCTCCTGAGGCACCGGTGCGTAGTGGAGTTCTAAAGCGGACCGATAATGTAAAGAGCGGTAGAGGTCGACCTAAACTAACTTGGGACGAGTCCGTTAAGAGAGATCTTAAGGAGTGGAATATCCCCAAGGATTTAGCTATGGACAGGAGCGCTTGGAGATTAGCAATCAACGTGCCTGAACCGTGACCTTTTTTGTCTTGTGCCCTTTATGTCCCTTTATGTGTCTCCCTGTTTCTCGTCTCTTTTGGGTTTCATCTCTAGCCTACCCCAACTTGCTTGGGACAAAAGTCTATGTTGTTGTTGTTGTATTTACACTCCAGTTGAAAACACATTAAATATTAGGTATCTATATTCACAAATAAAAATACAGTAGCACATGAATTCATTCCTTTCATAAAATAGACCAGAAATCTTTAGTTATTTTCTCATTCGACAAGTCGATGAAAATAGATACATCTCCCATACAATAGATCAAATGAGTACCTTCCTCCCTTAATTAACAAATTAATAAACAAATAAAATTAGAGAACCTCAAGACCAGTCTTACCACGGCATGTAGGACAGGTTGAGTGAGAGGCATTAGCAACAGGAGGGCAGGCCGCCAGGGCCAGCGGTAGGAGCAGAGGAGAGATGGATTGTCTGCAATAAACAAATAACACCACAAATGGAGATTGAACCTGTAACTTGTAAGACTCAGTCTGCATCACAAATTCACAATGCCCTTCAACCTGTAACCTCCCAGATCAGTTCATCCCCATGGTTAAGCTGATGAGCACATAAGAAAGGAAGCTAATGAACTAGGAAGAAGAAAAGTGATATATGGTTGTGAATACTCTATAGTAAGTTGGACAGATGAGACTACTACAGCCCCTTCCAAAATATCCATTGTGCCTTAAAACCCCTAATAAACGTAATTACAATTGCATTAGACTATGTGCTCCACAGGTCTCACATGGCCATGGCCAGGTACTCAGGTGTATCTGCTAGCTTCAAAACAGTAGAACCTAGGTGGATACCGCAAGCCTGCTGCTCTCCCAAAATATCCACCACACTTAACATCTCTAGTCACATGATTAAAGGTTCGATTAGGCTACCAACTGCCTGTAGAACGACTATGAAGCCGCTAGCATATTTTCATGGATGCAAATGCAATTCATGTGGATGTCTTCTAAAGATCTACATAAGTATTATTGGATTACCATAAGATACAGTAATAAGCAAAAAAAATCAATTGTAAAATAAATTGTCACCAAGTATTTCCATTTTTTCTGTTCTTTTTTTCCACCGAGCAAGCAGCCCCCAAGCATGGGGTCCTGAACCCCTGCACTGTCTCAAAAATCGCAGTGACCAAGAGCCCTACCGATCCTCACGGCAGCGGGCAATCATAAGCTTCCCTAATCCTCTTCCTTCTCCATAGCTGCTGCACTACTTCCTCCCAAAATGAGAAGAACAATATGATTAACGCCAGCTGGGGTCATGGTCAACGTTGTTGTACTAGCACAAGAAGAAAACCAGGAGGAAAATCACCTAGATCCCTTGAGGTAGTGGAAGAGCTGGGGCTGCCGCACCACGTTGGGGACGAGCATGATGTCAGGAATGACCTCGCCGGGCGGTAAATCTCGGGACACCACGGCCGCCTACCTAGGAATCCGCCTGCCAAGACACCTTGCACGAGATCCCTTCTAGTTGCCTGGAAGGGAGCATTGGGGCATCGAAGTGCCAATGATGGAGGAGGCCAGTCGATTCGAAGGCATGGAGAAGCTCCATGGGCACCTCAAGCGCCGGCGCTGAACCCGGCGTGTTCGAGGCGATTCTTCTCTTCTACCCGATTGCGGTGGCAGCAGGGCGCGGCGGCGCGCAGGTGCGACATCCAGGAGGCGGCGCTGTGGCGGCTCGCAGGTGCGACATCCAGGGGGCGGCGCGGAGCGGCGGCGCGCAAGTGCGACATCAAGGAGGCGGCGGAGGCTCGGCGGGGCGGCTCCACGAGTTTTTTTTTTTGAGCTGGTTGCGAGAAAAATGGGAATCGTGGGATTAGTGGGCTATGGGCGGTTGTGGGCCGGTGGAGTGGACCTAGACATGCCAGGCGCGCTGGACGGTTGTCGGACCAGGCGAGGCTAGCTGGCTGGGTCGAACTATGGAATATACGACTCGGGTACTGATTATTATTCAGTACCCAGGGTAATACATAGAGTATATATATATATATATATATATATATATATATATATATATATATATATATATATATATATATATATATATATATATATAAAACTGTCGAAAAGAAAGCCACTTCTCACTGTGAGTGCTTTGAGGAAATGTCTCAGTGGCTTATTTGAAGCATCAGGTGTTCCTACTTCACATCCAGAACCTAATTCATTTAGAAAAATGTCCTGCTCCATCGCAAGCTGATCATGCAAGCCATGTCTGCAAGCATTGAAGAAGTTTTGCCGCATCAGCTCACTCTCCAACTGCTGTATTTTTTATATGTCGATGTTATGACCGGCGTCCAGTATCAAAGGCGCCGGCCCATTAGTGGCTAAAGCCACCATCAGCCAGGAGGATTAGGCGCGGGAGCTAGGGGCTAAAAGCCCATATTTATCTTTAATTGTTTATTTCCATAATTAGAGGCAATTAGCCATATATAGGAGTTGTAATTCCCGTTGACAGATCAAGCAAGAGTAATCTATTTACTCGGCTTCCTTTGGGAGCCGAGAGTTGCCCTAGCCGCCGCCTCTGTTCTTCTTCTTCCCTCACGATCACGGCGCCCCGCCGCCGAGCCGCGCGTCCAGCCTTCCAGCACACGTACAACCTCCGATCGACCAAGGGAAAGGTACAGGTCCGTATCAGTCGCCCTTCAAGAGGTCCATGTCCTGATAATGACAGGAACAAAAGAGATTGTGGTCAGATGGTATAAAAGGGTGAGTATAAATCCTTTTAGGGCATATAGATGTAGTTGCATTCACTTGGTCGTTATCAGCATTTTCAATATCATCCCATGATTTTCCATTCCTCATGGATTCAATCTTCAGCATCAACTGATCCCTTTCCAACTGTGTCAAAGTTGAATAAATGGAAGTAATAAATTTATCATTCCAAGGTGATATGTCAGAAGCGATTTTCATGTCTAACTGGTTAGCTCCTGCACTCTAAATTAATTGCATATGATTACCAAAGAGAAATTTTACACAAGAAGACTGAGATCATAGGCATATATCGAGCTAAGAGATTACATCACAAATCCAGCACTTTCGAACAGAACAAAAAAATGATAGATTGACAGATACCTGAGCAGCCCGTGCCTGCTTTGCCAACTGCTCTCGTGACAATTCCCTTTCCTTAAGTTCATTGTTAAGCTCAGAATTCTTTAGCTCAAGAAGAGAGACCTTTTTCTGCAGCAACGGAAGACACATGAAACAAAATTAGGTCACAAAATCAACTGGTTGGACCAGCCAGTCAAGACAAGACAAACCCACCTGAAGTTCTTCTAACGCTGCATTCCCACTACATCTCAGCTGCTCCAGCTGGCTCCTCAATTTTTGCATCTCAGCTGTAGCTGGATCACGGTTTACCACTGCTTTGTTTTGAATGTTGCGTGCGTGATTCGCATATTTGAGTGTATTTATGGTTTCTTCTTTATTTATATCAGCAGGGCTAATGCATGCTGCATGAAAAGAGTAGCAAAGCATGATTTAAGTGCCTAGGATATATGTCTGGAAAAAAATATAGACCTACCAATCATGACAGTCTTGCTGTTGCCTCCTAGAGAATCCTGCAAGAACGATTTATGCTTTGAGACAAGTCCAAATGCATATCCAACAAACAGAGGCATTTTCAAGCCTAAAACAGTCCATAGGTCCATGAATATGGCACTACCGCACTAAATAATATTATCATAAGGAAATTCAAATGATGAGCTGAATTGGCATGGAAATAAGTGCTGAAACATTACATTACATTACATTACATTACATTACATTACATTACATTACATTACATTACATTACATTACTTTACATTACATTACTATGAGCATAAGAGCTCTCACCTGTAGAAGACGGGTTAATTTGCTATCCCAATATGGTACAAATGCCCCTTCTTTCCTTTTCTTTTCGTCGCCTAATGCACTTATAACATTGCCAAGAGCTAGAAGGCCTTTATTTATGTGTATCCCTGTGGACATGAAATAGACAACAATCTTATAACCAGTTGCACAATTATCTGATGAACTAAACCGACATGTACAAACGTTTGGTGAGCCTCAATCACCTTGTTTAAGCCTAAGTCCATCTGCTCCAGTACGTTTAGCCCTTTCAGAACCAGCAAGATCAACTAGGTGAAACTTTGATGATAGTATATCATAATCACTGCTGGCTGACTTGTCAGATGTACCAGATGTTCTCTTTTGTTCAACGCATATTGTAAAGATGGCATGAGAGCGACTACAGATAAGCAGCACCGTCCAAATAAGAACATTATTAGAATACACAGCAAATATAGTGAACAAACAGACAGAACAGCAACGTACTCTGCACTAATGGTCCTTGAAGAAAGAAAACACATGTATGATGTATGTACAGCATACCTCCACTGCCTATTCATGTTTGTGCTTGCTGTTGCACGCAATGATAACCCACGTGTCAAATGTGACGCCATTTCTTCTTTTGACTTCACCTCAGCCTCTGTGACACCAGCAAGGGTTATGCCTCCAACTGCAGTCTCTCGAATATGAATCGGCACTCTGCCAGGTGCTGATGCTTTTGCCATAGAACCTGCACCAAGTCTTACAGCAGCTTGATTTGCATTGAGCAAATCAAAAACATCTTCCTTGAATATCTTAAATCCATAGCAGCACACCACAGAATGATAACAAGCTAAGAGCCGCTGGTACAAATAAGAAAGAGACAACTGCCACTAGGTATCTCACCTCAATAAAAGACACTCTAATTAAAAACTCTGAGCCATCCTTTGCGGTGTCAACTTTTCTAAATATTGTATCCATAACTTGAGGAATTATCCCTCCAGAGTTGCCTTCACCACTTAAGTCAGTACCCATTGTGTATGTCTTGCCAGAACCGGTCTACAGTTGTCAAAGGAAAGCGACTTAGTTAACCAAATAATCATGAAAAAGACAGTCATCTAACAAAACACTGGCAACTTCATCATACAAAAGAAATGCACCTGGCCATATGCCAGAATAGTGGCGTTGTATCCGCTGAACAATGCTTCAATCAAGGGGTGCATGCATTGTTCAAATATTAATGATGATGAAGGGCTCGAGCTGCCATAGACGTGATCAAAGGTGAAGACATGGGCCCAATTTGAACCTGAACCAGCACAGAACCAAATGATCATCTGCCTGAACTTACAAGCCATTTAAAAAATGTATACCTGGCAAAGAGGCATATGCAGACTGCAGAGCTTATATACGTTTGGAATCTGATTCAACAAGTACATTGTGATTTCTACTACGAAATTATTTAATACTACTATAGAAGAGTGACAAAATCAGCAAATACGATGGTCCTGAGCATAAAAAATCCTCCACTGGACATCTTCGGCACCTATGTAAGCGAAATCAGCAAATTATTTTATACAAGCGATGCTGACGAACGCATCATCTAGTTTTCACCAGCAGACCAATCCAATCAGGCACAACAAATGGGTACCTGCGGTTCGCCGGGCGTGACAGTGACGCAATCCGTGGAGCTATCCTGCAGCTCAACCGTGATGAGCGGCCTTATGTTGACGGCCACCTTCACGCTGTCCTTCTGCGGATGCGCGGCCGCCGCCTCCGAGGTCTCCATCGGAACCCTAACCACAAATTCGCCAGACTGATCAGACCAACACCAGAGAATACCTTAAAATCGCCACCAAAATGCGGGGGGGGGGGGGGGGGGGGGGGGGACTCACCTCAAACCGGCGGATCGAGCCGGATTGGCGACGCCGTGCTACATACAACGCGAGCTGCACGTGGGTTGCGGGTTCGAGATGCGGCGAGCTTAGCTAGGGCCTCGTTTAGATGCTGAAAAAATTTCAAACCGATGAATAGTATCACTTTCGTCTTATTTGATAAATATTGTCCAATCGTGGACTAACTAGGCTCAAAAGATTCATCTCGTGATTTCCAACTAAACTGTGTAATTAGTTATTATTTTTACCTACATTTACTACTTCATGCATGAGTCTAAAGATTGATGTGATGGAGAGAGAGTGAAAAAATTCTAACTTTTCATGTGCATCTAAACAAGGCGTAGGTTGGGGATCGATCGCCCCTCGAGGAGAGAGAGGGAAGGAAGAGAGACGAGCGAAATGGCGAACGGGTGAGACCGTGAGAGCGAGAAGCTTGATTGGCTACACTACTCCAGCAGCTGCGCTGGCCGTTTCGCTGCGCGTGCGCTGCTGAACGCATTTATGGCTGGGCGGCCCAACTATTCGGACGGCTAGTGTTCCGTTAGCTCACGGGTCATGGCGGGAGCTGAGTCTATCCGCACTGGGGAACGGCCTGCAAGAGCGTATACCGTTCCGAGAGCTGCAGCGGGTACGTTAAATATCCGGTAAAATCTCGGACGGAGCTCTGGTCCGTCAAATATAGAGGGATAGCGGGAGCCCGCTACCGACCGACGTGGCGTGGGACCTGCGCCTTTGCTCCGCCGCCTGGAGGGGAGGAGAGCCAGGGCCATCGCACAGAGAGGGAACGACGAGGAGGACCATCGCGACCGCCGCCGCCCCACGCCTGGGAGCAGCAGCCGCCGCCCGCGCCTGGGAGCAGCTGCTCGACGGATTCGACTACGAGCCATCCTCGCCCAGTGCTGCGAGCTGCCGGAGCCACCATGGACCGGCTCCCCCTCCTCCGCGCCGCCCGCCCTCGACGTCGTTCGCCGGAGCCGCCCGCATCCGCGCTCGCTCGGAGCCGCCCGCGTCCGCCCGGATCAGGCTCCAGCCGGGGCCGCCATGGACCGACTCCCGCTCCTCCACGCCGCCTGCCCTCGACGTCGTTCGCTGGAGCCATCCGCATCTGCGCTCTCCCGGAGCCGCCCGCGTCCGCCCGGAGCAGGCTCCAGCCGGGGCCGCCATGGACCGGCTCCCGCTCCTCTGCGTCGCCCGCCCTCGACGTCATTCGCCGGAGCCGCCCGCATCCGCGCTCGCCCGGAGCCGCCCGCGTCCGCCCGGAGCAGGCTCCAGGCGGGGCCGCCATGGACCGACTCCGGCTCCTCCGCGCCGCCCGCCCTAGACGTCGTTCGCCGGAGCCGCCCGCATCCGCGCTCGCCCGGAGCCGCCCGCGTCCGCCCGGAGCAGGCAAGGGAGCAGGCTCCAGCCGGGGCCACCGCACGCGCGCTCGTCGGTGCCAGAGCCGGAGCTCTGCCTCGCGCTCGACAGTCCAATGGATAAAGGAGAAAGAGAGGGGAAAAAGAAAAGGGAAGAGGAAAAAAAATTGATGTGTGGGTCCCATGTGGGTATAGAGTAGACCTATAGAGGATGGATGAGTGCGGGAGAAAATTGTATAGAGGAGAGAATCTCGATGACCAAGATAGAATATTTCTTTTAGATGATGAATTTAGAGTACGACGAATACGGATAGACTTAATATATGTGCGAGTACCGAGTACGTATGCATCTCTCGCTTGCCAATAGCTCACACCTCGCCTCTCTCTTGCACTCCCCTCGCAGCTGACAGTGATGGCAAAGGACAAGCCGGAGAAGGCTCGAGTGCAGGTGAGGCAGCAGGGCAGCCGATGCATGCAACGGCAAGCGTGCTCGAGCATTTCGTATTCGTGCCATCCACGAGCTGCAGCTGGCGAAGGCGAGAGCTCGGCCGCGCGCGAGCGTTCCGTGAAGCCGTCGCGATCATGAGCCAAAGTGAAGCTGCCGATGTCGATCATGGCGCCGACTCCGACAGCGTTCGGTACGCTCCCGACTCACTGGCCGGCGACACGTACGTCCCGGACTCATCCGAGGACGCCGACGAAGAAGCTAGGATTGCTGCGTTATAGCTGCTGAAAAGGAAAAGGATAAGAAGGCATGCGCAATCGTTGGTGCTGAGATATTTAAAATTGTTTTTCCTAATTTTCCTGAGTTGCATAATTGACGATGGAAAAGGATGGTGTACTCTTGATTTTTTTTTATATGTAATCGGTTACATGCAGTTTAGTACACCATTATGTAAACCTCTAAGCTTTTGCTAAGCTATGCATTAATGAAATTCAACGCATCTTGATAAATTTCCTTGTCGACTTGTAGCCTCACAGGAAGTGCACCAAATCTCTCCAATGTTCGCTTCTTTATATGCGGGACTGCATAAGGCCAGTCTCAATGGTGATTTCATAGAGTTTTATGGACATTAAATATGCTGACATGGCACTATGTCTGTGAAGAGAGAGATGATAAGAGTTTCATGGGAGTAGAGAGAGTTTCATGGGGATGAAACTCTTCTGCACTGTTTCTAAAATATAAGTGTGTTGAAAATTGGGACATGAAATTAACATTGAGACTGACCTAATGATGTCCTCCTTTTTCACGTATAATCTCTCTTATATGCATGCGTGTAGCGTAAGGAATACACGGTATGACCTGTCCACTAGGTATTCTAGATAAGCTTTAATCACATTAAATTCAATTTCTTGGATGTTTGACGGTGATGACTTTTCAAACAAATATGCCTGCAATGCAGCAAAAAAGCCTAGATCCAAAACATTAAGGCTATCCGCACTCGTCATACCCTAAATTCATCCTCTAAAAAGAATATTCTCTCCTGGTCAGCGAGATTCTCTCCTCTATACCAATTTCTCCCGCACCCATCCATCCTCTATATCTCATCCTCTATGTCGTGGGTCCCACATGTCATACACCATCCCTCTCTCTCCTTTTCTTCTCCCCCTCCCCACTGGTCCCCAGGTCTCTCTCTCTCTCTCCTCTCCCTCCCCGCGCGGCCTCCCTCCCTCCCCGCAGCGGGCCGGCGAGCGCGCGCGTGCGCGGGCGTGGGCGGGCGGCGGTGGCGAGCTCGGCCAGCGGGGGCGCGCGAGCAGCGGTGGCGAGCTCCGCCGGCTGGAGGCACGTGGGCGGCGGCCGGGCGAGCGGACGGCCAGCGCGGGCGAGCGGACGGCCAGCGCGGGCGCGCGGCCTCGTGGGCGGCGTCCTCCGGCGGACGGCCGGCGCGGGCGCGCGGCCTCGCCCTCTCCTCCGGCAGACGGCCGGCGCGGGCTCCACGAGCTAGGCCATGGCCATGGCGGGCGGCCATGGCCGCGAGCTAGGCGGCGCGGCGGGCAGCGCTCCTCTCTCCGCTCTCCTCCCCACCTCCGTGCTCCTGTCTCCATCCGCCGGCGGCTCGGCCAGTGGCTCCCTCCGCGGGCGGCGGCCTCGGCGAGTGCGGCTGGCCGCCGCGAGGGCGGCATGCGCGGCGGCCTTGGCTCCCCTCCACTCGACCTGGCTCCATCCCCTCCACGCGGCAGCTCCGGTGCGGTGGCGGCCGGCGGTAGCGGACGACCGGCGAGGTCGCGGTGCGGGGCGAGCCCTCGCGGTGCGAGCGCGCGGCGGAGGGCGAGGTCGCGGCGGTGGAGCCGATGCGGATAGCGGGCGTCCGCTATCCCGCTACATATGGCGGACGGACGCTCGTCCGCTAAGATAGCGGAGGCTTTTACAGGTGCCGCTGCGAGCGTTTTTGACGGTATATGCTCCTGGAGGATGGTTTGGCGTACGCCGCTGCGAGTCGTCTAAGATATAAAAAAATGGGTGGCTGACACATTAAATCCCACACATCTTCTTGTGCAACACGGCAAAATTCTGGATCATCCACTGCAATATGACCCCTCAGTGGCACCCCATATCATTAGCAACAGACTTCGTCACTCCCTCTTTCAGCATATCTGGTGCTGATCTTTCTAAGCACATGGCATACAATATCCTTTAAATATCAGGAGGGTAGTACCGCCGCCTCTTGATATTGACGGGAGTGCCTACATGCCTCAGTACTTGCATGCGACATGCACTTTTTTTTATCGGAAAACGTTTTCTTCTCGTTTTCGTACACCGACACGAAAAATACCACTGTCACCGGGTTCGAATCTGGGGTGGCCGACACGGCCTTTGGCCTCATGCTCTAGCCATTGCTCTCATGCGACATGCACCTGCAGTGAAAAAAATGTTGCCTGGCTCAGTACGTGCATGCGACATGGTTTACATGCAGAAACTCAGAAAGCTTGTGCTCGGAAAATGTAACACCCCTGGTGTTACGAGCCCGCTTAGCACCTTGGTTAAGGTCTAAAAGAAATTAACTAAACAGGTTCCTCGGAGTTTAAATTTCAAACTCACATGGAATGAGAAAACAAATATTATGCGACTCACGTCTATGGTTGAAAAATAAATAAATAAATAAATAAATAAATAAATAAATAAATAGCTAAGTCAATTTACACAACGCGTGCAGCGCGAATGAAAAAATTATAACAAAAGGATAAACTCAGTTGCATTAATCGTTGGCACGGAAACAATTTAATAAACAAATATATATATATATATAGAAATAACACCCCGGTGTTACATTGTAATGTTTTGCTAAAACATCGCAGGAGCATCATGTATTTGTGCATATGTGGGTAATTTGGAGTATAAATCTATATACGACATTTGAAACGTTATCCAAAACGGGAAATAAATGTTAAGTTTCATGTCGCTTTATATTGTCTAGTTTTCTAAACGAATTGTTATGAAATAAAAATGATGTAGAGCGTGTATGTGAACTTTATTAAAAATTTGTAGTACGTACTCAGTAGGCGACAATGGAACAAGTAAGTCGGAATTGGAATTCAACGCGAAACCGTTCGAAGTTTAAGTCTTTTCGCGTAAGTTGTAAATGGGTCGACGAAGCCGTTTTTGGTGTTTTGTAGAAAACCCGTGCACGTCATCTGCTTCGGACAAGCCATCACTGACCATGGTCACCTCTGTGCCTTGGTTGCCTGCCACCGCACGCAAGCACACTGCGCACGAGTCCTATCAGCTCTGCACTCGCGTGGGTCGACCGCGCGGACAGTCGCCTGGGCACGTCTCACAGTCTTCCGTCGTCATGTGCACGCGTACCTTGTATTAATGATCGTGGTTGTGCCAACGCCTCTGTCTCCGCTGAACCCATGGCCAACGGTACCTCTTGCTTTCAATTCGACGTGACCGTAGAGCGTTAATGAATTCGTCGCATCCTTGGCTCCGCAAGACAGCCAGCAGCTTGATTGGCACCACCTTGCCTATTGTAGCACCTCACTGTGCTTCAATTTTGGAAGCACAGCTCCGCCTGCTCCTTATAACGAGGTGAACTGCGCCGTCGTCCATCCATTGAACCAGAGCATACTATTTCAATCCACCGCACTGCTAGCTTCTCCTTCAGCTGTGCATCGCTCTGCCCACTCATTCGAAGCTCCACCGCCCAGTAGCATCCTCTCCGTGGCCGGCGGAACCACGTCCCGAGCAGAGCAGAGCAAGCAGAGCAGCGACGCTCGAGCGGTCGTCCATGGCGGACGTGCCTCGCGAGCACGAAGCTCAGCTTCACGTACGTCTCTTTCAAAAGTTCGTGTTTATTTACCTGCACAGCTATCTTGCGAATTTTATATCTCCATCATATCAACTCGGATTCCATGAATTCTTCTTCCTAAATTCATCTAAAATCAAACTCTATCTTCCATATTAATTTCATGATTTTTAAAGCTCATTTGAAATTATGTGATTAGTTAATTATGTCATTAGCTTCCTGTCTTTTCTTAAATGTATTGAACCTTTAGAAATTCATAGTAAATCATAGAAAATTCGTAAAATAGAAAATCAAGATGTTTTGGAACCCTTGCGTTTATCTCTATGCATTAGATATATAATATTGCATGTTTTAGTAGAAAAATATTGCACTATATTTTTCCTATGATTAATTATAGAGAAATTCATACCGGTAGATGCTATGCTTCAAATGAGATGAAAATTTTATGGCATGTTATTCATGTGATGCTTAATTTAGGATAAAAATTTGAGGTCCAGATCTTGTATAATTACTGAGTTATTAATTTATCTTTGTCACATGCTTTTATCGATATGAAATCTTTGTTAATTGCTAGTAAATAATATGCCTATCTGAAAATTATAAAACTTGTACGACATTTATAATTAGTCAAGATGTACCTTCCATAAAAGTTTCATGTACAACGGAGATGTTTGGACTGTCACCTTTTATTCCACGCTTACCAGTAATAATACCTTTATATACAGTAATTAGTGATCCTATATCTCAAATATGTTGTCCGTGTTACTTGCTTCACATGTAGGTTAAACAGAATGTTATGCATCTCTGATGGTTATAGGTCTATGCTTAGTATGTTGCTTTACCTTACATGAATTTTATTAAATTGCAATGCGGTTGTATTGTTAATTTGTGTTTTCTTAATAATAACCAACTCACGAATAAATCTCTTTTAGAAAGGATGAGAGTCGGAGTGAGAGTGACGATGTGTTGTTTGTCTTTCAATAAGTATATCTATGCTATGCTTGTTCTGCTTAAGCAGGCATTGCATTTTTGCATATCATAATAGGAACGATGATGGTTGATGGGTCGATGGATCAACCAGATGACTTGGTGTTTAATCAAAGGTGGTGCCATGGCGAACAGGTCCCGGAGATGGAATACTAACTTTTGGATATCTTTTACCCAGGCAAGCCCCGGTGCATAACCCCTATTATTCTGCACTTTATTTTATGCTTGTGCATTAAGTTTAAAGGATTTGAATGAAACCCACTTGCATATAAATATCTTGATCCCATGAGTCTTACTAGCATGTCAGGATCGTGTAGATTGCTATGCTACAGGAATTCGGTAGAAGTCGAGTGATTTTCTGTCACTCGCGAGAGATAGGAATATCTTTTTGTTACTATCATCATGTTGCTATCTCATGGTATATAAATGTATACGGATAATTGGAGACCGGGCGGAATGGGTTGGATGGACTTGGACCTGGTTGGGCAGCAGAGCAGGGCTCTGGTTGCATTTGTTCCGCCTGTGTCAATTAAGGACCGTTCGTTGCATGGACCCTGGTCAAGTCACAGATTTATTGTCCCGAGCATATACTTGCTTATGGGAGCGGGAAAACTTGTTTCTCTCCTGTCATGGGTTCCGGCTCTTTCCGGACCGGCTTTTTAGGATGGTTATATATATTGGGTTGAGGAGGTCTAAGCACCAGACTGAGGCCGGGCCTGCAGTGTTGGGGGCTTAGAGTCCGAGCTTGGACGGGGACCTGGACCCCTTGACGGGAGTGAAACGGGTTGGTCTTGTTTGTGCCCGGGGTACAAGCGAGGCGTGTGTTTTCGGGGCACCCAGCTGGGCACATTGATTCGCGAATCGCCGTCGCTTAGACGGTACGGCTTGACTATGACATGGCATCGTAGTAAGAACTGGAACAAGAAAGTTGTTGGAAGAGAAGATAAAATGGTTCTGATTGCTTACCACTTGCTTGAAAGTAGAACAGGTGCTTACCTAGAATGGATAGCTAATGAACTAATGACGACTGCTAATAAAAATAAATATAAGGATGCACAGGTAGTAATGCTTCCTGCAATGCAATGAACCAGCAAGCCCGATAAGCCTTGCATATCCTTGGAGTCTTTTATTTTCTCCTGTCGGGTAAGTCTTGTTGAGTACAATTGAGTACTCAGGGTTTTATTCCCCCTGTTGCAGGTGACAGGTGAATGCTGATGAGCTGACAATTGTGTGTGGAAACCTCCTGGTGGGCTCAGCGAGGATTTCCTTTGCGATGCGGAGTAGAGTTATTTATTAAAACTCTCACTAAAAGTTTTACAAGGAAAATACTATTAATATGTTATCATTTCATGCATTTAAACGTTCTTCATGTTAATGTTTAAAATGGTTTCATTTCCGCTGAACTCTGATAATGTTTTAGATTCCGCTGTTATAATTACATAATGAATTACTCTGATGTTGTACTAAAAGTGATGTAAGAAATGGTTAAGGACTTTATAAGCTTTATTCCCTCATTCACGATCCTGATGTTAAATGTGGATTTTTGAGTTCTCCCGTTGGGTGTGCTCAACGGAACTGCTCAGTTTAGCGCTCTTTCGAAGTACTTAGTACCTAATGGAAGACAAGTACTCCGGAAGGGTGTTAAATTAGGCGGTTCTGCCACATGTGGTATCAGAGCGTAAATGAGGAAATAAAGCTTTTAAACCCTTCTAAATTAAAAATTTGACAACAAAATCTTTTCAAAAAGTTAGGACGTTTGCATGCGAAGTTATATAAATAGCCCTATTACTATGGTTATGTATCTAGGATAGATGGCACTCTGCTGGCTTGGATAGACATAATCCAGTTTTCTGCAGGTACACTAACCCGAGCATAGTTCGATAGCATCGACTGGCTACAGAGAGAGCGATGTGCCAAAAATCTGTGTGCGGTTGCCCTATATGTCGGCAATAACGTGAGGGCGAATAGGACGTGCATTCATGCATACCCTGTTCGTGCATTTGTGGTGTAGGTCGATCAGTCTGTCCAAGAGTTACTACAATACTGTGGCTTCGTGTATCGCGTTCACCGTGTTTCGCGCCTGTCGTGGCTCGCCCCTTTCGTACCCCTCTCTGCGCTCTTGTCGGTCATCTACCCTGCAGTCGTGCTAGTCTTTTATGACCTCGGTCCTTCGTGTTCACCTCTGCATCCGTGCTAGACATCCCCGCGTGGCCTCGGTCATTCGCGTGTCCATCGTCGCGTGAATTCGGCAATCCTCTGTTGTTGTTCTGTGCAAGCTTGACGATAGACTGCGCCAGGATCGCTGACCGTTTTGCCTTTATAAAAGGCCTAGCCAGCCACTCGATACCGCCACTCCGAGTATCCTAGTTACCTAGCTTCCTTGGTGCAAAGCTTCTTGCAAATCCTTCCTTGCACCACCACTAGAGATGGCAGGAGTCTGGGTTAGCAGCTACTGCCTGAACACTGAGGGTTTTCCCAAAGTTCTCCATGCCACCCTGCAAAGGCTCGGAGTCAAGGATCGTCCTGAGTATGAGGGCCGTGAGTACATGAAGCATGGCACTGAGCGGTGTAAGGTCACCGTCTATATTGGGAAGAGTGAGGAGTTCCCTGACCTCGCTGAAGGCTGGAGTGTGACTGCAACTGGGTTTCGCTTTGTCGACACCTACCAAGTTGTGGCCCGCAAAGCCTTGCGGCACCTTTGTCAGATCTATGAGGAGCCCATTGCCCGTACCCCCATGCGGTTCTTTCCACCTTTGGACAAGAATCGGCAGGTATGGAGGGCTCGTTTGGAGGCTTTGTATGGACAGGGGCAACAGGAAGACAACCCCACCGTGGTTCATATGACCACGTACCTGCTGGCTCTGGATGAGCAGTATGATCGCCAGGCTGCGGAGCTGAGGGAGTGCCTCCACCGAGCCGAGGAAGCCGAGATCTTCTCCCGGATGCTTGAAGTGCAGCTTGCTGAAGCACACGCCAGCGTGGCAAATGCAGAAAGTCGAGAGGCTGCTTTGGCGGAAGCCCATCAGGTGGATAGAGATCGACATGCCCAGGAGTTGGAGGACGCCTATCTCGTCACAAGCGCCAAGCGTAGGACGCTGGCCAGGGAAAGTTTGGAACCCTTGATCTTAGAGGGAATCCCTGTCCACCCGCCTGAAAGGAGAAGAACCATTGTAGCAGCACCGCCAGCACCGCCACCCTCAGAGGTTTCAGAAGTGGAGCCCTTGCTTCCCCTCACTCAGCCACCACCAGGAGAAGACAGAGATCCGCAACCCAGTGCAGCAAAAGTACCACCAGAGCAGGAATGAAGACGTTCGGCCCGATGAAGTAGAGTAGTTGCCCTAGAGGAGATGTACCTGTAGTAGTAGTGTTTCTCCTCGTTGTTCTCTAGTGTTGCAATCCTTTTGTTGTGTGTTGTTTGTTGCGGTTGAGAACGTTTAGCCGGAGGAGGCAAGCAATGTGTCAAGAGCAAGTGCCTGTATGTTGTACCATGTAAGGACTTTGGGAACGTGCTTGCTTAATTATCATGTTTGTTACTCATAAATCTCACATTATATTGTTTAGGGTTCTCGAAGTAGCATCAAGAGAAAAGTGGATCAACGATGTGGGTTAGCGGAGTATACTATATCAGTTAATTGTGGATGTCCCAACAGAACACTTGAATCCGTTGTGGGATTCGCATTCCTCGTTCCTTGTTGAGGAAGAGACCTTGTTGCTTGAACCTTCCCTTGCAATACTCATTTGATTCTATGACCCCACTGCCTTCTTTGCGTGTAAATTGGTAACAGTCGCCTGGTTAATGGCTTATGGTGCCGCGACGGAACCGAGGGCCTCCTGTGGATCGCGACCACATGGTTGTGCTGCTGGGTGCGCGCTGGTATCGAGGTTATTGATCAAGTGCCTTTACCAAGTTACACTATCGTACTGTCCCTGCTAAAACAATATATTCTTCAAAAAAAAAAAAAATTATCCTTGTGTTCCAACGGGAAATCCACAACATATTGATGAAGTTATCTCTTCTAACTCGTATGCTGCAAGGAAAAGAAGAAAGAGAAAAGCTAAAAAAAATAGTACTCGGGTATTCTGGAGTAACGGAATGCCTGATTTGACGTCGTCCCTGTGCCTAGTTTGACTGCGATGAGCGCGCTGAGTTTTTGTAGCTACGTATCCGGTGTAGGGCGTCAGTGCTGGGGCCCGCTAGCACCCTGCTCCCGCGTGGCCGCGGCGTGGTGCCGCACTCGCCTGGTCCTCTCGTGTAGTGCGCCCCCTCCTCTTTTTCCCTGCGCCGGTGTCGGCTCTCGAGCCTCGCCCTTGCTCCCGTACCGGACCCCCCCTCTCTTCTCGTTTTCTTTTGGACGCCGTCGCCGCACGCCTCCTCGTCGAGCGAACCCCATCCCCTCCTTTCCCTTCTTCCCCCACTCCAACTCGCGCTGGGAGAGCGCCATGGCCGATGCCCTCCCCACCTCATGATCTACTGGTGACTCCCTCATACCCCGTTCTTTTCTGCTGCGCTGCATCACCACCACCCCATCCCACCTAGCTATAAGATGCCGCCTCGAGTGCTCCTCCTTCACCCATCTCCCGATCCGAAGCAGAGAGCTCGCATAGTTGATCCCCTCCATCCGTGCTCTGGTGGGAGAAGCTTGGGAGCAGTTGGGAGGGTATTAGCTGGAGGCAGGGCTATGAGATCCAGTCGTTGCTCACTGAGCAAGGGTCGCTAGTCAGGGTGATGGTGTGACTCGAGAAGAAGGGATCTGGTTTCTGTTGGAGAAGTTCAAGTTCACCTAGGGTTCGTAGGTTTAGAGTTCGCGATGATCTTGGTACCAGTCTCCAATTTCTGGCTCTGTTGGGCATACGCCATGTTCTGGATAATCGTTTTCTTATTGCTCTTCCACTGTCCCCGTCTTCATCGATTTCTAGAGAGGTTGTGAGTTGTATCAGTTTGTTCTTAGCCATGATGCCTCTAGATCCCCGAGTGTTGTAGTCTTCAAAGCCGTGTAATCTCCTATTGTAATCTCTGCTAAGAAGTGAAATCGTGTTTTCCCCTTGTCTGATTCTTGTTCCGAATCTCGGGACGAGATTCTTTTTAAGGGGGGTTGGTTGTAACACCCCTGGTGTTACGAGCCCGCTTAGCACCTTGGTTAAGGTCTAAAAGAAATTAACTAAACAGGTTCCTCGGAGTTTAAATTTCAAACTCACATGGAATGAGAAAACAAATATTATGCGACTCACGTCTATGGTTGAAAAATAAATAAATAAATAAATAAATAAATAAATAAATAGCTAAGTCAATTTACACAACGCGTGCAGCGCGAATGAAAAAATTATAACAAAAGGATAAACTCAGTTGCATTAATCGTTGGCACGGAAACAATTTAATAAACAAATATATATATATATATAGAAATAACACCCCGGTGTTACATTGTAATGTTTTGCTAAAACATCGCAGGAGCATCATGTATTTGTGCATATGTGGGTAATTTGGAGTATAAATCTATATACGACATTTGAAACGTTATCCAAAACGGGAAATAAATGTTAAGTTTCATGTCGCTTTATATTGTCTAGTTTTCTAAACGAATTGTTATGAAATAAAAATGATGTAGAGCGTGTATGTGAACTTTATTAAAAATTTGTAGTACGTACTCAGTAGGCGACAATGGAACAAGTAAGTCGGAATTGGAATTCAACGCGAAACCGTTCGAAGTTTAAGTCTTTTCGCGTAAGTTGTAAATGGGTCGACGAAGCCGTTTTTGGTGTTTTGTAGAAAACCCGTGCACGTCATCTGCTTCGGACAAGCCATCACTGACCATGGTCACCTCTGTGCCTTGGTTGCCTGCCACCGCACGCAAGCACACTGCGCACGAGTCCTATCAGCTCTGCACTCGCGTGGGTCGACCGCGCGGACAGTCGCCTGGGCACGTCTCACAGTCTTCCGTCGTCATGTGCACGCGTACCTTGTATTAATGATCGTGGTTGTGCCAACGCCTCTGTCTCCGCTGAACCCATGGCCAACGGTACCTCTTGCTTTCAATTCGACGTGACCGTAGAGCGTTAATGAATTCGTCGCATCCTTGGCTCCGCAAGACAGCCAGCAGCTTGATTGGCACCACCTTGCCTATTGTAGCACCTCACTGTGCTTCAATTTTGGAAGCACAGCTCCGCCTGCTCCTTATAACGAGGTGAACTGCGCCGTCGTCCATCCATTGAACCAGAGCATACTATTTCAATCCACCGCACTGCTAGCTTCTCCTTCAGCTGTGCATCGCTCTGCCCACTCATTCGAAGCTCCACCGCCCAGTAGCATCCTCTCCGTGGCCGGCGGAACCACGTCCCGAGCAGAGCAGAGCAAGCAGAGCAGCGACGCTCGAGCGGTCGTCCATGGCGGACGTGCCTCGCGAGCACGAAGCTCAGCTTCACGTACGTCTCTTTCAAAAGTTCGTGTTTATTTACCTGCACAGCTATCTTGCGAATTTTATATCTCCATCATATCAACTCGGATTCCATGAATTCTTCTTCCTAAATTCATCTAAAATCAAACTCTATCTTCCATATTAATTTCATGATTTTTAAAGCTCATTTGAAATTATGTGATTAGTTAATTATGTCATTAGCTTCCTGTCTTTTCTTAAATGTATTGAACCTTTAGAAATTCATAGTAAATCATAGAAAATTCGTAAAATAGAAAATCAAGATGTTTTGGAACCCTTGCGTTTATCTCTATGCATTAGATATATAATATTGCATGTTTTAGTAGAAAAATATTGCACTATATTTTTCCTATGATTAATTATAGAGAAATTCATACCGGTAGATGCTATGCTTCAAATGAGATGAAAATTTTATGGCATGTTATTCATGTGATGCTTAATTTAGGATAAAAATTTGAGGTCCAGATCTTGTATAATTACTGAGTTATTAATTTATCTTTGTCACATGCTTTTATCGATATGAAATCTTTGTTAATTGCTAGTAAATAATATGCCTATCTGAAAATTATAAAACTTGTACGACATTTATAATTAGTCAAGATGTACCTTCCATAAAAGTTTCATGTACAACGGAGATGTTTGGACTGTCACCTTTTATTCCACGCTTACCAGTAATAATACCTTTATATACAGTAATTAGTGATCCTATATCTCAAATATGTTGTCCGTGTTACTTGCTTCACATGTAGGTTAAACAGAATGTTATGCATCTCTGATGGTTATAGGTCTATGCTTAGTATGTTGCTTTACCTTACATGAATTTTATTAAATTGCAATGCGGTTGTATTGTTAATTTGTGTTTTCTTAATAATAACCAACTCACGAATAAATCTCTTTTAGAAAGGATGAGAGTCGGAGTGAGAGTGACGATGTGTTGTTTGTCTTTCAATAAGTATATCTATGCTATGCTTGTTCTGCTTAAGCAGGCATTGCATTTTTGCATATCATAATAGGAACGATGATGGTTGATGGGTCGATGGATCAACCAGATGACTTGGTGTTTAATCAAAGGTGGTGCCATGGCGAACAGGTCCCGGAGATGGAATACTAACTTTTGGATATCTTTTACCCAGGCAAGCCCCGGTGCATAACCCCTATTATTCTGCACTTTATTTTATGCTTGTGCATTAAGTTTAAAGGATTTGAATGAAACCCACTTGCATATAAATATCTTGATCCCATGAGTCTTACTAGCATGTCAGGATCGTGTAGATTGCTATGCTACAGGAATTCGGTAGAAGTCGAGTGATTTTCTGTCACTCGCGAGAGATAGGAATATCTTTTTGTTACTATCATCATGTTGCTATCTCATGGTATATAAATGTATACGGATAATTGGAGACCGGGCGGAATGGGTTGGATGGACTTGGACCTGGTTGGGCAGCAGAGCAGGGCTCTGGTTGCATTTGTTCCGCCTGTGTCAATTAAGGACCGTTCGTTGCATGGACCCTGGTCAAGTCACAGATTTATTGTCCCGAGCATATACTTGCTTATGGGAGCGGGAAAACTTGTTTCTCTCCTGTCATGGGTTCCGGCTCTTTCCGGACCGGCTTTTTAGGATGGTTATATATATTGGGTTGAGGAGGTCTAAGCACCAGACTGAGGCCGGGCCTGCAGTGTTGGGGGCTTAGAGTCCGAGCTTGGACGGGGACCTGGACCCCTTGACGGGAGTGAAACGGGTTGGTCTTGTTTGTGCCCGGGGTACAAGCGAGGCGTGTGTTTTCGGGGCACCCAGCTGGGCACATTGATTCGCGAATCGCCGTCGCTTAGACGGTACGGCTTGACTATGACATGGCATCGTAGTAAGAACTGGAACAAGAAAGTTGTTGGAAGAGAAGATAAAATGGTTCTGATTGCTTACCACTTGCTTGAAAGTAGAACAGGTGCTTACCTAGAATGGATAGCTAATGAACTAATGACGACTGCTAATAAAAATAAATATAAGGATGCACAGGTAGTAATGCTTCCTGCAATGCAATGAACCAGCAAGCCCGATAAGCCTTGCATATCCTTGGAGTCTTTTATTTTCTCCTGTCGGGTAAGTCTTGTTGAGTACAATTGAGTACTCAGGGTTTTATTCCCCCTGTTGCAGGTGACAGGTGAATGCTGATGAGCTGACAATTGTGTGTGGAAACCTCCTGGTGGGCTCAGCGAGGATTTCCTTTGCGATGCGGAGTAGAGTTATTTATTAAAACTCTCACTAAAAGTTTTACAAGGAAAATACTATTAATATGTTATCATTTCATGCATTTAAACGTTCTTCATGTTAATGTTTAAAATGGTTTCATTTCCGCTGAACTCTGATAATGTTTTAGATTCCGCTGTTATAATTACATAATGAATTACTCTGATGTTGTACTAAAAGTGATGTAAGAAATGGTTAAGGACTTTATAAGCTTTATTCCCTCATTCACGATCCTGATGTTAAATGTGGATTTTTGAGTTCTCCCGTTGGGTGTGCTCAACGGAACTGCTCAGTTTAGCGCTCTTTCGAAGTACTTAGTACCTAATGGAAGACAAGTACTCCGGAAGGGTGTTAAATTAGGCGGTTCTGCCACAGAAAATAAAACACTGCGCGACAATAAAACTTGCGAGGATTACTGTACTGGGTAGCGTAGGACTACCTGCTCCTTGGTATCTGTGAAGAGAGCACAGCTGCAGCGAGGATATGTTTTATTTTTTATATCATATAAACAGGACGTTTTATTTTTTACCTAGTTTATAGAACAACGTATTAGGACAGTCACAATGTGTTTCCATACCTATTAATTAGCATATATACGCTACATATAGAAACTGTGTCACAATGGATAGTTTCAACAGAATAATTTTTTATCCAATCACATACATTTTCTCTATTCTCTACCGATCACATCCCTTTATGTTTCGGTATTGATAGGATGAAGACGTCCGGACGAGTCCGGACGGACGCGACGCGCGCCCACGCGAAGCGGCGCGACCCAACCCGCTCCTGCCCGCTCTCCTTATCTACTCACAGAACGCACCCGCGCCGTGCTCCCACGCCCGCAGCCCGCTCCCACGCATCTGCTCGCCTTCTTTCTTCCTCCACTCGCAGCCGCGCTCGCCTCGCTCTCTCCGCCGCTGCGCACTCGCTCTGCGAGCCGCTCTACGGTGCACTTGTCGGGACTCCCTCTCTCTTCTCCCCTCCCTCGCTCCCTCCCTCTGTGCTCCCACGACAGCCACGGCGCCAAGAGAGAGAGAGAGAGAGAGAGAGCGGCGGCGGAGCCTGCGAGCCGCGGCTCCCCCCTCCCCCTGCTTCCTCTCTTGCTCTGGCAACCTTCAGCCACCGGAGCTATGCTCGACGACGGTGGGTTCCGGCGAGGTAGGGGGGATTCTTCGTGGATCTGAGCTATTCCTTACTCCTCCTCCTCGTTCTCCTCTGGATCTGAGCTCTACTCCTTCCTCCTTCTCTGGATCTGGCCGTCTTCTTCCTCCTCCTTCCTCCCTCCTCCCTCCCTTGGATCTAAACGTTTTGGTGGTGATTTTCAGATCTACATGCAACAGATGATGTGAAATACTTTTTGCACGATTCTCTGATGTTGCAGTAGTTATTTTTGAGATGTTTCAATAGTTTCTTCCCCTTGTTTTTTGCAGCAGCATCCCCATGTTTTCCGACGTTTCATTAGCATCGCTTCTGCTGTTTCAGTAGCTCTTCTCTTTTGTTGCAGTAGCTCTTCTCTTTTGTTGCAGTAACTTCTTTTTGTTGCAGTATCTTTTTTTCGCTTTGGTGCAGTAGCTTTTTCTCATTTGTTGCAGCAGCTTCTTCTCTTTGTTGCAACAGCTTCTTCTCTTTTGTTGCAGTATCTTCTTTTCCCCTTTGGTGCAGTAGCTTCTTGTTCTTGTTGCAGTAGCTTCTTCTCCTTGTTGCAGTAACTTCTTCTTCTTGTTGCAGTAGCTTTTTTTTGCAGTAGTATTGCTTTGATGTTTCAGTTCTCCCTACTCTTTTTGCAGCGGCATGGGGATGGGGTGGGCTCTGGGGGCGAGTTGGCGGCGGGGCGGATCTGGTGGGGGTCGGCGAGGTTTGCGGCGTGGGCAAAATCCGTGCGCGCGGAGGTGCGCCTTCCTTCTCCATGCGGGTGCGGGGGCGGGGCGGGGTTTCGTAGGTTTCGCGTGCGGGGGGGAGCGGGGGCGGTGGTTCGCAGGTTTCCCGCGCGGAGGGAGCGGGGGCGGTGGTCGCGTTTCCGTTTTCATTTTTCGTTGGAGGGGGGACTGTTGCGGCGGGGGGCGGAGTGGGTTGTTCCGGCGTCCGGCCGCTAGCGCCCGGATCCGGACGTCCGGGCGCTAGCAGCGCCCTTTATGTTTTGGTTCTTGTGTAGACATGATTTCTAATATAGACCCGGTTTCTATGATTTTTGCTCTCTCTTTAATAACTACCTTGCAATATCAGCAAAACACTTAGGTGGCGGTACAATTAATGTACATAGAAACTATGATACATGATTTATGTATTGGGAGTGCCCTTAACAAACACAATACCAAATACATACACTGTCAAGATATGTTTTGTTAGATTTAATAAACTAATTAGATATCATAAATTATTATGTTTTTCTATAAATTTAGTAAAACAGAGAAGTTAGGATAAAGTAAAAAAGGAAATTATATGTTGCTAAGGCAAGTCTCAATAGGAGATTTCATTAATATTGTTTCCAAGACGTAATAGTATTGGTAGCTGAGAATGAAATAGACTATCTCAATGTACACTTTTATTTTACTGTTTTATAGGCTTTTTACAACATTTAATTTTTGAAAGATGGTGTGATCAGATTGTGTCACGTTAACTGTGTAGCCATTATCTCCACTCCATTTCATCGTTCTCTTCAACCTCTCCTTCCTATGTCAACGGCAGCAACCCATGCGCCAGCCAAATTCTCTGAAATTGCTCTACCTCTCTTCAATTCCTTAAATCCACATATACGGCTTAAGCTTCTGATTCTTTTCCTAAATATTGCGTTGAGCAATTTCAACAGGAAGCCATCTTCCCATCGAAGTTCAAGTTGGCTCCGCCGTAGCCACCGAGCATACCGTGCAGTGGACCGACGAGGAGGAGCCCGCTGCGACGCTGCCGAGGTAGCAGCCATGGTCGGAGAGACGGAGACCCTACAGAGCTAGCAGCCATGGTCGGAGACATGCACGGAGCCAGCGGTGGGGCTAGGGGCTTAGCCCCCTGCCGCTGCTGATCCAGTGGAGTCATTGGTGCTCCCATTCTAATTTTTAGACATAGATGTATACGGTAGGTTGAGCTGAAACCTTTATTTTTATGATATATTTTGTGAATTTCATCATGTTTTCAATATAAGACTACTTCAAGTAATTATATTTTTTTTCTATTATGAGGGGTTATAATAGAGCTAAGTCGGTGTAGCACTTTTGTTTACCCCCTCTAATTTTTTTTCTGGCTTCATCCCTGGTCGGAGACCCCGCGGTGGAGCTAGCGCCGTGGCCAGAGACCGTGCAGTGGACCACGCCAGGCTCCTCCTCATCATGGTCGGAGATCACAGTGCTTCAGGAGCAAGAGTGTGTCAACACTCTACGAGCCCCCGCGACCCAGCCTCCACCACCTAGTGCCGGCCGGCCTCCGCCCTCCGGCAGTCCAACGCGGCGGCGCCTCCCTGACTCCTCGACGAGCGGGAACACAGCCAGAACTAGGGGCGGCCCGATGGGTAATCTTGGTCTTGGCCGTATCGCTGACGCCGCCGCGTGCCTCATACTCGTATGTCCCCGTTCGGCGTGGATGAGAACCGCGCATGACGGTCGCACTGGATCGGGTGAAACGAGAGAAACCGTCTCAACGGAGGTTTCGTCTGATTTCCAACATGTCACATCATAGTGTCCATAAAACTCTCATGACATCCTCATTGAAACTAGCCTAAGGGTATTTTCATTGAAATATTAATGGTGATATCTATCTCTCTTAATTATCTTCCAGCTAATCAATTCGTTGACGTGACAAAAGAGTTAATGTACAGAGAGTAGAAAAAGGAGAAACGGATTCTATTTCTACCAAAGAACCGAGTCCTCACGTGGATCAAGACTCGAAGAATCCAGGCAAATAGCGTTGGGAAGAAACGACTCGTTTCTATCCGCCTCCTTCCAGATCCCCTGCTCTCTACTCAGCACGCCGCCGCGAAAACCATCGCACGCTTGTTGTAGCCACTCCTTTCAGGCCGCGGGCTCCCATGTTACCCCTGCCTGTATGCTCTTCCTGCCCATGGTGAGTTCGAGTTCCAGGAAAGGCATTGCTGCCCATGCCGCTGCAACATCTGCTCCGCCCGCCGGTCTTGAGGATTTGAGCCGATGGTGCTCCAACCACCGGGATCCTGCACGTAGTTGTCAAGCCGCTGGTGTTCATGTCGTCCGTACTGCTATTGTGCTACAGCCTACAGTCGGTGCTCAAGCTCTGGCATTGGGGCTTCCTTCATGGTGTTCCCTTCACCTGGTGCTCCATCCGTTGGGGCATGGCGCTGCCTAGTCTGAACTCTTGCTTTTCTATTGTTCAAGTCTCGCCGTCGTTGCTGCTCGGGCGGACGCCGATGTCGCTTTGGTCTCCCCTCTGAGTAGATGCTTTGCTGTTGTGAGTGTGATGGGCCCCCATTCGTGAATACTTTGCCGCTTCGATGGTTGTCGTCTTTGGCAGATGCTTTGCTGTCGTGCTGCAGTTTCGGCAGATACTTGGCCGCCGTGGTCTATTCTCTAGCAAATACTTTGCCGCTATAGTCATGCTGGCTCCCTTGGTGGATACTTTACCGCTGACGTTGCTCGGTCTTCCCCAGGCGGATACTTTGCCGCCACTACTGTTGGAAGCTCGTCTCGTCACCTTTGTGGTCTCGCTACAATACTGGCTACAAATGTGTTGTTGTCTTCATGTATTAGGCCCAGTCAGTTAGGTTTTTGAGGTGGAGGGTCTCCCACCTCGTGTTTTCTTGTTGTTTGTTTGTGCCTCTAGGATTTCGCTGGTAATACAAGGATTACTTGCGAGTCCTATGTAACTTATTAAAACTCTACTTCTGCTTAATACGGGCCTTAGAGTATGGTTGCGAAAAAAAAGTCTCAGAATATCAAAGATGGTACTAAGTATAAGAAGTTTTAGTATTGATTTGTGGCCACATGATGCTACATGTATCCTTGTTACAATTGATCAAGATTTCTTTATGAAATATGCATAAGGCTATTAATTCTTTTAGTTTTAGAAACTGTTATAGAAACTATGCATTAGAGGGTTAGGTCTATATTAGAATTTATTATTCTAGAAAACTGACTCTCGAAACTATGCACTGGGACTACCGTAAGGCATGCACAGTGTGAATGGCTCATTTGACAATAGATGTCAGGTCTGATTTAGGTGGTATTAGTCACACCCAAATAAACAATGGCTATGTTAGTTCTTGGCTAGCTTCTCTCCCTCGCACATTAGCCGAAGATTGAGATTTCTTTATTCTTCTAAGGTGCATCTCAAACTTGAGGTTGATTTTAAAGAATTTTCTACTTGAGGTGTATTATTGCTACAATGGCTAAGATGCATCGCCGTTGTAGCTTTAAATGCTTAAGTTCAGATTTCTCAAATATTGTAATTGCCCTAAGGTTATTTAGGGTCTGTTGGGTAGAGCTCTGACTTCAGGCAAAATAGATTCAGTTGTGGCTTCACATGCAGAGCAGATTCACTACCGTTTGACAAGACAACTTCGTCTGTTAGTTCAAAACGATGAAATGTCCATAATACCCTTTTTCTTTTCTTTTTTTTCTTTTCTTTTCTTTCCTTTTCTTTTCTTTTCTTTTCTTTTCTTTCCCAACCTTATCTGCTCACCTCTCACACAGTCACACATACGAACCGCATCTCTTCAACCTTATCTCCACCCTCCACGCCTGCGGACGCATCGCATCTAGGCCGGCGCCGGCTCCGCCCTCGACGTTGGCTCCGCCCTCCACGCCGGCTCTCTCCTCCACACCGCTCGTCCGTGCCCTACTATTGCGGCCGCACCCTCGTGCGCCTCCGCGGCCAGCCATTCTTGCGCTGGCTCTGCTCGTCCCTGAGTGGCCATCTCCGCCTACTCCCCTCGCCAGCCGTCTCCGCCTACGCCCCTCGCCGGACGTGCTCGCGTGCCTCCGCAAGGGCAAAGACGACCATGGCTATGCGTGGGGGCCACCAGTGCCCCGTGAAGCCGGTCGAAGCCAGTATTTTTGGCTCCTGTTCTCTTTCCTCGCTTGTCTCAGGGCGTTTTCAGGAGATCCTCGTAGGGAGCTCTTTCGGTTTTTGGTGTTTGATTGTGGGAGCCGTAAAATAGCTCCGGGAGCCGGTAGAGAATCTCTACCAAACAACCCCTTATAGTAGTACACTATAGTAGTCCCTCCGTCCATAAAAGAATGCAATCTCATATTTCGAGAAGTCAAACAGTTTTAATTTTGACTAAAATTATATAAAAATGTACTAACATTCATGAGACAAAATAAGTATCATTAGATTAGTTATAAAATATATTTTCATAATAAATTTATTTTGAGACATAAATTCTAATACTATTTAGTGTAAACTTGGTCAAAGTTGGGCTGGTTTGCTGGTACGTTTTCCATTATTGCATTTTTTCCAGGATAGAGGGAGTATTAATTAAAGAACTGGTTTGCAGTTACAGTACATTGGTGAATCTTTCTTTATACAAATAACTAAAATCGTAGTAATAGTTATTATACCCTTATAATATTTTTAATTTAAATCTACGCTAGTTATGGTCTCAAATGATGGCATTCCTTTTATTGTTTCTGGTTTAGGGGCCATCGAGATCCCTCCAGTTTCATTAACCCTTTTACAGTGTCTCTATAAACGTCTCGTTTGGTTTCAGCTGTATGTGGTTAAGAATCTCTAAATTTGGATTCAGCTCTTAATCAGTTTCCCATTTTTAAATATGATTCTCAGCGTATCAAGCGGTTCTGTTATTTTTCTTCTTCTCGTTTTGTAGATCATTGAGAGAATTTCCTAGGGTTCCTTTCTTTTCAATATTTTTCATTTCACGATTATTACGAATTTATGATGCCCTCAGCAGTCGGCGGTCCTGTGTTTTTTTATCTGTGAAGGTTGATATATTAACTCAGACACGAAGTACCAATGCTACCGCATTATGGTGTCAGTATGGCTTTCATCCTTAGCGACCGAAATTAGATACACGCGCAATGAGTAGAGATCCTTGGGCTTTCCTACTTGGCGTCGTGTGGGGTATTTTGGTTTTTCTATAGAGAAATTTTAGAACGGTTGAAAAAAAAATATAGATCATTCATCGGGACAGTGAAAAAATAAGAGGTACCAGAAGTACTAAATAAGTAGGGACGGTACCAAAATTAATGGGACCAGTACTAAAATAGGTGGGCCGCATCTAGTTTTTTTATTATTTTGTTAAGTCATTTTGTAATCTTCCTCGAGGGTAAAACTGGAATTTGCCATCCGGGTCATTGCTGGACCTGCGGCCGTCTCCGCCCGCCGGACCGCTCACGCATCCCCGGAGGCCACGGCACAGGGCAGCCGAGGAGCGGTGGCCTCGTGCGCAGCTCAGCTTGGCGTTCCTGCACACACGGGCACCTGCGCTGGCCACGCCCCTCTCCTAGGCTCCTGCAAGTCTGGAAGAGTTGTGCCTCTCGTTCAATTCCGGCAAGGTAAGGCATGTTCGCACTCTCGGAATTCGATCTAGACTACGCCGTACTAGCATAGCTGGGAGCTGAACGGAAGCTAAGGGAACACACGAGCAGAAGGAACGCTAGGCCGAGTTTGCGGGCCACTAGATTCTTGACCTTGCCATGATCCCGTCGTTCTGCGCAGGCAGCCGCCGCAGCCCACCCCTTGCTGTTCTTGACCGTTGTCGAGCGAGAGCTTTACCTTGCCGTTCTTGACCATTGTCGAACGAGAGCTTTAAGAGATTGAGCAGTTGATGAGCTGCACCGGGATTGTTCCGGCGAACTCGCTGATGGAGAGCGCGCGTCAGTTCACTGATTTGGAGCAGCGAGCCCAGCCAATCCGAAACCGCCCCTGACAGACGGTACGTTGCGGCTGAGGACGACGAGGCTGAGCTGCTTGCACTATGCGAGCATCGCCGGGATGTTGCCGGTGAGCGCATTGCTTGACACGTCTAGCAACGTCAGCGCGGCGATGCCGCCGAGCGACGGCAGAGCATGTTGCAAATAATTACCAGTATATCCTTAATAATAAAAATCAAATTTTGTAAGTAATCTTTCTCAATTAAGTGACTAGAAAATAGAAACAACGAAAGTACCTAAAGTATTGTGGTACTTTGCCAACCACCGTAAAAGACCTCTTTTCTGTATGTATAATTAGACATCAAGTACTCCACTGAAGAGATGTATCATCGTGTACATTTTTTTTTTTGTTGTTGCTTAATTAACACTCACTATTATGGTTCGAAATGAAGCCGGCTGCACATGCTGAGTTTGGTGGAAAGCAGCAACAGCAGCAGCATTGAGAGCTGTTTTTCGTCAGATGCGACTGCTATTCATGGAATCGTACATCAAAGGCCTCTGAGTACAAAACCCTTACATAGATTGGGACTAATTTGCAAGACAAATCTATTGAACCTAATTAGTTCGTGATTTAACAATATGATGCTACAGTGAATATACAGTAAACATGTGCTAATGATAGATTAATTAGGCTTAATAGATTCGTCTCACGAATTAGTCATGGCTTCCGTAATTAGTTTTATGATTAGGTCATGTTTAGTCCTTCTAATTAGTATCTGAATATCCAATGTGACACCTACTAAAGTTTAGTCACTGGAACCAAATAGGCCCGCAGCGATGTTCAGAGTAGCGCAGGACAGTGATCCCAGAGTAGTCTCGCTTTGACATTTCTCACTTAAAGTAACCACTTCGCTTGCTAACCACTATCATAGTGTCATAGGCTCATGGCGGCCTCATGGGAATCGGGTAGTCTTCCGCCGACGACATTGGATTGTGGTGGCTTCGCCAGCGGCAAAGACTGGACCACGATGCACGGCTGGCGTTCGATTCCTTGATGTTGCTGATCTCCTGGTCCATTTGGAAGGAGAGGAACAACATGACGTTCTCGAGAGCGGTGGCGGGAACTCAAGAGCTGTTCTAGAATGTGGTGCATGAGGCAGAGGAGTGGGTTCAGGCCGGCTTCAAGACGCTCGCCGTTGTCTACCTGATTTGGTTGCGAAACACCTTTGTTATGTAACAAGTACAGTGCTAATCCCGTAGTTAGGTGTTCTGCATGTGGTTACGAATGCTCCTCGCCAGCGTGATGGCGCAAAGGTGTATCGGAAGCTATTTTTCTCTTAATGAAAAACGGATAAACGGCCCGATCGCGAAAAAAAAAGAATCAGGTAGTCCTCGAATAAAACATCCAGGAAAGAGGCGCCTCAGCTAACTCTATTGCGTGGCTCTGCAGTTTTCTGAAATATTAGCTGAAAATCCCTGCACAATGTTGTAGTAATATAAGAAACTATTATATATATTTTGTAATCTTGGTGATGCATCAAAACAAAAAAAAGACGGTAACGTTTCTCTTTTGCTTTCAGCCTTCTGTGATTGCAAAAGGTGGGTTTTGGTGGTCTAGTAATTGACTAACTAGCCAAAGTTAAGTGCATTTGGGTGGCAAGCTTAAGTCAGCAAGGTTGGAGGCGCCAAGGCTTTGTTTCATCCTAGCAAAGTTTTTTTTTATATACGTCCTAGAGCGAAGTTGCTATAATGGTCCTGCTGTTCTGAGTTCTGACCACAGAAGAGAAAGCCAGACCTCACCCACTTGGGCTGGAAGAGAAGACGGACTAGGTGGGCTGGGCCAAGCTCCGGTTTTGTTTGTGGAGTGGCACCGCTGCATTGCTCACCTTACAGATGGAGTGGCACTAGTTTCTCAAAAACAAGATGGAGTAGCAATATATTCTAGTGACACCCCGTACCATGATTAGGTAATTCATCACTGCACAGGCCAATAATGAAGTGGGGGCAGTACGTCATCTAACTCCAGTGCTTGGCACAAGCATATGGACGGCACTCGACTAATAAGGTCACGGCCTAATTAACCACCCCTCTGATCGCTTGCCTCCTCACCAACCAACAGGCCCCAGTACAATCAGCAGCATAGATTACTAGCTCTCCACTCCATTAGGACCATCACTAAAGAGAGAAGAAAAATGGATCTCACTGAGGTGAATGAATAATACACTGACTCCTTTTCAGCTGGTCCACCGCCACCAGTCTCACAAAGATTAAACAAGTGTGCATGGCGAGTTCGCCATCATGTATCGGATGCTCCGGTCACGAAACCGCGGAACCCAACAAAAGTGTGGCAAATAATTGGTGACGGGCGGCACTTGTTAACTCGATCGAGTGCTTCGTGTCGGTGCCATTGTGGTTACGCTCACGCCTTTGGAAGGTTGCACGCACGCGGCACTAATCAAATCCATCGACTACTAGCTAGTAGCTAGCTAGGCCCTAACAATCAAGTGAAAAGGAGATCTAAGCATAGACCTGCTTGCGAGTAAACTAGTCGCCCCAATCGTCCTGGCGGCCATGGGAGGAGGTAAAATAAGGGCAGCGAGGTTCGTTGACGGGCGCCGAGAGCTGGTCTCCTGGATTCCAACCGGCCCGTGGTTCGCGCTGGGGGGACACCGGTGGACGGATTCACGGATGACGGACGGACCCCCCATGGTTCCATTCCATCTTCCATGGCACGGCTCTCTTCTCTGTGAAGAGACGATCTGATCGAAGGAGTGTTGGACAACAGGTCGCCATCAGAGTTAAAAAGAAATTTGTGGCGGTTAAAAAAAAGGCAACTACACATGAAAGGAGAATCATGGATGCGATCAAGCTAGCAGCGGAGGTGCACTGCCTCACGAGAATATGGCAATATGCATCTCCTTTTTGCTGTCGGGCGTGCCAGGCAAGATGCCGGGAAATCAGGCAGGAAAATCTCGCTGAGGATCTTATTCTGCAGCAACAGCGATGCCATCTACGGGATTAGGGCATGTCTAGATCACAAGCTAACAACTAACAGTTAAAAATTAGCTCTAACCCATTCAAACAGGATGACTAACAAGTAAACTATTTTTCAGCCAAGTCTTTAGCTATTGTTAGCCCAATAACCAAACACAATTTGCTAACGAGAAATAATAGTTCATTGCGAAGATGTATGCTTATATTAACCGGGTATCTAAACATGTACAACCTAATAGTTAGGTGGCAATTTCTTAGCTAGCTACATTTTAGCTATGGCTAAGAATTAGACTTAGTCGATCCATACATACTCAAGTTTGCATCGCTCGCTCTAGCCATATTTGTCGTCAACTTTAATTCTTTCTGCAGCGTATGCTTTGGAATTTACCATACTTGTGTGTATTCACGCTAGTGGAGACAATATATGCCTACAAACTTTTATTTCCACGAAATACTAATATAATTTAAAATGAATGTTATTATGTTGTAATTCGTTAAGGAGCATTTCTCATTCCTTTTAAATTACAGAAATATATATTTACCGCTCATGTATGCATGTATGCTTGATCTACATATGCGTTTAATATGAGCTAGTTTTCTTATATAGTTGTATTAATAATGGCGTGGAAGTGGTATTTAGAAACATACTATGGCCTACTTCATGGTTATTTTTCTTTCATGTTGATACCACCTGTTGGTAATGGGAAGTAAATGTGAGGGAGATATTTTAGTTTTTATTAGTAAATGCATGTGAGTGAGTTAGATGCAAATTAACGGGTAAATTTACATTGTCGTTGATAATGATGTAGGTGGATGCAAATTTAGTTGTCTTTTATAATGATACAAAGGGGGTGTGTTGTTGTATGCAGTATCCATATTTTAGATGGTTACCCTATGTTATGTTTATAAGTAGCAAATTTAGTTAATTTTATGACCACTTTGGTAGAGCTTTGTTTCCTGAGTTTTTAGCTTCACTACTTAATTCTCGGATGGGGTGATTGTGGTTGTGATTGTGATTGGGGGGCATAAGAGAATTGATTCTAATGGTGATTAAATGGAGAGCAGTGATGAGCCGGTTTTTTTAGCTCCAAGCTCATAGTGCAGATGAAGAAGTGAATCTCGTCAGCTCCCCATCAGTATCTAATTGTATTTTAATTGTTTGGTGGTAATCCACATGATCGGCTCTGAAGAAGCTATGAGCAAAGCTCTGTGAGCTGGCCCTTAGAACATAGAATGGATCTAATGTCTATTATTGTTGACAATGATTAGAACTTCCTATTAATAATAGCAGGATTTTTTGATTTTTATAGAATAGATTCTTTTAGGATTTTATCTTCTTTTTCAAGCACGAGTAACGTGGAGGCTCTTGGAAGTCTCCAATTAGCAATTTTAAGATTTTGAGGTAACGTAACAAAGTATGAATGTTTTTGGTACATTTAGTGAAAGCTAGCTTGGCATACTGACCAGAGGCAGGGGCGGGCGTCCGTCCGATCAGACACCGCCTTCCTGGGTCTGCGTGGCCCACCAAGCCTGCCTCCCCGTCCTTACATCTCTCACATCTCTTCTCTCAAAAATAGTTACCCACTTCCTCACCCATCGCACGCTTCACGGTGCCGGGTGGCCTTCCGTCCGCTCCACTCCGCATTTGCCGCCACATCCATCTCCCCGCACACGCCCCCACCCTGTGTTGTTCGCTTCTCTCTCCTGCCCTTCGCATCGCCCACCCGTGCCTCTCGCTCCTTGCTCCCGCAGTCCCACCTGCGCCACTCGAACCCGCACCGTCGGGCACCCATGAACGCGACCCGTGTTGGTGGTGCTCGCACCTCGAGGCTAGAATCAATCAGCCCACACTCCTCTCCCATATGTTGTAAATGTATGTTTGAGGTATATTACAGGTGTTTCGTATGGATGTTGCAAAAGTAGATCGGGATGTTGCATATGATGCAAGTGTTTTAGAGACATGTTGCAAGTGTTTCGGAGGCACGTTGCAAGCGTTTATTCAAAATGTTTCACAAACTTATGTTGCAAGTGTTTTTTTATCTGAATGTTGCACATGTTTCACACCTAAGTTGCAAGAGTATGTTCAAAATGTTGCATCTGTTTTAGTCTTATGTTGAAATAAGTGTTTTCATGTTGCAATTTGCATGTGTTTTATCTGGATGTTGTATATATTTCACAAACATGTTACAATTGTATCTTCTAAATGTTTCATCTACTTTAGTCGTATGTTGCATCCAAGGGTTTCATGTTTCAGAGTTAGAGAGTCCTGGGGGCATGGGCTAGGCGCCGAGGGATAGGGCGCGGAGGACACCTAGGATCCTTTGGACAGGGTGTGCTCATTCTCGTTGTTGTAAGTAGAACAGTAAATGTAGAGAGACACAGTAAAAGTGAAAGTCTATCTTATTGATGAACAGTGGAAAGGTTTATATACATGCCCTCAATGGGGCGGTTCCAGGGGCGAACAGGAGAGTCCCGCTCCCACGATCGTAGAGACGGGAACGTGGAGACGAAAACCGCTATTAGCAGTTACTAAGTATTTTCTAATTGATCACCAAGGAATATTAGAATATTCTTAACACTCCTCCTTGATCAATTATCTTCTGGAAACTCCAATGTTCATCATAATTATCACCATTATTAATCCTTCGAAAACTATGCGAGAAAAAACTTAGGAATGCCTTGATATATTAGGATAAAACTTCTCAAAAACCCAATGGAAAAATAAAGGGGAAACACCATGATAGTCATTTTGATAATGTCTTAAAATATCATCTCCAAAAAAAACCCTGTGGGGAAAAACTAGATGATATGACATATACAAATGCTGATATTACCTCGTTAAAAACTTTATATTAGAAACCTTTTAAAGTAAAACTCATTGTGGGGGTATAGACCCGTATATCCTCATAACTCCACATGGGCCACGCTAGACAAGGTGGCCTAACTCGCTAGAAAGCGTCACATGGATCTCCGAATTGCTCGGCGAACCATGCGGAGCAAACAGAGACTACTTGACGGTCAAGGAAACCTAGTCGGTTGGGATAGACATCGTGTCCTCCGTGGATACATGAGTTGTAATCGGCTCTGATTAGATTCGTTAGATCTGTAACCTTACTCCCGTACTATATAAGACGGGATAGGACCCCCTCAAAATATTTTATTACGCATCAATACAATCCACGAAGACGCAGGATGTAGGGTATTACGCAATATGCGGCCCGAACCTAAATAAATCGCGTGTTCATCTTGCGTCACTATCTAGTTCGTTGTCTTGCGCACCTCCATCGATAATCTACTACTGTGGGCATACCCCTCGGTAGACTGCCAACCACATCTCGTCGACAGTGGCGCGCCAGGTAGGGAGTGTGCGTGCAGACTCTATGGCAAGCTAGATGGTCAACTTCCCTGCTTCCATGGTCCTTCTGGCAGGACTAACGTTCACGATTAGGACGTTCACCTGGACCACCGACACTGACGGCCCCACTGAAGCTGTGGAGGCGGTGCAGGCTCCTCATGTGCCAACCGAATCTACATCGACAACAGTGGATTCGATCTCGGGACCAGTCTCGAGGTCGCCTCCTCCGACCACCCGTCGACCGCTTCCCCGCTATCAAGGGAGACGTCTTGATAATACCGATCTAGTCAAGTCCATCAATTGGATCGCCACGGGTTTGGCCAAAACCCTAACCTTAGTAGATTCGATCAGAGATCGGTCTGCTGAGGATCGCCATTCCCGACCAGCTCGGGCTGGCCGCCAGAGGTGCCCTGACCTCGATCTCATGATCACGGCAACTCCAGAAGGGCGAAAAGTTTGTTACCGACCAGTACCCGCAACCGGCCTGAGGTCGGGGGATTACGAAGTCCTAATGGAGCACTCACCCAACACCTGCCCATACGGGCTGGTGAATGCGACATTCAAGTACGCCGCCCGCATACCACACCTGTTTGTGGATCCCGCTGAGCGTGACTGCACCTCGGATCTCTATCTGATAGACCTGCCTGAACCAGACCACCCTGCGCCTACCGTTAACATGGTGGAGATTAGGTAGATCGGAGAAGATTCACTCTTGACAATCCCAGAAGATGGTACCAGGTCCATCGAATTTTACAGGACTAGCTATACCCGTACCCTCATCGATCCATATGGGCAGGAGTTCCTAGCCTTTTCACCCGGCTTTGGAGGAGCCATCTTCGCCGTTAGCAACGATGAGCCCCCTCGCGACGGGGAGACCGATGAAGATAGGGTTGCTCAGGAGAAAAGAAACGCCGATCGTAGGGATCGGAGAGTCGATCTAGAGAACGCTAAAGAAGACGCGGCAGACGTAGCTACGGGTGGCCAGCGCGATATCCGCCGCGATCTGACTGACACTTTTGACATGTGCGACAACTAGCAGGTGTTCAAGACACCAAGCGCCAACATTGTCGTCACCATGAACGAACTCAACAAGCTCCTTGAATCCCTGGCACTTGACGTTGTCAAGGCTTATCTGAAGGCGGACACAGTCCAGGTCAACGAGAGGCGTACACCTGCTCCATCGGCGTCCACCACCCAAAGTCATCGCCAACGAGGCTCCTGGCAACGAGGAGGTCCTTATCTTTACCAGGGCCATGACATAAACTATGAGGCGCATCGTCCCTGAGATCAAGGCAGAAGGTGCAAGTCAACTAGCGAGGCGAGCATGACGCCGATCAAGGGGGCGAACGTAATCAGCAAGACGAGTAAGGAGCACGTCATGGAGGAGAGCATGTTCCAAACCACGGTGGTGGTCATGGTAGACAACACAGTGCAGACCAGGAAGTAGAGCAGCCTGGAGTTGACCTCCATGACCATCTTAGCACCAATTTGAATTTGAGGGATCACATTGAAAACAACCGAGAAGAGCGTCATGCATCTGGGATGTAGCGCAGGCGGGAATACGATGAAGCACATGGCACACCCTGCCATGGCTATGCACCACGTGCTAGCCATATCTCTGGCCTCTGACCATTCACTAATCGGCTCTGTGCTATCATCTGGCCAAGAAATTTCAAGTTTCACGATCTTGACACCTATGACCAGAAAGCCAATCCCGAACAGTGGATAACGCTCTACGAAATTGCTGTCCGAGCAGCACATGGCGATGAAGACGTGATGGCTAATTATTTGCCCATGGTCATCAACCAGTCTATGAACCAGTGGCTTCTCAGCCTGAGGGAAGGCTCCATCGACACCTGGGCTCAACTTAGAAGGGTCTTTATTGACAATTATATGGCCACTTGTCAGCAGTCGGCAACAAGTATAATTTGGAGAAAGTCAGAGACTATCCAAACGAACTGTTGCGTGACTACATTCGCCGCTTCTCGGAGACGTGGATATCCATCCCTAACATTAATGGCGATGAGGCAATCTCCGCATTTATCAGAGGCCTCCGCCACCATGACGCTCTCAGGACCAAGCTTCTCCGCAAGAGGCCCGACTCAGTACAAGACCTTCTCACGGTGGCGAAGAAGTGGGCAGATGTTGATGAGGCTGACCAGCAGATCAAGGAAGACATTGGCCAGGCTCCCCGTCCTGACCAGCAAAACCACCACCCAGACGACCGGCGCGATGATCGGCGTCGTGACGACCGCCGTGATGATCGTCACAACGATAACCGTGATCGCCGCAATGACAATTATGATCGGCATTGGCAGGACAACTTTAGGGAGCGACAGAGCCACAACCGACCAGCTGACAACGCCGTCAACACCGTCAAGCCAACGCCCAAGCGCAACTATGAGAGTGCCTATTCCAAGGTCCTTCAGGGTCCCTGCCTGGCTCATCCGGACTCCGACCATACAATGGGGGATTGTAGGGGTCTGAAGTCTACCTACCGTTCAGACGCCCGTAAAAGGCAGCGCAGCGGCGATAAAGACAACGACAAAAATGACCACTGGGATGACAAGAGGCCCGATGAGGAGGACAAGACCGAAGAGGAACGTGACAAGGACCCTCATCATGCCTTCAAGGATCCTGACAGAAGCGTCCATAGCATCTTTGGTGGGAAAGTTGTCCTGGAGAATGGATGACAGAGGAAGCCTACCGCCCACGCTGTTATGACCCTCAATAACCCCGACGGAAGAGTTGCCGACCCCAAGTATCAAAATTGGTCGCACCAACCCATTATGTTCAGTAGAGCTAACTAGTGGGCCAGTATTCCAGAGCCAGGGCGCTTCCCCCTTGTTTTAGACCCCGTCATCAAGAACGTACGATTCGATAAGGTGCTCATCAACGGTGGCAGCACCCTCGACATCCACTTTCATAATGCTCTAACCAAGTTAAACATTAAGCCAGAAGACCTTGAGCCTTATGACGCACCTTTCCAGGGAGTGCTCTCGGGGCAGACCTCTCAACCTTTGGGACAGATCACACTGGCAGTCTAGTTTGGCACCACCGACCACTTTCGTATCGACTACGTCAATTTCATCATAGCGGATTTTGGAGGAACATACCACGCCATACTTGGCCAACCAGCTCTGGCCAAGTTTATGGCGATACCGCACTATGTCTACCTGCTCCTAAAGATGTCAACCGAGAAGGGCGTACTCTCTCTTAGGGGCAATGTTCTTATCACTTACAACTGCGAGAAGGAGGGTTATGCAACTACTGAAGCCCTCGAGCTCTTGATCCGCATGTAGCAGTCCATCACCGACGCCAAAAAGATTCCTCCCGCCGACATAGAGATTCCAAGCAAAGAAACCACTCGTGCTGTTGCGAAGTCCAAGGAGACCAAAGAGGTAGAACTGGTCCTAGGCGACAAGCCCAAGACGGCTCGCATCGGGGCCGCCCTGGACCCCAAATAGAAAGACGCGCTCATAAGTTTCCTGAGGGAGAACGTTAGCGTGTTTGCCTGGAAACCTGTAGACATGCCCAGAGTACCTTGGGAGTTGATCGAGCACTCCTTGGATGTTTTGAAGACCGTCAAGCCAATCAAACAGAAGCTACGACGGTTCGCTCGGGACAAAAAGGAGGAGATTTGGGTAGAAGTAAACTGGTTCTTAGCTACCGGCTTTATCAAAGAGGTGTATTACCCGGAATGGCTTGCCAACCTAGTTCTTGAGAGAAAAAAGAATAATGAATGGAGGATGTGCGTTGATTACACTGATCTCAACAAACACTGCCCTAAGGACCCCTTCGGTTTGCCTCATATAGACGAGGTCGTAGATTCTACCGCTGGCTGCGAGCTCTTATCTTTCTTAGATTGCTACTCTGGTTACCATCAGATCTCTCTGAGAGAGGAGGACCAGATCAAGACGTCCTTTATTACGCCCTTCAGTGCTTACTGCTACATGACCATGTCGTTTGGGCTCAAAAATGCAGGCGCCACCTACCACCGGGCCATCCAGCAGTGCCTCAAGGACCAAATTAGAGATCAGCTCATTGAGGCATATGTTGATGACGTAGTGGTCATGACTAAAGTAGCCTCTACCCTGGTCGATGACCTCGACCAGACCTTCAAGGCACTTAATAAGTTTCAATGGAAGCTGAATCCCAAGAAGTGCATATTTGGTGTGCCGTCTAGCATATTGCTCGGCAACATAGTCAGTCGTGAGGGCATACGGCCTAACCTAGAAAAAGTCAAAGCAGTCATAAAGATGAAACTGCCTAAGTGCGTCAAGGACATCCAGAAGCTAACCAAGTGTATGGCCGCTCTGAATCGATTCATATCGTGGCTCGGCAAAAAGGGCCTGCCATTCTTCAAACTCCTAAAGGCAAAGGAGAAGTTTGAGCTCAAGCAGTTTCTCACATCTCCTCCGGTCCTGACTGCGCCCAAGGAAGGCGATACTTTGTTGCTCTACATTGTGGCCACAAATCGGGTAGTCAGTACTACCATCGTCGTCAAGCGCGAGGAGGTTGGGCATGTGTACAAGGTCCAGCGACTAGTGTACTTCATCAGCGAGATACTTAACGAGTCTAAGACCCGTTATCCCTAGGTCCAGAAGCTACTCTATGTTGTCCTAATTATCTCTCGCAAACTTTGCCATTATTTTGATACTTACCCCATTGAAGTGGTCACTGAGTTTCTGCTGGGGGATATCTTGCGCAATAAAGACGCCAACGGGTGCATAAAAAAATGGGCATTAGAGCTTAGCCCATATTCGCTGGAATTTCGAAGCCGCACGACTATCAAGTCACAGGCACTGGTCGACTTCATTATCGAATGGATAGATATGAATACACCTGTCTCCGATAGCTCCCCTGAGCATTGGAATTTGTATTTTGATGGCTCCCTCAATATGGACGGTGCCGGGGCGGTGGTGTACATCATCTCACCATCTGGGACAGGCTAAGCTATGTCCTCCGCATCCATTTCAGGACCTCCAATAATGCCGCCGAGTACAAGGCGGCTCTGCATGGCCTTTGTATCGCTGTCGAACTCAGCATAAAAAGGCTCATGGTGTTCAATGATTCTGCTCTTGTCATAAACCAGGTGAACAAGGACTGAGACTATACCAGCGAATGGATGAATGCTTACTATGCGCAGATCAGAAAGCTGGAGCACAAATTCTATGGTCTCGAGTTCCATCACGTGGTCTGGGCTGACAATGAGGCAGCTGATAAGCTATCAAATCTAGGATCAACCCGGACAGTGATTCCCCATAGAGTTTTTGTTCATGACCTTACCAAGCCATCCATCAAGGAACAAGAAAAGCCTATGACTAAACAGTCATCTATAGACCAGTTAGTCGCTACAATTCTAACAACCGCCACAAACTGGAGAGAACCGTTTATCAGGTATTTTGCCTCTGCAGAGGTTCCTTAGGACAAAACCGAGATGGAACGCCTCATACAGTGTAGTAAGCATTATGTGCTGGTCGAGGGGAACCTTATGCGTAAAAATACGAAGGAAGAATTATTGCAAAGATATGTGTTCTAGGAACACGGATTGAAGATTTTGAAAGAGATCCATGCTGGCACTTGTGGCAACCATGCCGCTTCACGCACCTTGGTTGGTAAGGCTTTCCGAGCAGGTTTTTATTGGCCTTCAGCTGTCGTCGATGCTGAAAAGCTAGTCCATCATTGTGAGGGGTGCCAATTCTTTACCAAGCAGACTCACGTTCCAGCCCACGAACTCCAAACTATCCTAGCGTTCTGGCCTTTTGCATGCTGGGGACTGGATATGATCGGGCCTTTCAAGCTAGCTCCAAGAGGTTATCGTTGGGTTTACGTCATTATCGACAAGTTCTCCAAGTGGATTGAGTACAAGCCCTTAGTTTTGGGGACTGCGAAGAAGGCAACTGAGCTGCTCGATGAAATTATCCACCGCTTTGGCCTACCTAACAACATCATTACCGACCTAGGGTCCACGTTCACTGGCAATGATTTCTAGAACTTCTGCGATAATAGAGGCATAGTAGTCAAGTACGTTTCGGTGGCGCACCCAAGGGCTAACGGGCAGGCTGAGCGAGCAAACGATATGATCCTTGATGCTTTGAAGAAAAGGTTGTACAGGGCAAACGACAAGCATCCTAGGAGATGGTTGAAGGAGCTACCGGCCGTGGTCTGGGGACTAAGGACCCAGCCCAGTCGCAATACTAGCGTCTCCCCGTACTTCATGGTCTTCGGCTCTGAGGCTGTGTTGCCAGCTGATATTGCTTTCCAGTCACCACGTGTCGAGAACCACGATGAGGAGAGGTCATCCAAGGCCAGAGAGCTCGAGGTTAATTGCACCGAGGAACATCGCCTTGATACCTACGCGTGCACAGCTAAATATCTAGAAGGCTTGCACAGGTACTATTACCGCAACGTCAAGGACATATTCTTCATGGTTGGTGATTTGGTTCTGCGAAGGAAGCAGAAGACAGAAGAATTGCATAAGTTAGCGTCACATTGGGAGGGCCCTTATATGGTCAAGCAGGTCACTCGGCCTACTTCTTATATGTTGTGTGATCTCGACGGAGTCGACGTCCCGAATTCATGGCATATCGATCACCTTAGGCGCTTCTACGCTTAATCTGCTACGAAGAAAGATATGTACTCTTTTGTCTCTTAAGCATTCAATAAATGTCTCATCATGTTTTTGTGACCATCTCTTCTGTGCAGCGCATCATCTTCTAATTTTTTGTTTAGTGGTTTGCCGACCAGTTTTTTCTCCTACTTGAGTTTTCCAAAGCCGGTACTGTCTCTGACTTCTCCCCACGCGTGCATGAGATCCGTTCACTACGTTCCGGGTGGTCGGCAGTAGCTCCCTACCATGGTCGGCAGTCTTACGTGTGCCTAGGCTCCGTGCCTCACGCTCTGGACTATTGATTAGGCATGGACTCGAGTAATTCTAGGACGAGATAACTACTCGCGCTTACCATAAAACATGATAAAAACAGAGATTCCACAACTAAACTCACAACTGTGTTTTATATAGAGATATAATTTCAAGTCTGCATGGGCACCGAGTGCTCCATGTATTTACAAAAGCATCGACTGTTTCATTCTAACTTAAACTGCAAAATACAAGTTTTTTCTCTAGCTCTAATATATTGACTGGTCCGCCTAGTTTCGCCAAACAGGTCTACATCGCTGATCATCTTTGCGGCCGTCGCCTGAGAGGTGGCTCTGAGCTGTTCTACCTTCACTAGGTCGGTGTTGATCGACACGCTAGCTTCAAGTCTTCTCAGGTCCACCCTAGGATAATGTGACCGCACCATGGCCAGGACATGGGAAGCCACATACTCGCCAGCATCGTGGATGTATTGCTTGAAGCAGGCCCAGGAGCTCTGGCATTTCTCGACGATGGCCTCAGGTCAGACTGGCCGGTCGGTTGGTCTCTCTTCGGGTTCCATACCAATCAGGTCCAACACGGGCTTGATCCCTTCTTCCATCGCCTTGCGCTTCGATGCCCAGTTGTCCTTTTCCTTTATCGACACCTCCAGGTGTGCCTTGGCATTTTGGCGCATGACTACATCCGAGCATACGACATGCTAAGCATGATGAATTATACTAAGGGGAGTCAACGACTGGGTGGTCGACAACTTACTTGTGAAGTCCTTGTCCAGTTTGGTCACCCACTCCTTCAGCTTGGTGTGCTCGCTGGTCAGGCGAGCAACCTCGTCCTTGCGCTCCTTGTCAAGCTAGGTGTTCTTCTCTGTCAGCTCCTTGTTGCTCTCCGTTAGCCGAGCTAGCTTGTCAACAAGGAGTGCCTTCTCTGCTTTCATGCCTGCCGAGCAGTGCGAGGGCTGTCAGCCAGTCATAAATCAGAGTACTGTGCGAAGATTTTGTCATACACCTCTCTTTTCCTAATCAAGCAGGTGGCGCTGCTCATCTACGCTGGTCTGCAGCGCATCCCGTTCGCTCTGAACCAACTATAACGCCTCTTGCAGGCGTACTATGTCCCCCTTCAGGGCCTTGTTTTCTTCCACTGTCGGGATGATTGTGTCGAAGCACCATTTTTGGTACTTCAATGTTTTTTCAATGCTCTGCAATACAATGAAGTATCAGTAACAATAATTTATGAGCAAAATCTTGATGGGCAAGATCGGGGTTCCAGTGCTCTTACCTTTATTTGGCCCATTAGATCTTCTACTGTCTGCTGCAGTTTACAGACGGCCTAGTCCGAGTGGTCTTCCTCATAGAATACCCACTCGTTGCCCCACTTTCTCACGGCGTGAACGCATTGAGGCACCACCCTTTCTTCTCCTAGGCGGATGATTTCTTCAATCTCCACCTCCTCCTCAGCTGGAGCGGCCTCAACTGCTAGAGCCTCCATGGCGAGGTTCCCGGTGCCGCTCTCCTTCACCACCACAACGCCCATTGTACCGCCTGGGGTGGCGCTGGGCTCCTCGGCAGTGGGCGTGGGCTCCTCACGCTGTTGCTCGGGGCTACGCTGGTTAGCAGTCTCGCTAGGCCCAGCACACTCCTCGGCAGCGCAACTGCTCTACCCAGCTGACGACGGTTGGTTGTCAGCAGGGTGCTCCACATCTTCCGTGGACTTCGGCCTACACCAGCCTAATAAGCTACTGCATTCGGATATTACAAAGGGGGTTATGATATTACTTATAGTTCTAAGCGTCTGAATGTGGCCCTGAACGGCCGACCACTCCAGCTTCCGCTCCTTGCAGTGTGGGTCCCAGGCGTCTGGCTGCCGCTCGCCCGCTCTCTCCCAGCTCAAACACCCTCGGGGACTGAGCCAGCCCGCCTCGTGCTCGGTGTGGGTGCCCTTGGAGGCATTGCTGCTCGGGGCGGTGTAGGCGCCCTTAGAGGCATTGCTGCTCGGGGCGGTGTGGGCGACGCGCCTTAGGCAGCGTCGGCATGCGGGGTGCCCCTTGTGCCCTCTGCTGGTGTGCCAATGGGATTTCGTCGTCGGTCAAGTCGGCCACGACACTGTGTCATTTTTTACTGCTATCTTCATCGTCGATAATCCATGGACCCCCCGTGCCTAGGGGGTCCGCAGACTACCTCTTCTAGGAAGGCCCCTCTGGTGCAGGGCGCTTCCCAGCTGCCTTCCTCGTCATTCGAGGCTCCTGCACGTCTATGCCAACTGGTGTAAGGTCCAAATAGGCTAGAGGGGGGGTGAATAGCCTAATTAAAACTTCTACAAGAATTACTTAACCACGAGTTAGTACAAAAGGTGGCGAAGCAAAAGCACTAGCTCTAACTAATTAAGCAAGCCACCTACACAAGTCTAGTACAAAGCTATTCACTAAACACGACAACAACTACAATCTAGAAACAAGAAGTAATACGAGAGAAGAGCTTTGATTGATTATACCGCCGTGTAGAGATGAGATGTACCAATCAATCAATCACACAAGAGAAATCCTCGGGAAGAGAATGACACAAGAATTTATCCCGAGGTTCACTTGCTTCCCGGCAAGCTACTCCCCGTTGTGGCGATACACCCACTTGTCGGTTCGCGAGCTAATCGACTATCAAGAGTCGAGCCCTCGGCGGGCGCCGCACAACCGCACACAAGATGGGGATCCTCCAAGCCATGAGCTCCACTAGAGTATCCAATTCACGAACTCCCGCGGGGAAGGATCAAGAACCCCTTACAACACTTGGTGAAGGCTCCAACAATCTCCAATTGCGAGCTCAATCACCTCCGCTGCTCCAAGCGTCTACCGTGTCGGGAAACACGGAAGAGTAACAAGAAATCCGCAGCAACTCAAAGATCAAGTGCCTCTAGAATGCAACTCTCAAGCAATGCACTTGAATCTCACTCAATCTCACTCAAGATATGCAACTAATCAAAGAGATGAGTGGAGGGGTTGTTCTCTAGCTCAAAGTATGTCTCTATATCTCAAAATGTGCAAGAGTTACCCTCAAACCCCGGCCAACGTCTATTTATAACTAAGGGGTACGCAGCTAGCCATTACAGACGACGCAGCGAAAAACGCGCTGACCGGACGCTCCGGTCAGGGTGACCGGACGCGTCCGGTCACTACACGACAAACGTGAATAGTGTGCGTCAGAACTAGCCATTGCCCTGACCGGACGCGCTGAACCGATTGACCGGACGCGACAGTGTCCGCGTCCGGTCGCATTCCAGTATGCTCCCGTTGAGACCGGACGCGCCGCGCGTCCGATCGTTACTCCGCTTCGCTCTACCCTTCTGGACGCCTGACCGGACGCTCCGGTTACGTGAGGGACCGGACACGCCGGTCGCGCGCTCTGGTTCGCTTAGGAGAACTGACCGGACGCGCTGTTGAACTGACCGGACGCCACAGTGTCAGCGTCCGGTTAGAGTCCAGTAAGCTCCCTGGATGACCGGACGCGTCCGGTCGTCAGTGAGCCGGACGCGCTGCGCGTCCGATCATCGAACTAAAAACCGCGCAGACGCTAAACACTGACTCGGACGCGTCGGTCATACCGTGACCGCGTCCGGTGCAGCGTCCGGTCACCACAGTGACCTCCGTTCGCCTCCGTTTCTTTTCCGACTTCCGGCGCAAGAGAAAATAGGCATTTCACTTCTCCAAAAAGCGCCGAATCCCGCCTCGCAAGCTCGGCGGGAGGGAGAGAGGAACCCAAACCCCTCTCTACCGCTTGAACTTCATCGCCTTCGTAAATGTGCCAACACCAACAAGTGACCACCACCTTGTGCACGTGTGTTAGCATTTTCATAATCATTTTTCCAAGGCGTTATGTTAGCTCTTTACTAGATCCTAATGCATATGCTCAAGACATTGATCTAGTGGCACTTGATTTCCGAGCTAACCGTGATTGCCCCTCTTGATAGTCGGCTATGTATCCTAAATCCGGTCAATCACTTCTCTACTCATCTTAGACCGGCAAAAGGAAAACCCTATGGTTATACCTTTGCCTTGCGCTCTTAGTTCCTTCTCTTCCACTTGATCATCATGTACACCATATTATGTGCATCACCACCACTTGTGATCTTGTGGTCATCACTCCATGCCACATGCTCCTTCATTACGTGTGTTGCTTGTGCCTAACTCAAAACACTTAACACATGGCATTAGCAACTTGGTGTCATTAATTACCAAAACCAAACTTGGGCTTTCAGCTGGCCAGTCATCGGTGGGCACATCAGAGACATACACTGTTGCTCGGTCCTAGCCACGGATCTTGCAAGCATCAGATCAGAAGTTACGATTGCGGACCAGCAACTATCAATATCAAATTGACACTGTGGGCGATTTTAGACATACCTGAGGAGGTGACATTGTCAATTTATACGCCTTCATCATGCTCGGCAGCTGACGGTATCATGTCAGGTCGAACAGTTGTGCCAGCCACCAGTTCACCTCCTCGCACGAGAGGTTCCTCATAGACTCCCTGGCGGAGTCACCTGACCTCGAGTACTCATATAACGGGTGCACCCGCTCCTTGCACGATTGTACCTAACTACAGATGAAGTTCAGGGCTACTGTTGGCCCATCCAACTGGCTCCTGTCAAACATCTCGAGCAGCTCTTCAACCTGAGCCATTTCGGCGCTAGTCGGCCTTGCCGACCAATTCTCCTACTGCTCGGGGATCTACGCGACATCATAGGCGACGAATGGCTCTTGCTCTTGTTGTACGTAGAACCACTTTTTATACCAATCTCTCATGGATGAGTTGAGGGGTACATTGAGGTACTCGGCCTTCATTCTGTCATGAAGGTTTAGGTAAGCTCCCCCAGCTACGTTGGATCCTCCCGTGCCTCCTTTCTTCTTCAGGCGGAAAAGTGCCTCCACAGATTGAAGTGGGGCTGGATGCCGAGAAATGACTCGTAGAGGGAGATAAAAACCAACATAGAAAGAACAGAGTTCGGGTGGAGGTTGCATATGCTAATCCTATAATAGTCGCACAACTTGCGAAGGAAGGGATGGCACAGATTCCTAAATCCGCGCGAGTAAAAATCCTCAAAAACCACTATTTCGCTAGGACGGGGGTCTAGGTAGCTCTCACCGTCTGATGTCCTCCATCCACCGATTGCGCCCTCGGCCACCACTCTGGCGGTGACGAGCTTGACCAGGGTGGCCCCTGTGCTCATCGACTTGCTCCACTCCACCGCCATCAGCTGCACTCTTGCTCCACGGCTCCCGCGCGTCGTCCTCCTTTTCCTCTTTAGTCGCGGAATGCGGTTGTGGTGTGAGGGGTGGTGCTGGAGTGACTGAATCTAGCGGCAATTGGATCTAGAGTTTGGCTTATGGACGTGGCGGCGATGGAACTGGCAGAGAAGGCGAAGTGAACTATGTGGAAGATGAACTGACGTGAAATGGATGTAGTGAAATAAGTGAGGCGTCGCCGTGCGGATATTTATAAGAGCGAAATGACCCTTTGACTTCTAGTGTTTTGGGGTAATCGCGTCCGATGTGCCGCTTCCACTCCCTCAATTATTATCTCCAAGCAGGTCGTACGTGGGCCTTGCCTACGGTTTGGCCCCAGAGTGGGCCTATTTTGCTACATACGGTCCAATTCTTGCGTGCCAGTTCATGTTATGGCTCCACAGCTGAGCTAGGGACTGACTCTGCAGCTGAGCTACGGAATAGGCCCGTAACTGAGTTGTGGGTCGCCTCATAGTGGAGCTGGGGGCTGCCCTGTGGCAGATCCATAGGATGTTTTTTAGGGCCCGCAACTGAGTTGGGGGACGTCTCGTAGCAGAGCTGAGAGTTTCCACATGGCTGAGACATGGGTTTTTGTCCATGGCAGAGCTGTGGATTGGTCCAAAGCAGAGCTGAAGATCGGCCCCACAACTGAGCAGCGGAATGGGCCCGCAACTGAGCTGTGGGTTGCCGCACAACGGAGCTGGGGGCTGCCCTGTAGCAGAGCCATAGGATATTTTTATGGCCCACAACTGAGTTGGGGGACGTCTCGTAGCAGAGTTGAGAGATGCCACTTGGCTGAGCCATGGGTTTTTGTCCATGGCAGAGCTACAGATTGGGTCCAAAGTAGAGCTGGGGAATGTGCCGTGATGGAGCCACAGTGCATAGTTCTCAGCTGAGTTAGGAACGTTTTCTTTGGACCCTGGCACCACGTGATCCAGTCACCTACTGTCAGGCTCGGGGACTAAGTGGGCACACTTCACCTTGCGGTGAATGTCCTTATTTGGCCTTGTAATGTTTCTTCTTTTAGAACTTGGCACCACGTGATCTAATCACCTGCTGTAAGGCTCGGGGACTTAGTGGGCACACTTCACCTTGCGGTGAATGTGCTTATCTTTTTTGCAAACATGATTTGTTGCATAGTGCTAGAGGCGCGACCCCTACCTTCACACGACTAAATCTTGAGGATCACATCTCTTGACATTATGGCAGAGCCAATGGTGCCACACATCATTAGCTTTCCCCAATGAAACTTAAGTGGGCACACTTCACCAGGGATGAACTATTTTTTCTTTTTCTCAGAGCACCATGCATTTTTCGACAAGGTGTTTTTCCGACCAGTGCAGTGCTCGGCTATTAACTGAACTGGGCGGAAGGATGAAAATATTCCTCGGCAGACCATCCTTCAGGTTGGGGGCTTCATAGCTTCAAGCCTCACTGGTCAGAGAAGGACAAGACGGCGTGTCGCTTCAAAATACATAGTACTCGGGGACTAGCTGTGGGGGTATAGACCCGTATACCCTGATGGCTCCACATGGGCCGCGCCAGACAAGGTGGCCCAACTTGCCAGAATGGGCCGCACGGATCTCTGAATTGCTCGGCGAACCGTGCGGAGCAAGTAGAGACTACTTGACGGTCAAGCAAACCTAGTCGATTGGGATAGACATCGTGTCCTCTATGGATACAAGAGTTGTAATTGGCTGGGATTAGATTTCTTAGATCTGTAATCTTGCCCCCTTTACTATATAAGGCGGGCAAGGACCCCCTCAAACATCTCATTACGCATCAATACAATCCACAAAGACGCATGACGTAGGGTATTACACAATACGCGGCCCGAACCTGGATAAATCTCGTGTTCATCTTGCGTCACCATCTAATTCGTTGTCTTGCGCACCTCCATCGATAATCTACTACCGTGGACATACCCCTCGGTAGACTGCCGACCACATCTCGTCGACACTCATACAAAGAAAAGAGTATAATATGATGTGAAATGGATTATTTATCAAGAGATACTCCCCCTAATTTTTGCAAGTCCCTGAGTCTTATGATACCAATTCCTTCAACATATTTATGAAACATAGAATATGATAGAGACTTGGTAAATAAATCAGCAAGATTGTCACATGACTTAGTTTGCAGAATCTCAATTTCCCCATTCTTTTGCAACTCATGGGGATAAAATAATTTGGGAGTAATATGCTTGGTTATATTATTCTTCATATAACCTGACTCCATTTGCACAACACAAGCAACATTATCCTCAAAGATAATTGTCGGTGTATCAAGTGCACCAATTCCACATGATTTCAATATGTGATCTACCATTCTGCGAAGCCATACACACTCACGTGATGCTTCATATAATGCAAGAATCTCAGAATGGTTGGTGGATGTAGACACTAAAGTCTGCTTAGATGATTTTCAAGAAATAGTGGTTCCACCATTTAAAAATACAAAACCAGTTTCAGATTTGGCATTATGGGGATTTGATAAATAGCCAGCATCCGTATACCCCCAATAAATTTTGATCTTGATTCTTTCTATAAAATAATCCAAGATCTCTTGTGCCATTAAGATACCTAAAAATGGTCTTAACCCCAACCCAATGACGCTTGGTGGGTGCTGCACTATGTCTTGCTAATAAATTGACTGCAAAAGCAATATCCGGCCGGGTACTATTAGCAAGGTACATAAGTGCTCTAATGGCAATAAGATAAGGAACCTCAGATCCTAAAATCTTTTCACCTTCCTCCCTTGGTCTGAAAGGATCTTTCTCTACTTCCAAAGATCTAACAACCATAGGGGTCTTACATGGGTACGCTTTATCCATATTGAATTTCTTCAATATTTTCTGGATATAGGCAGCTTGGTATACAAAAATCCCAGATAAAAAATGCTCAAGTTGCAAGCCTAAGAAAAATTTGGTTTGACCCAAATCTTTTATTTCAAACTCCGCCTTCAAATGATGACATGCTTCATTAATGTCATGCTCATTACCAATGATATTAATATCATCAACGTATACAGACACGATACAAAAACCCGTTTGGGATTTCTTGATGAAGACATGGGCAATCATCATTATTTGTGTATCCCTTATGTGTAAGGAATTCACTTAACCGATTGTACCACATTCAGCCGGATTGTTTCAAGCCATATAATGATTTCTGCAACTTAACACAAAACATGTTGCAATTTGCCTCAGGATTTGGTATACTGATTCCATCAGGAACTTTTATGTATATCTCAAAATCCAATGACCCATACAAATATGCGGTCACTACATCCATCAAAGTCGGGCCTTTGTGTGAAGCCCTGTGCCACTAGTCTTGCTTTATATCTCACCACTTCATTATTTTTATTTCGTTTTCGGACAAAAATCCATTTGTATCCAACAGGATGGACACTAGGAGGTGTTGGCAATACAGCCGAAAACGCTTCCCTTTTTGAAAACGAGGCTATCTCTGCTTCTATTGTATCCTTTCACTTGTTCCAGTCCGAGCGCTTTTTGCACTCTACCATGGATTTTGGATCTAGATCACTTTAGAGGATTTCAGCAATCTGTTCAGAGAAGTAAATATGGACAACTGTAGTTTTACGATCATAGGACTCTCCAGTCTCTATATAATTAATGTCAATTTCATCTACCCTTAATAGATCATCATGATTTCCCAAAACAATTGATCTAGGGTCTTCCGATGTCCCAGCCTCAGTGTTTATGCGCATAAGTGAGCTAGGTATCATATCAAATCTTTCCAAAAGATATCGATTATTCACAAGATGTACATCAACATAAAGTTGATCTTCGTTTAGTACTTTCTTTTGTTTCTTATCTTGCACCTTGGAATTGCCTCTCCCCCTCTTATTTCCAATAGGGATTATTTGAGTGGTTTTATTCGGTGCCGTCACTCTTTCTGGCACATTCCTTGCAGGATAGAAAGATTTAACAACACCTTTGTAGTTAGTAAACGCATCTGCCAGATTGTTTGCAATATTTTACAAATCAATAAGTCTTTGAACCTGAAGTTCAGTTTCCATAGTACATGGATCAGAAAATGAAATGCCTTCCGCATTCCAATTAATTTCTTGGCATTCATCCTTTTGGTACATTTCTCCCCCTAATGCCGGGAAATGATCCTCATTAAAAATGCAATCAGCGAACCGGGCCGTAAATAAATCCCCGGTGAGAGGTTATAAATAATTAATGATCTATGGAGATTTAAATCCCACATAGATCCGCAATTTTCTATGTGGCCCCATAGCTGTCCACTGAGGTGGTGAGATGGGTACATATACGGCGCACCCAAACTTACGCAAATGGAAAATACTTGGAGGATTTCCACATACTAATTGTAAGGGAGAATTATCATGATATGCAGTTGGTCGTAGTTGGATTAATTCAGCAGCATGCAGTACTGCATGACTCCAACACGAAGTAGGCAATTTGCAATTCATCAATATTGGTCTAGCAATGAGTTTAATTATCTTTATCAATGATTCAGCCAAACCATTTTGAGTGTGGACATAAGGTACAGAATGCTGAACCTGAATTTCCATTGCCATACAATAATCATTAAAGACGTGGGATGAAAATTCAGCAGTATTATCTATTCGAATCGATTGAATTCGATGTTCAGTATAATGTGCTTTCAACTGTATTAGTTGAGACATTATTTTAATGAAAGCAAGATTTCATGTCGATAAGAGACACACATGAGACCATCTAGTAGATGTGTCTATTAACACCATAAAATACTTGAACGGTCCACATATAGGTTGAATCGGTCCACAAATATCTTCTTGAATTCTTTCAAGAAATTTTAGTGGTTCAACTTTGATTTTAAGAGTTGATGGCCTTAAAATCAATTTTCTAATAGCACACGCGGTGCATAAAAAATCCGAAGATTGTGGGAACTTTGCTTTATGCAAATTATGACCAATTGAATTGCATATAATTTTTCTCATCATTCCAATTCCTGGATGACCAAGTCTATCATACCATGTTTGAAATGAATTAACATTTTGAAAAATTATATTGTATGCAAGGTTTTATGTATGTATAGTACAATCTAGATTGGAGGGATGGAATTTTCTCACAAACTTATTTGTCAAATCCAGTAAGTTTGGTAAAGAGAATAAATTCTTCTTTGTTATCTACATGTGTTTCCACATGAAGACCATTCTTACGGATACCTTTGTAGCTTAAAAGGGTACAAGTCGATTCTGGAAACAATAATGCATCCTCTATCGTTAATTGTGTACCCATAGGGAGAATAATAGTGGCTCTACCAGAACCAACTATTAGAGTATCATGACCAGCAATGGTTATAACATTTCCTTCTCTTTTCTTAAGAGTCTGGAAATATTTCATCTCCCTAAGAATAGTGTTTGTGGTTCCACTATCTACAAGACATAATTCCTCCATTGGATTGACATTGAAAGACATCTATAGTAAAATAAGAATGTAATTAAAAACTCTTATTGAACATATAGAAATACATACACAACTTAACTGTATTACAATACCAACATATGAGTCTGACATTACAATACATATGCGTTTACAATACTCCCATCACTAACAAGTTTGCACAACTCAAGTCATATAGAGTTTGCACAACTTAATTTATTACAACATACTTGAATCCCTAACACAATAATTAGATATCAACCACGGATCGAGATTTTTAGGCGAAATCTCCAAACATGTCATTAGAAGCAAACTCCACGATCATGTCATCCTTTCCTGGAAGGTTTTCAACTTGTTGAGCATCGTTGTTCTTTACTTCCACAAGAGCCTTACTTGAACAACCCACTTCCTTTGTAGCCTTAGAAGCAAGATTGAAATGTGCTTCATATTTTGGTTCATTTGCTTTTCCTTGCTTTGCTTCCTTTAAGAACTTTTGGTAAAGTGCAACCAAGTGCTTAGGAGTACGGCAATCCTTAGCAAAGTGTGAGTAAGTCCCACACCTATGACATTTATTGTCATTCTTGGACTTAGCCTCACCCTTTTGCTTGTTATTAGCATTTGACTTTTGCTTTTTGTTGAATTTGCTCTTATCAGGCTTGTTCTTAGGACCACCAGAACTATATCCCTTGAACTTTTTATTCTTAATATTATTCTGTACATTATGGACCTCAGGCAGAGGTGTTGCCCCAACTGGACGCTTATGGTGATTCTTCATAAGAAGCTCATCATGTTTCTCAGCCTGAGTTAATGTATAAGTTGAGAATACGCAGTGTAGTTACTCGCCCGATATTGCTGTTGTAAGACTCGGTCAGCGGGAAGCATGGTAGACAGAGTCTTCTCTATCTTATCAGCATCCATTGGCTCTTTCTCACAGAATTTCAACTTAGAGCAAATCTTATGAACAACATAATTATAATCAGCAATGTACTTAAAGTCCTGCAAACGCAAATAGTTTCACTCATGACTAGCCTCAGGCCATATGAGTTCCTTTTGCTGCTCATAATGCTCTTTAAGAGCAAGCCACAATGCACGAGGATTCTCCTCCATAAGGTACTATTGTTTGAGATTCTTATGAATATAGAACCTTAATAACATTAAGGCCCCATACTTCTTTTGTTCATCTAGCACTACCCCATCAACGGGTTCATTTATGTGTGCCAAAAGTCCACGGGATGCAAAGTTAATTTTGATATCCGATGCCCAAGTAGGGTAATTGTGACCATCTAAGGCAAGTTCATCGAACTCCTGAGCCATGGCCATAGCCTTGATCTCTCGCTTTCTTTCTTCACGAACTTGCCTTCCTTCACGAACCGCTTCTCTCCTTCACGAACTGCTCCAGGCCTTCTCTTGGTTAGAGCGCTGATAACGTGTTGTAAGTAGAATAGTAAATATAGAGAGATACAGTAAAAGTGAAAGTCTATCTTATTGATGAACATGAAAGGTTTATATACATGCCCTCAATGGGGCAGTTCCAGGGGCGAACAGGAGAGCCCCGCTCCCACGATCGCAGAGACGGGAACGTGGAGATGGAAACCGCTATTAGCAGTTACTAAGTATTCTCTAATTGATCACCAAGGAATATTAGAATATTCTTAACACTCGTGTCGGCTCTCGGGTCGCGTCCTCCCAGAGATAGAGGAGAGGGTCAGGGGGATGGAGAGGCGGACGCGGCGTTTCCCACAGGCGCGAGGGCGTCCGGACTCGTAGTCACGGAGAGAGAGGAGCAGGCCAGCCGGCTAGGGGAAGGAGCTGCAGGCGCGGTCTTTTCGCGGACGTCTGGACACATGCTTTTGTTCACCGGGCGCTAGCATGTCCCTTAAATGAACGACTAAGGGACACAATTCTTGGAGCGTAATAGCGCCGCAGAGCAGAGACTGTAAAATAAGATTGAGATTTTGAAGTTGTAGTGCCACCGCTGTTTACACTTGTACATCCCCAAAATTACATTGCATCATCGTTCTAACTTTCTAAATCCACTTCATATATTCACTAGCCCTCTGAACCGACTCATCGGTTCGTGTATTTCACGAGGTTTTGTCTTGTGTATCTTTTACAGTTTGTGCTGCCGCCTCAGCGACAAGGCAATATATGCAGCACCCAGGAATAATCTAAGGGGTAGCCTGTAGGTATACATTCAGAGTCTGAAATACATAACTAGTCTGGTAGGATAATCCATACGTATTTCATTCCACGAAAGCAAGAACTACAGCCAAAATATGAGGCCCAAAGAAGTGGAGGAGGGACGCCATTGGTCCACGGCTAATCGCTCTCCATCAGTAGTCGTTGCAGGCTCTACAGTTCTAGCCTTGGATCAGGGTACTACGTGTATGTAGTTGTAGTAGCAAAAACCCGAGCCGCCAATCGCTCGGCCGCGTACTTACGCACTAGTGCATGCATGCAACCGATCCCTAAAACCCAAAGGATCCGTCCTGCTGCAGCACGCTTTCAGAAACCCGCGGAGAAGGATGGATGCCTGTCCCCCGCGGCGCGGAGGGAAGTGTGCGTGCGGCGCGCGCGTTCCTGTTTGTTCAGACGCGCAGCGCGGGCGCCCTCGCGAACCCGGCGTCGACCCACGGGTGGTGGTTGGCGTCCATGCCGGCCTTCCGCGGCTGCGGTTGCTGGTGGTGCTGATGGTGCCGGTGGTGGTGCCGGTGCTCCCTGCTGCGCGCGGTCAGCGCGTGCGCCGCCGCGCGCTTCTTCCGCCGGTGCTTCGCCCTGTCCACCTCGATCTGCTGCTGCCTGCACTCCTCGCTGCAGAACGGCGTGTCACCTCTGCACACGCAAACCACTAAGCATCTCTGATCCGTGCACGCGTCCGTCCATCTATACATATACGCGTAAAAGAAAAAAGAAAGAACGGTGGTGGCACTGATATTATATATGTGCGTGTGTTTCGTGGCGGCGGCGACCTGTACATGAAGATGTCTCCGGAGAGCGACTTGGCGCAGAGGGAGCACTCCTCGAGGAAGTGGTGGATCTGGACGACGTCCGCCTCGTGGACGTAGAACATGGACGACGGCTTCATGGCACCGCCCCCCTTCATGCCGCCTGCCTGCGTCGCTGCTGCGCGCGTCGCTGGGGGACGAAGAGAGGGAGCACCGCCGCGTGAGGGCCAGGGCCTGGCACCGGAATCCCGAGGAGCTCGGCTAGCTTGCGGGACTCTCCGGGGGTGGCCGGGTCGCGTTCAAGTAGTGCCCCCGGCGCGGCCATTTTTAGCCGCCGAGCGAGCGAGGAACGAGGAGCGGCTGGGAATTCACGGTCGCCGGGAGCCGGAGATAGTACTATAAATAGGACAACGTGACTCGATCTTGTCTTAAATTTGCCGCTAATTAGTAGTATCCTCTTGCTCTATTCTCTTCTTATTTCGGAACAGATCTATGGCCACTAGCTAGATGCATTGCATCACGTTCGTTCCAACTTAGGGGCTGTTTGGAACCAAGGTTTTTCGTAGGAAAAATGAAGGAAACGAAAACGGAGGAAAAGAAGATGAGAAGACCGTTTGGAACGAAGGAAACGAGCGGAACCTTTCCTCCGGAAGCTTGTAGCAACAATATGGTTTCACAGGAAAAAAAAAAAGCACCCGCTCTCACCTCTGATTTCGTTTTCTTTTGCGCTTGCCCGAGGAAAATCAAATGAGAACAGAGAAGATTACAGATTCAGTAGAGAGAAGTGCGTGAAGAAAGACGCTGTCCAGAAATTTATTTGACCCCAACTGTAGCAACATGGTCTAGCGGCCCCACATGTAAGAGGGTCATGGAAAAAAATATGCAACTAAGACAGTATATGTTATCATTTCATTAAGCACTAATGATGACTCTATATCATTCACAGTCTAATGATTCCTATGCTATGGATTCCTACGTTCCAAACACCCATTCTTAGTTATTTGGTACGTTTTTTCTTTTCTCTGTTTTACCACTACATATTCATTCTATTCCCGCGTTTTTTCCTATTCCTTTGATTTCAATTCTCGTGTTCCAAACAGGCCCTTAGCAAAGGGCATGAAGTTTTTTTTGTAAGGATACTAATGAAAGATCTACCACCACAAGGAACAAACAATGCAGCTTGACCCTGCTCATATGTGAACGTGACATCGTCCAGTGAAACGACAAACTCTCTCAATGTAAAAAAAAAAGTATCGAAACTACAGTGCGATTCCACATGTACACGACCCCAAATTTTCTACTCCTACCGTGGCCACTGTCTCGGCAAGGCGGAACGAGGACCTCTCTCCTCAGATAAAAACATTCGTGTCGCCTTCGCCGCGCGTCTTTTACCTCTCCAAAGCGACAAGAAGCGCACATCGTTTTCCATACCGTCCAGGACGCCATTAAAAACCGGTGGCGACACGCACCTCGGCTCGTTCAAACTTTGGCACCCCCAAGAGGTCGACAGCCCACTCCCGTCCAACGCGCCGAGAGGTGGACAGGCAGGCGGGCGATTCCACTCCACCGCGACATGCCCGCTTTCGTGCCCGTACGCGTTCGTCTTCTTCCTGGCGTTCCACCCAGACCGTAACGCTGCAGGCTGCAGCAACCGCCGTACACGAAGCCACAGGCTAGCATGCTTCACATCACATGCGCGCACGGCGTGGTGGCCGGCTGGCGCGGTCCTGTGCGTGTAGGCAGCGGAGGGGGGCAGGGGCTGGTGGCGCGGCGCAGCGCAGCGCCAGGACGGCACAGCACGCGCATGCGGAGCGGAGGCATGGGCGCGCGGCCGCGACACGTGCGACGCCGGCGTGGGTGCCCCCCGAACCACCGGCACCGGGCGAGATGCCGCTCGCGCAGCGCAGCAAGTGTTCCTTGCGAGCTACGGCCGCCAAGGGCACACACGATGGCAGACGATGCACTGCGGTGCGCGCGGTCGTGGAGCATGGAGGGATCGAGGCCGTGGCCGCGTAACGTGGCCGGCGGAATCCGAGTGCTTTGTTTAAGGCCTAGATTGCCCAAAGGATTCCCAGCGGCACATGGACGGCAACTCGCAATTCGCAAATCTACCGCCCTGGCTGAGAAAGATTTGCTTAGCCCGGGGTACGCAACGGTGCCAACATGCTTTTGTGTACGGTACGGTCAGGCACTCAGAAGTAATAATGGACGGTGATATTTGAACGTACGAGCACAACCGCCTTATTCCCTTGTATCTAAGAGAATGACATGTGAGCCCGGGAGAAGATATGTGGACTGTGGGTCCACCTTCCAGAGAGAGAGTCCATGAAGGGAGTTAAGAAAAAAGGGGCGTTGACAGTGCATTTGCATATAAAAATCACCGTTGTCGCTGGCCATTAGTGGTGTGACCTCAGGTTTGTAAGCTTTCAGGAAGCAGGCGCAGGCCTGATGCTCAGCTTTGCTTTGTGATTTCTTTTCTTTTACTGCCTCCGTGCTCCTTTTCTTTCGTGGGGAGCAACAGCCATGTCATATTCACAAGTTCACGGCCAATTTTTCATCAGCACTAATAATGAATTAACAATTTCTCCCAGGACTCTCTCTCTCTCTCTCCCTCTGAGTTTTCTGCTCAGCTGCTCGAACAACAAGCAGTGCCTTGTCCACTGTTTGTGCACAGTAAAAGGCGACAATGACCCGGCTGAGGTTTCTGCAGCCTGCAACGGGAATTCTGTTCACAGGACAGGAACAACTGAATAAATAATGGTCATTTCAGTCCAATTGTCTCTTTTAAAAAAAAACAGCAAAGAATTCCCCCGAAAAAAGCATTAACAGCTCTGGCAGCATGAACATGATTTTTCTCCTTCACAGTTCACACCAAAACAAACGATTCTGCCGTGGCGGTAAGCAAGAAAACTTCTAATAAGCGACGAATCACTAGCTCAGAGGAAGGAGAAGCGGAAGACAGCTGAAAACTGACGAGAAATTCGAGGACTTCTTAGGCCTCTCTCACTTGTTTCATACGTATCGACAGGTTACACGGCAATCCCACACGCAGCACGCACACCTTTTCACTCGTGCAACCGTGCAAGACGAACAGAACCCGTGCAAACTCACGCTCAAACCAACCCTTCCGTCTCCATCTTTCGGAGATCAAGAGGAGGAGGTCATTCGATCGGTTTCGTCAACCAACGAAGTAGAAGGCGCAGCCGGCCTGTGCCGTGGCCTTCTCCTCCGTCGAGCCGGTGATCCACACGCATCGTCGACCTTGCTTGGGGTTCTTCTTGTTCTTGAGGTGGAGCTAAATCCTACTACGTCCGTTCGTTCGTTTCCCGAATCCCGGCGCCCAAAAATTTGTCATCATCACCACGCCCAGATGGGGATCCTCTGGGGGCTCTGCTTCTGCTGCCGCTGCCGCTGCTGCTCGGCCCGCCCCGTCTGCTTCAGCCGCTGCTCCCTCGCCTCGTCGATCTCGATCTGCTCCTGCCGGCACTCCTCGCTGCAGAACGGCATGTCACCTCTGCGATAGCACAAACAGCCACGCCGCCGTCAGTGAAACCATTCATTCCTTCCTCCATGCCATGGAGATCTCAAACCCCCCGGACATTCTAGATTGGTGGCGGTGCTGTTGTTTACCTGTACATGAAGATGTCTCTGTTGCCGGACAGGAGTTTACGGCAGCGGAAGCAGATGTCGAGGAAGTGGTGGTGGCCGTGGAGCTCGTCGGCGTCGTCGCAGGGGTCGCAGAACATGCGGCCGGGCCGCCTCGGCGAGGCCGCCGGCTTCAGAGGGGAGGAGGAGGAGTGGCCGGAGAAGCCGGCCTCGAGGTCTCCGTAAGCCTCCGTGGAGACGGGGTGGTGATAGTGCGCCATTTCTCCTTGGCTCTGTGTCTGTTTCCGCGGCGAATTGGTGCTCTGCTTTCTCTTTTGCTGTTGTGGAAGGAAGGAAGTGGAGTGCGGGGAAGACGAGAGCGAGGGCGCTTTATATTTTGGAGGGAGATGGAAGGGGGAAGGTGAAATTTCTCATTTTGGTCCTCGCCCCTTGTTTAGTTTACCTTAAAATTCCAAGTTTTTTCACTCTCTCTCCATCACATCAATTTTTAGCCGCTTGCATGGAGTATTAAATGTAGGTAAAAAAATAACTAATTACACAGTTTAGTTGGAAATCACGAGATGAATCTTTTGAGCCTAGTTGATCCATGATTTGACAATATTTGTCAAATAAGACGAAAGTGGTACTATTCACCAGGTTAAAATTTTCTTCAATCTAAACAAGGGGTCGGTTTATTTGTGGGGTTTAAACTTTAAAGTAGCCCCTCAACGTCTTTATGTTTTGCTTTTGCATTGGGCGGTTCAACATTTTTTTTTGATAAGTGGATTTTTCAGCACAACTTTGAGGGCTTTTGTTACAACTTACAAGTGAACTGGAGAATATACTGCTGCCGCTGTGATAAGAAAACCTTGGTGTGTTTTCAACTTTCTTCATTCACATTCCTGCCATAGTTATTTCTACCGATTCATGTGGGTGAAGACTGTGATAAGCAATTAAGCAGATACTACCTCCATCCCAAAAAGAACGCAACTATGGGATTCGTGCCGATCAACTTGTCTAAGGTTTGACTAAGTTTATAGTAATTAGTATTAACATTTTTGTCTCAAACAAGATTTATTACGAAAATATATTTCGTCACTAATCCATTGATACTTATTTTATATTATAAATCTTCGTATTTCTTGTATAACTTTGGTCACATTTGAAGTCGTTTGGCTCATCGGAAAACGAGAATTGCATTCTTTTTGGGACGGATGGAGTATTTATGAAGTAGACGTGTAGCTTGACTGCTTGAGTACCTACCCGTATATAATCCATTTGGTAAAATATGCCCGTCCCATTTGATTTTACACTGTCTTCAATATAGACATTGGACCACTAGTTATTTCTAGAATATATTATTAAATCATTTTCGATTTCATGAGATTTTGAAAGCATTTTAAAACAAAATTATAACTTACATATTTCAACACTAAATAATTCAAAGTTATTTATGCTTATAGTGTTTTGAGGTTTGACTAAAATCTTTTCGATCTAAACATACCAGAATGTGTAGCCAGACAATGCATAATTATAATACATAAACTAATTTCGAACACGTTGTTTTAGAATCTTTCATACGAAGACCGTCACAATGCGTAATAATGGGGGAAAATTAGTCCCTCTATCTCAAATATGTTATTCTAAGTTAAATTACCTTGAGTTTAAAAGAATTTCTAGAAAAAGAAACTATATTATTTATAATACAAATTTGGTATTGTTAGAGATACCATGAAATTTATTTTAAAGTGTACTTATTTGTTGTCATAGGTATTCTTTTATATAATAAAGTTGTTGAAACTTGGAATAGTTTGACTTACAACATATCTCGAAAATTGATCTATTCTTTGGTGGTGGGGGCGCGGAGAGAGAGCATATCTGACCACATTTATATTCATTTTAAAATAAAATATTTTTTTAAGAAGGGAACTAATAACGTTGGTGTCTTATGCAAAAAAAAATGCTCAATGTACATGCCACCTTTTACTTACAAGCTAGTGGCTGACCTACGCCCCCCCCCCCCCCCCCCCCCCCTAGATTCGCATTTAGAAATTCGAGCTACACTTTGCACGCATGGTTCCTTTCGTGAAAGAATTATTCGACGCCGCGAGAAATCATTTGGCACGCGTAGCGTAGCATAGCGCTCTCTTTCTCCAGAAGGCGCTGTAGGGGGTTTAGGCAAATGGCCCAAGTTGCACCGCCGCGGCACGGCTGGCATCGAGCGCTCGCGCGCTGTGAATCAGCCATCAGGTTGCCCGAGCAAGCAAAACCGGGTCCCGGTGGTGTGCCCCTGTGCTTTGTAGCAGTACCGTTCCAGCGGGCAAACTCATCATCATGGCCTCATGGGTCCGAACCACCCACCCACTTGACATTTTGATTCTTCCTCACTCTTGCCGTTCGGGTAACCCGTAAAGTTCAGGTCGGGTAGTTTGGGTTTTCAAAAGTTCAGGTAATGAGAATTGTTACCCGATAATAGCCCTAAAAAACCACTACCCGCAGGTTCGGGTATCCGCAAATTCGGGTTCGGGTATACCCAATATACCCAAAATATATAAAATCATAGCAAAAGTGATAACATCATAGAATTTTGCACAGAATAGATGATAACTCATAAACATAACAGATAAACGACGCATTCAAATTTTTAACCGCAGGTGCAAACCACGACACAGGTACTGAGGTATTGACTACTTTATTACTACTGACAAGATACAAGAGCAAAGTTCAAGCCTGCTGCCTGCCATCACAACAGTGCTTGTGCTTCACATGGGAACTCGGAGTCTCGAGGAGTCAAGGAGACGAAGACGGAAGTAAAGAGGTGAGTTAATTGGGAAGCAAAGCCGAGGAGGGCCACGGGAAATTTGACTAGTTTGCTACTACACTTAATCGCTGACAGCCTGATACGTATTCCTATTCGGGTTTTTCGGGTACCGGATGTAACTACCCGAATTACCCGATATAAATTCGGATAATAAGATTTACTATCCGAACAAGAGATCGGGTAGTGCGGGTTCGAGTACTTTAGATCCGGGTCCGGATATTTCGGGTTCGAGGTTTGGGTATCGGGTTTTATGCCCAGAGTGAATTCTTCCGCTTTTCCGCTCACCGGCCCGCTGGTTTTGGCTCCTCGCACGTCAACATCCGATTTGATGGATTGAACCATTCCGGCTCGACGAGCTCCTGCACGCCACTGATTGGTGGTTGGCTCCTGGTCTTTTGGTGCTGCCGCTGGTGCCTCCATTCCGTCCCTCTCTCTGACGCTCTCCCATCAGCGGCAGCCCATCACCTGCACTAAACCAAACAAATCAGGGGCGCCACTGCCCCCGACTGGTGGTGCCTTGCGTGCCTGTGGCCTGTGGGTTTGTGGCGAAGGCACCTCCCACCTCTCTCTGGCCCCTGCGGTCCAAATTGCAACCAGGAGCTTAATTTACTCGAACGAAACCGGCCAATCAATTTGCGTGGAGAGTCCTATGCTTCCTTTCCCCCCCTGTCTTGTCGTGTGTGTGATGAAGCGTGGCGTGTGTGCCGCGGATCGCTGATTGGCCACATTTTTTAGGCGTGCCATGCAACTAGTGCGATAAAGCTATTGGTGCATTATCGGATCGAGTGTTGCGGGGGATAGGTACCAACAACAACTGCTGATCCAATGGCTTTGAGTTGCTTGTAACCTGAAGTCTGTGAGCTTAGTGGAGTGAGGAGATTCATCTGTGATCTGTTTCAGGTCTTTAAGAAGAGCTACTTGCACACCAGAGAATGGAGTATAAGATAGTGGAGCAGACGAGCAGTTTCCCCTTGAACTAGTATGACAGTCACAATCCAAGTATCCAACTGAGAGGAGTGGAGTAGTTCAGGTTCAGAGCCTCATAAATCTGACGAGGAAAAAATAGTAATCTCGCAACAAAAAACTGAACATTTTCATTACAGCTTTGGACATGAACATGATTATGCTTAAATCGACTGGTGATTGTCGGCCGTAACAATTCAAAGCAGATGCAACCATTTGACGTTGAGTTGTGATCTCTAGAAGAACAATGATAGTATTGCCGCCAACTATGATGCAATTAATGCGAGCATATAGAGTACTCCTATCTCAGGTTTGTTTAGATCCCAAAATTTTTTGTGAAAAATTTAAAGGCACTTTTCGTTGTTATTTGACAAAATTTGTCCAACCATGGACTACCTAAGCTTAAAAGATTTGTCTCGACATTTACAGACAAATTGTGCAATTAGTTATTTTTTTACCTACATTTAATGCTCCATACATGCGTCCAAAGATTCGTCTCTGTCCTACTCCTCGGTGCCGAATTAGACACGGCTCAGTGAAAGTTATTGATACTTCCCCATCACATGTCATGGTCGATCGTCAAAGCCCTACCCCAAGTCAAACATTTTTCGAAGTTTCACCCTTACCACACTTTATTAACCCTTTTTCGTAGCTGTAGCCATTTTCCTCCCACGATTTGGAATAATGCTCGGGGCTTTGATGTTCACCTAAACCAACACCGACTGTTGAAACTTTGGGTAAGCGTGGCACTTGGCTAGACCCATTACTAACGAGCAATTAGTGCTCGCTCCCTTGTATAATGCCCCTTGCCATCTCTTTTTTCTGTAACTACTGGTAACTGGTTGCGTTTCTTGTTCGTCCTTCAATCTACTTCCCTCAAGCATTATGATACCATTTAGGAGGTAGCCTGGGGTGTATAATTCAAGGACTAGTGTAAAAAATACAAGATAGTCGAGGACATATATAGATACATATGTTATACGGCCCTTTCTGCAAAATAGCACCATTTTTTTTTAAAAAAAAGGCCTCAATAGAGTGCTTATACATCATACCTACGGTATGGCCTTGTCAAGGTCGCTTTCTTTGACACCCAATACATTTGGATGGAACCTTTCATGATTAAAAAAAAAAAAAGAATCCTTCGCCATCAAGCTCTTACCAACAGTATGAACCGGTGGCACCATTTCTAATTCTTTTCTCCTTTTCTTTAAAAAAACAAATGAACGATAGATCAGGGCATTTCAAGTCATCAACCACCTTAATTAAGTGGGGGTAGGTTTCATGTTATCGATCGATGTCAATAATTGGCTATTCTTTTATCAGTTTTTGCCTGGCCAATCTTTTGTGCTCATTTCACTCACTCCCCCATAAATTAAACGGCACCCACTTAAATTTGAACAGGTAGAGTACAGGATCCTTTCCGCCCCAAGGTTTTGTTTGCAAAAACGAAAGAAACATCTGATTATACCATCCGGTGGACGGTGGTTTCATCGACGGGCTCTGATGGGTGCCTATTTTGTTGCTGCCCGGGCGCGTCGCCATCAGCTGCAAATGAAGCCGGTGGCCCGGCCGGGCCAGCGCACGCAGTATCGTGCGGGCGTCGCCGTCGCCATCACGGGGGCAGCGACACTCTCCAATTCCGCTGTTGCTTTGCGCAAGATTTCTCGGCGTGGCTGCTGTCGCGGGCCTGCAGATCGCTGGATCCGCCACAAGGAACCACAGGGAAAAGGGGAAAAGGGGCGGGCGGCCTCTGATGCGCCAGATGCAGAATGTCGACATGCCGACATGGAGCTGCGTGTGTGCTGGGGCCCGGCTGTTATTTTGGACTGGACGGCCGTCAATTTTTGGCACGGGAACCCCGTGGTGATGGCTGGTACTGGTGCTGATAAAAAATGCCCCAGACCTAGTAAGCACCGGTTAACCAATCGGCTGGACGCGTGGTTATTTCTGACAATATTGTTCTTCATCAGGTATACGCATACCCCGGCAACGGCATAGAAAAATTTCAGACGGGCACTTCTCAGCATGCGTTTTACTTTGTAAGCTGTCAAGTCAGATTGAACTGCACAAAGTGTAGACAGAGAAATGTTGCAGATGGCAATAGAAGAGAGGGAAATGGGACGGGTGCGTGCGTGATCGGGCGAATTTTTTTTTTTTTTGACAACTTCAACGGGAGGGATTGCTCCCCACCTGATTTTATTGATTTATAGCATTGGCAACCAGATTACAAAGATGTTTACAAGTGTTGGGAAAGAAATTGCCTTTTTAGGCTAGATTACATCCACAGAATTGTTCACCGTCATTTCCAGAAAGGAGGACCAGGCTTGTATGACCATTTTGCTTTTCTTTGGCATTCTGACCTTCCACTGAAAGGCCTCTGATCTGCACGAAATTATTATTGTCCTCAGATTTTGGTGAACATCTCGAAAGACCACCTCGTTTCTCCTTTTCCATAGCTGCCAGCAACATAGGATGATGAAAGCGCTGTATTGGTCAGCAGGGAGGTTTTGAAGTTTCTGAAAGCAGTGCAGGTTTTTGGTCTGAAGATTGTGGACGTCTTGGAGACCCAACGTCGACCAGAACTGGGCAGCAAAGGGGCAGTGCAGGATTATGTGGTCCGGAGTTTCTTGATCCGCCCCACAGACTGTACATGCTGGCGAGTCAACAATCTTCTTGCGATATAAGTTTGCTTTGCACTGTATTCTTCCCTTGACAAGCAACCAAGCAAAGAGCTGGACCCTCGGCGGAGCTGCATTCTTCCAGATGAAGATGGACGCTGGATCATTGGGTTGTCCCTTTGCCTTGAGAAGCCTATAGATGGTCGATGTGTCGAGCTTGTCCGGCGTCCGGCTAAATTGGGACAGGCGTTTGTCCGGCTCATCATTGAGGCACGTCAAGTGAACGATTTCAGTCAAAGCAATGAGTTCCTGTTGTGCTTGCGGTGACAGCCGGTTGACAAAAGCTCCATGAAGATTTGAGCCTAAGGCTTGCTGAACTGTAGAGTCCTTCAGTTTGCAATGGCTGTATAATCTAGGGAATCGATCGGCAAGAGCGTCGTCTCCAGTCCACACGTCTGACCAGAATAGGGTGGTGCGGCCGTCTCCTAGCTGAACCGTAGTCAGTGCTTGGTAGAGCGGCAAGAGTGATCTGAGGAGCTCCCAATGTTGTCCCAGGCCTTCACACCTCATGTTGGCAATGTCTGCCCTCTGTTTGATCCAGGACGCCCAGGCAGATGAATGTGCGCAGTGGAGGCGATGAATGAGGCTTAGCAGAAGGCAGATGTTTTGTGTCCCGAAATCCCTGATACCAAGGCCCCCCAAATCCTTCGTGGTGCAGACGTTCGGCCAGGCGACTAGGCATTTTGCTGGAGATGTCTCCTTGTCGCCCGACCACAGAAAAGCTCGCCTGCGTCTGTCAATCTGCTTGATGATTTCTGGTGGGATTTGAGTTGCCGACATGATGTAAACCAACTGACTGTCCAGGACTGAATTGATCAGAACAACTCTACCCATGTTGTTGAGGACCGAAGCTTGCCAGGAGGAAAGAAATCTATCTGTTTTGTCAACATAGGTGGCGAAAGCAGCCTGAGGCAATTTGTAAGCTGAAAGTGGTAAGCCCAAGTAATTCTGCGGGAAGGTTTGTAGACTGCAACCTAGAATGTCAGTGCATTGCTGTATCAGTTGTTGTTCCATGTGAATTGGTACCATAGTGCTCTTGCTGAAATTGATCTTGAGGCCAGTCGCCTCAGAGAACCTGTGTAAAATAGATTTTAGTTCTTGGGCAGCAGCGACTTCACCTTGGAGCACAATCAGTGTATCGTCTGCGTACTGCAGGACCACAGGAGGAGCGCCACTGTCAATCGGGTGCTTTGCTGCAGCTGCCGTCTTGATCAGAGCCTGCAGTGTATCTGCAACCAGAAGGAATAGGTATGGCGACAGAGGATCCCCCTGCCGAAGGCCACGCTTGCAGTTGATCCACCTTCCCGGACAACCATTCACGAGCACAGCCGACTTTGAAGAGGATAAGATATCTTGCATCCAGTTGCACCAAACCTGATGGAAGCCCCTAGCACGCAGGATATGATTTAGACCATCCCAATTCACTGTATCAAAGGCTTTGGCGAAATCAAGTTTCAGCACAAGGGAGGGTAGCTTCCTTTTATGACAGGCCTGTACTACTTCCGCAGCGAAGACAAATGTTTCAGAAATAGACCGGCCTTGTAGAAAGCCCGTCTGATGCAAGTCGATCATTTGCCCAATTTCTTTCTGAAGCCTTCTTGTGAGTACCTTTCCCAGGATTTTTATTGAGCAATTTTGCAGACATATGGGGCGGAAAGCATCCACAGCCACAGCCCCAGGTTTCTTGGGAATCAGTACCATATAGGATCGATTAATCCTCTCAAGTTGTGCCTGCCCCTGGTGGAAAGCTGAGAGGAAGGCCATCACATCGTGCTTGATTGTGCCCCAAGCAGCTCTGTAAAACGACGGTCCAAAACCGTCCGGCCCCGGAGCACTGTTGCGGTCCATTGTTTTTAGAGCTTCTATGGTCTCTTGTTCAGAGAAGGGGGCGACGAGCTCATCTGCCGGCCGGTAATGATTGTGGAACAACGCCTCGACGTCAAAGTGCCAAGATGAACTCCCCGGTTGTCCTATGATGGAGCTGAAGAAATCCGTCAGAGCTTGCAGCTTGCCATCGTGGTTGGCAATGATAGAACCTTGAACTTCGACATATCGGATGTTGTTGCTGCGCATGCGCACAGTTGCCTGGGCGTGGTGGAAGGCGGTATTGGCATCACCCTCCTTCACCGCACGGGATTTGCTTCGCTGCTTCCAGTAAGTGGCCTTCTCTTTGACTGCCTGAGCTAGTAAGTCATGACAAGTTTTGCGAGCCTGCAACTCATCAGAAGAAAGGTGTCGCTCCTCCTCAAGAGTGTCAAAAAGCTGAATTAGGAATTTGAAATTAGGAATGGCATGATGTGGCGCCCTGAAACGCCGAGACCAGACCTTTGTCGCCGCCCTGGTCGACTTGAGACAAGCAGCCAGTTGCCCAGCTGCATCACTGCACCTGCTCGCTTGTGCCCACGCTGGGAGAACAGAAGGAAGGAACGACGGCCTGTGAAGCCAAGCGTTCTCAAAGCGAAAAAGGTGAGGTTTAGGTATGGTGGTGGACATGGAAAGGAGAATCGGAGTATGATCCGAAGTTGGTTTGGCTTGTGGAGTAAGCGAGGTTGTGGGGAAGGAGGTGGTGTGCTCAAGATTGACAAGAGCTCTGTCAAGTTTCGCTAGGATGGGATTGTCCTGGCCATTAGTCCAGGTGAAGCTGCGGCCGAGCAGTGGGATCTCCATGACCCCAAGTTGACTGATGGTTCCGTTGAAAGCTTGGATGAGGGTATTATTGATGCTGTTGCTGCTTTTCTCATCAGCCGAGCGGATGAGATTGAAGTCACCAATGATGACCCAAGGTCCATTGATGGCAGCTGCAGTTTGAACAAGTTCCTCAAGGAAGGAATTCGTGTGGCGGTGGTCGGAAGGACCATAGACATTGGTGACCTGCAAAGTGTAGTCGGAGATGGTGCTGTTGAAAGCCGTTGTAACAGAGTGGATTTTGCGGGCAGAGTTTGTGAGGTTCCAAAAGGAGGTGTTCCAGGCCGTGAGGATACCACCTCTGGAGCCCACAGCCGGTAGAAAAGTGTGGTTTTCGGCTAACTGGGGAGGAAGGAAAGTTTTTACTTTGAACCGGTTCAGGTCATGGAGTTTAGTCTCCTGAATGCACATGATAGAGGGAGCAGCAGAGGCAATTGCATCGCGAATGAGGGAGCACTTTTCCGGATCGCCTAAACCGCGCACGTTCCAAGACAGGATCGAAAGAGAGCGATTTGAAAAGTTTGCAACATTATTCATGTTAAACGAAAGTAGCACCTAAGGCCCAAGGCAACAAAGCACGAAAACAGAAAGGTAACGATACAGACGACAGATCGACAATGGAGCGAGCTACAGCAATAAACGATACATAAAAGGTTAAAGGTAATTTGGGCAAAGCTGAAGCGGTGACTGGCCGGCCTAGGGAACCAGGACCCGCTGAGGATGATGAAAGTGACCGAAATCATTCCACGACCTCAGTCACCACGCCTACAGAGGCCGCGCCGGAGCAGGTCGCGCTCGCCGCCGAAACCAGCTTGCGAATGTCGGTGGCGCTCATGGGCAGCTTGTTGCGCGAGAGAATGTTCCTCTTGCGCACTTGTTTCTTGAGGGCAGAGGAGCAGCTCGAAAGCGCGTTGAGCAGAGCCTTGCGGCGAACGGCCTGGTAAGGAACGTTGACGAAGTCACCGTTGGACCGCGCGGCAATGCGAGCGCTGTGCCTGGAGGGAGCCTGCCCAGCCACAGCCCTCGCCGCCCTCCGACGAGGGCGCACACACAGGGAAGCGGCGAGCGAGGGGGAAGCCGGAGTTGGGGCCGGCGTGGGCGGAGCGGGCTCGATGTCGAGGCTAAAGACAGAGGAGTCACATGGAGGCGAGGCCTGGTTGGCCTCCAGGGCCGGCAGCTCCTGTTTCCCACCGTCCACAAGGCAGCGAGCCAGGACCAGAGCAAGGCCGAGCACTCTGGCGGAGTCGGAGGAGGCAGAGGCCGGCAGACCGGTGGCGAGGCGGTTTTGACCCGCCTCGTGCGCAGGAGATGGAGGAGGACGGGGCCGAGACGGCGACGGCGGAGGCGACCGGCTGAGCAAGTTGTCCAACTCGGGAGAAGGAGGGCCGCAACGAACCTCCTTGCCCCGACCGCCCAGAACGAACTTGTCCTGGGGGCGCTGGGCCGGGGCCGACCACAGGGCCCTGGACGCAGTCGCGCGGCGCCGAGGAACCTCGAGGAACGGGGCCTCCGTGCTGGAAGACGGGATCATTAAGAGCGGATCGAAGGCCGCCGTGGGCGCCAGCTCGTGGAAAGGCGTGGGTGGAGACGGCGGGGTGCGTTCAGGTGAGGAGGCGTTGGAGGGACGGGGCTCAAAGGGAACCACGTGCACCGAGCGTCGAGCTGCCGGGACCAGGACGGTCGGGGACCGGCGGCGGCCCAGCGTGAGTAGATCAGCTAGGGCCAAAGGGCACTCGTGCTGGCGATGGCCACAGCGAAGGCACTTCCGGCAGCGAACAGGGTCACGGCAGGCGCTAACCTTGTGATCAGAGGCAAGGCATCTAAAGCACACGTCCGGAGAGAGATTAGGAGCAACTCGTTTTGGCTTGGGAGGGGAGGGGCGCGCAGGAGTAAAGGCCACCTGCAGGTAGGTCGGCTTGGAGGAGTGCGCATTGACATCTCGCTCGGAAGCCGCGGACGCATTGCTTGTGACAAGACCGCACGCCGCTCCCGGAGCGGGAGGCAAGCCGGCGCACGTAGAGACGCAGGCTGGCGCATTCAAGAGCTGCAGTGGAACGGAGCCCAAGCGTATCCTGGCGCAGCATTGACTCGCAGAACCATGGCTCGAGTTAAGGCCGGTGCCCACTATCGCAGAGGCAAGTCTAACGGGCTGGCCGCGGGACCCAACAGCAGTAAAGTCGTCTTCCACCTCACGCGAGAGTGGCAGGCGTTTGAAAGCGAGCGTAGCGGACGTCAAAGAGCCATGGAGAAACAAGCAGACCGAACCTAAGTTAATCGCACCCACAACTACAAGAGCATTTGCCACGTTTTGATTAGCAACATGGAAACGAAAAACGCCCTGACGAACGCGCACGGAGACTAGGCGACCCGGAGGAGTAGCAAGCACTCGTTGCAAGGCGTTCTGCATGAAGTGGGAATTGAACTTGGGATCACGGGAAGGAGGGGTAACCCATACCGGGGCGGGAGACGGCGAGGGGCCAACCATGTTCGGCACAATGGTGGTGTGAAGCTCAGCGAGGATCTTTTGTTGAAGAAGCTCACCCAGCGTGGGAGTCGGCGAGGGCGCGCGATGCGTCCGAACTTCAGACTTGGCAGCCTCAAGGCGAGGCCGGAGCGGCGGCGCAGGCTGTTCGAGCGGCTTAGTCAGGGCAGGTGAGGCTGAGATGGCTGGCTGGAGAGGGTTGGGAGGTAGGATAGGCGAGGTGGGCGGAGGAGGAGGGGGTGGAGGGGGCGGTGGCGGTGGAGGAGGCCGCGGCGCAGGCAGGGTCGGAGGTGGAGGCGGGGGAGGCGGGAGAGGAGGTGGGGGAGGAGGCGGCAGAGGGAGGGTCTGGCTTGCAAGGGCTGGGGTCGGCGGCGGCGGCAACGCGTGGTCGCCATCGCCAGGGTCAGGAGGAGCGAGGGACTCCATCCCATGCTCGGTTGTGTCCTGTCGTGATCGGGCGAATTCATTTCAGTGAAAGAGATCAGAGATCGTTGAAGCTAACTGGCCCCCTCACTGGTCAAAGAAAACGTCGTAGCGTCACTAAACAAGAGGTTCAGTACAGTACAAATAGTCACACTACTTGACCGGTTGACCCAGCACAGTCAGATGACTGAATTCTCAGTGCCCGGATTATACTGAAAATAAAATTCGCATCGCCAGTTACTAGATTGATTCCTGCACAAGAGAAAACTACAAGGGGCGCAATAATGCAGCAGGGTTGGCTGAGTCATGGGTGACCAAGAAAGATTCTTACTGGAGAAAAATAAATCCTTTTATATTCCGTGTGTGAGTGTGAGAGAGGTCACTGAAATATTCTAAAGCACACCATTACTTGCATTATATCTTTGCCTCCAGAATAAGGCCCTAGATTTTAAAAAAATAAAAAGAATAATAGCTTGATTGAATTTTTGTCTTCTATCACAACCAGAAAATAGAATAGTACTACACCTAACCGAATCACAGTGTGGCCGATACAGATCACCTGATGAAGAAAAACAAATGGGAATACTCAGAGACTGAACCATCCAGATTTTCTAACGGCTAACAGGAAGCAAATGAAAACTCTTATTCGTCCCCGGCTTTGCATTTGACCGGTGACAAGAACTGTCGAAATTAAAATTCCGGTACCAGAAACCGTGGATTCAGCGCCTCAACTACCCAGCACGGAGATGCAGAAATGAATTCTCTTTTATTAATCGTCAGAGTCACTCCTAAGCAAGCTTTGACAGTAGTACTGCACAGAGAATAATTCCTGGCTTTGGCATATTATTATTGCACCTCAACGGTTTACAGCTCCGTCTCCGTGGGCCGGACGAGACACGAAGACAGGATGATCCCTCCAACTGACGAGAGGGCCATAGCCCCTAGAGGGCCTAGACTCTCTGGTGGGGCCCATGTGGCTCATGGGCTTGACTATTCGCCGCATGATTAACCGGCAGGAACCAAAACCAGCTGTTTGTTCCCTAATCACATTTCCTCCAGCTCCTAAATAAACAGCATCAGCACTCATATAGGCTCATAGGACCCAACTACTCGTGGCTGGCTGACGCATACAGAGAGGCACGCTGGATCTCGACCGGCACACGTGTATCGGCCGGCGGCCGGCGGCTTAACCAACCCCAATAATCAAAGTGTCAGTACTACAAATTCCTTGCTTTCCTTGCACACCAATTAACCCTAGTTTTTATTTAAACTGCTCTTCTTCCTAGGTGAGAATCAAACAGGAACCCGGCTTGCTGCTCTTTTCGCCAGCAAAAGAGAGGAAAACAATGCAAGAAACTGGCCGTGGACTTAGCCATGTGCTCGAATCTGCACCATTAGGCAGGCCCTAAGCTTTGTGCTTTGGGTTAAACTAACGCAACCTTGGCGCACTGGCACTCATCATGGTCATGGCCAGGCCAGAGGCGCCGCTAGGCTTTCTGCCCGCCTATCAGACGGCAGCGACACATGGTTAGGCACGCCGAGACAGCCGTCATTCCACGGCCGGCCACGGAAGGCCTCTATTGATTCGCCATGCCTTCGCCCCCGACGGGAATCATGGCGCGTGCTGGGTGTGCGCGCCGGTGTCGCGCTCGCGCGCACGTCGGGTCGGGACTCGGGAGCAGCCGTGGCGGTGGCGCCTTGGCAGGTTCCGGGCTTGCTTTTGCCGCGGTGAGTGCGTAATCGCTCACGTCAGGTGGAATGGGTCGCCGGTCCAGTCGCGAGCTTGGACGTGAAGGGGAAGACATGGGCACCACTGCGCCAAGCACAGGCAGGTTGTTTTTAGGCGAGAGCGTGCCAGGTTGCGCCTTGGAAACAGCGGATTCGTTTTGGCTTGAGCGACAAGCACGAGCGGAGCGGGCTCGCACGAGAGCCGACGCCCGACGGAATCAGAGTTGCTTTGGGGACCATCTCTCGAGTGATTTCCCCGTTTTTTTGCCGCTCTCGTGAGCTACGCCGTGAGGAAGAGGAGCCAATGGGGTGTCTCGCTTTGCCGGCGAGAGCTCTTTCCGGGAAGCAGCCGCGCCAGCACCCCCGCCGGCTTCCTTGAGATATGCTCTCCCGCTTGGCTTTTCTTTTACTACTCCGGGAGCTTTGTTCCACGAGCACGAGGCGAGTGATGTGTTACGAAAGTGGATACGAGGAACAACAGGATTTCTCTACGACGACAGGATTCGATTTAGAACACGAATAGTGGCAAGTAACAGGTAACAATGGTAATGGTTGCCGCCGGCCAACTCGAGCCGCAGCTCGCCGCCAACACTCCGGCCAACAACCCAGACAAAGCCAAGTTTACTTCCGCCCCCCTTTTATATTCAACCCGTTACAGCGGTGTCTCCAAACCGCAAGGACCCGTCGCAGCGGGCTGGATCACTTACTCCATTCTGGGCCGCCATATTTGGTACTGGGCCTTCTCTTCCTCTTGGACAGCTTCAGATTGTCAACCGAACGAACCGTGACATTTCCCCCACCATTAGCAACGGCTTGCCCCCAAGCCGTGAACTGAGGAAACTGGCGAAGCAGGTCATCCTCATCTTCCCACGTAGCCAATTCTGGAGAGGAGCCGCTCCACTGGACCAGCAGCTGATGATAGAGACGGTTGTTGCGGGTTGTAGCTCGGCGATCAAGCACCCGCTCAGGAGACTGCATAGAGATATCATCTGTAGGCAACGGTATATAAGGAACAGACCCCATACCTTTCACTGGTTTCAGAAGGGACACATGGAAGACATTATGTATAGAGGAAGAAGGTGGGAGCTTCAACTTGTAGGCCACAGCGCCCACCCGAGCTTCAATTTCGAATGGTCCAAAATAGCGATATGAGAGCTTGGAACTGATTCTGGAACTGACAGAGCGCTGGACATATGGTTGAAGCTTGAGCCACACTCTATCACCAACAGAAAAGGATCGCTCAGTGCGGTGTTTGTCTGCCTGATGTTTCATACGTTGTTGAGCCCGAAGCAGCTGCTGCCGGATAAGAGCAGTGATGGACTGTCGTTTCTGTAGCCAATCAGACAACTCAGGTATAGCACAGTCTTGGTCAGGGTCAATACCAAAGTGAGTGGGATGATGCCCATAAAGAATTTCAAATGGAGAATGCTGCAAGGCTGAATGATGACAAGTATTGTACCAATATTCAGCTAAATGGAGCCACTGAGACCACTGCTTAGGACAGGCATGTATGAAACATCTGAGAAAGTTTTCAATGCATTGGTTCACCCTCTCAGTTTGACCATCACTTTGAGGGTGATAAGCAGAACTCATGCACAACTGTGTACCCGATAATTTGAAGAGTTCTTTCCAAAGCAAACTTGTAAAAATTTTGTCACGATCGGATACGATTGCTGAAGGCATACCATGAAGTTTATAAACATGTTCCATGTATTGTTGGGCGACTTGAATGGCAGAAAATGGATGCTTCAATTTGAGAAAATGAGAGTATTTAGAAAACTTGTCAACCACAACAAAGATGCAACTATAACCAGCAGAGGTAGGGAGACCTTCAATGAAGTCCATGGTAACCACTGACCAAGCTTTGGTTGGCACAGGTAGGGGTTGAAGCAACCCTGGATAAGGAACTCTTTCTGTCTTGACTTGTTGACAAACAGTGCAAGAAGAAACAAACTCCCTGATAGTAGCTTGCATATGTGGCCAGTAGAAAAGTTTGCTAACTCTCTGAAAAGTGACAAATGCACCAGAATGGCCACCAAGAGGAGTTGAGTGCAACTGGTCAGTTACCTTTGTTTGAAGCTCAACCGAGTGGCCTAACCAAATGGTGCTTTTGTACTTAATAATTCCATGCTGAAGGGAAAAGTGACCATCCGGATTATGAATTGCCAAAGCACTTAACAGCTTCTGGGCTACAGGATTGGAATCGTAGCTAGCCAAAAGAGCTTGAAGCCAAACTGGTTGAACCACTGAGATAGCATTTAAGTATGATCCCATCTGAGGTGCTCTAGATAGAGAATCAGCAGCACAATTTGTAGAACCCTTTTTGTAAGTAATCTTGTATTGATAGCTCATCAATTTGGTCAATACTTTCTGTTGCCAATAGGAGTGCAACCTTTGATCGGTTAAATGAACGAGGCTTTTCTGATCAGTGTGTATAATAAACTCAGCAGGATAAAGATATGCTTTCCATTGATCAATAGCTAACAAGATAGCGAGGCTTTCTTTTTCATATGTGGACAAACCTTGTGTTCGGGGTCCCAGTGCTTTGCTTACATAAGCAATGGGATGACCATCTTGCTGAAGAACTGCCCCAACACCAGTCTCTGAAGCATCCGTTTCAACCACAAAAGGTTTGGAAAAATTTGGCAGAGCTAATACAGGAGCTGTCAACAGAGCATTCTTCAAGAGTTGAAAAGCAGTTTCACAGTCCTTAGACCAAATAAAGATGGTTCCCTTCTTGAGTAAATCAGTTAAGGGCTTGGCAATCATGCCAAAATGTTGCACAAACCGCCTGTAATAGCCGGCAAGCCCAAGGAAACTCCTAACATCCTTAACCGACGTGGGAGATGGCCAGTTTTGTACGTCTTGAACCTTAGAAGGATCAGTAGAGACACCATTAGGTGTAAGCACATGTCCAAGATAATGCAATTTCTGCTGAGCAAAAGAGCATTTAGACAGTCGGACTTTGAACTGATGGTCCTGCAACAATTGGAAGACCTGCTGAACATGTCGAATATGCTCTTCAAATGATGTACTATAGATCAAGATATCATCTATAAAAACCACAACACACTTGCGGAGCAAAGGAGCCAAAACATGATTCATGACTGACTGGAAGGTAGCAGGAGCTCCAGTGAGGCCATAGGGCATGACCGAATACTCATAATGGCCACTGTGGGTTTGAAAAGCCGTTTTGTATTGGTCCTCAGGTGCTACCATAATCTGATGAAATCCAGATCTGAGATCTAAGGTGGAAAACCAGCAAGCACCATATAATTCCTCAAACAGTTCTTCGATGATAGGCATGGGAAATTTATTTTTTATAGTGTAGGCATTCAGCTTTCTGTAATCCACACACAATCGCCATTCGCCTGATTTCTTCTTAACCAGCAAGGCAGGAGATGCAAAAGGGCTTGTACTTTCCTTGATCATGTTAGCCTTGAGCAAATGAGCAATTTGTTTTTCGATTTCATCCTTCTGCGCTGGTGTATACCGATATGGCTTCATCCTGAATGGTTGCACACCAGGAACCAGCGGAATAGAATGAGTAAGAGCTCTAGTGGGAGAAGCACCAGTGGGTTCTTGAAATAGGTCAGAAAACTTGTGAATGAGCTGTTGCAACTGATGTGGTAACTCAGACTGAGTGACTGGAGACTCAACAGAATATAGCTCAACTATATGCCATAATTCATTATGCTTTGCCATGGCCGTCAACTGATTAAGTGTAATCTCTTGACACAAGGAAGTACCATCAGGAATGCCCCTAAGTTTGACAGTTGAATTTTGCAGCTGAAAACTGAGCCACTTTTCCTTCCATTGTATCTGCATAGGACTAAAAGCTTCGAGCCATTCCATGCCCAAGATGGCATCATAGCACTGCAATGGTAAGATCTTGAAAGTAGTAGTGAATAGAACACCCTGAGCAGACCATGAACAATTTACCACCTCATGGGTACAAGGGAGCAGAGAACCATCGGCAACTCTAACAGACAGAGAACTCTGCAGAGGTGTCCAAGGTTGCAGATTAGCAGCAACACGTTCACTAATGAAGTTATGAGAGCTCCCTGAATCCACTAATATAATAGAGGGCTTCTGCTGAATGTAAGCATATAACCGAAGCGTATGAGCAGCAGTGGTACCATGAACAGCTTGATCAGACAATGCCATGAGTTCGTCAGGATCAGAATCAGAAGATGGATCGGCTGGTTCTTCAAGCCCATCACTCAACATGTGCCAGACTTCCTCAATCATGTTCAGCGGCACTGATGAAGGACACTTGTGCTGTGGGCCCCATTTACCACCACACTTGAAACATAGGCCCTTGGATTTTCGGTACCTCATAAGTGCGGCTAGCTTCTCATCAGCTGGAACTGTAGGTGTACCAGGCTTGTTCTCAACTGGAGAAGAATTGCTGGAAAAAGACTTGGACAAGCTTCGAGAAGAATAGGAAGCATCAAGTCGTTTATACTCCTTGGTGTACGCTCCAGACAACACCTCTTCCTGCAAAATAGCAAGAGAGCTCGCAGTATCGAGATCCTTTGGACGATGTAACAAAACTGCAGCGCGAATATCACTTTTCAGGCCATCAATGAATCGACCAGTAAGGATAGCAGGATTGATAAGTGGGTCATGTGCTAAAAGTTGATGCATGAGTTCATCAAAAAGGGTGACATATTCAGGGACAGAGCCAGTTTGTTTGGCATGGAAAAATTGACGAATAAAGTGGTTGAACTGGTCTCTGTCAAAACGATCAATCACTAACTGGCACAAATGATCCCATGAGCATTTCTTAAGATTCAGTTCAACAGTCTGCATCCAAAATGCAGCTGTGCCAGAGAAATTGATGGTGGCTAACTTAACCCAATTCTCAGGAGGGATATCATAGAGATCAAAGTAAGTAACGCACTGCTGAACCCAGTATTTAGGATTGGTGCCATTGAATTTGGGGAAATCTAACTGAGGCATAGCAGGTCCGAAATGCGAACGAGCAGTACAAGCAGCATGACAGAAATCGAAGCCACAGGAATGATGGTGGGGATCATGCTCCGTACCTGTGACCGGAGGTGGTTCGTGGGTCGTCGTAAACACGACCCCCGAACCAGCGCTCCGGTGGTGGGTTGCATCGCCGTGGCCTAACGGCCCAGGTGTCGCCATGGAGCAGGACGGATCCAGATGAGCGGATCCCGACACCTTGAATGGAGCAGATCCCGGCACGAGTGAGGAAGCTTTGAGGTCATCGAGCTGTTGACGTAGAGAGTCGACGGAGAGGCGGAGATCCTTGACCTGGCCGTCGACTTGAGGACGCCAGAGCTCGAAATCGGCGTGAGCGGCGGTGAGTTCCGCCACCGAACCGTGGACGTCGTGGAGGCGACGATTGGTCTCGGAGATCCCCTTCGATTGCTCGTCCAGCTTGGTGAGAATCAACGCCAATTGATCCTCAACCTTCATCGTGACTTGTAGACGCGTGCGATGCTCGTGCGCCAGTTCGTCGATCCAGGATGCGATGCCGACCCGAAAAACCTCGGCTCGGACCTACGAATCTCGCGTAGTCAACACCGAAGTGGACCACGGAGTTCTGCCGACGGGGATTATAATCGCGATCAAGGCAAGGAATCGGAGGATCGAGAAGAACAGGGCAGATCGGACTAGGAGGCGTGGGTGGAAGGAACTGGAACTACTGATACCAGATGTTACGAAAGTGGATACGAGGAACAACAGGATTTCTCTACGACGACAGGATTCGATTTAGAACACGAATAGTGGCAAGTAACAGGTAACAATGGTAATGGTTGCCGCCGGCCAACTCGAGCCGCAGCTCGCCGCCAACACTCCGGCCAACAACCAAGACAAAGCCAAGTTTACTTCCGCCCCCCTTTTATATTCAACCCGTTACAGCGGTGTCTCCAAACCGCAAGGACCCGTCGCAGCGGGCTGGATCACTTACTCCATTCTGGGCCGCCATATTTGGTACTGGGCCTTCTCTTCCTCTTGGACAGCTTCAGATTGTCAACCGAACGAACCGTGACATGATGACGACTGACGAGCTCTTCGCCGAGGGAGGTTCGTCGCGCCGCACGCTGGCTGCCCCCATAGAACGCAGGGCACTGGCCAGAATAACCTTTGTCTGTGCCAATCACAACTCCGGTTGCTCTATCTGGTAACAGGAACAAAATTGTCAGCGTAGTTTTCAGCGAATTAATAGTATTTTTATCTCACAGCATTTCAACAGGATAAGTCAAATTTCGGCGAAACGAATATGGCATAAACACTTATGAAGATCGGTGATTGGTTTTTGGTGAAAATGTGCCAAGCCCTACACACAGTGGCTTGCTGAATGAAAGCTACCCGATCTGAGTTACGCGGAGGAGTTTCATCTTTTTCCTGGATCAGTTGTGCTCTGTTTTTTCTTCCTCTTTATGAAGTCCCTCCCAGATGACTGATTTCACTGACATGGGGCACGGGTTAATGGTGCCACTCAACTTCGTTATTTTTTATGTTTCCTAGCGATTTGTCGACCTCAATCCGAGCACGATAGAATTTTCCTATTCTTTTGGGACCGCCAAATAAAATGCTCGCATACTTCTATAAGTATATGTATATCAGTAATGATCAGGAGTTGTTGTCCGTCGGTCCGGATGCCGTGTTCCAGAGCCTGTGCACCAATCCGGCCCAATAAGCAACCGGCCTGCTCCCCTCTATGCTCTCCCCTATCTCTCTCTACTCTCTACTGAGCACGCTATGACAAAAAATTCTCCCCCGCTTCGGCCGTCGCGGCTTCACGGTTGCGTCCACCCGCCCCACTCCGCTGCGCTGCCGCTGCCATCCCCCACGGCGCCTCCATCCCCCGCCGCGCCCCACTCTGGCGCGCAATCGTAGCCATCCCGCGCAGTGCCTCCGCCCCCTGCGCGTTAGGAGAGGGGAGTTCGCTAGCTGGACCCAGGCCAGGCGCAGCGCAGCGCAGCTGCTCGCTCCTAGGCCCCGCAAGCATCCTCTGCCATAGGGGACTCGACCGTTCCCCACTCTACTATGCATCGCACAGAAGAAGAAGCGAGAAACACATGTTGCAAGAGTATATTTTAAGTGTTTTAGATGTTTCAGAGATAGGTTGCAAGTGTTTGAGATGGATGTTGCAACGATAGATAAAATGTTGCAATGGTTATACACATATGTTGCATAGGCCTGTTCCCTATATTTCACCTGTGTTTTCGGACGTATGTTGCAAATGTGTGTTATCTGGATGTTGCATATGTTTCACGCGTATGTTACGAATGTTTTTTATCTAGATATTGCATATGTTTGCAATGTTTTTAGGTGTTTTGGCAAATGCTTCAGAAGCATGTTTTAAGTGTTTCATCTGTCTTCTTTTGTATTTTTCCAAGCGCTTGCATCTGGATGTTTAAAAGTAGATCGTGCGTGTGCAACGAATCTGCATCCAGTAAGTGTGGATCAGATTTTCCGGTGGTGTTTGTCGCCTCCATGGCAGGAAGACCACGCCCTGCAGCAGCGGTCAATAGTGGCTTGAGGAAGCTCCCGAACAGGTGCCTTCGGGAGGCACGGGCCCGTCTGGGCGCGCGAAATGGTGCGGAAAGTGGAGTGCAGGCGCGGCTGTCCAGGCACGAGCAATGCCGTAAGTATATAGTTGAAAAAGTTATCTGCTTTACTCTCAAATGCTAAATACTATCACGTCAATTATGTAGATGCATATTGTACAGTCTAGATCTATCAAAAATATATAGAAGAATTAAATAATACAACACAAATAGAACAAATATTTAGAGGGAGAACAATGGAAAGTTTAATCAGCGTTATAACATGATTTTGCAATGGCAACATATATAAAATAAAAGCACGAGGAAAGTCACGTGGGGATTGCACGCATAGAAAAGAGCTATCCAATGTGAACTCTAATATCTTAACATGTCCATAAGAGCAAGTATAGTAATGCTTACTCAGCCGGCTGAATGCCTGTCCACATCATGAAAGTCTGATCTGGCGGAGAGAGAAAAGGAGAGAGAGCGTTGGGTGGGCGCTTAGTTCTTCGCCGGGCTAAAACGCAGCTAACGAGACAAAAAGTCCGCATCCAGCCCAATGCCGGCGACAGAGCCGGCGCTTACCTCCTTCGTCTACCTCTCTCCTGATCCCATGCGCCGAGCATACAAAACATAAATACTTAAATATTCCTTACAGCCGATCTAAATAGCCAGTCCATTATACTACGTGCGTTTGTTAGCTCTGGCTACAAATGACCTGGCACGAGTATACAGCCGACTGACGGCTAAATCATTATCCTTGCTCTAAAAACCATTGATACATGCTCTACGCATGTCTTACATCTCAGCCTATCTTCTCGTTGTAGACGTAATCCCGCCGCCGCCGAGCCGCTATTTTCTCCTCGTAGTAGCTTCCTTAGGGCATCTGTAATTGTTTTCTTGCACTCACTTTTTAAATTTCATTTAGAGAACCGATCTAATAAGAATCACTCCGTATCCCTCAACCACGACCAATTTATTTATGTATATATTTTTCGGTACTTTGGAGAGAAAACTGTGTTCTCTATCTTAAGAAAACTATTTGATATGCGAATGGACCTATGGTCCAGTGGCAGACAGTTCAGTGGGACGCTACCCACCAAGGTTTAAACTCAAACCCTGTTGTCTGCACCTTTTTCTGGAATTTTTTCAGAAAATTTAGGGTACATGTGTGTGCATTCAGACACACGTTTGCTGGTACTGCGCGTTTCCCGCACACTGGACGTTGGAGAGCCTCCCAATCTCTTCTTTGCGTGTGTATAGACAAGCATGCGTGTGTTTGCGTGTGGTGTGAGTATAGAGTGTGTGGGCTGTGTATGTCAAATTATATCCGATAAAAAAAAGAAAATTATTTGATACTGAAAAACTTCTCCTTTCTAATTTGACACCAAAACTTAAAAATCTTATCTGTCACATATTTTATACTTCGTCCTCTTTCACATTTCCATCACTTTTTTTTGTCTTTAATGGTATTAAGTCCAAGGAGAAAAGACCATCTTACCCTCTTAGTGTATTTTTCAAACGTGTTGTGTTCAGGCGACTACATTTTTTTCTCCCACTTATTTATTTGCAGATTTTTTTTTCACCCGAACGCTTGAACATAACATGCCTAAAAAAGTACACAGGAGGGGCATGACAGTCCTTTTGTCTTAGATTTAACACCGTTACAAAAAAAAGGGAAGTATCAAGTAGGGAACAAAAGATGAAATAGATGACATATAAGGAAGATTTTAAATTTCAGTGTCAGACAGGGAAGGAGAAGTTTTTCTAGTGTGAAATAGAGAATTTTCTCCTTTGCCTTTAGCGAGCTAGAAATAAGGAGTGGAGAATGAATATATTTGGAGATCTAGTTATTCTCCCGTGCCATAGATGTTTGATTTTTTTATGTTGTTCAGGCAACATACAATTTTATCATTACTTGATTTTAGAAAAATTAGTAATTGCCCCTTTTAAGTTGTCTGGTACCAATTGGTTGTATAAAACCGTTGTAAAAAAAATTCCTAAAAATTCAGAGAGTCTAAAATATAGCGACTTTTTTTCACCAAAATATCTATTTCTGTCACAACACGGAAGAATATATTGGAGTTGCTCTTTATGTTCTCCGGAATTTGTAGATCTTTTTAGAGAGAAAGCTGGAAGGAATCCACGTAGAGGAAACAGCACGTGCAATAGCTATGTGCAAAATAGGCTTGTGGTCGAGCAGAGATGGTGTTGAAATCTCACATGGGAAACAAATTCCCAAATGCACTGGCTTTACAAAGAACAAACCGGTGTACAATCAACGCTAAAACTCACTCTTGACACCCTGTACTTGGAGCCAAATATCAGATCGTCCAAGAGCGGTGGGCGACTCATCACAAGTTCACAACAGCCAAAGCCACAAGCAAGCAGATCACTAGAACAGTGACTGAACTTTCTTCCCCAGGTGAAGTGGTCCCTCCGCCGTCGGGCGCCGTCGCGCCGATGAGCATCGGCGGCAGTGCTCAGGCAGGACAACAGCGACGGAGAAATCGAAGTCCTATGTCCCGCCGGCACCCGTCGACGTTTCTTCAGGTGCAGAAATCTTGTTGACACAACAAGATGCCTTCTGGTCTTCAGGACCATGCAGGCCCCGGCTGTTCATGTGGCCACAGACACCTTCCTGGACTCCTGGTGCCTGGACTCCGTTCTGGAGGAGTACTGCTGCTGCTGCCTCCGTGCGGCGGCCCGCCTGGCGCGGATGGCGTCGAGCTGCATCTGCTCGCCGCGGCACTCCTCGCTGCAGAAGGGCGTGTCCCCTCGGTACATGAAGATGTCGTCGTCGCGTCCCAGCGGTTTGGCGCAGAGTGCGCAGGCGTCCAGCGTGGGCACCAGGCTGGGGAGCTCGCAGACCGGCTCGGCGTCGAAGAAGAAGGCGGAGGCCATGGCGCGCGTCTAGTAGGCCTGGGTGTGACTGTTGTTTCTCTGGCTAGGCTAGGACGGCCTGATGCTTTGTGCTAAGCAAGCTTGCCTGTTGGCTGTTGCTGGTGCGGATGGTCGGAGACTCGGAGGAGGACGAGGTGAGGTGAGGTGAGCTTGGGAGGCGGAGGCCGCGGGGCGTTTATATGGCGGACGAGGACGGGCAGGGCAACGCGGGCGCGCGTGAGAAAACAGGGGTCGGGGTCGGGCGCGGGCGGGGTGGCCCACGGCCCACGGGTAGGGCAATACCGCCCGCCGGACGGGCGGAGCCACCGAACCTGGCACGCAGGGAAACGCAATGGAGAGTGGTTCGGTTCTTTATTCCCGGAGTGGTTGGCTTGGGCCTGACGAGTTGATGGCCGGAGGCCGGAGCGTTCGTGCCTGGGCGCGTGGCCCACGCCCGCGGCTCCACCGCGACGAGAGCGACGTACGTGAGGCGACAGGCAAGTCATGCTCGACAGCGACGTGGCCGTTGGCTCTGGTTTCCGAATGGAAATGGCAGCTTGGACGTCCCGGTACTTCACGAAAACTGTGTGCGATGCTATGCTATATCACAGAGTAAAGGGAAAAGTGTTCCCTAGTGGGCTCGAAATACCCACTTTGCTCGGCTTTCCGTAGGGGAAAAAAGAGCATGCGACATAATTCCATGGATTTTGTAATATCAAGGGAAAAGAGAAGGTCGGAATCGTTTGCGACAAATCTTTACCATTACGCAAAAAGCTCCAAACTTTGGCTTAAACTAATGTAAACGCCGTGGCGCCGGTAATGAGGGAACCGGACCTTTTGCCAACCTACACGAGGCAGGGTGCCCGTGCAAGTTGTTCCAAATTCACTGCAAGATATAGATCGGGCTTCTGACGGAGCGAAGCGGAGACCCGTAAAAGCTGAAGGCTGGGCCGGAGAGATTGTTTAGTTTCCCCAATTCTTCCTCAAATTTCACTATGCAAAAAGAAGATTCTCCGTCACATCAAAATGTCGGCAAATGCATGGAGTACTAAATGTTGATGAAATCAAAAACTAATTGCACAGTTTTGTTGTATTTTGCGAGACGAACATTTTAAGCCTAGTTAGTCAAAATTTAGATAATTTTTATCAAATACAAACGAAATGCTACAGAAATTCTGATACAGTGTTTTTCTCCCTATTCTGTGAACTAAACGAGGGCGTAACCGAGCAAGATGCATTGCACCTGCGCACCGGGTACTGCCCCTGGCAGTGTGGCCAGATCAACAGAGGATGGGTGCGCATTGCGCCGAAAAATTAGGCACCGTTTGGTTTGCACACTTTAAAGTTTAACTCTCATCACATTAATGTTGTGGCAAATACATGAAATATTAAATGTAGACTAATTGCATGCATGTCGGTACAGATTAGGAGTAATTTACGAGACGAATTTATTAAACCTAATTAGTCAAAGATTGAAAACTTTTTATCAAATAAGACGAAAGTGCTACAGTGTTAGTTAAATTTTAACACCCAAACCAAACCGGCCCTTAATGATCTTGTAAAATCGTAGTAATGCAGCTGAGCTGATACTACTGCCAGGGGCGCAATGCACAATGGCTGATACAGTACAACTACGAGTAGAGTACGAGTTTGCGATTCGAGGTCAGGTTGTGTTCACTTCGCGAAAAGTAGCTGAAAAGTTACTGTAGCATCTTTCGTTGTTATTTGACAAAATTTGTCTAATTATGGACTAACTAGGCTCAAAAGATTCGTCCCGACATTTACAGACAAACTATGCAATTAGTTATTTTTTTTACCTACGTTTAATGCTCCATACATGCGTCGAAAGATTTGATGTGATGTGTGTAAGAGGAAATATTTTAGGTTGGGAGGGAAGTGAACGAGGCCTCAACACAGCTGATGGCTGCGTATGCAGTGAGTCATGCCCAACCTGGCGCTGATCGGGCACATGTCCTGTAGGAGTACTTGACTTGAGGTCCACGGCCTCCAGCCTAAGCACTGACGCGATGACACTCTACACTGACTCAGCGATGAGTCATGAGGCGTGCAGAAGAGAATAGAAACAAACGAGCAATAATTTCAAGTGCTCAACAAATCCTCCACTCTGGTCTTCTGTTTGCCCACTTCGCGGGGAGATCATTCTGAAGTAGTTTACGCATACGCAATTAGTATCAAATCAATTAATCAATTCGTCAACGGTTGAAGCGCACACGGTGTTCCAAAAAATGGCTTTGAATTTGGAGACAAAGCTTTCCAGATGCTTGGGATTTACAAAATGGTGTTACACTTGGCCCTTGTTTAGATTGAAGATTTTTTCAACCTGATGAATAGTACCACTTTCGTCTTATTTGACAAATATTGTCCAATCGTAGACCAACTAGGGTCAAAAGATTCATCTCGTGATTTTGAACTAAACTGTGTAATTAGATTTTTTTTTACCTACATTTAGTACTCCATGCAAGCGGCTAAAAATTAATGTGATGGAGAGAGAGTGAAAAAACTTGAAATTTTGAGGTGATCTAAACATGGGCTTGGACTAAGACATTGACAGTGGCACGCAAGCCAAGCCTCAGGCAACCAGAGGAACTCTGATGGAGATCGTCTTCTCCGACTCTCCGGCGTCCGCGGCCATCATTCACCGCACAGCTCGTCTCAGGCCAGCGCGACGGAGAAACGGGCCGGGCCGTGCTCACTTGTCCGGCTATCTCTCGATCTGATCTAGGAGGAGCACCTACGTTTCTCCCAATCTTCCCGAGACAAACGACCAAACCCTTCTCGAGTCTCACTCAATCTGTGCAGGCGCGGTAGCTTCCGGCCGCCTGGCGTAGTGGCGTTCGTTCATCAGCTCGCCACCGCGGACACCTTCCTGGTGTCCCGGTGCCCGCGCCGCGCCTCCGCTCCTGACGCGTACGACGGCTGCCGCCGGCCGCCGGACCTGGCGCGGATGGCGTCGAGCTGCATCTGCTCATAGCGGCACTCCTCGCTGCAGAAGGGCGTGTCCCCTCTGTACATGAAGATGTCGCTGTCGCGCGCCAGCGGCTTGGCGCAGAGCGCGCACGCGTCGAGCGCGTGCAGGCTGGGCTCGCCGACGGCGGGCTCCGCGGCGTCGAAGAAGAAGGCGCAGGCGAGATGTGCTGCTGCCGCCATGGCTTTGGTTTTGGCTCTCGGTGCGCTGCTAGCTGCAAGCCTGCAACTGCTAGAGTGTGGAGACTAGAGAGGACGGGATGGACGATTTGAGCTCAGCTCGGAGGCGACCTGTGGGCCGGTATATATGGCGGACTGGGACTGGCAGTGGCAGGGCTCCGGCCAAGGAAAGATGGCGGTCTGGCGCTCGCGAGACGTCTCGCTGTGCGGGCGGGCAATACCGCGCGCCGGCACTGACGGACGGAGCCGACAAACCGGGAAGGAGAACGGAGTGGCTTCCATTCTTTATTACGGCAAGAGGCCATGGCCAATTGTGCGGTGGTTTCCGGCCCGGTTCTGCTTGACGGCAGCCGTGTCCGCGCCACGCACGCACGGACGCGGGTGACTCGGCTGCGCCGCGACGACCGACGAGGACGACAGGAGGCGGGTCCCTGTTTGACGTGGATGGGGTTCTGGTTCTGGTCTGGATTCCCTAGCACACTGGAATCGCACAAAAACGTCCCTGTTACATGCAAAAACCGTGTGCTGCGCTCTCATAGGAACCAAAGGAAATGCACCACTTGCTCCGCTTTGGTGTAGCAAATGAGGGCGTTTATTCTGTGGAAAAGCAGGTCATGTTGGCTTAAACTAAACCTGAGGTCCTAGGGTGTGTTCACTTCGCGAAAAGTAGTTGAAAGTTACTGTAGCATCTTTCGTTGTTATTTGACAAAATTTGTTCAATTATGTACTAACTAGGCTCAAAAGATTCGTCCCGACATTTACAGACAAACTATGCAATTAGTTATCTTTTTTACCTACATTTAATGCTCTATGCATGCGTCGAAAGATTTGATGTGATGGGTGGAAGAGTAAATATTTTGGGTTGGGTGGGGGAAGTGAAAAGGGCTTAGACTCTTTTTGCCAACTTAGAGGCCGGAACCCCACCACATGTTAAGCACGCAAATGATAGAGAGCACTTGCCGTCGAAATATCATCACGGGCACCATTTTTTAGGCAGGTGGCACCACGGCACACCCGAAGCAGTGCCTCTACCACTAGGCGACTGGTGGTTTTGTACTCCTCTCCTGTGTATAAAAAACTTTGGAGGGAATCAATGGAAGGGCTTAGAAAACTTGGTGAACCAGAGGATGCCAGGTTTCGCCTTCACAATGTTGCACGTCTTGGACTGGGAGGGGTTGCACTAGCACCTCGTGGTTGCAAGTGCACGGCCACGGCACAAGATTCCATCGACCATCGGTCAGGCATGCAGGCAGGTTTCGCCCGGGGGAGCAGCTTTCTCGAGATCGGCGAGTGGAATATGTGCTTAGGTCGCTTCGCACACAAGCACCAGACTAGTATTTCGCCCGGGGGAGCAGCTTAGAGAACGTCCATACCATAATTGCAGTGTGCAAAGTGCGCAATGCACGTTTCTTTTAGTGGAAGTGCTTAGTGCTTTAGTGTACCATCATATTAGTCATCACAGCTTGTTGCCTTGTTGGGTCATTTGGACAACAAGAAATGAAGTAATTTTTTATGCCAAAAATTGCAATCTCAACTCTTGGAAATCTGCCTTTAAAGAGGAGCTTGGTTTGGTTTGTATGGCAGAAAGTTTGGGAACCCCTAATTAGGTGGTGCGAGAATTTCTCCTAATGTTTGTTTTACTTTTTCTCTTTGCCTTCGAGAGCCTTGTAATCTGTAAATATTGTATTCTTTTACCCTTAGATATTAAATACCAAAAAAAAGGTAGGGGCTCCCCCGCTGACCTTTTAAAAAAAAAAGTGTACTAGTAATATGGTAGATGAACGTATTCGCAGAGATCGGTGACTGATACTAATTACTTAAATTACGACAACATAGCATAGATGCATGGCGAACACCATTTGGAATGCTCTGCCCTCCAAAACCCAAATGGAAATATTCCTTTGAGTACTCACTATCCTCTCCACACAGATGTTGGCTGAAATGTGGTTGAAAGAGAATGTATCTGGTGCTCCTACCCTTTACCATGCTTCAGTGCTCCCATGTGAAAGAGAAAACATCTAAATATACCCCCAAAAAATCAACAAAAATACGAATCGATTGATGATGAAAACTTATATGCCAATTATATTTGAGATGCAACAAAAATCTGTGCAAGAGATAAAAAAGAATGAACAACTCGTAACTATTTACGTGCTGATTTATTTTTTATCTCCTTGCATAGATTTTTATTATATCTCTAATTATATATGAACATAGAACTTTGTAACATCTATCCATTCAATTTTTATTAGATTTTTCCAGATACATTTCGGTAGAGCACGAATACAGGGGTTGTTTGGTTGCCCGCAAGTACACGCCACGCTGCAGTTGTGGCAAAAAGAATGGCCGCCACACTTTTGTGGCAAGATTCGTAGTGACTACACGTATTCATCAACCAAACAATCACTTCGATATTTGTGGCTGCCAGACTTTGTGGTGTGGCTACCTATGGCCGGGAACCAAGCACCCTCACATTTTCGCGGATCATAAAATACAATGACAATCACCAAGGACCAGGCATGGTTAGACCTCTACAGCGCCGTATATCGATGCCTCGCCACCAAGGTACGGGGCTGGTGGCGGACGGCGTCGATATGCTGCCGAAGTGAGTCATGCCCTACGTGGAAGACGCGTGTCCAGTTATACTCGTACGGTCAGGCCTCAACGGCTTCTGATCTCCAGGAAGCTATGACGAGGACGCGGGGCCTCTCCACGCTCTAGTGACTCAGCGATGGCACGTCGTGGGTACTGGGTAGTGAGGCACTCGTGTGTCATCGAATCTCGAATCTGACGCGGATGTGACGAATTACTCTCCACTTCGGTCCTTTGTTTTGTCACTTGATGAGCTGATTACGCAATTAGCACACTCACTCACGGGTTTCCTCTTTCCTTAACCAATCATTTTTTAAGTACACTAGTACAGTAAAATGTATCATAGCCATTAGTACTTGAATATAAAAGAGAATATTATTCATGGAATCAACTAAAAAGGTCATGTTCGCTTGAGCTACTTTTCAGTCATGGAGCAGTATTTTTCTTTCATAACATTTCAGCATAAACATCAGCATAAATGAACAGGGTGAGTATTCACTGGTACACTAAATTGAAAATAAAAAAGGATATTATTCATGGAATCAACTAAAAAGACTTCATCACACCTATTATCCAGTCATTCAAACTTAGGCTTGTGATGTAATTGAAGGTTTTAGCTTCATTGTTGCCTACTTAAGGAGAGACGAGACTAGAGAACCTTGGCGTGCGTAGCCAGTGGAATCATACCTCGTAAGATTTAGGTTGTAGGGTGACAGTGGCGGTGCCGCCTTGCGCTTGCCAACGGTGTCTTCGCGTTGGAGATGTGTTGATCGACAAGTTAGGACAACAAGCCGATGAACACGTATAATGATCGAGATTCCAAGAATTAGTGTGCATATTTTTTTTTCAAAACAAAATCAAAGCATGAAGGTGGAACGCGCGTTGTTCTGACCAAATAGGGTTCTTGTTGCGCCTGCCTCAAAAGGAGCCAATAATATTAAACGTGTAGATCTACACTCAGTGCCCATCCGACCAGACAAATTTTGCTCTTCATGTAGTTATTGCTACAAGGATACCGATTGCTTGTGTTTCCTACCGATCTAATAAAGCCAAGAGTAGCGATGGCCATCCGTGTAGCTTCTTTGCTCGAGATGCTCTGACATGAACCTAAACTTAGTTTGAACGAATGAAAACGGTCTCAGAGCCAATAATTAGGGCGGAGGCCTTTTCTCCAACATACGAGGGCAAGGGCTCCACATGGTTAGGCACAAAAACGATAAGGCCCAGAGCTATACTGCGCTCCCAATACATATCATCAGTACGGGTTTTTTTTAAAAAAAAATCTTCCTACGGGAATCTTGGGGCTGTGGTGCGTGCACGCCAGCCCTGTGAACAAATAAAAAAAAGGACGGGATCACGGGACTACTAGGCTGGTTGCACGTAAGCATACGCCGCCTATGGCTTCGTCGAGAGGCGATCAGGCGACAATCATAGATGCCACCTATAAAACTCGTTTAACCGGCCGCCAACTTTCACTAGCCATCTGCTGCTAGAGTGCTAGCGCAAGGCTCGGGATTCCATTTCCACCCCTCAGGCAGGCAGGTTTCGGCCGGGGGAGCAGTGTCATCCTTGTGATCCGAGCTGGGGCATTTGTTTAGATGGTGGCTTAACAGTTAACAGATAAGCATTGCGCTTGATAATTGGAGCTCAAAGATCGCTCCAAAGCATAGTTTATGTTCTTTCCATATACGCGCGCGGTCCCGTCCCGCGCCTAGTTTAGATTTTAGCGGTATGTGAGTCCATAGACGACTGATTCACTGACTACGCGAACGGACAAAGGAATCGTAGAGCCATAGAGCATGGATGCGGCATGTGACAAACTTTTTGGGATGCTCGTGCTCCGCTCCAAATTCATGGTCCACCGCACAGATGTTGCGAGCAGAGCGGTAGACAGAGCATACAAGTATGGACGGTGATCAACTAACCGATCATACACCCTAGGAGCTGCGTTGCGCTGAGTCACGCCCTACTTGGCAGTGAGCGGACACGTGTTTTATCGTACGTCCACGGCTTCTGCAGCCAAGCCATGACGTAGTACGTCTTCATTGAGGCGGGCGTCTCCAATGACAGCCATGACCATGAGAAATGAGAGTCAGACGTACAGGGAAAATACAAAGAAATGAGGTGTTTAACGAATCTGACGTAGGTCTAGGATGGGAGTGACCATTTCCGTTCACTTTGGTCTTTTGTTTAGTCACTCGATGGACAATCGCGCAATTAGCCCCACACTCAAAGCACTACCGGAAACGTCTAATTTGCCTAGTGTAAAAAAGTTTGCCGAGTGTAATATATGGGGCACTCGGCAAACAGATTATTTGCCGAGTGTAACACTCGGCAAAGAATGACACTAGGCAAACGTAGCCTTTGCCGAGTGTCAACACTCGGTAAAATTGGACACTAGGCAAACCTGCATTTTGCCTAGTGTCGGACACTCGGCAAACGTTTGACACTAGGCAAACACCGACAGCAGCTGACGGCCATACCCTGCCGTTTGAATTTGCCGAGTGTCACACGGCCGACACTCGGCAAACATATGGTTTGCCTAGGGTCAAGGGTTTGGCACTCGGCAAACTATCTAGTTTGCCTAGTGTCAAACGTCTGACACTCGGCAAAACACCCTTTGCCGAGTGTCAGACCTCGGCACTAGGCAAACTATTTTTTTTTTTGAGTTTGACCTCCCAAATTTTTCTGTAATCCTCTTATAATACCTTGAACTACATGTTCAAATTTGACACATTTTGCAGACTTTTTGCTATATTTTTTAATTTATTTCATTTAATTGAATTTTTTTTGATAAAGCAAATGTGAACTGTAGGAGGATCGAATAATGTAATTTAATGTATGGAAAAATGATATTCATGTTATTCAATCTAAAGTGAGGCCGTATTCAGGAATAGACCAGAAATTTCGTACATCTTATTCACGAAATATGATTACGAACTTGTGGGCGAGTTGGTTTTAAATTCTATAAAAAGCAAACGAAGTCCGAAAATAATGAAACTTGACAAGATGTCGTGACATCGTATGTGGAGTTTGTGATAAAAATTTAAGATGGTTTCGCGCAAGTTTGTCATGGCGTTGCTTACAAACCAAGACATCTCCATATAATATATAGATATCATATGTGGAGATGTCTTGGTTTGTAAGCAACGCCGTGACAAACTTGCGCGAAACCATCTCAAATTTTTATCACAAACTCCACATATCATATCACGACATCTTGTCAAGTTTCATTATTTTCGGACTTCGTTTGCTTTTTATAGAATTTAAAACCAACTCGCCCATAAGTTCGTAGTCATATTTCATGAACAAGATGTATGAAATTTCTTGTCTGTTCCTGAATACGGCCTCACTTTAGATTGAATAACATGACTATCATTTTTCCATACATTAAATTATATTATTCGATTCTCCTACAGTTCACATTTGCTTTATCAAAAAATTCAATTAAATGAAATAAATTAAAAAAATATAGCAAAAAGTCTACAAAATGTGCCAAATTTGACCATGTAGTTCAAGGTATTATAGGAGGATTACAGAAAATTTTAGAAGGTCAAAATAAAAAAAAACAAAAAAATTTTGCCTAGTGCCGAGGTCTGACACTCGGCAAAGGGTGTTTTTGCCGAGTGTTAGACGCTAGACACTAGGCAAACTGGACAGTTTGCCGAGTGTCAGACGCTTGACACTAGGCAAACTGGACAGTTTGCCGAGTGCCATGCTCTAACACTCGGCAAAGGCCCTAAATAGATTTTTTATGGCCCAGGCAACAAACCACCAGCCCGTGACCTCCCTCTCCTTGCTGTTAGCGTCGCGTTCAGCACCACCAGCGCCGCCGGCCCTCCGTCCCCAGCCACCACAGCCAGCGCCGCCGGCCTCCAGCACCACCAGCGCCGCCCGCCGTCCCCAGCCTACCAGATCGGTCGCCCCTGCCCCCAGCCACCAGACCCGCCGCTCGTTGCCCCCAGGAGACCGACCGACTGTGGCTGCCTCTCTCTCTCGTCGCGACGACTCGGGGAGACCGCCGCCGCCGCCCTTAGCCAGGTGCCCAAGTCTCCACCGTGTCCTTTGCCAGCGACGAGAGGTTACCAGGTTCGCCTGCCCCTTCCTCTCCCTCTCCCTTCGTGCTGGGCGAAACCCATCTCCCCCTCCCTAGCTGAGGCTTCCCTTTTGTGTACTTGCACATCCGGATCTGGTCTAGTTGCATTCGGATCTGGCGTAAGAGAGTTTGTTAGTCTTTTACGAATTGGTCTGAGCTAACTGGATGCTTGAACTGGGGTGTCGGCTGAAGTTGTTGTGAGTGTGATTCCAGTGAAGAGCAGTTGGTCTTTCGTCCGGAAGTAGATCACCACACATATTGGCTTACTGGAATATGATGTTCCAAATTCTAGATGCTAAGTCATGTTCCAAATTCTTAGATTGAAACAACAATCAACAGTCACAAATTGACAAATGCATTCAATCATTGAAGTCAATATTGAGATAAAATCTCAATTCAACAATAAGTTACAACTTTTCTGCTTCTGAAATGCAGCTTCTGAAATGCAGCTTCAATCATTGAAATGCAGGCCGGATTTGAAATGCAGCTTCTTGTGCGGTGTTTAGTGGTGATTTGGAATTGCCTGCATCTTCCTTTACAAAATTAGGCGACTGCTACATTGGGTTTTGTTGTCGGTGCAGTGTTCTCTCTGTATTGGTAACATTGGACTTTTCTACAGTCTGTCCAATGTATCTTCCTTTGGCCTGCTGTCTGATTGTACACACGTCTGTCCAAACACAAACCGGATGCCTGCTGGCCGTCATAACATACCACGGGTTGTACCTTCGCACGAAGGTCTCCAAAACTGACGCAAGAACGATGACGCTGACCCGACAACAGTACATAGAGGTAAATATAGAATATTAATACTGATTTCTTTTGAGATTAAGTAAGCTTAATTTGATCTTCTTATATGTCACATACTTGATGACGTGTAGGTGATTCCGTCTTGGTGCGCCCAGCACACCGCGTGCTGGGCATACATGGTGGACAAGTGGTGCGCCCCCGAGTGGGCGGAGACGCACAATGCTTGCCGGGAGCGCCGTCTGATGATGGAAGGTGTACCACACCATCAAGGTAGCCGCAGCCTCAGCGGATACGCACAAACATGGGTACGTGAATTCATTTATTTATTCTAACGCTCAATTCTGCATGATTTCTAATAATTTTGCTGTTCTCGTAGTCGTCGTCACATGGTGGCCAGCCTTGCTCCCAGTTCAAGGCATGGGCTTTGGCCCACAAGGGCAAGGCAACGTCCGACGTCGACTATAACCCGGAGGACCCTCCCTCGGCGTACAGCAACGCTTCCGTCCACAGCCGCCTCAGTGAGTACGTTGAGATGGCAAGGTCGGTCAATGGGCCAGATTACGATCCGAGCACCCAGGACTTTGATGGAGAACTCGTCATGAGGGTGGGAGAAGGCAAGAAGCATGGGCGGTACTACCTCGGCGACGGAATAATCGACACTGGCTCTACTCCCACTCTCTCCCAGATCCGGGCCAGGAGCACCAGCGCAAGTCCGGCCATACGACCTCGGCCGGACACTGCACAACGGCGGATAGAGGCACTCCAGGTTATTCCTGTTTTATTCGTCGTTCATTGATTTTTACATACCTTAGCTTTGCATTATTGTAACAATGCAGTGTAATGTTGTAGGCCCAACTGGAGGAGGAGAAGAAGCGACGGGAGGAGCTGGAGGCGAGGGTGGCAGCCGAGCGGTGTAAGGTCCTAGATGGCTAGAGGGGGGGTGAATAGCCTATAAAAATTCTACAAGCACCACTAAGCAAACTTGTTAGAATAACAAACGGCGTAAAGCGAGTTTTGCTTAGCCAAGGTTGTGATGCAAGCCTCCTATCCACAAGTCTAGTAGATTATGATCTCTAGTTCACACAAGTGCTATGTCACTAATTTTACACTAGAGAACAAGCTAACAACACTACTAGCCAAGCTACTACAAGAGCAACATAAGATAATCTAGTAAAGATAAATGCAAGGGATAGGATTGTGAATCTTATACCGACGGTGGAGTGAAGATGTTGCCAATCACCAAGATGATATACAATCAATTAATATTGACAACAACACAATATGTAGACCAATCACCGGGAGACAAGAGACACAATATTTTTGTTCACCCGGTGTTCACTTGTGCACCGACAAGCTACGTCACCGGTTGTGTCGACCAACACTTAGATGGTTCCTCGGTGTGACCCTCAAGTCACTTGCCCCTCAAGGCACGCCCCGCAAGGCACCGCAAGACTCCACTCTCAAGTGAGGTAACTCAATGACACGCGCAATGTAATAGAGTTGCTTTTGGCACTCCGCCGAGGAAAGCACAAGAACCTCTTACAATCAACCGGAGGTGGCCAAGAACAATCACCTTCTCTTGCCAACGCCTCCAACAATCTCCAAGCCGGCTAGGAGCGGTACTCTCCAAGAGTAACAAGAAATCCACCGGCTCAACCACCCACAAGTGCCACTAGATGCCCTCAAGCTATGCAATGCACTTTGGGATCACTCAATCTCACTTTTGATTTGCAATCAAGCAAGGGAGATGAGTGGGAGGAGTTGTTCTAGCTCAAAGGATGCACAAGTATGTTAGAAATGCCAAGAGACCTCCCCAAGGGCCGGCCAACAAGTATTTATAAGCAACCCATCCAAATAGAGCCGTTACAACTCCACTCACGATTTTCGCGGGACCACCGGACGCGCCGGTGGTAACTCACCGGACGCGCTCAACCGCGTCCGGTGCCCCTCCGACATCCGCGTGTCCTCCGAATTTCAAATTCGTCCGTTAGATCCTCCAACGGTCACTGCGTGCCAACGGTCAAACGACCCACCGGACGCGCTGCTGCGAACCACCGGACGCGCCGGTGCGCACAGCACCCGCGCCCGCGAAGCAACCAACGGACGCGCCGGTGCGCACAGTACCCGCGCCCGCGAAGACAACACCGGACGCGCTCCTCGCAACCACCGGACGCCACAGTAACCGCGTCCGGTGCGAGTCCAGTAAGCACCCTGGACCACCGGACGCGTCCGATGGTGTGACACCGGACGCGCACCGCGTCCGACGTCCTCGTTTCCCTCAGGGCGCAAGACCGGACGCGCCGGTCCCGTGGGTCACCGGACGCGCCGGTGCCAAACCCTAGCTCGCGCGCCTGACGCCCGGACGCTGCACTGACCGGACGCGCCGGTCCACAGTGACCGCGTCCGGTGCAGCGTCCGGTGCAGCGTCCGGTGCTGCGTCCGGTCACCTCTGTGACCGCGTTCGCCTCCGTTTCTTTTCCGACTTCCGGCGCAATGGAATATAGGCATTTCATTTCCCCGAAATCGCCTGAATCCCGCGCTCGCACGCTCGGCGGGAGAGAGAAAGGAACCAAACCCCTCTCTACCCGCAAACCACAGCGCGACCAACGCCACCTTTGTAAATGTGCCAACACCATCAAGTGTACATCTCCATGTGCTTGTGTGTTAGCATTTTCTCAATCATTTTCAAAGGTTTTCCAATTAGCTCACTAGGCCCTACATGCAATGCACTTCATGAATTCACCTAGTGGCACCCATGCGTCGAATAACCGATAAGACTTCCCCTCTTAATAGTTCGGCTATCGACCCTAAACCACTCACACCCTCTATGGTGTCTTGAGTGTAAAACAAAATGGCCCTATGGTTATACCTTTGCCTTGAGCCCATTTTGTTTCTCCAAATGATATGATCCACTTCATATCATCACATGACCGTCTCGATCCATCGACCTTGACTTTACTTGCTCTTCACCGTTGCATCGGTCCGTCGGCGCCAAGTCTTGCTCAAGCTTCACCATCGCATGGTCCCTCACTTTGAAGCCTCGACTTGCCCTTCACCCTCACAACCGGTCCATCGAGCCAAGCATCACTTCGGTCTTCATCATCTTGGTCACATGAGTTAATGTCGTGTCTCATATTCAATGACCACCTTTATCTAAATCATCCACTTAGATACAAAGGTTAGTCCTAGGTTTCATCAATTAGCCAAAACCAAACTAGGGACTTTCAATCTCCCCCTTTTTGGTAATTGATGACAACCCTCACAAAGATGATTTTGATAATAAAAGTTTTAAACTTGTCATACTTGTCCAATCATTTTGCTCATAAGTAAAGTTTGGACAATTATCACAAGCTCGGTTTTTGGGTAGCATTAGCTCCCCCTACATATGTGCATAGAGTTTGGATTGAAAGCTTTGCACATATGCATAGATAGAAATGTTGGGAGAGTAATTCTACCAAAATGATGCTAAGGTGTAAGAAATGGACCTTTGAAGCGTGATACCAATCGGAGTTGCCTTTTACACCATCCTTAGCATCATGAAGTAACTAGACATCCATCAAAACTCAAGAACCCCGTGAGATCAACATTATATGTAAAGGTTCTTGGACCACTTGTAAAGCTCACCACTTGTAAAGCTTTAGGCTTGTCTAGATACCACAAGTAAACTATTCCTATGCATGCTAGTAGATTATTTCATCATCCAAGTTTTATACTAGCATTGCACCACACAAGCATGTATATTTGAATTTTAAATATATGTGCAATGAGCAAGTCATATGAGAATGCACAAACAAATGCAACAACTTTGTTTATGAGCTTGCTCCCCCTACTTGTGTGCATCAACAAATTTTATTTACCCCTTTATCATGTTGAATCATCTTTTTCTCATCATAAATTTTATTTACCCCTTTATCAAGTTGAATCATCTTTTTCTCTCCCCCTTTGTCAACAACTTACCCAAAAATGGGATCAAATTGTGGAGAGAAGGAAAAGTGTTTGATGGAGTAGATTGAAATTAATTCGATTCCACATGTAAGGTTAAAAATTTATCAAATTTGGTTTAACCTAGAATACTTGCCAAAGATATTTAATTCGATTTGAACCAAAGACAAGCTTCTTCACTCCTCAAAATAAGGGTTATCTTGCCTATGTTGAATTAAACACTTATAGCAAATCTTCTAGATTCAACACTAGGTTTACAAGCTCACAAACATGTCATATGCCACCACTAGATCAAAACAAACATAGAGGCAATAGTGGTAACATATATCCATCAAATTCATTTGATTTATCATGAATGCTCATGCATACCACTTATTATGTCTACATGCTCTAGCAAGTCCTTAGCATAGGATGAATGACATGTCAATCAATTTTACCTTGCAATGTCGAAGGAGAGGCATGTCAATAAGTGGGGTGGGGTGCATTCAACTCATGTTTGAGAAATCAAGAATGTTCAATTCATTCCTTAGCTTGCAAAACCTCTTTTCATCAAGTGGCTTAGTGAGAATATCGGCAAGTTGATCATCGGTGCCAACACTTTCAATGGCAATATCTCCCTTTTGTTGATGATCTCTAATGAAATGATGCCTTATGTCAATATGCTTTGTTCTTCCATGTTGAACCGGGTTTTGTATCATCTTGATTGCACTCTCATTATCACATAGCAACGGCACATTCTTGAAATTGAGGCCATAATCCTTCAAAGTTGATTTCATCCATAGTAATTGTGCACAACAACTCCCCGCACTCACATATTCGGCTTCGGCGGGTAGAGATTGCCACACTATTTTGTTTCTTTGAGGACCATGACACAAGTGATCTTCCAAGTAATTGACATGTGCCACTTGTGCTCTTTCTATTGATCTTGCAACCCCCATAGTCGGAGTCCGAATATCCAATCAATTCAAACTTTGACCCCTTAGGATACCATAGTCCAACATCTCTTGTTTGCTTCAAGTACCTCAATATTCTCTTTGCGGCCGTGAGATGACTTTCTCTAGGTGAGGCTTGATATCTAGCACACATGCAAACACTAAACATGACATCCGGCCTTGATGCGGTGACATAGAGTAGACTTCCAATCAAAGACCGATATTCCTTTTGATTCACCATATTGCCATCAAGATCACTATCCAAACTTCCATTTGTACCCATTGGAGTTGAAATTGGCTTTGCATCTTGCATTCCAAACTTCTTCAACATGTCCCTTATGTATTTCCCTTGACTCACAAATGTTCCATTCTTCAATTGCTTGACTTGGAGACCAAGGAAATAGCTAAGTTCACCAATCATAGACATTTCAAACTCTTTGGCCATCATAGCACCAAATTCATCACAATAAGCTTGATCGGTTGATCCAAAGATGATGTCATCAACATATATTTGCACTATGAATAGATCACTTCCAATCTTCTTGGTGAATAGAGTTGTATCAACCTTGCCCATCTTGAATCCCTTATAGAGAAGGAAATCCCTTAGCCTCTCATACCATGCTCTAGGTGCTTGCTTTAAGCCATATAAAGCCTTCTTCAACTTGTAGACATGGTTGGGGTTTCTTGTCATCTTCAAATCCGGGAGGTTGCTCAACAAAGACTAACTCATTGATGATCCCATTGAGAAATGCACTTTTGACATCCATTTGATATAGTTTGATATTGTGTGCACAAGCATAAGCCAATAGAATCCTTATTGCCTCCAATCTTGCCACGGGAGCATATGTTTCATCATAGTCAAGACCTTCTACTTGAGTGTAACCTTGAGCAACTAGTCTTGCTTTGTTTCTCACTACAATGCCATCTTGATCTTGCTTGTTTTTGAACACCCACTTGGTTCCAATCACATTGTAGTCATTTGGCCTTTCTACCAACTCCCAAACATCATTTCTTGTGAAATTATTAAGCTCTTCTTGCATAGCCATGATCCAATTGGCATCCCTCAAAGCTTCTTCTATCTTCTTTGGTTCTATGGTTGACACAAATGATGCATGCTCACAAAACATAGCCAATCTTGATCTTGTTTGCACACCACTTCTAATATCACCAATAATACTATCAATGAGGTGATCTCTTGCAACATGTTGTGGTTGGAGTACTTGCACTTGATTGCTTGAACTTGGTTGATCACTTGATGTATCTTGATGAGAAGAACTAGCACCTTGATCTTGTACTTGAGCGTCACTAGCTAGCTTGAATGGAGAATTGAGCACTTGATCTTTATCATCATCTTGAATATCAATAACTTGCTTTGCTCTAATGTCCCCAATGTCCATGTTCTTCATTGCTTCCACCAATAGAGTTCCACTAACATCATCTAGATTCTCTTCTTCATCTTGTGACCCATTGGTTTCATCAAATTGCACATCATGGACTTCTTCTAGAATGCCACTTGAGTTGTTCCAAACTCTATAAGCTTTGCTTGTAGTTGAATAACCAAGTAGGAACCCCTCATCACATCTCTTGTCAAACTTCCCCAATCTAGTGCCTTTCTTCAAGATATAGCATTTGCAACCAAACACCCTAAAGTAAGAAATATTGGGCTTTCTTCCATGAAGTAACTCATATGGGGTCTTCTCTAGCAATGGATGACAATATAGTCTATTGATGTAGTAGCAAGCGGTATTGATTGCTTCATCCCAAAATGATTGACTCACATTGTACTCATGAAGCATTGATCTAGCCATATCAAGCAATGTTCTATTTTTCCTCTCAACTAGACCATTTGATTGTGGAGTGTACTTGGCCGAGAATTGATGTCCAATACCATAATGATCACAAAGTTCTTCAATTCTTGTATTCTTGAACTCACTTCCATTGTCACTTCTCACTTTCTTGATTCTAATCTCAAACTCATTGTGAACTCTAGTGAGAAATGTCTTGAAGGTGTCAAACACTTCACTTTTGTCACTAAGAAAGAATACCCATGTGAATCTTGTGAAGTCATCTATAATGACAAAGCCATACTTGTTGCCGCCTATGCTTGTATATGTTGTTGGTCCAAATAGATCCATGTGCATCAACTCAAGTGCTTTGCATGTACTCATTGTACTCTTCTTTGGATGTGAGCTTCCAACTTGCTTTCCGGCTTGACATGCACTACAAAGCTTATTCTTCTCAAATTCAACATCTTTCAAACCATTGACAAGATTGTGAGTTGTAAGCTTCTTCAATTGTTTCATGCCAACATGACCAAGCCTTCTATGCCAAAGCCAACCCATACTTGATTTGGAGACTAAGCAAGTTGTCAAAGAAGTTTCTCTAGCATTGAAGTCAACTAGGTAGAGATTCTCATATCTAAAACCCTTGAATGCCACATTTGAACCATCCACACTAATAACTTCCACATCATCAACCCCAAAGATGCATTTGTAGCCAAGATCACATATTTGTGCCACGGATAGAAGATTGAAATCCAAGCTTTCAACTAGCAACACATTGGAGATACTCAAGTCATTTGATATTGCAATCTTGCCCAAGCCAATAACCTTGCCTTTCTTGTTATTGCCAAATGTGATAGAATCAACACCACTATCATTGTCATTGATTGAGTCAAACATTCTTGATGTACCGGTCATGTGTTGAGTGCACCCACTATCAATAATCCAATGCCTTCCTCCGGCTTTGTAATTGACCTATAAGCAAATCAATGAAACTTAGGTACCCATTTTTGCTTGGGTCCTTGTAGGTTAGTAACTAAGCTTTTTGGTACCCAAATAGCCTTCTTCTTTGGGCCAACAATGGGTGTACCAATAAACTTAGCTTGCACACCCTTCACACCTTTGGTAAGCACATAGCAAGAATCAAAAGGTATAGCATTAACAAAGTTCTTGCTTTGGTTCTTTTTATTGCAATTATGCTCTAGGTGCCCAACTTGCTTGCATCTATTGCAAAACCGACCATTGCTCTTCACAAAGCTAGGCTTTGGAGTTGCAAAGGCCGACTTGCCTTTCTTGGGGGTGTAGCCCAATCCCTCTTTGTTAAGAGAGAACCTTTGGCTACCCAAGCACTTAAGCAAGCGGGCCTCACCACCATAGGCCTTGCCTAGGGCGTGAGTGAGCTCATCCACCTTTCTCTTGAGAGTCTCATTCTCAACATTAGTGAGGCATCACAAGTGAAACCATCACTAGTAGTGGAGGTAGAGTTAGTGGTGGTGGATGAAGAGCTACAAGAAGGGTTAGTATTTGACATGATGATAAGTTCATTAAAGGATTCATCAATTATATCACATGTAACACCTATATCACATGATACAACAACCTCTTTCTTTGCTTGTTGCTCAAGTAGCAATGAGTGAGCTTTTTCAAGCTTGGAATGAGCCCTTATCAAGATCCTCATGGTCTTCCACTAGACTCTCATGAGTGGTCTTAAGCTCACCAAGAACTTTCTCAAGTATTCCTACTTTCATTGAAAGCTTCTTGCACTCCTTGTTCTTGGCAATAGCTATGTCTCTAGTTTGTTGCAACAAGTCATATAGTTGTTCTTTAGTTGGTTCATCATCATCATCATTTTCATTATCATATTTATCATTATCACTATCATGAACATATTCCATTTCACTTTCATCATCACTCTCATCATATAATACCTTAGCTTCTTTGGCCATGAAGCACGAAGAGGATGAATCAAATAGTGAAGGCTTCTTGTTGATAGCAATGGAAGCAAAAGCCTTGTTGGATGATTCTTCTTCTTCTTCATCATCATCACTTTCCCAAGTGGCCACATAGACTCCATTCTTGCCTTTCTTGAATGTTATCTTGGCCTCTTTCTTCTTCTTCTCAAACTTGCCCCTCTTGTTGTTCTTCTTCTTGTCATAGGGACATTCGGCTTGAAGATGTTCGGTGCTATCACAATTGAAGCACTTCCTTTGTTGCTCATTGCTCTTGAAATTGTCATTTCTCTTTTTGAAGCCTCTTCTCTTAATGAACATGTGACCCATTTTCTTGACTACAAAAGCAAATGCCTCATCATCAATTTCATAATCTTCATCTTCATCATTGTCTTCTTCTTCTTCAATGATGGTAGCTTTGCCTTTGGAGGAGGTGGCCTTGAATGCCACGATCTTCTTCTTCTTTTCATCTTCCACCTTCTCCTTGTCATCAACATCTTGATCATACTTGTCAAAGGTCAATACCTCTCCAAGCAAATCATTGGGCTTTATTGTTTCAAGCCCATCTCTTTGTAGCATCATGATCAACATCTTGAATCTTTTAGGTAAGCTCAACAAGAACTTGTGACAAAAATCTTGGTCTTGTGTCTTGTGCCCTAAGCCCTTGAGATCATTCACAATGACTTGCAATCTATGAAACATCTCTAAGATTGTTTCTTCTTCTTTCATCTTGAAGTTCTCAAACTCACTCTTGAGCCCATATAGCTTGGCACTCTTCACAACCTTAGTGCCCTCATATGTTTCACTTAACCTTGTCCACACTTCATTTGCCAATTCCAAATCCTTGATGCCCTCAAATACTTTTGTGTCAATACCATGGTAAAAAGTATTGAGAGCCATTCTATTGCATGTTCTATTTGCTCTATCCTCATCGGTGAGATGATCGGGATCAATGATAGCAAAATCATTCTCGGTGACTTCCAATACTCTCTCATGAATAGAACCAAGGTACATTGTCATCTTTCTCTTCCAATGAGCAAAAGAACTAACACCATCAAAGAATGGTGGCTTGCCCCCAACATTATTGAACACAATTTGAGCCATTTTTCACACCAAAGGATGTTAAGCCTTGATTAAAACGGTGACCACGGCTCCGATACCACTTGTAAGGTCCTAGATGGCTAGAGGGGGGGTGAATAGCCTATAAAAATTCTACAAGCACCACTAAGCAAACTTGTTAGAATAACAAACGGCGTAAAGCGAGTTTTGCTTAGCCAAGGTTGTGATGCAAGCCTCCTATCCACAAGTCTAGTAGATTATGATCTCTAGTTCACACAAGTGCTATGTCACTAATTTTACACTAGAGAACAAGCTAATAACACTACTAGCCAAGCTACTACAAGAGCAACACAAGATAATCTAGTAAAGATAAATGCAAGGGATAGGATTGTGAATCTTATACCGACGGTGGAGTGAAGATGTTGCCAATCACCAAGATGATATACAATCAATTAATATTGACAACAACACAATATGTAGACCAATCACCGGGAGACAAGAGACACAATATTTTTGTTCACCCGGTGTTCACTTGTGCACCGACAAGCTACGTCACCGGTTGTGTCGACCAACACTTAGATGGTTCCTCGGTGTGACCCTCAAGTCACTTGCCCCTCAAGGCACGCCCCGCAAGGCACCGCAAGACTCCACTCTCAAGTGAGGTAACTCAATGACACGCGCAATGTAATAGAGTTGCTTTTGGCACTCCGCCGAGGAAAGCACAAGAACCTCTTACAATCAACCGGAGGTGGCCAAGAACAATCACCTTCTCTTGCCAACGCCTCCAACAATCTCCAAGCCGGCTAGGAGCGGTACTCTCCAAGAGTAACAAGAAATCCACCGGCTCAACCACCCACAAGTGCCACTAGATGCCCTCAAGCTATGCAATGCACTTTGGGATCACTCAATCTCACTTTTGATTTGCAATCAAGCAAGGGAGATGAGTGGGAGGAGTTGTTCTAGCTCAAAGGATGCACAAGTATGTTAGAAATGCCAAGAGACCTCCCCAAGGGCCGGCCAACAAGTATTTATAAGCAACCCATCCAAATAGAGCCGTTACAACTCCACTCACGATTTTCGCGGGACCACCGGACGCGCCGGTGGTAACTCACCGGACGCGCTCAACCGCGTCCGGTGCCCCTCCGACATCCGCGTGTCCTCCGAATTTCAAATTCGTCCGTTAGATCCTCCAACGGTCACTGCGTGCCAACGGTCAAACGACCCACCGGACGCGCTGCTGCGAACCACCGGACGCGCCGGTGCGCACAGCACCCGCGCCCGCGAAGCAACCACCGGACGCGCCGGTGCGCACAGTACCCGCGCCCGCGAAGACAACACCGGACGCGCTCCTCGCAACCACCGGACGCCACAGTAACCGCGTCCGGTGCGAGTCCAGTAAGCACCCTGGACCACCGGACGCGTCCGATGGTGTGACACCGGACGCGCACCGCGTCCGACGTCCTCGTTTCCCTCAGGGCGCAAGACCGGACGCGCCGGTCCCGTGGGTCACCGGACGCGCCGGTGCCAAACCCTAGCTCGCGCGCCTGACGCCCGGACGCTGCACTGACCGGACGCGCCGGTCCACAGTGACCGCGTCCGGTGCAGCGTCCGGTGCAGCGTCCGGTGCTGCGTCCGGTCACCTCTGTGACCGCGTTCGCCTCCGTTTCTTTTCCGACTTCCGGCGCAATGGAATATAGGCATTTCATTTCCCCGAAATCGCCTGAATCCCGCGCTCGCACGCTCGGCGGGAGAGAGAAAGGAACCAAACCCCTCTCTACCCGCAAACCACAGCGCGACCAACGCCACCTTTGTAAATGTGCCAACACCATCAAGTGTACATCTCCATGTGCTTGTGTGTTAGCATTTTCTCAATCATTTTCAAAGGTTTTCCAATTAGCTCACTAGGCCCTACATGCAATGCACTTCATGAATTCACCTAGTGGCACCCATGCGTCGAATAACCGATAAGACTTCCCCTCTTAATAGTTCGGCTATCGACCCTAAACCACTCACACCCTCTATGGTGTCTTGAGTGTAAAACAAAATGGCCCTATGGTTATACCTTTGCCTTGAGCCCATTTTGTTTCTCCAAATGATATGATCCACTTCATATCATCACATGACCGTCTCGATCCATTGACCTTGACTTTACTTGCTCTTCACCGTTGCATCGGTCCGTCGGCGCCAAGTCTTGCTCAAGCTTCACCATCGCATGGTCCCTCACTTTGAAGCCTCGACTTGCCCTTCACCCTCACAACCGGTCCATCGAGCCAAGCATCACTTCGGTCTTCATCATCTTGGTCACATGAGTTAATGTCGTGTCTCATATTCAATGACCACCTTTATCTAAATCATCCACTTAGATACAAAGGTTAGTCCTAGGTTTCATCAATTAGCCAAAACCAAACTAGGGACTTTCAAGCGGGCCGAGCGGGAGGCCGAGCAGCGGGCGATGGCACAGTGGTTCTCCTATGTGACCAGTCTTGGCGCCGCTGTGGGTCATCAAGCTCCGCCGCCGCTATTCGCTCCACCTCCACCTCCACCTCCTAATACAGCTACTCCTGTGAGTATGAATATTTTAGTTTGTATGTTCATGCTTAGAGTCAAACCACAACGCTACTTAAAACCTAGGGGAGTATAAATGTTTTAGTCAAGTATGATATATATTTATGTTGTGTCACACATGCAATCTCTTCTCCTTTGTGCAGAATCAATCGGCGGCATCGAATGACGTGGCTCATGCTTCACCAAATCCTTCACCAAATCAGTCTCGTTGGCCGCCAGCTTGATGATATTTGTGGTTGTTAATGGTACTTCTATTTGCACTTGTGGTTGTGATTGATGGAGCACTTGGATTACTTGTGAACTTATTGTGATGATATATTATGTGACATGTGACATTTGTGATATGTTTGTGATGTTGGTGATATATATGTGTTGTTAGTGATATACAAGTGATGTTGGTGATATATATGTGATGTTGGTGATATATATGTGATGTACATATTTCTGTTTGTTTGGATGGAACGAAAAAAACAAATAAAAGCGACGGTTTTAGGTCAGTTTGCCTAGTGTTACACTCGGCAAAGAGTATATTTGCCGAGTGTACAGGTCAAAACACTCGGCAAAGGGAGTGCGCTGAGCATTTCTGAAAACCTGCTTTGCCTAGTGTCTTGAATTTGCCGAGTGTCATGGCAAGAACACTAGGCAAACTTCAAAGGTTTGCCGAGTGTCACGGCAAGAACACTAGGCAAACTTCAAAGGTTTTGCCGAGTGCTGACACTAGGCAAAGCAAATTTTTTTTTCCAAAATTAGGCTTTGCCGAGTGCTGAACACTCGGCAAACTAATTTTTTCTTTTTTTTAAAAATGGTTTTGCCGAGTGTCGACACTAGGCAAACCATACGACGCCGTTTCGCATCCGTCACGGCGACTTTTGTTTGCCGAGTGTCAAACGGACACTAGGCAAAGAGTTTGCCGAGTGTCCGAAAAATGACACTCGGCAAAGTCACCTTTGCCTAAGAAATTTGCCGAGACGGCTTTGCCGAGTGTGGCACTCGGCAAAGGGTTTGCCGAGTGTTTTTGACCCTTTGCCGAGTGTCGTAGACACTAGGCAAAGCGCTCGTCTCCAGTAGTGAAGGCCCTGTGTTCAGCCGGCTTATAATCCGTACTTTTTAGTTTGTTTTTTCAGCCATAATAGTGTTTTCTCTCACAAAAAATCAGTCGGAACAGTGTTTCAGCTTGTTTTTCAGCATAAGCGAACGGAAGAGTGGTTTCCTAGTCAATGAATTCGAATACTGTGCACAGGGAGCTACTCTCCATCAGTTGACCAAGACTGGAAGAAAGAAGTTCCACTGTATAATGATATGTGGTCGTTGGATTCTTTCTTTTACTACATCCCCTGCACCTAGCAGCTGTGAAGAGCATTCTTACACAAAATCCTCTTCCATCTTTGCTGGCTCGCCTTCGCCTCCTCAGGGAAAGTTAATAAAGATCGGCGCGCCCTCTGTTAGTTTGATCTCTTCACTAACAGGCCCAACGCCCTATTGGGCCTTGATCCTACGCCCTGATCAGGGGCGCCCAACCCTACATGGTTAGTGGCCCCCGTCGCACTGTGCTATAAAAAGAGGTGGCGGCCGGCGGCTCACGGTACGAGGTTGATCGTGAGCCACTCCGCCCCACCGACAAGCCGAGTTCGATCTGAGAGGGTGCGCTGAGGAAGCACCACTGCCTTCACCACCGCCGGGACTGCGCCACCTTCACCGCCGCCGTGAACTTCACTGCGTCACTCCCCCTTCTCCCTGCCGTCGCCGACTTCAGCGACCGTCGCTGCCCGTGCGCAAATCTTCACCGACGAACCTGCGATAGCCGGCTCCAGCCCCACCGATGGTCGGTAACTCCATCTCTCTCTCTCATCTCTCCTCTCCGCCTTTCTAGTTCATCCCGAGTAATAGAGATCCCGGCGACTTAACACCCTCACGTTAACCAACGACTATTGTCATGCAGACAAGACAACTTGTTGAATGGCCAGGCGTAGCTGCTGCTTTTTGTAGCAACGGCGGTCCCGTCCACCCATACGGCCATACGAGTGGTTCGGTTCTGGGGCAAGACGCCGCGCCCCGGACGGCGCCAACCGGGGCACGGGTTTGTGGAGAATGGACTGGCCGGGCCATGGTGCAGTGATTGGCTCGGCTGACTCGGTCTGATGGCGCAGCTGTGTCTGGGCTTGGTGGCCCGCGCACCCGGGTTCAAAAGGAGTTTCTGTTTATGCAAAACAGCATGCTTTCACGCTCAACTTGCATACTTGGAGCTACAGTACGCTCAGTCACCCTGCGCCTGTTCCACGAGATGCGAAAACCCCTTTTCGGGTGCGACCGTGCGGCTACGTTCACGTACAGCTAACGAAGGAGATCCGAATATCCGATGGAGGAACAGCTGGTGACAGTTATGAGAGGTTCCTGACAGCATCCCCGGCAGGTCTGAATAACCGCACAGCAGCAGTCGAAGAGGTACAAGATCCAGGAGTAGCAATAGCAGGTGGAAATTTGTTTCAAATCGACAGCAAGATTGATACAGAGATGTAACTGCAGAGCTAATATTTATTCATTATGTTTGCTCTAGTGTCTGGATCAACAAAGCACACTTGAAAACCATACCCACTTACTACTCGTAGCCGTTTCTGAAAACGTACTACTGCAATCCAAAAGGGATAAAACAACTCAATACGCAGATCACAAGCTCTCAGTAATTTTGACTTCAAGAATCGTCAATTATTATGGCTGAACAATTTGCTATGCTGATTCTAACAGAAAAGGAAAAAAACTGGAATAACTCCACTTATTGATTCTCTCAAGTGCAGCGTCCAATGATGCATACCCGTTTATTCAGGCTCATCATCAGATGGAAGCCATTCAAGGGTGCTGCCAGCAAACATAGGCACAATCTCCCCTGAACTGTGTTTATAAGTTGCGGGAACTTCCCAGCCACTCTCTCTCTCTCTCTCAAGACGATCTTTGAAGTGTTCCTTGGGAGACCATAGAAATCAGGGCCATTGAAGCTTGTAAAAGCTTCTAGATTATGGAGGGCTCCAGCCTGGAATAGTGGAAACATGTCCAGAAAAATAAACCGATAGGAAAAGGAGTTTTCAACATCTGCATTGTTTGTCACCACCACAACTTCAGTGCCATGTAATCGACACCAATCGACAGCAAGATAATTTTCTCAGAAGCAAAGATGAACGATAAGCATGAGATTGCTCTGAGATAGAGATTACCTCTTCAAATACCTTCGCATAAAGAGACAAGGCAACAGGAGCGCTATATATTTCTGCACATCCACAGGAACATTCTTTGTTCCGTTTATCATGGGGAGCGCTGTCAGTACCAAGAAAATATCGTCTAGTCCCTTCTGTTAAAGCAGATACAATAGCTTGTCCTAGGTTGAAGGTTCAGAAACAGTTAATAGGCAAAGTGCTGTTAAAAAATTACAGGAGAAATTTTTTTAACATGACAGTTGATTGAAATTATGGGCAATAGCCAAATGTTAATGAGGTTAAAGAAAAAAGCGAGACAAGAATATTGTTATGGATCTAGTTATATATTGCTGAAGGTATATTTTGTCACATTTTGAACGAAAATGATGATCATCATGCATATTTAAAAAGTGGTTTCATAATTGGCTAATTGCTGAAGAAATGTCTAGTAATTTTTAGAAGACCGCTCCATCGGTGTGCGCCGGCCCTATACGCTGCGACGTCGCGCGCCGGCAAGAGGCTGTTGCTACGAGACGCCCTCCTCAACAACCGCTGGACTACTGACATCATCGGAGCGCCGACAACACAGGTGTTGTGTGACTTTCTGAGAGTTTGGAACGTTCTTCAAGGAGTGGTGCTGCAACCGATGCTGGTTGATCGGTTCGTTTGGAGATGGTCTTCCGATGGCAACTTCTCTGTGTCGTCCACATACTGCGCCTTCTTCGTCGGCTCTACCAGCTAGGATGTTGGGCGCCGAGGAGCTCTGGCAGACCAAAGCGCCACCCAAGGTGAAAATGTTCTTCTGGCTAGCGCTCCACCGTCGCTTATGGACTGCAGAACGGCGCAAGCGTCATGGATTGCAAGACAAGGATGGTTGTGCGCTATGTGATCAGGAGGCTGAGACCGTTAGCCATTTGTTCGTTGGCTGCGTCTTCTCCAGGCAGGTTTGGTGTGCGCTGCTCGACAGGCTGGGCCTGATCAGTCTAGCGCCACAACGTGATCAAGACCCGGCAGAGTGGTGGATGCAGCGGTGGCGACGCCTGGATACAACGTTAAGACCAATCTTCGACTCCCTGCTGTTGCTTCTTGCATGGACACTTTGGAAAGAGCGCAATAGTAGGGTGTTCGGTGGCCCGCGCGCAACGGTGACCGACGTCATGGCCGCAGCAATCAAGGAAGCGAACGACTGGGCACATGCTGGTTACGCACCAGTGGCGGCGCTGAGCTTACTTTGGTCGCACAACTCGAACAACATGTAATCCGATCTGATGTTTCCAGTAGAAATTAGGATTCTTCTTTGATGGCACGGTAGGCCTCTCGCCTAGGTGTCATCCTCGTGATCGGTTGTGTACGCTAAAACTCTTTCCCTCTTAATGAAATACGGGCTTACACGCGATCACGAAAATAATAATAATAATAATAATAATAATAATAATAATAATAATAATAATAATAATAATAATAATATCATTGTCATTGTGCATTTATAAGAAACAGTAGCATTTCTCAGAGGGTGACTCCATACTATGGCCTTGTTTAGATTGGGTGTGAAAATTTTTTTTATCGCACTGTAGCACTTTCGTTTGTATATGATAATTATTGTCCAACCATGGCCTAACTAGGCTCAAAAGATTCGTCTCCTAAATTTCAAACAAACTGTGCAATTAATTATTTATTTTACCTACATTTAATGCTCCATGCATATATATAAATATTCGATGTGAGAAAGAGAGTGAAAAAACTTGTAATCTAAACCAGGCCTATGGATCTCTCTTTTCAGAACTGGCAAGCAGTAATTGTGTGGCTGCAAGCCACCCTGAAATAAAGCGTTCCTATTGAGGAGGAGATGATGAGGAGTCACTGTTGCAGCAACATGACCTGGGAACATGTTATTAATGCCATCCTAGCAGCAGTGCAGTACCTTGTTCACATGATTGAAATTCGCTGCATCCATAGTTGTGATGTGTTCCATAACAATTTTCAGCTGTGGAAGTTTTTGTACAAGTGGTGCCAGGATTCTATCAATGAAAACCTTCTCACGGTCAAAGATGTCAACACGTGGATCTGTGACTTCTCCATGAACCTGGAGAAAAAGATCATAAATGAGCAATGGCCATAAAAGATTTTTGCACAAGCAGTGCAAAAACAAATTACTTTTTTGAAAGAAAATGCAGATTACATTTTTTCGAAAAGGAAAAAACAAATTACTAACTAAAGCAAGAACAGTCCAACAACTTGTGACCAATATAGAGACTAGTCATGTGCATCAAAACTCCAATCAAAAGGCCTATAGTGCATCAAGAATGCAATGGACCTAAACTACTTACAAGCAAAGGCATTTCCTGCCTGACCATCTCCTCGAGGACATGCAAGCACTTCCCAAATACTGTATATCGGTGACAGCATCCTGGGAATTGGTAGTTGCTCCGGCAGGATACAGCTTCAGAGCAAAGACTACACCACTCTTTCCTAAAACCGCGTAGCATGCAAAATAGACATCAACCTCAAGATATTATAGATTGGTAAATGCACACAATAGTTTTTATTTCACACACATTAGATAATTTTTTTGATAATCGCATTAGATAATTTTGTTCAAATTTTCAGCAGAATGTACGTGGCAACAAACTCATTGCACAAGTACACAAATGGATAGTTAAACCCACACTAGAGCTGATTACTGCTTGGACTTCTACTGATGAGGACTTAGGATCGGATGGATGAAAATTGAAAACACAATACAACCAGAGAGCCGCGCCCATGAAGTTGATCTACATTCTTCAACGTAAAAGAAGATAGCCTTTAAAGAACCTGAAGAATGGGTTAGTTACTACATGGAGAAGAATTCATACTTGCGCGCTTTATCTCCTCTGGGCTAGTGTTGTCCGTGAGGTACAGTGTCATGAGCGGCAGGAAGCTACTCCCTGGTGGCAGCGCCCTCATTATCTCCTCCCACCGCCCGCGGCTTCAGGTTGGGCATGATGATGGCCCTCCCGAAATGCCTCGCACTGTCAGAGAACACAACCACAGTACCACACAGTCTCAGAAACATTGCATCGAGCACCAGATGTGCACTACCAAAAAAAAGTAAGGGCCGGTTTAGATTTTTTTTTTTTGCAAAACGGTACTGTAGCTCTTTTCGTTGTTATTTGATAAATATTGTCCAATCATGGTCTAATTTTGCTTAAAAGATTCGTCTCGTCCATTTTATCTAAACTGTGTAATTAGTTTTATTTTTTATCTATATTTAATGTTTAATACATGTGTCTAAAGATTCGATGTGACGAAGAATCTAAAAAATTTTGCAAAATTTTCTCGGAACTAAACCGGGCCTAAAGCATCGATGATCGCTCGAACCTGTGGGGCAGCACGGCCTCGAGGACACCGCCATCGCGAAGATGGAGGTGCTAGTCGTCGGGGCGCGTGACGATCGGCTGCTCCTGCTGCAGCGACGTGGAGGCCATGGCAGCCGCCAGTCGCCCTCAGATTTGGCCCTGGAGAAGTGCGCAAGATGATGCGGCAAGGAGCCGACCTGCTGCATTGGCTTGCTTCCCTCGCTTTAGCACGATTTAACAAAAAAAAAATGGGTACAACCGCCGTCCCCAGAATAATCGCATGTAGAGCAAATTTGTACACATGACAAATGATACTATTGACCCTAACTAACGTGCTCCATTATACTGTTGGAAGCAAATTTGTACAGATGACGAATTTGTTGTACACATGCCACATGACGATCAGCTGTTGGAACTTGGAAGCAAAAGCTTCCGAAATGCTCCAGTTTACAAAGTGGTGTTACAACCTGGCTCAAACATGAACGAGCACATGGACATGGTAGCACGTCCGACGGATCATATGCCGAACAGGGCGAAGCCTCGTGCTAGCTATCGCTGACGAGCTTTTACAGATGGCGCTGATGGGCATCATCATCGCCTCGTGACGGAGAAATGTAGCTGCTCTCGCCTTTCGTTCCATCGATCAGACCCGCGGTTCTCTGGCGATCATCGTGGAACGAAACGAACACCTCAGCCAGGCACCAGGCACCAGGCACCAGGCTCCTTCTGGCGTGGTCAACTCGTCTTGGACACCTTTATCTTTATGGACTAGGGCTGCTGCCGCCGGCCAGCGGACCTACTGGCCGCCTGCCTGTCGCGGATGGCGTCGTGCTGCATCTGCTCGTAGCGGCACTCCTGGCTGCAGAAGGGCGTGTCCCCTCTGTACATGAAGATGTCGCTGTCGCGGGCCAGCGGTTTGGAGCAGAGCGCGCACGGCACGCGTTCAGCGCGGGCAGCCGGGGCTCGGCGACGGGCTCGGTGTCGAAGAAGAAGCCGGCACCGGGACTGGCTCGGCAGCAGCGCCGTCGCCCATCTGCGGATGCACCAACGGGAACGGTGAGACGGGCAAACAGCAGCGCTGCGAGATGGCCCACGGTCCGGGCAGATACCGCGCGCCGAACGTGGCCACGCAGCCCGCGGTTTTTGGAGGGCGTAGTACTAGTACGTAGTTCGGGAGGCTCGCTCTTCTGTTTGGTGGCGGCCTGGCGGACCATGGTGCGGTGATAGGCTGCTTGATGGCGGCTGCTGTGTCTGTGGCTTGGTGGCCCGCGCACCCGGGTCCACGGCTGCCCCCCCGCGTGTGTGACGTGGTGGCGGGTTCTGGGTCCCGACAGAGACGAATCGCGCCAAAACAAAAGCGTCTCTGCTTTTATTTAACACACAAGCAAAAACCCGTGTGCTAGTCTGTCACGGACAGGGCAAGTGAATCCACTTGTGTGAATTAGAAATACTGCTGCTTGCTCCGCTTTGTGCAGCAAAATCTGGAGGAAAATATTCTGACGCACCGTGATCAATCGGAATCATAATCTGGAGTATAGTATTGATTTGCATCAAACTAACACTATGACGACGCTGGTCCCAAGTCCCAACTCTCAAACTTTGGCTAAGACTAAACCTAGACACCCTATCAGGGCTGATAATTGGTGCGCTGGCCTTTTGGGCGGGCCACATGCCCATGCGGCCATGCCCACACATATGATAGAGGGCACTTGCCCTTGCAAGTTGCAAGTAGCAACAGCCTCTCGCTCACACAACTTCAGCATGGGCACAGCTTTGTCTAGGTCTCCTTCCTGACGAGTACTGACGAGAGATTCTTTAGGGGGGGAGGGACGTTGGTGCATGCACGCCACGAGGCACGGAGGCAGCACCCTGTGTGTGAGCATCGGTTGGGGACCAATGGCAGGTGGCGCTTAAGCAATGCGTCTGGTACGAGGTGGTGGTCACGCACTGGCTCAAGATGCACATGCACGCGATTTGTGGTTGCGCCGTCGGCTTTGAATTTACTACTGTTGCTTTGGCCTTGAGCCCTTGACAACTTTGGACAGAATCATACGCTGGATGTAAAACTCGTTTTGTTAAACCAATCTGTATCGCCAGGTTTCAACTTGGGCGGCCGTGCACGCTTTTGGAGTGGGCACGAAGCACCTCGCGAGCGCACGCTTGCAGCTGCACGGACCGCTCGAGATTCCCTCGGTCAGGCAGGCAGGTTTCGCCCGGGGGAGCAGCATTTCCGGAGATACGCGCCGGGTTTGTTTACTTCGCACTCTAGGTGGCTTCACAGAGAAGCATTGCGCTTTGATAATTGGAGCTCACGGATGCTCCAAAACATTAATCGCCGTCCAGTGCGTGGCACGCGAGCTGTTCGGCGCATCCGCTGCCGTGCCGGCGAGAGACGAGACGCAAGGTGACACCTCCGGGCTGCGGCTCGGTGCAAAATGTTTGGAACGCTCGCCTCGCCTGAGCATTTTTTCCACCGTCAACAAAAAAAAACAAGACGATGGGAAGCTTTCAAATCACATCACACAGGGCTGGTTTAGATACCCAAATTCACCCCAAATTTCACTATAAAAAAAGAAGATTTCCCATCACATTAAAATATCGGCATATGTATGGAGTACTAAATATAGATGAAATCAAAAACTAATTGCACAGTTTTATTGTACTTTGTAAGACGAACATTTTGAGCCTAATTATTCAATATTTGAACAATTATTAGCAAATAAAAACAAAAATACTATAGTGCTACAGTGTAACACGGTGCAGTCGACGTCACCCGATTCGGGTAACTAAACATGGCCACAGTTGTTGCCTTGTTGGGCGCTGAGTGAAGGACGACGCGTAAAAGTGCGGACGGCGGGTCGTACGTGCGCCGCTGCTGCGCAGGCAGTGAGTCACGCACAACAAGGCAGCGGGTGACTCGACACATGTCGGGACTGCGAGTGCGCGGACCACCTTTCTCCACACCCATGGGCCCATGACGTCTCTCAGACGATGATAGATAAAATATTCAGTGCTAACCACAGCTTAGATGCAATAAAAAAAACCGCATGAGAACCATACTTAGGAATTTTGTCCTCTAGTACATATACCAATAAAATTTGTTATTTTTATATGAATTTTTGTAAAACGAGTTTGAATCTTAAATTTTGTGATAATGCACATCTACAGATGCACTATTGGTGTGCATAGTTTCAAATTTTTTGAAAACTCTTAAGTATGGTTTTCAAAGAGTTTTTACGATTACACCGAAGACGTGATTTGCACCGAATATTTTGTCATGATTGGGAGGGGGACTCGGTGACTCAGCGATGAGTAGTGAGACGTTACACAAAAGATAAAGAAAACTGTGGAGTTCAACGCATCTGATGTGGGTGCAATGGGATCTTTTGTTTGAGTAGCTTGACGCTGACGGAAAGATGGTATACGCAGGAACACTTGCGCATTTGTTTTATCGACATCTCATCTCAGCTCGACGAAACCGCTGTCAGATTATTGCTCCCTCTCAGATTTCCTGCAGATTTCTGACGGATCCAAGACGCAACTTGTCAGTCCGTGGCTTGGGGATGGGGGATCGGAAACGAAAAGAACTGAAACTGATTATTGCTCACTCAGGTGCCGTTTTGCATGACTAGAAATTCCACTCTAGAAATCTGGATCATTTAGCGTCAAGTGAATCCCAAGATTTTAAGACTCGGAGATAAAACTTTGAGAATCTGTTATATTATCTCAAAATCTTTAACCTACTACGTATTATCAAACGGGCCTCAGATTCGTGGCGCGGTCTTCGTCTCAAAGAAGACCTGGCATCGTTTGCCAAGCTTCATCTCATCATCTGGGCAACAATGAAAGCACACAAAAAGTACCGTGCGGTTGGTGCGAATGCAATCAGTCAAAACACTTGAAAGCACGGGAACAACTGAACAGGGATACGTTTGCGATCAAAATTTCAGGGCTATCATAACTTGTTGAAATGCCGCGTACATTTACAGGCCGATCGATGGTGCTCCCGCACACACCCTCACCCAAAAGACCCAACCGAGGAAAACAGAAACAACGGGAGCAGATAGCACGCATGACGTCGATTTAAGTTTCCAACCCGCAGGTCGGGTCGATCTGTCCTAATCGCCATCTTCAGTCCTCAGATCCATCCCCCGCTCGCCTCTGTTCCGCGCCCAAAGCTCTTTGTGCGGCGCAACGCCGGCCGTCGTCGGCCAGCCAGGAGCGCCTCCCCCAACGGGATCTCTCTCTTGCAGCTGTAGCTGCATGAACCAGCACGACCTTCGTCTTCCTCCTCGGCTAGCTGTGCTTGCTTTGAACTAGCTGGCCACGTACACGTCCGCCTTGGCGGCCACAGAGGCCCCCCTGCTCCGCTGCGACTGCTGCTGCTTCCGCCGGCTGCTGGCCTGCCGCGCGTAGGCCGCGTCGTGGTGCATCTGCTCGTAGCGGCAGTCCTCGCTGCAGAACGGGGTGTCGCCCTTGTACATGAAGATGTCGCTGTTGCGGGTGAGCGGCTTGGAGCAGAGCGCGCACGCGTTCAACGTAGGCAGGCGTGGCTCGCCGATCGGCTCAGTGTCGAAGAAGAAGGCAGCACAGGCGAGCGACGTGGCCATGGTTGCTGCTCTTCGTTCTGCTGGGGGTGGACGGACGACTACAGTGCAGGTTTGGTGAGTCTATAGTTGAGTTGAGCTCGGTAGGCGGGGAGCTGGGGTATATATGGCGGGTGGACAGGGACTGGGACGGGCCGACGGGCTCGGCAGCACCGCGGTCTACCGTTGCCCATCCGCGAATGCACCAGCGGGAACGGGATAAACTGAAACAGGCAAACAGCGGTGCGAGATACTAGTAGGATAGCCCACGGTCCGGGCAGATACCGCGCGCCGGAAGGGGCCACACAGCCCACGGTTTTTGGAGGACAGAGTGCTTCGGCTGCCTCTTCTGTTTGCTGGCGGACTGCGGTGATAGGCTGACTCGGCTTGATGGCGGCAGCTGTGCCTGTGGCTTGGTGGCCCACGCACCCGGGTCCACGACTGGCCAAGGAGGCGGTCCCCACGTGTGACGTGGTGGCGGGTTCTGGATCCCGACAGAGACGAATCGCGCCAATACAAAACGGGCACGCGGACATCCCAATCTCAAACCGCCTGCCCCCAAACAGAATGGATTGGAATCCACCGCGCCCCTATCCTCCGCTTCCCACCGCGCTCCTGTCCCGTTCCCGAACGCACCTCATTCCCTCACCACGCCCCATTCCCTACCGCTCCCTTGTCCCAAAAGCGTGAAACAGTTCAAGTGTAATATCGCAAAAAAAATATGTGAACGGTTGAAAGGTCTTGATGGCTAGAGGAGGGTGAATAACCTTTTAAATTTTTTTTTACAAAGACAAGCTAAACAAGTTTATCAATATAACAAGTAGCAAGATGCGAGTTTTGCTTAGCCTACGGGGTGTTTGCAAGCCACCTAACTAATTCACAATTCTAGTATATTTGCACTCAACCGCACAAGTCAAACCGAGAAGGAAACTACAACTACAACTAGCAAGCTACACAAAGGAGCTACTCTAGCAAAGCTAACTAGCTAGAAAGATAACTAAGAAGGTAATGCGGAGTTGAGTTATGAGAGTTTCACCGAGGAGCGAAGTATTGAGCCAACCAATATGATCAACAATGAATATCATGACAACCGAACACCGGGATCAATCAATCACAATATGAAAGTGATGACACGGAGATTTATCCCGAGGTTCACGTGCTTGCCAGCACGTTAGTCCCCGTTGTGTCCCTCTTCATCACGTGGTTCGGTGGCTAATCGGTCTCACACCGAGCCTCTCAAAAGGCGCCACAAGAACCTACCAAATGACAAAAGGTTGCAACGACACGATGAAAGGTCTTGATGGCTAGAGGGGGGTGAATAGCCTTTTAAAATTTTCTACAAAGACAAGCTAAACAAGTTTATCAATATAACAAATAGCGAGATGTCAGTTTTGCTTAGCCTACGGGGTGTTTGCAAGCCACCTATCCAATTCATAATTCTAGTATTTGCACTCAACCGTACAAGTCAAACCGAGAAGGAAACTACAACTACAACTAGCAAGCTACACAAAAGAGCTACTCTAGCAAAGCTAACTAGCTAGCAAAGATAACTAAGAAGGTAATGCGGAGTTGAGTTAGGAGAGTTTCACCGAGGAGCGAAGTATTGAGCCAACCAATATGATCAACAATGAATACAAAGACAACCGAACACCGGGATCAATCAATCACAATATGAAAGTGATGACACGAAGATTTATCCCAAGGTTCACGTGCTTGCCGGCACGCTAGTCCCCGTTGTGTCCCTCTTCACCACGTGGTTCGGTGGCTAATCGGTCTCACACCGAGCCTCTCAAAAGACGTCACAAGAACCTACCAAATGGTAAAATGTTGCAAATGACACGAGCAATTTACTTACGTTGTCTTTGGCGCTGCGCCGAGGTAGGCACAAACCCCTCACAATCACCGGAGGTGGCCAAGAACAATCACCAACTATTGCCAACGCCTCCAAGCTGCTCCAAGCCGTCTAGGTGGCGGCAATCACCAAGAGAAACAAGAATCCCACAGCAAATCAACCACCAAGTGTCAACTAGATACAATCTCATAATGCAAATACACTTGGATCACTCAATCTCACTTCGAATAGGCAAAGAAGCAAGAGAGATGAGTGGGAGGGGAGTTGCTTAGCTCAAAGTGCTCACAAGTATGTCAAATGTTCAAGAGAGAGCTTTGAGTCGGCCAATGAGTATTTATAGACGTACCCCTTCGAATATAGCCGTTAGAAACTTGAAACAGCCGAAGTCGCGCTGACCGGACGCGCTGGTCAAACTGACCGGACGCGCCGATCGCACGGTGTCTACGCTCGCGAACCACCAACCGGACGCGCTCCACGCAACGATCGGACGCGCGAAGCTCGACCGGACGCGCTGATCAAGCCTAAGCAGCGCACAACAAAACAGCAACCGGACACGCTGCAGAACTGACCGGACGCCACAATGCCAGTGTCCGATTGGAGTCCAGTAAGCTCCCTGAACGACCGGACGCGTCCGGTCGAGAGTGACCGGACGCGTCCGGTCGAGAGTGACCGGACGCGCCACCGCGTCCGATCAAAAAGCTGAGACACGCGTAGACGCTGAACACTGACCGGACGTCCGGTCTAGCGTCTGGTCACCTCTATGACCTCCGTTCGCTTCCGTTTCTTTTCCGACTTCTAGCGTAGTGGAAAATAGTCATTTTAACTCCTCGAAAACGCATGAATCCCGCCTCGCAAGCTCGGCGGGAGGGAGAGAGGACCCCAAACCCTCTCTACCGCTCAAACTCCACCGCCCTTGCAAAACGTGCTAACACCACCAAGTGATCTCGTCAAGTGTGAGTGTGTTAGCATTTTCACAATCATTTTTCGAGGCGTTATTAGTTCTATCCAAATGCATATGATTATGAAATACACACCTAGAGGCACTTAGGAGTTCAATAGCCGCGTCATTCCCCTCTTTATAGTACGACTATCTATCCTATAATGTAACCATACCCACTAGGTGTCTTGGTTACTAAAACACAACCCTTAAGCATATACCTTTGCCTTGATCACGTAGGGTTACGTCCAAATCCAAGTGTGGCCATCATGATCACCATGTCCATCTTGCCACCAACCTTGGAATGTACTAATCCTCATATGCTATATACGACTTAGGCATAGGATTAGTACTTATGCATTGTCACTAATTACCAACACCAAACATAGGACTTTCAACTGTGTAGTGCAACATCGTGATATAAAAACTGCAACATCGCGAAACTATATAGCGCAACATCAAAAATTATATACTGCAACATCAAAAAATTATGTATTGCAATATTCAAAAAGTATGTACTACAACACCTTAAGCAGTAGTACTGCAACATCGCAAAATCAACCATGAAACATGAAAAAAATGGAAACAACTCAATAATCATATTTCGGTGCTGCAACATTTGAAAAAAGTAATTTTAACAGTTAAAATCCCCCTACTGCAACAATCCCAACATTAGAACTCCTTTTCTGCAACACATGAATTGCCCTGTTGGAACATTCGAAAATCATCTGTTGCAACATCAAAAAAAACCATTGCAACATGGAGAAACAACAAAAAAAACTTACAAAAAACAGCAAGAGGATAAGTTCGATGTGCAGGCTGCTCCAGCCCCTGGGCCATCACCTTCAAGCTCGTCGGAGGAAGGAGGGAATATAACCCCAGAGCTCGCTGGAACCCTAGTCACCGCCGTGTCCCTCAGATCTAGAGGAGGAGGAGGGCTCAGATCCATAAGAGGAACGACCTACCTCATCGGAGCCGCCGCCAGACTTGAAGGAAGATGCGCGTGGAAGAGGGGTGGCTGGATCCATGGAGGGGAGAGGAGGAGGCTTACTTGAGCCGCCATGGAGTGGGGGGGAGCGGCTGCCATGGAGTGGGGAGAGAGGGGTCACGGCCACAACGACGGAGAAGAAGCAATATGCGGTGGAGAAGCTCGCAGGAGCGATGTGGAATGAGGACGACGTCATTCTATTTTTTTTTGTTGGGGAACTTTGTATGTGGGCCGGTGGCAGGCCCAGCTAACGCGTCCGACGCGGGATGGACGCCCGATAAGAATCATTATCGAAAACAAAAGGGTCTCCGTTTTTTACTACCGCGTGCTATCACTAAGTGACAGGGCAAATGAATACTGCTACTTGCTCCGCTTTGTGCAGCAAGATCTCGAGGCAAATATTCTGGTGGATCATGATCAATCAGAATCATATTTTGGGTAGTGTTGATTTGTATTGCATCAAATTAACACTGCTACTATGATGCTGGTCCCAACTCCCAAACTTTGGGTTAGACTAACCTAACCTAGACACCCTGTCAGGGGTGATGATTGGTGCGCCAGCCTTTATCCCCCAACACGCGATGTGGGCGCCCCACATGGCCATGCGGCCATGCATGCCCACATATGATAGGGTTCACTTGCCCTCTTGCAACTTGCAACAGCCTCTCGTTCACACAACTTTAGCATGGCGCGGCTGGGCATAGCTTTGTCTCCTCTCCTTCGTGATGAGAGATTCTTTTTTTTTACAACAAACATGCATTTATGTCAACAGCGAGAAACTGTTAGAATGGTTACAGAATCTGAAACTACAGAGGTCAGTGCTACCATTAACGGGCACTGTATGACGTGGCTTCTGTTTGAACAACTAAATGATGGGCTCAGAGGGTGGGATTGAATCCCTACAATTGCCTGTTTTGCTAATGTATGAGCAGTTTGATTTTGGCTCCTCCTTATCTTGAATACACTTCTGTTTCTCTACGTTGTTGAGTTGATGAAGTTCTGTGTGAGATGCTTGATCCTCCAGTCAGGTGGCGTGGACCTATCTCTGTTGTTGAAGAAGCTGACAAGTTCTTAATTATCAGCTAGGAAGTTGGTGTTGTCTAAATGTAGCCGCTCAGTGACAGCAGCGGCAAGCGTCAGGGCTGCTGCCTCTGCCATGACCACTGAGACAGAGTCTGCGATTCCTGCATTGATGTAAATGTTTTGTGGAGGATGTGTTTCTGTGTTGATGATGAAGATTCCTAGTCCAACTTTCTTTGGTGTTGAAGAGGCTCGATCTGGTATTGTTGATGCATCTGTATAGCATCTGGATCCTGGGAGCAGTGCTGGTAGTTGAACAATGTATGTGTTTGAAGGCGTCTCATTGTGCCTGTGCGCCTGGTTGTGGCGTGCATCCTGAATGCTTGTTCCTGCATGTGTAGGATTCATACCTGGCGTGCTTTTCATGGACCGTTGCTTGTGGGAGGCTTTGGTTCCTGTACGCCTGGGTGTGAGTGTGTGTACCCTGTAGGCCTGTATGTGCGTGATGCAGCTGTGGTAGTTGATCGGTTCAGTGTTTGTACAGCTATGTCAGATTCACCTCCTTCCACTGGTATTGTGGTACCTCGGTCGTCCTAACCTGTGTAGTTGATCCAATCGGCCACCGAAATGTTTGCTGTAACTGCATGGTGTACCTGCGAAGGAGTCCAAGCTTTGTTTCCAAATCTTTTATCGTTTCTAGCTTTCCATATGTAGCAGAGAGTTGTTAGTATTTTTTGCAATAAATTGTCAGGGACAGCATCAGATATAATAGAAGACATAATTATCTGCACTCCATCATCTTCATTGGGTAAATTGTCAGTGCGAAGAGCTGGGTTGGCAAAAAACCATACTGTACGGGCGAAAATGCAATGGAAGAATAAGTGAGCATCTCAATTGTCTCACAGGTGCTGCAATGTTTATCGATGTAAATTGAGTATCTTGCGGCTCTTTCTCCGGCTGCAAGAGCCCTTCTAATGAGCCGTAGACAAATGTTTTGATAAGTGACAGTAGATTTCTTTGTCTCCACATTCTTTGAAGGATCTGATGAGCTTGTGGAGTAATGCTGCGAGAACACTGCGCTGGTAGATTAACCTGCAACTGTGAACTTAAGTGTCTATAAATATTTTTAGTTGTGCAATCACCTTTTTTTTTTTGCTGGAATCCACCTGGGAATGTCATGTTCTTGACTTTGCACCGTTCGAACCCGGGAAATAATCTGCACAGCATGTTCATAAAAAAATGTTTGATAATAATTCAGTGTTCCAAGTTTGAGTGGTAGGCATCCATAAATCTGCCACAGTACTAGGTAAAGGTGATTGGGACTCTGGAAGGAGAAGGTGATCATGGATAGATTCCCAAATATCGCACCAAGGCATGGACCAAATTGAACTGTTCCCCGCGTGAATCTGGCAAATTGAACTGTTCCCCGCGTGAATCTGGTACGTCGTGTTCTGAATGAACTCCTTTTTAATCTGCGTGATTGAAGACCAGAAAACAGATCGAGGACCAGTAGTTGTTGCCGTCCAAAAAAACTGAGTTGTGAAAATATTTAGCTTTGAGAATGCTAGTTAGGAACGTATTTTTGTTAGTAGCTATGTTCCAAGCTGCCTGAATGATGAGATTTGTTGACGGTGTAGAGATCTCTGACTCCCAGACCACCATTATCTTTAGGTTGGCAAATGTCCTCCCAAGAACGATAAGCAATAGGATTAGTAGGATTATCGTCTTGGATTCCAGCCCACCAGAATCTGCGAATGATAGAGTTGATTTTTTCCACAAAAGTTCTGGAGAAAAGCACCGTGGACATGTAATAAACAGGAATGGATGCAAGGACAAATTTAATGCAAGTAAGACGGCCTGCATGGTCGAGCTTGTTAGCCTTAACAGTAGTCAGCTTGGCTTGAAATTTATTGATGATGAATTTGTAGGCTTTGTTCCTATATCTATGAGTGAAGATCATAGGATGACCGAGGTGCATTGTGTTAGGCTGAAGGTCAGACACGGGAAAAATATATTTCATTTGCTGTTTGGTGTGATCATCCACTGTCTTACTGAATAGAATACGCCGTGTTCGCTTGGCTTATAAACCGTTTTTTTTTGTCAATAAATAATGTTTTTCTCTATAATAAATCAGTGAACATTACTTTTAACCATGGTTTTTCAGTCGAGCGAATAAGGCGTTGGAACTTGGCCAGAGAGATTAGAGAACTGTTCAAAAACATGGCGGATGGTCATGGCTTCATCAACAGCGCTTTCCCATCAACAGGACTTTTCCACAGAGAATCAAGCCGTCTGCGAAAAGAAGGTCCAGGGAGAGTTGGTGCATGCACGCCACGAGGCGTCGAGGCAGCATCCTGTGTGTGTGAGCATCGGTTGGGACCACGGACCAATGGCAGGTGTCTGCTACGAACGAGGTGGTCACGCGCTGGCTGAAGACGCACATGCACGCGATCTGTGGTTGCGCCGTCGGCATTGAATTTACTACTGCTGCTTTGGCCTTGAGCCCTTGACAACTTGAGGGCAGAATCGTACAGGGTTATAAAACTCATTGTTAGACCACTCTGTATCGCCACGTTTCAACTTCAGCTTCGGCGGCCGTGCACGCTTTTGGAGTGGGCGCGAAGCACCTTGCGAGCGCATGCTTGCAGATTCCATCGGTCAGGCAGCCGGGGCAGGTTTCGCCCCGGGGAGCAGCATTTCTGGAGATACGTGCCCAGATTGTTTATGCTTGCATAGTTGCATGTGTAGGTGTAGAAGCATGAAGAGCTCACGGATGCTCCAAAACATAATCGCCGTCCCGTGCGTGGCACGCGGAGCTGTTCGGCGCATCCGCTGCCGAGCCGGAGAGAGACGGAACGCAAGGTGACACCTGCGGGCTGCGGCACGGTGCAACATGTTTGGAACGCTCGCCTCGCCAGAGCCTTTTCCACTGTAATAAAAAAAGAAAAGAAAAAAACAAGACGATGGGAAGCTTTCGAATCGCATCACACAGTTGTTGTGCGCTGAGTGGAGGATGACGCGTAAAAGTGCGTGCGGGGGCGCTGGTTTTGGCGTGGACGGCGGGCCATACGTGCGGCACTGCTGCGCAGGCGGTGAGTCACGCACAACAAGGCATAGGCAGCGGGTGATACATGTTGGTCACGCTGGGCACGAAATACCGAGAACCGAGTACTGAACCGAATTTACCGAGAACCGAACCGAATTTACCGAAACCGAAAATTTCGGTTCCTTGTTCGGTTCTGAGTTCCCAGGAACCGAATTTACCGAGGTAAATACCGAAACCGAACCGAATTTACCGAACTTACCGAATTTACCGAATTTACCATAAATGTGATGAGTTTGAGTATTGTTATATTATTGATTGTATTATTATAGACTATTATATTATGTATTTTTGGTACTCACACTTATAGTCTTGTGGACTTTTATATGTATATGTATTTTGCACTATTATTCTCTATGAAATCATGTCAAAATTAGCTTTTGAACCGGCTATTACATGTATCTGTGATCAATTCGGTACTGTTCGGTAAATACCGAAACCGAACCGAATTTACCGATACCGAATTTCCTCGGTACCGAGTTTCTTTAGGAACCGATCGGTACCAGTTTCCTGAGGAACCGAATTTGCATAGATACCGAAGAACCGAACCGAACCGTACCGAAGTACCGAACGCCCAGGGTGACATGTTGGGTCTGCGCGTCCACGGGCCACGGCCTTTCTCCGCACCCATGGGCCCATGACGTCTCTCGCCGCTTGATTGGTTGGGTGGGGGACCCCTCTCCGGTGACTCAGCGATGAGTAGTGAGAGTGAGACGTACACAAAAGATAACAAAACTGTGGAGTTCAACGGATCTGACGTGGGTGCAATGATTTAGGCCATTTTGGATCTTTTGTTTAAGTAGCTTGACACTGACGGAAAGATAGTAGTGTGTATACTCCGGATAAACATTTGTAATCGCATATACAACTCTGGTTACGCAATTAGAACACTTGCGCAGTTGTATCCTTTGGCATTTCAGCTCGACGAAACCACTGTTTATATTCTACTCTGTCATTTTCTCGCTCAAGAACATCACGTACGTACTGCAATCCGTTTACTCACAGATTTCCGTCAGATCCAAGGCGCAACTTGTCGGTCTGTGGCTTGGGGTGCGGATCGGAAACCAAAAGAACTGATTATTGCTCACTCAGATCTCTAGCGCGGTCTTCGTCTCAAAGGAGACCTACGCCATGTTTAGTTACCCTCAAAATTCCAAGTTTTTTCACTCTCTCTCCATCACATCAATTTTTAGCCGCTTGCATGGAGTATTAAATGTAGGTAAAAAAAATAACTAATTACACAGTTTAGTTGGAAATCACGAGAGGAATCTTTTGAGCCTAGTTGGTCCACGATTGGACAATATTTATCAAATAAGACGAAAGTGATACTATTCATCGGGCTGAAAAAACTTTCAATCTAAACAAGGCCCTAGCATCGTTTGCCAAGCTTCATCTGGCCAACAAGTCCAAAGCACACAGAAAGCACCGTGCGGTTGGTGCCAGAGCAATCACTCAAATCACATGAAAGCACGCAAAAACCCAGTCAGAAACGAGATGCGTTTGCGATCAAAATTTCATGACTATCATAACATGCTGAAATGCCGCATTTACAGATCGACGGTGCTCTCGCACACACCCTCAGGCCTCAACCTCTAGCGCACACAACCCAAAAGATCCCATCAGGGAAAACAGAAACAAGGGGAGCAGACATGGCGTCGATTTCAGATTTCAACCCACAGGTTAGGTGTTAGGTCGGTCTGTTCTAATCGCCTTCTTCAGTCTTCAGATCCATCCCCCGCTTGCCTCTGTTCCGCGCCCAAAACTCCTTTGTGCGGCGCAGCGCCGGCCGCCGGCCAGCCAGGAGCGCCTCCTCCCCAACGGGATCTCTTGCAGTTGTAGCTGCTTGAACCAGCACGACCTCCTCCTCCTTCTTCTTCCTCGGCCTAGCTGTGTTTGCTTTTAACTAGCTGGCCACGTACACGTCCGCCTTGGCGGCCACAGAGGCCCCCCTGCTCCGCTGCGACTGCTGCTGCTGCTTCCGCCGGCGGCTGCTGGCCTGCCGCGCGTAGGCCGCGTCGTGGTGCATCTGCTCGTAGCGGCAGTCCTCGCTGCAGAACGGGGTGTCGCCCTTGTACATGAAGATGTCGCTGTTGCGGGTGAGCGGCTTGGAGCAGAGCGCGCAGGCGTCCAGCGCGTGCCGTCCGGGCTCGCCCAGCGGCTCCGCGTCGAAGAAGAAGGCGCAGGCCACCGACGTCGCCATGTCTCGTCTGGCCTCTCTCTGGCTTGGTGCTCTCCGGAGTCCGGACCAAACTTGGCTGCGCAGCTTTGCCAAATGCTTTTGCTGCTTTGGAGAGTTGGGAGGAGGGAGAAGACGAGTTCCTCTGCTCTGGTGAGCTTGGCTCGCAACGAAGTGGACGGAGGGGCGTATTTATCGTTGCGAGCTGGGGAACACGACAAGCGGGCCTGACGTGGAGCTTACAAGAAAGCTGAGAGAAAACCGTGGGTGGTTCTCGAATCAGCCGGCGACGGGAGCGAGACGGTCCAGCGCGCCTGCCTATCACTGTGTGCCGGTGCCTGCCTGCTTAACAAACCGTAGCTGACAGCGTGGTGCCTGCCCCCAGTTGGGTTCGCTTCCCTTTATCTTTGCAGGGGTCTACTGAGCAGTAAGGGTAACTGGGTTGTTTAACTGTCTGGTTAAACTCATAACCGTGACCCATCCCATGATGCAGCAACTGGTTGTGGGCCCCATCAGGTAAAGCAGACATTAGATTGGGTTGTGTCGAGCATGGCTTGGCCTTATCTTGACGTGCCAAATAGCTGGATAACTTAGGGTGTGTGTAGTTCGCGATTTATTTCTTTGGCTACTGTAGTACTTTCGTTTGTACTTCCCCGTTCCTATTTCAAAGTTATTCTAGGTGTGCTTTTAGGTGTCCCCATTCAACTCAGCATGCATGCTGTCCAAGTGCAGGGAATCTTGCATGTATCAGAGTGCTGGCCAAAACGACCAACAAATGGGGACGGATGGAGTATTTGTCAATTAGTGTTTAATCATAGACTAATTAGGCTCAAAAGATTCGTCTCGTGATTTTCTACCAAACTATGTAATTAGTTTTTTTTCGTCTACATTTAATGCTCTATGCATGTGTCTAAACATTCGATGTGACGGGGAATCTTAAAAAGTCTTGGGAACTAAACATGACTTGTTTAGTTTCCAAAAGTTTACAAAAAAAATTCAAGATTCCCCATCACATCGAATCTTTAGACGTATGCATGAAACATTAAATATAGATAAAAAAATAAAACTAATTACACAGTTGAGACGAAATTCACGAGACGAATCTTTTAAATCTAATTAGATCATAATTAGACATTAATTATTAAATAACAACGAAAGTACCATTTATAAAAAAAATCACGAACTAAACGAGGACTCAGTGCCGGAGTTGGAGCCGTGGAGGGTAGTAGGGTACGAGGTCGAGGCGCTTCCATCACCGACCACCGGCAGTCCGATTTGATGTACTACCGTCCCACACCCGGAGAGGCACGCAGCGATGGCGGTCGGTGCATGGCATCTTGGAGTGTTCTCCGCAACAGGCTTTGGGCCAGAAAGACGGCTGGGCAGCCGCCGCTAGGAACACTTTAGTGTCTGGTCCAACATTAGACATCAATCCGCACTTCAGTCGGCCCGGCCCAAAGACGTTCTTTCAGGTGCAATGCATATGAAGTCCAACAAAAAAAAACTCTAATTTATCTCCCTCAACTATCACGATTGTCCGATTTTTTTTCCTTTATTTACAAAATCAGTTTCTTTTAACCTGCCTCAACTTTTTGAAAACCGTTTATTTTTGCACCCTCAACGATTTTAATGGCGGTTTTATTGATATGGCGCCACATCACAAGGAGTAAATTGGACTAAGTTGAAAGTTCAACGAGGTAAATCGGATTAGATTTTTTTATAGAAAATATAAACAATTATAAAAAAATTCATAAGAAATTTGTTTTAGCTTAGAAAAGTATGAAACTATATTTAGATTTTTTTTTCTAAAATCATGCCTTTTGTTATAGTGCTTAGCTTCAAATATCTTGTTAATGTAACTTGGTTCTATCTGTATTAATATCATCACTTGTGTGCTACCATCTAGATTTTCATGTCACCGTTCCATAATTCATTGCATTACAATGTATTTTAGGTATTTTATAAAAACAATATAGTCACCTTATGTTCCATAATTCATTGCATTACAATGTTTTTTAGGTATTTTATAAAAAATATAGTCAGATTTATCTTCTTGAACTTTCAACTTAGTCCGATTTATCCCTGTGACATGGCACCATACAAGTAAAAATCACCATCAAATCCAATCAGGATGCAAAAAGAGAACGATTTTCAAAAGTTGAGAAAGGATAAAAAAACCTTTTTTTAGATCGGCGAGGAAAAACGAAAGTTGAGTGATGTAAACTGGGCTTCTTTGAAGTAAAAAAGAACCTAGTTAAGGTACACCTTATTACTGAGGCCGGTCATGAAAGTGGTCCCACACTCTCTCATGTGAAACGTGAAACACAACGTCTCATAAATGAGGCTAGGTAAGCCGGGAAGCGTGAACCGAACTAAAATACCGGGTTTTCAGTTTTCGTTTGCCACGGCTCCACTTCGCTAGTGAAGACTTTTTTTTCCCTTCAGCTCTATAAACAGCTCTATTAGTAAAAGCTGGAGCCATTTTGGTAAATCGTTTGGCAAAATGGCTCCACATGTACAGTTTTCTTAAAACATGCTCTCATATAACCCAATGCATGGCCCTTTAGGACGAGGTGAAGCAATTAATTTTTTTGCTCCATTCTACCTTAAATTTCTGTGAGAGCACGATTTAAGAGGTTTCTTAGGTGCGTTTTGTTTTATCGCTGGCACAAACCGTCTCTAAATTAGCTTTTAGAGCCGGTGGAGAAGCCGCGATAAAGAAGGCCAGTTTTAGGTTCGGTTGCATGTTCCGATTGCTTCCATGTTCGGCTTCCAGTGTCGAGAACCGAAATATCAAGTTTGCGACGACAGTTGCGGCATGCGGCGTGACCTACCTAATTCTTGTACTATACTACTTTTGTCCCTAAAAGAAAATGACTACGGTATACGTGTCAGTTAAAGTGTTTCATGTTTGACCAAGTTTTCAGTAAATAATATTCACATTTACGACTCCAAATCAATTTATTATGAAAATACATTTCGTAATTAATCTAAGAAAAAAGTCTAATTGACCCCCAACTATTGGGGTGGTCTAATTTACACCCTCAACTATAAAACAGTCTAATTTACCTCATTAACTTCGCAAAACGGCCAAACACTGTTACTGTAGCAAAACCGTTGTTACTGTTTCATAGTTGAGGGGGTAAACTAGACCACCCCCAATAGTTGGGGGGTCAATTAGACTTTTTCCTTAATCTAATGATATTTATTCGATATTATAAATATTTATATTTATATTTTTTTATCTATAATTGATTAAATTTGGTATAAAAAATATGATACTGTTGCAGAATTGCATTCTTTTGAGCGCGGAGGGAGTACTTGCATAGCACAAGCCACCAGGCCTGGCTCAAGGCCCAGCAGGTAGGCGATTCTGAATCTCGTCGAATTTCCGTGAAAATTCCAAAACTGAAAACCTTATTACCAAGGCCCACGTTATTACCCAAGGCCCAGTCATGAAGGTGGTCCCGCTCTCTCTCATGTGAAAAGTGAAAAACACAACGTCCCGTAAACACGCTTCTGTAGTTCTGTGTCTTTTCTGCTACTCCAGTTTTCTTAGGCCTGGTTTACTTACCCCTCCCAACCCAAAATATTTCCTCTTCCATCCATCACATCAAATCTTTCGACCCATGTATGGAGCATTAAATATAGATAAAAAAATAACTAATTGCATAGTTTGTCTGTAAATGTCGGGACGAATCTTTTGAGCCTAGTTAGTCTATAATTGAACAAATTTTATCAAATAACAACGAAAGTACAGTAACTTTTCAGCCACTTTTCGCGAAGTGAACACACCTTACATCACAATGCCGCCAGCCTGCAAAAATCTGGCCGTCGATTCCCCGAGCAAAGGCCCGTGATTGATGTCTCCGCTTCATTCGCTGCCCTGCCTCTACGGCGGAGTCCGCATCCACTCACCTCAGCTAGGGTTTCGGACTCGAGGCCATTCCTCAATCAGCTCCTTCCCCAAGTCGATCCCCAGAGCCCCGAGCCCCGACGCTCCAGGCGGCCGGCTCCGCCTCCCAGCGCCCCACGCCGTCAGCCGCCCCCGCCCCCGCCCCCGCCCTCGCCCTCGCCCCCGTCGCACCCGCTACCGTCGCCCCCACCGCTGCTTCATCACCTAGCCCTGCCGCCGCCACCCGTCGCCCGCCCACAGCGCCGCTCCCGACAGCCACCGTCCCAGCGGCGCGCCCCTCCGCCTTCCGCTGCTCCAGATCCGAGGCAGGTCACCGCTAGGGGCGCAGCACGAGCGCCGGAGCTGTTCGCTGGAGCTAACAGGTATGCCCATGCTTACATTTCTTTCCGAAATTCGAATCCGAAAGGATGTGCAGTTTGCTTAAGCTGTTAAGTATAGGGGGAAAGGGGAAAAGGATCACATTTCTGTGCAGCTCCTGTGAATTTACATCCATTCGTGCATGTTCATTGCCTGAAATATCTTGTGAAGCAAGGACGATAAGAGCAAACTAATTGGTCTCTGTATTTGCATCGAATTCTCTTTATCGTTAAGCCCAGTGTGCAATTTGTTGTGTGTTACTCCTTATTACTCAGCATTTAAGCTGCTGTTCTCTCTATGGGACTCGTCTACCTTTAATCTACAGTAGCACCGATCGTGTAGAGTACAGTAAGTGGATTGAGGCCCCGTTGAAAAATTAAGACCATGGCATTATCAAGCTAAGAACAATCATGATCGGAAATATTTGCAACATTTCTCTCTTGTGCATAGAGATTGTGCATGCCCGATTACATTCAAACAGCAACTGACCAACCCCCAATACTCCTACATGAGTGATGCATTAACTGCATCAAAATTATGTTTTCTTTTTGGATAGAAGGCTTCTGCCCAGCTTTATGCGAAGCAAAATAGTCTGCTGAGATTACCTGCTCTTACATAGTACATGCTTGACTCGCCAACGAAGAAGAAGAATCTGTGCCTAGGATCAGTGTCCACAAATTACATGGCAAATTTCAACACTTGCTGCTTTAGCCTAAACAAGTCACGGCCCACTGTAAAAACCTCTGGACCCATCAGAGAACCAAACAAACATAATGACAGTTTTTACCCAACAAACTAGACAGCTGAAACCTATTTTCTCCTCCTCCTCCTAGTTAAAAAGCCTCCATCACTTCAAAACTTAGATTATTCTATATATCATCTGGTTAAAAATCACGACATTCTGAAAAAAAAAATCATTTATAGTGAGCGTCCTGCAAACACGTCCCTATCCTAACATAAAGATCAGCAACTCTTTGTTCTCCCCCTGCCCCTCAGGGGAGCAACAAATGGTTAAATGGGATACGCTCCCTGGAGCTTGTTGGCATCCATAACTCATCTAATCGCTCCAAAACATGCAATGAGATGGTCAAAGTTCAGAAAAGCGGTATTAAGCGGCTGCTTAAGCGCGCTGAAGCGCTACACGGGAGGTCTCCGCTTCACTTTGGGCCATAAGCGGTCCCTAAGCGGCGCCGGGACCTGAGAGGGGGAGCGGGGAGCTGGGAGAGGGAGCGGCCAAGCAGGGAGCTGCGGGCAGGTGTGCTGCCTTGGTGGAGCAGCGGCTGCCGGCTCCCGCTGCCCGCCGGCCGCGCGCGGCGCGCAGCTCAGCCGCCGGGGCTGGGTGCCATCGACGGTGTGCGGAGGAGCGGGAGGCTCACACACAGGGTTGCCGACCGGAGGAGCGGGAGGCGGGAGGGAGAGCTGGCGAGCCGCTGATGGCAGCCCGACGCCAAACCTGGGAGCGCCCCGCCGTCATCGAGATCCCGAGCCTGAGCGCCGCCGCCATTGCCTGCGTGCCGAGCGCGAGTGGGGAGGGAGCGGATACTTGCAGAGGAGTGCCCTGTGGGCTGTGGCCTGTGCCGGTGTGCCCTAAGGCCTCTGCCCTCTGCTGTGATGGGCCGATGCAGGCCAGTGTCCCAGCCCCAAAACAGAAGGCCACCACTCCGCACAGTGGCCAGATGGCCCATGTCTTCAACCTATTGCATGAATCTAATTTGCTAATCTGTGCTACTTCTCAAGTTGACAGCCTACTGCATGAATCTGATTAGCTACAGTATAAAACGCTTAAGCAACGCTTAGGACGCTTAAGCCCGCTTAAGCGCTAAGCGGTGGGTCACCGCTCGCTTAGCGCTTAACGCTTTTTTGAACTTTGGAGATGATGAAACTTAATATGATCCGCAGTTTGTTTAGTAGCCATTGCCATATTCATGATTCATGTGACTTCTTGGTTTGAACTCTGATTGTACAACCAACCAATAACTTGCATGATCTTTATATCCATTTGGTTTAACCAGGAAAGTACTGCTAGAAAGAGAATCCCAACATGTAGGCTGTTGTCCAGTGAATGATGAGTGTGCTCTATAATTAAGGCGACATCATTTGTTTAGTGTTACTTACCATTGCCCATCTGTAAACCTTTTTGAAGCATTTGGGTACCTTGAATAACATACAAGTCCTAAATGTGATTACTGGACTCTGGTGTTTAGACTTTAGACATGTACACGCACTGATTCTTTAATATTGCATAACCAGCCATTTACCCAGCTACTATTTGATTTTGCAACCAGTAACACTGTATGACACACTTCTTTGCTTCAGGATTTTGAGAAGAGGAATATAATCATGGATATCATGCAGACTAGTGACTCTTCGCACCATGGAATTGTAGAAAATAGCCCGTACAGAATTCCATATGACAGACATGCAGAAGGTGGTCAACTTGGTGCTTCATGGTATTTTAGTAGAAAAGAAATAGAGGAGAATTCCCTATCGAGGAGAGATGGCATTGATCTGAAGAAAGAGTCTTATCTTCGCAAGTCATATTGCACATTTCTGCAGGATTTGGGGATGAGGCTTAAAGTGTAAGTATATATTATACCACAAGTTCTTTGTCAATTATTTTTACTTGTATTTCCTGAAAATACAATATCCATTCGCCTGTAATATCTTTAGTTGTTATTTTCAAATTTATTTAGATAACCTTCTAATTTTCTGGAGCTTAGTTTTCCTAGGGCGAATACCATTTATCCCCTAAACGTTGGGTGGAAGTTGAGATTTCACCCTAACATAAGGCCAGATATCTTTTTTACCTTAGACTTTACACCATACAAACAACACCCTAACTTTGAAAGGTGTTTCTTGCCTATGAGAAAGGAATGCATGGGCTGTTTAACATGTAGGAGTGAATGCCATTCATCTTGTTTAAATGTTTTATTGATAAGGAAAAAAAAATTAGGTCCCATGTTTTATATGAAGGAAGTCTTTATCTCCATGCAGCCACAGACTGGTGTTTTCACTTGTGGGCTGTGGCAATGGGTTGTTGTCTGGTTCAGCAAAATCACGCTCCAGAAACAATTCACTGTGTCATATTATGTGTCAAAATCGCTAACTCGAGCTTGCCACACAGCTAAAAGCACCCTCCAATACCTGCTAGGTGTTATTTGAACGGTATAATTTAGGGTGAAAAGTGTTCCAAGTTCCAACTGTTATTCCCCTGTTAACTGTATATAAATGATTTATGACTGATGCCATATTCACATCTGTTAACCTGTAACATCTAAAATATAAATGACAGCATCTCCTTGTGGTCAACAGCATCTGAATTATAAATGTGAGTGCTGGTAGATGACAGCTTTTGTATTCTAGAATAGCTTGAGTCCTAGGCAGAACCCTTTGTATGTTGATACAATATTTGATGGATGATGGTAAGACTTGACGGCATTAATAATTGCTAAAAACATACACCATGAGCAACCTTTGTTTGGATCTTCGGGATGGTAACATGTTATTCCGAAGATTATGAAATCTTTTTATTGAGATAGATGGCCAAGCATACTAGTAGAACTATTTAGAGTCAGTTGCCCAGCGCACCTTGCCGCTAGGGACCACCTCAATGGATCTTTTATTATGGTACTATGTCTATTTAATACTTTGTGCTTCTGTATATTGAATTGACTTCTCCAGTTTCTCCTGGTATTTTAGTAAAACTATTGAGTACTTATCTTTAATTCTTTATTATAGTTTATACAAACATGTGTTATCTGCCCATTTTAGACAGTTTAAGGTCTTATTATTTAGCTGTTCAAGTTGATTTCTATGTGTCCATTGATTTTTTGATAGTTCTCTATATGCATGCTCAGTTTTCTGTGTCTGCAATGTAGATCATTTGGTACCAAATAGATCTAATTTGTTGATTGTTATTGCACACACCTGTTAATTCAATTTTATATCTGATAGTTGACATATAACTGTCCGCAACAGTGCTCCTTTTGTAATAAACTAAGACCTGATGGTTTCATGAGCACAAGTGTCAAATGGGTAAACAGCTTCGTTAGTAATCAATGCAATTGCAATCAAGGGATGGTGAATTTTCTACTTTAATACTGGTTATATTGTGGTTGCTAGTTCTTGCCTCGCATGTCATGAGCAGTTGATAACATCCTTGTTTTTAGTTAGGTGGAACCGATAATGCACAACACTGTTTAGCACTGTATTTCAGTTGCCTGACTGCCTGAAAATAACTGTATTTTGATTGTCTACTACCTGGTAAACATGCCTGCTTGTTTGAGTTGAAACCTTTTATATATGTAATTTTTTTCTTCTAATGCCGATTGACTCTGTAATGTAGGCCTCAAGTGACAATTGCTACTGCTATAGTGTTCTGTCATCGGTTTTTTCTTCGTCAATCTCATGCGAAAAATGACAGAAGGGTAAGTTTTCTAGATGTTTTTTTAACCTTTTGGCCTCTGTGTTTATAACATGATTGTAAAGAGTAATTTTCTTTAGACACATAAATCACCTGGACACTTTGGTCTACATTGTAGTTAGCACAATCTCAGTATGTAGTAAATGGTAAATCTCCGGCGCTCACAGTTCCAGTACCACCTACATGTGGAAGACAAAAATATTTGTTTTCACATATAAAACACATGTTTTATTAGATGTGTTAAAAAAAAAGAAAATCCTCATTATTAAAGATTTAAGTTTGTTATCAATACATGCATTTCTTTTTAGCATACTGGTGCCGCTTGCTTATTTCTCCTGGATAATTATTCATCATCTGCTAATGAAAGTTTTAATATATAAGTTCATTATAACGTGCAGACAATTGCAACAGTATGTATGTTCTTGGCGGGAAAAGTTGAAGAAACACCCAGACCTCTGAAGGATGTCATACTCCTTTCATATGAGATCATCCACAAAAAGGATCCTGCTGCAGTTCAACGAATAAAACAGAAGGTGATTTGATTTAGAGCATTTAATATCTTGATATTCCTTTTGTAGGTAATCTGAACTTTGTAACCTATGATGTTAGTATCCTTTTCTTTCCTTTCCATTTCTCCTATGATAGTACTTGTTTAAAGGCAAGGCCAGGATTGCTCTTTTTATGCAATTTTACGTCCTGATTACTTTGGCACACAACAATAACTGAGGCTGTTTGTTTTGTTTCTTCAGGAAGTATATGAACAACAGAAGGAACTTATTTTACTTGGGGAACGTGTTGTGCTTGTAACACTTGGTTTTGATTTGAATGTGAACCATCCATACAAGCCCTTGGTTGAAGCAATAAAAAAATTCAAGGTTGCTCAAAATGCACTTGCTCAAGTTGCCTGGAATTTTGTCAATGATGGGTATGCTAAAATTACTCTTCCTCATTACAAATAGTAATCCACAAACATGCCTATTTACTACGCCTTAAAAGGGGTGTACAGGCTCCGCACTTCACTTTGCCTGCAATTTAAACCGCACCATATTGCGGCGGGCGCAATCTTCCTGGCTGCGAAGTTTCTCAAAGTCAAGCTTCCATCAGATGGCGACAAGGTCTGGTGGCAAGAGTTTGATGTAACTCCGCGGCAGTTGGAAGGTTGGTCTCTAGATGCAAGTCACTAGTGCACACCTTAACTGCACTAATGTAAAACTTCATTTTCGTAAGTGCTAGTTTCCTACTTACTAGCTATCTAGTAATCCTATGAAAATTGGACAGCCAAAGATAATTGGCGTGTCCAAAAATGATCGTGGAACTAAGATAGGTTGAAGGCACACACAATTCCATGATCTATGGCTCTATACTCAAGGCAATCCCATTTGACTTTAGATGCATTCTGGGACATGCCAAGGGCATATAGTCAGGAATAATTGGTTGGTGATGTCATTTTAGTGCATTTTTGTAGTTAGATCTTGCCAATATTGCATTTTGCTATATATCTTTTTGCCACCATGATGCTTCTTTTGGTCCTTTTCTTCACTTTGGATGCTATATTTTTGTTTTGAAAGATCATTTTTATGAATGATACCATCAAAGATACATGCTTATGCTTTGTGTTTTTGGTTACTCCTTTCAGAGGTTAGCAACCAGATGTTGGAACTCTATGAGCAAAACCGTGTTCAACCAACACCACCACAAGGTAATGATACTGAAGGCAGTTCTGCAAGTGTTGCGAATCAACGTGCTTCTGGTAAAGTTCCAGGAGTAGCTGATGAACCTCCTGCCCATGAACATAATCAAGCACCCCGACAATCGAGCCAGCAGAACATGTCAGGCCACCATGGCTATGACCACCCTCATCCGGAGAAGCAAAACTATAGGATACCTCCAAATGAAGCAAGGGATGGCACTGCTAATAGCAACGAAGGTCCCAATGTGTCATCCTCGATGATGGATGCAATGAAGAAGATAAACAAGGATAAGGTGAAAGCGGCCCTGGAGAAGCGGAGGAAATCGAAAGGTGACCTTTCAAGAAAGGCTGATGTGATGGATGATGATGACCTCATTGAGAGGGAGCTGGAACATGGCGTGGAGTTGGCTGTCGAGGATGAGAAGATCAAGCAGGAGAGAAGGCAGAGCTGGCCTCATCCTGCACACCGCGTAGACCACCAGAGCACCAACCGTGAGAATACCGAAGAGGGTGAGCTGTCCATGGACAGTCAAGAATACCATTCTCCGGAGCATGACAATCGGAAGAGAAAGGATGCACATGAGCACCGGAACTATGATCGTGACGAAAGGGACCTTAAAAGGCTAAGGTCTTGAGAGTTACATCGTTGTGGGAGTCTCATGTTGTTTGGACTAAACATGATGTGGAACCTGTCTTTCTGTCACAGGTGTACTTGATGCTTATTTGGTGTGCTGGGGGATTTGAACTGTTACATATATAGGTTAAGATGGTTTCCCCATGGATCATGTATGTGTTAAGCCATGTTGGCAATTGAGATGACGCTGTGACTTGAGTATTCCACAGGTTTATGCTGGAAACAATATTAAGGAAGCTGCATCCTACGGCTATCTGAAGTGTATGTATTTGATTCCAAGGTTACCTGAGCCCTAATGGTAGCATGCCATTTTATTATTCGTCTATCTTGGACTTGGAACACTGGTACTGGGGATGAGATCGATCATGCATAGATTATTGTTGATTTTGATACCATGTAATGTGCATGTTCTCTCCCTAAATTATGGGTTGTTTTGGCTTTTTAGATACATACCGGCGCTGTTGTTCGTTTGCTCATTCTATGGGCATACAGTATACCACCTATTTGTCGCTGCTTGGAACAGGATAACGTTTACACATTTTCTTTAAACATATTACATATGCAAGCTTATTACTATGAATGTACGCATACATGGACACCCTATCATAAGAGCAGGGCTGATCTTGAGACTTGGGTGGCTATGAATGTACCTTAGGTGGCACAAGGTAAAATCTCAACATTATCTATTCGACTATTCCTGACCAATATTCGTTCCGTCCAAAAATCGGCATCGTTGTTTTAGTCTTTGATGCAATGACCAAACAGCACCAAAGCCACACCGATTTGCAATTAATCTCGCTCCGCTGCTCTTAATGAATTTGATGATGCTGATGGCCTGATGCCCTCGCAGGCTCGCACTCTGCTGCAATGAATTCGATGAGAATGTGAAATGATGAGGAATCGAGCAGCGGCGTAGATAAAAAGGACTGCAGCACTCCCTGAGCCTAGGAAATTCAATGTCATAATAAACTTAGGCCTTGATTAGTTCTAACCCTAAAACTTTACACCCTATCACATCAGATATTTAGACACATGCATGAAATTATATGTAATTTGTGAGATGAATCTTTTAAGCCTAATTAATCCGTGATTTGATAATAAAGTGTTATAGCAACACATATGGTAATGACGGATTAATTAGACTTAATAAATTCGTCTTGCGGTTTACTAATGAATTTTGTAATTTGTATTTTTATTAGTATCTAATCACCCCACGTGACACCCTCGCGTGACAGGCGATGTGACGGAAAAAAAAAAACTTGACGCCCGAACATCTAAATTAGTGGTTTCTCGACTTTTCCCTGCAGTAGTTCAACTGAACCTTCCATTTGAGTCTCATAGGCCGATCAAGGATCAAGTGAGCCAGGCAGCCAACCCATCTCAACCCAAGGCTGCAACGCGAGGTCTCTTGGGCAGTTGGGCGCTCGGTCATTCGTCATCGCCGTTGTCTTTGTTCCAGATCGGTGCTTCTCTCCCCACCAGGCCGCCACAGCTCTCCGGCGCTCTCCTCCCCTCCACCGAGCACCACCAGGTACGCCCCTCCGCTTGATGTTCCCTTCCTGCCGTGCGAAGCCGTGCGAGCAAACCTTAACTTAGTTCGTAGGTACGCCCTCCCCTTGGTTTCCCTTCCTGCTGTGCGAAACCGTGCGTCCAAACCCTAACATACTATTCGTATTCGGAACTGAATCTTATTACAAGCGTATACGCCTATATCGATTGCTTTGCAAACAGAGCAAACAGAGCAAGGAGATAGATTAAGAATGGCTGCGCGGAGCAGTTCTATGGCCGCCGAGGATGACTACGAGGTACGTTCTAGTTCTTTGCTCTCTTCCTGGCTGTTGTTCTGTTTCCCCACTTACTATTGCGATTAAATTGTACTAGTTTAGACACGTGCAGAGTTACGGCCTTATTGAGCAACCGGAAATTACTAGATGGTGGATGAACAAGTGACATTTAACTACTATAGGGCAAGATATTTAGGTAGTAAAGTAGAATTGGAGTATCTTTTGTTGTTGAATGAGTTCACCTTTAGTTTTTACTTGTACTTGGGTAGCTTTCTCGATTGATGACTTCATTTATATAGATTCCAGGGATACAATTGTTCTGAGAAAGTTTAGTAGCTTTGTGCTGTTTTTGGGTGTGATTAGGTTGAATGGAAAAAAAATCAATTGTCAACATATTTTTGGGTGATAGTGCAAGCTTTAATGCCTAGGGTACTAGAGCTGGATATGTTGAATTGTATTTCGCAAAAAAATAAGAAATATATAGCAGTATAAATACATACTCCCTCCATTCCAAATTATAAGTCGTTCGGGCTTTTAGAGGTACATAGCTGCTTTTACTATGTATCTAGGTACATAGCAGACGCTATGTATCTCTAAAAGCCAGAACGACTTACAATTTGCATTGGAGGGAGTATTTGTTTTGAGTTACATTGGACTATGACTAGATCATGATGTTGAATCATGTGGCAGCAGAATAATGTTGTTTTCCCAGAGGATGCAAATACCATCCACAGTAACATAACATTTTTTTGTCACGTCCATTTAGGTCTAAGTTTACTCTGAATTGAGATTGTATGAGCTCTTATAGTGTTGATGTGATGCAGACTGAACAAAAGAAGCAAGCTGCTGCAGATGTTCTTTTTCACTATTCACAATTTGTTATGGTCTGCATTGGTGAGGATGTTCGCCCTACTGATCTCAGGTTGCATCTTATGAAGGTATATTTATATTTGTTATAATTAAGGATTCAAGGTTGTACTTTGGGGTTCCCCTATCCTGTGAATTTATCATATGCTTTTCTTTTGCTGAGAATTTTTTTTTCTTGAACACGCAGGAGAGCTACGTATCATTGCATTAAAAAGAAAAAAGGGACCCTTACAAAACACCAAACACACCCAAAAGGAAACTACAAATCACCTTTGTCACACCTCAAAAAAATTTAATTTTGGGTTATGCTTAGAAAACACTAAATAAAATAAATGATTCCAATATTTGAATAAATTTATTAGATAAGTTAAGTTGCTGCTAATTTAAATATAGAAAATTGTGGTTTTAAACTTTTTCATATTAATTTGATAATGTGGTGTTTGTGTGATGATTGTCTTTGGTGTTGGTGAGTGCTATTATTTTCAAAATACCATAGGACGACGATTACTTCTCATCGGAAATTTTTTTGACATTTTTCTGGATTTAAAATTTCAATTTCCGTGAGCTTAATCTTTTTCCTTGATCTCTTTATCAATCTTTTCATGAGCTCAAAATTATTTAGTTGAGTTCCTTATCTCTCCAAGAGTCTTCAGGATTTTTCCCGTGATTTTTCTGAGCTCCGGGCTATTTTTTTCGCGGCTTTTAAAGGTAATTTTAGATTTTCTGAAATTATTTTATTCACGGAATTAAAATAATCCCGAAATTAAGAAAATCCGAAAAGTTTCCAAACCCTACGACTATATATATGCCGGCGTAGCCCTCGATGCCCTGGTTTCAGAAGTACAACTCTTATCGCGAGCCGCCGCTCATAGCTCCCTCCACCTCTCGCCGAAGTTCTGCATCTACAGCTTGCGTTCCGGCAAACTCTTCGACGAGCTTTTCCGGCCAAACCGTCGCGTCCCGACGCCAGCCACCACCACCAAGAGGCAGCCCTCGTCGTTCTCTACACCGTGGTATATCCGTTTGCGTGAATCCATCGCCGTTTCATCGAGTTCCCATCTTATCTTGTTTTTCTGCGGCGAGGTTCCACCATAGCTGACCGGAGCTCCTCCAAGCCCAAGGTAGAAGATGATATTATTTACAGTTTTGCCACTAAACTTGTTTTGATCGTAAAATCTTCGTTTTAACTCCGATTTGACCCGTTCAACTTGTGTTAGATTCGTATTTACGAGCTCTACATGTTAGTGTTATTATACAGTAGGTTTAGAAAATTTAATTTTTGAGTTTATATTAAAGTAATTATTTATCTATAGAAAATCTTAGAAAATTCATAACTTTCACGTTTTAAATCCGAATTTCGTGATCTTTACGTCTGTGTGATCGTAGTAACGTGTAGAAGAGTTTTACAAACTTTTTATACTGTTTTGCTACTGTTGGTGTACCGTTTTAATTATGTCTCTTTGTTTGCTTCGTGTATGATTGCTCGGATGATTGTGTATTGATGCTTGATGATTGAGTATAGACGGTGAGCAGTTTTTTGACGATCAGAAGTATTATTTTGAGCCAGACCAGCAGTATCACCAGGAAAGCTTTGATCAAGGCAAGTTAACATGGGACCATCCTTGTTACCTATTCACTGAAATTATCATACATATGCATGTGTCTTTCATGATAACCATAGAGATTATAACTTAGCTATTGATATCTTGTTTCCTTATCACCTATAGGTTATGCATTTAGGTAGCTATTGCTAGTGCTTAATTATGAACAATGATCTTGTAATTTGATTAATGGATTAAGCAACCAACAATTAATATGATTTATTACTGTTGAAAGGGGGCTAGAGCAAGAGGTTATATTGTTGCTCTGGTTTCTCTCCATAAGGACTTACCTGTAAGTGATAACCGGGATTGACAGTACAGCTGTGAGGGCTAAATGGCTCTGACTCTAGTTGTTTAAGAGACCTTTTCTAGCTTGTTAGTGATTACCTTAAATGGCGTAAGAATGGCTTGCCACGTTGGGTGTAGGACAACCTCAAGTCTATGAGTATAGCCGAGAAGGAATTGTGCCATTTGAAAAGGAGGTTCCTACATCTACCTGCCGAGTGAATCTAATGGCCCTAACTTGTTAGACGAACTTTTGAACGACTTTATATGGTTTCTGATGTTTTGGGCCTTGCAAACCCATGCATTTAGAAATTATGACTCACAGTGAAAGTGTACACCTCTGCGCAGAGTTTAATAAACTGGTATACTAGCCGTGCTCATGGACACGAGCGGCCTTGGGGATTCTTACAGAATAGTTGATCACCATTGTTATATCATGCTTAATTACTGTTGTTATTATTATGCTCATGTTAATGCTATTCATTATCCTTATTACAATTGATCATTGGTTCATTAATGGGAATTGGAATACCTTGATGCTACTCAATTGCTAATTATATGATGATTAAAAGCTAAACGCAGTCAAACAGTGTCTAGCCTTTTGAGCCTCATGAACCCTGTGTTATACTTGTTGAGTTTGACATGGACTCACTCTTGCTATTCTCCACACCTCAGTGTGTAGTGAGGTGCTGCTCAGAAGAAGGATAAAGAGGTAGTGGAGTTTCCAAAAGTCTTTCAGAAGTGTTTGGCATACGGAGCCACCAGTCTGCCGTCCCTGAGAAGAATGGAGCCTAAAGTTTAGTCAACGTTCCGCGATACTCTGATGTAAGTGTTAATATAACTATGTATACGTTATATAATAATATTGTTTCTGATATTTTTTCATTCTGACATATGTGTGGACTTTCTGGGCACACATATGTTTAGCCTGGTTTTGTTCTTTAGAAAACCGGGTTTGACAGAGTGGTATCAGAACGGTGTTGACTGTAGGACGTATGCTAAGTAGTACTGGACGTATTCTAAAACTTATTTTTACTATAAAACTATTTTGTCATCCCTTGACTCATTGAGTTTGACTATTTTCTCTTTCTTGTCCTGTTGTATCCTTTCCTTGATAGCTTCCTTTGAGCTATTATTTCTTACTCCCATGGTTTTTGTTCTCTTGTTTTTTTTAAAAAATTCTAATCTCACCTGGTTCAAAGATTCGATGGCCTTTCATCATCCATACTCTACTTTTAGGATGACCGCCATTGTTGAAGAAGCACGTGTAGTACCGATGATGCGATATGTGCTTGTTGTGCTTGATGTGTTGCTTGTGTGTTGTCCTTGTTCTCGTGTTTCGAAGGTGGCCAGAAAGGTTTTGTCTTGAGGAGTAGCTCGATCCATGTTAAGTGGGGTAGGTTTTACGTAATACTCCGCATGCTGATTTCTATAACAGTCTGCAATGTTTCTGTTATATCTCAAGATATGGACATGAGAAATTTATGAAATTTTACTGGGAATAACTAGACTTGTGTATCTTTCCAAACCCATTGGACTTACCTTTTTATCTATTTTGAGCTAAGAGATATACCTGTTCTAAGTTGAGGTTACTGCACAGTCTGGAATTCTGGAATAGTTTTGGCTAAGCTCTGTTTTTTTTTATTAATTTAATGACAGAACCTGGAAAAGTGTTATTAATAAAAGTTGTAGATAATTTCATAAGGTTTCCAACCATGTAAAGATCACTTCATTTGGATCTTTGTAGCTCGAGTTATACCAGATTTACTGAACTGCTAAAATTGGAATTCGCCCAGAATTTTTCTGCATTACTTCCTTATCTCGTATAAGTGAATATATCATTGGATATCTTTGAATCTCATTGATCTGCCTTGGAATCTTACATTAGAGATGATTATGGTTATCTAGTATAAAAGGAGATGCAAGTTACTTTGGTGTCCCCTAGTTTCTTTTTCTTAAGGGGGTAGCAAAGTTGTGAGTGTTGCAAGATGAAGGTTTCGTATGTCCTAGTGCTTCACTTGGAAGAAGTGGTTATCTCGGTGATTGGAAGTCTACTCATGTGCTAGTGTTGTTTGCTTGGGATCAGTGCTTCGTTGGATCGTCTACAAGAAGCTCGGGTATTCGTTAGGACTAGTCTTCACTTCAAGCTATCATCAGTTGAGAGTTCAAGATTCAATTCAACATACTCTATACAAGTTAGCATAGACGACATAGGAAGGAGATGTTGGAAGTCTATAGTTAGTTTCATGAAAACTTAGATGACATCACCCCCATATCAAGTATGTTTAGTAAGTTTTAAGTGAAAGGAGTTTTTTACTTGGATAGGTATTCTCTAGTGGAGTTACTATAAAGAAGAGCTCAAGAGAGTTGAATGTGGAAAGCTCTTAAGGCTGTAAGTGTGGCATTTATTGGGATTATAAGTGTGACATCTACGTGGATCACAAGAATCTGAGGGATATCTTCGTTATGTTGGTTTTGAACATGTGGTATCATCGTCAGTTTGATCCTGATCAAGATTTTTTTTATGAATTGCAAAGTGTTGTCGCTTGGAGAGGAAAGAGTCGATACCGATGTCTTTAGCAACGAAGGGTTGTGCTAAGAAGATTCGGACGACACCATGGACTAAGAGTTGTTCGGAGTACTCGTCGATGTCTTGGAAATAGTTGAGCAAGCTACTCGGAGTAAGATGATCAAAGTATGTTGAAACTTTTGAGTGAAAGTGAGAGGATGAGGCTTCTTGAATCAAGTGGAGAAGATCTATAGACAAAGTTTTCATTTCTTCGATCATCGTCTTCTAAATCTTGTTCCTACCTTATCCTGTCTTTTCAGAATAGTCTATCTTCCTTAGCTTATATCTCTATTTTTGGATGTCTAAAAATTATGGATAAATTCTGGACAATAGTAGACTTCAATATCTTTCTCTGGCCGTAAGAACCACCTTGATAGCTATTATGGTTTGGGATTTATGAAAATCACAAGACGATGCATCTGTGCTGTCAGCAACCTGGAATAGTTTCTGTTGTGCACAATTTTCGACTACCTTAACTGCAGAATCTGGAGAAGTGTTCTATGAGAAAGTTGTAGTAAATTTGATAAGTTTTCCAGCGGTATAAGCTACAATATCATCAGATTCACAGAACTTGAGTTATAACTGTATTTCTGCACTGCTGCTTTTCTGCTCGCGAGGAAGTGCAGGATTACTTGTTCTTGCATATGCTCATGAATCTCTTTGGGATGTCAGAAGGACATGATGATAGTCATCACTCAGAAACAAATGCAAGTTATCCTTTGGTGTTCTCTAGTTGATCTCTTCTTATGGGGAGTTGCCAAACTAAAAGATGATACAAGATAGAGGTTTTATACGTTCTATTTCTTCACCTAGAAGCATCAGCTATCTACATGGTTGCAAAATCACTATCGAGCGCAGTTATCCTTTCTCAGAGTGGTAATCTATTGGAACCATTTATAAGGATCGTAAGGGTCTAAAGGACACCTTTACAAAGTTGGTTTTGAGTTTGTGGCATCATCATTAGATAAGAGCTGATTAGAGAAGCGTGAAGATTTACAGATTAACTTTATCTTTCTCCCTAGTCTCTCCAAATCTCGGGACGAGATTCCTGTTAAGTGTGGTAGAATTGCCACACCTCAAAAAAATTTAATTTTGGGTTATGCTTAGAAAACACTAAATAAAATAAATGATTTCAATATTTGAATAAATTTATTAGATAAGTTAAGTTGCTGCTAATTTAAATATAGAAAATTATGGTTTTAAACTTTTTCATATTAATTTGATAATGTGGTGTTTGTGTGATGATTGTCTTTGGTGTTGGTGAGTGCTATTATTTTCAAAATACCATAGGACGACGATTACTTCTCATCGGAAAACTTTTTGGCATTTTCTGAATTTAAAATTTCAATTTCCGTGAGCTTAATCTTTTTCCTTGATCTCTTTATCAATCTTTTCATGAGCTCAAAATTATTTAGTTGAGTTCTTTATCTCTCCAAGAGTCTCCCAGGATTTTTCCCGTGATTTTTCTGTGCTCCGGGCCATTTTTCGCGGCTTAAAAGGTAATTTTAGATTTTCTAGAATTATTTTATTCGCGGAATTAAAATAATCCCGAAATTAAGAAAATCCGAAAAGTTTCCAAACCCTACGACTATATATATGCCGGCGTAGCCCTCGATGCTCTGGTTTCAGAAGTACAACTCTTATCACGAGCCGCCGCTCGTAGCTCCCTCCACCTCTCGCCGAAGTTCTGCATTTACAGCTTGCGTTCCGGCAAACTCTCCGACGAGCTTTTCCGGTCAAACCGTCGCGTCCCGACGCCAGCCACCACCACCAAGAGGCAGCCCTCGTCGTTCTCTACACCGTGGTATATCCGTTTGCGTGAATCCATCGCCGTTTCATCGAGTTCCCATCTAATCTTGTTTTTCTCCGGCGAGGTTCCACCATAGCTGACCGGAGCTCCTTCAAGCTCAAGGTAGAAGATATTATTTACAGTTTTGCCACTAAACTTGTTTTGATCGTAAAATCTTTATTTTAACTCCGATTTGACCCGTTCAAGTTGTGTTAGATTCGTATTTACGAGCTCTACATGTTAGTGTTATTATACAGTAGGTTTGGAAAATTTAATTTTTGAGTTTATATTAAAGTAATTATTTATCTATAGAAAATCTTAGAAAATTCATAACTTTCACGTTTTAAATCCGAATTTCGTGATCTTTACGTATGTGTGATCGTAGTAACGTGTAGAAGAGTTTTACAAACTTTTTATACTGTTTTGCTACTGTTGGTGTACCGTTTTAATTATGTCTCTTTGTTTGCTTCGTGTATGATTGCTCGGATGATTGTGTGTTGATGCTTGATGATCGAGTATAGACGGTGAGCAGTTTCTTAACGATCAGAAGTATTATTTTGAGCCAGACCAGCAGTATCACCAGGAAAGCTTTGATCAAGGCAAGTATAATATGGGACCATCCTTGTTACCTATTCACTGAAATTATCATACATATGCATGTGTCTTCTATGACAACCATAGAGATTATAACTTAGCTATTGATATCTTGTTTCCTTGTCACCTATAGGTTATGCATTTAGGTAGCTATTGCTAGTGCTTAATTATAAACATTGATCTTTTAATTTGATTAATGGATTAAGCAAGCAACAATTAAGATGATTTATTACTGTTGAAAGGGAGCTAGAGCAAGGGGTTATATTGTTGCTCTGGTTTCTCTCCATAAGGACTTACATGTAAGTGATAACCGGGATTGACAGTACAGCTGTGAGAGCTAAATGGCTCTGACTCTAGTTGTTTAAGAGACCTTTTCTAGCTTGTTAGTGGTTACCTTAAATGGCGTAAGAATGGCTTGCCACGTTGGGTGTAGGACAGCCTCTAGTCTATGAGTATAGCCGAGAAGGAATTATGCCATTTGAAAAGGGGGTTCCTACATCTGCCTGCCGAGTGAATCTAATGACCCTAACTCGTTAGACGAACTTTTGAATGGCTTTATATGGTTTCTGATGTTTTGGGCCTTGCAAACCCATGCATTTGGAAATTATGACTCACAGTGAAAGTGTACATCTCTGCTCAGAGTTTAATAAACTGGTATACTAGCCGTGCTCACGGACACGAGCGGTCTTGGGGATTCTTACAGAATAGTTGATCACCATTGTTATATCATGCTTAATTACTGTTGTTATTAGTATGCTCATGTTAATGCTATTCATTATCCTTATTACAATTGATCATTGGTTCATTAATGGGAATTGGAATACCTTGATGCTACTCAATTGCTAATTATATGATGATTAAAAGCTAAACGCAGTCAAACAATGTCTAGCCTTTTGTGCCTCATGAACCCTGTGTTATACTTGTTGAGTTCGACATGGACTCACTCTTGCTATTCTCCACACCTCAGTGTGTAGTGAGGTGCTGCTCAGAAGAAGGATAAAGAGGTAGTGGAGTTTCCAAAAGTCTTTCAGAAGTGTTTGGCATACGGAGCCACCAGTCAGCCGTCCCTGAGAAGAATGGAGCCTAAAGTTTAGTCATCGTTCCGCGATACTCTGATGTAAGTGTTAATATAGCTATGTATACGTTATATAATAACATTGTTTCTGATATTTTTTCATTCTAACATATGTGTGGACTTCCTGGGCACACATATGTTTAGCCTGGTTTTGTTCTTTAGAAAACCGGGTTTGACAACCTTCCTTCACGCCAGTAAAAGAAAAAGGATACGACTGCTACCTAAAAAAACACACACACCTTACTGAGACGACTGGGTGAAAAGGTAAAAAATACCTTTAGCCCCAGCCAAACCGCACAACTGTAGCTCCTCACTAGCAAGCAATAAGGCTCTAGCCAAACAAGGAGGTACACCATCAAAAACACATCTATTGTGGTGATTCCAAATGGTCCAAGCCCCAAGAATCACAAGGGAGTTGAGGCCTTTATGCAGTTGTCCTCCAAGGCTCCAACAGGAAGAATAATCTTCTCCCACCAATCATCAAATAACTCTTCTCCAATCCGAGGGGCAAGGATCTGTACGCCTACTCTGTGGAATAATCTGAACCAAAAATCTCCAGCAAAGACACAAGAAAGGAGAAGATGGTTTATGGCTTCCTCAGCTTGATCACAATGAGGACTCCTCTCTGGATGGGGGAGCCCTCGCCTTGCCAGTCGATCGGCCATCCAACGCCTGTCATGAGCTACCAGCCACATGAAGAAAACAATTGTTCCCCTTGTTGATCAATGCTTTGTTCTTGTTAGTTTCCTTCTTATTTATCATTTGCATGACTATTTGCTGGTCCCAATGTACTTTATGTGTCTAGATACTAAAATTGAGAGGTGACTCTACATATTTAGTGAGAAAGGGTAAGCGATAACAATGGTTGCTTGGCTAATCCAAGCAAAGGTTAAAAGTAACCCCAAAATCAGTCATCTACATTTTATAAAACGTTCTGCTTTATCTTCTTGTCATGTGTGCACCTCCTCTCTGTATTTTTTGGTTGTTCATAGACAGGTCTCATAATTTGTACAAAAAAGCTGTACTACAATCAATTGAACATATGAAAAGTTTTTTTAGTATTCCCATTGTTCCCACCGTCTCCATCCTAAGCAATGGCAACTGTTGAATATAACCATTGTTTTAACATACTTGTTGCAACCATAAAATCAACTGGATATTCTAAGTTGAGAGGTCAAACTATAAATACAGATAACATCCATTTAATCTTGTTTGGTGAGCTATAAAGAGGGGTTTGAGGAGTTGGATTTATTTTGAACCTACATGACAAGCTTGGTGAACCTTAATTTATTTTGTTTTTCTATCGTACAGATTCTTGCCTGATTCAGTTTTTTTCTATGGAAAATTTTGCTACTTACTTTGAGTTGTTGGGATCATATCAGTTGATTTTATGTTGTTTCACTATCAGCAAATGATTTACCTCTTGTCAGATCCCTTCCATTCTTGTCAGTTGGTTTTGTTGCTTGTTTGGGGACCTGAGTCAATTAGCTGATTTGTCTGTTGACCTAACTTTTCCAAACCCAAGTTATGATTTATACTTTGGTTAATAATTGTTAGCAGTAAGCCAGTAACTCAACATATACAGATCGAGTCTTAAAAAGGAATAAGAAAAGGAACTATTTGCTAGAAAAACTCTTGAGATGATGACCTTGTTCATGCTTCAGTGCAAAAGGTGAGGTGCATGTCATTAGGGTCAGCACATCAGTGCCGAACATGCTTGTGGCACACTGTCTAGTAATTTAAGCTTCCAGTGCATTTAAACATAATTGGGACGAGTCAGAAATTAAAACTGTCTGGTACTATTGTCAAATTTGTATGCCTTTTTTTTAGAAAAAGAATACAGAAGTTCCTCAGCTTCTGGTGCATAAGGTGAGGTACATGTCACTAGTCAGCGCATCAGTGACCAACTCATTGTGTAAACCGCATGATTGGTTTGGGGGTTCCAAGTTGCATGGGTTTTAGTTGGCGTAATGACTATATAAATTGATATGCAATTTGTTTGGGTAAACAATAAGATTCGACTATGAGTTGTTTCTCTTTCTCTCTTCTTTTCCAATTCTATAATGCAGTTTTGTCATTTTGTTCTTGATACTTTCTGTGATCCATAAGACTCATATAATGATAACATACATCATTTGCTCTCTTTTCCGTAGGAAGTTTCAGGAATGCCCACTTCTCTGAAGGAGCCTCAACAGGCTGCTTCCTCACCGGCTTCCAGTGGCGAACCGTCTTCCTCTGGAACGATGAAAGGTGACAAGAATGAAATCTCCTAAGCTTCATAGATCATTATCCAACTCAGGTCTTCTGCTGTTCCTTATGCGCTGAGAAGATTGTATCGTTCGGAACTTCAGATGATGAGGGCATGAGGCCTACTTGCATTATAGGAATGTTAATATGTTAGGAACACTGTTCATAGCTGTCTGCTGTTCTGCTGCTTTAGCTTCTTTCGTGACAGCCTGCTTCATGTTTGAATCCATTTTTATTCAGGGAGCAGTAACGTAAATGTTGTTATATTTTTCTTAAAAAAATGCAAATGCTGTATATAAAGATGGCAGGTGAATATTGTGTTTGGAATAGTCACGCTTGCTTGAACTGCTGCTGTGGCTAGGGCTAATTGTTAGCTGTGCTAAAAGTTAGATGGGACTGATTGGATCTTTAGGTAATACTTAGTACAGTAGTTGTGTAGATACCTAGCAACGGACCATAATACATCCTCGTACTTAGGGATGAAAACGAAAATGATAATCTCCGATTTCCCAAAATCGTTTTCGAGTTTTTTCCAATTTTTATGCCTAAATGAAAATGATAGCGGTAACCGAAAAAACGAAAATGATAACGGTAAAAATAATCGGAAACGAAAGCGAAAATGATTTTGCCCTCTTCCGATCGTTTTCGAAGATTCCCGTATTTAACCGGTAATTTACCGTCGGTAATTACCGATTCAAAGGCCTTTAATTAATAAATCTTTATTTATTTATAGATATACAATGCATTACACACGCAAGTACAAAAGACAATTTTTTTTTTGGAAAGGATCACATCTGTACACACAAGCTGCAAGCACACAAGATAATTTTTTTTGGAAAGGATCACATCTGCACACAAGGCAAATAATTTTTGGAAAGGAACTATCTAACGGAAGTATTTCATGTATAAAACAAGAAGGCAATCAACACTCGAGATTCTTTTTTCTAGCCTTTACCTTGTATATGATGTGTTGGCTGCTACCTGCGACACATACCTATATTGTGTTTGCTTCTTATTAGCTATGTATTTCTCAGATTTTTATTTCTTATTAGCACTATTGCGCTAATACATCTATTGCTACGAGCCTTATATATCTCCGTACATTAATATGATGCTTGTTACTAACTCATCTACAGTTGTCTTGTATGAGAACTAACATATGTATGTATCCATAATAAACTATGTAGGATGAATACTCAGAATATGGATGGGAAGATGTGGCCGGGGACGACGATGACATGCATGACGTTCATCTTTAAGAAACCTACAGGCTACAGCCTCCACTGAAAAAGGAACTCTAATAATTCATGTTTTGATCACTATTTATGTCGAGTCAACTTAGAACATGATCGTTTATTTGTATCTTTGTCAAGAATTGTCATACTGTTGCGTGGTTTGCCACTATTTGAGACCTAAGATTGTATGAATTGTGTGGTTTCAGCTTGTGATCTTGTCAATTGTGGCTTTATTTACTATTATCATGTGAGATAGGTCGAGTTATATGGATCTTCTTATGTTCTACAGTTTGGCGTGTTTATCGTTTTTTAGATACCGTTTTCATGGATTCCGATCGTTATCGATGTATTTTCCGATTGACTAATATCGTTTTCGAAATTACCAGAATATCGGCGCCGTATTCGTTTCCGACAATATCGTATCGATTTCATTTTCGAGAAAAAGATGTAAAAACAAAAGTGATTTGGCCTTCTATCGATCGTTTCCGATCGTTTTCATCCCTACTCGTACTGGACTAGAGGCAACGGTACCCGAAACCTTTACCCTACTAGGGCACGTGCATGAGTAAGTTCCTCTATTTGTGAGTTTTTTAATGGTTAAAGCTAGATCCTCCGGATTTGTGAGCATGGGTCGCGTATACTCCTGTAAACAGTAAACTCAGTAAACAGTAAATTCATGGGTTTGCTAAAAAAAAAGTAAACTCATGGGTTCTTTAAACCTATCGATCATAGCATTTTACTTGGCGTAAACCTATACACAAACATCAATATTATTTTTATATTTCTATAGAAAGATACTTACAAAAAAAAGTACAGAAACGCAAAGAAATAAGGAAATACTAGAAAAGAACTGTTGAGACGTACTCCCATTAAAAAAAGGCTTGTATTTTTGGGCCACCATACACCACGCGCAGATAGCTTCTGGGCACTCGATGCTCTGCGTGTTGCTAACGCTTGCTCGTTTAATTTCAGACGCACTTGATTGGCCTGATGATCCCGTTCTTTGTTAGTCAATCACTGGCTTTGTTTATACATGCTACGCATGCCATAATATATTCTCTGTCATATATGGTGCGACCTGATGAGTGATGACGGCAAACTATTGGATTGTTATATATATAACACTTGCTAAAATTCTGAATTTTAGCTTTATTTCGGACGACAATTATTTTATATATTTATTAGCAAATTTACTCGTGCGTTGCAACGGGAGTATCAAATGTTAACAGAAAACAATGACATAAATGATACATATCTATTTATGTTTTATCTTTTTTTGATAAAATCTCAAATCTATAATTTATTTTACATGATCAACATCCGTAATATAAGTTTATCTTGGCAATAATATGATAATGTTCAATTAAGCCTGTGCCAAATTAAAATTCAACCTTCATGACTTTTTTCTCCCTCGCAAAGTACAAAATTATTTAAACATAAATATATATGTGCCGCCGCCGCGGGCATAAGGGCGAGCTCTGCCACCGCCGCCACGACGCGATTCATCCCAGCGGCAAGCGAGCACGGCCCCTCTTCTGGTTGACAGGTGGGGTCGGATGATATGTGGGACCCACCAACAACAGCTTTTCCAAAAAACCACGACTCTTAAACCAAACGATTTTGAGCTTTCTCACGGGCCCACGTAACTCACAATAATTTTTCTATGAAAAAATTGATTTTATAACACTGAAAGAACACCACTTCCGTAAAATACCACTAAAAAACGTACCATCAAAGACAGCGCTGTTACCTCTATCTAGCGTTGTGAAATCCACCTCCAAACGCCAAAGGAAAAAAGAACGCCAGGTCCTGGTCCTCCCCTCGTCTGCTGCCTGTTCGCGACGACGCGGAGGCGAGCTGAGTTGGGGCACGCGAGGCGGCGCCCAGCGCGCAGGCGAAGTCGGCCAGGGCGCGCCCACGGCTACACCGCGCAGGCGAGCTCCGCCATGGCGCGCGATGCTGCTGTCGCGCCACGCAGGCGAGCTCAGCCGCGGCGCGTGAGGCGGCGACTGCGGCGCGCAGGTGAGCTTGCCCGAAGCGCGGAAGATGGCGGCCGCGGCGCGCAGGCAACGAGGCGAGCTTGCCGGGGGCACGCGAGGCGGTGGCCGCTGCGCGAAGAAGAGCTCGGCCGAGGCACGCGAAGCAGTGCCGCTGCACGCGCATACGAGGGGGAGCTGTTCGCCCTTCGCCGTCATGGGCGTGGGTGCGAGGGGGTCCAGCAAGTCGACGCTGGTGGACGCGCTGGCGGGGCGGATCGCGCGCGATAGCCTCCACGGCGGCGAGGTCACGCTCAACGGGGAGCCGCTGCAGGGCCGCCGCCTGCGCGCCTTCTCCGCGTACGCTATGCAGGACGACCTGCTGTACCCGATGCTCAGGGTGCAGGAGACGCTGCTGTTCGCCGCCGAGTTCCGCCAGCTCGGGCTCGCCGCCGTCATCGGCGACGAGGGACACCGCGGGGTGTCGGGCAGCCAGTCCCACGAGCTCCGCGTGAGAGTTGCTAGCGTAGTCGCGTGCATGTGAGTCGGAGCGACCATCTTCTATGCGTACCATTTCAATTTTTAATTCATTCTTTCTACCCCGCACCATCTTCTTGCTCGCGTAGTCGCGTGCATGTGAGTCGGAGCGACCGCGGCAGAGCACGCCTGCATGGCGCGACACCGCATTGCGTGCCATGGCGGAGCTCGCTTGCGCGGTGTGGCAGTGGCCGCGCCCTGGCCGACCTCGCCTGCGCGCTGGGCGCCGCCTCGTGCTGCCCGGCGGAGCTCGCCTGCGTGGCCTGGGCGCCGCGTTGAGTGCCCCGACGGAGCTCGCCTCCGCGTCGTCGAGTACAGGCAGCAAACGAGGGGACGACCAGGACAGCGTTCTTTTTTCGTTTCAGGCGTTTGGACTCGGAGGTGGATTTCAGTCAGGCTGTCCGCACCGCGTACGCTATCCCCGTCCCGGAGGACCGGATAGCGCACCGAAGTGCCGCAGCGCGGTATGGGGAAGCGTCCGCTACCCAAGCGGACGAGCTCACGTCCGCCAGGAATAGCGCGCTTCCCGGACGTCCACTATCGGCCAGCGTGGTGTGGGGCCCGCACGCCCGTTCGTCCGCGCCATGAGCAAGAAGGGGGAGAGAGAAGGGGATGGCCGGCGGAGGAGGAGCTGCGCCCCGCGGCGGCGGCGGAGGAGCTGCATCGTCGCGCTCGCCTGCTCGGAGGAGGATCCCGACGGATGGGCGGCGGAGGAGGAGCTTGCTCGGAGGATCCGCCTGCGCGCGCCGGTGAGCCCCGCCGTCGGGATCCGCCCGCCCGTCGGGATCCGCGCGCCCGCCCGTCGGGATCCGCCCGCGCGCGCGCCGGTGAGCCCCACCGTCGGGATCCGCCCGCCCGTCCGTCGGGATCCCCGCCGTCGGGATCCGCCCGCGCGCTCGCCCGTCGGGATCCGCTCGCGCGCCGGTGAGCCCCGCCGTCGGGAGCCGCGCGCCCGCCCGCACTCGCGCCGGGGAGGGAGGGGCGGGGAGGGAGGGGAGGGGCGCCGCGACCGCCGGGGAGGGAGGGCCGAGGAGGGAGCGGCGCTCGGGAGGGAGGAAGGGAGAGAGAGATTGGGAAGGGAGTGGACGGCGGTGGTTTTATTATTATTAAAGAAAACTGACAAGTGGGCCCCACAAGGAATATAGGATGATATAGAATATGAATGGATGTGGGAAAAATTGATATAGGGGATGGAATCTCGATGAGCAGGACGGAATATTTCTTTTAGAGGATGAATTTAGAGTACGACGAGTGCGGATAGCCTCACAACGTGGTGTGCTACCGTGACCGAATGCTAGATAGAGGTAACAGTGTTGTGTTTCGATGGTATTTTACGTGATAAACGTCTTTCAGTGATATTTTACGGAAGTGGAGCTCTTTCGGTGCTATAGAACTAATTTTTCCCTTTTCTACAGCCCACGGCTGACAACTACTTCTCCAGAAGAAGTTCAACCAAACAAACCCTATATCAATAAATTGATTGTGAAATTTTTATTTCCTAGAAAAAAAATCAATGGCTCGAGGACCCATAATATTATATTTATATTTTTTTATGTTTACGACACCCAACCAAAAGAAAAGGGTAGAAAAATAACCAAGCTAAAAAATCAGAATCATAAAAATCAAGCGGGACAACAATACACCAAATATTATGGGCTATGGAAAATTATTATGAGCTACGGAAAAAACGAGTCCAACAAAAAGGAAACAATCGAGAAAAACAGAAAAAAAGAAAAAAGATCCCATGTGCACATGGAAATGGAGGGGGACACCAGGGGTGTGGAAATAAGAAACGTGGACACATAGGATATCCGATGCCATGTGTCCAATTTTCTAGGTTTTTTGGTTTTGGCACGTCTCCTCTCACGCCATGTATCCAATTTTCATTATGTGTCTCGCTTGCCCACAGCTCGTGTCCTATTTGCGTTTGGTTTTCAGTTTCAGTTTGAAACATACTTCTTTAAATCCGTGTCCTTTCCGATTTTCAGTTCCATTTTTTTTTGTCATGGCGCACATTATAATTTCTTATATTTTTTTCATAAATGTAAAAACAATTTAAAGGCAGCCAAGTAAACAAAAAAAATTCAGGAGTGTAGCCAATCCAAAACAGAATCGAACGTGCATGATTGGATTAGCGGAAGCCTGCCAAGTAAAGAAACAAAAATTCAGGACTCTAGCCACAGAGGGAAATAAGGACCTATCTGGATTAGGATTAGAATTTGTATTCAGGTGTCTAAGCCATACATATGTCAGGACTAACAAAGATAGTTTCCAAGAGTTAGTTAGGGAGGGTCGGACGAAAAAATAGGTGGAGAGAAATTTTGTCTCTTTATTATTAGGTATAGATATTAAATTATAGTTTTAGCTCGTTGAATTTATGTAAGCATAATCCATAATTTCCGGTTCTGAGAATAAAAAAGTCGTTAGACAAAACCGCAAATCTGACAAAATCTAGTCTATGTTGATACAAAGACAATTACCAATTTACAATTGTTTCTATAGTCAAATAAGAACAAAAAAAATGTTTTGTTATGATACAAGGACAAACAATAATTATAAAAATAATAATTTATTTGTACTAGTTGATTGTATAAAAGCGTTGTCTAAAATCATCTTAAAATTCAAGTATCTTAAATACAGGAAAAAAATTTAAAAAATAGATATAGCTACGGCAAACATTTGGGATTGCATAAGGCGCAGTTTGCCCTACACTCCTTCAACATCCTATAGCAATACTCTTTCCGGCTTGCATCCGGGCAGCAGTAGCATTTCTCGAGGTGAGGACTGAAGTAATCGCACCTTACCTCAGTGCAAAAAATGGTGATAACCTGCACGGAGTTGACATGGCGACGACCTATGGAATTTTTGTGTTCATCAATATGAGCAGTATAAAGCATATATCTATATTATTTTTTTAAAAAAACTTATAACGATAAGAAGACAGGGTGGCCATGTATACGTACACTGTGTTGGCAATGCCAAGGATCCAATGAGCAAGGTGAAAAGGAACATGGCCTTCACGCTTTTGTCCATCGTATTCGATCACTCAAGATCAGCGTTGGGTTGGACTTGGACACGAGCACTGAGGAGCAAGAGCAAAGGGGCTTCTCGCCAATATATAACCTGCGCGGTAGCAAACAGTTGTAATTTTGCAACAAGTTATGGGTAGCGATAAATGACATTTTCACCGCTGGGCTTGCATTCTCTCTCTCTTTTTTTTTTAAGATAATGACGCATTCTCTCTCCTACCAATGCAAAGTGGGCTGCCAAATAAATTCTGAAATTAATTAAACTGAAAGTCTACTGGTGTTCACGTGTCTTGGTTCGGCCGGATAGGTTTTGGGCTTCACCAGCCCTAGGCAAAATTAACCAAGGACTGAGAACCGAACCGAAATAACCGAAACCGAAAAATTCGGTTCCTGATATTGAGGAACCAAACTAACCGAAGAAAATTCGGTTCCTACCATCGGTTAACCGAATTACATGAATTATACTTAAATTGTATTTTGTAAGACTATGTTTGGTTTATATGTGGTGTTTTATATTTGCACTGTTATATATTTGTGTTACTATATTGCTATTACTTTCTTATGAAATATTATTATTAAAAATGTATATAGTGTTGCAAAAATGGTCTTAGAACACGTATATTTATTGTTGTCCTGAGGTCTTTCAAAAAAACTTTGGTTAGTTCGGTTAGAACCGGAACCGAACCGAAATAACCGAAAATCAAAATGGTCGGTTCCGAGATTTTTTTTTGCAACCGATCAGTTCCTATTTTTTAAGAACAAGTTTTTACAAAAACCGAGGAACCAAACCGAAACCAGACCGAAAACCGAACGTCCAGCCATAGCTTCACGTGTGCTCTTGGGCTTACTTTGCTTGAGCTTTGAGGGCTGTCGTCCTGGCCCAAACGAAATGAGACGCGCGCGCGCGAACGGACAAGAGCAAAGTCGACGATGACGACGACCATCGACATGAGCGCCGCCGTGCTCACCATGGCGCTTGCTGGAGCTTCGCTGAGATCCAGTTCTAGGCCAACATTCCTAAATCCGAGGGTACAGGGAGAGATAGGAGGATGAGGGGTTTCGATTTTTGGGGTTCCCGGCGTGGGGGAGGGAGGGCAAGCAGGGGACAGAGTATCGAGCGCCATTGGCGGCCATGGTTGCGGCTCTAAAGCTCGAGAGAATCTCGGTACAGACAAGGAGAGGAAGGAGCGCGGCTTGGGAAAGGTGGAGGAGAGTCTGAGGATGCTCACCGTCGAAGGAATCGGACCGCGGTGGTCAGGCTCAGGCGTCGCGGATCGACGGGTGCGAACTCCTTCTGTGCTCAAGAACAGTCGAACAGAGGAGGAAGAAATTGGAGATTGTGGACGGCAAGCAGCAGCTCGGGATGGCGTGCAAGCTTAGTGTGGTGCAGGAGAGGCGAGCAGCGCGGCCCTCATATATAGGCGGCCCTAGGAGCGGAGCTCGACCGGGAGCTCAGCTAGCTAGGCGGTGGTGTCCTGGTGATGGTGACGAACGTGGCGAAGGACGAGGCGAGTAGATAGACGGTGTGGCTCGTAGCATGGGCGGTGGCTGGTCGGCACGCAACGAGTATGAGCTCCCGCCGCCTGCTTCGTTCGGCGCGCCGCAGCGCCGAAATGAGCTATTAACGCCTAAGCAAACTAGCAAAGTTCGGCGCGCCGTAATTTGGGTCATGAAGCAAACTCTAGCTAAGGTTAGGCGCGCTGGGTTGTGGCGAGGTGCTCATTCGCACGCGCCGCGCCGGTTTCCGGCGGGTTGCGCCGCGCCCGCTGCCTACCGCCCGGAGGAGCCCAGACGCCCAGTCATCCTGTCCCCGCCGCCGCCCAGCTGCGCAGCACTCACGCCGGGACGCCAGGACGCCGCTCAGCAGCGTCGCAGCCGGACAACGGCGAGGACCTCGCATCCGAAAGTGTCAGAGCTCTGTCCTGTCACATTCTTGATTCTTGTATTTTGCGTTCACTTCCACGTACAACAATCTTTTAATCTATACTCGAATGAACTAGTACCAACAGCTCGTCGATGCATGTGTGGTTTGCAATCTTCAGATTAAATCTGAAAATTACAAAATTAGGATCTTTCAAGATTGTGAAAAGTGCAGTGCAGTAGTTCAGATCATAGCAAATTACTCAGATCCTTGAAAGCTCTGTATATGCAATCTAATCTTCAGAAAAAGATGCGGCACAATTGTGGATCTCGGCGGGTGCAAAACACTTAGCTAGACTTGTACAACGTTTTTGAAATCATCCATCTTGCGTGTGTAGCTAGACTTGTACAGTATTTTTATTTTGTACTTGTCCGTCCGGACCTTCCTCTTTTTAATATAACAGGCGGCTTTCCATGCTTGCGCCAATCAACGTCATCGCCGCAATAAAATTCAAGTCATTGAGCACGACAACTGTGAGCTTCACAATCATGATCAAAAAGCGATGGTTCTTCACTCCTTCTACACCCAACTCCTTGGCACTTCTCATCCCACTAACTGGTCCTTCAGTGTTGACGACTTGTATGTCAATGATCACCTTTCCCTTGATCACCTTGCTGCTCCTTTCGAGCCTGATGAAATTCACCGAGCCATTCGCCATATGCATGCCAACGCTAGTCCTGGGCCTGATGGGTTCGGCTCCCTCTTCTACAGATCCACCTGGTCCACCACCTCCCCCGCTCTCTTCGCACTCTTTGACTCTTTCTACTCCCTCAACACTGACATCGAGAGGCTGAATCGCTCCTACCTTGTTCTCCTTCCAAAGAAAGATTCCGCCCGAAAGCCCCAAGATTTCAGGCCGATAGCTCTGCAGAACACCACCATCAAAGCAATCTCTAAGGTTCTCGCTACTCGGCTGCAGCCCCACATTCCTGACCTTGTTGGTAGCGATCAGTCTGGTTTCGTTCTGGGCCGCTGCATCGCGGACTGCTTTGTCTATGCTGCTGACATCTTGAGCTGCTGCTACCGTCGCAATGCTCCCACAATCATTCTCAAGCTGGACTTTCACAAAGCATTTGACTGTGTCAACTGGAACAGCCTCGATCGCATTCTCAGATGTCGTGGTTTCCCTGACAAATGGTGCAGTTGGATTCAAAAGCTCCTGGAGACCGGAAAAACTGCTGTCCTCCTGAACAATGTGCCCAGGAGATGGATTACATGTAAGAATGGCCTCCGGCAAGGGGACCCTCTCTCCCCCTACCTCTTTATTGTTGTTGCTGATCTTCTTCGTCGTCTCCTCCATCACCCCACCCTGTCCAATGCCATCGAGCATCCACTTGTTCCCGGCTCCCCTTGCCCAATTCTCCAGTACGCCGACGATACCCTCATCTTCCTGAGGTGCTCATCTGAAGCTATTGTTCAGACCAAACACATTCTAAAAATTTTTGAGGATGCCACTGGCCTCTCCATTAACTACCACAAAACAACCTTCCTTCCAGTTGCCATCTCTCACGAGAGTGCTCTTACTCTTGCTGCTACATTCGGGACTACGGTGTCCACCTTTCCCCAACCCTACCTTGGCCTCCCCTTGTCTCCCCACAAAATCTCTGTGTCCGACTGCCTTCCGTTGATCTCCTCCATTGACAAGCACCTTGCCGGCTGGCGTGCCTCCCTCCTGAACCGTGCCGGGCGTCTGACTCTCTCCTGCGCTGTCCTTAGCTCAGTGCCCCTCCACTTCATGTCTTCTATCAGCGTGCCTAAAACTGTCATCAAGGCGATTGACCGCCGTCGCAGGGCTTTCTTCTGGACTGGTGAAGATGTTTGCCATGGCTCCAAATGTCTTGTGGCATGGGATGATGTCCAAGCTAGCAAAACTGATGGAGGGCTTGGTGTCAAAGACCTCCACCTTCAAAACAGATGTCTCCTCATGAAATTTGTAGACAAGCTCTTCTCCGGTGAACCAATTGCTTGGAAACAATGGCTCCTTAGAGATGCTACCCCCTTTGACACCTCCATTGATTCGAGTCACAGCTACTTATGGTGCATTATTGGTGAGGAGCTTAATACCTATCGTTCTATAACTTGTGTGTCGATCCGTGATGGATCCTCTACCTCCTTTTGGTTCGATCATTGGCTGCCCGATGGGCCTCTTTGCTCTACTTTCGCTGCTCTTTTTTCCCACACTGTCAGGCCTAACGTCTCGGTTCGGTATGTTTTCCAGAATGGGTTTGAATTGAGCCTTAGGCCACGACTAACAAACACGGCTAGCGTCGAGCGTGCAAGGCTACTTTCTTCTTTGTAGGGTGTTACTCTCAGCCTAGGTCCGGATGTTCGAATGCTGAGAACAACGCAGAAAGCTTTTACCACGCGTGATGCATATGCAGCTCTGGATCAACGACGGGAGACACCGGACCCCCACGGGCGCCGGATCTGGAGGACTAGAGTGCCGAACAAGGTGAAGGTGTTCGCCTGGCTATACTTTAGGGACAGACTGAGCACGCGTGTAAACCTACACACCAAGCATGTCCTGGACAACGACGTCTGCCAGAGATGCCCCGGAGAGATCGAAGATAGGCAACACACATTCTTCGGCTGCCCCGTTAGTGCTGGTGTCTGGCAACGGCTAGGTTTCGGCGTCGTGGCAACCCTTTCTGACGAGGATGTCTGGAGCTTTGCGCCTCCACCCGAGCTAAATAGAAAGCTCTGGCCTTTTGTTCTTCTCACGACTCTTTGGAGGCTTTGGGATGCAAGGAATGGTACGATTTTCAGAAATGAGCGCAATGACAGCCGGCTCGTTGTGTCTCGCGTGTGTGACGATCTCGTAATTTGGAAAAAGCGGCTGTCCCGCGATCTTGTAAACAGTCTCGAAGACTGGCGCTCGTATATGCTCTCTTGTAATTCTGTAACATCATCCAACTCACTGGATCGTTCTTAAGTAATGAAATTAGGTGGGGAAACTCTCCCCCCGTTTGTTTCAAAAAAAAATATAACAGGCAGCTCTCCTACCGGTTCAGTTTCAAAAAAAAATCTTCAGAAAATATCCACATGCAGTTCTGATAGGCTAGCTTATTTATTACTTCAGAAATGATACGCAGTTCAGATAGACTATCTTATTTAGACTATCTATAATGCATTATTTATTATTTACAGCTCGTCGATGCATGTGTGGTTTGCAATCTTCAGATTAAATCTGAAAAATACAAAATTAGGATCTTTCAAGATTGTGAAAAGTGCAGTGCAGTAGTTCAGATCATAGCAAATTACTCAGATCCTTGAAAGCTCTGTATATGCAATCTAATCTTCAGAAAATATCCACATGCAGTTCTGATAGGCTAACTTATTTATTACTTCAGAAATGATACGCAGTTCAGATAGACTATCTTATTTAGACTATCTATAATGCATTATTTATTATTTACAGCAAATGTTTTTCTTGATCAGAAAATACAAATCCGCGATCATGTGCTGTTAATTGTGTGCAGCAAATTTATTCTTTTTTACAGAATTTGGCAAGGATAATTTTTGCACTGTGAAAGGCAAATTTAATTTATGTGAAAGGCAATGATAGAACTTGACAAGGGAACACCTCAAGATTGTGTGCAAATCTCTTTTTTTTTTGCGAAAAAAGAGAGAGCTCTATTGATTACTCATGAAACAAATTACATTCTTTCGCAATCAATGACTCCACGCATTGGGGAACCTGCGATGCCACACTGCTGAGTATGACGTGTGTTTCGCCAACTGCACGAGTTCATGAGCGACTTCATTTTGCTCTCTCCTCACATATTGGAATCTCACCTCTGCTAGCATTCTAGACACATGTTTTACATTCCAGTTTTCACAAGGCCTCTAGATTTCATTGTATAGACCTGAAGAATCTGGCATGGTTACGATAAATAATTTCTATACATAAGCTAATTACATGAAGTATGGGCATGTCAGACAGATCAATGGAAGCTTTGAAACTACCGCAAGAGATGAATGGTTCTGGAATGCTACTCAATTCAGCCAAGCTTTCAATCATGGGAAGGAAACAAGCACGAGTATTCCATCAGAAACCACGATCAAGCACATGGGTATGCTATCAGAAACCACAGCGGCGAGGGACCTCCGTCTCCCCCGGGGCGGCGCAGTGCCGGAGAGCTCCTCCCGTTGTGACTTGGCGCGGGATTCCTCCTTTTCCGGGGTGGCTTGACTTGGCCGTGTCCGCGGAGGCGCGAATGGCGGCGGCCTGCAACGGCGCGGCGCGCGGTGCCAGAGGGCTGCGGCTCGCTATGCAGGACTTTTAGCGACGGCACAGGAGGCTACGGCAGCCTGCCGCGCGGTGCTGAAGGGCGGCTGCGACGCGGCGACGCGGCGCTGGAGGTCCGGCTGCAGGCTGCAGGGACGTCCTGCTGCAGCAGGCAGCAGCTCAACGTGGGGACTCAGCGTGAAAAGATGAGCTAATTTTTTTTAGCCGTCGGATGTCGGTTCGACGTCGGATACATGGCCGAAAGTCAAGCCTCTGACTTGCCAGACGAACGTCACCGAATCTGAGTCCGAGAGGTAGCGGTGCATTTATGCTGTGGCGGCGTGCGAACGATTGTGGTCGGCAAGGGGTAAGGGTCCGGGTGCGGATGCGCAAGCTGCTGGTGTCGCGGCGGCAGTGGTGGGGTCGACGCGTGCGTCGTGTGCTAATGCTGTCAGCCGAGGGCGAACTGAGCAAGAGAGATAGAGAGGTGGAGAGGGATGATGCTGTCAGTCCTTGTGGCGAGTGGTGTACAGTATATAGGAGAGATACAACTTTGATTGGTTTGAGTTCGAAAGAAACCGAAATAAAGCTCAAATGATTTTTAGTTTTTAAAATAGGTTCTAAAAATATTTTTGTGTACGAGTAATTTTGAATTTAAAATTTACGGGATGTTTACATAGAGGCACCCAATTTAGCTCCTTTTCGTCCTCTTTTTCAAATGCGCTGACTTCACTGAGTGTAACATACGTGCAAGTGAGTTAGCATTTTCCAATCATTTTCAAAAAGGGTTTTTTCTCTTGCGCCTCACCATGTCGATAAGTGTAATGAATATGCACATGAAACTCAGACTTAGTGGCACTACACAACAATTGCAACTAAAGTTCCCCCCTCTTTACAGTACGACTATCTACCATAAACCTAACTGTGTGCACTCTATTGCACCTTAGTTCGCAAAAAGCAAAGCCCTATCATATATCCTTGATTTGTGACATGCTTTTGCTTCGTCTTCTCTTCATATGGAGCATTGGTTGATGCGGAGCGGGGATGGAGAGCCGGTCCAGGATGGTGACATGCATGCTCAAATCGTGCACCCAATCGTGTTTGGTTGTCTTTGTTGTTAGTCCAGTATGAGATGGAGATCTTGTTTGATTGCATGCATGGATGAGAGTTTTGAGTGTATGGCACATGGGCCCTGTACCATGGGTGCATCACGCCATCCTGCATCGCGAGGGAAATGGGAATCGAGAAGACGAAGCCGTGCGGGATGGTGGAGGGCAGAGGAATGAAACGAAGCAGGCAATGCGTATGAGGCGGAGAACCAAACACAACAGAGGAATGAGGCGAAGCAAGCAAAGCATGCAAGGATGGCCTGGTTCGGGCAACCAATCACCCCTATGATGAATGCTTGCGTGCATGTGATTATGATCTCCATCACCTCCTATGCCTTTCTTATCACCAGCAAGTGGACCCTAGCTCAACATACTCAATGAAAAGCATTAGTCCATATGGTTGACACTCAATTATAAAAACTAAACTAGGGGTTTCAAGTATGCTCTCAGGCTTCTTCCGCTCTACCTCGAATAACACCGAAAAGCATTGGTGTGAGTTCCAATGCAATGTCCGGTGCTCTCTGATATGCAAATCTTCGTGTCTTTTTGTTTAGGCTTCACTTGTTTGATGTCTTCAATGCTTCCATTTGATCTTCATTTGTGTCGTTGATTCCTCAATCTTCACCTTAGCCTAGCTCAAGTTCATATGTGCATCTCTAAGACTAAACCACCTTGTATATTAGCAAACATTATTAATCCTATTGGTCGTGTTGCCACTCAACCACCAAAACCACTAAATCCTTGCAACAACAACTACGACAATAGTCCAAAACTTGATAAAAGAAAGAAATTCATGAACTTGAGTCATGGTAACTTAGCTCTGAGGTTTGGGTCACCCTTTGGCCACTAAGATCATGCTTTTTCCTTGCTCCTTCTTACTTCCAAGTGAGAGAGATGAATTTGTGCCAACTCAAGATTTTCTTGCAAAAACCATGTAACTCCAATTAGAGAGGAATTTGGGGAATCCATGAGATGATTGAGTGAGAGAGGGATTTGGGCTTACACTTGAGATGATGGAGCAACTAGCTACCTTCTTCTTCCATCCATGCATGGTAAAATCAAGAGTTTGGGTTTGAGGTGATATTTTGGAAGAAATGAAAAGGAGATTTCTTGACCTCGCCCAAGAATGGAGATGGAGGTTAGGATCTCCACCTTCTTCTTGAGACGATGATGATTGGTCCATCTTTATCATTTTCTTCTTTTCTTTCTCTTCTTTCTCCTCTTCTCCCATGTTCTTATGTTCTCCATTCTTGAAAGGAAAACAGTATGAAGGAGTGAGTGGAAGAGAGTCAATGAGGGACCTGAGCTAGCAGTCGGGGTTACTCCATTTCATGCTGATAGATAGGACCAAGGCAAGGGAGAGAGGGGTAGCTCATCCAAACTAATTTTACTGACTAAATGATATGGTGGATGGTCTGTCAAGACGCTAGCTGGTCCGACAAAACACAAAATTTGAGAATTTGAAATTAGAGAGGAGAGATTGATATTGGGATCTATTCACCCTCTAAAGTTGTTAGAGATTAGTGGAGGTTTAGAAGTTACTTCTCGGATGGAAATCTTGAGAAACTTGTGAAGTTTACCATTGAGTTGACTAGGGTTGACTATTGTTTACTCGTCTTGACTTGTGAGGAGATTAAGGAGTGGAGAGCCGAATTTGGGGTACTTGTCCTCCATGAGTTTGATCCAAAGATTATCATGGGACCGATAAGGTCATCCATGACTGAAAATGGGATAAACTAGAGTTAGTGGTTGGCATCAAGGCTGATAAGGTTCATAATTCCCACATGTGATGAGGCGGTTGCTGACATTTACTATTGCTATTACTAAACTAACAACACCAGTAAATGCATGGTAATGATTAACATGTCTTTAGCACACTAGTCACCTATCACATACCTACATTCCTAAGTTTGAACTAAGTTGTCATCCCTAGTTTTATAGCTAGAAATATATATTGGTACTATATAAAGGAATCTATCATTTATGTGACTAAGCAAAAATAATAAGAATGAATATATGAATAAAACTGGTTCTGCAAGCGGGCAGATGATTATACCATTGTAGCATTTTACCTAGAGTATTACCAGATTGTCGATTTATATTTATACCACTGGGAATGTCTAGCTAAACAGGAAATCTATAGTATTGATAACTTCCTATATATATGATGAATGAGAGATAAAACCAATATCATACACTCTACTCATAACAGGGACAAGTCACATGATAAAGATATATATGATAAGTAATGATCAGTCGTCATAATAATAAGATAATAGATTCACTCAGAGCACTCTAGCTACTACAATAACGTCGTAAGATTTGAATATTAGAGAGATAATTCCTAATATAGTTCTTTAATCACAAGTCAATGAATATTCTAATTAGTGCAACTACATCTAACAATCATCGTTAACATTACTACTATGTCATTATCCACACATAAGGAGCATCAACTAGAGAGGATTTTAAGATGCAACTGTCACCTCTGACGTAACCGCGCTCTACATAACCTATGCGCGGGGATGGACTACAGAGGACTCAACGAAGCTATAATAGTCACCTTCATGATCTACCACACGTCTTGGAACATCAGGGAGCACTCACATATATGCAATATATCTAAGCACCACGCCTACATAATGCAAATCATCTACCCTAGGTACCTTAGGATAAACACTATACGAGCATATGCATGAACTCAATAATAATAAAGTAACTATGCTAGACATATAATCAAACTAAACAATGAACATTGCAATCAAGAACATAAACAAGATGAAGATTAATATTGCCATAACATTGTAATAAACACACAATGATGAATATTACAATGAGAAAGGAGAACACAAGAATAGTATCAATCTCCACGCTCTTGACAACGCCAGGAATCCAAGCTAGGTTGACCAACTTGACTCCCTCTAGATCTAGTCTAACTAGGCTATCGCTATAAACTAGAGGAACTCTGAGGAACTAGGGTTTCTGGCTCTGGATGGCTTGATCTCTAAATGACTTAATGGCTCTAGGGAGGTCAGGCTCCGTATATATAGTCTAGTGGGATGCACGTGAACTCTTGGATCAAACCGAGTTGACGTAGGGCTAAGATTGATCCTCAAGGTCGGTGGAGGAGGCTCGCAGAAGATGACAGGTGGGGCCCACAGCCAGGGGCCGGTCGGCCTGGGACCTGGTGCCGCCCAACCTCCTCCAGAAGCTTCTAGAATCCTGCTTTCGCCTACTGCCTTCTCATGTCTTCTAGAGTCTTCTAGTGTATCTTTCGCGGTGGAATTTTGATAATCTGTTTGATAATTAGGTCCCTCTTGTCGGCTTTTCTGGAATAATCCCTGGAAAATAAAAATTCACCAAAACTCATAGAATTTGTCAGATAAAACCCTAGACTTCTCTATTTCCATGTTTATTGATCACTTCTCATGTTTATTGCGCTATAAAATGTTGACGCTATCCACCGTCAACAGTGGTCCGAGGAGTCAGGTCTGGGTTCAAGGAGAAGTTGGTGAGAGTTTTAGATTTCAAGGGTGTGTTTGAAAAGTTCAAGTTGGAATGACCATTGGGTTGTGACAAGCGTTAGGCATTAGAGTTCATCACCCTATATAGTGTCATGCCCTCTTGTATGCTCTCTAGCTCTTGAGCTATTGTAGCGGCCAAAGATGGTAGCGAAGCCCCTCATGCTAAAGTGTTGCTAGAGACGAATTATCATAGTCAACAAAGATGTTGGCGACTCCTCTCGTGCCAAAGTGTTGGCGGAGACGAGTTATTGTGGACACTAAAGATGTCCACCAGAGCAGCGAGCTTCGCGCCACTAGCGAGCTCTACACCGGTGAACTCCACGCGCCGATGAGCCTCCATTTCTAAGCAGCAAGGAGATGTTGCGCTGAAAGCGCATGTTGCAAACGTATATTTCACGTGTTTTAGATGTTTTAGAGGTATGTTGCAAGTATTTCATATGAATATTGCAAAAGTAGATCGGGATGTTACATATACTACAAGTGTTTTATAGGCAAATTGCAAGCGTTTGTTCAAAGTGTTTCATTTTGTTTCAGACATATGTTGCAAACGTTTTGACCTAGATGTTGCCTATGTTTCACACATATGTTGCAAAGTATGTTCCAAATATTTTAGCTATTTTATTCTTATGTTGCAGTAAGCATTTTCATATTGCAAGTGTTTTATCTCGATGTTGCATATGTTTCACACATATGTTGCAAGTGTATGTTCTAAATGTTTAATTTACTTCAGACTTATGTTGCTTTTAAGTGTTTCATGCTGCAAGTGTTTCGTGTTTCAGTGGTATGTTCAGAGAGTCATGGGGGGCACGACCGGGGCACTAGGGGAAGGGGTGCAACGAGCTAGGGCTAGCAAATGGGACGCACGACGCACCTAGGGTCCTGCAGACGGAGCGTGCTCGTCCTCATCCGGGCTTCTAGGTCCCGCCCATAGGGAGAGAGGAGGGGGTCAGGGGGTAAGAGTGGCGGGCACAACCGGTGTGTGCATGTGGGGCGGGACGAGATAGATGGGGGACGGACGTGCGCGTGCAGCAGCGATAAGGCGCAGCGGCAGGCGCGGGCGGGCAGGCTGGGTTAGCAGCATGCGCGGGGCATCCGGACGCGCTCATCCGCTCTGGACGTCCGGGCGCTTGTAAGTCCCTTAGTCATTCCATGTATACATATAGTCTCTTTATATAGATGTAGCCTTCAGGGCACAAGACAAATATGGTATGAGCCCATCGATCCTCTAATTGGAAAATTCTTAACAAATTCAACCATGCTCTAGTTTTGATCATCATCAAATTTTTGATTTGATATATTAGAGTAGTATATAAGAGTCGCAAACCAAACAAACCTCGTTTAAACTATCATGTTCAGCTGCCATGTTTTTTTAAGACGTCACTGGAGGGGTGAGAACTCCACCTAAATGATTTTCTATTGATACCAGGCAAGCCGGGGGATGAAGGATGCCAAGCACCTGATACATGGGCGGCCTTGAAGGTCAGAGAAGTACATGAGTGGGAGAGAAGGATTACAACACTTAACACAACAACAACAACAATAATAACAACAACAAAAATAACATGATTCAGCTACCAGCCGGAATGAGTGCACAAACTACGTCCTAACTTGTGCCACCACGAATGATAGACTCTGAAGAGCTCTATACCACATGCAGCTGTAAGTATTGAGTGAGATCCGACAGACGACAATCAGTAAGCTGTGAGGCATTGAGTAGGACCTAACAGGTGGCAACCGAGAGTAACATCACCTATGAGCGTATCTGGGCTCCAACCGATGTCCACCAACACCATTTGGAAGAAGGAAACCTCAATGGGAGAGGGCCGTCACGAGGAGGACGAGAAGATCTAGAAAAAAAAAAAGATCAAAGTCCTCATAACCCATCATATGATGAGACAAAGCAGTCAAACGATCCAGATGACGACAGATTAGTCCGTTGAGGGCAGGCACCCGACAGAAAATAGTGTGTGCAAAAGGCCATGGGTGGGAGGGTAGACAAACGTAAACAAGATTGGACGAGAGTAAGCGGGGAGAGCTCAAGAACGCGCCTAGCACGGATGAAAGCAGGTGTGTTTGTATGGATTTCGGTCCCGAGACTTGCTGAAGCAGGTTCGGCTGCCACGTTGTGCTCAAATGATCGTGCATTCGTGCTATGGTAGCTGAATGCCGGGTTAGCCACCTTTTGTGCGGTGCTTTACAGTTCATCTCCAGCACCTAAGCACGACTCGATTCTGTCACCGTCTGACTTGGTCGCAGATTCCGTTCAACCAAACTGCGGCTACGGACTTGAAGTAAACACATGATTATTGCACAATTTCGACGACTTAATTAAATCAAATTAAATTAATTAGGTCCGGAGCCTAGTTCAAATACGTACTACCTGATGGCTGATGCTGACACGGGGTGCTGCCACTCCGCGTCGCGAGCACACCCGCACTCGGCAGTCGGCACAAGCTGGCATCGCCGCAAAGAAAAAGCGTGTGGAATATAATGGTCTAGGTCGCCACTACCTTTATTTATCTTCCCCGCTGAGGCGCTGATGCACCACGCACCATCCGAGCAAGAACGCACGCGCCTCCCATGAGATTTTGAGCGTGTGCATCCAGTCTCCTCGCCACCCATGACCATGAAGCAATCCATGAAGAGCAAGTGTGGTTGATGCAAATCCACCGCTCCTGTGATCTGGGCCTTCGCTAAAGGACTTGTCAAAAAATTGAGCGCGCGCATTTGACGCCATCCTCAACCCGGCTACGGAGCTACCAGCCTACCACCCACATGGCCTCCGCAGCTTTGCTCCCACGCCTCATCTTGCTCACCCTCGTCATGTCGCTCGTTGCCGTCGCGGCGGGCGGCGACAACTCCACGGACGCCGGGCAGATCCGCATAAACTGCGGCGCGTCCGTCTCGGCAACTGACTCGGACGGCCGGGCGTGGGACGGCGACGCCGCCTCTATGTTTGCGCCGTCCGTGGCCGGCGTCGCGGCCGGCGCGTCCTACGAGGACCCGTCTCTCCCGTCCACTGTCCCGTACATGACGGCGCGCGTGTTCAACTCCAGCTACACCTACTCCTTCCCCACGCGCCCCGGCCCCGGGCGCGTGTTCCTCCGCCTCTTCTTCTACCCGGTCGCCTACGGCGACCGCGGCGCTGGCGACGCCTTCTTCGGCGTCACGGCGGGCGGCGTCACGCTCCTGCGCGACTTCAACGCGTCCCAGACCGCGCTCGCGCTCGACCAAGCCTACCTCGTGCGCGAGTTCTCCCTGAACGTCAGCGCCCGTCTCGACGTCACCTTCGCCCCATCCTCCTCGTCCGCCGGCTCCTCCAACGGCTACTACGCGTTCGTGAACGGCATCGAGGTCGTGCCCATGCCGGGCGACATGATCACGAAGCCCGTGCCGACGTTCGCCAACGGCGGCCGCCCAGAACCGATGCCGATCCGCGCCGACACGGCCTTCCAGACCATGTACCGGCTCAACGTCGGCGGCACGGCCGTGTCCCCGGGCGACGACTCTGGGCTCCTGTACCGCTCGTGGGACGACGACTCGCCTTACATATTCGGCGCGGCCTTCGGCGTGAGCTACGGCAAGGACAGCAACGTCAGCATCCAGTACACGCCGTCCTTGCCCGCGTACGTCGCGCCGGAGAGCGTGTACGCGTCGGCGAGGTCGATGGGACCTAGCGCGCAGATCAACCTCAACTACAACCTCACGTGGATTCTCCCCGTCGACGCCGGGTTCTACTACATCCTGCGGTTCCACTTCTGCGAGATCCAGTACCCGATCACGAAGGTGAACCAGCAAGTGTTTTACATCTACATCAACAACCAGACGGCGCAGGAGCAAATGGACGTGATCGCTTGGAGCGGGGGCATCGGCAGGCCGGTGCACACCGACTACCTCGTCGTGACGGCGCCCGGCGCCGGGCAGACGGACCTGTGGGTCGCCCTGCACCCGGACGTGAGCACCAGGCCGGAGTACTACGACGCGTTCCTGAACGGGCTCGAGGTCTTCAAGCTCCAGACGTACAACACCGACAGCCTCGCCGGCCCCAACCCGTCGATCCCTCAGCCGGTGGACGGTGGTCACACGGTCGCGGTGCGATCCAAGAGGAAGAGCGACGCTTTTGTGGCTGGATGGGCCGCGGCAGCCGGTGGCCTCGTTGCGGTGCTGGTGGGCTGCCTCTTCATGTGGGTTACTATTACTATGTGCAGGCGGCAGTGGAAGGCCGGATCGGGTGTCGTCCACGTGGCTGAGCCACCGGCTCCTGTACTCCATGGCCCAACTGAAACCTATGTTTTCTCCGTCACAGCCCAGAAATGATCGTGGCCCAAACTGTAACTAAGTAGGCCACTTTAATAAGGCCCATATGGAAGGAAGATATACTTGCAGCCCAAACTTTCTTCTCTGTTCCCTGTTCTTCAGCTTCATTTCATCCCCATGTGTGACGTGCGAATGCGCCGCCGGACAGATGTTTCGGGTTAGGTTGCCGCTGCTTTTCGCTCGTCTTGGTGAACAACAAGTTGCTAACAAATCTGGGCGTTTCCGCTTCCGATTCCTCGTCACGGAGTACGCACTTGGCCAGAATTCGTGGTGGACCAACCGAAATGGAAGCTTGGAAGGGTGTTTTCCGTGTGGATCCAGGCAAGAAAGCTGAAAGCCCGTGTCTCGCGACACCATTCCCGGCTGATGTCACGCGGAAATTAGGTCACTTGCGGCACCAACACGGAGATCGCACGGTGTCATCCGTGGGCAACCGATGTTTAGACACGTCTGTCTGGTTGGATTTCTCCCAGCAGGAGTTTTCAGGTAGTAGCTTGTTATGCTGGTGTAAGTCGCATCATTGGGCTGCCTGGACTGACTACTCGTCAGTAGCAGTCCGTGGTACGTCGTCAGGTGATCAACATCTGTGCCAGTCTAATGAGATTTAGTAGGTGGCTGCAACCATTGCGCGGCGGTGTCTTGTATTATTAGATCGTTGCTCGTGTCAGTAAGGCTGCGTTTAGTTCGCGAAAATAAATTTTTTGGGTGTCACATCGAATATGTTGGAAGGATGTCGGGAGAGGTTTTTGAATGCTAATAAAAAAAAAAATTACAGAGTCCGTCAAAAAACTGTGAGACGAATCTAATGATACTAATTAATTCATCATTAGCACATGTTGGTTACTTAAGGCTTTTCATGGACTAATTAGGCTTAAAAGATTCGTCTCGCGATTTTCCCCAAGAACTATGCAATTAATTTTTTTTCGTCTACGTATAGTAATCCATGCATGCGTTCCAACATTCGATGCGATGGACGGAGGCAAAAAAAAAAGATTTAGGAACTAAACCAGGCCTAAGTTCATTCATTTTTACCAGATGTGATTTAGTACAAGTCACCTGCAACAAAAGGTGAATGCTCTGCCACAAGGAGACTCTGACAGGACCGTTCAAGTGCAATTTTGGTGGCGCCACCGCGAGAGTTGGAGAGCTACTACTCCATTCGAATGTTTCAGGGCCTGGCATCATCATCATGATTCATGAGAGCGGACTCCAGTATGATCGATCGAGAAGGGTAGTAGTAGTAGAAAAGAAATGGCCGGACACAGTGCACAAGTGCATCGCATGCTCATCATAACTGAGGCGGCAAAAAGGCATCGCCATGAGGCAGGAATTCATCACCAAAGCACCGGTCCTTTACACCCCTCCCCCCGATACGGCTCTCCGTTCCGATCCACCTGTAGCCACGAGGAGGGAGATGAGATCCGAGAACCAATTGAGAAACCCGACCCGGCGCATGCTAAGTGTGCAAGCCAAGCAATCCTTTTTCGCGATTCCTTTGCTTTGGATTAAAAGGCACGGGCCTCTTGATCTTTCGCGCACTAACGAAAGACACCTTCGCCTTGTCTCGTGGGCTAGGGCAAATTCTTTGCAGTTTGCACTAAGAACAGAGGCATATGGTTGTAGCAGACTGTCAGTCATCAGTAACTCTGAAACTGATTAGCTTGCTTCCAAAACAAGAATACTAACCTGGTTCTTAAATCTCAAACAGGGCTGCTTAATAGAACCAACAGTCTGACATCCCGGACCATGCAAAGCAGTTTTGATTCCTTTTGACGCCTATCAATTGTCAACTACCAGTACTGCTAATCTAGTGATTACTGATCAGTACAAAAAATCAATACTCCTCTCATCTGCAGCTGTACGGCCTATGTACATGTGCTACCGCCGGTGGATCCAAGTGACTAAATGCAGAGCTAATCATGGATCTCCGACGACTCATTTCTAGAAATGCCACACGCGCATCTGTCATGATGTAGAGTAACATTTTTTCCGAGAAAACTCTTCCCTCTCCATCGTTTTCCTTCTCTCCCTCTAGCTCTAGGTCAGAGAAGTTCTTGCAATTGTCAGACGATGACACGTCATTACTTATCATAAGGATGCATGTGGCCCACGAACTGCGACGTGTTTTTACAGAGGGTATACTTGTATTGCACACGCAAATGAATATTTGGTGGCATCACAGTACGATGTAAGTCGACAATACGTGCACGCGGTGGCGCTTTACGCTACCTATTGGTACGTCGCCGGATCCGACGGCTTTTATAGCTAGGCTTCCACTAATCCACTGATGCTGTAGTTTGGTGGAATACAGTAGCACAACATCTACGGTGCGATACGGACGTACAGGCGTAATGCTGTCGATCCGGCCGATTGTTTTGCGATGGATTTGGTCGGATTGATGGCTCCATGTACTGCAATCAATGCTCATCGGTCACCGCGGCACTCCATCTCCCTCGATGCATGGATATGCTAGCATTCATTAGTTCCATGGGATGGATTATACTACAGGAGTAGGAGTAGTTGTTAAGAAAGAGTAGAGATCAGTTTTACGCAATTACACAACGCAATCGGGCATTGTCTGTTCAGCGTAGTTGTGCAGTTGCGGAGTGCAGACGTGGATTGGTTTACACGGCTGACCTCCGGCAGCATGGGATCGGAGTGACCGAGCTGAGCTGAGCACACCCGGCAAAGGCGGCAACCACTATTTACTCCCGCGCGCGCGCCGGCCACGCACTCCAAAGATCCGCGCGAATAAAAGCCGCGGCACCTCCCGTCCGGGTCTCGCGGTGAAGTGAAACCCATCGTCCCTGTCTAGGCAGCTAAGCCTCGCTCGCCATGTCCTCCTCCCCTTCCTCCCCGTCGCTACAGCCGCCTCCCGCCGGTGCAGTCGGCGGCACCTCCGCCTACTCCGCGTCTACGTCCTTCCTCCCCTCGTTCATGATCATCGCCGCGCTGCTCGCCTTCGTGTTCCTCGCCTCCGTCTCCATCCACCTCCTGCTCCGCTTCCTCTCCGACCGCTCGTCGTCGTCGTCTGGACCTCCGCTCCCGCGGACCCACCGCGACGAGGCGGCAGGCTCGGCGGGGAGTACGGCGGACGCATCCGTGGCGAGGCCTGCCGCTACCGCGGCTGCTCCAGCCGACGCAGGGAAGAAGGCGGCGGCGGCGGGCGACGACGAGAAGCAGCGGCTGATCGACTCGCTGCCGCTGTTCACGATGGCGTCGGCGCTGGCGGCGCTCCCCAAGAGCTCGCCCGACTGCGCCGTGTGCCTGTCGCCGTTCACGCCCGACGCCGAGCTGCGGCTGCTGCCCGCGTGCCGCCACGCGTTCCACGCCGCCTGCGTCGACGCCTGGCTGCGCACCATGCCGTCCTGCCCGCTCTGCCGCGCAGCAGTCGTCGCGCTCCCGCACCCCTCGCTCTCCGCCATGCTCGCCGCCGCGCAGGCGCAGCGGCCGCCGTCGTCGCCGAGGACCAGGGACCGGTCCGGGTCGAGCTTCCTTGTCGAGATGGGCACTGTCAGCAGCAGCCGCGGCTCGCCCGCGGCGGCCGGCGGCGGCGGGGACAGGAACAGGAACAGCCGCACCTATTCGCTCGGCTCCTTCGACTACCAAATCGACGAGGAGGTGGAAGCCGTGGTGTCCCGCGTCGCGCGCATCACCGCGAGGGAATCCAGCGCCGTCAAGGAGGATATGGAGAAGCCTTCGGCCGAGGAAGGGTCGGCGCCGGCGCCGTCGACGTCGCCGTCGCCATCCCCGCCGCCTCCCGGCGAGACGGTGGCCGAGGCGGCGGGCTCCTCGCGCGGGTGGCTGCGGGAGTACGTGGACCGGCTGGCGTCGTCCGCCTACACGTTCTCGGAGCGGTGGAGCTCGCGCTGGAGCCAGGGGCAGAGCCAGCAGCAGCGGCAGGAAGAGCCGTGGCTGTGGGACCCGGAGGCCGCGGACATGTCGGCGGCGCCGGGGTCCGACGAGGAGGAGGAGGAGACGGCGTTCATGGTGATGTACCGCTGGATCGCCGGGGTGTAAACGTAGTAGTCGAGTTGAGGTGATCCAAATGTTTTGGAACCTTCTGTTGACTGTGATGCATGAGCATGACATGGTAGGCGTAAGCAGCCGCAGTGAGACTGTGAGGGTATCAGCATCTGCACATAGTTCATGGATATCCTCGGAGTTCGCATTTTGGAACGCCGAGGAGATAAGAAGACGCCAAGAAAAACGGATACGAGAATGTGCTTGCATGTGGTTACTGTAGCATAGCTGTAGTAATTTTCTATGGTTCGTTGCGTTTACTCCCTTTTCCTCCAAGGATGTGGCTGTGTCATCCGTCTTACAGTGTGCGTGTGGATCGTGTGATTTGTCGCAACTCAACGTGGCAGTTAAACACTCGGCAAATGCCAGCATGGACTGCACAGCACAGCAGATTTGACTGGGAATGTGAGAGAAAGGAATGGATTTTTTCTACTCGAAGTCTCGAACACAGCGAAACCATGCGTATCGAGCTGGGGGAAGAAAAACAAATCCAAATCCAAATCCTTTGTCGATTATGCAGGTTGTCATTGATCGTTGTTCAGAAAACCCCTGGCCTTGCAGACGCAGAGACGCTTGGTTGAATGAAAGCAAGATTGATACTCGGCCGAGTATCAGGCGTATCCACAAAGGAATTTTGCCAAATACGCGAGACAGTAAAAGTGCCTTCAACAAGAAAATGGCTCTAACTTTGTTAAGTGTCAAGGAGAGTTGCTTAGAACAATTTAATTTATGGATCCAAAATTGGTTGTAATCTTAAAAAGTATAGCATCTTCTTCATTTCTTTCTTTGTTTCTTAGGCTGTGTTTAGTTGCACCCGTAAAATTTTTGGAAGCACTATAACACTTTCGTTTGTATTTAACAATTAGTGTCTAATTATGGGCTAATTAGGTTCGAAAGATTCGTCTCGTGATTTACAACCAAACCGTGTAATTAGTTATTTTTTACCTATATTTAATGCTCCATGCATGTGACGGAAAATCTTATAAACTTTTGGAAGTCCGAAGAAAACTAAACAGGGCCTTAATTAGTTACCTCTACCCCTGTTCTTTCTTTGATCTGTATTTATACTTCCTTATTAATTTCAATAAAGCTCAACTGTAGGGGCCTGGCCCCTCCAGAATCTTCCAAAAAAAACCCGTGATCTAGCCTGCTGAACTTGGGGCCTGTTTAGTTCTAAAAATTTTCTCAAAAAACTATAGTAACAAATCTTTTGACACATGCATGGAGCATTAAATATAAATAAAAATAAAACTAATTAGACAGCTATAAATCACGAGACGAATCTTTTAAGCCTAGTTAGTCCATGATTGGACACTAATTACCAAATAACAACGGATGCTTGATTTTTTTCCAATTTTTTTTTGGAACTAACAGGCCCTTGGAAGACAGGAAGCGGCAATCCACTGACAGAGAGGGATCAGGCTGGCCGGTGTGTGTGACAGTGTGGGTGTGGGACCTCTCGACGGCATGGATTGCAATACAACTCACTTTTTCCTCCCTTCCAGACTTGTACGCGTACAGATCTTTGCGTGCGTGATACAACGCACGAACTACGTACGGGCCTCTCTCTCTGATTCAGGCTGTCGAAAAATCTCTTATTAGGAGTACATAGCATCGCTGTTGTAGCAGGCATTGTCTCGTATGGCTCTCACGACTCACGAGCAGACATTGCACTGGAACGGATCTGTGCAATTCATGCCTATTCCCAAGGTGAGCCCAGCGCATTCGGACCCGAGAGCCGCTTGCCGCCACGCGCAGCGCGAAAATGAGCGGCGGCGGCACAATTGAAATCAGAGCTGGAACTGGAGCACCCTCACCCGTCTCCCGTGCAGTGCAGCTAGCGGAGCGGCGACCTGGGGGCAAAGGCAGTCCTCCAACTGCGTCCCCGCCGGCGACGCCTCACCATGCAAGCGGCGCGGGCCTGCCTGCAAGCCCACTTAGCCCGCCCCGCAAAACAGGCCCGCTGGACAACTGCAGGCCACTTGTTTTTCTGTTGCGGGCCGGGGCAGTTTAGCCTGCTAGCGCTCGCGGGCCACTCACAGAACCCGCAACATCCTGCTAAGGATCGGAGGGTGGCTGCGCGTGCGAGGTGACTCGGGCACTCGACCTCCGCCGCCGCCATCTCCCTCCGTATCGTGGAACCCACTCCCGTAGGGGTCGCCGCTCCACCGCGTCCATGGCCGAGGTGGCCGTCGTGGCGCCGATGCCGGTGCTGGAGAAGCCCGTCGACGCCCCCAGCATCGGCTTCGGCGAGAAGAAGCGGCGGCTGAGCACGGAGCAGGTGTGCGCGCTGGAGCGGAGCTTCGAGACGGAGAACAAGCTGGAGCCGGAGCGGAAGGCGCGGCTGGCGCGGGAGCTGGGCTTGCAGCCGCGGCAGGTGGCCATGTGGTTCCAGAACCGGCGCGCCCACTGGAAGACGAAGCAGCTGGAGCGCGACTGTGCGGCGCTGCACCACTCGTACGACGCGCTCCGGGGCGACAAGGACGTGCTGATCAACGAGGTGTGTAATACTCTACTAATTCCTTGGTTCCAGTTCCAGGGGAGGTCCTCTTCCTCACGTGCGTGCACACCAAAAAGAAAGAAGAAGATTCTTTACAGCGTTTGTTTTGTTTGTGATTATTTATGGAATCATCAGTTTCATGGCTGCGTCCCAAGGCGAAGCTGGGCGACGAGGATGCCTTCTTGTCGGTGATGGAGGAGGAGCCAGCCGCGTCCGACATCGAGGCCCCAGCCGCCGGCACGGGCATGGCGGCGCAGGGGTCGTCCGGTAGCGACTCCAGCGGGCCCTACCTAGGCCTTGCAGGTTTGGCCACTAGGCCTAGCAGGCTGTTGTGGCCAGCAGGCTTGCAGCCAGCGGGCACCCGCAATGCCCTGCAAAACGCGTTTACGGCAAGATGCGGTGGCTTGCAGGTCTCTGCAGATCGGCCCACTTGCATCTTGAGCGACGCCCCTGCCATGAGCACAGCAGGCAGCAGTGGATGTGGTTTGGTTTGGTCACCAACTGTACCCATCCACGAGGAGCTGAGTGAGGATCATGACGAGGGCGGCGCGCGGCGCGCCCCTGCAACCGTGGTCAAAGCCACGGCCACGACACGGGCGTTGCTTTTGGCAGCGAGGCAACGACCAGCGCGCGCTCTGCCCGTATGGTTTGGTTTGGTGCAACGATTCCGGCGGAGCCCTTGTCACTCGCTACTAGTTTTCACGCTCCACCGTCGTGTTTAGCTTACCAATACCATTTTGGTAGGCGGGGAGCACTAGAGCAGCAGCATGCATGCACAACTGCTCCGTACAAGATTTTGTTGGTCTGACCACTCACGCGACACTGGTACATAGTTAGTACTGGAGCTCCAGACTAGCAGGTGGCCAAAACCGAACGAGTCCAAAAACTGGCGTTTCACGTCTAGAAATGCTGAACGTTTCATGAATCAAAATTAGGCACTTCTGATGCGAGAGCACGCCTAGTCCATTTATCCTCCGTGCCTGATACAGTCAGATAGAGCTTCTTCGTTCTAAAGTTTAAACCACAAGAATACCCACAAGGGAACCTGGGGAACAACGAACGCGCATCTGGAGAGGTATTGGATCGGAGCCATTGAGCAGGCAGACTTGCCTCGACGGGAATGGTGGCCGGATCGGATCATTTTATGAGCCTCTATGAGGCTGGATGTGCAGCAGACAAGCAACGCATACGCAGGTGATGAGCAGGCGGGGGGTGGGGGCGGATCGCCGGGCCACCAACGGAGGCAAAAGCGAGGGGAGGAGGGACGTGAACCGTGAACGTCTTGGTGTACCTAGGCCTGGGAATGGATCGTGTAAGCCCAAGGGCCGAAAGGGCCCCCCAACTCACAGGCCTGAAGTTCTACGGATCGTCTATGGGCCATGTATATAAACCTGCCAATGAAAGGGTCCCCAACTCACAGGCCTACAAGTTCTACAGATCGTCTTTGGGCCATGTACCTAGCTAATTATTAGCATGGGTTGTTTAGATCCAACTACTAATACATTGCTAATAGGTGGTTGGTATCTATTAGCAGTCCCAAACCTGCCAATGAAACTAATGTTATAATAGCCCTATAATAGTTGGTCTATTAGCAGGTCAGTTTAAAATTATGAGTGCTAATTTAGAATCTATTAAGATCCATAAAGCTAATAGTTAGCTCTTAATAATTAGCTCAATTAGACCAAAACAGGTTTAGGCTAGCTAACAGTTAGCTAGCAGGTTTGGGATCTAAAGAAACTAATTATTAGCAGCTAACTATTAGCTCCATGGATCCAAACAGGACATTATAACCATCTTTATATAACAATCTCCATGCTGGTTACTTTGACAGAAGCTCAAACACACATGAACTTTCAAAAAGCTTGAGGTTAGGAAACCATGAAGCTCCTGCAAGCTACTGTCTCCCTGGTGTTCCTCCTCGCCTGTTCCACGTCCAACGCTTCTGTCTTACATGACGCCTGCCAGTCCTTCGCCGCTATCCGATACAAGGATGCCGACTACGACTACTGCGTCAAGTTCTTCCAGGCCGACAAGGAGAGCGCCACCGCAGACCACCGTGGCCTCGCCGTCATCGGAGCCAAGCTCATCGAGGCAACCGCTAAGAGCACCGGCTCTCTCATCGCCACCATGCTGACCTCGGAGAAGGATAAGGAACAACTCAGTTGCCTCGTCGCGTGCGGCAAGGGGTACTTGGACGCCATGGACGAGATCGGCAAGGCGGCGAAGGGCATCATCTCGAGAACGGATGGGGGCGTAGAGGACGCGGTGACGGCACTCCGCGGGGCACTGGACGCGCCATTGGACTGCGAGGATGGGTTCCAGAAGCTTCACAAGCCGTCGCCACTCGCTAAGGAGGATGCCAGGTTCCGCAAGGAGACGTGCATCACCCTGTTTGTAACGGGGACGTTACTCCCCCAAACCAACAACAGCTCTAAGTTAGGGATCTAAATCAAGAGTCCTTTGGAAGATCAATAAATTAACTACTATATATGGGATTTTGTAAGGTTGGAAAATAACTGGTATGAATAAACTCACAATCTTGGGCGCAGAAATTTCTTCCCGCAACTGTTCTGTGATTACATAAGAAAATACTACTAACGCGCAATTTTACCATTTGGGTCACGTGAGATATCATGATTTTAGGACGTGCTTAGAGGGGCTCCGGCCGGTTCCAGACTTCCAGCTTCGTTACTGTAGGAGCACTGTTGTGGCACTATAGAGGAGCTTCAAACTCATGGCTCTGGTGGTTTCTCCTCATTTCACGTTGTTTTGTTTTATGGTGCTGCAGAGTACTCGCATGCCGAAGCCGGAGCCCCTAGGACCCGAAACAAACAGGGCCTAATTCATTCGCTTGGAGTACTAGATGACATTAGTATACAATGCATACTGTCATATCGATTACCAAAATGTTGTATGACATCATGTCAAGCTAAATCTACTTATGAAAATGCTGTCATGACATCATATCAAGCTAAACCTACTTATAAAAATGCCCTCACGACATCATGTCAAGCTAAACCTACTTATTAGTAACGTTACTCTCTTCTATGTCCCTGCTCTTGTCTCTATTGAGCGATGGGGGCGAGGGGCTTGCCAGGGAGAACGACCTCGAGGTGGAGGGGCGGACTTGGCTTGGTGGCAGCACGGTGGGAGACCAAACCTCGATGGGAAAGGGCGGGCTTGGCCTTGGTGGCGCTGTTGCGAGAAGGAATAGGGTGGTGTGGTGCAGAGAGTCGAGATGAAAAAGGACACGCAGAGAAAAAGTTTTCTATGGAGAAAAGAAGCTCCCTATGCACTCTTAAAAGATAGGACTGAGAAGAAAGATTTGATGTCCTATATAATATAGTTACTTGAGTTAGAACTCTGTTGAAGAAGTTTTTTTATTGTAGCACCAAAAAGTAGAATAATAAAGCTATTTAGGTCTCGTTGGAGATGCACTTAGAGAACCAATAGACCCTAAACTAGCGAACACAGAATGGCCATGTTGGAGCTGCTGAGCAATCGACCTGCCTCGGTATGATCACCTCCTCACCGGAGTAGTTTTGGGAACAATCCTAAGACTTCGTGTTCCACGGACTTTATCACCTGAGGTTGTTTTTTTTAAGATGCATATATATATATATATATATATATATATATATATATATAATTTATATATATATATTATATATATATATATATATATATATCCACCTCAATCTATACGTATTGAAGTGTATGTTGAGATAAAATATAGTTTAAGTTCTGCTATAATCTACTTCAACACATATAGATTAGGATGGATAAATGTATCGGAACGTCTAGCACCTAGACGTTCGGATGAGGCTAACGTCCAAACGCCCGTGCCTGCTTCACGTGGGAACCCACATCGCTCCGTGTCTCACACCTGCACCGTGTCCCGAGCCCACACCGTAGCCCACGCCGCTTCATGTCCCACGCCCGCACCATGACGCCCCCTCGACACCCACGCGCATGTAGGCGGACCCAGCAGCTACACTAGGTGGCTGCTGTAGATGGGTCCCACTGCAACATGTGGGACCCGGCAAAATCTACTTTTGCAACATTTAAATGAAACACTTGCAACATACTTCCGAAACAATTGAAACAATTGCAACATACGTCTGAAACACCAGGAAAACACGTTGTAGCCATTGCAAAACATATGCAACATCCAGATAAAACACTTGCAACATATGTATGAAACACCAGAAACACTTGAAACATGCATGCATATGCAACATCCAGTTCTACTTTTGCATCATCTAGATGAAATACTTGCAACATACGTCTGAAACAGATGAAACATTTGAGACATACACTTGAAACACCATTACAACATGTGTAACATCCCGATTTACTTTTGCAATATCAATATAAAACAATTGTAACATACCTCTGAAACATTTGAAACACTTGAAATAGACGCTTCCAACATGTAGTTTCAGCGCAACATCTCTTGCTGCTTAGGAGAATGGATCCTCGTTGGCGTGTGGAGTTTCTATCCTGGTCGTCACGGGCTGCATGCGGGTGAGTTCCGCCCTGGCCACGACAAACTAGATTGGCGGGCTCCGCCCGGGCTACCATGAGATGCACGCGGGCGAGCTCCACACCCGGCCGCAGCGAGCTAGCAGGCGAAGGCAGAGGTCTTCCTGGCCGCCAACCAGGCATCTAGCCCTCCATGGTGGAGGCGGCGGCGGTCTCCCTCACCACGGGCGGGCGGCGCAGCGTGGTCGGTGGAGCTCGTGCGTACGTGGCGAGCGGCGGCGCTCGACACTCGTGCGTACGTGGACGGTGGTGGTGCTCGTGCGGACGCGGACGCTGGTAGAGTTCATGTGTACGGGACCGAAGGGCGGGCGGTGCGATGGAGCCGATACGAATGAGAAAGATAAGATGTCACTTTCTTTTCTTCTTCTTTTTTTTGAGGGATTCTTTTCTTTTTTTATTACTTTTTGGAGAAACCGTGTATGCTGAGCAAGCTTGTTGGCCGGTCAGCAGCCTAGCTAGCCGTGACCGACGCCGAACGAACACATGTGGGGGAGCATTAGCGTAAATGTATATCTAAACAAGCCGTGATCTGGTTTGGGCCGTCATCTGCAACCAGTGATCGGGGGCTCTGCGTTGGCCGTTACCACGCGCCAGGCCTAGGCAACTTTACCAAACCAACGTGTCACCCGTGGCCCGTGGCCCGTGGGCGGATGCGGTGTGCGAGCACGGGCAACGCCGAGTCGCTGGCGGAGCGGAGGCATTCGTCGTGACGTAGGAGTAGCAATCTGAGTCATAGTTATCGATTCCATTCCGGTACCGGCCGGAATGGTCGAAACGTCTCATACCGGCCATCAGAACGGCACACAAGTACACAACTCACTGCATCCCGTACCGCCTGTCATCCCGGGCGATTCCGGTCGTTCCGGACAATCCCGGTCATTCCGGACGGATCGTGCTTGCCGTTAATCTCGGTACTGGTCAGATACGCATGTGCAAAACTGCGAATACAATCTCTTTGCAATCCCGTTGAAGCTTCGATCTGGGAGGAAATTAGGGAGAAAATAATCTAGTTTAGAGTAGAAGAAGGCATGAAATCAAGAAACATCGACTCTTCCCAGGTGGCCAGGTCTCAACCCATCTCAACAAAGAACGAAGGAGAACTTTTGACAACTGAGAAGAAGCAACCAGAGAAAGAAGAGGAAGAAGCACGTAGAGGTATCGACCGGTCGGCAACAGCCCAAGCACTCACCGGCGGCAGCGTGCGGCGAATCCCGAACTCTCACGGTGTGGAGGAGGCACATCAAGCCGCAGCCCCCTCGTCTACCAGCGGCGGCCGTAAGCTATGACGAGCAGGCGAGGCACTCAATTGGGATGCGTTGACTACTGTTGTTCAATGCCTTCCGTTTCTGCAGATGAGTTTTTGATAGGCCAATGTAGCTTGGGCCGCTGTTGGGCCTGCGCCTGTGTCTATGGCTCTATGCTTTACATGTGCTTTGATGTTTATTAAATTTATTAGTAGTAATTTATATATTTCCCTTAAAAAAGTACTAATTTATATATACATACTATAAATTATTAAATAAAATTATTAAATCCGAAACGGCACACCGGAATGCATCGGTATCGGTATGTTCCATTCCAGTGGGTAAACCGGAATGGTCCCCGGAATGGAATCGATAACTATGATCTGAGTACGTAGGTATATTTGGCTACATTTTTTTTGGATTCAAAAGATCCAGTCGTCCATATGGATATTCACTTTATCCACGCTTTTTCTATGTTTTGTACTCTTGAAATTAGGCAAAAGTACATTTATGAACCTCTAAGCTGTATATTAGTTCAATTTGGAACCCTCAATTATGAAATTGGGTAACAAATACCCTCTAACTATCAAAATCAGATAAATTTGGTTCTGATTCAAATATGGTTTTCTATTTTCTAAAAATAATAAAAATCTTGTTTAATCTTTATAATTTTATAATTATTGTTTTAAAATCAGGAAAAATGAAATTAGTTCTAGTTTTCTTCTAAAAATATTATCTATCTGGTGTTGTTCTATTATTTGGATCTTATATTGTTTTATATAAATAATGAGCACGACTATAAGCAATAAACCAACAGAAAATAGAAATAAGTTAGTTCCAAATAACTATATATATATATATATATATATATATATATATATATATATATATATATATATATATATATATATATATATCATAAATAGGTAGATAGCATTTGTAAGAAAAAAATGATACTAGTTCTAGTTAATTGTGAATTTTTAGAGATCAAATCGGATTTTTATCATTTTTACAATATAGAAAACCAGCCAAATAACCAAATTGGTCTAGTTTTGATAGTTGGAGGGTGTCTATTACCCAATTTTGTATTTCAAGGTTAAAAATTAGACAAATGCACAATTTAGAGGTTGAAAATGTACTTTACCCCTTAAAAATTTAAGATCTCTTGGTGTGAGTTGCGATGAAATAGTTGTCGGGATCGCCAAGACTCCCATGGATGGGTTGAGGTTAGAGGAGCTCACGGGGAGGCAACCTGACCATGTGGTTGATGTACGCTCTAGGTGTGGCGTGGAGGTATGTATTGGTATGGTGGTGGCCATTGGTAGTGGAGGACTAGGGTGGGAAAGGGCAGAGAGAAGGGAAACTCGTTGATAACACCATCAGGGCAGTTTTAACGTGATGTGGTAGCAGTAATGCACCCACTAATGGCACCACCGAGATGATTGGAGGAAGGCAAGAGACGAGGGCAAGGACATTGAGGTTGTTAGTGGCGGTAGATGGAACGAATGACCATCAAGCAAACAATGTGGATCGTATGAAAGATCCTTGACGTTTAGCCCTCAATTTACAAGTTCTGTTTAGATCCACCGAGATAACTATTAGCTATGTTAGTTAAGGAAAATCAACTAATGGCTAATTGTTAGCTGGCTGATAGGTAAGACATTAGTTGGCTTATAGGGCCTCAACTAATTTTTAGCAGTTAACTATTAGTTCTATGAAATCCTATGTAATAATGCATGTAACTGCTAGTTTTTCAGGAATACAATTACTACTTCAACTATCTTGAGAAGTGTTTTAATAGTATCATAAATGTTCTGAAATACTTGTGTGAGTATTTGTGCTCACTCATAAATGAATTTCCTATGCATGGATTATTTTCATAATGTCATAAATTTTACTATTGGAGTAAGATTTTCTCTGTATGAGTAAACCATCATTTATGGTAGGGGATTAATAGTTTCCATGAACCAGCTATAATCTATTTATTAGTTCAGAAGGACATCTGCCTATATATAACCCAAAGTCCATTCTACATCCACGCTCACGCTGGCTACACTACCGAGAGTCCAAACACTCCAAACACACTTCGATTTGCATAGACAATCAGGCCAGCCAAGGAGACCATGAAGCTTCTGCAAGCTCTGTGCCCTCTCGTCTTCCTCCTCGCCTGCTCCATGTCCAACGCCTCCGTCTTACAAGACGCATGCAAGTCCTTCGCTGCTAAAAACCCGGGCACCGGCTACGCCTACTGCATCAAGTTCTTCCAGGCCGACAAGGGAAGCGGCAGCGCGGACAAGCGTGGCCTCGCCGCCATCGCCGTGAAGCTCACCGGGGCAGCCGCCAAGAGCACCGCCAAGCACATCGCCGCCCTGCGGGCCTCCGAGAAGGACAAGAAGCGGCTGGGGGGCCTCAAAGATTGCTCCGAGGTGTACACGCAGGCCGTGGACCAGACCGGCGTGGCGGCGAAGGGCATCGCGTCGGGCACGCCCCGGGGCCGTGCGGACGCGGTGACGGCGCTCAGTGCGGTGGAGGACGCCCCCGACACCTGTGAGCAGGGGTTCAAGGACCTGGGTGTGCCCTCGTCACTGGCATCGGAGGACGCCGAGTTCCGGAAGGAGGCGTCCATCGCGCTGTCTGTAACGGCGGCGCTGTAGGCATCGTCATAACCGACGACGTGATGAATTATCTAAGCTACGGTGTAGAATCCTTTTAGATATATGTTATAATTCCCTGTGGGGTTTTATGAGCTTAGATAATTTGAACTAATAAACTTTGCAATAATCTTCGTTGTACTGTTGTGATTATCTCGGGCTTAAGAAAACTGCTGGTCATGATCAAGCTGGTGGATACGTATCAATCCAGTACGTCGTCATTACTTGGGGATGATGGCAATCCATTTTTGAAACGAATAAAACTACGAAGATACCAATCGAACCTAATTGTACTGTACTAGCATTTGTAACTCGATATGATTAGGACATATCAGAGTGTTTTTTTTCGAGAACGGATTGGATCCGTATTTCATTAAGAGGAGGACATATCAGAGTGTGAATTTACACGGCAAAGGAAGTAGGGAACTGACTCCACTGATCAGTTGCAGATTTGCAGTAAATCCCAAGGGCATCCGCAACGGTTGTCGTCGACGTCCCCGGCTAACTGCATTTCACTTGCTAAATTAATATAATCACTGTTTGTACGGCTCCTTTCCGGATTGGCTGGTAGAGCACAGTGGAGTCAGTGTTGGTTATAGACTTATAGGCAGCGTGGAGCATCGATGCGGCGGCGGGTGGCAGCCTCTAGTCGAAGCCTCGAAGGCGTGAGATTTGTTGCTGTGAAATATGATGGGCCCCCCTGTGGTTTAGCATAGATGGGCCACCATTAAGTATTTAAGGTCTTGATTCAGTTAGCATGTATTTGCTTCGGAGGCGATCCAGGATGGAACGATCCTGTCTCTCTTAGTTTTTATGGAACCATCCTATCTCATATTTGGTTGATATGGACAAGTTCAATCTAGTTTTTTTTCGGTAGGAGCGATGGGAGAGTTTCTAATAAAGCCTCTTAATATAAGATTTTTGGCAAGAATGAAAAAACTCATCTCCAACAGTTCTCGATCTCACATCCCGCACTTGAAAAAAAAATAGACGCACGGATATATCCGTGCATCTCCCACGCCCGTATCCATCCACCAATCTAAAGGTGGAAGGGTGTGGGAAAAAAATAAAGAGTAGAAAAGGGTTCCTGATACAAGTATACAAGAGAAAGAATATATAAAAGTGGTAAGGACAATTTAGAAATAGTATATGATTCCTGATGAAAAATTGTCTTCTATATTTTAGGAGTGAATTATTGAAAACCGTTGGAGATGGTCTTATTTATTTTAGCCAATAATTTTTGATGAGTTGGAAAACTCTATGATTTTGGAAAATATTGTCGGGAACTCTCGAAGATGCTCTGTTGTCTATGGGACATGTATCTCATTTGTGGGGACCCATATGTGAACTACCCTTGCAAAAAATCTATGCGTAATATTAAAGAATGGAAAATGCTTCAGTTTCTCACTCTTTTCACTCTTTCCCTCGCCGTCCAATCGCCGCTCACTTATTTCCGGTTCCTATGAAATCTGTTGGTCCCTTATGGTTTAGTATAGGTGGACCATCATTAAACATTTAAGCTCTCGATTCAGTTAGCATATGTTTGGTTCAGGGACGATGCATGATGGTATGATCTCGTCTCCTTTTCTGGATGGAACCATCCCATCTCGTATTTGGTTGCCATGGACAATTTCATCCTAGTTTTTTTTGTTTAGTACGAGAGATGGAGAAGGGCGCCCTTCACACAATTAATCTCTTTTATCTATAGGACCTACAACTCATATGTTAACTACCCACGCAATATCTTTTTCTATACATAATATTACAGAGCAATTTTTTTCTTTTGTCTCTCCATCTTTACACTCTCTCCCCGTCCATCCGTTCCTCACTCACTCATTTTTGATTCATCGGTCTGTCATTTCTCACTTTCGTCCTTCTCACTTTGAGTTTGTAGCTGCAAGACCTTTGTTGGTGTTGCACCATTCATTTCTTGGCTTAGCCGTTTGAGCATGTTCGCATCGTGGCGCACGTGTGGGCATGTGGCTGCACATGTGTGGGCGTGTGGTTTGCCTTCCATCTTTCTTAAACTCATAATAGATACACACAATAGTCACCTATTTAAATTGAGTCAATCTCTTGTCTATTTTCATATAGAGTTAGTCATTTTATTTCACTAGCATTTATTATGAGTCTTGAAATTTATTTAATTTAAGATTGGATCAACAACAATTAAATCCAACCGAGATAGCTAGCTCATTATCATTGGCACAAGCACCACGTAAAACCGTATGTCCTATTACAACATAAGGCCTGTTTGCTAGTACTATATTAAAAAACTCATTTCTCAGTAGTTGTGTAGTCTATTAAAAGTAGTGCCATCATCACATGTCCCCCGTGAGATAGTGGCGGAGTAGCTGATGTTGAGTAATTAGGCAACTTCATGTTTAATTTTAAAACATAACTCATGACGATCTCAGATACAATATGTATAAATCTAACATACTGGTTGAACCAAATAGCAACAATGCGAAGAACAACATGATTGAACCTGAAATAACAGATTAAATCATGGCATGTGTACCTTTGGCGTCCCCCTCCACCCTTGTTGTCGTCGTAGCAGCCACCACACTGGAGCACCAAGCCCTCCTCATCCCCACACCGGAGTAGCAAGCCGACCTCACCCTAGGTCGGAGCCATGCCAGGTACAACGGAGGATGCCAAGCCCAACCTACGGTAGAGGATGATGAGCTTGATTTATAGTTGTGTGGCTAGAGGTTGATGACAGGGCAGTGGACACAAAAGGGTACACGATGGAAAGGGGATGAATCAGTTCCTTTACTTAAGGGCTTTACCATCGCAGGCGAACAAACTTGTTGGCTTCAACCAAAAGCGGCGGTCCACATGAGCAGAAACACCCAAGGCTATCAAAACTGCCAACACAAGTTGTTAACCTGAGTCTGACCATACAGAAGTGCGAACAAACATGCAGTGGCTCCCTCGCTACAACACAATCTCTAATGGATGCTTGCGTCTTTTGTCAGATGAAGGAGCAGAGACCTCTGTAGGAGCCTCTGACAATCTGTAAGGCTACTGCTCCCTATGATATGGATGGTTGCTGCAGACGTGGACGAGACCATGCTGGTGCGTTGGAGAAGCCCTTAAGAGACGAGTTAAACCCGCATCTAGTGAAAATATACCTCGGACAAACCCATCAATCGTGTCACAGAAACAAACACCTGAAACTAAGTTCATCCCTTTTCATCTCCTGCAGAAACAAACACCTCTAAAACAAGGAAAAATGCAGATTTGGCCCGTGGCCTATGGAAAGCTGGATTCGGCCCACGCCAGCACAAAGGTCAGCAGTCAGCACCGCCTTGTCACCCCTGCACGTAGCTCTGCACTAGCAACTTTAAGCAACCACGGCAATGTTCGTCCTGTTCCATGACCATGAGAAGGCGTCTGCAGATCAATCCTAGTGGCCTTCCCACATGTGCGCCCTCTATACGACGATACACATAACACACCGTCAGTTTGCGCCCAGCCGCCCGCTCCAATGTGCACTTCGGTAGCTCATTTGACCGTGCGTCCCTTCCCTGGCTTAACGGCTTAACTAGGTACGAGAGGCCGCGCGAGACACAGAAAAGGCGTGGACATGGGAGAAAAACCCCCATGCAAAACCGTTCATGCCGTGGGCGCGACCGCGCGCGAACCGAAAGAGGACCGGCACCGTGCGCCCCGCACTCCGCAATGAGGAGACTGGAGACGAGAGGAAAGCGGCGAGAGAAGCAACAGACGGCAGGGAGCCGAGCGAACTCGTCTCTCCTACTGTCAAGCGCAGCCATCCGCGCGGCCGCCGCCGAGGAAGTAACGGGCGGGCGCTGGTTCTACATCCCCTTCCACTTGCCAGTGACCACCAGACTGATTTCTCTTGGAACAGGCCGGCCGGGGTCGTCGTCGTCCTGGAAGGTTTCTATTATTAGATTACGAGACTTCACTCGGATCCCTCTACGAGGCGTCGCGATTTTTCTGCCTCCCTCAGCTGTCAGCACTGTTCTCGTCTCCTCCTCCTCTTCTCCTGGACGATCTCACTGGGAGTGGAAGGTTATTAGAGTGCCTCGGAGAAGATGGCCGATGACAACAACGGTAGCAACAGCAACAGCGGAGGCGCCAACGCGAACACCACCGCCGAGGTTCAGATACAAATCCCAGGTCAGTTTCATATATTGCTAGCTGCTCCATGTTTGATTTGATCTCACGTTTGATTTATTTGATCTATACCATTTCTCTCGCACATTGTTCCTCTTGTATATCGCATTTTTATTTCCTTGGAGAATGAAGTTAGGCGAGTTCTTCGCATGATTTAAATTTCAGTATTTAGTAGCTTTTCAATGCGTGGGATGGTTGTTCTTAATTTTCTTTTTAGAATTTTCTAATGCTTTTAGCAAAAGATTGTGATTAAGTGCTCTCTCGTCAATCACACATGTAGATATGGAACTATAAACCAGCACAACGTTTCTCATTTTTCCAATGTAAAGGTAGTTTTATCATACTCCAGATATTTTCTATTAACAGCCATGTTATTAACTTTTTACAGTGTTATTACGTATACAAGTGTCGAACACCCAAGAGGGGGTAATCTTTCCTCCTCCAAAACTATACAAAGGGTGTGCGCTAGTAGCCTGACCTCATGACAGTTCGATCATACCATAGAACCCTAGCATGTTAGTTGTATCAGGGTGAGGGACTTTGGAAACTTGAGGACACATGTGAGCCACTTTATCATTATTTTTGTGCCCTATATTAGCCTAATGTGTACAATGTTCATCTATTTGTACTTTGCTAAACTCGTGTAAATGTAAAAACCCTGAAAGAGAATTTTTTTTGTCTGTCCACTTCGTCTCTTAATCATTAGTACTTCTATTGTATCCACTATGTGAACCGCAGGACCATCGAAAACCGAAGCTCCAGCAACTCAAGAAGGACCACCGGGAAGCTCCAAAGCTAAGAATTGGAAACGGTGGTTTATGGTGGCAGCGGATGCAATCTTCCTCATTGTTGGTCAGACATCAGCAACACTGTTAGGGAGATACTACTACAGTCAAGGTGGCAACAGCAAGTGGCTATCAACATTTGTGCAGACTGCTGGCTTCCCTATATTGTTCTTCGGCTTGTTCTTTTTCCCTTCAAAGTCGTCTTCCAGCGAAACTCCGATCGGAAAAACTGCCATGATATATATTGTCTTGGGGCTTATCATAACCGCAGACAACATGATGTATTCCCATGGGCTGTGGTTTCTTCCAGTCTCAACCTTTTCACTCATCTGTGCTAGTCAGTTGGCCTTCAACGTCTTTTTCTCATACGTCTTAACCTCTCAGAAACTCACCGGTTTAATCATGAACTCCGTGGTACTGCTTACCTTGGCTGCTTTACTCCTTGGAGTCAATCATGAATCTCATGGACCTACTGGTGGTGTCATAGGAGGAAAGTATCTTGTGGGTTTCTTGTTGACACTAGGAGCATCAGGCACCTACGCACTTATCCTTTCCCTTATGCAACTTACATTCGAGAATGTGATCAAGAAACAAACCTTCTCAGCAGTTTTAAACATGCAGATATATACTGCACTTGTGGCAACTTTTGCTTCTCTTGTTGGATTATTTGCAAGTGGAGAATGGATGGATTTAAAAGAGGAGATGGATAGGTTCCAATCAGGAGAGTTCTCCTACCTGATGACACTGGTGTGGACATCCGTTTCTTGGCAGGTCGCTTCTATTGGAGTGGTGGGCTTGGTTTTTGAGGTATCGTCCTTGTTCTCGAATGTGATCAGCACATTTGCTCTACCTATTGTCCCTCTTTTTGGTGTGATGGCCTTTCATGACAAGATGAATGGAGTCAAGATCATAGCCATGCTAATTTCGATATGGGGTTTTCTTTCATATCTATATCAAAACTATCTCGATGATAAGAAAGCTAGAAGTGCATAGGGGGGATTCCTAGGGTCTACAATTTTATTGTCATAGATAGCTCTTTACCGGTTGTCCGGTTAAGTTTGTTTCCTGCGAGATGATAGATGTTCATTACTTATGTTAATTTGAGTACATTTCACTGGGAGGAAGCTATACTTTTTTTTAGCATAGCTATCAAATTTGTCTTAGTTAATTTTTTGTCTTATTTTTGTTTTGCATATGCGGCATATGTGTAAGCGTATGGGACATGGAATAAACATGATATATAGATTTATAGGTGAAATTTTGTATAGCTTTTTTGTTGACGTTGTAATTCTTTATTGGAAAATCTATTATCTGTTGTCCCTTCTAAATTTTGTTCTTGAGTGTGTTAGTAGTGTTTATCATATTAAACTTAGCTCCTAAACAAAACTATCAAAGTTTTAAATTTTCTACTGGATATTTGTCAGCCACCAAGTATTTTTTTTATGACTAGACGACTCCCAAGCAAATTGAGTCCAGCTCGGCCCGGCATACCCATGAGTCTTAGCACAGATCCTACCGTCCAAAAAAGATTTTCCTCAGCCAGGGCCTAGCTTGAAATATTTGTTTTAACTATTTTACACTATAAACTGCACGAACAGTTTGCCTAAGCCCAGGTCTAGCCTGAAAAATCAGGCACAACTCACTCGGTGGGACAGATAGGCTGGGTATTTTCGACCCAAAACAACTGGACTTTTTCTCGCCCCGGCCCGAAGTAGGGCCGCCCCGCTCAATGCAAGTCTAACCGGAAGTAGTACTTATTTTATTAGATTAGATTTAGGTCCTTAAAAAACATAGGTGTATGAAGTATGAACCACGTAAATGCCTACGGGATCAGCTCGCATGTGTTTGAAGCTGTGCACTGTTGATATAATAACGTGCATTACAAACGTGCAACTATATTGATGAAATTGCTACATAATTGCCAAAATTTTTACTATAGCTCCCATTTTCATGTCTCCCAATTAGGGGCACAAATGGTACGAATATTTTCTGACCGTATTAGAATCCGAATCCATCTAGAGAAGTTCATATTTATCTATCCAAGTTCAGATATTCAATATCTGATACTGTATCCGTATCTAAATACTCAAATAATAACATATACATTCGTATCTCATCCGACATAATTGAAACTATCTGTATCCAAATCCAAATCCGAAAAGAAATATAAGATCAGCAATATCGGTCCATATTGGATCCGTTTGCACCCCTACTCCCTAAAGAACAAAGCCTTAAAATGAAACAAGCTTTCAATCCTCATTTCTGCCGCTTCACATACTCCGTGGTCCAGTGTGGAGCTTCACTTCACATGAATCTTTCGGGGACAACAATGGTAAAATAGATAAGTTAGCCATATTTAAGTGGTGACGGGGGCCACATTATCGAGAAAAATATTATCCGAGTGTTGTTTAGCCATATTTAAACAAGAGTTTACAGTATGTTCCTCCCTCCCCTCCCAAGTTCCCAACCACCCCCACCCAAAAAAAATGTCAACCACTAATGTTAGCATATTCCCTTAGATTTGGGTCAAGCTAGCGTCCGGACGTCCGAACAGGGCTAGCGTCCGGACGCCCACGCCTCCTGCACCTGTCCACGCCCCCGTGTACGCATGCTGCTGCGCCCCGCCCACAATCCGCGCCTACTTCACATGGGGGCCAGGCCGCTTTGTGTTCCCCGCGCTTGCGCGGCCCATGTGGGGACCGTATCTCGATCTGCGCCCGCTCCGTTGCTTGCGCCTGCCGCTTGCGCCCCCTCTGTTCCCACGCGCAGTTGTGGTAGCTAGGTCCCAATGCAACATGTGCAACACCAGATTTACTTTTGCAACACATAGATGAAACACTCTTTAACATACGTCCGAAACAGTTGAAACACTTGCAACATACATCTGAAACACCAAGAAAACACATGTGTAGTCATTGCAAAACATATGCAACATACGTATAAAACACAAGAAACATACACTTGCAACATGTATGTATATACAACATCCAGATCTACTTTGCAAAATCCAGATGAAACACTTGCAACACACGTCTGAAGCAGATAAAACATTTAGGACATACACTTGAAAACACCATTGCAACATGTGCAACATCCCGATCTACTTTTGTAATATCGATATAAAACACTTGCAACATACCTCTAAAACATTTAAAACACTTGAAACAGGCGCTTGCAACATGCGGTTTCAGCGCAACATCTCCTTGTTGCTTGGGAGAAAGGAGCCTCGTCAGCGTGTGAAGTGAAAGTGCTATGGAACACATGGTGAACAACCTGCAGAGCACGGTAATCCTGACGAGTAGGATCTAGACGAATTCAAGTATAGGCAAACTGGAGTTTAGAGCCACCTCGATTTGGGATGTCAGAACACCAACCATATCAGGAACCTCATCCTGAACTTAATTAGGAATAGGTTTAAGAGTTTCTATTTAAATGTGCCTTTTCAGAAAGAAAAAAAATTGGTACACCTTTTCTAGGAATTGAGATATTCCCTTTTAGGCAAATATCTAACCACATAAATAGGACTTGATGTCATTGCAGACGAACTTTAGCCAAAGCCACCAAGACATCACCACCTACACAACCAATACCTCTAGAAAGAGACCACCACATCATAAGGACCAAATGGCCTGAGGGTGGTGGGGGGAGGCGTTGAATTGGGCTCTAAAAATTTAAAGCAACAACCTTAACCTATGCAAAACAAAAACCCCTTAGCACTTTGACTGTTATGTTCTTCTACAAAGGCACAAGCTAGTGAGCCCTTAGGACCATCACACTAATCATGTCCTTAGCAAGGGATCACACAAGAGTAAGGTCCTTAGTTTTGCATGTATAAAACCTTAGTTTAATCACACCAACAAGAATCCTAGTTGTCACGTAAGAGACTTGCAATCAATCAAATGTAAGGCAAGCGAGAAGAAAGCCAAAGAGCAGGTGATCCTGATTCGGCAATGCCCATGCCGCATGGGGCTCTAGCAAGACACCACTGCTGGCTTAGATGCTTTACAATAGCTGCCAAAACCGAGTGGAAAACGAAGGAGAAAGGAGAAAAAAGCCAGCCACCACCATCCTCACCGCAACACAAACATTTGGTGGCCAGCTATGGCAGTGGTGTGATGAGAGAACGGTGACGGAACGGAGTTTTGACGATGCTGGCGACCCCGCCCCACGTGTTGCCCATCAGGGGCAACGCGATGGTGAGACGAGACATTTTCAAGGGACCTAAGAGGTTAGGTCACCTAAAAATTTTCTACTCCTAGGGCTCAATCCAAACAAGCTAATAAACAAGATGTGCATCTAGAGTTTATCTAGTGTTATTTGGTTATCTAACCCAAAGAGTTTAGCAACCTAAAGCAATCCTAAGACTAGCCTAGAACTACTATCTGTAGTAAAGAAATCAAGACATAGAAAAATGTGAAAAGTAAGTTAGTAAATAAGAGATCAAGTACTAGAGGCCAACACCCAAGGAGAGATGCGCGATGTATCCCGTGGTATACGTGGGACAACCTCCACCCATAGTCCAAGTTGGAGCTCAAAAAAGGATTATGTGTTTGGTCACCAAACCTTCCTCCAGGTCAAGGTTGGAATCGTCATAAAAGCTCGCACCAAGTAACAACAACGCTATGGCAAGCCTCTTAGGTTCACCCTCGACTCGCCCTTCTCTTCTAGTCACCTTGGTGGCATTCACTATGGAGTTTCCACGCACACGTGTGTGCATGCGCGCGCACACACACAAATAGCCTAGTCTTGCCTAATCACTAGCCTAATCACTCTCACAAAGTGCTATTTTGGATGATGAATTTGTGCTCAATGGCTTGGAAATGTTTTTAAATACCTAGTGCTTCCTCTAGTCTTCAATGACCCCAAACACCGAGTGGATGTGGTCTAAATAGACCGAGCCAACAAACTACCTGCTGCACAACAGTCACACCAAATTTGCACTCACCAGATGACATAATTTTAAGTCTGGGTACCAACAGATCGTCCAATGCGTACATTCCAAAGTCATGTGTTTACATTGCGTCATCGCCATTGCAAGTAGTCATTGCCAATGGTTGCTCTGGTTACAATGACCGGATCATCTAATGTGTGTTCACAAACTCCAACATGAACACCTTGTTTGCCCAATCCTCCTATCAATATTGTGGTTAGGCCATCTTTTCAACCACAAGATCATCCGGTGTGTTGATTTTGTTGGTGCCAGCTCAGGTTATAGTTCCATACCCAGTGCAATGATTTTCTTCACCACCTGCATTCCACTGCAACATCTTCTTGTATTGCTCTGCGGTAGTCTTGAGTTTTTCGATGCTCATTATTTACACCATAGAGGATAATCCAGTCAGCACAAAATGCACTGGATCTTCACTTTGTTGGCGGTTGGTCATGTTGCATTGGCCCCCTTTTGGCCACAACTAAGCTCACTAACCACTACTGTGGTAAATTTAGACTTTACCGTCCTCCTATACACAATCATCTATTCCAAAAGCCAAAAAAGGAAAAAAAAACAGAACTTTCAGTCCACGTTATCGCCTCTTCATAGGAGCAATCGCTTGTGATAAAAGTAGTTTTTGGACATTCTAGAGTATGGAATATGTTCTGCGAGGGAAATACACACACACTCTCTCTTGTCTGAAAGACCAAGGACATTGTCGATCTGTGTTAATAAGACAGCAGGAAGCAGCTCACAGGCGCTAGTGGCGCCAAGAATAAGCCTGCTCAGCGTGACCGAAAACAGTTGAGCATCAGAACATGCCAGAAACCAACAGACAAAATATCTTTGCGCCAGCTTCGCTCCATGGATTCCTGTTCCTGGAACAATCGTTGCAGAGTTTTCGTCTGTTGCAATTGCAACTGCAGATGAGACGGACATGGGACACGTACTCCCATCTTATCCTAGGTGCAGGCGTGCAGCTCATCAATAATCGGAAAGCTGAAAGCTCAAAGCTTGTATGCTTAGAGCCTGTTAGTTCAAAAAAAAAAAAAACCAAAAAGTGTTACAGTACCTGTCACATCAAATCTTGTGGTACATGTATGGAGTACTAAATGTAGATGAAAGAAAAAACTAATTACACATTTTAGTTGTAAATTACAAGACAAATCTTTTAAGCCTAATTAGTCCATGATTGAACATAAATTGCCAAATAAAATAAAAAGTGATACAGTAACCAAACTCAAATATTTTTACCTATAAACAAGCCCTTAGCCACACAGTCGACAGACCGCACTGATGCATCGACTTCTCTGTTCTGATAACTTTGCCCCCTCTCTCCTCTTGAACCGATGCAACCACTGCGGATGCTCTTGCTTCTGTCTGGATATATTCCTATGCGATCGACGTCATTATCCTCTGTCCTTTGGAATCTTTTGCAGACATCGTTGATTTTTTTTGTGAGCCAGGGAACACTGAACCGTAGGGCCCGTTTAGTTGGTGAAAATTTTTGAGTAAATTTCTATAGCACTTTTCGTTGTTATTTGGCAAAATTTATCTGATTATGGACTAATTAGGCTTAAAAGATTCTTCTCGATATTTACAGACAAACTGTGCAATTAGTTATTTTTTTACCTATATTTAATGCTCTATGCATACGTCTAAAGATTCGATGTGATGGGTACTGCGTATTTTTTTTTTTTTGCTTTTGTAGCCAACTAAACAAGCCCGTAGCTCATGAGTGATGCAAACGTTGACAGCAAATTTTGACTCTTGCGCCACGTGCTGTCTATTCTATCTTGAGTTCTTGCCGATCCATTTATCGAGGAATTCACACGGGAGAAGAACCAGTAGGACACGTAAGATTATCCACCCTCATGGACCTCTATATTCATCCTTTAAAAAGAATATTTTATCCTAAAAATCCTAAAATATACAGTTTTTCTGCATTCATCCATCCTCTATATCATCCTCTGTCTACTATGGGATCCACTTGTCACTTTGTCTAAATATATCCATGTAACATCTTGTTTTGAAGTATCTATTGTAATGAATTTAATGGTGTAATCGGAATTTAATTTGATTTTATGGTTTGTGAGTTATAATATTTTTTAGCTAATTGAACAAGTGAGACCCACAGCTGCATGCACTGTCACCTGTCTGCTCTCTCTATGCAGCGCGTGCTCGCTGCTGTCCGCTATCCCTCTATATTTAGAGGAGGGACGCCAGTAACATATGAACATAGCGTACGCGGTGCAGTTGCTTCATTCTCTATATCGTGCTGGAGGATGAGTTTACAGTACCCAGTGCGGACAGTCTAACGTCAACTCGTTTATAGACACGACGGCGACGGTTGCGTATGTATATGTAGTTGCCTGTCCTTTTACTATAAGAAATTTCGTATCTGCAGCGCATATAGATCTTGGTTGCGATCCAAGATGGGTGACGCTGGTGAAATTCAGCTGCAAATCACAGGTCCCTTTCTCTCTGTTTTTATTACTAGATACTGCAATCAATTAAGCGAGACAGCAATATCGAACAGCTGAAATGACGAGGCGGACATGCAGGTATCCGAGGTCAAGAAGCTGGTGGAGACGATCATGGACACAGAGCAGAGATCGGTGGCGCATGTCGTGCAACTGAGGCGCCGCGGCCACAGCTATCGAAACGGATGGCGTGGTGGGCGGTGGTCCTTATCAACATCGTGTTCATCCTCGGCGGGCAGGGCGTGGCCACGCTCCTTGGCAGGATTTACTACGACCAGGGTGGCAACAGCCTGTGGATGCAGACGGTGGTGCAGTCCTGCGGCACGCCGCTCGCCATCCCGCTGCTCCTCTACTTCCGGTTCCGGACCAGGCCGTCCTCCTCCTCCGTGGCGGCCACGGCTAATCGGCCGCCGCTCGTCAAGCTCGCCGCCATCTACGCCGGCCTGGGCGTCCTCCTCGCCTGCGACAACCTGATGTACTCGTACGGCCTCCTGTACCTGCCCATGTCAACCTATTCGATCATCTGCGCGAGCCAGGTCTCGTTCAACGCCGTCTTCGCCTACTTCCTGAACAAGGAGAAGTTCCGTGTGCTCGTCCTCAACTCCGTCGTGCTGCTCACCTTCTCGGCCGCGCTCGTCGGCGTGAACCACGGCTCGGACGAGACCGGCAGCAGCATCCCGAAGGGGAAGTTCCCGGCGGGGTTCGCGCTGACGCTGTCGGCGTCGGCGCTCTTCTCCCTGATCCTGTCCCTGACGCAGCTGACCTTCGATGAGGTGCTCAAGAGCGACACGCTCCGCACCGTGCTAGAGATGCAGTTCTGGAGCAACACCGCCGCGGCGTGCGTGTCCGTGGCCGGGCTGTTCGCCTCCGGGGAGTGGCGCACCATCGCCGGAGAGATGGAGGCGTACAAGAAGGGGGAAGTGGCGTACGCGATGACGCTGGCGTGGACGGCCGTCTCATGGCAGCTGTGCACGATGGGCCTCATGGGGCTGGTCGCGGCGGTGTCATCGCTGTTCACCAACGTCATCAGCACGGTAGGCACGCCGCTGTCGCCGGTCATCGCCGTGATCTTCCTCGGCGACCGGATGGACGGGGTGAAGCTGATGGCCATGCTCATAGGAGTGTGGGGGCTCCTGTCCTACGTTTATCAGCACTACCTCGATGACCATGCCGCTAAGAAGATAGCCGAGAAATCTGACGAACAATACCAAGCTGCAAAAATCTCCGCAGAATAGTGCTTTTTTTTCTGCCACTATAACTATCACATCACAAAACTACTTAATTGCTGTATGGAAGTTCCTGTCGATGCCACTGGAAAATGCTGAAAGTTTAGTTCGGTTCTTTGTCGACAGAAGTACAGTAGGAGTAGTTCACTGCCCTGTCAAACTATTTTAATTTTGATTAAATTTATATAAAAACATTTATAATACCATAATATATGTCTATTTTATGTCAGAAATATTATACTCTTTTACATAAATGTATTAATCAATAGTTTCACTAAGAATAGAACTAGAATTACATTCTTTTTATAGGATGGAGGTAGTAGTAGTTTAAAGCTGGATCAAGTTGATTTGATCCTCCGATTGTGAGATGAAGGATACTTGAGTACTTTTCAAATCAAAAGACCACCACACATGCTTATCCCTTTGTCGTTTTTGAGTACACATGCATCGTGATGCGATCACAGCCATAAAGAGAAAGACGAAACTTTTGTGTCCAATCAAACCACTATCAACAAAGACCTGAACCCACTCCTCTCCGGGTTGCTATTGGATCTTGCCTGGAGCAAGTACCCTGAGAATAGGCGTCGCAATGCGATGTGCAACGGAGCCAGTCAGCCGCTCTGTATGGGAAGAAGACATTGAGAAGCAAGGACGCAGCTTGCGCTTGGATCTTGCCTGGATTCTACAAACGGCGACGTGCCTGTCAGAGGATGCAAAATTTCAGAGGACTTTATACTTGTCAAGCTTGCTCCTTTCATATTCTGCTACTTCCTCAGGCTGAAACTGATATCAGGAGAATCTCTCATTCTCTATGTATAGTGTAAGTATGTGGTAAGAGGCTAAGAGCTGCAGCAGGAATTGGTCATCAGCTTGTCAAAACTCTCTTCCTCACTTGATTGACAGTGCCATCAGGACTGCTTGCGAAACTAATCTTTGCCCTAATCATCAACGTGATGCAAAGTGGTTTATATATGTATGCTACTCATGTCGATTTCAAGTAGGCTCGACTAATGATTGAGCTGCATATTTATCTACATATGGCTATGTAAGGATCATGTACACATGACCATGATTTTATTAAGATTTTTATGATGATAAGGAAAACACAATCACTAGGACTAACATATGTGCTAAGAGGTGTTACAAAGGTTATACTCGGTCCTATAGATATACGAGATCCAAGTTTGGTCAAAATCCAAGCTCAAACGGAGTCAAAACATGCATGGGATCGCTGTGGTGTACAGTCAGGCTGGGCGTTCGGTCATGACCGAAAATTCGGGTCGGTTTCTTCGGTCTTTTTTTACTTCGGTCCATGGAAATCGCAAACCGAAGTGTTGCCCAAGAAAACAAGAACCGACAGATCGGTCTTCGGTCTTCTAATTCGGTTCTTCGGTTGTAACCGAGCAAGACCGACAACGAAGAAAACTAGAGGCAAGGATGACTGCTCGAGAGAGGAGGAGAGGGAGTGGGCAGCGCTGGCCAGCAAGAGAAGGGGCAGCGCCCTCAGCATTCCTCACCCGAGAGCAACAGCGATGCCCTCGGGCTCCACCGGCCGAGCAGTGGTGGGCTGGTGGCGCCCCCGGCCTTCCCTGTCCGAGCAGCGGCGGCGCCCTCCGGCCTCGCTCGTCCAAGAGCAGCAGGCGCCCCTCGTCGTTGAGTCAGCCAAAGCAGCAGCAACCGCCGGCGCCCATTTGAGTAGTACTTGGCCGTGAGAGAGCAAAGAGAGATGAGATAGGATAGCAGTAATGAATGGGAGACAGACCCACGTGATTGAGAGAGATAGACATGAGACGGGAGACAGATGGATGAATGAAAGGATAAGGTTCTGAGTCTTCTGACGTTCTCTGCCTTGGTCTGTTCGGGTAAATCGGTTAACCAATGCAGATGACCGAGTACCCGATATCACAATCGGTTTTCGACAACTCGAAACCGAACAAAGGACCGAGGACCGAGGACCGAATGTTCGGTCTGTTCGGTCTCGGTCTCGGTCCGTTCGGGTTCGGTCTTCGGTCTCAGGTTTTTCTGCCCAGACTGAGTGTACAGTAAGTTGGGTAGGGAAGACAAGGGTGATAAGAAGGGCCACCTTGGCAATAAAGAAAAGAAGAAAACACAGTATCACTAGACAGTATGGTGCTAAGCAAAAAGACAAGTACAAGTACAAGTAGAACTAGGTGAACTGAAAACATAATTCACTACTTATCATGTTTTTTTTGCGAACACACTACTTATCATGTTGATTTACCTTCACTTTGGTGTAACGTTGATGGTCAACGATAGTGTTTAGTGACCATCCACACTACCCATTCATTCCCCCTTTACAGTACGTTCAAATAAAAAACAAAGTTCTAAACTACTTTAAGTATCTCTTAACTCCAAATGACACTTAGAACTAGTCCGTCTTTAACCTGACCGTTCATCCTTTGAAAACCGAAACGAAATCCATATATATATGGGCATGAAAACCATTGATTGCCCATTAATCAATCATCATTGTGACCTAACTTAGAATGCCTCTGCAAAATACACGTTAGTTACAATGATTGTGTCGTGATTAATCGCCAAAACCGAATTAGGGGGCCTAGATGTTTTTAGAAACAACATGAACTATATATAAAGGATTACTTACACGACAATCACAACATGTGTAGTAGGCCCATGCAGCAGTATCCGGACGCCTTGATTCAAACACCTGGACTGGCTTTCGCAGTCACACTTCCAGGTATATATAAACCTTTGGGATGGCCCTTCTTTCGCCACTTCTCTATATGCCACATGTCCTCCATCTTCATAAATTGAGGCTACTAAGAGCAATCACAATGTGCTCCAAAATCAGTCCATAGGGACTAAATTATTCCTTATGGACTGGCTGAAACATTGTAGAACAAACAATATGTAGTCCATAGCTAAAGACACCCATAAGTCTATAGACCGTCCATAAGCAATAAAAAAATATCTCTCTCCATCTCTCTGACTCTCTCCATCCCGCCCTCAAGGTTGTAGCCCCGGCCATCTGCGCCACCCGCGAGGTCGTGTGTCCGGCCATCCACACCATTTTTGAGGTCGCCTGCCCAACCATCCGCGCCACCTGCGAGACCACCGCAGGCATCCACGTCGCTCACACCGCCGCCGCCACAGCCATCCGCTCATACAGGTCCTCGCCCTTCATCCGCTCCCCATCGAGGGTTGGATCTTGGCCACCAAGCGACGCCGCCTCCACGCCGGCGAAGGAGAAGCGGATGAGGGAGGGGTCAGACCTTGGCCACTCGTAGCCTTGCCGATGGAGGAACTAAGGAGGAAGGGGCTAGATCTCGGTGTATGTAGCCTTGTCGTTGGAGGAATAGAGCAAGGAGGGGCCAGATCTCTGTCGCAGAGGAGAAAGAGAAGAGGGTGTCGGTCTACCACCGGTGGAGGAGACAAAGGAGGGGGTGCCGGCCTACCGCCGGTGCACCAGTGCAGGACAAGAGGAGGGTGCCGTCGGTACAGAGAAGAGGAGGGCGGCACTGGTGCGGAGAAGAAGCAGAGAAGAGGAGGGCGGTGTGGATTTTTTATGAGATGGTGGGCCCTACTTTTGGTCCATATAGACTTCAACATTGTGGAAGCAACCATAACTACAGTCACCACTTGTATAGACCAAGTAGTCCATATACATTGTGGTTGCTCTAACAAATCAATGCCAACATTCCATGCATGTAAATGTGTACGCCAGGATAATGAAACCAGACATCAACTAAACGAAATAGACTACCCGATCTATCGGAGCTAATGATATTGCTACTGCTACACATTGCTACCAAAATCACCAAACCCTAACCACACTAAATCCTAGTAACGCCAAGCAAATCAACCAAATTAGGGGGAAATAGAAGAGGTACCTGCTAGGAATGTCTTTAAGTCGTGGAAGAGACGAATCAGGGAAGGAAAATGAAGAGTCTAGGCAGAGCTGCCATTTTCGCTCCTATGAGCTAGTTGGGAAGAGAAGAGTCACTACCACATACTCGAATTGCCTTGAGTGCCAAAAACCGCCAAGGAAAGGGGTAAAACCGCCAAGGAAATGATCCTTGGTCATAAACCGTCAAGCAAACGCACTCAATAATAAAAGACAAGGGAAATTAGTTTCCTTAGCGGTTTTGACACTCAATGATGATTTCCTTGAAGGCGCACCGCCGGAGGGGAGTGCCACTGGAGGGGGCCGTGGCCTGCCCGTCACGCCGCCGGAGGGAGGGGGCCGCTCGTGCCGTCGGAGGTGTGCGCCGCCTGGGGGTTCTATCTCTAAATTACCATAAGATAATTATTAGTAATATCTAAACTTTGTTAGAAAATTCTACAAACTTGCATGACAACATGGTTTTTGTGTATAATCTTTGCATAAAAAAATTGAATGGTTTAAACAAAGTGGTACTATACATTGTTCACTAGATACATCTCCCGCATAGTCATGTAACTATGTGAGAGATTTATCCATTTGAGAATAATGTATAGTCAACTTTGTTAATATGATTTGAAAATTTTATGGAAAGATAATACAACCATATTATGATCTCATGCCAAATTTTAGGATTTTCACACCTTTAAGATATTATAGTTTTTTCGGTCGGAGTCACCAAAATACGTATAAGCATTTCCTTTGCTGCCAACCTCCAAGAAAATTCAATAACCCCTAAGGAAATGATAATTTACTTGACAGTTTAGAATAACACCTAAGGAAATAGGTATTTTTCTTGGCGGTTAAGAATAACACTCAACGAAATAGCAATTTCCTTGACAGTTTAGAATTACACTCAAGGTGTTTAGAAACCACCAAGGAAACACCCATATTCCTTGGCGGTTTACTCTAACCTCCGAGTAATATATGTTTCCTTGAAGGTCGATGTCCACGGCCAAGGAAACTATACTTTCCTTGGCGGTTTGATTCTGATCCTCAAGAAAATTTTTAGCACTCAAGGTAGTTTCCTCTAGTGAGTGAAGGGAGAGGAGGAAAAAGACGCATCATGTATATGCGACTGAGTTGCGCCAAAGTTTCTGGCGCGACTTAGTCACACTAATGGGTACGGCGTGACTAAGTTGCGCCAGACCGTATGGCGTGACTTGTCCATGTCAACTCCAGTGTTGGCGCGACAGTCGAGTGTGGCCATCGTGGAGCCTTCAGTCGTGCCAATGCATGTGGCGCGACTCAGTTATGAGTTACACATATGTTTTATTGCGACCAAAAGAACTAGTTCCTAAAAATTAGTTCAAGAGGGGCTTTTATTAAAATATTAGTTTTTTTTGTTGGGGGGCTAAAAAATTATGAGTAGGGGACTATTATTTCATTATATTCATTAGCAACTTCTTTCCATTAAAAATCTCCTTTTTTGCAATTCCCATCATGGGATCTTTGGAGTTATTTAGCCAAGCGCTAGGAGCCTAGGTTGCATGTTTAAGACAACTATAGTAAATTATAAAAAGGAACATCATTCATGATTCAGTAAATAAAAACTATAACAGATCAAAAAATGTATATACACAATATATAGAGTGAGCGCTCTCACCAGATCGCATTTCTTGTTTTTGTCTTTGAGAGGTCCTTAGAGGTGGCGAAGGTGCCAAGGCTAAGAAGAAGAGTAGCCGAGAAAGCTGACGAACAAAACCAAGCCGCAAAAATCTCCGTGGAATAATCATTGGGTTTTTTTTTCTGCTGCGATCACATCACAGCACATTTTTTTTCCTTTTTTGATAAGTCATCACATCACGACTTAATTGCTGTATGGAAGTTCCTGTCTGACTGCGCCACTGAAAACTGCTGAAAGTTCGGTTCTTTGTTGACGGAACTACGGTTCACTTGATTACCTTGGACTAGTTATTAGTCCGCGTGTTTAGATGGACTAAGGCAATTTTTAACTATAGTAAAGGTGGATCAAGTAGTAGTTTGGATCCTCCAATCGTGGGACGCATCCTGTATACTTTTCAAAGCAATCATGGGAAGAGAAGAAAAAGATCGCCCTCTCGTTTCGCTAAAAAGCCAGACTGAAAATTACTATTCGCTGATTTGGTGTAAGAGAAAAATATTATATCATAGTTGATAGGTTGATAAGTTTAAGCGTATAGAGCTATATAGAAAAATGTCTAATCAACCAACTAGTATATCAGACAAGGCCTGATCGATAACGCTCTGCCGCCGCCGTTGCACAGAGTCGGAGGGACAGTATAAGATAGCCGGCGAAATGCGGTCGACGAGGGGGCGAGTCAGTAATCACCGCTCTTCATGGGAAGGCATGGGCATGCAAGAACGGCAGCTTGCTCTTGGATCCTGCCTGGATTCTACAGGAGGTGACACGTCACACGTGCCTCTCAGCAGCTGCCAAACTTCAAGGAGATTTATACTTGTCAAGCTTCCTCATCATTTCATATGTGACTGCTACCTCCTAAGACTGAAACTGATATACAGTATCAGGTAAATCCGATGAATCTATCCGTAGTGCAGAACCACTTGACGAAATGCAGGGGTTAGAGTAAGCTCCAGTAAGAAACAATTAGCTTGTCAGAACTCCTTTCACACACCTGGTTGGCTTGATGAATGATGAATCGGCTTGCGGAACTAGTCTTTGCCCTAATCATCAACGCGATGCGACAAGCGGAACATGTCGATTTCAGTGGGACTCGACTGATTGAGCTGCATACCTTACACAGTTTGGTTGTAAGTTGTAAATCACGAGACGAATCTTTCAAACCTAATTAGCCCATGATTAGACACTAGTTGTCAAATACAAACGAAAATGTTATTGTACTTCCAAAAACTTTACAGGTGCAACTAAACACAACCCATGATTGTCCTTGGCATCTGGTTTGCCACCACTATGTCCACCATGGCACCATCTGCTAACATCACGGCCATGCATCCTCACCCATTCCCATTCATGACATCACTACAACTCCATCACCATCAGACTCGAGCATTTGGCGGACTAGGCTAGGCAAAAAAGCCCGGTTTTTTATATCAACTTTTCATCTCCAGTAATGTCCCAAGGACGAGGGCAGGCCTCTCTGTTCTCTAGCTCGGCCAATGCTGTGGTGGCCCCCACTCTTCTATTTAGTTGAAAAAAATAAAAGAAATAGTTCAGACGGAGGAAAAAAAATAATGGGCTTGCTTCACCATGGATAGGCTCTGCCAGTAACATATGTTGGCCAAGGCAAGCCTGGCGAGCCTAGGATCGGTTGCGTCTGTTTTGCTTAAGGCTCTGTTTGGAAGCCCAGTAATTGACCAAAAACACTTGTAAATTACATGGCTGGATATTTTTTTCAACCAAGATGACAATTAGCTGTCTGGATGGCTGGTGAGCACACTAATTTTACATTTGGATTGGATCAAAACCAATGTAAAATAAAACAGACCTCCTCAGTCTGGAAAACAATATGACAATTATCGGGCATCCCTCTCGTGCTTGTTGCTCCACCCTATCTTCTATCTCCTTCGCTGGCATGGTTGTCTCCCTAGAGCCCTTACCAAGCACAATATGACCCAACGACTCCCTCAAACCCAAAGGAGCTTGCCCACAGCGTGGAGAGAGCATCTACTGAAATCAAAATTGATTTTTAGGCACATGTAGTATATGAGATGTGAAACAAATATTTACACTAAATGCTTCAAAATTGTACACTTTGAGCTCACCAAGACTATGCATACACTGTACAGGATCATAGCAGTCGAGAAACATGTCATTGTCTAGTTCTATGGCGAGAAAAAAAAAGCGCTATGGTTAATGGATAAGGCAGTCATATATGCTAGGGGAACCCCGGTAGGGGAGCACCATAATTCCAAAGTCCAAGGTTTGCCTGCCGAGGGGAGCCCTAAGTAGCACGCGGATCCGAATGTGTCACACCTCATCGAGTCTCTGAAAGCAAACCTATGCCAAGACATTGAACCATGGGCTCTAGAATCTTACTTATCCCTTAAGAAAAAGGGAGGGACGAAGAACTAGCAATCGATATCGATGTTTTCTAACTTGTACAAGTAGGTCACCACTCACCACCCCCTACTCTGAGTTAACCATTGACCTAAATGGTGTGTTGATCACTATTGGAAAGGTCGTCTCAATCAGGATCGAAAGGAAACAACCTTGCAACCCTTGAATAATATAACAAAGAAATAGTAGTGATGGTGGTGGTAAATAGAGTGGCTAACCATAGAGAAGGTTTGTGATGGTTCCTACTAGACCGGGGCAAATTTGGCTTGGTATGTGGCTTCAATAGCACCGGGCTTGGGCAAGGGTAGCCAATCCCAAAAGACCCATCTCGAAACTATTATACCAATTATTTTGGTACTAAAACATAGCGGGCGGACCTACCAGGCCCGGCTAAAAAATACATAGATCAAGACACATGAGTTTGACCCGAAGTAAACCAGGGTTTTTTTTGTCTACCCAGCTTGGCCCACAAAATACCCAGTCTAATTCCTACTATATAAAATGGAAGAACATCTGCAAATACTTTTTGATAAAAAAAAAGAGGTGACTAATAGATTTGATTGAAACCTGTAGTCCATGTCCATAAGTGTACTCTGCGGGACGGCGAGGTCTGTGTGGCAGAACCGCCTAATTTAACACCCTTCCGGAGTACTTGTCTTCCATTAGGTACTAAGTACTTCGAAAGAGCGCTAAACTGAGCAGTTCCGTTGAGCACACCCAACGGGAGAACTCAAAAATCCACATTTAACATCAGGATCGTGAATGAGGGAATAAAGCTTATAAAGTCCTTAACCATTTCTTACATCACTTTTAGTACAACATCAGAGTAATTCATTATGTAATTATAACAGCGGAATCTAAAACATTATCAGAGTTCAGCGGAAATGAAACCATTTTAAACATTAACATGAAGAACGTTTAAATGCATGAAATGATAACATATTAATAGTATTTTCCTTGTAAAACTTTTAGTGAGAGTTTTAATAAATAACTCTACTCCGCATCGCAAAGGAAATCCTCGCTGAGCCCACCAGGAGGTTTCCACACACAATTGTCAGCTCATCAGCATTCACCTGTCACCTGCAACAGGGGGAATAAAACCCTGAGTACTCAATTGTACTCAACAAGACTTACCCGACAGGAGAAAATAAAAGACTCCAAGGATATGCAAGGCTTATCGGGCTTGCTGGTTCATTGCATTGCAGGAAGCATTACTACCTGTGCATCCTTATATTTATTTTTATTAGCAGTCGTCATTAGTTCATTAGCTATCCATTCTAGGTAAGCACCTGTTCTACTTTCAAGCAAGTGGTAAGCAATCAGAACCATTTTATCTTCTCTTCCAACAACTTTCTTGTTCCAGTTCTTACTACGATGCCATGTCATAGTCAAGCCGTACCGTCTAAGCGACGGCGATTCGCGAATCAATGTGCCCAGCTGGGTGCCCCGAAAACACACGCCTCGCTTGTACCCCGGGCACAAACAAGACCAACCCGTTTCACTCCCGTCAAGGGGTCCAGGTCCCCGTCCAAGCTCGGACTCTAAGCCCCCAACACTGCAGGCCCGGCCTCAGTCTGGTGCTTAGACCTCCTCAACCCAATATATATAACCATCCTAAAAAGCCGGTCCGGAAAGAGCCGGAACCCATGACAGGAGAGAAACAAGTTTTCCCGCTCCCATAAGCAAGTATATGCTCGGGACAATAAATCTGTGACTTGACCAGGGTCCATGCAACGAACGGTCCTTAATTGACACAGGCGGAACAAATGCAACCAGAGCCCTGCTCTGCTGCCCAACCAGGTCCAAGTCCATCCAACCCATTCCGCCCGGTCTCCAATTATCCGTATACATTTATATACCATGAGATAGCAACATGATGATAGTAACAAAAAGATATTCCTATCTCTCGCGAGTGACAGAAAATCACTCGACTTCTACCGAATTCCTGTAGCATAGCAATCTACACGATCCTGACATGCTAGTAAGACTCATGGGATCAAGATATTTATATGCAAGTGGGTTTCATTCAAATCCTTTAAACTTAATGCACAAGCATAAAATAAAGTGCAGAATAATAGGGGTTATGCACCGGGGCTTGCCTGGGTAAAAGATATCCAAAAGTTAGTATTCCATCTCCGGGACCTGTTCGCCATGGCACCACCTTTGATTAAACACCAAGTCATCTGGTTGATCCATCGACCCATCAACCATCATCGTTCCTATTATGATATGCAAAAATGCAATGCCTGCTTAAGCAGAACAAGCATAGCATAGATATACTTATTGAAAGACAAACAACACATCGTCACTCTCACTCCGACTCTCATCCTTTCTAAAAGAGATTTATTCGTGAGTTGGTTATTATTAAGAAAACACAAATTAACAATACAACCGCATTGCAATTTAATAAAATTCATGTAAGGTAAAGCAACATACTAAGCATAGACCTATAACCATCAGAGATGCATAACATTCTGTTTAACCTACATGTGAAGCAAGTAACACGGACAACATATTTGAGATATAGGATCACTAATTACTGTATATAAAGGTATTATTACTGGTAAGCGTGGAATAAAAGGTGACAGTCCAAACATCTCCGTTGTACATGAAACTTTTATGGAAGGTACATCTTGACTAATTATAAATGTCGTACAAGTTTTATAATTTTCAGATAGGCATATTATTTACTAGCAATTAACAAAGATTTCATATCGATAAAAGCATGTGACAAAGATAAATTAATAACTCAGTAATTATACAAGATCTGGACCTCAAATTTTTATCCTAAATTAAGCATCACATGAATAACATGCCATAAAATTTTCATCTCATTTGAAGCATAGCATCTACCGGTATGAATTTCTCTATAATTAATCATAGGAAAAATATAGTGCAATATTTTTCTACTAAAACATGCAATATTATATATCTAATGCATAGAGATAAACGCAAGGGTTCCAAAACATCTTGATTTTCTATTTTACGAATTTTCTATGATTTACTATGAATTTCTAAAGGTTCAATACATTTAAGAAAAGACAGGAAGCTAATGACATAATTAACTAATCACATAATTTCAAATGAGCTTTAAAAATCATGAAATTAATATGGAAGATAGAGTTTGATTTTAGATGAATTTAGGAAGAAGAATTCATGGAATCCGAGTTGATATGATGGAGATATAAAATTCGCAAGATAGCTGTGCAGGTAAATAAACACGAACTTTTGAAAGAGACGTACGTGAAGCTGAGCTTCGTGCTCGCGAGGCACGTCCGCCATGGACGACCGCTCGAGCGTCGCTGCTCTGCTTGCTCTGCTCTGCTCGGGACGTGGTTCCGCCGGCCACGGAGAGGATGCTACTGGGCGGTGGAGCTTCGAATGAGTGGGCAGAGCGATGCACAGCTGAAGGAGAAGCTAGCAGTGCGGTGGATTGAAATAGTATGCTCTGGTTCAATGGATGGACGACGGCGCAGTTCACCTCGTTATAAGGAGCAGGCGGAGCTGTGCTTCCAAAATTGAAGCACAGTGAGGTGCTACAATAGGCAAGGTGGTGCCAATCAAGCTGCTGGCTGTCTTGCGGAGCCAAGGATGCGACGAATTCATTAACGCTCTACGGTCACGTCGAATTGAAAGCAAGAGGTACCGTTGGCCATGGGTTCAGCGGAGACAGAGGCGTTGGCACAACCACGATCATTAATACAAGGTACGCGTGCACATGACGACGGAAGACTGTGAGACGTGCCCAGGCGACTGTCCGCGCGGTCGACCCACGCGAGTGCAGAGCTGATAGGACTCGTGCGCAGTGTGCTTGCGTGCGGTGGCAGGCAACCAAGGCACAGAGGTGACCATGGTCAGTGATGGCTTGTCCGAAGCAGATGACGTGCACGGGTTTTCTACAAAACACCAAAAACGGCTTCGTCGACCCATTTACAACTTACGCGAAAAGACTTAAACTTCGAACGGTTTCGCGTTGAATTCCAATTCCGACTTACTTGTTCCATTGTCGCCTACTGAGTACGTACTACAAATTTTTAATAAAGTTCACATACACGCTCTACATCATTTTTATTTCATAACAATTCGTTTAGAAAACTAGACAATATAAAGCGACATGAAACTTAACATTTATTTCCCGTTTTGGATAACGTTTCAAATGTCGTATATAGATTTATACTCCAAATTACCCACATATGCACAAATACATGATGCTCCTGCGATGTTTTAGCAAAACATTACAATGTAACACCGGGGTGTTATTTCTATATATATATATATATTTGTTTATTAAATTGTTTCCGTGCCAACGATTAATGCAACTGAGTTTATCCTTTTGTTATAATTTTTTCATTCGCGCTGCACGCGTTGTGTAAATTGACTTAGCTATTTATTTATTTATTTATTTATTTATTTATTTATTTTTCAACCATAGACGTGAGTCGCATAATATTTGTTTTCTCATTCCATGTGAGTTTGAAATTTAAACTCCGAGGAACCTGTTTAGTTAATTTCTTTTAGACCTTAACCAAGGTGCTAAGCGGGCTCGTAACACCAGGGGTGTTACAACCAACCCCCCTTAAAAAGAATCTCGTCCCGAGATTCGGAACAAGAATCAGACAAGGGGAAAACACGATTTCACTTCTTAGCAGAGATTACAATAGGAGATTACACGGCTTTGAAGACTACAACACTCGGGGATCTAGAGGCATCATGGCTAAGAACAAACTGATACAACTCACAACCTCTCTAGAAATCGATGAAGACGGGGACAGTGGAAGAGCAATAAGAAAACGATTATCCAGAACATGGCGTATGCCCAACAGAGCCAGAAATTGGAGACTGGTACCAAGATCATCGCGAACTCTAAACCTACGAACCCTAGGTGAACTTGAACTTCTCCAACAGAAACCAGATCCCTTCTTCTCGAGTCACACCATCACCCTGACTAGCGACCCTTGCTCAGTGAGCAACGACTGGATCTCATAGCCCTGCCTCCAGCTAATACCCTCCCAACTGCTCCCAAGCTTCTCCCACCAGAGCACGGATGGAGGGGATCAACTATGCGAGCTCTCTGCTTCGGATCGGGAGATGGGTGAAGGAGGAGCACTCGAGGCGGCATCTTATAGCTAGGTGGGATGGGGTGGTGGTGATGCAGCGCAGCAGAAAAGAACGGGGTATGAGGGAGTCACCAGTAGATCATGAGGTGGGGAGGGCATCGGCCATGGCGCTCTCCCAGCGCGAGTTGGAGTGGGGGAAGAAGGGAAAGGAGGGGATGGGGTTCGCTCGACGAGGAGGCGTGCGGCGACGGCGTCCAAAAGAAAACGAGAAGAGAGGGGGGGTCCGGTACGGGAGCAAGGGCGAGGCTCGAGAGCCGACACCGGCGCAGGGAAAAAGAGGAGGGGGCGCACTACACGAGAGGACCAGGCGAGTGCGGCACCACGCCGCGGCCACGCGGGAGCAGGGTGCTAGCGGGCCCCAGCACTGACGCCCTACACCGGATACGTAGCTACAAAAACTCAGCGCGCTCATCGCAGTCAAACTAGGCACAGGGACGACGTCAAATCAGGCATTCCGTTACTCCAGAATACCCGAGTACTATTTTTTTTAGCTTTTCTCTTTCTTCTTTTCCTTGCAGCATACGAGTTAGAAGAGATAACTTCATCAATATGTTGTGGATTTCCCGTTGGAACACAAGGATAATTTTTTTTTTTTGAAGAATATATTGTTTTAGCAGGGACAGTACGATAGTGTAACTTGGTAAAGGCACTTGATCAATAACCTCGATACCAGCGCGCACCCAGCAGCACAACCATGTGGTCGCGATCCACAGGAGGCCCTCGGTTCCGTCGCGGCACCATAAGCCATTAACCAGGCGACTGTTACCAATTTACACGCAAAGAAGGCAGTGGGGTCATAGAATCAAATGAGTATTGCAAGGGAAGGTTCAAGCAACAAGGTCTCTTCCTCAACAAGGAACGAGGAATGCGAATCCCACAACGGATTCAAGTGTTCTGTTGGGACATCCACAATTAACTGATATAGTATACTCCGCTAACCCACATCGTTGATCCACTTTTCTCTTGATGCTACTTCGAGAACCCTAAACAATATAATGTGAGATTTATGAGTAACAAACATGATAATTAAGCAAGCACGTTCCCAAAGTCCTTACATGGTACAACATACAGGCACTTGCTCTTGACACATTGCTTGCCTCCTCCGGCTAAACGTTCTCAACCGCAACAAACAACACACAACAAAAGGATTGCAACACTAGAGAACAACGAGGAGAAACACTACTACTACAGGTACATCTCCTCTAGGGCAACTACTCTACTTCATCGGGCCGAACGTCTTCATTCCTGCTCTGGTGGTACTTTTGCTGCACTGGGTTGCGGATCTCTGTCTTCTCCTGGTGGTGGCTGAGTGAGGGGAAGCAAGGGCTCCACTTCTGAAACCTCTGAGGGTGGCGGTGCTGGCGGTGCTGCTACAATGGTTCTTCTCCTTTCAGGCGGGTGGACAGGGATTCCCTCTAAGATCAAGGGTTCCAAACTTTCCCTGGCCAGCGTCCTACGCTTGGCGCTTGTGACGAGATAGGCGTCCTCCAACTCCTGGGCATGTCGATCTCTATCCACCTGATGGGCTTCCGCCAAAGCAGCCTCTCGACTTTCTGCATTTGCCACGCTGGCGTGTGCTTCAGCAAGCTGCACTTCAAGCATCCGGGAGAAGATCTCGGCTTCCTCGGCTCGGTGGAGGCACTCCCTCAGCTCCGCAGCCTGGCGATCATACTGCTCATCCAGAGCCAGCAGGTACGTGGTCATATGAACCACGGTGGGGTTGTCTTCCTGTTGCCCCTGTCCATACAAAGCCTCCAAACGAGCCCTCCATACCTGCCGATTCTTGTCCAAAGGTGGAAAGAACCGCATGGGGGTACGGGCAATGGGCTCCTCATAGATCTGACAAAGGTGCCGCAAGGCTTTGCGGGCCACAACTTGGTAGGTGTCGACAAAGCGAAACCCAGTTGCAGTCACACTCCAGCCTTCAGCGAGGTCAGGGAACTCCTCACTCTTCCCAATATAGACGGTGACCTTACACCGCTCAGTGCCATGCTTCATGTACTCACGGCCCTCATACTCAGGACGATCCTTGACTCCGAGCCTTTGCAGGGTGGCATGGAGAACTTTGGGAAAACCCTCAGTGTTCAGGCAGTAGCTGCTAACCCAGACTCCTGCCATCTCTAGTGGTGGTGCAAGGAAGGATTTGCAAGAAGCTTTGCACCAAGGAAGCTAGGTAACTAGGATACTCGGAGTGGCGGTATCGAGTGGCTGGCTAGGCCTTTTATAAAGGCAAAACGGTCAGCGATCCTGGCGCAGTCTATCGTCAAGCTTGCACAGAACAACAACAGAGGATTGCCGAATTCACGCGACGATGGACACGCGAATGACCGAGGCCACGCGGGGATGTCTAGCACGGATGCAGAGGTGAACACGAAGGACCGAGGTCATAAAAGACTAGCACGACTGCAGGGTAGATGACCGACAAGAGCGCAGAGAGGGGTACGAAAGGGGCGAGCCACGACAGGCGCGAAACACGGTGAACGCGATACACGAAGCCACAGTATTGTAGTAACTCTTGGACAGACTGATCGACCTACACCACAAATGCACGAACAGGGTATGCATGAATGCACGTCCTATTCGCCCTCACGTTATTGCCGACATATAGGGCAACCGCACACAGATTTTTGGCACATCGCTCTCTCTGTAGCCAGTCGATGCTATCGAACTATGCTCGGGTTAGTGTACCTGCAGAAAACTGGATTATGTCTATCCAAGCCAGCAGAGTGCCATCTATCCTAGATACATAACCATAGTAATAGGGCTATTTATATAACTTCGCATGCAAACGTCCTAACTTTTTGAAAAGATTTTGTTGTCAAATTTTTAATTTAGAAGGGTTTAAAAGCTTTATTTCCTCATTTACGCTCTGATACCACATGTGGCAGAACCGCCTAATTTAACACCCTTCCGGAGTACTTGTCTTCCATTAGGTACTAAGTACTTCGAAAGAGCGCTAAACTGAGCAGTTCCGTTGAGCACACCCAACGGGAGAACTCAAAAATCCACATTTAACATCAGGATCGTGAATGAGGGAATAAAGCTTATAAAGTCCTTAACCATTTCTTACATCACTTTTAGTACAACATCAGAGTAATTCATTATGTAATTATAACAGCGGAATCTAAAACATTATCAGAGTTCAGCGGAAATGAAACCATTTTAAACATTAACATGAAGAACGTTTAAATGCATGAAATGATAACATATTAATAGTATTTTCCTTGTAAAACTTTTAGTGAGAGTTTTAATAAATAACTCTACTCCGCATCGCAAAGGAAATCCTCGCTGAGCCCACCAGGAGGTTTCCACACACAATTGTCAGCTCATCAGCATTCACCTGTCACCTGCAACAGGGGGAATAAAACCCTGAGTACTCAATTGTACTCAACAAGACTTACCCGACAGGAGAAAATAAAAGACTCCAAGGATATGCAAGGCTTATCGGGCTTGCTGGTTCATTGCATTGCAGGAAGCATTACTACCTGTGCATCCTTATATTTATTTTTATTAGCAGTCGTCATTAGTTCATTAGCTATCCATTCTAGGTAAGCACCTGTTCTACTTTCAAGCAAGTGGTAAGCAATCAGAACCATTTTATCTTCTCTTCCAACAACTTTCTTGTTCCAGTTCTTACTACGATGCCATGTCATAGTCAAGCCGTACCGTCTAAGCGACGGCGATTCGCGAATCAATGTGCCCAGCTGGGTGCCCCGAAAACACACGCCTCGCTTGTACCCCGGGCACAAACAAGACCAACCCGTTTCACTCCCGTCAAGGGGTCCAGGTCCCCGTCCAAGCTCGGACTCTAAGCCCCCAACACTGCAGGCCCGGCCTCAGTCTGGTGCTTAGACCTCCTCAACCCAATATATATAACCATCCTAAAAAGCCGGTCCGGAAAGAGCCGGAACCCATGACAGGAGAGAAACAAGTTTTCCCGCTCCCATAAGCAAGTATATGCTCGGGACAATAAATCTGTGACTTGACCAGGGTCCATGCAACGAACGGTCCTTAATTGACACAGGCGGAACAAATGCAACCAGAGCCCTGCTCTGCTGCCCAACCAGGTCCAAGTCCATCCAACCCATTCCGCCCGGTCTCCAATTATCCGTATACATTTATATACCATGAGATAGCAACATGATGATAGTAACAAAAAGATATTCCTATCTCTCGCGAGTGACAGAAAATCACTCGACTTCTACCGAATTCCTGTAGCATAGCAATCTACACGATCCTGACATGCTAGTAAGACTCATGGGATCAAGATATTTATATGCAAGTGGGTTTCATTCAAATCCTTTAAACTTAATGCACAAGCATAAAATAAAGTGCAGAATAATAGGGGTTATGCACCGGGGCTTGCCTGGGTAAAAGATATCCAAAAGTTAGTATTCCATCTCCGGGACCTGTTCGCCATGGCACCACCTTTGATTAAACACCAAGTCATCTGGTTGATCCATCGACCCATCAACCATCATCGTTCCTATTATGATATGCAAAAATGCAATGCCTGCTTAAGCAGAACAAGCATAGCATAGATATACTTATTGAAAGACAAACAACACATCGTCACTCTCACTCCGACTCTCATCCTTTCTAAAAGAGATTTATTCGTGAGTTGGTTATTATTAAGAAAACACAAATTAACAATACAACCGCATTGCAATTTAATAAAATTCATGTAAGGTAAAGCAACATACTAAGCATAGACCTATAACCATCAGAGATGCATAACATTCTGTTTAACCTACATGTGAAGCAAGTAACACGGACAACATATTTGAGATATAGGATCACTAATTACTGTATATAAAGGTATTATTACTGGTAAGCGTGGAATAAAAGGTGACAGTCCAAACATCTCCGTTGTACATGAAACTTTTATGGAAGGTACATCTTGACTAATTATAAATGTCGTACAAGTTTTATAATTTTCAGATAGGCATATTATTTACTAGCAATTAACAAAGATTTCATATCGATAAAAGCATGTGACAAAGATAAATTAATAACTCAGTAATTATACAAGATCTGGACCTCAAATTTTTATCCTAAATTAAGCATCACATGAATAACATGCCATAAAATTTTCATCTCATTTGAAGCATAGCATCTACCGGTATGAATTTCTCTATAATTAATCATAGGAAAAATATAGTGCAATATTTTTCTACTAAAACATGCAATATTATATATCTAATGCATAGAGATAAACGCAAGGGTTCCAAAACATCTTGATTTTCTATTTTACGAATTTTCTATGATTTACTATGAATTTCTAAAGGTTCAATACATTTAAGAAAAGACAGGAAGCTAATGACATAATTAACTAATCACATAATTTCAAATGAGCTTTAAAAATCATGAAATTAATATGGAAGATAGAGTTTGATTTTAGATGAATTTAGGAAGAAGAATTCATGGAATCCGAGTTGATATGATGGAGATATAAAATTCGCAAGATAGCTGTGCAGGTAAATAAACACGAACTTTTGAAAGAGACGTACGTGAAGCTGAGCTTCGTGCTCGCGAGGCACGTCCGCCATGGACGACCGCTCGAGCGTCGCTGCTCTGCTTGCTCTGCTCTGCTCGGGACGTGGTTCCGCCGGCCACGGAGAGGATGCTACTGGGCGGTGGAGCTTCGAATGAGTGGGCAGAGCGATGCACAGCTGAAGGAGAAGCTAGCAGTGCGGTGGATTGAAATAGTATGCTCTGGTTCAATGGATGGACGACGGCGCAGTTCACCTCGTTATAAGGAGCAGGCGGAGCTGTGCTTCCAAAATTGAAGCACAGTGAGGTGCTACAATAGGCAAGGTGGTGCCAATCAAGCTGCTGGCTGTCTTGCGGAGCCAAGGATGCGACGAATTCATTAACGCTCTACGGTCACGTCGAATTGAAAGCAAGAGGTACCGTTGGCCATGGGTTCAGCGGAGACAGAGGCGTTGGCACAACCACGATCATTAATACAAGGTACGCGTGCACATGACGACGGAAGACTGTGAGACGTGCCCAGGCGACTGTCCGCGCGGTCGACCCACGCGAGTGCAGAGCTGATAGGACTCGTGCGCAGTGTGCTTGCGTGCGGTGGCAGGCAACCAAGGCACAGAGGTGACCATGGTCAGTGATGGCTTGTCCGAAGCAGATGACGTGCACGGGTTTTCTACAAAACACCAAAAACGGCTTCGTCGACCCATTTACAACTTACGCGAAAAGACTTAAACTTCGAACGGTTTCGCGTTGAATTCCAATTCCGACTTACTTGTTCCATTGTCGCCTACTGAGTACGTACTACAAATTTTTAATAAAGTTCACATACACGCTCTACATCATTTTTATTTCATAACAATTCGTTTAGAAAACTAGACAATATAAAGCGACATGAAACTTAACATTTATTTCCCGTTTTGGATAACGTTTCAAATGTCGTATATAGATTTATACTCCAAATTACCCACATATGCACAAATACATGATGCTCCTGCGATGTTTTAGCAAAACATTACAATGTAACACCGGGGTGTTATTTCTATATATATATATATATTTGTTTATTAAATTGTTTCCGTGCCAACGATTAATGCAACTGAGTTTATCCTTTTGTTATAATTTTTTCATTCGCGCTGCACGCGTTGTGTAAATTGACTTAGCTATTTATTTATTTATTTATTTATTTATTTATTTATTTTTCAACCATAGACGTGAGTCGCATAATATTTGTTTTCTCATTCCATGTGAGTTTGAAATTTAAACTCCGAGGAACCTGTTTAGTTAATTTCTTTTAGACCTTAACCAAGGTGCTAAGCGGGCTCGTAACACCAGGGGTGTTACAGTCTGGTCCATTCTATAAGGGAAGAAAAATCACGCAATACAATAATATTAAAATATATGTCTCTATCTTACTATTTAATGTTGGGATCGATATATATGATGCCCAAGGACCAAGGTGCCTACTGCCTAGACTCCATTGTTCATTAGCAAGAAGTGTCAGAAAACAGCCGGCGACACAGTTGAGGCAGAAGCAGGGGGGTGTTTGAGTTTCAGTAGGCAGCATGGCGCATGCTCAAGAAATTCAGCTCCAGATCAGGGGTACTCAAATCATTTGCCTTCTCTTCTCCCTGGTTGCTTTTGTTGTGCTTGTGCCTTATCGTGTGTAGATTTGAATTGAATTTCCAAAGTGGTTCTTTCATTTGCCTGTTTTGCCCCCTGATCTTGAAAAGTTAGCAAGCTTTTGGAGAGTTCTACTTCTATGTTCATGCATGGTTGGAAACTGCTTATCCTTGAATGATTGATGCGTCTGAAAGGTCCAGCTTAGACTGTTCTTGTGCAGGCTGCTTTGCCGTCCTGAGCTAGCAATATTGTAGGAAACAACGTTCTCGCATTGAGATCATCTCCCCTCAAAATCTCAATCTTTTTCTTTTCATAAGTTGGCCATTTAAACGTGTTTCTTTTTTAAAAAAAAAAGAAAAAGAAAACAGAGTGGCTTTCTGCCTGTCACTGAAAAAATATAAATATATAAGCTACAGTACAGCAGTTCCTGCATGGTCCACCTTATCACCATTGAATTTGGTAGTTTTTTTTACAACAATTGAATTTGGTAGTTGATTGGTGAAAGCAAACTGAAACAGGAAGTATTATTACCGTAGCCATGCCCCAAAGGTCCAAGAGCGCATGCTACGCGTATTAATATACTGCACGAGGTCGTGAGAGGGATTGTTCATTTGGAGATCGTTACCATAGACCTCTACTTCACCAAGAATAAATTGAGAAATAATAATAAATTTTGATTTTTTTTTCTTTAGTTTGTGTTCTGATTTCTCTCTTTTATTTGTTCAGCTTATTAACTAAAAACTTTTGTGTGCGACCGTAGAGATTGAAAAAAAATATTTTTCTAAAAAAACGATTACTACTGGTTGTCAGATTGATTGAAACGAAAAATGATCTCTCGCAAAATTGCAAAAGCAGATCCAGTGCTCATTTTACTTTTTATGTTCGTACCAAATTTGCTTCTTTTTCGTTTCCATTATTGCAGTAGTCCATACTCCGTATAGTACTACTAAACTGCGACCGCAACTTTAATTTGTTTTTGTTGTAATTGCGCAAGGCATTCCGGACGAGGAATCCGTCCACGACGACGCCCGTGATGAACCCAAGGCCGGCACGCTCCGGTCCACGAGAGTCAGCTTCCGATGGTGGATGACGGTGGTGGTGGACATGCTCATGGTTCTATGTGGGACGACTGTGGCCACCCTCCTCGGCCGCATGTACTACAACTCCGGCGGCAACAGCAAGTGGATGGCCACGCTCACGCAGTCTGGCGGTTCGCCGCTTCTCGTCGTCCCGCTCCTCATGACGCCGGCGCCCTCCGCCGACGAGCGCCGGCCGGCGGCGTCCAAGATGTTGGCCGTCTACGCGGGCGTCGGGGTCATGATCGGCTTCGACAACCTCATGTACTCGTACGCGCTGCAGTACCTGCCGGTGTCCACCTTCTCGCTCGTGGCCGCGACGCAGCTGGGCTTCAACGCCATCACCTCGCGCCTCATCAACGCGCAGCGGTTCACGGCGCTGATCGCCAACTCCGTGGTCGTGCTCACCTTCTCCGCCGCGCTCCTCGGCGTCGGCTCCTCCTCCGACGAGACCTCCAGCGACGTGCCGCGCGGCAAGTACCCGGTGGGGTTCGTCCTCGTGCTGGCCGCCTCGGCGGTCTTCGCGCTCATCCTGTCCCTCTTTGAGCTCACCTTCGAGAAGGTGATCCGGGTGCGGACGGCGCGGTGGGTGCTGCGGATGCAGATGTACACGAACCTGGTGGCGTCGGCAGTCTCCGTGGTGGGGTTGCTCGCGTCGGGGGACTGGAGGACAATCCCGGGGGAGATGGCGTCTTTCAAGGACGGGAGGGCGAGGTACGCGCTCACGCTGGTGGGCACGGCGGTGTCGTGGCAGGCAGCGGCCGTGGGCGTGGTGCGGTTGATCATGAGGGTGTCGTCGCTGTTCGCGAACGTGACGTGCACGATGGCGCTGCCGCTGGTGCCGGTGTTCGCGGTGGTGCTGTTCGGGGACAAGATGACGGGTATCAAGGTCGTGGCCATGCTCATGGCGGTGTGGGGGTTCCTCTCCTACATGTACCAGCACTACATCGACGGCCGGCGGGCCGGGAACGCCGAGTGCCACGTCTGCGCCACACGCGCGCGAAGCGACGCGATCTTGCCCGCTTGAGGTTCCGCTGTGGCTCGGCAATGTGGAGTACTCGACAGCACAACAGCACAAGGCATACATTCAAGTACCCAACGATCTTTGTATTTGTAGTCTCTGCCAGTCTATCGGAAAGCTAATACTCAACCAAGTGCCTGGAGATAGCAATCATTTAAGAAAAGCAAGCAAACTAGGTAGCATTTTATTAAGAAGAAAATAGACACCCAAATTCGTTTCGACGAGGACTTGCACTTGGATGATCTGAGTATACATCCACGCTCTCAACCAAGTGAACTAGCTCAGTTTCTAAGTCTACTAAATACCCACCCATGTTTTCCGAAATATTCCTGTTCCCATAATCATTGTCTTCCAAGGTACGGATGTCAAATTTAACTTTGATTGTGCTTCCTATTGCAGCAAGTACAAGGATGTGATCGAACGTGTTGCTCTAGATGTAACTTGTAAATTAGATTTGTATTGTGCTTGAGCTACTGAAACAATGGAGGTTATAGAGTCATATAGTCTGTAGGTGAGTAGACAGCTTTATGGTAATAGTTGGTAGATAGTGTCAACAATACGTACGGATTGATGCTAAGAGAGACCGGATCTTGGAAAGGTGGTGTCATAGAATGGAACCGAAACTGATGAGCTCAATATTTCTACTAGACAAGCCAAACAACTTGGTTGTAATTTCTGTCAAGCCGATCAGGGTAAATTGTTTTTAGGGCGAAAACAAGATGACATTAAGAAGAACCATTGCCCCTTATGAATGAGTATCAGCCATAACTGTTCCATAAAAAAACCAATACAAAGAGGGGGTTATTTTTTCTTGATTTGAAAGTTTGTGTAACTTTTGTGTTGCGTTGTGTTCAGGTTCCATATTATTTGAACACATAGGACTTGCACAACACACACACACAAAAGGAGAGGAAGAGTAGGATAAGGGAACCACAGAACTAATGAGAGTAGTCGCTTAGCAGTCGTGGCAACCAGAGCAGACGTCATCCACTAGCGGCACGGCCAACAACATTGAGGAGGAGCCCATAAGCCCATCTATTCCTATTCCCCTCTCTTTCACGTAACAGGAACACGCTTGTGCTGCGCGTGTTGTTTCCCCCATCAAGTCGTCAGCAACTTGCCGATGCCTGGCCACTCAGTGAGTCGGGATAGAGAGGCGAGTGTGGAGAAGCGAGGTGCATCGACAGCTGATGGAGAGGAGGTGAGGTGATGTGCGCGACGACGTATGGGAGGCGATGTGTGTGGTGGATGGGGAGGTGACTATGAGGCGACGGTGGATTCAAAGGGGGCAGAAGGCGATGTGCGGCTAGTCCAGGTGCAGAAACCCAAGTGGGGGTGTGCGATGGGAAAGAGAGAAAACTGAGCGATTGTTGGGGGGAGGACATTGCAGGGCAAGTTTCATTCTCACCACAGATGAAATGTTGTTTATGTCACTGCCATTCGAGCTGGCTAAGGAGGTGGATCTAGTCAGTCCCTCTCCAGACATCCAGATTGACTTGGGTTGGATCTCGCTCACATGAGCTTCCTTGAGGTGTGGTTCAGCTTGGATCGGTACAGGGAGTGCTAGGTGGTGGAGCTTATAGAGGAGATCCCATAAAGAGGCGGTGGAGGCAGTGAGTTGCAATGCAGCTGTAGAGCAGTAGGAGCTGGGAGCATAGGGAGTCACAAGCGAGCAGCCCATTTGCCAATGTGCGAGCCGTGAGTGGACCAGATAGGCCCCACCAATTGGCACATAAAAATCGCAAGCATGAGGAGGCGGGGAGACATGCTAAAGAGTCAGTGTTGGCGATTCCTCTTTGGACTTTTTAAGAGTTGAGAAACAGAGAAATATTATATTATGCAAGGTTAGAAAGAGGGACAACATGGGGCAACAAGGAGAGGAAGAGTAGGAGAAGGGATTTGACATAGTACTAATAGCAGTAGTTCGTCTGACATTGTGTCAATAAGCGGTGGTTGCAGCTGAAGTAGACACCGTCCACTAGCGACACGGCCAACGCTGTCAAGGAGGAGCCCATCTCTTCCAATTCCCTTTGTGTCTCGCAACAGGAATGCGCTTGTGTTGCCCGCATTGTTTCCCCATCATGTCGTTGGTGACTTGTCGACTAGGTGCTTTGCCTGGCCACTTGGTGAGTCAAACAGAGAGACAAACGTGTCGGTTGTGGATGGAGAGGAGGTGAGGCGATGTGATGACGAAGGGGATATGATGTGCAATAGTGGATGGGATGAGACTATGAAGCGGCGGTGGATTCAGAGGGGAGTGGAAGGCGATGTGCTACTGGTCTAGGCATAAAAAATCTAGTAGGGGTGTGCGACGAGGTGAGAAAAGCTAAGCAGTCATGGGGGTAGGGGCAAGACATCGCAGGGCGCCTTTCATTTTTCAGCCTAGATGAACTATCACTGATACTGCCGCCGTCCGAGACTGAGGAGGTGGATCTAGTCGGTCTCTCCCATAGTGTCCAGACTTGGGCTGGATCTCACTCGCATGAGCTTCCTTGAGGTGTGGCTCGGCTTGGATTGGTACGGTGAGCCCCGAGTGATGGAGCCTGCAGAGGAGATCCCACACAATGGCAGCGGAGCAGTGAGTTGCAATGCGGTGGTTGAGGAACAAGAGCTACTATTCCTCTGGGCTTTTTTAAACGTAGAGATATCAAGCCTTCGTATCTGGCCTAACTCGTTAGCTGGATTCCATATGGGCCTAACGCATTAGCTGGATTTCCAAATGGGCTTGGCTAAGCCTCCAAGGCCCATGCGGCCAACTCCGGTAAGAGCAAATCAGATGGTCATGTTTACGTGAAGATTACAAAACGAAGCTAGGACCTATGTTAATTGTGTTAAACGAAAGTACCAAACACAAAGGAGGGACAAAAGCAGTCAAAATGAATGCCTGCAATGCAAGTGATGGCATACCACCTCGTTTCTACCGAGTAGTTCCTACTGATGAAGCAGACTTTATCTTAGTCCAACAGAAACGACAGCTGAGGCGCACACGCAGAAGCAACGGCTTCGGTCGCGGCGTGTTCACTCCTCCTATATTACTATTATCCGCAGCTACGAAAGACGTCTTCACGTATACGAAGTGCTTCATCGTACACATGGCACGGGCGCGTGCAAGTGCAACGCTGATGGATGAAAGATACCTAACGAGATGTATACTGCCAGCGCAGCTGACAATTACATTGATCAATGCTGAAAGCGTCAGAAACTCTTGGAAATCTTCCTAGTAGCATAATCTAACGAGAAGTTCTATATATATGCATATTTCAAAACCAAAACTTTCTCGTAATAAAGGTATTTATAGTCATAACGCCAGTCTTCGCACCTGCCTACATGCACGAACAGGCTACCCTATTGCGTCGGAGCGTCTCGACTCCGTCTCCCTGTCAGTTAGCCTCCCCATCGAAGACGAAGTGGCAGAGTCTAAACTCTGAAGCTAGAGAAATTTGCGATCATTTTCAATCCATTTAACGACCCAATTATGCAATGGTCGGCGTTTTGTTGGCCTAATAAATCCATGGGCATCCCCCCTACGCCAATCATACTCGAGCAGGACAAGCACATGTGCGCCTGTGGAGCGCATACGAACAGCAAACCCAGAAGGAAGTAATTATATTTTCCTTCATCAATCAAAATATATAACCACCAAAAAAAGCTAATAGGATGCCGGAGAAGGGAGAACAGATGCAAGCAAACTAGTGCAACCCAGCAGTCTCTCACAGCCCATCGCGATTCACCGGATCGCATGCAGAGCTTTGCAAGCCCACCGGCCACCACCACCGCACTACGTAGCTTTAAACCGTGAAGGCGTCGAGCTTTCTTTCCCGACCGCGGCGAAGGCGCGGGCACCTGCCATGATTGCGCCTTTACGTTCCGGGGCGAAGCGAGCGCGCAACCACCTCCTGTCGAGGAATTATTTCAACTGTTGTCAGAGGCTCGGGCTGGCACAGAGCTGAGACTGTCTCCAACGACGAAGACCTAAACGTGAGACCTATTCGGTAGATTGGGTCACGCACAGTAGAATGGATAGGCACACAAAACTCCCGTTCTCCAACGACGAAGACCTAAACGTGAGACCTATTCGTCCCCGAGCTCCGCCCCGGCTCCGGTCGTCCCCGAGCTCGTGGTGGTGGGACCCGCCGGAGGAGACGCAAGCGCGGGCGAGCTCGGCCCCGGCACGCTCCGTCCCGGCGCGGGCGAGCTCCGCCCCGGCGAGCTCGGCCCCGGCGCGCTCCGTCCCGGCGCGGGCGAGCTCCGCCCCGGCGCGCTCCGTCCCGGCGCGGGCGAGCTCGGCCCTGGCGACGGTCGTCCCCGAGCTCCGCCCCGGCTCCGGTCGTCCCCGAGCTCGTGGTGGTGGGACCCGCCGGAGGAGACGCAAAGGAACGAGAGAGGACGCAAATTTGCGTCCCGTGTTTCGTCGGAGGCAAAATGGCTGCCGTGTTTGGGTAGTCCGTTGGAGGATGATTTTTCTACGTAAAAGCACTGTGCGCTACCTAAAATGCAGATGGGTCGTGGTTTGGGTAGTCTGTTGGAGACAGTCTGAGGCCTTGTTCACTTCCCCGTTCCAACCCAAAATATTTCCTCTTCCACCCATCACATCAAATCTTTCGACGCATGAATGGAGCATTAAATGTAGGTAAAAAAGATAACTAATTGCATAGTTTGTCTGTAAACGTCGTGACGAATCTTTTGAGCCTAGTTAGTACATAATTGAACAAATTTTGCCAAATAACAACAAAAGATGCTACAGTAACTTTTCAGCTACTTTTCGCGAAGTGAACACACCCTAAACTCAACTGCTCTGCTCAAGAGTCAAGAATGGTGGTGGTGTCAAGCTCAGCTCACGTCCATTATTGCGAGCTTTATCTCGGGTTCATTCATTGCGGTCGCCAGCCAAGGATGGCACCAGTACTCCCAGTCCTAGATCCATGGTTGACTTTCACTTCAGCACTGTTGCTAGCACCATGGCAGCATGGAGCGAGTTGACTGGAGCGGCGTAGGCAGCCCGTCTCCTCGGCAGCTAGGCCAGTAGTAGAACGCTTTTTTCACCGGGTACTTGCACGAGTACTGGATTTATACAGTGTACTCCCTCCGTATCCTAAATAGAGGACGTTCTGGAGGCCAGGCCGTTTGCAGCAAAAGAAGACGTTCACCGTATTGAGGGCAACTTTGGACGCGATTACCCCTAGCCAGGCATTAATCGCGGACTCCTCGTCATTAATCGTGGACTCCTCGACTGAAGAGATCGCCGCGGTCGCCGCCCGTCCACAACACGCTCGCAGACCGCCTAGGCACGCGCGCCGCCCGTTCGCATCGCTGCCCGTCCACAGCACGCAGACCGCCCACAGCACGCTCGCCACGGAGGACATCGGGCCGGAGTCGGAGGAGGTCGCCGCGGAGGACGTCGTCGACCCGCTGCTGTCCATGGACTCCGACCCGCTAGTCTCCGTCGCGCAGGATTCGCAGGAGCCGGACGAGGTCATCGTGCTGCTCGCCGCTAGTCTCCGTCGAGTACTCATCAAAGACTGGTGTATCTGTAGTGGCTGGGGAAGCAACGCGACGATTTTTCCGTACGAGTGAGCATCAAGATCGTGCTGTGGCTGTGGGTTTGGCCTTTGGCGCCAATCGTTCAGTCGAAGCAAGTTTGCACTGGGAGCCAGATGCCATGATCGGAATTCGGAATGATGACGGAATCCCGGATCTGGCCTATAGCCTTGCTAGTGACGAAGTTGGAAGCATTTGCTCTGGTCCACGTCCACCAGCACGTGGTGTTTACCAACAAGCAACGGGGAGGGGGGGAGCAACTAACTTGTAAATTTTATTTCGGAGGTCATTCCGTTTTGGCTATTAGAACGGAACATTTCGGTACCGGTCCATACCGGTGTACCATTCCAGATTTTATAATAATAATAATATATGAATAAACTTATACATAAATATACATATAAATATATTTTGACTTAACTTATGTCGTAATTAACATTTTTACCAAACTAAAATATCATTCAACAAGTTCATAAGACCTTATTTCAAAATTTAAACTCTAAAGTTCATACATGGAAAAATATAATATATGCAGTCACGGCCGGTATTGACCGGCATTGACCTGTATTGACCGGTATTTAACCCGGTACGGGATTGTTACTCTTCTATGCCGGTTTAAGGACCGGTACGAGGCATTCCGCTCATTCCGGCCGGTACCAAAATGTAATTCATAGCTACGGGAGCATCACCAATTCGTTTGCTTCTCGCGCATGGTCTAGAGTCTCTCTCTCAGTCTCTCTGACAAATGGAATAATCGGTTGCATTTCCTTTTTTATGGGTAAAGAACCTTTTTACTACTCACTGTACCATGGGGCTTACTATTTTTTTCCAAAAGAAAAACAATTAATCTCGTTAAGGCTTACTGAACTACAATATGTGTATTATGAAAATATGAAACTGAAAAGAAATTATGAAATTGCGCTAGTACTCTCGGTCCCAAAAAAATACAGTTCTAGAATTAGATTGGTAGAGTTTAACTTTATTAAGTTTGACTAAATTCATATTTAAAAAATTAGACTCAAATATGTGTATTATGAAAATATGTTCAATACTTAATCTAATAATAATAATTCGATATAATAATGTTAGTATTTTTAGATTTGGTCAAGTTTAAAACTATTTTATTCTAAGAAACGAAAATTGTATTTATTTTTAAGACGAAAGTAGCAGTTCATTATTGCAGTGCTGCTCCACAGTTGCTGTAATGAGCTGCGCTCTGCCGAGAGCTGAGATCTCCCTCCCATTAAATAATTCCAGCATTTAATTCCGCCCACATGCTTCTTGACCGGAGAATCTCAAAACGCAAAAAGAAATCGAGCACGGATTGTAGGGAAAGGCGCAATAAGCTGTACATGAACTGATGAACACTGAGCACGGGGAGCTTGTTCCTTTTTACAGCGTTGCAACATGTTCCGCTGACAAACGGCACCGTTAGAAATGTCGGTGCCCACATGTCAGTGGAACAGCTTGCGATGCACAAATTCCTTGTTTTCCCTAGCTTTCACGTCAAGGTAAAATAAAAAGGGGGAAAAGGATAAAACCCACGAAGTAATAATGGTCGTGTAAGTTTTAGGTGAAAAATGGACTGAGCATGTAGGAGAACAGTGAGAAAGAAGTTTACAGGGTCACAGGGACAGGGAGACGTCGATGAGTTCACCGGAACCGGCCGCCGTCGGCGAGCTTCCAGGAGCGGCAGTGGTGGAGCGAGGCGCTGGACGTGAGCGGGTGGAGTGGCGACGGACGAAGGTCGCCGGAGACGACCGCGTCCGGCGGGTGGCCGCCGCCACGGAGGTGCCTCCCCAGGCTGGGCCGCACGAGCGGGCTGATGCACACCGAGAACCCCGAGACACCGGCCCCGGGCGCTCCCAGTCCCAGTCCCAGGCGGCGACGGCACGGGGTTTTCCGCATCGGCGACGGCGAAGGCAGCCATGGCGACTCCGCCGGTGAGGTGCTCTCCTCGCCGTCCCCGTTGGCGTAGTACCTCACCGGCGAGAGCCCCCGGTCGCTGACCCCGCGGCACGAGCGCCGCGGCGGGGACGGCGGTGGGAGAGCGGCCTCCCTGTCCTTCCTCCTACGTCGGGCGCGCGGCACGATCCCCGCGAGCCAGGAGGACGACCTGTACCTCCGCTCCTTGTCGCCGCGTCTGTCGTCGTCCGGTCTGTGGCCGAAGAGCGCGGCGAGCACGGAGAACCTGCCGCGCCGCCTCCGGAACAACCCGATGTCGCCATCCTCGAACCCGGCTGCTCCTGATGACCCGGCGCCGTACGCGGGGCCGACCTGCGGCGTCCGGAAGAAGAGCAGGCTGCCCGGCGGGCGCCCCCGCGGCGCCGACGACGCGTCGGACTTGCGGCGGGGGCACACGTACGGCGACGACACCGACCTCGGGAACACCGGCTCCGGCTCCGGCGGCTCCGGTGGGGGTAGGAGCGGGGGCAGCGAGGACGCCGCGTTCTGCGCGGCGGCGAGCGCGAGCAGGCGGTCACGGAGGCACGGCGCGCAGACGCCCACGCCGCCCTCGTACGGGTGCCTGGCGCACCTCATCGCGCTCCCCTTGCCGCTGCCTCCGCCATTACCTTACCTCTCGTGATCTCTTCTCACGACGCGGGCAGAGAGGAATGGAAGGAGATGCCAGAGGCCAGTGGCCAGCGACTTTACCCTCTCGCTCTCCCTTTTCGTTACTCGACGGGCGAGGCTGTCAGCGTGGTCAGGTCCTGGTGGTCAGGCTCTGCAGCGCGATTGGAAAATTCGATTCCTCGAGAGCTCGACGACGGTGTTTAAATATGGCCCTTGTTTAGTTCCCGACCTCTTCCTCTAAATTCCACTATGTAAAAAAAAGATTCTCCGTCACATCAAAATGTCGGCATATGTATGAAGTACTAAATGTAGATAAAATTTAAAACTAATTATACAGTTTTATTATACTTTGCGAGATGAACATTTTAAGCCTAATTAGTCAAAGTTTGGATAATTTTTACCAAATAAAAACAAAAGTTGCTACAGTATGATGCGACAGCTACCGTGCCAATTTGGGGCACCCAACTTGGCAACTAAACACGGGCATGGCTGGATCACGTGAAAAGGTGTGCGTGCGTGAGAAAGAAAGAGATGGTTTGCGGTAAACGAGCTGGTTTCGTTTCAGGTCGTTTTATTTGGTAAATATTGTCTAATCGTGGATCAACTTGACTCAAAAGATTCATCTCGTGATTTTTAACTAAATTATATAATTAGTTATTTTTTTATCTACATTTACTACTTCATGCATGGATTTAAAGATTGCTGTGATAGAGAGTGAAAAAATTCTAACTTTTGAGGTGCACCTAAACAAGGCCTCAGTACAAACCGTGCTTAGGCCCGCATGATGTCTTCTTATTTGGAGGGAGTACTCCCTCTGTCCCATTAAAAGTGTCGTTGGAAAAGCGTGCCCCCCTCACAAACACGTTTCCTGGGCGACACTTTCAATGAGACGGAGGGAGTATGTATCAACTTAGGTAGTGTTTAGATGGTGTAAAAGTTGTTGTAAAGTTCCTGTATCGCTTTTCGTTGTTATTTGGTAAAATTTATCCAATCATGGACTAACTAGGCTCAAAAGATTCGTCTCGACATTTACAGACAAACTGTGCAATTAGTTATTTTTTTTACCTACATTTAATACTCTATGTATGCGTCCAAAGATTCGATGTGACGGGGAATCTTATAAAATTTTTGGAAGTTTGAGGGATCTAAACACTGCCTGATATTATTTTGACATTCATACATGCTGCATGATGTATGTAATACGTAAGTAGTTAGGTCTGCACAAGTGTTCTGAGGGAAAAAGATAGTTTCACAGATATATAAGAAAAGATGTACTAAGCACACAAACAGCTAGTAGTGGACAAAGTCAAGTAGAAACAGTATAGTGGCGTGCCTATTGGTGTGCAAAACTTGGTGGCCAGCTATTCAGCTGCGTCAATTGGTTAACAATAATGGGATTCGATTCCTGAAAGACCTAATCTATTTTTGCTCTCGACGTGGATGGATATTAAGCATTTTGAACTATATATCCCGCCGTGTCGGTTGTTAAAAGATACTGTACTATTTTTCCCCCGCTTTCTACATGTTAGGTGGAATAAAAACTAGGGCAAAAATTGTCACTGTTTAGGCGTGGTGCATATTCTTTGGCTTCAATACGAGCAGGAATGCTAGATAGGGTAGAGAAGATACCCTACCTTTCGTTGAAATTTGGCTTATGCTAATTTTGTTATAAGAGAAAAATATTGTTCGTTCGCTGAAAAGTACTGCTAATGAAATATTTCAAGCAAACACTAATCTTCTGCAGCGCGCATTGGAAAATTCAATTCCTCGATAGCTCGAGGACGGTGTTTAAATATAAATATGCGTGGATCACGTGAAAAGGTGTGTGCGCGTGAGAAAGGAAGAGATGGTTTGTGGTAAACGGGCTGCTTTCGTTTCAGTAAACCGTGCTTAGACTATCCGCAGTGGATACTCTAAAACGATACTCTAAAGCTTTAGAGTATGAATATAGAGTAAAAACTGCTGCACTGGGTACTCTAAAATGATACTCTATCCTTTCTCTCACTCTATATTTAGAGTAGTACTGTGCTTACTCTATACTCTATAGTGGCGGACCCCACTAGCTAAACAAAAGAAAAAATGTTATAACTCACAAACCAAAAATCCAAATTAAATTTCGATTTCACCATTAAATTTGTCCCAATAAATCCTTCAAAACTAGATCACACATGAATATATTTAGATAAAGTGACAAGGGGGTCCTACAGTAGATAGAGTGGATAGAGGATGATATAGATGATGGATGGGTGCGAAAGAATTGAGTATAGAGGAGAGAATCTTGCTGACTAGGACGTATAGAGGATGAATATAGAGGTCCATGAGTGCGGGTAGTCTCTGCGACTGCAGACGAGTACGGGCAGCAGCGCTAGATTTTCGTGCCTCGATGGCGGTAGCGCGTGCACACAAACTCCACCCGTGTGGGATGGATGCACGCTTGGGTAACGTTAGTCCGGATCCGTATGCTAGTACCGTAGAAACATAATAATAATCAGAGCGATCGAGTACTGGTGTCTTGCAAAATGCTGGGCTAAGAAGCCTCGAATTAAAAGTGAAACGAGATCACGGCTTGTTTGGCTCGTACCACGTACAACCGTGCGTGTGTGCATCCATCCAACCGCAGCTGTGCACGGCGCGTCGGCGCCGTATCCTATACGGCTGACCACGCCACGGGCCAGTTTAAACTTATCACGTAATACGGCACTCCGTGTCGTCCGTGACGCGCGGACGGGCCAGGCGGCCGTCTCCAACGTTCTCGAGCTCGCCGGCCGTCGACGAGTCAGCAGCTCGCGGGCGGGAGAACTCGACGACCAGAACGACTCCACGACGCAGGCGGCAGGTCCGCGTCCGAGCCGAACCTTCGTGCGCCTGCAATTAACCCGGCGAAAACGAGGTGTCACCGACGCTGCGCCGCGCGCCGGGCTGCTTTCTCGTGCCGCCCTCGGGTTCCAGTCTTCCAGAATCCTTATCTGCCCCGTTCCCGGCGGCGTGTGCAGCAGCATCGTCACACAGGCACAGCGACGGGTCGCTCGGCCACATACTCGCCTTCAGCTTCACACTGTCACAGTCACAGCACACGCTACCGAAAGCTTCCGATTATTAGTCGGAGTTCCTTCTCCGACCAACAAGTCAGCAATCACATATTCACATCCCATTAGTGTGAGCGACCGAGGGTTCAAGAAAGTAGCTAGAGTAATTCACTGCGGTTTCGTTCAACTTCGCTGATCACCCGATTCGTCTGTATTGTCACCCGCGATCGTTCGATCGTCCAAACTCCCCAACCACCGGTTGAAAAATGCAGCGTCTAGCAACAGTCAGATCCTGAACCACGACCACTGCAAGAACGTGCTCCTACCCCTAGCAGTAGTGTTGTGTTGCTGGCTCGACACGACAAACCTCTGCGGCCGGGAAGGCGACATCGTCTCGGACTCGGATCTCGGTCGGTAAGAAGCGACATGGGCGTACGGACATGCCAGGTCTTGGAGACGGTGGGGAGGGAGGGAGGGAGGGAGGGAGCGAGCGAGGGAAACAGCAGCTCGACCTTCTAGACCCTAGAGCACAGCACCCGGTTCGTCGTCGTTCTCGTTCGCTCGAGAATGGAATCGATTGTCGAATTGGCATGTCGAGGCTACTAGCGTCGCAACTCGCAAGACAATTGTCTGAGTACCCTTCTCTTTCTCCAACTCGCCTGTCGGATTGGTCATCTTGACTGCAATGTCTTCGGTTTTCTGGCTGCAAATCCGGTCTAGCCTTGCGCTGCCGGACACGTGCTATCTCAAGCGCATCCTTTGGACGTCTCCGATACGGTGTCACGTGCTTACTCTCGTCCTATGAATAACATCCTCGAGAGTCATTTGACTAAAAAATTGTTTTTCTATATCTTCCGCTCTTCAAGAGCTTTTACATTGTACGTATTCTAGAGAGTCATTCTCGTTTCCTATTTTTGGCTGACGACAAATCCGAAATAGAGGACATCTATATTTAGATATCGAATTAAAGAGTATTTAAAAAAAACAAATCTATATTCCTAACAATTAAGAAGGATATAAAGAGTCTGTTGCAAGATATTTTTTAACAAATCTATAATCCTAAGAAATTAGGAAGGATATATAGAGTTTCTTGGGGTTGCAATAATTTAATAACTCATGTTCTAAGCTAGTTCTAAGTTAAACCAGTTTAATTTTGACCAAATTTAGAAAAAAAATACTGATGTGATACCAAATAAGTATTATTAGATTTATCATGAAATATATTTTTAGGCCCTGTTTAGTTTTAGGGACTAAATTTTAGTCCCCATCACATCAAATGTTTGGACACATGCATGGATTACTAAATATAGACTATTTACGAAACTAAAAATATAGGGTAAGAATAATTTGCGAGACGATTTTTTTTTAAGCCTAATTAGTCCATGATTAACACTAATTGCTACAGTGCAAAATGTGCTAATGACAAATTAATTAGGCTTACTAAATTCGTCTCGCGGATTATCCACTGAATATATAATTTATTTTTTAATTAGTATCCGAAAACTCTATGGTCAACCCCGGTCAAAATTTGATGTGACATGGACTAAACTTTAGCTCGCTGAACCAAACACCCCTTCCACTATATTTATTTGTGCCATAAATATTAATGTTCTTATAAATTTAGTTAAACTTAAAATGGTGATAGAAAAACGGTTTTGATAATTTATAGCCGATTCAAATGGGCCTTGTCAACGGCACCAAGGCATGGCGCTAAGATGTGCCGTGGGCCTTGGGAACTGCTTGGAGCCAAGAGCCATGAAATGTAGGTTCAAAAAAAAAAGAGCCATGAAATGTGACATAGGCCCAAAGTAGGCTTCCATGCATCGAAACAAGCTCCTCCAAAAGCCGATAATCAGGCCCATTCCCCACCGCCAAAATTGCTCCGCGCGATTTATTTTGTGATAAAAAAATTTGCTCCGCGCGGAATTCCAATTTCCTTCCCACCTCCTCCGCCCGCTTCCCACTTCCCAGTGCACAGCCGATTCGTCTCCAACTCTCCATTCCCCTCTTCTCCCTTTCCCTCCCCCCAATCCGATCCCCCATTTCGCCACCGCCGCCGCCCGCCGCCGCCATCCCGCTCGCCGAGAACCCGACCCAAGTCCATAGGGCCTATCCCATTATCCATTAATCCCCAATGCCCCCGAAGAGGCGCGCCGCCGCCGCCGCCGCCTCTTCAAAGAAGCCGCAGCCATCGCAGCCGTCGCAGCCCGCCAAGTTCGGCATCCTCCACTTCTTCGAGCGCCAGACCCAGGCCTCCCAGAACGCCAAGCGCCAGAAACCCGACCCCCCTGCGCCTCCACCGCCGCCGCCGCCGCCGCCGCCGCCGCCGCCACCGCCCGAGGGAAGTCTCGCCGGAGGTCACCAAGACGCTGGCGCCGAAGCGTGTCAGGTTTTCTCCCGGAATGGTGAGCGTTAGCAACCGCCGTCTGCTTTGGCTGCAGTTTTTGGTGGACTCTTTTCTTGCCTGATGGGTTCTTGCGGTTCAGTTGATTAAGCAGAGCCAGGACGATGGGGCCGCGGAGGTGGTGACTTGGAAGATCTCGCCGGTAAACCATCGCCTTGGTACGGCGAAGTCGAAGCAATTTCTGGGGATGGCACCTCATCCGTACTCAAGCGAGGTACACCAATTCTGCAGTTCTTTTGCGCAAGTTTGGGTCAATACGCGCTTGCGCTATGTACACTGAGGATGCCTGTATTTCCGATTTTATTGCATGTGCTGGAGTTAGTGTACGGCCAGTTGATGTGGTAGATGAAATTCTTCATTGATGGGTTTCTGATTTGTGCCTCTTGTGTGTGATTGACATGGTAGAAAAATTCCTCCCTTGAGGCTATGAAGAAGTGGCATTCATCTCCATTGGGCTTATCAAGGTGTACTACTTCTGGACGTAATTCAGGAGTTCTTGGATCTGCTCTAGTTGGTTGTGATGGCGTGGAGGATACTCAGAGTCCATTTCGGACCCCACCATCGCTTTCCTATGGCTGCAATGAGGTACATTGGTTATGCGCTTTGTTACAGTGCATGTTGTCAGCTAAATGTGAGTGCCAGTCATTTCGATTGGTAACCTTCTTGTTCCCTGAGCAGCAACTGAGCAGTGGTGCCACTTCTGAGGGAGGTCTCGAACCATTGGGAACAGGGCAGCACAACAAGGTGAACTAGATGCGATCCTCAAGAACTAGAGTACTAGTTCTTTCAGAAAAATTCAGCTTAGAGTCAAATTGTTCTCATCGCAGGCATTACTTGATCTTCTAGACCAAGTAGAGGATGCAATCATGGAAGAAGAATTGCCTGTTGATCCTGGAAATAAAGGAGGGCAAGCCACAAACAAGGATAATACCAACAATAGGTGTTCTCGTGTTGCTGATGGTGACTTAACTATCCCATCCAAGAAAACCATTAATGCTCCACCCTTCAATAGTTTTCTTGTCTTGGAGGTTTACCTTTTAACTTCCTCCTCTTGGTTTAAGTTGACGCCAAACAACTCTCCTATAGTGAAAGAAATAAGAGTTTTGTGTCATTGTGTGTTAATTTACCTTTCAGGTGTCAGAAAAACATACAGCTGATGATTCATCGTGTGATCGCTATCCTGTTAAGGTGTCTGCCTTCTTTACCTTTACACATGAGATAAATGTGTGATTGCCTTTCTTATTCTGCCAAGTCATTGATTGTTTTGCCAGATTCTGCGTCTTCTGAACGAGCACTCTGGGAAAGAATGTGCCGTGCATCTGTGTGATGAGTGGTCAGTACAGAATAATTACCCCCCCCCCCCCTCCAACACACACACACCTCCAATAAGAGAACTTTGCCTCTCTTTAAATTCCTGACTTAAGTCTCTGGTGTTTACTGCAATTGCACACTGTTAGGGCTTATTGAATATAGGTTGCATGATTCTTAAGAAATGTTACCTGTATAGGCAGCATTTACTACCACCATCAGTTCCTTTGAACTTTCTGCTCCTACTGTTGCAGGTTCCACAGTATTGTCGGGCCTGGTGATACTGTAAATGTCATTGGAGAATTTAGTAACCAAGGAAAATGTATTGTTGATCATGAAAATAATCTTGTAATTGTCCATCCAGAGCTACTCATTTCTGGGACACGGGTTAGTACTATCACTTGTGTTCTGGTAAAATTTTGTTACATGCTCCAGCAACTACATTAATCTGAATCAGAGAACAGATTACTGTGGGTCTGTGGCCTAACCATAAACTATCCTAAAAAAAAAATCTAATAACTAAAGCATGTATTCATCTGTTTTTTTTCCTACTGCATATTTTGATAGTTAGTGTATTTTAGGTTGCTTCTAGCTTCCATTGTCCAAGAAGGTCTGTTCTTGATGACAGACTAAAAAGCAATGAATATTCTACCAGCGCGTTGACTGGTACTCTGCTTCACCAAGTCTTTCAGGTTGTCTGCACTAAATATGCTAATTTTAGTTGCTACTTCACAATTTTTGTGTCAATTAATTCAACAATTGTGGGCATTCCTGACATTACTTTTGCTTTTGTGTCAGGCTGGGCTACTCAAGGATGCTCCTTCACGGCAATTCTTGGAACAACAAGCAAAGGAAGTTCTTCTGAAAAATATAGAGACTTTATATGCATGTGGAGGTAGGATTCTGGACAAAAAAATGCCAACTTTATCAAAGCTAAATAACAGAATTGCTAGGATTTTTTGTGAGCTTATTTGATCAATCTTCCATTTTTCATTTTGAATCAACATAGGTGCTTACATTCTACTCCTATGTTGGTTTTGAGAAATGGCTATGTATGTTTTTTTTTCTGGGCCCCGCGGAGGGAGGTTTGGGTGTGGGTGTGGGTTTGGGTACGAAAAGCTCGCAGCTGGACAGCTCCCTTGACTCGGCTTGATAGTGGCTCGGCTCAACTCGGCTTGTTTATATTTTTCAATGAGCTAATCCTACATTCCAGCTCGTGTAGTTAACGAGCCAGCTCGCGACCCTAAGAGCCAAAGTTGTTGGCCTTAAATTTATATCAGTTCTGTATAACTTGATGTCTTGCACTTTGCAATTGGTTGATGGCTGGACCTGGACCTTGGAGACTTGTACATACTATGATGCTATCACTTTATTTTAGATGGATATTCCTTAATGGGTGCATCATGTATGATATGGTACGGGGTATGAACCATGGATGTATGGTATATAGTACTATAGTGTACTGTTGTAGTTGTATATGTTAGTATGTGTTAATCTATTTATTTGATTTAAGGCCTATGGTTGAGTTGCTTTTGTATTATTACTATTCCCAAGTTTTTTTAGATAAATGTACAGATGTGTTTTCTGTGATTTTTATTACCTAAACGAGTCAGCTTGAGTTGTAAACGAGCCGAGCCAAGCTGGTCTTCTGGCTCGTTAAGATAATGAGCCATGGCTTGTTATCTTGCCGAGCCGAGCTGTCTCGTTATCCGGCCCTAGTGGGGCCGTAGGGGTGGGGGTGGGGGGATATATCATTTTTGTAGAGCAACTTGCTGGCTCATACTTTTCTCTTATAATATGCAGCCAATGAAAGCAACATGTACTCCACACTCATTGAAGCTATCCACAAAATGTTGAATTGGTTCAAGTGTTTCTTAAAGGTACAGAATAACAGAACCTGCTTTTTTAGATTAGAGATAAGTAACTCTACTTTGTTTCTATCCTTCAGTAGTTTCAATGATTTCTGAACATTATGTAGTTTCTAAAGGAAATCTGGAATTTATACAATTGTACCATAAATCCATATACTTCCTCTCGATTGTGTTAAAAGTAGCATTCCATTATAGGTTATTCTAGTTTATTTTCAAAATTATAAGGCTTGGATTCTGAAACAGCTGTTATAGTTTCCAAGACAAGGTATCTCAGCTTATGCGTAATAATTGGCAGAACATATGCCTTGAAGCTGTTGCACTTTATGTTTTGCTTCTTCTGTACCTTTAAATATATATGACCATATGATTAATTGTTTGATTGTTTCGTAATGATAAACTGCACTTTCAGGGTTCGAAGTGTTCTAATGTTGATTTTGGACATAACGAAGGGAGAAAGACTGTTGGAGTGACTGAGGTAGGAATAATACTTAGCTTACAATAGTTTATAACAGGCTTCTTACCTTAGCTTGACTGTTTTTTTTGGTGTATGCATCACTACCATGTCTTTCATGTGCCTGCTATCAAAAGAAAGCAGTCCATATTGTGCTGATGCTTCATGTTTTCTTTTTGGTTTCTACGAATCAAAATCTGCATTGTCCCCATGTACTTAATTTGTTTTCTGGCTAGATCTTGTGCCTTACCATAGATGTATCCAAGCATCATTGTTTCCCTTTAAATAAAATGAAATCCACATGTGCCATAGGTGATGGATATTGAGGAAATGGCATGGGCGCCAAGATATGGTTTGAAAGGGGTTATCGATGCTTCTGTTAGATCAAGAGTTGAGTCATGCAATGGTGGTTCATATGATAGAATAATGCCACTAGAGTTCAAAACTGGTAAAGGAACTAGTGGCCAGGTAAGCACATATTCTTGGATACCAATGAGAATGCATGTTTATGTCTATTATTGACATGATTTATTTATTTGGTCACTAAGAAAAATGACTCGACCACAAGGATAGGCATCCTCCTGGCATTATTTTTTTGCCATGACATTCTGAAACTGTCGACATTTACCTACTAAGCCATACTGTTGTTGGGGCTGATAACCTAGTACAGTGTTCAGAATTGGGATTTAGTATTTACTGCAAAGTCTCAACTGAGTTTCTCTTGGGGATGTTTTGCTGATTTTATCTTACTTTCATATAATTTTTACATGCAAGCAAAGCTTTCAACTACTGCAATTGATGAGTTTAGTCTTAGTCTTTCTTATGGAGCAGTCTTGAAGTAGTCTCTTTTTACTCTCTGGTTGCTGATTCCATACTTAAATAGATTCTGCAGTAATGCACTCCACTTGCCATACAAACTGTTATCAATTGCCCGTAAATCATTGTCAACTACATAGTGTTACCCAGTCCTTAAGTAGCAACCACTGAATAGCAGGCATTTTAATCTTTCTTGCACTTCCACAAGGTCATTCTTTGTTTCCATAATCACTACATGCAGAGTTGTTATGTCGGGGTCCTTGTGCTTTATACCAAGTTCAAATGTCTTCAGCTCATGTTTAGTATTACTAACCTTTCTGGAAAAGAAGGCTTTGTTATATTTGTTTACTTTCTTTTGTTGCCATCTACCTAACCTACTCTGGGGAAATAAACATCTATTCATTTTTTGTTCCTTTCATAAATTCATTTACTTGTGTAGTATTACCATTCACAAGCGTTTATCTATATGCAGACAGCTATGGAACACTCCGCTCAGGTGATATTATACACACTGTTGATGACAGAGAGGTATAGCCTACCTATTTCGTTTAAGGTTTTATCTGTGATCCTGGGTTCTGCAGTTTTTCCATTAACCCTTTGTGATTTTACATTGTCCTTTTCAGATACTTGAATGAGGATATTGACTTGGGCCTTCTGTATTATCTTCACACAGACCAGACATTGGTAATATTGTAAGATTATACTAAAATTGCATGCTAGTGTACCCCATTCTTATCCATTTTCCTTACTTTCTTAAGGGCATTAAAGTAAAGAGGGCTGATTTAATTGGGCTAATAATGCGCCGCAACGAGCTTGCTACCGAGATCCTGAAGGCGTCGATTTCACAGAGTTTTCCTCCAATGTTACAGGTGGAAATGGGAACTTATTCGTATCAGATTCATTAGTGAGAAGTTAATTTAAATCCTATTATTTTTTTTCAGAGCCCATCAACATGTAATGGATGTCGACACCTGATTTCTTGTACCATATATCACAAGGTTTGATTTTCCTCCCTTTTCTTTTGATACATGAATATTTTCTTTTATGGTACTCTTGGAAGTCTTTAGCAGTTGAGAAGAAACTATATAATTACATGAAATACACATGTTCTAACAGGCACATGGAGGCAATGCTACAACTAGTGGGCTTGGTGATCTATTTGACAACCTTGTAAATCACTTAACAGTTGCGCATCATAGTTTTCTTAAACATTGGGATAGATTGATTGATCTTGAAGCTAAAGTTTCTCAGGTATATTAGTTTGTCTATTATGCTGTGGAACTGAAGTTTACATGCTTTTGCTTAATCTCAGTTTATGCTAAATTCAGGTAAAAAAGAAGAACATTTTCCAGCCTCATAATTCAAACTCTTGGAGTGGGAACTCTGCTGTACCTTATTTTGTTCTTGACATAAAAAATGGGCATTCAATAGATTCTTCTGGAAAAAACAAAAGATACATATATAATTTTGTCCAGCAAAAGATGCAGCCTGAAACAGCTGATCAGTTAGACGCTCAATTTGACAGCCTAGATTTCAGCCTCAAAGGTGGTGATCCTGTGGTAAGTCTTATTCACTTGCTGTACGGAACAAGTAACTGTTATGACTTATGAGTTATTTCATGCCTCTTAAAATGCTTATACTTACAATTGTTTCTTTTGTATAAGACTCTTTATAGGGTACATGCTGTCCTAACAATTATCTTGAAATGTATGGCATTTTTATTGTTTTCACCATAATGTAACTGAAGTTAGTAAGAACAAAGAGGTATTGATAATCTTAGTAACATGTTCATCCTATGTAAGACAATAATATGTGATACCGATTTGAACTTTTGCTGCTGTGGTATATTAAGTAATATCAATCATCCATACAAGGTACTGGATTAGGGGAGTGCCATGTAATGATGGTGCATGGACATTGCCACTGATATTTTTGACTCCATAATAAAGTCTTATATTCTATATTGTCTTCTGCTGCTTTGTTAGGTGCTTAGCACTCAGTCTGGGAGAATAGCAGTTGCAAATGGATCTATAAGAGAAATAAGTCACTCCCACATAACGGTATTACTTGACCGTAACAACCTTCAGCTATTTTGTCCATTTAATTTTGTTAGGTTGAAGCATTTCCAATTGAATCTATTTAGGTCTCTTTGCCACGCCGTTTGAGAATTCCAGATAGCAATTCCTTGTCAGAGCAACAGGATCTGACACGTGAAATTTGGCGGATAGACAAGGATGAATTTAGTTCTTCATTTGCAATAATGAGGTTAGCCCTTGTTCTTATTTGATTTCTTCCACCCTTTTGATGATGGGTGATTCACAAAAGTCCAACATTTCTAATTTGAGTTCACTTTGAAATGTTGCTAGACTCAACCTTGTCCAACTATTTGCTCAGAATCCACAAAACTCTCAACTACGCAAGTTGATTGTTGATCTTGAGGTCTGTTCATACTCGATTATATTCATTTAACGACATTTTTTCTACACCCTTTTTTCTTGTCTGGAGTTTCCTAATTTGGATGTCTGTACTGTAGGCGCCCAGGTTTGATAGCGGAGGGCTGTTTAGCCAAGATCCTGCACTATCATACATAAGGTCGCTACCAAACTTGAATAATGACCAACAAAGATCACTGCATAAAGTAAATCTTTTTGCTCTTTCACCTTTTCACCCCTTCTGTAACCTGGATATTCATGTCTAGTTGTCTACTCTGCAAACTAATGCATATGTTGCTTTCAGATTCTAGGAGCAAAGGATTATGCTCTTATTTTAGGAATGCCTGGAACAGGCAAAACATACACAATGGTGCATGCTGTGAAGTCATTATTGATAAGAGGGGAATCTATTTTGCTAACTTCATATACTAACTCGGCTATCGATACTCTGCTCATGAAGCTGAAGACTGAGGTTTGTGTTCTTCCCTTAATGTAGTATGTACTTTTGCTTGCATTTCAATCCAATCGATTGTATTCCAATGCGCAACATTTGCCAGCTACCTTGAGTGATCAACTGTAATGAACTACAACTTGAATACACTTTATTCTGATTAATGCCTCATATTGTTGTAGGGTGTGGATTTTATTCGGATTGGAAGGCCTGAGGCTGTACATCCTGATGTCAGGGCCCACTGCTTGTCAAGTCAGAACTAAAACTTTATGAATGTACCTGCAGTTTGTAGAAAGAAACTGATTTTTATTTTTTATTTTTTGTGTGGAACAGCAACTGAGGCACAATCAGTTGATGCCATTAAAGCAAGGATGGAGCAAGTGCAGGTTGTTGGAGTTACTTGCTTGGGAATGTATCATCCTTTATTAGCACATAAGAAGTTTGACACATGTATCATGGATGAAGCTGGACAAATTACATTGCCGGTAAGGACAAACTCGGAATACTTGGTAATTGTTTTGGTTGGTTAAGTAGCAACATTTGTTAGTTTGGTGTTAAATGATATAATAGAAAATAAAAAAAACATGCTGCCATTTAACTAGAGGACTATATTTTAAAAACTTTAGTAGTTGGACCAATTCCTAACCAGAAAATTCTGTAAAAATGATCCCCAAAGAGGTCCATATCCTCGTCCATTTATATTATCTTACATACTATTTTATTGAACTTGTCAGGTTTCACTGGGACCTTTGATGCTTGCAACAAAATTTGTTCTAGTAGGAGACCATTATCAACTTCCTCCACTTGTTCAGGTATCCTATTTGCTGATGTACCTATTTTCTCATTTTTATGCCATCTTTGCTTTGTTTTAAGTTTTTAAACGATTATAGAGTTCTGAAGCCCGAGAAAATGGGATGGGCATCAGCTTATTTTGGAGGTTGTCAGAAGCACATCCTCAGGCAATTTCAGCACTGCGATGCCAGGTCTTTCTTAACGCTCCATCTTTTATTACGATCTTGACTAACTGTACTTATTTCCTGCTGAGTTGATAGCCCCCTTGTACCAGCAGAACTCATTATTTGTAACTGCCTTGTTGTAGTACCGTATGTCATGTGGTATCATGGAGCTCTCAAATTCGTTGATTTACGGCAATAGGTTGTGCTGTGGTTCATTGGAAATTGCAAATGCCAAACTCAAGTTTTCTGGTAGGGAACCAGTGCACTTGAAGTTAAAAGAGGTAACAATCCTTTTCCTAAAATGTCCATGATTTCTCAATTTAGAAAACTCCATGGCCCAGAGATGGTCATAATTCAGCAGCATCCTTTTTTAACACTTCTGTCCAACTTTTAATTGCAGATCTTGAATCCTGATAGGGCTGTGATCTTCGCCAACACAGGTTTTTGTCTAGTTCAATTACAGTATGATGCTTTCAGCTTCAAGGCTAACCATGCAATTCTGCAGATCAAATACCTGCACTTGAGGCAAAGGAACACAGAACTGTGAACAATCCTACAGAAGCACACATTATTTCATGGGTATGTGGTGATCTATCTGTGGTAGTATTGAGTGTGAACCATATTTTACACCTCTATCTACTCTATACGTCTGCTTACATGCTGCTGCTGTCTGGCTGAGTGCTCCTGCAGTTGCTTTGTGTATTCTTGAACAATAATTTTTTATTTCTTTATCTTGTCCAAGTGGTATACACACTTCAAGTAAATGACAAAATGTATGTTTGTGCTTACTGGGTTAACAATATTTTAAGCAACTGAGATATGTCTGGATGTGAATTGGGCTGTGTATGGCTGAAGGGGCACTAAAATGTCAATTTTAACTTTTGTTGGTGTCAAGCTGTTTCCGCTGAACTGTCTTGGAGATTTAATAAGCTTTGTGTTTTATATGTCGTGCACATACCCCAACTTCCTGATACAAATATATTTAGTTATTTATTCTAGTGAAATTTATGCCTTTTATGCAGATCATCAAAGAATTACTAAGGAGGGGTGTAGCTCAAGATGCTATTGGTATCATAACCCCATATAATGCTCAAGTGAATATCATTCAGCAATGCACTGATGGTTTGGTTGAGGTTCACACAATTGATAAATACCAGGTTGACAATTATTCTGGGTCTTTTATTATGTTGAACTTTTGTTGCTGGTTTTGCATACAGTGGCAGTGACATTCTGTGTTAACAATTAATTGGAATAGCATGCTAGTTGCATTCCCATCCCAGTTATGTATTTTGTGCTTTGGTTATATTGTCTAGTAGCCAAGCTTAGAATGCTTACTCAAGAATCAGTGTCATTAGCATGTTTCTCACTGGAAAACAGGAGCCCATATTTTGGCACTAGAAAATAGTTGCTTCATCAGGTCATTGTTATGTTTTGTCCTTGCACTAATGAAAACAGTCTAGATTTGAGATTTGAGAGCAACCCTGTTTTTGTTTGTGGTTTTGGTAGTCACTTTTGTAACTTGGTCTTCCAAAAGAGGTCTCTGCATGGTCTTCTGGCTGAAGAATTCAATTTGTTTCAGGGCAGGGATAAGGAGTGTATAATAGTATCTTTCGTGCGCTCCACTGCAAACTCAAGGGCTAGTGGTTCTTCTCTGCTTGGTGATTGGCACAGGATCAATGTTCTGTTGACACGTGCAAAGGTAACTTGCAGTGAATGTGGTTCCCTATATCAACTATTCCCCCAAGTTGTCTTCTTTTAAGAAGTATCATGGACTTTCAGCACTGTACATTATTTACTAGACACAATTGTCTTTTTTTGTTTGGGTAATGGAGATATGCAGCATGATATGATAAAAATGTTTGGACCACTTTTATTGTACTTATAGATAATTCACTGAAAAGCCTAAAGATGTCCCTAGCTTGGTTAAGCCAGGCATAATTCTTTTAGGCCCTCTGTATTTCGATAAATTTTACCTTGTTTTGGTGATTATACGTGCAGAAGAAGCTCATCATGGTTGGATCACGTGGAACGCTTTCAACAATACCTTTGCTGAGGCTTCTTGTCGACAAGGTAGCTGAGATTGGTGGTCTGTTGGATCTGACAAATAAGGATGTGCATTCTTTTTCGAGAACTTAAAGGTTCTCGTTTGAATGCACAATAGGTTGCACGGTAGATGCATTTGGTAGGTTTTGTAAGGCCAAGCTGTAAATAATAATATGTTGTAAATTTTGCTATTGGAAATGTATAGCAAGCGTAGCCAAGAGCCAGACAGCTACAGCTTGGGTTTTGTATAGCAAAGGCATCACCGTATCAGGTGATGCTTTTCACGTGTAATATTGAGGGGTCCCGACTAATTAATGACAGTAGTTGGGTCATTGTCAACATGTATTAGAGGTATCCATCACCATTTCAGGAAACCGTCGACGCCTTGTTCAATCATTCTAAGAGCATCTTCACCATTTTCTCAATATTCTATCTTCAGTAGTGGCTATTGGGCTAGCCCAATATTATTTTGATGGCTACTGGGAAAGTCTACAATTGTGGGGCAGCTAGTGCCTTGATGTCTGGCCGCAGGATGTGTACGGGCTCCGGACACTGCTCCCAGTCCTAGCCCGTGCATACGTGGGATTTGCTTGCACAGGTGTAGATCGCCCTGTGTTGCTCCGTTTCCTGCGTCACTAACGCCGCTCTGTTTTCTGTGCTGTGACTTCTCGTGTGTATGTAGGGCTTGCCCACGCCTGCTTCGTTTTGTGCACGCAAGAATCCATGTGCCTGCCTGTGGGGTGACACATGGCGGTGCCCCAGCGGCAGGTGGGTTCCATTGCAACATATGCAACACTATTCTACTTTTGCAACATACGTCCGAAACAGCTGAAACACCAAAACATATGTCTAAAACACTTGAAAAGCCACTGCAAGTATATGTAACATCTAAAAGAAACACTTGTAATATATGTATGAAACATTTGAAACACTTGAAAACATACGCTTGCAACGTACATGTTATGCAACATTCCAGATCTACTTCTGCAATATCCAGATGAAACACTTGAAACATACGTTCAACATGCGTATATAGCCACTGCAACATACGCAACATCCAAATGAAACACTTGAAAACATACGTCTAAAACACTTGAAACACGATATCATTGAGGTCCATGGCCTACCTGGTGGGGAATCGCGGTAGCTAGCAAGCGGTGCTCGGGTGCAGCGGAGAGGGAGGATGGCGGCAGGCGGGCAGCTAGGTGCAGTGGAGAATGCCGCGTGCGGAGCAGTCGCCGTGGACCATGCCGCATCGGTGTGGAGAACTCAGTGGCAGGAGCGGGAGCACCACCAGGTGAGCAAAGACAGTGGTGGCAGGAGCGGGAGCGCCACACGTGCACGACGTGACCACGGGTCCAGGAGCCGTGGCACGAACAGTGTGGTGGTCGAACCGGCCAGCGTGGAAGCCATCGCCAGTGACGAGCTCGGTTGGGGTGCATCGAGTGGAGCTCCAGTGTGTACGACCATGGGTGGGGGCGGAGCGGAGCTCACTCAACCACACCGGCTGCGGAAGGCAGCCACAGCTCGCCGCGCGGGAAGCCAAAGAAACCGCTCAGCAGTGGCGAACGGCGGTGTGCATGCCTTGGCCATCAGCGACGCCGTACAACGAGGGTGCGCGGTGGTGGAAAAGTGAAATAAGAAGATAAGGTAAGAGAGAAATAATAAAGTAAGCCCGAGGACGGAGGCATCTGAGCGAGGTTGCTTGTGAGAGCCTTGCTTGTGGTGAGAAGATGATTGAGAAGCGATGATTGAGGTGAACTACATGTTTTTGGTGGAGACGTACACCCCAACTCCACCCCCTATTTGAGAAGAGACTAACATAATTATTGGTTGTTGGAGAAAAAATATAGTTACCCTCGATATGATAACTTTATGAGGCAATAGGAGGTATTAGGGGACTGCTGAAATGCTCTAAACGGCTAAACCTGATGGTTGTGTTCATCGTCTCTCAGAATGGTAGCTTTTGCTTTCTAGCTCTGTTATGAACTACAATAGCTCCAGAATCACTGGCTTAATATCGTGAGCCATCTTCAATAATCCAAGCATCATGCTCTTTCCCCCTAACCAAGTTGCTCCTTGAAAGCAAAATTAATTCTGCAGTTTGCATAACATCAAAGCACCGTCGGACAGTTTGTTATTGCATGTTTTTTCTTGTTAGCAATCCAAAGGCGTGCAATATAATCAAAGCCATGCCCCAAGCTAACTAACATAAATGAGTAGTCACATTCCATCTTTGAACAGAACAAGCAGGTTGGATCGTCCACATTCCTTCTTTTAGCTAGATTATTCCTCAGTTAAAAGTCTATTATTAGACAATAAACAAAGAAAAATTTATACTCTTGATGGAATTAAGATTTTCCATATTGACTGCACAAAAACCTAGACAACCAAGCTCCAAATGATGTGGTCTTCCTTAGGAGACAAACTATTACTTTCCACTATATTCACAAACTCAAGCCACAAGTCCATTAGCCTCTCAGAAACATTCCTTATAAAAGTTAGTCTCAAGATTTCTCCATCACAAACCTCTATAAGAAAGTGTGACATTTGAAAGTTAATGATATCAATAGTCCATCTTGAAAATTTAATGATAATCAATAGTACATAAATAGGTATACTGGCTACACATGACTTGAGAAGTGCAAATCTCCTAACATTAGGAGTGTACCCTACCCGTCCAACCTACCACTCTTTATAATTTTGTCTATCAGAGGCTATAAGTCTTCCCTCTTTAACTTGGTAAAAGAAGAGGGACTCCAAAGTATTTTATAGTAAATTCACCTTTTTTTTGCAACAAAAGAGTTTAACAAATTCATTTAACCTATCCTCATCTAGACCAATACTAATTGGACCACGTTTATCATAATTTATTTTCATAACAGACACCTGTTAAAATACAAAGTAGCAAACATTTTTTTTGCTTTCTCAAAGTTGTTCTCTAGAATAGGAGGGTATTATCAACATACTTAAGGCTGATACAACCAACCCCCCTCATTTGATGCATAAGCCTTGTGGTTGAGCTATATCTAGCTACTTTAAAACGCATTCTAGTAAAGATATCAGCTACAAAAGGAGAGAACACATGGTGTCACCCTATCTCAGACTTGTACTATGTTTGAAATACACATTATTTTCATCATTGATTCTAACATATGTAGACTCCGCGTCTCAACACTTCTTTTTATCCAATCTCTCCATTTGGCACCAAAGCCTATGGAATTCCAAGGTATCAAGATATCACGAAGAAACTCTTAACTCACCATATCATATGCCTTTTCATAGTCTAACTTCAGAACAATGCCACTTTCTTTGTTTTTGTACACTCCATGGAGAATCTCATGGGCAACAACCACACTTTCTAAAATGAAGTGTCTTTTATAGAAGAATATCGATTTGAAGCAGTTAACCTATCAACAACCCTAATCAACCTATTGTTTGGAGCTTTAGCGAAAAAGTCAATTAACCGTCCCTATCAACAACCCTAATCAACCTATTGTTTGGAGCTTTAGCGAAAAAATCTTAAAACTGCAATTAATCAAACTGTTCGGCCTAAACTTTTTAAGAGTTTTGGACTTAGGATCTTTGGGTGTCAAAGTGGTCATAGCATAGTTTTTTTTCGCGAGGTCATAGCATAGTTGAGTCTTTACAAGTTCAATTCTCTAGTTTCAAACAATTTAACAAGGTTCATCAAATCTCCTCCCCCTTGTTTTCTTTTCACTAGGTAAATACACGTGCGTTGCAATGGGAAAAAATAAATGCCACGATAACATAGGTATGAATGTGTCGGTGTTCGAACCCGAGGGGGTCCTAGACCAACGAGTAAATGCTGCGTGTCTCTTTCCTGGATGATGATGCAAGGAGAACACACGGGGGTTTATCCTGGTTCGGGCAAAAGAAGGCCCTACGTCCAGCGGGGGGGGGGAAGTTTGTATTTCCTTGCACCGAGGTGCTCGTGTAGGGGTTACAAGCATGCGAGAGAGGGCGTCGAGCCCAAGTCTCAAAGAGGAAAAAAGAGTACAAGAATGATTGCTTGAGATGTTGATCTCTATCTTGTGTCTGGCTTGTTGTCCGTTGCTTTTTTTCCCCGTCCCCGTTGTAGAACCCTGGCCTGCCCTTTTATAGGGCGAGAGGAGGCCAAGACGACGGGGAGCCTTGAGATGATGTTTTGTCGACCCCTGTTGAGGTAACTGTAACGACGTGCCCTGGGAATGGGAGGCCATCCCTGGACACCATGGTGACGTAGAGGACGAGACGTGGAAATGACCCAGAGCGCCGTGCCATACCGTCCTCCCTTTCCTGTTGAGCCGTGCTGGGCGTCGAGGCCGGGTCGAGGCCGGGTCGAGACCGGAGGGATAAGGCCGAATCCCCGAGATCGCGGAGTACGGGCCTTGTCTTATCCTCCCTCGAGGGTGATCGATGATAAACAGTGCGCGGTAAGGTGGGTACAGTGACGACTTTCACCTCCCATCACGGGATGGGTGGTAAAACAGTGAGATCTGACACGGGCATTGTTCCCACGTCGATCCTAATCTCAGCCATGCCGGTAGGCGGTAGTAGGTAACCGCATTAAATGCTATGGCTTTTGTCCCGGGGTAGGTAAAGAGAAGGAGTCGAGGCGCTCGACCCGGGCTCACGCGAGTCGGAGTTTTTCCCCGTGGGCGGACGAGCCTCGCGCGGGTCGGAGCGCGGTCGAGGTACCTTGCGGTACGGGATGGGGGTGCGGTCGAGGCGCCCCCGTCGAGGGTGCCTCGTACGAGCCGGAGCCGGAGCGCGGTCGAGACGCTCCGTCGAGCGAGCCTCGTACAAGACGGACCGGGTACGCGGTCGAGGCGGGCTGCCTTTTATTGCGGTTTTAGTCGTTTTAGTTTTTTATTAGCGATGGATGTGGGTACCCCCATACTGTTGGTACCGACAGTAGCCCCCGAGCCTTTGGGTGAGTGTGTGATCATTCTCCCAGAGCTTTGTTTGAACTGGAGTCGTAGCGTCGTAATTTCTTCCGGTGGGGGCGCACGAGCGCACCCGCCGGGTGTAGCCCCCGAGGCCTCGGTGGAGTGTTGAGACTCCTCCGAGGTCTTGTATTCGTTTGGGGAATGAGCCGTTGTGCTTCCGCCTGGGCATATAAAATCAGGGTCTAGGGGTCTGCGTTCCCCACCGGTCCCTTGCGCTCCTGCAATCTTCTGCCTCAGACAACCCTTGCCTTATTGCGCTCTCCGCCCACATCACCGCCGCCACCGCATCCTCTCCGTCCACCCCCCTTCCGATAGCACCGATGGCAGGAAAGAGCCAGATCCTCCCCGCCGACGACTGGGCCGCCTCCTCGATGACGGAGAGGAGGTTGGAAGAGTTGGTCGAGGACGGGCTGTTGCGGCCAAGGACGAGCCGGTCGCAGCCGGAGTGGATCGCGCCGCCACCTGCCCACCGGGAGCCGGCGCCCCCTGAAGGGTACGTGGTGAGCTTCGTCTGCTTCCACGAGCGGGGGTTTGGCGTGCCGACGTCCGTCTTCATGCGCGCGCTCCTCCACTACTACCGGGTGGAGCTTCACCACCTTGTCCCCAACGCTGTCGCGCAGGCCGCCATCTTTGCGGCGGTCTGCGAGGGCTACCTCGGGGTGGAACCGCAGTGGAACCTGTGGCTTCACCTTTTCAAGGCCGAGCTCTTCGCCAAGAAGGTGGGGGAGAAGGGCGTCCTGTGCGCAGCTCGAGTAGGGAGCTGCGTCCTGCAGGTGAGGTCGGGCCGGGCGGATCTGTACATCCCGGCTCACCTCATCTCTTCGAACAGCGGGTGGCACGATGGTTGGTTCTACCTTCGCAACGACGAACATCAGTTGCCGAGGTACACCGGCCGCGTGCTGACCGCTCGGGAGGATTGCTGGACATACGGAGTGCCGGAAGCCGAGAAGCCACGCCTGGACCCGCTGCTGGCGGCGCTGCAGCAGCTTTGCCTTCGGGGCTTGACGGCAGCGGCGGTGGTCGCGGCCTTCCATCGCCGCAGAGTGATGCCGCTGTGCCGGCGTCGTCTTCGCCTCGACCAGATGACTCCGGAGGCGTCTCTAGAGGGGACCCGGATGTCCCACGAATCCCTTGCCCTCGAGGAGGTCCTCCGGCGAGCGCGCCGGATGGTTGAGAACTTCAGGGTGGAGGAAGCCAACCGGGTCCCCATGAGACCTACCGAAGGGTTCGAGCCCGTGGTACGTATCTTAGGGCTGGTATGTTTGCTAATTTTGTTTATTTTCGGATTTCGCTGATTTGGTCGAGGTCGGCACGTAGGATTTGTCGGCGCTGCTGGAAACGCGTCCGCCAGTCCCGGAGGACCGGCCCGCCCGGGAGCCTCGATGCCAGCATGCCTCCAAGAAGAAGCAGACCAAGGAGACGGCCAAGAAGCGGGCAATCCGCAAGGCCAAAGAGGCGGAGGCGTTGAAGAAACTCCAGCGCCAGCAGACCATTGACGGGGTCCCCCTGGCGCCGTCGCCTTCCGAGACGATCTCGGGGGAGGACGACGTCAGCAGCGGCGAAGACGACGACGCCCTGTCGCGGTATGAGACCGCGACCGGACTGGGGGACCTTCCCGACATTCGCCCCCTGCTGGAGCCCATCAGGGGGCGTCCTCCTCGGTCGTCGTGGTCGAGGGGTCCGAGGAGGAGGACGAGGAGAAGAAGAAAACGGAGAAGGAGGCGGGCCCCTCGACGGGAGGGGCCGCTTTACCCCGGACCCAGCAAGAGGGGTTGACGGGGGTGCCTGCACTAGCCCAGGCCCCGCAAGCTCGGGCAGGGGCTGAGACGGTGGTGCCGGCGTCGTCCTCGGCGGCGCCACCGGCAGGCGTGAGAACCCGAGGCCAGCTGGCCTCGGAGGCACAGAAGGCGCAGGGCGGTGCGTCGGTCAGGGCCCCAAGGAGTGCCCGGCCTGCTGGTGGGGCCGCCGCGAGGCCACCATTGGCCGCCCCGGGAGGCTCGGATCGCACGGGGTCGAGGCCCATGATGCCGATTTCCGGGTAAGCGTTTCTGCTTGGTCGTTCTGCCTTTCTCTGGATCCGTTGGCTGACATTTCTTCTCACTTTGCAGGTTAAAGCGGAAGGCGGAGCCGATGGGGCCTACCCCCGTGAAGTCGCTGCGGGCCAGCGCCGTTGTCCTTAACCGGACGGCGGAGCAGGATGCGGCCTGGGTCCGGCAGGTCGAGGCCGCGAAGGGGCGCCTGCGACAGCGGCAGGGGGCAGCGGATGCCACGGTGGTTGCTGGCGCTGACCCTGCCGTGGAGGGGTCCGAACCGGCGGAGACGGTGGCGCCCGGTGCGGTCGAGGCGGGGCCCAGGTCGTCGGCGACGGCCGAGGCTGCCGTCGAGGTCATGACGGGCGAGGCATCCGTCCGCGGCGCGGTGCAGGCAGGTGCTGACGTGACCATGGAGGAGGTCGCGTCGACGCCGGGACAGGAGGCGGCCCTGGCGAGGGGGTCACGGCCGCAGCAAGACCCACCGGCGGAGCCGGCGGGTACGGCGGAGGGCGGGGCGGTCGAGCCCTCGACCGGAGCACCAAAAGAAGAGGCGCCGGCTCCGGGGGCGCCAACGGTCGAGGCGCCGGTACCGGAGCCGCCGTCGGTCGAGGCGCCGGCTCCGGAGGCGCCGGCGGTTGAGGGGCCAGCTCCCTTAGAAGGGCGGGCACCCATGACCGTGGACCTTACCCTCGACGACACCTCCCTGGACAAAGGGAAACAAGTGATGGGGGTCGAGGGGGGCGAGGCCGCGGATCAGGCCGGTGCCTCGACGGCCGTTGGAGAGGCGGGAACTGCGGGCGAGGCCGGTCCTTCCACGGGACCGGGAGACGCCCCGGCCGGGTCGTCGTCGTCATGGCCCGACATCGCCGCGCTGGCGATAGCGCGGGCAGAGACGGAGATACCCAGGTGGGGGGGGGGGGTCGTCCCTCCAGTTTAGGGACGCCGCGAACCCCGACGCCGAGCCCATCTTTGTCCTGAACGACAGGGATGAGGTGCACCGATGGGAGTACCTCGAGGGCGTCCGCCGGCACCTTGATCGGTTGCTTCAAGTGGCGTCCGAGGCCGTGTCGCGGAGTATGCGGGATGCCACCGAGGTATGATCGACCCGTCAGCTTTCTTCGTGGTTTTCTTGGTGTCTTTTTTCCCTCGGCTTTTTAACCTTTTCGGTTTTTTCGGATTGCGTTCAGGAGCTGAAGGAGTACTCCCGCCGCAAGTCACTCTTCATCCGGGATGAGAGTGGTGTGTGGGCCGCGCTGTCTCAGCAACGGGTCCTGGTCGAGGAGGCCCAGAAACGGCTTTCCGATCGGAACGCCGAAATGGCTGAGCTGCGCGTCGCGTACGCGGTGGTGAAGGATGAGGCGATGCAGGCTTGGGCGGCCGAAGCCGCGATGCGCACTGACATGGACAAGGCTCGGGAGGAGGCTGCCTAGGCCCATAGGGATCTCAGCCCCTGTCGGCACGGGTGAAGGAGCTCGAGTAGGATGTCTCCCAGGTTAGCCGTCAGCGCGACACCCTCAACGTCGAGGTCGAGCAGGCCACCGCTCGCTCTGATGCCCTGAAGGACGAGGTCGCGACGCTGAGGGGAGCCGTCCAAGAGAAGGACACAGCTCTCGAGTCTGCTCGGCAGGAGATCGAGGCGCTAAAGGCGACCATCAGTGACAAGGACAGCGCCCTCCTAGGGCTCGAGCGGACGTGCGGGGGGCTTCGCAACGAGGTCGTGGGCCTGCAGACCCATATCGAGGGTAAGTGTGGCTGTTACGGCCACGACGTTGAGGGCCTTGTGCTAGGTACTAATTTGTTTATCGTGTTTCAGAGCTGGAGAGGGAGAATCGAGAGGCCCAATCTTCTGCCAACTCCTTCCAGAGCCTCCTCGAAGCCGAAATCCGGAGGACCCAGCTGCTCCAGGGCGCGATCACCACCGTGTGTGACGGCCTGGGGGTCGAGCCCGACGCCGACACCGGGGAAGATGTTCCGGGGAACTCCTTCGTCCGTCGGGTGGTGGCGCTGGGCCGCCTTGGCCGGGAGAAGATACAGGACGACCTCCATCACGGCGTAAAGAGGGCGCTGGCCGTCGTCCGTTTAGGGTTTGTGTTCGACATGACGCTCGTCGCTGATGGCTTCATCACAGACCCGGATCGGACGGATGAGGAGAATGAGGATGCCTGCCTGGAGCTGATTGAAGCCGCGGAAGAGCCTGGAAGCCGCCTGGCCTCGCTTTTTGAAGCCGAGGTGGTTCCGCCTGCTGACGATGAGGGCTTGTGAGCCAAATCTGGGCATAAAGGCCCATGTAATAAGTTAGTATTTTGAATTTTGGTCGTGGTGACCTCGGAGGCCCTAAGAACTCAAAACATAAACCGGTCCGTGGTTAATTTAGTTTTATTCGAGCTTTTCTTCCCTTTATCGCTTGGATTGTGTTCTCACGTGATTTACTTAGCACGCAGTTGCATCCTTTGGCATAAGGGAGCGAGTGGAGGTACCGTAGCCTCGGAGGCATAAGTGATCTCCCGGCTCAACTGCCCTCGAGCTTCAGGGTGATGTTGCGGCCTTGTAAATCGTGTGAGAGCTTGATCTAGGCGACAGGGGGTACATTCTTTTTCAAAGTTAGGAACCGTTATTTAGATCTCCCTAGCGTGAGGTTGCACCTCTAAAAGGTGTGAGGGGTGAGTGGAGGTACCGTAGCCTCGGAGGCGTAGGTGATACTCCTGACTCGAGAGCCCTTTCGAACCTTAGGGTGCTCTTGCAGCGAAGTCGATCTAAGAAACAGTTCTTAAATTTAAAAAAGAGCATGAGTTTTTTCGGGGACTGGGGGTTCCCCCCTTGTAGCCCCCGAGGGAGGGTCGATTCTGGGAGTGCAGAGTCGATCCTTCCTCTTTGTGAAACGAAAGTTTGAACATCGCTGTATTCTTTATTGACGAAAAAGAAATTACAGAGCCTCGAGGCTTTTTAAGGAAAGAAGCGACGTAGCTGTTCAATGTTCCAAGCGTTGATGAGGATTTCGCCCTTCTCGTTGGATAGCTTGTAGGTGCCCGGCTTTAGTACTTCTGCGATGATGTACGGCCCTTCCCATGGTGGCGTGAGCTTGTGCCGTCCCTTGGTGTTCTGGTTCCGCCGTAGCACCAAGTCGCCGACGTTGAGGTCACGCTTGCGGACGTGTCTGTCGTGGTAGCGTCGGAGACCCTGCTGGTACCTGGCAGAATGCAGCAGAGCCACATCTCGGGCTTCCTCGAGCTGGTCGAGGGCGTCCTGTCTTGTGGCGTCGTTGTTTCTTTCGTTGTAGGCCTTCAATCTTGGGGATCCGTATTCTATATCAGTTAGGAGCATAGCCTCAGACCCGTAGACTAAGAAGAACGGAGTGAACCCCGTGGCTCGACTCGCCGTTGTTCTTAGGCTCCACAGGACCGAGGGTAGCTCGGCAGCCCATCTTTTGCCATGTTTATTTAGTTTGTCAAAGATTCTGGGTTTCAGGCCTTGTAGGACCATGCCGTTGGCACGTTCCACCTGACCGTTTGTTTTTGGATGGGCCACGGCTAACCAGAGCACTCGGATGTGGTGGCTGTCGCAGAAATCCAAAAACTTTTTACCAGTGAACTGGGTGCCATTGTCCGTGATGATACAGTTGGGGACCCCAAAGCGATGAATAATGTCGGTGAAGAAGAGCACAGCTTGCTCGGACCTGATGCTGGTGATAGGGCGGGCCTCGATCCACTTGGAGAATTTGTCGATTGCGACGAGCAAGTGGGTGAAGCCGCCAGTTGTCCTTTTCAATGGTCCGACAAGGTCGAGCCCCCAAACGGCAAACGACCATGTGATGGGGATAGTTTGCAGGGCATGTGCCGGAAGATGGGTTTGTCTCGCATAGTACTGACAACCCTTGCAGGAGCGTACTAGCTTGACAGCGTCGGAGACCGCGGTCGGCCAATAGAATCCTTGTCGAAAGGCGCTTCCGACGAGGGTTCGAGGTGCTGCGTGGTGACCGCAAGACCCCGAGTGGAGATCGCTGAGCAGGTCCCTGCCTTGCTCATTTGTGATGCAGCGTTGGAGGATACCAGTAGGGCTACGGCGGTAGAGCTCCCTACTATCGCCAATGACCACAAAGGTTTTGGCCCGGCGTGCGATTCGTCGAGCCTCAGTCTTATCCGAGGGGAGGTCCCCTCGGCTGAGGTAGTCGAGGTACGGGACGCGCCAGTCAGGCTCGAGGTCAGACGGTGGGGTCAAGTCTTCCACCTGCATGGCTTCAGCCCCGGTCGAGGGGGCTTCTGCCTCAGGTGGGGGGTCGAGTGACGTCCCGTCAACCCCTCCGTCTGGCCCGAGGTCGACGGATGGCTGCTGAAGGTCTTTTGCGAAAACATCCGGTGGAATCGTAGCTCGACTGGACGCGATTTTTGCTAGTTCATCGGTGGCCTCATTATACCTGCGTGCGATGTGGTTGAGCTCGAGGCCGTGAAACTTGTCCTCGAGGCGCCGTACTTCTTGGCAGTAGGCTTCCATCTTGGGGTCACGGCAGCTCGAGCTCTTCATGACCTGATCGATCATGAGTTGGGAGTCGCCTCGAACGTTAAGGTGTCGGACCCCGAGCTCGACGGCAATTCTTAATCCCGTGACGAGTGCCTCGTATTCGGCGACGTTGTTAGATGCAGGAAAATGAAGCCGGATGATGTAGCGCATGTGAATCCCGAGGGGTGAGACGAAGAGCAAGCCCGCGCCTGCTCCTGTTTTCATCAATGACCCATCGAAGTACATGGTCCACAGCTCCACCTGAAGCTGTGCAGGGGGGAGTTGGGTGTCGGTCCACTCAGCCAGGAAATATGCTAACACCTGTGACTTGATAGCTTTTCGCGGCGCATAGGACAAGGTCTCGCCCATGAGTTCGACTGCCCATTTGGCAACCCTACCCGAGGCTTCCCGGTTCCGGGCTATCTCTCCCAAGGGGAAAGAAGAAACCACAGTAATCGGGTGACCCTCGAAGTAGTGTCGGAGCTTGCGCCGTGTCAGGATGACGGCATATAGCAGTTTCTGGATCTGTGGGTATCGAATCTTGGTTTCTGAGAGCACCTCGCTAATGAAATAGACCGGCCTCTGGACGAGCAAGGTATGTGCCTCCTCGGCCCGTTCGACAACCAGGGCAGCACTGACTACTTGTGATGTCGCGGCGACATAGAGTAGGAGTGGTTCCCCCGGGGTTGGAGGGACGAGGATCGGTGAGTTAGAGAGTGTGGCCTTGAGTTTTGTGAGAGCTTCCTCAGCCTCAAGGGTCCAGGAAAAATGCTCTGATTTCTTCAAGAGACGGTACAGAGGGAGTGCTTTTTCGCCGAGGCGCGAAATGAAATGGCTGAGTGCCGCCAAGCAACATGTGACCCTCTGTACGCCCTTCAGATCTCGGATGGGGCCCATCTTGGTGATTGCAGAGATTTTTTCTGGGTTGGCCTCGATACTGCGTTTGGACACGATGAACCCTAGAAGCATACCTCGTGGGACGCCAAAGACGCATTTCTCTGGATTAAGTCTGATGTTTTTTTCCTGGAGGCATTTGAACGCAACATCGAGGTCGTTAACCAGATCGTCGGCTTGTTTGGTTTTGACAACGATGTCGTCGACATAAGCCTCGACGGTCGCCCCAATGTGCTTTCCGAAAACGTGCTGCATGCATCGCTGGTACGTAGCCCCCCGTGTTCCGGAGACCGAAGGGCATCGTAACGTAGCAATACATGCCGAATGGGGTGATGAATGAAGTCGCAAGCTGGTCGGACTCCTTCATTTTGATTTGGTGGTAGCCGGAGTATGCATCTAAGAATGAGAGAGTTTCACATCCCGCAGTGGAATCAACGATTTGGTCGATGCGTGGCAAAGGAAAGGGAACTTTTGGACATGCTTTATTTAAACTAGTATAGTCTACACACATCCTCCATTTCCCACTCTTTTTCCTAACTAATACAGGATTAGCTAGCCACTCGGGATGATGAACCTCCTTGATGAATCCGGCCGCCAACAGCTTGTGTATCTCCTCACCGATGACCCTGCGCTTCTCCTCGTCGAAGCGGCGCAGGCGTTGCTTCACCGGTTTGGAGCCAGCCCGGATCTCCAAGGCGTGCTCGGCGACTTCCCTTGGTATGCCCGGCATATCCGAGGGACTCCACGCAAAGATGTCGATGTTCGCGCGGAGAAAGTCGACGAGCACTGCTTCCTATTTTGGATCGAGGGTGGCGCTGATGCTCAGCACCTTTCCTTTGGGATTGGCAGGGTCGAGGGGCACGAGCTTGACGTCTTCTGCGGGCTCGAAGCTACCGGCATGGCGTTTTGGGTCGGGAATCGCATTGGCGAGACCGTCGAGGTCTGCAGCCAAGATCGCCGACTCCAAAACAGCCTCGCCGTGCTCGATGCACTCGACGTCGCACTCGTAGGCATGTTCATATGAGGACCCTACAGTGATGACACCGTTTGGGCCTGGCATCTTGAGCTTGAGGTAGATGTAGTTCGGGATGGCCATGAACCTGGCGTAGCATGGGCGCCCTAGGATAGCGTGGTATGTTCCACGGAATCCGACCACTTCGAAAGTGAGGGTCTCCTTTTTGAAGTTGGCCGGTGTGCCAAAACAAACAGGCAGATCGACCCGTCCGAGGGGTTCCGCCCGTTTCCCTGGCACGACTCCGTGGAAGCCCCCGACGCTAGGTTGGAGGCGCACTCTCTCGACCCCCAGAAGGTCGAGGGTCTGGGAGTAGATGATGTTGAGGCTGCTTCCGCCATCCATGAGCACCTTGGTGAGGCGTGTGTTGGCGATGACGGGGTCGACAACGAGCGGATAGACTCCTGGGTTGGGGACGTAGTCTGGGTGGTCGTCACGGTCGAAAGTGATGGCCACCGCAGACCAATCAAGGAAGCGGGGGACTGTCGTTTGTACGGAGAAAACGTCACGCCGTTCTCGCTTGCGCTGGCGCGCCGAGAGGCGGGTCGAGGGCCCTCCGTAGATCATGAAGCAGTCGTGGATCTCGGGGAATCCCCCGTCCTTGTCGTCATTCTTAGGGTCCTCCTTCTTGTCGTCCTTCTTGACGCCGGCACCTCCAAAGTACCTGCGAAGCATGTGACAGTCTTCGAGGTTATGGTTAGTGGGTCCCTTGTGGTAGGGACACGGTTCTTTGAGCATTTTGTCGAAGATGCCCCCGCCGGGGGGGGCCTCGAGGCTTCTTGTGCTCGGTAGCAGCGACGAGCTCGTCGGCCGGGGCCTCGAGCTTGCCCTGCTGGCCTTTCTTCTTCTTGCGGTTGTTTCTCTTGGAGCCTCGGGTGGAGCTCGTGGGATCGTCGACCTTCTGCTTCCCCCTTTCCGGGTCGCCACCAAAGATTGCACCAACCGCCTCCTCGTCGGCGGCGAAGTTGGTGACGATGTCCATCAACCCGTTGGCAGTGAGTGGAGTGTTACGGCCCAACTCTCGGACCAACTCCTTACAGGTGGTGCCGGAGAGGAAGGCCATAATTACGTCGGAGTCGGTGACGTTGGGGAGCTCGGTACGCGGCCGGGAGAAGCGCCGGATGTAATCCCGGAGGGATTCACCCGGTTTCTGCTTGCAACTCCGGAGGTCCCACGAGTTGCCGGGGCGCATGTAGGTCCCCTTGAAGTTTCCCTCAAACACCCTTACGAGATCGTCCCAGTCGTGGATCTGTCGAGGTGGGAGATCCTCGAGCCAGGCTCGGGCGGTGTCGGAGAGGAACAGGGGGAGTTGTCGAATGATGACCCGGTCGTCGGTGGCCCCGCCCAGCTGACATGCTAAGCGGAAATCGGCGAGCCAAAGTTCGGGTTTGGTTTCGCCGTTGTACTTGGTGAGAGTCGTGGGGGGCGAAACCGAGCCGGGAGCACCGTCTCACGGATAGCCTTACTGAAGACCCGAGGACCCGGGGGCTCGGGTGAAGGGCTACGATCTTCCGAGCTGTCGTAGCGTCCGCCCATGTGTACATGGTAGCCTCGAGCCACGCCGTCACCGTGCTTGCGCGTGTGGCGCTCGACGATGTTGCCACGGGTGTCTCGAGGCTCGTGGTCGTTGGCGGTGGGCTCAGGGGCCGGAGCTACCCGGTTTCACCGGGCAGGCTCGGGGTGAACCGAGGCTTCTCTCTCCTGTCGGGAGGGCTCGAGGATCCGCTCCGAGGCTGCCTCGCGTCGCCTCGAGGCAGAGCTCTCGGCCTGCTGCATGGCGGCAGTCTCGAGGAGTTCTCGGATTTCATCTCGAGCCCGACGGGCGTCGGGGTTTGACGGCTCGGGCATGTTGCGGAGGAGCACGGCGGCGGCGACGATGTTCTGGCTGGCTCGAGCGAAAACCGGGGGGTCGACCATCCGGTCCTCGTCGATGCGACGGTTGACGTCGCGAGCTCTCTCGCGAGCTCTCCCGCCAAGTGTGCGTTCCGCGCGCTCACGCTCGAGGGTTTGTTGGAGTAGATCCAGGTTTTCCCACTCCTCGTCAAGCCTGTCCTGCAACTCGCGAATCTGCTCGAGCTACGTTCCTTGATCCGCAAGGAACTGAGGGTCGTCTCGCTCAACAGGAAGCTCGACATGAGGTGGTGTGTACCTTCCTTCGACTGGCTCTTCGTCCTCTAATTCCGACGTGCTTTCAACATCGATGTTGAAGCATTCACGGGTCGGATCATAGGTGTCATCAGCCGAGTCGGAGTCGGGGGCGCCAAAGTAGTAGTATGACGGGGGAATGTGTGGCCGTTGCAAATCGTCACTGGAGTTGCGACGTTGAGAAGCAGTCACATGGGGCTCTATTTCCGGTGTCTCCGTAGAGTCCCGATAATCAGAAGCCGATGTGGGTGCAACGAGGTCCAGAGTGGAGCGTAGATGGTGCCCGGGGAGTTCCTCATAAGCACTCATGCGAGTGCTCACGGAAGATGCGTATACCCAGGCAGCCGAGTCTAGCCCAAATGGGAATGGTGATGGAGATGTTGTTGTCCACGTCGGAACGGATGCTCCAGACAGTGGTGTCTCACCGGACGGTGGAGCGGCGGGATTCTCCGTCGGCATGTTACCCTTAGTCAAGCTCACCCTACCCAAACCTTCCACGAGGAAATCTGGGCCGGCGCCTGGCTGGGGGGGTGCCCGACCGGGGGATCCCATCACCCTCCACGAGGTGAAGACGGTGGTTGTGCCGGGCTCGTCGTCGTCGGGCGGCCCACGCCCGCCTAGAGCGACGGTACCGGCGGATTGCTCCCCCGGGCTGGGAGAGCTCATAGTCGTTGTCGGTCGGGTGCCTGGGTGGAAGTAGGACCATATCGTAGCCATAGCCAAGCGACATGAACTCCAAACTCCCGAACCAGATCACCGTGGCCAACGGGATAGGGCGTTCGGGGTCAGCCATCCAGGAAAAAAGGCGAGAAAGCGACGTTGGCACGCAGTGGTCCCCTACCTAGCGCGCCAACTGTCGGTGTTCGGACCCGAGGGGGTCCTAGACCAACAAGTAAATGCTGCGTGTCTCTTTCCTGGATGGTGATGCAAGGAGAACACATGGGGGTTTATCCTGGTTCGGGCAAAAGAAGGCCCTACGTCCAGCGGGCGGGGGGGGGGGAGAAGTTTGTATTTCCTTGCACCGAGGTGCTCGTGTAGGGGTTACAAGCATGCGAGAGAGGGCGTCGAGCCCAAGTCTCAAAGAGGAAAAAAGAGTACAAGAATGATTGCTTGAGATGTTGATCTCTATCTTGTGTCTGGCTTGTTGTCCGTTGCTTTTTTCCCGTCCCCGTTGTAGAACCCTGGCCTGCCCTTTTATAGGGCGAGAGGAGGCCAAGACGATGGGGAGCCTTGAGATGATGTTTTGTCGACCCCTGTTGAGGTAACTGTAACGACGTGCCCTGGGAATGGGAGACCATCCCTGGACACCATGGTGACGTAGAGGACGAGACGTGGAAATGACCCGGAGCGCCGTGCCATACCGTCCTCCCTTTCCTGTTGAGCCGTGCTGGGCGTCGAGGCCGGGTCGAGGCCGGGTCGAGACCGGAGGGATAAGGCCGAATCCCCGAGATCGCGGAGTACGGGCCTTGTCTTATCCTCCCTCGAGGGTGATCGATGGTAAACAGTGCGCGGTAAGGTGGGTACAGTGACGGCTTTCACCTCCCATCACGGGATGGGTGGTAAAACAGTGAGATCTGACACGGGCATTGTTCCCACGTCGATCCTAATCTCAGCCATGCCGGTAGGCGGTAGTAGGTAACTGCATTAAATGCTATGGCTTTTGTCCCGGGGTAGGTAAAGAGAAGGAGTCGAGGCGCTCGACCCGGGCTCACGCGAGTCGGAGTTTTTCCCCGTGGGCGGACGAGCCTCGCGCGGGTCGGAGCGCGGTCGAGGTACCTTGCGGTACGGGATGGGGCGCGGTCGAGGCACCCCCGTCGAGGGTGCCTCGTACGAGCCGGAGCCGGAGCGCGGTCGAGACGCTCCGTCGAGCGGGCCTCGTACGAGACGGACCGAGTACGCGGTCGAGGCGGGCTGCCTTTTATTGCGGTTTCAGTCGTTTTAGTTTTTTATTAGCGATGGATGTGGGTACCCCCATACTGTTGGTACCAACAGAATGTGAGCATGATATGCGGAATATCAATATTACATAACTTTTCATGAAAGACAGAAAATTAAAATATAACTCAAGTTTTGATGTAAAACCGAAACAATCAAGTTTATATCATAAGAATCTAGTTCATTACAACTATGTAACTATTGTATCACTTCTTATCCCAAGTGTATTCTCTGACAAACCTAAGGGACACAATTTCTTAACCACACCCTAAGGGTATTGACTCAGCAAGCACCAGACTTGCAATTCTCCAAGCTGTGTTGGAAGTGTCCTGTATATAAGTTGTTTGTTAATATTTAAAGTTAAAGTATTGTTGACTATCTTGAAAAATATGTATCAATGAGAGATATTATCTCTTTTATGGAGTTAGAACCTCTTTATATACGATATTCTTTGTGAATATATCCTTTGATAATTTCTTCTTCACCTTTCCATTCCCTTTCCCCATCCCCTTCTTGTTCACGTCCTTCTCAGCAGCCGGCACGGCCAAGATCCTAATGTTCGATCTTGCCGTCGCTCTTGATAGCGCTACATACAATTGGCCATATGAGAACATTAGTTCTGGCAAGTTGAAACTCCTATATTTGGTGTTGGTAATTAGTGACAATACCTAGTGCTAACCACCATGATCTAGCATGTATGAAATAGCACGATGGTGGTTGGTATATGGAGCTTGGATCAAGCAAAGGTGAATAAAATGATCAAGCTCAAGTGATGGAGTTGGAACAAGGTGCAACAAGTGGATGCTCAAGGCAAAGGTATATGATATGACTTTTTCGTTTTGCATCCAAGACACCATAGAGGGTGTGGATGACATAGGATACATAGCCGTACTATGAAGAGGAGAATTCTCTTTGCAATTGAGTCTTACATGTGCCTCTAGGTGTCATTCTTTGATCATATGCATTTGGATAGAGCGCATCATCTTCGCCCTATATGCTTAACTTGAAAATGAGCTAAAATGTGTGCTTGAATGATCTACATACTTGGACTAGCTCATACATGGATAGGGCAATCAAGAAATGAACTTAAAATCTTGAAATCAGCAAAGTCGTGAGCGTCGGACGCTGCACTAGACGCACTGCTTGGAGCATCGGACGTTGGTCGCACGTTCGGTAACTGCGCCGCGCTGCAACCTCTCTAGAACCGAGCATCGGACGCTCTGACGAGTTCACACCGGACGCTAGGTGAGCACTATTCATGCGTCCGGTGAAATGGTGATGTCGGCAGCCTCGCGAAGCTTTGCATGCACCGGACGCTGGAGCATCCGATGACGTGCTGTCGGACACGTCCGGTGCGTCAAAACTGGCTCTGGACCCTTACTGGACCGCATCGGACGCTGAGCGCAGGCATCGAATGCGTCCAGTAGCTGCTGGATCGACCGTTGATCTTTGAACGAGCAGGGACACATGGCAGCTATAGGAGCACCGGACGCTACTGGGTGCGTCCGATGCATGGGCGTCGGAGCGTCCGGTGCCCCCATAATTTGCCCAACGGCTCTATTCGAAGGGGTATCTCTATATATATGTGTTGGCCGGCCATGGAAGCTCCTCTCTTGGCATTTTTTGACATACTTGTGACTCTCTTAAGCTGAGCCAACTCTCTCACACACATCCCAACTCATCTCCTTGTATTCGATTGCGATTCTTGAGTGAGATTGAGTGATTCAAATGCATTGATCATTGCTTTGCATCTAGAGGCACTTGGGGGATTGTTTTGCTGTGAGTATTCTTGTTACTCTTGGTGGTTGTCGCCACCTAGATGGCTTCGAGTAGCGGTGGAGGTCTGTCATGTGTTGGTAATTGTTCGTGGCCGGCTCCGGTGAGCTTGTTGTGAGGAGTTGTTGTGGTTCCTCGACGAAGCGCCGAATTCCAACTCTAGTGGATTGCTCGTGTCAGAACTTCTCACCATTTAATAGGTTCTTGTGGCGCCTTTTGAGAGGCTCAATGTGTGATACCGATTAGCCACCGAACCACGTGGTGTAGGGGGACACAACGAGGACTAGCGTGCCGGCAAGCACGTGAACCTCGGGATAAATCTTGTGTCTCAATTGTGCTTGATCAATTGGATTTCATCCCGGTGATTGGTTACTTCATTGGCTATCTTGGTGTTCATTTTGGTTGGCTCAATCATCGTCCCTCGGTGTAACATTCCAAATCCCCTCTTGCACTTACTTTGTTATCTTCTTGTTTAGCTTGTTGTTGCTCTTGTTTAGTTGCTAGCTTGTGTAGTTCTAGTTGTAGTAGCTTTGTAGCTTTGCTAGCTTGCGGTTTGTCTTGTGGCGGTTGTGTGAACCAAACTAAAATTATCAATTGGATAGGTGGCTTGCATCACCCCTTTAGGCTAGGCAAAACTCGCATCTCGCCTTTTGTGTTACTAATTAAATTTTTAAGTGATCTTTGTAGAAAGTTTTATTATGCTATTCACCCCCCTCTAGCCATCAAGACCTTTCACAAGTACACCCCTGAAAGCATCTAGGCCCCAAGAGTTAGTTTCGGCAATTGATGACAACGCATTATCACCATGACTAACGTATGTTTTGAGAAACTTTGGTAAGTTAGGTCATGGGATTGGTAACTGTTTTGGGCACTATGGTATTCATGCCCCTTGATGAAAATCGTTTCGGTTTTCAAAGGATTAACGACAAGATTAAGGACGATTAGTTCCGGATGTCAAGGTGTTGGGTTACATTCGAAATAGTCGTTAGGATCTTCGCTTTTTTCCTTTGGCCGTACTATAAAGGGGGGCATGAGCGAGTAGCTTGACCTAGGTGAGTCTTTTGTTTAGGTGTAGTGCACACTTGTCAAACTTAGCACTAGGTAGCTCAGGAGAAGACCAAAGTTCAGTTGGAAGCAACTCGGTTCAAGTTGCGTCACGTTTCGAAGTCGTTTGAGCCGTTTACTCTTGACCAGACGCGGTCTCTGTCTCGACCGGACGCGTTGAAAGGTCTTGATGGCTAGAGGGGGGGGTGAATAGCCTATTAAAATTTTCTACAACGACAAGCTAAACAAGTTTATCAATATAACAAATAGCGAGATGCGAGTTTTGCTTAGCCTATGGGTGTTTGCAAGCCACCTATCCAATTCACAATTCTAGTATTTGCACTCAACCGCACAAGTCAAACCGAGAAGTTAAGTACAACTACAACTAGCAAGCTACACAAGAGAACTACTCTAGCTAAGCTAACTAGCTAGCAAAGATAACTAAGAAATTAATACAAGAGAGATAGGAGGGTATCACCGAGGGGCGAAGTATTGAGCCAACCAATATGATCAACAATGAATACCAAGATAACCAAACACCGGGATCAATCAATCACAATATGAAAGTGATGACACGAAGATTTATCCCGAGGTTCACGTGCTTGCCGGCACGCTAGTCCCCGTTGTGTCCCTCTTCACCACGTGGTTCGGTGGCTAATCGGTCTCACACCGAGCCTCTCAAAAGGCACCACAAGAACCTACCAAATGGCAAAAGGTTGCAATGACACGAGCAATATACTAACGTTGCCTTTGGCGCTTCGCCGAGGTAGGCACAAACCCCTCACAATCACCGGAGGTGGCCAAGAACAATCACCAACTCTTGCCAACGCCTCCAAGCTGCTCCAAGCCGTCTAGGTGGCGGCAACCACCAAGAGAAACAAGAATCCCGCAGCAAATCAACCACCAAGTGCCAACTAGATGCAATCTCACAATACAAAATGCACTTGGATCACTCAATCTCACTTCGAATATGCAAAGAAGCAAGAGAGATGAGTGGGAGGGGAGTTGCTTAGCTCAAAGTGCTCACAAGTATGTCAAATGTTCAAGAGAGAGAGCCTTGAGCCGGCCAACGAGTATTTATAGACGTACCCCTTCGAATATAGCCGTTAGAAACTTGAAACAGCCGAAGTCGTGTTGACCGGACGCGCTGGTCCAACTGACCGGACGCGCCGGTCGCGCAACGGCTAGTTTCGCGAAGCACCGACCGGACGCGCCGGTCGCAACGACCGGACGCGCCGGTCACGACCGGACGCACCGGTCCCGTAACTGACCGGACGCGCTGGTCAACCCTGAGCCGCGCACAACGAACCAGCGACCGGACGCGCTGAAGAACTGACCGGACGCCACAGTGCCCGCGTCCGGTCGGAGTCCAGTAAGCTCCCTGGACGACCGGACGCGTCCGGTCGCCTGTGACCGGACGCGCCTCGCGTCCGATCAAACAACTGAAAAACGCGCAGATACTGGACACTGACCGGACGCGTCCAGTCACACCGTGACCGCGTCCAGTGCAGCGTCCGGTCACCATTGTGACCTCCGTTCGCTTCCGTTTCTTTTTCTAACTTCCGGAGAGATGACCCCAAACCCTCTCTACCGCTTAAACTCCACTGCCGTCGCAAACGTGCTAACATCACCAAGTGATCTCTTCATGTGTGAGTGTGTTAGCATTTTCACAATCATTTTCCGAGGCGATATTAGTTCTATCCAAATGCATATGATCATGAAATGCACATCTAGAGGCACTTAGGAGTTCAATAGCCGCGTCATTCCCCTCTTTATAGTACGGCTATCTATCCTATAATGTAACCACACCCACTAGGTGTCTTGGTTACTAAAACACAACCCTTAAGCATATACCTTTGCCTTGATCACGTAGGGTTGCGTCCAAATCCGAGTGTGGCCATCATGATCACCATGTCCATCTTGCCACCAACCTTGGAGTGTACTAATCCTCATATGCTACATACAACTTAGGCATGAGATTAGTACTTAGGCATTGTCACTAATTACCAACACCAAACATAGGACTTTCAATCTCCCCCTTGTTGGTAATTGGTGACAACCCTTTCACAAAGATGTTATAATAAAATTTTGATTGAACCCATGTCACATTGTCCATGTATATTACCATGAGTAAGAATTATGGACATGTGATCATGAATTCAAATTGATAGCAATGGCTCCCCCTACATGTATGCTATATGTTTGGATTTTGGAAGCAAACATGTTAGATAGGAAAGATTAGGAGCATTGACTACCAATAGGTGCTAAGTGTTTAAGATTATAGACCTTTGAAGCGTGATACCATCGGAGTTGCGATAAACACCATCTTAGCACCTTGTGTAGTTAGATTCCACTTGGAAAAGCACAAATATAACTAGAAACCTCGTGAGATCAACATTATAAGCAAGGTTCTAGTACCACTTTGAAAAACATGAAGCAACAAAAATCTAACTACTTCCTATTCATGCTAGTACCACAATGCATCATTCAAATTATACTAGCAAGTCACCACACAAGCAATGTATCGGAGAAAACGAAATGCATAACTATGCATCATACATATGAAGTGCACATAGAAATGCAACATTCATGTTTAAGAGCTTGCTCCCCCTACTTGTGTGCTCAAAATTTTAGTTGATCCCCTTCTTTTATCAATTCTCCCCTTTGTTTTCTCCCCTTTTAGAATCTATCTTTGTGAACAACATTTTCTCCCCCACAACATTTTCTTCCCCTTTGAGTTCTATCTTTGTGAACAATATTTTCTCCCCCTTTGGCACCAATTGACCACAAGGAGCAAACTTTAGATAGATTATCATGTTGAAATATGGGGTGAGGATCAAGTTTATGATTCAACCTAGATTGCTTGCATAAATAAAATACTTCGGTTTGATCCAAGGGCAAGCTTCTTCACACCTCACTAGAAGGGTTATCATGCACCATGTTGAAGCAAATATTTAGACAAGTTTTCTAGATTAAATACTTAGGATCACAAGCTACTTAAACAAGTTATATGCTACCACTAGATCATAGAAGTCATGGAAACAATAGTGGCACCATATAAACTTCAAATTTATTTAATTTTCATGAATGATCCTAGAACATAAGAAATCATGACTAGATGCACTAAACAAGTCCTTAGCATAGAATGTATGACATGTCAACCAATTGTACCTTGGGGCTCGAAGGAGAGGCATGTCATATATGGGGTGCATCAACTCATGTTGGAAAAGTCAAGTATGTTCAACTCATTCTTTAGCTTGTGAAATCTCTTCTCATCAAGTGGCTTGGTGAATAGATCGGCTAATTGATCTTCGGTGCCCACACTCTCAATGGCAATGTCACCCTTTTGTTGATGATCTCTAATAAAGTGATGGCGAACATCAATATGCTTTGTTCTTTGATGTTGAATCGGATTGTTAGTTAGCTTCACGGCACTTTCATTGTCACATAGCAATGGCACATTCTTGAAATTGATTCCAAAATCCTTCAATGTTGCCTTCATCCACAAGATTTGTGCACAACAACTACCCGCGGCGATGTATTCGGCTTCGGCGGTAGATAGTGCAATACTATTTTGCTTCTTGGATGACCATGAGACAAGTGATCTTCCCAACAATTGACATGTCCCGGAAGTGCTCTTTCTCTCCACTTTATCACCGGCATAGTCGGAATCCGAATATCCAACTAGCTCAAAACTTGCACCTTTGGGATACCACAATCCAACATCTTGTGTATGCTTTAAGTACCTCAATATTCTCTTTGTTGCCTTCAAATGACTTTCTCTTGGTGAGGCTTGAAATCTTGCACACATACATACACTAAACATTACATCAGGCCTTGATGCCGTCACATAGAGTAGGCTACCAATCATTGATCTATATAGCTTTTGATCCACCATGTTGCCACTCTTGTCACTATCCAAACTTCCACTAGTGCTCATTGGGGTTGTAATACTCTTTGCATCTTCCATGCCAAACTTCTTGAGCATATCTTTAATGTACTTGGTTTGGCTTACAAATGTTCCTTCCTTCATTTGTTTGATTTGAAGTCCAAGAAAGAAACTAAGTTCACCAATCATTGACATTTCAAATTCCTTTGCCATCATTTTCCCAAACTCATCACAATAATCTTGATTGGTTGAACCGAATATGATATCATCAACATATATTTGCAACACAAACAAGTCTTTCCCAATCTTCTTGGTGAATAGTGTTGTATCAACTTTGCCCATGACAAATCCTTTAGATAGCAAGAAGTCCCTCAATCTTTCATACCATGCTCTAGGTGCTTGCTTCAATCCATATAAAGCTTTTCTCAACTTGTATACATGATTGTGTTTCTTGTCATCTTCAAAACCGGGAGGTTGCTCCACATACACCTCCTCTTGAATGTACCCATTGAGAAATGCACTCTTTACATCCATTTGATATAGCTTGATATTGTGAGCACAAGCATAGGCAAATAAGATCCTAATTGCTTCCAATCTTGCAACCAGGACATAAGTTTCACCAAAGTCAAGACCCTCTATTTGTGTGTAACCTTGAGCCACTAGTCTTGCTTTGTTCCTTACTACTATCCCATCTTGATCTTGCTTGTTGCGAAAGACCCATCTTGTTCCAATGACATTGTGATCCTTAGGCCTTTCAACTAGTTCCCATACTTCATTTCTCTTGAAGTTGTTGAGCTCTTCATGCATTGCATTTACCCAATCTGGATCTCTCAATGCTCTATCAATGTCCTTGGGTTCTTCCATTGACACAAAAGATGAGTGAGCACAAAACGATGCCAATCTTGATCTAGTTTGAACTCCTCTTTGTATGTCACCAATGATGGAATCCAATGGATGGTCTCTTGCAATGTTAGTTGGTTGAAGCACTTGGACTTGATTGCTTGGATGTTGATGTTGATCATGAGTTGGAGATGATGAACTAGCCACTTGTTGATCTTGTTGCACTTGAGATGATGTACTAGCTTGATTTTGCATTAGAGAACCACTAGCTTGAGTGATTGGACTTTAGAGCACTTGATCTTTGTTGTCATCTACATTAATAACTTGCTTTGGTCTAATATCACCAATATCCATTTCTTTCATAGCATTACTCAATTGAGTTCCTCTCACATCATCCAAGTTATCTTCTTCATCTTGAGAGCCATTTGTTTCATCAAACTCAACATCATGCACTTCTTCAAGTAAACCACTAGCCAAATTCCAAACTCTATAAGCTTTGCTAGTAGTTGAGTAACCAAGTAGAAATTATTCATCACATTTCTTCTCAAACTTGCTCAATCTAGTGCCCTTCTTCAAGATGTAGCATTTGCAACCAAATACACGAAAGTATGCAATGTTGAGCTTTCTTCCATTTAGGATCTCATATGGTGTCTTCTCTAGAAACTTGTGGCAATAGAGGCGGTTGCTATAGAAGCAAGCCGTGTTGATTGCTTCGGCCCAAAATGAATGACTCACATTATACTCATTCAACATTGATCTTGCCATATCAATTAAGGTTCTATTCTTCCTTTCAACTAGGCCATTTGATTGAGGTGTATACTTGGCCGAGAATTGATGCTTGATTCCAAGCTCCTCACATAGCTCATCAACTCTTGTGTTTCTAAACTCACTTCCATTGTCACTTCTTACTTTCTTGATTGTGGTCTCAAACTCATTTTGCACTCTCTTGATGAACTTCTTGAATATGTCAAATACATCACTCTTGTCCACAAGAAAGAATACCCATGTGTATCTAGTGAAATCATCCACAATCACAAAACCATACTTGTTGCCACCAATACTTGTGTATGTAGTTGGCCCAAATAGATCCATGTGCAACAACTCAAATGCCTTGGAAGTACTCATAATGCTCTTCAATGGATGAGTGTTGCCTACCTGCTTTCCGGCTTAACATGCACTACATAGCTTATCTTTCTCAAATGTGACATCCTTCAAGCCTCTAACTAAGTCATGCTTCACTAACTTGTTCAATTGCTTTATGCCAACATGACCAAGTCTTCTATGCCATAACCAACCCATACTTGATTTGGTGAGCAAACATGTTGAAAGTTGAGTGTCACTAGCATTAAAATCAACCAAGTATAGATTCTCATATCTAAAACCTTTGAAGATCAAGTTAGAGCCATCAACACTAACTATCTCCACATCATCAACACCAAATATGCACTTGAAACCGAGATCACATAATTGAGCAACCGACAACAAGTTGAAATTGAGCTTTTCAACTAGTAGCACATTGGAGATGCTATGATCATTTGAGATTGCAATCCTTCCAAGAGCCTTTACATCACCCTTGCTATTGTCACCAAATGTGATGCTATCAATGCCACTATCATTTGATTTGAGAGAGTTGAACATTCTTGAATCACCGGTCATATGTTGAGAGCACCCACTATCAAGCACCCAATGCCTTCCTCCGGCCTTGTAATTAACCTACAAAACAATTTAATGTCTTTTAGGTACCCATACTTGTTTGGGTCCTTGGAGGTTAGTCACTAAGCTCTTTGGTACCCAAATGACCTTCTTCTTTGGGCCCACAATTGGTGTACCAACAAACCTAGCATGCACACCTTTCTCACCCTTGGTAAGTACATAACAAGAATTAAAAGGAATGTAAGGTACATTAGCATTTTTCTTGTTCTTGTTCATTTTATTGCAATTAATCTCTAGATGCCCAATTTGCTTGCATCTATTGCAATAACGACCATTGCCCTTCACAAAGCGAGGCTTTAGAGTAGCAAAGGCCGCCTTGCCCTTCTTGGGAGTATAGCCCAATCCCTCTTTGTTAAGGGAGAACCTTTGGCTACCCAAGCATTTTAGCAAGCGGGCATCCCCACCATAGGCGTTGCCTAATGCGCGGGTGAGATCATCCACCTCTCTCTTGAGAGTCTCAACCACAAGTGATGAATCACTAGTAGTAGAGGTAGAGTTGGTTGTGGTGGATGATGATGAGCCACATGAAGCATTAGTAGGACTAACAAATAAAGAATCATCAATAATATCACATGTTAGTCCAATATCACAAGTGACAATCACTTGCTCCTCCTTAGCTTTCTTTATGAACTTCTCCAACTTAAGGTCCTTTTCCTTGATGAGCTCAAGTAGAGTGGAGTGGGCTTCCTTAAGCCTAGTGTGAGCAATTTCAAGATCCTCGTGGTCTTCCTTTAGACACTCACGAGAAGCTTCTAGCTCATCAAAGGATTTCCTAAGAGCTTTGAGCTCTTGTTCAATTCCTTTGCACTCCTTACTCTTTTTGAGAGCAACAAGCTCCTCCATCAAGGCATCATTTTCATTGCTCTTGGCAATGAGCTCTTGTTTCAAGATTTTGTATTTCTTGGTTGTCCTCTTGTAGCCTTTGCTCATTTGATCTATTATGCCTAATAGATCATCCTTGGAGTAGTCCTCATCCTCCTCATCATCACTCCTACAATCATCACTAGCACAAGAATCATCATCACTATCATCATGTTTTACCTTGGTAGGCTTGGCCATAAGGCATGTTGATGTAGTGTCGAAGATGGATGGCTTGTTGGAGAGGGCGATGTTTGCAGTGGCTCGTCGAGTGATCCTCTCATCATCACTAGAGCTTTCATCATCATCACTATCGGAGTTGTCACTATCCCAAGTGACTACATAACCACCACCCTTCTTCTTCTTGTTGAAAGTGAAGCTCTTCTTTGCTTTCTTCTCATTCTCTTTCTTATCCTTCTTGTTTTTCTTGAGCTTCAAGTCCCCATTATGAAATCTCTTATCTTCATAGGGGCAATCCGCCACTATGTGATCGGGGCTATTGCAATTGTAGCAAAGGGTCTTTGCCTTTATAGTGTCTCTCCTCTTCCTTGCCCCATATCCTTTCTTCTTCATGAACCTTCCCATCTTGTGCACAAGGAGGGCCATGGTCTCATCATCGAATGGATCATCATCATCACTTTCTACCTTGCTCTTGCCCTTAGAGGATGAAGCCTTGAATGCAATGGGCTTCTCTTGCTTGACCTTGGTCTCCTTCTTCTCTTCTACCTCATCTTCATCATCATTGTATTGGGCATCGGTCATTATATCTCCAAGCACATTGGTTGGTTTGACCTTGTCCAATCCCTCTCTAAAGATCATTCTTCTCAAGGTGGCAAACTTCTTGGGTAAGCACATCAAGAACTTGTGTGAGAAGTCCTTGTCCTCAACCTTCTCCCCAAGCCCCTTGAGATCATTGACAATGACTTGGAGCCTATAGAACATCTCCGGGATGGATTCATCATCCTTCATCTTGAATGTGGAGAACTTGTCCTTGAGCATATATAGTTTGGCACTTTTTACCGTTGAGGTACCTTCATATGTTTCTTCAAGCCTTATCCAAAGCTCATTTGCCTTTTCAAGATCTTTGATTTGCTCAAATACTTTATCATCAATGGCACGATAGATTGTGTCAAGGGCCGCCGTATTGCATTGTTTGTTGATGCGGTCATTTGGAGTGAGGTTTTCCTCATCAAGAATGACGTATCCTTCTTTGGTCACATCCCAAACCTTCTCATGTATATTGCCTAGATATTGCTTCATCTTCCTTTTTCAATGATCAAAGGAAGAGACACCATCAAAGAATGGAGGCTTGCCATTAACATGATTGAACATAACTTGAGCCATCTTACACCGAGGTTGTTAAGCCTTACAAACGGTGACCACGGCTCCGATACCACTTGAAAGGTCTTGATGGCTAGAGGGGGGGTGAATAGCCTATTAAAATTTTCTACAACGACAAGCTAAACAAGTTTATCAATATAACAAATAGCGAGATGCGAGTTTTGCTTAGCCTATGGGTGTTTGCAAGCCACCTATCCAATTCACAATTCTAGTATTTGCACTCAACCGCACAAGTCAAACCGAGAAGTTAAGTACAACTACAACTAGCAAGCTACACAAGAGAACTACTCTAGCTAAGCTAACTAGCTAGCAAAGATAACTAAGAAATTAATACAAGAGAGATAGGAGGGTATCACCGAGGGGCGAAGTATTGAGCCAACCAATATGATCAACAATGAATACCAAGATAACCAAACACCGGGATCAATCAATCACAATATGAAAGTGATGACACGAAGATTTATCCCGAGGTTCACGTGCTTGCCGGCACGCTAGTCCCCGTTGTGTCCCTCTTCACCACGTGGTTCGGTGGCTAATCGGTCTCACACCGAGCCTCTCAAAAGGCACCACAAGAACCTACCAAATGGCAAAAGGTTGCAATGACACGAGCAATATACTAACGTTGCCTTTGGCGCTTCGCCGAGGTAGGCACAAACCCCTCACAATCACCGGAGGTGGCCAAGAACAATCACCAACTCTTGCCAACGCCTCCAAGCTGCTCCAAGCCGTCTAGGTGGCGGCAACCACCAAGAGAAACAAGAATCCCGCAGCAAATCAACCACCAAGTGCCAACTAGATGCAATCTCACAATACAAAATGCACTTGGATCACTCAATCTCACTTCGAATATGCAAAGAAGCAAGAGAGATGAGTGGGAGGGGAGTTGCTTAGCTCAAAGTGCTCACAAGTATGTCAAATGTTCAAGAGAGAGAGCCTTGAGCCGGCCAACGAGTATTTATAGACGTACCCCTTCGAATATAGCCGTTAGAAACTTGAAACAGCCGAAGTCGTGTTGACCGGACGCGCTGGTCCAACTGACCGGACGCGCCGGTCGCGCAACGGCTAGTTTCGCGAAGCACCGACCGGACGCGCCGGTCGCAACGACCGGACGCGCCGGTCACGACCGGACGCACCGGTCCCGTAACTGACCGGACGCGCTGGTCAACCCTGAGCCGCGCACAACGAACCAGCGACCGGACGCGCTGAAGAACTGACCGGACGCCACAGTGCCCGCGTCCGGTCGGAGTCCAGTAAGCTCCCTGGACGACCGGACGCGTCCGGTCGCCTGTGACCGGACGCGCCTCGCGTCCGATCAAACAACTGAAAAACGCGCAGATACTGGACACTGACCGGACGCGTCCAGTCACACCGTGACCGCGTCCGGTGCAGCGTCCGGTCACCATTGTGACCTCCGTTCGCTTCCGTTTCTTTTTCTGACTTCCGGAGAGATGACCCCAAACCCTCTCTACCGCTTAAACTCCACTGCCGTCGCAAACGTGCTAACATCACCAAGTGATCTCTTCATGTGTGAGTGTGTTAGCATTTTCACAATCATTTTCCGAGGCGATATTAGTTCTATCCAAATGCATATGATCATGAAATGCACATCTAGAGGCACTTAGGAGTTCAATAGCCGCGTCATTCCCCTCTTTATAGTACGGCTATCTATCCTATAATGTAACCACACCCACTAGGTGTCTTGGTTACTAAAACACAACCCTTAAGCATATACCTTTGCCTTGATCACGTAGGGTTGCGTCCAAATCCGAGTGTGGCCATCATGATCACCATGTCCATCTTGCCACCAACCTTGGAGTGTACTAATCCTCATATGCTACATACAACTTAGGCATGAGATTAGTACTTAGGCATTGTCACTAATTACCAACACCAAACATAGGACTTTCACGCGTCCGGTCAGTGCATATTTTGCTGAGTTGGCAGGAAACGGTTGGATTTGACTGTGGGGTGTATAAATACATCCCCTCCACCTCTTTTAGAGGTCTCTTGCTCATTTGTTCAGCTGAGAAACACCTTTCAAGTGCAAGGAAGTGCAAGAGCTCTAGTGAGAGTAGTGATTTGTGAATCAAAGTTTAAAATCCCTCATTAGTGACTAGGGAGTAGCAAGTGTGCATCCACCTTCTCATTAGGCTTGTTGTGGTCAAGTGAGAGTTCTAGCTTGTTACTCTTGGTGATCGCCATCACCTAGACGGCTTGGTGGTGATTGGGAGTTTGGTGATCATCCGGCGGAGCTTGTGGATGACCCAACTCATCTTGTGAGCGGTTTTGGACGATTCACCGCGACGGAGTGTCAAAGAATCAGCCCGTAGAGAGCACTTGATCCTTGCGTGAATCAAGGAGGAGCTACACCCTTGCGCGGGTGCTCCAACGAGGACTAGTGGGGAGTGGTGACTCTCCGATATCTCGGGAAAACATCGCCGTGTTCCTAACCCTTACTTTCAAGCAATTACTTTCTTGTATTACTTTTGTTGCTTGGTTTTCTTTCTTAGAATTGTCATGCTAGACTAGGATTGAAACTTAGGGTGCTAAAGTTTTTTCGGTAGAATCACAAGAAACACTAGTAGGCACTGGGGGTGAATTTTGGCTCGTAGGATTTAATTCTTGCAATTATAAAAGCCCAATTCACCCCCCTCTTGGGCATCTTGATCCTTCCAACCCCAACATTAGGGATAGTCTGTCCTTGTGCCTTGCTAACGGGGTGAAATGTCTTGTATAACTAGAGCAGTGTTTGCCCAGACGAGTGATAGGTTAAAGGATGAGATCTGTGTGTTGACCTTGTGAGAGTGCTATTATTTAAAAATGGTCAACTCAATTATCTGATTTCCTTGCTGTCATACCAATGAGCTAAATAAAAACAAATAGTTATCATACTTATCAATTATCATTGTTTCCTTACCAATGAGCACTCATGAGTTTTGTATTTTTCTACTGACAACACACTATGTCGTGGGAGAAGCTCAACACAGACGAACATGATAGGCTCTCAGCATGTTTCATAAGGACCTTCTTTTATAGCAAGGTCAGCTATTCAACATAAATAGTTCAGAAGTATCCCTATTTAACTGTCGGGCCTAAAAAAATCATTAAGTTACACATATCAGGCTATCAATAAAGTACAAAATAGCATAACCATATTTTTTTAGCTTCAACATGCTCCTTGGCGAATCAAATGTCATTGAATAAAAGCATATGCCAAACCTTGAACGCCCCCAATTGGCAACTCATTTGCACAGAGATTTGCAATAGACTTAATTAGTCAAGACTGATCAATTTAACAACACATTTTTGAACTTTTAAAAAATGGAAATGGCATCATGAAATCGTCTCGATTGAAGTTTCCCACAAATTTACAATAGCTCGCAAACATTGGGCCCAATGCAAAATCATCCCACAGGTAATGGAATCAGGTTACTGCACATTACTAGCTATTATCAGCGTGTAGGGGATACTGCTACTGCAAATGTACTTGACATGTCATGCTATCTAAAATCCACAAACTCAAAAATGTAACGATGGCAACACCACTAGACTATCAACTCATACATACATGAAAATGCTCTAGGCAAATATACAAGAGCAACTGATAAACAATATTAGGATCCAACGTGCACCTTACTTTAAATTTGAGAATGAATTTATGGTTCTTTATTATAGTAGAAGAATGTGCTGAAGCCTGAAAGTTCAGTACACTAAGCAGCTACTATGTGACTCAGGTGAGATAATTCAACTTATCCAAAAAGCAAGAGAGCAAGCCAACCCGATATGCTAATGGTATCCATGTCAGGGAAGTCATTCTGAATCCTGAAGGAATTGCAGCACATTATGCATGTCCTTTTAAACCATACTCGTTCCCATGGCGTCGTCCCATGTGCTGCATCTGAATCTCATATTCCCATCTCGCTGCATCTGAATCTCATATTCCCATGGCATCCCATGTTTGATAGTTGAAAGTGAAGATTTCATTTTATCTATTGTTCATCCACTAATTATGTGCTGCATCTGAATATCATATTCTGTTGTTTAAAAATGGTCATCTATCCTTTCAATAATTCTTTGTAATTCCTAAGCTAGCACTTATTCATGCTTCGGTCAATTCTATGGTTTGCAATGGTTGGCCTTAAAGAATGGAACCCACCCACACTCCAAATTGACCAACTGATGGGTTGTGTTTCGCATAAGCTATAAGCAAGCGTCTCAAAGCATTTCTTCCATCCTCATCTAAAGCAGGATGACCAGAAAAAGTTCTGGGCATGTCCTATAAGGACCAAGGTACATATTGGACTATATAAGACTTTCCAGCACATTAGTATATTTTATCTAAAAAATACAAGATGCTTCCCTGTGAAAATGTCCATAAACAGCTACCTTATCTATTTGGCCAATCCACTTTTCGTGAACACCTTTTGAGGTTGGAGAATCTGAACATTTGTTATCTAATTCACCCTCTGCTACAAGACTATCAAAATACCCTTCTACCCTACGAGCTCCGGTACCAACAAAAGCTTGCCATAGCTGTCACCAGAAAAGCACAGAGCTGCTGAATGGACTGAATATAAATCAAAAATAAAAGAAAGAAACAAAATGCTCCAGGTGATCAGGCTGCACCTCTCCCCTCAAAGCCATCGGTAGTCCACCATGGACCAGACACTCCAACTCTTCGTTTGAAATGTAATTTTCTTCTTGACTCCTGCTTCCGGTATCAGCATTCCCAGTATCACTCAGACTGCACTTCTTGGCTCGGATCAACCTTATCTACATCATAGAATCGCAGGAGCCCTGAAATCACAATCTACGAGCCCTAAATCGCAGGAATCCTGAACCCGGAACCAAACATGGCACCTGTATATGGCTGAAAAAAATCGACCCTTTGTACCAAAACTAACACTTGGAAGCGCCAAAGGGACGCCCCTTCCCCGCAGTCACCACCGAGGCGGAGTCAAATCAAAAGCAACGACACAATCCGCCAAGGAAAGCAACCCAAACCCAGAGCAGAGGGAGCGAGACCTTGTGTAAGTCGTGGAGTTTGAGGTAGCAGGCGGCGTGGTTGCTGTGGAGCGCGATGCGCTTCGCGGGTCCCCGCGCCGCACCCGTCTTTCACCGTTGCCGCCGCTGGTGCTTGGTGGAGTGGTCGGCGGGGAGGTTGAACCTGCGACTGCGAGGTCGGCCTGCAGCTCGGACAACAGCTGTGATGCGGGATGGTGGTGTGCTGGGAGCAGAGGAGGACGTGCTGCATGGGTGGTAAGCGGGGAGCGAATGAGGACAGGCATGAGCTGCACCTAATTGGGGAGACAGGAAAGCTCCTGATTGGGGAGGCCGAGGATTGGGCAAGGAGAGCGGCGCGGTGTGAAAACGGGATATGCAGCTAGAGAGGGACCCTGAGGATGCCTTTGCTAGCAGAATCTCTGCGGACGCAGGGGAGTGGGGTGGCCTCGTGAGTCGTGAGAGCGTGCCCAGGAAAACCGGCGAGGGCTTCACCACGGGGAGTGGTAGGCGGGTCCTAGTGGCGCTTGTTAGCAGTAGAGACAGAGATTTGTGTCCCAGAGAGTGAGGGTGTAGAGTGGTGTTGTGTAAGTACTAGCTGACAAGTGGGGCCATGAAAAGAAGAAATAGACAATAGGTCGATTTTTGGATTGTCCAACCCTCACGAGGTTTAACTATTTGACTTAGTCGTGTTAATGGATGACGTGGCATTGCCAAGTCGTCCCATAGCGCACAAACAACTAGGCTTTTACTCAACTTGATCTTTTAATTCCTAAAATATTTTTTTATTACATGACGCTATATGGAATGCATGCTTAACGAGAATGAAGCTTGATTACTTATAATTAGAACAATTCGTAAATGTGTTTAGTTATCGTTTAATTCCATTGTTTAAACTGTTTTTGATCGTGTTGACTCCTGACACGTTTACCTTATTTATTTAATTCAGAGAGTAGGCCATAAGCTACATGTATTTCTGCTAAAAAAACCTTAAAAAAAAAACTATATGCAAACCCGTATGCATATGCTAGGTCCATCCCTGAATCCGATTATAGACTTGGGGTGTAAAAGGAAAGCCTATACGCAAACACTCACGTGTAGAGGGCTGTTTCAACGTGCTTAGATGAATACTAGGTGTACATGGCTATACTATTACTGTGTTGTATACCCAAATATGCATATGCTAGGTACGCGTTCACCCCTGAATCCGATTCTGGGGGCCAAATTTGATCGAGACGAAGGGAACTCGTCGATTCCAATAATATTCAGTTCGACCAGAAATCGGGGCGCTTACAAGGTGTTGTTACCCATATATGCATATATACTAGGTTCGCCCCTGAATCCGATTTTTTTTTTTTTTGGGGGGGGGGGGGGGGGGGGGGGGGGGGGGGGGGGGACGATCGAGACGGAGGGTGGTCGATTCCGACAAGGTTCACTTCGACCACGATCAGGAATCGGATCAGCGCTTACGGGGAAATACTTCCTATATTAAAAGGGACGGTACCCTTCGTATACGCTCATTCTTTGTTGAACGATCGCCGGCCCTCGCTCTCTCGCAATCACGCACGGCATGGCCATGGCTTCCCAGCCGAAGCAGATGTTCGGCGAGCCCATCTCTCTGGTTGGCCCGACGCCCGCCGACCTCGAGGCCACGGCGCAGCTGGAGAAGCTCCTGCGCGAAGCGGGAATGTACGAGAGCCCCGAGGAGTCGGCGGTCCGCGCCGAGGTGCTGCGCGACCTCCAGGGCATCGTCGACCGCTGGGTGAAGCAGCTCACGCTCAAGCATGGGTACCTCGACGCCATGGTCGACGAGGCCACCGCCCTGCTGCTCCCCTTCGGATCCTACCGCCTCGGCGTCCACGGCGGCGGCTCCGACATCGACGCGCTCGTCGTCGGGCCCTCCTTCGTGGACCGAGACCAAGACTTCTTCGGCGTGCTGGCCGGCGCGCTGGCCGAGACGGAGGCGGTGACGGACCTGCAGCCCGTGCCCGGCGCGCACGTCCCCGTCATGAAGATGAGGTTCCATGGCGTGCAGGTGGACCTCGTCTATGCCAGCGTCAACTTCCCCGTGGTGCCCCGGAACCTGGATCTGAGCGACCGCTCCGTGCTCCGCTGCCTGGACCACGTCACCGCGCGCAGCATGAACGGCGTGCGCGTGGCCGACGAGATCCTGCGGCTGGTCCCCGACGCCGCCGCGTTCCGCACGACGCTGCGGTGCGTGAAGCTGTGGGCCAAGGCGCGGGGCGTCTACTCCAACGTGTCCGGCTTCCTCGGCGGCGTGGCCTGGGCCATCCTGGTGGCGCGCGTGTGCCAGCTCTACCCCAACGCCGCGCCCAGCATGCTGGTCTCGCGCTTCTTCAAGGTGCTCAGCCAGTGGAGGTGGCCCACCCCGGTGATGCTCTGCGACATCGAGCACGACGCCGAGCTCGGCCTCCCCGTCTGGGACGGGCGGAGGAACCCGCGCGACCGGACCCAGCTCATGCCCGTCATCACGCCGGCGTACCCGTGCATGAACTGCACCTACAACGTCTCGCAGGCCACGCAGCGGATCATCAAGGAGCAGATCCAGGCCGGCCACGTCGCGTGCCAGGAGATCGCCGGCGGCGGCGGTCGCTGCTGGGGCGCGCTGTTCCAGCCGTTCCCGTTCTTCAGGACGCACAAGAGCTATCTGCAGGTGGACGCGACGGTGGCGGGCGGCGAAGAAGAGCTCCGGGAGTGGAAGGGGTGGGTGGAGTCGCGGCTGCGGCAGCTGGTGGCCAAGGTCGAGAGGGACACCTTCGGCGAGCTGCTATGCCATCAGAACCCGCGCGCCTACGACGCCGAGCCACACAGCTTGCGGTGCGCGTCGTCCTTCTTCGTGGGCTTGTCGAAGCCACAGCAGCAGCAGAAGCCGTCCCCGCCGCAAGGGCAGCAGCCGCAGTTTGACCTCCGTGCGACGGCGGACGAGTTCCTGCAGGACGTCTATACATACAGGTTCTGGAGGCCCGGCTTGGAGTTGGCCGTCAAGCACGTCCGGCGGAAGGACCTGCCGTCGTACGTGATGCAGAAGATTCGTGGTCCGAATATCCATGAGCTTAAGAGGAAGCGCGCCGACGACGATTCTTCACCTTCGTCGCCGCCATTGTGTTCGTCGTCCTCCGCCTCCTCTGGTGACGATGACTCCGTCCGAAGACCGAGCAGCAGGGCAAGGCTGCATCCAACATAGGCAATGTTGTTCGTTCCCAGCTGATACAAGATCATCAATCCAAGGCAAGGTCGAGGAGTCGAGGCCTTAGTCTCAGGGCAATCGATCGGCGGTCGATATGCAAGCGACTAAGATAGTCTTCAGGGTAACTTCAAGCAGAGACAATGGTCCAACGAGAGTGGGGGCGGCAGAAAGACACGACGATGCATGATTACAATTGATGAGGATTATTAAAGGAATAGGACTGTAGTAGGAATCACTGGTTGTCGCAAGATATTTACTAATGATGTAAAATTCTTGTATTATCGGGATAAGCCCCCTGAATTGTGTTATTACTTAGTAAAGATATTACTAATGATTTTGTCAAATCTTATTAACGATTGTTGTTTTCAATTTATGCATCATTTTTGCAGCGAACCAGTAGAAAGATTAAATTTGATTTGCAAACTAACCAGCCTTTAGGTTGGACCGGCCTTGTGAGACATTGCAGTATCCAAGGGACACACGAGGCAAAGAGGAAGACGACGACGGTCGAAGAACACCTTAAACGTGGCAAGATAGAAAGAGCATTATGACGGCTAAACTAGAAAGCAACTTGCAAGGGGGCAAAAAACTGTATTCTAGATCTAAGCTCTAGGAGGATGGCCACTCCTCTTTGTCGTCAACGAGAATGCCGGAGACGGAGGAGGACCAAGGGGGGGTGGCGGTGGCTAGGGAACCCTACCTGCTCTGGTGCAAAGACAAGAGGTAGCTATAGTAGCTAACTTGATCCCAATAATAACCCCTTCAACATTGATGACTTTTGTGGATACAAAAACGTGACCTATGAAGACAACAAACCCATCAATCAAAATGATGAAGATGATCATGTCGACTTAACGTGTGTTTGATTAAGGAATAAGGTGGAATAGGATGATCTCTTCCTTTTTGTTTGAGATGGAATCATCTTACCATGTGTTTTTGTGGAGAGATGTATGTCATTTCTAATTTTTGTTTGGTGTGTGTATGTGAAGAGAAGGATGCATATTTCGAAACTATCATATCATTGTGGGATCCATCCCTCCTCAGGGGACCCATATGTCAACCTCTTTTGCAACATCCTTTTCTTTTCGTTTTTCAATATTATATAAGAAAGAAAACACTACTTCCCAACGAGGTGTCCTCACCGCCACCACCCTACGCTTCGGCCTTGCCCCCAGGTGCCCACGTTGGACATCGTCCCCACAGTGGCAGATCCAGAACAAAAATCCACCTACGGCGAACTTTATGCTAACTAATTTGTGTGACAGAGCAATCATATAAAAAATAATTTGTGTTCCAATTATACGAGCAAAGGAATTTTCATTATTGAAAGGTGAAAGTATCAATTAAAGAACAGTGTCTTCTTAATGATACACTGACTAATGCACGTTCTAAAAAATTAAAAAACAGTGTGAATCAAAACATCAATCATCAATGCCGGACTACAAAAGATTACACAAGAACCAAATTCAAATAGGATGGATCAGTTTTACTTGCCTTTTTCCCCCTGCTATAGAACATCGTTCCCATCCATTGTCGTGGACTTTGTGATAGCGGTCGCTGGCCAATAGCTGCGACACTGGGACAAATCTCGTCGATCAGCACCGTTCCCAGCAAGGCAGTGACCCAGCGGCGAAGAGGTGAAGTCCCCGCGCTAGCCATCGGCGTCGAGCGTCGAGCGTGAGCCATTGGTGGACAGCGGCGAAACTAAGACTGTGTTTAGTTCTCAATGAAATGCAAAATGTTAACTACTTTGAAATAATGAAATGCAAAATGCCAAAATTATGGGCGAAGGGAGAAGAAGCGTTGCATAAAAGGCCAGATGCTGTACGCCTTCCACTTGGGCTTCATAAGTTTGACTCAGTATGTAGCCCAATAGGTCCAGGCGCGGCGGCCGCGGTCCAGTTGCTCGTGCGCAGAGAACCTTCTCTAACTCTCGTATTCCCCACGCCACAGTAGATCGCGGGCGACTCGAAGGCGACTCCGTCCCGGCGCCGGATTCGCCGGTTTCCCCTCGCCGTCGGTGTCCTTCTGGGTGCCGATGTGCAGGGGAAGGTGCGGATCCGACGACTGGTAGCTATTTTCCTTCTTATTAGGTTATTTTTCGTTAGTTTAGGGTTGGATTTCATCCCAGTGAGGAAATCGCTGGTTTTCTTTTGCTTCTTTCCGAGCTCCTCAGGCATCGTCTTCGTTGGTGGTGTTCTGGTCCTGGGGGTGTGTGCTGTGCGTGTGGAGCTTGCTGATGGTGTCATATGCAGGGATTTGGAAACCGATGATGATTTCTTTGTTGTCTTTCTATGCGTCGGTTTTCGAATCTTCTGTGAATCTATTTGTACTCTCAGTATCCATGCGGTTTGCATCGTCTTGGCTGTTGTTGCTTCGAGGAGTGTCGGTGGTTGTACCGGTGGCGATGGCAAGTCGTCCGCTGGTGTTTTGATTCACCTTCTCGTCTCTCCGAGTTGGTGTACTTTGACCCCTCTTGTGGGTTTGCTGTTCGTCGTCTGGGGTCGGCCGGTGAGGCGACCGGTGTCAGATTCCGGCGATGATGAAGAGACGACACGTTGCCATTTGCCGGAGCGTTCAATGGATCAAAAGCACGCTTTGTGCGTGTTACTGATGGGCTTTTTAAAATTTCAAGACTCTTCGTCGATTCGGGTATCGGCCGTGAGCTTCATCCTGGGTCGTCTTCATTGCGGGAGATGGAGAAGATCTGGGCTGCGGCAATGTTGGCCGGCGACGGCGAAGCTCACTGGGTACTCCTTCAGAGAAATTATCGGTAATCTATCTTGTGTTCAGGGGTGCCCTTTCGAGGGGCTGGATGTAAATGCAGTGTTACTCTGTTAATAAAATCCAACCCTTTTCTTAAAAAAAAAAGTTGCTCGTGCGCAGAAATATCGGCTTCGTCTTCCTCCGTTCGACTGTTCCTCACAGAAACAAGAAACCACCCTACGCTTCGGCCTCCTCCACCAGGTGCCCGCGCCGGACATCGTCCCCGGTCCCCGCGCCCTCACGCCCCCGCGCCGGACCTCCACCCTACCCCCACGCCATCCTCGCCACCGAGCCGGAGTGGCTGGACCAAGCCCCACGCCGGAGCAACCGGGGCTCGCCGCGCCACCACGCTCCCAGGCCGGAACTCCTAACTCGCCGCGCCGTCCTCACTGTGGCAGCAGAGCTGCTCGATCTACCCCGCCCTCGGCCCTCGGCCCTCGCCCCCGTGCTAGAGGGGCGCGAGTTCGCAAAAATCATTGGGTGTGCAATTGTGCACCCATGTCCTGTCAGGTAGCAGAGTAAGGTTTGGTCGCGGAAGATATTGGAGGGTTGCCCACCATGACGAGTCCGCCAAGGGTGAGCATGGAGATCACCGACGACATGCTCAAGAGCATGGAGGTCGGCCTAGCCTTCCGGGACTATGTAAGCAACCTCTCTTCTACACTCCAATTCATATATGCTTCCATGGTCCATGATGGAACAAACATGACATTGCTGCTGCCTAATAGGTGGTGAAAGTAGCGTGGGAATAAGGAACCTCCTATCTTCAGTGCTAACGAAATTGATGCAATTGTTGAAAATGGCATTTGAGCATGGAACTTTCTTAACATGTGTAAATAATTAATTTCCCCAGGTTAGGACATAATGCAGCTTTACGTGTTTTTTTTTATAAGGTGCTTTAAGGGTTGAACCAACAGAAAACATAAATCTCACTTCGTTGCCCCCAGCTCCCAAATAATTAGCGACTTTACCCACCTTTTCCAGTTCCTGTTGATTTTTTCTTTGAAACCTAGCAATATCGCCATAAACCGAAGACTTCTTAGTTCATTGCACGTGTCAACCTTACCGAAATTTGATGATGCCAAAATGCCAGCGATGCGAAACTTGGACAAAAGAGTGGCGTGTTTGGACTGCAGTGATGCCAAAACTTGTTGCATTTGTGATTTTGGCATGTGGAATCAATTTTTTTTTCCTCGAACACGCAGGAGGACTACGTATCATTGTATTAGTAGAAGAAAAGGAGCCATACATAGACCCAAACACACACACACCCACACTTCCACACCTTCCCTGTTTTCTAAGGCTGAAGCACCTGTTTCCTGAATGTATCATTGATTCAAATTTCATTTATTGTTTCTTATTAGAAGTCTAGATTCTAGAATATAGCAAGGAGGAATCCTTTCTTTTTGTAGATTTCATAGTTGGGAAGGCAATAGTGCAAATGGATCGCACATAGGATTCACGGTTTGTGAATATGTGATCTATTGAAGCTAGCTAATACAAAAACTCAGCATTTAATGCAACCAATTTGGTGGCACCATTGCATCAGTTCCATGGTCATTTACGCAGCCAACATTTCAGCATGCAAATGATTTCCATTTGGAAATGAACTGGTGGACAAATATACATTGGTATTGCACGCACCAATTTTGGCAACAATCAAAATGCTAGCCATGGTAAGGCTCACAGGGATCGAGACCAAATAGCCCCCAAGAGTCCTATGGTGGTGCAGCCAAGCAGATGTCTGCTGGCCCCTCCCCTGTCTTCCTGCCACTCCTCGTTCAGCCTAGTGAAGCAGAGATCCATCCATCCTGAAACCTTGATTGGCTGGTTCCTTCTGCTGGTGAGCATACCTTTTTTTGCTTGGATGGATTCCGTTCTTCTTAGTGTTAAGTTCCCACTCAATTTATTGCGGATTCGCTTGCAGCGACCAATCTGAATCCATGCATTCCGAGCTCAATCGGTTCATTCCTTCTGTTGGTGAGAATTCCTTCCTTTGCTTGGATGGGTCCAGTTGTTCCCAGATTCCCATTCTGTTTTCTACGCTGCTACCAACCTGAATCCATCCATCCATGGTTTGATTAGGTTCTTCTTTGGCGCTCAAGGCCATATCCTTGGTAACCGATTGATTAAGGTGCGGGCACAACTTCTCTTTTTTGGGGTTGGGGGATTGATTTGTTCCCAGATTCCCATTCTGTTCTCTACGCTGCTACCAACCTGAATCCATCCATCCATGGTTTGATTAGGTTCTTCTTTGGCGCTCAAGGCCATATCCTTGGTAACCGATTGATTAAGGTGCGGGCACAGCTTCTCTTTTTTGGGGTTGGGGGATTGATTTGTTGCCATGACAAGTCCACCCAGGGTGTGAGCATAGAGATCACCAATGAGGTGCTTAAGAGCATGAAGATAGGGCTGACCTTCCAAGGGTATGATAGCCTCTGTTCTTTACCCAAATCACACACTGGAATTAAAACTGTTCTGCACCCCTGGGTCTAAAAAGTTATTTTTTTTAGGAAGAGATAATTGATTTGACACCCCCCTCCCTTATTGAATTTACTTACGCCCTGTTCGCTTGAGCTACTTTTTAGCTATGGAACAGTGTTTTCCTCTGACAACATTTCAGCATAAACATCAGTATAAACCAAATTTCAGCATAAGCGAACAGGGTGTTAGCTTTCTTGAAAATGTATAGAGTTTAGTTAAGATTGCTGTAAGAAGAATGTGAATGCAAGGGCTGGGACGGCGCATTGGACCCTATATACTGCCTAACAGGTTTAGCCATTAGTATTAATCGTGTTACAGTGTTGCCATATGTTGTGGCCTGGTTTAGCCATTAGTATTAATCGTGTTACAGTGTTGCCATATGTTGTGGCCTGGTGGGATTGGAGTTCATATTCGATAGCGGTACTTGCAATGATACAACTATTTATATACATGATGCAAGATATATTGAATGAAGTGCCCTCTTTATTAAATTTTCAATAAGCTTGGCACGTAATAGGCTAATAGCACTGAAACTAGAGCATGTAACTATCAATATGTTGTAATGGGCATACCCAGTTGAAAGAAAACATTAAAAAGGTTTCATGGCGTGCTCTATGACATGATAGTCTGTTTGACTTATATTTTTTGTGCCCATTCCTTTTGAAATGCACATCTCTATTTAGGGAAATGCACATCTCTATTTAGGGAACTGCTCAATATACATTGACATACTACGACTATACTCATTTGATTCTTTTGGTATATCATAATTCTACTTCAGAATGGCAGAATTAGTTCTATGGATTTTCACAGCAAGGCTACCAACTATCTCGTGACAGCTAGCGATGATGAATCAATCCGCCTATACGACACTCAAAATGCAGTGTGAGTGCAAATCATTACTCTGTCTTCGGAAGTATTTATTCTATAAGTAAATAGGGTCACTAGTTGGTTCTTTTTTGGTCTTAAAAGAAGCAATTTGTTACATTCTAGTAGTTTGCTAGGTTCACTGATGTTCTGTAGAATTTACTCTTCATTTTCCAGTTCCTAACAATAATACTGCCCTGATACAAATTCCCGTGTATATTTATTAGTTTATTTTAGTGTCTAATATTTCAAACTCATGTTCGACTTTGGTATTGCACACAACAAGATTTAGTTTATGGAAATGGTTCAGTACCTTTTGTAGTGATTTATTTTTCCTCTAAACCATTTCTTTCTTTGTGATATGTATTGATTTCTCACTCATTTAAATTTTCAGATGTTTGAAGACTATTAATAGCAAAAAATATGGGGTCGAACTAGTGTGCTTCACTGATAACCCAACCATTGTCTTATATTCATCAAAAAATGGCTGGGATGGTAAGTCCTCTTTTATGTTAATTTGAAAATGGTTTATTTCATGTACTGAAAATAAGTAATAATGCAGAATCTCTGCGTCTACTCTCACTGAATGATAACCGGTTTCTTAGATATTTTAAAGGTCACCTTGACAGGTATGCCACACTATCTTAAAATAAGTCGTACTCCCTACGTTCCAAATTATTGGTCACTTTAGCTTTTTCCTATGTCAAACTTGTCAAACTTTGACCAAGTTTATGGGAAAATGCACAAGTTAAATGTCTTGATAGTGCAATATACTTTTCTAAAAATTGGTCAAAATTAAAGAAGTTTGACTTACGACAAAAGCCAAAGCGAACTGAAATTTGGAAAGGAGGGAGTAGTTAACATTTTTGGTCATGCTAATGCCGGTGGAGGATGCTAATATGCTTTGTTTTGTCCAGGGTTGTCTGCATCTCATTTTGCTCTGAGAAAGAAAATTTTCTCTCTGGTTCACTTGACCGTACTGTTCTCTTATGGGATCAACGAGCTGAAAAATCACAGGTAAAACTAATGATCCTGTGTGACACGTGTTAAACGTCAGATTCTGCTTCACTACCTATTTATGCTAATTAAACGAACTGCAGTTTTAGCTGAGGAAAGCTATTTTGGATTTGTCCTCTTGTTCCCTGTTGAAACTCCTCAAATCACTTGGAACCAAACATGTAACTGTTGCAACTGAATCATTAAAACCCTTGTTGTTACCTACTTCTGTCTTTGTGTTACTCATGGGATGGTGGATGTTGGATTCCAGACATTCTTCTAAAATTAGAATCTTGGGCATGGTCATTTTGTTTGTCAGAAATCTGTAACATTCTCCATCCAATCCAGAATATAACTCGCTTTAGGGTTTTTGCTGCTTAAACCGTTTCAGGTTTGACCATAAAATATATATAAATGTTTGTAGAGTGACAACATAAGGCTGACGTTACTGGATTTATTATCATGAAAATTTCTAAATAATAACACACTATATAAAATAAACAATTTTTTGTAGTAATTTCTAGTCAAAGTTGGAGATCATGTCAGTGTCAAGCAACTTACATTTTGGATCAAGAGGGAGTATTGAACATGTGTTGGCATTGCAGTTGAATTACTATATATTGCTGGTCTTGGCAAAATCATCTCATGGATTTTTCAGGGCTTACTGCGTGTGCAAGGGAGGCCTGCAGTTTCATATGATGATCAGGGCATGGTATTTGCAGTTGCCTATGGTGGTCACATAAGGATGTTTGATGCTCGAAAATTTGAAAAGGTATTGTGATTGAATGTGTGGTTTGGCCATTAGTGTTCAACCCTTCTAACTTGTTACGTTCATAGGGGCCTTTTGAGATCTTCTCTGTTGGTAATAATGATTCAGACGCTCATGTCATAAAGTTCAGTAGTGATGGCAGGCGGATTCTGTTAACCACTAAAGCTGGACGTGTTCATGTGCTAGATTCATTCCATGGCAATAGTGTAAGCATACAACCTACTGTACCTTATATCCTGCATACTAAGACTAGTAAAACATGGTTCTTATGATTCCTTTTTCTTTTAGATTGCATCATACAATGTGAAGCCAGTGGTAACCAATTCAACACTGGAGGCATCCTTCAGTCCTGATGGCAACCATATCATATCTGGTTAGAAACCATTCCTTAGCGTGCTTTGCAATCATTGCCATCTTCTGTTCTACTTAGCAATGCATTATGATCTTGTCTTGCAGGCTCTGGTGATGGTAGTGTTTATGCTTGGAATGTTAGAAGTGGAAAGGTGCAGAAGAATATGTCATGTTGATATTGAAATTACTTATATGTATATCTGTTTTACTTATATATGGTAATACTTGGACATGCAGGTCGCACGCTGGGGAAGCACAGATAACGAACCGCCACTGGTAAGGTGGGCTCCAGGATCCTTGATGTTCGTGACAGGATCATCAGAACTGTCATGCTGGGTTCCGGATCTGTCCAAGCTGGGACCCTTTACCGTTAGCAAGTAGATGTAAATGATAAGAGGTGGATTGCCCTTGCAAGCCCTGCTTGTCTCTGTATATTCTGTCGTGTGGCTGGTTGAAGCGACTCGATAAGCACAAGTGTACCAGGAGATCTCGTAACCTACTCATCCTTTAGCTAGCTGGCCGTGGTAAATTGGCAACCTGTTACAATTGAATAACTTAGAGAGCATCAGCAGTGGTGTTCTGGCTTCTGAAGCTAGCCAATGAAGATGGATCCATGCTTTGATTTTGTAAATCGGAGATGAGAGCTGAGTATTGTTGTATCTCTTTGTTTCTGGGGATCTTGGCTCGGAGAAATTTTGCAACTCTAGATGGCTACATATATAGCAAAGAAGCAACGGATAGTTGGGCTTGGGCAAACGGTTGGTTTGTTTGATTCAGTTGGATTCCCTGTACTGATGTGCTATTTCATTGTGCATGCACCGATTCACATTTCAGATTCGATTGCTTGTCCTGTGCTACGATGCCGTATTCTCCAGTGAGGATGCACCGATTCATGAGCTGCCCAGCTCACTCAATGAATCGGTTTGCAAAGGAATTTATCTACAAGATATGCACCAAAAGACAGATTTGTAGTCACACAAAGAAAAGTCCTTCATAACTTATACAACAGTCCTATATCTTATCGAGTTCTTATACAACAAGCATATATAAGTTTTATCTTCACTCGAGCTCATATAAAAAAAGGTTATGTTTTTTTTTAAAGTGCCACGGAGACAGGGATACTCTCGCTGTTTGAAAGGGCGAGTCTCGCTATTTCAGTAAATAAAAAATTAAAAAAGAATCGTTATTCTTGGTCTCGGGCCCAGTGGACAGACATATCGCCTGGCTTGTCCCGGTCGTTGGGCTTCCCTCGCCCGTGATCCGTTTGACATGATGTCGCAATGGGCTTGGGCCACTTTACGGTAGTTTGATTAGTCGTTGGGCCGACATGACTGTTTCCTAATCATCGGAGATTCGATTCAAATCGACACTATTGTAACATGCTTGGTGTTACGAGCATGCTTAGCACCTAGATTAATACCCAAGACGAAGCAAATAAAAATTCAAGTTAAGTTATTTAGTGTTAAAACTGTTAGTGGAAAGTCTATTAAGAAAAATATAATGCATAGCGTTAATTGTATGGCATGAAAAACGATTTTTATAAACAAAATAAAAATACCACCGATATGTATTACTTAGGTAAAAAAAATAATGAGCAGGTGAGGTAGACAAAGAAAAGAAAAACATTGCCGGATTGTTAATGGTTGTTAACAGAACCGTAACCCTAACTCGCTTTAAGTTAAAATGGTATGGCAATGCCATGTGGGCAGTTAGATTCGGTAAAATTTTGTTGAACACCAATTCCATCTCTTCGCACTGTCGATTGCTTCAACACGAGAGCGTTGGGTTGACGTAAGGGTTAAATGGTTTGGAATTCGTTAGGGCCATCAAATAATTCGTCAAAGCACTTCGTAACCCACCAGTTTAGCTGTTTGGCCGTGGTCACCGCGCCTTCAGCGTGGCTCGGCCGTGCCCGGCCGGTAGAGGCCGCCTGCCTGCCCCACCGTCCTGTCGCGCTGTTGCCGCTGACCTCCTAACTTGGCCTCCGACGCGACTGCGCCCGGTCACAAGCAGGTGTGTGCCGCCCCTGCCGTGCTTGTCTTCGCTAGCGGGCAGCCGCGTCCCGTCGGAGCGACACAGAGCCCACGCGCTGCCCTTGTCGCTCTGTCCCTGCGGTCGCGCTCTTGTGGAGGTCGAAGCTCAGCGTCCGCGCGCCCCTCTGCTCTGCTTCCGCACTCCTGTTTTTCTTTCTCCCTCACGCTGCCGCTCGCGCCGCACTGACCGCGCCATCCTCCTCGCGTGTGCGCTGCACCGCTGCCGTGCAGCTAGCCTCCGCTGTCGCTACGCGCGTGGCCAGAGCACCACCAGCCGCGCCTAGCTGAGCCACCTCTATCACCGTCTTCGCCTACCCGCGTCGGTACCATGGTGGGCGCGCGGCCCTCTGTCGCGGCTGTCGGCCAGCCCCGGGCGGGATTGGGCCGAGCTCGAGTCCATCCTCTGCTCTGCCTCTGCGATCGGAGAAGATTAGAGGGTAAGCACCCAATGGGCGGTGGAGTTTCGATTGGTGGCGGGTCTAGGCTCACTCTGACCTCTTCTACCTGGTGCTCACCTCAACTTGGCTAGAACCTTCATCGGCGTGTGCTGTCTTGTTCGTGCCGCGCTCGGGGCGCCGCCGCATCGCGTGGGTGCACGTGGCCAGCACCCCTCGGGCCGCCCCCGAATCAACCGCCACCGTGGATGGACTTGGGGTAAGCTCCTGGTGCTCCCTCACCTCCCCGTTCGCTTCGACGCCGTCCTAGCTGGCCGGCGCAGTCGCGCCACGGCCACGGGCCGAGCTGAATCACCCGCCGCCGTGGCCAGTATGCGGCTATGCCCCGTAAGCCGCCTAGTCGCTACCCACCGCCTCACGTTGGCCCGGTGATGGTCATTGGCCCTCTGGGCGCGCTGTAGCGTCCTCCTGGTGGCCGACGCAATCGCCCGGTGCCGCCCGGAGTCACGCCATCGTGCGCGGGGGCACCGGGGACTGCCCCTTTGTGAAGATGAGGCACTTCAGGGTCCTTAACGCAAACCTCTACTCTAGTGCAATAGTGCTCTTGGGCGCTGCGTAATAACCTGCTAGTCTAGGGGCTCCATTGCAAAAACGCAAGCTCGGGCACGGGCTCCCGGCTTGGGCCGCTTGTTGGGCCGACCGGCTATGCGCGGTCACGCCCGCGTTGGGCCACTAGGCCGAATGTCTGGCGCCGGCTCTCTCTCTCTCTTTCCAGCGAAATAAATTAGTTCTCCTTTTCTAATAATGCTGTAAACTCGTTAATTCAATAAAAAGTAGTATAGAAATCCAAAAATTGTGAAACTGATTTTGTTAGACTCCTAAAATCAGGATCTATCTGTTAGTATATTTTAACCACATAGTTGCATAATATTTTTAGGGGTTCGCTAATTAATTCAAAATGCTTGATATTGCTAAGTATAAACTTGTGAGAATTTTTGTAAGAAAAGGGTAAAAGCATTGACTCTGGAAATTTTACAGTAAACTCTTAATATTATTATCTACCCACTGTAGTTTCTGTGGAGAATGATTAATTCGTTAGGGTCGCCAATAAACCCTAAATTGTTTACTTGTGTTAATCGATAAAATGAATAACGTGACATCTTGGGTTCGTATAACTAAAACACTTGTTGAGAAGTAACGTCTTATTCAACAACATGGGTATGTAGCTTGGTACGTTAGAGTTAGCTTGTTAGCTTACGGAGCGTGTCGTTTTCTCCTGGTTACAAGTTGCATTTGGTATTGCATATTTACGTCTCTACATTGCATCCACGAATGTCATAATAGGAGCGATGGTGGATCGCGGAGTCACCCGGAGGTAGCAAAAAAGATGGTGCTTTGATGATCGTGTCACCATGGTGGAATGCTAACTTTGGTTCTATTTTACCTAGGCAAGTCCCGGTGCATAACCCCTATTATTATGCACTTTATTTTATGCTTGTGCATTAAGTTTAAAGGAGTTGAATGAAACCCACTTGCATATATATCCTTGTCCTATGAGTCTTACTAGTATGATAGGATTGTAGTGTGCTTGTCACAGAACCTCCTAATTATGATGACCCACAAGTACACGTCATTGCCATAATGACCTCTGACAGTCGTACTTATGTTCACCATAACTTAAAAGGCCTGCTTTACTCCGAACAGGATCCAATCACAGAAGTATTGCAATATTACAATAGTTTATTCAAAATATTCAACAGAGTAAAGTAGCGGAAGTCTTACAATAACTTAGGTTACAAACCAGTTTTTCAAATCTTAAACCTTATATAACATTATTACAAACCAGTAGTAGAGAAGTATCGGTATTAACTTTATTACATCACACAAGCGAGATGCCTTGCCCAAAGGCCACACAGTCTACTCGTCGTCACTGTCTTCAACCACGACGGTCATGCAACAAGGCTCGAAGCAGACTTGTTCATGAACCGCACCTGCAACAAGGGGTTCAACAAACCCTGAGTACGAGAGTACTCAACAAGACTTACCCGACTAAGACAAAGACTCCAAGGGCATGCTAGCTTTAGGGAATCAAGGTACGGGTAATCCAGAATCAAGATTTTCTTTTACAGAAAAGCTTACTAAAGTAGATCCTTATCTTCAATATTTTACTTTTACCATTGATGGTTCATTAACCAAATCTAGGTGATCCTAATCTAGATCAAAGTAATTATCATCAAAACCTTTCTCATTCTTTCTTTCATTCCAGTTCTTAACTACGATGCAAGTCAGGTGATCGAGTCTCCATAACCGAGGAGCAACGACGATTCGAACCGATTATACCCAGCTGGGGATCCCTAACTTTACGACATATGTAGAACCGAATCTTGCATATATCAACCCTCATTTAGATCTCCCAAAACCAGAATGTGTCCATCGCCATCCGAGAGTACAGTACTCCTCGAACCCGGCCCGATTCTAGCCCCGAGGGTACACGCTACTCCCGTCATCTCTCCACTCCCAGTGCGAGGTTAGACGTTCTCGTAATGGAATCACCAACATTTTGGGCTTACCCAAGGCATGAGGCTAGTTGCAAAGTCTCAAACACAACAGGCTTACAACGAACAGACCTTAACTGACAAGGCGGAAACACTACATTGAGACTCCTTTCCCAATGCATGTTAGCAGTGGCCAAACCACCCGCCCGATCTTTCAAGTTCATTCTCATATTTCAATATTCATTCAATATGCCGTCATGGCTATATAAATATTGCATTTAAAAGCTTAACTTCTAAGCATAGCGAAGCATACTACGCATTTTCCGTAAAACAGGTATCAAGGTTGATATCACAATAATCAAGGATGATAATGCAGCAATTAGGTTATCACTCAACTCCTAATTACTTAATGCAGTAAACCATAATATAAATAATAAAACATTTGTAAAATTCAAGGTAGGGTTTAAATGCACCGGGGCTTGCCTTGCTCGGACACGACGACTGACTCAGACTCGAGAACTCCAACGTCAGGTCCGGAACCCACCGACGATCGCTCTTCTCCAGAAACTGGCTCGACAGCTTCGGCTTCTTCGAAAGCGGAGACTACACGAACACATAACATGCTTTAACATGATGCTCGATGATAAACATGATGCTTGATGATAACATGCTACGAGTTACGACTGGAGTATAACTTCCCTTCTCGGTACAGTCGCAAACAGAAAACCTACTAACTAGTAGCGACGATTTTCAGCGATACCAGCTTTTAACCTAAACAAGTTACTAACGAGCTCAAACATGGAATTAAGGTGCCAAAGATCACAAAAGGGTAGTGACCTAAGGACATCACTCAATCAAAAAGGCACACAACACTTAAAGTTCTCGAATTAACATTTATTTATTATTTAAATAATTAGGGCATAATTAGAAGTTAATCAAATTTTACCTAATCAAGCTCAAACTTTTTCTATGGGTTAAGAATGAATTATAATAGTGTCATAATAAATTTCATAATTTTTGGATAAATAAATTAATTATTAAAATTCCTAGAAGTTGCATTTAATCTTTATTGGAACCAATTAATTCTACTGCACAAAGTATTCAAATTCAAGATTTAACATTTTTCCTAGATAGTTTATACATTGAGAAGCTCACACAAAAATTTTCATGAATTTTGGAACTCTACACAATTTTTAATGAAATAAACAAATAACTAAACTATTCATTTATTTAAAAAAGAAAAACAAAAACGAAATCGGGCCGATTCTCTTTTTCTCCCGCGGTCCGGCCCAGCTGGTCGGCCCGCCCGTGCGCGCCCGCGCCCGCACGCGCGCTCGGCAACGCGGCCCAGCAAGCGGCCTAGCCCGCTCGCTCACCCGCGCGCGCTCTCTCTCTCTCTCTGCGCTCGCTGACAAGCCGGCCCCGCCTGTCATCACCCTCCTCTCGCTCTCCCGCTCGCTCCCGCGCGCTCGCTCACCCTCACGCGGTGGACGGCCGGTGACCGAAGCTTCGGTCGACAAACTGACCCTACCATCATCATCTACACCTTCCCATGATTCCATTTTGCTAGATAGCACCATGGTTCGAGCTTCGGTGACAGTTCACCGACGACGGTGGCGGCTCGACGGCCACGGTGCCCGACGACTCGACGCTATAGCACGGTAGCAGCTAAATTAGCGTGAGGAAAACGATCAGGAGCTCACAGCAGTGACGATGGCGTTCTCAGGGATGACAGAGAGAAGCCGGAGTGGCCTGGCCACGGAAGGCGACGGTAGCGGTGCTCCGACCAGAGTTGGACACGGGAGTGGGTGGCTGCGGTGATTCAGACCAAATTGGGCTAGCTCAAGGGGTTCACGAGGTGCGCAAGGTCAAGGCGAACGTGATGACGCGCTTTGCATGGTTGAAGGTGGCTCGACGGCGGTAGCGGCGAGCGGCGGAGCTGCGGTGGCGAAAACGGGGAAAACGAAAATCGTCACTGTGACCTCGACGTATTTATAGACGACGGTCGCGGCTACAGAGCTTGGAATGCTCACGCCGTCGTGCTGGCGCTCCCGACCATGCGCGAAGGGTCTGGGCGGCCACGGCGGCTCGCCGGCGCCCATACCGCGCGGTGGCCGGCCGCCATTGGCGCGGCACTGTAGCACCCCCCAAATTTTGAATTTTCAAACTGTTTTCTAAAATTACTCTCAAATTCATGTAACAACTTGAAAACTTCCAATCTATGAAATCTTCAGAATTTCAAGCTCTACAAGTTTTGTATTGAACACTTTTTCAAATTCTCACTGGATTTTGAAATTTGAGTTTAAATTCAAAAGGAGACACATTTTTGGGATTTGGTAATTTAGAAATTACTTTTGATTTCATATTGAAACTTCAAAATCTCCAAACACCAAAGTTGTACATCTTGACAAGACCTACAACTTTTCTGTTCAAAATATTTTCAAATTCTGCCTCCATTTTGAAATCTTAGTTTGGAGACAAAAATGAGTTAAATCTGAAATTTGTTTATTTTCAAAATTGCTCCACATTTTACACTAAAACTTTGAAAACTCAAAACACCAAAGTTGTAGCCCTTGAAAAGTTCTACAAACTTGGTTTTGAACTTTTTCCCAAATTTAGCTTAGATTTTGAATTATTTCAAAAGGGGTAAAATAGGGTTTTGAAATTTAGGGTTTTCTGAGGAATTTTAAATTGGAATTTGTTGCTACTTTGATTTGTGATTACTTAGTGATCAAAACCTCACCCAAGGGCATCATTTGGACCAACATGACATGGTTGACCAAATGCCACTCTTGGTTGACCAATTAGCTTTTGAAATTCTTTTACATTTTCCCCCAATTTTGAATTCGAATTCGAATCGGAAAACTCGTGACAAGTTTTTGGACTCCAACTCAAACTCAAACTTGGAGCTTCATTTTAGTGTTGTACTTAAGCTTATACCCTACACTTGACACTAGTGTGCAACACAGTCACACACCTCAAATTACGCAGGGCACGGACTAAGTATTTGCGGTGGCATTCGAAATTAGGGTTTTCGGGTTCGGAGCACACCACTGAGAAACACATTCAACTTAGATAAGTAAACTTGTTTTAGTTGATGCATAACAAAGTTAACCTAACAGGGATGCTTTGCAATGCATTATGATGACATGGTAGATTAATTAGCACTATAACACCCGTGTGAAAGGTCCTTGTTTGGTTTTGGTAATTGAGTGACAACTTAGGTGGACTAATATGTGGTTATGTGAGATACACAGGAGATTAGTCCACATGTGATGGTGTCATGAAGGAGCTTATTGCATATGAGACATGACATGGAGTCATGTGACCAAGGTGGAGAAGATCAAGATGAGGCTTGGCTTGATAGACCGGTTGCTAGTGTGAAGGGCAAGTTAGAGGCTTTGAAGTGAGGGACCGCGTGTGACGGTGAAGCTTGAGCATGACTTGGCGCCAATGGACCGACGCAACGGTGAAGAGCAAGTGAGGTCAAGATCGATGAACCAATACGGTCACGTGATGATATGAAGTGGATCATATCATTTGGTGATTGGTTGGTGCATGTGTTGCATCAACATCAATGGAGATGGAGTGGAATGCGCAAGGCAAAGGTATAACCTAGGGCATTTCCATTTCACCGGTCATAGGTGTGTAGAGAAGTTTATGACCGGGTTTAGGATAGATGGCCGTACTATCAAGAGGGACAAACTTGTTTGCATATCGGTCATCTAGTGCCACTCGTGTGATCTAACTATGCATTGTTGCTAGGATCGAGTGGCGTGGCAAGTTAAGTGGTTAACTCCTTCGGTAAAATGTTTGTGAAAATGCTAACACACGTGCACAAGGTGGTGTTCACTTGTTGGTGTTGGCACATTTGCGAAGGCGTTGGAGTTTGAGCGGTAGAGAGGGTTTGGGTTCCTCTCTCCCTCCCGCCGAGCTTTGCGAGCGCGGGATTCAGGCGTTTTTGAGAAGTTGAAATGCCTATTTTCCACTACGCCAGAAGTCGGAAAAGAAACGGAGGCGAACGGAGGTCACAGAGGTGACCGGACGCTGCACCGGACGCGGTCATGGTATGACCAGACGCGTCCGGTCAGTACAGCGCAGGCACGGGTGCTAGGGTTTGCAACCGGCGCGTCCGGTCACTCGTGGGACTGGCGCGTCCGGTCACTCGCGGGACCGGCGCGTCCGGTCAGGTGTCCAGAGGAAACTGAGTACGATCGGACGCGAGGCGCGTCCGGTCACACATGATCGGACGCGTCCGATCGTTGAAGGAGCTTACTGGACTCTAACCGGACGCGGGCACTGTCGCGTCCGGTCATCGCAAGGAGTGCGTCCGGTCGTTGCGTCGCGGACGCGCATGTCAGTGCGATCGGCGCGTCCGGTCGTTCGAAGCGGCGCGTCCGGTCGTTTGACGGGCGCGTCCGGTCGTTGCCTGGGGCGCGTCCGGTCGTTGTTTTGACCGTTGGGGTCAGTGACCGTTGGAGGATCTAACGGTCGCATTTGAAATTTGAGGGACACGTGGACGTCGCAGGGCGACCGGACGCGGTTGAGCGCGTCCGGTCAGTTTCGACCGGCGCGTCCGGTCGTCCTGAGTTTTGCCCAGTGAAGGGGTAACGGCTCTATTTGACTGTGGGGTTATAAATAGATGCCTTGGCCGGCTGTGGCCGGTAGCTGAGCACACTATAGTCTTTGTGACTTGTGTGGTAGTGCTTGGGAGCCCTCTAACTCACTCATGCTTGATAGTGTTCATCGGATCGAGTGAGAGAGCGATTCTAGTGCGTTGCTTTGAGAGATTGCATCGTGTGGCACTAGGTGATCGTGTTGCAAGCCGGTGGTGCTTGTTACTCTTGGAGGTTGCCACCTCCTAGACGGCTTGGTGGCTTGTGGCTCCGTCGAAGCTCGTAAGAAGATTGTGCGAGGCTCCGGAGAAGCTTTATGAGGGGGATTGTGCTCACCCCGCGGGGATCGCGAAGAGCAACTCTAGTTGAGCGTGTCATTGAGCTACCACACTTTATGGTGGGTTCTTGCGGTGCCTTTTGAGAGGCTCGGTGTGTGACCGATTAGCCGCCGAACCACGAAGTGTTGGTCGACACAACGGGAACGTAGCTTGGTGGCAACCAAGTGAACCTCGGGAGAAAATCACCGTGTCAACATTGTCTATTCTTCTCGGTGGTTTGCTTTCGTACAACACAAGCTTGTATTTACTTTCATATATACTTGTGCTTGTGTAGTTGCTCTCTTAACTAGTTTGCTTGTGTAGCTTGCTAGTTGTCTTCTTACTTGTGTAGCTAGAAGCTTCCCCTTGCGTGACTAATTTGGTTTGTGTAACCTTGTTAGTCACATTGCTTAGTTTGTGTAGCTAAGTGACTTGCGCTCTCTAATTTGGCATTAGTTGCCTTGTTATTGAGCTTTGCTAGTGAGCTTAGGAGCTTTGTGCTTTTGCTTCACTAGTTGTGTAGGAGCTCCCTCGATTGACAAAGTACTAGTGCATAGGTTTGTGTGACCTTGCTCTAGAATTGAGTAGGTGAGCTCTTGATAAGCTTAGCACCTTAGTTGCTTAATTAGGATCTTTGCAAGGTGCTAGAGAACTTAGATAGAGGGGTATAGTCTTGGCTAGACCGATAAGTTTAATTCCGCATTTGTTTTGGTTAGCCAACGCATTTAAGTTTTAGAAAGGACTATTCACCCCCCTCTAGTCCGCCATCTCGACCCTTCACCGTGGTGTTACAGTGCTATGCTATAGGATCCCGGTAGAAGTCGAGTGATTGCCTGTCACTCGCGAGAGATAGAAAATATATTATTATTTCTATTATCATGTTACTCTCACATGGAATGTAAATACGTCTAGATAATAATTGGAGACCGGGCGGGACTGTTCTTGGATTGGATTCGGACCTGGTTGGCAACTGAGCGAGGCTCAGGTTGCATTTGTCCCGCCTGTGTCGATTAAGGACCGTTCGTTGCACTGGATCCCCGGTCAAGTCACAAATATATTATCCCGAGCATATACTTGCTTATGGGAGCGGGAAGACTTGTTGCTCTCTTGTCATGGGTTCTGGCTCTTTTCGGACCGACTATTAGGGGTGGGTTTTAGGTGGAGGTCTAAGCACCACACTGAGGCGTTTTTGAGGGGTATAGTCTTGGCTAGACCGATAAGTTTAATTCTGCATTTGTTTTGGTTAGCCAACGCATTTAAGTTTTAGAAAGGACTATTCACCCCCCCTCTAGTCCGCCATCTCGACCCTTCAATTGGTATCAGAGCCGGGTCTCTCATTTGCGGTCTTCACCGACCCGAGAGGATGGCGGCTTATGGGCTAGATGATTGTGTGGAACACATTTTTGATGGCACTCACTATGCACGGTGGAAAAATCACATGCTTGATCATTTTCGTGCTCTTGGCCCTAAGCTTTGGTGGATCATAGTTGTTGGCTTTTCTCATGACTTGGATGGGTGTGGTAACCGTACCCAAGCTCAAAAGGATTGCCGAACACTTGATGCACAAGCTAAGTTTTATCTAATCAAAGCTTTAAATGATGAGATTTTTGATAAGGTGAGGGGTCTCTCAAGTGCACATAGCATGTGGACGACGCTCAAGCATCACTATTGTGGCTCCTCAATTTGGGATGATGGAAAATTCAAGAAGGATGATCACATAGTGATGGAGGTACATGAGGATGTTGAGCATGACCACAACGAGGTGATTGTGGAGGATTGCTCCACCTCAATGTCAAGTGATGATGATGATGATCATGCCACAAGATCACTTGACAAGAATGATGATAATGCCATAAGTGATGCAAGCGATGATTCTACTCCATGCACACTTGATGGTGAAGATGATGGCTATGAGAGTGATGCTTCAACAAGCTATCAATATCATCACATGGTAACACTAAGATACATGTTGGTGGTTTTGTTGTTAATTGTGATGATCCAAATTTTGAGCTTCTTTATAAACTCTCAAGAGCCTTAAAAAGAGAAATGGAAAAAGCAAGTAAATTGGAAAAAGAAAACTCTTTTCTAAAGACCACATGTGAACAACAAAAGCATCTACTTTATGTTACTACTTGTTCACATGAGGAGCTAAATTTGACTCATGAGGAACTTAGTGTTGCTCATGATAACTTGGTACAAGAACATGCTTTACTCACTAAGAAGCTTTCTAATGAAGAAACCAAATCTAGTGAGAGCTCATCATTTGGGTCAAATGATCAATCACATATTACTAACCCTTGTGATGTAGGCAAGAAGCATGTATCCACCTCTTGTGATGATTTATTAGATATGCCATGTTATTCACAATAAGATGCTTGTTCTACTTCTATGTCTTGTGAGACTAACCTTTTGAAGGAGAACAATGAGCTCAAAAGTGAAGTGAAGAATTTGAGCAACAAGTTGGAGAGGTGCTACAACTCTAAAATCACCATTGAGTATATCATGACCAATCAAAGAAGATATAGTGATAAGAGTGGTATTGGCTACAACAAGAGCAAGGGCAAGACTATGAAGAAGCAAGATGCAAAGAAGCTATCCCAACTCATGTGCTACCAATGCCATGAAGTGGGACATATTGACAAGTGTTGCCCTACCAACAAGTCTCAAGTTGAGCCAAAAGCAAAGCCCCAAGACCAAGTCAAAATCAACCATGAAGATGATGATGACTTGATGATGATGAAGAAGAAAACAAGAAGGGGTGGTAGAGCAAGGCATCCAATGCAAATCCAAGATGCCAAGATGATGAGCAAGAATCAAATTAAGAAGAAAGTACATGCTCACATCAAGTGCTTCAAGTATGGAGATATAGGACACTTTACCTCGGGGTGTCCTACCAAGCTTGAGAAGAAGGCTCAAGCAACTCATGAGAGGCTAGGCAATGGGAAGCACAATATGAGTAAGGAAGAAAAGGCTCAAGCAAAGAGAATGTGCTACTTATGCCGGGAAAGGGGACACAATGCTTATTCATGTCCCCTAGGTAACAATCCTAAGCCTAGTTCAATTAATAATACTAACATGCTTAGAAAGGATGGCAATGATACCTCATTTGGTGGAATTGCAAAACATCCCGCTACCCATACTAAGGCTTTGCCTAAGTATGTTGCTCCTAATTTGAGAGGACCCAAACTTGTTTGGGTACCATCAAAGAGTGGATAAATGTGTGTAGGTACCATGGCATTGGAGGCTTGACTCAAATTGATTTCATATTTATCATTATATGTTGACTCAAGTTATGAAGCTCAATGCATATTCAATCCCAATGCCAAGTCAAAATAAGTGAAGTCCAAGTGCTACAACATACAAGTGCAATGTTAAAGATTATGGTGATTTATTGGATATATTTGATGGCTTGCAAATATTCAAGTTGAAAGCTTGATTGGATGATCATGAGCTAACCAAGGTATATCTCTTGTTGATTATTTCACTTGGGTGCATATGAGTTGATTGAATTGGATATGTATGCAATGTTGCTTGCTATGAGATGTTTGAATGGATTAAATGCTTAAGTAATCAAGTTTGAATTAATTTATGTTGGATAATTTCATGAGATGACATTTAGTAAGTGGATTGTATGGATATATGTCTTGTGAAAGTATTCAAACAAGTTAGTTTCAAGTTTGATTCATATTTGATGAAGTATTGCTCAATGTATTGAAATCTGTCCAAAATTGAAAATCTGAGCTAGCAGTGATCAAGTCTGAGTTTGGATGATCAAATCTACTTGGATTGGCATGAATTTTGGTATGCATGCTTTAGACTTATGTTATAAGATGCTGTACAAATTTCATGAGAATTGGATAAGAGATGCTTCGACTTTGGAGTACATCTTGTCAGCTATAGTGCAGCAGTTTTCAGCATATAGCAGTGGTGGAAGATTTGAAATCTGGTAGCAATCTGAATGTCAAATGAATCTCAAATTTTTACAGCTGCTAGAAGACTTAGTGAATCACATCTCCACCAAATTTTATGACATTTGGATCTGTACATTGGGAGATATGAATTATTCTTTGAATGGTACAGAATCTGCCAGAAAAGTGACAATCATTGGATTAATCTAGAGTCACTTTAATTGAAAGGTCCTCAAGTTGGAAACTTGTTTATAAGTGGTTGAGGTACCTAAGTTTGGTTTTGGATTGATGTAGAAGCATGAAAAGCAATGAGTACAAGAACATTTGATTGTAAAATATACTTGGTGTACTTATTTGGTACTCAATTTGAAGATCAAGATCAAACTTAAGATGGAGATGAAGTTTAAGTTCTAGTGATGATTAGAGATCATTTGATAGAAAGAAAAGGACTTAAACAAGTAGAAAGAATTGGACTCAAATGTAGGTTCAAGGATTATTCATCAAGATTGAGTTCATCATTTGGATCAATCAAACTATATCATTTTAAGTGAGTATCAAGAGTGGTTCTTTGGAGAAAGGTCACTTCTCCCTAGTGAGGGGCTTGCCGCCGTGTGTAGGTGAAATCAAGTTTGGGACTTGGAAGGCTAACATGGAAGTGGTGATCTGAGGAACTTGTGATGCTTAGTTGAAGCAATCAAAAGGGTTGATCAAGAAAAGTAAGCAACACCCAAAAGAGAGCTAGCCATAGTTATAAAATTGGTGTCATAAGTACTTCTCTCATGCAAGCATTGATCAAAGAGAAAAAGCAAGCCAACCACAACAAGAAAGTGCACTTGATCATAAGTGGTTTTCATTTTATATGAGTGAAGAATGGATTTATCTATGATGATTGGTCTTCACCAAGCTTATAAATTGGACTTCACATTGCTATTGGAGTAATGAATAGGAATCTATGTGACTATCCTTTACTCCAACATAGCAAAGGTATCATTGCAATGTGCATGATCATTTCATCCCTTACTAGTATGCGGTTAGTGCATATAGTACATGCTTAATAGGATCATGCATATCAAATGAAAAGTTTAAATTCATAGTCTACCACTATTGCTTGATTGATTAATTGATCTAGTGGTATGAGTATGAATTTGTTCATGAGCTAGTGAACCCAAGTACTTAACCTAGTTTGGATTGCTAACAAATGACAAGTACAACATTGGCAAGATAACCCTTAGCATAAGGTGTGAAGAAGCTTGTCATTAGATCAAAACTGGACTTGGAATCTTAGGCAAATCAACATAGTTCAAGTCATACAAGAAGCTCATGACAATGATAAGAGTACAAGCACAAGGCAACAATGAAAATAGATATCTAGTTTGTTTCAAGTAGTATCTAGACTCAAATTGATCTTCCAAGTGGTATTCACAAGTGGTGTCTAGATAATAATCTACAAGTGATATCTTACAAGTAGTACTCATGAAGATAGCAAATGTTCAAGAAGTGAATATTATTGTCAAATCCTTCAAAGTGAATCCATACAAGAAAATTTTTTCAAATGGTATCACATTTCTACTCATGGTATCTTCACGTGGTATCATTCATGCAAGACGATGGTTTCACAAGTGATCCTCAACATTAAGTGATCAAATCAAGCAATGCTACCCTCATCTTCAAGTGATATCTCAAGTGAATGACACATGCTATGACATAGGGGGAGGAGCCCCACCAATTGGTATCAAGGTCAAAGATCCTATGTGGAATCTCAAGAGCAACCATAAAGTTTGTCATTCTAACATATGTGGTAATGTCCATAAAAAATGCAATATTCAAGTCTCAACCATCTACCCCAATACAAGCCTTTGTATCAATTGAGAAGAACACCTTTTATGGAAATTGATGACAAAGGGGGAGAAGTTGGACAAAGATATGAAAGCTTTTTGAGCTTTGGAAAGAGATTGGAAAAATTGGACATGGACATAGACAAAGAGGGAGTAACATTGAAGAATGTAAGGGGATCAAACATTCTTGAACAAAAAAAGCACACAAGTAGGGGGAGCAAGCTCATGAACTTTGATTGATTACATTTGATATGTGCATAATTCATGTGCTTGCTTGCTTTGCATAAGTTCTTAAATTCAATATGCATGCTTGTGTGGTGTATGCTAGTTATAGAACTTGAATGATGATTTGATAACTAGCATGCATAGGATGTTAGCTAGACTTGTGATTTTCATGCAAAAACTAGAACCTTGCTTATAATGTTGATCTCACGAGGTTTCTAGTGTTTTTAATGTCTAGCTACTCATGATGCTAAGGATGGTGGCAAACTTATGATTTTCAAATGGTATCAAGCTACTAATTGGTATCAAGCTACAAAGGTTTATTCTATACACCTTAGCATCACTTAGTAGTGCTAACCCTCCCACAAATTTCATATTTATGCATATGTGCAAGCTTGAAACCAAACCATTTGAGCACATATGTAGGGGGAGTTATCACTACCAAGTCGGATTTTATGGTGCTTATCCGAATTCTAACATAGAGCTTAAATGTTAGATAAGTGGCATAAAGTCCAAAAGAACTTAATTTCCATATCTTTGTAGAGTTGTCATCAATTACCAAAAAGGGGGAGATTGAAAGGTCCTTGTTTGGTTTTGGTAATTGAGTGACAACTTAGGTGGACTAATATGTGGTTATGTGAGATACACAGGAGATTAGTCCACATGTGATGGTGTCATGAAGGAGCTTATTGCATATGAGACATGACATGGAGTCATGTGACCAAGGTGGAGAAGATCAAGATGAGGCTTGGCTTGATGGACCGGTTGCTAGTGTGAAGGGCAAGTTAGAGGCTTTGAAGTGAGGGACCGCGTGTGACGGTGAAGCTTGAGCATGACTTGGCGCCGATGGACCGACGCAACGGTGAAGAGCAAGTGAGGTCAAGATCGATGAACCAATACGGTCACGTGATGATATGAAGTGGATCATATCATTTGGTGATTGGTTGGTGCATGTGTTGCATCAACATCAATGGAGATGGAGTGGAATGCGCAAGGCAAAGGTATAACCTAGGGCATTTCCATTTCACCGGTCATAGGTGTGTAGAGAAGTTTATGACTGGGTTTAGGATAGATGGCCGTACTATCAAGAGGGGCAAACTTGTTTGCATATCGGTCATCTAGTGCCACTCGTGTGATCTAACTATGCATCGTTGCTAGGATCGAGTGGCGTGGCAAGTTAAGTGGTTAACTCCTTCGGTAAAATGTTTGTGAAAATGCTAACACACGTGCACAAGGTGGTGTTCACTTGTTGGTGTTGGCACATTTGCGAAGGCGTTGGAGTTTGAGCGGTAGAGAGGGTTTGGGTTCCTCTCTCCCTCCCGCCGAGCTTTGCGAGCGCGGGATTCAGGCGTTTTTGAGAAGTTGAAATGCCTATTTTCCACTACGCCGGAAGTAGGAAAAGAAACGGAGGCGAACGGAGGTCACAGAGGTGACCGGACGCTGCACCGGACGCGGTCATGGTATGACCGGACGCGTCCGGTCAGTACAGCGCAGGCGCGGGTGCTAGGGTTTGCAACCGGCGCGTCCGGTCACTCGCGGGACCGGCGTGTCCGGTCACTCGCGGGACCGGTGCGTCCGGTCAGTTGTCCAGAGGAAACTGAGTACGATCGGACGCGAGGCGCGTCCGGTCACACATGATCGGACGCGTCCGATCGTTGAAGGAGCTTACTGGACTCTAACCGGACGCGGGCACTGTCGCGTCCGGTCATCGCAAGGAGCGCGTCCGGTCGTTGCGTCGCGGACGCGCATGTCAGTGCGATCGGCGCGTCCGGTCGTTCGAAGCGGCGCGTCCGGTCGTTTGACGGGCGCGTCCGGTCGTTGCCTGGGGCGCGTCCGGTCGTTGTTTTGACCGTTGGGGTCAGTGACCGTTGGAGGATCTAACGGTCGCATTTGAAATTTGAGGGACACGTGGACGTCGCAGGGCGACCGGACGCGGTTGAGCGCGTCCGGTCAGTTTCGACCGGCGCATCCGGTCGTCCCGAGTTTTGCCCAGTGAAGGGGTAACGACTCTATTTGACTGTGGGGTTATAAATAGATGCCTTGGCCAGCTGTGGCCGGTAGCTGAGCACACTATAGTCTTTGTGACTTGTGTGGTAGTGCTTGGGAGCCCTCTAACTCACTCATGCTTGATAGTGTTCATCGGATCGAGTGAGAGAGCGATTCTAGTGCGTTGCTTTGAGAGATTGCATCGTGTGGCACTAGGTGATCGTGTTGCAAGCCCGTGGTGCTTGTTACTCTTGGAGGTTGCCACCTCCTAGACGGCTTGGTGGCTTGTGGCTCCGTCGAAGCTCGCAAGAAGATTGTGCGAGGCTCCGGAGAAGCTTTATGAGGGGGATTGTGCTCACCCCGCGGGGATTGCGAAGAGCAACTCTAGTTGAGCGTGTCATTGAGCTACCACACTTTATGGTGGGTTTTTGCGGTGCCTTTTGAGAGGCTCGGTGTGTGACCGATTAGCCGCCGAACCACGAAGTGTTGGTCGACACAACGGGGACGTAGCTTGGTGGCAACCAAGTGAACCTCGGGAGAAAATCACCGTGTCAACATTGTCTATTCTTCTCGGTGGTTTGCTTTCGTACAACACAAGCTTGTATTTACTTTCATATATACTTGTGCTTGTGTAGTTGCTCTCTTAACTAGTTTGCTTGTGTAGCTTGCTAGTTGTCTTCTTGCTTGTGTAGCTAGAAGCTTCCCCTTGCGTGACTAATTTGGTTTGTGTAACCTTGTTAGTCACATTGCTTAGTTTGTGTAGCTAAGTGACTTGCGCTCTCTAATTTGGCATTAGTTGCCTTGTTATTGAGCTTTGCTAGTGAGCTTAGGAGCTTTGTGCTTTTGCTTCACTAGTTGTGTAGGAGCTCCCTCGATTGACAAAGTACTAGTGCATAGGTTTGTGTGACCTTGCTCTAGAATTGAGTAGGTGAGCTCTTGATAAGCTTAGCACCTTAGTTGCTTAATTAGGATCTTTGCAAGGTGCTAGAGAACTTAGATAGAGGGGTATAGTCTTGGCTAGACCGATAAGTTTAATTCCGCATTTGTTTTGGTTAGCCAACGCATTTAAGTTTTAGAAAGGACTATTCACCCCCCTCTAGTCCGCCATCTCGACCCTTCACCGTGGTGTTACAGTGCTATGCTATAGGATCCCGGTAGAAGTCGAGTGATTGCCTGTCACTCGCGAGAGATAGAAAATATATTATTATTTCTATTATCATGTTACTCTCACATGGAATGTAAATACATCTAGATAATAATTGGAGACCGGGCGGGACTGTTCTTGGATTGGATTCGGACCTGGTTGGCAACTGAGCGAGGCTCAGGTTGCATTTGTCCCGCCTGTGTCGATTAAGGACCGTTCGTTGCACTGGATCCCCGGTCAAGTCACAAATATATTATCCCGAGCATATACTTGCTTATGGGAGCGGGAAGACCTGTTGCTCTCTTGTCATGGGTTCTGGCTCTTTCCGGACCGACTGTTAGGGGTGGGTTTTAGGTGGAGGTCTAAGCACCACACTGAGGCCGGGCCTGCAGTGTTGGAAGCTTGGAGTCCCAGTTTGGACGGGGACCTAGACCCCTTGACACGAGTGAAATGGGTTGGTCTTGCTTGTGCCTGGGGTGCAAGTGAGGCGTGTGTTTTCGGGGCACCCAGCTAGGCATATTGATTCACGAATCGTCGTTTCTGCGCGACAGTATGGCTTGACTACACTCTGGCACCGTAGTAAGAACTGAAAGATGAAAGATGAAAGGATAGTTCTGATGGCTCAACCCTTGCTTGAAAGTAGAACATGTGCTTACCTAGAATGGTTGGTTAATGAACTACTGATGACTGCTAATAAGAATTGAATATAAGGATGCACCTTTAGTAATGCTTCTTGCAAATGCAATAAACCCACCAGCCAGAAAGCCTTGCATAATCCTTGGAGTCATTTTCTTTCCTCCTTACGGGTAAGTCTTGCGGAGTACAATTGAGTACTCAGGGTTTGTTCTACCTTGTTGCAGGTGCTGATAAGCTGACACTTGTGTGTGCAAACCTCTTGGTGGGCTCAGCGAGGATTTCCTTTATGATGCAAAGTAGAGTTTATTTATTAAAACTCTCACCAAAAGTTTTACAAGGAAAATACTATTAACATGTTATCATTTCATGCATGTAAATGTTCTTTTTGTTAATGTTTAACTTATCCTTAAATGGTTTCATTTTCACTGAACTTTGATAATGTTTTATATTCCGCTGTTATAATCCAATAATGAATTACTCTAATGTCGTACTAAAAGTGATGTAAAAAATAGCAAAGATGTTGTAAGCTTTACTCTCTCATTTGTGATCCTGATGTAAAAATATGGATCTTCGAGTTCTCCCTTGTGGTGTACTCGATGAAATCACATAGTTTAGTGTTCTCCCTTGGGTACTTAGTGTCTAATGGAAGACAAGTATTCTCGGGAGAGCATTAGATTAGGCGGTTCTGCCACAACTATATATTCCTCGCTTCACCTACCGACGAACAACCTTGCAAACAAAAAGACGAGTAAGTGCACATGCAGTGTGCATAACTATAAATGTCCATGCAGCCCAAGCCCGTTGGCCCAGCATGAGGCCCTTTTTTTTGGCCCGGCCCGGTGACCAGCGGGCCCCGGCTGGCACGGCCCGGAGGAGCAGGCCGTGCCTGGGCCTTACAGGGCACATGGGCCGGCACGGCACGGCCTGCTCCTCAACGGTAGGCCTGGTGGCGGCCTGGCCAGCTAGCCTGCCAACGACTCCTTCTGCCACTCAGATAGCCCAACCCACCGCCCCTCCTGTCGTATATAATGGCAGCGGCTCCCCCCACCGCACTACCCTAACCCTAATCCCTATTCCCATCCCACCGCGTCGTGCTGCTCTCTAGCTCTCTGGTCTCTGCTCTCTCTCACGAGACGCCCGCCGCATCCACCACCACCAGTCCACTACTCCACTAGTGACCACCACGTCACCACCACCACTCCACCAGTGGTGAATCGAAGCTCTCGTCGCCGTCCCTGACTCCTGTGATCTTGATCCACCTGCCACCCTGTCTCCTCCCTTCTCCCTATCTCTCCTCTTGTCCTCCCTGACTATGTGAGTTCGTGTTCCTGTCCAGTCTCTCCACCGCTCACCGTCATTTCTAATCAGTGTCTATCTGTCCTCTGGGTGGCCCTCTCTCATCATCTCCAGCGCCGAGCTCCAGTTGCGCAGGTGTGCACATGACTCCACGAACCCTAACCCTAACCCTAAATCTATGCCACTGTCCCTCTACTTCTCTTTCTCACTCTCTTGTATCCTTTGCGTGGGTCGGTTGCCGATACCGCGTCTTCCTCCTCTGGCATAGATATGGCTAGGTGGCCACGCACACCTTTGAGGAACAGTGCTGGAGATGAGCCGTCCGTGGTTGAGGTCGCCATGGGAGAGAAGGATGATGACAATGTCATCTATCCACTCACTAGCAACGATGACCTCAGAGCGGCAAGGCTGGTCCCCGAGGACGACGACGACATCCGTGAGGACGCTGCTGCGTTGCTCGGTATCGATGTCAGTAGCGGCTCGCTCCGATCGATCTCAACGCCAGCGACGGTGGTGGAGGAGCCGCGATGGTGACAGGGACGTCGGTCGGCTCCACCAGCACAAATAGTACCTCATTGTTGGTAAGCGTTGTAACAGCCCCAAATGGGCCAAGTGGGCCCAATCCATGGAATGGGACGATGACTGTAGCTCGGGCAGTGGGCGAATACTGTAGCGGCGGGTACTGTACATCCGGACTCCGGATACTGTAGAAGCGTGGTATTGTTACTCAGACACTGTAGCATCGAATTGGGCTAGACCAAAGGTAGTTTACTGTTGCTCGGGTACTGTTCACGTGAGTTACTGTAGCATCGCGAAACACTGTGCAACTCGTGTTTAGTACCATACTGTGAATCCTGAGAGAGTTTGACCAACTTAAATACCAGAGCCAGGGACGCATAGTAACCTTCAGTTAACCGTTTTGAGCGAAACGAGGATGAAAGCTCAAGCGGGTTGCTACGCAGGTGGGACCACTCCTCGGTAGAGTGGGTCTGGGCCGTGTATGCCAGGACTGGATGTTACATTTGGTATCAGAGCTGACTCTCGTGGTTTTACGGGCACGTGGGGATTAGATACGCGGGCATGATGTGTGCATGCGCGTGGACCCGTCGTGGACACGGCATGGCATGACACATGCGCCGGCACGAGAACACACAAACATGGCCAAGAGAGGAGGATCCTGGATTAAGTGTCCCGAAAGGGTAAGCCGATTTGGCATTTGACGGGGACGTCGAATCTTTAGGGGGGTGATTGTAACAGCCCCAAATGGGCCAAGTGGGCCCAATTCACGGAATGGGTCGATGGTACTGTAGGTTGAGCAGTGGGCTGAATACTGTAGCTACGGGGGTTACTGCACATCCAGACTCCGAGATTGTAGCAGCGCGGTAGTGTTACTCAGACACTGTAGCGGACCAACATTATAGCATCGAATTGGGCCGGTTCGAATTCGGTTTACTGTTGCTTAGGTACTGTTCACACAAGTTACTATAGCATCATGAAACATTGTGCAACTGATGTTTAGTACCATACTGTGAATCCTGAGAGAGTTTGACCGACTTAAATACCAGAGCCAGGGACGCGTAGTAACCTTCGGTTAACTGTTTTGAGCGAAGCGAGGATGAAAGCTCAAGCGGGTTGCTATGCAGGTGAGACTATTCCTCGATAGAGTGGGCCTAGGCCGTGTATGCCGGGACTGGATGTTACAAGCATAAATCTAGTGTGTGGGTTGATTTTGAAGAGATCTGTGAGACTATGAATGGTAACTCAGTTCGAATTGCTGCTATCTGTAGAATATGTAAGAGTAGATTGTCTGCTGGATCTATTACTGGCACTGGCCATTTGATTAGGCACCAGAAATTTTGTAGGAAAAAGACTGATCACGCTGCTAGGGTCCAGTCTAGGCTTGCTTTGAATCCTGATGGTTTGCATAACTAGGTGTATGATCCTGCTGTTGCTCGAACTGAGTTGTGTTGGTTGATTTCTAGGTTGACCTTCCATTAGGCATAGGTGAGACACAGGCCTGGGAGGACTACATTGCTCGTGCTCATAACCCTAGGTTTGTCAAGGTTTCTAGACAGACCACCACTAAAGATCTTGGTAAACTGATTACTGAACACCGTGATGTGCTTAAGAATTCTGTGTTGCCTGCTACTTCTTCTGTTGCTTTAATTTCAGATATTTGGTCTGGTAATGCTAAGAAAGACTATATTAGTGTTGTTGCTCATTACGTGAATGCTAATTGGGAGTTATAGAAAAGGGTTATTGGTTTTAGGCTGATTGATGTTAAACATTTTGGTGAAAACATTGCTGAAAGAATTACTGCTGTTGTTGAGGAGTTTTGTCTGATTGACAAGATATTCTCTGTCACTCTAGACAATGCTTCTTCTAATGCTAAGACTATGGAGACTTTGACACCTCTGTTTGCTGGTTACTTGGGTTCTGATCCTGCATCTACGCCTTCTGATCCTAATAAGCGTAAGTATTGTCTTGTGCATCAACGTTGTGCTTGTCATATCATTAATCTTATTGTAAAATCTGAATTAAAGAGGTTGAAACTTTTTATAGAAGATTTTAGAACTGCAATTAACTTTTTAAATTCCTCTAATCAAAGAATTGCATTGTTCAAGGAATATTGTAATGCTAAGGGTGTTAGACTTAGAAAGTTTAGCTTGGATATAGATGTTAGATGAAATTCTTCTTACCTCATGCTTAAACACTTGCTTTTCATACACGAATGTCTTTTCTGTGTTCATTAATTCCTATTATAGTTCGGAATTGTTGACTAGAAATCATTGGTATGTTGCTGAAAAGATATTGGAGTTTCTGAAACTCTTCTATGACTCTACTGTTGTTCTATCTGGTGTTTATTATCCCACAAGTCCACTTGTTTTGCACCATATCCTAGAGATTGCTTCTCATTTGCATGAATGTGAAAGAGATCAAAATCTTAGAGCTGTTGTTGCTCCTATAAAGCTTAAATTCCTTAAATATTGGGAGAACATACCACCGTTATATTCATATGCATTCATTCTTGATCCTAGAGCTAAGATGAGAGGATTCTTTAATGTGCTGCAATTACTTGGTGAATGCACTGGTTCTGAGTATAATTCATACTATGCTGATGTCAAAAATGAATTGTATTAACTGTTTAACAAATATGAGAACAAATTTGGTACATCTAAGTCTCAAAGGTTGCACAACCATCAATTTATTTAGGTAAGAAAAAACAGGCATGGGGAAGAATCTTTGGAGGCCGTGGTGGATCAGGATCAGGTGTTGTTGGTCCTCCCCCTGTCTCTGCCACCTCATCTTCATCTACCTCTGCTGTTTGTGAGCTCTCAGCTTACTTAGATAGTGACAATGTCACTTCTTATGAGGATGATTTTGACATACTTCTCTAGTGGCGTGACCACAAACTAACATATCCAATCCTGTCTATAATGGCTAGAGATATCATGTCGGTTCCTGTATTTACTGTCTCTTCTGAGTCTTGTTTCAGTTTGTCAGGCAGGATACTTGAAGAGCGGCGATGACGCTTGTTGCCAGAGAATGTGAAGATGCTGACCTGCATAAAGGATTAGAAGTTAGGAGCAAAAAGGGAACAACATGCTGTTGACAGCCCAAAGCTTGAGGAAGCATTCAAGAACTTATACCTTGATGAAGAAGAAGCGGTGGGACTGGTGGTGCTTCTGCTACTTAGCGAGTTGAGAGTGATATATGAGTGAGTTGAGTGATCTGTGACTGTGAGAGAGTAAGTGATCTATGGACTCACTGTACTTTTGGCCCTTTGAACTATGGTGTGTAACTTGTAAGACTTAACTAAGAGCTAGTTGTACTCTTTTTTTCTTTTTAAGGTTTCTCACAAGGATGAGTTTCACCTAGAAAGGTTTTTAATGAGGCAGCATTGTACAAAACAGTTCATTTATCATATTTCTCATTTCTATTATCTGTTGGCTTCTCTGTTGGCTTTGGAGTTTTGGACTTAGGCTCTTTTGTGATTGTGAATGCATACATCTGATAGGAGTGTTAGCATATGAATTGTATCTTTGTGAGAATTGTGACTTTGATTCTATGAATGTATACACTGAGAGGAGTATTTTGTGGTGCTGCAAGTGTACCGGGCCATGGGCTGGCACGATACGTTTTTTAGCCGTGCTTAGCAGGCCGGCACGGCACGAAAAATGGTCCACAGTGCCGTGTCTGGGCCGAAGGCCAGACACGAAGGCCTGATAGGCACGGCCCGCAAAGCACGACGTGCCTTGTCGACCCGACCACCATCGGGCCGTGCCGGCCCGCTGGCCAACTATATGCATAACCGCATTGACTGCTGTTCGTCGCGTTAACAAGCAAAATGTAGTACACACGTACGTAGGATCGCACTAAACCAGTAACGCCAAATACGCCGATGTTGCATGAGCATGACACCTCACGACGGCCGACAGAGAAACTACGACTCATTTGCATTAGCCAACGAAATTAAAGTACGGTTTGTTTGAGAAGACTCCAGTTGACTAATCGACCTACTTGCATATACTACTACGGACGTTCTCGCCTGCTTGAGCGGCACGAAAAGAAGTTCATGACAAAATTTAATTTGTCTTCTCGTTCTACTTATAATAGTAGCAACGTGGTTGGAACCCGATTGCGTGGCTGCCAAGGTACTGTATACATACACACCGATATACACTATCGCAGTCATGGGTCACAAGAAAATGATCACATTCCATTCTTCCCCTTTTATATAGTTTACGGAAAATAGATGCTTGACTTTTGTACAGAGTCTTGTTTTTTTTTTTTCTGTTTGGATCATAGAAAAAATTCCTATTACTACTTTTTATAAAATTAAACTGATTCTTGTAAAATTTGTACATTCCAAATAAACCCTTAATAGTAAAACAAATATCATAATGTCTGTTATCAGACACTAGAATGCTCGTCCCTATAAATAATTAATAGAGACGGGTCTCAGACAAACACTTCTAAAATCATTTTTATAGTAGCATGCCCGGCGGTTGGCGATGTCCACGTGGCCTTGTCGCTCTATAGAACCCTGAAATCCCTGGACACTAGCTAATCCCTATGCTACAATAGATTGGAAGCTGGCCTTATGACTAAGAGGGCGTTTGGTAGGGTTCTAGATTCTTGTAGAAACGTTTCAAATCTAGATTCTCTAAAGAAACATTTCAAGTGGTGAACTAGAATCACTTCATTATACCGTTTGGCTTTTAGGCTAGATTTTGTTTCCTAAATATTTTTTTTATGAAAAAATCATATAAAATAAAAATATGCTTCACAAAATCTTGGTTTTTAATGGGCAAATAACAACCTAAATGCAAGCCATTTAAAATTGTTGCACTTAAAAAGGATGAGGGAAAAAACAATCGCTAGTGCATATGAGGGAGAGTAGAAACAGAATCAGCGAAACCAGCCTGCTCTCGTTTCTCTCCCACAGGCAGAAAAACATGTAACGGGAGAAACATTTCGCTGCTGGACTGTTTGGCGGCCGATATTCTTCCAATTCTAGTGAGAAACTGAATCGTTTCTCCAATCCAAATGAGCCCTAAATCTCGATCAAGTGCTAACATCATCTACTATACTGAACAAAATCACGATTTCGATGGCATGGGGGTTTAGGACATGTGCATATAATAATGTACAAATAACTGAAGTATCATAAGCGGACCATAAAACTGAAGAATGTGACCATATGTTCTCCTCTCAACCACACACAAAAAAACAAATGTTTGCAACACTATGCTACTTTTGTCTCATAATAATACAAGCTAGTGACGGTCTTGACTGACTTGACGTGATAGGCCACTGGCGACAAGGAATTTTTGTAGAAAAATTTGACGTGGGGGGACCTTGCTGAATGGTTAAGTTCAAAATGAGTCCTCAATCGGCCATAGGATAAGGTATTAAGGTAGAACTGCATGCTATCTACTGTTCACAAGTCTTTCGTTGGGTTTCAAGCAAGTGCGACCTCCTTACGTGGCCACTCATCATTTGATAGGACGATGACATGCATCAATGCATGCGCTCCAATAATTTCAGAGGAGAGAGCTATCAGCGAGAGAATGGAGGCTGTCCGCAAAAGGAAGCTGATGATCGAGCACGCTTGGCAGTCTCTTTCTAGTACGAAAAGAGTGGATCTCTGCCACAAAGGCCTTGTTTAGTTACCCGGAATCGGCGCCGCCGGAATTACTGTGGGGCCTGTAGCGTACTGTAGCATTTGTTTATATTTAGTAATAATTATCTAAACATCGACTAATTAAGCTTAAAACGTTCGTCTCGTAAAGTACAATAAAACTGTGCAATTAATTTTTTGATTTTCATCTACATTTCGTACTCTATGCATGTGCCGACATTTTGATGTGATGAGAATCTTTTTTTTACATAGTAAAATTTAGAGGCAAATTCGGGGAACTAAACATGGCCCAACTGGCAAATGCTGCATATACGTGACTGTACTCTGCCACCACTGAGAAAAAGGCAGCACAAATAAAGATGTGCTAGCTTTCTCATCTCGATCGCTCCTTCCACGCATCTCGCACACTTTTTTGTTTGATCCAGTGCTCTCTGCCGTGCATGGGCGCACCGTGTCTTGATTCCGGCTATATGCTCTCTAGGCATGTGCTGTCAGCAGACACAAGTGGCTGTAGTTGTAGTCACACGTACCGTTGAGTATGCACTAATATGGGCAAACTATGTCAAGGTCAAAAGTAAAGGAAACAAGATTTACTCTTAAGCATATCACGCTCGTCCAATTTTGCTTTTGTCTCACGTTCGGTCATTTCTTCACTTGGTCTTCACCCTCCTGTCCAATTTCAATGAGATTCACCTCCGCCTCCTCTATCTCTGACAAGATCAATGAAAACTCTAAAATATTTATCATAGTTTGGTCTACTAAAACATCTTTCCGCCAGATTTACCGTTCAGCGGAGAAAGTGGACGGTAATAATAACTAGACTCATCACCATCGGTTTCAAACCGCCATTGAAATAATAACCATTGCTGGCTCGTTATATGAATAGGTGGTGATAATCGGAAAACACACACAAAAAAAAAACATATCTGCGCGCCCCAGGGCACCATGCACTGGGGCCCATGGCCAGGCCACTGCAAAGTTAGAGAGGTCGCGAGCGCCGGGCCTCCGAGCTCGTGTGCCAGGGAGCGTCACATGTCAGTCATTCTGAACAAGCACATATATGGGCTTTGAGAGAGGGTGTCGAATGATGCTCTCGCCACATGTGTTTCATTGCTGGGCTAGCTTTGCACACACGGCTATGGTTTTCATCGTCAGTTTGGGACACGAACCAGTGATGAAAAAATGGTTTCTATTACCCTCAGTTCGTCTCCTAAGTTGATGGTGAAAACTAGTTTTTCAAGCCAGTTTTTGTCCTAAAACTAGTGGTGGGAATGGTTACAAAAAAAATGTTTCAGTGTATAGTCCTAAGAGGGACCGCACAAAGTGAAGGAGGAGGGAGGGGCTGAATTAGGAGGGTCCAAAATCAATAGAAGACAAATTTATCTAAAATCTGTCTAAGACCAGTCTCAACGGGGTTTGAAAGGGGTTTCATTCTCAATAAATGACATGACACATCAGCAAATCTGCTTACGTGACGAGGTATTTATGAGGAGAGAAAGAAAGAGAGTTTCGTCCGGATGAAACCCAGTCCTCACGGTTACCTAGGGCGATGAGTTTCAATATCTAGCGCTCGCACGGATCCGCTGCGTCGCGCGTCTTCTACTTTCCAGCGCCGCAGTAAATTCACGTGTTGTGGCTGATTCTGCATCCTGTACAGTAGTACGAGATGGGACAGACGGTGTCTGGTTGTTGGACTTCATATGTCGCATACGCGTACGTACATGCTTGCTCGTCTTGCATACCGGAAATTTCTCCCTGCGTCACGTATGTTTGTTGGACTTCACGTACTACTATAAATATTGGATTAATTGATGTATTTTATTTTACATGATTATTTGTAGTAGATATATTGTAGTTACCAAAGTGACTATTTTTAGGTTAGATATATTTTAAAATGGCTACATAGTTTACATGACACATAGGATCAAAACACTGTACATTCATTAACTTATGTAGCTTGTCTTGAAAATAGTGAAATGAAACTCTTCACTGAGAGAGTCAGTTTCATTTTTCAATCTAACTCTGTAAAGATGAGGTGGCGACTTAGGTGACAGTCTTGGACTGGCCGGCTCTAAGGAGCTGTTTGGTTCTACTGCAGGTAACGCAAACGAAAATGATTTAAGGCTCCTGCGGACGTTAATGGTTACCGGCCGCAGATGCAAATGAATTAATTTTTATTACGTTTGCGTTACTGTCGACGTTACCAAACAGCACCTAAGTTTGGTAATCGCCGCTAACCACGCCGCAGCTACGGCGTGCTAACAGTGCGGCGCTCCTTTCGTCGGCACGCCACTGCAGGTCCAAGCATACGCGCGCGCACACACAAATGTACGATCGATATTGTATCCACCTGCCGCGTAGTACGTGGTCCTACAAATTAATTAGTTGGTACCGTACGCTGATCCGATCCTTTGCATTCTTCCACTTCCATTGTCGCGATCGATCATCATATCAAGTTTAATTCTATGCACGTACGCTTTGGTACCATAATACGTATGGCACCACCATATCTGTGTAAGTACATATCATCAGTACATGCGTGTAGTACGCTGCTAGCTGTAAGCTGTAGCATGGCATGGCATGCATGCATGCACACGGACGGCGGCTGCATGCATGCGACAGGCGCATATCACACTGCACTCTGCACGCGCGCATGTGACTATGACTGTGTTCATGCAATGCAAAATGTCAACTACTTGAATGATGAAATACCGATGAAATACAAAATGCCAAAATTTTTATGGGTGTGTTTAGTTTCTTATAAAATACCAAATTTTTCATGGGGTGGGTGAGGGCCTTTTGATTTTTTAGCTTTTTTTTTTGGCCTCTTGAGGTCAAAATCTAAAATGGAGAATGAATACCTTTTTACTAAAATTTTTGCATGGTGTTTAGTTCCATTTTACAAAATAATGGACCAAAACTTTAAATTTTAGGGAGCAGTTGTGTGCACTGTGCAGCTGCAGCGCAGCTCCGTTGCCGGCCGCATGCACGCCACAGTCCACCCACGCGCATCATGCATCGACAAACAAAGCAGGAAACCGACAGACGACCGTACCTAACCCACCATGCTTCTCTGCGTCGTCGTCGTCCACGTCCACCGGTGACCATCCGTCCGTGTCAGGTGTATCGCGCGCGCTCGTGCCCCGATCGCGGTGAAAGCGTAACATATATACACGCCGACCGAGACGACTCTGTCACGACGCGCCCGCCGTTCTCCCGAGCTAGCTTCGGACGTGCAGGTGCGCGGTGAAGCCCACGCTAAATGAGTCGAAACACGTCGTGGTCGATGCCGATCAGCGTTTCGTCGCCGGGCGTAAACGGGACCGATCGATCGTGAGGACGGGGATGGAGCGGCCGCGCGCGACGACGCGACGGCCGGTCCAGAGCAGAGAGCCGACAAGAAACACGAACTAAGCAGTGACATCACCAGCGTAGCCGGAAGCTCTACGTGTTCACCTGCACATAGTATATTCTAGTAGTATAATCTATCTATCTATGTCCCGACCGCCATTTTTTATATAAAGGAAAAAAAAAGACGCAACGTTGTTAGCCAGCTGGCTAACCCGGAAGCCCATGCCCAAGACAGGTCGTCGAGCCCAAGGCCGCGCCGACCTAGAAAGCCCAGCACTCGTTTTTACGGTCCAACATGGTCCAACAACTAGTGCGAGACCTTGGCTTGCTGAAGGGGAAGGTGAAGATATATACACCGGAGGCGCGAGAAAGCGAGGCAGACGAGAATGAACTCATTTCCTAGTTCTTGTAAACACTTATTGTTCCAGTTCTAAATTCAGCACTCGTAATTTCCCGTCGTTATTTCCTGTTCGGTATTAGATTTGGTCTTCAGTTCGTCCGATTGCTAACAAATTGGTATCGGATTCGTTCGACCCTGGACTCCAACCCCCCTCATCCCCACTACACCCGCCTGCAGCGTCGTCTCGGCGTCATGGATCCCAATTTGAAGATCATCCTCGACACGATGAATAGCCGGTTCGACGAGCTTGACCGCCGCTTCGCAGATCGGGACCGGGCAACCACCGAGCGGGAAGCCGCTGTCGATGCCCGCTTCGACGCGCTCGTGTCGACTCAGGCGGCCGCCTCGTCAGCAGCTGCGCACACCGCCGCCGCGCTGGAGCAGCGCCTCGCCGTCCTGGAGTCCGTCGGCGTCGACTCCGCCGCCGCCAGCATGATCCAGCGTCTCACTTCGCTCGAGGCGTCCTACGTCGACCGCGATGTTGAGTACAGCCGCCGCATCTCCGACCTCGAGACCGCCCGCGTCGACCGTTCCTCCCCGGACCGCGACGATCGCCTGCGTGCCCTGGAGTCGGTTACGGCTGATTTCGCGGCATGGCGGCCTGCCCTGGAGGGAACCTTGGATGACGTCAAGTTCCGGGTGGACCAGTTGGACTCCAAGCACGCCCCCAAGGTGTTCGACCCTTTGCCGCACAGCGGGAGTTCACTTCACCCTTCGCCTTCGGCTTCGGCAAGCGCATCCGTCGCGGTCACCGTCGATCCTACCTCGCCCATGGGGCCCGGCGTTGCTTCGACTCCACGGGATGTTGCCTCCGGGGTCGTTACGACCTGGTCGCACGTCCCGGCCAAGGGTACGTGTTTCACCTCTCCTCCCATCCCTGACCCTCCTCCATTAGTGTTTCCACCACAACAGCATCTCCGGTGTGTTTTCCCGCCTCCACCATTCAATCCATCTGCCCCTCCACCTCCTCCTCCATCTTCGTTTCCACCACCACCGTCGTTTTATCAGTCCCCTCCTCATCGTCCTAATCCTTCTTCCTTCGCCTTTCCTATACTTCCACCTATGCATTCCCCTCCACATCCCCCAAGCACCCACCAGCGCCCTGCCCATCATGCTCCATTTCCACCGCCTCCATCTGCAGCTCTTATTGCCGCTCAATCCACTGCTCCACCTGCCACCGGTCGTCTTCCCAAGCTGTCCTTCCCTCGCTTCGATGGCGATAACCCCCGCCATTGGCAGTCGCTCTGTGTCGATTACTTCGAGATGTACAGCGTGCCGTCTGCTATGTGGATTCGTGTTGCTAAACAGCATCTCGACAAAGCGGCCGCCCGTTGGTTTCAGTCCATCGAACCAGGCCTTGATTTCTCTGACTGGCAGAACTTTTGCCGTCTTCTTCATGATCGTTTCGACCGCGATCAAAAAGAGCTGCTCATTCGCCATCTTTTCCATGCTAAACAAACTTCCTCCGTCGCTGCCTACATAACCCAATTCACTGAGCTGGTGGATCAGTTGAAAGCATATTCACAATCCACTGACCCTCTGTTCTATACAATGAGATTCATCGATGGTCTTCGCGCTGACATTAAATCCATTGTTCTGGTTCTTCGTCCCAAAGACCTCGATACTGCTTGTACTGTCGCTTTGTTACAGGAGGAGGCGGGCTCTGCTCTACAGCAGCGCCCTGGTCGCTCGGGTGATTGGTCTTCTACTTCACGACTGCCGGTGACTTCTCACTCAGCGACACCTTTTCAACCACCACATCGGCCAGATAAGCCAGTTCAGGCTCCTCAAGCTTCTTCTGATGCAAAGCTGACCGCCATCAAGTCTTACAGGCGTGCTTTGGGGCTCTGTTTTAAATGTGGTGTCAAATGGTCCAAAGACCACAAATGTGCTCCTGAAGTTTTACATGCAGTGGAGATTCTCTGGGATTCCCTGGATGATGAGGACTGTGATTCCCCTGAGGTGCCGCAGCAGCCAGATGAACAAGTGTGTTTGGCTCTGTCCAAGTCAGCCTCCAATGGTTCCCCTTCTTCACGTACCATCCGTTTTCAGGCTCTGATAGCTGGTATTCCGGCAACTGTTTTGGTTGACTCCGGCAGTTCAACTTCTTTTCTTGGCACGGCTCTGGCAGCGCAACTCCCTCATTGCACAGCTGTTGGTCATTCCTCTACGGTGCAGGTGGCTGGCGGAGGCATGCTTAGCAGCCCGGCAGTCCTGAAGTCTGTGGCTTGGTCTATTGATAACTGCAAATTTATATCAGACTTTCGAGTTCTGGACCTCACAGCTTTTGATGCCATTATTGGTATGGATTGGCTGGCTGCGTTTAGTCCCATGCATGTTGATTGGCGTCAAAAATGGTTGGCTATCTCTTATCAAGGACAGTATACACTTCTTCAGGGATTGGATGTATCTGTTCCAGATTCAGTTTGCTTGCAGTTATACTCTATCGATCAGGGCAGTTCTTCAGCAGTGCCTTCTCTGCCTCCTGAAGTTCAGCATGTGGTGGATTCCTTCTCAGTTCTGTTTGAGCAGCCCACTACCTTGCCTCCCTCCCGCAACTGCAATCACACAATTCCTTTGATTCCAGGCGCACAACCGGTGTTTATCCGACCGTATCGGTATCCCCCAAGTATGAAGGATGAAATTGAGCGCCAGGTTCAGGATATGTTATCTCAGGGCCTCATTCAGCCAAGCTCTAGTGCGTTTGCATCACCGGTCTTGCTAGTAAAAAAGAAGGACGGTTCCTTTCGCTTCTGTGTTGATTTCAGACACCTCAACGCGCTAACAGCGAAGTCCAAGTTCCCAGTGCCCATTTTTGATCAGCTCATGGATGAGCTCGCGCATGCCAGTTGGTTTTCTAAGTTGGACCTCCGTGCTGGGTTTCACCAGATTCTGATGCAGCCGGGTGAGGAGTTCAAGACTGCTTTTCAGACACATTTGGGTCAGTATGAATTCCGTGTTATGGCGTTTGGGTTGACTGGAGCTCCCGGAACGTTCCAGAGCGCCATGAACTCAACCTTGGCACCCGGGCTTCGTCGATTTGTGATCGTCTTCTTTGACGACATCCTCATTTACAGCCGCACATTGGGGGAGCATCTGGAGCATTTGGCCCTTGTGTTTTCTTGGCTCCAAGCCGACCACTGGAAGGTTAAGTTGTCCAAATGCACATTCGCTCAAAGGTCCATTTCGTACTTAGGCCATATTGTCAGTGAAGCGGGTGTTGCCACCGACCCCGTTAAGGTTCAGGCAATTACAGACTGGCCAGTACCAACCACCGTGCGTGCCCTGCGGGGATTCCTGGGTCTCGCCGGTTATTACCGGAAATTCGTCCGCAACTTTGGCGTCATTGCTCGACCACTTAATGAACTGCTCAAGAAGGACTCTATGTTCATTTGGACCCAGGTTCATGACTTGGCCTTTCAGACACTGAAATCTGCACTTTCTTCAGCGCCAGTTTTGGCTCTCCCGGATTTCACTTTGCCCTTCCATGTCGAGACCGATGCTTCGGGCACGGGTGTCGGTGCTGTGTTGCAACAGAATGGACATCCCCTAGCCTTCATTAGTAAGTCTCTCAGTCCTCGCAACCAAGGCCTCTCGACTTATGAAAAGGAATACCTGGCCATCTTAATGGCGGTAGATGCCTGGAGACACTACTTACTGCAAGGCGAGTTTGTGATTCATACTGACCAGAAAAGTCTGATTCATCTTAATGAGCAGCGGTTGCATACTCCATGGCAACAAAAGGTCTTTTGCAAACTCTTGGGCTTGCGCTATAAGGTGGTTTACCGCCGGGGTGTGGATAATGGAGTGGCCGACGCTCTTTCTCGTCGGGAGCATGCTGATGTTCTGCTCGCCATTTCTTCACCTTCTTATGATTGGTTGGCTGATATTCAGGATTGGTACCACTCTGACCCCGAGGCTTCAGCACTCTTATCACAGCTGTCCTTGCATTCCGGTGCTCGCCCACCATTTTCGCTGCAGCAAGGTCTGATTCGTTATAAGAACCGCATTTGGTTGGGTTCCAATGCCTCCTTACAGAAGAAGGTCATCTCCGCACTTCATGACAGTCCTGTTGGTGGCCACTCGGGTGCTCCTGTCACTTTTCAGAAGGTGAGCAAACTTTTCTTCTGGCCTGGCATGCGTGCTTCAATTCTGGACTATGTGCGGCACTGTTCAACATGCAGTCAAGCAAAGCCTGATCGCTCTAAGTATCCGGGCCTCCTCCAACCATTACCAGTACCCCACTCTGCTTGGGAAATCATCTCAATGGATTTTGTGGAGGGTCTTCCGTTGTCTGGTCAGGCCAATGCAATCTGGGTTGTGGTCGATAAGTACTCCAAGTTTGCTCATTTTATACCCCTTCGCCACCCCTTCTCAGCTACCACCATTGCTACTATGTTTTTGGATCATATTTACAAATTGCATGGATTGCCGCAGTCCATCATCTCGGACCGGGACCGGATCTTTACAAGTAAGTTTTGGCAGTCATTATTCAAGATGGCAGGCATTCAGTTGCGCATGAGTTCGTCTTATCACCCGCAGACGGATGGCCAGACGGAGCGAGTTAATCAATGTCTGGAAACATTTCTTCGCTGTTTCGTTCACGCTTGCCCAAGCAGATGGGTCCGTTGGTTGCCTTTGGCGGAATATTGGTACAATACCAGCACACATTCTGCTCTCGGCCGTACCCCTTTCGAGGTTTTGTATGGTCATCCACCAAGGCATTTGGGCATTGATCCTTCAGCTGCAACACCGGTGCCAGACCTTCATCAGTGGTTGGAGGAGCGCGAGCTCATGCAGGACCTGGTGCGTCTGCATCTTCAACGTGCGCAGGAACGCATGCGCCGTCAGGCTGACAAGAATCGCTCCGAGCGCACTTTCAGTCCTGGCGATCTGGTGTTTCTCAAGCTCCAGCCCTATGTGCAATCGTCTGTGGCTCGGCGTGCACATCATAAGCTGTCATTCAAATTTTTTGGGCCATTTCGTGTTCTGGAGCGCATTGGCCAAGTTGCTTACAAGCTGGCTCTTCCTGAAGGCTCTGCAGTCCACCCCATCTTCCATGTCTCTCAACTAAAATCTTCTTCTGGCAACCACACGGTGAGCACTGATGTTCCTTCTGAGTTGACTGTGTTCCAGGTTCCTGAGAAAATACTACAGCGACGCTGGACGTCCGGTGATCACCCAGTGGAGCAGGTCTTCATCAAGTGGTCTCATATGCCTGCTTCATTGGCCACCTGGGAGAATGCTACTCATCTCCGAGAACAATTTCCGCTGGCTCCGGCATGGGGTCATGCCGATTCTCAAGAAGGGGGGAGTGTTAGCCAGCTGGCTAACCCGGAAGCCCATGCCCAAGACAGGTCGTCGAGCCCAAGGCCGCGCCGACCCAGAAAGCCCAGCACTCGTTTTTACGGTCCAACATGGTCCAACAACTAGTGCGAGACCTTGGCTTGCTGAAGGGGAAGGTGAAGATATATACACCGGAGGCGCGAGAAAGCGAGGCAGACGAGAATGAACTCATTTCCTAGTTCTTGTAAACACTTATTGTTCCAGTTCTAAATTCAGCACTCGTAATTTCCCGTCGTTATTTCCTGTTCGGTATTAGATTTGGTCTTCAGTTCGTCCGATTGCTAACAAACGTTGCCAATGGTGAATGATAATAATAAACTTGGGGCTAGCTCGAGTCACTCGACGTCTCGATCGAAGCCCGTCTTGGAGAAGTTGGGAAGATTTAGGTTGTGTCTCTCCTAACATCCAAAATGAATCTTCTGTATATATACTTTACTGATACAGTACTGTCGAAGATCTATTTTGGGTTTAGGTGCCTAGAAAGAGAGCAGGAGTACTCTGTATATTATCACCGCGGTGAAACGGCTTCGTGCAGGGCGCCGTGCGTGCATTCGCGCAGGGCACGCGTGCGTTCCGGCGAGGGGGTATAGATACTCCGTAGGCGTGTGGTTGCTCGCATGTGCTGCTGCCTGCTCGGGGCTTTCCTCCAGGTCTTCAGGGCTTGCTTGTTAGAGGTGTTAAAGTTTAACAAACATTGTAGTATTTTTGTCTTATTTGATAAAAAAATTTTAATTTTGGACTAATTAGTCTTAATAGATTCGTCTCGTAAATTACTCCTAATCTGTACCGACATGTATGTAATTAGTCTACATTTAGTACTCTATGTATTTGTCGCGATATTGATGTGATGGGAGTTAAACTTTAACCTTCGTGAACCAAACATGGCCTTATTTTGGACGGGGGCTCATGCTCATCGGGCTCTACGCCGCAAAAGAGCTTTTCCTTTTTTCCTTACCATCGACCAGACCAAAGTGTAGACAGACGGTCACGACGCAATAGCAGCAAAGCAAGGTCGCCACTGCTTTTAATTAAGCTGCGGCATCGCCGTCTGCCTCTTTCAAGCCTCACACTGTCACGCACACCTCACCTAATCCACAGCCCTTTTCTCTTGTCTTGTCCATCTCACTAAAGTCCTTAACACATCATCCACCACAGTCCACACCAGTTATTTTACTTTGGCACGACGACAGACGACTGAGGTCTGCTAGGATCTCGTGATTTTCTATCGATCCGCCGGCACGGTGTTCGGTGACGACCGTCGATTCGATGCGCAGATGTGCTTGGGCCGGACACGGACGCTGCTGGCCTCAGTCGTAGCATCTGCTTCCTCCGTCTCAGATTATAATTCATTTTATTTGACTTTTGACCGTTCGTCTTATTTAAAAATTTTATATAGTCAAAAGAACTGTAGTTTCGAACGGATTTAGTACTACTGCAATAAAGCAGATCAAAGATCGATTCGGTACAAAAAGAAGTAGATCGCTTCTTGCGACGATGACCCCACTACGTGTAAGTCATGCGCTTGTGGGGTAAATTAATTAAGAATGATGCATGCTTTTAATAAAGAATGATGATGCTTCCCTAGTTCCGTGCCCGGGCTTTCCACCGTACGTGAAGTTAAAATTGCCGTCTTGTGCGTGAACGCGATCGACCGGTATTTTACGTGCGTGGCTGACTGAGCCTGACCGAAATGAATCATTGATGCAATGATGGGGAATATATTGGTTGGCTTTCCGTTTCCGGGGCAGCTTCAGTCCGTCCGTACGTGCGCCGCCACCGATTTCTCGTCCCAACGGCCCTGTGCTCTTGTCGGCGTGCTGCCAAGTCATTTCGCACCCGGGCAGCGATGGCTACAAGTGCGCAATGTTATGCTGAAATTTGAGGTTGATGTTTATATTGATTTATTATGAGAGAAAAACACTGTTTATGAACTAAAAAATAGTTCAAGCGAACAAGTGGTACTTCGGCCAACTGTGCCTCTGTACCTTCGCAGGAAGTGGATGATAGTTTGAAAAATTACTAAGCTTGGATTTTGAATGTTTGGGGCTAGGATTTACTGTCTGGCTGGAACACAAGAATTTTATTGAAACCAACCCATTTCCACAGGGAAAAAAAATCAAAAACATGAAAAAAATACTACATTTCCAAGGGGTTTTACACATTGCCTGTCAGGCCTCAAACAACAGTCCCTTAATATTAAGGATGAAAACGGAACGGAAATATCCCGAACCGACCGTTTTCGTTTTTCTATATTATGATTCCGTTTTTAAACATAAAAAATTATCAGTTTCAATTGGTTTCACAACCATTTTCAACCATTTTTTGTATTATTTAATTGCTAAAATATAGAAATGTACCAAACTAACCGTTTTCGTTTTCTATTTCGTAAGTCCGTTTTCGACCGTTTTCATCCTCCCTTAATATACTCTAGCAAATACCAGATAGTAGTAATAAACACGGTCGATATTACACTGCTAGAATTAGCAAAAGAAATCATTGCATTTACAGAACTACTGATCATACACAAATGCGCAAGATATTCAACTGAGAACTAGTGTAAAGAACAACTACTGTACAGGAAAATACTGCTGCGAAGCTCATATACAAATGTAACAGCTGGTAGGGCCGGGGTGTTCTTTTTTCCACAGGTGGTGCCGGGCCGGGCGCGTCCGGTGAAATAAAAACTGCATATTCGGGATCTGCGGGCACTGCACCGCACCATGAGTCCATGATACGCCAAAAGCGCTGTCTCCGACTTTGTCATGCACCTCCAGTCTCCGCCTCTCCATATATCATCGTCACCAGTTCACCACCTCCACCTCTCTCTCTCTCTCTCTCTCTCTCTCTCTCTCCAATTCCCTCCCTCTCTCTCTCTCATTGGCGAAACGATGGAGAGAGTGAGCCTGCACTACTCGCCTGCAGCTCTCGCGGGGATTCTTCCCAAGAGGGCGCAACACCTGTTGATCCAGGGAGGCTTCCTCGATGACCCGTCAGGTAATTAAGGCTTCGTTCGATCAATCCCGACCTGCCGCACCTTCACTGCATGCAGACGTCGTCTGAATCCGCTCCGCTCCTCGCCTCCTCCGAGACATGTATCCATGACCCCATGCGTCAGTACTGCTGCGGTCCAGCGGCCTGGCTTTTCCAGTTTGCCCACCTTTAACTTCTTTTCCCTCCTGCTTCCTTCGTTCTGCAATGTTTGCGAAAACCATCAGGGGAATGGAAACAAATGGCGCTGAAGAATGCGCACAGCTAAAAACCGTGTCACAGTATTAGTAGCCAATGAACAAAACGTGGTTCATATGTGTGATAACTCTAGGGACTTTGTGATAGCTATTCACGTAACAGAAGGCTGAAAATTAACTTTAGAAGCTGTAAAATCGGCCCTTCATTCCAAACATGTTTTTAAGTAACATATTTTTTTTTCTCGATCAGACAATTTGCCCGTATTTCATTAAGAGGAAGATTTGGAAGTAACATATCAAGTCATGAGCTGTGCTTAGCTTTCCACTGCATCTGACTAGCGTAAAACTCTCTCCATCACTAGGAGTTAAGGACATAGCTTCTTCTATAGTCTCAGATAACACTGCAAGATACCGTAGCTGCAAAAAAATAGAGAAAGAGCGAGTGAAATCAGAGAATGTTTCTGTCAGCACATGATGCTACTAGCTATAGCAATATTTATCATTCTAACTCAAGTCTGACAAATATTAGTAGTTAGCCAGTTTTGGTTCATTGGAGCAAACCTTCAGGTAAGGGAAAACGCCAATGTGAAAGATTTGAGCACTTGTGGTCCACGTCACTACGTTAAAAGGCGGCAGCTAATTAAGGACGAAAGTTCCCCCAAAAAAAAAGCTGGAAAAAAGTATTGTCCTATCATTCTTGACAGGAGTAAAAAGCAGAATGAACCTGTAATCCTGGTGTGACCAAATCTTATCCTACAACAAATTATTGCTTCAAGTAGCAAATAAAAAAGATTTGTAACATGGTGCTTCTAAAACAACAAAAATAGAAAACCTTAACTGAAACAACAGATGAGTAGTCCAACTCAAAGATGAACTCCGCCCCAAACATGATGATAATGATTCGTGTTAATTGTCCTTTTTCCTGACAGTTAACATGCTAGGTCAACTTCCCCATGGTTATGGTTAGCAGCTTACCTATAATTTTAAATAATGCTTGGAAGAAATAGTAAAAGTTCAGTCCTCACAAGAACATGTTTGTTTCTACTTTTCTTGAGTATCAATGACATAATTGTAGCTACTAGATCCTATGTTTCCACAAGAGAAAATTGATTCCTCAAGAATGTATTCCTCCATTGGTTTTTGACATGAAATTTGCAACCTATTATTACAGATTCTACTATATTGCACCATATGCAAGAATGGCAAGAGCTATACTCACCTTGCTTCTGGATGGGCACTTTTGCACTGATACAATTGATATTCATCATGAGTATATTGGCTCAATTTCTGTTCAAGAAATTCAGATGGTGGAGACAGAGACTAAAGGCTGCAGCTCCTGAAAGCAATAAACAACATCAGGAACACAAGATTACAGATATAAAGCTGGGTATCTCGTATAAAGCATGCAAAGCTTGTTGCCTGCTTATACTAGGCAGTCATGTTCTGAGGGCAGTATTTCTACAGTTACATGAAAGAATAAGTGATTGCAAGTATCCACCCTTTATTCTTTGTGAAGGTTTGCAGGTGCTATCGTGGATAATATTGTCAATACTAGTATTCAGTTTTCAGAAAACAAAATCTGCAAAACTTCCAATGGTAATTCGGTCCTGGTGGATATTTAGCTTTCTACAATCAGCTACAACTGTTGTAATTGATCTCAGGTCAATTTTGGCAACCCATGACGATATAGGATTTGAAGAATGGATTGATCTGTTCATGCTTGTTGTTTGCACTTACCTGTTTGCAGTTTCAGCCAGAGGGAGAACAGGAATCACATTCACAGACAGCAGTGTAACAGAGCCACTATTGAATCCATCTGTGGGACAGCAGGCAGAAGCCAAACGGCCATGTCCATATGGAAGAGCAAATATTCTTGAACTTGTCACCTTCTCCTGGATGAACCCTGTGTTTTCTATTGGATACAAGAAACCTCTAGAGAAGAATGAGGTGCCAGATGTTGATGGCAAAGATGCTGCTGAGTTTCTGTCTGATTCATTTAAAAATATCATAGATGATGTTGAACGCGGGCATGGCTTAAGTACTTCATCGATCTATAGAGCAATGTTTCTATTAATAAGACGGAAAGCAATGATCAATGCAGGATTTGCAGTTTTAAGTGCCAGCGCATCCTATGTCGGACCCTCACTGATTAATGATTTGGTGAAATTCCTTGGAGGAGAGAGGCAATATGGACTCAAAAGAGGTTATATTCTCGCTGCTGCTTTTCTAAGTGCCAAAGTTGTGGAGACCATAGCACAGAGGCAGTGGGTTTTTGGAGCTCGACAGCTTGGGATGCGGCTGCGAGCTGCTTTGATATCCCACATCTATCAAAAGGGCCTTCGCTTATCCTGCAGTTCAAGGCAGAAGCATACTAGTGGAGAAATCATAAACTACATGAGTGTAGATATTCAAAGGATAACTGATGTTATATGGTATACAAACTACATCTGGATGCTACCAATTCAGCTTTCTTTAGCTGTCTATGTCCTCCATACAAACTTAGGGGTCGGGGCCTGGGCTGGTTTAGCAGCGACATTGGCAATAATGGCTTGCAATATTCCACTAACCAGAATGCAAAAGAGGTTGCAAGCCAAGATCATGGTTGCCAAAGACAACAGAATGAAGGCAACAACGGAAGTTCTTAGAAGCATGAAAATACTGAAACTTCAAGCATGGGATATGAAGTACCTTCAGAAGCTAGAAACTTTACGAGGCGAGGAGTACAATTGGCTATGGAGATCTGTGAGGTTGTCGGCTCTAACAACATTCATATTTTGGGGGTCACCTGCATTCATTTCCTCCATAACATTTGGCTCATGTATACTGATGGGGATTCCTCTTACAGCTGGAACTGTTTTGTCAGCTCTTGCGACATTCCGCATGCTACAAGATCCAATTTTCACACTTCCTGACTTACTTTCAGTGTTTGCTCAGGGAAAAGTTTCAGCTGATAGAGTGGTAAAATACCTTGAGGAAGAAGAATTGAATTGTGATGCAGTTACACAAGTACCGAGAAACGACATAGACTACGATGTGGAGATTGATCATGGAATATTTAGCTGGGAACTTGAGACTACTTCTCCAACTCTGAAAGATGTAGAGTTAAAGGTAAAGAGAGGGATGAAAGTGGCTATCTGTGGAACGGTCGGTTCTGGAAAATCCAGTCTGTTATCATGCATACTTGGGGAGATGCCAAAGCTAGATGGGACTGTCAGGGTCAGTGGCCGCAAAGCATATGTTCCTCAAACTGCCTGGATCCTGTCTGGGAACATAAGGGAAAACATTCTGTTTGGAAACACACATGACAAGGAAAAGTATGAAAAAATCATACAAGCATGTGCGCTGACAAAAGATCTTGAGTTGTTTGCAAATGGTGATTTGACTGAGATTGGTGAAAGGGGAATTAACATGAGTGGTGGACAGAAACAGCGAATTCAGATTGCAAGGTCAGTGTATGAGGATGCAGATATTTACCTCTTTGATGATCCTTTCAGTGCAGTAGATGCCCATACAGGAAGCCAGCTTTTCAAGGTTCGTTTAAATGCACAAATACATTCAACTTTGTACTAGTAATGTGATTATTTGACCGTTTGAGGCTCATTGTTGATTCAGAAGACAAAAAAAAAATAATTTGTTCATATCCTAATCAAATAAAATAATTTCATTCTACAGGATTGTGTAATGGGAATTCTTAAAGATAAAACAGTGTTGTATGTGACCCACCAAGTCGAATTCCTTCCTGCCGCAGACCTTATACTGGTAAGTGTCGAAAAATACTTTGGTTTAACCCATCGTGTCCATATTCCAAAGAACTAACCATTTGAATTCAAATTAACAGGTGATGCAAGATGGTAAAATCGTGCAGAAAGGGAAATTCAATGAACTTCTTCAACAAAACATAGGGTTTGAAGCTATAGTAGGTGCGCATAGCCAGGCTCTTGAATCTGTTATAAATGCTGAGAGTTCCAGCAGAATACCGTCAGACAACCAAAAATCAGCAGACAGTGAGGATGAGTTCGATACAGAAAATGAAACAGATGATCAACTTCAGGGCATAACAAAACAAGAGTCTGCACATGATGTCTCGCAAGACATCAGTGACAAGGGGAGGATAACACAAGAAGAAGAACGGGAAAAGGGAGGCATTGGCAAGAAGGTTTACTGGGCCTACCTGAGGGCAGTTCATGGTGGAGCCTTAGTGCCAGTAACAATAGCTGCACAATCATTCTTTCAAATATTTCAGGTAGCCAGCAACTATTGGATGGCATGGGCATCACCTCCTACAACTGCAACCACTCCAACCGTTGGATTAGACCTCCTCTTCTCTGTATACATAGCACTATCTATTGGAAGTGCCCTGTGTGTCTTGTCTCGGTCCTTGCTTGTGTCACTGATTGGTCTACTAACATCAGAAAAGTTCTTCAAGAACATGCTTCACTGCATTCTGCGTGCCCCAATGTCCTTCTTTGATTCCACACCTACTGGTAGAATTTTGAACAGGGTTAGTGCTTATTTAACTTTATGACCATTCTCATCATCTGTCACATGCTTACACACCATTAAACTAATTATTATTTTTTGCATGGAACAGGCCTCTAACGACCAAAGTGTTCTAGATCTGGAAATAGCAAACAAGCTAGGCTGGTGTGTGTTTTCAATCATACAAATTCTGGGGACCATTGGTGTTATGTCACAAGTGGCATGGCCAGTTTTTGCTATCTTTGTTCCGGTGACGGTGGTCTGTTTCCTGTGTCAGGTATGAACTCTTAAAAACGACCTTCTGTTTATAATTATCCCTTTCCTATTACTTTTTTGCACCGTGAATTCAAGGAAGATTCACTAGCAGATTCCTTTATTTGATGGTACCCATTTCATTAAATGCTGAACATGTTCATGTTTTGTATGTGTGCAGCGCTACTACATACCAACAGCGAGAGAGTTGGCTCGTTTATCGCAAATTCAAAGGGCTCCAATTCTACACCATTTTGCAGAATCGCTAGCAGGAGCATCAAGTATTAGAGCATATGGACAGAAAGAACGTTTCAGAAAAGCAAACCTTGGTCTTGTTGACAACCACTCCAGGCCATGGTTCCATAACATTTCCGCAATGGAGTGGCTTTCTTTCAGGCTAAACATGCTATCCAACTTTGTCTTTGCCTTTTCTTTGACTCTGCTAGTGAGCCTCCCTGAAGGTTTTATAAACCCAAGTAAGCTCTATATGCAGATAGAGTCATGGATGATTACAGAAGCCTCAAGCTATCTTTTTTTTTTGAACATCGAAGTCTCAAGCTATCTTACGTTTGATTATTGCCAAACTAATATGATTGTATATACAGGTATTGCTGGACTTGCAGTGACTTATGCATTGAACCTCAACTCACAGCTGGCATCCATAATTTGGAACATTTGCAACACAGAAAACAAAATGATATCAGTTGAAAGAATAATGCAGTACTCGAGGATCCCTAGTGAGGCTCCTCTCGTAGTTGACCACTACCGCCCACCAAACAGCTGGCCAGATGCCGGAACTATCAATATAAGATCCTTGGAGGTATGTGTAATACTATACTGAAGTCTGACCCACTATAGGTGTAATAATCAAGTGTGCGTGTGTAAAGTTTTAGTCAGCAAACCCAAAAAATCTCTCATGGAGACTAATGTCTGAAATTGAACAATCGTTTGCTAAATCAAAGGTTAAATAACCTGCAGAAAGTGCTGCAAAGCAGAATTCATCTCAGGAACCTGCCGACTCAATGATATTTTGCAGTATATTTTACCAAAGAGGATAATAAGACTATATTTTTTAAATATGAGATAAAAATAAAGAGCAGAAGTTCACGCTTTCTCATGCACAAAATAGGGCTATTCGATTACATAAACAAAAGTGGGAGTGCCACAGATTGTAAAAAATGAAGAAATATAAGACAAGAGTGGCAGATATAGATACCGTAAAGCATGCAATTAACTGTCTTTTCTCTATGACGAGACATGACACATAAGAGTGGAAGTTTTTTTTTTCAGAAAGGAAACTTCTGATGTCATTAACCCTGATATATGCACTTTCTCAATTGCAGCCACCTAATGTTGTTGTTTGCTTTTATAGGTTCGATACGCAGAGCATCTCCCATCAGTTTTGAGAAACATATCATGCACAATTCCAGGAAGGAAGAAGGTGGGGATTGTAGGACGTACTGGTGGCGGAAAGTCAACTTTTATCCAAGCACTTTTCAGGATCGTTGAACCAAGGGGAGGAACAATCGAAATCGACAATGTTGACATCTTGAAAATAGGGCTGCATGATTTAAGAGGAAGACTAAGCATCATTCCGCAGGATCCAACAATGTTTGAGGGAACAGTTAGAGGGAATCTGGATCCCCTGAATGAGTACCCTGATCATCGTGTGTGGGAGGTAATTTAATGAACTACAGATACCATTATAAAGGAATCCCTTATTTAAGATGTCAAATAGAGAGGCCAAATCTTTGTAGCATTAGTCATTATTGCTCACACTATGTTCCACGTCACCAGAAAACAGGTTGTGGACGACAATATCTTTTGTGGATAAATTTTGGTAACAGCATTCATGGCTAAATCACTAAGCCCAGTGATTGTGCACTATGACGGTTTAAATGTGGCTCCTGGTGAAGTAGAAAAACACATGTAAAAGTGCACCTATTTTAGAGAACTATAGATGCAAAGCAGTGCCTCAGAGTTCTCTCATAATCTAAAATGCTAAAACCCTGATGTAATTTTTGTATAAAATTGTGATTTAATCAAAACTCAATCTGTAAAAAAGAAAAATACAAAAGTTATTATAAAATCATGATGACTAAGGTAAAGTGGTTTTTAGTTCTTCAAGCATATGATCAGGAATAATTTTTTTCTCCTTCTTTTGGACAGATTTTGGACAAATGCCAGCTTGGTGATATAGTTCGGCAAAACCCAAAGAAACTGGATTCCACAGGTAATGTATCTTTTGAGCACAGCCAAATATAAAAATTTAGGATGCAGGAATAGAAATTTCAATGGTTGATACTATAGCCCTTTCATAATGATACTGTCATTGAGATTATGAGATATTTCCTGCAGTTGTCGAGAATGGGGAAAATTGGAGTGTTGGGCAGAGGCAGTTATTTTGCCTCGGAAGGGTTCTCCTAAAGCGAAGCAATGTTCTTGTTCTTGATGAGGCAACTGCTTCAGTTGACTCCTCCACTGATGCAATTATCCAAGAAACGATCCGCGAGGAATTCGGGAAATGCACGGTATTGACAATAGCTCACAGAATCCACACCGTAATTGACAGTGATCTCATTCTTGTTTTCAGTGAAGGTAAGTCACGTGATTGAAGCACCAGTTCTCTACCTTTTACCAGATGTAGCTGCTGGATTACTAATATATGTGTGCTTTAATGAATTATTGTGATGAGCAGGAAGAATTATAGAATATGACACACCCTCAAAATTACTGGAGAACGAGAGCTCTGAATTCTCCAGACTCATAAAGGAGTACTCACGGCGATCTCATGGCTTCAGTGGAACAGCAAACAATTGAATGGCGACAAGAGAGTGAATCCAAGATGGTGAAAGTCGATACAGAAGTTGATTACCACACAATATATCTATATATGACAAGTACGCACCAAAACCACACGGCCAGGGTTTACAATGGAGGGTGCTTCCGTACTCCTTACTCCAGCTCTTAGATTACGATGATTCAGAAAATTGGAGTGATGAAATGTACTATAGTTTACTGCAGATGCAGGACATACGATAACTTGGTAGCTACTCCGCATAAATTGTGCACTAAAAACCAACTATAAAAGTTGGAGTAATTCACGCTTTACTGGATGAACAACTATTTGTTTAGTGGAGAACTTACATCCAGCACACTGGGTGCGGCATTCCATCGAGCTTTGTCTGTGGTGGGCGGGGCGCGCTCCGAGCCATGCCTGCACGCGGAGCTGCGTCGCCGCCGCGAGCTTACACCAATCAGGAAGGGACGCTTCGGATAGAAGCTAGATAGTAACAGGATGCGCTGTCGGCGCGACGCAGGCACATCGTCGTTCGCCGCTCGCTGTCCCATCCGCGGCTCCGCGCGCGCTCCTCCCCCACAAAATGCCGCGCATGCGCGCGACCCCGGAGCGAACGTCTGAGTCTGAGGGGAGGATTAGGTTTTGGTGCACGGGCGAACTCTTGCCTTAGCCCTGAGCCCTGAAGCGCCGCCGTCGAAGCCCGGATGCAGGAGGTTCGTTGTCGAGAAAGCAACCGAAAGTTACAAACGAGTCCCTATGGTAGCTCCATGGATGCTGAGAAGGAGCATTCGCATGCTGCTATAGTTTTTCGAACCGGACCGAACCGGCGGTTCGACCGCTAAAAGATCGAACCAGAGCCTACACCGGTCCGGTTCACTTAAAAGACCGGCCATGCAATCGGACCGGTAAAAACCGGTTGAACCGGCCGGTTCCATGTGAACCGGGGCGGTTTTTTAAGTTATCCAAAAATAACCTCAGTGGGTTCAGGAGAAGCTGATCCATTCAAGGGTATTGTTGGAAAAATATGAAAATGTACTCTTTAGGGGCCTGTACACGTGAAGGAACTGACATCTCCTTTTTGGGGCGCATTTGCATCTGGCTTCCCCTTGGGCGGCTGGCGGCTACTGCTCTGGTGCTGCTCTGGGTGGGCATCGGCCATCGGCGGGGGCTGCAGCTGCAGGCTACTGCTACGGGCGAGCGCCGAGCGGGGGGCTTTTGGCTTCTCTGGTGCTGCTCGGCGGGGGCTGCAGGTTTCTCTGGTGCTGCTCGGCGGGGGCTGCAGGCTTCTCTGGTTCTGCTCCGAGCGGGCAGGCTGCTGCTCTGGTGCTACACTGCTACCCTGCTACTCTGCTCCACCTCCCCTCCACGGCTACAAGAAAATGGCTACTAGAACTGGAATTGGTGAGCTACTGATCCTGTCATCCTGAGCTTTCAAGTTTTAATTTTTAGTTACTCCATCCGTCCCAAAAAACATGTAAATCTTGTTTCCCGAGAAGTCAAATATTCTTAATTTTGACTGAATATATATGACAAAGTATTAATGTTCATGATACGTAATAAGCATCATTATATTAATTATAGAATATATTTTCATAATAAATCTAATTGAAAATATAAATGTAGATAATATCTCCTAGAAACTTAGTCAAACTTAAGATTCTATTGACTTCTCGTAAAACGAGATTTACATGTTTTTTTTTGGATGGAGGGAGTATTGTATTTGTATATTAGCCTGCATATCAATGTTGATTATTAATTAAATTATATATATATATTATATATATATATATATATATATATATATATATATATATATATATATATATATATATATATATACCGGTTCCAAGTATTTATGGCCGGTTCGATTCACCGGTCCAAAACTAACGAATCGGCGGTTCAACCAGTTCTGAACGGTTGGACCATTAAACCATTGAACCGACGGTCTCACCGGTTCGATCTCCGATCCGGTGAAAAACTATGCTGCTAAGTGCTAAGGTTCGAGCCTTACCGTGTGAAATCAGATAGCGAGGACTACAATCAAATAAAAAAAGAGAAAAATACTTGCCTTTAACCGTTTTCTCTCTAGGCTGCTACAAGAAAGGATAGAAGTAACAGAACTTGCTGTTTTTTTATTCCCTCTGTTCGAATTGAAACCAACATCCAATTTGAGAAATCGATACGCTCAGTTCGGGTGCTGTAGTGGTCAAATCAAACTGTGCTGCTGCTTCCCTCCCGACAGTTCGGTTTGGCTATACACTGGAGATGTTCTAATTGATTAATCGCGATCAAATATTTTACAAATAAGCACCTAATATTCTTCGCCATTATTAATTGTGGTACAATATTTTACACTTAAGACCCTATATTTTAGATCGCCACAGAGACGAGCGGATCAGCTCGAGCCTCGAGGAGCTCCGCTGCGGCATGTCTTCGTCGTCTTCTCGGCGGACCATACGGCGGCAACCTGGTGGGAATGCGATGGTGGCAGCGTCTGATAAGACATTCCTTGAACACGCGGTTTGCTGCGCGCACTCCGCGTTGGCACGTCCCGCCCGCCTGGCGCCTGCGCCGATGATCCCGGCGTGCGGCGTCTAACATGAAGGATCGACATCATTTCACCGGCCTGCTCACACTACTCTTTGGCCTCCATGAATGTCATGGAAAGTCATCAGCACAATCACACATCTAAGCACAGACGCAACATATTCAGACTTCAGAGCAAGCAAACGAATAGATCACCTCACAGTTAACGCTGCAAAGCATGTCCATGTCGACTGTCATTTAACTGTTTTTTTTACGGTCAACGGGGGAGACGTTCCCCACCTGATTTATTTGATTATAATAGCCCCGAACGGCCTCATAATGTACAGAAACACCGAGGTGGTTACAATCTTACATAAGCGGTTAAAGCAGCATAAGGTCCAACGTTTCAGCCGTGACCTGTTCTAGCCATTTCTAAGATCTGGCACCATTCGTCGGCGACTTTCTTTCTTGGAAGTCTGAACCTTCATTGTTCTGCAGCAATCTTACAGTTTATCAGCACCTGATCAACAGAAGTGGATTCTTGTCTGAAGACTTTTCCGTTCCTGGCCTTCCATAGGTGCCAGCAACCCAGCGCTATGAAGGCAGAGAACTCATCAGTGGGTATACCTCCGGTCGTTGAGATGGTATGTAAGGATTCAGTTGTGAGTTGCAGCATTTCTGGTAGATGAAACCTCTGCCAGAACTGAGTCGCAATGAGGCAGCCGTTGATGATGTGCGCCGGTGTTTCGTCGGCCTCGTTACATACCTCATAGGTTTTATCATCCAGTATTCTCTTGGTGTGTAGCACCGATCGTGCTTGATTCTTCCCTGAACTAGAAGCCACATGAAAAGCTGCACTCTGGGCGGTGCATGGTTGTCCCAGACGAACTTAGCCTTAGGGTCATCCGGTTGGCCCTTGGCTTTCAGCAGTTTATAAATAGCACCATTGTCCAGCCCTGAATCTCCCTTGCTGAATAAAGGTGTCCGTTGGTCCGGTGTTTACGAAAGTGTGGTTGCCTGGATGATCTATAGTAGGTGATGCATGTCCAAGCTTGCCCGTTGAGACAGGCGCGATACCAGAGTCTGTTGCAGGCCGGTTTGCAACATCTGGAATACCGTAGCCTCCTTGAACGTGCAATGACTGAAGAGTGCCGGGTAGGTGTCAGCTAGGGCCTCATCTTCAGTCCAAACATCAGACCAAAAGGAGCAACTGTTTCCATCTCCGAGGGCAACCGTTGTGATAGCTTGATACAGAGGCAAAATTTGTCGAAGCACCTGCCAGTGGTCACCATGAATATCGCCACTGAGCGTTGCAATTGAGGCCCGTCCCTGGACCCATTGTGCCCATGCAAAAAATTCAGGGTGATGAAGCTTATGGATGAGTTTGAGCAGCAGGCATATGTTCTGTGTGCCCATGTCCTTGATCCCCAGACCACCTAGATCTCTTGGCTTGCACACATTGATCCATGCAACGAGGCAGTTTGCTGGTTTGGATTTTCCTGTTTTGTCTGCACTCCACAGAAAGGCACGTCTTCTCCTGTCAAGTTGATCAATCACTGATGGAGGCAACTGCAGTGAGCTCATGAAGTAGACAAATTGAGAATCCAGAACTGAGTTAACCATCACAGCTCTACCCATGGGGTTCAGAAAGCTTGCTTGCCATGTACTAAGATATCTATTAGTCTTCGGATATAAGGCGTGTATGCTGACAGTGGGAGCTTGTGCACCGACAGAGGCAGCCCCAGATAAGGCTGTGGGAAGGATTCTTGCCTGCAACCCAGAACCTGAACGCATTCCTGGGTTATAATGTCAGTCATATGAATTGGCACTAACGTGCTCTTGCTATAATTTATATGTAAGCCAGAGAAAGATGCAAAATTATCAAGAATGTTCTTCAGTGCAGCAGCCCTAGTGGTGTTGCCTTGAAGGACGATTAATGTGGCATTCACATATTGGAGCGCTGCACATGGTAAGTCATCTTCAGTTGGGTGTTTGATCTCAGAGCATCTAGCAATCATACCCTGAAGAGTCTCTGCAACCAGCAAGAACAGGTAAGGCGAAATAGGATCTCCCTGACGAAGGCCTCTCTTGCATGTGATCTAAGGCCCCGGACAGCCTGTCGTTTAACTGTATTACTGGTTATTACATATGAAGTATAGGAGAAGGACCATGTATCACAGCAAACTACTGCCATATCAAATGAACGACCAAAGGACGCAATTATATTCTCAGGGATCATTCACAGGCTTTTTGGTTTTTATATAAAGCAGGAAATCACCGAAAGCTTATCATGCAGATCAAGGATTTCGTTAGAACAGACAGACCCCACTTGTTCAGAATAGACAAAGCCATTAGCAACAGGAAACAGAAGTCAGCAGCAGGCTCCTCATGAACAGGTTAAAGAATCCTCAGGCTCAAATTTTCAGTCGTTCAATGATGCCATCACCCGTAGCAAAGTCATGAAGGAACCTGCAATAAATGAGATTGTTAGGATAGCCAGGAGAACAGACACTTCTAGCTCAGATCTCAGAACAGATCGGCAAGTTCAATAGGTTAGTTGTTACCATGTAACGTTTGGCTTGTCATTCTTCATGTCCATTCCGTGTCCACAGTCACACATGCTTGATTGGTGTAGAAAGATCCCAGGTAGGGAAGCTCCAGCACGTGCCAGACCAATCGTGACCCGATTAGCCGGCTGTTCAACATGCCAAGCTATGTACTCTCTCTGAGCCCATCCAGGAGGGATGTTAAACTCTGAAGATGCACCAACATCCTCCTCGTCACCATCCTTTCGACCATTATCCTCGTCTGTATCCTTTGAACCATCATCCTCACCCTTGTTGCACTTGCGCTCCTCAGGTACCTCGTCAGGAGCAGGTGCCTCGGTGGGTCTCAAATCCATGTACCAATAGCTATGTGAAAATGAATCAAAAGCTCTTTCAGGTGGGCGAGCGATTCTGTTGCACCAGCGTATCACCATAAGATTGTCCCCCTCAATGATCAGCTTGAATACTGGTTCATGGAGGTCAATCATTTTTTGTAGCCCCATCTCAAGTGCCATGGCAGTGGCCACAAACTGGTCCATGTCTCCTACTGGACCAGCATAGTATGAGAGCACCTCACCTTTGTCATTGTGGAATATGCCACCAATGCAGGCGGGACGGCCCTTGGAACAGCCAATTCCATGGAAATTGAGCTTGATGCAACCCTTGGGTGGAGGCGACCATGTAGTCCGTTTCATTGCTGGGAGACGGTGACGGAAAATAGGTCCCAGAATGGAGTATCATCATCTCTGCAATCACATGGATCTTCTCTGAATGGGCGTGATATTCGCTCTTCCAGTTGCATACGGAGGGAAGCCACATGACTGAAACAATTCAGGAAGAACGATTAATTATTTTTTCCACTGAAACGGCTTCTTGGTCTAAAATTTTCAATCAGAATACAGTAACACAAAGCAAACACATGTAAAATAGCTAGAGATTGGCCTCAAGCCTTCAAGGTCTTAATCAAAAGAAAGGAATGAATTATATTCCACCTCCAACATGAAGTTAAGGTAAAATTTCTCCTTGAGTGTCAGCCCTATAGAGTCAGATTCACCATTAAAAAAGAACACTAGGAAGAAACCAAGCATAAGCAGACGATCAGAAGCAGAAGAAATACTTGGCAATTTTGAGTATATGTCCATATCATCGTCTACTTCAACAAACTCCACCTTCAACTCACCAACACCATCTAATTCCTCATTGGATTTTCCCATAGCAATGGCTTCATGAATGTAATCTACGGTTGCCCACAGCAATCTGTCCCTTTCCAAAGCTAGGGAACCCCTACTAGTACATCCACGGTTCCAGTTTTCAAATGCACCATAAGCACTTTCCACACTGTACTTCAACCCATAGGAAACCAGAATCACCTTATTTAATTGTTTAGGAGAGAAGTTTGATTCCACAAGATTCCCTATGAATTTCAGACCTGGAACATAGAAAAGTGTTGGCTTCTTCACAATTCTTTGGCACTGCTCATTAACTAGAAGAACTCTTACTCCCAAGTCGAAGCAAGCCTTGACATCAGCTGGCGAGTGTGCCGGGTCATATATTTCAATGTTGCCAACTGGAAATACCATATCTTCCTTTAGAAGAAGAGCGAAATCAAAGCTGATACTGAGATCTCATGTCAAATTCAAAGCTCCCAAGGCCATAAATTACCAAATCCATGCATTCATGACTTCCCAACATGCTTGAGATATGATCTCCAATACTTGGATTTTCCTTAAGCTGATGAATGAACTTTGCGTACAGTGAAGAACTCCTAACATCCAGCATAGTTTCACGCACTTCTTTAACTATGCTCACCGCTTCCTTTAAGTCTTTATCCTCAATGTATGCATCATTAGGATTTAAATACCATCTAGTTTAATGAAAAAACAGACCATGAATCAGTCAGTGAGGTTGTTAATGACAAATAGCAAATACAATTTACAATGAGAGATATGGGCACATTTACAGATTTACTATTACACAGTAATGCACTATGCTCTCTCTACAACAATATCTATATGCCTCATGTTTTACATGCAAATCATAACAGAGAAATCAAATGTCTACTGGTACCTTTCAAGCCATTTTTAATTTTAGTTTTTTCTGATCATTACCTTATACATTGTTGATGAAAATAAGAACATGCACTTCTGACTGCAGCAATATGGTGATCGGTGAAGCAAATATCACTCAAAGTTCAATAATAAAAGAGAGCCAATATTTCCATAACCAAATCTAGAGAAGCCCCAGAGTGAACAAACATAGATGATCTGAAGGAGCTCATCATGTAGCACACAAAGAGCACTTTCATTCCACAAACCTAAAATGTACCAGATTCTTGCATGTAGTATTTTTTTTAAAAAAATAAGTCACGGATTTTAGTGATCAAAGAGCAGGGGAATAAAATTGTTCCAAAGAATATTTCAGCAGTTATATGCAAATTATAACAGAAAAAATTGAATAGCTTGTAGAATGTAGACTATTAGCACTGCACTGCAGGTTAACTTCATCAGTGAAGAAAATAAGAACTTGCACTGCAGCAATATCATTATTGGTGAAGCAAATCTCACTCAGAGTTCAATAATACGAGTAAGCCAAAAGAAATCAATAACCAAATGTAGCTAAGCCACGAAATGAGCAAAATCAGTTTAGCAATTAGTACACAGATCACATTTCAGACAAGAAAACTAATATTTATCCGTTTCTTGTGGTATGTGGTAACATTTTTTTACTTAAGTCATTGATACAGCACGGGAAAAAAACTGAACCAAAAAAATATTTCAGAGTGTAAACGATCTTAGCAGGTACTACATGATCTTACCCTGCTAACTGAGCATCACAGTTCATCTGGACGTTCACTGTGCTCCAAACCCTCTTAGGACAATTCACTGCAACAGAGAAACAGCAACAAGACATCAGATCCAACTACATAAAACCACAAATATGAACAATTGTACAGCAGAACAACCTGGCACAAGATGGTCCATGTCAATTTCAGGATCAAAGTAAAATACATGAACTGAAAAGGAGCTGGGAAGAGCACTAATCATGGCATGTCTCTCTATATTAGCAATGCAGTGCATGCATCTGCACTCCTGTGAATCGTCACAATCTTTTTTTGAAAGAAATGAATCATCACAATCTTTGGCTAGTTCATCATCAGGACCATCATCTCCCCAGAGAGGGATATCAAGCAAACCATCGATTTCTGAGCATAGCTCAATCTCACGCACATACTCCCGAATTGCCATCACCCTCCTCACTTTCTCCCTCTGCTCGGTGACACCAAACTTCTCCTGCTTGGACATGCTGAGCTCAAGCATCCTGACCATGGTGCCAAAGCTGTGCCCGAGCAAGACAATCTTGCCGAGCTGATCCGCGCTCCAGTTCAAGGTGAGCAGGTTTTTGAAGAAGACATGGTCTGCGTATGGCATGAAGATGAGCGTCGGCCCGCGAACTGTCTGGCACTGCTGAACCGATGCGGTAACGACGCAGCCCAACTCCTCCATGGCTCGGCGCTCCACGGGGGCCGCGATCGGGCACACCACCTCGACGTTGCCGATCGCGAAGGAGGAGCAGCACGGCGAGGCGGAACCGTGGTGCCCAGCTGTACTGCGCACCGCCGAGCCCGTAGGCCACGATGCGGAGCCGCTCGCCGTCGGCGTCGCCCCCCCCCCCCCCCCCCCCCCCCCGCGGACGCGCGCCAGTGTGTCGTGGAACGCGGCATCGGAGGCGAAGAGGTCGGAGAGCTTGGCGAAGAGTCTGGACGACGCGGCCAGCTCCATGGCGAGCTGCATGGAGGCCACGAGCCGCGCGTCATCGCCCATCACGAACTCCTCCATGACCAGGCTGGACGACGAAGGACAGGCGCCACCTGCTTGGCGAAACGAAGATCACAACATGGAAAGGGCCGACATTTCAGCAAAGAAAACCCCATGATCGACGAAGACGACAAAAAAAAGGACGATTGATGGAAGGTTGAGGTTTACCACGAACGACTCGCGCTTCCTGATCAGGCTCCATCGTCTTCTTCGCCACAGCGCCAGGATCTGGAGCGAAGAGAGAGAAAAGAAAATCAGTTTCAGTGATGCCGTGGCACGACGATGGGTGGACTGATGTACGTATGCAACGCGCTCAGAGGGAGGGGGGAGATAAGCAGATGGATCGATTACCAGGAGCAGGAACGGGGGGTGGTGAAGCCTTTGCCATGGAGTTGCTCATCGCGGCGGGGTGAGTAGGGTTTTAGGTGGGTTTTGCGGGTTCCTTCACTCTATTGGGAGCCAGAAGAAAAGCAGCGTGGGGAGAAGTGATTTCGCGTTGGGCTTCCGGTTTCGCGGAGCAGTCTGATGCAGTCAGAGTTTGCCAGAGATATTTTGTTGGTTGCTTGAGGTATAAGGTTAAGGTGTCTCTTCGTATCATCAGCTGGAAGAGGGTTCATAATTTCGGCGAAATTTCAACAAAATTTTGTAAATTTGGGTAATTTTAGGGATGACCGAAAGAAAAGTCTGAAAATTTATATTACATAAATACATATGCTATATAACTCTAGACTCGTATATTTATATTGTTTATTTATGTACTCCACACAATATAGATTGTAGTCCTAAATCATACTAATATTTTGTTTATATCTAACATTTTTAGAAAAATCATACTTCATGTTTAAATCTAAAAAATTGACGAAATTCGACAGAATTACATGACTTTCAGAGGTGATCGAAGAGATCACCAAAATTGAAAAACTGATCCGCTCTTTCATATGTAGGTTTTTTTATAAGTTGTACAATAATTCCATCTCACACTCTTCATGACTTTCATTTTCAATTTACATGCTCCCTCCATCTCAAATACTCCTAGAATGGAACTCTCGCTTCATGAGAAACCAAACAATCCCAAATTTACCACGCAATACGTCTGTTGATCATGTTAAAAAAAGGGCGCTTCTGGCGCCCGGACGCCCGGATGCACGGGGCCGTCCGGACGCGTCTAGATGGTGCACGCGCTCCGCATGGAACGGCTCCCCCCACAAGAAAAAAGGCCCCCGCTCCGCCCGCAACGCGCGTGGGATCCGCCCCATCGCCGACCTCGCCCGCCGTAGCACCTCCGCACGTCCGCCAGCTCGTTCTCTAGATCCCCCAGCTTGCACGGGTCCGCCTATCGCCATCCTCGTCCGCCGTAGCACCTCCGCACGTCCGCTAGCTTGTTCTCCAGATCCCACCCCCTAGCTTGCACGAGGTCCACCCACCAGCGGCCTCGCCCGACCCCTAGCACCTCCGCACAGCCGCCATCTCATTCTCCAGAGGCCACCCCCTTCCCTTGCCACTGCAACGGTAGGTGAAGAAACTGAAACAACAGAGCAACACTAGTGAAACATCAGTTGAAACCCTATTGCAACATTAACTGAATATTTGTTGCAACAAAGAAAATTGTTTGTTGAAACACCAAATCAGAGTAAGTGCAACAAACAGAGCTACTGAAACTTCCAAAAAATAGTAATGCATACATGTTAAACAAAGGGACTTACTCGTTGAAACAGCAAATCAAAATAACTAAAAAAACATAACAAAACTACTGCAGCATCCGGAAAAGTGCTAATGCATACTTGTGCAACAGCAACCAAAAGGTACTGCGACAAACTACAATGCAAGAATGAAACATCAGCAAAAAAAACTAGTGAAACAAAAAGCAGTAAAAACTTGTGCAACAGCAAAAAGACACTACTGCAACAACATAAACAAGCCTGGTGCAGCAAAAAATCGCCACAAACCCTATCTCCACCGCTGCATCTCAGATCCAGTGGAGGAGTGAAGGAGCAAGAGGAGGAAGACCAGATCCAGAGGAGGAGAAGAAGGGAGGAGGCCTCAGATCTAGAGGAGAGCGGGAGGAGGACGAGGGGATGGCTACAAGATCAGAGAATCATGCAAAAGCATTTCACATCATCTGTTACGTGTAGATCTGAATCGCCACAAACCCTAGCCACTATCAAAACCATAGATCTAGAGAGGGGAGAGAGGAGGAGGAAGAGGAGGGGGAATAAGAGGAGGGAACAGATAGAGAACCAGAGGGGGAGGAGTGGTGCCTCAGATCTAGATCCCTCCCTACCTACCTCGTCGGAGCCCATGGAGCTAGCGGCGCGTGAGGGCGAGAGCACCAAGGAGGGAGGGGAGAGGTGCGTGGGTTCACCAGATGCTACCGCCGTCGCCCCCAACTCCGGTGGCGAGGAAGGCGTGCATGTCGCAGCGGTGGGGAGGAAGAGGGGGAAGGAGGGGAGGGAGGAAGGGAGGGGGAGGGAGGAGGGGAGGATTTCCGCCGGCGTAGCACCGGACACGCGCGGGGGGAGGAGTGCGCCGGCACGGCGCTGGAGGAGCACGCGCGCGGGGGGAGCGACAGAGACGAAGAGGAGAGAGAAGGCAGAATGGATAATGCGGGGAGGAGACGAGCGAGTCTGCGAGTGGACGTGGGGAGGAGGCGAGCGAGCGAAGGCGAGGCGTCCGGCGCGAGTCGGACGCCCTATATGTATCATTACCGTAAAAAAAGATCGATACAAAGACATACAATTGCGTGCCTCGTGCACTCCGACTATAGTAGTAGAATTTAAACTTGACAGACACGGGATACATAGTGTCGGTACCAATAATATAGGGGTGCCCACAATCAACGGTAAAGATGAACGAAACACTAATGCGTAAACACAGCAAGGACAAAAAATAGCAGACGATGTACCTCGATTGCGTTCCGACTCGCACGAGGCCGGCTCGACGGGATACCTCAACCGTGCTCCAACTCCGCCTCGTACGAGGCACCCTCGATGGGACGCCTCGACCGCGTCCTGACTCGTACAAGGCCCGTTCGACAAGGCATCTCGACTACCGGCAAAACTCCGACTCGCATGACCCCGGGTCGGAATGCTCGACCCACTCTGTTCACCTACTCTGAGACAAAAGTCAGAGCATTCAATGTGATTACCTGCTACCACTTACCGATATGGCTACAGCCGTGACCGACGTTGGAGCAATACCAGTGTCAGTCCTCACTTTTTACCACCCATCCCGGGATGGAAAGTGAAACATGTCACTATGCTCACCTTATCGCACACTATTTCGTCACCGATCGCCCTCGAGGAAGGATACGACAAGGTCCATACCCCATGGTCTTGGGGATTCGGCCTTATCCGCCTAGCCTCGACCTAGCCTCGACCCGGCCTCGATGCCCACCACCGGTCAGCAGGAAAGAAAGGCCGACGTGGCACAGGACTCAGGGTCATTTCACCGTCTTGTCCCCGACGTCATCACGGTGTCCAGGGATGGCTAGCCATTCCTGGAGCACGACGCTACAGCCACCTCCACAGGGATCGATAAAACTTCACCTCAAGACACCCCGGTGTCCCGGCCTCCTCTTACCCTATAAAAGGGCATGCCAGGGACGAAGCAAGACACAAGCCAGAAGCCAGGCGCTAGCAAGCTAAGGCACACAACCCACAGATCAACATCCCAAGCAATCACCTTTGTACTCTTTTATTTTTCTTGAGACCTGGGCTCAGTTCCCTCTCTCGCAGCTTGTAACCCATACGCAAGCACTTAGGTGCAAGGAAATACAAACTCTCTCCCCCCACTGGACGTAGGGTCTTCTTTGCCCGAACCAGGATAAATCCCCGTGTATTCCCCTTGCATCACCATCCGAGTTAGGGACACGCAACACTCACTCGTCGGCTTAGGACCCCACGGACCAAACACCGACACACAGACTCCGAGACTCAGATCTTACAGCACGCGAACACGCCCGTCAGAACATGCGCCGGAACGCTTGCCTCTTCTTTAGATCACCTGTGCTGACGTTTGGCCAGCAGCGGAAACCAAGTTGCCGCTGTCACGGTGTCGCCGCGCCGGCGCCGGGCGCGGCCCGCATTGGCACCGTCGAGGCTAGCGAAGCATGCGGTCCAGCCGGCGAGGGACACGAGGCGCGGCGAAGAGAGCAGCACGGACCACTTGAGGCACACGGCACAGCAGGCAGCGATGGACCTGGGCGACAACGGCTGGAAGACGTTCGCCAAGACCTCGTTGGACGCTGGGCCATGGCACCTCGTGGCCTCACGTCGCCTCCACAGCAGGTTGAGGGCGAACGCAGGAATCGACATGAATAGGAAAAAACGCAGGAAAGGGGTGAGTGTGCAGCGGTAAAATAGAGGAAAGAAAAAATACAAGAAATAACTAAAATGGGTGTTTCGAACACAGGAATTCTTAACACAGGAATCATAAGACCGTGAATGATAAAGAGACATTATTAGTGGTTAATGAAATGATATACTTGTTAGAATTGATCTCATCTGACTCGGTCCAACGACCGAGTCAGACCCCCTTGATCGTGCCCTGATCGGGGGCATGACAGCCGTTCATTGGCTGTGGGCCCCTCTCATGCAGTGCTATAAATAGAAAGGGAGCCGCCAGGGCAAGAAACGTAAGGTTCTTGACTGTGCCACAGCACTCTCCACGAACCCTAATTCCACCGATCAGGAGATGCACTGAAACGAGGGGAACCTGCTCACAGCGCTGCTCTTGTCTTCACCACCTTCAACATCCTCGCCGGTGCCACTGCTACACCTACACAGACGCGAGGAGACTAGGACAGGACCCGCTCGAGGTAACGATGAACAGTTTCCTCTCCGTTGACCTTCTAACCCACTAGATCAGTACCTAGAGGTCCTTTCAGTTTTTTTTCATTGGTTTCCGAGCTAGGTCTCTAGGGTATAGATCTAGTCTGGGTAGAGAAAAGAAAAGAAAGGACATCCATTTTCGAATCGGATGATTAACCCTAACCCTAAATGGGTCAAAGAAAGGATCTGGTGCGGGAAGGGAGGGATCATAACTGTCTTCCTCACCAGAGACACGCCGCCGTCGTGCGGGAAAGACAATAGAAGAGAAAAGCCGGATTCGATCCGGAAAGAAATTCCCAAAACCCTAACCCTATCTAAATCCCCAAATCAAAGAAAAGTGGTAGAAGAAGAGGACGTGTAGAGGTCCTACCCGGTCTCTCTTACCGCCGTCGCGCGGGTAAGGAAGCCACTTGGCGTCTTCACCGGCGCGCGGGAAGAAGCCCCACCGTCGTTGTTCCTCGTGCGCGCGTGAGCTCATGGCACCACCGCACGGCCACTTGATGGCGACGCGCTCAGCTCGGGCGAGCACGCACGCCGGCAAGGAGCCATGCGGGGGCGCCGCCACCTCCTCTGGCCGGCCAAGGCTCGGTCGCTTCACCAGTTCGCCATCGCGAGCGGGCACCGCAGTTGTTCACTGCTGTGACGAAGTGAAGAAGGGAAAAGGAAAGAAAAGCAAAGAGGGGGAGCGGCGGCGCTTTTTCCTCACCGACGGTCAGGCCACCATGGTCGGCGCCGCCGTAGCCGCTGCGGCTAGAAGACAGAGAAGGGCGAAGGGCAAATGAAGTTAGGGTTACGGTGGGAGGCGCCGTCGGAGGGTTTGTCCTGCCGATCTGCGCGGAGGGCCGTCCGATCGGCGTTGACGGCTAAGATCGGCTGGGCCAGAAACGGCCCAGGCGGGCGAGCGCTTTCCCGGCCCAGGCCCAGGTTGCGGCCTGGGCACGGGGGAGCTGTGGCGAGCGCCGCTGGGCCGCGCACGGCGCGCTACGCAGGGGGCCGCAGGAGTGGCCGTGGGCCGCTAAGCGAGGAGCTGGGCTGGGCTTCTTCGGCGAGCGCTGCTGGGCTGCCCTACTCTCAGCTCGCATGGGCCGATTTCCCTACTGGACCGCAGAAGCGCAGTGCGCATGGAGGCCTTCGGGCACATGAATAGAAAAGTAGACAAAATTGTTTTCTTTTTCAGAAGCACTTTTTCTTTGATGTTTTTGTCAAGATTTTATCTCTACTCAAATTTAATTGAGAGAATTTGTTTAGAGAGAAGAAAAGTACATAGTGGTGCTTCTGAATTAGAATTTTTTTTAAAGATTTTAATTGTTTCCGCTGCAAAGAAAAGAATAGTGTCTTCTCATTAAATCCGAACCAACGGGAGGATTTAATTTGAAGAACAGTTATAGTTATTCAGTGAATGATAATGAAAAGTTGATCCTCAAGTTGGAACCAACGAGAATTTTAAATTGGAGGAATAATCAGTTTATAGTTAAGATAAATTATAATATTGTTATTTTCTGACTAACGTTGATGATAACAATATTATAAGTTTATTAAAGAGTTTAAGTTTAAAGAAAATTATGATGTTGTTATTTTCTGACCAACGTTGATGATAACAATATTATAATTCTGAATTTTATGTTTAAAGTTTAAATCTCTGATGAATTTTGCATCAAAGTGACTAATTTTAGAGAATAGATAAGAGACAATAGATGCTCCAGAGCGAGCAGAATGTAATGTATTTTCATGTTTCCGCTGCAATGATGATGATGATCTTCAAAATTAAATTCAAACCAACGGGAGAATTTAGTTTTGAAGAGGGTTATAAGATAATTGAGTTTTCATATGTTAATTCCATTTATGCCCAACGGTGATGTGGAATTGATGTATAAGATTGATGGTTTTGTTCTATTTCTGCCCAACGGTGATATAGAATAGAACTTAAAGTTTAAAAGTTTAATGTGCATGTCTTTAACCAGACCAATGTAGGGTTATTTTCATGCTCATTATTGATGATGTTTTTCAGATAAAGAACTTCATGCCTTTATTCTTGAAGGGTGAAAAGAAAATGAGCTAGGTACTTGTGATTCAGAAGATGAAAAGTGCAATTTTTACAGAAAGAAGACCATTGTGCAAAGGACTACGGTCTCTTTAAAGAATGGCTTCAAAAGGAAAATGATTCTAGGATATTGATCTAAGAAATAGAACAATAAGAGTTTAGTTTAAGAGATACCTTTTATGTACTCTTTATGAAAAGTTTTAGTTTTCAATTTTTTCATCATGATAAAAGATGTAATAAGTAATATAATTTTTAATCTTAATCATCATGATTTCAAATGTAATAAGTGACATGCATGTTTAATTTGACCAACGTCGGATTAACCATATGTGTTAAAGAGAATTTGGATTTATTTCTAAATTTGTTGATTGGATATGAGCCAATAATGACATTTGTGTCCCTTCAAGAAAATTATCTCGCATAGCGGGAAAAAGATTGTGATAGTGCCCGCATGACGGGAAAAGTTTGAAAAGATACCCGCATGACGGGGTAAAATTGGCATAGTACTTATGTTAATCAATCCTGCATGGCGGGAGAAATTTAACATAGTATTTATCCTGCATGGCGGGAGAAAGTTGTGCTGACTCATGTGCTTTGAGTGTATCCCGCGCAGGGAGAAAGATTAGGGTAGCTCTTATGCTATCCTAGTATAAGTTTAAGGAGAACAGAAAGTTAGAGACGAACCTCAAGATAAGAATGACATACAAGCGTGACTTGCGAAAGTATCAATGATAAAAGACTCTGTTGAGTTCTTGAAATTGAAATGAGAGAAAAGTACTCCCAACGAATTAAGAAATAATTTCATTTGCATGATGTAATCATGTGGATGAAGAAAGTAATCAAAGTTTCCTTATTTACAAGAGTTCTGAATAGTTTTCGAAATTGTGGTAGAAAAGTTCGTACCACATTTCGAGGGGGAGAAAGGTGAGATAAATTAAGAAAGACAATTAAGAAAGATATTTTCCCATTATTCAGATAATGCGATGCATACTAAAGTGATCTATAAAAGATGAATGTGATCGTCAAGGGAGTAAGACGGTCATAATATCGATACCCCTAAAGTAAAGATATAGCTAAATTCATGGACCTTTTACAGTTCCAACAGAAAGATAGCATAGTCAGCCAGTATTCATACTGGACGTGTTCAGAGTTTTAAAGGCGGTGCTAAATGCACCATATGAGTTTTAGCAGATTGAACCCAAAATAAGAAAATTAAAGATGGGACAATCTGGGAGAGCGTGGTACAAAGAAACCTGACTCCACAAGGAGGATGAATAATATAAACAAGGATCTTGTTACACAGGACCTTATAGAATCAATTGTCTTTTGGCAATAAAGGTCAAGAAATGCTAGTAACTAAGGCCCCAGAAAGTCTCAAAGAATAAGAAAATCAGATATTTCTGACGATTATAAAGTCTATATTAGTGAAATTCAAATGGAGGGTAATCCCACCTAATTTGAAGAAGTCATGAGATACATTCACTCGTCCAAGTGGCAAGAAGTAAATGAAGAAGAAATGAAATCGATAATACCAATAATATTTTGGAATCTAGAATAAATTTCTAAGGAGCCAAAACAGTAGACTGTGATGGGTCTACAAGATAAAATGTGACTCCAAGGGAAATATGTAAAGATGTGGAGCGCGACTTGAATCAAAAGTTTTGCGCGAAGCGAATGAATAGATTACAATGAGTGCTAGTGGCACATCATGATCTGAGTTACATCAGATGGAAGTAAAGATAACATTTCCTAATGGGATTTGTATGAAAATAATTACATGACACAACCCAGAGGTTTTGTCATGAAAAGAAAAGAATGTAAGGGATGCCACCTGTAGAAATCTCTTATGGACTGGAGTAAATCTCTAGACAGTGGCATTTAAAGTTAAAGAGTCAATTAAGAAATTTTGGGTTAAAGAGAATGAAAGGACAATTGCGCTTGTACAAAGTTATAAAAAGGGAAAGTTCATTTCCTAATCCTGTGTGGATGACACCCTAATTGTTAGTAGTGATGTCAATCTACTGCATAAGAAGAAGTTCTTGTCCTCAAGGTTAAATAAGAAAATTCTCGGTGAAATGTATCTCGCTAAAAGAATTGAAATTCATCGAGATAGAAGAAAAGGGGTATTATGACTATCGTATAGGTATGCTAAGAAAAGTTTCTAAAGAAATAAAGTACCTATGCAGGTAAACATACGCCTGTTTTCATGGTCAGGGTAATAGTTTTGAGAACTTTAATGTTCCAAAAGCAATGTAAGATTGTTATAGATGGACGTCCTATATGCTTCAGCTGTTAAGAGCTTAATGAGTACAAAGATAAGACATTGCCCTGACACAGTTTACGTATCCGGGTTGTTTTGGCAAAAGTCCAGTCCAGATATAGATCACTGGAATGGAGTTAAAAATATCGGCCTCATGCTAAAAAGGAAAGAACAGGTACTCTCAAGTAGTTGTGGGTACAAATGTTATATTCTGGCGAGATGTTTAGTGAAACCCACATAGTAGCTAACACTCGCAGTTGGAGTTTTATTGTGGAAAAGCTCTAAAAGAAACAGTTCTAGTATCATCAGTGATGTAAAGTTATAATATAGCATGATATGAGGCTGAGGAACAGGCAAAATAGTTAAGAAACTTAAACCTGGAATTGATAATGGTTGTCAACAGCAATAACCATTTAAGTAGTTTGCTCCTATAACAACGAGTCAAGTGTGCTGCCAAACACATTGACACTAAAGTTATACGTTGTTGAGGAGAAAGTCCGGAATCATACTAAAAGTATTGAATGTAAAAGTGACAAGCAAATGTTTGCGGATCCGCTTACCAAAGGCTTACCACCCAGTGTGTTCAGAGAACACACAGTCGACATGGGTCTATGGTATAGCCTATGATTTCCGGACAATAAAGGGCCCGAAAGTTAAAGAATCTGTTTCAGAACAGAGACGTGTATTGTAGCTGTTAAATCTATCGGCGACTGACCGTGACGATGAAGCATGCTCTATGCACTAATCTGTGATAGAATAGTAAAAGAAATAAGTGTGAAGTAAAGTCTAAAGTATAAAGTATAAGATGAGATCAAGGGGGAGAATGTTAGAATTAATCTCATCTGACTCGGTCCAACGACCGAGTCAGACCCCCTTGATCGTGCCCTGATCGGGGGCATGACAGCCGTTCATTGGCTGTGGGCCCCTCTCGTGCAGTGCTATAAATAGAAAGGGAGCCGCCAGGGCAAGAAACGTAAGGTTCTTGACTGTGCCACGGCACTCTCCACGAACCCTAATTCCACCGATCAGGAGATGCACTGAAACGAGGGGAACCTGCTCACAGCGCTGCTCTTGTCTTCACCACCTTCAACATCCTCGCCGGTGCCACTGCTACACCTACACAGACGCGAGGAGACTAGGACAGGACCCGCTCGAGGTAACGATGAACAGTTTCCTCTCCGTTCCCACTAGATCAGTACCTAGAGGTCCTTTCAGTTTTTTTCAATACTGTGTGTTAGTTACCAGGCTCTTTTTACGATTGTGGGACCCATGCACTTATTCATCCTCGTCCACCCGCTTTTAGTAGCAGACAATCATGCATCCGATGGATTATTGTCATAGTCACCTCGGGCTTCCACGAAGGAATCAGAAACAAGAGATGGGAGTAGAGTTTTGCTTTCCCGTGAAACTGCAAAGAAGCTACAGTGTTCCATAGGGAAGGAAAGGTTACTTCCCTGTGTTCCAAACGCTCTAGCCCGGTAACCCACTCCGTGATACGACGGTCGGCGTGAGGTCCGCATAGGAGATCACGCCTCGGTGGTGCTGCCGCCGCCGTCGTCAATGTCATGCCGGTCGATCTCGAGAGCGGCTGGAAACTCCGGATCCGGGGGATTCCTCTGCATTATGGCTTGTATAGTTGTGCATCTAGATGACCTTTGGAGTCTGGGCGTATCCAGGCAGGACTCACGGCTGTAAACGTAAAACTGAGGCAGGATTCAAGCATGCTAACACACACAACAACGGCGGTTTCACCTATGCCATTGAAACTCTGCTTGCCATCGCATTCCTATCCAGCCACGTGACGGCATTCAAATATAGGTTAACCGTAAACCATCCGCACTTAAAGCCGCGCCTTATGAGTCATGTCATAATATGTCCTATCTTAAACACAACTAAGGGCTCGTTCGGTTAGCATAATCCAGGCCCAAAAATATTCCAGGTCTACTTTCTTTTCCCCTGTTCGGCTGAGCTTATCAGCACGGCTTATCAGCCGTAGAACAGTGTTTTTCTCTCACAGCAAATCAGCCACAGCCGGCTTATAAGCCAAAAAAAACAGCCTGCCGAACAGGGCCATACCGTAATATCCCAACAGGGCGTAAGGGCCTAAGACTATCAATGCACGGATTCAAAAAAAAAAGACTATCAATGCACGGCAAAAAGTGGATTTTCCTTCACACTCGTGATTTTCATTACATTTTTTTTTCCTTTCGTGAAGCAACGTAACATGCGTTAGCACTAGATATAACTCATCTCAGAAACACTGGAGAACACATGCTGAGTGACTACAATGTCCCCGCAGCTGGTACCAACTGCACTGCACATCGTAGCATACAAGGCGAACCTCATTTTCTCTGGACAGTGAAGTGGAAGCCCATGGGTTCTCGATATTCACCCGTTCCATGGCACCGGAGGCAGTAATCCAGTCCACTACCACCACAAATTCGACACCTGAGAAAGAGTGGTGAGGTTTAGCAGTTCTGCATAACCATGGAGAAGAGTACTAGTAAGAACTAAAACTCAATCGTGTGCCTCACCATTGTGGCCATTCGCCCTTTGGAAGCATGATCAGATTGGCATGGTTTGTTCTTCCTGTAGATCCCAGACCAAATTTTGATGAGAGAAAACATCACGCCGACGAATGATTGTGGTACAGCAGCATACCACAAGATAACACAGAGATGGACTAAAAGAGACCTCGGCCAAAGCAGTTTCGGCAGTCTATTCTCCCTGTGCCTTTGCAGATGGTGCAAGGAGGATCAGGTCGTTTTGGCCTCTCCCTCCTGACATTTGACTGCAACCATAATTTCAGTTAGCACAAAAAAAGCCAATGTACATTAGACATATTTGGCTTCAGTTATGGTCTTCGTCAGTCTACACAGGTGAAGATATCCTAGAGTTCCTTTTTTTAGGGTCAACCAGAGGAAATGGTTCCCACCTGAAATTCCATTAAAATGGGGGATGGCCCTAGCCGGCCCAGCATTGGATATTAAAAGCAGCTGTGGCATTTTTCCATGCCAGAGTTTTGTTCAAGGAGATTCTTACATGGGGGATAAAGAGATACACCAGAACTCAACAACTCCAATGTCGCGGTGCGGTAACCCGCACCCCCACAGCCTTCTGTCTTCATAGATCTAGATTTGGCCGAGAAATACAACTATACAACGAGAGTTAGCAGATATCGGCACTAACAGGTGAAGAGTATGGCTTGCGAAAAAAAAACAGGTGAAGAGTATGGGGCATTTCCCAACCTCAATTATTTGGCACATATGCAATGAATTAGAGCCCAGGTGTAGAGGTTAATTTAGTACAAACTAACTCCTCTACACAAAATGTCCTGGGCGCCACCTCTCGTCGATACACATACACTCTCACCGCTGAGGCTGTGCTTGCTGCTGATCGCTCCTACTACCTCTGCACCAACGTTTATGCTCCCACTAACTATGCTGATAAGCAGAACTTCATAGATGAACTTCAATCTTGTGCGCCCAGTGAAGATGTCCCTTGGATTATTCTCGGGGATTTCAACCTCACATGTTGCCTGGAGGATAAGAATAACTCTAATTTCTGTGCCAATGAAGCTTTCATGTTCAATGACACTATCAATTCGCTAGGGCTGATTGAAATCCCCCTCCTTGGACGTGCCTTCACTTGGTCAAACCAGAGAGACTCACCCACCCTTGTCCGTCTGGATGGAGTCTTTGTCAACAATGCGTAGAATCTGGTCTTCCCCAACACCTCCCTCATCGCCCTAACCAGATTTACTTCAGATCATGTCCCCTCCTAATTACCGTCTCCTCCCTTCTCCCAAAAGCTCACTGTTTCCTTTTGGAAAAGTTCTGGCTAAACAAACCCGCCTTTAAGGAGATTGCTGTTGCAGCCTGGAACTCCAGCAGTCATGCCTCGGTCAGGGAAATGCTTTATCTCTGGCTTAAAAGCATGCTACTGAGGGTGTGTTCACTTCGCGAAAAGTAGCTGAAAAGTTACTGTAGCATCTTTCGTTGTTATTTGGCAAAATTTGTCCAATTATGGACTAACTAGGCTCAAAAGATTCGTCCCGACATTTACAGACAAACTATGCAATTAGTTATCTTTTTTAACTACATTTAATGCTCCATGCATGCGTCGAAAGATTTGATGTGATGGGTGGAAGAGAAAATATTTTGGGTTGGGAGGGGGAAGTGAACAAGGCCTGAGTTTGTGGGTCCTGGTCCCTAGGCAAGACTCACTGGGCTCCAGATAAGCGTGAGGTTGATCTCCACGTCCTCATCAGTGCCCTGGATCTTCTCAGAGAGATTCGACCTCTGGAAAGTCTTGAAAATGCTCTTGCAGCTCCACACTGCACGGTCTCCAGGATGTTCTTTGGGACAAACTCTGCTATTGGCACCAACACTTCTCCATCCTGTTGGCTTTCGACTGGGCTGAAATTTTTTTTCCATGCTTCCGCCTCCGGCCGTAAACGCAGAAATTCGATCATGAGCCTTGAGGATGCTGGGATTGCCCACATCAACCATATGGCCAAGGAGACCATTCTCTCCAATTTCTACTCTTCCTTTGTTTGGTCAAAGCGTCCACACCTCTTGGAGGTTCTCTCTTGCTGGCCTCTACCCTTCACCTGCTATGGCTAACCACTCGCTGTCTCGCCCCTTTGCTATGGAGGAAATTGCGGCTGCTTTGTTCGCCATGGACATGGACTCTAGCCCCGGCGCTTTGACCTGGCTTTCTACCATGCTCTCTGGCCTCACCTGAAAAAATGACTTGGTCTGTCTGTTCGATTCCTTCTATGCTGGCTCCCTAAATTTGGACAGCCTAAACCGTGCTCATCTTATCCTGCTGCCGAAGAAGGAAGGGGCGAACACGGAGGATGCTTATGGGCCTATCTCGCTTAGAACTACCCTATGAAACTCCTCACCAAAGTCCTTGCCAACCGTCTCCGCCCGGTCATCCCAGCCCTGATTGACCCTGACCAAACAGGTTTTGTTCACGGGCAAAACATCGCTGAGAATTTGTCTATGCAGCCGACCTGCTGAATTGCTGATACAAGCGCCAAGCGCCTACTGCAATCCTCAAACTGGATTTCAAAAAGGCGTTCGACTCGGTATCATGGGCAAGCCTCGATGCCATCCTTTGTACTAGAGGCTTTGAATCCAAATGGCGTGGATGGATTTCTGACATCCTCCATATGAGCAAGACTGCTGTCATGCTCAACAGCGTGCCTGGACACTGGATTCGCTGCCGTCAAGGCCTTCAGCAAGGTGACCCTATCTCTCCTTACCTCTTCATTATTGTGGCCGATGTGCTCCAGAAACTTCTCTCCAATGCTTCTGCTCTTGGAGACATCTGTCACCCCACACCCTTCCTTGCCCTGTGCTACAGTACACCAACGACACTCTGATCTTAATCAAGGGAGATGTTAGCTCTGTGAGATGTCCAAAACGGCTATTGGACGACTTCACTCTCGTCACTGGCCTCTACATTAATTTCCAGAAATCCACATTTATCCCTTTGAATATTGATGGAACTGATGCCACAGTTATGGCTCGGATTTTAGGCTGCTCCATTTCCTTGTTCCCCCAACCTTACCTAGATGGCTAGGTCTCCTCTCTCCTCACAAGCTGAGAGTGTCTGATTATCAGCCATTTATCTCTTCCTCTGACCGATACCTTGCTGACTGGAAGTCCCGGCTCCTAAGCTATGGTAGCCGGGTGGTGCTTGTAAACGCTATTCTTGGCAGCTTACCGATCCACTATATGCTATCCATGCTCCTCCTCAAGACAGACAGAGAAACCATTGATGGTAAGCGTCTGGCTTTCGTCTGGACAGGCATGGAAAAATGCAACCAAGGTCAGCGCCTCATTGCCTGGGACCGTGTCTGCCTTTCAAAACATGCTAGCGGGCTCGGTGTGCATAATATAGAGGATCAAAATCACTGTCTGCTAGTTTCAAAAAAAAATCACTGTCTGCTTATGAAATTCGTTCACAAGCTGCTCTCCCCAAATGTTACCCTTGGAAATCCTGGCTTCTTCGTAACTCTGGGCCCAATCCAGAAGAAGGAGCAACCAACTCCTTCCTCGCTCAGTATTATCCAAGATGAGCTGCCACGCTTCCGCTCTTTGACCAGAGTGCAGCTGGGAGATGGTAGGACGACATCTTTCTGGCTGGATCGGTGGCTGTTGTCTGATCCACTAGCCAATGCCTTCCCAGCCCTTTTTTCTCACAGCATCCATCCATATTTGTGTATCCGTGATGTTCTCTCTGATGAAGTTGAATCTGTCCTCCAACTTCGGCTCACTGCAGTAGCCACCCGAGAGCTTTCCCTTCTGAATGATCTTCTCAGCTCCACTCGCCTCACGACTGTGGCAGATTCGCACCTCAAGAACCTCCCCCTGTCCCCTTCTTTCTTCAGCAGTCAAGCATATTGCCTCCTTCATGTTGACGATGTACCAGATCCTGGCGTCTTGAAGATATGGGACTGCAGACTTCCTGGGAAGGTTAAGTTCTTTCTGCAAAAACTGTCCCAGAATCCTTGAAACTGGGGATCACATCTTCGTCTCCTGCAGCCGTGCTCGAAGGGTCTGGAGTTGTCTCCCTATTCCAGTGTCGCCCGGTGACCAGCGCCAGCCCTGACTCATTGGGGAGGGCCTCAATCTACCCCTCTGTCCACTTGGATATAATTTTGATCATCCTGTGGTGTCTCTGAAACGCTCGGAACGGTTTGATTTTTTATGACCGGAATGACACACCTAAAGATGTGATTCGTGCTGCTGTTAGAGAAGCGGACTTCTGTGCTTGCTGTTGGAGTGTCAATGTATTAGGCCCATGAGGCTAGGCCCATAGCTACCCTTCTAGGGTTAGCCTAAATTAATTGAATCACATTCCATAGCATGGTATCAAGTCAGTTTCTTTCTCTTCCTCCCTGAGCCGCCGCCCTCTGGCAGAGCCGCCACCGGCCATGGCTGGACCTCCTCCCCCTTCCCTCCTCTGCTCAGCCATGGCTCCTCTCTTCCCGACCATCTTTCTTCCCAGACCTCCTCCCCCTTCCCTCCTCTGCTCTGCTTCACCCGCTGCCGCCCGCCTGCCTGGATCCGCGCCGTCTCCTGGATCCGGCCTGGCCGCGCCGCATGGAGCCGTGCTCCCACCTCCTGGAGCCCGCCTGTTCCCTTCCCCTCGGGCCCCCTTCCCCCCTCTTGGAGCCGCCGCGCGAGAGTCTGCTGGACATGAGTCTGCGGACATGACGAGCCCGAAACAGAACATGGTGCCGCAGCAGGCCTCATGGCTGGGCATCGGCGAATCGCACGGCACCGGCGGGCAGGCGGTTTCGGTCTTCGGCGCTCTCTCTCGGCCGCCGCGGGGGAGGGGCGGGACGGTACGAGTGGCAGGCAGGGTCTCCCTCCCTCACTGCTGGAGCGCGTGCCGCCTGCCTCTGCCTGTGCCTTGTACTAGGCGGCTGGTAGCGTGTCCCGGCTTGCCGCGGCAGCAGCAAGCGTCGCGTGGTCTGTAGTCTGCTTGGCTCGGCTGCCCCTCCTCCTCGGCTGCTGCCCCTGCAAACCTGGGTGCCGCTGTCCCTGGCCTGAGCAGTGGCTGGCAGGCGGGCGTGCGCCGTACCAGAGCCGGCGCCACTGCCGCTGCCTATCGTGCCACGTGCCATCGCCGTGTCGCGCACCGGGCCTTGTCGGCTCCCTACCCTCTGCCATCGACTCCATCTCCCCCGCCGCCGCAGCCGGGCCATCTTCCAGGCGCCGCCAACACCATGGCCGCCACCGCCGGGGCCGCTGGCGCGGGGGCCCATGCGTCGCCAATCCTGGTTTTCACCCCAAATCCCCGTGGGCTACACATTCCGGTGACTCTCCAGGGCTTGTCGGTTGGGTTCCGCCTACCCTGGCCTCCTCCTTCAGCACCACCGCCAGCACTCCACCAGTTAGTCCTGATTGGATCGCCGACTCGGACGCCACTTTCCACACCACGCCCGATGCGAGTCTACTTTCTTCTCTCCGTCCTCCCCACCCTTCCTGTCCCTCTTCCATCATGGTCGCCAATGGCACCTGCATTCCCGTCTCCTCCGTGGGCACTGTCAGTTCCCACAGCTCCTTTCATATCTCTGATGTTCTTGTGGCTCCTGGGATGGTTCACAACCTTCTCTCTATTCACCGTTTCACCACTGATAACTCTTGTTCGGTTGAGTTTGACCCCTCTGGCCTCACCGTGCGGGATTTGGCCTCCCGGGCTCCTCTGCTCCGGTGTAACAGCACTGGGCCTCTCTACACCCTTCGGTTTCCGATGTTTGTTTCACCTTCTTCGCCTTCCTCAGTCGCTTTCGCCGCCACTTCTTCCTCCACCACTTGACACCGTCGCCTCGGCCATCCTGGCCGGGATGCCCTGATACAGCTCAGTCGTAGTTTCGACATTCGGTGCTCTGAGACTCACGATGATCACTTGTGTCATGCGTGCCAGCTGGGCCGTCACGTTCGCCTTCCCTTTCAGTCCTCATCCTCACATGCCCCTCGTGCATTTGATCTTATTCATTGCGACTTGTGGACTTCTCCTGTTCTCAGCATGTCTGGCTATAAGTACTACTTGGTGGTGGTCGATGATTTCTCCCATTATTCCTAGACTTTTCCCCTGCGGGCTAAGTCTAAGGTGTTCTCCACTCTTAGCCACCTCTTTGCTTGGGCATCCACTCAGTTCGGCCTCACCATCAAGGCTGTCCAGTGCGACAATGGTCGTGAGTTCGATAACTCAACCTCCTGTGCCTTCTTCCTTTCTTCCGGTGTCCACCTGCGCATGTCTTGTCCATATACCTCCTCTCAAAACGGCAAGGCAGAGCGCATGATCCGCACCACCAATGACATCATGCGCACTCTTCTGCTCCAGGCATCTCTACCCGCTCGCTTCTGGGCTGAGTGTTTGCACACCTCCACCTATCTTCTTAACCGCCTACCTTCTACTGCTTGCCCAGCTCCCACGCCTCACCACGCTCTTTTCGATACCCCTCCTCGGTACGACCACCTTCGAGTCTTTGGGTGTGCGTGTTACCCTAACACCGTCACCACCGCTCCCCATAAGCTGGCTCCCCGATCGACCCTCTGTGTCTTTCTCGGATACTCTCCGAATCACAAGGGTTACCGATGCTTTGACCTTACCTCTCGCCGTGTCCTCATATCTCACCATGTCGTGTTTGATGAGTCGGCATTCTCTTACTCCACCACCTCTCCACCCACACCTCCCGCTGACCCTGTGGAGGCTTCCTTCTTTCCCACTGACCCGGCGATTCCGCCACCCTTCTCCCTCTACCCTGCAGGTACTGCTCCGACGCACTCTCCTGGTGGTACCGCCTCGCCGCACCAGGACCTTCCGGTGCCTGACACGGTCGAGGCAGCCCCGGAGCTTCCACCCTCGCTCCCTCGCGGCTTCGCTGCCTCCTGTTGTGCCAGATGCTGCCGTTCCGATCGTGGGACCGAGCACACCGACCCCTCCTCCTCCCGAGCGCTTCGGACTCGTCTACCAGCGCCGGCGGGAGCCGTGTCCGCCCTCACCTCCTCCCGGACGCTTCGGCATCGTCTACGAACGCCGGCGTGAGCCGGCTCCACCGCTCTCATCACCAGCGTCGTCGTTGCCGGTGCATGCTACGCCGGCATCGCCACGCTCTCGCGCCGACCCGCCGGTGTACCACCCGCCTCTTCTTCATCGGGACCCTTGTCACACTCACCCGATGGTGACGAGGCAGGCGTCTCGCCCGCAGGCCCTCACCGCCGCCGCCTGCGAGCCGGGGATCTCTCCGGTACCCTCTTCCGTCCGCGCAGCCTTGGCGAATCCTCACTGGCGCCGCGTGATGGACGAGGAGTACGTGGCCCTCCTCGCCAACCAGACGTGGGACCTAGTGCCTCATCCGTCGGGATCCAACATTGTCACCGGCAAGTGGATCTGGATGCACAAGCGGCGGGTTGATGGTTCCTTGGAGCGCTACAAGGCTCGCTGGGTCCTCCGCGGCTTCACTCAGCGGCCTGGCATTGACTATGCTGAGACCTTCAGTCCCATGGTGAAGCCAGCTACAGTCCGCACTGTCCTCTCCCTGGCTCTCGAGCGCTCCTGGCCTATGCATCAGCTGGATGTCAAGAATGTCTTTCTTCATGGCACTCTGACTGAGACGGTCTACTGCAGTCAGCCGACAGGTTTCGTGGATTCTTCTCATCCTGACTTCGTCTGCCGGATCAACAAATCTCTCTACGGGCTCAAGCAGGCACCCCGAGCTTGGTACTCTCGTTTTGCTACTTTCCTGCAGACTTTTGGGTTCACGGAGGCCAAGTCTGACACCTCCCTGTTCATATACCACTATGGGGGTGAGACTGCTTACCTGCTCCTCTATGTGGATGACATTGTTCTCACCGCCTCCAGCGAGTCTCTGCTCCACCGCATCATTGCCTCACTTCAGAAGGAATTTGCTATGAAGAATCTTGGGGTGCTCCACCACTTCCTCGGTGTCACTGTTGAGCCCCGACCTTCTGGCCTGTTCCTCCACTAGCGGTAGTTCACTTGTGACATTCTGGAGCGAGCAGGGATGACCGCCTGCCAGTCCTGCTCTACACCGGTGGACACCCAGGGCAAGCTGTCAGAGGCTGGGGGTCCGATGCTTGGGCCAGCGGACTCCACCGCCTACTGGAGTCTTGCTGGCGCACTTCAGTACCTCACTTTCACATGGCCAGACATCACTTATGCCGTCCAGCAGCTCTGCCTCTACATGCATGCTCCGCGGGAGCCCCACCTGGCTGCTATGAAGCGGCTTCTCCGGTACCTCCATGGCACACTTGGCTACAGGCTGCTCCTCGGCCGGTCCTCCACTATCGAGCTGGTTGTCTACACCGACGCAGACTGGGCGGGATGCCCAGACACCCGCAGGTCCATCTCCGGCTACACTGTCTTCCTCGGCGGCAACCTGGTCTCTTGGTCGTCCAAGCGCCAGCCGGTGGTTTCACGCTCCAGTGCCGAGGCGGAGTACCGTGTCGTGGCCAACGGCGTGGCCGAGGCCTCCTAGCTCCGCCAGCTCCTGGTTGAGCTTCACCGCCCACTCGCCAGGAGCACGCTCGTCTACTGCGACAACGTCAACGCGGTCTACCTCTCCACCAACCCCGTGCAGCACCAGAGGACCAAGCATGTGGAGATCGATCTACACTTCGTCCACGACTGGGTGGCTATCGGTGACGTCCGGGTTCTTCACGTCCCGACCACCTCCTAGTTTGCGGACATCTTCACCAAAGGCCTCCCTTCCTCGACCTTCTCTGAGTTTCGCTCCAGCCTCAACGTCTCCAGTGGCTAGTTATGGTTGCGGGGGGCTCCTGTGTGTGTTCTGCTCTTACTTGTTTTCTTTCTTGTTCAGCCTTGAACTTCGCTGCGCCGGTAGTTTAGACTGCGGGGGGTGTTGGAGTGTGAATGTATTAGGCCCATGAGGCTAGGCCTATGTGGCCCATGTATGGTACCTATATAGCTACCCTTCTAGGGTTAGCCCAAATTAATTGAATCACATTCCATAGCACTTGCAGATGAAAGCATAAGTCTAGTGCTTATCTACTTAGGATACCTATCTAGAGTAGTTAGTGGCTGCTGTGTCAGCCCTTATCCTTATCTTATCTTGCTTTAGCATCAAAGCATCTACTTTAACATCTTTAGGATATGTTGTAAACCTCCCTTGAGAACCAAGTAAGCAGTCCTATATGTATCCCCAACCTGCCATGTTTTCGCAAGGCTAATGAAATAGAAAATTCAGCCCCAAAACTTGTGATTTGTCTCCAACAAATGGTATCGGAGCCTGAGTTCATCTGGGTTCTTCCTTACCTCATCCCAATCAATCACCATGTCTCTCCACTCATCCTCTTCCTCCAACCGCTCCACCACCTCCAGCACACGTGCTGCAGCGGCTGCAGCAGCCAGGCGCGAGGAAGCGGCGGCCGAGCGGGCAGCTCGCATCGCCCAGGCGGAGCTCGCTGCGGCACGTGCGGCTAAAGCCGCCCACCAGGCAGCAGTGGAGGCACGGGAGGCTGCAGCAGCAGCGGCTGCGCTCCGTGCGGAGGCGGACGCGGGCGAGCAGGAGGACTACGGCGCCCGGGCGGACGCGACACGGATCGATGTGACTTCGACGCGGACCTGCGCGGCGCGTACGGACGCGGTCAGGAGGATGCGGACGGCTTCCACGGACGCGGACGCGCGCGGGACCGGCGGGACGCGGACGCGGGCGACCTGCAACGTGACCTGGGCGGACCCGGCGGGCTCGATGCAGAGGCCTGGCTCGACCGCGAGGCTGAGCAGGAAGCGCAACTGCTGAGCAGACGCGGACGCGGCTTCGACGACCTGGGCGGACACAAACGTGATCTTCGCGCCCCAGGCGAACATGGCCTCGACGGCGCTCCAGGTGGACGTGCAGCCGGCCGGTGGGATCCTCGCGTCGAACGCGCACTGGAGGTGCAGCGACTGCGGGAGGAGGCGGCGCGGCTAGAGGCGGAGCAGGACTTCAACCGGGAGCACGGTGGACGGGACGCTGGCGCGTGGAGCCCTCATAGGTGGTGCACCTCCCCTTCCCCGGACCGGCACCGTGGTCGCCGTGGCCGCCCCGGCTCTCCTCCCGCCATGCAGACCGTCTTCAAGGACGCTGGCGTCGGCGGAGGATGGCCTATGCTCACCAAGACCAACTACGCCGAGTGGTCCATGGTGATGAAGGTGAAGATGCAGGCGCAGCGCATATGGGACGTGGTACGGTACGGCGACGCCGACTTCGACAAGGATCAGCAGGCGCTGGAGGCGCTTCTCACGGCTGTTCCGACGGAGATGCACTCCTCCCTTGCGAACAAGCGGACCGCCAAGGACGCCTGGGACGCCATCGCCGCAGCGCGCATCGGCAGCGACCGCGCCCGCAGGTCCACGCTTCAGAAGCTACGTCAGGAGTGGGAGAACCTGGCTTTCAAGCCGGGTGAGGACGTCGACGACTTCGCTCTCCGCCTCAACACCCTGATGCAGCAGTTGGCACGGTATGGCGATGACAACATCGACGAGGAGAGAGCTGTCGAGAAGTTCCTCCGCGTCATCCCCAAGAAGTACTCGCAGGTCGCCATCGCCATCGAGACGTTGCTGGACTTCTCTGAGCTGTCGATCGAGGAGGTGACGGGTCACCTCAAGGCCGTCGACCATAGTCACAAAGTTTCGGGGTCGATGGGGTCGAGGTACGGGGTCGCGGTACGTGGTACGCTAGTCGCGAGAGATTTTTACACTTCGGGTCGAAAATGAACCCGTAAACCCGGGTCGGGGTCGATGAACCTGGGTCGAGGTTCGAAGGTGGTGAACCCGTTTTATGTGACTATGCCGTCGACAACCACGAGCAGCTACCTCCCTCGGAGCCTGTCACCATTGGTGGCAAGCTTCTCTTCACCGAGGAGCAGTGGCTCGCCCGCCAGCGAGAGCGGAAGAAGGGGGAGGCCTCAGGCTCTTCAGCTTCGGGTTCGTCGAGCAGCCGCAAGCGTCGGCCGCGCAAGCGGGACAAGGCGCGTGGTGGCGCTCCTAGCGGCGCTGACGGTGAGCGCAAGGCTACCCGCGACGACACCTGCAACAACTGCGGGAGGACCGGCCACTGGGCTAATGACTGCCGGCAGGCGAAGCGCGGCGGTCAGGCACACTTCGCGCAAGCGCAGGAGGGTGACGAGGCGGCTCTGTTCTTTGTACACTGGAGCATCGAGCCGCACTCCCCTCCCGCACCGGCCGCCACCGCGCTCCTCCACCTCGACGAGCCGAGGGCCCACGTCTTCCTCGGCAACGGGTCCGGCGGCGACAAGATCGATGGGTGGTGCCTCGACACCGGTGCCACTCAACACATGACTGGGCGGCGGGAGTTCTTCTCTGAGCTTGACTCCGGCATTCGAGGCTCTGTCAAGTTTGGGGACGCCTCCGCCGTGGAGATCAAGGGCATCAGCTCCGTCATCTTCACCGCCAAGACCGACGAGCACCGGTTGCTCACCGGCGTCTACTACATCCCCGTGCTGAGGAACTCTATCATCAGCCTGGGACAGCTGGATGAGAACGGCTCGCGCGTGGAGATCAAGCATGGGGTCCTACAGATCTGGGATCACCATCGTCGCCTTCTCGCCAAGGTGAACAGAGGCGCCAACCGTCTCTACATCCTCCACGTACAGGTGGCGTAGCCCGTGTGCCTTGCAGCCCGTCGCGACGACGACGCCTGGCGGTGGCACGAGCGCTTTGGGCACCTCAACTTCGAGGCCCTGAAGCAGCTCGGCAACAAGGAGATGGCGCAGGGCATGCCGCGAGTCGAGCACGTGGAACAGTTCTGCGACACCTGCGTCCTCACCAAGCAGTGGCGGCTCCCATTTCCTCGTCAGGCGAGCTTCCACGCCAAGGAGAAGCTGGAGCTCATGCACGGCGACCTCTGCGGCCCCGTGACACCGGCCACACCTAGAGGTCGGTGCTTCTTCCTACTGCTCGTCAACGACGTGTCCCGCTACATGTGGGCGGTCTTGCTCGACACCAAGGCGGCGGCTGCGGACGCCATCAAGCGCCATCAAGCTGCTGCGGAAAAGGAGTGTGGCCACAAGCTTCGGGTGCTACGCACCGACATCGGTGGCGAGTTCACGGCGGCTGAGTTCGCGGTGTACTGCACCGAGGGTATCCAGCGCCACTTCTCCGCGCCGTACACTCCGCAGCAGAACGGCGTCGTTAAGCGCCACAACCAGATCGTGGCGGCCACCGCCTGCGCCCTCCTCAAGCAGAGAGGGATGCCGGCAATCTACTGGGGGGAGGCGGTGATGACTGTCGTCCATCTCCTCAACCGCTCGCCCACCAAGGCCCTTGACGGCAAGATGTCGTACGAGGCCTGGCATGGGCACAAGCCGGTGGTGAGCCACCTCCGCGTCTTCGGTTGTCTCGCTTTTGCCAAGGAGCTCAACCACGTTGGCAAGCTCGACGACCGGAGCACGCCGGGAGTCTTCATCGGCTACGCGGAGTGCGTCAAGGCCTATCGCATCCTCGACCCTGCGACACAGCGCGTCCGCATCTCTCGGGACGTCGTGTTCGACGAAGGGCGAGGCTGGGCTTGGGACAAGGCAGTGGACGACGGCTCGACTTCGACTCTCAGAGACTTCATCGTCGACTACGTACACTTCGAGGGAGTCAGGGGAGCTAGCAGCTCGTCCTCACCAAGCTCATCCACCGCGGCACCCGGCTCGCCATCAGCTCCGGCGAGTCCTCCACTGCCTACACCACCAGCAAGTCCACCACCGGCCACGCCCCGCTCTCCTACACCGGCGGCGCCCCGCTCTGCTACATCGGCTCCCCACTCTCCTGCACAGGCGCCGACACTTCCAGGATTGGCACTAGCAGCTTCAGCCCATCAGCGCACGGTGGAGCTCGCCACTCCACTGTCCAATGATGAGGACCGCGTCGACGCCTACCACGACGGCGAGCCTCTACGGTACCGCACCATGGACAACATCCTCGGCGATCAGCCTGTCCCTGAGATGGCGGTGCACGACTTCGAGGCAGAGCTGCACCTGGCGCATGAGGACGGCGAGCCTCGCTCCTTCGCTGAGGCGGAGGGAGACGCGGCATGGTGCGCCGCGATGCAGCAGGAGATGGATGCGGTCGAGCGGAACTGGACATGGGTGCTGGCGGATCTTCCTGCCGGCCACCGCGCCATCACCCTTAAGTGGGTCTACAAGCTCAAGAAGGATGAGGCCGGGGCGGTGATCAAGCACAAGGTGCGTCTGGTGGCTCGTGGGTTTGTCCAGCAGGAGGGAGTCAACTTCGACGACGCATTCCCGCCCGTCGCACGGATGGAGTCCGTTCGTCTCCTCCTCGCGCTGGCAGCCCAGGAGGGATGGCGTGTGCACCACATGGACGTCAAGTCCGCCTTCCTCAACGGTGACCTGAAGGAGGAGGTCTACGTCCACCAGCCGCCCGGATTCGTCATCCCCGACAAGGAGAACAAGGTTCTCCGCCTGCGCAAGGCCCTCTACGGCTTGCGGCAGGCGCCACGAGCATGGAACGCCAAGCTGGACTCCACCCTCAAGCAAATGGGGTTCGAAGCAGAGTCCTCACGAGGCTGCTGTCTACCAGCAGGGCAAGGATGGCAATGCCCTGTTGGTAGGTGTCTACGTCGACGACTTGGTGATCACAGGCACCAAGAAGGCCGAAGTGGAGGCGTTCAAGGAGGAGATGAAGGCCACCTTCCAGATGAGCGACTTGGGCCTCCTCTCCTTCTGCCTGGGGATCGAGGTCCACCAGGACAGCTCCGGTATCTCCCTTCGCCAGACTGTCTACGCCAAGCGCATCGTCGAGTTGGGCGGCCTCACCGGTTGCAACCCAGCCTACACTCCCATGGAGGAGAGACTGAAGCTGAGCCGCGATAGCACGGCCAAGGAGGTCGACGCCACGGAGTACCGGCGCATTGTGGGCAGTCTTCGCTACCTCGTCCACACGCGGCCGGACCTGGCATTCGCTGTTGGCTACGTTAGTCGGTTCATGCAGCGATCGACGACGGAGCATCAGCAGGTTGTCAAGAGGATTCTCCGCTACGTCGAGGGCACCATCGACTACGGTTTGCACTACCCGAGGTGTCCCGGTGCGGAGCACTTCATCGGGTACAGCGACAGCGACCTCGCCGGCGACATCGACACAAGCAAGAGCACCAGCGGGACGCTATTCTTCCTGGGCAAGTGCTTGATCAGCTGGCAGTCGGTGAAGCAGCAAGTGGTGGCTCTGTCCAGTTGCGAGGCGGAGTACATCGCTGCCACAACCGCTTCGACTCAAGCTCTCTGGTTGGCTCGGTTGCTGGATGATCTCCTGGGAAGAGACGCAGAAGCAGTGGAGCTCAGGGTGGACAGCAAGTCCGCCTTGGCCTTGGCGAAGAACCCCGTCTTCCATGAGCGCAGCAAGCACATCCGCATCAAGTACCACTTCATCAGGAGCTGCTTGGATGAGGGGAGCATCAAGGCCGGCTACATCAACACCTAGGATCAGCTCGCCGACCTTCTCACCAAGTCCCTTGGGCGGGTCAAGTTCCAGGAGCTTCGCGCCAGAATTGGGATGATTCAAATTCCCCAGAAGACGCCGCACAAAACTTAGGGGGAGAATGAAAGCATAAGTCTAGTGCTTATCTACTTAGGATACCTATCTAGAGTAGTTAGTGGCTGCTGTGTCAGCCCTTATTCTTATCTTATCTTGCTTTAGCATCAAAGCATCTACTTTAGCATCTTTAGGATATCCTGTAAACCTCCCTTGAGAACCAAGTAAGCAGTCTTATATGTATCACCAACCTGCCATGTTTTGGCAAGGCTAATGAAATAGAAAATTCAGCCCCAAAACCTGTGATTTGTCTCCAACAGCAGATACATGATAAGGCGGATATCAAGGCATGGAGAGACTACCTTCTTTCCTGTAACTCTCTGAGTTGATTCTCTCTCTCCCTCTCATGTACCTCCACCCTGGCCTGTCAGGGGATATATGTTTGCCGTAGGCTGACAGTCCCGTTTTCGCTCAATGAAATACAAGTAGGTGGAGCCTTCTCCCCCGAATTGACCGGAAAAATATATGTTCGGTAAAGCCTGAGAAGTAACTGTTCTCTGGAGCCTGTTAAACTAAACTAAAGACATGGCTTTTGTTAAAGCATAGGCTGCTGTATATTCACCTCCTTTTAGCTCTGAACCCATACGGACACTGACAGTCAGACAAGCAAAGAGCAAGGGGGCATTTCCCCACCTTGATTATTTTGGCAAATAGCAACAAAATGGTGCCCCTAAGTGCAGAGGTTAATTTGGTACAAAAGATTTCATGCTAAGGAAAAATAATCACTAAGCATTAATCTTTTAAACAAGCTAAACTATGGACTTGACTTGTGTTAATTGTCTGAAAACAGGCTGCTGTATATTCACCTTCTCTGTATGGACCTACATATTCCTATTTGTACAATCTAGTTTCATTAGCCTCTCCCTCTTCTATCTACTTTGTTTTTATCCGGTGTATAGCTGTAACCACAACACGATTATTTCCAATCAAAAGAATCATTGCAACAAGAGCAAAGCGTCTAATTTCTATAGCTATAATAGCAGTTGAATCATCAGAGCATTTGTTTTTGAGAGTGTGTACAATGCATAGTAGCACAAGAAGTGCCTGATGATTCGTTTAAAAAAATCGTTCAAAAATAAATGCCTAAATAATCAACAGCGGTTAATTTGCACAACATCCATTACCCCGAGTTTCAGAGAAGTAAAAAAAGCTGCAAGAACCAAACATGCGGTTTTTGTACACGTCCACCTCCATCAATCTCTTTTCTGGATGTAATTTTGGATTCTGGCTGTTTGTGGCTTTGTGCAGCACACAGACCAATTAAAAGAAACGCCTTGCTCTCCCACACGCTGTGCAGTAAAAGGATAACAGTAAGCTACGGCAACCAAGGCTCAGCTACGTCTCTCCCCCACCTAGCAGGCGCTCGACGAATTGCGAAGGTGAACAGAACCGAGCACCGAGCAGGACAAGTGGGAGAGACCGTGCGGACGATCCACGACGGCTTCGATACGCCCAGTCGCTTCGGGGCGCCTTGAACCCCGGCGAGTGAGCTCGAGGGAGCCTGAGCCGGCGGCGACCCCAGGCAACCGGGGCCGGTCCTCGGCGCCGCAGCCATGGGCAGCGACTGGCCAAAGGCTGCGGTTTCGAGTAGTGGGTTCTGGACTTTCCGTTCATCTTGAAAATGAATTTTCTTCAGAGTTATCCTTGCACAGCGACTGCGGGCCGGCCTGGCGGCCTGCGTGGGCTCTCGACATCTCTATCTCTAGACTGAATTTTTCTATTTTGGCCCATTAAAAAACTATTATTTAAACAGAGCATCTCACAAACATTTTTAGAACTAGCCTATTTACGCGCAAAATATCATAGTGTGTCATAATGTATTGGCGTGACCAAATGGATATGCTAACGTCATTATAACCTTTAATTTCACATGTATTTTTTTTAAACTAATTCCACATGTATTGCTAACATGACAGGTGAGTCGCACAAATAGTTTGGCGTGTCTATACTGTAAGTCCCGTCAAATAGGATAACACTACTCCTATTACGTGTCTTCTTCCCCCATTAATTCAAAACGAAAGACCTATGAACCTCGATAAATTTTTTTGTATATAGATGTTAAAATTAAGGACGATTCATTCTACTTGGACCTGGTATCATACTTTTTTAGTTTTGAAACTAAAACTTTTTCTAAAATGCTATATTCAAACCAAAGATTTAGGATCTCCAAAAAAATTGTAAATTTTCAAGTACATGCTAAAAAACAAGGACGATCCATTTTGCTTGGATCTAGCATCATAGGTTTTGCAATTTTGAGATTAAAATTCTTTCTAGAATGCTATATTTTAGTTTCGCTCAAGTTGTTTAGCCTCAAATTGGTTTCCAAAAATTTGGAAATATATATACATAAATTCTTGGTCCAGAAAGTCATATTTTATCATGTAATTTTCTACCATATGTGCTCAAGTGAATTCAAAGTTCCTTGACAAAACGCTTGTTCAAAAATAGGTTTTAATGTGAAATTAGATTTAAAAGAGTTCAAACTAAGCTAAAAACTCCATGGACGCCAAAGATAATGCACACAAATGCCATGTGATGCAAGAAATATACAATATATGCATTTGTTGTCTTTGTAGAATTTTAAATAGGCTATTCACCCATTTCTAACCATCCATAGATTCTTTTCACTTGGTCAACCCAGATACTTTTTTTGGTATTGAGACTGGTTAATCTCCAAAAGGTATAGTTCTCTTGCAAAGAAAGTATGTAGTAGACCTACTCAATGAGACTAGTATGTTTGAGTGTATACCTGCATCAACACCTATTAATACAAAACCATAAGTTATGTGCTGAATCAGGTGACCCAGTGAACAAGGAAAGGTATAAAAGGCTCGTTGGTCGGCTCATTTATTTATATCATACAAGATCAAATATCTCCTATACGGTAAGCATTGTGAGTAGGTACATGTATGATCCTAAAAGTGGACACTTGGATGTTGTATATTGTATTCTAAGATACTTGATACTTGAAAAAAGAGTCTTAGAAAAGGGTTGGTGTTCATGGCCATCTAAAATGTGTGGAAGGTCACTATGATGTTCACTAGGCCAGCTGCCTTGATGATACGAGGTCTACTTCAGGTAAGGCTGGGCATTCGGGTTACCCGAAAAATTCGGGTCGGGTAATTCGGGTAGTTAAAAATTCGAGTATTAAAAATTGCTACCCGATTTTTGCCCCGAAAAAGTATTACCCGAAATTTCAGGTACCCGATAATTCGGGTTCGGGTTCAGGTTTTACCCGATATACCCGAAATTGACAAAACCAACCATTTTAGAAGAATTGAAGTACCATTTTAAAGCAATAAACAATAGTCGTATAAATCACATCATGTCTTCATATCAATTACCAACAAATCAATTATCAAATTAGCATAAATCTACATTAATTCATACCAAATAATATATTTATATGGCATTGAAATACTTCATGTCTTCGTATTAAGAATAGAAGAGCAAATATTTAAGATATTTCAGGCAATTTGGGTAGTTCGGGTACCGGGAAACATTACCCGAATTACCCAAACTAATTTTAGGTTTTTACAATCACTATCCGAAATTGCGATCGGGTATTTCGGGTCTGGGTTCGGGTAATTTGGGTTCGGGAATCGGGTATCGAGTATTTTGCCCACCCTTAACTTCAGGCTATTGTGTGTTTGTTGGGAGATATAAGCATCAAGCAGTGGCTTCACATAGTTTTGAAAGCAATTCAAAGCCGCTTCAATTTTATCTCCAAGCACATAAGCCAAAACGCTTTGTCTACACACATACATCATCAATAAGGGACACCACTCATGAACCGATGCTCCCTTTTATAGGCTCACCTGATATTATGATTCCTCCTCTGTGACATCGCTCATATGCCGGATAGCCTCCCAAGTTTCTGAAAGGTTCAAATATGGCTAGAGGGGGTGAATAGCCTATTAAAAATTCTACAAACTCACTAGAGCAAGAGATTAGTATAATAAATGGCGAAATGCGATTTTGCTCTAGCTTTACAAGGGTTATAAGCCACCTATCCAACAATTCTAATAACTATGATCACTATAACAATCAAGGGCTAAGTCGCTACGAGCTCTCACAAGCTAGCTACACTAAAGAGCTCAACTAGATGACAAGCTACACTAGCAAAGAAAATAGAAGCTCTCAAAACTAATTACACTAAAGAGTTTGTTACAACTAGTTTGCGAAATGTAAAAGAGAGATAAGTGATCTTTATACCGTTACGTCGAGAAATGAACCAATCACAATAATATGAAGACCAATCATCGGGAGAAATCCAAGAAATCAATCACAAAGGTGACATAATTTTTCTCCCGAGGTTCACGTGATTGTCGGCACGCTACGTTCCCGTTGTGTCGACCACCACTTCGTGATTCAGCGGCTAATTGGCAATCCAAAGCCAAGCTCCCCATGAGCACCGCAAGTGAGGTAACTCAATGACACGAGCAATTTACTAGAGTTACCTTTGGCGCTCCACCGGGGAAGGCACAACACCCCTCACAAGTCATCAGGAGGTGGCCAAGAACAAGCACCACTCTTGCCACAACTCCTCCGCTGCCTCCAAGCCATCTAGGTAGCAGCAACCACCAAGAGTAACAAGAATCCCGCAACCAATGTTCACCCAAGTGCCAACTAAATGCAAACTCATAAGCAAATACACTTAAGATCACTCAAACTCACTTTGATTTGTCAATCAAGCAAGGGAGATGAGTGGGAGGGGATGTGCTCAGCTCGAGAGGATGTTAGAGAGTCAAAATATCTAAGAGAGACCTCTAAGAGCTGGCCAATAAGTATTTATAGGCAGCCCCGAAGAATAGAGCCGTTAGGAACAAAGTGTTGCTGCAAACATGCTGACCAGACGCGCCGGTCGAACTGATCAGGCGCAGACACAGCGTCCGGTCACGCTACACACCTCCGCCCGATGCTCGCCATGTGTCTTGTTTTGAATCTCATTCGTTCGATCGTAACGGTCACTTGAAAATACTCGTTCACGCACTAGAGTGACCGGACGCGCCGATCAAAATTGATTGGACGCGCCTTAGCGTCCGGTCGCCACAATTCATGTTGTTGACCACGCGACCGGACGTGTTGCTTGAATTGACCGGATGCCATAGTGCTAGCGTCCAGTCGATTCTAGTAAGCACCCACACACGACCGGACGCGTCCGATCGATCGTGACCGGACGCGCCACCGCGTCCGATCGACCTTATGTGCAACGCAGTTCCTCTGGGACTTGACTGGAGGGACCAGACGCACCAGTGGTAAACCCCAGTCCGTGCGCGCCAGACTACTGCTGCTACTGACCGGACACGTCCAGTCATGCCAAGACCGCATCCGGTCACGCTAGTGACCTCCGTTCGCCTCCGTTTCTATCCACGATTCCTTAGAGAAAATCTTCGCCTTCGGCGTAGTGGAAAATATTCATTTCACTTCCACGAAAAGTGTCGAATCCCGCCTCGCAAGCTCGCGCGGGAGGGAAAGAGGACCCCCAAACTCATCTCTACTACTCAAACTCCACCGCCTTCGCAAATGTTCTAACATCACCAAGTGTACATCACCATGTGCATGTGTATTAGCATTTTCACAATCGTTTTTGAGACGTTAAGTTAGCTCTCTACTAGATCTAAATGCATATGCAAATAAATCCTCATCTAGTATGGCACTTAAGTGATCAATATCCCCGAAAAGTCCCCTCTTTATAGTACGGCTATCGATCCTAAGTGTGATCACACCCTCTATGGTTTCTTGATCACCAAAAGTGAATCCTATCTATACCTTTGCCTTGAGCTCCATAGGATTGCACTCCATCTCCTCTTCTTCTCTAAGCATGGTATCAAGTCATCATGATCAACATGCATCTTGCCATAACTTAGGAGTATACCAATCACCTTTTGCTATCAACACTCAAGCACATATGATTAGTACTTAGGTTTCATCAATTAGCCAAAACCAAACTAGGGACTTTCAGCTTCCTCCTCTGTAAACGTGGCGGTGAGGGCCTCGGCGTCGGCCCTCGGTTTGCCGCTATAGATAGCGTCGATGTCGAACGCCCACCTAGTGTTATCCTTGTAGCCTAGGATGCCGGAGTAGTGCACGGTGACCACGGCCACCCTGGCGTCGTGGGCAAAAAGCGAGACGTTGTCCACCTCCAACTGTTGGATGCGGTTGTTCCGCAAGTGCATGGACGCGCGAGCGTGGAAATACCGAGTGGTGGCATCCCCTTCCCGAGCACCCTACACTTCCTCCTCTGCTTCCATCACGCCACCTTCTCTTGGAAGTAGAGGGCGGCCTTGTTGTGACAGAGAGATCTGAGTAGCTATTCTCCTGTAGACAGTGACCAGAACTCCTCAAACAGATCAAGTAATAGGATAACAAAGGTACAATTATGCAAGGTGGTCAATTTGGATCAATGCTTACGTGACCTGACAGACGCCACGTGCTGAAGAGCCTCAACCCGAGCCACTAGGATGCCAACCACATCCGTCATAGCGGTGGAGGCGCCCGCCCAGGCCATGGCGACCACACGTAGGAAGTCTCTGTGTTGAGCCAGGCGTTCTCAAACCGGAAGCAGTGGGGCTTTGGTATGGTGGTGGGGATCTGTATGAGTAGTGGAATGTGATCTGAGGTGATACCTATTCTAGAGGTGAGCAATGCATTTGGATAGGTAGAGCTGAAGGAGTTGTTAAGGAACGCTCTATCTAGCCGGGCTAGAGTAGGGCGCTCTCTCTTGTTGCTCCAAGTAAAGTTGCGATCTAGAAGAGGGAGTTCGATGAGGGCTAGAGAGTTGATGGTGATGTTGAAGCGATCCGCAAGATCACTGTCAAAGCTGGGGGTGTTCTTATCGCTAGGGGAATGAGTGAGGTTGAAGTCTCCTACAAGTAACTACGGGACAAAGTCATCCACAACGATATTAGAGAGCTCAGCGAGGAATGTGTTCATGTGTCTGGGGTCAGCCGGGGCGTAGACACTAGTGACCGTGAACCTGAGATCAGAGGAAGTAGACGTGAACGGCGTGGTGAGAGTGAACTGGCCAGAGAACGAGGGGCCAGTGGTGAGTGTAGAGGGGTTCCAAGGTGTTACAATCCCTCCCCTAGTCCCATTGGCCGGGACGTCATTGTGAGCCGAGAGGTTAGAGGGGAGGAAGGATCTAGGTTTGTTATGGTCAAGTCGATCTAGTTTGGTTTTCTAGCAACAAGCTACCCTGTGATTATTATTATCTTGAACGGAGAAGAATCCTTAAATTTGTTCAATCAACTTGTTTTGCTGTAAATTATTGTACGCCTACAACAAATATTTCAGTATATGCAGAAATTAAAATAAAATTCGATGTTCAAATGCTAAGCAATAGAGTGACTTTGAAGATATGTTTGAGCTTATCCGTACACACAAAGACCCACTTAGGCTTTGTTTGGATACACATGTATTCACCTCAACATATATGAATTGAGGTGGATATATGGACATCTAAACATATCCTCAGCCGTGAAAGAAAATGACTCACGTTGGGTGGTTGAACATAAAAAAGGGTACGAGTCGATGGACTCAAACTGTACATGAATAAGGGTAGAAAGGAAGCCTGATCGACCGCCATTGTTTCGGCTGCGCTGTGGCTGCGATGCATGGCAGGTAAGTTCATGGACTCTCGTTCCAAGGATTTCCTCTTAACCCATCATCGGTATTGCTTGCGGTTCCAGGTGCAGAGATCACCTCCTCCCTAGAGCAAACATTGCCGGGGATTGCCTCCATTACCTGCTCCTGCGACCACCACAAGATGGCGCAAAGATTCGTCGTCTTGCATTGTCCAACAGCATACTCCGTACGTATCTACTTTGTTACTTTACTCTTTACACGTTGGACGTCGGAGAGCGAGGGTTCTGGGGTCCACCAGATCGCTACGCTATTCAACTCTGCGGGACCCACCAATGCCTAGAACCCCTAGCTCCCGGTCTCACCGGCTGGTGGACCCCAGTTGGTCATGTGCCGGGTGACGCGGACTCGCGTGTGGCAAATCTCCCCGTCGCTTTAGGCCTTGTTTGGTTCTGCAACTAAATTTTAATCCTATCACATTAAATGACGCATGTACGGAGTACTAAATATAGTTTATTTATGAAACTAAAAAAATATAGGGTGAGGATAATTTGCGAGACGATTTTTTAAGCCTAATTAGTCTATGATTAGCATAATTGCTACACTAACTAAATGTGTTAATGATAGATTAATTAGGCTTAATAAATTCGTCTCGTGAATTATTCACCGAATATATAATTTATTTTTTAATTAATATTTAAAAACTTTATAGTCAACTCCGATCAAAATCTAATGTGACACGGATCGAACTTTAGCTCGCTGACCAAACACACCCGCCCCGGACCTGGAGCCATCCGGGTAGCCTCGGCCCGGACCTGATCCACGGACGGAGCCACATCCCGCACCGTCCGTGGAGCAACGGACGGTGGTCGCCGCGGCGGTCCACGGTCCACCGCTCGCCCCGTCGAGATAAACGTTAGCTATAAGAAATTGGGCCGCCCGGTTTGTCCCTCCCTATCGCTTCTCTAGCTCGCCCATAGCTGCTGCCTGAAAGCTCCCTCTGTTTTCTTGTCTTCTCCGGTTGTCCGGCTTCGTCCCCGCCTCTCCGGTAAGCGCTCCCCGTCCCGCCATGTCCGTCCGTGTTTTCGCGCCGGTTGCAGCCGTGTGATGCTGTGTGTGTTGTGAGGTTCTGGTGTCGCGTATCTCTGTTTTTTAGTTCAGTGTTTGGTTAGCTTCTTGGATCTACGGATCATGGCTGAACCGTGCTATTCTTACATACCACCCCGAGAAGCTTCTCGAGGACCCGTGCTTTTAAAGGGTTAGTATGTGTTTACTGTTTAGCCTGGAACTTTGCTAATTAAAAGGCCTTGGGTTCAATGTGCTGAGAGAAAAAAAAGGGGTTGTTTGTCTTCAGACTACTTCAGTTGCTGTGCTTTACTAGCAAATACTCCGGTGGCCTGCTCCTACGATTCTACGGGCATATGTTGTCGCGGTAAACATGGTCTTAAGTCACTCTGGGCATTCGGGTACCCGAAACCGATCGGTTCGGGTATTCGGTTCCTCGGGTAATTCGGTTACCTAGGAATTGGAATCGATCGGTTCCTATTTTGGGTTCGGGAAATTCAGTTTCAGTTTCGAGAAATTTAGTTTGGTTTCGGATATACCCGATAGGAACCGAAAATTTGAAAAAAAAAAAGAAACAACTCATTCAAATGTAAATTGCAATAGCATTTTGCCCCCTTTTGCATGCACATAACAGGGAACATTCCACAACCACAACCAAACAACATTTCACAACCACAAACATCAAAGTAGCACACACACATAACAATATAACAGTAGCACATGTTGTACAACAGGCAGCTCACACAACAAGCAGCAGCTCACACATATAAGTCTCCAAGGCTGCACAACAGGCAGCTCACACACATATAAAAGTAGCACAGGCTGCACGCTGAACAGCAGGTTGTACCTCACACAAAAGTAGCACAGGCCTGTTTTTTTTTTCATCATGGGCCTTCTGTATTTCGGGAAATTTTGGAAATTCGGTTACCCGAGGCCTGGAACCGAATTACCCTCGGGTATTTCGGGTACTCAGATACTGGAACCGAACTCGGAACCGAACCCGATCGGTTCGGGTATTTCGGTTCGGGTATCGGGTAGTTCGGTTCGATTTCGGGAATTCGGTTTTTCGTGCCCAGACTGAGTCTTAAGGGTGATTTAACGGTAGCAGCTGTTAGAGCATATACGGCTTATAGCCGAGATACTCAGCATTTTTACCGATCCAGAAGAGAGAGCAGAGGAAAGAGAAGAGAGCTCGGCTCTCATGCAAGCGGCACGGAAGCATAGGCATCTGTGGCCCCAAACAAAATTGCATGTAAGAAGGAATAGAAAAGAGAAAGTAAAACATAATAATAATAATAATAATAATAATAATAATAATAATAATAATAATAATAATAATAATTTTATAGTCACATAGGAGATAACTATTGTATAGTTTGGCTCTTATGACTTTGACTTATAACCAAGTATTTGACTCTATTATTGACCATGCTTTTACTGGAGGGCGTGGCCAACACTGCTTTTTTATAGTCACATAGGAGATAACTATTGTATAGTTTGGCTCTTATGACTTTAACTTATAACCAAGTATTTGGCTCTATTATTGACCATGCTTTTACTGGAGGGCGTGGCCAACACTGCTTTTTTCGCCCAATTAAGATGATGCGCTTGGAGTAATTTAGTGTCATCGAAGGCGTGGAATGGATTTGCTTAACTTGAGCATATAATCAATGACGCTGATATGAAGCTGCAGTTCTCTTGTATTAATTGCATCAAGTAGTTGTACTGTACGCCTTAACTCTCAGTCCACGACCGTAAAAATCAACATCCTGTTCGTTTCGCTGGTTTATTATGCTGAAAGTACTGTTCGTTAGTTTGTTGTGAGAGAAAAACACTGCTAGATGACTGCTGATTCTGCTGATAAGTCCAAACATGGTGCAAGAAGCACACGAGGATGCGTTTCCATCATTGACTTAGTGACTTTATTAGTTGTACGTAGTTCTTATTTTGCGTTCAACAAAGATAACTTATATTTCAATCATTAAAGTTGGAGCTTTATTTTGTTTCCCTAGTGTTTACCTACTTGGTGCCAATTTTGAGTTGCTAGGATGGAAATTGTCGAACATTTAGTTCTTTGATTTATTTTTTTTTGATGAAAAGTTCTTTGATTTGATAGGGTATTGTTTGCCCAAGTCCATGCTTCAGTATCTACTTCAATATAGGCAGAGTAGAAGTGCATTTTATCTCAAAGTTTCAGCTATTGATCGCTATCTTTTTTTCTCAATGCAAATCATTTCTTGCGATCAGGAAGTACAAAATTGATGCTAACCTTTTTGTCAGGACTTAGGAGTAGCTGGCCAGAAGGTCATAGTAGTTTGATCGATCTATGCTAGCCTGTTTGTTCTTCCCTTCCATATCCATAGTAGTTCCATAATGGATAGGTTGATATCTATATATATCCAGGGGAAAGGATCAGTTTTGACTCATTATGTAGCTCCAGTGTGGTCCATTCAAACTCAACTATATATGTGCGTCACTTAAACTGACTTTGAAAGTTTGAATGCGCTCCACTCGAACTGAACTGAAGTATGCTACGTATTAAAACTCAAATTTAGTTGTACCTTCCATATGTACACTCAATGAGATGTTTCGTTGCCATTCAAACTGGACGACTCTTATTAGGTTGCAGATTGAAACTTGCCTTTTGATAATCCATGCTGAAAAATATGTGAGAACCTTCGTCCTGTACCTATCTAGCTGCTTAATTTAGTACACACGCTTGATAGCTACTCGTAACAGCTGCCCATGTGACAGAGTGCATCCACGCATGTTCCCACCTGCTACTATTTCCTTTCTGTTCAAAGTATCCATTCATCAGAGTTGCAGTGCACCATGTGTGATGTGTCCATGTTTAGCTACGGCTCTCACCTACCTTCCTCGTTGATTTTGAACATGAAATGCAGCACTCAGTTGATGGCCTCACCCGGAGCATCAGCACCGGCAGAGTTCACGCAGATGGAAGCCGCGCGCCAGTCCCTCATCGCGATCTCCCAGTCGGTCCCGGAGATCGAGGCGCCCGTCATCAGGCCGCCCAACGGCGGCGGCGGCATCGATGAGAACGGGCACGAGGACGTGGCGGAGCAGAGGTACAGGGCGAAGCTCATCTCCATCTCCAACCAGTCGCCTGACGCCCGGCCAACGCTGTGCCCTCCCAAGAACGGCGCCGCCTAAAGAGCCGTGTGTGTCAGTGTGTGTAACGTTGCCGCATATGGGTGTACCGGACCTACCGGTTGTGTGTTCTGCTAATCTACCAGTGGCCCAGGAGGCCAGGAGCCAGAACATTGGGCCTCAATAATAATCGCCTTGAACTGCCAAAGGGTATGCAATTGCCAAGTTGCGTCCATGTTTGCTGGGAGGCTGGGAACTGGAATTGCCAAAGGGACTGTATGCAAGTGACATCGTTGATCGTTGACACAAATATCTACTCTGACTGCCTCAACTATTGCGCGAGTTTATTTTGTCTTCTTCAATTGAAAAATCAGATTTTTACTCCAACTCTTAGAAACCATCAGAATTACCCCCTTAGTACTTGAGCAGTTTAGCTGCCACGTCAGATATTCTATCCGGCGCCACATCAGCAACAAAGGAGGTATATCAGCCTTTCGTGATAGTTCAAATAGATCAATTTGAATTTTTCTGTATATATTTAAAAAAATATCCAAATATTTTCTAGAATCAATATGTATTTAAAAATAATAGAATCTGATTTAATATTAAAAAATTGTTTTAACTTAGAAAAATATAAAACCAGTTCCACATTTTTTTTCTAAAATCATGTTGTACCTTTTTGTTCCTTGCTTATAATTATTTGGACCTTATATGGTATTCTAAAATTTGGAACTGGGTCAAATATGAAATGAAGGATGCATATCAAGACACAGCATGACTCAACGCAACCCATTGTGCAAACTGCAAAAAGCGTTTCCTCAACAACAATGTCTAGCTTAACCACCGAGACTTAGATGGAAAATTACAAAAAAAAAAAATCAACATGTATCATGAGGTTTAACTTTGTAGTAACATTATCTTCTTTGTAGGACATCACGACAATGGCGTGTTTAGATTTATTGGACCATCAACAACCGTCGGTGTGTTACTTCTTTTTTTTGGCGAACGTGCGGTGCACGTATTTCATTAAGCAGAAAGGAGTTTTGTTACAACCGAAACAACGGTAATCCAAGGTTACCGAAGTTTTCACCAGACCTAGCCGGTGTGTTACTTCTCAGATTCCCGACTAACATATACGACTTGGTCAGCAACATTCGGATGGACGCAACCACTACTTTAGTCGTTGTTGCTGCCATAGGTCTATGCATGCACTAGGAGCACATGATCGAGTAGGATCGAGTAGGAAGACGGTGTGGACGGGCTTATGATGCTGAACTTATTGTATTTCCTAAAATCACGCTCTATATTGTGGTTCCTAACTCTGGAAAACATAGAGAATGGTTTTAGAAAAAAAAGAAACCGGTTTCATATTTTATACTGAGTTGAAACAATTTTTATAATATTATTAAACCAGATGTCTACCACCTCAAGCGCACGGCAGGGCCGTGGCCACGACGAAAGAGGCCCAATGCGCACGGTACGTTTGAACATGGGCTATGCGTCGCAAAGGCTATCCAAGGAACTCTGGATTGAGTGGATCCTTTTGGGCCGGGCTCTCGTCTTGTGAGTGTGTAATTTCGGATCGGGGAACTCGACGACTGGCGACTGCGGCAGTCGGAGAAGAATGGCGGCGGCGGGAGGAGAAATTGCCGGCGCTTCGTCGGGAACGAGGACGAAGCGGCTTAAGATTGCCGTCATCCACCCAGATCTCGGAATCGGTAAGTCGCCCTCTTCCACCTCCGGTCGCTCGTGCTCAGGCTTTGTGTCCCCGCACTGTCCAATCTGAGATGTCGCATAGGTTTATTTGTTTAGATCCGGTTAACCTTTTAGGAACAGAAAATTTTGGGTGTCTTTAACTGCAAGAGGAGCGCAAATTCTATTTGACAAATTACATTAAGGAGAGTAAAACTCAGGTGGTATCCCTGTGTCGAGCGAGCGTTGAGTTTTCATACATACGTAAGTGATGCTTCTTCTTGTGAAGTAGCGACTCTGTTCAATTAGCTTTCTGCCGGAAGCAATTGTGCTAGTTTGAAGTGTATTTGCATCGTGCTTGCCATGGGTAGCTCGCAGTTGACAAATTACACAATAATTTCTGTGTACCTTTTGCAGCACCTGCTGCTGCAGTATGATCAAGGTATGGCCATACTCTCAGCATGAAAGATCGAAGCTGCTCAACTATTGTCAACCTTTTGTGTAGGTGGTGCTGAGAGATTGATTGTCGATGGGGCTTGCCAGCTTGCTGCCCACGGCCATGATGTTCATGTCTTCACATCACATCATGATAAAAACCGTTGCTTTGAGGAGACTGTTTCTGGTAAGGCTCAGAACTTTACCTACGTATATTTTGTTGACACCCTAGTTCTAATTACAGATAAACTAGCTTCCCTGTGGTGTTTTTGTGTTTTACACACTGTGCGCTTCTTGACCTTGATTCAGAACACTTGTCCCAGGTCACTTCCATGTTAATTCAATTCCTGCAATGCAAAATATTACAGATTATGTATAAAATTGGTGCTTATGCAAATACAATTCTTACCTAGTTTTTTCTCTGGTCGTTTGCAGGTTTGTTTCCAGTTACTGTATATGGAGATTTCCTGCCCCGTCATGTGTTTTACCGCTTTCATGCTGTTTGTGCTTATCTTCGCTGCATTTTTGTTGCACTCTGTGCTACTCAGATGGCCCTTCTTTGATGTCATATTGGTAGACCAGGTTTCTGTTGTGATTCCACTACTTAAACTAAGGGCATCATCAAAGGTATCAGTGTCTTATTTGCATGAAGTGCTTACTGTTCTCCAATTGCAGCTCCTTGATGACAATTTATATGTTGTATCTCCAGATAATATTTTATTGTCATTTCCCTGATCTATTACTTGCGCAACATACTACTATGCTCCGGAGGTTATATCGTAAGCCAATTGACATGATTGAGGAAACGACTACTGGTATAGTCCTCTGCATCTCGAATTTGAGTACCTGCTATTTTTTCTTCCCTTTTCTGGAATATGTCTTGGCATCCAGCAGCATTGTAATTGTAGTGGTTACCTTTTATGTATATCAGGTATGGCTGATTTGATTCTAGTTAATAGCAAGTTCACTGCAGCAACTTTTGCAAGGACCTTTTCTGGTTTACATGCTAGAGGAATCGAGCCTGGTGTTCTATATCCAGCTGTCTCTGTTGAGCAGTTTCACGAACCTCATGCTTATAAGTAACTTCATGCTTGTATATCTCCTTACATTTAGGTCTCACTTATTCAATTTTTAGACTAAACAGATCTTACCATTATCATATTCAGATTTAGCTAAACTAGACAACCTTTTGTACAGATTGAATTTCCTATCAATCAACCGGTTTGAGAGGAAAAAGAATCTTGATCTTGCCATTTCAGCATTTGCTTTACTCCGTTCTGTTGCTTTGACTCTACCTGGTGATGCTCTGCAAGAAGCAACATTAACAGTGGCAGGTGATTTTTGTTTGCATATTTATTTTCCTTCTAGTTGCATGTTCAATGTTACAAAATCAAGGGTTTTAAACAATATAAAATATTGACTCTGCTGATTTCCTACCATGCTCATTCTTTAGGTGGCTATGATAAGCGTCTGAAGGAAAATGTTGAATACCTTGAGGAACTCAAAAGACTCGCAGTGACTGAAGGGGTGTCTGGACAGGTTAATTTTGTTACATCTTGCTCAACATCTGAAAGAAACGAGCTTCTCTCCAACTGCCTCTGTGTTTTATACACTCCAAAGGTAAAGTGTCTAGCTGTGCTAGGACTTACATCAAGCTAAGCATTTTATATTTACCTTAATTAAGAAGCCTGTGTCTTGTACTTATCCAGGATGAACATTTTGGTATTGTACCTCTTGAAGCCATGGCGGCCCACAAGCCTGTAATTGCCTGCAATAGTGGTGGCCCAGTTGAAACAGTTGTGAATGAAGTAACCGGGTTTCTGTGTGATCCCTCTCCCACAGAATTCTCCAAAGCCATGCTGAAACTTGTGAATGATCATGATCTTGCTGTCAGATTGGGTGAACAAGCACGAGACCATGTGGTGCAAAAGTTCTCAACCAAGACATTTGGTGATCTCCTCAACAGCTATGTCCTGAATATTTACCATGAGAGGATGGAATAATCTATAATACCGGGTCAGCCATGCCATATGGAAACAATTTGTTCAACACAAGTTTTTTTATATTTTTACATCTAATCTGACTTTGATGTACACACATGACGGCAATAACATTCCATTGAAGTCCTTTGGCATACTATAGTCACTCGATGATCTGTATATTGTTTTCAACTATTAAATCAAATTTGGCTCAGTCCATCCTGTACTGCACCTCTGAAATCTGGAATAGAGCTGGAGTTTATTACAGTTGTCTTATTTCTTCCCCTAAACAAAGAGTAATTAGGTACACAATTTTTATCGAATATGCACGAGAGTGCATATCATTGCATTAAGAAAGGAGTAAGCAATATGCAAGTACAAAGAATGGCCGAAACCGGGACAAGAAACGCTACATTGTTACAGCAACTCCCATGAACTCGGCAGGTAGTGGCCTATCCTTCCGACGCAATACTCCCTAAGTGTTTCGCCCCGACCTGCACCCACAGTTCCGCCTGAGCCTTCATGACCTGCAGCAATTCGGCAACCGGAGATGCGGATTCCCTAAAACAGCGGGCATTGCGTTCCTTCCACAGCTGCCAGGACACCAACGCGAAGAGTGAGTCAAGGCCCTTCCTCTGGCTGGTTTGTAGTCCGGCCCGCATTCGCATCCACCATGACCGCACGGTCGTTGAGGCTGGCGGTAGCGGGCGTCCCAAGGCACTACACATGAAGAACCAAACCTCCCTCGAGTACGGGCAGCATGTCAGGAGATGGTCAACAGTTTCAGGCGCCTGATCGCACAGATAGCACTCCTCTCTTGCCACGAGCCCATGTCTAGCCCGCCGATCGTTTGTCCAGTGGCGCCTTTTGAATGCTAACCAAAGGAAGATCTTGACCTTCATAGGCGCCCAGGTCTTTTAGATCAGGGAGTGGCCGCGGAAATGAATGGCTCCAGTGTGCATCATGGTGTAGGCGGACTTGGCGGAATAAGACCCATCGGGAGTCCATCACCATATCGTCTGGTCTGGCCGGTCATGAAGCTGAAACTGGGCTGTGGCATTCCAAAGGTCGAGATACTCCGCTGCTGTTGTCGTGTTGAGCCCTCCCGAGAAGCTGCGCGTCCAGTTCCTATCGGTGAGCCCTTGGAGGACGGACATTTGAGCCCTTGTCCTAGCTGGCACCATCAAGAATAGGTTGGCGCAATGTCTCTCGGCGCCTCGCCATCAATCCAGCGGTCCTCACAAATGGTTGAGACATCAGTGATTTGACTGGTTAAACCTAAACTGTCAGGATCAGGTCTCTCCTGCAGGTTGCAATATGCCAAGGCGATGTTTGAAAGGAATCATGTAGGTCCAGGTTGCTGTGCCACTTTGTGAAACCCATTTGATAATTTGGTAAACTGTCATGAATCATCAGATCAGAATTCTTCTACTGTCTGACTCACGCCTTTCGGAAAATGCTGCCCACGTATATTCTTAGTTGGATTGGATGCCAATTCAAGCAACCGTCAGATGCTATGGGCCAAATCCAAGGTAAACTCTGAAGCATTCCTAAAACGGGACTCTGTCCGAAGTCTGTAGTACGTTGGAATTGTTGCTTCTGTTCACCGGTAGCTGAAATTCGCGCTGGACGTTTCCAAACCCCAGAATCTTATAACCCAATTAGTCGGTGGCAGTTTTGTCATCATGATGTTTTTAATCTTAGTCAACGTATTTCGCAGTTCCTTGAGGATCTTGAGCCGCGCTGAGCCGCTGGTTGCTACATTTGTTCAAAAGAAAATAGCGCGGCAGTCAAATGTATCAAGAAGCGTTTGTTGGACGGAACCATCAACCATGTGGCTTGGCAAATGCTTGAAGTCCTCGGGCGACGTGTGGCGCACCGCGTTGGCAAGTGGATATATGTCAATTCGTCCTGAAACATTTGCAAGAACCGGTGAACTTAATTTTTTTTTTAGGGAACGGTGAACTTAAATTTCGTGCAAGTTTCATAGTTCATGCTTACAAATAGCACCATGTTTTGCTAAATGGTGGTGCACTGATGGATAGCTTTCGTCACAGAACATAAGATCTGATATAATGAAGAAAATCATCCATGACCCATGTTCAGAATATATTAAGCTTGGTTTAGCTAGTTCTAACCATACAAGAAAAAAAATATTTTGCCTGGCCAATTAAGGCAGAGCAATGGCTGTCTGGCCAGCTACTCCTACTTCGTTGAACAAGAAACACATCCGATCCCTCTGTGCCGGAATAAATCTTGATACCCTATTTAAGACAGTACGAGCGAATAGAGTTGTGTCAGCAAGTGTTTTAGTTGAGTTGAGACTGACTGTCACCGCACTCGTCTTGTCTCGATGGGACTGTTTCAAGAGAGTGCGAACAGTTCATGATAAGGAAAGATGCCAAAATGATATCAGACACTTACCTAAACCACGAGAAACATAAGACAAATCTCAGTGTTGACTTGTACTATTCCTGCCCGTACAATACAATAGTCTTCAGTTCTTCATCCGGGAACAAGATGGATAGGCTTGAGCACCATCAGCTGCGTTTACCAATACCATTTAACAGTGGCATTAGGATTTTCATTATTAAAAAATTGGTACTAGCTACTTGAAAGGATACCATTTAGTTTTGGAGAAACAGATAAGAATGCGGCTGGAATTTGGAATAGGAAAAAGGCAACCTGATTGTACAGTCAAAGGAAACGCTCAACCGCCCACAGCCAAGAAATAAAATAATAATAATAAAAACGACAAACTAATGGATCATGATTAACAATTCTGATCCACCGTCATCACCGGCCAGCTCCTCTTGCAACTACATTAACAACTCCAAGATGCATTTGACGTCCCAAGATACAAGCTCTCATATTCACCTTCTGTTTCTGTCTTTCTGACAGGTAGCTAACATTTGCATCACGCTGTATTCTCAACAGTTTTCCTTTGGCATCACAATCTGAATCTGTCTTGCAATCGCAAGGTCAGAGGGCATGCCTGCAAAATCCAGTTGCCGGTAGACACCTCGCGGTGAGCAACCGCCACCCATCAGATTGTTTGCTTGCTAAAGTCGACGCCCACCAGATTGCTTGTTTGCTCAAGTCGACGCCCATCTAATTCATGTAACTCAAGTCCTGGTTTATCCGTCAAAATCCCCCCTTTTTTTTGCGATTAGATGAGAGACAAAGTCTTGAGTTTGCAGATCTTGGCCAATCGATGTCGGCCTGCCTTTATTTTAGGTGCCAACCTTGCACTCAATATGTAAGCATCGCTTACTTTTGTGGCCATCTGACTTCTGAGTTCTGACCACAGCTCATGTTGCACTGTTTATGGTCCATGGAAATCAAATTGCCACGATACTAATACTGCAAGCTGCTTAAATTCTATTGCCACGACCACAGTTCTTGTAGCGTCTTCTGGTAGACAGTAGTTAAAAATCATGAATTTTGTTTCAACTTTGAAAATCATGTACTTTTGTAAGGACCAAGAATTTGCTATTGTTTGCAATATTACCCTAGCATTTGCATAATGTACCATTTTCACTGCAACGCTGTGCTACCCTCTGTCCTGAAAAAAGAAACATAATACTCTGTCCATCCCAAATTATTGGTATTTTTTTACTTTTTGATGTTCATAGTTTTTTTGTTATGCATCTAAGTACACACTTTGTCTAGAAAATCAAAACGACCTATAGGTCAAATTCTATAGATGTCTAAAGCCAACGTTATTTAAATCTGACCAAATTATAATGTAATTTGACCAAATAAGCACACTATGAAAATATACTTCATGTTGTATGTAATGATACTAATACGGTGTCATAAATCTAGGCGTTTTTTCTCGGTCAAACTAAAAAAGAATTGACTTAAGACAACTCTAAAAGTTGATTTACTTGGAAATGGAGGGAGTAACAGTTACTCCTCGGTTCCAAATCTTAGATCTAGTGCATATCTTGATGTATACTCCCTCCATCCCAAATTATAAGTCATTCCAAGAATCTTGGAGAGTAAAAGCATTTCAAGTTTGACCAAAATTATAGAAAGAATTACAAAGATTTATGACATCAAATAGATATACTATAAAAATATAATTAATGAAGAACCTAATGATCCTTAGTTGATATCATAAATGTTATTATCTTATCATATAAATTTGATTAAACTTGAGATGTTTTGACTCTCCAAGATTCTTAGAATAACTTATAATTTGAGATGGAGGGAGTAGTATTTAGAGACAAAATGACTTATAATTTGAAATAAAGGGAGCACTAATTTATACCATATTCAGCCTGAGTTATTTGACGGGCTAGTATGACATCTGCATTATATATTACACCTAAATGCAGATATAAAACCCATACCCCTGTGCCCTGATCCCCTCCAGCGTCCCTCTCAGACATGCTAGTATGCTACTTTGTTTTCTGTACAAACCTGAAGCCAAGAATCCTGCTTGAATCTTGATTGGTTGCCAGTTTCAGCTGCTTGGATTTGCCCCAGATAGAGTTCGATTCAGGTGATGGCCATGGAGGAGCCGCCTCAGCTGTTCTTGTGTCCCATCTCCATGGAGCTGATGGAGGACCCCGTCACGGTGTCCACCGGCGTCACCTACGATCGCCGTAGCATAGAGCGGTGGTTCTTCAAGTACGGCAAAACGACGTGCCCGGCCACCATGCAGCGGCTGAATTCCTTCGACCTCACGCCCAACCACACTCTCAAGCGCGTCATCTCCACCTGGCTTGACCGCGCCTCCTCCTCCTCCTCGTCATCGTCGCCGAGCACGCCGCTGTGTAATAAGATGGCGCGGGAAAAGCTACCGTCGGTGCTCGCCGGCATTGAGGCCACGCCGTTCAAGGTCACCGCGCTCAAGAACCTCAGGCGCTGCATGGATGAAGACGTAGCAGCGCAGCAGGACTTCGTCGCCTACGGCGGCATTCAGGTGCTCGGCCGCGTCATGACACAGGCGCTGGCGGAGAGCTGCGCCGGTGGAGACTTCTCGGCGTTCCGGACGTGCGAGGAGGCCGGCGCGGTCCTCGCCACGCTCCCTCTCTCCGACGACGCGTCGGTGGAGCTCGTGCTCAAACCCGAGTGCATGAAGCCCGTGGTCGCGGTGGTGCAGCGCGGCAGCGCCGAGTCGAGGCTGCACGCTATGGCCATCCTCGCCAAGATCTCCAGTGCCAGCGGCGCCGAGCGTGATTGGACCCCTGGTGTGGACGTCGACGACCTGGTCAAGTCCCTCCTCGAGCTCCTGTCCGACGGTGCCCCAGCGAAGCTGAGCTCCCGCGCGCTCGACGTGCTCCTCGACGTCACGGCGCGCTCCCGCGGAGCTCGGCGCGCCAAGGCCGTGGAGGTGGGCGCCGTCTGCGTGCTCGTGGAGCTCCTCCCCGACGCCGACCGCCGCGTCGCCGAGCGCGCGCTCCTCCTGCTCAAGCGCCTGTGCAAGTGCCCTGAGGGCCGGCTCGCCTTCGCGGAGCACGCGCTGGCGGTGTCGGCCGTGGCGCGGACGATGCTGCGCGTGTCGGTCCTCGCCAGCAGGCTGGCCGTGAGCGTGCTGTGGCTGGTGGCGTGTGCGGTGACGCCCGCGGAGAGGGTGCTGGATGACATGCTGATGAGCGGCGGCGTGGCAAAGCTGCTGGCGCTACTGCAGGTGGAGAACTCATCGTCGATCAAGGAGAAGGCGGCGAAGCTCCTCAGGGTGCACGGCACATTCTGGAGGCAGTACCCGTGCTTCCCCACCGACCTCAGGGATTACCTGAAATTCCTCAACTGATCGGTTCTCTGCATGTCACACTGCAAATGCGAGGAGTAATTCCGGCCGAGTGCGTTGAGCACGATTATGGGCATTATTTGTACAGTTAAAATGCTAGATTTTTGGATTTTGATCCATATCCATCCATGATTTGTAATTTTGTGTGCACTGTATGTATGACATTGACGTCATTTCATGAGGCTCAAATGGAACTTGGAGCCTTGGGGTGTGCATTTTTTGCGTTACAAGGAGATTCGTCCGGTCGTGTGTGTATATATATATATATATATATATATATATATATATATATATATATATATATATATATATATATATATATATATATATATATATATATATATTAAAAACCTCATAATCAACCACTAAAACCATAGTACATGGAATCAGAAATGAATTCCCGATTAGAGGTATTGTAAGAGCAACTCGAAAGTCTCTATAAATTTCAATCTTTATATCTCTATTTGGAGAGTCATCAATGAATATTCTCTTTATATATTTCTCATCTCTCCAATAGATTCTTTTCTCTATACTCTAATAGTTTATCATAAAATTTCTTGTTTAAAAACATTCATAAGAAAACTATCATATATTACATTTAGACAGTCATGTAGCCTCTCTAAAAATAGAGAGCGAGAAGAGTGATTTTAGAGAGTGACAATGATATAGAGTAATTTAGAGTCTATTGGAGCATGTTTTTCTCTCTCTAAATTTTATGATAAAAAGATCTGCAATGAGGCAGTGAGGAGTCAGGTGGCGCAGGAGGCGAGGTTGGGCAGCACGAGGATGGGGAGGCGGCGTTATCGCGCTCGGGACGAAGGCTCAAGAACGCTAGCTTACGTCCTGTGGTTAAACTGTCCGATCAAGATCCATCGGTTAAGATTTCCCAGGTGACATGGCCCTATAAGACACTAGCGTGTATGGTGCAAGATTTGTATAGTAAAAGATCTGCAATGTGTCTTTTAGGGAAATGAATTTACAATACTTCTATGTCAAGCCGATCTGTTGGAGCAGGGCGACAAAACAGGACACGAAAACTTTGCACAAACTATTGTATCTTATTTGGCCTAGGGCCACCAGAATGGGTGGCAACAGAGAAGGTGGGTGTCCGCATACCATTGCGGTAGCGATAATGCTCCAATTAAGATGTCCAGACGACGCGGACGCCTCACTCTGCTCCTCTCGCATTTAATCCCTTTCTTCCTCCTCCCTTCCGCACTCACGCCCTGCCCCACCCCGCGCGGCCATGGCTGCCCTAGCCAGTGATGGCGCCATCCCCCACCCCGACGTGCGCCCTCCCCCACCCCGGTGTCCTCCTCCCCCACCTCGGTGGCTCCTCCCCCACCCGAGCTCACCCACCAGGAGCGCCCAACGCCCACGGATCCGGTGGCCCTCTTCCCCCACCTTGGTGAGATCCATGGAGCACGAGCGAGATCCATGGAGGTGACGCAACGGTGTTGCAGGGGAGTGTGCGGCTCTCCTCCACCCCGTCGCAGCACCCTCCCCACTCCGGCGACCGAGCTCCCCCACCCCGGCGGCGCTGAGCCAAGTCTGGTACTATTGGCGCTGGTGGCAGTGGTGCTCGCGCGCAGCGGTCTCCAACCCCGATGACCGGAATTGATCGGCCTAGCTTTCCCATCCTCTATATTGTATATGTATGTTTCAAGTGTTTCAGGCGTATTTTCCGAACGCATGTTGCAAGTGTTTTTATCTGGATGTTGCATGTGTTTCACAGATATGTTGCATGTGTTTTATTTGGATGTTAGGTATGGTTGCAATGGTTTTTAAGTGTTTTTTTAAATGTTTCAGAAGCATGTTTCAAGTGTTTTAACTGCCTTTAAACATATGTTGCAACTGTTGTATTTAACTGTTGTATTTAAATATTTCAAAAGTAGATCGGGTGTTACATTTCTCCTCCCCACCTTCTGCTGCATCGTCTCGGTGTATCCTCCTCCAAGCGCCGGCAGGGCCAGGTCCTTCCAAATCGAAGGCGTTGCACCCCTCTCCCTCATGTTGCTCGGACGGCGTGGGCCCCACGTGGTGTAACGTGCCCTAGAGTCCAAACGGCTTAGATCCACTCTGCACGTTGAGCGAACCTTCCAAATCGAAGGCGCTGCACCCCTCTCCCTCATGTTGCTCGGACGGCGCGGGCCCCACGTGTTGTAACGTGCCCTAGAGTCCAAACGGCTTAGATCCACTCTGCACGTTGAGCGAACCACACCTACCACCATCCCACTTATGTTTGTAAAAGGATTAATCTATGGATGATGGGATAGACTCTAGAAGCCTTATATGTTGGTCTATCCCGCCTTTAACAACCAAGGTGGGACTAAACTCTCCACACATGGGCTATTATGAACCAAATTCCAAACTGGACCAGATGTCACATACACACCCTTAAAGGAAGGGACGCCTCGTCGGCCCAACACACCCACAACCGGACAAATGATGACCAGGAACGTTCCCCTCTTAGAGTCCAAACGGCTTACATCCACTCTGCACGCTGAACGAACCACACGTGAAGCGTGCGAAACAGAGTGCAGCACGCGGGCGTCCATCCGGATGTCCGGGCGTTAGCACTACCGCTATGGTATTTAGTTTCTGGCCACGGTTCACAAACAACTCAAAATCCAATAGCTCTGGAGTCTGGACCAGAAGAAACTACAGCGTCGAGTTAAGTGTTGACAGAAATTAGATAAGTTGAAGATGGCAGACTGGAGGCGCCTGAAAAAGGAAAAAATGAGTTGTTTTTTTTTATATTACAATCAGATTCCGACTTCCCATCATGCCATCAACTTGTCTAAATGAACAGTAAATAGGAGACAGCTTGATTCACCTACTGAGGTCATTCGCTAATCACTTCGTTTATATTACAAAGATGGTAAATTAACTTAGCAGGACTAATGAGAAAAACAGCTTCACCATTTTTCACATAAATCCGTTCACCAGATGTAGATCTCATTTGCATTACCAGTTTACCACCGTATGGACAGGGACTTCATAAATTGATAGCTGAGGATCAAAATTGTTCTAATCTCGAGTTTTCAAAGCATATCGCAACTCCTGGCATTAAAGACAAGAGCGAAGTGTATCAGCACAACATGAGCAAGCAAGCAAGGATGATCGCAGTAAATTTGTTTCAATACTGGACTGGGTCTTACCATATTACCGTTGCTAGAGGCAAATGAAGGATGAAGCTCCGACAGAAGTTTATCTTCCCTCAGTCTTTCCAAGCCATCAAATGGACGTGGTTTTGCCTCACCTGTACTGGAAGGCTTCGAGCCAACACTTACACAGTGGCGGTCCATCCTTATGTACATCTCAAGTTCTTCGACTTTCCAAGACAATTGAAGAGCAACGAACTGAAACAACACGATTTCACATCCTTTTGTTATTTAGGTCCAACTGAGTAAACTAGGAATGTTCAGAAACCAAGCAAAATATTCATTGAGAGAAGCAATCACCTGTACAAGATGTTGAATGGACAAGGTTGGTCGACAACTTATATAAGGCTTTTCCAAGTTAGGTATGGTTTGTCCATCGACAGGAAGGAGAACAAGATACAGCTGGAACTGCAAAACAGAAATATGACAGTTCAGCAGACCTGGCACACGCTCCATTTGCAGGTTTAGGTTAAGCTCATCTCGACAGAACTACTGAAGCATGGAAGATATATACAGTAGAGATATGCATCTGGTGTGACAATAGACCAGCGATCCTTTCCTACTTTTTCCCTTGAAGAGCAGGGACAAAAGGAAAAAGCAAGCAACCCTGAGAAACTTGCTGTTTTGTCCCTCTTTAAAAAGTTGTTTCCCAAACATATTTTGGTTCATGTAACTGTGAGAAAATACTTTTTTTATCACAACTGTGAGAAAATACTATATCGCAAACTGAAAACTACCTCTTTATCCATTTCATCAGCAGTACGGAGGTGATCCACCAATTTTGCAATGCGTCCACTCCTTCCAATCCTGCCATTTGAACCAACACTGCCGTGTCGATTTTGGCTCCGTGTACCATTTTTCCCCCATGCAAGCATCTCTCCCCGCAATGGAGAGGTGGCTAAAATTTCTTTTCCACCAACTAATTCGTCATTCTCCACAAAGCTGTGGTCGATACTGCCAATGGTTCCAGCAGGCGATCCTTGTGGTCTGGACCTCTTCCTGCATCTTTTCTGTCTTAAATCTGGAGAATGGTCATCAGCAGAAGATTGCTCTCTGGTGGTCTCTTCAGCATTCTCTTCTTCTCTATCCTCCTCAGCAGAGCCAGTAGGGGCAATATCAGGGGTAATGGTTCTAACTCTCCCCCGTGTTCTCCTGTACTTCCTTGCAAAGGCAGTTGCAGTTGCTTTTGCCACGGAACGTTTCTTACCAATTGCATCGGACTGTCTTCGGAATGTTTCCTCGATGGCTTCTTGTATCTTTAATGAAAAATAATGGTGTGTTGATATTGATGGTTAAATATAATATAAGACAAATACAGTTCTGGTATTGCCAAAGCAGATGTCACCTTTTTATTTCGAATCCTCTCCTGCTCACTGAAAGCAAATTCCTGCAGTGTCGAGTATATTAGAAGCACTTCATGGAGAAGCTGTGTCGAGTATATTAGAAGCACTTCATGGAGAAGCTAAATGGGGCTAAAAATACAACAATGATAGGACATATAGAGTTATAGACATAAGACATCACCTCTTCCTCATACTTATCAATATCTGGATACAAGGCTGCAATCAGCGGATCATACTTAGGATCGTCCCTCAAAGAACGTCTGCTTGCACAATGAGTGCGACATGCTGGGCATTCGTTATTTCTGCAAAAATCAGAGCATTATCTTTATTATCAGATAATAACACTCTATTTTATGATCTAGAGACAAAATTAAACTTTAAATTCTACTTGTTAAAATTGATCGTGACACGATTTTAGAGAAAATGACGCCTGCCATCATACCCTAGTCGCATAGATTTGTCAATGCAGTCTCTACAGAACCGGTGCAAACATTCCATAACTGTCCTTGTCTTCCGGATAATGCCTGTAAAATAGAAGGATCAGACTCCATGGTATATCATCATCTGACAGAAAATGATGCAAATGAAGCAATGAAATTATCAAACTTCAAACCTGTAAATTATTGTAGTTAGTAACAAACAGATTTTCTACTTGGATTTCCTAGGGTTTCATCAAATATGTTCCTTAGCTTAAGATTAATATACAACCACTTTAGCAATTGTGCGAAAAGAAACAGGTGATAAACAGCATCATATGACCTATAGGAAATAAAACCATCAGATGTGATACATGGTAGATTTATACAAGAGAAAATAGAGATGAACTGACACAGAACCAGAAGGGTTACAGCCAGTGGATGTATTAAAATAAGGATGACAAGGCGTCAAAAAAAAAGGATGACAAAGCGGACCACATCTAAGCAAACAGTTACATTTGGGGTGATCGATTAAAAAAATGACATGTATATGATACAAGGCAGGCATATAATTGTGCTACAAATAACTGGAAGATGAGTGGCCAGGCCAGGTGCATGACAATTCAATAGAGAAACACGGCTCCTTAATCTGAATGCTTCAGTCATGCGAGAAAACTGAAGAATGGCAATGTAATATCCAAATCCCTAAGCAAAGTGAGAAAGGATATTCTCACCTAAGCAGATAGGGCACTGAACCTCCTTCCGTATCTCTGCTAATTTCACTAGCATAAACCTGAGAGAGACAGAACAGTTCACTATAAGCTTCAGACCATGTAAAACATCAACTATCCCAAGTCCACAAACCTGAATAATGACCTTCAATCTATGAAGATCAGTGAGATGCAGGTAGATATAAAGAAATGTAGCATCTGTTTTTGTTCTTTTGAAACCAAAAAAGATATAGCTATTTTATGACACTACACAAAGATCACGTAAAGCAGTAGGAAGTAAAGGTCGATCTTTAACTAAAAAATTGAATATTGAGCGCTTAAGTGTTCAACTATCCAGGAGGTATGAATACTGTAGTCAGTAGTCCCAGTCCCAGTCCCAGTAAGGCAGTAAAGACTTGCTTGAGACTGAAGCCGAGCTGTAGAATATATATTTCACCCTTAGGGGCCGTTCGCTTAGGCCGTTCCCGGCGTGGAATGGCTAGGAAATCAATCCGATGCTATGTAATTTAATGAAGGAACGGTGCAGTCGGGATTCAATCTCACATAAACGAACGAAGCCTTATGAATCTCTAAAGCCTGTACATTGCTGATTGGAAAACATGATGTGCGCATTCCAAGTCGGAGCTGGCAACTCTTCCAACGTACAGCTAAAGCCACGGCAGACAGAGCAGCTCAGAACTTCAGATAAAACATGAAAAGCAGTGGTTCAAGTACGATAAGCGCACAACACAAAAGGACAGCGCCAAGTCCCCAGCAGGCCGGCTACCCGGCTATGGCCTGCAACTGCATCCTGACGGAAGCATGCATACGCATGTATAGCCGTATAGGCCATCGCATTAATTCCTGCCTAGCTCGAATGCACATGATGCATCATCGGCCATGTCGGCTCGGCGATCGGTGCGTTTGCATAGACGCGACCAGATCACACGAACTAAGCAAGTCACCGGTTCCGGTATGCACCGCCTCGAACGAGCCACTGGCAGGTCGGGTACGAGGAACCGCCGGGCGAGGCGCACGAGGCAATAGGCACCGCGACTCCGCAAGAAGGCCACAAGCATATCGTAGACAACCAAAGGGATCCACGGGATCGGAGAGATAGGGCGTGGAAGAGAGGCGGAAAGCTCACTCGTCGGTGCCGCCGTCGTCGCTCTGCGAGGACTCACTGTCGCCGTCGTCCGCGCCGCCGTCACCCTCCGCGTCCGAATCTGCCAAACCCATCGAAGCACACACAGCACAAGCCGCCTCTTAGCCATATCCGCGCGGTGATACAGAACGCGACATGCACATCGTGGGGTGGTAACGAGATATGGCTACAGGAAGGAGGTCGGCCTCGATCTCGATGCCGTCGTCATCAAGCTCACTCACCGTCTTCGAGTCCGCCCCGAGGCTCCGGGTCAGTCAACCTCGGCCTGGCTACGCCCCTGCTCGGCAGCGGCGGGCGTCCTCCTCTTCCTTCTCCTACGCCTCCGCCGGCGGCGGCATCAGAGGTGGGACTGGGAGCCGCCACGTCGCCGTGGGGTTCCGAAGGCGGCGATGGGAACCGGCGCTTCTTCGCGGGCATTCTGGCTTTCTGCCCAAAAGTTCTTGGCTCTCGGATTGCGGCGATGGGCGGTGCTTCGCCGCCCTGGCGAGACGTCCGGTGCTTGGGAGGAAGGGGAGGCGGTGTGGGGCGACGGGACGGGGAGGATGAGCTGCCGAGGTGGCCAGGCCAGGTGGATGCGGGAACTGGAAGGGGAGGCGGAGAGGAAGAGGAAAATAAAAATAAACAGGGGCTCGCGAGAGAGGAGGTGCTCGTTTTGTGGTGGCTTTGCAGGTTTGGGGCCTATATGACTGCCTGACGGTGGGGGCCGGCGCCTGCTGCTTCTCTGACTGGCGGCTGGCGCAAGCGACGCACGGCGCATGCAGGCGTCAAGGCCGCGGCCGCCTCACCTCGCCTGCCGGCTGCCGACGCTCCGCGTTCCTGGGCCTGGGGCTGGCAGCTGTTATTCCGATTCTGCAGCTGAGGAAGGCGAGGGCTGTATTTGCATTCCGCTCGGCGCTCGATCCACGTGAGAACGGAGAACACGCAGGTGTTTTGGTTTCAGATTGAGGCTGAGATTGCTGAACACGCGGCAGGCAAAATCGCTGCTGCGTCCCCGGCTTTGTGCGTCTTGTTTGCCACCACACAGGCGTCAATGTTCTCGGCTCCCCTCTGCGGCGAGAGGTGCGAGCCCGACCTCTGGGGCTCTGCCCTGCCGGCGGCCGGCGATGCCGGTGCCTGTCTGTCTGGAAGCTGCTGACAATCCTTGGTTTGGCCTGTTTAGTTCATCCCAAAGATTTACACCTATCTATTTAGACATATGCATGGAGCATTAATATAGATTAAAAAATAACTAATTGCACATATTGCGACTATTGTACGAGACGAATCTTTTAAGCCTAATTAGTCTATGATTTGACAATAAAGTGCTACAATAACACATGTGCTAATGATAAATTAATTAGACTTAATAAATTTGTCTCACGGTTTACTGACGGATTCTGTAAAACTTTACGCCCTGAATCAAACGAGGCTGGCTCTGCCTCTCGGTCTCTCACTGGGCGTGTCAGCCAGTAGGGTGTAATCAATCTTCATTGTTCACGCTGCCAGCTCTGTGCTACCAACCTTTCCAGTCTCCAACGCCCGGCGGACTGGCGCCTGACGGAGATCAGTCCAGGAAATCTACCGTGGACTTGCTTATAATTGATCTCGGTTCGTCAGTTTGTAGAACACGTACGCTAAGGAAACCATGCATCCAAGATGAAAACGGGTTGTAGACTCTAATGTCTGCATAGCTTACAGCAGGAGAGTAAGAATTGAGAAATGGCCAATTTCGATACTGCATGATAACAAATCAAAAGACTTGCAACGGTGGCCAGTGGAACTGACAACTGAGCAAGCTACCGACAAATACTTGCAAGGTAAGAAGACTGGAACCAAGGATGTACCCACGATTTAGGTGTAGTCATGTACAAGTCAATCGCACTAGAGCCATAAAATATTCCTCTTAGCTCCAAAAACGCTAGGCATGCAAAAGAATGTTTCAGAAGATGCAGCACTAAGATATATTCATCAGTTATTCACACAACTCTACTCCTAGCAGAGTATTGGTTATGTTGGTGTAGAGGTTACAAGCCCTCAGTTCAACTATTCAGTTTTTTTATGATGATGATGAGAACTCTTCAATTCATTAGGCTACAAATTCATTATGTTGGTGTAGAGGTTACGGCCACATTGGGGAGCTGTTCCCCAACTTCTATAACATGCAACCAAGGACAGCCTTGAGAGGCATCCTTGTTACCCCATATTTTCTATATGGTATTAGAGCCTAAAAATCCTCACGGATACATCGATCCTCATGGCAACCCCCTATGAAGTTGCTGCTCCCTTCTCCTTTGTTCTTCTCCCACCAGTAACCAAGAAACTCGACGATGAGGTCGTCTCCTACATCCTCATGGGTGTTGGAGAGGAGTTCGAGTCGGTTACATCTGCGGTTGCAAACCGTACTGACCCGATTTCTCTCCCGGAGCTCCAGGCTCAGCTCGTGAGCCATGAACAATGTCGTGAGATCCGCGATGGCGGCTCCCACTCCGCCATCAACTCTACAGAAAAGGGCGGCCGTGGTGGTGGCCGTCCTTCCTATTCCCGTGGCGGCCGTGGCGGCGGTGGTCGCGGCGGCTTCGGGCGTGGCCGCAACAGCGATCGGAATGGTGGTCATGGTGGCGACCACAACAACAAGAACAACTTCACCAACAACACCTTTCTCGAAGGTGTGATCTGCCAGATTTGTGGAGGGAAGGCCATGGTGCTGATCGCTGCTACAAGTACGTCGGCTACCCAAAGAAGAGCGCATCCGCGGCTGAAAGGATCAAGATGCCCAAGAGGGGGGGTTGAATTGGGCTTTTCTAAAAATTAATTGCAAGAATTAAATCCTACAAGCCAAACTTCACCCCTAGTGCCTACTAGTGTTCCTTGTGATTCTACCGGTAAAAGTTTTGCACCCTAAGTTTCAATCCTAGACTAGCATGACAATTCTAGGAAAGTAAACAAACAATGAAAGTAATACACGAAAGTAAATGCTTGAAAGTAAGGGTTAGAAACACGGCGATGTTTTGCCGAGGTATCGGAGAGTCGCCATTCCCCCCTAGTCCTCGTTGGAGCACCCACACAAGGGTGTAGCTCCCCCTTGATCCGCGCAAGGATCAAGTGCTCTCTATGGGTTGATTCTTCGATACTCCGTCGTGGCGAATCACCCAAAACTGCTCACAACATGAGTTGGGTCTCCCACAAGCTCGTCGGATGATCACCAAACTCCCAATCACTACCAAACCGTCTAGGTGATGACGATCACCAAGAGTAACAAGCTAGAACTCTCACTTGACCACAACAAGCCTAATGAGAAGATGGATGCACACTTGCTATACTCTTGTCACTAGTGAGGAATCTCAAACTTTGATTCTCAAATCACTATCCTCACTAGAGCTCTTGCACTCCCTTGCACTCCAAATGTGTTTTTCAGCTGAACAAATGAGCAAGAGACCTCTAAAAGAGGTGGAGGGGATGTATTTATACACCCCTTAAATAAATCCAACCGTTACCTGCTAAATCAGTAAAACTCGTACTGACCGGACGCGCTGGTCGACATGACCGAACGTGTCGGTCGAGTGTAACGGTCGAAAACCGAAAGTCAGCGCTGAGTGACCGGACGCGCCGGTCAGGGATGACCGGACGCGTCTGATTATGCAAGAGCCTAACTGAACTTTGACCTGACGCTCGACCGCGTCCGATCATAGATGACCGGACGCGTCAGGTCAGCTTGGGACCTTACTGGAACGTGACCAGACGCGTCCGATCACTTCACAGTCGCGTCCGATTACACTGTTTACCCTCTGAAACACGTGTCAGACTGACCACTGTGTCCGGTCCTCTCAAGGACCACGTCCAGTCAATCAGTTAACGACGCAGTGACTTGTTAGTACTGACCGGACGCATCCGGTCATGACAAAGACCGCGTCCGGTCACAGGTAAACTACTCAAACGACTTCGAAACGCGACGCAACTTGAACCAAGTTGCTTCCAACTGAACTTTGAGCTTTTCTAGAGCTACCTAGTGCTAAGTTTGACAAGTGTGCACCACACCTAAACAAAAGACTCACATAGGTCAAGCTACTCACTCATGCCCCCCTTTATAGTACGGTCAAAGGAAGAAACAAAGATCCTAACGACTATTCCGGATGTAACTCAACACCTTGACATCCAGAACTAACTGTCCTTAATCTTGTCGTTGATCCTTTGAAAACCGAAATGATTTCCATCAAGGGACATGATTACCATAGTGCCCAAAGCAGTTATCAACTCCATGACCTAACTTACCACTGTTTCTGTAAAACACACGTTAGTCATGGTAATAATGCGTTGTCATCAATTGCCGAAACCAACACCGAGGCCTAGATGCTTTTAATCTCCCCCCTTTTTGGTGATTGATGATAACACTTAGATTCAGAAGATATTAGAGTTGAGGTTTTCGATCATGCTTGGTTCACATAAGCAAAAAGCTATAAGCACAAGGGGTTAGAATTTGCTTATGTGTTCCAAGCCAACTAAGTATACTCATAAGATAAAACATGAAGAGTTAGTACACAAAAAGCATAACTCATATGAAATCGGAGTAAGGCACGGAAGCACAACCTTATGAGCTAAACACAAATAAGTGACATGATATGATATAAACTCATAAACTCATAGTCACACAATGCAGGGCGAGAAAATAAACATGATGCAAGAATGTAGCACACATAGAAAAAACGAAACCCTCTATCAACATTCCCCCTGAATCTATGCTCTCTCTCCCCCTTTGGCATCAAACGCCAAAAACTAAACTAAGGAACCGACGGGGGAACAGACGCTGTCATGTCAGGTGTAGAGGAGCGTGGAGTGATCACGAACTGTGAAGTGTCCTCCTCAGACTCTGAACTGTCAGGCTGACCCTCTGTAGATAGACGTGGCAGTGAAGCGGTCTGGGTCTGTAGAGCAGGTGCAGTAACTGAAGGTGTAGTAGCAATAATAGGAGCAGTCACTATCGCCTGAGCCTGAAAGACACCAAGAGTAGGAGGATATGTCGAAGCAACTGAGGATGGCACAGTCTCTGTAGTTGTGGCCCCTGACACTGGAAGAACAGCAGTCTCTGAAGCTGACGTCCCTAAAGAGGTCACAACTGTGGTGTACGAGGAAGTCGGCTGTCCAGTCAGCTCACTGTAGGTGGCACTGAAGTTAGGGAACGGAGTGCCTGAGAGGAGGTGAGGTCTCGGCTGAGCTGGTGGAGTGAACCCTGTCTATATAGGAGTGTAGCTCGGAGACTAAAACATCTGAGGCACCTGCTGCTGGGGAGAGGTGTACTGAAAACTCGGTTGTCCCTGACTCTGAGGTCCACTGACTGTAGTGCTGGAGTCAGGACAGACGGTGGTGGAGGTACCCCAACAGTGACAAGGTGTCGCAGGAGCTCTAGGTACTGCTGCTGGGTGGCTGCCTGCTGCCTCTGCATCTCGAACTGTTGTCTCTGGAACTCTAGCTGCTGCCTCTAGAACTCGTCCTGACGAGCCTGAATCTGAGCGAATGCGGCAGCTGTGTCCTAAGTCTGTCTCTACATCTGAACCTCCTGTCTCTTCTAGGCCTAGGTCAGCCTCTCAAGAATAGCCACCATGGCTGGGTCTGAGCGGGAAGTTGAGCCTGAGCCACCGGCCTCATGGTCATGAGGTCGAGGAGAGCGGTACCGAGGGATGAGCTGGTAATCCTCATCTGTGCTGTCAGTAGCAACATCCTCAACTAGATCAGCTGGCTGAGCATCAATATCTGCTAGCTCTACCTCAGCAAGACCCTGAACGATCTCGTCCTGCTCAGCAGCTGTCTCTGGTACCTCTGGCCTTTGACGCTATCCTGGGCCAGGTGCCTACTCTCTAGTAACTGATGCCCACAGTTGTTGAATGTCATACTCTGGAAGCTGTAGTGGTATCAGATATCTCTGCTCTAATCTCTGCAGGCAGTTCACATGTAGATCTGATGATAAAACATATCCAATGAGCATACAGAAGCTGCCTGTGACCCTTGAATTCCTCTGCCAAGGTGTCCTCCATCTCACATAGCATCAAATCCCAAAGGTCGAACGGTGTCTATGAGATGAGGTGATGTACTACCCATAGCTGCATACGAGTCAATCCCTCTCTGTATCCAAGTCTTGGAAGTAGTGTTCGCCTCACAATAGCATCAAGGACTCTGGCTAGCGGTGTCAGGCTAGCAGGTGTACGTCGAGACCCCTCGCCAAAAGACTCACGGAAGCAGGGTCTGTTCATATCGGTAGGGGGCACTGTCCCGCCATGAGGGCGTCTCGGAGGTGCAGTCTGTCCAAAACACATCTGGTGTATCTTCGTCTCTGAAGCTAGGAGTCTGAGGATCTCCCGTACCCTGGTGCTGTATAGTCTGCGGTCACGGCCTCTGAATGCAAAGTGAATGAACTCATGTGCTGGGTCAATCCAAAGTGAAGAATAGAACTCTCTGACCCAGGTCCCGTAGTATGCTCTAGTCCGTCCAAGAAGATCTGATAATCTAGGTAGAAAGGACAGATGCAGACGAAGCTACTCACCAACCACCTCAACTAAGGCCTCCAGTCGACAGACTCTCTGAGGTCTGAAAGCAATCCTGCTATCAACATAGGCTCTGTAGAAGTCCTCGTGCAGAGGTGTGTACAAACCCTCTGAAGCCTGGGGATCCCGCTGAGGTGGGAACCACCGAGTGACCTCAACAAATCTGAGGGCCTGGACCTGTCTAGCTATAGCTCCCCTGAGGTCAAAATGCTCAACTAGGGGGTGACCTTGAGCCCTGGGAGGTGGACGACCTCCACGACGCTGACCCTCTGGCCTGGAGGTCACCTGAGCTCGCGTACGTCCTGAGCGATGACACTGTAGAGAGTGAACTGTCTGCTCCTCAGTCTCCTCTGGGTCCTCGGTAGACAGCTCTGCAAGTGCATCCACTGTCTCTTCGGTAGCCTCAGTACCGAGCTATCGACCTTCAAGGTGAAAGCGACTCTCGCCAATACGTATACCACTACTCCTGTCACCTCTCTCTACTGCCTCTGCTGCATCTGCAACTGCCTGAGCCACCTCTGCCTCTGTAAGTGTTCTCTTTCTCTTCTTGGCGGCTATCTTTACTCGCTTGTCACGAGCGACCTCTGTCCTCCTGGGAGGACTCTCGTCCCCGTCACTAGGTGCACCACCAGCATTCTTGCAGCGAACCATACTGACAAACTATTGTATCTGAGAAAAACTGGACAGTAACAGACGATGAACTGACACTCGTGAGGCTTGGCCTCAATCCGTATCCACAGGCTTGGCCTCGGATTCACAGCTGATCACCTGACACTCAAAGCACCGACAGGACGAACTGAAACGATAGAATAGATGGATCTACTATAAGCAACATATATTATCTAATAGATGAGTAAGATCCTAATGAAAGCAAGCATATTAGATAAGACGTGAAAGGACCGCGATAGCTACCTTGGATGAGCGAAGTTCCGATGAACGAAAGATGATCTCGATGCGCTAGGGTTACTGAAAACGACGATCGAAACCCTTGCGGAGACGGAGACGTTCGTGGAGACGGTAACTCACGAAAAACACTGCTAGGGTTAGGGTTAGGTCACTGGCGCATGGGGCTGCTCGGCTATGGCGGCTTGGCTGCGGAGGCGCACGTGCGGTAGAGAGCATGGGCACGAGGCGGCGGTGCTCGGGCGTGGTGGTGCACGGGGCGACTCTAGTGGCGCGTGGGCAGCGAGCTCGCGGGCGCGGAGGCACGGCGTGCGCGGCTGCAGGGGATTGCTCGGGTGTGGGCGTGGACAGCGCGGCGCAGCTGCGAGCGCGGCTGCGGAGGCACGGCGCGACGAATGCGGATGCGGTGGCGCGGTGGCTCGGTGAGGTCGGCTAGGGTACGGGCGGCAGATTGATTGAAACGGAAAAGAAGACGAACAAGATCCGAACGAACGGTTAAAAGGGTGAGATCCGCTTTTCGCGCGATGACCGAACGCGGTGGTCGCAAGACCGGACGCGGTAAAGGCAGCGTCCGGTCAGAGTCCAGTAAGCTCCTAGAATGATCGGACACGTCCGATTATGCACGATCGGATGCTGACAGAGTTCGGTCATGAATTGCCCGGAAAACTCAAGTGGATGACCGGACGCGGTGGTGGTGGCCGGGACCGGACGCGGTGGTCAGCAACTGCGCGTCCGGTGCAGCGTCCGGTTAGAGATTTTAAAGAAAATCTTTGGGAATGATCGGACGTGCTGGTGAACGCTGGGACCGAACGCGGTGGTCAGGAACGACGCGTCCGGTGCAGCGTCCGGTCGGTGTTAAACGCCTTTCTTCAATCCGATCTTCGACGCAACTTCTTCCAATCAAGTTCCAATTCAAAGAGACTCAAATAAACACCAATTAGAACCTGATATGAGTGACCTCACTCAAACCCTCAAGTTTTTCAAAGTATTTTGCCTTAGGCTAGTATTATTTTTAAGAAAATATTCAATAAACACCCGAGGAGCAACGTATGGCCATGCAATAGAGTTTGTGAACCCTTGGGAGCTTCAAATGCTCTCTCTATTCATGGACGAACACAGAGGTTACTCAAAGCAAAACCGAAAAGAAACGACAAAGCAACAATCATGCATATGCAATGCAAAGCGAGAAAGGAAGACTAGGTTGCTTGTCAAGTTTGATCCACGGTTAGGCTTCTTCACTCCTCCAAAGGAGGGTTATCGTAACCGTGTTAGACAAGTTCTAGATGCATTGCGGGGAATTAAACATGACATATAATACAATGCAATGCAAGGGACAACACAAGCTCATTTTTTAAAGTTACTAGAGTCAAGCACATTTAGTTCACTCCTTAACCTACAAAAGGTAGCCTCATCTAAGGGTTTAGTGAAGATATCCGCTAATTGATTTTCACTTCTTACACCTTCTAGTGATATATCATTTTTAGCAACATGATCTCTTAGAAAGTGGTGGCGGATATCAATGTGCTTGGTGCGTGAGTGTTGTATCGGATTATTAGCAATTTTAACGGCACTTTAATTGTCACATAAAAGCGGCACCTTTTCAAGAACAACTCCATAGTCTAGGAGGGTTTGTTTCATGTATAAGATTTGTGCACAACAAGCCCCCGCGGTAATGTATTCCACCTTGGCGGTGGACAAAGTCACACTATTTTGCTTTTTAGATGACCAAGATACTAAGGACCTCCCAAGCAAATGGCACCCTCCGGATGTGCTTTTTCTATCAATTTTACAACCGGCATAATCCGAATCAGAATAACCAACTAGTTGGAATCTAGCTCCTTTGGGGTACCAAAGACCGATGCTTGGGGTGTACTTAAGATATCTTAAAATTCTTTTTACGGCACTTAGGTGAGGTTCTTTAGGGCACGCTTGAAAGCGAGCACACATGCACACACTAAACATGATATCGGGCCTAGATGCGGTAAGGTACAACAAGCTACCAATCATAGAACGGTAAAGAGTTTGATCAATTGGTTTACCTCCCTCATCTAGGTCGAGATGTCCATTAGATGGCATTGGGGTCTTGATTGGCTTACACTCTTCCATCTTGAATCTTTTGAGAAGATCCTTGGTATACTTTTCTTGAGAGATGAAAATTCCTTCTCTCATTTGCTTGACTTGAAAACCAAGGAAGAATGTTAGCTCACCAATCATTGACATCTCGAACTCCTTTGACATCAATTCACCAAATTCTTTGCAATAGTCTTCATTTGTTGACCCGAAGATGATATCATAAACATAGACTTGATAAATGAAGATCTCTTCATTAAGCTTCTTGGTGAATAGTGTGGTGTTAACCTTCCCAATAGTGAAGCCCTTCTTAATGAGGAAGTCCCGGAGGCGCTCATACCACGCTCTAGGGGCTTGCTTAAGCCCATATAGCGCCTTAGACAACCTATAAACATGATTAGGATATCTAGGGTCTTTAAACCCAGGAGGTTGTTCAACATAGACTAGTTCATTTATGAAGCCATTTAAAAATGCACTTTTCACATCCATTTGATATAGTTTCATTTCATGATATGATGCATATGCAAGAAGGATACGAATGGCTTCAAGTCTTGCAATGGGTGCAAAGGTCTCTCCAAAATCAAGACCTTCAACTTGAGAGAACCCCTTTGCAACTAGTCTTGCCTTGTTTCTCACTACTACGCCTTGATCATCTTGCTTGTTGCGGAACACCCACTTGGTTCCAATGACTCTTGCACCTTTTGGATGCTCTTCAAGTGTCCAAACTTGATTGCGGGCGAAGTTGTTCAATTCTTCATGCATAGCATTCACCCAATCCGGATCTTGAAGAGCTTCTTCTACATTCTTAGGTTCAAGACAAGAGACAAAAGAGTGATGTTCAACAAAAAAAGTAAGCTTTTGAGATTGAGTCATTACACCCTTTGTTGGACTCCCTATGATGAGATCTTGTGGATGTGCTTGAAGTAGAGGTGAGTTTCTTCTATCAACCACTTGAAGAGAGGGATGGGGAGCATCAACATCTTGAGCTTGTGCCTCGGCTTATTGATGAGAGACATGAGTATCTTCATTTTCAACTCTCTCATTCTTGTCATCATTTTGAGGCACACGTGATGAAGATGGTGGATTGACAATTTGTACATCGTCTTCATCATCTTTAGGCTTGATGTCTCCCACCAGCATGTTCTTCATTGCCTCCCTCAATGGTTCATCACCTACATCATCACAATTCTCAATTGCTCCTTAGGAGCCGTTAGATTCATCAAATTCCACATCATATGTTTCTTCAACCAAAACGGTGGCATGGTTAAATACTCTATATGTTTGACTTTGATGAGTAACCAACAAGAAAACCAATATCACAACGTCTTTAAAACTTCCCTAGGTGTTGACGCTTCTTGTAGATGTAGCATTTGCAACCAAATACCCGGAAGAATGAGACGTCCGGCTTTTTCCCATTTAGCAACTCATAGGGGGTCTTGCCGAGAAACTTTTGTAGGAAGAGGCGATTTGAAGCATAGCATGCGGTGTGTTGTACTCATCTAGCATTGTTCTTGCAAGGGTGATCAAGGTTCGGTTCTTCCTCTCAACTACACCATTTTGTTGAGGAGTGTAGGTTGATAAAACTTCATGCTTGATTCCAATTCCATCACAATAAGCTTCAATGTTTGTGTTATCAAAATCTTTTCCATTGTCACTTCTAATCTTCTTTATCTTGACTTTAAATTCATTTTGAGCTCTCTTTGCAAACTTCTTGAAGCAATTTGCCACTTCGGATTTGTCATGAAGGAAGAAAGTCCAAGTGTATCTTGAGTAGTCATCCACAATTTTAGGCAATAGAGATTTCCACCCAAGCCCTTGTAAGTTGTAGGACCAAACAAATCCATGTGAAGAAGTTCTAGCACTCTTGATGTTGACATGTAAGCTTTGGTTGGATGAGTGTTTGCAACTTGTTTGCTGGCTTGACATGCACTACAAGGTTTGTCCTTCTCAAACTTTACATCCTTCAAACCTCTCACTAATTCTTTCTTCAATAGCTTGTTGAGAGTGTTCATTCCAACATGAGCAAGCCTCCTATGCCAAAGCCATCCAAGTGTAGTTTTGGTGAACAAACATGTCATCAAGTTTGCATCTTCGGAGGTGAAGTCAACAAGATAAAGATTGTTGTATGTAAAGCCTTTGAGAATCATTTGCTTATCATCTATCTTTGTAACTACCACTTCATTAGGAGTGAACAAGCATTGGTAGCCAAGGTCACAAAGTTGCCCAACGGATAGTAAGTTGAAACTCAATGAAGCAACATAGAGCACATTTGAGAGAGAGTGATCATTTGATATTGCAATCTTGCCTATACCCTTGAATTTGCTCTTTGAATTGTCCCCAAATGTGATCTTGTCTTGACATACCCCATTCTCTTCAAGTGAGGTGAACATACAAGGATCACCGGTCATATGTTGAGTGCAACCACTATCAATTACCCAATGAGATCCACCGGTCTTGTAGTTCACCTACACACAAGAGATCAAGCCTTTTGTTTAGGGACCCAAACTTGAGAGGGACCCTTGACTTTCTCAACTAGTGACTTGGCAACCCATATTTTCTTTGGCCTATTTTTGTTAGAGGGACCCAAGAACATGACTTTCATCTTTCCACTTGAATATTTTTTAAGCATGTAATGAGCATTGAAAGCAAAGGGTCTAGCATGCTTGGGCAAGGGTTGTGGTGGTGGAGTTTTGCACTCATGAGCAAAATGACCTTCTTGTCCAAACTCAACACATCTCTTTGGCTTAGGCTTTGACTTGCTTTGTTGTTGTTGAGCTTTGGCCTTCTTCTCTTGATTTGCCAAGTAACCAATGCCACTTCTATCCATCTTCATGACGGTGTTCATGAGTAGCTCACTTTGCAAATGTTAGCCTCTTGTGAACTTGCTTAGGCCGGTCTTGAGATGCTCTTTTTCTTGCTTGAGCCTTTTGTTTTCTTCAATAAGTGTCTCATTTGGTGCTTGCTTTTCAAGAGCCATCAACTTCTTGTTCTCATTCTTAAGCATCTCATTTTTACTCTTGAGCTTGACATACTCATCATAGTTGTCAGACTTAACCACACTCTTGCCTTTGCCGCTAGAGCCTTGCTCAAAGTTCTCAACAATCAAATCATCACATGATGTAGCTATATCAACCTTAACAACTTGGTTAGTAGCATCATGTGTCTCAAGAGCAAGCTCATTAGCAACAATAAGACTATCATAGTTGATTTTCAATGTAGTATATTCATCTTTTAGCAAGTTGAGCCTAGTGATGAGTTCACCATGCTTCTTCTCAAGTTTATCATGTTCATCTCTAAGCTTTTTGTTAGAAGTTTTGAGCTCCTTGAGAGTAGAAGACATAGTTTCATTTTGATCTTTGAGCTCATCACTAGTCTTATGTGCATTCTCAAGCTTAGATGAGAGTGATTCATTTTCATTTTGAAGCTCATCATTTTCATTTCTAGTTCTTCTTATGATTTTAGAATATTTGTTCAACAATTTTACAAGTTAATCATAAGAAGATGCATCATATTCATCATCACTATCACTATCATCATCATCATCACTATCATTGTTTTGTACCTTTCATTCACCCTTAGCCATAAGGCATAGATGAGTAGTGGAAGATGATGGTAAAGGTGGCGGTGAAGGTGGTGATGAAGATGTCGGTGAAGATGATGATGGCCCAATCACAAATGCGGCGACCTTCTCTTTCTCATTGTCGCTCTCATCGCCGGAGGACTCACATGATGACTCAATGTCGGTGAGCCAATCACCAATAATGTAAGCTTTGCCTCCCTTCTTCTTCTTGTAGAACTCTCTTCTCTTGCCATCTTTCTTTTTGTATGGCTTGTTCTTCTTTTTCTCATCTTCTTCATCACTTGAATCATCTTTCTTGCCCTTGTTCTTGTTTTTGTACTTGTCTTTTGGAGGCTTCAGGCATTGATGAGCTAAGTGGCCAAGTTCACCACAATTGAAGCAATCCATCTCGGATATTGGCTTCCTTTTGCTACTTGTGAAGAATTTCTTCTTCTTGCCATCGAACTTGATGCCACTCTTGTTGAGCTTCTTTAGCATCTTGGTGGTCTTTCTCACCATGAGTGCAAGTGATGCATCATAAATATCACTCTCACTTGAGCTTTCTTGCACTATCATGGCTTGGCCCTTCTTCTTTTTCTTTTCATGGCTAGCTTTGAAGGCCAAGTCTTTCTTCTTGGAAGATGATGAGCCCTCTTCTGGAGTGATGTGCATGTACATCTCATGTGCATTGATCTTTCCCAATACTTGAGTCAGTGTTGCGGCGGAGAGATCACTTTGGTGAAGTACGGTGATAATGTGCCCATACTTCTCAACGGGAAGCTCAAGATCCTCCTTGCAACATCCGATTGACTCATTTGAGTGAGTCCAAGAGCATTGAGATCTTCTATAAGAACATTCAATCGAGTGTATATTTCATTAGCACTTTCTTTGGGAAGCATCTCAAAAGAATTAATTTTCTTTAAAGCAATATGATAGCGTTCCTCACGCTCACTCTTAGTTCCCTCATGGAGAGCACAAAGGTTTTCTCACAATTCATGAGTGTTTTTGGCATTACACACACGATTGAAGATATCCTTGCCTAGGCCCGGGTAGAGTGCATTTTTTGCCTTTGCATTCCACCGGTCGTACTTCTCCTCATCACCACTTGGGTTGGCAGGATCCCTAATAGGGGGAAGCCCTTCGGTTGTGGCTCTAAGGCACCCAACATCTATGGCTTCGAGGTACGCCTCCATACGAATTTTCCAATATAGAAAATCATCTCCCTCAAAAGTGGGAGGTGGTCCTTTCCCATTAGACATCTTGCTCTAGGCGGTGAAGCCTAAATAAAGAGCAACACGGCTCTGATACCAATTGAAAGGATCAAGATGCCTAAGAGGGGGGTGAATTGGGCTTTTTTAAAAATTAATTGCAAGAATTAAATCCTACAAGCCAAACTTCACCTCTAGTGCCTACTAGTGTTCCTTGTGATTCTACCGGTAAAAGTTTTGCACCCTAAGTTCCAATCCTAGACTAGCATGGCAATTCTAGGAAAGTAAACAAGCAATGAAAGTAATACACGAAAGTAAATGCTTGAAAGTAAGGGTTAGGAACATGGCGATGTTTTGCCGAGGTATCGGAGAGTCGCCACTCCCCACTAGTCCTCATTGGAGCACCCACGCAAGGGTGTAGCTCCCCCTTGATCCGCGCAAGGATCAAGTGCTCTCTATGGGTTGATTCTTCGACACTCCGTCGTGGTGAATCACCCAAAACCGCTCACAACATGAGTTGGGTCACCCGCAAGCTCGTCAGATGATCACCAAACTCCCAATCACCACCAAACCGTCTAGGTGATGGCGATCACCAAGAGTAACAAGCTAGAACTCTCACTTGACCACAACAAGCCTAATGAGAAGATGGATGCACACTTGCTATACTCTTGACACTAGTGAGGAATCTTAAACTTTGATTCTCAAATCACTATCCTCACTCCAAAGGTGTTTTTCAGCTGAACAAATGAGCAAGAGACCTCTAAAAGAGGTGGAGGGGATGTATTTATACACCCCTCAGACAAATCCAACCGTTACCTGCTAAATCAACAAAACTCGTACTGACCGGACGCGCTGGTCGACATGACCGGACGCGCCGGTCGAGTGTAACGGTCGAAAACCGAAAGTCAGCGCTGAGTGACCGGACGCGCCCGTCAGGGATGACCGGACACATCCGATCATGCAAGAGCCTAACTAAACTTTGACCTGACGCTCGACCGCGTCTGATCATAGATGACCGGACGCGTCAGGTCAGCTTGGGACCTTACTGGAACGTGACCAGACGCGTCCGATCACTTCATAGTCACGTTCGATTACACTGTTTACCCTCTGAAACACGTGTCAGACTGACCACCGCGTCCAGTCCTCTCAAGGACCGCGTCCGGTCAATCAGTTAACGACGCAGTGACTTGTTAGTACTGACCGGACACATCTGGTCATGACAAAGACCACGTCCGGTCACAGGTAAACTGCTCAAACGACTTCGAAACGCGACGCAACTTGAACCAAGTTGCTTCCAACTGAACTTTGAGCTTTTCTAGAGCTACCTAGTGCTAAGTTTGACAAGTGTGCACCACACCTAAACAAAAGACTCACCTAGGTCAAGCTACTCGCTCATGCCCCCTTTATAGTATGGTCAAAGGAAGAAACAAAGATCCTAACGACTATTCCGGATGTAACTCAACACCTTGACATCCAGAACTAACCGTCCTTAATTTTGTCATTGATCCTTTGAAAATCGAAACAATTTCCATCAAGGGACATGAATACCATAGTGTCCAAAGCAATTATCAACTCCATGACCTAACTTACCACTGTTTCTGCAAAACACACGTTAGTCATGGTAATAATGCGTTGTCGTCAATTGCTAAAACCAACACCGGGGCCTAGATGCTTTTAGCGGCAATAACCTCCTACAGCGTGGACACCAACTGGTACATGGACACTGGTGCCACGAACCACATCACCAGCGAGCTAGATCAACTTACAATCCGTGATCGCTACAACGGCAATGACCACGTGCACACCGCTAGTGGATCAAGTATGAAGATCAATCACATTGGTCACAGTACTTTGAGTTTCCCTAATTGCAACCTTCATCTACGTAACATACTTCATGTCCCACAAGCAAATAAGAATCTTGTCTCTGTCAATCGCATTACTCGTGATAATAAAGTGTTTCTTGAGTTTCATCGTGATCATTTTTTGGTCAAGGAGCAGGGAACGAAGAAAACCCTACTCCAAGGTAGATGTGAGCATGGCCTCTACCCACTCCAGTCATCCAATAAAGAAGTGCTTGCCACCATCAAGCCATCCACCTCGCTATGGCATCATCGACTTGGTCATGCATCCACTCCAGTAGTTTAGCGTGTCCTCAACCGCCATAAGCTCCCTTTTGTTCAAGATTCCAGTGAAAGCTCAAGTTTGGTTTTGGTAATTAATGACATCAAGTTGCTAATGCTATTGTATCAAGTGTGGTTTGAATTAGGCATAAGCAACACACGTGATGAAGGTGTATGTGGCAAGGAGTGGTGGCCACAAGATCACAAAGAGATGGTGCATGGACATGAAATGACGATCATAGTGGAGATGCACATAAAATGATAGACATGATGATCAAGTGGAGGAGAAGGATCTAAGAGCGCAAGGCAAAGGTATAAACATAGGGTTTTCCTTTTCCCGGTCTAAGTTGAGTAGAGAAGTGATTGACCAGATTTAGGATACATAGCCGACTATCAAGAGTGGCAATCACGGTTAGCTTAGAAATCAAGTGCCACTAGATCAATGTCTTAAGCATATGCATTAGGATCTAGTAGAGAGCTAACATATCGCCTTGAAAATGTTTGTAAAATGCTAACACACATGCACATGGTGGTGTACACATGGTGGTGTTAGCACATTTGCGAAGTCGGAGAAGAAACAGAGGCGAACGGTGGTCACTGTGGTGACTAGACGCCGCACCAGACGCGGTCATGGTTTGACCGGACGTGTCCGGTCAGTTCATCGCTGTAGCCAGGCGCGCGAGTGTTAGGGTTTGCAACTGGCGCGTCCGTTTCCTCATGAAACCAGAGCGTCCGATCAGGCACCCAGAGGGGTAGAGCTAGACGTAGAGCCGATCGGACGCGCGGTGCGTCCGATCACGTGCGATCGGACGTGTTCGATCGGAGTAGGAGCTCTCTGGACTCTGACCGGATGCCGGGTGCAGCGCGTCCTGTAAAACGCTGAAGCGCGTCCGGTCACGGCAACAGTTACTTCTGATGCACACTATTTTTGCTTGTCCTGTAGTGACCGGACGCGTCTGGTCATCCTGACCGGTGCGTCCAGTCAACACGTTTCGCACTGCGTCGACCGATAACGGCTAGCTGCGTACCCCTTCGCTATAAATAGAAGTTGGCCAGAGTTTGAGGGTATCTCTTGCACATTTTGAGACCTTGAGACATCCTTTGAGCTAGAGAACAACCCCTCCACTCATCTCTTTGCTTGGTTGCACATCTTGAGTGAGATTGAGTGAGATTCAAGTACATTGCTTGAGAGTTGCATTCTAGAGGCACTTGATCTTCGAGTTGCTGTGGATTTCTTGTTACTCTTCCATGTTTCCTGACATGGTCGACGACTTGGAGCAGCGGAGGTGATTGAGCTCACAATTGGAGATTGTTGGAGCCCTCACCAAGTGTTGTAAGGGGTTCTTGATCCTTCCCCACGGGAGTTCGCAAATTGGATACTCTAGTTGAGGTCGTGGCTTGGAGGATCCCCATCTTGTGTGCGGTTGTGCGGCACCCGCCGAGGGCTCATTTCTTGATAGTTGATTAGCTCGCGAACCGACAAGTGGGTGTATCACCACTGAAAGGTCCTTGTTTGGTTTTGGTAATTGAGTGACAACTTAGGTGGACTAATATGTGGTTATGTGAGATACACAGGAGATTAGTCCACATGTGATGGTGTCATGAAGGAGCTCATTGCATATGAGACATGACATGGAGTCATGTGACCAAGATGGAGAAGATCAAGATGAGGCTTGGCTCGAAGGACCGGTTGTGAAGGTGAAGGGCAAGTTGAGGCTTCGAAGCGAAGGACCATGCGATGGTGAAGCTTGGGCAAGACTTGGCGCCGACGGACCAATGCAACGGTGAAGAGCAAGTGAGGTCAAGATCGATGAACCAATACGGTCATGTGATGATATGAAGTGAATCATATCATTTGGTGATTGGTTGGTGCATGTGTTGCATCAATGTCGGAGGAGATGGAGTGGAATGCGCAAGGCTAAGGTATAACCTAGGGCATTTCCATTTCACCGGTCATAGGTGTGTAGAGAAGTTTATGACCGGGTTTAGGATAGATGGCCGTACTATCAAGAGGGGCAAACTTGTTTGCATATCGGTCATCTAGTGCCACTTGAGCGATCTAACTGTGCATATGTGTTAGGATCGAGTGGCGAGGCAAGTTGAGTGCCTAATTCCTTTGAAAATGATTATGAAAATGCTAACACACGTGCACAAGTTGGTGATCACTTGTTGGTGTTGGCACATTTGTGAAGGAGATGAAGTTTGAGCGGTAGAGAGGGTTTGGGTCTCTCTCTCCCTCCCGCCGAGCTTGCGTGCGCGGGATTCAGGCGTTTTCGAGGAGTTGAAAAGCCTATTTTCCACTACGCCGGAAGTCGGAAAAGAAACGGAGGCGAACGGGGTCACTGAGGTGACCGGACGCTACACCGGACGTGGTCTCGGTATGACCGGACGCGTCCGGTTAGTACAGCGCGGTATCGGGCGCGCGGGCTAGGGTTTACAACCGGCGCGTCCGGTCACTCGCGGGACCGGCGCGTCCGGTCAAGTGCCCAGAAGGAACTGCGGTTCGCAAGGACGATCGGACGCGGGGCGCGTCCGGTCACACGCGATCGGACGCGTCCGGTCGTCGAGGGAGCTTACTGGACTCCGACCGGACGCTGGCACTGTCGCGTCCGGTCATTGCGAGGAGCGCGTCCGGTCGTTGTTTCGTGGGCGCGGGTGTTGTGCGGATCGGCACGTCCGGTCGTTGCGAGAAGCACGTCCGGTCGTTGCTTCGCGCGCGCGGTGCTGTGCGACCGGCGCGTCCGGTCGGTTGAGCAACACGTCCGGTCATAGCGTTTGACCATTGGCACGCAGTGACCGTTGGAGGATCTAACGGTCGCATTTGAAATTTGAGGGACACGTGGACGTCGCAGGGCGACCGGACGCGGTTGAGCGCGTCCGGTCAGTTACGACCGGCGCGTCCGGTCGTCCCGAAAAAGGACCCAGTGAAGGGGTAACAGCTCTATTTGACCGTGGGGTTATAAATAGATGCCTTGGCCGGCCGTGGCCGGGAGCGAAGCACACTTTAGCCTTGGTGGCTTGTGTGGTAGTGCTTGGGAGCCCTCTAACTCACTCATGCTTGATAGTGTTCATCGGATCGAGTGAGAGAGCGATTCTAGTGCGATTGCATCGTAAGGTTGCATCGAGTGGCACTAGGTGATCGTGTTGCAAGCCGGTAGTGCTTGTTACTCTTGGAGGTTGCCACCTCCTAGACGGCTTGGTGGCTTGTGGCTCCGTCGAAGCTCGCAAGAAGATTGTGCGAGGCTCTGGAGAAGCTTTGTGAGGGGGATTGTGCTCACCCCGCGGGGATCGCGAAGAGCAACTCTAGTTGAGCGTGTCATCGAGTTACCTCACTTGAGAGTGGTGTCTTGCGGTGCCTTGCGGGGCGTGCCTTGAGGGGCAAGTGACTTGAGGGTCACACCGAGGAACCATCTAAGTGTTGGTCGACACAATGGGGACGTAGCTTGGTGGCAACCAAGTGAACCTCGGGAGAAAATCACCGTGTCAACTTTGTCTACTCTTCTTGGTGGTTTGCATTCATGCAACATAAGCTTGTATTTACTTTCATATATACTTGTGCTTGTGTAGTTGCTCTCGTAACTAGTTTGCTTGTGTAGCTTGCTAGTTATCTTCTTGCTTGTGTAGCTAGAAGCTCCCGCTTGCGTGACTAATTTGGTTTATATAACCTTGTTAGTCACATTGCTTAGTTTGTGTAGCTAAGTGATTTGCGCTCTCTAATTTGGCATTAGTTGCCTTGTTATTGAGCATTGCTAGTGAGCTTAGGCTTTGTGCGCTTTGCTTACTAGAATTGTGTTGGAGCTCCTTCTTGCTTGCAAAGTACTAGTGCATAGGTTTGTGTGACCTTGCTCAAGAATTAAATAGGAGAGCTCTTGCTAAGGAAAGCATCTTAGTTGCTTAATTAGGATCTTTGTGAGGTGCTTGTGAACTTAGTTAGAGGGGTGTAGTCTTGGCTAGACCGATAAGTTTAATTCCGCATTTGTTTTGGTTAGCCAACTCGTTTAAGTTTTAGAAAGGACTATTCACCCCCCCCTCTAGTCCGCCATCTCGACCCTACAAGTGGTATCGGAGCCGGGCTCTCATTTGTAGTCTTCACCGACCCGAGAGGATGGCGGCTTATGGGCTAGATGTTGAGTGTCTACACATTTTTGATGGCACACACTTTGCACGGTGGAGAAATTGGATGACATGCATTTTTAAGTTTATTTTTCCTCAATTGTGATGGATCGTAGATGTGGGTTTTTCCTTTGCAATTGATAAAAAGAATGCAACTCAAGCGCAAAGTAAATGCCTACATCTCGATAGCCAAGCTACTAATGTTTTTTATCGATCTATGGATAGTAGCATACTTCATGAGATCATAGACTTCGAGTCCGCCCATGAAATTTGGGTGTTTCTAAATGAGAAATATGGGGTGATCTCCAATGATGATGAGCCCGAGGAAGAGGCGCATGAGGATGTTGAGCATGACCACAACAACGTGGTTGTGGAGGATTGCTCTACCTCACGGTCAAGTGATGACAAAGATGATCATATCACAAGATCACTTGACAAGAAGAATGATAATGCCACAAGTGATGCAAGCAATGATTCTACTCCATGCACACTTGATGGTGAAGATGATGGCTATGAGAGTGATGCTTCAACAAGCTCTTCAACATCACCACATTGTTCCATGTCACATGGTGACACTAAGGTATCTATTGGTGGTTTTGTTGTTGATTGTGATGGTCCAAATTTTGAGCTTCTTTATAAACTCTCAAAGGCCCTAAGAAATGAGATGGCAAAAACAAGGAAATTGAAAAATGAAAACTCATTTCTAAAAACCATATGTGAACAACAAAAGCATCTACTTTATGTTGCTACTTGTTCACATGAGGAGCTAAAATTGGCTCATGAGGAACTTAGTGTTGCTCATGATAACTTGGCACAAGAACATGCTTTACTCACTAAGAAGCCTTCTAATGAAGAAATCAAATCTAGTGAGAGCTCATCATTTGGGTCAAATGATCAATCACATATTACTAACCCTTGTGATGTAGGCAAGAAGCATGTATCCACCTTTTGTGATGATTTATTAGATATGCCATGTTCTTCACAATTAAATGCTTGTTTTACTTCTATGTCTTGTGAGACTAACCTTTTGAAGGAGAACAATGAGCTTAAAAGTGAAGTGAAGAATTTGAGCAACAAGTTAGAGAAGTGCTACAACTTAAAAGTCACCTTTGAGCACATGATGAAGACTCAAAGAAACGTTGGTGACAAAAGTGGCCTTGGCTTCAAGAAGAAAATGACAAGGGGCGAAAGAAAGCAAGAAAATAGGATGAAGAGGCTACTCCAAAAGAAGCTCTCGCATTCCATGTGCTATCGATGCCATGAAGCGGGACATCTTGCTAATGGATGCCCAAACATTGAGAAGCTCAAGAAGATGAAGGAAGAAGAGAGGCTCAAGCATGTAAAGTGCTTCAAGTGCCACACTTGGGGTCATCTCACCTCAATGTGCCCAACCAAGCAATTGGTGAAGCAACAAGTAAAGCCTCAACCAAAGCCACTAGTTGAGCAAGAGAAGACACCCCAAGAGCAAATCAAGATTAACCATGAAGATGATGGTGACTTGATGAAGAAGAAGAAAACAAGAAGGGGTGGAAGAGCAAGACATCCAATGCAAATTCAAGATGTCAAGATGATGAGCAAGAATCAAGATGAGAAGAAAGTACATACTCACATCAAGTGCTTCAAATATGGAGACATGGGACACTTCGCCTTGGGGTGTCCTACCAAGCTTGAAAAGAAGATTCAAGCAACTCGTGAGAGGCAAGGCAATGAGAAGCACAATATGAGCAAGGAAGAAAAGGCTCAAGCAAAGAGAATGTGCTACTTATGCCGGGAAAGGGGACACATGGCTCATTCATGTCCCCTAGGTAAAAATTCTAAGCTTGTTTCAATTGTTGATACTAATGTGCTTAGAAAGGATGGCAATGGTACCTCTATGATTGCAATTGCAAAACATCCCGCTATCCATACTAAGACTTTGCCTAAGTATGTTGCTCCTAACTTGAGAGGACCCAAACTTGTTTGGGTACCATCAAAGAGTGGATGATTGTTTGTAGGTACCATCGGCATTGGAGGCTTGATTCAATTGGTTTCATTTTGTTCATCATATATTGAGTCAAGTTATGAAGCTCAATGCATATCCAATCCCAATGCCAAGTCAAAATGAGTGAAGTCCAAAGTACTACAACATACAAGTGTCATGATCAAGTTGTGGATGATTTATTAGAATTATTTGATGGCTTGCAAATGTTCAAGTTGAAAGCTTGCTATAAATAATCATGAGCTAACCAAGGTATATCTCTTGTTGATTATTTCATTTGGGTGCATATGAGTTGATTGAATTGGATAAATGTGCAATGTTGCTTGCGATGAGATGATTGAATGGATTAAAAGCTTAGTGATCAAGTTTGGATTGGTTTGTGTTGGATAAATTCATAAGATGACATTTAGTAAGTGGATTGGATGGATATATGCCTTGTGAAAGTATTCAAACAAGTTAGTTTCAAGTTTGATTCATATTTGATGAAGTATTGCTCAATGTATTGAAATCTGTCCAAAATTTAAAATCTGAGCTAGCAGTGATCTTAGCCATGTTTGAGTGAACAAATATATTTGGATTGGCCTAAAATTTGGTATACATGCTCTACACTTATGAAAGAAGATGCTGTAGAAATTTCATGATAAGTGGATAAGAGATGCTTTGGTTTTGGAGTGCATCTTGTCAGCGATAGTGCAACAGTTTTCAGCATGTAGCAGTGTGGAAGATTTGAAATCTAGTAGCAATCTAGAATCAAAAGAAGTTCAAATTTTTACAGTTGCTAGATGACTTAGTGAAGCACATCTCCACCAAATTTCATGGCATTTAGATCCGTACATTGTGAGATATGAATTATTCTTTGAAGGGTACAAAATCTGCCAGAAAAGTGACAATCATTGGATTAATCTAGAGTCACTTTATTTGAAAGGTCCTCAAGTTGGAAACTTGTTTATAAGTGGTCGAGGTACCTAAGTTTGGTTTTGGATTGATCTAGAAGCATGAAAAGCAATGAGTACAAGAACATTTGATTATGGAATGTACTTGGTGTACTTATTTGGTACTCAATTTGAAGATCAAGATCAAACTTAAGATGAAGATGAAGTTTAAGTTCTAGTGATGATTAGAGATCATTTGGTAGAAAGAAAAGGACTTAAACAAGTAGAAAGAGTTGGACTCAAATGTAGATTCAAGGATTATTCATCAAGATTGAGTTCATCATTTGGATCAATCAAACTATATCATTTCAAGTGAGTATCAAGAGTGGTTCTTTGGAGAAAGGTCACTTCTCCCTAGTGAGGGGCTTGCCGCCGTGTGTAGGTGAAACCAAGTTTGGGACTTGGAAGGCTAACATGGAAGTGGTGATCTAAGGAACTTGTGATGCTTAGTTGAAGCAATCAAAAGGATTGATCTAAAGAGCAAACAACACCCAAAAGAGAGTTAGTCATTGCAATTCAATTAATATTCTAAGTGATTCTCTCATGCAAGCAAAGATGATATAATGAAGCAAGCCAACCACAACAAGAAAGTGCACTTGATCATAAGTGGTTTTCATTTCATATGGGTGAAGAATGGATTTATCTATGATAATTGGTCTTCACCAATCTTATAAATTAGACTTCACATTGCTATTGGAGTAATGAATTGGAATCTATGTGACTATCCTCTACTCCAACATAGCAAAGGTAACATTGAAATGTGCATGATCATTTCATTCCTTACTAGTATGCGGTTAGTGCATATAGTACATGCTTATTAGGATCATGCATGACAAATGAAAATTTTAGACTCATTGCCTACCACTATTGCTTGATTGTCTAAATGATCTAGTGGTATGAGTATGAATTTGTTCATGAGCTAGTGAACCTAAGTACTTGATCTAGTTTGGATTGCTAACAAGTGACAAGTACAACATTGGCAAGATAACCCTTAGCATGAGGTGTGAAGAAGCTTGTCATTGGATCAAACCGGACTTGGAATCTTAGGCAAATCAACTTAGTTCAAGTCATATAAGAAGCTCATGACAATGATAAGAGTACACGCACAAGACAACAATGAAAATGGATATCTAGTTTGTTTCAAGTGGTATCTAGACTCAAATTGATCTTCCAAGTGGTATGTACAAGTGGTGTCTAGATAATGATCTACAAGTGATATCTTACAAATGGTACTCATGAAGATAGCAAATGTTCAAGAAGTGAATATTATTGCCAAATCCTTCAAAGTGGATCCATACTAGAAAATTCTTTCAAATGGTATCACATTCCTACTCATGGTATCTTCACGTGGTATCATTCATGCAAGACGATGGTTTCACAAGTGATCCTCAACCTTAAGTGATCAAATCAAGTAATGCTACCCTCATCTTCAAGTGATATCTCAAGTGAATGACACATGCTATGACATAGGGGGAGAAGCCCCACCGATTGGTATCAAGGTCAAAGATCCTATGTGGAATCTCAAGAGCAACCATAAAGTTTGTCATTCCAACATATGTGGTAATGTCCATAAAAAATGCAATATTCAAGTCTCAAACATCTACCCCAATGCAAGCTTTTGTATCAATTGAGAAGAACACCTTTTGTGGAAATTGATGACAAAGGGGGAGAAGTTGGACAAAGATATGAAAGAGATTGGAAAGATTGGACATGGACATGGACAAAGAGGGAGTAACATTGAAGAATAAAATTGGATCAAACATTCTTGGACAAAGAAAGCACACAAGTAGGGGGAGCAAGCTCATGAACTTTGATTGATTACATTTGATATGTGCATAATTCATGTGCTTGCTTGCATTGCATAAAGTTCTTAAATTCAATATGCATGCTTGTGTGGTGTATGCTAGTTATATAACTTGAATGATGATTTGATAACTAGCATGCATAGGATGTTAGCTAGACTTGTGATTATCATGCAATAACTAGAACCATGCTTATAATGTTGATCTCACGGGGTTTCTAGTGTTTTTTATGTCTAGCTACTCATGATGCTAAGGATGATGGCAAACTTGTGATTTTCAAATGATATCAAGCTACTAATTGGTATTGAGCTACAAAGGTTTATTCTATACACCTTAGCATCACTTAGTAGTGCTAACCCTCCCACAAATTTCATATTTATGCATATGTGCAAGCTTGAAACCAAACCATTTGAGCACATATGTAGGGGGAATTATCGCTACCAAGTCAGATTTTATGGTGCTTATCCAAATCTTGACATAGAGCTTAAAAGTTGGATAAGTAACATTAAATCCAAAACAAGTTAGCAATTTACACTTGTGTGAAGTGCTAGCTTGAAAAAGCATAATTTCCATATCTTTGTAGAGTTGTCATCAATTACCAAAAAGGGGGAGATTGAAAGGTCCTTGTTTGGTTTTGGTAATTGAGTGACAACTTAGGTGGACTAATATGTGGTTATGTGAGATACACAGGAGATTAGTCCACATGTGATGGTGTCATGAAGGAGCTCATTGCATATGAGACATGACATGGAGTCATGTGACCAAGATGGAGAAGATCAAGATGAGGCTTGGCTCGAAGGACCGGTTGTGAAGGTGAAGGGCAAGTTGAGGCTTCGAAGCGAAGGACCATGCGATGGTGAAGCTTGGGCAAGACTTGGCGCCGACGGACCAATGCAACGGTGAAGAGCAAGTGAGGTCAAGATCGATGAACCAATACGGTCACGTGATGATATGAAGTGAATCATATCATTTGGTGATTGGTTGGTGCATGTGTTGCATCAATGTCGGAGGAGATGGAGTGGAATGCGCAAGGCTAAGGTATAACCTAGGGCATTTCCATTTCACCGGTCATAGGTGTGTAGAGAAGTTTATGATCGGGTTTAGGATAGATGGCCGTACTATCAAGAGGGGCAAACTTGTTTGCATATCGGTCATCTAGTGCCACTTGAGCGATCTAACTGTGCATACGTGTTAGGATCGAGTGGCGAGGCAAGTTGAGTGCCTAATTCCTTCGAAAATGATTATGAAAATGCTAACACACGTGCACAAGTTGGTGATCACTTGTTGGTGTTGGCACATTTGCGAAGGCGATGAAGTTTGAGCGGTAGAGAGGGTTTGGGTCTCTCTCTCCCTCCCGCCGAGCTTGCGTACGCGGGATTCAGGCGTTTTCGAGGAGTTGAAAAGCCTATTTTCCACTACGTCGGAAGTCGGAAAAGAAACGGAGGCGAACGGGGTCACTGAGGTGACCGGACGCTGCACCGGACGTGGTCTCGGTATGACCGGACGCGTCCGGTTAGTACAGCGCGGTATCGGGCGTGCGGGCTAGGGTTTGCAACCGGCGCGTCCGGTCACTCGCGGGACCGGCGCGTCCGGTCAAGTGCCCAGAAGGAACTGCGGTTCGCAAGGACGATCGGACGCGGGACGCGTCCGGTCACACGCGATCGGACGCGTCCGGTCGTCGAGGGAGCTTACTGGACTCCGACCGGACGCTGGCACTGTCGCGTCCGGTCGTTGCGAGGAGCGTGTCCGGTCGTTGTTTCGTGGGCGCGGGTGCTGTGCGGATCGGCGCGTCCGGTCGTTGCGAGGAGCGCGTCCGGTCGTTGCTTCGCGCGCGCGGTGCTGTGCGACCGGCGCGTCCGGTCGGTTGAGCAGCGCGTCCGGTCATAGCGTTTGACCGTTGGCGCGCAGTGACCGTTGGAGGATCTAACGGTCACATTTGAAATTTGAGGGACACGTGGACGTCGCAGGGCGACCGGACGCGGTTGAGCGCGTCCGGTCAGTTACGACCGGCGCGTCCGGTCGTCCCGAAAAAGGACCCAGTGAAGGGGTAACGGCTCTATTTGGCCGTGGGGTTATAAATAGATGCCTTGGCCGGCTGTGGCCGGGAGCGGAGCACACTTTAGCCTTGGTGGCTTGTGTGGTAGTGCTTGGGAGCCCTCTAACTCACTCATGCTTGATAGTGTTCATCGGATCGAGTGAGAGAGCGATTCTAGTGCGATTGCATCGTAAGGTTGCATCGAGTGGCACTAGGTGATCGTGTTGCAAGCCAGTAGTGCTTGTTACTCTTGGAGGTTGCCACCTCCTAGACGGCTTGGTGGCTTGTGGCTCCGTCGAAGCTCGCAAGAAGATTATGCGAGGCTCCGGAGAAGCTTTGTGAGGGGGATTGTGCTCACCCCGCGGGGATCGCGAAGAGCAACTCTAGTTGAGCGTGTCATTGAGTTACCTCACTTGAGAGTGGTGTCTTGCGGTGCCTTGCGGGGCATGCCTTGAGGGTCAAGTGACTTGAGGGTCACACCGAGGAACCATCTAAGTGTTGGTCGACACAACGGGGACGTAGCTTGGTGGCAACCAAGTGAACCTCGGGAGAAAATCACCGTGTCAACTTTGTCTACTCTTCTCGGTGGTTTGCATTCATGCAACACAAGCTTGTATTTACTTTCATATATACTTGTGCTTGTGTAGTTGCTCTCGTAACTAGTTTGCTTGTGTAGCTTGCTAGTTATCTTCTTGCTTGTGTAGCTAGAAGCTCCCGCTTGCGTGACTAATTTGGTTTATGTAACCTTGTTAGTCACATTGCTTAGTTTGTGTAGCTAAGTGATTTGCGCTCTCTAATTTGGCATTAGTTGCCTTGTTATTGAGCATTGCTAGTGAGCTTAGGCTTTGTGCGCTTTGCTTACTAGAATTGTGTAGGAGCTCCTTCTTGCTTGCAAAGTACTAGTGCATAGGTTTGTGTGACCTTGCTCAAGAATTAAATAGGAGAGCTCTTGCTAAGGAAAGCATCTTAGTTGCTTAATTAGGATCTTTGTGAGGTGCTTGTGAACTTAGTTAGAGGGGTGTAGTCTTGGCTAGACCGATAAGTTTAATTCCGCATTTGTTTTGGTTAGCCAACTCGTTTAAGTTTTAGAAAGGACTATTCACCCCCCTCTAGTCCGCCATCTCGACCCTACAGCCACAATGAGGAGTAGCTTGCCGAGAAGCAAGTGAACCTTGGTAAAAATCTTGTGTCATCTCTTTGCCGAGGATTTCTCTTGTGATTGCTCATTGTGATTGATTCTTCGAGTGCATTTCTTCTCTACTTTGTTGGTATAAGATTCAAGTCACTTGCTCTTTACTTTCTTGTACTAGTCCTAGTGTAGTGTGCTTAGTGTAGCCTTTTTCACATAGGAGTAAGTAGCTTAGTGACTTAGTCTTGTTGGTGTGTATTAGAGATCATAGCCTTGCTTCACTAGAATTGTATAGGTGGCTTGCATAGTGTAGTTAAGCTAGTGTTAGAATTAGCTTAGCCATCTTTTATATTAACGTGGTTGTTTAGTGAAGCTTGTAGATTTTTAAATAGGCTATTCACCCCCCTCTAGCCATTTGGACCTTACAAGTGGTATTAGAGCCGAGGCACCATTTATTTGAGGCTTAACAACCTACGGTGAAAAGAAAATGGCTCAATTAAGCTTGCACATCAACAACACCAAGAAGACACCTCACTTTGATGGCATAAATTATGCATATTGGAAGGTTAAGATGACCACACACCTCAAGTCAATCAATAGAGAAGTGTGCAAGGTCACCGAAACAAAATTTAAGGTTGCTAATCCGGAAGCACCTACACCGGTGGAAGAGAAGAAGCTCCAATGCAGTAATATTGCCATTAGTGATCTTCATGAGGCATTAGATGACAAGACATTTAAGCAAGTGAACAACATAGAAGTTGCACATGATGCTTGGGCCAAGCTAGAAGAAACATTTGAGGTCACCGAAGGCACAAAGACCGCTAAAGCATATATCTTGCAAGAAAAGTTTTCTAGCTTCAAGATGCAAGAAGATGAGAGTGTACCAGAAATATTTCATCAGTTGCAAGTCATTGTCAATGAGCTCAAGACAGTTGGTGAGGAGGTCAAGGACAACCAATTCTATATGAAGTTCTTGAGAAGCTTGCCTATGAGATTTGATACATTGATAACGTGCTAGTGAGGACTACATTGAAGGATTCAACTCCTCAACAAGTATTCCAAGAAGTGATGACCGATGATTCATATAGAGAAGATGATGAGAAAGAGGAGTTGGTCAAAAAGAAGAAGAAAGAAAGTGAGAAGAAGGATGATGAGAAGAAGAAGAGTGTGGCATTCAAAGCCATCACATCCAAGGGTAAATCCAAGATTAAATCATCAAGTGATGAAGACTCAAGCTCTTGTGATAGTGATGACATTGATGAGAAGATGGCTCTCTTTGTAAAGCAATTTGAAAAATTCATGAAGAAGAAAGGCTTTCGTGCAAGAAGGAGGAAGAACTCATCAAAGAAGAATGAGCATACCATGAGATGCTTTAGATGCCATAGCAAGGACCATCTCATTGCAAAGTGTCCTTATGATAGTGATGATGAAGAGGCTATCAAGAAGGAGAGGAAGAAGCAAAAGAAGAAGCAAGAAAAGAAGAAGAGCTCTCATAAGAAGAAGAATGATTCTCATGTTGCTACATGGGATAGTGATGATTCCTCAAGTGATGATGAGGATGACAACAAGAGCAAGAGGAAGGGACATGCTAGCATTGCCATCCAAGAGAAAGTCTCCCTCTTCGACACTCCATCGTGCTTCATGGCTAAGGCCTCTAAGGTATCATTCGACGATGAGAGTGATCATGATAATGCAAATGATAGTGATAGTGATTAGAGATGGCAACGGGTATGTACCCGACAGGTAGTGCCCACCCATACCCGTACCCGTACCCGCAAAATTTTACTCGTTAGGTTACCCGTACCCGTATGCGGGTAAAAAATAGTTCCATACTCGTACCCACCGGGTAATTCTCACCTGATGGGTAACCCGTACCCGATAGCATACCCAAAAATTACCTAAAAATACCAAATAGTCACATGCAAAAATAAATCATTCTAAGCTTCTAACAAGTTACAAACATGCTAACAAACATTATTAGCATCATTACAACAAAGGCAATCTACTAGACATATAATGGATGTCTCAATGGGTCAAATTTATGACTTATATGCGCTAAAATAACTAAGGTTGGCTAGTTATTTTTATGGGTATGTCTTACCCGCGGGTATGCGGGTATGGGTAGTATACACCCGCACCCGTACCCGCAATACCCGATGGGTATAGGATTTTGCCCAATAACGTACCCACGGGTAGAAAATTCATTCCATACCTGCCTCTTTATCGGGTAATACCCATCGGGTACTCGGGTTTCGGGTACCCGTTGCCATCTCTAATAGTGATGAAGAAGAATTCACTAAAGATGAACTAATCACTATGCTAGAATATTACACTCAACATTTTAAAGAATCTAGAAAGGAGTACAAGGGCTTGCTTAAGGAAAAGAAAAACCTTATGCAAGAAATTGAGCTTAGGGCATCTTATGAGAGTCTAAAGGTAGACTATAAGAAGCTTCAAAAGTCTCACACTAAGCTTGAAGAAGCTCATTCCTCTCTAGTTGAAAAATGTAAAAACATGTCAACTAATGTTGAGAAAGCTAAAACTTGCAACATAGACATATCATGTGATATAATTGATGAATCTTGTCATAAGCCTATTATTGTTGCTCCCACTAACCCTTCATATAGCTCATCTACATCATCCTCATCTAGTAGTGACGGTTTCACTTGTGACTCCACACTAATAGTTTTGAATGAAAATCTCAAGAAGGAGATAAAAGAGCTCAATCACACATTAGCTAAGGATTATGGTGGTGAGGACCGCTTGCTTATGTGCTTGGGTAGCCAAAGGGCTTCTCTCTATAAAGAGGGATTGGGCTATAACCCCAAGAAAGGCAAGGCCACTTTTGCTCCTCACAAGACTTGTTTTGTGAAGAACAATGGTAGCTATTGTAAAAGTTGCAAGCAAGTTGGTCACATAGAGCAACATTGCATGAACAAGAAATCCAATGCTATTATATCCTCAATTAAGTTTGATTCTTTCTATATGCTTACCAATGGTACAAATGGTGTTTATACTAAGTTCATTGGTGCACCATAGATGGGCTCAAAGAAGAAAGCCATTTGGGTACCAAAGAGCTTGGTCACTCACCTTGGAAGACCCAAACAAGTTTGGGTACCTAAAAGGAATTGATCTTGTCTTATAGGTTAATTACAAAGCCAGAGGAAGGCATTGGGTGCTTGATAGTGGGTGCACTCAACATATGACCATGGATTCATGTATGTTCAAATCAATTAAGTCAAAATGGTGGTTTTGATGCTATCACTTTTGGCAACAACAAGAAAGGCAAAGTTAAGGGGCTTGGTAAAATTGCTATCTCAAATGACATGAGCATATCAAATGTATTGCTAGTTAAGAGCTTGGATTTCAATCTTTTGTCAGTAGCACAACTTTATGATCTTGACTTCAAGTGCATATTTGGTAGTGATGATGTTGAAGTCATTAGTGTTGATAGATCAAATTTGATATTCAAAGGATTTAGACATGGTAGCTTATACTTGGTTGACTTCAATGATAGTGAAACACAATTGACATCATGCTTGCTTAGCAAATCTAGTATGGGTTGGTTATGGCATAGAAGGCTTGGTCATGTTAGAATGAAACAATTGAACAAACTTTTGAGGCATGACTTAGTTAGAGGCTTGAAGGATGTCACCTTTGAGACGGATAAACCTTGTAGTGCTTGTCAAGCCGGCAAACAAGTTGGAAATACACATCCTAGCAAGAGTGAAATGAGCACATCAAAGACATTTGAGCTATTGCATATGGACTTGTTTGGGCCAACAACATACACTAGCATTGGTGGCAACAAGTATGGTTTTGTGATTATTGATGATTACACTAGATACACTTGGGTGTTCTTTCTCTATGACAAGAGTGATGTTTGTGATCTATTCAAGTCTTTTGTCAAGAGAGTGCAAAATGAGTTTGAGACAACTATCAAAAAGATTAGAAGTGACAATAGTAGTGAGTTCAAGAATACAAGAATTAAAGATTTGTGTGATGATCTTGGTATTGGACATCAATTCTCACCAACATACACTCCTCAATCCAATGGTGTAGTTGAAAGAAAAAATAGAACCTTGATTGATATGGCTAGATCAATGCTTAGTGAATACAATGTGAGTCATTCATTTTAGAGTGAAGCCATCAACACAGCTTGCTATTATAGCAACCGTCTCTATTGCCATGGGAAGCTTGGGAAGACACTATATGAGCTATTGAATGAAAGAAAGCCCAACATTGCATATTTTAGAGTGTTTGGTTGCAAATGCTATATTCTCAAGGAAGACACTAGATTGAGCAAGTTTAAAAATAAATGTGATGAAGGCAGGCCCATACATGGGGCAGTGCAAGTGGAGCGATGTCACAAGGCCCCTCAAAAATTAGGGCCCCAAATTTTACTTAAGTGCATATATACATACATAATTCCATTAATACAAATTAGGTAACTCTTAGTATAACCCCATGTAATGTTTTATGTCGTAAGAACAAAAGGTCTAAGAAGACGCATGAGAAGAAGGAAAGAATACTCGCATATATGATGTAATTCTTAGTAAGGTTAGAAAAGAATATGCTATAGTTATACATCTATCCAAAATACCCTGTTCGCTTGGCTGAAAGTATTGTTCGCTGATTTGTTGCGAGAGAAAAACACTATATGACTTATAAGCCATGGCTGAAAGTCCTAGTTTAACTTGGTGCAGTCTTTTAAGGTCACAAATAATTACTAATTTCTCTCATAGTATATCACATATGGCAAAAGTTTTTTTTTGAGCATCATCTATGGCAAAAGTTTTGACATTAGAATGTGCTCGTAAATATAAGTCCAATTTAACCACTTTTGTTGTACAATTTTTCATACAATTAGGCTGATTATTGACCAAACATAACAAAGTTCAAATCTCAAATAATGTGCAGCTTACATTTTTAGATAAAGGGAGAAATGAATTTAAAACTTTTTTTTTGTATTGCCACATCTTACATGTAGGGCCCTCTTTAAGTTTTGCACCAGGGCCTCAAATTCTTAGGTACGGCCCTGGATGAAGGATTCTTACTTGGTTATTCTACCACAAGCAAGGTATATAGAGTTTGGAATCTCACAAATGGCACCTTAGAAGAAGTTCATGATGTTGAGTTTGATGAAACCCAAGGATCGCAAAATGAAGCTCAAAATCTTGATGATGTGAGAGGAGATCAATTGGCAAAAGCAATGAAGAACATGGACATTGGTGATGTTAGACCAAGGCAAGTTGATGATAATGATGATATTCATGTGATCAACCAAAGTGTGCAAATTGATACAAATCAAGTAAGCTCTAGTGGTTCTCATGATGAAGTGCAAGATCAAGGTCAAGCTAGTGGAAGTAACCAACTCCAAATACTCTAACCTACTAGTATTGCAAGAGATCATCCGTTGGATCAAATCATTGGTGGAATTCAAAGTGGTGTTCAAACTAGATCAAGGCTAGCATCTTTTTGTGAGCACTACTCATTTGTGTCACTTAAAGAACTTAAGAAAATAGAAGATGCATTGAAAGATTCTGATTGGGTAAATGCCATGCATGAAGAGCTAAACAACTTCACTAGAAATCAAGTTTGAGAACTTGTTAAAAGGCCAAAGAACTATAATGTGATTGGTACTAAGTGGGTCTTTAGAAATAAGCAAGATCAAGATAGTGTAGTTGTGAGAAACCAAAGCAAGATTGGTAGCACAAGGTTACACACAAGTTGAAGGTCTTGACTTTGGTGAGACATATGCACCGGTTGCAAGATTGGATGCTAATAGAATCTTATTAGCATATGCTTGTGCACACAACATCAAACTCTATCAAATGGATGTCAAAAGTGCATTTCTCAATGACTACATCAATGAGAAAGTTTATGTTGAGTAACCTCCCGATTTTAAAGATGACAAGAAGCCCGACCATGTTTTCAAGCTAAAGAAGGCATTGTATGATTTGAAACAAGCACCTAGAGCATGGTATGAGAGATTGAGGGACTTTCTTCTCTCTAAAGGGTTCAAGATGGGAAAGGTTGACACCACTCTCTTCACCAAGAAGCTTGGAAATGACTTGTTTGTGTTACAAATCTATGTTGATGATATTATTTTTGGATCAACAAATCAAGACTTTTGTGAAGAGTTTAGAAAAATGATGGCAAATGAGTTTGAGATGTCTATGATTGGAGAGCTTAGTTACTTCCTTGGACTTCAAATCAAGTAAATGAAGAATGGTATTTTTGTAAGTCAAGGCAAGTACATCAAGGACATGATCAAGAAGTTTAGATTGCAAGATGCTAAGCCAATGAGTACACCAATGGGCACAAATGATCAATTGGGTGTTGATGCTAGTGGCAACATGATAGATAAAAAGCAATACCGGTCTATGATTGGAAGTTTGCTCTATGTCACCGCTTCTAGGCTTGATGTGATGTTTAGTGTGTATAAGTGTGCAAGATATCAAGCTTCACCTAGAGAAAGTCACTTGAAAGCAACCAAGAGGATATTGAGATATCTTGAGGGCACTCATGATGTTGGATTATGGTTTCCAAAGGGGTCTAATTTTGAGTTGATTGGATATTTAGACTCCGATTATGGTGGATGCAAGATTGATAGAATGAGTACAAGTGGCACTTGTCAATTGCTTGGAAGGTCTCTTGTTTCATGGTCATCAAAGAAACAAAATAGTGTTGCACTATCTACCGCCGAGGCTGAATACATTAGTGCCGGTAGTTGTTGTACACAATTGCTTTGGATGAAAGCAACCTTGAATGACTTTGGAATTAAATTCAAGAATGTGCCATTGTTTTGTGACAATGAAAGTGCTATCAAGATGACTTAAAATCCGGTTCAACATTCAAGAACCAAGCACATTGACATAAGGCATCACTTCATAAGAGACCATCAACAAAAGGGTGATATTAGCATTGAAAGCATTGGCACCGAAGATCAATTAGCCGACATATTCACAAAGCCACTTGATGAGAAAAGATTTTACAAGTTGGAAGAATGAATTAAACATACTTGACTTCTCCAACTTGAAATGAGTGCACCCCCACATTCTTATATGACATGCCTCCCCTTCGACAATGCAAGGTAAAGTTGTTTGTCATATCATTCATACATTGCCAAGGACATGGTTAGAACATATAGACATATTTGCATGATAAATAGGCTCATTCATGAAAATCAAATGATTTTGATGTATATATGGTACCACTATTGCTTCTATGTTTGATTGATCTAGTGGTAGCATATGACATGTTTGTGAGCTTGCAAACTTAGTGTTGAATCTAGAAAATGAGCTCATGATGTGTAATTCAACATGGTTAATATAACCCTTATACTTTATGAGGTGTAAAGAAGCTTGTCCTTGGATCAAACCGAATTACATATTCTAGGCAAGTGATCTAGATTGAACCATAATTTGGACTCCCTCATATTGATTGATCTGACTCTCACTAAAATTAGCACCTTTTTGGTGATTGTTGACAAAGGGGGAGAGAAAAGTCACAAAGATAAAAAGTTAAGTTGCAAAGGGGGAGAAAGATATAGTATGGGGGAGAGAAATCAAAGATATGACATTGGAAAGGGATCAATTAAAATTGAGCGCACGAGTAGGGAGAGCAAGCTCATGAATTATTTGTTGCATTTGTATATGCATTAACATGATGAATTGTTGCATTGCAAAGCTTAAATTCATATTCATGATTGTTGGTGTATGCTAGAAATAGAACTTGAATGATGATTTGTTGAGAGTAGCTTTACAAGTGGTTTCTAGACACTTTTGCTTATAATGTTGATCTCACGAGGTATTTTTAGTGTTTGTGATCTTTACAAGTGATATATTACAAGTGGTGTCTAGCTACATCGATGATAAGGATGGTATATAAAAGCAACTCCGATTGGTATCACGCTTCAAAGGTCCATTCTATATACCTTAGCATCAATTTGATAGTAGTAACTCTCCCAAAACTTAAATCCACACATATGTGCACAATTGAACCAAACTCATGGAAGCACATATGTAGGGGGAGCTAATACTATTAAAATTGAAAATTGACTTCATTTCTTATCTTTGTGATGGTTGTCATCAATTACCAAAAAGGGGGAGATTGAAAGCCCAAGTTTGGTTTTGGTAATTAATGACACCAAGTTGCTAATGTCATGTGTTAAGTGTTTTGAGTTAGGCATAAGCAACACATGTGATGAAGGTGTATGTGGCAAGGAGTGGTGGCCACAAGATCACAAAGAGATGGTGCATGGACATGAAATGACGATCATGGTGGAGATGCACATAAAATGATGGACATGATGATCAAGTGGAGGAGAAGGATCTAAGAGCGCAATGCAAAGGTATAACCATAGGGTTTTTCTTTTGCCGGACTAAGTTGAGTAGAGAAGTGATTGACCAAATTTAGGATACATAGCCGACTATCAAGAGGGGCAATTATGGTTAGCTCAGAAATCAAGTGCCATTAGATCAATGTCTTGAGCATATGCATTAGGATCTAGTAGAGAGCTAACATATCGCCTTGAAAATGTTCGTGAAATGCTAACACACATGCACATGGTGGTGTACATGTGGTGATGTTAGCACATTTACGAAGTCAGAGAAGAAACGGAGGCGAACGGTGGTCACTGTGGTGACTGGATGCTGCACCGGACGCGGTCATGGTTTGACCGGACATGTCCGGTCAGTTCATCGCTGCAGCCAGGCGCGCAAGTGTTAGGGTTTGCAACCGGCGCATCCGGTCCCTCACGGAACCAGAGCGTCCGGTCAAGTACCCAGAGGGGCAGAGCTGGACGTAGAGTCTATCGGACACGCGGCGCGTCCGGTCACGTGCGATCGGATGCGTCCGGTCGGAGTGGGAGCTCTCTGGAGTCCGACCGGACACCAGGTGCAGCGCGTCCGGTCAAACGCTAAAGCGCGTCCGGTCATGGCAACGGCTACTTCTGACGCGCACTGTTTTTGCTTGTCCTGGAGTGACCGGACACGTCTGGTCAACACGTTTCACACTGCGTCAACCGGTAACGGCTAGCTGCGTACCCCTTCGCTATAAATAGAAGTTGGCTAGGGTTTGAGGGTATCTCTTGCACATTTTGAGACCTTGAGACATCCTTTGAGCTAGAGAACAACCCCTTCACTCATCTCTTTGCTTGGTTGCACATCTTGAGTGAGATTGAGTGAGATTCAAGTGCATTGCTTGAGAGTTGCATTCTAGAGGCACTTGATCTTTGAGTTGCTGTGGATTTTTTGTTACTCTTCCATATTTCCTGACATGGTAGACGACTTGGAGCAGCGGAGGTGATTGAGCTTATAATTGGAGATTGTTGGAGCCCTCACCAAGTGTTGTAAGGGGTTCTTGATCCTTCCCCGCGTGAGTTCACAAATTGGATACTCTAGTGGAGCTCGTGGCTTGGAGGATCCCCATCTTGTGTGTGGTTGTGCGGCGCCCGCCGAGGGCTCGACTCTTGATAGTTGATTAGCTCGCGAACCGACAAGTGGGTGTATCGCCATAACGAGGAGTAGCTTGCCGGGAAGCAAGTGAACCTCGGTAAAAATCTTATGTCATCTCTTTACCGAGGATTTCTCTTGTGATTGCTCATTGTGATTAATTCTTCGAGTGCATTTCTTCTCTACTTCGTTGGTATAAGATTCAAGTCACTTGCTCTTTACTTTCTTATACTAGTCCTAGTGTAGTGTGCTTAGTGTAGCCTTTTTCACATAGGAGTAAGTAGCTTAGTGACTTAGTCTTGTTGGTGTGTATTAGAGATCATAGCCTTGCTTCACTAGAATTGTATAGGTGGCTTGCATAGTGTAGTTGAGCTAGTGCTAGAATTAGCTTAGCCATCTTTTATACTAACGTGGTTATTTAGTGAAGCTTGTAGATTTTTAAATTGGCTATTCACCCCCTCTAGCCATTTGGACCTTACATCCAGTCATGTTAGTATTTGTGATGCGTGTCAACATGGGAAAAGCCACCAGTTGACCTACCCTAGGTCAACTAGTGTGTCAAAACACACTTTTGATCTTGTTTTTTCTGATGTATGGGGCCCTGCTCCCAAATCAGTCGGTCAGAATAAATATTTGTTGACACCGTTTTTGGCACGTGTCAAAATGATCAGAGTGGGCTAATCGACAGAAGGAAAGTTATTGTATTACGCTGGTAGAAGGATGCCGATGAAGATCATCTTGTGAGGATTGTTGCCAATGAAAGGTGGTAACCGATGGAAAGGTTGTCGTTTGATTTAGACTCAGAGGCATTGCTGACAAGATCGGAGATGTTATTGCCGATGCTGATGAAGGAAGATCTGAAGACTACTGCCGATGAAGCTTGTGATGATGGAAAGCATGCCGATGGAGAGGAGACCGATGGAAATTTCATCGTAATTAAGGCATACAAGGAAGTAGGTAGGTGTTGTTTTCCTTTTCTATATTTGTTAGAGTATGATTCATGTAAGAGTCACGTTTTTCCGTAGATATGGACTCGGTGTCCTAGTCGTGTCTGGTTATGTTTCTTTAGATCAGGATATAAATATAGACTAAGGGACAATGTAAAAGATATCTCAATCAAATATCAAACCAATTTTACTCCTATTTGCATCTACTTACTTTTCGGCGACTTCGTCAATTTGCATATTTTTCTTTTTATGAGTTCTCATCGATTCGACGAGCTGCATCGCTTCAGTGCGACCTTCGACGATCCTCGAGTTCCATGTGAGTACCTCTTGGCCATGGCTTCCGGGCGTATCGCTGTTGTCAGGACCAAAGTACTCGAGTTATCATCCTTGTCGATTAACAGGTCAAATCGACTACCACGCTTTAGATATCGGATTGGGTATTAGCTCTTTGTGTTTGCAGATCCACTTTTGCATCAACACATCTTTTGGCATGACTAGTAGGACCAATCAACATGATCAATATGTTCAATCCTAAGATCGATTCGGGGAACATCATCGCGATATCGGAAGAAGATCTTAAGGAAGATCAGAAGCAGGCTATGGAAAAGGCTATAGAGGATTACAGGCAGCTTTGCCTGAAATCATTCAGCTTGAACAGGAGCGGAGAAGTCATACAAAAGCAAGATCTGTCGTTGCCTCGGCAGGTTACCTTTGACTCCAATCCTGGTAAACTTCAAGAGATGGTTAATTTTGTAGTAAATCATGCTTTGGTTAACCACTCCAATGTGTTGTCCAATATTATTCACAATGATGTGGTTTGAACTTTTAAAGAGGGACAAGTGCCACCACATTATGTCGAGCTAGCTTATCGTCAACCAGAACCGGCATCGGTCAATGCTCCATCGGCTCCCTTAGCCGTTGTGGGTACAGAAGTTACTTCTCCTCCAGTCTCGATAGGTTTGCCTAATGTTCAATCTACACCGATAAGATTAGATCCAGTACTTTCAGGAGGACGAGTTCAGCTCAATACATATCTATCGGCATCAGCTATGTCAGGGCCTGTGTCTCAAAACAGCTAGATTCCTGCTAATTGGTGGGGATATGGTATGCCTCTAAAGTTATCTGGCTTCAACTCTGGTTTACCTCAAGTATTTGACGCAACAGGAAAAGCTCCTGTATCATCGGCTGTTTCACCGATGAATCAGGTACCTCAATATGCCACATCAACTACTATGCAATCAACTTCAGGAGGTTTCCATATGTCTTCGTTTCAAGCACCCAATACAAGTCCATCGGCAAGCCTACTGTCGATGCAGCAGAAGGCCCCTGCTATGAGTCAACCTGGGATGCAGTTCATGCCTTAAGCCGGTTATGCTAATTGTTATCCAACAATTTCAGCAAGTTACTAGCCATCGACAAGCTTTGTACTGATGAGTTCTAATAATGGTTGGACAGGACAATTACCTGCTCAGCATGCAGTTCAGCAGAATCAGCAAGTTGTAGGAATTCAGCAAGGTCATATGCAAGCTGGTTTTCAAAATCAGGCATCGGCAGCTCAGCCGATGAATCCTTTCTAGCAGGTTAGTGGGCCACAAGTGGCGGCAAATATGCCGATTGCTGGAGATCGTGTGCCACAAAGATACGTGGAGGGATATCAGCAGGCACCTCCTGTAGAAATTCAGCCAGTTCATCAGTAGGAGGCTAATGTTTTTTGGGTCGATAAGATAGCAGAAATCATGAGAAATCAGTTTGGGATAAAACCCAAAGTTAATACTTATTCTTATCGGACTTCATACCCTCCAGCTTATGATTTAATTCCTCTCCCAAATCGGTACAAGGTACCAAATTTCACTAAATTTTTTGGACAAGATGATACATCAACGATGGAACACGTTAATCGCTTATTATTCAATGTGGAGAGGCAGCTAGCAGAGATGAATTAAGAGTTTAATTATTTTCATCATCTTTTTCTGGATCAGCATTCACATGGTTCATATCATTGCCACCAAATTCTATTATTACTTGGGCTGATCTAGAAAAACAATTTCATAAGTATTTATTTACTGGAATCCATGAAAAGAAGCTTACCGATTTAGTAAAATTGAGGCAACATAATGATGAATCGGTAGAAAGCTTTGTGCAGAGGCTACGAGATGTAAAGAATAAGTGCTACAGCTTGGTGCTGGATGATCGGCAGCTTGCCGATCTGGCTTTTCAAGGGTTATTGTCACATCTCAAGGATAGATATGTTTCTCAGGAGTTTGAAAGCCTGAGTCATCTTGTACAAAGGATCTCTAATCAAGACACTAGGGTTTTTGAGCCTAAAAATAATTGAAGCAAAAAAGCATCATTTGTTGATGAGGTAGAAGATTCTGATTCTGATGAAGAACCAGTTATCGGCTTAGCTGAGTGGGTTAAGAATAAAAGGTCAATATCTTGTCCTTTTGGTCAGAAAGAGCCAGAGAAATTTACCTTTGATATCACCAAAGCTGACAAGATATTTGATCTTTTGCTTCAAGAAGGTCAAATTAAGTTATCACCTAATCATGTGATTCCATCAACAGAAGAACTGAAGAAGATCCTATACTGCAAATGGTACAATGCAACTTCACACAGTATAAATGAGTGCAAGGTGTTCAGGCAGCAGTTGCAATCGGCTATCGAATTTGGGAGAATTAAGTTTGGCAACTCCAAGACCCAGAAGCCGATGAAAATTGATCAGCACCCTTTTCTAGCAAATGTGTTAGATGCCAAGGGTAAGACCAAGGTATTGACATCAGAGGCTGCTAAGAAAAACACATCAGTGGATCCCCAATATCAAATAACTACCGATGACGCAAAAAGCAAGGGTCTACTGGGAGAAAGTGGTAGTTCCAAAAAACCTCCTCAACCTGGCATTGTGATTACCCATCGAAGACGGCAGGAGGGTTGGCGTCAGCATAGGGACCGATATCAACAACAGTAAGAAGAGAGACGTCGGGAAAAGTGGTATCGACATAAAGATCATCGGAGGTGCCGTTTTTTCATCCACTGTTGGGAAGAAGGCATTAAATTGCCGACTGTTAAAAATTGCCATGAGTGCAATGGTTACTATGGGGCCAATCGGCCAAAAAGGAGGTTTCAGCCTGGTAATCAGGGTTTATCTATCAATAAACCAATCAGAGGCGGATCATCAATACATGATCGACTGGGGGGCAGACTTAGTGTACATGAAAGGCTTGGTAAGCACGCTAGATATTTTCCTAGGAATCAAGAGGAGCTTGAGGAGATGGCAAACACAAGAGTTCCCGATGAAGAAATATTCTACAGGGACCCTAATATACGTCGTGTAAAATCAACCGGGACATGTTATCAGCCGATTTTGAAAACTAAGCTTCCTCGATGGTGCCCTGAGGGTCTGACAAAGACATAGAAAAGGAGGATGTAGCGTGAGCGATAGGAGGACCTATACCAAGAGGAAAGCTCTTCCAATGAGAAGTCCAGACACGGCAATGGTAGGTGAAACACAAAGATAAGGGCACATCGGCAGATGTTAATATGATATTTATGTTGCCGATGGAGTTTCTAGCATTCTCTAATGATGAGGAAGAAGTTGTTCTCTCCGATCAAGTAGCTCAGCTGGCACTAGATCCAATGATGACTATTTTTGAGAAACCTACCGATGACGAGAGACAACATCTCAAAGCTTTGTTTGTGAAAGGCAGAGTTGATGGGCAGCCTGTATCTAAGATACTTATCGACGGAGGAGCTGCGATTAATATTATGCCCGATGTAATGTATCGGAAACTTGGCAAAGGAGATCAAGACTTGATCAAAACCAATATGATGTTGAAGGATTTTGAAGGCAATGTATCACCAGCTAAAGGGGCAGTATGCATTGAATTTACCATCGGCAGCAAAACCTTGCCGACGACGTTCTTTGTTATCAATGGTAAAGGTGCATACAATCTGCTTCTAGGAAGGGACTAGATTCATGCCAATTGTTGTGTTCCTTCCACAATGCATCAATGCCTCACACAGTGGGTTGGGGATAAGATTGAGGTTGTCCCTGGTGATTCTTCTTATATCATTGCATCGACAGAATCAGATACTTATGAGTGAACCAAATGCATATTAGGAGAAGTTTGGGAGAAAGAGTTCCTCAGACTTGCTGATTATGAAATTCCACCGATCCAAGTAGTCGGTTCTGAGGAGGAGTTTTAATGGATAGGTTTGCCGATGATGGAAAATTAGGTCAGGGGTTCACATCGGTTGATGATTTAGTAGAGATAGATATTGGTAATAGTGATAGGCCAAGGCCTACTTTTATTAGCGCTAAGTTAGATTTCAAGTGTAAGCAGCAAATAACTCATTTGTTAAAAGAATATAAAGATTGTTTTGCTTGGGTTATACTAAAATGTCTGGATTAGATCGATCGATAGTTGAACATCGGTTACCTACCAAATCTGGATTTAGGCCATATCAGCAGCCAGCACACCGATGCAACCCTAATATACTTCCTGACATAAAGGCCAAAATAACTAAATTAATTGAGGCAAAGTTTATTCGGCAATGTCGGTATGTGGAGTGGATTTCTAATGTGGTTCCTGTTTATAAGAAAAATGGGAAACTTCATGTTTGTATTGATTTCAGGAACCTTAACAAAGCCACACCTATGGATGGTTATCCAATGCCTATTGCTGATTTGTTGATTGATGCTGCAGCCCGACATCAGATTATCAGCTTCATGAATGGTAATACAGGTTATAATCAAATATTCATGGCTGAAGAAGATATTCCCAAGACTGCTTTCAGATGTCTAGGTCATGTGGGGTTGTTTGAATGGATAGTCATGACTTTCGGTTTGAAAAATGCCGGTGCTACTTATCAGAGAGCTATAAATTTTATTTTTCATAAGTACATCGGCACATTAGTGGAAATCTACATTGATGATGTAGTGGTTAAGTCTAGGGATATCACAAAACATCTAGCCGATCTACGAAAGATACTAGAGTGCACGAGGAAGCATGGATTGAAGATGAATCCTAATAAATGTGTGTTTGGTGTATCGACAGGTCAATTCTTGGGTTTTATGGTGCAATCAAAGTAACACCTTATCAGTTAGTATACGGCCACGATGCAGTATTGCCTTGGAAAATTAAAACTGGCTCTAGGCGGATATTTTCTCAAGATCAACTGACAGCCGATGACTATGATACTCTTATGAAAGACGAGTTAGAAGATGTGGCAGGTCATCGGTTGAAGGCTTTAGTTAGCATCGAAGAAAATAAGAAAAGGGTAGCCAGATGGTATGACAAGAAGGTGAAGGTAAAGGAGTTTGCCGATGGAGATCTGGTTTGGAAGTTGATTTTACCGATTGGGACTAAAAGTTTAAAGTTTGGCAAGTGGTCTCCTAATTGGGAGGGTCTATATCGGATAAACCAATCTATTCCTGGCAACGCATATATTCTAGAAACCCTCGAAGGGGTTGTATTTCCTAGAGCATTAAATAGAAAATATTTAAAGAAATATTACCCTAGTATCTGGATGGATGCATAAAAGCATAAGTACCGATAACAGTTCTATCGGCCAGAATCATACAAGGGTATCAGTGTTTCATAGAGCGCCGATGCAATAAACATGGTTTACAAATTTAGTAAAGATTGGATGGCCAATATCGCACGCAGGCGAACCTGATCGGCTTCCTTTATCTCTTTGATATCTTCGTCGGTTGCACCCTCCACTGGCTTAAGTTTTTTCTTTATTGCCAGGGCTTTGCGAGCTTGGATGTCTCTTTCTTGCTGAAGAGTCATGATAGCATCGGGTAACTGGCTTTCTTCCTGCCTGGCATGAGTTAGAGCTGCCTCGACTTCTTTTAGTTCAGCCAGTAGAGCCATTCTCTTTGCCGATAAGTCCAAGATTTTCTGTTTAAGTTCGGCACCCGAAGTCTGTAAACTGCCGATGTTCTTGTGCTTCTCATCGGCGGTCTGTTTTAATTGTAGCATTTCTTCTTTAAGCTGAGCCTGAGCGGCTCTATCGGCAATGCATTGAGTAGCCCTCTGATATTGGAGTTGTCAGCTTTCTAAGTGGGCTGCTGGGAAGAGTGCCTCTTCGATGTTGGCAGGGACTTGGCCACGGATTGTTTTGAAGATCGCTTTTGCAGGGTCCAAATCATCTACCAACTGGGTGGTATCTTGCTGCAGCAAGTTCAGTAGAGCCTCCAACTTGGACTTGACTTCTGCTGATATTGCTCCCAGTGCAAGTGAAGAGCTTGCCTCCTCTCCATCATCGTCAGAAACATCGATGGCAAAGGAGAATAGACTGTCTGGGGAGTCTTGTTCCTGAAAGAAGAAAAGGGGTCAGTTGAGGACAAGTATGAATATTATAAATCGGCTAGGTTAGTCAGCTTACTTGCTTCAAGGTAATTTCTTATCTTTGACTGGAGGAAGCAACTTGGAGTATGCCGTGTGAAGGATCGGCTGAGCTTGCCGATGGGATATCTTCAGCTTCAGGAATAACTGGTGCTAAGTTTGATGGCAATTCCTCTGTGGTCTCATCAATAGTTGGTCCTTAGGATATGACAGCCGATGATGTGCCCTGTGTAGGAGGATCGACTGCTTGCTTAGTTGCATCGGCCGATTCTGGTTGGCTCGGAGGTGCTGGATCAGATGTTGGGATCGGTACAGACTTCTGCCATTTTGGTTGTGCCTTAGTATCTGTTGAAGCTTTGCGCTTTGTTTGGGCCTCAGCAACGGTTGGCTGGGGCGTATCGGTCCTTGTTGGTTGCGAAGGTTGGACATCTAGTACACTTGCCGATGTACCCGTTTGTTGCTGCAAAAAATGGGTGTAAGATATGATTTTTAACAGATTAAATGTAAAGTTGAAGGATTACATCTGATGGTTTGTCAGAAATGGTAGTGCTTGATGCTAGAGGAGTTGCCGATAATGATCCAGTAGTAGTTCTTACATCTTGAAAATTAGTGTTAGTACAATCTGAGATCGGCGTGAGTTAGAATAAACATGGTTGTTACCTTGAAAGCTTTTATCAGGGTCGCAACGGTAGTCGATGGAGTGACTCTAGCTTTAGCCAGTTTTGGCTTGGTAGTGATTTTCTTAGCACGAGTTCTTTGATGAGTCAGAGCACCCAGGGTAGGGGTGTTGTAGCCGATCGATGATATTGGGGATATAGGTCGAAGGCCAAAGGGTCTCCCACTCCTACTCATGGATGGTGCTAGATCATTGACCTATCACAAGAAAATTAGTTGCCGATGAAATTAAAAGTAAAAAAAACTAGTGTTAAAAGAAATTTACTGCGTCATTAGGTATAATATGCTCAGGGTCGATCAGATGCCGATATGTATGAACAGATGCTGCAAATAATTGTCCCTTCCACTCTTGCCACCATAACTTATATGATTCAGTAATGAAAGAGGCTAGCACCCAGGTGGATAGTTCAACATCTGTAGTATCGACGTCAGGGGAGAGTCACACTACCTTGCTCTAGTCTGATCCGCTGGTGATTGTTTCTCTCGGCTTAATCACATCGGCAAAGCAAAGTTTAATTGGCAGCTGTCCAAAGGCCAATTGACGTGATACTGTCGATGGATTGTAGAATTCATAGGTGATGTTGGTGTTCTTCCCACTGCCGAATGTATTCACTAGGATTTCCTGAGGAGTAATGATGGCCATCATAAGTTCATCATCCTTGTTCAAGGCATCATCGGTGAAATTGAAGAGAAGGGGGAATCTGGCTTCTTCATCTATATAGGGCATCCAGGCCCGATGATCACGGGAGAGACCATTGTAAAAGCTTTGGAAAAATCGGTCGATCTGATCTTTGTTGGCCTCTGTCCCAGGAAGAACTATTATGGCTTCACCAAAATTGAGGGGTGGGCGTGTTGCCGATTCTTCATCTCCAAGTTCATAGTCTTCGGCGATATCTCGTGGGAATTGTTGAGCAAAGAAATCCCATTGCAAGCGTTTGTGCATGTGGGCATTCAGCCACATGTTAATGAACCACCACGGGCCTCCTAAGTTGCCGATGGGTTCACCAAGCAGAAGCTTCTGAGACACTTGATGCAAGAGGTGATAAGTGGAACTCAGGAGATATCGGCTAAGAGGGAACCTTACACCGTTAGCCAGTAGTTCAGCTGCGGGGAGGTAAGCATTGGTTGACCCTACCGATCGACCACAGAAAATGAATTTTTCTAACCACATGTTTAGGAATGTGGCGTGTTCCCTCTGACCAACTGTCCCAGTCTTCCTGTATTCTTGGATATACCCTGTCCAACCACCGATGTTACGGGTATTCACCCTGTACTTAGATTTTCTACCGTAAACGGAGGCATCATCGGCAGTTGAAATATCTAAGCCAGTGAGCATGTACACATCGGCAAGAGTGGGAGTAGCTAGGCCATGTCCAAACATGAAAGTATTTGTTGTGTCTGACCAGAAATAAGCGGCAGCAATCATCATCGACTCATTCTTTTGCATATCGGCAATGGACAGTTTGATGCATTGGTCTAGTTTTTGCTCTGCCCAGTACACCTGCATCGACCCGATTACCCTCATATACCAATCTTTCCACCCCTTGGTGGTTTTGGGCCAAGATCGGAAGGTATCCTTCCATAAATTTAAAGAGGAATTCTAGGCTCTGAAAAGAATTCTGTTAGTCTCTGCATTAATCAAATTGGTTGGATCTGGATTGCCCATTGGACCTAAACATTGGATGTGCGGCTGATTGGTTGGGATGACTAGCTTATTGCATAGTTCCTGAGTTTGGAGGATCAAAAGAACAGAGGAAAAGAGAAAGCAAATCACCAACTATATGAACTTGCAAGGGCAAAAGGAATTGCAGTAAAAGGGGATGAAGGTGAAACAAACCGTAGGGACATCAAAGTTGATTGCCATTATCTTGAGAAGGATAGAGATGCGGCTGGAAACTCGAGGTTGCCGCTGGGGAAGGTTCTTGCTGGTTGGGGTCGCACGGTTGCTCATCGGGGTTGCCGCTGGAGAGAGAAGGTGTTGAAGGTTGGAGTCTAAGGGTAGAAGACGAGCAGTTGGGAGAGATGTATTTATAGGCTAATTGGAATGGAGGCATTCTGGATTTATCTCTCTGCCGTGCGCATGTAGGTCGAAGTGGTTCAAATGGATATGGTAACTGTTCACACGATAATCAAGGGATTGTGCAGGTGGTTTGATGGCAAGCAATCATGACTCAGAAGAAATATCAGTGTACATGATATTCTAATTCCAAGATCGACAGCGGTACTATGTTAGGTTCTTGTCGATGGACTATTGCTTTTGTATCTTAACCATAATCGGAACGAGAGTGATTGAAGATTGTGCAATATTTACTGAGACGCGTGAATCAGGGCTGGATTCGATTGGATTGGATTTGGTAACAGATTATGTCATGCTTGGAGGATGAGTTAGATAATTGGGTAAATGCAATCATTGTCTGGAGTAAATTTTGGAACATTAATGATTTTATACTCCAAAATTGGGGGGCATGTGTTGACACCATTTTTGGCACGTGTCAAAATGATCAGAGTGGGCTAATCGGCAGAAGGAAAGTTATTGTATTACACTGGTAGAAGGATGCCGATGAAGATCGGCTTGTGAGGATTGTTGCCGATGAATGGTGGTAACCGATGGAAAGGTTGTCGTTTGATTTAGACTCAGAGGCGTTGCTGACAAGATCGGAGATGTTATTGCCGATGCTGATGAGGGAAGATCTGAAGACTACTGCCGATGAAGCTTGTGATGACGAAAAGCATGCCGATGGAGAGGAGACCGATGGAAATTTAATCGTAATTAAGGCGTACAAGGAAGTAGATAGGTGTTGTTTTCCTTTTCTATATTTGTTAGAGTATGATTCATGTAAGAGTCACGTTTTTCCTTAGATATGGACTCGGTGTCCTAGTCATGTCTGGTAATGTTTCTTCAGATCAGGATATAAATATAGACTGAGGGATAATGTAAAAGATATCTCAATCAAATATCAAACCAATTTTACTCCTATTTGCATCTACTTACTTTTTGGCGACTTCGTCAATTTGCATATTTTTCTTTTTACGAGTTCTCATCGATTCGACGAGCTGCATCGCTTCAGTACGACCTTCGATGATCCTCGAGTTCCGTGTGAGTACCTTTTGGCCGTGGCTTCTAGGCGTTTCGCTGTTGTCAGGACCAAAGTACTCGAGTTATCATCCTTGTCGATTAACAGGTTAAATCGACTGGCACGCTTTGGATATCGGATTGGGTATTAGCTCTTTGTGTTTGCAGATCCACTTTTGCATCAACAATATTATTTAAGTTTTATTGATGATTATAGTAAACATACTTGGATCTATTTACTTCGTCAAAAATCTGAGGTGTTTTGATGCTTTCTTGATTTTCCACAACTTGTTGAGCGTCAATTCGATTGCAAAATTCGTGCTATGCAAACCGATTGGGGTGGTGAATATCAAACTCTTAGCTCCTTCTTTAAACGTCTAGGGATATCTCATCACATTTCATGCCCTCACGCACATCAATAGAATGGTGCCGCCGAACGCAAACATCGACACATTGTTGAGGTCGGCCTCACTCTTTTAGCCCATGCTTCTATGCCTCTCAAATTTTGGCACGAGGCATTCATTACAGCTGTCTTTCTTATTAATCAACTACCCACCAAAGTCATAGACCATGACACACCTCACGAACGTCTTCATGGACAAGCTCCTAACTATATGTTTCTTTGCACCTTTGGCTATGCATGTTGGCCCAACCTTCGACCCTTTAATCCTCGGAAGCTTGAGTTTAGATCAAAACAATGTGTATTTCTTGGTTATAGTAATCATCATAAAGGGTTCAAATGTCTTGAGCCCACTACTGGTCGCATTTATATTTCTCGTGATGTGGTGTTTGATGAACATCTATTTCCATTTTCCAAACTTCATCCTAATGCGGGTGCCCAACTCCGTGCAGAGCTTACCCTTCTACCTGATATCCTTCTAAACCCAACCTCCACATCTGGGAAAACTCAAGTACTTGATCAATGTATGAGTTCTTCATTACCTACTAACTCATCACCAAATTCTACTAGAGAATTGATGACCGCAGGTGAAACAAGCATAGGCACAGGTGGGATCGGATCCCTCTCAGGATTGCTGATGGAGTCAGGCACAACTACGAGTTTGTCAAGCGCTCCTCCGGTCAATGGCGCTGCGGGCTTGTCGGGGCCAACCGCTGACCCCGCTGCGTCTGATCCATTTTCATCGTAGCAGCATGTAGTTGCCCAACTAGATTTGGCCGTGGAGTCTGGAACGCCTATTCCTGGACTCGGTGCGGCTTCATCGCAGTAGCATGCGGCCGCACAACCAAAATTTGGCTTCATCGCAGCAGCATGCGGCCGCACAACCAAATTTGGCCGCGGAGTCTGGTGCGTCTATTCCTGGACTCTGTGCGGCTCCTACATGCACGTCTGCACCGACTCTCTCTATTCTAGTACTTCCTCGTCCTGCCACTCGTTCTCAGCATGGAATCGTGCAGCCTAAGCACCGTACTAACGACACTGTCCGCTGGTGTAACCTTGCCACAACAGAAGAGCCATCGTCTGTTGATGATGCCCTGCAAGACAAACATTGGACTATGGCTATGGATGAAGAACATCGGGCTCTTCTCAATAATCACACTTGGCATTTGGTTCCACCTCCACGTGGCAAGAATGTCATTGGATGCAAATGGGTATACAAGATCAAAAGGAGAGCTGATGGTCAAGTTGAATGGTACAAGGCGCGCTTGGTGGCCAAAGGTTATCGACAACGCTATGGTCTTGATTATGAGGACATTTTCAGTCCGGTTGTCAAAGCTACCACAATTTGCATTGTTTTGGCTGTAGCTCTATCCAGAGGATGGTCCCTTTGACAACTGGACGTCAAAAATGCTTTTTTCATGGTGTTCTTCAAGAGGAAGTGTATATGCATTAACCACCTGGCTATGTTGACTCCAAGTATCCAGGCTATGTTTGCAAACTAGACAAAGCTATCTATGGCCTAAAGCAAGCTCCTCGAGCATGTCATGCTCATCTTTGTGCAAAACTTGCATCTCTTGGATTTGTTCCTTCCAAGGCAGATGCATCACTCTTCTACTTCAACAAGGGGCGGTACACTCTATTTGTCCTTGTCTATGTTGATGATATTATAGTAGCTAGTTCATCTCCCAATGCTACCAAGGCTTTGCTTGTTGATCTGCAATAGGACTTTGCACTTAAAGACTTAGGTGACCTTAATTATTTCTTGGGCATCGAAGTCAAGAGGGGAAACACTAGTATGCTTCTCACCCAAGATAGATATGCCACAGAGGTATTAAAACGATCTGGTATGGACAAGTGTCATCCTATTGATTCACCACTGTGCAACTCAGAGAAACTAAGTATAGAAGATGGGAACAAACTTGGATCTGAAGATGCTACTAAGTACCGTAGTGTGGTAGGATCATTACAATATTTAACCCTAACAAGACCAGATATATCCTTTGCAGTAAACAAGGTATGTCAGTTCTTACATTCACCTACCACTATACATTGGAGCGCTGTTAAAAGGATCCTGAGGTACATCAAAGGGACCATCAAACTTGGCATTAAGTTTAGCAAATCTAAATCCATGTTAGTAAGTGCTTTCTCAGATGCTGATTGGGTCGGTTGTGTGGATGACCGAAGATCTACAGGAGGTTTTGCTGTGTTCCTTGGCAACAACCTAATTTCTTGGACTGCTAAAAAGCAACCAACAGTGTCAAGATCAAGCACTGAAGTTGAATATAAAGCACTCGCCAATGCAACTGCAGAAATGATACGGGTTCAGAAGTTGTTGAATGAACTTGGGGTTAGGCACCCACCTAGAGCACGACTATGGTGTGATAATCTAGGTGCAACCTACCTTTCTGCAAATTCAATCTTTCATGCACGAACAAAGCATATCGAGATAGACTTTCACTTTGTCAGAGAAAGAGTGGCACAAAAATTACTAGAAGTCAGGTTTATCTCAACTGGAGATCAGTTAGCTGATGACTTCACCAAAGCATTACCAGTCATCAAGTTGAAGAAATTTAGAGACAATCTCAACCTCCAAAGTGGCTGAGATTGAGGGAGGATGTTAGAAAATAGTATGTATTAGCGTGTGTGTAGGCATGTTGATGAATGTAATGACCAAGTATTGGTCCATCATAGACCCTAGTCTTTAGGCTACAACTAATGTACTCCTCACACTTGTGTAAGAGCCACGTTGGGGGGTTGTTCCCCAACTTCTATAACATGCAACCAAGGACAACCTTGAGAGACATCCTTGTTACCCCATATTTTCTATAGTTCTACCACTCTCCTCTCATTCCACCGGATCGCCTTGATGGCCATGGGAGACAATCTGAGAGAGGTCGGTCGGAGAGGGTGAGGGATACAGGGGAGCCGAGTGGGGCTTACTCATCTATGCCACTAGTGCCAACTCAGGCCTCAAGGTCGACTCGCTATCGGTGTCGACTTCGTATCCTCGTAACCACCTGGTCGTCGTCAGGATCTGCGAAACCTCTCAGACACATCCAGGACCCAGGGAATCGACGTCGAAGATGACGTGTGTGGGTGGAGAGGCAGAGGCGCTGTCGCGTCGTTCATCTATGGCAGTTGATACGTGCCCTTATAGATCAAGTTTGTGATAAGTGATTTGTACAAAATGATCGGTTTTAGTTGAGTTTGGAGACTAACTATTGTATGAGTGTGTGAGTGTGTATGCAACATGTCTCTTGGTTGTGTTGTTGTGCAGTTGTGGAGCACAGAGACAGTCGACAGACTTGGGATCTCGAGTTTGGGAGATTTGTTTGGATGCTACTTACATGGTGTTTGTTGTTTGGATTGGTCAGGATCAGATTGACCGCCATGAGGAAAACAACAAGGCCAGAAATGCTTTGTTCTCTGTTCTTGCACTTCCTGAGTTTGAGCTTGTGCGGAACCTTGAGACAGCTCGAGAGATCTGTTCCACCCTTGAGAGATATCATGAGGGCACTTCTCATGTCAAAACTACTCTGTGAGACCCACCGTCGAGAGTACAAGAACCTTGTTCAGTTGTTTGGAGAGTCCGTTGATTCAATGTTTTCTCGCTTCTAGTCAATCGTGAACAAGCTGCAGGCAAATAAATCATAGCTTCCCTATGATGATCATGAGAGGGGCCTCAAACTTCTACATGTCCTAAATCGGAGGGTTTGGGAGATCAATCGACGAGCTTTTGAGCAAACTAAAGTCTAAAAAAATAAACCTCCAATCTAGAGCTAAAATAGAGAATCCATATGTGCCTACCATGACACTTTGTCTAGATTTGGGAGATCTTATGCTAACCCCTCACCTACTCTGGCTCGTAGATGACGAGCTAGCGTTGGTGATCAGCCGGTTCAAGCGGTTTCACGACGACCACAAGAACCATTGCCGTGGTGGACTGAGTTGTTTCAGTCCGATGCTAAGAACAGTGTCGCCGTTTAGTCCGACGTACCATGTTTCCTAACCGTCGGACCTTGAGTTGCTCAGGTTGCAACTTCCAGTCTCGTTCTGCAGTTCGTTTAGGGCCTGTTTGGAATGGAGTTTTCTCACGGGAATTTCAAAGGATTGCTCTTCCTCCATTTTGCTGACGTCAAAAGCGTTTCGAACAAAGGAAAGTGATCTTTCCTTTCCTCTGGAATGTTGTAGCTTCTTCAGGATTTCACGGGAAAGGAAAAATGTACTCTGATCTCTGGTTTTTGATTCCTGCGCGGAAGCCCGAGGTGACTACAACATTTAACTCATCGGATGGGGTGGATTATCTGTACGGCACGATTGTTTAATGAGCTAGAATGGTGGGGTCGTTGTAACTGTGGGTGTACTAGCTTGCATGGTTGCACTAAGTGCATTGCCTTAGCTGTTTTTTCCTTCGTTTTTGATTTCCCGTGTTCCAAACACTCTTTCTTGTTATATTCCTATGTTTTTCTTTTCCTCTATTTTGCTAGAATGCACATATCACTTTCTTTTATTTTTTTTCTATTCCTCTGTTTTATATTCCTCCGTTCCCGACAGACCCTCAGGCTTTTCAATAGCTCGTCAATTCTTGTGTGTGTTTTGTCCTGCGCTTGCTGCAGCAAATTTGATCTTGTTTGTCTTCGTGTGTGCTGCTGCTAGTCTTGTTCTCTGTCTTTTGCCGTGTACGGTAGGAGCCATTCACGTTGAAAAATCAGACTTGAAGTCTTGCTTGAGAAATGTCTCTTTCAAGCTACAGTAACCTTTCTTTAAATATTCTTTTCTTCCTTGCTCTAGAGTTGGTTTCACCCGTACCTGTTTGGTTGGCGACCAAAACTTGCCATAACTAACCTTTATAAACTGTAACTGTCATAGAAAGTGTGGTGAATTAAATTGAAGCCAAACTTGTGGTAAGTTATGGCACGAAAATGAGTTTATAACATGTGGAGGCAGGGTGCTAAGAAAGTTTGACGTGCCATAACTGTGGCAGTAAACCAAATAGCTACCGAAGAAACAGTGACATGATCAACCTTTAGCATGACAAACTTTGGTCTCCAACCAAACACGCCCTCTTCGGATTAGTTCCGTGGGAGCATTTAACTTAATTCTTTTGTGTTTTGTTGATTTTACATCCGCTATGATTTGAGAAATCCCTGATTGTTCTTAGGGTCAACATATAACGAGTTGATACGTGTAATTGAATTTTTTAATTGGCTCCCATTCCTCTCCTCCAGTTGCTTTCTTCTTCGTCTCACAGTCGTCCCGAGGCTCCCAATATGACGGACTTTCGTGACGTGAGGACTCTCCTCCATCTCACGTGAGGTTCCGCCCCTGCTTCCGTCACTGCTGGCGGGCGGTGGCGGCATGCCGCGATACAACGCGATCGTCGGAGTCGTCAGTGGACGGGCTACGGGAACAGGCGCTTCTAGGGGGGCATTTCGCGTCTAGGAGGACGCCCACCGACTCCCCGGCCTTGTTTAGTTTCTATCACATCGGATATTTGATATATACATGGAGTATTAAATATAGACTAAAAAATAACTAATTATACATATTGCGACTAATTTGCGAGACGAATTTTTTAAACCTAATTAGTCTATGATTTGACAACACAGTGCTATAGTAAAGCTACAGTACCATATGCTAATGACAGATTAATTATGCTTAATAAATTTGTCTTGCAGATTACTAAGGATTTCTGTAATTTATTTTATTATTACTATCAAACACTCCTATGTAACACCTTAATATAACACCCAATGTGACCCTGCTAGCGATGTAGCGGTTGGATTTAAACACCGCCGAACTGTGACAAAGGGTGGGTGTGGAACTGCGTGGCGGAGGCGGAGGCGCAGGGCGCGTTCGCGTTGGAGATGTGTAAAAGTGATAATAGACTGTTATCGGCCCGGCCCACTTTATTCTTGCCTGTCGCGGGCTCGCGGCTTTGCAGATTAGGCGAAAACGAAAATTCCCTTTTGGCGGGCACCCCCGGTCATTCCCGGGCATTTCGAATTCTTAATTTTGATGAGAATCCCACACCAAACGCCGAGCCCCCCGCCAGTGGTCAGTCGTCATTCGTCACCAAGACTCACCGGCCCGCTCGTCGGCGCTCAGATCTACCCTACCCCGTCTAGACTCCGCTCTGCCATGGACGACAGCGCTGGCGAAGCCGGCAGCCAAAGCCAGGTACGCCGAATTCGTGGGGCCTCCCTTTCTTCTGCTCCCCAACCCTTATCGCGGTCCAAGTACGGAACTCGCCGGAGTAATCCCTCCAGGCCGCTCGCTTACCCGCGTTTTCTGTCGTTGCAGGTCCACGCGTGCAGTTCGTATCCACTTTCGTTCCCTTCCCGTGCGTTCCCCTCTAGCCTCTGTCTCTCGCGAATCTAGCGTTTCTTGTCGCGTCGAGTTTGGATCTCTGGCCGTGCTGACGCTTGTTTGGGTGTTCTGTTTCTTCGTCAGAGCCGCCGGACATCAAAAACTGGTTCTCGAGTTATGTGTATGACTCACCGGAGGTTCCGGAGCTGGTTGCTGATCACGACGGCGGCAACGGCAGCGAGACCCAAGACCCATTCGAGGTAAATTTGTTTTTGCTGAATTCTATTAATCAGGTCGTGAATACGTTACATTTCTTGCTGCAAATCTCATCCTCCTACCTATTGGGCTATTAGCCCATCTAACTGTATACTCTGGTTTCGTAACCGTGTACCCAGCATTCGTCACTAAAACATTCTCTCAAGGATGGTGGAGTTGCTTTCAGAGAAAATTGTTTAGGAGGCCAATCTGAGCCTGAGATTTTTTCTGGAAAAAATTTGGTTCCGGTTGATGGGAATGCGATTGAGCCTGCCCCCAAAAGGAAGCAAAACCTGCGGGCACTGTTTGGAGCGAGTTTTCTTGGTGAGGTTGAGGAAGCTAATGAAACTGAATGTCATGGTTTGTTCCCTGTGCAGCTAAATGCACCGAAGCATGTGTCAGATTGTACAAGCCTTCCTCTTAATGAAATATGTGAGGCACATTCAGAAAAAAAGGATTGCACAACAAGCTTGCCTGATACTACTAGACATAGCCAGGAAGGCACAATTGAACACAGCAAGGTGCTGGTCGACTGTGATCGTATTAGTTCAGCTGAAACTCAAGAAAGCAACCCTGCAGATCAGGAGGTTGAGAGTAAAACGTCTGCTAACTGTGATCATGCATGCTTGGCTGATATTGGAGAAGGCTTTGAAGAAGATGTCATCAACCATATTGAACTGCCTGTCAGTTTCAACAGTACCATTCTAGCTGGGACTGAGAAAAAGATCCCAGATGGTGTTGACAACAGCACAAGTCTTGTTAGTCGCAACAGTCTTAGTTTAGCTGACACTGAAGGTAATTCTCCATCAGGGGAAACTGGCAATGAAGAGAATTCTCCCCTAGGGGGAACTGACCGCTGCAAGCTTTCATTAGACAGTAAAAGGCGACAAGAAATGGTTGCATCAGATGGTTTTATAGCTATAAAGAGGAAGGAGAAGCAACCAGAGGAACACAAAACAAACAAAATTCTGAGGCACCCAACTGGGAAAGAGAAGGAAAATGGGAACTTAAAAGAGAATGTCATCATTCCAAACCAGAAAGTTTTGGTCCAAGAGCAAACCAGACATCCCTTGGCAGATAGGACTAATTTTTCAGAAGTAAACGCATCTCCGGTACCAGAGCCGACCAGGAAATGGAAGTGTCCTCGCAAAGGCAAGCCCTATGTTGGTCGTCCAATGAAGCAGCTCCGGTTGGAGCAATGGGTGCGCCGTGTGAATTGACGCTTCAACATTTACCATCCTTTTTCAGAAGAGTATGCATCATCAGGTTGACAGTTTGGACCAATTTCAGCTCTACCAGTCTGTAGAAGTGCGTGTCACCCAAGTAGGAATAGATCTGTTATAATCTCGTTATGTTTGTTAGCTATCTTGTGCTACTGCTATCCCAGTTCAATTTTTTCATAGTACCAGGGTACATATCGGCAGAAGACTGAACTGAGACAAGCTTTAATGATGGGTATAATATTCTGTGAATCTTGTTTTCAGCTGAGATTCTGTGTTTCTTTTTAATGTTCAGCGAATCTTTGGTCTGTTGGGAAAATGCTTCTCAAACTGTAATAGGATTAGTACTTCATCCATAAACAGTAGCATGAATATACGAAGACTCTGGGAAAAAAAGAAAACACAAGTGAAGATGTATACTGGGCCTGGTTATTTTTGGACCGTCAGTCGGCCCACATCTTCATACGGCTTACCGGTCCTTCCGAGGCCATATTATTCCTCAACGGAAAAGTCCTCTTGGTCCCTTAATTTTCTTATCTTTTAAAACTGTTTGTTTTTTCATTTTAAGTGGTTTAGATAGTGGCTTTTTTGATGTGGCGTCACATTAGTCGTTCTACTTCTACATGATACCACAGTAGCCACGAGGGATAAATCGACCTACATTTTTTTTTTCAAAAAGTCATTGAAATATTTTATTGAAAAACTATGCAATTAAAAATCATAAAATCTGATTTAATCTTCAAATTTTCGTTTAAATTTTAAAATATACATCATCAGCTAGACTAACTATAATAGATAACGAGAGCACATACTAGCAAATAAACACATAAGGAGACCATAGAAGATTCAAACAATTCTAAGGTAGGCACAATAAGATAGAGTGTGATTCAAAACAAAACGATAAACATGTTTCATATTTTTTAGCTAAAACAAAATTTTGATAAAATTTTCAAGATTAAACCATATTTTAAGATTTTTAAAATTGCCTTTCAAAAAAATATTTGGATATTTTAGAAATACAATTTATCTCTTTAGTTACCAACATAGTCCGATTTACATTCTCAACGATCGACATGGTGTCATACTGTATGACTAATACTCTCTCCGGCCTAAAAAGACCGTTGTTTTAGGTATGAGTCTAGACATATATGTAACTAAAGCAACAATCTTTTTGGAATGGAGGGAATATAGCATTACGCGGACAAACCCTAGTTTCAAAATAAATGGTTTTAAAAGAAGAGAATAAAAATCCAATTTTATATGTGATAAAGAAAAAATGAACCTTTTAGTTAAGGTGTCAAAAACAACCTTTTAGTCCTTTGATTGTAGAAAAAACAAAGGAAAAAATGTACATTTTCTATTCACGTTCTTCTGGTTCACAGAAATCGGTTATAAAAAACATAGAAAACTTTTCTTTGCATTTGATTTTAGAGGAAAATTGTAGAAAAATCTCACTAGAGCCGCATTGTTTATATTTCCTGTGTTCTAGTGACTTATCAAACACCTTCTCATAAAAAAAATTATTTTCTATTTATCTATTTCATATATACATTTCATTCGTGTGTTTTTTTAATTCTCCGTTCAAGTAGTAGGCCTTTAACATTTTTCAACCCAATCTCATGTCCATACGACCATACCCGACAACGATGCTACACGCGTACGGCAGCCAGGCCGTATACGGCGATGTGAAGCTGATCCGCTCAGCACACATTCCCTAGGTGATGATGATGTCTGCCTTCACGACGATCCGATTTGCACACGCACTCCACCGACATCTGCCATGCCACACAGGGCACGCGGCGACGTCAGAGGGCAGAGGCGCTGCGAGCCCGCCGAGGCTGCCACCTCACGGTGCGACGTGCAGCTCCGGTTGCTCACCAGCCACTGCATGCCGCCCACGTCGCGTTTTGAAGATTCAAACAGTACCCAGACTGGCCGCTTTTATAAATTCCGGCAGCTACCGCCCACCGCTGATGGCCAGCATACGACGCAGAGTCGCAGTCGCAGCACACACACATTCCTTTCCGTTTCCGTCCAAGTGAACACTCTAGCTAGCACACTCTCGAGAGGGTAGCCAGCTCAGCTGGTGGTAGCACAGCTTTGACAGGATGCAGACGGCGAAGGTGAAGGCCAAGGACATGGTGAGCGAGGCGAAGGAGGCGGCAGCAAAGATGCAGGGCAAGACGGGCGAGGCGACGGCGGCCACGCACGGCGAGAAGGAGATGGCCCGCGCCAAGAAGGACCAGGCCAGCGCCGACAAGCACCAGGAGAAGGTCGAGCACCGCGCGGACGCCGCCACGACTGGCCGCCACGGCGCCGGCGCGGCCGTCGACCCCGCGTACCCGTCCGCCGGCAGCACGTACCCGGCGTCGGGCAAGTACATCTAGGTGACTGCGTCAGAGGAGGCCGGCCGGGATCGTGGTCGCACTTGCGTTTTTGTGTAGCGACCGAGAGATCGATCAGCTGGCTGTATCGGTAGCGACTGGTAGTAACGGGTATGCAGTGTGCACGTGCACGTGCACGCAAGTCGTCCTAGAATAAAAATGCTCTAGCTGTTGTCAGGTTGAACCTTGGTTAAGTTGTTCGATTGCAATGTAAAATCGTCGTTGTTCGTTCACGGGCGCTGCCGCGTTCTATATATTTACTGCTGTTTTTTTCCTCCCTTCACAGTTTGATGTTATTTTGGCTTCACCGTTTTTAGATCATTGCGCTCAAGTAGTTTTCAACTGCAGGTCATCTGTAACAATACTAGTCATGTGAATAGCTATCCTACTAGGACAATCTTACAATCTATAATTGGTGACTTATTCACCAACATTGCAGCACGATGCTGCTAATAATGTTTGCCTTTTACAAGAAAAAAAGCCCAACCAAAGAAACCGTAGCTCCTATACATGTCATTGGCATTGAACCAAGAAAAGACTGGTTTTCTTTAGCTCCATGCGAGTAAAAGTGTTGCAACCTACAGATTTCTATTCATTTAAAAAATGCTCTGTATCTATTGTTATCCAGAATATGACCCTATCATTAGTGGATTTAATATATCGCAGAACATTTCTCTTGGGAGGAAAAATTAAATGTTTACATTGGTCAAACCAAAAGCAAGCACTAGTACACAAAAGTCAGTTAATTATTTTAATAAACAGAAGATATCGGACACATTTGGCAAAATTGGGGAGAACATCTGATTTATATAGATAAACAAATTCTAAACCCAAGTAAAACTACAAAAAATTCTGAAATGAAAATTTAAAAAACTACTGTGGTAAAATCAAAGATTCATTAGTGATTCTTCTAAATCTATGGCTCTCTTTTGCAGCCAAGGCATCTTTTAATCTTCAGTAGGGATCCAAGGTCCATGCACTATATCTTCTCTCTTCTGAACTATGCAAATCATCGATCATGATAGAGGATATGGGTAATTAGATGCAAATTTAGGTCTAATTTAGATCATGTTTCTTAATGGTGTACGTGGGTCATGTAAACATAAGTCATGAATTACTTTATATTGTTGTACACAATAGCAGAGGTGAATAACTTTTTAGGGAACTGAATAGATCTAATAGCGATTGATGTCATTGGTGATTATGCTATACCTAATTAATAGTAAGATGTTTTTGATTTTTGTGGGAATTTCTAGGATCTATCTTTTGTTTTGTCTTTTTTGTTTTGTCTTTTGTCATCTTGTGATGATTAACATGCAAGCTTCGATGAGGTCCTATTTGTTTTTTGTTGTCTTGTGATGATTAGCATGCAAGCTTCCATGAGCTTCCATGAGGACCTCTAGTTAGAATTTTTAGAATTTATCTTCTCTTCTAATGTACTTATAGGATATATAAACTCTTGTTACATTCCTTTCTATGACTTTATAAATCTATAGTTTAGCTTTAAACTTTTAATCAAGCCGTTGAAACTTTTCAAATGTTAAATAGAAACTTTAGTGTTCTTTATCTTTTATTTGAATTTTTTTTTTGATTAAAAAGAGTCGAGGTTCTAGTAGTATTGGTTTACACATGTTTAGTTGAAACTTGGCTTACACCGCAGCACTAAACATGTTGAATTTGTTAGGGGACCAATTTGTTATATCATAGATTATTTGTGTAGTACTCCCTCCGTTCCAAATTATAAGACATTTTGACTTTTATATATATATTCTTTTAATATGTATCAGACATAGTGTATATCTATGTGCATAGAAAAGATATGTATCTAGAAAAGCCAAAATGTCTTATAATTTAGAATGGATTGAGTATTGTTTTACGATGATAGAGTGCTCAAAATTAAATTACTAATATTAAATTGACATAATGGTGGGTAATTTATAAAATCATTAGGGATATTTTAAATTATCTTTTATAATGGTAGATGTGCGTAATTTGGATACAAAGTTAGAGGGTTATTTAAAATTATCTTTGATAATGAAAAGTCTAGGTAATTTAGCTACAATATGTTAGGGGTTATTTTGAATTATGTTTCATAATGACAAAGGTGGGTAATTTAGATGTAAATTTAGGGGTTATTTGAATTATGTTTCATAATGACAAATGTGAGTAATTTACATACAATGTAGGGGTTATTTTAAATTATTTTTCTAATAGCAGAGGTGGATAATTTATATGCAAAATCAGGAGGTTACTTTATGCATTTTTCATAATGGTAGAGGGGGTAATTTGTTAAAAAATATAATAGCAATGATGATTAGTCTATTATATTAAAGGTCAAATGCTTTTGATTCTTGTGAGAATTTTGAGAATTTATTTCTTTTCCTAGCGTGTCTGGTAAAAATTAACGTGGTGTCTCTGTTGGGGCCTCCAATTAGCAATAATAAGATTAGATACACCATAAAATATTCTTTTGTAATATGTTTATTTGGTGCCATAAACATTTCTACGTTTTTCTATCAATTTAGTCAAACATAGAAAAACCTAACTTAAGACAATTCTAAGAAATGATTTATTCAAAGCCTGACTTAACACAATTCTAGGACCGGCCTCAATCCAAGTCCAAGATGAAATTAGTAATTATAGTTTATGACCAAGCTGCTTTAAGATCCGTAAAGAGTTTTTAAAGAGGACCACCGGAGCAAAACACAAATTCATAAGCTTGTGTGTCATAAATAGACCTGATCCATAAGTAAGTTGATAAAAATGTATGTTTCGTTGTAAATATGTTTGCTAGTTTTATAACTAACTTAAGTTTGAGCAAGTTTAGTAAAGTTCGGTATAAAAAAATATAAGTTGAGTGCCACGGGTCAATATAAGTAAAGTGGCACTCACTATAATTACGCTATAAAAGTATAAGGAAAATCACGTCCTTAATCTCCATTTTACATGTTGCACAAAGGCTTTATTCTCGTATACCATCCATATGCTCATCAAGCTCCACCTTCAAAGCACGTAGCAAGGTGTGTTCGAACTGTGGTCGTTTCTTCCCCTTTTCGTCTTGGGATGGTGGCAATGCAAAGATGAGAGGGGAGAGCAGGCTGGGGCGATAACCTCCGCAGATGCTCCACCGGCAAAACTCCAACCTATCAGAAGACAATGACGGATACCGAGGATCATCTGGGAGATGGAGATCCAGTCGCTCGTCAAAAGAGAGAGAATCAATGTTGGAGGACGATGAGTATCCTCTCGTGTCATACTTGTACACAAACTTTACAAACCTGTAGTATAACGTCTGGGCGTGGTCAATCCAGGCGCCCCTCGGCATGGTGAGGGCGAAGGGGTCGTCGAAGCAGAAGCTATAGCGTAGATCCCAATACAGCTTGTTGTCCTCCTGCTCCTTGCTCACATGGCGGCTTCATGACCCAGAACTGGGTCTTCTTGCGAGACACAGGATAAAAGCCAACGTTCACGACGAGGCACATCTGCCCGTTCAGATCGAAGCCGTCGGCCAACAGACAAAAGCCACCCCGCAGATGGTGCCAGGTCTCGTGATAATCATCGAAGCTGTACGGGATACGGTACGAGCGGGGCGTCTCCGCGGCCACATCGACGACCAACATTCGCGCAGCGCGGGCTCGTTTGTCTGCCAAATCAGCAGTCGGCACGAATATATTCCCGTCGATGTGTACCGGCGCCGGAGATTGGACTGGGTGAAACCGGGAGAGGTAGGAGCATTGGCGCCAGCCACCGCCGCCACCCAGGGTGTACACGGCTATGTAGTTCTCATCTGTCGATGTGTGCCATCGTGGGAAAGAGAGCCTGAACATCTTGTATTCCTTGGTCGGTGTGCTGAACCCCAAGACGAAGAGATGCGACAGCTGGGGTCCCCTGTAGGGAGCGGAGGCGCCTTTGGAAGCCACAGCGTCTCGCCGGTGACGGGGTTGCACACGACCGCAGGCGCTTGATCGTGGTCGAGCGCGAAGCAGAGCCAGTCGTTGCAGACGCCGGCGAGGCGGTATCCGCTGGGGATGGCAACCTGGGACAAGGCTGTAGCGGACGAAAGGTTGAAGAAACTGGCCTCGTCGCTCCTTCCGGGCTTGCGGGTTTCTGTGACGAGCAGGACCTCCGGCTCCGACGATGCGGCGGCGGCATGATAGGCCACGTGGAGCTTGCGGAAGGAGGGGTCTGCGACGATGCTGCACCACAGCTTGCAAACGCAGGATGACCGGACAAAGTCCTTGGTCGGTAGCCTCAGCAAGATGTCCGGTATGATATCTGTAGGGATTTCCATGCGGTCCTCAGATTTCTGAGGGTCTCCCACTGCAGGAAGAAATTGTTTGAAACCCTAATGTTTTGACGTGATGTTGTATTGATCCTCGGTAGATATACGAGCAAGAGACGATTAGAAAGTTATTATATATTTATGTCTAGACTAGAGTCTGTATCTAATACGGAGTAGCATTTATGGTTGATGCAAACAGTTTTTATTTTGGCAAAAATCGGAGAAACTCAGATGAGAAGGCTGTTTGAAAATAACGCTATAGAAAATGGCATGGAGACTAATTAACCTACATGTCTTATTGTATATATAAGAAATTTTTTAATTATTGATTAAAAGGGGAGGAGCTGGGTTATGAGCGTTGAATGGGAGGAGCTGATCACAGGCATCGTCCCTAATACGTTTATGTAATCGTTGCTGCTGCTGCATTCAGATGAGTAATTGAAACACCCATTTTTTTTTAAAAAAAGAAGTAACCAATACTCTGCTCACAGAGTCGCGGAACACTGCCGCTTGAAGCAAGAGAGGGAGACAAGCGGCAAAAAAAAAAAGCAGAGAGGAAGAAAAGCGAAGCATCGAATTCCTACTACGCTTTTCTAGCCAGATTTCTACCCATGATGTTTGGACGCCCGTGTCTGCACTATGTTTCACTCAAGCGGGGGGCCATGTCGCCCGAACATCGTCCGTGCCGCATGACCCAGCGCGGGGACCGTTAGCGCCCCCTCTGGTTCCCACGTGAATGTTGCACGCCCGGATGTCGCTCGTGCTGCCCGATCCCATGTGGGGACCGCTTGTGCCCCCTCGGCTTCCCACGCGCAAGCATGCGGGACCATCTGCGCCCGCTCGGCAGCGCCCCAACAGCTGCAGTAGGCGGCTGTGGCAGGTAAGTCCCATTATAACATGTGCAACATCAAATCTACTTTTGCAATATAAAGATATAACATGTGCAACATACGACTAAAACAGCTGAAACACTTGCAACATACGTCTTTTTTTAGAGAGGTTACAACATACGTCCGAAACACTTGCAAAACACCTAAAAACAATTGAAAGCTATTACAAACATATGCAACATGCAGATAAAACTCTTACAACATACATGTAAACTATATACAATACCCAGTTAAAATACTTGCGACATATGTATAGCCATTGCAACAAATACAACATCCAGATCCACTGAAACACTTGCAATGTACCTTTGAAATATCTGAAACACTTGCAACGTACCTCTGAAACGTCTGAAATACTTGAAACATACGCTTGTAATATGCGCTTTCAGCGCAACATCTCCTTGTTGCTTGAGAGAACAAAGGCTCGTTGGCGTGTGGAGTTCACTGGAGACACCGGCCCGGCGGTGCTTGTAGGTGGGGGCCGGCGGCGATGGCTGCGCGCCTCGACAGGGGGCATCAGCCGCGCGAATGGGAGAGGACAGCCGCGCGCTGCGCCGACAGACGAGTGTCGGGACTCGAAGGCGACAAGCCGCGCCACTCTGCGCCTAGGCGGTAGGGAACGCTGCGGGTGCCCCGCGCCTGGTCCTCGCGTTGGCCATTGCCTCTAGCCTAGGTGCCTCTTGAGCACTGGTACGAGGGGTGAGTGGACGATCAGATAGGAGAGGGTCCACTGCTGCACAATGGGACTGTAGTCCCGGTCCAAAAGGACCTCTAGTCCCGGGCTGCGAGCCGGGACTAAGGTTTCGGGACTAAATGTCCCACCTTTAGTCCCGGTTCTCAGGTCCGAGACTAAAGGTGCTGTCAGGCATCGACGTGGCGCAGCACCTTTTAGTCCCGGTTGGTATTACCAACCGGACTAAATGTTCTTTTTTCTTTTTCTTTTTTCTTTCTAATTCATTATAGATTTTAGTTTTTAGTTATATTGTTTTCCAATTTATTCTTCACTGCTACTATTCGTATACGTTGCACCTATACGAGAGCGTTATTATTGCACACAAATAAAGTATGAAACTATATATATATTATAGAGCTATACATATACGTACATACACATTACATTTACAATAATATACAAGTAATCAAGTGTTTGGCCGCCGGTTAATGAGTTACACAAATGTTTGTCTGCCACTCAAAGCTCATACAAGTGTTCGTTCTTGTTTGGACTCTTTAAATTCAACCTAGGGTTGTGGTGGAACTCGCCGTCTTTCGGGATGACATGATCGTTGATGAAACCTGCGATCGTCTCCTGGATTGCGACGAGTATTGTATGCTTGAACACTTGTTCTTTCAATTCCCACTCCTTCCATTTGTATTAATTAAAGGAAAATATATTAATATACATAAGATTTATTTAGTTTCAACAAATAAATAAGATATGAATTTACTGTATACAAATGTTACTTACTTTTAGCATCTCTTTAGCAGGTGTAAATTTGCTACACCGCATGTGCTCACAAACGTAGTATCCACATAAATTGGTTCCGTACGGTTGTCTAGACACCCACTTATGTAGAATAGGAGGGGAGAGTGGCACTTTCAGATCCGTATGATATCTTTGTTGTAGCCAAGCCCAAGCCCTGCCCAATAAGTCAGTCGTTGATTAGGTATAGCATAGTAAATTAAAGGAGCAGACAACGATAATTAACAAATGATAGAACTTACCTCTGGATCATGTCTATCATGTCTTGGTACATTGCCAGCTCTTTTCTCATTGAGTCCCACACAATTATAGTTTGTTCCTTGATCTTAATCTCAATGAGTATCCAGTGATCCCTGCATTTGTTTATAGAGTCAACTTATATATATATATATATATATATATATATATATATATATATATATATATATATATATATATATATATATATATATATATATATATATATATATATATATATATATATATATATATATGTTGAATTGACTAAGACATGATATAACACAACACTTTACCCCATATTGTAAGGGAAGAGTATCAACTCCTTATGCCTTTGGTTATAAAAGAACCTCCAGAGGTTTTTCTCCATTTCCTTGATCTTCAGATTGAATGGATCTTTAGTCTTTGTGTCCTTATGCACGACATATGGATCGATAAAACTAATTCGATCGTCTTGTTTCAATCTGAGTTCTCTCATCATGTGTCTGCACATCGTGAGCATAGTTATTACGAATACGTACATATGCTAGAGTGGGATTATTGATTAAAAGGAAGAATCACTTACAGACAGTAGCAGCTTATGAGAGATTTGTCAAGAGCATCCATATAGAGAAGCTAGTGTATTTCACTAAACTGTACCCAGATGACGTCATCTCCACGGAAGTAGTGACGGTCTCTCTGACTTGGACGCCTAGATATTGTTCACTTTGATGTTATGCATAGAATCTCAAGTAGTACTCGTGCTGCTTGTACATTTGTGTACCAAGATTTTTTACTTTTGCAGGGTCGCATAGACTCCTGCCATATACGTACTTCCTCCGCCATTCATCAACAACTTTGGCCTCTTTAACAGTTGTCAGTTCCTCCTGACCGAGAAGTTGTTCTAATAAAAGCCCAGTCACATTCATCTACTTGACGAGTTCATCTAAGTCCACATCATCAGGTACCGACATTTGCATCAAGTTCATGTTGGAACCATATTGATTCTCAACCACTAGTGGCGACACCGATTTCTGCGCTTGTTGGCCGAGCTGTGCAACATCTTTCCCGGCCGCCTTCTGTTTCCTTTTGTCCTCCTTGATTTTCTTTATGATAGTACGTTCATAGTCTGATAGTGGTGGCGCTGGTTTTTTACTACCGGCACGCTTCTCGTCTTGCATAGCCTGCACCACTTGACGTAGTTTTACATGAGGATACATTAGGTATGGCTTCTCTTGCTTTGCTCGTGCGTCAGCTTTGGTCTTTTCGAAGAACGCTTTCACTTCTGCCTTGACTGAAGCATTAAGTTCTTCATCAGTCTTCTCGTATGGAAGCTTGGTCATCTTTGGGATCTTCGTGACCACAACTTGTTTCTTCGGCGTAGGTGGTGGGACCGATCTCTATGAGCCAGTGGGCCTCTTGTTCCTCGATGGACCAGCCGGTGCCGATGAGGCAGCCGTTGTCGGCATTGGCAGAGGCGGCGGCGGCGCGGTTGGAGCTTGCTGTTGTGGAGGAGATTGGGCCGCTGGCGGCGTTGGAGTATGTCGTGGAGGAGATATGGCCAGCGGTGGGGATGCAGCCTTGTCTGCTTGTATGAAATCGTCGTCATCGTCGTGTCCCATGACACTGTGGTCATGTGGTGAATGGATAGACAGACTTAGAGAGGTCCTGGATTTAAAAAAATGAACAAGGTATATACATGAGTGAACCGTAATTAGATACAGTACATAATTATTGAAAAGCAATTGCGTTCACAATCATCCACACCTAGGGTTCGGTTGTGGTGGCGGCGCCCCAGGAATAATGATGTACTGTTTCTTCCAACATATGAATGTCTTCTCCGCTTCACCTAGGATCTTCTCCCCATCACCACCTTTGATATCCAAAGCCACATTTTTTGGCCTTTGACCACTCTATCCACTGAGACACTAGCATATCCGGGTGGTATTGCGACCGAGTGGATCCTTGGTGTCTTAGTGGGGTCGATAGGAGATATAACACCGGTAGCCACCTTGACTGTGGCATTCCCCTCCAAAATATGTAGCTCACAGGACGTCAATGGTGTAACACCTCTGGTGTTTAGCTCCATAATTGCATTGCATTTGCATGAGCATAAGCATGCATCATTTCATGTTATTTTATGTGGTTGCAACTAATGTGGTTGTTTTAGAATTTTGTTTGGTTCACATCATGTGACACTAGGTAGTTGGTGTAACAAAAGGGGGAGAGTAGCTAATTATACCTCACAACACCTTAGTTATACTTAGGGTCACTAATGGAGCAAGGTTCATATTGACCAAAATCACCAAAATGCCCTCCAAGGTGTAGTTGACCAGCATTTAGCCCTAGAATGCTCTAGTTTGACTAATTAAAAAGTCTAGCTTAGAGACCTTGCATGGAGGAGCACCCTTAAGCAAAGTTGTAGGGAATTTTATGGGGAACAAAAGTCTCAAAATGACCATCTCATGAAACTGGCCAGAACATGCTCAAAAATGGCCCACAAGTCAGCTAGAGGGGCTGTCTCAACACTTAGAAATTTTGCTAAGTCCCAAAAGTGCCCTCCAGTTTTATTGTGGCCTACTTTAGAAGCTTGTAGTTTGCAAACCAGGCCAAACCAGCTTCCAATCATGTTGATAAACTTGTAGCCCTCATGTAGCTCTACAACATTGCTAACATCACCCATACCTGGTTCTCACTGGTTTAGGAGTTAATCGTCGACGAAGTTGCTCTGTCAGTCGGGCATGGAGGGCTCGATTGCAGCTAAGTTCAGACATCAGTGTGAGGTGGCTGACAGGGGCAGACCGTCGCCGCCACGTGTCCCTCCACGCGTTGCGCGTGACCTGGCGTCGTGGCCAGCTGCTCGACGCTTAGAAGGCGTCCCTGCTGCCTCGCCAAACTCGCCCGGCCATTTCTCTCTTTCCCGCGCGCACCGGAGGCGGAAAAACGTCGCTCCTCCTCGCTGCCGTGACCGCCGACATGCTCGGCCAGCCGTGTCGTCACGGTTGAGCCCAATCCCCTCTGCTCAGAGCTTCCACACCCAACCCTCTAGCTTCTCCACCATTTGGTCTAGCGAGCCGAGCCGTGGTAAGGATCTTGAGACAGTTCTGCCATTGCCGCCATGGGCGGCCGTGGCCGAGGTAGTTAGGGCCTCTCTTCATCTCCCTTTTCTACCTCAATTAGTCCGCCTAGTTGCAGTGAAGCTCGTACCGAGCTCAGATGTGATCGTGCGGCCTCACCGGTGGCGGCGCACCGTCACCCGACCCTCACCGGCCGCCGCTCACGACGGCGAGCCTCTCCCACTCCAACCCAAGCCTTCCTACTTGCACGAATCGAAGCACCATGTGACGGGGAACGCGTGGGTGGGTTCGGTTTCCCGGGCGAGCTCCCCTCCGACGAGCTTGAGCTCGCCGGAGCTCTCGGATCGCCGCTCCCCTGTCTCCCTTCCACTGACACGGGGGGCCCTCTTGCCAGCGCCACGCGCGCGGGCAGGAGTCCGGGACGGGCCGCGCGCTGGCTGGGCCACGCTAGCAAGCCGGGCCGGCCCAGCACTGTAGCGAGTTAGGGTTCGGTTTTGATTTTTCTTTTCATATTGTCATAGATTTTTGTTGTTGTTTGGAAAATGTAGATCTAGGGTTTTACTTGCCCAAAAATTATGAGATAAATTTTGTTAGGATCTACAAGATGTGTAGTATTTTAGAAAAATATAAATCTGGTATGTGATGTTTAGTTTTTGGGAGAATTAAATAGATCTTTCAAATGTATTGTGAAATGAAGGAAAATTTGTTAAATGTATAACTTGAGCTGCAATCTTCCAAAAATTATGAAATTTGGTGGGTAGGCTAAGTTACACCTATTTTAGCTTTGGTAAAAATTTAGGCAGTAGTGCTTAAGTACTTTTCAAGTTATAATGCTATCTTTTTATTTTAGGAAATACTTAAATGAATTTTAGTAATTTTTCTACATGTGCAATGTTCTTATAACTTTTTTTAGAATGTCTTGGTACCCTAAAGTATCCAAGAAAATTATGAAATCTGTTGTTTGATACTTTTTAATATGATTTGTTAATTATACAAAAATCAGCCTTTTAGGCTTGTGAATTTTGTTTAGGGAGTTTCTGTAAATAGTTTTAGTTAAAATTTTTACAGTGGTATCTTTTTGGTTCATAGAGTCTCCTGTAATTTTTGTAGAATTTTAGGAACAGTTTACATATATGTTTAAAATTCCACTTAATTACTTAAGTAAATTAAGAAATGAGTATAAATAAATATTTTAGGTAGGCAAACCTTACTTTCTGGTGTTTTTGTGACCTATGTGAACTTGTGGTAACATTAGTTTGGTCTTAAGGGATGTTTGCCACATAAATAAATATTTAATCTTGGCAATTCTAGGTTTTCTGGACAGCTGGTAGTATTTCTAGGTTTGACCTTTGATAAAGGTGGTTGATGGAAAACTTGTAAATACCAAAGTTGTAGTAAGCTTGATAAACTAGCTTGTATCAAAATTTGGGAGCATTTGACTTAGTAGTTTGGGAGTTATTGCTGTTTAAAGTGACAGTCCAGAATTTGCTACTCTCTGTTTAGAGAGGACAGATTCTGGAACTTATGAAATTCGAAATGGAAAACTTAGGAATTTTGGGTTGAGATCTGAAAATGAATTGTAGTGCATTTCTTAAGCTTTCCAGATTGTCTTAGATCATATCTTTTGGAGTTAGGAATCTTCAGTTATGTTAGAATCTTTGAGCTGCTGTCCAGAATATCTTACTGTGGTATTTTGGTGTTGGATGTGGTAACCTAAGTAATGCTACTCTTGTAATTGTTAGGTTTTAGGGCCTTAACCGAAGAAGAACAGTTATATCTTAGGTTGAGTAGATTAGGTGAGTACTTCTCTACCGGAGAGGAAATTTTGCATCTAATATTTGAAGTGATTTGAATAGAGCTTTAAGAATGTTGTAATGCATTTCATTCCGAGCATACTGCATCTTTCACTATGCATACATGAGATTTATTATGCACTCATGCAATAGGTGTTCCAGAGGGGGTAACGCTCCTCGAATTCGAGCAAGTTATTCCGGAGGAAGTCCAGGACCAGCCGGAGCAGCCAGAGGAACCAACCGGCGACGAAGCTCCTGCCGAAGATCTACCCGAGTGTCCTGACCACCGGCCCTCGACCTTTCTAAAAGGCAAGCCCCGGTGCATGCTGAACCCATCATTTTATAAATCTATCTTGAGTACTTTTAATTGTTTAATGCATTAAGTTGTAGGAGTTGTATGAAAACAATTGTTGCATTATACCTATCCTTGCCCAGATATCGTACTTAAATCCTAATTTAGGTTTAGGCACGTATCAATGCTTAGCCCTGCTTAGTACGGTAGAAGTCGGGTGATTTCCGGTCATCCACGAGATGTAGGAAGGAGTCACGAGTGGCTTTATGGCTATCGTGGATGGAACCATGCTTTAAAATGAAATTGAGACTGGGCGGGAGTTCGATAGTACAGCCGCAAGACACTTCACGTCTTGGGTGTGGAGCTATGACCGTCTGAGTCGTTTAAGGACCGATTCGCTGTACGTCCTTGAGTCATGTTGAACGCAGTCTAACACTTAGTTGGCCGGATAAGTCGTTCCGACCGCGAAGCCGAGTAATGTGATTCAGGCCGGGAATCGAATGGTAGGTTGCTTCTTGGAGGAGAGAAAGGATGTGCTTGGGGACATTGGCGTGAGACCAAGGGGGGTTAGAGTCCCTATCACCTGGCAGAGTGTCGCCCTTGGGGTCGCGATATCATTCGGACCCGTGATTCCTGAATCATATGAAAAGGTGGCCTGTGCGACCCTGGCAGGGGTCTGCACGGTGAGTGTTAGAAATACCCCTCCAGCTGGATAGGAATTCGATTCGAATCGCCGTCGCTCCCGGTTAGTGAGCACTTGACTTGAGCAGCGGCAACGTAGATCTCATTAAATGAACAGATGGTTAAGTGAATGATACAATGTTGCCACAATTTATACCTGCTCTGGATATAATGTGGATAATTATTTGATTATAATCAAGTGCATGCTTAGTACAGGTGCTAAGATAGATGACAGGTAAATGCTAAAAATAACTGCTAGTACAGGTTATAAGAGTTTCAATTACTTATGCCTTTTATGCAAAATGTGATGTCAGCTAGCCTCTTGTGTAAGCCTTGCATAATCCTTGGTGTCATCTTATTTCTGGTTTTTGACGGGTAAGTCTAGCTGAGTACATTCCAGTACTCAGGGTTTATTCCCTCCTGTTGCAGATGATATTCTCTATCAAGGCTTCTGCAAAACTTGTCTCCACCCTGCGGGTGATGAAGACTAGATCACTAGGGCGTGATCATCTTTTATGTACTTTTCTGATGCTTTTGCGGGTTGTTGATCAACAAGACTGGCAGTAGTTAAACAACTGGTGTGTGTATGCTTCCGCTACTTTATAAACTTGGTTTGTAATAATTGCGACTCTGTGTGTGTAAACTTATTTCGGAACTACTTGTGAAATGTAACGTATGATGTTGTATGTTGAATGATGCGATCTTGGTTGTAAGCAAGTTGGTTTGAAATCCTTCATGGTTTCGATTGACTACCGGGATTATATGGGCTCAAGTTCGAAAATTTGAGCGCTTCGGTGCTTATTTTTGTACTTGTGCTCTTATAATTTGGTCAGTTCTGTTATAGCTGATATCGGAGCATAATTCAACATTAAACACATCGTACGAGTATTTTAAAAACAAAAGTATTTGATTATGAAAAGGGTTAAAACTCTAAAAATTATTTTCATAGGTATGCCAGTGATCATATCCCTTAGTCCAAATAAGAACTCTTAGGTGGCTTATTATAAAGACTAACTTGGGGGCCTTATTTGTTTTTGTTTCGTCGTCCATACGGCGTGATATTGTATGGATGCCATCCACTTGGGTGATAATGTATGGATCAATTGCCTCGACGCTCTGGTAAGTGTGAGTTGTGAGAGCATGATCGTCCAACCGGCGATCTAGGGGAGAGTTGTTTTGGTGACTTGCATACTTACATGTTTAAACCGTATAATTATATAAGCACTTTATTGTGGGAACCTTTATATCGGGTAGCTTTGATACTGAAGTATATACATCAGGGGATGTGTATATGGAAAGTATTTAAATTATTGCTTTCTTGTGTACTTATATTGGGAAATTGTTGGGCTGAAATAAGATTTTCTGCAGGTACACTAACAGCGTAATGAGTAGACCGATAGTTTTGCTTATATGAGAGAACGTATGTATGCCACCGCCTAGTGTTAGAACTTTAGGTTTCTACTAAGGTGAGAGGGCGTACGGAACATGCATGCATCATGTTTAATTATATCATACATATCATTTACTCCCTCCTTAAAAATTTAAATAGTCCCGACTAAATTAAATTTCGTATCCCCTAAATGATCCTCACTTTAAGTCGTATCTTGTTGCTACAGATGACATGTACCAAGTGGACCGCCCGTAAGTCAACCGAGGGCAGGGTCCCTCGTCACCAACTAGCTCCACGTGAGCCCCGCCCCGAGCCCACTGAGGTGGAAAGGCTGAGGGCTAAGTTGGCCGAAGTGACTGCTGCCAGAAATGCAGCGCGTTAGCAACTGGAGCAAGTGATCCGTGATCGTGACCAGGAAACACTTGCAGTCCAGAGATTGACAGTAGCAAATCGCAACTGTCAACGCATGCTGGTCCATGTCATGAATCAGAGGGATGAAGCCTAGCACGAGGAGAACGTTCTGAGAGCTCGTCAGTTTGAGCTCGAGCAACAGTTGGAGAATGCTGAAGAATACAATGACAATCTTCATGAAGAAGTGCACCGCCTGAACAACCAGCTAAATCCTCTGCTGCCTCGAAACAACAACGCAGATGAGGACATGGGTTCGGGAATCATCATGGCTAAAGATGATGATGAAGTGGAGGTCAATGGGCCCCAAGATGCCGCACCAGAAGAAGAGCCAGAAGAAGAAGAAGAAGACGAGGAGTTAGAGCCTGTTAGCGACGAGGATGACAGGGAGATCCTTGACACCGACTCTGAGGACGATGCTTAGAGTAGTCATCGCGTAGCTACGATATTAGAATCGTCATTTGTGCCTCCTGGGGTTGGAGTGAGGCTTTGTAATAACTTGACTTTTGGGATGTAAGGTCAAACCCTATGTTTCCTAAATGTTTAGTTGAACCTGTTAATTTCGATCACAATTGGATGTCTTATTGCGTGCGTTCGATGATGGTGTCACGATTAGCACCCTTCGGTGCCACGACGAAACCGAGGGCCTCCTATGGCGCGCGACATAAGGTTGTGCTACTTGGCACGCGCTGGTATCGAGGTGGCTAGTCATGATCCACCATGGAACTCTACCGTTGAGAAGTCTCTTTGTGGTCAGTTTAAAGTAGCCTTTCTCAGTCAACTAAAATTTTTGAGATCGAATCCAAGTACCGGGCAAAAGGTCAAAAATCACGTAGATATTAACGTAAACGGTTCAGTAACTGTTGTGCTCCTTGTGAGTGAGCCTTTATCAAAGTACATCTTGTTGGATTCCCTCGCATGATTGTGTCAATTGATGCGCTTGAATGGATTGTGCGGTTGTGATGAATTATTGTGCCATGAGTATTTTGAGAAGTCCATTTCATGAAGTCAGTTTGACATATTTACAATAATTCATCTACAAATTTCCCACATCGTCAGTGCTCATTGGCTATGCATTTTGCAGATGTCGTACAATCTCCGTCGGGGTCGTGGCAATGAGGATGAGGAACAGCCACCCCCTCCGCCACCACCTACCCCGGCTGAGCTGATGCAGACCGTGGTTGAAGAGCAGCGCATGCTGGCAGATGCTATGCACCAGCTTGCCAACCGGGAGGCTCGTCATGGCCGCCAGGGCCCAGAACCCAATCAGTACAGTGATTTCAAGGACTTTCTTGATACTAAGCCCCCGCTCTTTAAGGAGGCGGAGGAACCACTGCAAGCCGACGAGTGGTTGAACACTATTGAACAAAAGTTTCGTCTGCTTCGCTTGACCGATGAGCTAAAAACTGAATATGCTTCTCACCAACTTCATGGTCCAGCGGGTATTTGGTGGAGCCACTATCGTTCCACACTGCCTGCAAATGTCCCGATTGCTTAGGACCAGTTCAAGGCCGCATTCCGTGGGGACTATATTCCTCCAGGTCTTGTGGCAATCAAGCACACAGAATTCATGAGGCTGTCGCAGGGAAATAAAAGCTTGACTAAATATCTGCAATCTTTCAACAACCTGGCAAGGTACGCCACAAAGTTTGTGGATACCGATGCCAAGAAAATTGCTAGCTTTAAAAGAGGCCTCAGCCCAAAGCTGATGAAGACTATGGGCACTAGCAAGTTTACTACCTTCAATGATTTTATCAGTGATGCTTTGACCCAGGAGAACAATAATGCTATTTATTCTGTCTCTAAGAGCCGCAAAAGGGCCCTTGAGGCGAGTGCTTCGCAGTCTCGGACCTCAGCTGCACCTAGGTCTTCCCCTCGCCCACCTGCTCAGAATACCAAGTTCTGTCCGCCACAGAAGAAGCCTGCTGCCAAAACTGGGTTCCGCAAGGCTTATACAGTCGCTCTGCCAAAGGGAAATTCTGGACAGAGCAGTTCTAGTGTTCCTCCCAGCAACATGCCTTGCTGGAACTGTAACAAGCCAGGCCATTAGTCTAGGAACTGTCCTTACCCTAAGAAGAATGTCAACCAAGGTGGCCGTCAAGGGCACGCTCATTATAACAGTATTGAGGAAATCCCATCTGGTGAGGTTGTCACTGTTGGTAAGTTCCTAGTTGACCAACATCCTGCAGTGGTACTTTTTGATTCAGGTGCTTCGCATTCCTTTATCAGTCCTAAGTTTGCATCAAAGTTTGCACACAAATTGCATACTGTTGAAGATGAAGGTTATTGCATTAGCGCAGCAAGTGGGAATATTTCCACAAATAAAGTAGTGGAGAATCTTGAGCTTGAGATTGAAGGGCGAAAGTACTCGCTTGCCTTAGTGGTTTTGCCGGGATTAGGCATAGATGTTATTCTGGGCATGAATTGGATGAGTCAGAATGGGGTACTCATTGATACATCCACTCGGGTAGTTATGCTCAGAGATCCTACAGATCAAAAGGGTTTTCTGGTACAACTTCCCAGAAAAGTTGATTTGTCTGGGGAAGTTCATGCTGTGCAAGCAAAGGCGTTGGCTGAAATTCCTGTAGTAAATGAGTTTTCGGACGTTTTTCCCGATGATTTGCCGGGACTCCCTCCGGATCGGGATGTGGAATTTAAAATTGAGTTGTTGCCTAGCACGACTCCCATCTCTAGGAGACCTTATAGGATGCCTCCGAATGAGCTAGCTGAACTTAAGGTGCAGTTGAATGAACTTTTGAAGAAGGGGTTGATTTGCCCTAGTTCGTCTCCGTGGGGATGCCCTGCTATCTTTGTGAAGAAGAAGGATCAGACCTTGCAGATGTGTGTAGATTATAGACCTCTGAATGCAGTCACTGTCAAAAATAAGTATCCTCTGCCACGTATCGATATCCTGTTCGATTAGTTGTCCAAAGCTAAAGTCTTTTCCAAGATTGATCTGAGGTCTGGTTACCATCAGATTAAAATCCGTCCTGAAGATATTCCAAAAATAGCTTTCTCGACAAGATACGGCCTTTATGAGTATCTTGTTATGTCTTTCGGCCTGACAAATGCCCCCGCACACTTCATGTGCTTGATGAATTCGGTGTTTATGCCCGAATTGGACAAGTTTGTGGTGGTGTTTATTGATGACATCTTGATATATTCTGAAAATGAGGAAGAACACGCTGAACACCTGCATATTGTTCTCACCAGACTACGAGAACATCAACTGTATGCGAAGTTCAGTAAATGTGAGTTCTGGCTTCGTGAAGTACATTTCCTTGGGCATGTGTTGTCCGATGGGGGAATTATGGTGGATCCCACCAAGGTACAGGAAGTATTGAATTGGAAGGCTCCTACTTCGGTTCATGAGGTCCGGAGTTTTCTTGGGTTGGCTGGCTATTATCGTCGCTTCATCCCGGATTTCTCAAAAATATCCAAACCCATGACTCGGTTGCTGCAAAAAGACACCAGGTTTGTCTGGACTCCTGAGTGTGATGCGGCTTTTCACCAACTGCGAACCCTCCTAACCTCAGCTCCGGTTTTGACACAACCGGATATCGAGAACCATTTGATGTTTATTGTGATGCCTCAGGCATAGGTTTAGGAGGTGTGTTGATGCAGGAAGGCCGAGTGATTGCATATACCTCTCGACAACTTCGGAAACATGAGGTGAATTATCCAACGCATGACTTAGAACTGGCCGCAGTTGTTCATGCTTTGAAAGTATGGCGGCATTATCTACTGGGCAATGTCTGCAATATCTACACAGACCACAAAAGCCTCAAATACATCTTCACCCAACCTGAGTTAAATATGCGTCAAAGAAGATGGCTCGAGTTGATTAAGGATTATAACCTTCAAGTGCACTATCATCCTGGCAAGGCAAATGTGGTTGCGGATGCTTTAAGCCGTAAGTCTCATTGCCATTCCCTAGTTGAAACTGTTTTTCATCGATCTCGCCTTCTACATCCAGCAGTCTTGTACAACATCACTATCAGTTGTACTCTCAAAAGCAGAATTATTGAGCTCCAAAAGACTGATTCTGGTGTATTCCACATAAAACGCAAGATGAAAGAGGAAGAAACTAAGCATTTCAGGGTAGATGAAGAAGGTGTGCTGTGGTTTAAGGATAGATTAGTGGTACCTAAGGACTGAGAGCTTAGAGATCAGATCCTGTCCGAAGCACATTCGTCCAAGTTGTCCATCCATCCTGGTAGTAATAAGATATATTATGATTTGAAGCCACTTTATTGGTGGACCAAGATGCGGAAAGAGATAGCTGCATATGTTGCTAGGTGTGACACCTGCTGTAGAGTTAAAGATGTGCATATGAAAGCTGGGTTACTTCAACCACTTTCTATCCCAGGTTGGAAATGGGAAGAGATAAGTATGGATTTCATTGTCGGACTTCCTCTTACTGTCAAAAATTATAACTTCATCTGGGTAATTGTGGATCGTTTAACCAAATCAGCTCACTTCATTCCTGTTAGAGTGGACTATCGTCCCACTGACTATGCTGAGTTGTACTTCAATCAGATAGTCCGGCTCCATGGGGTACCTCACACTATCATTTCTGACCATGGTCCCCAGTTCACTGCTCGCTTTTGGGAGCACTTGCATCACCTTCTGGGAACCAAGTTGGTGAGAAGCTCTGCTTATCACCCCAGACGTCAGGTCAGACGGAACGGGTTAACCAAATCTTGGAAGATCTGTTGTGGGCATGTGTCATTTCATCCAAGGGTTCTTGGGAAAAATGGTTACCTCTAGTCGAATTCTCGTACAATAATAGTTACCAAGAGAGTATTAAGATGGCCCCATTCGAAGCTTTGTACGGTCATAAGTGTAGAACTCCACTAAACTAGGTAGAAGCTGGTGAAAGGAGGTATTATGTTATTGATTTTGTTCAGGAAGCTGAGGAACAAGTCCGTACCATCCAAAAACATATGGCTGCAGCCCAAGCTAGACAGAAAAGTTATGCTGATCGTCGTAGAAAACCGCTCGAGTTTGAAGTTGGAGACTTCGTTTATCTAAAAGTTTCTCCGATGAAGAGTGTACAACATTTTGGTGTTAAGCGGAAACTTGTGCTAAGATACGTGGGTCCTTTCCAGATCATAGGCAAGAGTGGAGCTATTGCGTACAAAATCCAGTTACCTCCTGAAATGAGTGCCATATTCAACGTCTTCCATGTATCTCAGCTCAAAAAGTGTCTTCGAGTTCCTGAGGAAAGAGTCCATTTAGGAGATATCAGGCTAGAATCCGATCTAACTTACGAAGAAAAGCCAGTTCGAGTGATCGATACTCAGGAACGAGTGACTAGAAGCAAAGTGGTTAAGTGGTATAAAGTAATGTGGAGTAATCAGGTTAGTGAAAGTGACGCTACATGGGAACGTGAGGACTATTTGCGGGATGGTTATAAGGAATTCTATGAAAAATGGTACACTTTTCAAATCTCGGGATGAGATTTTTATAAGGGGAAGGGCTGTAACACCTCTGGTGTTTAGCTATATAATTGCATTGCATTTGCATGAGCATAAGCATGCATCATTTCATGTTATTTTATGTGGTTGCAACTAATGTGGTTGTTTTAGAATTTTGTTTGGTTCACATCATGTGACACTAGGTAGTTGGTGTAACAAAAGGGAGAGAGTAGCTAATTATACCTCACAACACCTTAGTTATACTTAGGGTCACTAATGGAGCAAGGTTCATGTTGACCAAAATCACCAAAATGCCCTCCAAGGTGTAGTTGACCAACATTTAGCCCTAGGATGCTCTAGTTTGACCAATTAAAAAGTCTAGCTTAGAGACCTTGCATGGAGGAGAACCCTTAAGCAAAGTTGTAGGGAATTTTATGGGGAACAAAAGTCTCAATATGACCATCTCATGAAACTGGCCAGAACATGCTAAAAAATGGCCTACAAGTCAGTTAGAGGGGCTGTCTCAACACTTAGAAATTTTGCTAAGTCCCAAAAGTGCCCTCCAGTTTTACTGTGGCCTACTTTAGAAGCTTGTAGTTTGCAAACCAGGCCAAACTAGCTTCCACTCATGTTGACAAACTTGTAGCCCTCATGTAGCTCTACAACATTGCCAACATCACCCATACCGGGTTCTCACTGGTTTAGGAGTTAATCGTCGACGAAGTTGCTCTGTCAGTCGGGTATGGAGGGCTCGATTGCAGCTAAGTTCAGACATCAGCGTGAGGTGGCTGACAGGGGTAGACCGTCGCCGCCGCATGTCCCTCCACGCGTCGTGCACGACCTGCCATCGTGGTCAGCTGCTCGACACTTAGAAGGAGTCCCTGCTGCCTCGCCAAACTCGCCCGGCCATTTCTCTCTTTCCCGCGCGCACCGGAGGCGGAAAAACGCCGCTCCTCCTCGCTGCCGCGACCACCGACATGCTCGGCCAGCCGTGTCATCACGGTTGAGCCCAATCCCCTCCGCTCGGAGCTTCCACACCCAACCCTCTAGCTTCTCCACCATTTGGTCTAGCAAGCCGAGCCGTGGTAAGGATCTTGAGCCAGTTCTGCCATTGCCGCCATGGGCGACCCCCTTGCCGAAGTTGGGCGCTTCATGGCTGGGGTTGTTAGGGTCTCTCTCCATCTCCCTTTTCTACCTCAATCAGTCCGCCTAGTTGCAGTGAAGCTCGTACCGAGCTCAGATGTGACCGTGCGGCCTCACCGGTGGCGGCGCACCGTCACCCGACCCTCACCGGCCGCCGCTCACGACGGCGAGCCCCTCCCACTCCAACCCAAGCCTTCCTACTTGCACGAATCGAAGCGCCACGTGACGGGGAACGCGTGGGTGGGTTCGGTTTCCCGGGCGAGCTCCCCTCCGACGAGCTTGAGCTCGCCGAAGCTCTCGGATCGCCGCTCCCCTATCTCCCTTCCACTGACACGCGGGGCCCTCTTGCCAGCGCCACGCGTGCGGGTGGGAGTCCGGGACGGGCCGCGCGCTGGCTGGGCCGCGCTAGCAAGCCGGGCAAGCCCAGCACTGTAGCGGGTCAGGGTTCGGTTTTGATTTTCTTTTCATATTGTCACAGATTTTTGTTATTGTTTGAAAAATGTAGATCTAGGGTTTTAGTTGCCCAAAAATTATGAGATAAATTTTGTTAGGATATACATGATGTGTAGTATTTTAGAAAAATATAAATCTGCTATGTGATGTTTAGTTTTTGGGAGAATTAAATAGATCTTTCAAATGTGTTGTGAAATAAAGGCAAATTTGTTAAATGTATAACTTGAGCTGTAATCTTCCAAAAATTATGAAATTTGGTGGGTAGGCTAAGTTATACCTATTTTAGCTTTGGTAAAAATTTGGGCAGTAGTGCTTAAGTACTTTTCAAGTTATAATGCTATCTTTTTATTTTAGGAAATACTTAAATGAATTCTAGTAATTTTTCTACATGTGAAATGTTCTTATAACTTTTTGTAGAATGTCTTGGTACCCTAAAGTGTCTAAGAAAATTATGAAATCTGTTGTTAGATACTTTTTAATATGATTTGTTAATTATACAAAAATCAGCCTTTTGGGCTTATGAATTTTGTTTAGGGAGTTTATTTAAATAATTTTAGTTCAAATTTTTACAGTGGTCTCTTTTTGGTTCACAGAGTCTCCTGTAATGTTTTTAGAATTTTAGGAATAGTTTAAATATATGTTTAAAATTCCACTTAATTACTTAAGTAAATTACGAAATGAGTATAAATAAATATTTTAGGTAGGCAAACCTTACTTTCTGGTGTTTTTGTGACCTATGTGAACTTGTGGTAACATTAGTTTGGTCTTAAGGGATGTTTGCCACATAAATAAATATTTAATCTTTCCAATTCTAAGTTTTCTGGACAGCTGGTAGTATTTCTAGGTTTGACCTTTGATAAAGGTGGTTGCTGGAAAACTTGTAAATACCAAAGTTGTAGTAAGCTTGATAAACTAGCTTGTGTCAAAATTTAGGAGCATTTGGCTTAGTAGTTTGGGAGTTATTGCTGTTTAAAGTGACAGTCCAGAATTTGCTACTCTCTGTTTAGAGAGGACAGATTCTGGAACTTATGAAATTCGACATGGAAAACTTAGGAATTTAGGGTTGAGATCTGAAAATGAATTGTAGTGCATTTCTTAAGCTTTCTAGATTGTCTTAGATCATATCTTTTGGAGTTAGGAATCTTCAGTTATGTTAGAATCTTTGAGCTGCTGTCCAGGATATCTTACTGTGGTATTTTGGTGTTGGATGTGGTAACCTAAGTAATGCTACTCTTATAATTGTTAGGTGTTAGGGCCTTAACCGAAGAAGAACAGCTATATCTTAGGTTGAGTAGATTAGGTGAATACTTCTCTACCAGAGAGGAAATTTTGCACCTAATATTTGAAGTGATTTGAATAAAGCTTTAAGAATGTTGTAATGCATTTCATTCCGAGCATACTGCATCTTTCACTATGCATACATGAGATTTATTATGCACTCATGCAATAGATGTTCCGGAGGGGGTAACGCTCCTCGAATTCGAGCAAGTTATTCCGGAGGAAGTCCAAGACCAGCCGGAGCAGCCAGAGGAACCAACCGGCGACGAAGCTCCTGCCGAAGATCTACTCGAGTGTCCTGACCACCGGCTCTCGACCTTTCTAAAAGGCAAGCCCCGGTGCATGCTGAACCCATCATTTTATAAATCTATCTTGAGTACTTTTAATTTTTTAATGCATTAAGTTGTAGGAGTTGTATGAAAACAATTGTTGCATTATACCTATCCTTGCCCAGATATCATACTTAAATCCTAATTTAGGTTTAGGCACGTATCAATGCTTAGCCCTGCTTAGTACGGTAGAAGTCGGGTGATTTCTGATCATCCGTGAGATGTAGGAAGGAGTCACGAGTGGCTTTATGGCTATCGTGGATGGAACCATGCTTTAAAATGAAATTGAGACCGGGCGGGAGTTCGATAGTACAGCCGCAAGACACTTCACGTCTTGGGTGTGGAGCTATGCCCGTCTGAGTCGTTTAAGGACCGATTCGCTGTACGTCCTTGAGTCATGTTGAACGTAGTCTAACACTTAGTTGGCCAGATAAGTCGTTCCGACCGCGAAGCCGAGTAATATGATTCAGGCCAGGAATCGAATGGTAGGTTGCTTCTTGGAGGAGAGAAAGGATGTGCTTGGGGACATTGGCGTGAGACCAAGGGGGGGTTAGAGTCCCTATCACCTGGCAGAGTGTCGCCCTTGGGGTCGCGACATCATTTGGACTCGCAATTTCTGAATCATATGAAAAGGTGGCCTGTGCGACCCTGGCAGGGGTCTACACGGTGAGTGTTAGAAATACCCCTCCAGCTGGATAGGAATTCGATTCGAATCGCCGTCGCTCCCGGTTGGTGAGCACTTGACTTGAGCAGCGGCAACGTAGATCTCATTAAATGAACAGATGGTTAAGTGAATGATACAATGTTGCCACAATTTATACCTGCTCTGGATATAATGTGGATAATTGTTTGATTATAATCAAGTGCATGCTTAGTACAGGTGCTAAGATAGATGACAGGTAAATGCTAAAAATAACTGCTAGTACAAGTTATAAGAGTTTCAATTACTTATGCCTTTTATGCAAAATGTGATGTCAGCTAGCCTCTTGTGTAAGCCTTGCATAATCCTTGGTGTCATCTTATTTCTGGTTTTTGACGGGTAAGTCTAGCTGAGTATATTCCAGTACTCAGGGTTTATTCCCTCTTGTTGCAGATGATATTCTCTATCAAGGCTTCTGCAAAACTTGTCTCCACCCTGCGGGTGACGAAGACTAGATCACTAGGTCGTGATCATCTTTTATGTACTTTCCTGATGCTTTTGCGGGTTGTTGATCAACAAGACTGGCAATAGTTAAACAACTGATGTGTGTATGCTTCCGCTACTTTATAAACTTGGTTTGTAATAATTGCGACTCTGTGTGTGTAAACTTATTTCGGAACTACTTGTGAAATGTAACGTATGATGTTGTATGTTGAATGATGCGATCTTGGTTGTAAGCAAGTTGGTTTGAAATCCTTCGTGGTTTCGATTGACTACCGAGATTATATGGGCTCAAGTTCGAAAATTTGAGCGCTTCGGTGCTTGTTTTTGTACTTGTGCTCTTATAATTTTGTCGGTTCTGTTACAAATGGAGCGGTGACGTCATCCACCGGGAAGCGCATCCCTGCGTCATCATCTTGCCTCACAGGCATCTCCGTAGAAGCACAACTGCTTTTCAACTGAGCTGAGTCGAGGCTGATGTTGGCGGCCGGCTGTGACAAGCTCTGGAGGCGGGAACTTACAACTTCCTCCACGGCCTTTCTGATTTGCTCATTCATAGTGGCCTTAAGCGCTCCTCCCGCTCTAGTGCCTTATGAGCCACTTCACTGGTCTTCATAACAGCCTCCTCCAATTGGCGTAGCCGTTCCCTGTCCTCTTCCTTCTTTCTCTGGTGGCTTCTATAAGTTTCTCTGTCCTGAGGGAAGGCATGCTCCCATGACACGGAGCCATAGCCTCTCGTCCATCCACCGTGCTCAGGGTTCCCCAGGACGTATGTCAGCTTATCTTTATCTCTGTTCGGCTGCCACTCTCCACTTTGAGCGACGGAGCGGGCTTGATGAAATCTTTCTGCTACAGCTTGGATGCGTTCTCCATACACGACCTTTCTGGTCTCTAGGTCCAGGCGGCCTTTGTGAGCGAAAAACCAGTGCTTGGCGTGCTCAGGCCAGTCGAGGGATTCTGACACCAACCCCCTGTCAATTAGCTCTTGCTCGGCTTTTTCCCACTTAGGAATGGCAGTAGGGTAGCCACCTGATCCCATCCTATGGTGGTAGGTCTTGTGTCGGGCATTCTCTTGGTTCCTTCTCGCCCATTGCTGACCCTCTTCCGACGTCTTGAACTGTACAAACTCGTCCCAAAACGGCCGCAGCTTGATAAAGTGCTTACAGTTGAAATCCGGAGTCTTGTTCTTCTTGATATAGTCGTTATATAGATTCTTCTTATAGCACTGGAATTGTGTGACCATCTTCTTCATAGACCAATCCTAAACTCTTTCCTTTAACTGTTCACCGTTTGTGTCTAGCATGAAATGTTGCAACACGTCACCCTAAACTAGTTCCTTGTCACGGTCGGAGACATAACTGATTTCTGGGCGTTGCTTATTTTTCTTCCATTCACGGACATTGATCGGGATCCTATCCCAGGCAAGGTACCCTAAGTGGTTGACAAAGGCCCTTGCATAGGGTCCACGTGGCTGGCCTATTCTCTCATCAAAATTCATGATAACCAACCGGCCCTCCATCAGCTTCTTCGGGCCTCGTACTTTTCAGCTGGTCCCCGTGGTTGTTGTTGAGACAGAGGGCTATGTAGACAGAAACAAGACAATTAATAAAGGAATTTTTTTTGAATTTCATGTATATAAACACAGGAGGCTGCATATATTACAGACCTCGCCAACATTGTCTTGGTCATTCGGGTCGACCAAGTACTGAGAACCGTCATCCATGCCCTCAGGGTTCTCATTGTCTTCACGATCGTCATAACGACCTTCTTCAGCACTACCACGGATCATGTTCAACAATATTTCTTCGTCTTCTCTTGGGTCGGCCATTTCTGCAAAAATATTTAAGGTTTAGGGTTTACAGTTTAGGGTTTAGACATTACTAAGCATAAGAGATCGACTTACACATATTAGTGAAATATCATCTGGATATATGTGTAGATCAGGGTAATCATGCAGCAACGGTATCGACCAACTCCTACTAACTTAATACATCTAATAACAAGTAAGTCTATCACAAGTTGTATTTCTTAATTAAAATAGATAATTTTAACTCATGAAAAAACTATTCAAATTTCAGGTTTAATAGTTTTCCTAAATATATATATGCAGGTAGTGAGGAAGGGTGAAGAAGGGCTAAAAATGATAACGTTAACACAATTATCATGCAAAATTAAGTGCTAAGGTTGAGGCTTCCAAAATGGACACAACGTGTATCTTAACTTAAATTCTTCCAAAATATACATATCGTTCATGAATAATCATGCAAATATATATATATATATATATATATATATATATATATATATATATATATATATATATATATATATATATATATATATATATATATATATATATATATATATATATCCGCCGCAGGCGGGCGCCGGCACCGGAAGCAGCAGCGCGGCGACGCCGGAAGCAGCAGCTCGGCTCCGGCAATGGGGCACAGCAGCAGCGGCCTTGGGGCAGCAGCAGCGCCCAACGGACGCGCGCGGAGACGAACCTGGCGGCGTGCGGCGGTTCTCGGGGCGGCGCTCGGGGCGGCACGCGGCGGTGCTCGGGCGACGGTGCTCGGGAGATCGAGATCAAGGCGGCGGTTCGTGTGTCTGCGCGCGGGTGGGGAGGAGGAGAAAGAAGGCGGGGCTTTATAGGCCAGGGACCTTTAGTCCCGGGCCTGACCACCGCCCGGAACTAAAGGGGCTTTAGTCCCGGTTCCAGCCACGAACCGGGACTAAAGGTTAGTACCGGTTCGTGGCTGGAACCGGGACTAAAACCCCTTTTAGTCCCGGGCGGTGGCCAGGCTCGGGACTAAAGGTCCCTCCACCAAATTCTGGCGCCTGTTTAGGCGCCAGAATTTGGTGGATTTTATTTTTCATCTTTTTTTCCTTTCATCTTTCTAAATGCATAGTAAATTAAATATTTATCATAAAATTTTTAAAAAATACACATTAGTTTAGTTTGACTCTATTGTGCGTTACATAAATTGTAAACACTATTTTTTTTCAAATATTTCATATTATCCAAAATAAATGTTATTTATAATGAATATTGTGTTAATGCAAAAATATAATGGGCAATTAAATATATAAAATTGTTGGCTTTCGACCGAAAATTTGTTTTTGGGTTATTTGGACGTTAAACTTTTGTTTCTTCAATAATAATTATCTAAATGCACGACATTAATTGTCTAAATTTGAAAATTTAAAATTTTCAGAGATACACGTCGGTTTTCAAAACCCAGGATGGTCTCGACTGGAAAAGTCATGAATACAAAGTTTGTTTCACTCATCAACATTTCATACATAGACCATTTTTTGCATTTGACAAAGTATTGGCAAAGTGTAGTTGAAAATCCACAATTCCCACATATAGTTTCATATAGTTTGTGTGAGATTCAAGATATGGTGAGTATTGTTTATTTAAACTTTTTCAAATAGGAAAAATGGTCTATATAAAAAGTTTGGATCTTGATGAGCTCTAACAACTTGGTATTCCAAAGTTTTTCATTTCAAGTCATTTAGTCTGTCATTTGACCAAGTCTGACCAAAACCCATCTTCGATTTTGAAAACATGTGCCTGAGACTTGCTAAAATTTATCCAGATGAAAATATGGTCCATTTATGAAATGTAGATCTTGATGAGCTCTAACAACTTGGTATTCAAAAGTTTTTCATTTGAATTCATCAAATAGGTCATTTGACCAAGTTTGACCAAAGTCAAAAAATTGGTTTTTAGAAACACACACTTTGACCGAACCCTGGATGGTCTCGAATGGAAAACTCATGAATACAAAGTTTGTTTCACTCATCAAGACCTACATTTGGTATAATGATCAACTTTTCATTTGTAAAAGTTTGAACCACTCAATTTTGAATTTTGAAAGAATTCATAGCCAAACGCCAGTTTTCGGAACCCTGGATGGTCTCGACTGGAAAACTCATGAATAAAAAGTTTGTTCCACTAATCAAGGTCTACATTTCATACATAGACCATTTTTGCATTTGATAAAGTGTTGGCAAAGTGTAGTTGAAAATCCACAATTCCCACATATAGTTTCATATAGTTTGTGTGAGATTCAAGATTTGGTGAGTATTGTTTATTTAAACTTTTTCAAATAGGAAAAATGGTCTATATAAAAAGTTTGGATCTTGATGAGCTCTAACAACTTGGTATTCCAAAGTTTTTCATTTCAAGTCATTTAGTCTGTCATTTGACCAAGTCTGACCAAAACCCGTCTTCGATTTTGAAAACATGTGCCTGGGACTTGCTAAAATTTATCCAGATGAAAATATAGCCCATGTATGAAATGTAGATCTTGATGAGCTCTAACAACTTGGTATTCAAAAGTTTTTCATTTGAATTCATCAAATAGGTCATTTGACCAAAATCAAAACATTGGTTTTTACAAACACACACTTTGACCGAATCTTGGATGGTCTCGAATGAAAAACTCATGAATACAAAGTTTGTTCCACAAATCAAGACCTACATTTGGTCTAATGGTCAACTTTTCATTTGTAAAAGTTTGAACCACTCAATTTTGAATTTTAAAAAAATTCATAGCCAAACGCCGGTTTTCGAAACCCTGGATGGTCTCGACTAGAAAAGTCATGAATACCAATATCGTTCCACTCATCAAGATCTATATTTCATACATAGACCATTTTTACATTTGACAAAGTGTTGGCAAAGTGTAGTTGAAAATCCACAATTCCCACATATAGCAAAGTTTGAACCATTCAAATTTGAATTTTCAACACATAATGTTACAATTATATTACACAACATGTCAAATACACATTATTAATTTGAGTTCACTACCTATATCAAGCGGGCACAGTGGTAAACTTTTTCTTGACGTAATGCTCTTGGTTATGATCATTCCGTAACCATGGAGTGTCCTCAGCAGCGAGCAGGATGCTTGGGTCTTTGGCCACACAGAAGGGTGGGATTCATTCATCCTTTTCATAATCCTCTGACACGTCTGACTTGTCTTCAATTCCCACGATGTTTCTTTTCCCTGTAAGAACTATATGGCGCTTTGGCTCGTTGGTTTTTTTCTCGTCGTGTTTCTCTTGGGTTTTGTAGACATGTCTTTCACATAGAACACCTGATTCACATTAGCAGCAAGGACGAATGGATCATTTTTATACCCAATATTGTTGAGGTCCACTATTGTCATTCCGTACTCCTTATCGATTGATACCCCTCCGTTCATCTTCACCCATTGGCATCGAAATAGAGGGACTTTAAAATTATGTGCATAGTCTAGTTCCCAAATCTCCTCTATGCGACCATAATATGTGTTTATATTCCCATTCGGTTCCGTAGCATCCACGCGAACACCACTGTTTTGGCTGATACTCTTTTTATCTTAGGATACGGTGTAAAATATATTTCTATTTATCTTGTACCCTTTGTACGTGAGGACGTGCCACGCTGGTTGCCTAGCCAACAAATATAGTTTATCTCCAATAGTTTTATCACCCTAACATTTTTTGTGCAACCAATCACCGAATGTATCCATGTGATGACGCGTAATCCAAGCCTCATTCTTCCCAGGATTCTCGGATCGTATAAAATTCATGTGTTTCTCAATATATGGTTCCACCACAGTGGAGTTTCGAAGAACTGTGTAGTGCGCTTTATTGAAAGAATCATCACCCTGCCCGATATATGTTTTCTTTCCTAGTGTACCATTTCCACCAAGTCTCCCCTCATACCGTGATTCAGGAAGACCAATCGGGTCAAGGTCAGGAATGAAGTCCACAGAGAACTCAATGACCTCCTCTGTCCCGTATCCCTTGGCAATGCTTCCTTCTGGCTGACCCCGCTGGTGAACATATTTTTTCAGTACACCCATAAATCTCTCTAAGAGAAACATGTTGTGTAGGAACACAGGACCCAAGATATTAATCTCTTTGACCAGATGAACTAGGAGATGTGTCATGATATCAAAGAAGGATGGATGAAACACCAACTCAAAGCTGACAAGACATTGAACCACATCATTTTGTAGAGTAGCTAGATCAAAATGATTGATTGCCTTATGAGAAATTGCATTGAGGAATGCACACAACTTCATGGTGGCCAGACGTACATGTGGAGGTAGAATTCCTCTTATGGCAACCGGAAGCAGTTGCGTCATAATCACGTGGCAGTCGTACGATTTTAAGTTGACAAATTTCTTCTTCGGCACATTTATTATACGCTTTATATTGGAGGAGAACCCAGATGGGACTTTGATGCTGCTTAGGCACTCAAACATGCTTTCCTTCTCCTCATTGCTAAGAGTGTAGCTAGCAGGTCTTAAGTAATGACGTCCATCATCTATCTTCTCTGGATGCAGGTTGTCTCGTTCTTTCATGCGCTTCAAGTCCTCTCGTGCCTCAAGGGTATCCTTAGGCTTTCCAAACACACCCATGAACCCTAGGAGATTGACACAAAGATTCTTTGTCAGGTGCATCACGTCGATCGAGTGGCGGACCTTAAGGTCTTTCTAATATGGTAGATCCCAAAATATTGACTTCTTTTTTCATATTGGGGCGCGCCTCGAAGCGTCTTTTGGAACAGGTTCACTGCCTTGTCCCTTTCCAAACACTACTTTCAAATCCTTGACCATCTTGAATACCTCTGCTCCATCTCGGTTGCTTGGCTTGGACCGGTGTTCTGCCGTACCTTTAAAATGTTTGCCTTTCTTTCTCAACTGGTGGTTCTTAGCAAGAAATCGACGATAGCCAAGGTACACGACCTTTCGACATTTTTTTAAATAGACAACCTCAAGGTCACCAAAATAATGGGTGCATGCATTATATCCCTTATTTGTCTGTCCTGAAAGATTACTTAGAGCTGGCCAATCATTGATTGTCACGAACAACAATGCTCGCAGGTCGAATTCTTCCTGTTTATACTCATCCCACACACACACCTGGTTTGCTCCATAGCAGCTGGAGTTCCTCAACTAATGGCCTTAGGTAGATATCGATGTCATTGCCAGGTTGCTTCGGGCCTTGGATGAGCACTGGCATCATAATAAACTTTCGCTTCATGCATAACCATGGAGGAAGGTTGTAGATACATAGAGTAACGGGCCAAGTGCTATGACTAGAACTCTGGTCCCCAAAATGATTAAATATATCCGTACTCAATGTGAACCTTAGGTTTCTTGCGTCATCTGTAAAGTCTAGGAATTATCTATCTATTTCTCTCCACTGGGACCCATCTGCAGTGTGTCTCAACATGTTGTCCACCTTACGGTCTTCTTTGTGCCATCGCAATAACTTTGCGTGCTCCTTGTTTCTGAACAGTCGTTTTAGGCGTGGAATTATTGGAGCATACCACATAACCTTGGTAGGGATTCTCTTCTTCGGACGTTCTTCATCCTCAACATCGCCAGGATCATCTCGCAAGATCTTGTACCGTGATGCATGGCAAACAGAGCATTCATCTAAATTCTCGTGAACGCCACGGTACAGGATGCAGTCATTAGGACATGCATGTATCTTCTCGATTTGTAATCCTAAAGGGTAGACGATCTTTTTTTACTTCGTATGTAGTGGTGGGCAATTCATTAGGCTTCGAAAGCATCTTTTTTTGGATCTTCAGTAATTTTCCAAATGCCTTGTCAGATATACCATTCTCTGCCTTCCACTGTAACAACTCCAGTGTCGTGCCTAACTTTTTCTGCCCATCTTCGGCCGACGGGTAGAGTAACTTCTTGTGATCCTGTAGCATTTGGTCAAACTTAGCCTTCTCCTTTTCACTTTCACAATCTCTCTGTGCGTCACGAATGACATCACCAAGAGCATCGTCATCTTCAGCGATACTATTTTCTGCTCCGCCTCTTCTTCAACTTCCTCCATCGCGAAGTCATAGTATTGAGCAAAAACATCATCAAGGTCCACTTGTTCTTCTTCACCTTCTTCCATCATAACCCCGGTCTCTCCGTGCTTGGTCCAACAAATGTAGTTTGGCATGAAACCTGACTTGAACAAGTGCAAGTGAATACTTCTTGAGCTACAAAATTCTTTCAAATTCATACACACGGCACATGGGCAGCACATAAAATCATCCCGCTTGTTTTCCTCTGCCACTCTGCAGAATTCTCGCACGCCTTCAATGAACTCGTTGGAGCGGCGATCGGCATTGTACATCCAATGACGTGTCATTATCTGCATTATATGACATCAGATAATTAAAAGCCCAGCATGAGAAAAGAGCGCGGCACAACCTTGTCTAATTGAGTTCAAAATTTTATAAGTGGTTTATCATTTCATAAAATTATTTTGTGGACGTTAATAAAAAGATAGCAAAATCATAAAATTTGTATTTTTCTATTAAAAGGTGTAATTTTATCTCTAAATAAAATTAATTTGAAGAATTTTTAAAGTTAAAATAAATTTGTTTCAAAATTACAAAGAATCAACATTATTTAATATTTTAAAATGAGAACATGAACAAATTAAAGTAAAAAGTATTTTAAAAAGTCTATAATAGAACTAAACATTATATGTGTATACTACTTTCTAGGTACTATAATTAGCATCGTTCATAAAAATTCAAACATGAAAAGTGATTGGAGCTAGCAATATGAAATAAAATAGCCATATATAACATGAATTTACATATGGTGCTGCTAAAACATAGGATGATGAAGCTAGCAACCTTTCAAACAAATCGACGACGGTGTAGAAACGTTTGAAGTGGATTGATCGCCGGAGATGAGACAAGCAAGAACAATAGAAGAACAAGCAACAAGAATATGAACAAGGAAGGGCTCGGGCAGGGAGAAAGAAGAGAGAGGTTCAATTTATAGGGGGGTTTTAATCCCGGTTGGTAACACCAACCGGGACTAAACCCAGTCCTATAGTCCTGATCGGTGCCACGGACCGGGATAAAAGCTGTAGTCCCGGTCCGTGGAACCGACCGGAACTAAAGGCAGGGCTTTAGTCCCGGTTGGTGTTACCAACCAGGACTAAAGGTCCCTTCCGACAACGCCTGACAACAGAGCCGTTAGCGAGGGACCTTACCAACCAGAACTAAAAGTCTATTTAGTCCCGGTCACCAAAATTATCGAGACTAAAGACATTTTGAACGATCAACGAAAGGTCAGTTGTGTAGCAGTGGGGGTCGTTAGGACGACGTCAGGGAGCGTCCGGACGGACAGCGTTACCGCTCCTAAAAGGCTCGGAATATATCGTCCATCGGCAGAACGAAATCAATCCCACAAAACACGGCATCGGACTCTGGCCTGCATCAGACTCTGGCCTAAAAAAGGCTCCGGAAAAATCATCCAAACGAACACACCTAAAAAAGCTCTAGAAAAATCTACTTCCTATATTATATTTGCGTCTGTTGGCCCGCTCTGTCGATCGCGTGCCTCCTAAAGTCGTATCTTGCATGCCCACATACAATATGGTTTCGATATATGCATACGTTGCGTGCTCGGTTTCCCAATCAATCACATAGCCATGGAAACGACCGGTCTCACACACATCATCCGAGGGTACACGGCGAGGAGACCACGAACGAGCTCGATCAACACTCGTGCTGCCTGGACTTCAATCTGCGAGCACACAGCGAGGAGAGCACGTACGGGCGGGTCCGATCAGCATCCGTGCCGCCAGGACTTCAATCTGCAAGCGTGAACACGACAAGGAGAGGGTTGGCACCAGTGTTGGTACAGATTACAGAACACCCTGGCCGCCTGTCCAACCATCCCCATCCATGACGAGCAAGGTGGGCAGCAACAGGGTTCTGCTCCCATCGGCTTACTCGCGGATGAACAAAGAGGCCGCAGATCCTCTCATGGCTCTTTCCCAGGCCTGGGAAGAAAGCCAAGCCGCCAGATATGATGTCACCGACGGCAATTGAGCGCGGAAAAAATGCCCCAGCTGCTGACCGAGCGGGGGCGCTATCTCTCGAGTCCCTCAAGAAAGTTTAGAATTGCTCGGAGCTGAGTTCGTAGCTCCAGCTTGTGAGCGTTGAAGCGTATTGCTCGGAGCTCAAGAAGGCATATTGCGGCAGGCCACTCGTCGTACGTTTCCCAACTACGCAACCTTAGCTGGAACGAGTTTCTGCACAAGGAACCAAGTACTACAGTGAGGTGTCATTGCCTCGCTGGATGAATTTGAAAAAAAATTAGAATTTCAAATGCAAAATCATTTATTAACTTTTTATTATTTTGTAAAAATGATTAAGTCCGTCATCGTAGGTACGGGCAAAAATTCGTGGTCCTAGTGCAACACATGAGCATGTATAGTAAGGTAAGAAATTTCAGTCCTCATCTAGGTAACGATATGGCCCTGTTCTGCTGCACTATTTCAGCAGTATTTTTCAGTGAACGAACAGTGTTTTCCTCGCACAGCATTTCAATATAAGCATCAGTATAAATCAAATTTAAGCATTTTTGTTTTTCAGGTGATACCGTTCGGCGACAACCATGCCATTTGTCATCGCTGCAAGCACATGCATGAGACTTCATGAAAGGAAGCGAATCAACAACCAAGAAAGACCAAACCATGAATGAATGAAGAATTTCCCTAAAAACAAAGATGTGCTGTTAGTTGGCTCTCTTTCATACCCTCTTGTTGTAGCAAGCTATCCTGATGAATTATAACAGTGACATTACTGTCAAAATATGAGGGGATATGGTTTTATGTCCCTTTATTGTCTGAAGCTGAAAGGTGTATTATTTGGAACACAGGAAAACTTAATCTTTTGTAGACATCATGTTTCAAAATAAAACTGAAAAAAAAGAGAGAAGACACGCTTGCAAATTAAATAAGAACAAAGTCCGCTTGAGTTCATTCAAAGAGCAAATGTGCACCCCGGTCTAATATATAGTCTATCTAATGCAAAGGCGAATAGACTTTGGTGTGAACCCCAGGGGAGAATTGCAATACAGCGATGAACAAATGGCATACGGTAATGTGGAGAGCAATACCAATCCATGGATAAGAGAATCGTTGCAGTACGCTGATACAGATGGAAACCAGAAGGAATGCTGCATGACTCCTGACAGTGAAACCATACAGATACAAACTACTAACTACAACATAACAAGGCAAAGGCATGCACTGGTACTACTTATTACTCGTGCTCTACTCATTCCTGAAGGCTTTATCACTCTCAGGATTCCTCAATTATTGTCAGATGCTGCGCCACTGGAGCCAGTGCATGAAGTCCTGAACCTACTCAACTAGGTCAACTGCTAACAAGGAAGCTGCGAAATGGCACCCATCAGTCGGTCACCATCTTTAGATCTGGATCATAGCGGCTTTGGTTCCCTGATAGTGACCAACCAGATGAAGCAAATGTGGAGTGCAGAGGAAGCCCCGCGTTGGTGAATGTGCTACCGTTTGGTCCCATGGGACTCCCTGGATCATCAGAGTGCTCACTTGATGTACCATCCGATGGGGGGCTGGCAGTCGAGGCCGCCCCAAAGCCAGCTGTGTGTGGTGGCACCGATGTTGGCTCGCGTTTCGGTTGCTCTTCTTTTGCCTTTTTACCTTCAGCAATGAAACTGCCAACTACAACCTGCAAACAGAAGGCTTAAATAGTTGTAACAGAAGGCATTGGCGTCCCTATCTGGCACATTTGCTAAATGGAAATGAAGGGTGAACAACCATATAGGAATAGAGAACCTGTACAGGTGTCGCTGCCATCAGCATTCCAGCAACACAACCTCCAACTATGCGTCCATCACTTCCAGCCAGTGCCACACTCAAACCACCTGTCCTGCTGCGAGTGTCACCGTCCTCTGCAAGCAGGAATGAGCCCGACAGAGAGAGTATATCGAAGTGGCCCTGCAACAGGTCACCACAAAGAAATTCATATAATGTGAATTTATCACAGCATTTGAAAAAAAAAATTAGAATATTGCAGATGGGTTTAGAATATTGCGGATGGGTTTTGCAGTCTGTCCTCGAGTCACAAATGAACTGTTGCATCACAGTTAATTATTTGCAGTGAATCAGAGTAAGAGGCTATTCAAACCTGTCATTTCAGTTTTTTACTGTATTATCCTTCCTAGCTGAGATGGAAAACTTATATAATATAACTAAATTGTAGTCATTCTGCCTTTCATCAGAAGTCAAGTTGACCAAGGTGGAAGGCAAATGGAACCCAAAGAGAAAAGTAACAGAAATATGTAAAATTCAGTGGGTGAGTTCTATAAGATTGTTACTACATTAAGATGAAAATATTGTGACTTGCTCTTGCAGTTTGCACTCAGAGGCACCAATGAATATGCGCTCCTAAGTTCCCTGTTTTTATCCTGCCTAGATGAGATGATAACTGAAAACAAATACAACCATATATCGTCTAAAAGCAAGTTGACAAAGAAAGCAGGCAAGCTACCTTATATGTGCTTCCAAAAAGCAGGGCATACCTTTATAAAAAAGCAAGAATGCAGACAAATGTAAACATGTAATAGCCAAGAGGAAAATAATGGAAATATGCAAGTTAAGTGGATCAATGCTATATGGTAATTAACTTCATTGAAACTAGGTGAATACCCCGCGCGTTGCCACGGAAATTGCTGATGATTTGGAATAAAATTACTTATACAAAGGGATCAACAATTATTAGTTAATGTTAGTGGATGACGTGGCACGCTGATGTGGACAACTAAATGCATGTTAATGGATGATGTGTCTTGTTAACATGTAGAACATAATTGCAAATGCTAGTTGGTCATAAATGCATCCTGTTGGAGTATGAGTATGTGGCCCATGAGGCCCATGTATGGAATGCTATACAGCCACCCTCCTAGGGTTGGCCCATTGTGTAGAGTAACAGTTAACATGGTATCAGGCTAGGTTAGGTCTTCCTCTCTCCTCCCCTCCCTCCCGATCCCGATCCAGGGGCGCCGCCGCTGCCGCCGGCGCGCCGTCGGCCGGCAGCCATGGCCGGCCATCCTCCCCCATCTCCCTCCTACTTCCCCCCCCCCCCCCCCCCCTCTCTTCCCCCTCCTGGGCGCAGGTCACGCAAGCCCCTGGCGCCGCCACCGCCGCGCAGGCTCCTGGTGCCGCTGCGGCCGGCCCGCGCGCCCCTCCCAACGCCGCCCTGTGGCCTCCCTGCACCGCCGCTGCCCTGGCCGCGGGCGCTCCACTTCCCGGCGCTGGGGGGAACAGAGGACGCCCCGGGCGCCATCCTCCCATGCGCGGGCGCCTATGCCGTAGACCCGGCCGCCGTCGCCGCCATTGCGGCCGGCCTGGGCATGCCTCCGTCTGCCTCGGCTCCGCCGCCCCCGTCCCACGCCGCCCGTCCTGACACCACATGCGCCGCCGCCAGCCGTCCTGGCGCGGGGCTGCGACCAGTCAGTCCTGATTGGATCGTTGACTCGGGCGCCACCTTCCACACCACGCCCGATGCGAGTCTACTCTCTTCTATCCATCCACCCCACCCTTCCTGTCCCTCTTCCATCATGGTCGCCAATGGCACCTACATTCCTGTCTCCTCCGTAGGCACTGCCAGTTCCCATGGCTCTTTTCATATCCTTGATGTTCTTGTGGCTCCCGATATGGTTCACAACCTCCTCTCTATTCGTCGCTTCACAACTGACAACTCTTGTTCGGTTGAGTTTGACCCCTCTGGCCTCACCGTGCGGGATTTGGCCTTCCGGCGTCCTCTTCTCCGTCGTAACAGCACTGGGCCTCTCTACACCCTTCGTTTCCCTGTTTCTGCTGCACCTCCTTTGCCTTCTTATTCACCACCTTCAGCATCTGCCTTCACCACCACCACCTCCACTACGTGGCATCGTCGCCTTGGGCATCCCGGCCGCACTGCTTTGACACAGCTCAGTCGCAGTTCCGCTGTGCCTTGCCCGCACGCTCCTGATGAGCATTTGTGTCATGCATGCCAGTTGGGCCGTCATGTTAGGCTTCCTTTCCCTACCTCCTCACATGCGGCTCACATCTTTGATCTTATCCATTGCGACCTGTGGACATCTCCTGTACTTAGCATGTCTGGCTACAAGTACTACTTGGTGGTGGTTGATGACTTCTCCCATTACTCCTGAACTTTTCCCTTGCGTGCCAAGTCCGATACATTCACCACTCTTCGCCACTTCTTTGCATGGGTGTCCACCCAGTTCGGCCTCACCATCAAGGTCGTGCAATGTGACAATGGGCGTAAGTTTGATAACACCACCGCTCGCTCCTTCTTCCTCTCCTGTAGGGTCCAGTTGCGCATGTCTTGCCCCTACACCTCCCCTCAGAACGGCAAGGCTGAGCACATGATTCGCACCACAAACGATGTCATGCGCACCCTTCTGTTACAGGCCTCGCTTCCCGCTCGCTTCTGGGCTGAGAGCCTCCACACCGCCACCTATCTCCTTAACCGCTTGCCCTCCACGACTTCCTCTGCCCCCACACCACACCACGCTCTTTTCGGTACCCCTCCCCGCTACGATCACCTTCGTGTGTTTGGGTGCGCTTGTTACCCCAACACAGCCGCCACTTCTCCTCATAAGTTGGCCCCCCCGTTCCACTCTCTGAATCTTCCTTGGCTACTCCCCTGAGCATAAGGGGTACCATTGTTTGGACCTCTCTTCTCGCCGTGTCCTCATCTCTCATCTCTCGCCACGTCGTGTTTGATGAGTCGGCATTCCCTTTCTCCACCACCTCCACCTCCACACCTCCTGCTGACCCTGCGGAGGCTTCCATTTTTCCCACTGACCTGGTGGTTCCGCCACCGTTCCCAATCTACCCTGCAGGCACTGCTCCGGCACGCTCACCAGGTGGTCCCACCTCGCCCCTGCCGACTTCGAGCCAGGACCCTCCTCCAGTACCTGGCACGGCAGAGGCAGCCCCAAAGCTTCCCCCACCACCGCTCCCTGTGGCTTCACTGCCTCCCGTTGTGCCCGAAGTCGCCGTCCCGATCGCGGGACCGAGCGCTCCGCCCCCACCTCCTCCCGGACGCTTCGGCCTCGTCTACCAGCGGCGGCGGGAGCCGGCTCCGCCACTGCAGCCGACGTCGCTGGCTCCATCACCGCCCTCGCCACCATCGCCGTCGTCGCCGGTGCGGGCTCCGCCGTCGACCCCGCCACCTCCGGCGGAGCACCCGTCCATGCCGCAAACGGCTTCGGCCCCGACGCGCTCTCGCGCCGAGCCGCCGGTGTACCACCCGCCTCTACTTCACCGGGATCCTCGTCACACTCACCCCATGGTGACGAGGCAGGCGTCCAAGCCGCGGGCCCTCACCGCCGCCGCCCGCGAGACGGGGATCTCTCCGGTACCCACTTCCGTCCGCGAGGCCTTGTTGGATCCTCATTGGCGCCGCGCGATGGAAGAGGAGTACGCGACCCTCCTCGCTAACCAGACGTGGGATCTGGTGCCCCGTCCGCTGGCCTCCAACGTTGTCACAGGCAAGTGGATCTGGACGCACAAGCGGCGTGCTGATGGTTCCTTGGAGCGCTACAAGGCTCGCTGGGTCCTCCGGGGCTTCACTCAGCGGCCCGGCATTGACTATGATGAGATCTTCAGTCCATTGGTGAAGCCAGCTACCATCCGCACCGTACTATCACTTGGCTCTCGAGCGCTCCTGGCCTGTGCATCAGCTGGATGTCAAGAATGCCTTCCTCCATGGCACTCTGACTGAGACAGTCTACTGCAGTTAGCCGGCCGGTTTCGTAGACTCTTCTCGTCTTGACTTGGTCTGCCGGCTCAACAAGTCTCTCTATGGTTTCAAGCAGGCGCCTCGGGCTTGGTATTCTCAGTTTGCTACCTTCATGCAGACTCTTGGGTTCACGGAGGTAAGTCCGACACCTCACTGTTCATATACCACCATGGGGATGAGACTGCTTACCTGCTCCTCTATGTGGATGACATTGTTCTCACCGCCTGCAGCGAGTCTCTGCTCCAGCGCATCATTGCCTCTCTCCAGAAGGAATTTGTTATGAAGGATCTTGGTGTGCTCCATCACTTCCTCGGCATCACTGTTGAGCCCCGACCTTCAGGCTTGTTCCTCCACCAGCGGCAGTTCACTTGTGACATTCTGGAGCGAGCAGGGATGACTGATTGCAAATCCTGTTCTACCCCGGTCGATACCCAGGGCAAGCTGTCAGAGGCCGAGGGTCCGATGCTTGGGCTAGCAGACTCTACCGCCTACCGGAGTCTTGCTGGCGCGCTCCAGTACCTCACCTTCACACGGCCTGACATCACCTACGTCGTGCAGCAGCTATGCCTCTACATGCATGCTCCGCGGGAGCCCCACCTTGCTGCTATGAAGCGGCTCCTCCGGTACCTCCGTGGCACTCTAGGCTACGGGCTACTCCTCGGCCGGTCCTCCTCTGCCGAGCTGGTTGTCTACACCGACGCTGACTGGGCGGGCTGCCCGGACACCCGCAGGTCCACCTCCGGCTACGCTGTCTTCCTGGGCGGCAACCTTGTCTCTTGGTCGTCCAAGCGACAACCGGTGGTCTTACGCTCCAGTGCCGAGGCGAAGTACCTCGCCGTTTTCAACGGCGTGGCCGAGGCCGCTTGGCTCCGCTAGCTCTGGCTGAGCTTCACCGCCCCCTCGCCAGGAGCTCGCTCGTCTACTACGACAACGTCAGCGCCGTCTATCTCTCTACCAATCCTGTGCAGCACCAGCGGACCAAGCATGTGGAGATCGACCTGCACTTCGTCCGCGACTATGTGGCCATCAGCGACGTCCGGGTCCTCCACGTCCCGACCACCTCACAGTTTGCGGACATCTTCACCAAAGGCCTCCCTTCCTCGACCTTTGCCGAGTTTCGCTCCAGTCTCAACGTCACCGGTGGCTGGTTATGGCTGCGGGAGGATCCTGTGTGTTCTGCTTGTTTTCTTTCTTGTTCAGTCTTGAACTTCGTTGCGCCGATAGTCCAGACTGCGGGGGGTGTTGGAGTATGAGTATGTGACCCATGAGGCCCATGTATGGAATGCTATACAACCACCCTCCTAGGGTTGGCCCATTGTGTAGAGTAACAGTTAACACATCCGATAGTAGACTGATTAGGTGAACAGCTTACATGTTCAGAGACATAGCTAGTGGGGTTTAGCTTTATAGAGTTTATAGATAGATGTTACTAGAGCACAATGAAACTGAAAATAGATTGCTGGATAGTTGCAAGGCCTCTCCATGGTCAATTGCAGGGCGTATCCAGAATAGATAGTTAATTAGTTATTGATGTCACTAGTGTTAGAAACATGATTATTTGCATTGTTTTCTCTTAGCTCAACAGTAATATAGCCATGAATTCGTAGAATCTAATGCTGTCAAGTTACAGCACAAAAAGGCCCTGGCTCCTACCCTACTCAATTGCACAGAGATGCTTGCTTAACTAGCATCCCAGGAAAAACATGGTAACAGAAAAACCATAGTCATTTTGTCTGGCCAAAAATGTAAAAAAAAAAAAATCAGCTTCAATTTTAAACATGTGTTATTGCTTCAAAAAAGACCCAGTAGTAAAATAAAAGCCCTGTGCTCTGAACAGTTGAACCTGAATATACCTCATATGTCACTATCCCACCAGACGTTGCTGGTTGACGCAGTGTTGCTGTGCACAGAGCGCCATTTGCCGAAATTATGCATGTAGTGCGCGGGCCTTGTTGAGAAAAAGCCATTATTTTGGATGCAACATCCTGAAAATACAGAGATAATTTCATGCATAATCTCTGATTAGATTGTCAGTGGTACAGTACAACAAAGCAGCAGGCTCAAAAACACCAAGCAATGAATGCCACTAAAATTGTTGCCAAATGGTAAATATACTATTAATGCAAGTAGAAAGCAAGCCAAGATAGAATCAACAGAACATTCTCCAAAATTTGTAAAAATATCCCCTGAGCAATGTGTTATACGCACTATACTAATGAACTCTGTAATATGTTGAACAGATGTGTGCTAAGTATTCATTGATGGCACAGAAAACATGGGAAGCTTCACGGGAGTTGACAGCAAGAGAAAAAGGTATAAAAGGATAACGCTAAAAATACTGAAAAGACCATGCAAGAAATGTTTTGAGCTTATTCTAGAAGGAAAAAAAAGGCATATAGCTCTCTCTTGTTGGTCCTGTCCATTATTAGATATAAATGTGACTCTATGGAAGCTCGTCAGTTCAGTATAAAAGCCTGGAGAGTGGCTGGAATTTGCAAGCCAAGGGATAGGCAAGAACATTTCAACAAAAAACAGCATGTCATGAACAGCAGTTCACTCAGTCATGAATACAGAAATATTCTTTGAATGTAACTTAGGCACATCACATGATGGTTCCAAATACCTCGTTAGGCTTCACAGTTATTATGTGGGGAGTAAATGATGTCCCCGAAGATCCTGAAAAGCACACATGCAGTGAGAATTGCTGCAACAAATTCTTTATATTTTAAAAAGAAACCTGTAAATGACATTATCATTAACATTCTGGCAATGAAATATGGTGGTGGTGAAAAAAATCCAAGTAAAAACAAATATTGGCAAGGGTAAAAGGCTAGAGATTACTACAAATCTAAGCATGATTAAGTTACAAGGGAAAAAAAATTATCCATCTTTGGTCGGTATGTGCACATACATGAATCCTTATTAGTATAAAAGAAAAAAAAAACGCAAGCAACCTGCGATGAGAAATACAATATTTAAAGACCAGGCTCGTGTTTGAATAGATGCTACTTATCCTGTTTAGAGCCTGCTTGGTTAGAGGTGTTAAAGTTTAACAAACACTGTAGCACTTTCGTCTTATTTGACATAAAGTTTTCAATTTTGGACTAATCAGGCTTAATAGATTCGTCTCGTAAATTACTTCTTATCTGTGCCGACATGCATGCAATTAGTCTACATTGAGTACTTCATGCATTTGCCACAACATTGATGTGATGGGAGTTAAACTTTAACATGTGTAAACCAAGCAGGGCCTTATACAGTGCATACTAATAAAGGCAATGCCTGTACTTCACCAAAATATTAAAATGCCTGCACCACCTCCATTCTATTTTTAATTCCTTCAGAATGTGGGGGGATCCTTTAAAAACAAATTCTTGCACCAGTCATCTAGTTAAAGGCACAAAAAAGATGACATAATAAATAAAAAAAACGTATTCCAGAAATCACGTCATATACCTCCAGGGCCCTAGCTCCACGTTTTCAATGGCTACCGCTACGGGCCAAGGCATGGCCTTATGTAAGCGCATACTATGGAGAATTGAGACATAAAAGCAAGGCAGAGAGGTGGTGTAGGCTATTACCCAAAGCATCGAGTTGTTTCTTTTTGCCGGACCCAGGGGGCCGTCCTCTGCGCTTGCCGTCGGGGTTGGAGCTAGAGCCGCCTCCACCGGACTGGCCGCCCGCCGCTGCCGCGGACTTGAGTCCCAAACCGATGCTCCCGTCCGGGCCATACTTCCTCGGCCTCCCCCTCTTCTTCTTCACGAGCTCCCCACCGCTCACGGCGACGCCACCGGAGCCGGGATGCTGCTGCTGCAAGCCCGGCGCGCCGGAATCAGCGCGGTACATGGGCCCCGGCGGCATGTCCGCGGGCTTCATGTTCATCGGCGACGAGGCGCCCGGCGACGGCGCCATGGGGTTGTTGAAGGCGAGGGGCATCCCGTGCATAACGTTGGCCGCCGAGGCCGGCGGCATCCCGGGCGGCGTGGCGGCGGCGCCGAACGCGGTGGCGGCGTGCTGCATCATGACGCCGCCGCCGGCGCCAGCCTGCGGCGGGGATCCCACGCGCGGCGCCGCCTGCGCCTGAGCCTGCTGCTGGTGCTGGTCCCGGCCGTCCATCTCGCGGCGGGCGGGCGGGGCGGTAAAAACCCTAGGCCTGGCCTCCCGAATCCGACGCCGCCCCTCCGCCTCGGCGCAGCTCACCTCACCCGCGCCCGCGCGCCTCGTCGGGCACAGTTCACATGCGCGGGTCGCGGCGGTTGGACGTGACCTTTCTCTCTGCCTCCTCTGCACCCGAAAACCGACCTCGAAATCGAATAAAATACGGCGGAAATGGGGAAAGCAGAGGGGGAAAAAATCCTGCGGCGCCGAAGAAAACAGAAATTTGTGAGAGAAAAATGGAGCGAGGAGGAGGTGGCGAGGTGCGAGTGGGAAGAGATGGGGAATTGGGGAGAGTTTACCTGACCTCATAGGGTAAAAATCGCTGCCTACTCTCTCTCTCCCCTGACGGTACGGTCTTGTTTGAATAGAAATACCTTGGCTGTGTTTAGTTCTAAAAAAAACACTGTGCAAACAAAAGATTTCTCGTCACATCAAACTTGCGATCCATGCATGGAGTACTAAATATAGATGAAATCAAAAACTAATTGTACAGCTTGGTTGTACTTTGCGAGACGAACGTTTTGAACCTAATTAGTCAACGATTGAACATTATTTACCAAATAAAACCAAAACGTGCTACAGTACTTTTTTTACGCCTTTTCGCGGAACTAAACACACCCTTTGTCCCTCGGTTCCTTTTACTCCGGCAAATGGTTCGAATTCGAACAGAGTTTGCCCAACTCATCATAATTTTCACGAGTCACGACAATGAAAATAAGAGCAAAAGAAAAAAAACATTTTCGTCATGTCCTTCTTCACATAGACCTTGTTTAGATGCACTCCAAAAGTTGAAATTTTTTCACTCTCTCCATCATATCATCTTTGGACCCATGCATGAAGTAGTAAATGTAGGTAAAAAAATAACTAATTACACAGTTTAGTTGAAAATCACGAGATGAATCTTTTGAGCCTAGTTGGTCCATGATTTGACAATATTTGCCAAATAAGACGAAAGTGATACTATTCATCGGTTTGAAATTTTTTCAGCATCTAAACGTGGCCATATTATTCAGGCATTGATTAGTTGATCAGTAAAAAGTTTTTGAGCGTAACGTATGTTTCAGGGTACGTGGAAAGAGGTGTTCGGATATTAATAAAAAAACTAATTACATAAATCGTTTGAAAAACCACGAGACGAATTTATTAAGCCTAATTAATCCGTCATTAACATATGAGTGTTATTGTAGCAATTATGGCTAATTATAAACTAATTAGACTTAAAAGATTCGTCTCACGGTTTTCATACAAATTATGCAATTAATTTTTTTATCTACATTTAATGCTCTATAATATGTTCAATTATTCAATGGGATGAGTTAAAAGTTTTTGATGGAAAATAAACTGACCGCTTTGAGAATCGAGAGTGATCGACAAGCGGCGAGACCTCGACCTCCACACCGGCTGTAATATGTCTCTATAAAACTGTGTTTTTGTAGTAAACGTGTTTCCGGAACGAAGGCACCGTTTAGATGCCTAAAATTTTACCAAAATTTTTAGATTCCTCGTCACATCGAATCTTTGAACGTATGCATGAAGCATTAAATATAGATAAAAAATAAAACTAATTACACAGTTTAGACGAAATGGACGAGACAAATCTTTTAAGCCTAATTAGACTATGATTAGACAATATTTGCTAAACAACAACGAAACTGCTTCGGTAGCGTTTCGCCAAAAATTTTGCCAATTAAACAGCCCGAAACTGGTAAAGGGACGGAGGGAGTACGCCCTGCGAGCGAGCGAACGTGTGTGACACGACACAACAAATTGAATGGCAGGGGCCCATCAGGCATCAGCGTCGTGCGCGGGACTGACGGGGGAGAGTACGAGTACGGTGGTCCCGGGCCAGGCGGACGACGTGAGAGAACAGCGCCGGACCACGGGCGCGGCCCAACGGCTCCACTCTCCACGGGCGGGCAGGGGCAGAGGTACCTCGCGTGCCGCAGATCCCGCCGAATCCCCATCCCCTCCGCGCCGTGTACGACGTCGCGGTCGCGGCTGCTGCCTCTGCCTGCCTGGCCCGTGTGCCCGTGCGGCTTGTCGTGGCGCCCGGGCGGGCTCCTGCGGCGGCAGGGAGCGGGCAACGGAGGACCCGTGCCACAGCAGCTCGTGCCTGTTGATGACGTCGTGTGGTGTGGGGGCCGCCAATGGCTGGGATGGCGCCGTGTGGTGTGATGTGATGTGACCAGCTGTGCGACTCCGATGCGGGTCCCTCTCCCGCGCCTGCTTTCCGCACGGCACGGCACGGCGCGGCGCGGATCAAGGCGTCCCGGACTGCCGGTGTTTTTCTTGGCCGGACGCACGGTGGGGCACTGAGGCGGCACGGCCGCACGCTGGGCCGCTGGCCTTGCTAGGAACGCTGCTAGTGGGGTCGTCAGTCTCACGGTTCTGTCTCTCTTTGGGAATTGCGGCCTTGCGGGACGTGCGACATGGGCTTAAAACTCGGCCTGTTTTTCGTGGGCCTAACCTGGAAACGATCTGGGCTCGTTCTCTTCAGCCTCACACCCCGTTTCCATTTTCCTCTGATCTGTCGCTTTTCCTGCAGAGTGCAGAGCGCTGAGAGTGTGTTCACTTCGCGAGAAGTAGCTGAAAAGTTACTGTAGCATCTTTCGTTGTTATTTGGTAAAATTTGTCTAATTATGGACTAACTAGGCTCAAAAGATTCGTCCCGACATTTACAGACAAACTATGCAATTAGTTATCTTTTTTACCTATATTTAATGCTCCATGCATGTGTCGAAAGATTTGATGTGATGGGTGGAAAAGGAAATATTTTGAGTTGAGATGGGAAAGTGAACAAGGCCTGAGTGCACCTCTATCTGCAGTCTGCACGAAACTGACCTGGAATTCCTTTTGCGTCCTACTGTTGTGAATTGTTCTATATAGAGTACATCATACAAGGTTGCGGATTTGTCGCCTCTATCGTGCACACTGGTCCAGAGTGGACCAGCAGATAGTCAAATTCTTTTATTCTGGAACACGAATAGGCAAAGGAGTGCACGCAGAATTTATATACGTCTCCCTCCACATTGACCAACCGGTCAATTTCAACAGCCCAACCACTTTGGGTGTTAGCATGGGTTTGGATTGACGAAGTGAGCTTCCAATTGAAAAGCATATGCCAAGTAGATGATCTCAACCTCACTGCTTTTTCAGTTTTTCTCAACCATCGCATGGATCCGTGAACCACCTCCAACAAATGCCCAACAACCCCCCCCCCCCCCCCCCCCCCCCCCCTGCTCATCTGAGAACCACGCCGCATGCAGCAGAGCAAAGCCCCCATTAGCCCCCCCTTGAGCTCTGCTCTTGCATATCAGTTGCAATGTCGCCCGAGCATTATTAGTGCGCTGCGTTTTGGAGCTGTAGCAACGAGCAAAGGGGCTCATCGATCAACAAGTGAAGTGAGTGACGCGAACAGTCAGAAATCGGCGTCGGCATGGCGGACAAGAAGAAGGTGGAGGTCAAAGAGACCAAGGTTGAGGTCAAGACGGCCACTTACAAGGTGTTCGTCCACTGCGGGCAGTGCGCGCGCGACATCCAGACGGAGTTCACCGAGTTCCAAGGTGCGTTTTGACGTGCTGTACATGTTGCTGCACTTGTGTGTTGCTTCGAATGGCGCGTGTCAATATGCCGGCCACATGCATGCAGTGCAGACAGACACAGGAGCATGCGTATGATCGATCATACTGCGCCAACTTATACTGTGTGTGAGTCTCTGAATATGGGCACATATATAAACTGGCAGGGGTTGAAGAGGTGAAGGTGGACGCCGGGGCAGGGAAGGTGACAGTGAAGGGCTTCGCGTTCGACGTCGAGAAGCTCAGGAAGAAAGTTGAGAAGGGATGCCGGAAGAAGGTCGAGCTGATTCCACCGGCGCCTCCCAAGGACGACATGGTCGTTGAGGTCAAGACTAAAAAGGAGGTAAATGAGACTTTCATGTACATGCATCGATCTCTGATAACACAGCAATCATGTAGATTTCTGATCATTTCGCCTGCCTTTCCATAGACCATGACGAGTACAGCACGTAGTGTGCGCTGTGCAGTGTCTGACCAAGCATTTCTTTGGTTTGTTGTTAATGCCGCAGGAGCTGAAGGTCATAACTGTAAAGCTTCCGTTGCATTGCCCCGACTGTGCAGTCAGGGTCAAGGAGATGTTGCTCGAGAACAAGAGTAATCTCTCTCTCTCGCTGCGCAATCTCATAATTTCATCAATAATGACATGTTCACTACACACGCTAATATAGGTATCTACGAGGCCAAGACGGACTTCGGCAAGAACACGTGCACCGTCGAGGGTGTCCTTGAGGAGGACAAGCTCGTCAAGTACATCTTCGAGAGGACACGCAAGAAGGGCATCGTCGACAAGGTCGAGAAGAAGGTGATCGTCAAGGAGGAGAAGGTCCTAGTGAAGAAGGCGGACAAAGAAAAGGAGAAGAAGGAGAAGGAGGAAAAAGAGAAGAAGGAAAAGGCGAAGGAGGCCGCCGCGAAGATCGTCAAGGAGGTCATCGCCCCCTACTTCATCCCCTGCACGCACCCGCACTTCGTCGACTACTCGCACCCGGGCCACCGCTACGGCTGTGGCTGCGGCTCCTGCTCGCCGTACGGCGGCGGTTACGGCTACGGGTGCGGCGGCGAGTACCCACCGTACGGTGGTGTCAGCTACACACACACTGAGCTCAAAGGCTACCAGGAGACGGCGTTCTTGCACTGCACACACCCCAGTGAATTCATCAGCGAGGAGAACCCCTATGCATGCGCTGTGATGTAGACCTTTTTTTGCAGTTGGATTCATGTTGAATAATTTGAACACTAAGAACAACGCCAATGATGGCTCGATCAAAATTTTTTGCTTCAGCTCAGATTTGTTATTAGCTTGCATTAATTATGTCTGCAACCAATCTGAAGTCTACTGTATAGTATTAAACCAATGACAGTAGCCAGCTAGGAAACGTGATCCTTCTTCCAAAGCAAATCTTTCAGGTTTTCCGGCTGAGACGCTAACTGGCTTATACCCATGCATGAGAAAGCGTAGTATTTCAAATAGGGAAACTGTGACGCTTTGATAGTATCTTCTGCGTATATAACGTTTGATAGAAACAAGCAACTTTGCCTAGCTAATTTACTGGACTATTATTTGACAACAAACTAATAGCAACCAACATTGTAATTGGAGGTTCCAATCAATAATTAGATCGGTTTTGTAAACATAAACACACTTTGACTTAGACAGGCTCATGACTCCTGATGCATAATATCATAACAATTGCAGTTACTAGACATATAAACTATTGCTGGTGGCTTTCGAAAAAATAAACTATGCATAGCATTAAGTTATCAGTAAACTAAATATGGTCTGACTATTTTCGTTTCAATTGCTTGAAACCATCTTTTTTTTCAATCACCATCAATCATAAGCCCTTGATCAAATCCAACCACCTCAACTGACAAGTAGTTGGAATGTTGGATGCAGGGTTCTGGGATTCAAATAGCAAAAAATTCCTAACCTGACCGAAATTGGGTGAATCTTGGAAATTTTAGACTAGTACTTATTTGTATTGACTAGTGAAAATGTTCATGTTTAGCTAATATTTAGCTGAATTTTAGCCAAAATTTGTTCCAGAGGCACGATCAAAGAGGAAATCAATGGAACATAGTTTGATAAGTTTGCACTTTTATATCAAATGAAAAACTTTTGGATTTGTTTGAACTCTATACTACACTGAAAATTCAAATTGGACCAAATTTTTTTTGATTGTTGGTACAATGTTGTTTCGGGCCTCACCAAGATGAACGAATTTTGCTAAAATTCTATTGTTCCAAACCCAATCCCTGCCAGAACCCTGGTTGGATGTTGATTTGAGTTTCTAACTAAAAACTAAATTGGTTTCAAACTCATACAAATTGCAGAACTATTAAGGAACAAGAACAGACAACAGAGCTGATAAGAGTAGTTATTACAGTGATGAGAGCATGTAATAGTATGTTACCCAGTACAGTTTTTTTAAAAGCATTTTGCTATTCAATTCATGCACTTGTGCACAGCAAAGGGTTACAAGTAGTTCATCAATCTATTGGAGAAATTGTTTCATAAATAGATATATGTGCAGAGAATCATGCGGACAACTAAGAACAACAGACTTTATCAACACATGAGCATACAAAGAGATGACAGAGAACATTATAATAGCCATAGACATCTGAAAAGGCCAGATAATTAAGTAACACAGTTGAACAGGTTAGATAGTGCTACATGTCATTTCTCATCAAGTTAGTCATTGGCTCTTCAGTGAAGTTGGTTATTTTGTTCTGGTCAAATTATTCTTGACAAATCTAGCTAGCTAGCGCACATAGAAATTTCATGTTGTTTGGCTTCTGGCTACTCGTTTGTTTATTTGTCACTAACTATAGTAACAACAAGGTTTTCATTATCGGAAATTAAAATTTATCGGACGTAATGGATAAAGAGGATAAACAAGATATATCGGAAATATCGGACCAAATTCAAAAAAATTTAATTTTTTTTTCAAAAAAATTGTAGAATTTGACTTGAAACTATTCCTAAGATATTAAACATCACTTGTTCACAAATCAAAACAAGAATAAATCATTGTAAGTGTTGGATCGTCGCGTGGCTGATTTTGGATTGTCTGTGTAGAAACAAGAAAGATAGGAAAAATTTGGCTGATATCAAATTTTATCGGACCCCGAGGATAAAAAGGAAATTTCGGAAATATCGGCGACTTTCGACCGATAAAAAAACCCTGGTAACAACAAGCTGCAAACTTGACACAAAGGACTGTAATAATTTGTTGCAGATTTAAGAACTCTGCAGACTTAAGGAACGAAAAATTCTCAATCAACAATTCATCATGGAAGGAAGGAAATGTGACTAAGCGTCACAGTATGCTTGGGACCTGAACATGTCATTTCAAGAGACGCTGAAGGCAGTCAAGCTATAGGTGCACACAGACACACCATCAAATTCTGTAGAAATGGTGTGGAGTGGGAGTTTTAAGCTAGTCATATAGTCCTATGCTCTGAACAGGAATGCAACAGCACAATCCAAAGAGGCCATAATAAACACTAGATGGCATGTCCTCAAATGAAAACGTCTAGAATAATCTTTGAATGTTCAAGTCCCAAGAACTTAGGGAGACAACCATCTTGCAATCTACGCATATGAGACAACGAAGAACAAAGGCAGCATAGCAGGCAAGTAGTTGGTGACTTTGTGAGGAGTCCCCATGAGCTGCTTGCTTTGCGAGATGCAATTTACTGTAGCTGAATCGAGTACTAGCTTCGTGATGTTTAAACAAAGGCAAAGCACGCACACGTGTGAGCAGAAAATTGTGTGGTAACTTGTGACGAAGCAGTTCCCAGACTCCACAATAAACTTAGAAGAAGAACCAGAATCAGAAACTGATTGATGATTGATATATACGAGAAATAATATAGTATGCAGTATGCACGCGTCACTAATTGTGTTGTTGCACACACAGGCAGGTAAAACCTTTGTCTAACTCAAAAAACAATCGTGCCCAAAAGTATATATTCACAACACACACACACCCCCTAGCAACTACATGATGATGATAAAGTAAGAACTGACAGCTTAAGCCACTAGAATACGCGAACTTTCTTAACACAATTTGGTTGGAGATATTATATTATCTCATCCATAGGAACAATAACAACAAGAACCACCCCATGCATGGAAACATCGATTAGCACACTTGCATCCAGTCCCAGAGAACAATTTTTCAAGACTACTTATTAAAAGCCAGATTAAAAATTAAGACAAGGTTACACCACAGATCAAGTTTCAAGAGGCACATGAGAGGAGAAAAAGGAAAAGAAAGGAGAAGAAATTGAAAACACAAAATCAGAGAGACCGAGCAAACACTACGGAGTTATACAGAGATCGAGATAGAAATAGATAGATAGAATCCTTGCAAGCATACGTGCTCTAACCTTTTGAAAGTTGCCCTTAACCCTTGTGCCGTTCATTGCTTTCTTCTTGACATCTTCCTGCAGTTCTCTCAAACCTGAATTACACCACCGGCCATCATGGACATGGACTTGCTTGTCAGAACGGCGGCCGTGCACCGGCCCAACCATGGCCGTCAGCGCCGGGCGGGAGCTGCGACCCGCCACCTGCCATGTTGTTGAGCGGCAGGTTGAAGAACGGCAGCCCGGCAGCCGACGGGTCGGGAGGGAACGGCCCACCGCCCATGCCTCCAGCGCCATCGGCACCACCGCCCGACGGCTGCATCTGGAGGCCGGGTGGCGCTGCCTGAGCCTCTTCCTCCTCCAGGGGGAGGCGCTCGTAGGCGACGTTGGCGAAGGACGCGGCGATGACGATGACGGGGCCTGCGGCGTAGAGCGCACCCACGACGTTCCCGCCGACCACCTGCCCCTGGCCCCCCGCGAGGAAGATGGTGAGGCTGGTGGCGCCGGGGGGAGCCGGCGGCGGGAGGAAGGAACCCGAGAGCGACAGGATCTCGAACCTCCCGTGCAGCGTCACGACGGCGCCCGTGGGCGCCGACGGCTGCCGCAGCGTCACGTTGGTGACCACGCCGCTGCCGCTCAGCACGCAGACGCCGCGCTGCCGCCGGCGCGCGTACGTGGAGACGCTCTCGAACACGTCGCAGCCGCTCCCCACCTCCAGGATGTGGGCGCGCAGCGTGTTGGCGCTCTCCCGCGTGATGATCACCGGGGGCTTGGGCTTATTCTTCGAGCCCGGCGGGCGCCCGCGGGGCCTGCGGGCTACCATCTCCCCGTTTCCGCCGCTGCCACCGGGGGCGTCTCCGGCGCCTGGGCCGGATGAGAACGACCCGCCGTCGTGCTCACCGTACGGCCCGCCGTTGTTGCTGTTGCCGCCGCCGCCGCTGCCATTAGGGTCATCCTCGGAGGGCTCCGGCTGCTTGGCGTAGTTGTGCTGCAGCTGGAGGTCGGGGTGGAGGTGGTGGAGCTGATGAACGTAGCGCGTCGCAGCGGTGCCGAGGTCGAGGCCGGCCATGCTTTTCTGCTAGCTCATGTACTGATGTAGCTAGCAAGCAAAAATTTTAAAACTAGAAAAGCAGCGAAAAAAGAGAGAAAAAAACTCCAATTGCAACAGAGAGTGGTGTTTTGTTTTTAGGTAAAAAGGAAGTGTTGGAAAAGGAAGCAATGATTTTTAAAGAAGGGGATTGTTTATGATTCTGCCTGTTTTAAAAGCTTTTGGATGCAGAAAGAAGCAAACAGGGAAGAAATTAAAAACCCAAAGAAGAAAATGCTTGCATGGAGAAGAGAATTGAAGGAACACGCACCAACAGGGCTGTGAGCTAGCTATGAGCAGGGTAGGGAAGGAGGAGAGAAAGGAGGAAGCTATAGAGAGGAGGAGAAGGTGAGGCACGGGAGGCAGGCAAGATGGGAAGAGAAGGGTTCGAGAGCTTCTTCAAACCAGTAGTAGGAGGTGTACCGCATAAAATAATGTGGGGAGGAGGAGAAAGTTGGGAGAACAAGTTCTTGTGCATCCTTTGCAGCTACGGAAAAAGACATGAGGCTATAAGACTGACACGTGGGCCACAGGATTGGGGGCCCATGGGTCAGTTTCGCAGGCGTCCTACATGATAGTGACAGGGCCGGGGAGGCATCGGAGAAGAAAGAGAGGCGGATCGAGCGGGAGGAACTATGATGCCAAAATGTGATGCATGGTGACAGCGATGGCTTAGCGTGTTCATCGCAAGATTATGCTAGTTAATCAGGGTTAAGCGCCTAAACCCGTGGTGCGAACGGTGTGGAGGTTGTTCATGACTACACTCTGGTGGGACCCATGCTAGCGCGTGCTGCGCTCGGATCAATTGCACCTGCAGTTAGGTCTAACCCTTCCTGTAGTACGTTTTTTTTTTCTCCAAATTATATAAAGTGCATGCTCATGTACATACATACATTCACAGGTCACCATACAAGTGCATATACACATGTATTCCTATGATGAATGAAAACATCTAAAAACCGAATAGTGTAGGTACCATATATAGGTATTTTGTTGCCGATGAATAGTGTAGTTTAATTTCTTTATAGAGTAAATTAATCAATGAAAACATAAGCACACGTGCGAACACAAAGACATTAATCACGCAGGTAAGTTCTAACAATATGTAAAAAGTGCAATATTGTTCATCATGTTGCATTGTATGTTCTAAAAAACAGACAATATTAACAAAACCCTAGACTTTGACTAATATAATACACACTACATATCACAGCCCTTCTTTATATATGATCAATTTAAACTAATTGATATCAAAGATATTAGCTGCATGTTTTAGCATAGTGCTTATGGAGACAACAATACACTGTAGATGTGCACGTACGGCATGTAGACAGACATATATGTGAGACTTTTGTGCCTTTCTCTCGAACATAAATATTAGCTTTATGAATTGATTGATGCTTTTTTAATTATCCAATTGTCCTTTCTAGCATAATTTTAGGCAAGACCATATTTTAAAATTATATTGTATGTAGTTTACTAGTAATAAACTATGTCAGGTCAAACGGGGATGACCCACGTCATCTATCCTCACTCTTAACTTATTTTATATATGCAATATCTTATCAAGGGTGTGTTCACTTCCCCATCCCAACCCAAAATATTTCCTCTTCCACCCATCACATTAAATCTTTCAACGCATGCATGGAGTATTAAATATAGGTAAAAAAGATAACTAATTATATAGTTTGTCTGTAAATGTCGAGACAAATCTTTTGAGCCTAGTTAGTCCATGATTGGACAAATTTTGCCAAATAACAACGAAAGATGCTACAGTAACTTTTCACCTACTTTTCACGCAGTGAACACACCCCAAGTCGTATAACTGTAACCAGCATCCCGGTACTTTCACTAATCACCACGTATGATGAGCTGAAAAACACTTTGTTGGAAGCTATCTAGACTATTTTTTACCATCTTTTCATAAGGCCAATTAACATGAGTAACACCTCGCACCCGGTTTGCCCAAAGTTACACATCTTTTTTAATGCTTCTCCTTCTGGATCTTTTGGAGAGATTCGTTCTTCCCAACAAATCAACGCAGTAGTTTTATTTTTCAACTACATGCATGGTGAGACTTGGATGTACGTACGTTGAACTTTTCCTTAAACAAAATAGTTTATTATTATAGGAAGAGAGCAGCAATATATATAGTTTATGTTATCTATCAAGTTGTGTTAGTTTCGCTATTGTTTATGTAATTAAAATATGCCAAGCAATCATGCAACTTTATAACAACGAGTACAGTTCGTACAGCCATGCATGGTTAGTGTTATGATATAAGTAGCATTAAAAATCTATGCTCAACTGTAACTTGTTCTCTAGCATATGCACGTACAAACTCACTAAAGAACACAATGGAAGTATAGCATATGCATACTAACAATTAATAGTATATCTCAACACTATATGATTCAATGATCTACTCCTTCCCTCCCAAATTATAAGTCATTCCAACTTTCTTAGAGAGTCAAAGCATCTCAAGTGTGACCAAATTTATATAATAAAGTAATAACATTTATGATATCAAATAAGTATCATTAGATTCTTCATTAATTATATTTTCATAGTATACCTATTTGATGTCATAAGTCTTTACTAGTCTTTCTATAATTTTGGTCAAACTTGAGACGCTTTGACTCTCTAAGAAAGTTAATGACTTAATTTGTATATATATATATATATATATATATATATACACACACACACACACACACACACACACACACATTTTTGGTATATATGCACATCTATCATCCTTCTTAATTCTACTGTTTTTGGAAACAGCTTTCATTGTCAATCTAATTGCATAGTAGGGCTAGCCACAGCTATAGATCACAGAATCTATACCATGAAAAATGGTACATAATTTAACAGAAGTCTTAAATTAACTACTCCTTTTTTTCCTCAAATGCAAGGTATCATAAAAACTCTAGGGCAAATTTTAGGATAAAACAAATGATGCATGTACCGATGTTTCATAGTGCCGGCTAGTAAATTAAATTTGTAGTTGTGCATGCAGTTCAGATGGCTTACTCGAGGAATCAAGGGTTAGATTAGTTTAGGAAATGTGGCCTACGTCTATTGTGAGGTGTACGTTCGTGTTGTTGAGCTCAAGGACCCGAAATTTACAGTAGGGGTTTGTTGACGGTAGTTAAGGCCCATCATAAATCATCAATATAACTTGTATAAATGTAAAAAAAAAGATCACTAACATAGGTTTAGGGGGTTTAAACTAACAAATTTCACAAGTTTTGGTGAATCTTTGTTTTTAGCAAGGTTTATCCAGAAACCCGTCAAGGAGGACCTACTTGTCAGATTTAATTACGCTTATCCGCGACGAAATCAACTCCAGAAGACTCTAGAAGACACCAGAAGGTGAACCATGGCGGCAGAGGGCAGGAGGCTGCCACATGCAGGCCGCCCAGCCCCCTGGGCCCACTCCTCAGCCTCTCCTTCGAATGTCGGTGTTTCACCGCCTCCTAGGTTTAATCGACGCCGTTGCTTTAAGTCGGTTTGATCCGAGGGCTCAAGATTGATGGTTCTCCCTATATATACCAGCCTCTACCCCTTGGGGCATAACTCCATAATCAAGATATCAAACCCTGATCAAGAAGTGAAGAACCTCAAAGCTCCACAAATATTTAGGGCATAGCTAGTTAAGTTAGATCTAGAGGGAGGCAAGCTTCGCTTAGATTCCTGATCTTGTCAAGAGCGTAGTTTGGTATAGCCTTTTGTATCATCTCTCTTGTATCTTTCATATTTCATATGTTTGCTACATTTGTTATGACATTGTTCTTAATATTATTCAAGTTCCCAGTTATCGTGTTCATTGTCTCCTTTCATTATATGTTTAGTATAGCTAGATTATTTTTATGTTCAAGCATAACTTCGTATAGCGCTTGCTGTAATGTACATGGGGTGAGTGGTCGACATTGTGTAAGCGTGGTGCTTATACATTGTTTACCTATGGATGCACCCTATATTCTGGGTCATGTGGTAGATTGCGGATGTGACACTCTCGTTGAGTCCTTTGTAGTCCACTCCCCGAATATAGGACAGGTAGGATCTAGTTACGAAGGAAGTCAGGCTCTGTTCTTGATCTTCCTTAGTAATATCCCTTATGTGTAGATATGAAGTTGATCTTAGCCATGATTATTAAGTGTAGTTGCACTAATCATATTATGCTCTGACTTGTAATTAAGAATGACTTAGGAATTGTTTCTCCATTGTATCTACTTAGCCATGCTAGTGCCATCTAAAGGAGTACTCTGAGAGTTTAATTATCATTTATTATTTATCAATCATATTACATTTATCTCTTGATTTACCCCTGTTGTGAGTAGAAGATTGGTTATGGTTTATCTCTCCACCATATGTATAAGTTATCAATATATTCTCTTTTGACCATCCTTTCCTGAGGTAAAAATATAAATAACGATACCTAGAATACTCCCGGGTGAAGTGCTATAATGGTGTATTATCTGTGCGCTTGCAGACCCCTTCATTTATATTTATTCTTATAAGTAAGAAATGCCAACAAGCATTTCTGGCGGTGTTGACAAGTGTCATATTAATAAATACCAACAGGGTTACAAACAAGAGGTTCAAGTGTCAAGAGGTACAAGAGAGCGTGTCTAAGGAGCAAAGAACAACCACAGAGAGGAAGAGTGTGGAGAGAGAAGGGACCTCTGTGTCCCCTTATATGGTTTTGGGGGGTACTTCATGTTAGCTAGTCTGGCTGGAGCCTTCGATCCTTCTTATCCATCCGATGCTCCCATGTTTGTCGTACTTGTACTTGGAGCGAAAGATTGGGGAACCTGGCTTCCCACATCAAACGTCTATCACTGGTTCGTTCCTTCGTGGAGATAGTGTCCCTGCAGTCCACATCCTCTGTTTCGTACGAGGTGTCCATTATTTCGGGTGTGCCTCCTTCTGTGGTACACATGGACAATACGTACACCTATGGCTATGCACGTCACATCAGGGTGACTGTTTCATACGATGGGCCTTTACTTTGACCCTTCTGAGAAAAGGAAAGATTGGCCCAATACGCCTCATTATATTGTACTTGGGCTTTGTCCCCAGTTGGGCAGTGCTTGAGCGGGATCGAAGTTAGGGGCTAGTGGTACTTAGGGCATAGATGGGAAAACCAATCGTGTGGTTGGCAGTCTGTTACCCGAGTCACAAGTTGAGCGGGCAGAAATGTCTCCTCTATGGATGGAGGAACACGGTCAGGTCCCAAGAAGCAAAGGGGATGACTGGGCTAGCCACGGATCTTGTTGTGGGGTTGAGCTCGGGACCCACATATCTCATGATGACGCATTGCCAACTAGCCTGTCGTTTGGGACGCTGCTCGCATTTCGTACGACGGACCACTGACCCTTCTGACAAAAGGAAAGGGCTAGCCGAGTACCCCTCACTGTACTCAAGGGAGGGGAGGGGGCAAGGGGGACCTAGGTACTATGAGCATGTGTTCTTCGATTTGCTAGTGCCTCAGCAGGGTTGAAGTTAGGACTAGGCCCCTTGGCCCGAGTTCCCAAGTCCTCGCCCCTGTTCCCAAGTTCCCATGCAGAGTAGCCATAATGTTCTAAGAACTCAGCACTGTATGATGTCGTAATGCCAAGGGGATGAGGGTACCCATAGTACATATATTCGTCAGTAGCCCTCGAGCCTTCTTAGGAATTAGACACATCGTGAGGAGAATTTTTGTTTGGGTTGACATTATTGTTTTTCGCTTGGCCTTCTCCATGGGGGCAGGCGAGCGCACCCCCAGTAGGTGGTAGCCCCTAAGCCTTCAAGTGATTCTTAAATAATCGATTGGAGGATGACTCTAGTTAATTGTTTCACCATTGTTGTTCAGGGGCGCATGTGGGCTTGCAATTTTTCTCTCGACCCAAGATTTTGGGGGTCCCATCAAGATCCCCACTTATGTTGGGAACTGATGGGCTCCTTCTTTTGTTCGCATGATAGATTATTGACCCTTGGCGTCGCTCCACAAGTTAGAGGACTATGTGACGACTTTGATCCCCCCTACGAGTCGTGGTCAAGGTGGGGTGGAGGACTCTTGTCCCATTTGTTAGGCACATAGCAAGAGGGACGTATGGGGTTGGCTAGGACTAGCCCATTAAAGTATTGTGTGCTCGTAGCCGAACATGCATGGGATTTGCATGACTTAGCCCTTTTTGAGAGAGCGAAAGGGCATCGTGGATCGATCATTTGCAATGGATTTGAAGACTCCCTTGGTCTCTGTTGATGGTCACTAACTATTATTATAAGCCATTAATGAAACATGAAAAAGGGCATATATCAACCTCCAAACATAGAATTATAGTTTAAACTGACAGAATTCCACAGATTTTGGTGAATTTGTGTTTCTACAGGGGTTTATCAGGAAAAGGAACCAAGATATCAAGGACGTCAGGGTAAAAAGCATATTCCACCGTGGAACTGTAACACCCCTGAGTGTTAAGCATGCATTAACATTCCAAAGCATGAGCATCAACATCTCATACATGTTTATCATCACATGCAATATAAATTCACTTGAATTGAAATGTGAAAAACATTGGTTTAAACCAAAATGGTTGCATTTGCTTGCTAGAGTTGTAGAACTTGTTTAGCTACAATTTTAGATAGTCTAGAATTTATTAACATGATTTTTGGAGCAACTTTTGTATTCAAAATCTCCTCAAATTTTGCTTTTTAAAATATTATAGAAAAGTGAGTTTTTATTTAAAATTTTGGCTTTAAATTATTTATTCAAAATCTATTTAGAATTTTGAAAAATGCCCTAAATGAAAGTTGTAGAGAATTAAATTTTGAACAACTTTTATTTTGGGGACAACTTGTTAAAATGTCTTTTTCATCTTCAAAATTCAAATTTGAATCAATTTAGAAAATCTGGAATTTAAATTATAAAAGAAAAAGAGATTTTCGGCCTTAACGGGCCGCCGCCTCCACTTTGGCCCGCTCGCGCAAGCCGGCCTGGCCCGTCTCCCACGTCCGCGCCTGCCCGCGCGCGCGCACGCACCGTGGTGACCGCGGCAGAGCATCGCCGCCCCGTGGCCGCCATGCGCCGGCGCCGCCCTCCGCGTGGCCGTCCTCGATCCCCGTGCACTCGGCTCCTTGGCAACGTGCCCGCGCCCCTGCTTCCTCCCTCTCCCTCACTCGCTCTCTTTTTTGCCCGCAGAGAGAACACCGCGCGCCCCGCGTCCTCTCGCACGCTCGCCGCCGCTGCCGCTTGCTCCATAGCTGCGTTCCGCCGCCGACGAGCCTTCTCCGAGCGATTGCTCGCGCGTCACGCTCCGCCATCTCCTCCTCTCCCCTGAACACACCTCCGCGCTCCACCTCCGCCTTCGGTAAGGCACCATTTTGCGCGTCCCGCCGCGCCACCATTTCCGGCCACCGCGCGCTCGTTCCGCCCCTTTGGCGTTCTCGCCCTCTCTCGACCCCCGCGCGCTGCGCTCTGGTGGTGGCCATCTTTCCGCGAGCCTTGTGCGCCCGATCGCCGGTCCCCGCTTGGCCGGAGTTGGCCATTGGCCGCCGGTGGGCACCGCTCCGCCGTGACGTCGCGTGCACCGGCGTCGCGCCCGTGCCCCGCTCCCCACCCCCTCTCTGTCTTTCTTGGGCCGCAGCGCTAGTGGGTCGCGCAACCGAGCCGGGCCGCTCGTTTCCTCCGCACGGGCTGCCGAAGCCGTTTCGGCAGTGGGCCACTGGAGCTCGCGGGCCGGCCTGTTAGGCAGAAAGGAATAATCAGAAATTCAATTTTTATTTTCTTTTAAAAGAAGAAATGTTGGGAAAAATGTTGTGTATCTGTTTTAGCTCCAAAAATTGTGAAACAAATTTTGTAGTGTTTCTCTTGAGTAGATCTACAGTTTAAAAATATTGCATGTTAGTTTTGTAATACTTTTCTGTGTAGAATTATTTAATCTTTATAATTGCTAATATCTTAGAAAATGTGTAGTAAATTAAAGAAAGGTCAGAAAAATATGGTTCCTATTTCATTAATCTTCTTTAGTGATGTACTTTCTAGGAAAAATGTTTATGAGGCATGTTCTGTGAAAAATTATTGCAGTGTAGTTCAAATGCCTTTAATTGATGATTTTTGTTATTTTTGGTAGAGAGCAAAAATTGTATAACTCATGCATGTGGTAATTTTTGTGATGTGCTTGTTTACCGTGGATAACATAGGAAAAATATGAAATCTATTGTTTGACACTTTTTCTAGTACAAAGTATTTTTATGCTCATTATTATGCTATAGCTTGTTTATTTTGTATAGATAGTTTTACTTATTCAAATTCCATGAAATTTTTGTAGTATACTATTGGTAGTAGGAGTGTGCTAATGTAATTTTTGTAGATTTTATCTGCAACAGAAATAGATATTGATGTGTAACCCTAGTTTAAATATGAAATAAAAGTTTATTCTTTATGAGTAATTAAAAGAAATAACAAGTGTTTGGTGTATCTTTGAAGCACCAAACTACCTTGCTGGTGTTACTTAGTAGGCTACGGTATTAGGGTTTGGTAAAGTGTAGCAACAATTGTGTGAGAATTTTATGCTACCTAGTATAAAAGTAGATAACTTGTTTTGTGGCACATATTCTTGGATGATGTAGACTACCTTGTAGAAGATGTTGTCTGTAATCCATACTATTAGTTCAATGTGCTCATCTGCATATCATGTCATCATAGCATTCCACCGCATCCTATGCACCGTCTACATGGTTGCTTATGCAATTGCATCATACAGGATCGCAGGAGGAGTCGCAGGTAGCAGTGCTGGAAGATCAGACATGGACCGATCAGCAAGAGCCCCAGGCACAGGAGGTGCCCGAGGAAGAGGAACCAGGAGAGGAGTTATTGAAAGTCCCTAGTTTGGTTTTGGCTAATTGATGAAACCTAGGACTAACCTTTGTATCTAAGTGGATGATTTAGATAAAGGTGGTCATTGCATATGAGACATGACATTAACTCATATGACCAAGATGGTGAAGACCAAGATGAGGCTTGGCTCGATGGACCGGTTGTGAAGGTGAAGGGCAAGTCGAGGCTTCGAAGCGAAGGACCATGCGATGGTGAATCTTGAGCAAGACTTAGCGCCGACGGACCGATGCAACGGTGAAGAGCAAGTGAAGTCAAGGTCGATGGATCGAGACGGTCATGTGATGATATGAAGTGGATCATATCATTTGGAGAAACAAAATGAGCTCAAGGCAAAGGTATAACCATAGGGCCATTTTGTTTTACACTCAAGACACCATAGAGGGTGTGAGTGGTTTAGGATCGATAGCCGAACTATTAAGAGGGGAAGTCTTATCGGTTATTCGATGCACGGGTGCCACTAGGTGAATTCATGAAGTGCATTGCATGTAGGGCCTAGTGAGCTAATTGGAAAACCTTTGAAAATGATTGAGAAAAAGCTAACACACAAGCACATGGAGATGTACACTTGATGGTGTTGGCACATTTGCAAAGGTGGCGTTGGTCGCGCTGTGGTTTGCGGGTAGAGAGGGGTTTGGGTTCCTCTCTCCCTCCTGCCAAGCGTGTGAGCGCGGGATTCAGGCGATTTCGGGGAAATGAAATGCCTATTTTCCACTACGCCGAAAGTCGGAAAAGAAACGGAGGCGAACGGGGTCACTGAGGTGACCGGACGCTGCACCGGACGCGGTCACGGTGTCACTGGACGCGTCCGGTCAGTACAGTACGGTATCGGGCGCGCGGGCTAGGGTTTGCAACCGGCGCGTCTGGTCACTCGCGGGACCAGCGCGTCCGGTCAAGTGCCCAGAAGGAACTGCGGTTCGCAAGGACGATCGGACGCGGGGCGCGTCCGGTCACACGCGATCGGATGCGTCCGGTCGTCGAGGGAGCTTACTGGACTCCGACCGGACGCTGGCACTGTCGCGTCCGATCGTTGCGAGGAGCGCGTCCGGTCGTTGTTTCGCGGGCGCGGGTGCTGTGCGGATCGGCGCGTCCGGTCGATTGAGCAGCGCGTCCGGTCATAGTGTTTGACCGTTGGCGCACAGTGACCGTTGGAGGATCTAACGGTCGCGTTTGAATTTGAGGGACACGTGGACGTCGCAGGGCGACCGGACGCGGTGAAGCGTGTCCGGTCAGTTTCAACCGGCGCGTCCGGTCATCCCGAAAAAACGGTCAGTGGAGTGGCAACGACTCTATTTGGATGGGATGCTTATAAATACTCGTCGGCCGGCCCTTGGGGAGGTCTCTTGGCATTTCTAACACTCTTGTGCATCCTTTGAGCTAGAGCTACTCCTCCCACTCATCTCTCTTGCTTGATTGCAAATCAAAAGTGAGATTGAGTGATCCCAAAGTGCATTGCATAGCTTGAGGGCATCTAGTGGCACTTGTGGGTGGTTTAGCCGGTGGATTTCTTGTTACTCTTGGAGAGTACCGCTCCTAGCCGGCTTGGAGATTGTTGGAGGCGTTGGCAAGAGAAGGTGATTGTTCTTGGCCACCTCCGGTTATTTGTAAGAGGTTCTTGTGCTTTCCTCGGCGGGACGCCAAAAGCAACTCTATTGGATTGCGTGTGTCATTGAGTTACCTCACTTGAGAGTGGTGTCTTGCGGTGCCTTGCGGGGCATGCCTTGAGGGGCAAGTGACTTGAGGGTCACACCGAGGAACCATCTAAGTGTTGGTCGACACAACCGGTGACGTAGCTTGTCGGTGCACAAGTGAACACCGGGTGAACAAAAATATTGTGTTTCTTGTCTCCCGGTGATTGGTCTACATATTGTGTTGTTGTCAATATTAATTGATTGTATATCATCTTGGTGATTGGCAACATCTTCACTCCACCGTCGGTATAAGATTCACAATCCTCTCTCTCGCATTTACTTTTACTATATTATCTTGTGTAGCTCTAGTGGTAGCCTTTTCTAGTAGTTGTTAGCTTGCTCACTAGTGTAAGTTAGTGACTTAGCACTTGTGTGAACTAGAGATCATAATCTACTAGACTTGTGGATAGGAGGCTTGCATCACAACCTTTGGCTAAGCAAAACTCGCTTTACGTCGTTTGTTATTCTAACAAGTTTGCTTAGTGGTGCTTGTAGAATTTTTTATAGGCTATTCACCCCCCCTCTAGCCATCTAGGACCTTACAGTTGCCCGAGTGCGTAAATCACCAGCCTAAATCATTCGAAAGAGGCAAGCTCCGAAGCATTCTAAGTCTCCTACTTTATAAAAGCAATTCTTTATATATGAGTTTTATATATTATTGCATTAAGTTATAGGAGTTGAGTAAAACTGTTGTTGCATTTATAATTATCCTTGTCCACCTAGATACCTCTTTACCCTGTTAGGTCAGGATCGAATAATTGCTTAGCCTTGCTTAGACCGGTAGAAGTCGGGTGATTTCCAGTCACCTGTGAGATATAGGTGAATACCTGGTTATGGTTAGCTATAATTGTTATCATGAAAAGTAACCAAGTGTTGATGAATAAAGAAAGACCGGGCGAAGTCTTATAGGGTTTTGGACTATAGTGATTCTGTCTGTGTCGATTAAGGACCGATCGTTGCTCGTCCCTCTTGTCATGTTGAACGCATGCCTCACATTTAGCTGGCCGAATAAAGTACCTTTCGACCGTGAAGTTAGTGACACTATTCGAGCCAGGATAAACTCGGATTGGCAGACTAGTGTTGAAGGGGGTATGACGGGGACGCGAAGGGTGAGCCCAAGGTGTGTCCTGATAGTCGAGCGGTCCCTGGGTAGTGTGATCCATGACTGTTATCCCGCGGCTACTTGGAAAGTGTCATTGGTGATCTAAGCGACCCTGACGGGGGAAGCATGGTTTGTGTGAGAAATAAATCACCAGCTGGTTAGGAATCGATTTGAATCGCCATCGCTCCTGGATAGTGAGCACTTGACTCGAGCTACAACATCATAGTAACAATGATGGAACCCGGATGGTTATGTGAATGATGTTGGAAATACTAAACCTGATATGGTAACATTTCATGTTAATGGTTAATCAAGTGATTGCTCTAGCATAGGTGCTCACTTAGACTAATCAGGTATAATTAAGTGGATGCTTATAGTTAAATGGTTCATAACTGATAACTTCTGCTTTTCGCAAATGAGTCAAGCCAGCCCACTTTATAAAGACCTTGCATACTCCTTGGTGTCTTTTATTTCTGTTTTTGACGGGTAAGTCTAGCTGAGTACCTTCTCGTACTCAGGGTGTTGTTCCCATTGTTGTTGCAGATGGCCAGATGTACTATGGTTATTGCGTCAACTGTCTGTATCCGGCGATGGGCGACAACTAGGACCAAGGGCAAGGGTCACTCTGTTCATCTTATCTCATGCTTTTGTGGGCTATGACTACCTGCTAGCACTGTAACTGAACTAAGTGTGTGTGGTTTAAAACTACTTGCTTCCGCTATGTTATTTTGTGCGCGTGTTGTAATAACTTTTTATTCTGAACTCTGATGTATTCAACTCTTGTTGCGAACTTTCTATAGCATGTGGCTGTGGCTGCTAAATCAGTACGATCTTGGTTGTATGTTGGTTGGTTTGAAATCCCTCGTGATTTCACGGAATCTCAGGTTGTACGGGCTTAAGTTTGGTAAATTATCTACCTCAGTGGAAGATTTTCTTACTTAATCTCATATAATCATGTTGATATGTTACAGGAACCAAGTTGAGAAGGATCTAGAAGACATGAGAAGGCGATCCACCGAAGGAGGGCCCACCTGGAAGCCACCTAGGTCGGCCGACCCTAGGGGGTCCCACCTGTTAGCCTTCTCCGCAAGTCGGTTCTCTCACCTTAGGGTTTGCATCTTCGCCGCTAATCAAGGTCGGTTTGATTTGAGGGCTCTGGTTCATCTCATCGGCCTATATAAGCTAGCCCTTACCCCTGTGTTCAAAGCATTCAAGTCATTTGATCAAGTCATCAGAGCCAAAAACCCTAGTTTCCTTAGAGCTCCACCATATTGTAGAGCATAGCTATATAGGTTAGAAGTAGAGGAAGGCAAGCTTCGCTTAGATTCCGGATCGTGTCAAGAGCGTGTCTTGGTAAAGCCTTTTGTAACCTCTCTTTTATATCTTTCTGTATTTACTTGCTAGTTACAATAGATATGACATTACTTTATATATTATCTATGTTCTCGATTATATTATTCATTGTCTACTTTGATTATATACTTAGTATAGTTAGAATGTCTTTATATTCAAGCATAAGATCGTATAGCGCTCACTCTTTGATATCATGGGTGAGTGATCGACATTGTGTAAGTGTGGTGCTTATACGTTGTTTACCTATGAATGTACCCTATATTCTGGGTCATGTGGTAGATCGCGGAAGTGACACTCTGTAAGGTCCTAGATGGCTAGAGGGGGGGTGAATAGCCTATTAAAAATTCTACACAAGCCACTAAGCAAACTTGTTAGAATAACAAACGGCGTAAAGCGAGTTTTGCTTAGCCAAGGGTTGTGATGCAAGCCTCCTATCCACAAGTCTAGTAGATTATGATCTCTAGTTCACACAAGAGCTATGTCACTATTTATACACTAGTGAGCAAGCTAACAACTACTAGTAAAGGCTACTACTAGAGCTACACAAGATAATCTAGTAAAAGTAAATGCAAGAGATAGGATTGTGTATCTTATACCAACGGTGGAGTGAAGATGTTGCCAATCACCAAGATGATATACAATCAATCAATATTGACAACAACACAATATGGAGACCAATCACCGGGAGACAAGAGACACAATATTTTTGTTCACCCGGTGTTCACTTGTGCACTGACAAGCTACGTCACCGGTTGTGTCGACCAACACTTAGATGGTTCCTCGGTGCGACCCTCAAGTCACTTGCCCCTCAAGGCACGCCCCGTAAGGCACCGCAAGACACCACTCTCAAGTGAGGTAACTCAATGACACACGCAATGTAATAGAGTTGCTTTTGGCATCCCGCCGAGGAAAGCACAAGAACCACTTACAAACAACCGAAGGTGGCCAAGAACAATCACCTTCTCTTGCCAACGCCTCCAACAATCTCCAAGCCGGCTAGGAGCGGTACTCTCCAAGAGTAACAAGAAATCCACCGGCTAAACCACCCACAAGTGCCACTAGATGCCCTCAAGCTATGCAATGCACTTTGGGATCACTCAATCTCACTTTTGATTTGCAATCAAGCAAGAGAGATGAGTGGGAGGAGTAGCTCTAGCTCAAAGGATGCACAAGAGTGTTAGAAATGCCAAGTTTCCTCCCCAAGTGCCGGCCAACGAGTATTTATAAGCACCCCAAACAAATAGAGCCGTTGCCACTCCACTGACCGTTTTTTCGGGACGACCGGACGCGCCGGTCGAAACTGACCGGACGCGCTCAACCGCGTCCGGTCGCCCTGCGACGTCCACGTGTCCCTCAAAATTCAAATGCGACCGTTAGATCCTCCAACGGTCACTGCGCGCCAACGGTCAAACGCTATGACCGGACGCGCTGCTCAACCGACCGGACGCGCTGGTCGCACAGCACCGCGCGTGCGAAGCAACGACCGGACGCGCTCCTCGCAACGACCGGACGCGCCGATCCGCACAGCACCCGCGCCCGCGAAACAAAGACCGGACGCGCTCCTCGCAACGACCGGACGCGATAGTGCCAGCGTCCGGTCGGAGTCCAGTAAGCTCCCTCGACGACCAGACGCGTCCGATCGCGTGTGACCGGACGCGCCCCGCGTCCGATCGTCCTTGCGAACCGCAGTTCCTTCTGGGCACTTGACCGGACGCGCCGGTCCCGCGAGTGACCGGACGCGCCGATTGCAAACCCTAGCCCGCGCGCCCGATACCGCGCTGTACTGACCAGACGCGTCCGGTGCAGCGTCCGGTCACCTCAGTGACCCCGTTCGCCTCCGTTTCTTTTCCGACTTTCGGCGTAGTGGAAAATAGGCATTCCATTTCCCCGAAATCGCCTGAATCCCGCGCTCACATGCTTGGCGGGAGGGAGAGAGGAACCCAAACCCCTCTCTACCCGCAAACCACAGCGCGACCAACGCCACCTTTGCAAATGTGCCAACACCATCAAGTGTACATCTCTATGTGCTTGTGTGTTAGCTTTTTCTCAATCATTTTCAAAGGTTTTCCAATTAGCTCACTAGGCCCTACATGCAATGCACTTCATGAATTCACCTAGTGGCACCCGTGCATCGAATAACCGATAAGATTTCTCCTCTTAATAGTTCGGCTATCGATCCTAAACCACTCACACCCTCTATGGTGTCTTGAGTGTAAAACAAAATGGCCCTATGGTTATACCTTTGCCTTGAGCCCATTTTGTTTCTCCAAATGATATGATCCACTTCATATCATCACATGACCGTCTCGATCCATCGACCTTGACTCCACTTGCTCTTCACCGTTGCATCGGTCCGTCGGCGCTAAGTCTTGCTCAAGCTTCACCATCGCATGGTCCTTCGCTTCGAAGCCTCGACTTGCCCTTCACCTTCACAACCGGTCCATCGAGCCAAGCCTCATCTTGGTCTTCACCATCTTGGTCATATGAGTCAATGTCATGTCTCATATGCAATGACCACCTTTATCTAAATCATCCACTTAGATACAAAGGTTAGTCCTAGGTTTCATCAATTAGCCAAAACCATACTAGGGACTTTCAATCTCCCCCTTTTTGGTAATTGATGACAACCCTCACAAAGATGATTTTGATAATAAAAGTTTTAAACTTGTCATACTTGTCCAATCATTTTGCTCATAAGTAAAGTTTGGACAATTATCACAAGCTTGATTTTGGTAGCATTAGCTCCCCCTACATATGTGCATAGAGTTTGGATTGAAGGCTTTGCACATACGCATGGATAGAAGTGTTGGGAGAGTAATTCTACCAAAATGATGCTATGGTGTAAGAAATGGACCATTGAAGCGTGATGCCAATCGGAGTTGCCTTTTACACCATCCTTAGCATCATGAAGTAACTAGACATCCATCAAAACTCAAGAACCCCGTGAGATCAACATTATATGTAAAGGTTCTTGGACCACTTGTAAAGCTAACCACTTGTAAAGCTTTAGGCAAGTCTAGATACCACATGTAAACTATTCCTATGCATGCTAGTAGATCATTTCATCATCCAATTTCTATACTAGCATTGCACCACACAAGCATGTATATTGAATTTAAATACATGTGCAATGAGCAAGTCATATGAGAATGCACAAACAAATGCAACAACTTTGTTTATGAGCTTGCTCCCCCTACTTGTGTGCATCAACAAATTTTATTTACCCCTTTATCAAGTTGAATCATCTTTTTCTCATCATAAATTTTATTTACCCCTTTATCAAGTTGAATCATCTTTTTCTCTCCCCCTTTGTCAACAACTTACCCAAAAAGGGGATCAAATTGTGGAGAGAAGGAAAAGTGTTTGATGGAGTAGATTGAAATTAATTTGATACCACATGTAAGGTTAAAAAAATTTATCAAATTTGGTTTAACCTAGAATACTTGCCAAAGATATTTAATTCGATTTGAACCAAAGACAAGCTTCTTCACTCCTCAAAATAAGGGTTATCTTGCCTATGTTGAATTAAACACTTATAGCAAATCTTCTAGATTCAACACTAGGTTTACAAGCTCACAAACATGTCATATGCCACCACTAGATCAAAATAAGCATAGAAGCAATAGTGGTAACATATATCCATCAAATTCATTTGATTTATCATGAATGCTTATGCGTACCACTTATTATGTCTACATGCTCTATCAAGTCCTTAGCATAGGATGAAAGACATGTCAATCAATTTTACCTTGCAATGTCGAAGGAGAGGCATGTCAATAAGTGGGTGGGGTGCATTCAACTCATGTTTGAGAAATCAAGAATGTTCAATTCATTCCTTAGCTTGCAAAACCTCTTTTCATCAAGTGGCTTAGTGAGAATATCGGCAAGTTGATCATCGGTGCCAACACTTTCAATGGCAATATCTCCCTTTTGTTGATGATCTCTAATGAAATGATGTCTTATGTCAATATGCTTTGTTCTTCCATGTTGAACCGGGTTTTGTATCATCTTGATTGCGCTCTCATTATCACATAGCAACGGCACATTCTTGAAGTTGAGGCCATAATCCTTCAAAGTTGATTTCATCCATAGCAATTGTGCACAACAACTCCCCGCACTCACATATTCGGCTTCGGCGGTAGAGATTGCCACACTATTTTGTTTCTTTGAGGACCATGACACAAGTGATCTTCCAAGTAATTGACATGTGCCACTTGTGCTTTTCCTATTGATCTTGCAACCCCCATAGTCGGAGTCCGAATATCCAATCAATTCAAACTTTGACCCCTTGGGATACCATAGTCCAACATTTCTTGTTTGCTTCAAGTACCTCAATATTCTTTTTGCCGCCGTGAGATGACTTTCTCTAGGTGAGGCTTGATATCTAGCACACATGCAAACACTAAACATGACATCCGGCCTTGATGCGGTGACATAGAGTAGACTTCCAATCAAAGACTGATATTCCTTTTGATTCACCATTTTGCCATCAAGATCACTATCCAAATTTCCATTTGTACCCATTGGAGTTGAAATTGGCTTTGCATCTTGCATTCCAAACTTCTTCAACATGTCCCTTATGTATTTCCCTTGACTCACAAATGTCTCATTCTTCAATTGCTTGACTTGGAGACCAAGGAAGTAGCTAAGTTCACCAATCATAGACATTTCAAACTCTTTGGCCATCATAGCACCAAATTCTTCACAATAAGCTTGATCGGTTGATCCAAAGATGATGTCATCAACATATATTTGCACTATGAATAGATCATTTCCAATCTTCTTGGTGAATAGAGTAGTATCAACCTTGCCCATTTTGAATCCCTTAGAGAGAAGGAAATCTCTTAGCCTCTCATACCATGCTCTAGGTGCTTGCTTTAAGCCATATAAAGCCTTCTTCAACTTGTAGACATGGTTGGGTTTCTTGTCATCTTCAAATCCGGGCGGTTGCTCAACAAAGACTAACTCATTGATGATCCCATTGAGAAATGCACTTTTGACATCCATTTGATATAGTTTGATGTTGTGTGCACAAGCATAAGCCAATAGAATCCATATTGCCTCCAATCTTGCCACGGGAGCATATGTCTCATCATAGTCAAGACCTTCTACTTGAGTGTAACCTTGAGCAACTAGTCTTGCTTTGTTTCTCACCATAATGCCATCTTGATCTTGCTTGTTTTTGAACACTCATTTGGTTCCAATCACATTGTAGTCATTTGGCCTTTCTACCAATTCCCAAACATCATTTCTTGTGAAATTGTTTAGTTCTTCTTGCATAGCCATAATCCAATCGGCATCCCTCAAAGCTTCTTCTATTTTCTTTGGTTCTATGGTTGACACAAATGATGCATGCTCACAAAACATAGCCAATCTTGATTTTGTTTGCACACCACTTCTAATATCACCAATAACACTATCAATGGGGTGATCTCTTGCAACATGTTGTGGTTGGAGTACTTGCACTTGATTGCTTGAGCTTGGTTGATCACTTGATGTATCTTGTTGAGAAGAACTAGCACCATGATCTTGCACTTGAGAGTCACTAGCTAGCTTGAATGGAGAATTGAGCACTTGATCTTTATCATCATCTTGAATGTCAATTACTTGCTTTGCTCTAATGTCCCCAATGTCCATGTTCTTCATTGCTTCCACCAATTGAGTTCCACCAACATCATCTAGATTCTCTTCTTCATCTTGTGACTCATTGGTTTTATCAAATTGCACATCATGGACTTCTTCTAGAATGCCACTTGAATTGTTCCAAACTCTATAAGCTTTGCTTGTAGTTGAATAACTAAGTAGGAACCCCTCATCACATCTTTTGTCAAACTTCCCCAATCTAGTGCCCTTCTTCAAGATATAGCATTTGCAACCAAACACCCTAAAGTAAGAAATATTGGGCTTTCTTCCATGAAGTAACTCATATGGGGTCTTCTCTAGCAATGGATGACAATATAATCTATTGATGTAGTAGCAAGCGGTATTGATTGCTTCATCCCAAAAAGATTGACTAACATTGTACTCATGAAGCATTGATCTAGCCATATCAAGCAATGTTCTATTCTTTCTCTCAACTAGGCCATTTGATTGTGGAGTGTACTTGGCCGAGAATTGATGTCCAATACCATAATGATCACAAAGTTCTTCAATTCTTGTATTCTTGAACTCACTTCCATTGTCACTTCTCACTTTCTTGATTCTAATCTCAAACTCATTGTGAACTCTAGTGAGAAATGTCTTGAAGGTGTCAAACACTTCACTTTTGTCACTAAGAAAGAATACCCATGTGAATCTTGTGAAGTCATCCACTATGACAAAGCCATACTTGTTGCCGCCTATGCTTGTATATGTTGTTGGTCCAAATAGATCCATGTGCATCAACTCAAATGCTTTGCATGTGCTCATTGTACTCTTCTTTGGATGTGAGCTTCCAACTTGCTTCCCGGCTTGACATGCACTATAAAGCTTATTCTTCTCAAATTCAACATCTTTCAAACCATTGACAAGATTGTGAGTTGTAAGCTTCTTCAATTGTTTCATGCCAACATGACCAAGCCTTCTATACCAAAGCCAACCCATGCTTGATTTGGAGACTAAGCAAGTTGTCAAAGAAGTTTCTCTAGCATTGAAGTCAACTAGGTAGAGATTCTCATATCTAAAGCCCTTGAATGCCACATTTGAACCATCCACACTAATAACTTCCACATCATCAACCCCAAAGATGCATTTGTAGCCTAGATCACATATTTGTGCCACGGATAGAAGATTGAAATCCAAACTTTCAACTAGCAACACATTTGAGATACTCATGTCATTTGATATTGCAATCTTTCCAAGCCAATAACCTTGCCTTTCTTGTTATTGCCAAATGTGATAGAATCAACACCACTATTATTGTCATTGATTGAGTCAAACATTCTTGATGTACCGGTCATGTGTTGAGTGCACCCACTATCAATAATCCAATGCCTTCCTCCGGCTTTGTAATTGACCTACAAGCAAATCAATGAAGCTTAGGTACCCATTTTTGCTTGGGTCCTTGTAGGTTAGTAACTAAGCTCTTTGGTATCCAAATAGCCTTCTTCTTTGGGCCAATAATGGGTGTACCAATAAACTTAGCTTGCACACCCTTCACACCTTTGGTAAGCACATAGCAAGAATCAAAAGGTATAGCATTAACAAATTTCTTGCTTTGGTTCTTTTTATTACAATTATGCTCTAAGTGCCCAACTTGCTTGCATCTATTGCAAAACCGACCATTGCTCTTCACAAAACTAGGCTTTGGAGTTGCAAAGGCCGACTTGCCTTTCTTGGGGGTGTAGCCCAATCCCTCTTTGTTAAGAGAGAACCTTTGGCTACCCAAGCACTTAAGCAAGCGGGCCTCACCACCATAGGCCTTGCCTAGGGCGTGAGTGAGCTCATCCACCTCTCTCTTAAGAGTCTCATTCTCAACCATTAGTGAGGTATCACAAGTGAAACCATCACTAGTAGTGGAGGTAGAGTTGGTGGTGGTGGATGAAGAGCTACAAGAAGGGTTAGCATTTGTCATGATGATAGGTTTATAAAAAGATTCATCAATTATATCACAAGTAACACCTATATCATATGATACAACAACCTCCTTCTTTGCTTGTTGCTCAAGTAGCAATAAGTGAGCCTTTTCAAGCTTGGAATGAGCCTTACCAAGATCCTCATGGTCTTCCACTAGACTCTCATGAGTGGTCTTAAGCTCACCAAGAACTTTCTCAAGTATTGCTACTTTCATTGAAAGCTTCTTGCACTTCTTGTTCTTGGCAATAGCTATGTCTCTAGTTTGTTGCAACAAGTCATATAGTTGTTCTTTAGTTGGTTCATCATCATCATCATTTTCATTATCATATTTATCATTATCACTATCATGAACATATTCCATTTCACTTTCATCATCACTTTCATCATATAATACCTTAGCTTCTTTGGCCATGAAGCATGAAGAGGATGAATCAAATAGTAAAGGCTTCTTGTTGATAGCAATGGAAGCAAAAGCCTTGTTGGATGATTCTTCTTCTTCTTCTTCATCATCACTTTCCCAAGTGGCCACATAGACTCCATTCTTGCCTTTCTTGAATGTTATCTTGGCTTCTTTCTTTTCTTCTCAAACTTGCCCCTCTTGTTGTTTTTCTTCTTGTCATAGGGACAATCGACTTGAAGATGTTCGGTGCTATCACAATTGAAGCACTTCCTTTGTTGCTCATTGCTCTTGAAATTGTCATTTCTCTTTTTGAAGCCTCTTCTCTTAATGAACATGTGACCCATTTTCTTGACTACAAAAGCAAATGCCTCATCATCAATTTCATAATCTTCATCTTCATCATTGTCTTCTTCTTCTTCAATGATGGTAGCTTTGCCCTTGGAGGAGATGGCCTTGAATGCCACGGTCTTCTTCTTCTTTTCTTCCTCCTTCTCATCAACATCTTGATCATACTTGTCAAAGGTTAACACCTCTCCAAGCAAATCATTTGGCTTCATTGTTTCAAGCCCATCTCTTTGTAGCATCATGATCAACATCTTGAATCTTCTAGGTAAGCTCAACAAGAACTTATGACAAAAATCTTGGTCTTGAGTCTTGTGCCCTAAGCTCTTGAGATCATTCACAATTACTTGCAATCTATGAAACATCTCTAATATTGTTTCTTCTTCTTTCATCTTGAAGTTCTCAAACTCACTCTTGAGCCCATATAGCTTGGCACTCTTTACAACCTTAGTGCCCTCATATGTTTCACTCAACCTTGTCCACACTTCATTTGCCAATTCCAAATCTTTGATGCCCTCAAATACTTTTGTGTCAATATTATTGTAAAGTGTATTGGGAGCCGTTCTATTGCATGTTCTATTTGCTCTATCTTCATCGGTGAGATGATCGGGATCAATGATAGCAAAGTCATTCTCGGTGACTTGCAAAACTCTCTCATGAATAGAACCAAGGTACATTGTCATCTTTCTCTTCCAATGAGCAAAAGAACTAACACCATCAAAGAACGATGGCTTGCCCCCAACATGATTGAACACAATTTGAGCCATTTTTCACACCGAAGGATGTTAAGCCTTGATTAAAACAGTGACCATGGCTCTAATACCACTTGTAAGGTCCTAGATGGCTAGAGGGGGGGGTGAATAGCCTATTAAAAATTCTACACAAGCCACTAAGCAAACTTGTTAGAATAACAAACGACGTAAAGCGAGTTTTGCTTAGCCAAGGGTTGTGATGCAAGCCTCCTATCCACAAGTCTAGTAGATTATGATCTCTAGTTCACACAAGAGCTATGTCACTATTTATACACTAGTGAGCAAGCTAACAACTACTAGTAAAGGCTACTACTAGAGCTACATAAGATAATCTAGTAAAAGTAAATGCAATAGATAGGATTGTGTATCTTATACCAATGGTGGAGTGAAGATGTTGCCAATCACCAAGATGATATACAATCAATCAATATTGACAACAACACAATATGGAGACCAATCACCGAGAGACAAGAGACACAATATTTTCGTTCACCCGGTGTTCACTTGTGCACCGACAGTCTACGTCACCGGTTGTGTCGACCAACATTTAGATGGTTCCTCGGTGCGACCCTCAAGTCACTTGCCCCTCAAGGCACGCCCCGCAAGGCATCGCAAGACACCACTCTCAAGTGAGGTAACTCAATGACACGCGCAATGTAATAGAGTTGCTTTTGGCATCCCGCCGAGGAAAGCACAAGAACCTCTTACAAACAACCGGAGGTGGCCAAGAACAATCACCTTCTCTTGCCAACGCCTCCAACAATCTCCAAGCCGGCTAGGAGCGGTACTCTCCAAGAGTAACAAGAAATCCACCGGCTAAACCACCCACAAGTGCCACTAGATGCCCTCAAGCTATGCAATGCACTTTGGGATCACTCAATCTCACTTTTGATTTGCAATCAAGCAAGAGAGATGAGTGGGAGGAGTAGCTCTAGCTCAAAGGATGCACAAGAGTGTTAGAAATGCCAAGTTTCCTCCCCAAGGGCTGGCCAACGAGTATTTATAAGCACCCCAAACAAATAGAGCCGTTGCCACTCCACTGACCGTTTTTTCGGGACGACCGGACGCGCCGGTCGAAACTGACCGAACGCGCTCAACCGCGTCCGGTCGCCCTGCGACGTCCACGTGTCCCTCAAAATTCAAATGCGACCGTTAGATCCTCCAACGGTCACTGCGCGCCAACGATCAAACGCTATGACCGGACGCGCTGCTCAACCGACCGGACGCGCCGGTCGCACAGCACCGCGCGCGCGAAGCAACGACCGGACGCGCTCCTCGCAACGACCGGACGCACCGATCCACACAGCACTCGTGCCCGCGAAACAACGACCGGACGCGCTCCTCGCAACGACCGGACGCGACAGTGCCAGCGTCCGGTTGGAGTCCAGTAAGCTCCCTCGACGACCGGACGCGTCCGATCGCGTGTGACCGGACGCGCCCCGCGTCCGATCGTCCTTGCGAACCGCAGTTCCTTCTAGGCACTTGACCGGACGCGCCGGTCCCGCGAGTGACCGGACGCGCCGGTTGCAAACCCTAGCCCGCGCGCCCGATACCGCGCTGTACTGATCGGACGCGTTCGGTGCAGCGTCCGGTCACCTCAGTGACCCCGTTCGCCTCCGTTTCTTTTCTGACTTTCGGCGTAGTGGAAAATAGGCATTTCATTTCCCCGAAATTGCCTGAATCCCGCGCTCACATGCTTGGTGGGAGGGAGAGAGGAACCCAAACCCCTCTCTACCCGCAAACCACAGCGCGACCAACGCCACCTTTGCAAATGTGCCAACACCATCAAGTGTACATCTCCATGTGCTTGTGTGTTAGCTTTTTCTCAATCATTTTCAAAGGTTTTCCAATTAGATCACTAGGCCCTACATGCAATGCACTTCATGAATTCACCTAGTGGCACCCGTGCATCGAATAACCGATAAGACTTCCCCTCTTAATAGTTCGGCTATCGATCCTAAACCACTCACACCCTCTATGGTGTCTTGAGTGTAAAACAAAATGGCCATATGGTTATACCTTTGCCTTGAGCCCATTTTGTTTCTCCAAATGATATGATCCACTTCATATCATCACATGACCGTCTCGATCCATCGACCTTGACTTCACTTGCTCTTCACCGTTGCATCGGTCCGTCGGCGCTAAGTCTTGCTCAAGCTTCACCATCGCATGGTCCTTCGCTTCGAAGCCTCGACTTGCCCTTCACCTTCACAACCGGTCCATCGAGCCAAGCCTCATCTTGGTCTTCACCATCTTGGTCATATGAGTCAATGTCATGTCTCATATGCAATGACCACCTTTATCTAAATCATCCACTTAGATACAAAGGTTAGTCCTAGGTTTCATCAATTAGCCAAAACCATACTAGGGACTTTCACACTCCCGTTGAGTCCTTTGTAGTCCACTCCCTGAATATAGGATAAGTAGGACCCGGTTGCGAAGGAAGACTTGCTCTGTTCTTGATCTTCCTTAGTAATGTCCCTTGTGCGTAAATATAAAGTATTCTTGCCATGATTGCTAAGTGTAATTGCACTAATCATAGTATATACTCTGACATGTGATTAAGAATGACTTAGGAATATTCCTTTATTTCTACCTAAACCATGCTATTGCTATAGAAGAGAGTGCTCTGAGTAAATTACACTATTTATGACTTGACATTTATCCTTCATTCATTATCATTTATCTTATGACTTATCCCTATTATGAGTAGATGGATTAGACATGGTTAACTCTCCATTGCATGTACAAGTGATTATCATATTCCTATAGCCATCCCTTTGAGTGGTAAAATATAAATAACGATCCCTGTAATACTCCTAGGTAAAATGCTACAATAGTATAATTATCTATGCGCTTGTGGATATTTTCTATTCTTATCTTTATATTCTTCCTAGTCATATGAAATAATAAGATAACTACTTAGTAGTAATAGATAGTGCCTATAGTCACTTTTAGCTCCATCATTGGGGATGACAACCTGGTACAATTAAGCTAGAGGTGTAGGTAATTAAGAGGTGACTACTAGAACAAGTGTCAAGTTAATAAATGCCAACAAGCATTTTTGGTACCATTGCTAGGGATAGAATTCAAATTCTATTCTTGGTAGTGACGCTAAGAAATGTCAACAAGCATTTTTGGCACCATTGCCGGAGAAGGTTGAAAGGCTATCCAAAAGGAATATTAATATCACTTGTACCACACTGATGTGATTGAGGAAACCATTTATCTCTACTCAGACAGGCTCACCATTAGTTTGTCTACTTGTATATCTTATGCAGGGTGATGTATGACTGGTTTTGATCTTCTGACAAACTACTTAAACGATCCAGAAGTACTACTTAGGAAAGCTAAAACTAGTCTTAAGAAGGTTCTCACTCTAGAGTCAGAGGACAACCGAGTAAGAAGAAGTTTGACACCAGAGGTTGAAGCTATGGCTAACAAGACTCTCCGCGAATTCTCTGCTCCAACCACCGCTAACATCTTTACTGGACCACAGACCGATGTTGGAGAGAATGGATTCAAGCTCAAGCCAACTCTTATCAACATGGTGCAAGCTAGTCAGTTTTGTGGAAAGGCACATGAAGATGCGAGTGCATATCTCCAACACTTTCTGGAGATCTGCAACACTTTCACTATCAAAGGAGTAACCAGAGATGCTATTCTACTCCACCTTTTCCATTCTCACTGTTGGGAAAGGCAAAACAGTGGTTCTACGCCAATAAAGACAAGAACACTACATGGGATATTTGCTCCACTGCCTTCCTAGTAAAGTTCTTCCCTATGGGCAAAACAAATGCTCTGCATGGGAGAATCTCAAGTTTTCAACAGCAATATGATGAATCTGTCTTTGAGGTCTGGGAACACTTTCAAGACTATATCTTAGAATGTCCTCATCATGAGATGGAGAATTGGCTACTCATGCAAACATTCTACCACGGGTTGACCACTAGCACCTGTGAGACAATAGATGTCATTGCAAGATATGATTTTCTATCACTTACTATTAGAGATACAACAACTCTTGTGAAGAAGATGGCTTCTAACCAAGGTTGGAATGAAGAACGAACTCATACCCGCAAAAGAGGTGGAATGCACTAGCTCAAGGAGGTAGACATGTTGTCTGCTAAGATGGACTTGCTGATGAAGAGGCTCGATGACCGAGCCAGTGAGAAGAAATAAGTCATGCACATTTATGATTCTCGCATGACATGTGAAGAGTGTGGAGGCACTAGGCACTCAGGCCATAACTATCCAGAGATCCAAGTAGATGTGAACTATATCAATAACAACACCAACTACCATCCTCAGAATCAAGGTTGGAATCAACAACAGAGGCCTAGCTACTCAGGTAATTACCAAGGTAATTATCAAGGTAATAATTTCAATAATTTTAATACACCTTTGAGAGATCTAGTTACTGGTCAATCTAGATTATTGAATCAAGTATCTAAGAAGATAACTTCCAATGATAAACTGCTAGAAACTATCAATAATAGAATGGATAGTTTTGTTCCTGCCATTAACATCCAACATAGCTTTAATAAAATGATAGAATCTCAAATAGCTCAGCTGGCATCTTCTATCCCTCCGACAGACAAAGGTAAGATTTCAGGGTAACCGAAAGAATTAAAAACTGCAAATCTTGTCGACATATTCAACGCAGGATGGTACTACAAAAATCAACTATCAGGAGGATGGAAAGATGACTCCATTCCAGAAAAGTAGGGTGACCGAAGAAGACCTGTCATCCCAATAGCCATTGGGCCAAACACTTTTGAAGAAGTTGTCTGTGACTTCGGTGCAAGCGTCAACATCATGCCAAAGGTAATTTATGAGAAAATTCATGGAGTCAATTGTTTACACAATCATGTGTTTGCAACTTGCAGATCAGTCACTCTGCTACCCGAAGGGCATCCTTGAAGATGTCTATGTGCGAGTTGGACACTCGTATGTACCTGCAGACTTTGTGGTAGTAGAAACATGTGGTGTTGAGAAGGCACCTATCATTTTGGGCTGACCATTCCTAAGGACCGTAAAAGTCATTATCTATACAGATGATGCTAAAATCTATTTCACTATCAAGGGTTGGAAGGAGATATTCACTTTCAAGAACAAAACACTGCAATATCTAGCTCATCCACAAAAGGCGTACATATACGAGGACAAGACAACAGAAAAGAAGACAAATAGGAGAAGGAATAAGACTAAGCAATCACCTACAGAATCAGTGAAGATGATCAACACAGTCCACACGGAATACGATCACCTCCTTATATCACCGTACCTCCTTAAACAGGATGATCCAGGTATACCAACAATCAAGTGCACGATCAATCAAATAATCTTTCACAAGACCTTCTGCGACACTGGGTCAAGAGTCAACATAATGGCCAAGGTAACATATAAGTATTTATTCGGTAAAGAACCTTTATATCCCACCTATGTGCAGCTGTAGATGGTGGACCAAACATTTTGATTCCCAGAGGGGATAGCAAAGAATGTCATGGTGTAAATTCATGATCACTATGTCCCCACTGACTTCATGGTCCTAGACATGGGAGAAGAAGAATACGATCTACCGATTGTGCTTGGAAGACCATTCCTCAACACCACTCAAGCAATCATCTACATGAGATCAGAAGAGGTCCACTTCTAGTTCCCTTATGAGAAGGTACACTGTTCTTTCAATAGTTATACAACTTATGGACAGCCAATGAAGAACAGATCAAGGAGGAGACACCATTCAGGCCAACACCACAATAATCAGCTTCTGAATGAAGAAGAAGAAGAACCTATGAAGGATAAGTCCCCAACATCAAAGTCAACTTCATCAACTAAACATGTATGGAAGGAGAAGAGATCATCGTCCAGTTCACCGTCACAAGAGGTGCAATCAGGGTTGTCTTTTTGGCCCAGTGATACACTCTGGAAAGACTGAGCAAGACAAGAAGTCATGTTCGGAGGACTTAAATCACTGAACCCTTGCCAGAAGATAAACTTGGTAGTTATCCATATTTTCCTTTCTAGCATTATATAATTTTTCTTTAGCATAATTAATTTCTATTGCATATTTACTTTACTATATCTGCATTAGAAAAAGAAAATAAATATTTACTTACTGCATTGCATCAATAATCTTAAGCCCCATGTGGATAATTTTATGGCATAAAACCTACAAAAATATTCACCGTGGTGGTATAAAAATAAAAATAAAATAAATAATTATTCATCTTGTTACATTTTCTATTGCATCATAAAATCCAAAAATATTGAAAAAGAAATCATGTTGCAATTATACTTAAAAGAAACATTATATCAAACATGGGAGAGCTCTAGGCAACTGAAGCTTAGGTGGTTTACCATTAACGCTTAATTTGTTCCACAAGTTTTGTTGTTTATTTGAGTTTTATAGGATTTGAAGGATTAAGAAGAGCTGACAAGCGGGTAGATGTTCTATCCACTATTAGAGCACTGCTTCAATCATCATCAACATCAATCAATGCTCTGATAGAGGGAGTATATCTACGCTGCTAGATTGCTACACTGCAAGAATGAACGACTACGTCATTATCCAGCTTGGGGGAAAAGCATCCTCCATGTATACAACTAAGTATTTCTTTGCACTTTTTACTTTACTACTTTTAAGTGTGCTAGTAAAAATAATAAAAAGATGCATAACCATAAAATAAAATAAAGAATTTCTTTTAAGTTCTAAGTAGATTGGTATGATTTTTAAGTTTGAAATATAATAAAAAGAGAGTGTGTACAGAAGTTTACTTTTTTGCTCAAATAAAATAGACTCTGAAGATAATTTCTTTATGGAAATGATGAATAGTTGCTCTGTCGTAACTCTTTTCAAGTACCTAGTTTTCAGCTTCGAATTCTCTCGAGTTTTAAATATAATTGTTTTGACCTGAAGATTTACTCTGAACCTGAAACTTGTGGGTAACAAATGTTTGATCTAAGTCTAAGTAATTGACGGATATAATATGAGAAGGTCTGAGCTACTGTTTATCTTGTTCCTAGTGACACTAAAGTTCTGGAGATTTATCTTTTGAAAACTCTTAAATGCTACATGATGAGTTCCTATATGATAGAGCTTGAATTCCTATCACAGCCATACATAAATGCTATATTAGGAAATCCACATATACATGCAACTTGCTTTGTATTGAGTGTTGTCAAGCTTTCTTGATACCTTAGAGACTTGTCATGCTTTTAAAATTAAGATCATGCACACTTCACCCAAATATGCTGCTTCTACACTGGAAGTACGCAACAACATATTTTCATTCATCCATCCAATTACCCCAATACCACCAAATAAATGCTCCAAGTTCTTGTTACTATCTCTCAAAAGTTTTATTGCAGAAAGAGGCTTGTGGCTATGCAAAAGTTACTCTAAAAAAGAAAAAAGAGAGAAAGAGAGTATTGAAAAAAAATAGACAAGTGTCCGAGATATTAAAACAATGAGTACTTGGATGCCCACCTAAAAAAAGAAGAGAGATGAATAAGATAGCCCATGTTCTCTAGCAAGTGTTTTCAAGTTCCAAGAGAGAGATATGTTTTCAAGGAGCAAAAGTAGAATTAGGTTTACACCATTGTCACTATTGATACCATTCATCAACCATATATCCACTCCACTCCTCATATTCACACACATGCACATCTTGATTTCATTGTATGACTCGTTTCTTTAGATCTATTATTTGACTTTACAATATATGCTTTGCAAGTATGTATGCGCTGTCTCCCTACCTATGGGCTCCACATAAGACTTAGTTATAGGATGAGAGAGAGAAGGCATATATCACCATTGCCTTGGTAAGGATCCACAAAATACCACATATTAAGAGACTTGAGAGGGTCATACAAAGGAATATCTGAGTTTTATTTTGAAAACTTACAAAAAAAACTCTAGAATAATGGTTGAATAGAGCTTGAGACATAATGCTTAACTCGACCGTTCTGTCTTTCAATTGCTCAAGACCCAAGTGAAGGCTACAAGCTCCATAGTTGAAGGTAATATGAGTAAGTTTGAAAGTCAGAATAGTTTACTTTAATCCAGAGGAGAATTCTTGTTTGAATGTATGTGTACTTTTGAGCGTGAAAGCATTGCAGCAACTCATGATCTATTGCTGAGTTTAGCTTTGCTAAGGGACTAGCAAAGGTTAAGCTTGGGGGAGTTGTTGACGGTCACTGACTTCTATTATGAACCGTCAACGTAACATGAAAAAGGACATATATCAACCTCCAAACATAGAATTAGGGTTTAAACTGACATAATTTCACATGTTTTGATGAATCTGTGTTTCTATAGGCGTTTACCAGGAAAAGAAGGCAAGATATCAAGGACGTTGGGGGTAAAAAGCATATTCCACCGTGGAACCAAGTTGAGAAGGATCTAGAAGACACGAGAAGGCGACCCACCGAAGGGGGGGCCACCTGGAAGCCATCCAGGTCAGCCAACCCTAGGGGGTCCCACCTGTTAGCCTCCTCCGCAAGTCGCATCTCTACCGTCTTAGGGTTTGTGTCTTCGCCGTTGATCAAGGTCGGTTTGATCTGAAGGCTCTAGTTCATCCCACCGGCCTATATAAGTCAGCCCCTACCCCCTGGATTCAAAGCATTCAAGTCATTTGATCAAGTCATCAGAGCCAGAAACCCTAGTTTCCTTAGAGCTCCACCATATTCTAGAGCATAGCTACATAGGTTAGAAGTAGAGGAAGGCAAGCTTCGCTTGGATTCCGGATCGTGTCAAGAGCGCGGCTTGGTAAAGCCTTTTGTAACCTCTCTTTTGTATCTTTCTGTATTTACTTGCTAGTAACAATAGATATGACATTACTTTATATATTATCTATGTTCTCGGTTATATTGTTCATTGTCTACTTTGATATATACTTAGTATAGTTAGAATGTCTTTATATTCAAGCATAAGATAGCGCTCACTCTTTGATATCATGGGTGAGTGGTCGACATTGTGTAAGCGTGGTGCTTATACGTTGTTTACCTGCGAATGCACCCTATATTTCGGGCCATGTGGTAGATCGCGGAAGTGACACTCCCATTGAGTCATTTGTAGTCCACTCCACGAATATAGGACAAGTAGAATCCGGTTGCGAAGGAAGACTTGCTCTGTTCTTAATCTTTCTTAGTAATGTCTCTTGTGTGTAGATATAAAATATTCTTTCAATGATTGTTAAGTGTAATTGCACTAATCATAGTATACTCTGACATGTGATTAAGAATTACTTAGGAATATTCCTTTATTTCTACGTAAACCATGCTATTGCTATAGAAGGCAGTGCTCTAAGTAAATTACACTATTTATGACTTGACATTTATCATTCATTATCATTTATCTTATAACTTATCCCTGTTATGAGTAGATGGATTAGACATGGTTAACTCTCTATTGCATGTACAAGTGATTATCATATTCCTATAGCCATCCCTTTCAGTGATCAAATATAAATAATGATTCCTGAAATACTCCTGGGTAAAATGCTACAATGGTATAATTATCTGTTGAGAGAATGAACAATGTCTTGATCAATCTAGTTGGAGATGGCGTTGTTGTGGAGCTGCACGGGAATCCTAGCATTGCAAAGCTGCAAGGGGAGAAGGTCCGGCAGCAATTTAGTTGGTCATGTAGACACGTTTTAGAACAAATCAAATCCTTGAAAAGTTTCAAGTGGACAGTCATATAAATATATAGTGGGTTTGTGCATTTGCCAGACGACGCATAGTCAACTCTCAAACTGATATTTTACGTTCGGGTCATTGGTATCCTCATCAAGAGCTTGAGAAAATTAAATATAATCACGCAATCACTTAGTGTCATAGATATATTTGATTTGATTCAGATTACCAACTTGGAAGAAGCAAAGGGTGGATTTTTAATTTGTTCCATCAGGTGTTGAGGTGACTCGTTGTTTTTAAGTTTTAACCTATGCGTGCTACAACAATCAGCTGTAGTACTCTTTTGTTGTACTTCATGTACTACTGCGCAACATGTGTACACTTCTTTGAAAGACGACCAACACATAGTATACTCTGGGCCTATATATATATATATATATATATATATATATATATATATATATATATATATATATATATATATATATATATATATATATATATATATATATATATATGCTATTTTTTCACTGTCATTGTCTGTTACAGTAACATCAGAAACAGGCTTTTAACCATGCTCCTCCTTTACATCTTCACCCCTCCTGCCCACCAGCATCAACACAGTAAGCTGTGCCGAACTAATAAGCTCTCGACAAGTACCCATGCATCTAGGAGCCGAGACAAAGCTTCGGCTCGTCCCACGTGCCCGGTCACGTGCGGTCAAGAGCGGCCAGCTCCAGCCCCTAGGCGGTGACTCGGCGTGACTGTCGGCCATGGCCGGGCACGTCAGGAGCTCGCCTTTCTCGGGAATGGGCTGCGCTTTGCCCATGCTGAGAGCTTGAGAACGAAGTGAGACCCACGCGATGACGGGAGTCCCTCTGCAAGTGGGCCCGACCACGAAGCCCCATGCTGCATGCGCTGCAGATCGCGAAAGGAAACCCTAACCCTAGGGATGCTCCAAAAGTAGTGATATGGGAAAACGAAATTATTGCCGATCATGCATCCACCATTTTGTGAAGTACTCTCTTCGTTTCAAAATAAGTGTGTACTTCGAGGAATCAATCAATTTCAAATTTAACTAGATTTAAAAAAAATATTTCCATTTGTATCTCTAAACTAATTCACTATGAAAATATATGACATGGTTAATCTAATGATGTTTATTTGATATCATATATATAAATATTTTTATATATATTTAGTCAAATGTAAGATGTGTTGACTTCTCGAAATACGAGATGAGCATTTATTTTGGGACAAAGTGAGTACTTAATAAATCAACTCTTAGATAAAACTAAATCTACTATCTAAATACCACCAACTTTTTAGTACAAAATTATTATTATTATGATAACAAATAAGTAGGTTATAAAAATATACTCCCTCCGTCCAAAAAAACATAATTCTAGCTATGAAATTGAACAAAGCGTTTGTCCAGGTTCATAGCTAGAATTGTGGTTTTGGGGGGGGTGAGGAGGGAGTATTTCATGGTAATACTAATTTTATGTTAAAATATGAGTTTTGTTTTTCCATAAATTTAGCCAAACTTAAAATAATTTAACTTAGGATATTTTCAGAAGTTGATTTGTTTTGGAATGGAGAGAATATTCATTCTGCAATCTAGTAGTAACGCTCTTCTAGAATCACCCTAAGTCAAACTATCTTAAGTTTGACCAACTTTATATAAAAGAATAACAAAATCTAACACAATAAATAAATACATTATGAAAATATGTTTTCATGATGTATCTAGTGCTACTAATTTGGTCTCATAAATATTAATGCTATTCTCAATAAATTTAGTCAAACTTAAAATGGTTTGACTTAGAACAACTCTAGAAATTGAACTTGAACTTGGGACATGAATTAAGATAAGGGTGAACAAATGATCATCATATTATCCATCAATCAATGCTAGAGTTAAGATTGATGACAAATATCCTTCATCTATTTATGTGCATTGTTGGCATCTTTATGCAAGTGTACTTATAGTACAAATATGCAGTGATGATGTAGTATTTTTTCCGATGAGTATTTCAAGGTTTATATCAAATATGGGGAACAAAGGAGAAGAACAAACTATATTAGGAAGATGCAACGTCCTTTGCCTACCAGATCTTCTTGAGAGTGTTTTTGATTGTCAAGGACACACGCAACAGGGCTAGTCACAAGGGTTGAAGGTTGCACGACATGGAGCGAGTTGACACCCAGGGATTGCATACCAGGTATTGTTGGTAAGCAAAGATTGTTATCTATTCTAGTGTGCAGCTACTAGTGGTAAAGCGCTACTATAATTGAACTATTCTTGTCTATTTAAATTGTCCCCTCCTTATGTGACAACTCCGGTTTCACGCCCACAGGACAACTTGACACACCCCATCACTGTCCTATTCCCCGAATAACGGCCACACCAACTTTGTCACTCTATTGCTTTTTGCGATACCTGCTAGTCTTGCGTTCTCAGCCCATTATGGCATTATAGAGCTCCTCCGCTATGTTTCTCAAAGTCCACAGATTATTTGCTCTTGTTTACCATACTATCTAAGCTAAACAACTTATGCTACTCGTGAAGTCGACCAAGAGAGACATACTATGATTACATGTCTATTCTTGCTAATGATCTAGCCACCATGACTAGGATCACAGCTATGCATCTACTCCTAGAAACTAGATGATAAGATAAATGAACATAGTACAACACATAGCACATATTATTAGAGGTAATAAGAACACAAGAAACACAACTCTAGATACATATATATAGATGTCATCGACAGGTTATACCTTGAGGCTAATCTAGATGGTGCCTAGAAGCTCTCGACGATACTACGCAAGGAGATCAACCAGTAGGATGAATCCTTGCATGTGGGCAAAGTATTCAGCAGCGCCTTCCTCTGGTGGTTCTTGATCTACAACCTTAGCGTGGTATAGTGCAAGGTCTTCTTTCACAACCATCTAGTAGTGTACAAAAAGTCTCTGCTCTCATAGATGTATTCTATTGTCGTACTAGGAGAGGTAGGGGCACCCCCTTGCCCGACGCTGCCCCATTCTAGAAAGAGAGAGAGAGGGAGAGGAGGGTGTGCCGCCACTGCCGATGTGCCTCCATCCACTATTCGTAGATAGAGGAGGGGAGGGACATCGACACAGGGCTAGGAGAGGGAGGGGCGCACAGAGTGAGAGAGGGGTGGTAAGGGGGGAGAGGGTGGTGATGCTCAAGGTGAGGAAGAAGAGCTGATGGGAATAGGTGTACGGTTTCCCACATATAATCAAGGCTGATTTTTGCTACCTGTTAGTGAAACTCATTTTGACCATATCGGTTCTATTATGAACCAGCGTTAGTATATTGTTCCCAATAGTTTTAATAAAATTGACAATAAAAGTGCTGTGGGTAAAAACCAATTATGTAGTAGTGAATGCCCTATAAGCATATATTCACAACTTGTACAATTCTTGGTTGCTACTACATATTTTATCTTTCTAGGATTGGCAGCTGATAAGATACCTCCTCTGTAGCTATCTCAAATTCTGAATATATAAGGGAGGCTAGATCTCTAACACTAGTGCCTCGTACTCTACCTCGATCACTACACTACATGTTTTGTTGTTTAATTAGATTACTAATAACAAGTAAGCAGGTCCATATATTGTGAGGTTACAAAGGTAGTAATAATAAGTAGTAGTATAAAAAGGATTCAACATTTGGATAAGATGTACGTAATTAAGTACATTACACTTTTTTTTGCTTTGTCTTCTCACTGCTAGCTTTCTGTATCTTAGATTGTAACCACCACTGTTTTAAGGATGCAATTAAAAAAACCGAGCCTGTCAATCACTGGTGTGTCGTAAATTAAATACTTGCATTGCAGGTTTCATTCTGTCTTGGGCGAAGCTAACGAGTGTCATAAATTAATCAACCACTAATCATGTGTCCAACACTTTCGCCGAGTAGTATATGTGACACATTAGGTCTGTATGGATCGCATGAGCTAACAACCACAAGCAGCTAAAAATTAGCTCTAGCTCATCCAAACAGAAGGGTGTATGGACCGCTGAGGATCCAAATATGCATGTGCTAACAACTACTAGTTAACTAATTTTTAGTTGGCTTAGTTTTAGCCACAACTAACAACTAGCTCTGGTGCATCCAAACAAGCCCTTAATAGCTTTCCTTACCTTATATTCAAAAAAATATCTTTGAATTCCTTAGACATGGTAGCTTTAATACATTCTAAAAATACTAGCTAATTTTTAGGGTTTGAAATTGATGTCATAGATTTCTTGTTTATCTTCTAGGGTCTTCATGACAACTCCTAATCCTTTGCTGAGATGTTGATCACCTGATCTTCATCATCGCCTCGCCCAAGTACATCCTTGCATCCAAAGGACCAAAACTTTGCATACTAGCGCACAATATTAGTCTGATAGATCATGTTGTCACTCAATCACAAAATCACTTAACAGCTCTATTAGAGTACGCAGTGGATCCGGCCTAGCTCGCTATACTCACGAGCCATGCCTGCTCACGCCTAAGTCCACCAAAGCCCACAACATACTAAGGTCTTGTGCCTAAGTCAACCCAAAAGAGACTAGTCTGATAGGTGGGGGTTGTCCTCGCCTTATATGTTGTGCCCACCCATCGTTAATTTGAAATGTGGGATTAAATCTAACAATCTCCCCCGTCACACATTGAGCCTAAGTCTTCACATCAGATAACCCCGTGCGATCTCTAGAAAAAGTTATCCAGGCCTCGAGTCTAACCCTACATGTCACACACAACCCGTGTGACCTCCAAGACATTAACAGGCTCCCCTGTCACCATGTGACCTTGAGATTTTCTAGGTTTTTTCGACCATGGGCTATGATACCACTTGTTAAAGTGCGCGACAGATCCAGCCCAACTCGCTATACCCACGAACCGGTGCCTCCTTAGGCCCATATCCACCGGAGCCCACAACATACTAAGGCCTTGGGCATAAGTCAAACCAAAAGACTAGTCTGATAGGCCCTCATCTTATATGTTCTGCTCCCCCGCCATCCATTTCCAATGTTGGACTAAACCTAATAGACTCTTACTAGGTGCCATTTTTCTTACATTTCTTATACAAGAATTTGTTTGGTTGCCTACACCTCCTTCATCCTGTCTAGGTGGATCCGTATTCTGATAAAGAAGTTTGTTTGGTTGCCTACTGAGTGGGATGCAAACTGCGTGAGTGGATGCAAAAATACGCCCTCATCCTGGCCCGGTGGATACGCTCAAAAATGAGCTTCACTTGCCATCCTGACTGTGTGGATGCAATGCATCTTTGCTAGTCCTCATGTTATCCTCAGACAAAGAGTCCATGTATCCACTCATACAGATGACCACACATCTTCACATGGGATTACTGCATCCACCTATACAACCAACTAAACAGTATTTTTTCATACCAATGCATCAACTTAGCCTGCATCCACTCATGCACGATATACGACATAGGGTTATGAAAACAACCAAATACACCCTATTTCCAAAAAAAAGGTGTTTGATGAGGTTGCATCGTATATCCTAGCTGAATGGATGCAAGGTTAGCGGAACCATATTTCAGAAAAAGAAGGTGTTTCAATGGGGTTTTATGTCACTGTTTCCAAGATAGACTCTCATGTGTTGGAAATAGTGTAGACAAGTTTCGTCCCCATGAAACTCATTTCATCAAACTTTTATCATATCTCTCTTCATTAATATTATGCCATATCAGCTTATTTAATGTCCATAAAACTCTCATGAAATCTTCATTGAAACTGGCGTAATAGAGTACATTTAATGCATGTAGTTTTTTGTTTTATGCCTGACTAGATCTTTGGCAAAGCATTTTAGGCTTGTCTAGGACCACTCCACTCAAGGTTTTCTTCTTTGCTCCAAAAAATTGATTGGAGAAACTGACAGACCCACCAGAAATGGACATTTTTTTTTTCTGTTCCACCAAAATGAGCTACTCCGTAAGAAACTTTCTGCTCCATGGAGTTGGCTGCTCCAAAAAATGGTGAAAGTTATGGTGCATACTTGGGGATTGCTCCACTAAAAATCCGCGCGCGATACGTTAGAGATTGAAACTGGAGGAGTTGGATCCAAACTAACCTTGTATTATTGTTGAGATCAACAGTTCAACACATGCACTTCTCGATCTGGTTCTTGAACAAGTTAGGTCTTTATTTTAGACTGCCTCTTTGATCTTAATAAATTTCTAAATCCTCTAGAAATATAATATTGCACTTGTCGAATCAACACCAGTTTTCCATGTCCACGCTGTGAATTCGTAGTTAATTGGCATTATGTACAGAAGCACATACGTACTCAAGTGATGGATCGATCGACGGGCGCGTGAATTCCACACCACACCAGCTCATGGATCGATCTGCCCGGCATGGGCGCGCGCACCGCACAAGCACCAGCCTGCCGCGCTAGCTCGAGATCTCCGGGCGGCGGCGAGCAAAGGAGGTGTCGTCGTCGTTCTTTTGGCCGTCTTTTGACCGGTCCGTTGGGGCGCGTCGTGGTGGCCGATCGATCGGTCATCGGTGGAGATGCCCTAGCTAGATCTTGGGCAGCTAGCAGCTGCGACCAGTGGTGGTTCCAAGGACGGTGACTGGTACCCAGTTGCGCTATTTTTAATCCGCGTGACAACTTTATTATTAGCTTTAAAGAAAGCTAGCTTAGCGATCCGGCGCTCTAGGTAAGCAAAGCAAGCAAGGTATAGTAGCCCCAACACCAGCAGGCTCAACGCCAATTGTTTAGTCGGCGTCGCTAATTGTGCGCATCATGGTCCCTAATCCCGACAAGCACGTCGCCTTTTCGCCAATGGCGTGAGGATAAGCCCGAGAGCGAGGGCTACTAATGGCGTGATTAAACCTAGCTAAATCCCTCGTCGAGTCCGCGACTGCTGAGACCAAAGCATGGCAGCTGGTTGTATGCATGCGCAGGAGCGAGCGAGGAAGAAGACAGACGCCGCCACTGACACTGCCGCCATCCCCACCAGGAGGCGAGAGGCCAGTTTGGTAAAGCTAGCTCATGTCGAGGACGACGGAGGCGAGCGTGTTCATATGGAATTATCGATGCATGCAATAAATCTGCAGCAACAGCAGGGTTAAATTCTGCTGATTCACACATCAATCAACCACAGGTCATATAATTTGGTTTCGTGCCACTAGTAGTCTGTGTGTATTGGTTGGCATGTCGCTGTTTTCCGGCCACACAAGCTGAAAGCAACAACCGGGAAAGTCCAACCTCCGGGATGGCTGGTAGCCCTTGCCCATGGTCGTTCCTGATTTCGGATATGTCACCGAGAAATGCTGTCGGCTAGACAGCTTCATCCCTAGGCGGCTTGCTGGTGTAATTTCTTCTCCCTTTTCTTTTAACGAGTACTACATCAGCTTGGATCGGAGACACAGCACCCACACCACACGCAACGCTCACACACATCCATGTGTTGTCCACCTAGGACACCTAACTTTTTGCTAACTCATATGAATTTTTTTTAAAAGAAAAAGATAAAAAAAAATGGAGTAACCATACATGCTAGTATAGAAAAAAAACATGTGAACATAAACACATGAATCATAGAAAGTATGTGAGCTTAGCTTTTCGTGAAGAGTTACCATATATCATTCTCTCTTTTTTACCGAATATAATGTTCTATAAGCTAGTTGTTTTAACACTGTTGAAGCTGCCCTTATGAAAAAAAATGTGAGAAAATAATTGCTCGTGTAGTGTGTATAAGTATCATACTGTAAATGCCAAAATTAGTAATATCTAGAGAGCGCGAAAGAATGCATCACGAACAATGCACGCTTGTATATATTGATATAGATTATTTTTCTTAAACATATGTATGTGTACTCTTGGCTATGTTGAGCTCTATATGTGGCTTATTAGCTGAAACAACATTGTTGTGTGTGATAGACAAAAAAAAACAATTGTATTCTACTCCCCCGTTTAAAATTAGTGGTCATTTTCGCTTTTCTGGCTATATTTTTTTACTGCTATGTATGTATCTAAAAATATCACATATCTAGGTATATAATTGAAATAAATTTATATACCTACAAAAGCTAAAACGACCTATAATTTTGGGCGGAAAGACTATTATGTGCAGGTTCTATCCAAACCACACACTAGACAAAATTTTAGTTACTGGTGTAGAAATATAGGAGGAGAATTATGACCATGTGTGTGGAACGTATTGTGCTTTGGAAGCCGATCACCACAATATAGGTCTTTGTTAATCATCGTTGGATATACTTGTGTTTTGGCAACTGCTTATGCTAAAGGCGGGCATTCCTTTTTAAGGTCTTTTTGTTGAGAACAATTAAATTTGACCGAACCTTCCCCGCCATCTGTTGCACCTATGGTAATAAGTATCAGCCATATGCATTCTTGGATGTAGAGGATGCATGGGGATATGTTTAATTCCATCTTCTAAAATATGCTGTCTCTGCCTTCTTAATAATATATATGAGATGTACGTCCTTTCCTACTGATATATACTCTATTTGTAGATGCCCAAAGGATTGGAAGATTCTGTTGTTCAATTCTCAATGATGAGGATACTACTACATACTTAATATAGTGTCACCAAGAAAGTAATAAGTTAATTAAAGGAATAGAAAATTCTACACTAACTCTCATGTTGGTACTAAAAGTAGCTTCTAATTCTAGTTTATCTCCCTTTGCCAGTTCTTTCTACTGGCTTTAGTTGCTGTTACACGTAACTAGTGCAAACAATTCGGCCACATGACCTAACATATAGTTTATGTTCATTAATTCCTTGAATTAGCAGCTAGCACCATGTGTTGATGTTTATAAAAACACCGCAAAATCTAACTCCAATTCAAGTCAAATACTAGATTATTGCCACAAAAGTTCATATAACCACGGATAACATTAGATATGAGAAGGGGTTACCCGTCAAGCAAGCTGCATAGAGTTACAGCCTTATGTTTCCTTTTAAATTATATATGTTATGTGTCGCTGGAGATACTCCCTCCGTCCAACAAAACAAGCAATTATGGGAAGCGTGCCAGTCAAACTGACTCAAGTTTGACCAAGTTTATAGTAAATAGTATTAACATTTATGTCTCCAAATATATTTATTAAAAAAATATATTCTATAACTAATCTAATGATACTTATTTTGTATTATAAATATTAGTATTTTTTTATATAAATTTAGTCAAAGTTCAAACTGTTTGACTTCTCGAAAAGCGAGAATTGCATGTTTTTATGGACGGAGGGAGTACTATCTAATGAGTACACGAGCACCTTGTTTAATTTATGTATACTATGTGTGCACAGAAGTCTAGACAAATCAACTATATTATCTGACTAGGAAGGAAACATATGGAAAGTTGGTTATCGTTAGACGCTTTTGTACTAGGCAGTACATTATATTAAATGGTGAACAGCAAAAGATCATTTTGTAGGTTACTAGTACTTAAAAAATGTGGTAAGTACTACTTGATTACAGCCCAACAACATCAACATCATTTGTTGTGTCAATCTTTATTTTGTGGTCAATGTGCAAGCCACTTTTTTATCACCTACCCCACTGTGTATAATGTACATATGACGGTAAAAGTGCAACTTGCATAAAAGTTCATACATATGAACTCAACAATATGTAAAAGTGGCCAAGAGTTTCCTGCAAAAGTAGTACAAAGTCAGATTATATGGTATAATAGTCAAAAGAAGCCAGTATACACTTCACTAGTAATATATATGCATGTGAACCGGCCAGCAAATATATGATAATAATAGTTAAGTGAAGTACTTAAAAAGGCTTATTATAATTTGTTTTTGTTTCAATGAATCTTTTAGACTTCCAGAATCACTAATATTTACTCATTGAATCTTTTTATGATATTTTTTTTATCAAACATACATAAACATCACTGATTTCTAATAATTAAGCCTTTTATGTACTAAGGATTAATGTATATAATATGTGAATCATTGTTTGAGTACAACTAGCTAGTGTACAACTCACGATCCAACAAGTAAATCCACCTAGATGAAAACCTCATAAATGTAAGAACGGTTTAGATTTACCTTTGTATTTATTTGTGAGTTGTATAAGAAATGATTATACATATGCGAAGCATTTGCGCCATGTAACGCAGTGACCATGGATGTCCATTAATTTGAGACTTACACGAGATTCTAATTAAATGATAAGTAAATTGGAATGGACGTACTGTAGTTGTTCAATATCGATGAAGGCGACAAAACATGCCCCTAATCAGCATGCGCAATAAGCATCACAAAGTGACGACTGACGACGCCAAATGAGAGGAAAATGAGAGCTCGCGCACATGTACGCACAACAGATCGAAGGCCGGTTTATAGTTTATTAGGCATTTGGGACAACCGAAATTAAAGAAGAGGGAAAGATTCTGCATAGACTTTGTTTGCCCGGAGGCGCATCATCTAATCATGTCGCCATTTGAAGCTAGCTAGCTTCTCTCCCTCCTCCACCCACTATTATCAAAAGCCAATGAGCGATTAGCTCGCGATTATTTTAGGGTTTAACGGCATCTTTGCCAGGGTGGATGGAACCTTTAGCTAAATTAATGGCCACTAAAGATAAGCACTACACCTATTCTTAAGACCTGTATTGTACGCATAGTAGCAATGGACGACCTATGATAAAGTGACAACATTGGACATGAAATGAGGCGCGAACGGGAGGATGGAAGCTTAGTGCGATTAAGGGTGTTGACCTGAAGGAAATGCGTGTGTATTTTTTACATGTAGGTTGAGAGAAAAATACTAACCGACCAGGAGTTGATTGTGTGTACACACACACCCTTTGTGATTGATAATGATTGATTTGTCACCCCTTTCAACTCCATAATTTAGTTATTTAAATAAATTACTAATATGTCATGTCAAATCTAGCTAGCTATATGTATTCGCCCCAGTCATCTCCAGCTAGATATCCGATCCCTCTCCACACATGACATAGTTTAGATATACTAGCTAGATTTGAACCAAAATGTTTTTTTTTCCTCGATCGGACCCAACGGCCCGTTTTTCTTTGGACCAAAATGTAATCTTTGTGTTGTTTATTTACCTACGGCCGGGAAAGTGGTGTGTGTGGCTTAGCTTGCGGATGTGTGTAGATGATGGATCGATGCTTGATTCTGCAAACAGAATATGTGACCAATGCAAATAGTTAAGTGGTACTATATGCTCTCTGCATCCCTTTATAAGTGCACTCACAGTGCAAACTCTATCACAAAGTCTAAAGCTATTTATTACCTTAAATATTGTGAACTTAGAGTCTAAATAAGACTTGAAGTCTTGTTTTTTCTCCCTCTTTCTTCAATAAATATAAGTGCACTCACAATGCAAACTCTATCATAGAGTCTAAAACTATTTATTACCTCGAATATTGTGGACTTAGAGTCTAAATAAGACTTGAAGTCTTGTTTTTTCTCCCTCTTTCTTCAATAAATATGTTGCCACATCAGCAAAATACCATAAATAGGGTTAAGTCCAATTTACACCCTCCAACTTGCAGCAAAGTTCAGATTTCAACCTCAAACTTCAAAACCGGACAACTTTGGCCCTCCAACTCTCGAAAAAGTTCAACTTTCATCCTTCTGGCCAGTTTTTGCGTGTGAACAGTAACTTTTGATATTTTCGGGAGCGCCAAAATTTTATATTATTTTTTCGAGTATCTTAACGTCCTCAAATGAAAAAACTCAAAACTACAAAGTTGTAGATCTCATCGAGGTCTACAATTTACATATAAAAAGTATCTTCATCCGACATCGTATTGAAGTGTTTTCTATTTTTTGAAATTTGAGTCTCATCACGTGAGAAAATATGGTGCTGAAATTTTATATTATTTTTTCGAGCATCTTACTGTCCTCAAATGAAAAACTCAAAACTACAAAGTTGTAGATCTCATCGAGGTCTATAATTTATATATAAAAATTATCTTCATCCGACATCCTATTGAAGGGTTTCCTATTTTTTTTAAATTTGAGTCTCATCACGCGTCTATAAAAATTATCTTCATCCGACATCATATTGAAAGGTTTTCTATTTTTTAAATTTGAGTCTCATCACGCGACAAAATTGTTTCACGCGTGATGAGACTCAAATTTTAAAAAAAGGAAACCCTTCGATACGATGTCGGATGAAGATAATTTTTATATATAAATTGTAGACCTCGATGAGATCTACAACTTTGTAGTTTTGAGTTTTTTCATTTAAGGATAGTAAGATGCTCGAAAAAATAATATAAAATTTCAGCACTATATTTTCTCACGTGATGAGACTCAAATTTCAAAAAATAGAAAACACTTCAATACGATGTCGGATGAAGATAATTTTTATATGTAAATTGTAGACCTCGATGAGATCTACAACTTTGTAGTTTTGAGTTTTTTCATTTGAGGACGTTAAGATGCTCGAAAAAATAATATAAAATTTCGGTGCTCCCAAAAATATCAAAAGTTACTGTTCACACGCAAAACCGGCCAGAAGGATGAAAGTTGAACTTTTTCGAGAGTTGAAGGGCCAAAGTTGTCCGGTTTTAAAGTTCGAGGTTGAAATCCGAACTTTGCTGCAAGTTGGAGGGTGTAAATTGGACTTAACCCCATAAATAAGGTGTAATAAATAGTCTTGACTCTATAATAGAGTCTTGCATTGTGAGTGCCCTAGTAATACTACTACATGGTTAATTAATTTCTACTGATCATGTCACTGTCATGTTCAATCCCTGTTCCAAGTACAATTATTAGATTATTACTCCAACGCAGAGCTTAGTTTATAACTTGATGAACCATAAACACGCAACGCAATTACAAATTACTACTGGAGTACTAGTACTACCGATGTGACTCTTGGCATACAGCTCGATCTATACCTCTGCCGGATCCGAATCCGATAACGTACGTTCGTGCTTTCGGTTGGTCCTTATATGAAGTAGCTACCACCGGTCGTCGGGACCTGGCGGCCATTGCCTGTGCGTGTGATGAACCGGCTGGGCTGGCCGTCCTGCCGGCAGCCAGCTACAAGCAAGCTGCAAGCAGTGGAGTGATGAGCCACAGATGGATCGTCCTCCACCATGCACGCACGTGATGGCATGGCGTTTGTGCATGCGGTCATGTGCGCGTGCGCGTCCCATCTCCGGACCACCACCTCCCAGCTAATAGCTCCGCGCATCCGCGGCTGCCGGCCGGCAGCCCGGCCGGGCGCGGCTCTCTCGAGATATTCGAGCGCCCCTAGCTACGACCTAAGCGCGCGCGCGCGCAGGGCCACCACAGACGCACGCATGCGCCTGGAGTGTCCACGCAGCATCATGGAGATCGAGAGGCGGAGTGAGAGGGGGCCGCCGTGCGCCGGGCCGGGCGCTGCCCGTCGCACGTTGCGCCGTGCAGCCGGCGCGACCGCCGAGGCGGGCGCATGTGCGTGCATGCTGCTGCGTCGTTCCACAACCCCCCACGCCTCGCCATGTTCCGCGCACTGCATTGGCCCTTGCATTAGCGGTAAATACAAACCATAACGGGTTATGCGCCCCGCTCTTTATCTCCCGGCGTTCATTTTACTTCAAGATTTATGCGTCAGTGCTTTTTTGGTAAAAAAAAATCTATGCACCCATGCTTTTTTTTTGGATGGTGCGTAAGAGTGGGTTGACTTGCATTAGCCGTCGACGCAGTGGTGGAGGACAACGAGCGGCTGCCGTGCGCACTCGTTAAAACTGCCTCAGCACAGCACAGCACAGCACAGCACAGTGAAATGATGGTTGGCGCGTTAAAAAGCTGCCTCTCTCCTCCATTCCTTTGGACCAGAGAGCGCAACATGTGGGTTGTGGAGTCCTCACAAGTTTGGCCCAGTTGTGCTAGAATTATCTAATCTGGCCGTAGTAAGCCCAGTTCCAATCCAGACCAGTTATTAAGTTATTGGGCTTCTACATTATGGGCTTCTACCTCTAAAAAAACACATTATGGGCTTCATGTCATTCTGATAGATTACCTCTGTTCTTTTTTTTATCGGAGATTACCTCTGTTCTAACTTCTAAGCTAAGGCAGCCTGGACCCGTAGTTGTATGACCGTGCACGCAAACCAAGAAATATGGAAAATTATGAAAATGCCCCTGTAAATATCATAGCCGATCCTCATCCCCACTCGACGGACGCACAGTTCCCCGCACTGCGCTCTAGCACAGCTTCCTCGCCATTGCCGGCTGCGTGCTTCTCGTCAGGTCCTCGCACTAGCCTGTCGGCCCAACTCCCCTCCTCATCTGGTCGTAGCACTGGCCGCGCCGCGCCGCCATCGGACTGGCCGTGCCAGCTGCCGCCACGAGCAGGCCTTGCCTGCCCCGGCCGTCGTTGGGCCCGAGATCCAGCAGCCTGGACGCGCCACCGAGCCCGAGCTGTCACCGGTCGCCAGCTCCGCCCGCCCTGTCCGCCACCGGGAGTGGGGTCCTGCCCAGCTGCCGCACTCGCCCACCACGCTCCTGCCGTCGATGGGCGTGCGGCTTGCAGGACCTAGATTCTTCCATGGGAACAGTCGAACAAGGGAAGGAGATCTCTAGCGATGGGGACCGAAGGAGCTCCAATGGGTAGAGAAAGGCGGAGGATGCGATGCGGATGCGGGCATGCGTCAGAGGGCAGACCTAGTGGATGAGAGGCCACCTTCGGGAGAGATAGCATGCGGCCGGCGGAACGAGTGGACGAGAAATTTCCTCTTTTTTTATTACGGTGCCGCTGCTCCCCAGCTACGGTGTTTGTGGGACAAATTTCGAACGCTCCAGCGACGGTCTTTTTGGACGGAGGGAGTATTTATTTAGTACTATATGTCTATATATAAGTATAAGAACTGGGATACCGGTCGGTTTATGGCACCTTGGCCGGCTGGCGGCGGATACTTCGGGATGTTCGTGCCGTACATGCCCAACAAATTGGATGTGTCTGCTACCTGTGGATTCTCAATCTCATCGAACGTCTGCTTATTTATGACGTGCATGATGACATTCGCGCCTTGTTTAGATGCACTTCAAAAGTTAGAATTTTTCACTCTCTCCATTATATCAATTTTGAGCTGCTTGCATGGAGTATTAAATGTAGGTTAAAAATAACTAATTACACAGTTTAGTTGGAAATCACGAGATGAATCTTTTGAGCCTAGTTGGTTTACGATTGGACAATATTTACCAAATAAGACGAAAGTGGTACTATTTATCAGGTTGAAAAAATTTGCAAAGTGAACAAGGCCTTGGTTTTGTGTTACCACATACAGTACTGTCGGTGAGATTACCTAAGTTCAACTCTGGCATATGCCTGGGGACTTGGTGCAATGAAAACCCGGAGAAGATGCCCGCCTTACATATAGTTCTTTTGGCTAAACAGTGACAAATTTTGCCCTAGCTTTAATTGCACCTAACATGCAGAAAACGGGCAAAAATTGTTATTATTAGTTACTTTTAATAACTGACATGGATAGTTCTTCAAAATGCTTAATATCCAACCTCAAAAGCAAAAATAGAGTAGCTCTTTCTGGAATAGAATTCCATTGTTAACCAATGGACGCAGCTGAATAGCTGGCCACCAGGTTTTGCACAGCACACCAATAGGCACGCCACTAATAATGTTTCTACTTGACTCTGTCCACTACTAGCTGTTTGTGTGATTAGTGTATCCTTTCTTATAAATATCTCCGAAACTGTCTTTTTCCCTCGGATCAAGTGTTGCTAACCTAACTACTGACGCATTACATACATCATGCAGCATGTATCAATGTCAAAATAATGTCAGTTGATACATACTCCTATAGTAATAAAAAAACGCTCGTTTTCTGCTAAAAAAAATTGGGATCTAAAGCGGCATAGTTTCGCAGCATATGCCGGCCCCCAAAATACAAATAAGACTTTACAGCTACAGACGAGGACGACAAGAAGGCACTAACTGTTGGACTCTCTGTCTCTCTCTTCCCTCGACAGAGATATTTTGACCTCATCGACAACGTAACCTTGGTTAACTAGGACGACGACGCACCTGCATACCGTACGTATGTATATTAGATGCACATGTATTTATATATACTATATATATGTACTATATGTTATCTCTGTTCCAGGACATGGAAACAGACCTGTAAAGTTGAATGCAACTCCGATGGAACAAGCTGAAACATATGCATTCTAGAAGCTATTATGTCTGAGGGAGTTCTTGCGAGGACATGATGCAGGCGAAGTAACCAAAGATCTATCAACAATATAGCTGTACAGGACACTATGTACAGCTTGCTGGATAAATTATTTTAAGAACAGACACGGTTCTGCCTGTGATTGTTATGTTAGTTTGTCTACTCAGGAAAGATTCACTCGGCTTGTCTGAAACTTTCAGTCCAATGGCAGCTCAAAAAAGTCCTAGTTTAAGTGTACTATAAGACTGTTAATTTAGTACTAACTTGTTTTGGATCTTTTTCTTGCAAGTACATGTTTGCAGGACAGGAGGTCATCGTTGTCTTCGTCACTATAGTACTATTGTATAAGTGTTCCTTTCTACTTATCTGCAAATTAATACTGATATTCTGAAGCTGCTTCCCTGGTTCTGAATGTAGGCAGCATTATGCCGGACTACCGGATGCTCTGGTATCAGCTGTTTATTCCTATGCATTTTACCTTCCCGGTTACATGCATGCATCTACCACAGAGAAATCTTCTCTCTCTCTCTCTCTCTCTACTTTGTATGGGGAAAACAAATAAATTAAAATGGACAGTCCGACAGCAAACGTGAGTCCCTGAACATAATCCAAAGATGCTATTCAGAAGAAAGAGCATGACTCAAGGAACTAGATTAAGAAAAGGAACATATCAATTCCTTTTAAGACTGTTAGTGAATGTTAACCTGAAGTTTTAAAGGTGTTACATTTTAAACGAGCTAGGTGTGATTTAGCATTATAACAAAAGCTAGTCTTTGCAGAGGATGTATACTTCTTAGTTCTCACCCTTGTAGACTTGTAGTTATTGCAGAAATTCTTGTCTCTATTGATTAGCCATACGGAATAGTAACAAAAACATAGGGCACCATGCAAGAACAAAGTGCTGCTAATACTATTACTGGTGACTCCAGAACAGACTGAAATGTCGTACTTCATTTTCACCGAGATTCTAGACCTCATTGATCCCAACACAGATGCAAAAAGCGCACTGCAACCAAACAGAAGAAGGCAGTGCACCACAGCTGTGGCTGGAGCTCCTACCCTAGCTATTCCAACTTCCCAACGGCTGTGCCCCCAGAATCCACAGGTGATACAACCCATGGCAGTTGTGCACAGCCTTCTGCGTGTCTCACCTATGCATACAGGAACAAAAGCACATAACACGGTGACACAACCAAAGCTCTCCTCCTCTGTCTCTTGCTCACTGTGCTAGTATAAATACCCGGCAACGAAACCGCCCGCATGTCTCGTCGCCGTGTGAACTGAAAGCACGAGAGCTAGCTCCATCAATGGCGCCTACCAGCAGCACAGAGCATGCACACGTAAAGCACATCACGCTGCACCAGTTCCTGAAGCAGCAGCAGCTGCTGCAGAACCGGCTGAAGCCCGCCGTGATGTGGGGCTGGCCATCGACGGCGGCAGCTATCGGCCGCCACGTGCCCGAGGACGTCGCGGACGACGATGACGCCCTCGGCGGGGCGTGGCCGCCGCGCTCGTACACCTGCGCGTTCTGCCGCCGTGAGTTCAAGTCCGCGCAGGCACTGGGCGGGCACATGAACGTGCACCGCCGGGACCGCGCCAGGATGCGCGGCGGCCACCATGGCGGCAGCGCCGCGGCGCAGCTGCAGCTCGGAGGCGCCGCGGTGTTGCCGGTCGGCACAGACGAGACGCCCCACGCCGCCACGGCCGCGGCGAAGTACGCGGTGCTGTACCCGATACTGAACTCCAATGCCGCCGGCGCGGTCCTCATTCCCAGCGGCGACGTGCTGCTCTCCGGGCCGGTGGCGCTGGCGCCCGCGCACGAACGGTGCCACGTGAGCGACGATGACGAGGAGGAGGAGGAAGACAAGGACGTCGACCTGGAGCTGCGCCTCTGGTGGCCGTGATCGAAACATCATGGGGAGCTGATTTTTTTTGGTTGTCTTCGTGATGATGTGTGATTTTTTTTGCTGTCTCTTTCATAATTATTTCTCATCGAATAATTAATGGCATGGGTACAAAAAAATAATTATTTCTCATCGAATAATGAATGGCATGGGTTTTGCGAGTTGCCATTGATTGGAAAGGAATGCCCGGCGTTTTAGCACAGGGTGTAAGAGAAGGACAAACAGGCCTCCGAATGGCGGAGACAAGAGGAAAGAGAGGCTGGCAGTCTTCAAATTTTCCCACATAAAAAGGCCCTGGTTGCCTCGATTTAATCAGATACTATATTTATTTATACAATAATTAATATAGTCATCAACAGGCTGGTGTGGTTGCATAGATTTACGACAGTTTTGAGGCCGGCTGCCAACTATGAAGTCTAGAAGCCCAGCGCACCTTGAATTGTTTAACATTCATGTAACTTACAAACGGTATTTATATGTAATTTCAATTTCACTTCGTGGTGTCATGGCGGCACACCCTTCGTGACTCAAGTAACCTCCTATTTTGTCTTAAGTTTTCAGGAACCTCGATGGTAGCTGGATATTTCATTTCATGAAAAAACTAACAAGTCAGTTTCGATACGTATGATGAATTGATGATGTAAACGAAACTGTTATTTGATGCCCAGTAGAGCTAACAAGAACAATTTGACAATTTTTCAGTAGGAGTTTCAGAAGTATTCTCTAATCTCTAGCACCCTCCTGACTCTGCACCCACAAACTCATTTCGGGCCAAATAGGGCACCACACAAGACACAACACGAAGCTGCAAGGCGATAGACATCCGGAATCACGAAGCGTCTAGCGTCAGCAAACAAATAGAAAGTACATTGACTGCATCAAGCTAATCAATACAAGTCCTTTGATTCCTCTGCTTATTACAGAACTACTACTTCAACACGACGGCTAAAAATTTTAAAGAAATCGCACTAGTAGAAAAAGATACTAGTTGCTAATGCGATTCGTTTCCTTGCTACAGTTGGTTAAACATACCATCCAGCTTCATCTCTCCAGTTTGCATGCAGACTTTTTTCCCTGGATTTAAGTAAAAAAAAAGTCCATGCCTTATCTTAACACTTCTTGGTCTGAAAATCGGCAAATTTTGAAAATTCTAACGGTGCATTCTGTCTCACCTCATGAACCTGCAACACTATTGCTGCACTTTCTTTTCCTGAATGATGATCATGTAGCACTTTCACCTTGCACAAAACCATGGTCGTTCAAATCCTCCACCACATGCTCATTATCGCTCAATGAGGAAATCCCAATCTGCAAGTTCATTTGAATGAGTATCCAATTAGTTGACATCAAAAGTTTTAAAAGATACATGCATCCCTTTAAATCGATTTGATTTCTAACAGAATCCCACATGAAAATATTTACAGCAGAACTGCAGAATTTACTGAGCAGCTGTTTTTTAATCAAATGAGCAACTTGTAAATTAGTGCGTAGAGTTGAGACTTGCGAGCAAAAATCATAACTCAAATACTATGTGTTCAGGGAGTTGAATTACATAAATAGAAGTTCAGATAATAGAAAACTGAAAAGGTACAAATTCTTAGGATGGTTCTACTTCTGTTTTGTCTTTCAGAGCCTCATTTTCCCCATTGCCAGTGACACGTTTCAACCGCGTGGCAGCTTTGTCAATCGCCAAGTTCAGTTGGCTTATCTTGTCGCCCAGAGTTTGACGAGTTTTCTGGATGCACTCAGCATATTAGCTATCAAACTTATCTGTCAAACAAAAAAAAGTAAGTATATTTGGGTCCATACCTCTAAACCTTCATCATAATATTGACCCTGCCGTCTTGGCACCCTCTGGAGGCCAGTTTCATCAGATTCGCTATCTTGTCCATTTTCATCCAACAAAGAATCCAATGTTCTGCTGATCTGCTCAAGTATGTTGAGCAGTTAGCAACCACTTTTCAAATTAGTAGTTATATGACAAGAAAATCTGGAAAAAATAGCATCTAGAGCAAGATTAGTGTAGAACAACACAGATATTTCTTTCATCAGTTATCAACTATTAGTAAGTAGCTCATATGCACAATATTTTAGTTAGAAATCTGCCATGGCGAATTAGAAGCATATATTTGAGTTTGTCTAGAGATCAGAAATTGAGAAACTTTCTTCCTGCCTTCAGGAAGACATTGCATTATAGGTTTCTGTTGGCTACTTCGAGCATTGCTAAGCAAATATGGTGATTCTACAGGCATCTTTTACAGGGATTTTCTGTACATGCACCAGTGAAAAATACTTGAAGATTGGGTAATACCTGAGGAGCAAAGACATATCCAAGTGTTCCAAAGATTGCTCCCCCTATAAGAAACCCAGCCAAAAATCCTCCCCCACCTTTAGAATCTTCACTGTATAACAGGATAGTTCCACAAATAGTATAAGCATGAAGCTGAAAATGTATTGCACGCTATATGTGGATTTGGATGGACCTGATCTAAAGACAAAGTGAAAAGGAGGGAAAAGGTCATACAGGAAGATGCTTTCAATACTTCTGCCAAAATGTTATAAAGTAATTAATCAGACCTAGTTGAAAGTGAATGTTGAACCAATTCAAGATGTTCTAATGTTATACCAGGATCCAAGCTAGCTATATTCAAGATTGCTTACATTTTAGCCTGACATGAACTGTTCAATTAGAATGAAACTTCAATTGCTAGTTGGCGTTCAATTGAAATGTGACTAGAGTAAAAATTGAGCATTGATAGTCACACTTGAAATCAGCTCACATGTAGTTTCAGCTTAAAAGACAACTGAACTGGGCACTGTGCACTCTTGACAGATCAAATAATGTTCGATTGTTGTGCGAGTAGATGGAAATGAACACTTAAAGCCATCAATTCTAAAAAGACCACACTTAATTCCAGCTAAAAAAAAGATAACTGGATTGGGAACTCTTGTGCATCACTCTGTAACACTGTAACACAAAGTGTTGTATCTAAAGACGGAAATTAAGGGTAACTCTGTCGCCTCTGTGCCTATGCCTACATTCTGTCTACAAGCATATATGAAGAGAAAAATGCCATGGATTAAAAACACAACCTCTGTGCTCTGCAGATGGTTAACTTTCTACAATAATTTGTACTCTCAGAACTTGAAGGAACTGCAAGATGTAAACGATTTCTGTTTGACTTTAGCTTGTTGTTCCTGCAGACGAATGTATTTGTATGCACCGTACCTTGGACAAAACACAACAAAAGGAATGAAAAGTTAAAGACAATAAGAGCATGCAACAAATGCACCACGGATTCAATACAACTCACAAACCAATATCTAGCAACAAGCTCCACCTTGTCGCTAAGCAAACAAACACAACATCTTGAATTATTTCGTTCAGAATGGGTCAAATTATCACTTCATATTACTTACACTGGTAGTTTTCTGGAAAGTTCCCCAAAAACAAATAGTGATTCGCTAACCTTCTATATATAACATATTTTGGCACTTTAGGGCCTGTTTGGATACACATGGCTAGTAAATACTAGTTGGGGCTAAAAATTAGCTCAGATTAGGTTGGCTAACAACTAGTTAAATACTTGACTAAAAAAATAGTCCACTTATTAGCCCTCCTATCTGGATACACTAGAGCTAATTTTGGCTAACTTTTAGCTAGCTAGCAATTAGCCTTGTATCCAAACAGGCCCGAGGAGCACACGCTTCAATCAATTGCACTTAATTTCTTAACAGACCACGAAAAAAAAAATCCCCCCACCCCTTTCCCTCCCTGACTCCCTCCCCCCTTCACAATACTTTTTCGCTGTGCATCTGTTCCTCACCAGTGAGGACTGCCGATAAAATACAACACAGAACTAGCAAGATAGCTACTTGAACCACTAGATCCTTAGCAGAGAGCGATTTAGTGATTCCTTGACTGTGGGCAGTGGAGATGACCAAATATGCCTCCACGCGTATGCAATCTGAGCAAGATATGAGCTGCTGAGACTGGGGGCACTCACCAGAGACAGAAAGGGCGGCGGAGGGAGCGGCCATGGCTGCCGTTGGGTTCGGCGAAAGGGAAGCTGAAGCTTTGCCGAGGGAGACGATGAAATCGGCAGCCTATCCTGCTGCGGTGCTGCCCGCCGGCTTCTAGCTGCGTACGCCGTACGTGGCAGCCTCCTTCAGTCCTTTCGTCAGGGCCCAAAAGGCCTCTCCGTTACTTCTCCGCGCCATGGAAACGGTTGTTGGGCTGGGTCTGTGAAGTTGGTTGCTCTAATTTAGGCCTGGTAAGGTGTTTGCTTACTCGTTGCTCAAAAAAAATAAAAGATGTTTGCTTACTCATTAGGCCACTCATCCCTTGCTCTGTTTTAGATTTGTTCGGTGTTAGTTTGGGCACATTTAAGTAAATTGCAACAATATTTCTAACATTAAACAAATGTACTATAAAAATATATTCAATGATGAAATTAATGGAACTGTTTTGATATTGTAAATGTTATTACTTTTTTATAGACTTAGTCAAATTCGAAGAACTTAACTTAGGATAAAACCAAAACCCTTTATATTTCGAAATTGAGGGAGTGCAAGTTTGTAATAAACACGTTAAGAACATCGGAATCAGATGGAGAACTTGAAGATGGGGAATATTTATCCTTTGAGTGTCATTATGTCCATTTTCTGTGGCAAGCAAGTTGTTTACATTTGTTCCATAGTTGGTCTAAAATGGGAGGCAACAAACATAATTACCTATATTGGCTGGTGATGCATCTCTTTGTTGGGCAATTTGACCACAAGGAATAAAATCGTTTTTGACAATGGTCACCTAAAAACATTTAGGGGGATACACTAGCTTCGGCTCTGGGCTCAATTACATCGCTCGAATGATTGCAAAGATCAGATTTGCGAGGCGTGCAAATTACTTGAAATAAGTGTCATATAGTTTTTTTTTGCATATAATGAATGGTCTTTTGTGTACCCTCTTAGTCTCTAGTTTAGAACTTGTAATAAGTTTAAACATTGGGTGTGTATGGACTATTTTCCATTATATAAAAAGGTAGAATCCCTGTCAACTAAGGGGCGAATTGGGATCCATTCAATAAGCCCCTGTTTGGCAGAGCTCCCAGAGCTGATTGTTTGTTGAATCCAACAGGAGCTCTGTCAAACAATTTTTCGGAGAGAAGTGATTTTCTGCTGATTCCGTGAAGTGGTTCTCTGAAATGAATTAAAAGGCTGAGAGCTAAAAAAATAGCTTCTCCTGATTCTTGAAAGTGGTTCTCCATCGTGATTTTAAGAGTTTATGCTAAATAATCAAAGAAAATCACTTTTAGCAATAGAATCACTTCTCTCACAAAATCAGATTTCATAGAGAATATTGAGCTTTACGTACCAAAACTCCGTAAGGATCTGAGCAAATTCTTCTCGTATAATAAAATTGATCCTTATTAGATTCTCCGGTGATGGCGATGCTACCGATCACAGCGCACACCATCGTTGTCAGGTTGTAGAACCTGCCTGCCTCGTGCCAGTAGTACTAGGCCTTATTAGTTTTAAAGTTGGAAGGTGAAGAAATATTGTAGTATTTTGTTTGTATTTGTCAATTATTGTTCAAACATTAACTATTACTTTTTGTATTTTGGAGCGAAGTAAACAAGCGGCTAGTACCCTTTACACTGCCGGAACGTACGTGCGCCCGTACACTGGTGGCAGCCCGGGTGAGGTGGGGACCTGGCGCGAGCGGTGCCGGTGCACCATGCAGGCTCGCGAGCGGCTGAGCGAGCATACAGTAGGGTGTAGGGACTAGGGAGGGAGCCCTACGGCTGCCTCTGCAATTGCTAGCGTCTCCACATCGACCGACGCCCGGCGCGTACGGCACCGCGCCTGCTCCGGTGTCCGGGCTGCCACGCCCACGCCATCGGGGCGGCCCGGCCCGGCCGGCGGGCGCGCCGCGCCCGCGCGCATTATTAGTAGCGGTGCACGGCCTGGCCATCAGCTTGCTGCGGGTGCGTACGTGCGTGGCAGCTCAGCCACTTGGAGAGAATCTCTAACGTACGTCCTGCGCCTGCTGCCTGGTCGCGGGCCGGACTGCTGGCCCGATCCATCTCGTCGGGTCGACGCCGTCACCAATGCATGCAAGGCAAAAGCTGCACCTAGGTATCGGGCTCCTCGTGCATATGCAGGTGCCGTCTCAAACTCTCAATCGCATTTATGTTACGTGCATTGCTCGCCAACTTGCTGATCACTGTACTAGCTTATTAGTGCTAGTACGCACCACATGACGGGGAGGACGGAATTAGGAACCACTACGCCATGCTCCCGGCGAAAACATGCACGTACCATGTGGTGTGCTTTTGATTCGGCTGTCTAGTTACCCGTGACGCGGTCCACATGGCACCATCCTTTGGCCGGCCGGCAGCTCTGCTTCGACGCAGGGAGGCACCGGCGCGTGAGCGCGCTGGGTTTTGACGTTTATTTTGTACCGCTCTGCAGACTGCACTGCATGCCGACCCTTGGATTTGGATACACCCAGCGAGCTGGGCCTTTCTCTGCACATGCACATCACAGATAATTTGCACCTCCTGCTCCTGCTTGGCCAGGCAATGGCGTGTAATTAAGCAGGTTTAATTGGCGACTGCTGGCCGGTTAAAGCTGCTCAAGCACAAGGATCGTGTACTACAATATGTATGGTTACTGTTTGGACAAGTACGTACGTCGAAGAAATGTTACTGTATTCGATCGATCATGTACTACAATATGATAGGACTACATTCTCTTTTTTTTGTCGGCAGATATGGTCGAGGATCAGGATCCATGCATATTAATTACTGTACGTTCTATAATTTGGGAATGAAGTGCAGTAAGCAAGTACATAAAGGTGTGAGATAAACAAAAAGTACATAAAGGTGCACATATACAGAGAGTTGAAGCCTTCTAAGAGCATGGTTAATGATTGAGTAAGGTCTTGGCTATTAGACAAGACAGAAAAGCAATGTGTAGCCAAGTTGTACAATAAAAGGCTTTAACTCGGCTCATCCCTTCTTCTATATGCTTTTTTATTCTCTCAGGGTCCTTACTTTCTTTTCTGTAATTTTATCTCCTCCTATCACCTTGTGTCACCTCGTTGTATATTGGGGCAATTGCATGCAAAAGCTGCTGAGCTACATTGGCATATGTGATGCGCCGGTCGATGCATGCAGCGACAAGCTCGCTTGTCTATTCTTCTCTCCTCCATGTCATCTAGTCTGCTGAGCTGTTGATCGCTACGCCGATCCTTGTACCTGCTCCTGCTCTAACGTAAAAATGGCTAGAGTAACTGCTTGGAGCTTAGGGTGTGCCCAACGCTACACGCTGCCAGTAGCCATCGCCTCCAGCGTGTCAGGTAGCTTGCAGGAGCAGCGGAGGCCTCGTCTGACAGCGCAGAAGCACTCGATGCTGTGTGCGTTGTGGACTTGTGGCAAAGAAAGAACTCAGTGACACATCTTCCTAGGTAAAGCAAAAGCTACTTCCTAACTGCAGGTACAGAAAGAGGATGTTAGCTACTCCTCTGTCCCTAATTATGTGTCGTTTTCGGTTTTTGTGCCCACAAGTTTGACTCAATTTGTATAAAATGCGTGCAGCATTTGTATCTCCAAATAAATTTATTAAAAAACTAGATTCAAAGACCTTTCTAATGATACTAATTATATACCATAAATATTAATATTTTTTAATATATATTTAATTAAAGTTGTTTCTCGGAAAACGTAAAGCGACAAACATTTAGGGACGGAGGGAGTACTTCCTAGCCTCAGGGCTTGTTTAGTTTGCGAATTTTTTTAGAAAATTGTACTGTAGCACTTTCGTTGTTATTTGACAATTAATGTTTAATCATGGTCTAATTAGGTTTAAAAGATTTGTCTCGTGAATTTCGTCTAAACTGTGTAATTAGTTTTTATTTTTTTATCTATATTTAATGATTCATGCATGCGTCCAAAGATTCGATGTGACGAAAAATCTTAAAAAATTTTGGGAACTAAACAGGCCCTGAGTTTTCAAAGCACCATATCTTTTGTCATTTATAATGACTCTCATAATGTGAAAATGTTATAACAGTGTTACACATTTCATCGGTTGATGTTAAGTAGAGACGAGTTCCATACCTGATCCCATGTCCAATGAGACTCAACATTTACTGACTCGAGCAGGGACTAGAACGCATTTTTTGCTTCCTACAAATCAAAAATATAAATGAGGTTGCCAAATCATGAGCAAACATCCAATTTATAATTTGCTTCTTTCAAGCCATCTCACCATCATCATATAGTGGCGTAGACTGCAGGTTCTTCTTCACTTGTTTTCTCCTCTAGTGGAGTGACATTAATCTTCCCTGCAACTGGCATGGTCTTTTTGGCCTCCTATAGAGTAGCATGTTGAAGCGGCGTCAACATTCAGTTACAGAGAGGGAAAACTAAGCAGTTAAGTCCACTAGCCACTATTAAAAGAGATAATATAAGTGCAAAAATATGGTTTCATCCACAGAAAAAGGACTGTCCAGTTAAAATCGTTCTAATTTGCATCAAAGTAGAAACTATATAGCTGAGACTATAGATGTCCCCTCCCCCTCTCTTTCAAGTATCCATGATTTTTCTTTTTGAAATAAAAAGATGGAGAGAATATCTAACTTTAGTATGACACCTAGTTACCAGTAATTTCTGCCAAGAAAAGGAAGCTGAAGTAACTTCTTAGGTAGTTCCTTCCATATACTGAGTAACGGTACTTCACACTATAGCGTCTCTAGTACCCTCTAAACACTCGTAATTCGCTTTCTCTAAATGCCAACTAAGAAGAAACATGAATGAGTACCAAAAAAGATGCAACTGGACTGCATCTGTAAGAAATCTACTAAACCCTGGTGTCCGAAAAACATCTATATTAAGTTTATCAGTGTTGCACATCTCTAGTCACGGTTCACAAGGTAGTAGCAATGTCAAACAAAAGGACTGGGGCAAGGGACACAAGTTCAGTCATCGGTCATCATGAGACATCGATTTATCAAGAAGTTCAGTTCCACGATGGATCTAGTTTTATCAGAAATCCTGACTAAGCTATGACCGAGTACACAATTTATTAGGATTACGTAGGTTTTGTCTTGCTCCTATCGACAAAAAGGGCCATGGCAATGCATTTGTTTCAGGGAAGAAAAAAAATCTAGTAACACATACCTATCTCTGATGGACCTCCCATGTTACATATAATTCTTCTCCTAACAAGAACCACTACAATCTGTTCTGCTCTATTCCATTGTTACAAATATCTTTGTCATTGCCTAAACTTCACCGACCATATCCAAGCATCCAAAATCCGGATAAGTGTTCCACAATAATTGTAGATCACAATGTCAGAAGGGGGGAAATATACATTATGTGCCAAGTATAGTGTTTTAAATCGTGGGCTATAGCATTTAGCAGAGAGGTTTGCTCAGCCGCTATAGCGCCACTATTTACTGCTATAGGGCCGCTATAGCCCACTATTTAGTACAACAGTTTTGTAGCGGCAAATGGCTAAACCGCTATAGCACCGCTATAGTCTGCTATTTAAAACACTGGCCGAGTGTGTCTAGTTACTCCATTTTTCATAAAATAGATTTTACAATTAATGGTAGCAAAATACTATCATCCATCAAAGGAAAACAAATGCAGTGCTAAAAGGCATGTAAAAACAGGCTCCACAAGGATGTTGACAAGGATATTCAAATACAAATTGAAATGGTGCAAAAACTGCAAAGTTTATAACAAAAAGGCAACCAAAGACAAATTGTTAAAATGTGGGGTCATTGACTTGGACAAGATTTAGCAAAGGAGTATAAATACATCAGCTATGAAGCACTAGGTTAGGGAGTTTCCATATGCAAGCAGTTCGGTCCTACAAAACAAAATTTGATAATATATAATGAAAATCACATTATGTAAGCCAGATAAAAGCACATCTAAAAGAACTACACCCTCCTTTCCAAATTATAGGTCACTTCAGCTCTGTCCTAAGCCAAGTTTATAAATTCTGACCAAGTTTTTAGAAAAAAAATATATATAATTAAGACATTTCTGGTGGATTTAATGAAACAAATTTAATGTTGTAGATATAATGAATTTTTCAATAACCATGCTCAAAATTAGAGAAGTTTGACTTAGGACAAAACCAAAGTGACCTATAATTTGGAATAGATGAAGTATCATGCTACAATCTGACCTCAGAACCACTGCAAACAAGGCCATCATTAGGTGAAATTGCCAGAGAATTAATATCTTTATCATGTGCAGCTACAACAGCCTTTGCTTTAAGAGGGACTTCATCCTCAGCATCACCAAGGGCATCGTCCCAGGTCCATACCTTGATGGTTCGATTGCTAACAAAAAGATAATCTTAATGACAATTTTGGTGTCACTTCAGGCAAACAAAGATCACAGAAACTGAAGAGCAAACCTGCTGCCACTAACAAAATAGTTCTTTGTTTTCTTTGAGAAGGCAACAGAACCAACAGCTCCCAGATGGCCTTTGCCAATGCCAATACAGTTTTTTTCTTTCAGCATCCCATAACCTCACATGTGTACAAAAGATCACACTCAAAAATAGGAAAAGCAGCACAAGAATGCACTCAACAGCAGTGAGGATTATCAAAAGAAACCAAAACGTTAATTATCAGGTCCAGACATCACAACTTACAGTATTATCCTTGCTCCCAGTTACAACAAGTGTCTTCCCAGAAGCAGAGACACAGGTGTCAATACAAACAACTATTTCGGTGTGGCCAGCAAGTACATAAGAACATGACATTGACACCACATCATAAACACGGACCTGAATATGTAGGTAACGGTTTGATAAGTTTCAAGTGCATTAGCCAACAAGAACTGTGCAGACATCATTTACGAATAGCTCACCTGCTCCAAGTTGGTAGCTACAGCAAGATATTGTTCCTCCTCCCCGACAAACTTCAAGAATCTCATCATTATAACCTATTAGTCATCTATATAGGGACAGTTCAAAGGTCCCATCATCAGTTCTTTTGGGACAATAGAACAAAAACTGCTGATCAGCAGTAACACATAGCAATCCTTGATCATTTGGCAACATAACAGCAGATGTAAAGCCCCTTCTTGTTTCCTCGTTCTCTGAGTTAACAGTTACATCAGATGTTTGCTGCTCGAATACGCAAAGACAACTGTAGAAGACCAGAAAAGCCATTGATTGCATGTACTACAGAAATATGCAAAGAACAAAGCAGGATATAAATGCAAACTAATGTACCTCTCCAAGCACCACATACGCACGACCCCACGTTCACCAACTGTAAGAAAATAACCAGACACTTTCTCCTTTATATTTGCCACTTCTATGCCCAAACAAGCCAAGAACTCACTTCCTGATCCAATGAAGGAAACAGCTTCTATCATTTCATATGTCGGTATTGTCTTCTTTGAGCTGTACTTACGAATATCCCACGTGGTAACAATCTGCAGATGTTCCATATATTCAGAATTACCAGTAACTCCACACAGAAAATGCACACCACAGTAACCTATGTTAGAAATATCAAAATTCAAGCAAAACAGGTACTCCTATGACCACCACTTTTTCAGCACAAAGGTCCACATACAAAATGGGACGAAAAGTTTCAACCTCTGACACTTCCAGTAAATTTTGACTGTTTTGAGCCCCACAACTTACTCTATATGGTTCTGAAGAGCTCATGGAGCCCTAAGAATATACTACCTCCGGTCACAAAAACATGTCGCTTAAGACAAAATTTGGTCAAACCTTAAAAACTAAAGACATCAATAACAATTACATTATTCAGTTTGGAAACATGTAAGTTATATGTGTAGTGTAGATTTGTAATCAAAATATCTGCAAAATCTTTTAATTTGTAGGATTTTAAGAATATATTCTAGAAAAAAATGGCTGGACAAAGATAGACATCAAAGACTGCAAAGTCAAATATGTCAAGCATTTTTGACCGTAGGGATTATGGATATATTTCAGTACAAGAGAAGTATAAATGTTTCACTTTAAAACATATGTAATGATAGCAGAATGAAAGCTCAAGAATACATAACAGACATGAGACCACTCATACCTTATCCCTCCCAGCTCTCAGCAATGTTTGTCCATCATCAGACAATGTCAATGAAGTGACTGCTGAAAAATGCTCTTTAAGCACAGCAACACATTTTTTTAGTTTCAAGGTTCCACACTCGCACAGTGCCATCTTCACTTCCTGAAAACAAACTGGAGATCCAGCACACAAAGATTATCTTGGGCTCACCAAAAGGAAGTGGAATACACTGCATACATGGAGGGAGGGGGGACCAGTAGAGCTCAGTAAAAGTAATACATTGATTTGAAATAACAAGCTCCCAGAGCCATTTTCAGCGATCCAGTTCAATAAAAGCACAATTCCTTATCTTCAAAAAATTGTCCTCACCAGAAGACTTTTTGGATCTTTGTGGAACATAATGGTCGTCACAACGCCTGTATGGCCTATGGCCTCTAAGGAAATGGGTGCAAAATCCACCATCCACATCCCATACGCAGACCTTCTTTTCTGCTCCGGCAGTTGCAAGCAAACCACCAGAAGCTTGGCATGCCATGGCCATGATAGGACCATCATGTCCCTGTACAGCATAAGTTAAATACATTAGTTTACCTCAAATGGCAGTAAACTAGCATCGTATTAACATAATGGCATCAGCAAATTTTAATTGTATAAAAGATGTTGGCCTGTAGTGGTAAATCAGCCATACAGTCTCTAAGTTAACTAATTAATTAACACAACAATTAGTATGGCAGGATTAAGATCAAACAATGAAAAATTGAAAAGCTGTGCACATGCCCTGTAAGAAATTGGTATGTCTGATTATAACATCACGTTGGTTAGTGGAAATAATAAAGGTATCCTTTATCTTTGCACAATTAACCAGAAAAGATAAGAAGGTAAAACTAAGATGTTAAAATACAACATCCACATTTAATTTAACTTCGCACAAATCACAATTTATGAAAAACAGTACATGAGGTCCGGTATTCTAGAAGTGTGCGATAAAATATTTTTGTAAGGAAACTAGTAGAGTCTCATAGATTAATAGCAAAGTTCTTGAGAAGCTTCTAAAACTTCAATCCATTTAATTTCCCACGGTTACTATACCAATGACCCCTATCCCTAGTTCCGTACCAACACACTGTAACCAAGATATCAAACGAATAATGTTCCAGGATGAGGAGCTGGATAGCTAAGCATATGTGCAGTTGACAGTTCTGACATTCACACAAGGATACAAGCTTCCTAAGTTTGTGGCAACTACATTCAAACTGTCAAACTACTACCAGAACTCCGAGATTTTTGTTATGCCGTGAATAATCTCCGGATTACTTCATAGCTAGATACAGGGTCATCATCTAGCAGCATTCACATAAAAATTGCTTTCCTGTGGTTGAATTCACTAATCTGTGCACAGCAATGTGGATACCAGGGAGCACCATGAAACACACGACAGCTCAATACTCACCTTCCAGCTGCGTATGCATGTTCGGGATGCGAGGTCCCAGACTCTAACAAGACTGCTGTGGCCCGCGGCGAAGATGAGCCGTGAGTCGGGGGACAGCGGCCAGCACGGTGACGGCCTCCGAGTCGCCGTCGACGGGCTCCCTTATGGCGGAGGCGTCCGCGGCGGACACCACGCGCACCTCCCCACCGCATGCGCACGCGAGGAAGGCCTCAGCCTCGGCGCCGCCCTCGCCATCACCGCCGGGGGCGAGCTCGACGGCAAAGGGCCCGCCAGTGTAGAACTGCTGCAGGGAGCGGTCGCAGCGGTAGTTCTTCTTAAGAGCATGCGTCGAAGCCATGGCAGGTTCTGGCGGCCGCGGCAACGGCGGGGGGTCGTCGGAGCAAGGGTTTTGCGGCGGGGGCGGCGGCGCGGGAGGAGATGGAGGGGGAGGAGGAGGGTTTAAGCGAAGTCAAACGTCAAGGGCGCGTTTGGTTGCCCGCATGCCCTCCGGCCAGGCCCGTCGCATGCACCGCCTGCCTGCCTGCCTCGTGCCAGCGGCGGGTGAGGTGGGGGACCGGGTGCGGGCGGTGCCAGTGCGCCATGGCACGCGAGCGAGCACACGGTGTACGGGAGCCGCAGCTGCCACCTCTGCAACCGCAAGCGTCTCCATCGACCGACGGCTGGCGCGTACGGCACGGCGCCTGATCCGGTCCGGTGTCCGGGCTGCCACGCCCACGCCATCGGGGTCGGGCCGGGCGCGCCTTTCCATGCGCGGCGGATCGGCCCGGCCGGCGGGCGCGCAGCGCAGGGCCACGGACCGCGGTGTCGCGACGCGCGCATTATTGGCGGCCGGCCGGATGATGTAGCGGTGCACGGCCGGGCCACCAGCCTGCTGCGGGTGCGTAGTAGTACGTGCGTCGCAGCTGAGCCGCTTGGAGAGAATCTTCAACGTCCTGCGCCTGCTGCCCGGTCGCCGGGCGGCCGGACTGCTGGTGCTGGCCCGATCCATCTCGTCGGGTCGACGTCGTCGCCAATGTATGGAAGGTATCGCCTATCGGGCTCTCGTACGTTCACATGCAGATGCATGCCGTCTCGAATCGCGACTTCCTGATTACTAGACTTATGCAACACACCACATGATAACCAGGCTAGGACATGCATGCATGCACGTACACGAGGTGGTGTGCTTTTGATTCGACTCTCTATTAGTTACCCGTGACGCGGTCCACTTGACAGCATCCTTGCACTGCCCGGCAGCTCTTCTGCTTCGACGCAGGGAGGCACCGGCGCGTGGGTTTCTTGACGTTTATTTTGTACCGCTCTGCAGACCGCACTGCATGCCGACCATTGGATTTGGATACACCCAGCGAGCTGGGCCTTTATTTCTCTGCACATCACAATTCACAAATAATTTGCACCCCCCCCCCCCCCCCCCCCCCCCCCTGTTCCTGCTTGGCGGATCAGAAACCCAGAGGCCGGGCAATGGCGTGCAATTAGGCAGGTCTAATTGGCGACTGATGGCCGGTTAAAGCTGGCTCAAGCACAAGGCTGGCTCGTGTACGCATCAGACGATGCTGCCGGTGAGGCCGAGCGAGCATTAAAATTGAGCCGGCCGACCGGTCTTAGGCCTTATTTAGTTCTTCAAAGTTCCAAAAAATTTACAAGATTCTTCGTCATATCGAATTTTTAGACGCATGTATGGAGTATTAAATATATGTAAAAAAATAACTAATTATACAGCTTGGTTGTAAATCACGAGACGAATCTTTTAAACCTAATTAACTTATGATTGGACACTAATTACCAAATACAAACGAAAGAGTTACTATGCTTCCAAAAATTTTACAGGTGCAACTAAACACAGCCTTACTGTCTTACAAACGCCTCAGCGTCCGGACAGAGATTTGGCCACAGATTCCGTACGCGCCGATATGCTGGTACCCAAGTCCGCTGGTCTCCGTTCGATCGCGTGGCACCAAAAACACACTGACTTCCAGTCGTCACGAGCCGCCCGGACGACCCGACCGCACGACGCCATTGCGCGCACGCTGCATGCCAGCAGAGCGGACAAAGATTGGGCAACTTTTCTTTTGCCTGGTGATTGACGTAATGACCGTTGAGGATTGGGATTGCTAGATCCGTTTTTTTTCATTTCCAAAGAATGAGGGGTGTAGGAGCTGTAAATAGATCTTGTGTGTCTTGTCCAATTAATCCTCAAAAACATCGCATAAGAACACAAATGGGACAAGTAGTCATTGTATGTGTACATATAGTCCTTTTATAAAGACGCAGCCTTCAAGACATGTTTAGTAGCCTCTATGCAATGGTATGAGCTCATCAATCCTTTAACTGAGAAACTCTTAACACTTCCTCTTAGTCAAAACACCATGACAAATGTGACTTGTTACAACTCCAAAAACCCCAATAGAAAAAATATGGAGAAAAAGTATATATATTATTGCTACTTAATGCACTTGCACATTGTTGCCTCATTAAAATCTTAAATGAGAAACTTTATGAAAACTCGCTAAGGAAAAAAGAGTATGACGTACTTCTTCAGAACATATCATGAACTTGTGGATCATATCAATTGAATTGTCTAGAATACTTGTCATGGGCTAATGTTCTAGGGAAATTCTCCCTAGAACTCTGCAGAACTGTCTCGCTATGTCAAAGAACGCTTTCTACAGTAAACATATATACAAAGAAGCCTTCAAGGAAACAAAACTACTGCACAACAATATGCAAGGATCATTTCATAATCTTAACCTCATCTTACTTCTAAAACCCATGAAATAAATACAAAATAAGTGTATATAAACAATAAGCCCACTTTTATTAATGGTGTCATGATAGAGCCTTTAATGTAGACTTAGGAACTCACCATTAGAACAACACCTTTAGGAGTTGGCTTCGTGGGTTTAGGATGGTTTTCGAACCTTTAGTTCTGCTAGAGGCATGACCACTTGTTGGTTACTTTGAATACGTAGAAATGATTTGTTGTTTGAAAAAAAATGCTTATCTCCTTTGCAGGTGGTACTTTGGACTGTGTGTTTTATGCAGAGGTCAAAATTAGATTATTAACATCAACTCAATGTAATAATTGTGAATTAATAAATTTTATTTTTATAAAAAATTGTTGGGGTACCCTCTGGCCCTCCCCGCCTGGCCATTGTTGAAGCCATTGGAAATTCTAGCACGCATATTGAGAGCTTCACCATCAAAGCGATTCTCTGATCATGCATCGGATGAAGCCCTGTATGACAAGTTGCATAGGAAACATGCATATGCATGGTTACTGTCGAATGTTTATCTAGCATATATATATGAAGGCCTCCAGATCTACGTAGTACGTGCAGGCGAGCGAGCGTACATGAACAGTTAGTAGATTGGACCAGGGCCCAAACCTATCCGGGAGAATCCAAATATATATGTGCATGCATCCAGGCATCCAGCTAGCTAGCTAGCTAGCAAACCCTCTCAGCTCCACGGGAAACAACAGACGAACACCGGAACGGCGTTTAGCACGACTCGCTCGCCCCAAAGGGCCAAGACACATGAACAAGCAAGATTGTGAATGTGCCATGCAGCCAGTACACTTTTCCACAGAATGGCCCTCGATTAATTTCCTCAGAAATAATTATTGCTCAGTAGTAAAATGACAGTTGCTTAATAATGTTGACACTTGAGTACTTGACACAGCGAGCGTACATTACGCTGCAGGGTGACGATTGTTTCAGCAGTCAGGAACTCAGGACCCTATACCAAATAGCTAGTATACCGATGATAATCACGTACTAATATTAATTAGTATATGTGATCCGACCGAGATGGCTTTGCCTGTACTGAATGCATGCAAGACAGCAAGGAGAACGAAACCACTGCAGCTAGCTGCAGAGGATCAGATCGAGACGAGACGACGACGACCCGAGACCCAAATTACATGCTTCAAGCTAGGGTGTGTTCAATTTACGAAAAATAGTTGAAAAGTTACTGTAGCATCTTTCGTTGTTATTTGGCAAATTTTGTCCAATCATGGACAAGCTATGCTCAAAAGATTCGTCCTGATATTTACAGACAAACTATACAATTAGTTATCTTTTTTACCTACATTTAATACTCTATGCATACGTCGAAAGATTTGATGTGATAGGTGGAAGAGGAAATATTTTGAGTTGAGATGGGGAAGTGAACAAGGCCTAGATTAATTTGCGTCTGTCAAGTGGTTCAATAATCAATATATATGCATACCATATGGCCTATAAAAGCTGGCTAGATTGCTATCGAAGTTGTATCCTATTCTGATATTGGTTCTTAGTGTTCTGTGTCGTGTCAGCTAGTTGCCGCATGAGTCTGTTCATCGTGTGGTTGCATCCCAGAAGACATTCCAAAGGGTATCTGTGTCGGTACTAGTTGGTACTATTGCTATAATATACAAACATACTCCGTACATTGCTAATATGAATTTGCACGTACAAACATTATTGCTAGGTAGTACGTGCCTATAGAGCATAGAGTCTGCATCGCATCTACCAAAAAGTTGGCGAGCATGGTGACGAGTAAGGCCCCGTTTAGATGCTAAATTTTCTCCCAAATTCTACTATGCAAAAAGAAGATTCTCTATCACATCAAAATGCCGGCACATGCATGGAGTACTAAATGTAGATGAAATCAAAAACTAATTGCACAGTTTAGTTGTACTTTACGAGACGAATCTTTTAAGTCTAATTAATCAATGTTTGGACAAAAAATCACAAATACAAACGAAAATGCTACAGGACAGAACATGTTACTGTGCAGATTTTGCACTGCCCAAATCGGGCCAACTAAACGAGGCCTAAGCCATTGGCCTGGCCCTTGTTTAGTTCCCTCAATTCTCCCCCAAATTTCACTATGCAAAAAGAAGATTTCATGTCACATCAAAATGTCGGTAAATGCATGGAGTACTAAATGTTGATGAAATCAAAAACTAATTGCACAGTTTTGTTATACTTTGCGAGATGAACATTTTAAGCCTAGTTAGTCAAAATTTGGATAATTTTTACCAAATACAAACGAAATGCTACAGGAATTCTGATACAGTGTTTTTCTCCCCAATTCACCGAACTAAACGAGGCCCTGGTTTAGTTCCCCAATTCTCCCCAAATTCCACTATGCAAAAAGAAGATTTCTCGTCACATCAAAATGTCGGCAAATGCATGGAGTACTAAATGTTGATGAAATTAAAAACTAATTGCACAGTTTTGTTGTACTTTGCGAGACGAACATTTTAAGCCTAGTTAGTCAAAATTTGGATAATTTTTACTAAATACAAACGAAATGCTACAGGAATTCTGATATAGTATTTTTCTTTCCTATTCGCCGAACTAAACGAGGCCACTGTTTGGTGCGGCTTGGAAGGGCTCCGGCTCGGCCTTCGTGTGCGCACTGTACAGCTTTGTACATCTCTGTAGCAGCAGGAAAAAGGGCTCTGACTTCGTTACTGACAAGGGAGGAGGGAGGAGCCAGAGGGGACGCACCTAAGAGGCTTCTCCCGTTACTGCTACAGAAGTTGAGTTCGAGCCACCAGGGGCGGACTGTCTTGGACAGCAATCCAGGAATACCTCGAGCTCTGGGAATTCATGGAGAACATCACCCTCAGTGATCAGCAGAACAAGATTATCCGACGGTAGACTCCGGATGGGAAATACTCCACCAAATCGGCTTACAACATGATGCGTTCCATGGCCACAAACTAATCTGGAAGGCCCAGGCGCCGTTCCGAGTGAAGATTTTTCTCTAGCTAGCTTCGCGGCGGTGACACTGGACGCCGGACCGAAGAGCACGACATGGCCTGACAGCGAGGGACCTCTGTTTCCTTTGCAACCAGGAGCCAGAATTGATTGACCACATCATAGCCAAGTGCTCATTCACGAGGGAAGTTTGGTTCCATATACTCTAGGCGTTGGGGAAGCAGCTACCACAGGGAGCACCATCAACTCTATCCTGGTGGCGTCGACTTAGAGCATTGAGCACCGGAGCACAACATACTCGCTTTTCACGCTTGTTTCATGGCATGTGGAAGGAACGCAATGCACGTTGCTTTCAAAACGCTACGACATTGATCGGCAAACTACTGCAAATCATCAAGGCACAGGCGGAGCGTCGAAGTAGGTGCAAGCGGGCTAGAAGAGCTGGCAGCGTAGCTATATGCCCCATGATCCAGTCATTGTTTGTGTCTGTTAAAATGTAGCCCTTTCTGCTCCTTGTGCGGCCATCGGCCGCTGTAACGTATACCGTCCCCTTCTTGATTGAAACGATATGCAGAGCTCTACGTATTCGAGGAAAAAAATGCTCAAGGCGACCTCCCACGTAGTAAGTACATTTCCATTATTTTGAGTGTCTTGTCCATAATTATTGGTGTGGCATATATACTGCACTAGGGGGGAACCTGTGCTTCACACGGGCGAAGGTAGTTGCCCAAAAAAAAGAGAGGAGAGGACGGAACAGTACCAGGACGTGGGTGACGGTATGTACTGTTCACATGATCCGGTACCATGGGATAACGGGTAAGGACACTGTTCATAGGATCTGGTACTTTTTGGGTAACGGGTTGTTGCTATTCACTAACGAGCCGATCTACAGTAAAAGGTATTGTTGTTGATGAATAGGGAGATATGAATAGGAAATAACTGTTACTGTGTACCTACCTAGCGTGCCAACTGTCGGCGTTCGGTACCGGGAGGGCCCGAGACCGACGAGTAAATTTGTGTTGCGTGCTCCCTAATCCGGATGGTGATGCAAGGAGAATACACGGGAGTTTATCCTGGTTCGGGCAAGGAAGGCCCTACGCCCAGCGGGAGAGGTGAGTATTGTATTTTCTTGCACCGAAGTGCTTGCGTAGGGGTTACAAGCTGCAAGAGAGAGAACCGGTCCCAAGTCTCAAGAGAAGAGGAAAGTGAAGTGTTGCTTGAGATGTTGATCGCTAGAGTGGAGAAAGAACTGGTCTAGCGTTTTTCTTGTCCCCTTGAGAGCTCCTAGCCCTCCTCTTTTATAGACACAAGGGGAGGGCCTAGGTTTACAATGAAACCCTAGGGGGTGTCTTGGAGAAGAAAGCGGGACGGGTACTGTGGGTGCTGCTGTGGCGACGTGCCCTGGTGCGTGCAGGCCATCCCTAGGTGTCGTGGCGATGTGGATGATGGGACGACAAGACATCCTGGCGCTGTAGAGGACGTACGATTCCTTGTGGTCAACGTGCAGGCGTCATTCCTTTGTTGACCGACGGTGGTCGAGGCCGGGTCGGGACATAGCTGTGGGGGTTGTTGAGGAACGGATAAGGTCGAACCCTAGGAAACCCGGGTGTGTCGTATGTCGTTTTGTAAGTCGAGGGGGCGTTGATTGAAGAACAGTGCTTGACGTGGTGTGAATAGTGGCAGCTTTTTCACCGCCCATCCCGGGATGGGTAGTAAAAAAGCATGATTAGATGCAGGCGTTGCTCCCACGCCAGTGGTACTGCTCCCACGTCGGTGGCGCTGCATTCACGTCGGTGGAAGTGGTTGCATTAAATGCCTTGCTAGTGAGTAGGTGAATAAGAGGGGGGTCGACCAACTCGACCCTGGGTCGTGCGAGTTGGAGAATTTCTAGGGTCAAGGCTTCTAGTCGAGCGGGCATCGTACGAGCCAGAACATAGTCGAGGGAGCCTGGCGTAGCCACATGTGTGCAGACCGAACATGATGTTTCTATGTAGGCGGAGCTTTGATGCATTTTTTGGGGTGTGGATGTCTCGGGGGTTGGCTCCCTTTAATCGTTGATTTTGGGTACCCCTAATTCAGGTACCCGACAGTAGCCCCCGAGCCTTTGTGGGAATGCGGGCACTCTTGCAGAGGCTTGCGCGGGTTATGAACTGGAGTCATAGCGTCGTCGCCCTTTAGTGAGTGCATGCGAGCGCACCCGCCAGGTGTAGCCTCTAAGGCCTCGGAGAAGTGTGTGACTCCTTCGAGGGCTTTTGTATGTTGTGTCATTGATTTTTGTTAAGCCCTGAGGTGCATTTGATCCTCTTTCGCTAGAGTTAGTCAATTGCGGGCAAGCCCCCGAGCCTTTGCACGCAGAAAGCCGGTCATGGCTTTGTCTGCCTTTATCGGTCAACCCTCACGCATCCTTTAGGCAAGGAGGAGGGGTGGAAACATCGTACTACCCTCGATGGGCGAGTTTCGATGATCCCTGGTGAGTTGCTAGTAGGGAATTCGAGTGGGAGCCCGTGCCCCGTTCGATAGGGGTCGATTGGCGGCCGTGGGGGCGCTCTCCAAAATGCCAAGGAGTTGTCGTATGGATCTCGGCTCCGTACAATAGGTGTCGAGGCTTCGATGCCTCCCTCCGGGGGGATTCCACTGTCGACCCCGCCTTTAGCCTCGAATATGTCTGAGGGCGTCTCGAGAAAGTGGCTCGAACCCTGGCCTTTTACGGGTCCGCTTTTCAGACATCCCTTACTCTGTTTTATTCAAGGGCAGCTGTCGAACCCCTGTCGAGGGCCAGCCTTCGAACCCTCGAGGCTTATAGCGAGCTCGGAGCTCGTAGTTCCTTTGCCTAGAAGTGTTCGTCTGTAGGCCTCCCTTCCCATTCGTTGGGGCACGTCTTTTTAGGAGGGAAGCAAAAACGGCACGGTAGTGGGTGGCATGGCAGACAATTATTGAGCGAGCGATGGGCACGTGCCCTTATACGCGGGTTTTGAGGAAGCGGTTAGGTAGGAGCATTAAATGTGGAAACTGTACCTACCTCTTTGCTGGATCCGTCCGTTTGCCTTCTACCAGGGTATAAGTACAGAGCCCAGGGTTCCGCGTGCTCCTTACCATTTCCTTGGCGATTGTATTTTCCTTCCTTCTGCCTCCATCAGCCATTCCCTTCCTCCGTTGTCGTTCCTTCCCCCGCCGCTGTCGTATTCTATCCTCAGCGCGCATGGCGAGAAAAAGCTAGGTCCTCCCTACGGACGCGTGGATCCGTTCCTCGGTAACAGAGAGGAGGCTGAAAGAGCTGGTGCGCGATGGTCTCTTATGACCGAGGATGAGCCGAGACCAGTGAAAGCCCAAGTTTGGTTTTGGTAATTAATGACACCAAGTTGCTAATGCCATGTGTTAAGTGTTTTGAGTTAGACATAAGCAACACATGTGATGAAGGTGTATGTGGCAAGGAGTGGTGGCCACAAGATCACAAAGAGATGGTGCATGGACATGAATTGATGATCAAGTGGAAGAGAAGGATCTAAGAGCGCAAGGCAAAGGTATAACCATAGGGTTTTCCTTTTGCCGGTCTAAGATGAGTAAAGAAGTGATTGACCGGGTTTAGGATACATAGCCGACTATCAAGAGGGGCAATCACGATTAGCTCGGAAATCAAGTGCCACTAGATCAATGTCTTGAGCATATGCATTAGGATCTAGTAAAGAGCTAACATAACGCCTTGGAAAATGATTATGAAATGCTAACACACATGCACATGGTGATTTACATATGGTGGTGTTAGCACATTTGTGAAGGCGGTGGAGTTTGAGTGGTAGAGAAGGGTTTGGGTTCTTCTCTCCCTCCCGTCGAGCTTGTGAGATGGGATTCGGCGCTTTTTGGAGAAGTGAAATGCCTATTTTCTACTATACCGGAAGTTGGAAAAGAAACGGAGGCGAACGGAGGTCACTGTGGTGACCGGACGCTGCACCAGACGCGGTCATGGTTTGACCAGCGCGTCCGGTCAGTTCATTCGGTCAATGCGCCTAGGGTTAGTGACCGGACGCTGGTCTGGCCTGACCAGCGCGTTCGGTCAGTTCACCTGTGCGCAGAAGCAGAGTGAGCGACCGGCGCGTCCGGTCCTTCACGGAACCGGCGCGTCCGGTCATGCGTCCAGAAGGATAGAGAGCAGTGGAGTGATGATCGGACGCGGGGCGCGTCCGGTCATGTGCGATCAGACGTGTCAGGTCACTGAGGGAGCTTACTGGACTCTAACCGGACGCTGGCACTATCGCGTCTGGTCGTTGCCTGAAGCGCGTCCGGTCATTGCTTTGAGGGCTCACGGTGTTGCGCGACTGGCGCATCTGGTCAGTTTGACCAGCGCGTCCGGTCTGCGCGACCAGCGCGTCCGGTCGTTGCCTCGTAGTTAGCCGTTGCGCGACCAGCACGTCCGGTCAGTTTGACCAACGCGTCCGGTCAGCGCGACTTCGGCTGGTTAAAGTTCCTAACGGCTTTTTTTCGAAGGGGTACGCTATAAATAGAGGTTGGCCGGGGTTTTAGGGTAACTCTTGCATACTTTGAGACCTAGAGACATACTTTGAGCTAGAGAACAACCCCTACACTCATCTCTTTGCATAGTTGCACATCTTGAGTGAGATTGAGTGAGATTCAAGTGCATTGCTTGAGAGTTGCATTCTAGAGGCACTTGATCTTCGAGTTGCTGCGGATTTCTTATTACTCTTCCGTGTTTCCCGACACGATAGACGGCTTAGAGCAGTGGAGGTGATTAAGCTCGCAATTGGAGATTGTTGGAGCCTTCACCAAGTGTTGTAAGGGGTTCTTGATCCTTCCCCGCGGAAGTTCACAAATTGGATACTCTAGTGAAGCTCGTGGCTTGGAGGATTCCCATCTTGTGTGCGGTTGTGTGGTGCCCGCCGAGGGCTCGACTCTTGATAGTCGATTAGCTCGCGAACCGACAAGTGGGTGTATCGCCACAACGGGGAGTAGCTTGCCGGGAAGCAAGTGAACCTCGGGATAAATTCTTGTGTCATTCTCTTCCCGAGAACTTCTCTTGTGTGATTGTTGATTGGTACTTCTCATCTCTACACGGCGGTATAATCACTCGAAGCTCTTCTCTCGTATTACTTCTTATTCATAGCTTGTAATTGTTGTTGTGTTTAGTGAATAGCTTTGTTATAGACTTGTGTAGGTGGCTTGCTTAATTAGTTAGAGCTAGTGCATTTGCTTCGCCACCTTTCGTACTAACGTGTGGTTAAGTAATTCTTGTAGAAGTTTTAATTAGGCTATTCACCCCCCCTCTAGCCTATTTGGACCTTACAAGTGGTATCGGAGCCGAGGCACCGTTTATTTGAGGCTTAACAACCTACGGTGAAAAAGAAATGGCTCAATTAAGCTTGCACATCAACAACACCAAGAAGGCACCTCACTTTGATGGCACAAATTATGCATATTGGAAGGTTAAGATGACCGTACACCTAAAGTCAATCAATAGAGAAGTGTGGAACGTCACCGAAACAAAATTTGAGGTTGCTAATCCGGAAGCACCTACACCGGTGGAAGAGAAGAAGCTCCAATGTACTGACATTGCCATTAGTGCTCTTCATGAGGCACTAGATGATAAGACCTTTGAGCAAGTGAAGAACATTGAGATTGCTCATGATGCTTGGGCTAAGCTAGAAGAAACATTTGAGGGCACCGAAGGTACAAAGACTGCTAAAGCATATATCTTGCAAGAAAAATTTTCAAGCTTCAAGATGCAAGATTATGAGAGTGTACCGGAGATGTTTCATAGGTTGCAAGTCATTGTCAATGAGCTCAAGGCACTTGGTGAGGAGGTCAAGGACAATCAATTCTCTATGAAGTTCTTGAGAAGCTTGCCCAAGAGATTTGATACATTGATCACCGTACTAGTGAGGACTACATTGAAGGATTCAACTCCTCAACAAATATTCCAAGAAGTGATGACCGATGATTCATATAGAGAAGATGATGAGAAAGAGGAGTTGGTCAAAAAGAAGAAGGAAAGTGAGAAGAAGGATGATGAGAAGAAGAAGAGTGTGGCATTCAAAGCCACCACATCCAAGGGCAAATCCAAGATTGAATCATCAAGTGATGAAGACTCAAGCTCTTGTGATAGTGATGACATTGATGAGAAGATGACTCTCTTTGTCAAGCAATTTGGGAAATTCATGAAGAAGAAGGGCTTTCGTGCAAGAAGGAGGAAGAACTCATCCAAGAAGAATGAGCATACCATGAGATATTTTAGATGCCATAGCAAGGACCATCTCATTGCAAAATGTCCTTATGATAGTGATGATGAAGATGCTATCAAGAAGGAGAGGAAGAAGCAAAAGAAGAAGCTAGAGAAGAAGGAGAGCTCTTATAAGAAGAAGAATGATTCTCATATTGCTACATGGGATAGTGATGATTCCTCAAGTGATGATGAGGATGATAACAAGAGCAAGAAGGGACATGCTAGCATTGCCATCCAAGAGAAGGTCTCCCTCTTCGACACTCCATCATGCTTCATGGCTAAGGCCGCTAAGGTATCATTCGACGATGAGAGTGATCATGATAATGCTAGTGATAGTGATAGTGATGAAGAAGAATTCACTAAAGATGAACTAATCACTATGCTAGAAGATTGCACTCAACATTTTAAAGAATCTAGAAAGGAGTGCAAGGGCTTGCTTAAGGAAAAGAAAAACCTTATGCAAGAACTTGATGAGCTTAGAGCATCTTATGAGAGTCTAACGGTAGACCATAAGAAGCTTCAAAAGTCTCACACCAAGCTTGAAGAAGCTCATTCCTCTCTAGTTGAAAAATGTGAAAAAATGCCAACTAATGTTGAGAAAGCTAAAACTTGCAACATAGGCATATCATGTAATATAATTGATGAATCTTTTCTTAAGCCTATTGTTGTTGCTCCCACTAACCCTTCATGTAGCTCATCTACATCATCCTCATCTAGTAGTGATGGTTTCACTTGTGACTCCACACTTATAGTTGAGAATAAAAATCTCAAGAAGGAGGTAAAAGAGCTCAATCACACCTTAGCTAAGGCTTATGGTGGTGAGGACCGCTTGCTTATGTGCTTGGGTAGCCAAAGAGCTTCTCTCTACAAAGAGGGATTGGGCTATAACCCCAAGAAAGGCAATGCCGCTTTTGCTCCTCACAAGACTTGTTTTATGAAGAACAATGGTAGCTATTGCAAGAGTTACAAGCAAGTTGGTCACATAGAGCAACATTGCATGAACAAGAAATCCAATGCAAATGTATCCTCAATTAAGTTTGATTCTTTCTATATGCTTACCAAGGGTACAAATGGTGTTCATGCTAAGTTCATTGGTACACCATGGATGGGCTCAAAGAAGAAAGCCATTTGGGTACCAAAGAGCTTAGTCTCTAACCTTGGAGGACCCAAACAAGTTTGGGTACCTAAAAAGAATTGATCTTGTCTTGTAGGTCAATTACAAAGCCGGAGGAAGGCATTGGGTGCTTGATAGTGGGTGCACTCAACATATGACCGGAGACTCTTGTATGTTCAATTCAATTGATACAAGCCAAAATGGTGGTTTTGATGCTATCACTTTTGGCAACAATAAGAAAGACAAGGTCAAGGGGCTTAGTAAAGTTGCTATCTCAAATGACATGAGCATTTCTAATGTGTTGCTAGTTGAGAGATTGGATTTCAATCTTTTATCGGTGGCACAACTTTGTGATCTTGGCTTCAAGTGCATATTTGGTAGTGATGATATTGAAGTCATAAGTGTTGATGGATCAAACTTGATATTCAAAGGATTTAGACATGGTAGCTTATAATTGGTTGACTTCAATGATAGTGAGACACAATTGACATCATGCTTGCTTAGTAAATCTAGTATGGGATGGTTGTGGCATAGAAGGCTTGGTCATGTTGGAATGAAACAATTGAACAAACTTTTGAGGCATGACTTAGTTAGAGGCTTAAAAGATGTGACTTTTGAAAAGGATAAACCATGTAGTGCTTGTCAAGCCGGTAAACAAGTTGGAAATCCACATCCTAGTAAGAGTGAAATGAGCACATCAAAGGCATTTGAGCTATTGCACATGGACTTGTTTGGGCCAACAACATACACTAGCATTGGTGGCAACAAGTATGGTTTTGTGATTGTTGATGACTACACTAGATACACTTGGGTGTTCTTTCTCTATGATAAGAGTGATGTTTATGATCTATTCAAGTCTTTTGTCAAGAGGGTGCAAAATGAGTTTGAGACTACCATCAAGAAGATTAGAAGTGACAATGGTAGTGAGTTCAAGAACACAAGAATTGAAGATTTATGTGATGATCTTGGTATTGGACATCAATTCTCTCCAACCTACACTCCTCAATCCAATGGTGTTGTTGAAAGAAAGAATAGAACTTTGATTGATATGGCTAGATCAATGCTTAGTAAATACAATGTGAGTCATTCATTTTGGAGTGAAGCTATCAACACGGCTTGCTATTGTAGCAACCGTCTCTATTGCCATGGGAAGCTTGGGAAGACACCATATGAGCTATTGAATAGAAGAAAGCCTAACATTGCATACTTTAGAGTGTTTGGTTGCAAATGCTATATTCTTAAGAAAGGCACTAGATTGAGTAAGTTTGAAAAGAAATGTGATGAAGGATTCTTACTTGGTTATTCTACCACAAGCAAGGCATATATAGTTTAGAATCTCACAAATGGCACCTTGGAAGAAGTTCATGATGTTGAGTTTGATGAAACCCAAGGATCTCAAAATGAAGCTCAAAACCTTGATGATGTGAGAGGAGATCATTGTCAAATGCAATGAAGAACATGGACATTGGTGATATAAGGCCAATGCAAGTTGATGATGATGATATTTATGTGATCAACCAAAGTGTGCAAATTGATACAAATCAAGCAAGCTCTAGCGGTACTCATGATGAAGCTCAAATTCAAGGTCAAACAAGTGGAAGCAATCAACTCCCAATACTCCAACCTACTAGCATTGCAAGAGATCATCCGTTGGATCAAATCATTGGTGGAATTCAAAGTGGTGTTCAAACTAGATCAAGGCTAGCATCCTTTTGTGAGCATTACTCATTTGTCTCATTAGAAGAACCAAAGAAGATAGAAGATGTATTGAAGGATTCCGATTGGGTAAATGCCATGCATGAAGAACTAAATAACTTTGCTAGAAATCAAGTTTGGGAACTTGTTGAGAGGCCAAAGAACTACAATGTGATTGTCACTAAGTGGGTCTTTAGAAACAAGCAAGATCAAGATGGCATGGTTGTGAGGAACAAAGCAAGATTAGTAGCACAAGGATACACTCAAGTTGTGGGTCTTGACTTTGGAGAGGCATATGCACCCGTTGCAAGATTGGAGGCTATTAGAATCTTATTAGCATATGCTTGTGCACACAACATCAAGCTCTATTAAATGGATGTCAAGAGTGCATTTCTCAATGGCTACATCAATGAAGAAGTTTATGTTGAGCAACCTCCCAGTTTTGAAGATAACAAGAAGCCTGACCATGTTTTCAAGCTAAAGAAGGCATTGTATGGTTTGAAGCAAGCACCTAGAGTATGGTATGAGAGGTTGAGGGGCTTTCTCCTCTCTAAAGGGTTCAAGATGGGAAAGGTTCACACCACCCTCTTCACCAAGAAGCTTGAAAATAACTTGTTTGTGTTGCAAATCTATGTGGATGACATTATCTTTGGATCAACCAACCAAGACTTTTATGAATAGTTTGGAAATATGATGGCTAATGAGTTTGAAATGTCTATGATTGGAGAGCTTAGTTACTTCCTTGGACTTCAAATCAAGCAAATGAAGAATGGCACTTTTGTAAGTCAAGGCAAGTACACCAAGGACATGATTAAGAAGTTTGAATTGCAAGATGCTAAGCAAATGAGTTCTCCAATGGGCACTAATGATCAATTGGGTATTGATGCTAATGGCAACATGGTAGATCAAAAGCAATACTGGTCTATGATTGGAAGTTTACTCTATGTCACCGCTTCTAGGCCAGATGTGATGTTTAGTGTGTGCAAGTGTGCAAGATATCAAGCTTCACCTAGAGAAAGTCACTTGAAAGCAACCAAGAGGATATTGAGATATCTTAAAGGCACTCATGATGTTGGATTATGGTTTCCAAAGGGGTCTAATTTTGAGTTGATTGGATATTCGGACTCTGACTATGGTGGTTGCAAGGTTGATAGAATGAGCACAAGTGGCACTTGTCAATTGCTAGGAAGGTCTCTTGTTTCATGGTCATCAAAGAAACAAATAGTGTTGCACTATCTACCACCGAGGCCGAATACATTAGTGCCGGTAGTTGTTGTGCATAATTGCTTTGGATGAAAGCAACCTTGAATGACTTTGGAATCAAATTCAAGAATGTGCCATTATTTTGTGACAATGAAAGTGCTATCAAGATGACACAAAATCCGGTTCAACATTCAAGAACCAAGCACATTGACATAAGGCATCATTTCATAAGAGACCATCAACAAAAGGGTGATATTAGCATTGAGAGCATTGGTACCGAAGATCAACTAGCCAACATCTTTACAAAGCCACTTGATGAAAAGAGATTTTACAAGTTAAAGAATGAATTGAACATACTTGACTTCTCCAACTTGAAATGAGTGCATCCCCACATTCTTATATGACATGCCTCTCCTCCAACATAGCAAGGTAAAGTTGTTTGACATATCATCCATACTTTGCTAAGGACATGTTTAGAACATATAGACATATTTGCATGATAAATAGGCTCATTCATGAAAATCAAATGATTTTGATGTATATATGGTACCACTATTGCTTCTATGTTTATTTGATCTAGTGGTAGCATATGACATGTTTATGAGCTTGCAAACCTAGTGTTGAATCTAGAAAATGAGGTCATGATGTGTAATTCAACATGGTCAAGATAACCCTTATACTTTATGAGGTGTGAAAAAGCTTGTCCTTGGATCAAACCAAATTACATATTCTAGGCAAGTGATCTAGGTTAAACCATATTTTGGACTCCCTCATAATTGATTGACTTATCTCTCACTAAAATTGGCACCTTTTTGGTGATTGTTGACAAAGGGAGAGAGAAAAGTCACAAAGATATTGCAAAAGATATAAAAAGGGGGAGAGAAAGCACAAAGATAGAAAAGTCACAAAGAGGGAGAAAGATATAGTAAGGGGGAGAGAAAATATATAGTAAGGAGGAGAGAAATTAAATTTGAGCACATAAGTAGGGGGAGCAAGCTCATGAATTATTTGTTGCATTTGTATGTGCATTAACATGATGAAATGTTGCATTGCAAAGTTTAATTTCGATATTCATGATTGAATGGTGTATGCTAGATATAGAACTTGAATGATGTTTTGTTAAGAGTAGCTTTACATGTGGTATCTAGACACCTTTGCTTTTAATGTTGATCTCACGGAGTACTTTAAGTGTTTGTGATCTTTACAAGTGATGTATTACAAGTGGTGTCTAGCTACATCGATGCTAAGGATGGTATATAAAGGCAACTCCGATTGGTATCACGCTTCAAAGGTCCATTCTATATACCTTAGCATCATTTTGATAGTAGTAACTCTCCCAAAATTTAAATCTATACATATGTGCATAATTGAAACAAACTCATGGAAGCACATATGTAGGGGGAGCTAATACTATCGAAATTGAAAATTGATTTCATTTCATATCTTTGTGATGGTTGTCATCAATTACCAAAAAGGGGGAGATTGAAAGCCCAAGTTTGGTTTTGGTAATTAATGACACCAAGTTGCTAATGCCATGTGTTAAGTGTTTTGAGTTAGGCATAAGCAACACATGTGATGAAGGTGTATGTGGCAAGGAGTGGTGGCCACAAGATCACAAAGAGATGGTGCATGGACATGAATTGATGATCAAGTGGAAGAGAAGGATCTAAGAGCGCAAGGCAAAGGTATAACCATAGGGTTTTCCTTTTGCCGGTCTAAGATGAGTAAAGAAGTGATTGACCGGGTTTAGGATACATAGCCAACTATCAAGAGGGGCAATCACGATTAGCTCAGAAATCAAGTGCCACTAGATCAATGTCTTGAGCATATGCATTAGGATCTAGTAAAGAGCTAACATAATGCCTTGGAAAATGATTATGAAATGCTAACACACATGCACATGGTGATTTACACATGGTGGTGTTAGCACATTTGTGAAGGCGGTGGAGTTTGAGCGGTAGAGAAGGGTTTGGGTTCTTCTCTCCCTCCCGCCGAGCTTGCGAGATGGGATTCGGCGCTTTTTGGAGATGTGAAATGCCTATTTTCTACTGCGCTGGAAGTTGGAAAAGAAACGGAGGCGAATGGAGGTCACTGTGGTGACCGGACGCTGCACCGGACGCGATCACGGTTTGACCAGCGCGTCCGATCAGTTCATTCGGTCACTGCGCCTAGGGTTAGTGACCGGACGCTGGTCTGGCCTGACCAGCGCGAACGGTCAATTCACCTGTGCGCAGAAGCAGAGTGAGCGACCGGCACGTCCGGTCCTTCATGGAACCGGCGTGTCCGGACATGCGTCCAGAAGGACAGAGAGCAGCGGAGTGATGATCGGACGCAGGGCGCATCCGGTCATGTGCGATCAGACGCGTCAGGTCACTGAGGGAGCTTACTGGACTCTAACCGGACGCTGGCACTATCGCGTCCGGTCGTTGCCTGAAGCGCGTCCGGTCATTGCTTTGAGGGCTCACGGTGTTGCGCGACCAGCGCGTCTGGTCAGTTTGACCAGCTCGTCCGGTCTGCGCGACTAGCGCGTCCGGTCGTTGCCTCGCAGTTAGCCGTTGCGCGACCGGCGCGTCCGGTCAGTTTGACCAGCGCGTCCGGTCAGCGCGACTTCGGCTGGTTAAAGTTCCTAACTGCTTTTTTCGAAGGGGTATGCTATAAATAGAGGTTGGTCGGGGTTTGAGGGTAACTCTTGCATACTTTGAGACCAAGAGACATACTTTAAGCTAGAGAACAACCCCTCCACTCATCTCTTTGCATAGTTGCACATCTTGAGTGAGATTGAGTGAGATTCAAGTGCATTGCTTGAGAGTTGCATTCTAGAGGCACTTGATCTTCGAGTTGCTGCGGATTTCTTGTTACTCTTCCGTGTTTCCTAACATGGTAGACGGCTTGGAGCAGCGGAGGTGATTGAGCTCGCAATTGGAGATTGTTGGAGCCTTCACCAAGTGTTGTAAGGGGTTCTTGATCCTTCCCCGCAGAAGTTCGCAAATTGGATACTCTAGTGAAGCTCGTGGCTTGGAGGATCCCCATCTTATGTGCGGTTGTGCGGTGCCCGCCGAGGGCTCGACTCTTGATAGTCGATTAGCTCGCGAACCGACAAGTGGGTGTATCGCCACAACGGGGAGTAGCTTGCCAGGAAGCAAGTGAACCTCGGGATAAATTCTTGTGTCATTCTCTTTCCGAGGACTTCTCTTGTGTGATTGTTGATTGGTACTTCTCATCTCTACACGGCGGTATAATCACTCGAAGCTCTTCTCTCGTATTACTTCTTGTTCATAGCTTGTAATTGTTGTTGTGTTTAGTGAATAGCTTTGTTATAGACTTGTGTAGGTGGCTTGCTTAATTAGTTAGAGCTAGTGCATTTGCTTCGCCACCTTTCGTACTAACGTGTGGTTAAGTAATTCTTGTAGAAGTTTTAATTAGGCTATTCACCCCCCCTCTAGCCTATTTGGACCTTACAACCAGCCAGAGTGGAGGGTGCCGTCGACCAACCACCGGGAGCCGTCGCCTCCAGAGGACTACGTGGTGAGCTTTGTTGCCTTCCACGAGAGGGGGCTCAGGATGCCGCCGAGTCGGTTCATGCAGGCGATCCTGCACTAGTATGGGGTGGAGCTCCATCATCTCACCCCCAACTCTGTCTTGTAGGCCACCATTTTTGTAGCCGTCTACGAGGGGTACTTGGGGGTGGAGCCCCACTAGAATCTGTGGCTCCACCTCTTCAAGGAGGAGAACTTCACCAAGAAGGCCGGCGAGAGGGGAGTACGGCGGGTGGTGCACGCCGAAAGCTACACCCTTCAAGTGCGGGTGGGTCGAGGCAACGTCTACATCCCGGCGCAGCTCATCTCATCGAATAGCAGGTGGCACGGCCACTGGTTCTATCTACGCAATGACGACGGCCGCCTGCCAAGGTTCTCTGACTAGGTCCTGATGGTGCGCAAGGACAACTGGTCGTATGACGTTGTTGAGGAGGACAAGCCAAAGCTGCGGCCCCTCCTCGATGTGCTGAGAAGGCTCTGTCTATGCGGACTGACCGCGGGGATGGTGGTGTAAGGTCCAAATAGGCTAGAGGGGGGTGAATAGCCTAATTAAAAACTTCTACAAGAATTACTTAACCACAAGTTAGTACAAAAGGTGGCGAAGCAAAAGCACTAGCTCTAACTAATTAAGCAAGCCACCTACACAAGTCTAGTACAAGGCTATCCACTTAAACACAACAACAACTACAAGCTAGAAACAAGAAGTAATACAAGAGAAGAGCTTTGAGAGATTATACCGACGTGTAGAGATGAGGAGTACCAATCAATCAATCACACAAGAGAAATCCTCGGGAAGAGAATGACACAAGAATTTATCCCGAGGTTCACTTGCTTCCCAGCAAGCTACTCCCCGTTGTGGCGATACAGCCACTTGTCGGTTCGCAAGCTAATCGACTATCAAGAGTCGAGCCCTCGGTGGGCGCCGCACAACCACACACAAGATGGGGATCCTCCAAGCCACGAGCTCCATTAGAGTATCCAATTTGCGAACTCCCATGGGGAAGGATCAAGAACCCCTTACAACACTTGGTGAAGGCTCCAACAATCTTCAATTGTGAGCTCAATCACCTCCGCTGCTCTAAGCCGTCTACCGTGTCGGGAAACACGGAAGAGTAACAAGAAATTTGCAGCAACTCGAAGATCAAGTGCCTCTAGAATGCAACTCTCAAGCAATGCACTTGAATCTCACTCAATCTCACTCAAGATGTGCAACTATGCAAAGAGATGAGTGGAGGGGTTGTTCTCTAGCTCAAAGTATGTCTCTAGGTCTCAAAGTATGCAAGAGTTACCCTCAAACCCCGGCCAACGTCTATTTATAACGAAGGGGTACGCAGCTAGCCGTTACCGGACGACACAGTTCAAATCGGGATGACCGGACGCTCTGGTCAGGGTGACCGGACGCGTCCGGTCACTACAGGACAAGCGTGAACAGTGCGTGTCAGAAGTTACCGTTGCTATGACCGGACGTGCTCTAGCGTATGACCGGACGCGCTGGTCAACTGACCGGACACGCCGATCGCTCAGCACCGCGAGCCCGCGAAGCAATGACCGGACGCGCCCTAGCGAATAACCGGACGCGACAGTGTCAGCGTCCGGTTTGAGTCCAGTAAGCTCCCTCAACGACCGGACGCGTCCGATCGTACATGTCCGGACGCGCCTCGCGTCCGATCATCACTTCGCTGCTCTCTACCCCTCTGGACGCCTGACCGGACGCACCGGTCCCGTGAGGGACCGGACGCGCCGGTCGCGCGCTCTGCTTTTGCGCACCGGTGAACTGACCGGACACGCTGGTCAGGCCAAACCAGCGTCCGGTCATCAACCCTAGGCGTGCTGACCGGATTGAACTGACCGGACGCGCTGGTCAAGTCGTGACCGCGTCCGGTGCAGCGTCTGGTCACCACAGAGACCTCCGTTCGCCTCCGTTTCTTTTCTAACTTTCGGTGCAGTAGAAAATAGGCGTTTCACTTCTCCAAAAAGCGCCGAATCCTGCCTCGCAAGCTCGGTGGGAGGGAGAGAGGAACCCAAACCCCCTCTCTACCGCTTAAACTCCACCACCTTCGCAAGTGTGCTAACACCACCTAGTGTACACCACCATGTGCATGTGTGTTAGCATTTCACAATCATTTTCCAAGGCGTTATGTTAGCTCTTTACTAGATCCTAATGCATATGCTCAAGATAATGATCTAGTGGCACTTGATTCCCGAGCTAACCGTGATTGCCCCTCTTGATAGTCGGCTATGTATCCTAAACCCGGTCAATCACTTCTCTACTCATCTTAGACCGGCAAAAGGAAAACCCTATGGTTATACCTTTTCCTTGCGCTCTTAGATCCTTCTCTTACACTTGATCATCATGTCCTTCATATTATGTGCATCTCCACCATGATCATTCTTTCATGTTCATGCACCAACTCTTTGTGATCTTGTAGCCATCACTCCTTGCCACATACACCTTCATTACATGTGTTGCTTATGCCTAACTCAAAACACTTAACACATGGCATTAGCAACTTGGTGTCATTAATTACCAAAACCAAACTTGGGCTTTCAATCTCCCCCTTTTTGGTAATTGATGACAACCATCACAAAGATATGAAATGAAATCAATTTTCAATTTCGATAGTATTAGCTCCCCCTACATATGTGCTTCCATGAGTTTGGTTCAATTTTGCACGTATGTAATGATTTAAATTTTGGGAGAGTTACTACTATCAAATTGATGCTAAGGTATATAGAATGGACCTTTGAAGCGTGATACCAATCGGAGTTGCCTTTATATACCACCCTTAGCATCGATGTAGCTAGACACCATTTATAATACAACACTTGTAAAGATCACAAACACTAAAGTACCCCGTGAGATCAACACTATAAGCAAAAGGTGTCTAGATACCACTTGTAAAGCTACTCTTAACAAATCATCATTCAAGTTCTATTTCTAGCAAACATCATTCAATCATGAATATGAATATAAGCTTTGCAATGCAATAATTCATCATGTTAATGCACATACAGATGCAACAAATAATTCATGAGCTTGCTCCCCCTACTTTTGTGCTCAATTTTAATTGATCCCTTTCTCCCCCTTTGTAACTTAACTTTTTATCTTTGTGACTTTTCTCTCCCCCTTATTATATCTTATCCCTTTTTGCAATATCTTTGTGACTTTTTCTATCTTTGTGACTTATATCTTATCCCTTTTTGCAAGCCGTGTTGATGGCTTCACTCTAAAATGAATGACTCACATTGTATTCACTAAGCATTGATCTAGCCATGTCAATCAAAGTTCTATTCTTTCTTTCAACTACACCATTGGATTAAGGAGTGTATGTCGATGAGAATTGATGTCCAATACCAAAATCATCACACAAATCTTCAATTCTTGTGTTCTTGAACTCACTACCATTGTCACTTCTAATCTTCTTGATGGTAGTCTCAAACTCATTTTGCACCCTCTTGACAAAAGACTTGAATAGATCATAAACATCACTCTTGTCATAGAGAAAGAACGCCCAAGTGTATCTAGTGTAGTCATCCACAATCACAAAACCATACTTGTTGCACCAATGCTAGTGTATGTTGTTGGCCCAAACAAGTCCATGTGCAATAGCTCAAATGCCTTTGATGTGCTCATTTCACTCTTACTAGGATGTGTATTTCCAACTTGTTTGCCGGCTTGACAAGCACTACAAGGTTTATCCTTCTCAAAAGTGACATCTTTCAAGCCTCTAACTAAGTCATGCCTCAAAAATTTGTTCAATTGTTTCATTCCAACATGACCAAGCCTTCTATGCCACAACCATCCCATACTAGATTTACTAAGCAAGCATGATGTCAATTGTGTCTCACTATCATTGAAGTCAACCAATTATAAGCTACCATGTCTAAATCCTTTGAATATCAAGTTTGATCCATCAACACTTATGACTTCAATATCATCACTACCAAATATGCACTTGAAGCCAAGATCATAAAGTTGTGCCACCGATAAAAGATTGAAATCCAATCTCTCAACTAGCAACACATTAGAAATGCTCATGTCATTTGAGATAGCAACTTTACTAAGCCCCTTGACCTTGTCTTTCTTATTGTTGCCAAAAGTGATAGCATCAAAACTACCATTTTGGCTTGTATCAATTGAATTGAACATACAAGAGTCTCCGGTCATATGTTGAGTGCACCCACTATCAAGCACCCAATGCCTTCCTCTGGCTTTGTAATTGACCTACAAGACAAGATCAATTCTTTTTAGGTACCCAAACTTGTTTGGGTCCTCCAAGGTTAGAGACTAAGCTCTTTGGTACCCAAATGGCTTTCTTCTTTGAGCCCATCCATGGTGTACCAATGAACTTAGCATGAACACCATTTGTAACCTTGGTAAGCATATAGAAAGAATCAAACTTAATTGAGGATACATTTGCATTGGATTTCTTGTTCATGCAATGTTGCTCTATGTGACCAACTTGCTTGTAACTTTTGCAATAGCTACCATTGTTCTTCATAAAACAAGTCTTGTGAGGAGCAAAAGCGGCCTTGCCTTTCTTGGGGTTATAGCCCAATCCCTCTTTGTAGAGAGAAGCTCTTTGGCTACCCAAGCACATAAGCAAGCGGTCCTCACCACCATAAGCCTTAGCTAATGTGTGATTGAGCTCTTTTACCTCCTTCTTGAGATTTTCATTCTCAACTATAAGTGTGGAGTCACAAGTGAAACCATCACTACTAGATGAGGATGATGTAGATGAGCTACATGAAGGGTTAGTGGGAGCAACAATAATAGGCTTATGACAAGATTCATCAATTATATCACATGATATGCCTATGTTGCAAGTTTTAGCTTTCTCAACATTAGTTGGCATGTTTTCACATTTTTCAACTAGAGAGGAATGAGCTTCTTCAAGCTTGGTGTGAGACTTTTGAAGCTTCTTATGGTCTACCTTTAGACTCTCATAAGATGCCCTAAGCTTATTAAGTTCTTGCATAAGGTTTTTCTTTTTCTTAAGCAAGCCCTTGCCCTCTTTTCTAGATTCTTTAAAATGTTGAGTGCAATCTTCTAGCATAGTGATTAGTTCATCTTTAGTGAATTCTTCTTCATCACTATCACTATCACTAGCATTATCATGATCACTCTCATCGTCGGATGATACCTTAGCGGCCTTAGCCGTGAAGCACGATGGAGTGTCGAAGAGGGAGACCTTCTCTTGGATGGCAATGCTAGCATGTCCCTTCTTCTTGCTCTTGTTGTCATCCTCATCATCACTTGAGGAATCATCACTTTCCCATGTAGCAACATGAGAATCATTCTTCTTCTTATAAGGGCTTTCCTTCTTCTCTAGCTTCTTCTTTCTTGATAGCATCTTCATCATCACTATCATAAGGACATTTTGCAATGAGATGGTACTTGCTATGGCATCTAAAGCATCTCATGGTATGCTCATTCTTCTTAGATGAGTTCTTCCTCCTTCTTGCACGAAAGCCTTTCTTCTTCATGAATTTTCCAAATTGCTTGACAAAGAGAGCCATCTTCTCATCAATGTCATCACTATCACAAGAGCTTGAGTCTTCATCACTTGATGATTCAATCTTAGATTTGCCCTTGGATGTGGTGGCTTTGAATGCCACACTCTTCTTCTTTTCATCATCTTTCTTCTCATTTTCTTTATTCTTCTTCTTGACCAACTCATCCTTCTCATCATCTTCTCTATATGAATCATCGGTCATTACTTCTTGGAATATTTGTTGAGGAGTTGAATCCTTCAATGTAGTCCTCACTAGCACGGTGATCAATGTATCAAATCTCTTAGGTAGACTTCTCAAGAACTTCATAGAGAATTGATTGTCCTTGACCTCCTCACCAAGTGCCTTGAGCTCATTGACAATGACTTGCAACCTATGAAACATCTCCGGTACACTCTCATCATCTTGCATCTTGAAGCTTGAAAATTTTTCTTGCAAGATATATGCTTTAGCGGTCTTTGTGCCTTCGGTGCCCTCAAATGTTTCTTCTAGCTTGGCCCAAGCATCATGAGCAATCTCTATGTTCTTTACTTGCTCAAATGTCTTGTCATCTAATGCCTCATGAAGAGCACTAATGGCAATGTCATTGCATTGGAGCTTCTTCTCTTCCACCGGTGTAGGTGCTTCCGGATTAGCAACCTTAAATTTTGTTTCGGTGACCTTCCACACTTCTCTATTGATTGACTTTAGGTGTGTGGTCATCTTAACCTTCCAATATGCATAATTTGTGCCATCAAAGTGAGGTGCCTTCTTAGTGTTGTTGATGTGCAAGCTTAATTGAGCCATTTCTTTTTCACCGTAGGTTGTTAAGCCTCAAATAAATGGTGCCTCGGCTCCGATACCACTTGTAAGGTCTAAATAGGCTAGAGGGGGTGAATTGCCTAATTAAAAACTTCTACAAGAATTACTTAACCACAAGTTAGTATGAAAGGTGGCGAAGCAAAAGCACTAGCACTAACTAATTAAGCAAGCCACCTACATAAGTCTAGTACAAGTCTATCCACTTAAACACAACAACAACTACAAGCTAGAAACAAGAAGTAATACAAGAGAAGAGCTTTGAGAGATTATACCGCCGTGTAGAGATGAGGAGTACCAATCAATCAATCACACAAGAGAAATCCTCGGGAAGAGAATGACACAAGAATTTATCCTGAGGTTCACTTGCTTCCCAGCAAGCTACTCCCCGTTGTGGCGATACACCCACTTATCGGTTCGCAAGCTAATCGACTATCAAGAGTCAAGCCCTCAGCGGGCACCGCACAACCACACACAAGATGGGGATCCTCCAAGCCACGAGCTCCACTAGAGTATCCAATTTGCGAACTCCCGCGGGGAAGGATCAAGAACCCCTTACAACACTTGGGTGAAGGCTCCAACAATCTCCAATTGTGAGCTCAATCACCTCCACTGCTCCAAGCCGTCTACCGTGTCGGGAAACACGGAAGAGTAACAAGAAATCTACAGCAACTCGAAGATCAAGTGCCTCTAGAATGCAACTCTCAAGCAATGCACTTGAATCTCACTCAATCTCACTCAAGATGTGCAACTATGCAAAGAGATGAGTGGAGGGGTTGTTCTCTAGCTCAAAGTATGTCTCTAGGTCTCAAATTATGCAAGAGTTACCCTCAAACCTCGGCCAACATCTATTTATAATGAAGGGGTACGCAGCTAGCCGTTATCGGACGACACAGTTCAAATCGGGATGACCGGACGCTCCGGTCAGGGTGACCGGACGCGTCCGGTCACTACAGGACAAGCGTGAACAGTGCGTGTCAGAAGTTACCGTTGCTATGACCGGACACGCTCTAGCATATGACCGGACGTGCTGGTCAACTGACCGGACACGCCGATCGCTCAGCACCGCAAGCCCGCGAAGCAACGACCGGACGCGCCCTAGCGAATGACCGGACGCGACAGTGCCAGCGTCTGGTTTGAGTCCAGTAAGCTCCCTCAACGACCGGACGCGTCCGATCGTACATGACCGGACGCGCCTCGTGTCCGATCATCACTTCGCTGCTCTCTGCCCCTCTGGACGCCTGACCGGACGCACTGGTCCCGTGAGGGACCGGACGCACCAGTCGCGCGCTCTGCTTTTGCGCACCGGTGAACTGACCGGACGCGCTGGTCAGGCCAGACCAGCGTCCGGTCATCAACCCTAGGCGTGCTGACCGGATTGAACTGACCGGACGCGCTGGTCAAGCCGTGACCGCGTCCGGTGCAGCATCCGGTCACCACAGAGACCTCCGTTCACCTCCGTTTCTTTTTCGACTTTTGGCGCAGTAGAAAATAGGCGTTTCACTTCTCCAAAAAGCGCCGAATCCTGCCTCGCAAGCTCGGCGGGAGGGAGAGAGGAACCCAAACCCCTCTCTACCGTTTAAACTCCACCGCCTTCGCAAGTGTGCTAACACCACCTAGTGTACACCACCATGTGCATGTGTGTTAGCATTTCACAATCATTTTCCAAGGCGTTATGTTAGCTCTTTACTAGATCCTAATGCATATGCTCAAGATAATGATCTAGTGGCACTTGATTCCCGAGCTAACCGTGATTGCCCCTCTTGATAGTCGGCTATGTATCCTAAACCCGGTCAATCACTTCTCTACTCATCTTAGATCGGCAAAAGGAAAACCCTATGGTTATACCTTTGCCTTGCGCTCTTAGATCCTTCTCTTACACTTGATCATCATGTCCTTCATATTATGTGCATCTCCACCATGATCATTCTTTCATGTTCATGCACCAACTCTTTGTGATCTTGTAGCCATCACTCCTTGCCACATACACCTTCATTACATGTGTTGCTTATGCCTAACTCAAAACACTTAACACATGGCATTAGCAACTTGGTGTCATTAATTACCAAAACCAAACTTGGGCTTTTAGGTGGCCGCCGTGTTCCACCATCGAAGGGTGCTACCGTTGATGCAGCGCCATCTTCGTCTAGATGAGATGACGCCGGGTGTCTCATTGGAGGGGAGCCGGATGTCACACAAGACCCTTCCCCTCGACGAGGTCACCCGGCATGCACGATGGATGGTGGGTAGTTTCAGGCAGGAGGACATCGACCGAGTCCCAATGCGGCCCAACCGGTGACTCAAGCATCTGGTAAGTGTTGTCCTCTCGGTACTGGATTCCCCTTCTTCCCTAGGCTTGGTAAATCTAAACTCATTGAGTTTGCCGTGCAAGATCTGACTGTGGTCAAAGACTCGCCGCCATCGGTCCTGGAGGATCACGCCACTCGAGAGGTGAGGAGTCTTTCTGCGGCTCGGGAGAAGGAGAAAGACGTCGCAAAAACATGGCATGATAGGAAGATCTGTGAGCGCGAGGTGTTATTAAAACATCGTCACCAGCAACGGCTCGAGGGTCTCCCTGAAGAGGAGTCCCCCTCTGAGTCAGCCTCAGAGGACAAGGGCGATGACAGCGATGACAACGATGCTAGGTCATGGTACGACACCATGACTTTCCTCACACACCTTCCTAACGTGCGGTCCCTGCAGGGACCCGTCGGCGGGGGTCGACTTCCCAGGCATCGAGGGTAGCCTCGGCGCTCGTCGAGGGAGAGGAGGAGTGATCGGAGGAGAGGGCCCATGGGGGGCCCTCAGAAAGGAGATCTGCTGAGCCAGGGGTTCCCCTAACAACGTCGGCAGCACCGCGGACGCGTGCCCGGTCACCGTGCACTTCATCGGTAGGTGGAACGGTGACATCGACACCCGAGGCCGGGGCGCCATCGTCGGGTGTTAGAACTCGAGGTCAGGAGATCCTAATGACGCAGAGGACTTCAGGGACCTCGTTAGCCTAGGCTCGAGGGAGTTCTGGGCTGACCAGAGGCTCGATAGAGGGGCCGTCACAGGGGGCCTTAGGAAGCTCGGGGAAGCCACAGACTAAACCCCTGATCCCCATGTCCAGGTGAGTGTTCTGTTTCCTTTTTTAGACACGTTTATTTTGTTCCTTGTTCTCATGTTCTGGTTCACTGTGCAGCCTCAAGTGCAAGGGGAGCCGGTGGCCTTGACGCCTGCCAAGGCGCTTAAGGCCAGTGCCGCGTTGAGGATGCGGACACCGGCCGATGATGCTGCCTGGATCGCAAGGTACCGGGCGGTGACGGAGCGACTCAAGTCACAGGAGTCCACCGTTCAGGCCACGGGAGCACCGAGGAGGACGTCGGAGCTGGGGACGCCGCTCGGTGACCTGAGTTGGTTGAGGCTACCCTGGGCGCTACTGGACTTGGCCGGTCCGGGGGTGACGGTCACGAGCCAGGGTCAACTACGAGGATCCCGGGGACTGTCGAGGCTGAAGAGGGCACCACATCCGCCCGCAACGCAGGGCAAGCGGGTGTGGAAGAAACAAGGAACATGGAGGAGACCCCATGAGATGCGGGGAAAGAGGAAGAGGTGCTACCGGGGCTATGGATAGAGCGGGAGGAACCACCACAGCAACCGCCGCAGCAACGTTAGGAAGAGCAGACGCTAGAGCCACAACCGAAAGCGGAGCAGCGCGAGCTGGGCCAACCGGAGGGGCCAGTGGGCCAGGCGGAGCGAAGGACAGTCATGTTGCCGCCCGATGCTCAGGTGGAGGTGCCGGCTAGTGGGGGGCCAGTCCCGCCCCAAGGGCCGACACCGGCGGTGATCGACCTTATGTTCGATGACTCTCCATCTGATAAGGGGAAGCAGAAGGCGGACGTCGAGATGGTCGACGCTTGGGATCAGCCCAGGACCTCCACGACGCTAGATGGTGATGCAACAGAGGCATCTAGTGGGTGGCCCGACTTCATGGAGCTAGCGCTCGTGCGAGCGAAAGAAGAGTTCCCGCGCTGGGGTCGGTCGACCCTCGAGTTCAGGGACACGACTAACCCTGATGCTGAGCCATTCTTTGCCCTCGATGACAAAGACAAAGTGCAACACTAGGAGTATGTCAAGGGGCTCTGCAAGCACTCCGTGCGGTCTCTACGAATGGTCGCGGATACCCTGGTACGGCAAATGTCGGGGGCCTTCGAGGTGAGTCGCTCTTGTTTTAATATTTTACTTAGCCCGTACCCCCCTTTTCCCTTGGTTCTGACTTTGGTTTTAACCATGGTTAGGAGCTCAAAGAGCGATCACGCTGCAAATCACTTTTCATTCGTCATGAAAGTGGTGTGTGGGTGACGCTCCCTTATCAATGGGCTCTGATCGAGGAAGCCAATAAGCAGTTGTTCGAGAAGAGTGCCGAAGCAGACGAGCTTCGCGTCACCCATGCGGTGCTTAGGGAGGAGGTGGCACAGGCTTGGGAAGCCACAACCAAGGCATGTGAGGATGTGACCAAGGCTCAAGAAGAGGCGGCCAAGGCTCGTGAGGACCATGCGTCGCTATTGGCGCGTGTGAAGGAGCTTGAAGAGGACGTCGACCTCGTCAGTGGCCAGCATGACACCCTTAATGTTCAGATCAGACTGGTGTCTGCTCGCTCTAAGACCCTGAGGATGAGGTCATCGCGTTGAAGGAGACCGTTCGAGCGAGGGACGAGGATCTTTCGGCCACCGGTCGAGAGATCGAGACGTTAAGGGCGATTATCCATGACCGGGATGACGCTCTACGAGCAACCGAGAAGACGCACAGCGAGTTGCGCGATCAGATCATGGGCTGACAGACCCATGCTAATAGTAGGTTTCCACCCAACTCTGGTCTTAACTTGAGTCTCTTGTGAGTGTTTTTTGCTAACTCGATCTTACGATTTAGAGCTAGAGAGACAACAACACGAGGCCCAGGTGACGGCCACCTCATTTCAAGCCCTCCTTGAGGCTGAGGTCAGACGAAATCAGCTGCACTAGGGTGCGATCACCTCGGTGTGCAGTGGCCTAGGGGTTAAGCCTGATGCCGATACCGAGGAGGATGCGCTAGGGAACTCGTTCATGCGCCGGATGATGGCACTAAGTGGCCTCATTCGCAAGAAGATACAAGGCGTGTTGCATCGTGGAGTGAAGAGAGCCCTAGCGATCGTCCGGTCCGGGTTCGAGTATGACATGGGCCTTGTCGCTGATGGCTTCACCTCAGACCCAGACAAGACTGAGGAGGAGAATGAGGTGGCCTGCCTGGTGCCTGGGCTTGATTGAGGCTACGGAAGAGCCTGGGGTCGACTCAAGAGGCTGTTTGAAGACGAGGTGCTCCCATCTACCGACGATGAGGGCCTGTGAGTCAAAACTAGGCATGGAGGCCCATGTAACAAGTTAGCTATCATTTGTGACTTGCACTGTCGTGGCCGCGAGGGCCTTAGAACATTTTGATGTAAATATGCGCTAAATGTTTTATTTTGTTCGGCTCTTTTGTTCCTTATCATTTGAATTGTGTTCTTACACGATCCTCTTGGCATGTGGTTTCACCCCTTGGTGTGGGGTATGAGTGGAGATACCATAGCCTGGAGGTGTGGGTGGTCTCGTAGCTCGATAGCCCCTCGTCCTTGGGATGGCCTTGTAGCCTCCTTGACTATGTAAGAGCTCGCATCGGAATGTATAGGAACGTTAGAGGTTCATTTTTCAAAATTGTATGCTTTTACTAGGTCTTCTTAGCGTGTGGTTACACCTCTTGGCGTGGGGGAGTGAGTGGAGGTACTGTAAGCGCGAACGCGTAGGCGATCTCATGACTTCGACAACCTTTGGGCCTTAGGGTGCTCTTGCGGCTTTGTTGACTAAGTAAAAAGTTTTTAAATTTTTTAGGGACACAGGGGGTTCCCCCCTATCTAGCCCCTGAGGGACGTTCGACTCTATGAAAATAGGGTCGAACCTACCTGCTTTCAAAAATCATTTTGAACACGGATGTACTCTTTATTTATTCGTGTGACTGATAACAAAGGTACAAAGCCTTGAGGCTCTAGGGGTAAAAACGACGTAGCTATTCAATATTCCACGCATTGGTGAAGATCTTGCCCTTTTCATTTGAAAGCTTGTAGGTGTCGGGCTTCAACACTTATGTGATGATGTAAGGTCCTTCCCATGTGAAAGTCCTATGTTTGGTGTTGGTAATTAGTGACAATGCCTAAGTACTAATCCTATGCCTAAGTTGTATGTAGCATATGAGGATTAGTACATTCCAAGGTTGGTGGCAAGATGGACATGGTGATCATGATGGCCACACTTGGATTTGGACGCAACCCTACGTGATCAAGGCAAAGGTATATGCTTAAGGGTTGTGTTTTAGTAACCAAGACACCTAGTGGATGTGGTTACATTATAGGATAGATAGTCGTACTATAAAGAGGGGAATGACGCGGCTATTGAACTCCTAAGTGCCTCTAGGTGTGCATTTCATGATCATATGCATTTGGATAGAGCTAATAACGCCTCGAAAAATGATTGTGAAAATGCTAACACTCTCGCACATGACATGATCACTTGGTGGTGTTAGCACATTTGTGATGGCGTTGGAGTTTAAGCGGTAGAGAGGGTTTGGGGTCATCTCTCCCTCCCGCCGAGCGTGCGAGCGCGGGATTCAGGCGATTTCGGGGATATGAAATGCCTATTTTCCACTACGCCGGAAGTCGGAAAAAGAAACGGAGGCAAACGGAGGTCACAGTGGTGACCGGACGCTGGACCGGACGCGGTCACTGTTTGACCGGACGCGTCCGGTCAGTGTCCAGTATCTGCGCGTTTTTCAGTTGTTTGATCGGACGCGAGGCGCGTCCGGTCACAGGCGACCGGACGCGTCCGGTCGTCCAGGGAGCTTACTGGACTCCGACCGGACGCGGGTACTGTGGCGTCCGGTCAGCTCTTCAGCGCGTCCGGTCACTGTTTCGTTGAGCGCTGCTCAGGCGACCAGCGCGTCCGGTCCTTCACGGGACCAGCGCGTCCGGTCGTTCCCGGCGCGTCCGGTCAGTTGGACCAGCGCGTCCGGTCGTTGCTTCGCAGTTAGTCGTTGGGCGACCAGCGCGTCCGGTCATTTGGACCAGCGCGTCCGGTCAGTGTTTCACGTGTTAGCTGTTGGGCGACCGGCGCGTCCGGTCAGTTGGACCAGCGCGTCCGGTCACCCCGATTGCGTCTGTTCAAATTTTCTAACGGCTATATTCGAAGGGGTACGTCTATAAATACTCGTTGGCCGGCTCAAGGCTCTCTCTCTCGAACATTTGACATACTTATGAGCACTTTGAGGTAAGCAACTCCCCTCCCACTCATCTCTCTTGCTTCTTTGCATATTCGAAGTGAGATTGAGTGATCCAAGTGCATTTGCATTGTGAGATAGCATCTAGTTGGCACTTGGTGGTTGATTTGCTGCGGGATTCTTGTTTCTCTTGGTGGTTGCCACCACCTAGACGGCTTGGAGCAGCTTGGAGGCGTTGGCAAGAGTTGGTGATTGTTCTTGGCCACCTCCGGTGATTGTGAGGGGTTTGTGCCTACCTCGGCGAAGCGCCAAAGGCAACGTTAGTATATTGCTCGTGTCATTACAACCTTTTGCCATTTGGTAGGTTCTTGTGGTGCCTTTTGAGAGGCTCGGTGTGAGACCGATTAGCCACCGAACCACGTGGTGAAGAGGGACACAACGGGGACTAGCGTGCCGGCAAGCACGTGAACCTCGGGATAAATCTTCGTGTCATCACTTTCATATTGTGATTGATTGATCCCGGTGTTTGGTTATCTTGGTATTCATTGTTGATCATATTGGTTGGCTCAATACTTCGCCCCTCGGTGATACCCTCCTATCTCTCTTGTATTAATTTCTTAGTTATCTTTGCTAGCTAGTTAGCTTAGCTAGAGTAGTTCTCTTGTGTAGCTTGCTAGTTGTAGTTGTACTTAACTTCTCGGTTTGACTTGTGCGGTTGAGTGCAAATACTAGAATTGTGAATTGGATAGGTGGCTTGCAAACACCCATAGGCTAAGCAAAACTCGCATCTCGCTATTTGTTATATTGATAAACTTGTTTAGCTTGTCGTTGTAGAAAATTTTAATAGGCTATTCACCCCCCCTCTAGCCATCAAGACCTTTCAAGTGGTATCAGAGCCGTGGTCACCGTTTGTAAGGCTTAACAACCTCGGTGTAAAATGGCTCAAGTTATGTTTAATCATGTTAATGGCAAGCCTCCATTCTTTGATGGCGTCTCTTCCTTTGATCATTGGAAAAGGAAGATGAAGCAATATCTAGGCAATATACATGAGAAGGTTTGGGATGTGACCAAAGAAGGATACGTCATTCTTGATGAGGAAAACCTCACTCCCAATGACCGCATCAACAAACAATGCAATACGGCGGCACTTGACACAATCTATCGTGCCGTTGATGATAAAGTATTTGAGCAAATCAAAGATCTTGAAAAGGCAAATGAGCTTTGGATAAGGCTTGAAGAAACATATGAAGGCACTTCAACCGTAAAAAGTGCCAAACTATATATGCTCAAGGACAAGTTCTCCACATTCAAGATGAAGGATGATGAATCCATCCCGGAGATGTTCTATAGGCTCCAAGTCATTGTCAATGATCTCAAGGGGCTTGGGGAGAAGGTTGAGGACAAGGACTTCTCACACAAGTTCTTGATGTGCTTACCCAAGAAGTTTGCCACCTTGAGAAGAATGATCTTTAGAGAGGGATTGGACAAGGTCAAACCAACCAATGTGCTTGGAGATATAATGACTGATGCCCAATACAATGATGATGAAGATGAGGTAGAAGAGAAGAAGGAAACCAAGGTCAAGCAAGAGAAGCCCATTGCATTCAAGGCTTCATCCTCTAAGGGCAAGAGCAAGGTTGATGATGATGATGATGATCCATTTGATGATGAGATCATGGCCCTTCTAGTGCAAAAGATGGGTCGGTTCATGAAGAAGAAAGGCTATGGTGCAAGAAAGAGAAGGGACTTCATGAAGGCAAAGGAGGTGCTTTGCTACAATTGCAATAGCCCCGATCATGTAGTGGCAAAGTGCCCCTATGAAGACAAAAGATATAATGATGGGGAGTTAAAGTTGAAGAAGAACAAGAAGGAGAAGAAAGCAAAGAAGAGCTTCACTTTCAACAAGAAGAAGAAGGGTGGTGGTTATGTAGTCACTTGGGATAGTGACAACTCCGATAGTGATGATGATGAAAGCTCTAGTGATGATGAGAGGATCACTCGACGAGCCACTGCAAACATCGCCCTCTCCAACAAGCCATCCATCTTCGACACTACATCAACATGCCTTATGGCCAAGCCTACCAAGGTAACACATGATGATAGTGATGATGATTCTTGTGCTAGTGATGATTGTAGGAGTGATGATGAGGAGGATGAGGACTACTCCAAGGATGATCTATTAGGCATAATAGATCAAATGAGCAAGGGCTACAAGAGGACAACCAAGAAATACAAAATCTTGGAACAAGAGCTCATTGCCAAGAGCAATGAAAATGATGCCTTGATGGAGGAGCTTGTTGCTCTCAAAAAGAGTAAGGAGTGCAAAGGAATTGAACAAGAGCTCAAAGCTCTTAGGAAATCCTTTGATGAGCTAGAGGCTTCTCGTGAGTGTCTAAAGGAAGACCACGAGGATCTTGAAATTGCTCACACTAGGCTTAAGGAAGCCCACTCCACTCTACTTGAGCTCATCAAGGAAAAGGACCTTAAGTTCGAGAAGTTCATGAAGGAAGCTAAGGAGGAGCAAGTGATTGTCACTTATGATATTGGACTAACATGTGATATTATTAATGATTCTTTATTTGTTAGTCCTACTAATGCTTCATGTAGCTCGTCATCATCCACCACAACCAACTCTACCTCTACTACTAGTGATTCATCACTTGTGGTTGAGACTCTCAAGAGAGAGGTGGATGATCTCACCCGCGCATTAGGCAACGCCTATGGTGGGGATGCCCGCTTGCTAAAATGCTTGGGTAGCCAAAGGTTCTCCCTTAACAAAGAGGGATTGGGCTATACTCCCAAGAAGGGCAAGGCGGCCTTTGCTACTCTAAAGCCTCGCTTTGTGAAGGGCAATGGTCGTTATTGCAATAGATGCATGCAAATTGGGCATCTAGAGATTAATTGCAATAAAATGAACAAGAACAAGAAAAATGCTAATGTACCTTACATTCCTTTTGATTCTTGTTATGTGCTTACCAAGGGTGAGAAAGGTGTGCATGCTAGGTTTGTTGGTACACCAATTATGGGCCCAAAGAAGAAGGCCATTTGGGTACCAAAGAGCTTAGTGACTAATCTCCAAGGACCCAAACAAGTATGGGTACCTAAGAAATATTAATTTGTTTTGTAGGTTAATTACAAGGCCGGAGGAAGGCATTGGGTGCTTGATAGTGGGTGCTCTCAACATATGACCGGTGATTCAAGAATGTTCAACTCTCTCAAATCAAATGATAGTGGCATTGATAGCATCACATTTGGTGACAATAGCAAGGGTGATGTAAAGGCTCTTGGAAGGATTGCAATCTCTAATGATCATAGCATTTCCAATGTGCTCTTAGTTGAAAAGTTGAACTTCAATCTTCTCTCGGTTGCTCAATTGTGTGATCTCGGTTTCAAGTGCATATTTGGTGTTGATGATGTGGAGATAGTTAGTGTTGATGGCTCTAACTTGATCTTCAAAGGTTTTAGATATGAGAATCTATACTTGGTTGATTTCAATGCTAGTGACACTCAACTTTCAACATGTTTGCTCACCAAATCAAGTATGGGTTGGTTATGGCATAGAAGACTTGGTCATGTTGGCATGAAGCAATTGAACAAGTTAGTGAAGCATGACTTAGTTAGAGGCTTGAAGGATGTCACATTTGAGAAAGATAAGCTATGTAGTGCATGTCAAGCCGGAAAGCAAGTAGGCAACACTCATCCATTGAAAAGCATCATGAGTACTTCTAAGGCATTTGAGTTGTTGCACATGGATCTATTTGGGCCAACTACATACACAAGCATTGGTGGCAACAAGTATGGCTTTGTGATTGTGGATGATTTCACTAGATATACATGGGTATTCTTTCTTGTGGACAAGAGTGATGTATTTGACATATTCAAGAAGTTCATCAAGAGAGTGCAAAATGAGTTTGAGACCACAATCAAGAAAGTAAGAAGTGACAATGGAAGTGAGCTTAGAAACACAAGAGTTGATGAGCTATGTGATGAGCTTGGAATCAAACATCAATTCTCGGCCAAGTATACACCTCAATCTAATGGCTTAGTTGAGAGGAAAAATAGAACTTTGATTGATATGGCAAGATCAATGTTGAATGAGTATAATGTGAGTCATTCATTTTGGGCCGAAGCAATCAACACGGCTTGCTTCTATAGCAACCGCCTCTATTGCCACAAGTTTCTAGAGAAGACACCTTATGAGATCTTAAATGGAAGAAAGCCCAACATTGCATACTTTCGGGTATTTGGTTGCAAATGCTACATCTTGAAGAAGGGCACTAGATTAAGCAAGTTTGAGAAGAAATGTGATGAAGGATTTCTACTTGGTTACTCAACTACTAGCAAAGCTTATAGAGTTTGGAATTTGGCTAGTGGTTTACTTGAAGAAGTGCATGATGTTGAGTTTGATGAAACAAATGGCTCTCAAGATGAAGAAGATAACTTGGATGATGTGAGAGGAACTCAATTGAGTAATGCTATGAAAGAAATGGATATTGGTGATATTAGACCAAAGCAAGTTATTAATGTAGATGACAACAAAGATCAAGTGCTCCAAAGTCCAATCACTCAAGCTAGTGGTTCTCTATTGCAAAATCAAGCTAGTACATCATCTCAAGTGCAACAAGATCAACAAGTGGCTAGTTCATCATCTCCAACTCATGATCAACATCAACATCCAAGCAATCAAGTCCAAGTGCTTCAACCAACTAACATTGCAAGAGACCATCCATTGGATTTCATCATTGGTGACATACAAAGAGGAGTTCAAACTAGATCAAGATTGGCATCATTTTGTGCTCACTCATCTTTTGTGTCAATGGAAGAACCCAAGGACATTGATAAAGCATTAAGAGATCCGGATTGGGTAAATGCAATGCATGAAGAGCTCAACAACTTCAAGAGAAATGAAGTATGGGAACTAGTTGAAAGGCCTAAGGATCACAATGTCATTGGAACAAGATGGGTCTTTCGCAACAAGCAAGATCAAGATGGGATAGTAGTAAGGAACAAAGCAAGACTAGTGGCTCAAGGTTACACACAAATAGAGGGTCTTGACTTTGGTGAAACTTATGCCCCGGTTGCAAGATTGGAAGCAATTAGGATCTTACTTGCCTATGCTTGTGCTCACAATATCAAGCTATATCAAATGGATGTAAAGAGTGCATTTCTCAATGGGTACATTCAAGAGGAGGTGTATGTGGAGCAACCTCCCGGTTTTGAAGATGACAAGAAACCCAATCATGTATACAAGTTAAGGAAGGCTTTGTATGGATTAAAGCAAGCACCTAGAGCATGGTATGAAAGATTGAGGGACTTCTTGCTATCCAAAGGATTTGTCATGGGCAAAGTTGATACAACACTATTCACCAAGAAGATTGGGAAAGACTTATTTGTATTGCAAATATATGTTGATGATATCATATTCGGTTCAACCAATCAAGACTATTGTGATGAGTTTGGTAAAATGATGGCCAAGGAATTTGAAATGTCAATGATTGGTGAACTTAGTTACTTTCTTGGACTTCAAATCAAACAAATGAAAGAAGGTACATTTGTGAGCCAAACTAAGTACATCAAAGATATGCTCAAGAAGTTTGGCATGGAAGATGCAAAGAGTATTACAACTCCAATGGGCACTAGTGGAAGCTTGGATAGTGACAAGAGTGGCAACATGGTGGATCAAAAGCTATATAGATCAATGATTGGTAGCCTACTCTATGTGACGGCATCAAGGCCCGATGTGATGTTTAGTGTATGTATGTGTGCAAGATTTCAAGCCTCACCAAGAGAAAGTCATTTGAAGGCAACAAAGAGAATATTGAGGTACTTAAAGCATACACAAGATGTTGGATTGTGGTATCCCAAAGGTGCGAGCTTTGAGCTAGTTGGATATTCGGACTCCGACTATGCCGGTGACAAAGTGGAAAGAAAGAGCACTTCCGGGACTTGTCAATTGTTGGGAAGATCACTTGTCTCATGGTCATCCAAGAAGCAAAATAGTATTGCACTATCTACCGCCGAAGCCGAATACATCGCCGCGGGTAGTTGTTGTGCACAAATCTTGTGGATGAAGGCAACATTGAAGGATTTTGGAATCAATTTCAAGAATGTGCCATTGCTATGTGACAATGAAAGTGCCGTGAAGCTAACTAACAATCCGATTCAACATCAAAGAACAAAGCATATTGATGTTCGTCATCATTTTATTAGAGATCATCAACAAAAGGGTGACATTGCCATTGAGAGTGTGGGCACCGAAGATCAATTAGCCGATCTATTCACCAAGCCACTTGATGAGAAGAGATTTCACAAGCTAAAGAATGAGTTGAACATACTTGACTTCTCCAACATGAGTTGATGCACTCCATATATGACATGCCTCTCCTTCGAGCCCCAAGGTACAATTGGTTAACATGTCATCCATTCTATACTAAGGACATGTTTAGTGCATCTAGTCATAATTTATATGTTCTAGGCTCATTCATGAAAATCAAATGAATTTGAAGTCTATATGGTACCACTATTGTTTCCATGACTTGTATGATCTAGTGGTAGCATATAACTTGTTTAAGTAGCTTGTGATCCTAAGTGTTTAATCTAGAAAACTTGTCTAAATACTTGCTTCAACATGATGCATGATAACCCTTCTAGTGAGGTGTGAAGAAGCTTGCCCTTGGATCAAACCGAAGCATTTTATTTATGCAAGCAATCTAGGTTGAATCACAAACTTGATCCTCACCCCATATTTCAACATGATAATCTATCTAAAGTTTGCTCCTTGTGGTCAATTGGTGCCAAAGGGGGAGAAAATATTGTTCACAAAGATAGAACTCAAAGAGGAAGAAAATGTTCACAAAGATAGAACTCAAAGAGGAAGAAAATGTTGTGGGGGAGAAAATGTTGTTCACAAAGATAGATCCTAAAGGGGGAGAATTGATAAAAGAAGGGGATCAACTAAAATTTTCTCCCCCACAACATTTTCTTCCTCTTTGAGTTCTATCTTTGTGAACATTTTCTTCCTCTTTGAGTTTTGAGCACACAAGTAGGGGGAGCAAGCTCTTAAGCATGAATGTTGCATTTCCATGTGCACTTCATATGTATGATGCATAGTTATGCATTTCGTTTTCTCTGATACTTTGCTTGTGTGGTGTCTTGCTAGTATAATTTGAATGATGCATTGAGGTACTAGTATGAATAGGAAGTAGCTAGATTTTTCTTGCTTCATGTTTTTCAAAGTGGTACTAGAGCCTTGCTTATAATGTTGATCTCACGAGGTTTCTAGTTATGTTTGTGCTTTTCCAAGTGGAATCTAACTACACAAGGTGCTAAGATGGTGTTTATCGCTACTCCGATGGTATCACGCTTCAAAGGTCTATAATCTAAAACACTTAGCACCTATTGGTAGACAATGCTCCTAATCTTTCCTATCTAACATGTATGCTTCCAAAATCCAAACATATAGCATACATGTAGGGGGAGCCATTGCTATCAATTTGAATTCATGATCACATGTCCATAATTCTTACACATGGTAATATACTTGGACAATGTGACATGGGTTCAATCAAAATTTTATCATAACATCTTTGTGAAAGGTTTATCACCAATTACCAACAAGGGGGAGATTGAAAGTCCTATGTTTGGTGTTGGTAATTAGTGACAATGCCTAAGTACTAATCCTATGCCTAAGTTGTATGTAGCATATGAGGATTAGTACATTCCAAGGTTGGTGGCAAGATGGACATGGTGATCATGATGGCCACACTTGGATTTGGACGCAACCCTACGTGATCAAGGCAAAGGTATATGCTTAAGGGTTGTGTTTTAGTAACCAAGACACCTAGTGGATGTGGTTACATTATAGGATAGATAGTCGTACTATAAAGAGGGGAATGACGCGGCTATTGAACTCCTAAGTGCCTCTAGGTGTGCATTTCATGATCATATGCATTTGGATAGAGCTAATAACGCCTCGAAAAATGATTGTGAAAATGCTAACACTCTCGCACATGACATGATCACTTGGTGGTGTTAGCACATTTGTGATGGCGTTGGAGTTTAAGCGGTAGAGAGGGTTTGGGGTCATCTCTCCCTCCCGCCGAGCGTGCGAGCGCGGGATTCAGGCGATTTCGGGGATATGAAATGCCTATTTTCCACTACGCCGGAAGTCGGAAAAAGAAACGGAGGCAAACGGAGGTCACAGTGGTGACCGGACGCTGGACCGGACGCGGTCACTGTTTGACCGGACGCGTCCGGTCAGTGTCCAGTATCTGCGCGTTTTTCAGTTGTTTGATCGGACGCGAGGCGCGTCCGGTCACAGGCGACCGGACGCGTCCGGTCGTCCAGGGAGCTTACTGGACTCCGACCGGACGCGGGTACTGTGGCGTCCGGTCAGCTCTTCAGCGCGTCCGGTCACTGTTTCGTTGAGCGCTGCTCAGGCGACCAGCGCGTCCGGTCCTTCACGGGACCAGCGCGTCCGGTCGTTCCCGGCGCGTCCGGTCAGTTGGACCAGCGCGTCCGGTCGTTGCTTCGCAGTTAGTCGTTGGGCGACCAGCGCGTCCGGTCATTTGGACCAGCGCGTCCGGTCAGTGTTTCACGTGTTAGCTGTTGGGCGACCGACGCGTCCGGTCAGTTGGACCAGCGCGTCCGGTCACCCCGATTGCGTCTGTTCAAATTTTCTAACGGCTATATTCGAAGGGGTACGTCTATAAATACTCGTTGGCCGGCTCAAGGCTCTCTCTCTCGAACATTTGACATACTTATGAGCACTTTGAGCTAAGCAACTCCCCTCCCACTCATCTCTCTTGCTTCTTTGCATATTCGAAGTGAGATTGAGTGATCCAAGTGCATTTGCATTGTGAGATAGCATCTAGTTGGCACTTGGTGGTTGATTTGCTGCGGGATTCTTGTTTCTCTTGGTGGTTGCCACCACCTAGACGGCTTGGAGCAGCTTGGAGGCGTTGGCAAGAGTTGGTGATTGTTCTTGGCCACCTCCGGTGATTGTGAGGGGTTTGTGCCTACCTCGGCGAAGCGCCAAAGGCAACGTTAGTATATTGCTCGTGTCATTACAACCTTTTGCCATTTGGTAGGTTCTTGTGGTGCCTTTTGAGAGGCTCGGTGTGAGACCGATTAGCCACCGAACCACGTGGTGAAGAGGGACACAACGGGGACTAGCGTGCCGGCAAGCACGTGAACCTCGGGATAAATCTTCGTGTCATCACTTTCATATTGTGATTGATTGATCCCGGTGTTTGGTTATCTTGGTATTCATTGTTGATCATATTGGTTGGCTCAATACTTCGCCCCTCGGTGATACCCTCCTATCTCTCTTGTATTAATTTCTTAGTTATCTTTGCTAGCTAGTTAGCTTAGCTAGAGTAGTTCTCTTGTGTAGCTTGCTAGTTGTAGTTGTACTTAACTTCTCGGTTTGACTTGTGCGGTTGAGTGCAAATACTAGAATTGTGAATTGGATAGGTGGCTTGCAAACACCCATAGGCTAAGCAAAACTCGCATCTCGCTATTTGTTATATTGATAAACTTGTTTAGCTTGTCGTTGTAGAAAATTTTAATAGGCTATTCACCCCCCCTCTAGCCATCAAGACCTTTCACCATGGTAGGGTGAGCTTATGTCGTCCCTTGTTGTTCTGGTTTCACTGAAGCACCAGGTCACCGACGTGGGGGTCTTGTCTGTGAACGTGTTTGTCATGGTAGCGCCGGAGATTTTGCTGATACCTTGCGGAGTATAGTAGAGCTTTATCACGAGCTTCCTCGAGCTGGTCGAGGGCGTTTTCTCTCGCGGTATCATTGTTCTGTTCGTTGTAGGCTTTTAGCCTCGGGGACCCATACTCTAAATCGGTTGGAAGCATAGCCTCGGCCCCATAGACTAAGAAAAATGGAGTGAACCTCGTGGCTCGACTCGATGTTGTTCTTAGGCTCCATAAGACCGAGGGGAGCTCAGCGGCCCATTTCTTGCCATGTTTGTTTAATTTGTTGAAGATTCTCGACTTCAAGCCTTGTAGGACCATACCATTGGCACATTCTAATTGGCCATTTGTCTTTGGGTGAGCCACAACCGACCAGAGCTCACGAATGTGATGGTCGTCGTAGAATTCCAGGAAGCTTCTACCAGTGAACTGGGTGTCGTTGTCCGTAATGATGCAGTTAGGAACCCCAAAGCGATGGATGATGTCGGTGAAGAACAGCGCAGCTTGCTCTGATCTGACGTTGGTGATGGGACGAGTCTTGATCCACTTGGAAAACTTGTCAATGGCGATGAGCAAGTGGGCGAAGCCCCCAGTCGTTCTCTTCAAGGGTCCGACCAAGTCGAGCCCCCCAAACAGTGAACGGCCATGTGATGGGAATGGTTTGCAGGGCATGAGCCAGGAGATGAGTTTGCTTTGCATAGTGCTGGCATCCTTTACAGGAGCGTACTAGCTTGATAGCGTCAGAGACCGCAGTTGGCCAATAGAAACCTATTGGAATGCATTTCCGACAAGGGTTCGAGGAATCATGTGATGACCATAAGCCCCTGAGTATAGATCCTCGAGTAGGTTCTTTTCCTGGATTATGATACAGTGTTGTAGGATGCCCGTAGGGCTGCGTCGATAAAGCTCCTTGTTGTCATCGTATATCACAAAGGTCTTGGCCCGACGAGCGATCCATCGAGCCTCAGTCTTGTCCAAGGGGAGCTCCCCTTGAACGAGATGGTCGAGGTACGGTGTGCGCCAGTCGGGCTCGAGATCGGTTGGTAGGGTCAAGTCTTCCATCTGCATGACGTCAGCCCTGGTCGAGGGGGCTTCTGCCTCAGTTAGGGGATCGAGCGATGGATTGTCGACCCCCCTGTCGTCCTAAGGTCGACGGAAGGTTTATGGAGATCCCTTGAGAAGACGTCAGGTGGAATCGTGGTTCGACTAGATGCGATTTTCGCGAGCTCGCCAGCAGCCTCATTGTGTCTGCGTGCATGTAAGGTCCAAATGGCTAGAGGGGGATGAATAGCCTATTTAAAAATCTACAAACTTCACTAAATAACCATGTTAGTATAAAAGATGGCTAAGCTAATTCTAGCACTAGCTCAACTACACTATGCAAGCCACCTATACAATTCTAGTGAAGCAAGGCTATTATCTCTAATACACACCAACAAGGCTAAGTCACTAAGCTACTTACTCCTATGTGATAAAGGCTACACTAAGCAAACTACACAAGGACTAGTACAAGAAAGTAAATAGCAAGTGACTTGATTCTTATACCAACGATGTAAAGAAGCAATGCATTTGAAGAATCAATCATAATGAGCAATCACAAGAGAAATCCTCGGCAAAGAGATGATACAAGATTTTTTACCAAGGTCCACTTGCTTCTCAACAAGCTACTCCTCGTTGTGGCGATGCACCCACTTGATGGATCACGAGCTAATCAACTAACAAGAGTTGAACCCTTAGCGGGTGCCGCACATCCACTCACAAGATGGGGATCCTCCAAGCCACGAGCTTCACTAGAGTAGCCAATTCACGAACTCTCGCGGGAAAGGCTCAAGAACCCCTCACAATCAACTTGGTGAGGCTCGAAACAATCTCCAAGGTCGAGCTCAACACCACCGCTACTCCAAGCCGTCTAGGGTGTCAGGAAACACCCAAGAGTAACAAGCAACCCACAGCAAACACGAAGATCAAGTGCCACTAGATGCAACTCTCAATGCAATGCAATGCACTTGAATCTCACTCAATCTCTCTAGAGTATGCAACCAAGCAAGGAGATGAGTGGAGGGGAAGTTCTCTAGCTCAGTGTGCCTTAATATCTCAAATGTGCAAGAGAGAACCCCCAAGGGTCGGCCACCTCTTATTTATAGCGAATATAAAAGTCACTAGCCATTATACCCTTCACTAGGCAAAATTCGAGGGCGACAGACGCTGCAGAGTAGCGTCTGTCGCCAAGCCGACAAACGCTGCACAGTAGCGTCCATCGCTCCTACGCGTGCCACGTGTCCCAGTGACCAAAATCCAACGATCGACTTCCTCAGCAACAGATGCGTCCGACGCTTCGCGAGCATGCATCTGTCGCACCGATAGACGTGGTCCAGTATGCTCTACGCCACGCTCGAACATGACAGATGCGTTTATCGGTCGACCGACAGACACGGCTGAGCGTCTATCACTGCCATCGCGTGCTCGCCCGAACGCGACAGACGCGGCCCGGCGTTCGTCGAAGTCGAGGCTCGCAGTGCTGCACATGCCACTCGCGACAGATGCTGATGTCAGCATCTGTCGCTCGAGCATGGCCGTGTTCGATGCACGCGCCATCACCGAGCAGCACTGCGCTGCTAGGGTAAGCCGACAGACGCATGGCCCGATGTCTGTCACCCTATGAGCTAGCGTTTGTCGCCTATATTTCATGCGAAACTCTACCTTTACTTGCTCCAGTTGTTCCACCCTTTCACATATGAGCTATCCCAAGTATTTGTAACACTAAAGCACATGTTTTAGCTCATGAAACACCTCCGTGCTTTCACCACTTTTTCAACCTCTGATACAATGGAAAATAGGCATTTCATTTCCCCGAAAACGCCTGAAACCCGTGCTAGCAAGCTCGGCGAGAGGGAGAGAGAACCCCAAATCTCTCTCTACCGCTCAAACACCGCCGCCTTCGCAAATGTGCCAATGCCATCATGTGAAAATCACCATGTGCATATGTGTTAGCATTTTCACAATCATTTTCTAAGGCGATATGTTAGCTCTCTTGACTAGATCCTAATGCATATGCTCAAGAAGATGACCTAGTAGCACTTGATCCACGAACTAACCGTGATTGCCCCTCTTGATAGTCGGCTATCAATCCTAAACCCGATCAATTACTTCTCTACTCATCTTAGACCGGCAAAAATGAACCCTATGATTATACCTTTGCCTTGATCACTTTGTTCCATGTCCATCTCCTCATACTTGATCACCATGACCATCATTTCATGTCTATACACCATCTCTTTGTGATCTTGTGGCCACCACTCCATGCCATATCCACCTTCATCACATGTGTTGCTTATTCCTAACTTAAACCACTTAACACATGGCATTAGCAACTTGGTGTCATTAACTACCAAAACCAAACTTGGGCTTTCAGTGCGATGTGGTTGAGCTCGAGGCCGTGGAACTTGTCCTCAAGGCGCTGTACCTCATTACAGTAGGCTTCCATCTTAGGATCGTGGCAGCTTGAGTCCTTCATGACCTAGTCAATCACGAGCTGTGAGTCACCACGAACGTCGAGGTGTTGAACTTTGAGTTCGGTAGCGATGCGTAGACCGTTAACGAGGGCCTCATATTCGGCTACATTGTTAGAGGCAGCGAAGTGGAGTCAGATCACGTAGCGTATGTGAATTCCGAGGGGCGAGATGAAGAGCAAGCCTGCACCTGCTCCTGTCTTCATCAACGACCCATTGAAGTACATGGTCCATAGCTTGGCCTTATCTGAACGGGAGGCAGTTGGGTGTTGGTCCATTCTGCTAGAAAATCTACTAGCACCTGGGATTTCATTGCCTTGCGTGGCACATAAGAGAGGGTTTCACCCATGAGCTCGAGCGCCCACTTAGCTATCCTTCTAGAGGCTTCCCAGTTCTGGACTATCTTCATCTTCCCCAGAGGGAAAGAAGAGACCACAGTCACCAGGTGGCCCTCGAAGTAGTGCTAGAGCTTGCATCATGTCAGCATGATGGTGTACAACAACTTCTGGATTTGCAGGTAGCGCACCTTGGTGTCCGAGAGCACTTCACTAATGAAGTATACTAGTCTCTGAACGAGCAATGCGTAACCCTCCTCCGTCCTCTCGACAACTATGGCCGCGCTGACCACCTATGTTGTCGTGGCGATGTAGAGCAAGAGAGACTCTCCTATAGCTGGAGGGATGAGTATCGGAGGTTTGGACAATGTTGCCTTGAGCCTGGTAAGAGCTTCTTCAGCCTCGGGGGCCCATGAAAAGTGTTTCGATTTCCTTAGGAGACGATATAGAGAGAGCACCTTCTCACCGAGGCGCGAGATGGAGCGACTGAGGGCCATAAGGCAGCCCATGACCTTCTGCACGCCCTTCAGACCTCGGATAGGGCCCATTTTGGTGACTGCGGCAATTTTTTTTGGGTTGGTCTCGATGCCACGCTCGAAAATGATGAACCCCAAGAGCATGCCTCGAGGAACGCCAAAGACAGTTCTCGGGGTTGAGCTTGATGTTTTTCGCCATGAGGCATTCGAACGCGATACTAAGGTCATCAACCAGATAGTTGACCTTTTTGGATTTGACTACGATGTTGTCAACGTAGGCTTCTATGGTTGGCCCGATGTGTTCCCTAAAAACATGTTGCATGCATTGTTGGTATGTAGCCCCTGCGTTCTGGAGATCGAAGGGCATAGTAACATAGCAATACATGCCGAACGGGGTAATGAATGAAGTCACGAGCTGGTCGAACTCCTTCATTTTAATCTGATGGTAGCCGGAATACGCATCTAGAAACGATAGAGTTTCACATCTCATAGTAGAATCGATGATTTGATCAATGCGTGGTAAAGGAAAAGGGACTTTCAAACATGCTTTATTTAAACTAGTATAGTCTACACACATCCTCCATTTATCACTCTTTTTCTTAACTAATACAGGGTTAGCTAGCCACTCGGGATGATGAACCTCCTTGATGAATCCGGCCTCCAAAAGCTTGTGAATCTCCTCACTGATGACCTTGTGCTTCTCCTCGTCGAAGCGGCGCAAGCGTTGCTTCACTGGTTTGGAGTCGGCTCGGATCTCCAAGGAATGCTCAACGACTTCCCTGAGTATGCCTGGCTGAAAGTCCCTAGTTTGGTTTTGGCTAATTGATGAAACCTAGGACTAACCTTTGTATCTAAGTGGATGATTTAGATAAAGGTGGTCATTGAATATGAGACATGACATTGACTCATGTGACCAAGATGATGAAGACCAAGATGATGCTTGGCTCGATGGACCGGTTGTGAGGGTGAAGGGCAAGTCGAGGCTTCGAAGCGAAGGACCATGCGATGGTGAAGCTTGAGCAAGACTTGGCGCCGACGGACCGATGCAACGGTGAAGAGCAAGTGAAGTCAAGGTCGATGGATCGAGACGGTCATGCGATGATATGAAGTGGATCATATCTTTTGGAGAAACAAAATGGGCTCAAGGCAAAGGTATAACCATAGGGCCATTTTGTTTTGCACTCAAGACACCATAGAGGGTGTGAGTGGTTTAGGATCGATAGCTGAACTATTAAGAGGGGAAGTCTTATCGGTTATTTGATGCACGGGTGCCACTAGGTGAATTCATGAAGTGCATTGCATGTAGGGCCTAGTGAGCTAACTGGAAAACCTTCGAAAATGATTATGAAAATGCTAACACACGTGCACAAGGTGGTGATCACTTGTTGGTGTTGGCACATTTGTGAAGGTGTTGAAGTTTAAGCGGTAGAGAGGGTTTGGGTCTCTCTCTCCCTCCCGCCGAGCTTGCGAGCGCAGGATTCAGGTGTTTTTGGGAACTTGAAATGCCTATTTTCCACTATGCCAGAAGTTGGAAAAGAAACGGAGGCGAACGGAGGTCACAGAGGTGACCAGACGCTGCACCGGACGCGGTCATGGTATGACCGGACGCGTTCGGTCAGTACAGCGCAGACGCGGGTGTTAGGGTTTGGAACCGGCGCATCCGGTCACTCGCGGGACCGACGTGTCCGGTCAGTCGCCCAGAGGGAACTGCGGTTCACGAGGATGATCGGACGCGAGGCGCGTCCGGTCACACATGATCGGACGCGTCCGATCATTGAAGGAGCTTACTGGACTTATATCGGACGTGGGCACTATCGCGTCTGGTCGTTGCGAGGGGCGCGTCCGGTCGTTGCTTCGCAGGCGCGCGGGTCAGTGCGATCGGCGCGTCCGGTCGTTCGAAGCGGCGCGTTCGGCCGTCTGACAGGCACGTCCGGTCGTTGCCCTGGGCGCGTCCGGTCATTGGTTTGACCGTTGGGGTCAGTGACCGTTGGAGGATCGGACGCGTTCGAGCGCGTCTGGTTAGTTATGACCGGCACGTCCGGTCATCCCGATAGAACCCAGTGAAGGGGTATAACGGCTCTATTTGGATGGGATGCTTATAAATACTTGTTGGCCGGCCCTTGGGGAGGTCTCTCGTGATTTCAAACATTCTTGTGCATCCTTTGAGCTAGAGCATCTCCTCCCACTCATCTCTCTTGCTTGATTGCAAATCAAAAGTGAGATTGAGTGCTCCCAAAGTGCATTGCATAGCTTGAGGGCATCTAGTGACACTTGTGGGTGGTTTAGCCGGTAGATTTCTTATTACTCTTGGAGAGTACCGCTCCTAGCCGGCTTGGAGATTGTTGGAGGCGTTGGCAAGAGAAGGTGATTGTTCTTGGCCACCTCCGGTTGATTGTAAGAGGTTCTTGTGCTTTCCTCGGCGGGACACCAAAAGCAACTCTATTACATTGCGCGTGTCATTGAGTTACCTCACTTGAGAGTGGTGTCTTGCGGTGCCTTGCGGGGCATGCCTTGAGGGGCAAGTGACTTGAGGGTCACACCGAGGAACCATCTAAGTGTTGGTCAACACAACCGGTGACGTAGCTTGTCGGTGCACAAGTGAACACCGGGTGAACAAAAATATTGTGTCCCTTGTCTCCCGGTGTTTGGTCTTCATATTGTGTTGTTATCAAATATTGATTGATTGTATATCATCTTGGTGATTGGCAACATCTTCACTCCACCGTCGGTATAAGATTCACAATCCTATCTCTTGCATTTACTTTTACTAGATTATCTTTGTGTAAGCTCCAGTGGTAGCCTTTGCTAGTATTGTTAGCTTGCTCACTAGTGTAAGTTTAGTGACATAGCCCTTGTGTGAACTAGAGATCATAATCTACTAGACTTATGGATAGGAGGCTTGCATCACAACCGTAGGCTAAGCAAAACTCGTTTTGCGCCGTTTGTTGTTCTAACTAGTTTGCTTAGTGTTTCTTGTAGAATTTTTTTATAGGCTATTCACCCCCCCCCCCTCTAGCCATCTAGGACCTTACAAGTGGTATCAGAGCTGTGGTCACCGTTTTAATCAAGGCTTAACATCCTTCGGTGTGAAAAATGGCTCAAATTGTGTTCAATCATGTTGGGGGCAAGCCACCGTTCTTTGATGGTGTTAGTTCTTTTGCTCATTGGAAGAGAAAAATGATAATGTACCTTGGTTCTATTCATGAGAGAGTTTTGCAAGTCACCGAGAATGACTTTGCTATCATTGATCCCGATCATCTCACCGATGAAGATAGGGCAAATAGAACATGCAATAGAATGGCTCTCAATACACTTTACCATGTCATTGACACAAAAGTATTTGAGGGCATCAAGGACTTAGAATTGGCATATGAAGTATGGACAAGGTTGAGTGAAACATATGAGGGCACTAAGGTTGTGAAGAGTGCTAAGCTATATGGGCTCAAGAGTGAGTTTGAGAACTTCAAGAAAAAGGATGATGAAACAATCATTGAAATGTTTCATAGATTGCAAGTGATTGTTAATGATCTCAAGAGCTTAGGGCACAAGACTCAAGATCAAGATTTTTGTCACAAGTTCTTATTGAGCTTACCTAGAAGATTCAAGATGTTGATCATGATGTTGCAAAGAGATGGGCTTGAAGCAATGAAGCCTAATGATTTGCTTGGTGAAGTATTGACCTATGACAAATATGATCAAGATGTTGATGACAAGGAGAAGGTGGAAGATGAGAAGAAGAAGAAGAAGACTGTGGCATTCAAGGCCATCTCCTCCAAGGGCAAAGCTACCATCATTGAAGAAGAAGACAATAGTGAAGATGAAGATTATGAAATTGATGATGAGGCATTTGCTTTTGTAGTCAAGAAAATGGATCACATGTTCATTAAGAGAAGAGGCTTCAAAAAGAGAAATGACAACTTCAAGAGCAATGAGCAACAAAGGAAGTGCTTCAATTGTGATAGCACCGAACATCTTCAAGCTGAATGTCCCTATGACAAGAAGAAGAAGAACAAGAGGGGCAAGTTTGAGAAGAAAAAGAGAGAAGCCAAGATGACTTTCAAGAAGGGCAAGAACAGAGCCTATGTGGTCACTTGGGAAAGTGATGATGATGAAGAAGAAGAAGAATCATCCAACAAGGTTTTTGCTTCCATTGCTATCAACAAGAAGCCTTCACTATTTGATTCATCCTCTTCGTGTTTCATGGCCAAAGAAGCTAAGGTATTATATGATGAGAGTGATGATGAAAGTGAAATGGAATATGTTCATGATAGTGATAATGATAATAATAATGATAATGAAAATGATGATGATGAACCAACTAAAGAACAACTATATGACTTGATGCAACAAACTAGAGACATAGCTATTGCCAAGAACAAGAAGTGTAAGAAGCTTTCAATGAAAGTAGCAATACTTGAGAAAGTTCTAGGTGAGCTTAAGACCACTCATGAGAGTCTAGTGAAAGACCATGAGGATCTTGGTAAAGCTCATTCCAAGCTTGAAAAAGCTCACTCATTGCTACTTGAGCAACAAGCAAAGAAGGAGGTTGTTGTATCATGTGATATAGGTGTTACATGTGATATAATTGATGAATCTTTTTATAAACCTATCATCATGACAAATGCTAACCCTTCTTGTAGCTCTTCATCCACCAACACCGACTCTACCTCCACTACTAGTGATGGTTTCACTTGTGATGCCTCACTAATGGTTGAAAATGAGACTCTCAAGAAAGAGGTGGATGAGCTCACTCACGCCCTAGGCAATGTCTATGGTGGTGAGGACCGCTTTCTTAAGTGCTTGGGTAGCCAAAGGTTCTCTCTTAACAAAGAGGGATTGGGCTACAACCCCAAGAAAGGCAAGTTGGCCTTTGCAACTCCAAAGCCTAGCTTTGTGAAAGGCAATGGTTGGTTTTGCAATAGATGCAAGCAAGTTGGACACCTAGAGCATAATTGCAATAAAAAGAACCAAAGCAAGAAATTTGTTAATGCTATATCTTTTGATTCTTGCTATGTGCTTACCAAAGGTGTGAAGGGTGTGAAAGCTAAGTTTATTGGTACACCCATTGTTGGCCCAAAGAAGAAGACTATTTGGGTACCAAAGAGCTTTGTTACTAACCTACAAGGACCCAAGCAAAAATGGGTACCTAAGCTTCATTGATTTGCTTGTAGGTCAATTACAAAGCCGGAGGAAGGCATTGGATTATTGATAGTGGGTGCACTCAACACATGACCGATACATCAAGAATATTAGACTCAATCAATGACAATGATAGTGGTGTTGATTCTATCACATTTGGCAATAACAAGAAAGGCAAGGTTATTGGATTGGGCAAGATTGCAATATCAAATGATTTGAGTATCTCCAATGTGTTGCTAGTTGAAAGCTTGGATTTCAATCTTTTATCCGTAGCACAAATATGTGATCTTGGTTACAAATGTATCTTTGAGGTTGATGATGTGGAAGTCATTAGTATGGATAGTTCAAATGTGGCATTCAAGGGCTTTAGATATGAGAATCTCTACCTAGTTGACTTCAATGCTAGAGAAACTTCTTTGACAACTTGCTTAATCTCCAAATCAAGCATGGGTTGGCTTTAGCATAGAAGGCTTGGTCATGTTGACATGAAACAATTAAAGAAGCTTACAACTCACAATCTTGTCAATGGTTTGAAAGATGTTGAATTTGAGAAGAATAAGCTCTGTAGTGTATGTCAAGCTGGGAAGCAAGTTGGAAGCTCATATCCAAAGAAGAGTACAATGAGCACATGCAAAGTATTTGATTTGATGCACATGGATCTATTTGGCCCAACAACATACACAAGCATAGGCGGCAACAAGTATGGCTTTGTCATAGTGGATGACTTCACAAGATTCACATGGGTATTCTTTCTTAGTGACAAAAGTGAAGTATTTAACACCTTCAAGACATTTCTCACTAGAGTTCACAATGAGTTTGAGATTAGAATCAAGAAAATGAGAAATGACAATGGAAGTGAGTTCAAGAATACAAGAATTGAAGAACTTTGTGATCACTATGGCATTGGACATCAATTCTCGGCCAAGTACACTCCACAATCAAATGGCCTAGTTGAAAGAAAGAATAGAACATTGCTTGATATGGCTAGATCAATGCTTTATGAGTACAATGTGAGTCAATCTTTTTGGGATGAAGCAATCAATACCGCTTGCTACTACATCAATAGACTATATTGTCATCCATTGCTAGAGAAGACCCCATATGAGCTACTTCATGGAAGAAAGCCCAATATTTCTTACTTTTGGGTGTTTGGTTGCAAATGTTATATCTTGAAGAAGGGCACTAGATTGGGAAAGTTTGACAAGAGATGTGATGAGGGGTTCCTACTTGGTTATTCAACTACAAGCAAAGCTTATAGAGTCTAGAACAATTCAAGTGGCATTCTAGAGGAAGTCCATGATGTGCAATTTGATGAAACCAATGGGTCACAAGATGAAGAAGAGAATCTAGATGATATTGGTGGAACTCAATTGGTGGAAGCAATGAAGAACATGGACATTGGGGACATTAGAGCAAAGCAAGTAATTGATATTCAAGATGATGATAAAGATCAAGTGCTCAATTCTCCATTCAAGCTAGTTAGTGACTCTCAAGTACAAGATCATGGTGCTAGTTCATCTCATCAAGACACATCAAGTGATCAACCAAGCTCAAACAATCAAGTGCAAGTACTCCAACCACAACATGTTGCAAGAGATCACCCCATTGATAGTGTTATTGGTGATATTAGAAGTGGTGTGCAAACAAGATCAAGATTGGCTATGTTTTGTGAGCATGCATCATTTGTGTCAACCTTAGAACCAAAGAAAATAGAAAGAAGCTTTGAAGGATACCGATTGGATCATGGCTATGCAAGAAGAACTAAACAATTTCACAAGAAATGATGTTTGGGAATTGGTAGAAAGGCCAAATGACTATAATGTGATTGGAACCAAATGGGTGTTCAAAAACAAGCAAGATCAAGATGGCATTGTGGTGAGAAACAAAGCAAGACTAGTTGCTCAAGGTTACACTCAAGTAGAAGGTCTTGACTATGATGAGACATATGCTCCCGTGGCAAGATTGGAGGCAATAAGGATTCTATTGGCTTATGCTTGTGCACACAATATCAAATTATATCAAATGGATATCAAAAGTGTATTTCTTTATGGGATCATCAATGAGTTAGTCTTTGTTGAGCAACCTCCTGGATTTGAAGATGACAAGAAACCCAACCATGTGTACAAGTTGAAGAAGGCTTTATATGGCTTAAAGCAAGCACCTAGAGCATGGTATGAGAGGCTAAGGGATTTCCTTCTCTCTAAGGGATTCAAGATGGGCAAGGTTGATACAACTCTATTCACCAAGAAGATTGGGAATGATCTATTCATAGTGCAAATATATGTTGATGATATCATATTTGGATCAACCGATCAAGCTTATTGTGAAGAATTTGGTGCTATGATGGCCAAAGAGTTTGAAATGTCTATGATTGGTGAACTTAGCTACTTCCTTGGTCTCCAAGTCAAACAACTGAAGAATGGGACATTTGTGAGTCAAGGGAAATACATAAGGGACATGTTAAAGAAATTTGGAATGCAAGATGCAAAGCCAATTTCAACTCCAATGGGTACAAATGGCAATTTGGATAGTGATCTTGATGGCAAAATGGTGAATCAAAAGGAATATCGGTCATTGATTGGAAGTCTACTCTATGTCACCGCATTAAGGCCGAATGTCATGTTTAGTGTTTGTATGTGTGCTAGATATCAAGCCTTACCTAGAGAGAGTCATCTCATGGCCGCAAAGAGAATATTGAGGTACTTAAAGCAAACAAGAGATGTAGGACTATGGTATCCCAAGGGATCAAAGTTTGAATTGATTGGATATTCGGACTCCGATTATGGGGGTTGCAAGATCAATAGAAAGAGCACAAGTGGCATATGTCAATTACTTGGAAGATCACTTGTGTCATGGTCCTCAAAGAAACAAAATAGTGTGGCAATCTCTACCGCCGAAGCCGAATATGTGAGTGCGGGGAGTTGTTGTGCATAATTGCTATGGATAAAATCAACTTTGAAGGATTATGGCCTCAACTTCAAGAATGTGCCATTGCTATATGATAATGAAAGTGCAATCAAGATGATACAAAACCCAGTTCAACATGGAAGAACAAAGCATATTGACATAAGGCATCATTTCATTAGAGATCATCAACAAAGGGGAGATATTGCTATTGAAAGTGTTGGCACCGATGATCAACTTGCCGATATTCTCACCAAGCCACTTGATAAAAAGAGGTTTTGCAAGCTAAGGAATGAATTGAACATTCTTGATTTCTCAAACATGAGTTGAATGCACCCCACCCACTTATTGACATGCCTCTCCTTCGACGTTGCAAGGTAAAGTTGATTGACATGTCATTCATCCTATGCTAAGGACTTGCTAGAGCATATAGACATAATAAGTGGTATGCATGAGCATTCATGATAAATCAAATGAATTTGATGGATATATGTTACCACTATTGCTTCTATTCTTATTTTGATCTAGTGGTGGCAAATGACATATTTGTGAGCTTACAAACCTAGTGTTGAATCTAGAAGATTTGCTATAAGTGTTTAATTCAATATAGGCAAGATAACCCTTATTATGAGGTGTGAAGAAGCTTGTCTTTGGTTCAAATTGAATTAAATATCTTTGGCAAGTGTTCTAGGTTAAACCAAATTTGATAAATTCTAACCTACTCCATCAAACATTGCTTTCTCTCCACAATTTGATCCCATTTTTGGGTAAGTTGTTGACAAAGAGGGAGAGAAAAAGATGATTCAACATGATAAAAGGGTAAATAAAATTTTGATGCACACAAGTAGGGGGAGCTAGCTCATAAACAAAGTTGTTGCATTTGTTTGTGCATTATCATATGACTTGCTCATTGCACATGCATTTAAATTCAATATACATGCTTGTGTGGTGCAATGCTAGTATAGAACTTGAATGATGAAATGATCTACTAGCATGCATAGGAATAGTTTACATGTGGTATCTAGACATGCCTTAAACTTTACAAGTGGTCCAAGAACCTTTTCATATAATGTTGATCTCACGGGGTTCTTGAGTTGTGATGGATGTCTAGTTACTTCATGATGCTAAGGATGGTGTAAAAGGCAACTCCGATTGGTATCACGCTTCAAAGGTCTATTTCTTACACCTTAGCATCATTTTGGTAGAATTACTCTCTCAACACTTCTATCCATGCATATGTGCAAAGCTTTCAATCCAAACTCTATGCACATATGTAGGAGAGATAATGCTACCAAAACTGAGCTTGTGATAATTGTCCAAACTTTACTTATGAGCAAAATGATTGGACAAATATAACAAGTTCAAAACTTTTATTATCAAAATCATCTTTGTGAGGATTGTCATCAATTACCAAAAAGGGAGAGATTGAAAGTCCCTAGTTTAGTTTTGGCTAATTGATGAAACCTAGGACTAACCTTTGTATCTAAGTGGATGATTTAGATAAAGGTGGTCATTGAATATGAGACATGACAATGACTCATGTGACCAAGATGATGAAGACCAAGATGATGCTTGGCTTGATGGACCGGTTGTGAGGGTGAAGGGCAAGTCGAGGCTTCGAAGCGAAGGACCATGCGATGGTGAAGCTTGAGCAAGACTTGGCGCCGACGGACCGATGCAACGGTGAAGAGCAAGTGAAGTCAAGGTCGATGGATCGAGACGGTCATGTGATGATATGAAGTGGATCATATCTTTTGGAGAAACAAATTGGGCTCAAGGCAAACGTATAACCATAGGGCCATTTTGTTTTGCACTCAAGACACCATAGAGGGTGTGAGTGGTTTAGGATCGATAGCCGAACTATTAAGAGGGGAAGTCTTATCGGTTATTCGATGCACGGGTGCCACTAGGTGAATTCATGAAGTGCATTGCATGTAGGGCCTAGTGAGCTAACTGGAAAACCTTCGAAAATGATTATGAAAATGCTAACACACGTGCACAAGATGGTGATCACTTGTTGGTGTTGGCACATTTGTGAAGGCGTTGAAGTTTAAGCGGTAGAGAGGGTTTGGGTCTCTCTCCCTCCCGCCGAGCTTGCGAGCACAGGATTCAGGCGTTTTTGGGAACTTGAAATGCCTATTTTCCACTACGCCGGAAGTCGGAAAAGAAACGGAGGCGAACGGAGGTCATAGAGGTGATCGGACGCGGTCATGGTATGACTGGACGCGTCCGGTCAGTACAGCGCAGACGCGGGTGTTAGGGTTTGGAACTGGCGCGTCCGGTCACTCGCGGGACCGGCGCGTCCGGTCAGTCGCCTAGAGGGAATTGCGGTTCACGAGGATGATCGGACGTGAGGCGCGTCCGGTCACACATGATCGGACGCGTCCGATCGTTGAAGGCGCTTACTAGACTCAAACCGGACGCGGGCACTGTCGCGTCCAGTCGTTGCGAGGGGCGCGTCCGGTCGTTGCTTCACGGGCGCGCGGGTCAGTGCGATCGGCGCGTCCGGTCGTTCGAAGCGGCGCGTCCGGCCGTTTGACAGGCACGTCCGGTCGTTGCCCTGGACGCGTCCGGTCATTGGTTTGACCGTTGGGGTCAGTGACCGTTGGAGGATCAGACGCGGTTGAGCGCGTCCGGTCAGTTATGACCGGCGCGTCTGGTCATCCCGATAGAACCCAGTGAAGGGGTATAACGGTTCTATTTGGATGGGATGCTTATAAATACTTGTTGGCCGGCCCTTGGGGAGGTCTCTCATGATTTCAAACATTCTTGTGGATCCTTTGAGCTAGAGCATCTCCTCCCACTCATCTCTCTTGCTTGATTGCAAATCAAAAGTGAGATTGAGTGCTCCCAAAGTGCATTGCATAGCTTGAGGGCATCTAGTGGCACTTGTGGGTGGTTTAGCCGGTGGATTTCTTGTGACTCTTGGAGAGTACCACTCCTAGCCGGCTTGGAGATTGTTGGAGGCATTGGCAAGAGAAGGTGATTGTTCTTGGCCACCTCCGGTTGATTGTAAGAGGTTCTTGTGCTTTCCTCGGCGGGACACCAAAAGCAACTCTATTACATTGCGCGTGTCATTGAGTTACCTCACTTGAGAGTGGTGTCTTGCGGTGCCTTGCAGGGCGTGCCTTAAGGGGCAAGTGACTTGAGGGTCACACCGAGGAACCATCTAAGTGTTGGTCGACACAACCGGTGATGTAGCTTGTCGGTGCACAAGTGAACACCGGGTGAACAAAAATATTGTGTCCCTTGTCTCCTGGTGATTGGTCTTCATATTGTGTTGTTGTCAAATATTGATTGATTGTATATCATCTTGGTGATTGGCAACATCTTCACTCCACCGTCGGTATAAGATTCACAATCCTATCTCTTGCATTTATTTTTACTAGATTATCTTGTGTAAGCTCCAGTGGTAGCCTTTGCTAGTGTTGTTAGCTTGCTCACTAGTGTAAGTTTAGTGACATAGCTCTTGTGTGAACTAGAGATCATAATCTACTAGACTTATGGATAGGAGGCTTGCATCACAACTGTAGGCTAAGCAAAACTCGCTTTGCGCTGTTTGTTGTTCTAACTAGTTTGCTTAGTGTTTCTTGTAGAATTTTTTATAGGCTATTCACCCCCCTCTAGCCATCTAGGACCTTACACTGGCATATCCGAAGGACTCCACATGAATATGTCGACATTCGCATGGAGAAAGTCGACGAGCACTGCTTCCTATTTGGGATCGAGGGTGGCGCTGACTTTCAACGCCCTCCCGTCTGAGCTGGTGGGGTCGAGGGGTACGAGCTTGATGTCTTTCGTGGACTCGAAATTACTGGCATGACGTTTAGGATCAGGGATCTCTTTGGCCAAACCGTCGAGGTCTGCCGCCAAGGCTGCCGACTCCAAAATGGCTTCTCCGTGCTCGACACATTCTATGTCGCACTCGTAGGTGTGTTCATAGGAGGGCCCGACGGTGATGACACCCTTGGAGCCCGGTATTTTGAGCTTAAGGTAGGTATAGTTGGGAACTGCCATGAATTTGGCCTAGCAAGGGCACCCAAGGATGGCGTGGTAAGTCCCGTGGAACCCAACTATCTCAAAAGTTAGGGTCTCTTTCCTGAAGTTGGAGGGGGGCCGAAGTAGACGGGCAGGTCGATCTACCTAACGGGCTCTGCTCGTTTCCCCGGCACAACTCCATGAAAGCCCCCGATGTTGGGTCGAAGCTGCGTCCTCCCGATTCCCAGGAGGTCGAGGGTTTGGGCATAGATAATGTTGAGGCTGTTGCCACCGTCCATGAGCACTTTAGTGAGGTGCGTATTGGCGATGATGGGATCGACGAAGAGTGGGTAGACTCCAGGGTTAGGGACGTGGTCTGGATGGTCGTCATGATCAAAAGTGATAGCCATTCTAGACCAGTGGAGGAAAAGGGGGGTCGCCAGTTCTATGGAGAAGACCTCTCAACGCTTTTGCTTGCACTGGCGTGCAGAGAGACGCGTCAAGGGTCCCTCGTAAATCATGAAGCAGTCATGGATCTTAGAAAACCCCTCGTCTTTGTCGTCATCTTTCTCCTTGGGGTCCTCCTTCTTGTCGTCCTTCTTGACGCCTAAACTTTCAAAGTATCTGCGCAACATGTGGCAGTCCTCGAGGTTGTGGTTTGTGGGTCCCTTATGGTAAGGACATGGCTCTTTGAGCATTTTGTCAAAAATGCCCCCGTCAGGGGTCCTCAGGGCTTCTTACGGTCAGCGGCAGCGACAAGGTCATCAGCTGCAGCTTTGCGCTTGCCTTGCTAGTTCTTTTTCTTCTGGTTGTTCCTCTTGGTGCCTCGGTTGGAGCCCTCGGGTTCTTCATCCTTGCGCTTCCCCTTATCTTGGTCACCACCAAAGATGGCACCAACTGCATCCTTACCGACGGCGTAGTTGGTGACGATATCCATCAATTCATTGGCAGTGATGGGGGTATTGCGGCCCAACTCTCGGACCAACTCTTTGTAGGTGGTGCCCGAGAGAAAAGCCATGATGACGTTGGGGTCGATGATATTGGGAAGCTAGGTGCGTTGTTTGGAGAAACACCAAATATAGTCGCGGAGGGACTCGCTTGGCTTCTGCTTACAACTCCTGAGGTCCCAAGAGTCACCGGGGCACATGTAGGTCCCCTTGAAGTTCCCTTCGAACACTCTCACCAGGTCACTCTAGTTGTGGATCTGTCCAGGTGGGAGGTCCTCGAGCCACACTCAAGCGGTGTCCGGCAGGAATAGGGGAAGTTGTCGGATAATGACGCGGTCGTTGGTGGCCCCACCTAACTGACAAGCCAAGCGAAAATTAGTGAGCCAAAGTTCAGGCTTGGTCTCGCCGTTATAACTGGTGAGAATCATTGGGGGCGAAACTGGATCGGAAGTTGGGTCTTGCAGATGGTCTTGCTGAAGACTCGAGGGCCCGACGGCTCAGGAGATGAGCTGCGATCTTCTGAGCTATCATAATGCCCTCTCGTGTGCACGGGGTAGCCTCGGGATGCACCGTCATCGCCTTTACGCCCGCAGCATTCATTGATGTCGTTACAGGCATCTCGGGGCTTGTGATTGTTGACAATGCGTTCATGGACAGGGGCTGCCTTGTTCCCTTGTGGCGCAGTCTCGGGATGAACCGAGGCCTCTTTCTCTCGGGAGGGCTTCGTGGACTACTCCGATGCAACCCCATGGCACCTCGAGGCAGAACTCTTGGCCTGCTATAGGGCCACAGCCTCGAGGAGACCTCAAATCTCATCGCGGGCCTGACGGGCCTCGGGGGTAGATGGCTCGGGCATATTGCGAAGAAGCATGGTGGCGGCGACGATGTTCTGGCTGGCTTGATTGAAGGCTGGGGGTTCACCCACTCGATCCTCGATGATGCGTCGATTGACATCATGGGCTCTCTCTCGAGCCCCTCCGCCACGTGTGCGCGCCGCGCGCTCCTGCTCGAGGGTCTGCTGAAGCAAGCGCAAGTTCTCTCGTTCCTCATCGAGCTTGGCTTGCAATTCTTGAATCTGCTCAAGTTGTGCTCCTTGGGCTGCACCGAAGAATTGGGCTTCATCATGTGCGCTAGAGAGCTCAACATGAGGTGGCGTGGCGTTCCTTCCTTCGATGGCCGCCTCGGCCTCGGAGTTCGATGCAATAGCCCTATCGATGTGGAAGCATTCGCAAGTTGGATTGTAGCTGTCGTCAGCGGAGTCAGAGTCTGGGGCGCCAAAATAGTAATATGACGGATGCATGTGAGGTCAATGATCTCTAGGGTCATAGAAGCAGGAGGTGATCGCACGGGGCTCCGGATCAGGGGTCTCCGTAGAGTCCCGGTACTCAGAAACTGGTGCGGTCGCCATGAGATCGAGGGCAGAACATAGATGGTGCCAAGGGAGCTCCTCGTAAGCGCCCATGTCGGTGCTCACAGAGGAAGCGTACTGCTGGGCAGCCGTGTCCAGCCCATAGGGGAATGTTCGTGCGGCATTGACCCTGCCATCGGGGAAACTTATCTTGCTCCAACCTGAGGAGCCGCAGCGGACGGTGGAATGATGAGATATCCTACCGGCGTCTCACCCACAGCCAAGTTCATCCCACGTAGGTCCTCAACAAGAGGTGTTGCGTGGATGTCTGACTGAGGGGCGCCAGGACAGATCATTGTGTCGCCCTCCATGGGACGATGATGATGACTATGCTGGTCGTGCTGTCACCTGGCCATTCGAGCCTGGCGGAAACGGTGATACCGGTGCAGTGCTCCCCTATGCTGGGAGAGCTCGTAGTCATGGTCAGTTGGGTGTCTGGGCAGGAGGAGGACCATGTTGTAGCCGTAGCCAAGAGACATGAACTCCAAGCTCCCAAACCAGATCACCGTAGCTAACGGAAGTGGACGTTCAGGGTCAGCCATCCGGAAGAATGACGGGAAAACAATGTTGGCACACAGCTACCCCTACCTAGCGCGCTAACTGTCAGCGTTCAGTACCGGGAGGGCCCAAGACCGATGAGTAAATTTGTGCCACGTGCTCCCTAATCCGGATGCTGATACAAGGAGAATACAAGGGGGGTTTATCCTGGTTCGAACAATGAAGGCCCTATGTCTAGCGGGAGAGGTGAGTATTGTATTTCCTTGCACCAGAGTGCTTACGTAGGGGTTACAAGCTGCGAGAGAGGGAACCGGTTCCAAGTCTCAAGAGAAGAGGAAAGCAGAGTCTTGCTTGAGATGTTGATCGCTAGAGTGGAGAAAGAACTGGTCTAGCATTTTTCTTGCCCTCTTGAGAGCTCCTAGCCCTCCCCTTTTATAGACACAAGGGGAGGGCCTAAGTTTACAACGAAACCCTTGGGGGTATCTTGGAGAAGAAGGCGGGACGGGTACTGTGGGTGTTGTTGTGACGACGTGCCCTGGTGCGTGCAGGCCATCCCTAGGTATCATGGCGATGTGGACGATGGAACGGCAAGACATCCTGGCGCTGTAGAGGACGTGCGATTTCCTGTGGTCGACGTGCAGGCATCATTCCTTTGTTGACCGACGGTGGTCGAGGCCGGGTCGGGACATAGCTGTGGGGGTTGCTGAGGAACGGATAAGGTCGAACCCTAGAAAACCCGGGCGTGCCATATGTCGTTTTGTAAGTCGAGGGGCGTCAATTGAAGAACAATGCTTGACGTGGTGTAAATACTGGCAACTTTTTCACCGCTCATTCTGGGATGGATAGTAAAAAAGCATGATTAGACGCAGGCGTTGCTCCCACATCGGTGGCGCTGCATTCACGTCGGCGGAAGTGGTTGCATTAAATGTCTTGCCAGTGAGTAGGTGAATAAGAGGGGGGTCGACCAACTCGACCCTGGGTCGTGCGAGTCGGAGAATTTCCGGGGTCGAGGCTTCTAGTCAAGCGGCCCTTGTACGAGCCGGAACGTAGTCGAGGGAGCCCGGCGCAGCCACATGTGTGCAGACCGAACACGGCGTTTCTATGTAGATAGAGCTTTGATGCATTTTTTGGGGCGTGGATATCTCGGGGGTTGCCTCCCTTTAATTGTCAATTTTAGGTACCCCTAATTCAGGTAGACGACAGATACTGAGGATAACGTTTGTATGTATAGCTAATTGCGTTCTATGGTTTGGAATGAAGTAAGCAAGTACATAAAAACTAGATTAATTGCTCTGGAGTTTATGGTCCGGTTCGCTTGGCGGATAAGTCATGGCTAAAAGTAATATTCACTAATTTGTTGTAAAAGAAAAACATAGCTAAATAACTAACTGATTTAGCTGATAAGCTGCGATCAAGCCCTTATGTAGATAAGTGACCTGTCGGACTCAAAAAGTGCGGTAGTACGCATACACAGCGCTTTATTGTGGCCTCCTTGTCTCGTTGTCGTTCCGCTCACTGTTAAACCATGTGCCTATGTTTGTCCTATATCATTTTCACCTTTTCATACATGTGATGTACTATTTTCGAATAAACAAATGAAAAGTACTAATCCCCTAATTATATATTGAAAAACATTATTTTTTTTGTAAGATGTCACCGGATATATATATATATACACTTCGTTTAATTAGTCACAAAATTAGAGAGTGCCTTTTTGAAACCCAATATGGTATAAAAAATTAAAATAGAGCCACATTCAATATTTTGAAACCTAAGCCTTTCCAAAAAGCCGAATCAATGTTTATTAAAAAATGCATGCGATTTAAATAATGAGCATCTACAAGAGTGCCATAAAACATAGGCCAAACGCCATGGTTTTTGCGTGATTGTAAAAATATATTTGGTGCAAAATAAAACAGTTCCTCCAAGAACAACTTATTAATAATTTTGTTATCCACGCTGACATCCTTAGTCAACGCACGTGGGTCTATAACAATAGCGACACACAGATTCTTCTTTTTCCTCCTCCTCCTCCTAGAAGCCCACGCCCTCGGCCTTTGCCTCCACTGCTAGCTGCGCGCGCCCATCATCTACCCGGCCCCTAGCTAGAATCAAAGGATTCGCTACCACCGCTACCACCGTCCCTGCTCGATGCTGGCCTTGCCAACCACCGACGACCAACGTCACGCCATCTCCGTCGGTTGCACCATCCACCAACTACCCCGTCGCACGACCTCTGCCCCCCTGTAATCTCAGCAGGAGGAGGAAGATGTGGACCTCTCGCCCCCGCCGCGGACTTCGCCTTTCGAATGTCTCTAGCCGCTCACTCGGTGGTGCTTCGCCGCCTTGCTTGCCCCTCCCCCCACCCAATCAAATTGTCACCACCCACCGTCTCCAGGACCCTTCATCTAAGCCTGAAGGACACCGAAGGTTCTCCACCTACGCCCAAAACCCTAACTTGTGCAGCTACCCCTGTTCCAATCATGCATAGACAGATGCATGTCCGTGCGTTGGCAACATCTTCGACGTGTGCGCCGATTAAAGATTGTGACTTTAGCCGGTGTCTGACAAGGGGCGCACACAATCGAATTTTAGGATGACGGACAAGGGGCACGCGCAGTCGAATTTTAGGATGGCCAAGGAGAAGCGCAAATTTAAGATGAGAGGAACTCCTCCAATAATCCTTTCTCTTAAAAGTTATACGAGGCTAGTTTTGGGTGTTGGGGACATCGATGGATTTAGGCTGTTGTTGGGTAGACACTTTTAGCAAAAGCCCATAATCAGTTTGTACGATTTTGGTCCACTGATAGAATTGCTCTTACTAAGGGGAGCATGCGAGTGCTAATACAGGGGAATGGTAGCCTTGGCATTGGCATAGAAAACGTCGCTGAGGTGAATCTCCACGGAGGCAGGTAAAAAAATACAGGGAACGGCGGAACGGAGCACAACGGCCGTAAAAACCACGATCTGCTGGCACGAAAGAATTCTGGTCCGGTCATTCTGAGGGACTATACCAGCTCTGGGGGGCCATTGCTAACTTAGAGTCTGTTTAGTTCATAAAAAGTGAACCTAAAAAGTGCTACAGTACCTATCACATCAAATCTTGCGGCACATGCATGGAGTACTAAATGTAGACGAAAGAAAAAACTAATTACACAGTTTAGTTGTAAATCACGAGACAAATCTTTTGAGCCTAATTAGTCCATGATTGGACACAAATTGTCAAATAAAACGAAAAGTGCTACAATAGCTGAACCCAAACTTTTTCACCCACTAAACAAGCCCTTAGGCAGGCAGCATGCATCCATATACATATACTGTACGGTTCGTTTGGTAACTTTCACTTGGCATTTGTATTCACGGATACATGGTTGGTTCAAAACTTTCATTGGCCATACCAAGAACGGACATCGCCACACTCCGACGCATATCGAGCTGCGGCGAGAACTGAAAATCACCCACAGAAACAGAAGAGAGGCGGGCCCACTGGCCACGCACTCCATAGAGTGGCAGAGGCGGAGTGAGGTACTGACGTGAGGTGAGACCACTCCTCCTCTTCCATCTCTCTCCTATCGCTTCCCCCCTCCCCGCTGGGATCTCCTCCCCGCTCGCTTTTTAGCGAAGAGAGGCAGCGGCGGCAACTTGCAGCAGAGAGAGAGAAAGAGAGCAAAGGCCAGCAGATCACAGTTCGCTCCGCCTGATGCGCCTCCCAGAGATTTCAGTTTCACCGCGACGTCAAAAGAAAGCGAGCTTTTGGTTGTAATCTCTTGGGGGCATTGCGGCGGCGAGTGGGCGAGCGAGATCTGCCACGACGTGCCAGCTGCTGCAGCGGCCTGCCGCTGCCGCCGCACCCATTGCCTGCCCAAGCACAAAGCCCCCCACTCCAAACTAGTGCGCCGTCCACTGTCGCCCGCCAGCCACGCAATCTTATGCATGGCCTAGCAATCTGCGGCTTCCGACGTGCCGCGCCCACCGGCACCGCTGGAGAGTAGAGACACGCAGATAGCAGCAAGACCAGCACCGGCTCCTAGCTGCTCGGTGCGGTGTCTCTTCTTTCTAGGGAGGGGGAAGGCGAAGAGAGCGCGCAGCAGGTGAAGAGGGCAGCCGCCGCTCCTAGCTGCGCGTAGCGTAGCGGCATAGAGAAGAGGCCGGACGCGTAGGTCCGTTGCAGCCTTGTGTGTGCGCGCGCGCTCTAGCCTCCGCCTAACCGCCGATCGACATGACGCTGGAAGCTCTGTGCACGACCAGCAGCAGCGACGTCCTCGTCTACGACACCTTCAACGCCGCCGCCGCGTGCGCCGCTTCTGCGGGGGCGGGGAGCTTCCTCTTCGGCAATGCAGCACCGGTGGAGGTGCCAGCAGCGGCGGCGGCGGAGTCCCAGGCGAACGGGGAGAACGGCGTGCAGCAGGTGCGGCGGAAGCGGCGGCGGCGGCAGAGGAGCACCAAGAGCGCCGAGGACGCCGAGAGCCAGCGGATGACCCACATCGCCGTCGAGCGCAACCGCCGCCGCCAGATGAACGAGTACCTCGCCGCGCTCCGCGAGCTCATGCCGAACTCCTACGTCCACCGGGTACGCAATCCTACGCTACTATTCGAACCTCGATCATACTGGGAATCAGATATTCAGGCGTTGTTCACTTCCCCTCCCAACCCAAAATATTTACTCTTCCACCTATCACATCGAATCTTTCGACGCATACATGGAGCATTAATGTATGTAAAAAAGATAACTAATTACATAATTTATCTGTAAATGTCGGGACGAATCTTTTAAGCGTAGTTAGTCTATAATTGGATATATTTTACCAAATAACAACGAAAGATGTTACCGTAACTTTTCGGCTACTTTTCGCGAACTGAACACCTCCGATAATGGCACTGTTACCGTTTGGTCATCCCGTGACTTTTCTTCTTGTCAAATCACGCCTACGTGTACTACCACCCCAGCTGTTGCTTTGATTTATTCAAATGTTTTTGTAATAAAAACTAAATTTTAATCATGCGTGTAGAGCGATCAGGCGTCCGTGGTCAGCGGCGCTATCGATTTCGTGAAGGAGCTCGAGCAGCAGCTGCAATCCCTGGAGGCGCAGAAGCTGGCGCTGAACCGGCAGCTGCAGCAGCAGCGCAGCGACACCGCGGCGGAACGCGAGGCGGCACAACCGGCACCAGGCCGTGATGACCCGGCGTCCGCCGGCAACAGCGGCGCGGGCGCGACAGGGGACGCCGCGGCGCGCAGCGAGGGGTTGGCGCCTGAGCCGCAGCCGCCTCCGTTCGCGCGGTTCTTCCGGTACCCGCAGTACGCGTGGCGCCACGCGGCGGCGCGGGAGGATGCCGTCGTGGTAGGCGCGGAGGAGGCGAGCCGCGCGTCCGCGGTGGCGGACGTGGAGGTGGGCGTGGTGGTGGACGCGCACGCCAGCCTCCGCGTGATGGCGCCGCGGCGGCCCGGGCAGCTGCTGCGGATGGTGGCCGGGATGCAGGCGCTCGGCCTCGCCGTGCTGCACCTCAACGTGGCCACCGCGCCCGACGCCACGGCGCTCTACACGTTCAGCCTCAAGGTACGACGGCAGACACTTTTCCTGATGAGTGACGAGTAGCAACGGTTTCTTGCTCCTTCTGTTCACGGACCAACCGTCGTCGTGAAATCCTGCCTGAAATGGTGCATCGCCGTGCTAACATGCACTTTGGTCACCGGTGCCGCTTTACATGACCAAATCCTGTCCTTTTTTTTACAACAAAAGCTCTCTGATACGCCACTTCAGTTAAGATTGCTAGATTAGTTTCTGTATTGGATACTAGTCATTGACCAATGATCATGTAGTCTGCGCATCCAACAATAGTGCATCCGTGCTCTGTGCATGTACTGATTTGCACGTACTAGGCCCATACACGTCTTGGCAGGAAAACGAAGCCGTCTCCCATCTCTTGTTGCCTCATCATATACTAGAAAAACAAACAAAATGATGTCAGATGGTAGCACCACGTCCACCGAAATTCCGGGAGAGGCATTTGCATGACACCGCACTGCACCAGCGCAGAGACCATTGTTCTTGTTCATCACACTGGCTTGTGCCTGCTGCTGGGCCAGGTCTCCAGATACAGAGACCAGTAGAGGTAGTAGAGCACAGTCCACAGTGGCTTCCCCTGCGAGCCCAGCACGACTGCAGCACAAGCCATGGGCGCTCGCTTTTGACCAGAGATGCGGCCAGGGCGCGAAAGCTGTTTGCTGCGTTTGGTAAGCTGTAACACTGGGCTTTTGACGTCCCTGTACTCACATCATCTGAAACACCTTCAAATTCGAGCAGATAGGAGTACAGTGAAAAGGAAAGGTCGTGTGTTTTCACCGTTTCTTTTTACTAAAGGCTAGTAGTGCGTAAAGGAGAAAAGAACCATCATGGAGAATCTCTTTGGTGAGCGGAGCAGCAGCAGCTGGCCCGTCGTCCTTTGACATGGCGCCGAGGAGATCGATCGATCAGGCAGCGAAAGGCTATGGACTGTGCAGAGAAAGATTGTGTTGTGTGCCGCTGCCGCCGCCTTTTTCTAGTGCTGCGTGTTTCAGCAGAAGACTGAGGGGGTGTTTGGTTGGAGGAGTTAAAATTTAACAAACACTGTAGCATTTTTGTCTTATTTGATAAAAAGTTTTTAATCTTGGACTAATTAGGCTTAATAGATTCGTCTCGTAAATTACTCATAATATGTGCCGACATGCATGCAATTAGTCTACATTTAGTACTCCATGCATTTAAGAGAACATTGATGTGATGGAAGCTAAACTTTAACAAACTGAGTATCATGCGTTTGTGTGCCCAGGAGCCGGCCGGACCCCAACGCAGTAGGCAGAGGCTTTTGCTTTGCACTTTTGCCTGACTTGGCGATTGATTCCATCTGTCACCAACATGTACTCATCTCGTCTCTCGCATGTGGCGCTCTGCAGGTGGAGGAAGGGTGCGGCCTGGCGACGGCGGAGGACATCGCCGCGGCGGTGCACCACGTCCTCTGCATCATCGACGCCGAGGCGACGGCGCAGGGGCTGCTCGCTGCCGGAGCAGCAGGGCAGCCGGGCCTCGAGCAGTCTAGCTAGGCAGGAGAAACACACCGCCCGCCGACGAGGTCTGCCGGCGCAACGCTATGCAGGCGAGCCGGGGGCATGGAGTGCAGGGTGCCTGCTTTCGTTTCTGGTAAAGTGCAGTGTCGTGCGTGCGGGGCTGCCGGCAGGAGAGCCTGGTGGCGTAGATAGCTAGTTCGTTTTCTGGACTTGTGGTCACGTTCGTGCATCCCGACGGCATGCTTATGCGTGCCCTTGTCGCGTTCACTGCGATCGGGGGCGGCGGCGTCTCAATTGCATTGGGCCGGCTAGCAAGAACAAGAAAGCCCAGGCCAGCTGGGATGTGGAATCAAATCAAACTTCAAACGAATCCCATCCAAAAAAGCAAATAGGAAAAGTGGGGCACACTAGGCTTGTTTTGTTTGGCGTGGATTATGAAACAATGTGGCGTCCCTTCTTCCCACTTTGTGCAAATGCCACGGAATTCACTAAGGTTGCGGTTGGTTGCTTGTATTAGACTATTAGAGCATCGTCTTCAGGAGTTTGGTATAATTTACTAGCTAAACTAATAGATGTATAGTAAGTTAACAAAAGAATTAGCAACCTTAAATTTTACGGAAATACTCCCTACAAGGCGTCTGGACGGACCGGACCGCCTCGCCCCGCCCGCGCCGCACGCCCCAGCCCATGCCACCCACCGTGCGCCCCTCGCCCAGAGTCGCACCTCCTGCCACGGCTGCATTCCATCCGTTGGCGAGATGCCCGCGCCGCCGTGAGCCCTTGCCTGGAGTCGTGCCTCCTGCCGCGACTGCGCTCCATCCGCCGGTGAGATGCCCGCGTCGGACCTCTGTGCTGTTGTGAGCTCCATGTACCGCTGTCGAGCTCCGCACCGGCATCGAGCTCCGCAACAAGCCTCCATTCATCCAGGCGCAAGGTAACATTACGTTGAAAGTGCATATTGCACGCGTATATTTTAAGTGTTTAAGATGTTTTTAGAGGTATGTTGCAAGTGTTTTATTCGATGTTGCAAAAGTATATCGGGATGTTGCACATGTTACAATGGCTATACATGTATGTTTTAAGTGTATGTTCCAAATGTTTCATCTGATTCGGATCTAATTCAGACGTATGTTGGAAATGTTTCATCTGGATGTTGCAAAAGTGGATCTAAATGTTGCATATATATGCAAGTGTTTCAAGTGTTTTCATATGTATGATGCAAGTATTTTTCATCTGAATGTTGCAATGTTTACAATGGCTATACAAGTGTGTTCAAGTTTTTCTGGTGTTCTGCAAGTGCTTCAGACATATGTTGCAAGTGTTTCAGCTGTTTTAGACGTATGTTGCAAGTGTTTTATCTGAATGTAGCAAAAGTAGATTGGATGTCGCACATGTTGAATAGAACCCACTTGCCGCAGCCGTCTGTTGCAGCTACTGAGGCGTTATCGAGCAGACAAACGGTCCTCACGTGCGGTCAAGCGACGCGGGAGACATCTGGGTGACATGGGCCCCGCATGGGCACACGAAACAAGCAGGCGCGGGAAACGTTGTGTGAGGAAACGGGCTAGCAAGCGCGGGCGTCCGTTCGGACGTCCGGGTGCTAGCATCTCCCTAAATTTTATCCTTCTCCAACAGTCTCCTGTAATAGCTTCCTAACAATTTTGCGTTGAGAACCTCGAACAATTTCTAAGAGCAAGGTCAATAATAGAGTCAAGTGCTTGGCTATAAGCCAAGTTATAAGAGTCAAGCTATACAATAGTTAGCTTTCTATTTGTCTATAAATTTTTTATTATTATTATATGTCTTCATTCTCTTTTCTATTTCTCCTCACATACATCTCTATTGGGACCCACTACTGCCTATGCTTCCGTGTCCCTGCATAGGAGCCAAGCACTCATCTCTCTCCTTCCTTCTCTCTTCCACATTAGCAAAAATATTAATTAGCTTGGCTATAAGCCAATTGTTGTACTTGCTCTAACCAACCATAACTTTTTTTAATAGTTCTTTTTGTCTCTGGTCACTTTCTCATCTGGAATCCTTTATTTCCTTAATTTACTTATGCGTCCAATTTACTCCAATCACCCGACAAAACGTCTGAAAGGATCAAGATGTCCAAGAAGGGGGTGAATTGGGCTAATTCTAAATTTTCTTGTGGAAATTAAACCTATTTAGCCCATGTTACCCCCTAGTGCCTAGTTTGTGTTTTTTATTGATTCTACCGGGAAAAAAGTTTTGCACCCTAAGTTCCAATACTACTCTAGCATAACAATTCTAGGAATGTAAAGACATGAATTTAAATGCTTGAAAGTAAATTGCTCAAAGTAAAGAGAGGAAGGAACGCGGCGATGTTTTCGCAAGGTATCGGAGAGTCGCCATTCCCCACTAGTCCTCGTTGGAGCACCCGCGCAAGGGTGTAGCTCCCCCTTGGTCCGCACAAGGACCAAATGCTCTCTATGGGCTGATTCTTTGACACTCCGTCGCGGTGAATCACCCACAACCGCTCACATCATGGCTTGGGTCATCCACAAGCTCCGCCGGATGATCACTAAGCTGCAAATCACCACCGAGTCATCCAGGTGATGACGATCACCAAGAGTAACAAGCACAAACTCTCACTTGACCCAAACAAGCCTAATGAGAAAGGTTGATGCACACTTGCTACTCTCAAAGCACTAATGAGGTCCTTAATCTTGAATTAGCAAATCACAATCTCCTCACTAGGCTTTTGCACTCCAAAGGTGTTGTTCAGCTGAAGAAACGAATAAGAGAACTCAATTGGATGAGTAGGGAATGTATTTATACCCCCAACATCAAAGTCAACTGTTATGTTTCAAAACAGCCTGAGTCGGGGTCACCGGACGCGCAGGTGCACACCACTGGACGCGTCCAGTGCATACAATTGCACCTGCTGACCGAACAGAGCCAACTAGTCGTTAAGTCATCATCGGACACGGGCCTGTGTCCGGTGCTTACCCATCGGACGCGTCCAATGGCCATTTTCCCACTCTGGATGCTTACTGGACGACAAAGGACGCGCCTCAGTCGGGCGTCCGATGGAGCACCGGACGCTCAACGTCCGTCGCTCATGCACCGTCGCGTCCGATGCCACTGGCCTGCCTGTCTGCACCGACAATGTATACATCGGACGCTCTGGCAGCGTCCGATGCGTACTTTTCAGCCTCATTCACTTCCAATTCAACACCTTTGTGAATGGGTTCGACTTCTCGTCAATCTTAGGCATATTTTGTAGCTACCTAGTGCTAAGTTTGACAAGTGTGCACCACACCTAAACCATTAGACTCACCTAGGTTAAGCTACTAGTTCATACCCCCTTAATAGTACGGCCAAAGAAAAAATAAAGTCCTAGAAACTCATCCATGTGTCACTCAACTCCTTCGACACTTAGAACTAGCAGTCCTTAACCTTGTCGACCATCCTTTCAAAACCGAAATGATTTCCATCGATAGGGGCATAAAAACCATATTGCCCATTGATTGCCATTACCATGACCTAACACTTTAATGCCTCTGCAAAACACACATTAGTCATAGTAATCAACCATTATCATTAATTGCCGAAACCCACTCTAGGGGCCTAGATGCTTTCAACGTCGAAGAGGAAGTAGATACAAAGTTCCTCTCAACTGCGCAAAGTTACGAGTTGGAGAGGATATTTGACAACTTTTTTACTTTTCAGGAGCTCTTTTACCAAACTGTTGGAGGACACTTTTTTGTTTTGCTAAAATCAAAATAAAGAGTTGTTTTACAAAACTACTTAGAGCATCTCCAAAAGTCTTTCTTAAGATCATCATTTAAAGAGCCATTTGACTAAAAGTCGCTTTCTATATCTTTCCACCCTCCAACAAATTTTCTATATCTTGTACAGACAATAGAGAGCCAGCCCCACTGTCCCGATTTAGCTAGCGAGAAATCGCAAATAGAGGATGGCTATATTGAAGATCTAATTAAAGAAGCCGCTGGAAGGAATTCTTCACCAGCATCTCTATTCCTATCAATTAGGGATGATATAAAGATGTTCTTGAAGTTGCTCTTAGTCTTAGTGTGCATTAGACTTTATATAGCTCAATTCAAAACAAACATAAAAGTATGCTGTTGTGCATAGGCAAAACCGTGTTTAGTAAAATTATGTTTGGTTCCCCATATTATGTTGCATATAGTCACTTCCATGCCATAGTAGAGGTTTTATATTTCTAGCTAGTGAGTCAAATTCTAAAGTATGGACGCATGGTTTTAATTCCAAGGTCCGTCTTGCATTGAGGCCCACATGTTGATCATCTATTAGTTCATTTTGATAAAGTGTAAGGTGTGAACATGGGATTTTAAATCCGGATCAAGTTTTTGATGTGGTCGCGTGCAATATCTAGGTGATGGCGATCACCAAGAGTAACAAGCACAAACTCTCACTTGACCCAAACAAGCCTAATGAGAAAGGTTGATGCACACTTGCTACTCTCAAAGCACTAATGAGGTCCTTAATCTTGAATTAGCAAATCACAATCTCCTCACTAGGCTCTTGCACTCCAAAGGTGTTGTTCAACTGAAGAAATGAATAAGAGAGCTCAATTGGATGAGTAGGGAATGTATTTATACCCCCAACATCAAAGTCAACTGTTATGTTTCAAAACAGCCTGAGTCAGGGTCACCGGACGCGCAGGTGCACACCACCGGACGCGTCCGGTGCATACAATTGCACCTGCTGACCGAACAGAGCCAACTAGCCGTTAAGTCATCACCGGACACGGGCCTGCGTCCGGTGCTTACCCATCGGACGCGTCCAATGGCCATTTTCCCACTCTGGATGCTTACTAGACGACAAAGGACGCGCCTTAGTCGGGCGTCTGATGGAGCACCGGACGCCCAACGTCCGTCGCTCATGCACCGTCGCGTCCGATGCCACTGGCCTGCCTGTCTGCACCGACAATGTATACACCGGACGCTCTGGCAGCGTCCGATGCGTACTTTTCAGCCCCATTCACTTCCAATTCAGCACCTTTGTGAATGGCTTCGATTTCCCGTCAATCTTAGGCATATTTTGTAGCTACCTAGTGCTAAGTTTGACAAGTGTGCACCACACCTAAACCATTAGACTCACCTAGGTTAAGCTACTAGTTCATACCCCCTTAATAGTACGGCCAAAGAAAAAACAAAGTCCTAGAAACTCATCCATGTGTCACTCAACTCCTTTGACACTTAGAACTAGCAGTCCTTAACCTTGTCGACCATCCTTTCAAAACCGAAATGATTTCCATCGATAGGGGCATGAAAACCATATTGCCCATTGATTGCCATTACCATGACCTAACACTTTAATGCCTCTGCAAAACACACATTAGTCATAGTAATCAACCATTATCATTAATCGCCGAAACCCACTCTAGGGGCCTAGATGCTTTCAACGTCGAAGAGGAAGCGGATACAAAGTTCCTCTCAACTGCGCAAAGTTACGAGTTGGAGAGGATATTTGACAACTTTTTTACTTTTCAGGAGCTCTTTTACCAAACTGTTGGAGGACACTTTTTTATTTTGCTAAAATCAAAATAAAGAGTTGTTTTACAAAACTACTTAGAGCATCTCCAAAAGTCTTTCTTAAGATCATCATTTAAAGAGCCATTTGACTAAAAGTCGCTTTCTATATCTTTCCACCCTCCAACAAATTCTCTATATCTTGTACACACAATAGAGAGCCAGCCCCACTGTCCCGATTTAGCTAGCGAGAAATCGCAAATAGAGGATGGCTATATTGAAGATCTAATTAAAGAAGCCACTGGAAGGAATTTTTCACCAGCATCTCTATTCCTATCAATTAGGGATGATATAAAGATGTTCTTGAAGTTGCTCTTAGTCTTAGTGTGCATTAGACTTTATATAGCTCAATTCAAAACAAACATAAAAGTATGTTGTTGTGCATAGGCAAAACCGTGTTTAGTAAAATTATGTTTGGTTCCCCATATTATGTTGCATATAGTCACTTCCATGCCATAGTAGAGGTTTTATATTTCTAGCTAGTGAGTCAAATTCTAAAGTATGGACGCATTCCAAGGTCCATCTTGCGTTGAGGCCCACATGTTGATCATCTATTAGTTCATTTTGATAAAGTTGTAAGGTGTGAACATGGGATTTTTAATCCGGATCAAGTTTTTGATGTGGTCGTATGCAATATCTAGGTGATGGCGATCACCAAGAGTAACAAGCACAAACTCTCACTTGACCCAAATAAGCATAATGAGAAAGGTTGATGCACACTTGCTACTCTCAAAACACTAATAAGGTCCTTAATCTTGAATTAGCAAATCACAATCTCCACTCTCTCTCTCTCTCTCTATATATATATATATATATAGAGTATATATAGAGAGAGAGAGTACTCTATAGCTAGCTACAAAATAAGTTATTTTGTAGCCACCTCTATTTACGATGATTTTATGTACTAATTTACGACAATGTCAGTATATATTTACGATAGTTGAATTACTATAACATATGAAGATATTTACCATAATGTTATAGTAAATAACGTAGTAAGGAGTTATTATAATCTCGTAAATTAGTATAGTAATTATCGTAACTCAAAGTGGCTACAGAATAAGTTATTTTATAGCCAGCTGTAGGGTAAGCGCGCTCTCTCTCTCTCTATCTATATATATACTAATTATTGGATTTAAATAATAAATCATTGTAGTAGTAAGATAAGTTATAAGAAGAGTCTCAATTTGTTATGGGTTGGGTAAGGGATAGGTTTTCATTGAACCCATCAACAGACCTGCACGCCGCCATCCAAGGGCAGGGCAGTCGTACCTCAAGTTATTATTACTATATAGTATACAAGCCCGCCGGTGAGGCGGTGACGTCCTTGGGCTGGAATCATAACTGGGACCAAATGTATGCCTTAGCCCATCCTGGATCACCAAGCTCCTGCTCCCTGCTGGGCTTGGCCGAAGAGCATAATAAGGAAAAAGTCTACTCTTCCTTCCTCAACTTTCACGAAAGTCCGTTTTTCCTCCCTCAACTTCAAAACCGTGCAAATCACCTCCTTCAACTTTTCAAACCGTGCATTTTACCTCCCTGGAGCGGTTTCGAAGGCGGTTTTGCTACAGTAAACAATGGTTTTGCTACAGTGAGGCGGTTTTGTCTTTTTCTTTTTTATTTATTTCGGTTGAATCTTTGAAAAATCATATTAAATCACAGAAAAATCATAAAATGAAAAATCTAATTTTGTTGTACTCCACATGAGTAGATCTACACAGTGAACATATAATATGGTATCCTTTAGTATAAAGTTTTTGCTATGAAGGTTTTGCCTTTTTCTTTTTTATTTATTTCGGCTAAATCTTTGAAAAATCATATTAAATTATAGAAAAATCATAAAATGGAAAATCTAATTTTGTTGGACTCCACATGAGCATATCTACACAGTGAACATATAATATGGTATGCTTTAGTACAAATTTTTGCTACCAAGGTTTTGTCTTTTTCTTTTTTATTTATTTGGCTAAATCTTTGAAAAATCATAGTAAATCACAGAAAAATCATAAAATAGAAAGTCTATTTTTTTGGACTCCACATGAGTAGATCTACACAATGAACATATAATACGGTATGCTTTAGTCCAACAAAATAATTATAGAAGCTGCAGCTATGAATTATTTTAATTAATTACAGAAAAGCATAGATCTAAAGCTACAGTAAAAATTTTGTACTAAAGCATACCATATTATATGTTCACTGTGTAGATATGCTCATGTGGAGTCCAACAAAATTAGATTTTTCATTTTATGATTTTTCTGTAATTTACTATGATTTTTTCAAAGATTTAGCCGAAATAAATAAAAAAGAAAAAGGCAAAACCTTCATAGCAAAAACTTTGTACTAAAGTATACCATATTATATGTTCACTGTGTAGATCTACTCATGTGTAGTGCAACAAAATTGGATTTTTCATTTTATGACTTTTCTGTGATTTAATATGATTTTTCAAAGATTCAGCCGAAATAAATAAAAAAAGGAAAAGACAAAACCGCCTCACTGTAGCAAAACCACCGTTTACTGTAGCAAAACCGCCTTCGAAACCGCTCCAGGAAGATAAAATGCACGGTTGAAAAGTTGAGGGAGATGATTTGCTCGGTTTTGGAGTTGAGCAAGGAAAAGCGGACTTTCGTGAAAGTTGGGGAGGAAAAGTAGACTTTTTCCGCATAATAATTTCCTGTAAATATCCAAGCCTCCGGATGCTCAAAGAAAAATGAAGAAGAATCAGCCTCGCTCTTGTGTGGTGGACACCAAAAAGAGAGCCAGCTCTCGGCGAGGGCGAGCCCCCGGCCTTTTGACTTGCTTTGCTTCACGCTCCCTCCTAGTCCTCCCTCCTTACGGCCTCGCCACTGCGATTTCGAAACAAAGGCGGAAAGCGGAGGAAAAAGGAGGAACGGCCATGGCCGCCCACGAAGGCGCTGCGGCGCGCCTCCCTCCACCAACGGCGTCTTTGCATACTGTAATGTAATAGAGGCCTGGTCCGCTGTGCTAGCTGCTGCAGCAACCTATTACCTAGCTAGCGATAGCGAGCAAGCCCATGCGATGCGAAGCCTACGACACCAGACCAGACGAAGTGCAGCCGTCGTCTAGAACCTTATCGTTCTTTGATTCTTTCTGGTAAGGCCCGGTTTAGATGCAAATTTTTTTACAAAATAGGTACTGTAGCGTTTTCGTTGTTATTTAGTAAATATTGTCTAATCATGGTCTAATTAGGCTTAAAAGATTCGTCTCGTCCATTTCGTCTAAACTGTGTAATTAGTTTTATTTTTTATCTATATTTAATGATTCATGCATGTGTCTAAAGATTCGATGTGACGGGAAATATGAAAAATTTTGCAAAATTTTTTGGGAACTAAACAGGGCCTGAGTGTTGGTCGAGACCGCATCAAGCGAATTGGAAGCATCCGAATTTCCGAGTGGAAGTCCGGGCCGGAGAACCGAGAGGAGTCGCGTAATAGTACAGCAATCCACGTCGCATTGCCGGTCGCAACGATCCAAATCGCCCGCAAGTGCGATCGCGACGGATACCGATCACCGAGAGGGAGACTACTCGTAGTCTAGAATGTAGATGCATACTGTACAAATGGTGCCAGCAACCAGGCGTCAGGTCCAGGTCCGTGTGATGCAGGCCACTGACAGGATCAGACGACCAAACTCATGTACCCATCTGCTACTATGTACAGTAGTATGTACTGGTATGTCCACACTTCACAGTGACATATCAGTATTAGAGCCGTTTCATGGCGAGTTGGCGACCCTGAGCCACTAAACAAACACCGGAAAACATCGTGGGCTCGTGGCTCCAGCACAAAGTTCTCATAGCGTGCTCTTTCTTAAAAAAAAGGATAATGATGATAAATAAAGTTGTAGCTGAAACGACCAAAGATGGCTCCTGTTGAATCGACCATATCGAGTACCAGACGTAACCTAACCCCAGCCACGGATTTGGAATATCAAACCACATGTTGTCCAACCATCCAGGGCATCGCCTAATATCTACATTCCGGCATCGTTCCTGTCACAGAAACTTCAGCATCTGTATGCGTCAAGGAACAAACTAAAGAAAAGAGAGGCCATGGCCAGTGGACAGTGGTGCGTGGCCGATAAAAGGAACCGGTTTGTTTTTGCAAAGCAGAGGGGGATCAGATTCTGATCGCCCGTCACAGGCTAAGATCTGAGTACGGATCACGCAGTAACACTGCGTGAGTATAATAAGAGTAACAAAAAATAAACAAGTCATTTCAACCCCGAGACCGGGAGTAAAGCACCGTCGGTTTGCAGCTTTGTTGCTTGTTGGGAGTAAGCTTAGTTCATGGGTGACGGACCACAGGCAACTTCAGAGACAACAAAGCTACCACACATGCTTATCTGGCTATGCAATAGGTCCACCACTGCTATGTGCTATGATGATGGGAAATTCCAAACGCAAACGGGATTCCTGCATTTGTGTTAGTGCAAAAGATGGGTCCCTAGCCCATTGAACAGTTAGTTTTCATACTATGTGCTCAGCATTTAGTAAAAGCGAAGGCTCAAACATTGACACGTCAAAGAAAACGAAAAGGATAAAAAAAAAGACCCAAAAAAAATGGAAGGGCAATACCAGAAGGCAGCAGAAAACTGTTGGACTAGTCTTGGACTGAATTCACAGTAAGAACATGTTCACTGAAATAATGGAATGTGGGTCTTCGTAATACGTAGGATGGAAGAGCAAAAAAACAGAACTGATCGAAGACCTAACAAGTAGAAGCAGAAGAGGCCTCACCGAGCAATGCAGACGAACTATTGGACCCTGGCATCACATGTAGGGATGAACATTGTCACGAGACGACACCCCTGCTTTTTTCCATTCGACATTCCATCTTGCAAGCAAACAAGAAAGCCTGCCCAGTAAGCATCCTAGGTAAAATCTGAAACAGCTCTGAGCTCACATCGGATGATCTGAATCCCTTCCCCTCCCACTCTTGCTGCAGAAGCACGACCGCCCAGCAGGCGGGAACCGCTTCGTGTCCATGGCGTCCTGCAGTGCGCGCCGGCTGCTGCGTCCCCCTTGCTGTTCTCGCCGTGACACCGTCTTGATGTGCCGGCGCCACCTGCAAGGATGCCGCTCTCCCTGGCTGCCGTGAGCTCGTCTTCCATGCTGGCCTGCAGAACGTCGGCGATGGACATGCGGATGTCATGGTCCGGGTCTGACGACGAAGGCCCTGACTTCAACTTCAGCGGCGGCGGGCGTTCTTCTCTGATCTCAGCCTTGCTGTCGGCCTCGTCCATTCGCTCCTGGCCACCATTTGCCTCCTGGCCATCACCATCACCATCTGTGCTGCCCGTCATGCTCTGCTGCTCGTCGCACATGATCTCCAAGTCATCCATCACCACAACCACCTCACGGGCAGCGTCTCTCCCAACACTCTCGCCTGGACCACGGACCTCGGCCTCCTGCGTCGCCATCCCCATGCCCACGGTGACGAAGGTGATGTTGGAGCGGCACAGAGGGCAATTGGAGTGCGACTTGAGCCACTTGTCAATGCACTGCTGGTGGAAGGCATGGCTGCACTTGGGCAGCAGCCGCAGGCTCTCCCCGTCCCTGAACTCGCCGAGGCAGACCGAGCAGTCCGTGGTGTGGACCGAGGCATCACCACGCTTGTACTTGCACAAGGTGATCTTGCTGATCAAGGTCTCATCCAGCCCCGTCGACGGCGAGATGTTCCACGATTCTTGGCTCCTGGATTGCCCTTGGCCTCCACCGCCGCCGCCGCCGCCGTTGCCGTGGCGGCGGGCACCCCCACCTGAGTTGGAACTGAAGACTCTGCCTCGGAAGGAACCGAAGGTGCCACAGTACCTGGAGACGAAGGTGTAGTAACTGACGAGGAGGAAGGCGATCGCCAGCACGCCGATGATAGCGATGACAAGCGGGGAGAAGACAGGGCCGGAGGAGTCGTCGGGGCTGGGGCCGCCGACGTCGAACGGCGGAGGCGGAGGGAAGATGAAGTAGCACCACTGCGGGCAGTACATGCTGCACAGGCCCTGGGAGCAATCTTTGGTTGGCTCATAGGGGACCCAGGTAGGCTGTCCCCCCGAGATTGCAAGCGGTGACGAGGCCATTGCCTCCCACCACGAGCTCTGGGCTCCGGCAGCAGCAGCAGCAACGGCAGACTGGGAGAAACGAGGCGAGATGGTAGCTACTTCACTCGGTCTCTAAGACTGAGTCTCCAGGTGCTAGCAGAGCATCTCTGTGAGCTTCTGGGATAAATCATTGTGATGAGAAGAGAGAGGGCATACTACGTGCCTTGGATCCATGCTCCTTTCTCGGTGTTGGGAATTGTGAGAGGATACGGGGAGAGATCAGATGACGCTGCTGGGTGCTGGCTTTGAGAGTTTGAGAGCCAGGGAAGCTTGTTTACAAGGGAAAGTATTTGGGAGGAATGGAAGGTGGAGATGGTGGTGGTTGGGACCTGATCTTATTTGCTTTTGTTTTTGGTGCTGCAGCTCTTCTTTCCTTTTTCTTTTCCTTTGCCCCTGCTGCTGTTGCTTTCTCTTTTAACTTCGATTCGATGCTCTCTTTGACACACTGACACACACAGATCAGATAAGGAAGACAAGATGTCCGTCTGATATGATAATAAGGAATGAACAGTAACAGGAAAGATAAACAGAATAGTACACTTCTGGGTCCTGACACAACAAGATGAAGAAACAGAGCAGTAGCACCGATGAAGCCTACCAGTACAAGCTTCAGCTGAAGGAGGAAGGAAATAAAACTTCTTATTCTCTTAACGCCAAAACGTCTTAAATCTTAAGGATTTTGTTGAATGAAACCCAATGTTTGCACTCATTTCAAGTTTTTTTTGTTTCAGTTAGAGATGTTGTAGGCTTTGATCAGTCAAATTAACTTAAACAAATAGAGAAAATGAATATTTGAAAAGCCTCACAAACTGTTAAAGAAACAAATTCCATAAAACAATAAGTTGCTAAAATTTGCAATTTTTTGTGAACTTAGCCTACCCCAACTTGCTTGGGACAAAAGGCTATGCTGATGCTGTTGTTGTGAACTGGTAAAAATCCATTATCTTGTAGCCTTGCCAATGACAATGTTGGTAGTGCTATTGTTTCCCCTCCAAAGAAAAGGACTGTCCTGTACCATAAACCTTGAAGTCTCTCTTTCAGCAATCAGGTTTTTCTTTCTTCAAGTCAAGTAACTAAAGATAATGATTACTCGCACTATTTCAACAGCTTTCTTTGAATTTACTTCTCTCTTTATGACACTAATCTTGTTATAGTGTCAACATAACCTTAATAGCTTGCACTGGTATGAAAGGGACCAGCCCTTACATTTTATGTGCAAGGACAGTTCAAACCGCAGTTATATGAAAATTACTTTTCTTGAAAACTATGTTTTATGGATGTTTGGATTAAACTATCAGCATACATGCATACAAAACAATGTAACATTATGACATATACAAATCAATCTAATGAAGGCACAAACCACATGGTGACGATCATCTTACAGATAAGAAAGGCAGAACAGGTTAACATTTTATCAAATCTAAGTTGGACAGAGAAAATTAACAGAAGTAGGTGAAAATCAGAAGATTTACCTTTTTATTTTGAAAAAACCAGAAGAAATTTTTCTCCTCTTGTGATAAGCAAATAACTGTCACATTCGTTAAAAAAAAAGCAAATGACTACCACATAACAGGGATAGCAGATTAGCAGTGCTGTCAACCATGCATGACAGAAACATAGAGAAGTGACAAATTTTGGGACACATGTAGACATAGGGACCTGTATGGTTCCATTCAGTGCAAGCTAAGTGCTATTCCTGGCTAACTTACAAAAGACCAGCCAATTTCACTCTTTCCCTTAATTAAGGGAGAACTTTGGAGGCATATAAATTCAATTGTGATACTCTCTTTCAGATTCATGGTTCAAGGGATTTGAAGAGGCTAACGTGTAATGTTGTTCTCATTTGGAAGGCAATTGAATAGTTATGCATCAATAGAACAAATTAAGATGTTAGTAACCAATGTGCAAAAGTTCACAAGAATAGCTTGAACAGAACAGACCAAATGGTTTGCACGCCATAAGTAGCCATAAAGTAAATGAAACACAACATGAGGTGAGGCAGAATATCTTATACAAGAGGATGAATGAAGTAGTTATGAAGAATATGGTCTGACATAAACAAGAGCACTCGAGGAAATCATTGATGTCCATCCTGCTTCTGAAAGGAACTGAAACCGAAATGCAAAATGGGCATAACGTATGAGCCTTTCTTTAATATAAACAGTGAACTTATTCTGTGATACTGATACCAATAAATTACTGGAGACATCGATGTTATGCTGCGCAAATAGGACTACTTTGTGCATAATATATTACCCTATATTTCTCTAGTCATCCAGTTGCTTCTATATATTACTATAAAAATTCTGGACATTACTTCTAGTGCTGAAAATGAATCAAGATGCATGACCTTATGACAGTATTGAGCTTCAAATTAATTTTACCAAGAAAACCAACTGGATGGTAATTAGTAGATTAATCGTTCAGGACTCCAAAAGGTTAAAACAGGACAACCAAGTAAGCTGATTCTGATTTCCATCACGAAGGACATTCACTCCACAAAAGAATGCTATATTTTCAAATTCCTCTTTTCCCTGTTGGTTAGTGGAAATGGATAAACAGAAGGTTTGTAGGAGAAGACAGATGAAGTGGTGGACCAAAGAGGAACAGGATCATCCCTTTTCCCCCTTAAGAACTAGTCCCACCAATAGGGGTAGCTTTAAGACTTTGACCCCTTTGAGGTTAGAAAGAAAAAAAAAAAGATAAAATAAACCACCTGAGTTTGCTTTCACCCAAAAAAAGAAAGAAAGAATTTAAATTTGCATTGATCTGGCCCACTTTAGTCCCTTAAAATTTGTGGGAACAGCTGCTTTAAATTATGTGGAGTTAAATATGCTCCTCTTTTGCCACTTTGCTTCCCCTTGAACAGACACCAGGAAAAGGTAGTGTGTGCAAATCATAGTTGTACCCTTCATCATCACTATCTTACAACTTATCAAGAGGGCCACACTGAACTCAATTCTAGCTTTTTAACAACTGTTCTAAACAGTCTCATAGCAACAGCTTACACTTATTGTCTGTTTTAATGAGGTATTGAAACAATTTTTAACATACATCCCTTAGATTTTTTTTTACTGTTGGTTCGCCAGACCTTAACACATCCTCCTCCTTTACCCGGGCTTGGGACCGGCTATGTTGAGACGACTCAAGAAAGTCTTCTAGTCAACATAGGCCACTCTCATATATTTGAAACCCACATGAGATTCGTTGGGGCGTAACCCTCTTAGCGACGCGCTACATCGGAACCCGAGTGTGGTGTTAAATGGGCAAGGGCCGGGTCGTCATCCCCTTAGTGGCGCGTCGTATCGTGATCCGGGTACGATGAAAAATGAGTAAGGGTCGGCCCGTCGCAACCTTAGTGGCGCGCTACATCTACGCCCGGGTGTAGTGAAAAATGAGCAAGGGTCTTCGCACTTCCCTCGACGGGTGCAAAGGGTAAGGAAGCTAGCCGAGCCAACTAGAATTCGTCTAGGTAGCTGAAACGTAGGGTCCCTAACGGGTAAGCTAAGAGAGCTAGTCGATGCAACAATTAGGAGGCGTGTAAATATTCTATGCGTTCAGGAGACTAAATGGAAGAGCCAGAAGGCGAAGGGGGTGAAGGATACTGGCTTTAAACTTTGGTACACGGGGACAACATCAGGTAGAAATGGCGTAGACATCTTGATCGATAGGAGCCTTAAGGATGGAGTCATTGATGTTAGGAGGTAAGGCGACCGGATTATCCTGGTCAGGTTGGTAGTTGGAGATTCGGCTTTAAATGTGATTAGTGCCTATGCCCCTCAGGCAGGTCTTAGCGAAGGCACCAAGAGACAGTTTTAGGAAGATCTTGATAGCATGGTTAGTTCCGTGCCTATCAGCGAGAAACTCTTCGTAGGAGGAGACCTTAATGGCCATGTGGGTGCGACTAATGTAGGTTTCGAGCGGGTGCACGAGGGGTTCGGGTATGGTAGTAGGAATCAAGAGGGGGAGGATGTTTTGAACTTCGCGTTGGCCTATGACTTGTTGATAGCGAACATCCTCTTTAGGAAGAGGGAATCCCATCTAGTGACCTTTCGTAGTGGACAACACTCGAGCCAGATCGACTTTATCCTTGCAAGGAGGGAAGATAGACGTACTTGCTTTGATTGTAAGGTGTTACCTGGGGAGTGTGTTGTCCCTCAACACAAGCTTGTGGTGGCGGACTTTCGCTTTCGGGTACGTGTCCACCGGGACAAACGGGTCAAGATTGCGAGAACGAAGTGGTGGAAGCTTAGAGGGGAAGCAGCGCAAACGTTTAAGGAGAGCATGCTAGACGAGAGGCCTTGGGAAGAAGGAGAATATGCCGACGACATGTGGCTAAAGATGGCAACATGTGTCCGGAAGGTGGCTTCAGAAGTGTTTGGCGTGAGTAGGGGAGGCAAACGGGAAGCGAAAGACACATGGTGGTGGAATGACGAGGTGCAAAGGGCTATTAGGGAGAAAAAGGAGTGTTTCAAGCGCCTCCACCATGACAAGAGTGCAGTCAACATCGAGGGCTATAAAATAGCGAAGAGGGTTGCAAAGCGAGCTGTGAGTGTAGCAAAAGGTCAGGCGTATAATGTCCTTTATCAGCGGCTAGGCACGAAGGAAGGGGAGAAGGACATTTATAGGATGACTAGGATCCGCGAGAGGAAGACAAGGGACATCAACCAAATAAAATGCATCAAGGATGGGACAGATCGACTTCTGGTAAAGGATGAGGAGATCAAAAACAGATGAAGAGAGTACTTTGACAAGTTGTTTAATGGGGAGAATGAGGATCCTACCCTTGAGTTGAACGACTCATTTGACGATACCAACAGACGCTTTATGAGGAGAATTCAGGAGGCAGAGATCGGGGAGGCTTTGAAGAGGATGAAGGGAGGTAAAGCGATGGACCCTGATGGTATCCCCATTGAGGTGTGGAGATGCCTAGGCGTCAAAGTGATAGTATGGTTAACTAAGCTTTTTAACCTTATTTTTCGGTCTAACAAGATGCCTGAAGAATGAAGGAGAAGTATATTAGTACCTATCTTTAAGAACAAGGGATATGTCCAAAGTTGTATCAACTACCGTAGGATTAAGTTGATGAGCCATACGATGAAGCTCTGGGAGAGGGTTATCGAGCATCGCCTAAGGAGAGTGACACGTGTGACCCAAAATCAGTTTGGGTTCATGTCTGATAGGTCGACCATGGAGGCGATTTTCTTATTACGACAATTGATTGAGAGATATAGGGAGCAGAAGAAGGACTTGCACATGGTCTTTATTGACCTCGAGAAGGCATATGACAAAGTACCGAGAAATGTCATATGGTGGGCCTTGGAAAAGCACAAAGTCCCAACTAAGTACGTTACCCTCATCAAGGATATGTACAGGGATGTGGTGGCGTTTGTCCGAACATGTGATGGCGACACCAGTGACTTTCCAATTAAAATAGAACTGCATCAGGAGTCAGCTTTGAGCCCTTATTTATTTGCTTTGGTGATGGATGAGGTCACAAGGGACATACAAGGTGATATCCCTTGGTGTATGATCTTTGCTGATGATGTGGTGCTAGTTGATGACAGTATGACAGGGGTTAATAGGAAGTTAGAACTATGGAGGCACACGTTAGAGTCGAAAGGGTTCAGACTTAGTAGGACCAAGACCGAGTACATGAGGTGCGATTTCAGCGCGACTAGGCATGAGGAGGGAGACGTTAGCCTCGATGGGCAAGTGGTGACCAAGAAGGATACTTTTCGATATTTAGGATCGATGCTACAAAAGGATGGCGACATTGATGAAGATGTTAGGCATAGAATTTCAGCCGGCTGGTTGAAATGGCGTCATGCTTCTGGCGTCCTCTGTGACAAAAGGGTGCCTCAGAAGTTGAAAGGTAAGTTCTATAGAACGGCGATTCGCCCGGCGATGTTATACGGTGCTGAGTGTTGGCCTACAAAAAAGGCGACATGTCCAGCAATTGAGTGTAGCAGAGATGCGTATGTTGTGTTAGTGTTGTGGGCACACAATGAGGGATAGAGTCCGGAACGACGATATTCGGGAGATGGTTGGGGTGGCACCAATTGAGGAGAAATTGATTCAACATCGGTTAAGATGGTTTGAACATGTTCAACGGATGCCTCCTGAGGCGCCGGTGCGTAGTGGGGTTCTAAAGCGGGCCAATAATGTAAAGAGCGGTAGAGGTCGATCTAAACTAACTTGGAACGAGTCCGTTAAGAGAGACCTTAAGGAGTGGAATATCTCTAAGGATTTAGCTATGGACAGGAGCGCTTGGAGACTGGCAATCAACGTGCCTGAACCGTGACCTCTTTCTGTCTTGTGTCATTATGTCCCTTTACGTGTCTCCCTGTTTATCGTCTCTTTTGGGTTTTATCTCTAGCCTACCCCAACTTGCTTGGGACAAAATGCTATGTTGTTGTTGTATCCCTTACAAAAATTTTGAGTTCAAAAGTTATCAATCTTTTTAAAAGAGTCTGAGACGGATTTAGTGTAGTGGTTTTCAACCGGCGTCTCTCTCTAGTTCCTTTGGTTGTGTTTAAGCCTATGGTGTGGCTGGGCCTTACATGTTCTTCGCCCGGTCTACTGTGCTGCTGCGCTCCTACTGTTTTACTTAAAAAGGAGCCCATGGAAATGGGGTACTTGAATGCTACACTCCAACATATCTGTGAACATTCTATCCTTTGTTGAGGTGATTTTCAACAGGTGCCTACGGAAATGGGGTGCTTAAATAATACATTACAACCTAGATATGCACATTCTATCCAGTGATTATACCTTAGTACAATAGCTCTCAACATATCAAGAGCAGATGCATGCACACAGTGACTACATGCTTATTTAGTACATGAAAGCTGCTGGAGTGCCTGGAGAGAAATCAATTCCTCAAAAAACTTTGCAGTTTAAATTTAAATATGAATAAAAAAAGTGCATTAAACAACTATATATTTAGTTCTTATTAGGAAAGACACTTTTTTTCAACAGACAAGCATTTGGGCATAATGTCACTACACAAATGATCATTAAACAAACAGTGTTGCACTACCAAGAGAATGGATGGCATATAATACTCGCTGTAATATGGAATGGTAAATCACTGCTTTGTTCGGAACACCAAATTCAAGCTTTCCTAGGCATTGGTGAAGTGGGAAATCTTGCCTTTAAATAAACTTAAAAATAACTAGGAGAAACCAAAACCTTTATCCGAATAAATCAACTTAGAATTGCCCAGTTCTAGCCCTCTTCTTTATCAATATAATCGGCAGCTCACTTGCTTAGTTCTTTTAAAAAACAATTTAGAAATGATTAAGGCCCAACCAGTTGTAAACTGTAACAGCACACCAGGATGCATGGTGGTGTACAGCTACCAATGATGAGTTTATCTTTTGGAGAGCATTACAGGAGCATTGCTGGGGAAAAAAGGAAGTCTATGAAAGTTAATATGAAGTGATTACAGTGATATGGAAGTACTGAAATATCCAAAACCAGATTAACAATCCATAGGGCTGGATAGAGGAACTGAGGAAGGTCGAAGGCCCCCAAAACCAATTCTGCTGGGTTTTTGTTAGTTTTAGCTCGCAACTGCCAACCTTTGTGGTACCAATGATTCCATGGAGAATTGAACTTCAGAGCCAGCAGCATCATTAGGAAATGGAAAATATGAGCATTAAGCATGCACTAGGTGCTATGGACGCACCCTAATTCTCTTCAGTAGTTGATGTAACTGACTTATGGCTGAGTATAATAACATAAAAATGAATACATTGGGGACAAAAGAGAGAGAGAGAAGGCAACCCTTCAGCTAATGAGACAAGCCGAACACTGGTGAAGCTGAGGATATTCTGTTTTAAGTGTCTTTAGCATTTATGTAGGTCACTGATTAGTGCTTGTTGAATGATCACTTTGACTGCACTAGTAAGAGTTGAAGATTATCACTATTGTTCTCCAGGGTGACAGAGAAACCTATGATTCAGTAACCTTAAAATTGATACTACATCGACCTCAAAGAGCGTATAATGAGTAGGTTTATAAAAAGAAATAAATAATACACATTTCAATCTAATTATATAACCTGAGAGAGAAGAGTGTAATAACTTCAACATTTTGGCAAACGAATAAGGAGATACAACTTTCATCGCTAAAGCATGGAGTTGCAATTAGATAAGATATGGTCATCTACAAAAAGGACTGAACAAAATAAGTACTCCCTCCATCCCAAAAAGAGTGTCGTTTTTGCTATGAATCTGGACAAACATTTGTCCATATTCATAGCCAAACGGCACTCTTTTTGGAGCAGAGGGAGTATATATTTGGGTGCAGAGCCACCTGTTTTTGGATTCGAGGGTTGAAAGAAACTGAAGCTTTTCAAGGTTGAAATAAAAATCAGATATGTCAAGAAACAACCGTTATGTAATATAGTTATACAAAGAAATCTGACTGGGAAACTAAGCTAATGAGAATTCATCCAAAATTAGGAGATCGCAAGTGTGTCAGCAGGAGAAACTTGATCCATTATGTAATATAAATAAGTACAATATTGTCACAATAACATAACTGAAATTCAATACAATTGCAAGCTACAAGGACATTACTTCACCTGAAGTTAGAGCTAATGCCTTTTGTTGGCCTTTACCTTAGCAGGACCAAGGCAGACAATGATAATTGAGTGTTGATTATGATTGCCACCTCTTATTCCGCATCCATATATAAAAAAGGCAGGCACTAGATCTGAGTTCCCAAGAAATAACATATTAATAACTTGCCGATTAAAATATACTGCAGGAACAGAAGTTTTTTTTTCTGGATGCTCCTGGTAGATAGTGTATGACCCATGGCAAATTTCTCTCAAGCTTCAAATTTTAATACAAAGTGAACTGAGCATTATGGTTTTGCTTCCCTCATCATTATGAAAGGAAATTGAGCCTCAAGCTGATTACTAGCTGTTCATGCTGCATGAACCTACTCATGATTGCAAGGTAAATGATAAAATACATAAAATTTCAGAAAGCAGTATGTGTAAGATCAATCAGAAGTATTCCGATGATGTCGTGGAAAGAAATTTTCCACAGAAACAAATTAATTCAAGTACCAACCATGAGTAGTAAGTGCAATTATAGGCACAATGATCATGCACTCACGCACCAGGTAGTGTAGGAAAAAACTTTTTACTGTACAACAAGGTTCCACATCTGTGTTTATATCAATAAGGCAGATGGAACTTTCTTCCTGTAGGCCAGTATAGTATGTTTGACTATTCCTGTTTATCTTCACCTCCGTCCGTGCTGGCATGATCAATGCTTGCTCCTTCAATATTTACAACTTCAACTTCACTGTCGGCCTTTGCAACTTCAACCTTATCATCACCACTTTCCCGCCAATTCAAGCGTACAGGTCTTCCCATAAGTTCCTAAATAAAGGACAAAATATAAATCTGATACCTTAGTACCTTAATGTGCTTGTAGTTTAATACATCTTACATTCGATTTTATAAAAAGATGGAACGGAAAAATGGGACAGAGACAGATAATTCATCTTACTGTATGATAACACTATAGCAGGTCTGCTGTTGCAATTCAATGGCAAGGGTCCTCAAAATTATTGTCAAAAACAGATGGAGAGAGAACATAGTTGATAATTGATAAGAAATTTTTATTTTATCTAGTGGAGGCATGTGTCGGAGGAGGTATGTTATATATCTTCACTAAAAAAACGTAAGGTAGAAGTTTGTATGTAACACCTTTCCATCAAGCTCAGTGAGAGCAGCCTCTGCTTCTTCTTTTGTCCCAAAGGAAACAAAACCATACCCGGCTGCTTTTCCATTATCGAATATAACGTTAGCAGAAAGCGGGTTAAAATTTGCAAAGAACTCTTTAACATTGGGAGCCCTTGCTTTCCATGGAAGATTGGACACGTAAAGCTTGTGCCTCTCTATAATGGTGCCAGGAGGAGGAAGCGGAGCTGGTTTTCTGAAGCTCTTTGAAAACTCCACCTTGATTGTCCTCCCCATTACATCCTAGAAAATATTATTCTCAATGTTAGTATCTTACTTTGGTGAAATCTTTAGGTGTCAACATTTTAATGACTATCTCAATGATAATGATACGAGACTGATAAACTCGGCCCATGTTATAGAAAACTCAATCATGAAGTGATATTATTGGACAAGTAAATCCATGTCCACGTAAAGGGCGAGCCGTTAATATCCATTAAGTTGCTGAAAGCCTCAGTGGAGGAGAATGCAAGTGAGGTCAATGGATGGATGCCCTAAGACGTAATTTAGATATCATCTTCTACTTCACATCTACTCTGTCTATCTGATGCTCAATCGTGAAACTACAGCATGGTGCAAACCAAACGCATACGCATCAAGGCAACCATTAACGCGCTCACATGGGAGTTAAGCTTCTCAGCGGCGGCAGCCGCCTCCTCCGCCGTCGACATCGTGACGAACGCGAACCCCCTGTTCCTGCCATCCTTCCCCTTGATGACCTTCACCAAACAAACACAACAAAAGGCTGAATACCGCAACTGAAAATTCAAAGTCGGACACCCAAAACGCACGCGGGGCCTCAACGGCTCGCCAGAGCACACGGCATTGCGTTCACGGAAATCGGTCGCGCTTCCCACCCTCACCTCGACGTCCTTGACGGTGCCGTGCTGCGCGAAGAGCTTCTCGATCTCCGGCGCCGGGAAGGACCAGGGCAGGTTGGCCACGTACAGCTTCCGCCGCTTCCCCCCTGCTCCTCCCCCTCCTCCGCCACGGGGGCGGCGGCCTGCGCCTCCGGGGGCGAGGATGCCGCGACGCGGAGGCGGAGGCGGAGCGCCTGGTACTGGCGGCGAGGGGAGCGGAGCGGGAGGAGAGGAAGGGCAAAGTGGGCAACCCGCGGCGCGGGGAGCGCCGCGCCGGGGCTGGGGCTGCGCGCGAGCGAGAGCGCCATAGCGAAGCGGAGCGTGCGGCGCGGGTGGTTCGGGGCTTTGGGATGGGAAGTGGGAAGAATTTGGGGTGCTGGCCGGCTGGGCCTCGGGAGGCCGTGGGCTGGCTGACGATTCTGCCCCTGACCTGACCGGGAGATTTTTGGGCCGGTTGGATTTCGTTTCGGATAATGTGTGGGTGCCGCTCGCTAGATAATGTGAGCGGGGGCTGAGAATACATGGCGTTCATTGTCTGTGGACGCCCAACACTGCACATTTCATCTGGGAAAAAAATGCCACTGCGCTTTCATCGTTCAGTACCTAAGGCCCCGTTTGGTTTGTGTGTTAAAGTTTAATAAAATTATAGCACTTTCATCTTATTTGACAAAAAGTTTTCAATTTTGAATTAATTAGGCTTAATAGATTCGTCTCGTAAATTACTCCTAATCTGTGCTGACATACATGCAATTAATCTACATTTAGTACTCTATGCATTTGAGAGAACATTAATGTGATGGGAGTTAAACTTTAACTCCTCCAAACCAAACGGGACCTAAAATTCGCAAGCGGCATTCAGGTGCGACCCAGAATTCGATCTGCTTTTATCAGCCCTGTTTCTTTGTTCTGTCAGCTAAAAATAACAGCACTTCAATGTGGGCCTGGTTTAGATTTCATAATTCACCTTCAAATTTCACTATAAAAAAGAAGATTCTCCATCACATCAAAATACCGTCACATATATGGAGTACTAAATGTAGATAAAATCAAAAACTAATTGTACAGTTTTTATTGTACTTTGCGAGACGAATATTTTAAGCCTAATTAATCCATGTTGGACAATTATTAGCAAATAAAAACAAAATTACTACCGTGTTCAACAGTAATTTAGGCTCCCCTGTTCGGACATCTAAACACGACCGTAGAGATGACACGTTGGAAAACTTTGAATCGGAGTCAGGGTTATCCTCGTCATCGTCTTCACTCCTTTCTATGCGCCGCAGCAGACCAGCTGAATTCCTGGTATATACTCCTCTGTCCCAGAATGCTGGTAGGACTTGAACCGGTAATAAGGTTGAAGGTAAAAGACGCTTATATCCCTATAAAACAATCATCAGCCTTCGATAATTGGAAATGACAATATTTATTGTTCTGCTCCCGTTCCAGGCCACAGCTCCAGCATCAACGATAGACAGGCCTCGTTCGTTTACGCTCAAAAAAACAAGCTGAAACATCGTCATGTTTGGTTGGTCGTAAAAGCATTGTTGAATGGTTAATACTCATGTTGATTTGTTTTGAGAGAAAAACATTATTGAATGGCTGGCTGAATCTAGCAGATAAGTTCAAGTGAACAGGAATTGTTCCGACTGATTTTTTGTGAGAGAAAAATATTATTTCGACTAAAAAAATAAGCTGAAAAATACGGATTATAAGCCGGCTGAACCGGCCACGACGTAAAGCGATGGGCGACAGATGATTGATGAGCTAGTGTGGGACCTACGTTTTAGGCTATAACGTCGAGCAGCATTGTGATACAAATTTTGAGTGCTAGAACGTTTAATATTATGGGACGTGGAGTATACACCTTTGAGCCCAAGTTCTTCGGGAGGCAGAACTGGGATTCCAAGCAGTCCTCCGTATTTGTTGGATCTTGTCACGTTGGTCAATCTATTCACGGCCTCTACTATTTGAGACTAAGAGAGATCAGAGATGGGTGATTGAATGATTCTTTCTCGTACAGGTGCATTTACTGATATATGAATCGTAACAGAACCGACCAAATTATAAGAGCACAAGTACAAAAACAAGCACCGAAGCGCTCAAATTTTCGAACTTGAGCCCATATAATCCCGGTAGTCAATCGAAACCACGAAGGATTTCAAACCAACTTGCTTACAACCAGGATCGCATCATTCAACATACAACATCATATGTTACATTTCACAAGTAGTTCTGAAATAAGTTTACACACATGGAGTCGCAATTATTACAAACCAAGTTTATAAAGTAGCGGAAGCATAACACACACCAGTTGTTATCTACTGCCAGTCTTGATGATCAACAACCCGCAAAAGCATGAGGAAAGTACATAAAAGATGATCACGCCCAAGTGATCTAGTCTTCGTCACCCGCAGGGTGGAGACAAGTTTTGCAGAAGCCTTGATAGAGCACATCATCTGCAACAGGAGGGAATAAACCCTGAGTACTGGAATGTACTCAGCTAGACTTACCTGTCGAAAACCAGAAATAAGATGACACCAAGGATTATGCAAGGCTTACACAAGAGGCTAGCTGACATAACATTTTGCATAAAGGCATAAATAATTGAAACTCTTATAGCCTGTACTAGCAGTTATTTTTAGCATTTACCTGTCGTCTATCTTAGCACCTGTACTAAACATGCACTTGATTATAATCAAACAATTATCATCATTATATCCAGAGCAGGTATGAATTGTGGCAACATTGTATCATTCCCTTAACCACCAGTTCATTTAATGAGATCTACGTTGCCGCTGCTCAAGTCAAGTGCTCACTAACCGGGAGCGACGGTGTAAGGTCCTAGATGGCTAGAGGGGGGGTGAATAGCCTATAAAAATTCTACAAGCACCACTAAGCAAACTTGTTAGAATAACAAACGGCGTAAAGCGAGTTTTGCTTAGCCAAGGTTGTGATGCAAGCCTCCTATCCACAAGTCTAGTAGATTATGATCTCTAGTTCACACAAGTGCTATGTCACTAATTTTACACTAGAGAACAAGCTAACAACACTACTAGCCAAGCTACTACAAGAGCAACACAAGATAATCTAGTAAAGATAAATGCAAGGGATAGGATTGTGAATCTTATACCGACGGTGGAGTGAAGATGTTGCCAATCACCAAGATGATATACAATCAATTAATATTGACAACAACACAATATGTAGACCAATCACCGGGAGACAAGAGACACAATATTTTTGTTCACCCGGTGTTCACTTGTGCACCGACAAGCTACGTCACCGGTTGTGTCGACCAACACTTAGATGGTTCCTCGGTGTGACCCTCAAGTCACTTGCCCCTCAAGGCACGCCCCGCAAGGCACCGCAAGACTCCACTCTCAAGTGAGGTAACTCAATGACACGCGCAATGTAATAGAGTTGCTTTTGGCACTCCGCCGAGGAAAGCACAAGAACCTCTTACAATCAACCGGAGGTGGCCAAGAACAATCACCTTCTCTTGCCAACGCCTCCAACAATCTCCAAGCCGGCTAGGAGCGGTACTCTCCAAGAGTAACAAGAAATCCACCGGCTCAACCACCCACAAGTGCCACTAGATGCCCTCAAGCTATGCAATGCACTTTGGGATCACTCAATCTCACTTTTGATTTGCAATCAAGCAAGGGAGATGAGTGGGAGGAGTTGTTCTAGCTCAAAGGATGCACAAGTATGTTAGAAATGCCAAGCCGCCTCCCCAAGGGCCGGCCAACAAGTATTTATAAGCAACCCATCCAAATAGAGCCGTTACAACTCCACTCACGATTTTCGCGGGACCACCGGACGCGCCGGTGGTAACTCACCGGACGCGCTCAACCGCGTCCGGTGCCCCTCCGACATCCGCGTGTCCTCCGAATTTCAAATTCGTCCGTTAGATCCTCCAACGGTCACTGTGCGCCAACGGTCAAACGACCCACCGGACGCGCTGCTGCGAACCACCGGACGCGCCGGTGCGCACAGCACCCGCGCCCGCGAAGCAACCACCGGACGCGCCGGTGCGCACAGTACCCGCGCCCGCGAAGACAACACCGGACGCGCTCCTCGCAACCACCGGACGCCACAGTAACCGCGTCCGGTGCGAGTCCAGTAAGCACCCTGGACCACCGGACGCGTCCGATGGTGTGACACCGGACGCGCACCGCGTCCGACGTCCTCGTTTCCCTCAGGGCGCAAGACCGGACGCGCCGGTCCCGTGGGTCACCGGACGCGCCGGTGCCAAACCCTAGCTCGCGCGCCTGACGCCCGGACGCTGCACTGACCGGACGCGCCGGTCCACAGTGACCGCGTCCGGTGCTGCGTCCGGTGCAGCGTCCGACGCGGCGTCCGGTGCTCCGTCCAGTCACTTCCGTGACCGCGTTCGCCTCCGTTTCTTTTCCGACTTCCGGCGCAATGGAAAATAGGCATTTCACTTCTCCGAAATCGCCTGAATCCCGCGCTCGCACGCTCGGCGGGAGGGAGAGAGGAACCCAAACCTCTCTATACCCGCAAACCACAGCGCGACCAACGCCACCTTTGCAAATGTGCCAACACCATCAAGTGTACATCTCCATGTGCTTGTGTGTTAGCATTTTCTCAATCATTTTCAAAGGTTTTCCAATTAGCTCACTAGGCCCTACATGCAATGCACTTCATGAATTCACCTAGTGGCACCCGTGCATCGAATAACCGATAAGACTTCCCCTCTTAATAGTTCGGCTATCGACCCTAAACCACTCACACCCTCTATGGTGTCTTGAGTGTAAAACAAAATGGCCCTATGGTTATACCTTTGCCTTGAGCCCATTTTGTTTCTCCAAATGATATGATCCACTTCATATCATCACATGACCGTCTCGATCCATCGACCTTGACTTCACTTGCTCTTCACCGTTGCATCGGTCCATCGGCGCCAAGTCTTGCTCAAGCTTCACCATCGCATGGTCCCTCACTTTGAAGCCTCGACTTGCCCTTCACCCTCACAACCGGTCCATCGAGCCAAGCCTCATCTTGGTCTTCATCATCTTGGTCACATGAGTTAATGTCGTGTCTCATATTCAATGACCACCTTTATCTAAATCATCCACTTAGATACAAAGGTTAGTCCTAGGTTTCATCAATTAGCCAAAACCAAACTAGGGACTTTCAGACGGCGATTCGAATCGAATTCCTATCCAGCTGGAGGGGTATTTCTAACACTCACCGAGTCACGCCTAGCGAAGGCTGCTCAGGTCATCTTTTGTACAGTTCAGGAATCGCGGGCCCGAATAATGTCGCGTCCCCAAGGGCGACACTCTGCTAGGTGATAGGGACTCTAACCCCCCCTTGGTCTCACGCCAATGTCCCCAAGCACATCCCTTCTCTCCTCCAAGATGCAACCTACCATTCGATTCCCGGCCTGAACCATACTACTCGACTTCGCGGTCGGAACGGCTTATCCGGCCAACTAAGTGTTAGACTGCGTTCAACATGACTCAAGGACGTACAGCGAATCGGTCCTTAAACGACTCAGACGGGCATAGCTCCACACCCAAGACGTGAAGTGTCTTGCGGTTGTACTATCGAACTCCCGCCCGGTCTCAATTTCATTTTAAGGCATGGTTCCATCCACGATAGCCATAAAGCCACTCGTGACTCCTTCCTACATCTCGCGGATGACCGGAAATCACCCGACTTCTACCGAACTAAGCAGGGCTAAGCATTGACACGTGCCTAAACCTAATATAGGATTAAGTACGATATCTGGACAAGGACAGGTATAATGCAACAAGTGTTTTCATATAACTCCTACAACTTAATGCAGTAAACAATTAAAAGTACTCAAGATTAATTTATAAAACAGTAGGTTCAGCATGCACCGGGGCTTGCCTTTCAGAAAAGTCGAGGGCCGGTGGTCAGGGCACTCGGGCAAGTCTTCAGCGGCGTCTCCTTCGCCGACTGGTTCCGCTGGTTCCTCTGGCTGGTCCTGGACTTCCTCCGGAATCACAGGCTCGAATTCGAGGAGAGTGACCCCCTCCGGTACACCTATTGCATGAATACACAATAAATATCATGAATGCATAAATGGGTGCAACATGCTCGGAATGAAATGCATTTCAGAAATAAAATACTCTATTTAAGTTATTTTATTAGTACGTGCAAATCTCTTCTCTGGTGGAGAAGTACTTACCTAATCTACCCAACCTAAGATATAGTTGTTCCTCTTCGGTTAAGGCCCTAACACCTAATAAACACAAGAGTAACATTATTTAGGTTACCACAGTAAGTTATTCTGGACAGCAGCTCAAAGATTCTAACATAACTGAGGATTCCTAACTCCAAAAGATATGATCTAAGACAATCTGGAAAGCTTATGAAATGCACCACAAAATGTTTTCAGACCATAACACTAAATTCCAAAGTTTACCTAATCGAAACTCCAAAGTTCCAGAATCTGTTCTCTCTAAACAGAGAGCAGTCAATTCTGGACTGGCACTTTAAACAGCAATAACTCCCAAACTACTAAGCCAAATGCTCCCAAATTTTGACACAAGCTCATTTACAAATTTTACTACAACTTTGGTATTTATAAGTTTTCCAGCAACCACATTTATCCAAGGTCAAACCTAGAAATACTATCAGCTGTCCAGAAATCTAAAATTGCAAAGATTAAATATTTATTGATGTGGCAAACATTCTCTAAGACCAAACTAATACTACTACAAGTTCACAAATGTCACAAAAACACCAGAAAGTAAGGTGTGCCCACCTAGAATATTTATTTAAACCCATTTCTTAATTTACTTAAGTAATTAAGTGGAATTTCAAACATATATGTAAACTGCTCTTAACATTCTACAAAAATTACAGGAGACTCTCTGCCCCAAAAAGAGGCTACTGTAAAAATTTGAACTCAATTTATTCACAGGAACTCTCTGAACAAAATTTACAAGCCCAAAAGGCTGATTTTTGTATAAATAACAAAGCATAGAAAAAAGTGTCAAACAACAGATTTCTTAATTTTTTTGGACAGTCTAGGGTATCAAGACATTCTCCAAAAAGTTATATGAACATTGCACATGTAGAAAAATTACTAAAATTCATTTAATTATTTCCTAGAATAACAAGATAACATTATAACTTGAAAAGTACTTAAGCACTACTGCCCAAATTTTTACCAAAGCTAGAGCAAGTATAAATTAGCCTACTCGCCAAATTTCATAATTTTTGGAACACTAAAACTCAAGATATAATTTAAACAAGTTTGCATGTGATTTAAAACACATTTCAAGGACCTATTTAAATGTCCCGAAATCTAAACATCACATAGCAAACCCATATTTTTCTAAAATACTACACATCAAGTAGATTCTAATAAAAGTTATCTCATGATTTTTGAGCAAGTAAAACCCTAGATCTACATTTTCTAAACCACCACAAAAATCTGTGACAAAAATGAAAAGAAAAACAAAAAACCAAACCCAACTCGCTACTGGGCCGGCCCGGCTTGCTAGCGTGGCCCAACCAGCGCGCGGCCTGCCCCGGACTCCCGCCCGCGCGCGGCACCGACAGGTGGGTCCCCGCGGTCAGTGACAGAGGGCAGAGGGGCGGCGAACCGCGAGCTCCGGCGAGCTCAAGCTCGTCGGAGGGGAGCTCGCTCGGGAAACCAAGCACACCCTCGCGTTCTCCGTCACAAGGTGCTTCGATTCGTGCAAGAAGGAAGGCTCGGGTTGGAGTGGGAGGGGCTCGCCGTCGTGAGCGGCGGCCGGTGAGGGTCGGGTGGCGGTGTACCGCCGCCGGTGAGGCCGCACGGTCCCAGCTAAGCTCGGTACGAGCTTCACTGCAGCTAGGTGGAGCTATTGAGGTAGGAAGGGAAGACAGAGAGAGGCCCGAGCTACCCCAGCCACGGTGAGCCTCCATGGCGAAGCTCCGGTGGCCTCTCGGAAATGGCGGAGGTAACAATGGGGCTCACCTTGAGTTCAATCAAGGCCGCCGGTGGGTCGAGGAGGTGTAGGGTGGTGAGGCGGAGGAATTGGCGTGATTTGGTGACCAGTGATGCAGTGGAACACGCGCGCGAGCTCGCCGGAGGTGGAGCGGCAATGGCGGCTCGGTCCTAGCGTTTTGATACCGGAAGAGGGAGGGGAAAGGAATGGAGGCCGCCTCGACGCGTCGTGGCAGTCTTGAAGGCGCCGTGGTCTGGATGGTGGGGCCAGGGCCGGCGTACGGGCGCCACCGCGTCTCCACGCGTCGGCGAGGCCCTGTGGCCGGTCGGCCACTCCCCTTCACTGACGAACTGAACGAGGCGAACGGTGCCATCGAGCTCGACTGACAGAGGGATTTCATCGCCTCATAGCTCGTGATCGAGGCTGATTTGGTGAGAGCCGTAGTTAACAAAAGTGTAGAGCTACGTGAGGGCTTCAACATTGCCAATAGGGTCGTGAGCCAATTCGGCTTGGTTAGTGAGATACAACGCTCCAAAGTGAGGCACACGAAATCTGAACTGAGTTTCAGTTACTTTCCCCCGACTGAAACTCGATTTTCGAAGCCTGCTAACTCATAAACCGTTGGGAACCAGGCTTGGGTGATGTTGACAATGTTGTAGAGCTATGTGTGGACAACAACTTTGTCAATTAGCTCAAAGACTGGTTCGGTCTGGTTTGTGAGTTACAAGTTGCCAAAGTGAGGTACAGTGAAACGGTTTTCAGCTTCACACTTAGCCAAAATTTGCTAAGTCCCAAAACAGCCCCTAATACTGACTTGTGGGCCATTTTTTATCATGTTCTGGCCATTTTCATGAGATGGCCATATTAGAACTTTTGTTCCTTATGAAATTCTCTACAACTTTGCTTAAGGTTGCTCCTCCATGCAAGATCTCTAAACTAGACTTTTTAATTGGTCAAACCAGATCACTCTAGGGGTCCAACTTAGTCAACAACCTTTGAAAGGGCAATTTGGTAATTTTGGTCAACATGAACATTGCTCCACTACTTACCCTAAATGTAATTAAGGTGTTATAAGACCTAATTAGCCACTCTACACATTGGTTGCACAAAATTCCTAGTGTCACATACTTTGGCACAAGTAATTCAATACTTTCACCCAATGTTGCAAGCTCATGTTGCACATGTTGCATGAGTGTGTTGCATAACCCTTGCTAATTATGTTACACTAAAGTGGTTGACATATCTCACAAAGGAAATTGCACATAAGGTACTTGTGTGTTGCACCTTACTCACTTTTACTTCACATGAAATATAACATATTAAGCTTATGCATGAAATGAATGATGCTTGCTTATGCTTATGTAGATGCAATGCAATTAAGGAGCTAAACACCTGAGGTGTTACAGCCCTCCCCCCTTATAAAAATCTCGTCCCGAGATTTGGAAAGCGTACCATTTTTCATAGAATTCCTTATAACCATCTCGTAAATAGTCCTCCCGTTCCCATGTAGCGTCACTTTCACTACCCTGATTACTCCACATTACTTTATACCACTTAACCACTTTGCTTCTAGTCACTCGTTCCTGAGTATCGATCACTCGGACTGGCTTTTCTTCGTAAGTTAGATCGGATTCCAGCCTGATATCTCCTAAAGGGACTCTTTCCTCAGGAACTCGAAGACACTATTTGAGCTGAGATACATGGAAGACGTTGAATATGGCACTCATTTCTGGAGGTAACTGGATTTTATACGCAACAGCTTCACTCTTGCCTATGATCTGGAAAGGACCCATGTATCTTGGCGCAAGTTTTCGCTTAACGCCAAAACGTTGGACACTCTTCATTGGAGAAACTTTCAGATACACGAAGTCCCCAACTTCAAACTCGAGTGGTTTTCTACGACGATCAGCATAACTTTTCTGTCTAGCTTGGGCTGCAGCCATATGTTTTTGGATGGTACGGACTTGTTCCTCAGCTTCCTCAACAAAAGCAATACCATAAAATCTCCTTTCACCAGCTTCTACCCAGTTTAGTGGAGTTCTACACTTACGACCGTACAAGGCTTCGAATGGAGCCATCTTAATACTCTCTTGATAACTATTATTGTACGAAAACTCGGCTAGAGGTAACCATTTTTCCCAAGAACCCTTGGATGAAATGACACATGCCCACAACAGATCTTCCAAGATTTGGTTAACCCGTTCCGTCTGTCCTGATGTCTGGGGGTGATAAGCAGAGCTTCTCACTAACTTGGTTCCTAGAAGATGATGCAAGTGCTCCCAAAAGCGAGCAGTGAACTGGGGACCACGGTCAGATATGATAGTACGAGGTATCCCATGGAGCCAGACTATCTGATTGAAGTACAACTCAGCATAGTCAGTGGGACGATAGTCCACTCTAACTGGAATGAAATGAGCTGACTTGGTCAAATGATCCACAATTACCCAGATAGAGTTATGATTTTTGACAGTAGGAGGAAGACCGACAATGAAATCCATACTTATCTCTTCCCATTTCCAACCTGGGATAGAAAGTGGTTGAAGCAACCCAGCTTTCATATGCACAGCCTTAACTCTACAGCAGGTGTCACACCTAGCCACATATGCAGCTATCTCTTTCCGCATCTTGGTCCACCAATAGTATGGCTTCAAATCATAATACATCTTATTGCTACCGTGATGGATGGACAACTTAGAGGAGTGTGCTTCAGACATAATATCATTTCTAAGCTCTTGGTCCTTAGGCACAACTAACCTATCCTTGAACCATAGTACACCATCTTCATCTATCCTGAACTGTGTAGTTTCTTGTTCTTTCATCTTACGCTTGATGTGGAATATACCAGTGTCAGTCTTTTGGAGTTCAATAATTCTGTTTCTGAGAGTACAACTGACAGTGATGTTGTACAAGACTGCTGGATGTAGAAGGCGAGATCGATGAAAATCAGTTTCAACTAAGGAATGGCAATGTGACTTACGGCTTAAAGCATCCGCAACCACATTTGCCTTGCCAGGATGATAGTGCACTTGAAGGTTATAATCCTTAATCAACTCGAGCCATCTTCGTTGACGCATATTCAACTCGGGTTGGGTGAAGATGTATTTGAGGCTTTTGTGGTCTGTGTAGATATTGCAAACATTGCCCAACAGATAGTGTCGCCAGGCTTTCAAAGCATGAACAACTGCGGCAAGTTCTAAGTCATGCGTTGGATAATTCGCCTCATGCTTCCGAAGTTGTCGAGAGGTATATGCAATTACTCGGCCTTCCTGCATCAGAACACCTCCCAAACCTACGCCTGAGGCATCACAATAAACATCAAATGGTTTCTCGATATCCGGTTGTGCCAAAACCGGAGCTGAGGTTAGGAGAGTTCGCAGTTTGTGAAAAGCCGCATCACACTCAGGAGTCCAGACAAACCTAGTGTCCTTTGGAGCAACCGAGTCATTGGCTTGGCTATTTTGGAGAAATCCGGAATGAAGCGACGATAATAGCCAGCCAAACCAAGAAAACTTCGGACCTCGTGAATCGAGATAGGAGCCTTCCAGTTCAGTACTTCCTGTACCTTGGCGGGGTCCACCATAATTCCTCTATCGGACAACACATGCCCAAGGAAAGGTACTTCACGAAGCCAGAATTCGCACTTACTGAACTTCGCATAAAGTTGATGTTCACGCAGTCTTGTGAGGACTATACGCAGATGTTCAGCGTGATCCTCCTCATTCACAGAATATACCAAGATGTCATCAATAAATACCACCACAAACTTGTCCAATTCAGGCATAAACACCGAATTCATCAAGTACATGAAGTGTGCGGGGGCATTTGTCAAGCCGAAAGACATAACAAGATACTCATAAAGACCGTATCTGGTAGAAAAGGCTATCTTTGGAACATCTTCCGGGCGGATTTTAATTTGATGGTAGCCAGATCTTAGATCGATCTTGGAGAAAACTTTAGCTTTAGACAACTGATCGAACAAGATGTCGATACGTGGTAGAGGGTACTTATTTTTGACAGTGACTGCATTGAGAGGTCTATAATCTACGCACATCCGCAACGACTGATCCTTCTTCTTTACAAAGATAGCAGGACATCCCCACGGCGATGAACTAGGATGAATCAACCCTTTCTTCAAAAGTTCATTCAATTGTACCTTAAGTTCAGCTAGTTCATTCGGAGGCATCCTATAGGATCTCCTAGAGATGGGAGCCGTGCCAGGCAACAACTCAATTTTAAACTCCACATCCCGATCCGGAGGGAGTCCCGGCAAATCATCGGGAAAAACGTCTGGAAACTCATTTACTACTGGAATTTCGGTCAACACCTTTGCTTGCACAGCATGAACTTCCCCAGACAAATCAACTTTTCTGGGAAGTTGCACCAGAAAACCCTTTTGATCTGTAGGGTCTCTGAGCATAACTACCCGAGTGGATGTATCAATGAGTACCCCATTCTGACTCATCCAATTCATGCCCAAAATAACATCGATACCTAAGCTCGGCAAAACCACTAAGGCCAGCGAGTACTTTCGCCCTTCTATCTCAAGCTCAAGATTCCCCACTACTTTATCTGTGGAAATATTCCCACTTGCTGCGCTAATACAATAACCTCCACCTTCAACAGTATGCAATTTGTGTGCAAATTCTGATGCAAACTTAGGACTGATAAAGGAATGTGAAGCACCTAAATCAAAAAGTACCACTGCAGGGTGTTGGTCAACTAGGAACTTACCAGCAGTGACAACCTCACCAGATGGGATTTCCTCAATGCTGTTATAATGGGCGTGCCCTTGACGGCCACCTTGGTTGACATTCTTCTTGGGGTAAGGACAGTTCTTGGACCAATGGCCTGGCTTGTTACAGTTCCAGCAAGGCATGTTGCTAGGAGGGACACTGGAAGTGCCTTGGCTCGAACTACCTTTTGGCAGAGCCACTGTATATGCCTTACAAAACCCAGTCTTCACTGGCGCCTTCTTTTGTGGAGGACGGAACTTAGCAGTTGTGGCAGGAGGGCGAGGAAGAGCCCTCGGGGCAGCCGGAGCTCGAGACTGTGAAGCACTCGCCTCAATGGCCCTTTTGCGGCTCTTAGAGGCAGAATAGATAGCATTGTTGTTCTCCTGAGTCAGAGCATCACTGATAAATTCATTAAAAGTAGTGCACTTGCTAGTGCCCATAGTCTTCATCAGCTTCGGGCCTAGGCCTCTTTTAAAGCTAGCAATTTTCTTAGAATCGGTATCCACAAACTCTGTGGCATACCTTGCCAGGTTGTTGAAAGATTGTAGATATTCGGTCAAGCTTTTATTTCCCTACGACAGCCTCATGAATTCTGTGTGTTTGATAGCCATAAGACCTGGAGGAATATAGTTCCCACGGAATGCAGCCTTGAACTGGTCCCAAGCAATCGGGACATTTGCAGGCAGTGTGGAACGATAGTGGCTCCACCAAATACCCGCTGGACCATGCAATTGATGAGAAGCATATTCAGTCTTTAGCTCATCAGTCAGGCGAAGCAGACGAAACTTTTGCTCAATAGTATTCAACCACTCATCAGCTTGCAGTGGTTCCTCCGCCTCCTTAAAGAGCGGGGGCTTAGTATCAAGAAAGTCCTTGAAATCACTGTATTGATTGGGTTCTGGGCCCTGGCGGCCAGGACGAGCTTCCCGGTTAGCCAGCTGGCGCATAGCATCTGCCAACATGCGCTGCCCTTTGACCACTGTCTGCATCAGCTCAGCCGGGGTAGGTGGTGGCGGAGGGGGTGGCTGTTCCTCATCCTCATTGCCACGACCCCGACGAAGATTGTACGACATCTGCAAAATGCATAGCCAATGAGCACTGACGATGTGGGAAATTTGTAGATGAATTATTGTAAATATGTCAAACTGACTTCATGAAATAGACTTCTCAAAATACTCTTGGCACAATAATTCATCACCACCGCACAACCCATTCAAGCGGATCAAATGGCGCAATCATGCGATAGAATCCAACAAGATGTACTTTGATAAAGGCTCACACACGAGAAACACAACAGTTACTGAACCGTTTACGTTAAAATCTACGTGATTTTTGATCTTTTGCCCGGTACTTGGATTCAGTTTCAAAGTGTATAGTTGACTGAGAAAGGCTACTTCAAACTGATCACAAAGAGACTTCTCAACGGTAGAGTTCAATGGTGGATCATGACTAGCCACCTCGATACCAGCGCGTGCCAAGCAGCACAACCTTATGTCGCGCGCCATAGGAGGCCCTCGGTTTCGTCGCGGCACCAAAGGGTGCTAATCGTGACACCATCATCGAACGCCACACAATAAGACATCCAATTGCGATCGAAATTAACAGGCTCCAACTAAACATCCAGGAAACATAGGGTTCGACCTTACATCCCAAAAGTCAAGTTATTACAAAGCCTCACTCCATCACAGGGAGGGCACAAAGGACGATCCTAACATCATAGCTACGTGATAACTACTCTAAGCATCGTCCTCAGAGTCGGTGTCATGGATCTCCCCGCCGTCCTCATCACTAACAGGCTCTAACTCCTCATCTTCTTCTTCTTCTTCTGGTTCCTCCTCTGGTTCGGCATCTTGGGGCCCATTGACCTCCACTTCATCATCATTTTCAGCCATAACGATTTCCGAACCCATGTCCTCATCGACGTTGTTGTTTCGAGGCAGCAGGGGATTAAGCTCGTTGTTCAGGCGGTGCACTTCTTCATGAAGATTGTCATTGTATTCTTTAGCATTCTCCAACTGTTGCTCGAGCTCAAACTGACGAGCTCTCAGAACGTTCTCCTCGTGCCAGGCTTCATCCCTCTGGTTCATGACACGGACCAGCATGCGTTGACAGTTGCGGTTTGCTACTGTCAATCTCTGGACTGCAAGGGTTTCCTGGTCACGATCACGGATCACTTGCTCCAGTTGCTGACGCGCTGCATTCCTGGCAGCCGTCACTTCAGCCAACTCTGCCCTCAGCCTTTCCACCTCAGTAGGCTCAGGGCGGGGCTCACGTGGAGCGAGCTGGTGTCGCGGTGCCCTGCCTCCAGTGGACTTACGAGCGGTCCTCTTGGTACGTGCCATCTGTAGCAACAGATAAGATACGACTTAAGTGAGGATCATTTAGGGGATACGAAATTTAATTTAGTCGGGAGTACGGAAATTTTTAAGGAGGGAGTAAATGATATGTATGATATAATTAAACATGATGCATGCACGTTCCATACGCCCTCTCACCTTAGTAGAAACCTAAAGTTCTAACGCTAGGCGGTGGCATACATACGTTCTCTCATATAAGCGAAACTATCGGTCTACTCGTTACGCTGTTAGTGTACCTGCAGAAAACCTCATTTCAGCCCAACAGTTTCCCAATATATGCACACAAGAAAGCAGTAATTTAAATACTTTCCATATACACATCCCCAGATGTATATACTTCAGTATCAAAGCTACCCGATATAAAATTTCCCATAATTAAGTGCTTACGTAATTACATGGTTTAAACATGTAAGTATGCAAGTCACCAAAACTACTCTCCCCTAGATCGCCGGTTGGACGATCATGCTCTCACAACTCACACTTACCAGAGCGTCGAGGCAATTGATCCATACATTACCACCCAAGTGGATGGCATCCACACAATATCATGCCGTATGGACGACGAAACAAAAACAAACAAGGCCCCCCAAGTTAGTCTTTATAATAAGCCACCTAAGAGTCCTTATTTGAGCTAAGGGATGTGATCACTGGCATACCTAAAAATAATTTTTAGTGTTTTAACCCTTTTCATAATCAAATATTTTTGTTTTTAAATACTCGTAAGATGTTTTTAATGTTGAATTATGCTTCGGTACCAGCTGTAACAGAACCGACCAAATTATAAGAGCACAAGTACAAAAACAAACACCGAAGCGCTCAAATTTTCGAACTTGAGCCCATATAATCCCGGTAGTCAATCGAAACCACGAAGGATTTCAAACCAACTTGCTTACAACTAGGATCGCATCATTCAACATACAACATCATACGTTACATTTCACAAGTAGTTCTGAAATAAGTTTACACACACGGAGTCACAATTATTACAAACCAAGTTTATAAAGTAGCGGAAGCATAACACACACCAGTTGTTATCTACTGCCAGTCTTGATGATCAACAACCCGCAAAAGCATGAGGAAAGTACATAAAAGATGATCACGCCCAAGTGATCTAGTCTTCATCACCCGCAGGGTGGAGACAAGTTTTGCAGAAGCCTTGATAGAGCACATCATCTGCAACAGGAGGGAATAAACCCTGAGTACTGGAATGTACTCAGCTAGACTTACCTGTCGAAAACCAAAAATAAGATGACACCAAGGATTATGCAAGGCTTACACAAGAGGCTAGCTGACATAACATTTTGCATAAAGGCATAAATAATTGAAACTCTTATAGCCTGTACTAGCAGTTATTTTTAGCATTTACCTGTCGTCTATCTTAGCACCTGTACTAAACATGCACTTGATTATAATCAAACAATTATCATCATTATATCCAGAGCAGGTATGAATTGTGGCAACATTGTATCATTCCCTTAACCACCAGTTCATTTAATGAGATCTACGTTGCCGCTGCTCAAGTCAAGTGCTCACTAACCGGGAGCGACGACGATTCGAATAGAATTCCTATCCAGCTGGAGGGGTATTTCTAACACTCACCGAGTCACGCCTGGCGAAGGCTGCTCAGATCATCTTTTGTACAGTTCAGGAATCGCGGGCCCGAATAATGTCGCGTCCCCAAGGGCGACACTCTGCCAGGTGATAGGGACTCTAACCCCCCCCCCCCTTGGTCTCACGCCAATGTCCCCAAGCACATCCCTTCTCTCCTCCAAGATGCAACCTACCATTCGATTCCCGGCCTGAACCATACTACTCGACTTCGCGGTCGGAACGGCTTATCCGGCCAACTAAGTGTTAGACTGCGTTCAACATGACTCAAGGACATACAGCGAATCGGTCCTTAAACGACTCAGACGGGCATAGCTCCACACCCAAGACGTGAAGTGTCTTGCGGCTGTACTATCGAACTCCCGCCCGGTCTCAATTTCATTTTAAGGCATGGTTCCATCCACGATAGCCATAAAGCCACTCGTGACTCCTTCCTACATCTTGCGGATGACCGGAAATCACCTGACTTCTACCGAACTAAGCAGGGCTAAGCATAGACACGTGCCTAAACCTAATATAGGATTAAGTACGATATCTGGACAAGGACAGGTATAATGCAACAAGTGTTTTCATATAACTCCTACAACTTAATGCAGTAAACAATTAAAAGTACTCAAGATTAATTTATAAAACAGTAGGTTCAGCATGCACCGGGGCTTGCCTTTCAGAAAGGTCGAGGGCCGGTGGTCAGGGCACTCGGGCAAGTCTTCAGCGGCGTCTCCTTCGCCGACTGGTTCCGCTGGTTCCTCTGGCTGGTCCTGGACTTCCTCCGGAATCACAGGCTCGAATTCGAGGAGAGTGACCCCCTTCGGTACACCTATTGCATGAATGCACAATAAATATCATGAATGCATAAATGGGTGCAACATGCTCGGAATGAAATGCATTTCAGAAATAAAATACTCTATTCAAGTTATTTTATTAGTACGTGCAAATCTCTTCTCCGGTGGAGAAGTACTTACCTAATCTACCCAACCTAAGATATAGTTGTTCCTCTTCGGTTAAGGCCCTAACACCTAATAAACACAAGAGTAACATTATTTAGGTTACCACAGTAAGTTATTCTGGACAGCAGCTCAAAGATTCTAACATAACTAAGGATTCCTAACTCCAAAAGATATGATCTAAGACAATCTGGAAAGCTTATGAAATGCACCACAAAATGTTTTCAGACCCACAACACTAAATTCCAAAGTTTACCTAATCGAAACTCCAAAGTTCCAGAATCTGTTCTCTCTAAACAGAGAGCAGTCAATTCTGGACTGGCACTTTAAACAGCAATAACTCCCAAACTACTAAGCCAAATGCTCCCAAATTTTGACACAAGCTCATTTACAAATTTTACTACAACTTTGGTATTTATAAGTTTTCCAGCAACCACCTTTATCCAAGGTCAAACCTAGAAATACTATCAGCTGTCCAGAAACCTAAAATTGCAAAGATTAAATATTTATTGATGTGGCAAACATTCTCTAAGACCAAACTAATACTACTACAAGTTCACAAATGTCACAAAAACACCAGAAAGTAAGGTGTGCCCACCTAGAATATTTATTTAAACCCATTTCTTAATTTACTTAAGTAATTAAGTAGAATTTCAAACATATATGTAAACTGCTCCTAAAATTCTACAAACATTACAAGAGGCTCTCTGCCCCAAAAAGAGGCTACTGTAAAAATTTAAACTCAATTTATTCACAGGAACTCTCTGAACACAATTTACAAGCCCAAAAGGCTGATTTTTGTATAAATAACAAAGCATAGTAAAAAGTGTCAAACAACAGATTTCTTAATTTTTTTGGATAGTCTAGGGTACCAAGACATTCTCCAAAAAGTTATATGAACATTTCACATGTAGAAAAATTACTAAAATGCATTTAATTATTTCCTAGAATAACAAGATAACATTATAACTTGAAAAGTACTTAAGCACTACTGCCCAAATTTTTACCAAAGCTAGAGCAAGTATAAATTAGCCTACTCGCCAAATTTCATAATTTTTGGAACAGTGAAACTCAAGATATAATTTAAACAAGTTTGCATGTGATTTAAAACACATTTCAAGGACTTATTTAAATGTCCCGAAATCTAAACATCACATAGCAAACCCATATTTTTCTAAAATACTACACATCAAGTAGATTCTAATAAAATTTATCTCATGATTTTTGAGCAAGTAAAACCCTAGATCTACATTTTCTAAACCACCACAAAAATCTGTGACAAAAATGAAAAGAAAAACAAAAAACCAAACCCAACTCGCTATTGGGTCGGCCCGGCTTGCTAGCGTGGCCCAACCAGCGCGCGGCCTGCCCCGGACTCCCGCCCCGCGCGCGGCACCGACAGGTGGGTCCCCGCGGTCAGTGACAGAGGGCAGAGGGGCGGCGAACCGCGAGCTCCGGCGAGCTCAAGCTCGTCGGAGGGGAGCTCGCTCGGAAAACCAAGCACACCCTCGCGTTCTCCGTCACAAGGTGCTTCGATTCGTGCAAGAAGGAAGGCTCGGGTTGGAGTGGGAGGGGCTCGCCGTCGTGAGCGGCGGCCGGTGAGGGTCGGGTGGCGGTGTACCGCCGCCGGTGAGGCCGCACGGTCCCAGCTAAGCTCGGTACGAGCTTCACTGCAGCTAGACAGAGCTATTGAGGTAGGAAGGGAAGACGGAGAGAGGCCCGAGCTACCCCCGGCCACGGTGAGCCTCCATGGCGAAGCTCCGGTGGCCTCTCGGAAATGGCGGAGGTAACAATGGGGCTCACCTTGAGTTCAATCAAGGCCGCCGGTGGGTCGAGGAGGTGTAGGGTGGTGAGGCGGAGGAATTGGCGTGATTTGGTGACCGGTGATGCAGTGGAACACGCGCGCGAGCTCGCCGGAGGTGGAGCGGCAATGGCGGCTCGGTCCTGGCGTTTTGAAACCGGAAGAGGGAGGGGAAAGGAATGGAGGCCGCCTCGACACGTCGTGGCAGTCTTGAAGGCGCCGTGGTCTGGATGGTGGGGCCAGGGCCGGCGTACGGGCGCCACCGCGTCTCCACGCGTCGGCGAGGCCCTGTGGCCGGTCGGCCACTCCCCTTCACTGACGAACTGAACGAGGCGAACGGTGCCATCGAGCTCGACTGACAGAGGGATTTTATCGCCTCATAGCTCGTGATCGAGGCTGATTCGGTGAGAGCCATAGTTAACAAAAGTGTAGAGCTACGTGAGGGCTTCAACATTGCCAATAGGGTCGTGAGCCAATTCGGCTTGGTTAGTGAGATACAACGCTCCAAAGTGAGGCACACGAAATCTGAACTGAGTTTCAGTTACTTTCCCCCGACTGAAACTCGATTTTCGAAGCCTGCTAACTCATAAACCGTTGGGGACCAGGCTTGGGTGATGTTGACAATGTTGTAGAGCTATGTGTGGACAACAACTTTGTCAATTAGCTCAAAGACTGGTTCGGCCTGGTTTGTGAGTTACAAGTTGCCAAAGTGAGGTACAGTGAAACGGTTTTCAGCTTCACACTTAGCCAAAATTTGCTAAGTCCCAAAACAGCCCCTAATACTGACTTGTGGGCCATTTTTGAGCATGTTTTGGTCATTTTCATGAGATGGCCATATTAGAACTTTTGTTCCTTATGAAATTCTCTACAACTTTGCTTAAGGTTGCTCCTCCATGCAAGATCTCTAAACTAGACTTTTTAATTGGTCAAACCAGATCACTCTAGGGGTCCAACTTAGTCAACAACCTTTGAAAGGGCAATTTGGTAATTTTGGTCAACATGAACATTGCTCCACTACTTACCCTAAATGTAATTAAGGTGTTATAAGACCTAATTAGCCACTCTACACATTGGTTGCACAAAATTCCTAGTGTCACATACTTTGGCACAAGTAATTCAATACTTTCACCCAATGTTGCAAGCTCTTGTTGCACATGTTGCATGAGTGTGTTGCATAACCCTTGCTAATTATGTTACACTAAAGTGGTTGACATATCTCACAAAGGAAATTGCACATAAGGTACTTGTGTGTTGCACCTTACTCACTTTTACTTCACATGAAATATAACATATTAAGCTTATGCATGAAATGAATGATGCTTGCTTACGCTTATGCAGATGCAATGCAATTAAGGAGCTAAACACCTGAGGTGTTACATGAACAAAGATAATAAGGTGCGCTAGAACTCGTGTACTTCCTCTGTCCTTTATTATTTGTGGTCGTTGGTGTACGTGTCATAAGTTTGACTCGATTTGTAAAAATATTATAATATTTGTATATTCAAATAAATTTATTAAAAAATTAGATTCGAAGACCTTTTCAACGATACTAATTATGTATCATAAATATTAATATTTTTTTTAATATAGATTTAATGGCTGATGCCCAAAACTTCTCTCCCCCCAGCGTCCCAACGAGCGACTCGGGGGGCGCTCACCGGCGTCGTCCCAAGGCCGCCCCTTCCTCCTCCTCTTCGGCCACCGCCGCTGCTCTCCGACTTGCGGCGGCGGCGGCCAGCAACGGCCCGAACAAGGTCACCGTTGCAGTTCCTCCCCTCTCCTTCTCCCGCTACCCCTCTCCTTTCCCCCCAACTGCTGCCTTCCTCGACCTTTTTCGGTGAGCCGGCCGGCCGATGGACCAGATCCGTGTCTCTTGGGGCCGGATCCATCCTCCCCCTCGCCGGATCTGTTGCTACTGCACAGGGCTGGGGCTTCGGGGGCGACCCGTCCGTGGTGGCTCCCAGACCTCTACCGCTTCGGCACCGTGGCGCAGGGCAGTGTGAGGGTGCTCGGTCACGAGCGCAGGCGACGCGCGGCCGTGCGGAGGCGCAGGGTTCACCGGGGCAGCGCGTGGTGCTGCCAAGGCCGCGCGTGGGGGCCGCTCCCCCCTTGCCGCGCGAGCACGACTGCGCACCACTGGGTCGCTTCCGCTGCTTGACTCGAGGTCACGCGGGAGCGTGCCACGACTGCTGGACCGCCGCGAGGAAGTCGTGCCGCGGGGGTCGTCTGTGCCGCCCGCGTCGTGGAGGGGCATAACCGCTGCGTCGAGCCGCCGCGCCTAGAGGCGCCACGCCGGGCCGCCTCGGGGCCATGCGAAGGAGCCGTGTCCGAGCGATGCGCTCCTGCTGCCGAAGTCGCGCGGGACGTGTCCGTTTCGCCGCTGTGATGCTGTGCGTCGGATTCAGGCGGACACGGTTACGCCATCTTGCCGGCGCGCTGGGGGCGGGTCCGCCGGCCTGGGGCTGTTGCCTGCGGCCCTGGCCGGTGCCAGCCCGTGGGTTCGCCCCCCCCCCCCCCCCCCCGGCCTAGGACAGTGTTGCGTTGCCTCTCATGCTGGGGATGACGGGCCTCCGACGACCTTGGTGCCGTGAAGTCCGTCCTGCGCGCCATTGGTGAAGCAGCGTAGCTGCGGGGTCAGGGCGAAAGCTCAGCTCAGTGTTGCAGGGCGAACGACGGTGATGCCTTAGGCACCACATACTTCCTTGGAGGCGTTGTTCCTGAACCTCGCACTGCTTCTTCGCCTGCTTCACCGGATTCTGGGCGAAAGCCCCGCCTTAGAGTCTCTTTGTGATCTTGTGGCCACCACTCCTTGCCACATACACCTTCATCACATGTGTTGCTTATGCCTAACTCAATACACTTAACACAAGGCATTAGCAACTTGGTGTCATTAATTACCAAAACCAAACTTGGGCTTTCAGCCGTGAAGTCCGTCCTGTGCGCCATTGGTGAAGCAGCGTAGCTGCGGGTTCGGGGCGAAAGCTCAGCTCAGTGTTGCAGGGCGAACGACGATGACGCCTTAGGCGCCACATACTTCCTTGGAGGCGTTGTTCCTGAACCTCGCACTGCTTCTTCACCTGCTTCGCCGGATTCCGGGCGAAAGTCCCGCCTTAGAGTCTCTAAGGCCAGCGGCGATGGCGTCTTGGGCGTCACCTCCTTATTGAAGGCGTTGCTGAAGAATCTCCGGCTGCCGTCGCTCCTCCCGTGTGGTCGTCGTGCTGCACCTAATTATGCTTCATGTCCTCCTCACTTTGGTATGCCTAGCTGGTGTTTGTTGTAGCCGTAGTCGTCGCTTAGGCCCCCTCTTTTGCAGATGCTTTGCTGCCGGGAGCGTGTTGGCCCCATCCGCGAATGCTTTTGTCGTGTTGATGGTCTTGTTGCTTGGGCGGTTGCTTTGCCGCCGGTGTCGCTTAGGCCCCCTCGCATGCAGATGCTTTGCTGCTGCGAGCGTGTCGGCCCCATCTGCGGATGCTTTTGCCGCGTCGATGGTCTTCGTGCTTGGGTGGATGTTGCCGCCAATGTTTAGGCCCCCTCTCATGCAGATGCTTTGCTGCTGCGAGTGTGTCGGCCCCATCCGCGGATGCTTTGCCGTGTCGATGGTCTTCGTGTTTGGGCGGATGCTTTGCCGCCTGGAGTTTCTAGCAGATGCGTTGCCGCTATTATCTCCTACAACTTCACTTCACTGCTGGCTACCATTGGGTTGAGTTCTTATGTATTAGGTTCAGTTAGTTAGGGTTATCAGTGGAGGGTCCCCCTTGTGTTTCTTGCTTTTTCGTTTGTGTTATGGACTTCGTTGGTAATCCATGGATTACTTGCGAATCCTTGTATCGGTTACTTTGCCATTCTTTCGGCGCTTCTTCTTAATGAAAAACGCGTGAAGTCGCGATCTCGGAAAAAAAAATAGATTTAATCAAAGTTGTTTATAAGGAAGCACAAATGATAGATATTTAGGGACAAAGGAGGGAGTACGTACTAGTAAAATTCTGGTCCTACAAAGGTTAGATTCTCATGAACAATGCAGCATCTCTGAAAAAAGATAAGCGCCATTTTTGTGCACCGGTTAAGGCTAGCACTAGCAGTCTAGCAGCATCTGCTCTCTTCTCTACCACGCTGGCCCTATTTATGTCAGCTAGTTCTTATGTACTGTAGTATACATTGTTTCCACCTATTAGTATGTACTACTAGTACTTTCTAATATTAGTATCGAATTGGAGTCTTGTGCAATGTGGCAGGTTTCTTCTAGCAGGATGAAGGAATCTGATGGTGAGTTGGGCCCAGAGCTTGAAAAGGCCAAGATCCACTGCTTTCTTCAAAGTAGGAACATGGTAAATGCAGAAACTGGAAGCCAACGTGAACTTCATTGACGAGCTAGTGAGCTCGCCCTGTTACTGATGATGTAACCAGAATTGTGCATGCTTGCTGAGCTTTTTTTTTTGTGCGTGTTCTAAAAAAAACCAATAACATATGCAAGAGAGTACTAGAGATTATGATGATTGCCATTTGATTCAGGCCTAATTTCGTAGGACCCAGAAATCATTCAACCTTTGCTGCTTTCTTAAGCAAGGAGCTTCCTGGCAGCAAGGCCTGATTCCTGGGACCTAGTCCGGGCCTAGAACCCTTTCAACGTCTCCTTTTGAACGAGACGCGCACGCACTGGATGACTGGACGAAGAAAAATCTGCCACCTCTTGTTGGCCTCACCAAAGTCGCACAGACTTTCAGAATTTTCCTCGTTAAATTTCGGACCGAAGCGAGGGCAGAAAAACCGACCTGTGCCCTGTGAACTGTGCTGGCCGAGATGATGGGACGAAAGCGATCTCGGTGATGTGCCATAAACACGAGGAAAAGCGGCGATATTGCCCCCGCAAATAAAAAGTGGTTTGATAGGAGTTTCGTTAGGCTTCCATCTGATCCGCTCGAAAGGGCACCGGATCCGTGTCGTTGTGCATTATACACGCCCTTTTCTTCATGATAGGCCCCACTCGTCGTTGCGGGGATTGCTCAGAAGAATCTCTCCCCACACACACTGAAGCACAGCGTTGTCTTCTGTTTTATATCGCTCTCTCTTTTAGCAAAATTTTGTTTTTTTATCGCATGATCCTCTCTTTCCTCATGTTGCTGTTGTTCCTGCTACAAACTTATCGGATCAAAAGCGGGTGCTCGCACGAGGCGGCGGAGTGGGGGCAGTACTCACTGTCTGTCACCATACCACTAGGCAGCTCCATTATCACGGTGAAGTGGAGGAGGATAGGAAGCCGCCCACTCGCCGATCGATTCCTCTCGCAAAGCAACGGAGAAATGCGCCTCGAAAGCGTGTGCTGGGTGAGCATGAACCGTACGTACGCCCTCGTGACACACCGGCCACCACCACCACTCCACCAGGCAGCAGCGAAGAATTGAAAGGCCCTTTTCTCAAATAAAATGAGGAGCTTTGAAAGCCATTGATTGGCAGGAGGATGGACGCGTCGAGGGGCCCGGTTCCCGGCCATTGTTTGGCAAAATTCAGTAGAGAAGGAAGCTTGTACGCCGAGCGTTTCGCGGAAAGGAACCGAGCAAGTACGGTGGTGTGGCCCTCCCCGTTGCTTTCGTCGTGGAAAACTAGTAAGGAACTCCCCAAATATCCTCCGGAATCATGACTCGCCAGCGATTCGATCCAATCCAATCCACATCCAAATCTTCTTCGGCCAGTTGATCTACATCTACGAGTAGTATCTACTACCTGCCATGGCCCATCGGAGGGGCCTGGTGAGTCCCACGGTAATTTGGTGCCGGCCCGCCGCAGACCGTAGCGACGACTGGCAAGGAAGACACAGCCGTCCGATCGCGTCATGGACGGCCGGGTGCGAGGCCGAACCGGGGGTCCGTACTCCGTAGCGACGGATGGGGGCAGGAGGCGAGTGACATCACGCGGCGGCAGAAAGTCCTCGGCGTGCGTGTGCGTGTGCGTGTGCGTGTGCGTGCGACGCGGGGGGCGGGCGGCCAATGGTGCCGCGGTGGGTGGGTGGCGGCGTTGCCTACGGCAGCGTCACGCGCGGGGCAGGGCACGGTGGTGGTGGTGTTGGTGGCCCAGCCCTGGTGGGCGCGGGCGCATTTTCCAGCCACTTCGCCCGCGCGGCGCGCGCGAGTGGCCGGGACGGACGGACGCCGCACAAGGTTCGGCGCAGGCGGCACGGCAGGCGGCCACAGCGACGCGTGATCCGGTGTCCGCGGGTGCCCGTCGGTCACGGCGAACATGGACGTGCTCGCCCCCACACTCTCCTGTCCGCTCCGCACGCACAATGCCAAGCGCAATTGCGCCAGCAACAGCAAGCATCCCCCTGGGAGGCCGGCCGGCAGGGCCAACCGGGGGCGCGCTCCACGTTTTGCCTTTCTCTCGATGGGGGCGGCGGATTCTTTTCAAGCCTGGAAGCCGCACGTGGACCTGCCGGTACACGGATCTTTGGGCGCCGTACGACCCGTGGATCTGGGCGCTTTATGATCGATCCGTCTTTATTGCGTCGACTGAGACTGAGAGGAAGGGCCCTACCGTGGGCGAGCTTCCCGAGCGCCGCCGTTTCCGTATGGGCGGAAGACAGCCGGCCGGCCGGCCCGCCCAGCGGCGACGATGACGAGAACGTCGGCATCGACCGGCAGCTGTCCGGGCCGAACGGCGGGTCAACCAAAGTTAGGCAGGGGGCACGGCTCAGCCCGCCGTACCGCGGTGATGAATCACATTCCATTGCTAGCACCGTTTCAGCCCCCCTGCATTGCACTTGCACATTTGCACGGTGGATTCTAGCATCTGGCGGTGGATGGTACAGAGAAAAGAGGGGGCAGGAGAAGAGAAACCGCCATCAAATCAAGCAACACAAACCCTTGACATTGAAGGCCATCCAGGAGCAGCATTCTTATCCTTTTATTACAGGCAACAAGGCAAACACGAATATGAACACTCCTACCATTCCCCCATCTGTGACAGTATATGTATATGTACATTTCTACTACTATATCAAGCACCGCCGGTAAAAGTAAAACTAGGAAAAACACCTATAGGTAAAACTTGCAAAACTTAGTAGTGACGACAAGAGTAACTGCTACAACTACCTCGTTTCCTTTTAGAGGCACCAAACCCAAACCGTTGTTACTAGCACAGTGAACTGCATGTAAACTGCTATGGAAGTAACCGTACCGTACGTGCCGCATTGCACCGGCCTCCTCGTCTCGTCCAGAAGCGCTGGCGTGCAGTGGGGCCTTGGTAATTGCTTGCTCGCTTGCTCCTTTTGGCTGGCTATGTTTGTAGACCGGTCGATCCGGCAAACACCTATAGATGGTATGTAGAAGTGCGTATGCTACAGTGGTGTACCGCTGTTTTCGGTGGATGAGGGCGGCCGCGCGTGGGCCGGCCGGCATCGGAATCGGAGCCGCGCCTTTGGTGGTCTAGAACTCCACCATGAGGCTGCCGAACGGCGACCGGTGCGGCACGCCCTTGCGCCGCTTCCCGGTGCGGAAGCTGTTGGCGGTCGCCGGCGGGGTGGACGGGGTGAAGCTCTGCACCACGCTGCTCTTGTCGCTGCCGCCGCTGGTGCTGGTGGACGAGTCATCCTCCGAGTCCGACGCCGCCGCCGCCGCGCCCCTGTGCTGCTGGTGCTGGGCCTGCTTCTTCTTCTTCTTGACGACGGCGTGCTTCTTCCGGATGCGGAAGTCGCCGGAGGTCCCGACGATCTGCGCGGCGCGTCCAGGGGACGTTAACCACACGCGCGAAGCGGGAACCGGGAATGCTAGCTAGTACAGCACAATGGGAATGGGGAGCCTTGGATTGGGTTGGCGGCGGGCGGCGTACCTTGCAGCCGAGGGAGCAGAAGCGGAAGGTGTCGAGGAGGCTGCGCTCGCAGACCTCGCAGGTGTTGGTGACGCCCTTGCCGGGCCTCGGCTGCGGGCGCTCGTTCAGGAACACCACGCGCGCGCTGTTGATGATGTAGGTCTGCACGCCGGTGATATCCAGCACCTTCTGAATCTCCGACACCCGGATCACGTCGTGGTAGGAGGACCTCCGTATCTGCACCACCAACAACAACCGAACAGAGCATGCATCGCCGTCAGCGAGAAGCCGCAGATGGATCAGCCACATTTGCTGCCACTTCAACTCTTCCAGAAAGTCAGTTATTCTCATCTTTGGATTTTTTTCCCCTAAAACGTGAAAGGAAAGATTGGCCGTTGCAACCTTGGATTGGATGCAACTAACAAGAAGAGAAGTCTCCTCGACGGAGCAGAGACCGATAACAAGAAGAGTCTTTGGATGGAAGCAGGGGCGCCGGCCGGAGCTGCCGTTTCTTTCAAAGAAAGGGCCCGGCGCCGGCTGCTCCAATCCGACGCCAAGAAATGCCACTTTTTTCCCCACCTGGATGGCGTGGTGGTCGCGGTGGTAGGCGAGGCACTGGGAGCAGAGCGCGCCGTTCATGCAGTCGAGGCAGTACATGTTGCACTCGCTCTTGTGCGCGTCCGCGTGCAGCTTGCATTGACCGAAGAAGCTCGTCCCCAGCAGCGGCTTGAGCCACGGCGGCCACCGCTGGTTCTCCGCCCCGTCGCACCCGCCTCCTCCCTGCCGCATTCGATCCGGCGCCGCCATTAGCGCCAGTCCAACAAACAACAAAGAAACAGAGCACAACACCGAAAGAAAAGGCAAGAAGAGAGTACACGTTTCTTAATGCCATATTCGATAAAAAAAAAAAGAGTACACGTTACCATGGCGCCGCCTCTGGTGTTGACTCTGAGCGGCGATTCATCGTCGATTGCCATTTCCGGCGATCCACAACCAAAACTGCAAGGTGCAGAGCAGGGAGAATGTGGAGAGAAAGATAGAGAGTAGGGGTAGGGGGGATTTGGAGTGGGAGAGAGGGAGGGAAGACGAGAGGAAAAGGCGAAGGCTTTGGAAGAAAGAAGTGGAGGTAGAGCTGAGGTCTTTGTAGACCGGGGGAAAGCAGGCAGGAGCAGCAGCTGTGACAAGTATCACAGCACTGGTATAGGCTAGCGCTAGTGGTGGTAAATTACCAACAGGAAACGATGCTCTCTGTGTTCGTGTCATGCCCGGTCGAGGCCGAGCTCGTCCTTATCCGCTCCCCCAGCCGGATCCGGTCCGCCACCCGCTAGACCCGTTCTGCACCGTGCCCTATAAACAATTTTGGCTGCCTTCCCTCACACAGGTCAGCTGTCACGCTTCAGGTTCAGGAGATGAAAACCTGGTCCATCAGATCGCTGTTGCTTCACGGTGCTCGATGCAGATATCACAGTGAAGAAGCTCACTGCACGCTGCAGTGAAAATGTGAAATCACTGCATGCGATGGAGGGCACGCAGCCATCAGCAGTGACGTCGAGTCGGTTCCATCTGGTTCCGGGCACTGGTCACAACTCACAAGTCACAACCTGGGACCCGACCCGGCCCGGACCGGCCCGGACCGGACCGGCACACATGTCCTCGTTTTCTCACTTTGTTGGTGTTGTTTGTTTATTGGTCAGAATACATGGTGCTTTGTGCGGTTTCTTTGTCACTCGCTCCACCAATGCTGATGTAGCCTCTAGGAGGCGCCCATCCATTCAGGGCGGCGGCTAGTGCAGATGTGCCAAAGCACCCAGCCACGATTTTCCCGCTGGGAAAAAGTTACCACTAGGCACTAATTGCCACCGGCAAGCAGATCACCACGGCCGCACCGAGGGAGCTTCCCCTGGCCAGGCGCCCAGGCCAGGGGAGGGGAGGGGCAAAGGGGCATCCGCCATCCGCGGCACGAGTATAAACCGATCGCCACCGATGGATGGGGCAGGAGGGGATCAGATGCTCGCTTTCGCATTCTCCAGTGCGAGTGCGTGCTGTCTGGGATGGAATGGAGCTGATCAGCTGACTGCTTGGAGAACTTGTTCAGTTTGTTCTCGAGATGCTTCGTACTGTGCAAGCAATGAAGATGCATTTTCTAATGCTAGCCCCTGCCATATAGAGATGTCAATAGTAACCGATTGGTCTGTGTAGATGCTTTTCAACTAACCCGATGGTTGTTTCTTGACATAATCATCGTCCCCTGGGTTGGCTGGGCAAGTAATGTAGCAGGTTCAACAAGGTCAGCAAAAAGATCGCATCTTTTCCCCGGCCAACGTACGGCATTCGGTAGTATTGGTCAACCACCCTTGCCAACGCCTTTGGACTAGTCTGGCCGCTCGACCGCAAGCAAACGCTATGCCACCTCTCACGGGTTGCTTCTTCAATTATTCAGCTTTTTTCTTCTTCTTTTTGAGACTTCTTCAATTATTTAGCGGAGGCTGTCACATTGTTCGTCTCAGGTTAACTGTGCGGACATCATGATTTCCATGCCACCTAATATATAATTTGGTGTGTTGAATTTATGTGCCTCGGTATTAAGGATCGGTTACAACAAAGCCCCTGTCGAGTAATTTATTCGCGCTGCGGTTATGCATCACATCGATCTTTGGCGCCTGGAACCGGTCCTGATAATCCCCCTTGCCTGATAACGATGGAGTAACCAATTAACAATTATCCGGCTGGAATGATGATGAGGCGATCGAGCGAGCCGGCCCTCCTAGCCTAGTCGCGCAAGGAACAAACAAGGGGAGAAAATATTGGTTAATTTACTGCGCGATAGGAAATGATTTAGTATTTGTTACATCACCTCCTTTCATTTCTTTCTTCTTTTATTCTTTTAATACAAAGATACGCAATTCTCTTGCGGATTCGAGAAAAAATATATTCTTTTAATTATTAAAGGGCCCTTTTCAATTTCGATCGAGCAGTTCACTCAAATAAGTCTACGCGCACACCCTGCCGCAGCTGCTGCTGCGTTATTCACGCACGCATTATTGGCGACGTCTGATGTAAGCCTGATGTATGATCATCATTTATCATTCCCCCTGCTTCACGGTCTCTAGTTACGGGACGAAGCAACCGAATGCTACGAAAGCTCAGAAACGGCCAATGCGAGTGTGTGTGGAAGCTACGCGAGCCTAGCTTAGCTAGGGGTTATCATTGGTTGGCTCGTCCGTCCTTTTTCTTGGGAGATATACAGGAGTGGAAGCATGCATGGGCACTGATCTGGCTGGACAGCATCGCGATTGCGAGGAAAGGCTTGCTCGAGAGCTTGCCGCCGAGGAGCGTTCGAAAAGAAGGCTACGGCGTGTCTGGCTAATCATGCCGTGCATTATTCGGGATCCCGTGGCAGCCATTCATAATCGTCGTGTGGAAAGATGTCTTGGTTCCGGCGGGCATGGGAGGAGAGATCCAGGCAGGAAAGAAGGGCAGCCATTCATAATAAAAGAAGGTGAATGAAACATGCACCCATGCCCGGGGGCATCCCTCGATCATGCTATCATTGCACCCGGTTCGGAGCATCATAATGACTGCAGTGCGATGCGATGCAAATGCAATGCTCGATCGATCCGTCCACTTGTAAAGGTAGCGGAGCCAAGCCAAAGTCTTTGTGGCTTTGGACTTTTGCTCCAGTAAAAAACGGATGGGACTCCATTTGCCCTGGAAGACTTTCTGTTGCGCTGGAGGAGGACGAGACGACCATGTCGTGCTGCTGATTTCATGGCGGCTGCCGGGTAGTTGGGGCAACGTCAGTCGTCAGTAGTATACGGCCAAGCAAATCAAATACTCCAGCACTGCAACGAAATTGGCCGCCTGCCTGGCCCTGGCCTTCCTTCCAGGACTCCCGTCATGGTTCAGTAAAAGCAACCAGAGCGAGCACCTGAGGTCACCGCCGGTTCGCTGGCTCTCGGGTCGGGGGTGCCTGAGACCAACTGCACGCACCCAGCAGCGACAGACAATAAACAAGGCAACAGCGAGGGCTCTAGCGAGCGAGGCCGCGTGACGCCATGATGGCTCCATTGCCTGCCGCAGGGAATGGCTGTCCTGGCGCCGCGCGCGCGGTGCGGTGGCTGGCCTTTGCGTGGCCCGGACCCCGGGGATTAGTTAGCCGTGTCCGCGTCTCCTCCGCCGCTCCGCGGCCGCCTGGCTTCCTGGGACTTTCCAGGGTCGTCGTCTCTTTCTCTTCTCGGCATGGCAATTGGCAAGGCAATTCCCGGGCTGGCTGACACGCCGCCGCCGCTGGGGGGCTCTCGTTGCTTCACTTCCAAGAGACGACTGGCCAAATCTCAAATCTCTGTCCAGATCGTTAAGTCTGCTGACGTACGTATGGCGACGTGCACGCTCCCGATCGGGACACCGCTGCGCCCAGCCGCCAGCGGCGCAGCACCCAGTCGGACACTGCCTTTTTGTCTCGAAATGCACACACCACGTCCTTGTTCGTGTCCATGTGCGCGGTCGTAGCTGATTGAGGCCACGTTTAGTTAACAAAAATTTTCAAGATTCCCCGTCACATCAAATGTTTGGACACATACATGTAGCATTAAATGTAGACAAAAAAAAGAACTAATTACACAGTTTGATAAAAAACCACGAGACGAATCACTGGAGCCTAATTAGTCTATGATTGGACACTAATTGACAAATACAAACGAAAGTGCTACGGTAGCCCAAGCCAAAAATTTTCACGAACTAAACACACCCTGATTTGTTTCCGCTGATTTGACTTGCACGTATAGTAATGCATACATAACTGCGCGGCTGTTTTGGTCAGGTCTCGTGCGATGCAAAGTCCAAACCGGGACCTGTTCTTCCGTGCTAGGATACGAACTTTTGTTGACCAAATGCAATACTCGTACGACTGAACGAACACCTGGAAGTCAGCTGTGTGGAGTCGAGGTACTGGTATGCTAGCTCTACAGATTTCTTCTTCAGATAATAGGGCCAGCATCCGAGTTTGACCCGGCGACGGGTCGACGGCTGTGCCGGAGCCCGGAGGCGGAGGGGAGACGGATGCCTGTTGCCTGTTGCCTGTTGCCTGTTGGTGAGGTGACTGACGGCCGGGGAGCCGCCACGCGAGGGGCAGGCCAGGAGGGGTCCGTGCGCGGACTCACGTGTCGCTCGAGCACATGGCAAGGGAATCGGCCCGCACGGCTCGCGCACCGGGGCGGGCAAAGCGCCGTCCCCGCGTTCCGCCACGTTTATTGGCTGAACCTTCTGGCGCGCTCCGCGTCTGCAGCCCGGAATACAATGAAAACACATCCACATCGTCTTGCCTCGGGACTCCCGCCACTCCCTGCCGGGGCCACGGCCACCACCGTGGTCCTCACGGTTTGCCTGAACAGAAGAACAGCGACCGTGTGTGGCCCGTCAGAGTTTTATAGATATTAAATGTGTTGATGTGACACTGTATTAATAAAGTGAGATATGATAAGAGTTTTATGAGAGTAGAGAGAGTTTTATAGTGATGAAACTCTTCTATACTGTTTCCAAAATATAAATGTGTTAAAAACTGGGTCACGAGTCCACGCCGAAGTGCCGAACACGAACAATCTGCGTACGGTCCGTCGCCTGGACGGCAGATCGATGCGGGCCACAGGTTCGGTGGGCGAGCGTACGGTGCCGCTGCCGCGCGCGGCGCGCTCCACCTCGGCCTCCCGTGCGCACCGCCCGCCGGGCACGGAGCCGGAGCATATAGCAAAAGCGAAGCATCAAGCATGTGGCCTGCGTCCATCTGCCGGTTCGCAGTTGGGCGATGATGCGGGCCAGCCGGGTCGGCGGGAGGGGTGGGTACGAGCGTGTGGTCTCGTTTAGTTAGGTGAATTGGAGAGAAAAACACTGTATCAGAATTACTGTAGCATTTCGTTTGTATTTGGTAAAAATTATCCAAATTTTGACTAACTAGGCTTAAAATGTTCATCTCGCAAAGTACAACAAAACTGTGCAATTAGTTTTTGATTTCATCAACATTTAGGACTCTATGTATTTGCCGACATTTTGATGTGACAGGAAATCTTTTTTTTGCATAGTAAAATTTGGGGGAGAATTGAGGGAACTAAACAAGGGCTGTGGTTAGTTTTGTAGGCGACCGGTTGGGAAAGCGACGCCTGCCTTGTTGTTATGGGGAAGCCTTTCCCCTCCTCCCGCGCCGGCGTTTTTGTCACCACTCGCCCTGCAACAGCGGCGGCACCAGGGCGCCGGAGTCCGGAGGAGTGCGGGGGACGCCAACATGCGGTTCTGCTCGTCCGCTTGTGCAGTAGAGCAGCCCAGTTGCCACGAAGCATTGTTTGGTTCTCTCTTTCCTCGCGGGGTGCAGGGGGCAACAGTCCATCTGCTGTTCCAGATCAGCTCCGTTGGTTGGGGGGTGTTGTCCGTCCGATCCGAGACTCTGTGCTCGCGTTTATTCATTCCATCGCCACGGGTTGAAGTGAAATGAATGAATGACACGAAATGCGAAAAGTTTTTTTTTTTAATGTTCTATTGGATGTTCCGTGCGATGTTGGAAGAGTTTTCGGATAATAATAAAAAATTAATTACATAGCTTGCCTGAAAACCGCGAGACGAATTTATTAAGCCTAATTAATATATCATTAGCACATTGTACTGTAGCACTCTAGTGTCAATTTACGGACTAATTAGGTTCAAAACGTTCATCTCGTGATTTTCAACCAAACTGTGTAATTAATTTTTTTCTTCTACATTTAATGTTTCATGTATATGCCACAAGATTCGTTACTGTAGTTTTTCGTGAAAAGTTTTTGATCTAAACAAGGCCTTTGTCGGAATTCAGATAAACTACAAGTACTGTATCAAACTGACACATAACAAAGAGAGGAGCGACGTTAGTTGTACGTTAAAAATGATGGTGCCTTCTGTTAAAAGCTTGGTAAACTTTGAGAAGCTGGACTTAAAAACAAGCTAGAGTGAACTATAATTATAAATAGAGATAATACCATAAACCAATATTGGCTACAGTAGTACTAATTTGTCGGCCTTATAAGAACAAAAAAGATAAACAAGAGAGGAAGCGATCAGAGTAGAACAGTCTTCATTGCTTGAATTTATCAGTCCGGCTTATCAGCTATGATAAAATATTTTTCTCTCCCAACGAAACAGGGCCAGCTTATCGTCGGTGGTCTAAAAGTCACTAGTCTCGTTCTCGTCGATTGGAACAGATCGATTCCGCCCAAAGACAAAGTGACGTAGGGATATGGTGCCCCAAATTTCATATGTGCCACACCGCCGTAGTTGGAGGCCTTTTAAGCTGAACTATGTAACCCAAGATGTGACGATGATGGGCTGGGCTTGCATGTCAGGAGCGGATAGAGCCCATTTGCAGAGTTTATATGCAACACGTGAGAAAGGAAAAAAAAACTGCATTTGTTGTCGTGTCCCTTCAAGTGAAGCACATTATAGACTGTTTGGATCTTAAGCTAAAGTTTAGCCCTTATCACATCGGATGTTTGATGTTAATTAGGAGAACTAAACATGAGTTAACTATAAAACTAATTGCAGAAGTCGTGGCTAATTCGTGAGACTAATCTATTTAGTCTAATTAATCCATCATTAGCACATATTTATTGTAGCACCACATTGTCAAATCATCGACTAATTAGGCATAATAGATTCGGCTCACGAATTAGTACTTATTTATGTAATTAGTTTTATAATTAACCTATGTATATTACTTCTAATTATCATCCAAACATCTAATGTGATGGGGCTAAACTTGAGCCCTATCGGATCTAAATCGGGGCCTTAGACTACCCGCACTCATGGACCTCTATATTCATCCTCTATACGTCCTAGTCAGCAAGATTCTCTCCTCTATACTCAATTCTCCCGCACCCATCCATCCTCTATATCATCCTCTATCTACTCTATCCACTATGGGACCCACTTGTCACTTTATCTAAATATATCCATGTGTGATCTAGTTTTGAAGGATTTATTGAGATGAATTTAATGGTGCAATCAAAATTTAATTTGGATTTTTGGTTTGTGAGTTATAGCATTTTTTTTCCTTTGTTTAGCTAGTGGGGCCCGCCACTATAGAGTATAGAGTAAGCACAGTACTACTCTAAATATAGAGTGAGAGAAAAGATGGAGTATCGTTTTAGAGTACCCAGTGCAACGGTTTTTACTCTATATTCATACTCTAAAGCTTTAGAGTATCGTTTTAGAGTACCCACTGCGGGTAGTCTTAGTACCCCTCCATGCCCAAAAATAATGCACATATCCCTTCTTAGAAGTCAAACTTTTTTAAATTTGACTGCAAATATAGAAAATAGTATCAACATCGGTATATTCAAATAAGTTTATTATAAAAGTAAACTTTATGCTTAATCAGTAATACTTATTATACAACATAAATATTAATACAATGTTGTATAAATTTGATCAAATTTAAAAAAGTTTAACTCTTCGAGAAGCGAGATATGCGTTTATTTTAGGACGGAGGAAGTACACCATACTTTGCACTAGTCATGGCTCCTGAGCAGGGGCGAAGCTATATGTAAATTAGGGGGTGCACTGTAAAAACAATAATTAGGTCCAAAATCTCGCCATATATGCACCCCTCATGAAAGATTTTTATGCACCTATAAGCTAAGTGCACTCCTCTCTAATTTACTCTAGCTTCGCCACTGCTCATGAGTCATGACACGTGAAACTAGATCAGCACCGTGCCACCGTCTGGCGTCTGCTTCAATGGACGGAGTGAAGCACATTAGCACACCATTTCGTATCATAATATCCTGGGATAACTTAACTGCTAGTTGAGCAGCCAATAGCCACCTAACGTGCATCAAATCCCATCCAAAATAAGCATCGCGGCGGCCTGTTTCCTGCACAAGAACCTCGCGGAATAACGTGGCCAGATCTTCGTTGTCGTTATGCACAGCACGAATGGTTTCCTGTCTTCCGGATTAGGTTCGTTCTGGATCTAGATTTGCAGAGGATACGACGTTTGAGCAGACGCCTTGGTCCATACATACTCCTATGCGTAACCAACTTGAGGGGGTGTTTAGATTCACCTTCTAAACTTCAGTCGCTGTCCTATCGAATATTTGATATATGCATGAAATATTAAATATAGACGAATTATGAAACTAAATGCATAAATTGAGACTGTTTTGCGAGACAAATTTTTTAAACCTAATTAGTCCATGATTTGACAAAGTGGTGCTACAGTAAACATGTGCTAGTGACTGATTAATTATGCTTAATAAATTTGTCTCGCGGATTACTAACAGATTCTGTAATTTATTTTTTTATTAGTATCCGAACATTCCATGCAACACCCTGGTATGACACTTTTTTTGAACTTTAGTCGCTGGATCCGAATGCGGTGTGAATACAGCAGGGGGCCGACGCCATGTGCCGGTACCCACCATGGATGGGCCCGTGAAATTGCGCCGCCGCCGACCGGGTGACCAACTGATGACGAACTGATGGCGCGTCAGCCAACATGGCAATCGAGTGCGTATGTATATATGGTACTTCATCCGTCTAAAAAATACATGTAAATTTCGTTTTACGAGGAGTCAAAGGTTTGACTAAGTTTCTAGAAGATATTATCTACATTTATATCTTTAATTAAGTTTATTATGAAAATATATTCTATAATTAATCCAATGATACTTATTACGTATCATGAACATTAATACTTTGTCATATATATTTAGTCCAAATTAAGAATATTTGACTTCTCGAAAAATGAGATTTATATGTTTTTTTTTACGGAGGGAGGCATGGATCCATGTAGGAGTATTCGATTTCTCCTTTTTTTTTTTTGCGAATAGAGTATTCGATTTCTCGGGTGTCTCTAGAACTCGTCACATCTGGTCCCAATGATTGGAACTGGACGCGCCAGCTCCGGAAACTCCAAACGCTACGCTCCCTTTTGTTGGATTGGAGAAATATCAAAAGAAGATTGCAGGGATAAAAAAACGGAAGAAAGGAGAGTATATAAGCGTTTGGAACGGCGTGATCGATGAACCCTTTCCCGCGGAATACCGTAGCTCACAGGTGATTTCACAGGAGCCAAAACATATATTCAGATCCGTTGTTTTTTTCCCTTCTCGTAGAAGTCTGAGGGCTGAGGTAACGCTACAACGTGGGTGAACAGGGGAGAAAAGAAAGACCGACTCCAACGAGAAGAACCTAGTATCAGTACTCCCTCCATCCACACAAACATGCAATTCTCGTTTTTTGAGAAATCAAATAGTTTGAATTTTAACTAAATTCATATAAAAAATACTAATATTTATGATACAAAATAAGTATCATTAGATTAGTTATAGAATATATTTTTATAATAAATTTATTTGGAGATGTATATGTTAATACTATTTACTATGAAATTGGTTAGACTTGAGTCAGTTTAACTGGCACGTATCTCGTAATTGCATCTTTCGTTGACGGAGGGAGTAGTATGCAGTCGCTGTCGCTCTATCATGGCCCTCTGTCGATGTGGAACCACGCTCGTCGCCATTACAAAGCCCGCTTTTCTGCTTGGAACTTCTACCTTCGCAGTTCGAAGTGGCACCCTGACCCTGCGCCGTCAGCTGCGTGGTATCCTGCCCTCCACATCGGTGCTTTGGTTGATGTACACTGTACCGTGATGGATTTTCACTTTGACCAACATGGCGGGGAAGGGATGACAAGAGCCAGAGAAAGTCGTTAGCGAGAGAGGGGCAAGGTTTTTTTTCATGAGCAGAGTGAAATAATGCATGACCGGTCCTTAAACGTATCTGGATGTCTCATGTCAGTTCTTACACTCATAAATTATGTTATTTTGATTTGATCCTCAAACTTGTCAAAGTATGTCATGTCAATACTCGTACTCTCAAATTGCATTGATTCAGATATCAATCTTTGTTTGGGTTTTAATGGTCATCCAAACAAATTTGGATACATCCTATGCACTAATAAACCATGTGGAGAGGGTGTTGACATGGACTCGACACGAGGGGCATAGCCAGGAAGTTGATTTTTTGAATGTTAGGAGGGCAAGAGTGTTAAATTTTCTTTCGCAAAAAAGAGTGTTAAACTTTCAAAATTTATTTGAATTACAAAAAGAGTGGAAATTTCACATTCATAGGGGGGCCCTGCCCCTGTCTCCGCCCTTGCTCGACACACATGTGACCTCCATCTCTTCTCATCCACCTCACGCCCATCGACGATTGGCCCATGCTCCTCGTTAGCCATTTAGGAAGGGAGAGGGGTGCGCCAATCTTGCCGGATAGGCGACTGCAGGCGGTGCTAGTAGTGTGACGTAATAGGTGCATGAGTTGAGGGGGGGGGGCATGGAGATGACAATGGACGTGATCGGAGTTACTTGATCTTGCGCTAGCTTTCGTGCTAGCCGGTCTTGGCAGTGAGGCCATGTTATCCCCACACGCCACTACCAAAGCCATCATCACAGTCGCCCTGTGCATGACCAACACCATTGTTGTCGCCATCGCTTGACCCTATGGTTGTGCCATCCACAACCCACTCCACCACAACTATGAATTACCAATGTCAGTCTCGTGTGTGCTTTGTCTCGTCGCTACCGCTCATTGCCCTTTGTGGTCCACAACCACGCCCACAGTCACCATCATCGCCGAGCGCTACGTCAGACACTGTCCGACCTAGCCTATTGTCTGCAAGCAGTAATGTGCTACAAAGTGTAGCTATTCATTGGTGCCCGCTGCCCATAAAGAATATGATAGTTTTCGAGAGAAAACCATAAGGAAGGTCATAAATATTCATCTATGTTATATGGCTTGGCCATTTTGCGCATAATCCCCTCAATTTACTGTGTTCAACAATCCAATCCTATCTTAGCCCCCCACTTATCAGGTCTCACAAGTTAGGTCGATGTCAACACGAACTCAGCGTGCCACATCGGCACGTGGACATGGACCTAGACCCGTTTTGATAACCAACGAGGCCTAAACATAGGTTGACGGTTCAAAAGGTGCAATCTCATAGTACGAAGACCGGCCAACTTGATAAGTTTGAGGACCGAAATGACACAATTTATGAGTACGAGGACCAAAATGGCATACCCAGATAATTTTGAGGACTGATGATGCACTTTACTCTTTTTATATTATCCTCACCAACAATTAGATCTTAGGTCCAGATGCCGGTATCCAAATTTAAAACTCTTAGTATGTGTTTTCTCTACGTTTTCTTTAGTTAATTCCTATGTTTTTTTATTTCCCAGTTTTGCATTCTTATTACGCTAATGTGAATTCTTCATTGGGATCACCCGATTCTGGTAACTTTTTGAAAACTCATTAAAAGTTCTTCTATGCACCTGGTTTCAAATAGAGACCTAACATGTTTTGACCATGTTGCTTAGTGCGATCCATTGACATGATATCCTAGATTCGCCCTTGATGATAATGTGGAGTTGCATTTGAAAGGAACTTGACAAAAGCACATGCGAACCAAAAGGTGAACCCTACGTGTAACCAAAACTTATATTTTTTATATACTAGCAAATATGCACGTGCGACACGCACGTGTTTCTATGCGAGAACCAACGGAAACAACACGCAGGTGTTTTTTTTTGAGACAACCACATGTCTATGATTATTACAGGCTCACATGCTTTAGCGTGTGATCATTAAAAACAATGGTATAATTAAAATAAAAGTTATATATCTTTTCCTATAGCAAGTAATAATTGATATAAATAGGAACAAAAGTATATGATTTATTAAATTGAGTTGAGTGATTTATTACCTAAATAATGTAGATAATTAGGATTTAATGTTCTTATATATATATATATATATTGCATAATTAGCAGAAATAAATTATAACATGATTTTACATGATTCTGATAAGTCATAAATGCAACCAAACAAGAAAATTAATTAATTAATTTAACATACCTTTGTCACAACTGTAGAACATCCATGTACACAATAGTTTTTGTCCTCTTTCTACTGAGATCAATAGCTTTGTTTTGGCTAAACCTCACCTTTTGACAACACTATTTCAGAAATACAACAACTATTGATGTATCTATTTTTTATATCATATTTTACCAATCAAAGAAATGAAAATGCTTTGTTAATATTATATTTTACAAACATAAACCCAATAATCTAATCAGGTCAAAGATAGATGGACGGATTGGCTTATTGAAAAAAGCATCGGAAACTCAATAAGGAACTCAAATTGGTGTCCATTGATATACACAATTTTCATAGAATTATTTCCAGTTTCACCTTGAAACCTATTTATCCTATCTGATGGTTGATATAGATGGATACAAATATTATCAAACATAGTTTATTCTAGAACGCCAGGGTGAGAGGCTATTTTAATGTCTTGTATATATTGCTTCAACATCTTGTCTGATGACAGTGAGAGCGAGTACTGTACTTGTATGTGAAGATGAGTGCAGGAACACTAATCGTCTGAGCAGCAACACCTTGGACAGGACCAGAACAACTGAGTGCTGTAATCGTCGTCACCTCCGAGTTTGATGACTCCAGTCTCCAGCATTATCGTAGCACAGAGACCTGGAAGGAAAGAATCATGCACATGCATATCGCAGCTGGTGAGCAGGCACGCATGTCAGATTAGAAACATGTCTGCTAAGGCATAGAGCCCCCCCCGATGTGGAACGTTTGCTTGGCACTGGTAAGCATGCACAGGAGGAAGGCGATGCTAAAGTAGTAGTAGTAGTAGTAGGTCATAATGAACCAGCACCGGGACTCCACGAGGATGACGTTGTGGAGGACGTTTTACAGTGCAGAAGAGATGGCTTGCATCGCTTTGAACTCTTCCTGAATGTGCAAATTTTAAGGCTGTGTGTATGAGAGTTGAGACTTGAGAGAGATAGATACTCGTCTAGTCGTAGCACAGCAAGTGTTGGGAGGGACTTGGGAAGAAGAAAGAAGATGGAGAGGACGGCACGTACCTGAGCTTCTAGTATGGATTGGAAGTTGTGCATGGGATGGTCGAGTGCATGCTGGATCTCCAGCTCCTCCTACGCTGGTCGAGTGCATGCTGGATCTTCGGCTCCTCCTACGCGATCTTCTGGTCGTCTCCCTGCATGCTCTCCTCAAGTGTGCACGCGCCTGGAAGCTATGGAGGTCGTTGTTCAGCCCTCGCATGGCCTTGGCCTGCCCATCAAGGAGCCGCATCTGGGACCATCCGGCCACGGCCACACTCCCGACGCCGTCCATCATCCTCGCTGCCCGCCGCCGCCGACAGCCCTGAACCCGTTCTCGATCGACCCTCGCAGCCGCCGTGGGGTGCGCACGAGGTCGATGACATGACGGCGGTGGCGGCCAGGGCATGGAGACGGAGAGGCCTAAGTTTTTTTTTTTCTTTTTCTACGGCGGCGGCGGCAAGGGTCATGTACGTTGCATGGGGTACAAGCTGTGGGTACGTAGATAGGCGAGTAGAAAAAAAACCAGGCTCTGATCGTGAGACGCATTTGAGATTGGATCTTGGTTTAGGAGAAGTCTTACATCAAGAAGAGTCTTACATCTTATATGTAAGACCTCATATGATGGAGGGCTCATATAACATGGCGTCTAAATCCAACGGTTAATATAGAGGGAGAGCCCCTTAAAAAAACTCCTCTTTTACATTAGGCCCGTTACTCCCCGACAGTGGGACACAGACACCGTGCTAACCTGAACACACGGCGGGCGGCGGGACCGCGGGAGGTTCATCATCTACATGATGGCTCTCTCGTAAATAGTAGCGCCGAGCTCCATGCCCCTTCATCAATCCTCCTGCCGGAGTGCCGTCACTAAATATAAGAGCGACAGAGTCGGGCTCCTCTGCCTCCCGCGCGTCTCTCTCCCTCCCCGCGATCGCGAGCGGACGCACTGCCCTCCAAACCCGCACGGAAAACGGATCGAGCGCGAATGGACGAGTGGCGCTGCCGGAGGCACCCGCCGCTGCCCGGCGGCGGCGTGTGCCCGCACTGCCTCCGCGACCGCCTCCTCCGCCTGTGCCCCGACTGCGCCTGCCCGAGGCCGTGCGCCTGCTCCCCTTCCTGCGCGTCGTCCCCTTCCTCCTCGTCCTCCGGCGCCAGCGCGCTCGGCCGGGTCCACAGCCTCATCGAGCGGGAGCACCGGGTCGCGCGCTCGCGCTCCGTCGCCGCGCACGGAGCCGTCGGCGTCGGCGTCGACCAGCGGCGGCCCAAGTCCGGGGTATGGGGCTGGGTGTCGTTCCGGAAGCCACCGCCACCGCCTGCGGAGGCCGTGGCCGCGGGGTGCAGGGACGTGGAGCAGGAGTACGACGACGCGGTGGCATTGGCGAGGTCGAGGTCGGTGTCAACGACGGCGGCGGCGGCGGCGGCGGCCCCGGAGGCCAAGGGCGCGCCTAATAAGGCGGCGCGGTGGGGGAAGCTCATCCCAGGGAAGATCAAGGCGCTGCGGAGCCGGAAGCCCCGCGCCGCCGGTGATTGGCGGGACAGCGCGAGATGAAAACCGATCGCGTTGTAGCTCGGGTCAGTTTGTTGTTTCCTCGATTTAGGTGGTGTTGGGTGATCGATCGAACGTGTGTGCAGCCGCCTGCGCTAATTTGCTGATTCAGTCTGTTGTTTTGTATTGTCATCAGTTTATTTGGTACTGCTAATTACGATCACAGAAAATGTAAATATGCTAGTGGTTCCCAATTGTGCATTTCTCTGCCTATCACAACGAATTTTGAAATTTTGACTTTTTCGTTGGAGATATGATATGATCATATGAACGAATGCTATTATGGATCCTAAACGCACACACGGGGCGCAAACCTATCTGACGTTTCAGTGGTTTGCGCCCGTGTCTCTGGGTCAGGGCAGATGCTTGCTGTGCTGTCTTCCACTCCTAATCGTGGATCCTGGCGCAGATGCTTGGTTCCCATCGTGCGTGGCTTCGATCCACGACCACGGTCCGTTTGGTTTGGATCCGTCGATGCGTTCGATGGTGCTGCTGTGCGTCCCGTGCGATGGCGAGAAAAATGTTTCAGTCTCAGAGAGCGAAAGCGTTGGCACGCACGTCGGTCCGTTCGGACTTCGCGACCCTTCCGTTTCGTATGTTTCTGCATGTTACATCCGCTGCCCCGGCAGGACAGGACGGCACGTCGTACGCGTGGGTGGTCGGCCATTAGTGTCGACGGTTTGTACGGGGGAGCGGGGAGGAAGGCTTTGACTCTGCAAGACGCGCGCACGAATGGTACGGTACCCGGTCGTGTGTGATTCGGTCTGAGCACGTCAGCAGTGACTAGTGAGCAGTGACCGCGATCAGGGCGGCGTCGGCACCACCCATTAGCAGGTCTATTTGTAACAGCACTAGTACTGTAGTATACAGTACATTGGTTGCGTGCTCATGTCGAATCACGTACTACCAAGGAATGAAGGAATCATTGTCTGCCGTTGCAGGAAGTCGATTGGATAGCCTCGACAGTGCAGGAAATCGCCAAGCGTAGACTGACGAAAGCCCAAATACCAATGGTGCAGTGGTGGCAGGGCGATCGAGTATTCTTCAGGCCGTGTCCATTCGATGGCAGGTGGTGTGTGTGTCTTCTGTGTTGTTTTGGCCCCTGGGCGGCTTGCCCGTAGCCGTAGGGCAGGCACGCACGTTCGCGAAAAGAAAAATGGACGACCAACTCTCGCGATTCTTTGGCATGGCATGTGCCAGCATGCGAGGCCATATATAAATACTGGAGTACAAGAGAAAAGGAGGAAATAGGACCGAAAAGATAGGCCGTCACCAATGTGACCACATACGTGCTCTTTCCGTGCTCGTTACGCGACACAGAAAAAAAAACTAATTCGAAGAATTGACGAAATCAACAAATAAAACGAAGAGTGCTGTAGTATATAGTACTCAAAAGATCATTATCTAAAAAAAATAGTACTCAGAGATCAAAGATCGAAGATCATGGACCTCGCGGCAGCGAAGAAGCTGTGGACGGCTGGTCGGGCTGGACGGGGACGAGCGATGCGCCAACGCTTTGCCTCGGCGGAGAGAGAAGAAAACAGGCCCTTCCATGTGGGCGAGATAGCTGATAGCTGCTCATGTCATGTGCTTCGACAGCAACCTCGGCCAGTTTAGATCGTGGGCTACCTAAATTTAGATGGGCCAAGTGGACCACATCTTCCACCTAACTGGGCGGAATAGTAATAGGGCCTGCGGGAGTACATTCCCCCAGAACTGCCGCGTCTCGGCCAATTTGGATGTTGGCAATCAAACACAACAGCGCATTTTCGAAAAGAAACCAAAAAAAAAAACTTCTGGCCTGATGAAATTCCGTGTTGGCCTGCTGAATTCAATTTAGTAAACCCCTTGGCCATTTTCGAAGCAAACCTTATATTTGTACTCAAAATCTTTAGCATGGAAGCAACGAAAGGTGCATTCATCAAACCGACGACAAAGCCAAGCCAAGGCAAGCGCACAGGCACAGGAGCTAGTTCACTTCAGCACGGCGAAACCACCCAATCCGGCGACGACGACCAGTGGAACGACGGACACCCAGATGACCCGCCTGCCCCAGCCGCGGCGGCGGTCGGGGTCCCCGGCGACCCAGAACCCCACGGCCACCTCGAGGCCGCCGAAGAGCGCGACGGCGGCGAGCACCCCGTAGTAGGCGCAGAGCAGCGCGCCGCCGCCGCGGAGGAACAGGCCGGCGGCCGGCGGGGACCTGGAGCTGGAGAGCGCGAGGAGGAGCGCGGCCGCTGCCTTGGCGGCGCCGCCGCCGACCAGGGCCCGCCGGAGCTTCGCGTCGTCGTGCCCGGCCGCCGCGGCGTCCGCCATGTGCGCCGCCAGCTCCGCCGGCGCCGTGGCGGGCATGTGGACGCAGAACGAGTCCATGGGTCGTCGAGTGCCGGTGCCGGGAAGATGAACTTCGGAGTGTCTGATCGCTCGCTCACTGGCACGTACGGCAAGTGCTCTCGGGCTGCTGTGATCGCTTTGGCGGTGTGGATTGTGGAAGACGACGTGCTTTGAGTGCTTCCACTTATATATAGGAGGGGAGCACCGCCCGCCCGAGGCCCGAGCCGACGGGCACTCACGAGCCAGGCAGAGGCAGGTAGGAAGGCGTAGCCGGCCCGCCCGTCCGACGGCCCGAGGCCCGAGCGTGTAGCAGAGGAGAGAGGACGACTTTCTGCTTCGGGGCGTGATGTGACAGCGAGGGGCCCGAACCAGAGCGGGCGAGCCCGACACCGCTGGTGTCGCAAAGGTGGGTGTTGACGAAGAAAACTATATTTAGCAGTTAACGACGGGAGGGAGGAACATAAATTTGTGCGGAAAGCGACGGCCCGGGCGCTCAGCATAGATTACTCTGCTTTCTGAGTGGGCAAGATTAACCTTTTCTTTTGGTGTAGTTTAGGACAACCTCTCGAAGTAAAAACTGACAGAGCCACAGTATACCGAGGGAAAAATCATACTAGCTGCAGTGGCATTTTTCTTCCACAAAAAATGCCACGGCAGTTTACGTACACCTGCGTCAATTTAAATTACAGTGGTATTTTTATTCACCACGGCAAAGCTCAAGCTGTAGAGACAAAAGACTGCTACCAAATATGTGGAGTGGCATTCACTCCGGGGGTAAAAAAAATGAAGGGCTTTTGCTTCGTATGTATTACAGGTAGCCAGTAAATTGGGTTTGTGCCGATGCAGATCCATGACACTCGATAGTATAGTGGGGAAATCTTATGCCGGGCCGCTCTGTCTGCATCGGCACTAGAGCGCCATCTCATCGGTCAGTTGATCCCCTCCAAAGCCCGTTCGTTCCCTTCCCTCTCGAACTTCAGAATTCATTCATACAAAGATCACGGAACAAACGCATGCAAGTAAGAGACCAAATTTATTTGAAATTGCCAACACGTTTGTACGCTCGCTACATATAATCACAACATTATAAATAAAGTACATTTCTCGTAGTCACAATGCCGATGCGGCAATTACATGGTACTCCATACATAGTACTCCGTATTCAGTAACATATCAACGTATATAGGGCAGCATGGAACTATGCCATTCGAACAAACCCAAGAGGCCAAGACAGTGTGCGTTGCAAACTTGTCACTTCAAGACCGCGAACCCTCCGACTGCGGCCAGTAGGAGCAGCGGCAGGAGCGACGCCCAGAGCACGGCGACGCCCACCGCGCGCCGGCGGGGCGGAGGAGCAGGGTCGTCGTCGTCGTCCTCGTGGGAGAGCCAGAGCCCCGTCCACGCCTCCGCCACCCCGAGGAGGATAATGGCAGCCAAGACGCAGTAGTAGGCGCGGAACAACGCCCCGGACAGGAGGAACAGCCCCTCCGGGACCCTGAATAGCATCAGGTACAGCGCCGCCGCGGCCTTGCCGACGCCGCCGCCCACCAGGACCCGCCGCAGCTTCGCCACGTCATGCGTAGCCTCCACCATGTCTGCTGCCGCGGCGACCGCGTCGTCGGTGCTGATGGTGTTGCCGCCGGCCTCGACGTCGAGGGGACTCATCTTGTTCGGGCGATCTTGGCTTCCGAGTTCCGAAGTGGCCTGTGAGGGCTGGGCTGCGGTGTGCTGTGTGCTGCGGGAGAGAAGTGTAGCGGGTGCTGGCTGGTGAAGTGGAGGACGATGGTGGTGGTGGTCTGGTGGAGCCGTGGAGGACAGGGGATTTATATAGGGCTGGCCTTCGGCCCGTAAACGTTCGCCGACGTGGATGGAGACATGGCCGGGAGGCGGGGCGGGCCTGTAGCTAGCCCGAGGGTGCAGTTGGAACTCAGAAGCAAAGCCCGATTGGAAACAGAGCAGGCAGAAGGGCTACCATTTTTTTTATTGAAGGAAACGATCCCAGTGGAGCTATGGTTGATTCGGGCACTTGGGGCCCGGCGCTGCGCGCTGATGTGGAGTCCTGGACGCTGGAAGCCCGGTGGAAATTTCCACGCGGAGGCCCGGAGGCAAAGGGGAATAGACTAGAATACGAGGAGGGAAAGGAAAATGAGCTGGCATGGCAGTAAGATGGAAAGATAAACTAAATTCCCAACAGATTTTTTATATACGCAAGAAGAATCACCATCATTTTTTTCACAAAAGGAAGATAAACTGATGAGAGACCAACTTCAAAATGTCCTTTGTCCATACTCTCTGTGCCATGAGTGATTGACACGTCTTGTAAAATGGTTTTAATCTTTTGGTTTGCATAGCATGTTCATAATTATAGCTCGCCGGACGTGGTAATGAAGTCAAGTTGAGGATGGCTAGAAACATGTTTTTGCCACGTGATCGCGTAGGTCCATGGATGCGACATGGCGGGCGTCAATGCCTTGGGTCGATGGACCGTGCATGCTCGAACGAAGCCATGGGCGATCCACATCACTCATGTAGTAGAGGGTGCATGAACACATTGGGCAAAGGGGAAGGTGCAGTGTGAAGATGGTGTTGGCCAAGTTTAAACCGAGCATCGAGTTAAAGTGAAGAGGTGGCCTCTAGTGGCGGGAGTGGGAAGCACTTTAAAGCGTCTTAGGCTAAGGATGAACCAGGACACTGCAATCATGGGTCATGACTACACCTATACTATTTTCATCGATGTAACTCTTATTAAATTTGCTTCTTCTTTGATCAATAAGCAGTGAATTTTTCACCATGATCATACTTCATAGTAGTATATGCTCAAGCAGCTCAAGTGAAAGCTTTGTTTAACCATGTTCAGATTTCAATAGACTAATAGCTTGGACATGGGATTAGAAAATTCCACCATTTTCCCACTGTGTAAGACAACTCGTAAATTTATTGTGTAAAATAACTCGTAAATTTATTGTGCATTTGTGCTAGAATTGACCATTAATCAGGTGTGATCAGTCTCATCCATCTAAGATACTAATCCGGTGCAATGAGTCCATTCCATTTTGGAATTCCCCTTCCAATCCATCCTAAACTAAAGAGTTGGACTAGAAAGCATACTTTATGCGATTTCTCTAAAGAAGCTAGTGAAGGAGCAGTTCTGAGTCATGCAATTCTTTCTAAGTTATTACCTTGAAAAGAAAGCAGTAGCGATAGGAGCAGAGCATTATATAAATTGCAAAATAATGGTACACACATCTTCAAAATTAAAGTGCTTGCTCAAGGGCTAAGTGACTAGCGCCAAATCATGCTTGGAGAAATGCACAGGTTGGTTTCTCAGGTCCCATTTGGTAGAACTCTACCTTAGTGGTGGAGTTTTTGTTCTTTGGCTCCATGAGTGGAACTAAAACTGTTTTGGTAAAATGTTTGATAAAACAACTCCCCATGGTAGATAAAAATAGTGAAATATCCATAATGTCCTTATCACTTTCTTTTTCTTCCCTCTTTTTTCTTCTCTAATTTCTTATCCCTTATCCAGTTATCCACCTGTGAGGCCTCCTTGCCTCCGGCTTCCAACGTACCGAAGCCTCGGTGCCCCCGCTCATCCACGACTTGGTGGCCCCTTGCCTCAGTGGCTCCATGGCTCTCCTCCGTCGTCCAATGCCCCAGTGCCTAAGGGGCGTTTCGGGGAAGTTCTGCATGGACAACGAGGAGTTGGGTGAAGCTACTTTTTTGGGGCTTCTCGGATCTCATCTTGCTCCAGAGAGCGGAAATTGTGGGTAGAGCAGAGCGGCGGCCTTCAGTCTTGTTTGGTTGGCGACGGGGCTGAGTTGCTCCTAGAACGATTCCAGGAGCTCTAACAAATGGTGCCCTTAGTTTCACCTCTCAAAATGGAATGGAAATTTGAGGGACACGTGACACCATCAGAAGACTTACATCAAGGCAAAGTTGTGAATATGCTGGGTTTAGATAAAACCTAAGAGTATCTTCAACAGATTATCTATCACTTCTCTGTTAGAAGAATGTATACGAGATCTCCTATTATTGGTTCTCTATGTTTTTCCCCTTCCTCCAACATATTATTAGAAACCAATCCCCAATATCCACCCTAACATGTGGCTCCTACATGTCAGTGTCAAATTTGTTTTACTCTCCTTGTCCTCCCCTGTCTCTTTCAGTCTTGCACCCTCTTTCCTCACTCAGATATCCCTATCTTCTCTTTGTTGCCGACAGTGCTCCTATCTTCCTCCTCTGTCAATGACCCAAACTAGGATCCTACCTCCTCCACAGATGCTCCTCCCTCCCTCCTCCATCGGTGACCCAAGATAGGATTTTGCCTCCTTCCTCCCTCTTGGCCAACAACCAAAGCCCTACTCCACTAGTGCTCCTCTCTCTTCTCTATTGGCAGCCCAAGCAAGGATCCATAGAGCCACGGAGGGCAGGAATGGAGAGTTGAAGAGGGAGGACCAATAGCAACAACAATAGACGTAGCAGTGCTAAGAGTTTGGCCAGACGTCGGAGCTAGACATAGCCATAGATTTGTAAACCATTGACACCTCTAGGTTACAAAGCCCCAATATGAGGAACTTGTTTGTTGCCTCCAAATCGAACTTCATAAGGGAATACCAGATCCACCCTAAGGACCATTGGATCTAGCTGCCTTCGCGCAGATCTACCCTCATGCCACAGGAAAAAATGAGCTATGAATGCTGGAGCAAGAAGTCAAGTTAGAGAAGAAGGAAAAAAGGGAGGAGGAGACCAAGATGTCCCAGCTGCCACTGTAACACCTCGGGTGTCAAGATGTCAACGGGGAATTCCCCGTCGGGGGGCAGCTGCTCATCCCCGTCCCCGCGGGGGGAAAATCTCCCCCATCCCCGCCCCCGTGAATGACAACGGGAGAAGTTTCTTCCCCATCCCCGTCCCCGTGCGGGGATAAAATCTCCGCGGGGTCCCCGTCCCCGTCACAAAATCCAGTTAACGATGATGAACAAAGCAAATCTAAAACGCAAAGAAACAATGCTACTAAGATTTCAATTGAGCAAGTAGAATTTCCTATATCCAATCAGTTCCCATCTCAAAAATCCAAATCCAACTAAAATACAAAAGAACAATTAACTAATACTCCATAGGGGGAAAGAAGCTTCAGATCTATGCTTCTTCTGTCCTCTAGCCAATCACATTCACGCATGAGCATTGAAGGAGCAGAGAGAGAGACAAAGCTGCTCCAGGCTGCAGCGCATGCTTGCCGTCGCCGAAATAGGCGGCGTCCATCTCGTTGCTGGCCTACGCCTCGCTGCTGCCCTGCTAGGACCTAGTGCACTGGGCACCTGGCCGGGGTCAGCAAGCAAGGCACCTTGACAATGGACGCTGGAGGCTAGCCTGCTGGAGCGCGCAGGCGCAGCGCTGGAGGCCGAACCACCGGAGCAGCGTGCCCAGCAGCTGGCGGCCGTGACTCCGTGAGGGGCTACGGTGTGGGGGATTTTGGGAGCTAGGGTTAGGAGTTTGCTTATATACTCAATATGTTGATGGGCCAACATGGGCCGTGTTGAGCTAAATTTCAGCCAGGCTTCCGGTGCTCTTCTAAACGGGGCGGGTTCATGGGGATCGGGGACGGGGGACGCACAACCATCCCCATCCCCGCTAGACCCGATGGGGAATGATTTCATACCATTTACATCCCCGTGGGGGACAAATCTTCCCCATCCCCATCCCCTAATAGGGGAATTCCCCGCGGGGAATCGGGGATCGGGTCCCCGTTGACATCTTGACTCGGGTGTTATAGTGGATAATTAACCTGCCATGTCATCATATTGCACCGCAAAGCATCCCTAATTAGGTCAACCATGTTATGCATTAACTAAAATGAGTTTACCTTTTTAGGTTGGATGTGCTCTTAGTGGTGTGACTCGAACCGAAAACCCTAATTTCGAGTGTCACCGCAAATGCTTAGTTTATGCCCTGCGTAATTTGAGGTGTGTGACTGTGTTACACACTAGTGCCAAGTGTAGGGTATGAACTCAAGTACAACACATAAAATGAAGCTCCAAGTTTGAGTTTGAATTGGAATCCAAAACTTGTCCCGAGTTTTCCTATTCGAATTTGAATTCCAATTTGGGAAGTTATTAAAAGATTTTCAAAAGTTGAATTGGTCAACCAAGAGTGGCATTTGGTCAACCATGTGATACTTGACTCAATGATGCCCTTGGATTATGGTTTGATCATTAAGTAATCACCAATTAAAGTAGCAACAAGTTTCAATTTGAAATTCTTCCGAAAACCCTAAAATCCAAAACCCTAATTTTACCCCTTTTGAAATAATTCAAAATCTAAGAAAAATTTGGGAAAAAGTTTAAAACCAAGTTTGTAGATCTTTTCAAGGGATACAATGTTGGTGTTTTGAGTTTTCAAAGTTTTAGTGTAAAATGTGGAGCAATTTTGAAAAGAAGCAAATTTCAAATTTGACCCCTTTTCATTCCCAAACTCAAATTTCAAAATGGAGGCAGAATTTGAAAATGGTTTGAATAGCAAAGTTGTAGGTCTTGGTTATATGTACAACTTTGGTGTTTGGAGTTTTTGAAGTTTCAACATAAAATTGAAGGTAATTTCTAAATTACCAAATTTTTGAAAAGTGTCCCCTTTTGATTTTAAATTCAAATTTCAAATTTGAGTTTGAATTTGAAAAAGTGTTCAATACAAAACTTGTAGAGCTTGAAATTCTGAAGATTTCATATCTTGGGAATTTTTCAAGTCACTACATGATTTTGGGAGTAATTTCAATTTGTAGTTTGGGAGGTGCTACAGTGGCGGGCAAATCAGGGCTCGGCAGCGAGCGGCAGGGGCGCCGGTGAGCCGCCGACGTCGAGCTGGCCAGTTCCATGACCTTCTAGCGATCTACCGCGATCATCTAGACCATCTCACGCTCTCCTGTCTCCTCTCTACCTTCTCAGTCCCTATAAAGCTACCACCGCTGCCACCGTCGACGTTTTGCTTCTCCATTTCCGCCGCCACCGTCATCGCCTTGCCGGCCAAATTTGTCCTCTCTACTCCACCTTAGCCCTCTCCATCTCGCCATTAGCTCCGCCATCATCTCGCAAGTCATTTGCGCCTCCCAGCGCAGTCGCTACCCCCCCGCTCGGGATCACGGGTGAGTCGTCGTCTTCAACCTCGGGTCACCGCCATTCGGGGTGAGCTCCACCACCGTGGGCAGCTCGATACAGTCCGAGTTAGCATTTTTGATCTCGTGTTCCCGCATCATGGTTACTTGTGCTTGCTCATACGCTTGCCATCTTGTCCAGCGCACGGGGAGACACGTCGGGACGTCGAAGTTCTCACCAGAGCGGCAGTCGCCATAGCTTAGGCCGTCGTGCCGCCTCTCGTGGTCAGCCATCTCCACCGCTTCTCCGCGTCTACCAACTACACATCTAAGCTCGTGGTGAGCCACTGGTGCTCCCCATGCTCTCAATTTGGTTGATTATGGTCTGCAATGTCGGGGCGCTGGGCACCGCGGCCACCATGCCTCCATGGTCGGGTGCGGCTTCATCCTTGGCATCTGCGAGGAGCTAGTGTATTCATGGGAGTGCGGTAGATGGTGTAGATTGTGATGCTCATGGTAGCTTAGTCAGGGCTTCATCGACGGGGTCACGGCCATCGGCCGGCCATCGTAACGCCATGGCCAGGCGCGGGAGAGAACAGAGGGGGAGAGGGGAGCGAAGGTAGAGGAAGGGAGCGCGGTTAGGCCGCGCTGGTGGGCCGCGCGAACGAGCGAGCGTGGGCGAGTGCGGGCGCGAGCACGTGGATGGGCCGCGCGGTTGGGCCGAGCCAGGGAGGAAGAAGGGAAGTCGGCCCGGTCTGCAGTTTTGTTTTTCTTTTTAAAAAATGTGAATAGTATTAGTATTTGTTTATTTCACTAGAATTTTTGTAGAGCTCCGAAAATAGTGAAAATTTTTGTGTAAGCTTTTCAAGGTGTAAAATAATTAGGAAAAATATTAAATACTAATTTTAATTACTTTTTGTAAGTTATTTAATTAGCTCAATTAAATATTAAATGCAACTTCTAGGAATTATAGTAATTAAAATATTAATCCAAAAATCATGAAATTTGTTTTGACACTATTTTAGGCCATGATTAATCTAAAAAAAAGTTTGAGCTCAATTAGATGAAGTTTTATTTTTTATTAATTATGCCCTAATTACTTAAGTGTTTAAATAAATGATAAATTCATAACTTTAAGTGTTGTTGAAAGCCCAAGTTTGATTTTGGTAATTAATAACATCAAGTTGCTAATGCCACGTGTTAAGTGTTTTGAGTTAGGCATAAGCAACACATGTGATGAAGGTGTATGTGGCAAGGAGTGGTGGCCACAAGATCACAAAGAGATAGTGCATGAACATGAAATGATGATTTTGGTGGAGATGTACATAAAAGGAAGGACATGATGATCAAGTGGAAGAGAAGGATCTAAGAGCGCAAGGCAAAGGTATAACCATAGGGGTTTTTCCTTTTGCCGGTCTAAGATGAGTAGAGAAGTGATTAACCGGGTTTAGGATACATAGCCGACTATCAAGAGGGGCAATCACGCTTAGCTCAGAAATCAAGTGCCACTAGATCAATGTCTTGAGCATATGCATTAGGATCTAGTAAAAAGCTAACATAACACCTTGAAAAATGATTATAAAATGGTAACACACATGCACATTGTGATTTACACATGGTGGTGTTAGCACGTTTGAGAAGGCGGTGGAGTTTGAGCGGTAGAGAGGGGTTTGGGTTCCTCTCTCCCTCCCGCCGAGCTTGCGAGGCGGGATTCGGCGCTTTTTGGAGAAGTGAAACGCCTATTTTCTACTGCGCCGGAAGTCGGAAAAGAAACGGAGGCGAACGGAGGTCACAGAGTTGATCAGACGTTGGACCGGACGCGGTCTCTGAATGACCGGACGCGTCCGGTCAGTGTTCAGCGTCTGTGCGTCTTTCAGTTTAAAGATCGGACGCGCAGCGCGTCCGGTCACTGATGACCGGACGCGTCCGGTCATCCAGGGAGCTTACTGGACTCTAATCGGACGCTGGCACTGTGGCGTCCGGTCAGTTCAATAGCGCGTTCGGTCAGTTCTCCTGAGCGAACCAGAGCGCGCGACCGGCGCGTCCGGTCCCTCACGTAGCCGGAGCGTCCGGTCAGGCGTCCAGAGGGGCAGAGCGAAGCGGAGTGATGATCGGACGTGCGGCGCGTCCGGTCACGTGCGATCGAACGCGTCCGGTCTCAACGGGAGCATACTGGAACGCGACCGGACGTGGGCACTGTCACGTCCGGTCAATCGGTTCAGCGCGTCCGATCACGGCAACGGCTAGTTCTGACTCGCACTGTTTCTTGCTGTCGTGTAGTGACCGGACGCGTCCGGTCACCCTGACCGGAGCGTCCGGTCAGCGCGTTTTTCGCTGCGTCGTCTGTAACGGCTAGCTGCGTACCCCTTCGTTATAAATAGACGTTGGCCGGGGTTTGAGGACAACTCTTGCACATTTTGAGAACTAGAGACATACTTTGAGCTAGAGAACAACCCCTCCACTCATCTCTTTGCATAGTTGCACATCTTGAGTGAGATTGAGTGAGATTCAAGTGCATTGCTTGAGAGTTGCATTCTAGAGGCACTTGATCTTCGAGTTGCTGCGGATTTCTTGTTACTCTTCCGTGTTTCCCGACACGGTAGACGGCTTGGAGCAGCGGAGGTGATTGAGCTCACAATTGAAGATTGTTGGAGCCTTCACCAAGTGTTGTAAGGGGTTCTTGATCCTTCCCCGTGGGAGTTCACAAATTGGATACTCTAGTGGAGCTCGTGGCTTGGAGGATCCCCATCTTGTGTGCGGTTGTGCGGCGCCCGCCGAGGGCTCGACTCTTGATAGTCGATTAGCTCGCGAACCGACAAGTGGGTGCATCGCCACAACGAGGAGTAGCTTGACGGGAAGCAAGTGAACCTCGGTAAAAAATCTTGTGTCTTCTCTTTACCGAGGATTTCTCTTGTGGTTGATCATTGTGATTGATTCTTCGAGTGCTTTACTTCTCTACATCGTTGGTATAAGAATCAAGTCACTTGCTCTTTACTTTCTCGTACTACTTCTAGTGTAGCTTGTTTAGAGTAACTTTTATCACATAGGAGTAAGTATCTTAGTGACCTAGCTTTGTTGGTGTGTATTAAAGATCATAGCATTGCTTCACTAAGTTGTATAGGTGGCTTGCATAGTGTAGTTGAGCTAGTGCTAGAATTAGCTTAGCCATCTTTTATACTAACGTGGTTGTTTAGTGTAGCTTGTAGATTTTTGAATAGGCTATTCACCCCCCCTCTAGCCATTCGGACCTTACAGTTGTGTGCCCTTTTGATTGAGTGATGACCTTGGGTCACTAATTCTTGGTGATCCTTGGCGCCTTAATTACTTGGTTGAGCTCGTTAGTAACGTGTTCAGTAAGAAGCGTTAGTGTAGCTTAAGTAATCGCTATTTCTTTTCTAGTCTTCTTCTTTTCTTCTTGTTCTTTTTCTTCTTCTTCTTTCTTCTTCTTTTCTTCTTCTTCTTTCTCTTTCTTTCTCTTTACTTTCTCTTTCATTCTTCTTCTTCTTCTTCTTTCTTCTTCATCTTCTTCCTTCTTCTTCTCTTCTCTTTCGTTCTCTTCTTCTTTCTTTTCTCTTCTTCGGCTGGGTTTCCGGACCGGAAGTCGGAGTTTTTGAGCCCGAGTTAGCCATCTCGTCAGAGCAGGGCAAGCCCCGGTATATTTAAACCCTACCTTGAGTTTTACAAATCTTTATCATTTATACTATGATTTACTGCGTTAAGTAATTAGGAGTTGAGTGATAACTCAATTGCTGCATTGTCATCCTTGATTATTGCGATATCACCCTTGATGCCTCTTTTATTACAAAATGCGTAGTATGCTTCGCTATGCTTAATGAGTTAAGCTTTTAAATGAAATGTTTACATGGCCATGACGGCATACTTAATGAATATTGAAATATGAGAATGAACTTGAAAGATCGGGCGGGTGGTTTGGCCACTGCTAACTTGCGTTGGGAAATGAGTCTCAATGTAAGGTTTCCGCCTTATCAGTTAAGGACCGTACGTTGTTGACCCTCGTGTCATGGAGTTTTTATTAGTACTAGCTATGTACCCATGTTGGGTAAGCCTTACTTTGGCTATTCCATTACGAGAACATCCAACCTCGCACTGGGAGTGGAGAGATGGCGAGAGTAGCATGTACCCTCGGGGCTAGAATTGGGCCGGGTTCGAGGAGTACTGTGCTCTCGGGTGGCGATGGACACATTCTGGTTTTGGGTTACTCAGGTATAAGTTGATATATACAAAATTCGGTTCTACATATATCGTGTGGTTAGGAAGCTCCAGCTGGTTAAATGAAGCGGTTCGAATCGTCGTTACTCCACGAGAAAGGAGTCTTGGCCTTGCACCAACATCGTAGTTAAGAAGTGGAACTAAAAGAAAGAATGGGAAAGATCTTAATGAGAATTATTTTGATCTAGATTAGGATTACTTAGAATTGGTTAATGAACCATCAATGGTAAAAATAAAATATCGAAGGTAAGGACTTACTTTAGTAAGCTTTTCAGCAAAAGAAAATTTGATTTCTTGAATACCCATACCTTGATTCTCTAAAGCTAGCATGTCTTTGGAGTCTTTCTCTTAGTCGGGTAAGTCTTGTTGTGTACTCCCATACTTAGGGTTTGTTAAACCCCTTGTTGTAGGTGCGATTCATGAACAAGTCTGCTTTGAGCCTTGTTGCATGACCGTTGTGGCTGAAGAAAGTGACGACGAATAGGCTGTGTGGCCTATGGCAAGGCACTTCGTTTGTGTGTTTGTAATAAAGTTACTACGGATACTTCCCTACTACCGGTTTGTAATAATGCTACTTAAGGTTTGAAATTTGGAAACTATGGTTTGTAACTTAAGTTATTGTAAGACTTCCGCTACTTTACTCTGATGGTATTTTGAATAAACTGTTGTAATATTTGCAATACTCCTATGATTGGATCTTGTTCGGAGGATAGCAGGCCTTTTAAGTTATGAGAAACATAAGTACGACTGTCAAAGGTTATTATGACGATGACAGGTATATGTGGGCCATCATAATTAGGAGGTTCTGTGACAGCCACTCTCCTCAATGCTCTCTGGACCTCCGATGACAATTAGTGGAAGTGATAGGATTGGAAGAAATGCTGCGATAGCGACGGGGAGAGGTCATCAAGTTGCTCATCCGGATGATGCGGGGGAGAGAGTTTATGAGGAAGAACCTCTTGATACAAAGAACTCATCACAACAAAATATAATAAAGATATAGCATTGGTAAACTTGAGGTTCCAATGGAATTAGGAACCGGAAACTCTCAAAACATTTTTTAGAGTTCGAGGACAAAGATCCCTGTCCGTATGCATGTCAATGGGGCCAATAAAAGCATTTAGCAGTTTCAATGGTCAAGAAATTCTCAAAAGAAAATTTGCACCATGAATATGAAAAGAAACTGAAATTTCTATTATTATGAACTAAAAACAGCCAAGAATACATGAATTTTCATGGAACCACAAATATGAACATTCATACATATAGAAATTAACAAATTATTAATATAAACCATTATTCCCGTGATAGACTGGATAAAAGATCTCTTATTGGCCTCCGTGTGGATCCTCCCTCTAAAATGCAGATTCAACTAGGCTCAGGGGCGGATCTAGCGAGGGGGCTGGGGGGCTCTAGCCCCCCTACAGCCGCAGATCCCCTTGAGCCCCCTGGAGCTCCTGCAAGAAATTTCCACCATGGTTGTTGAGTAGGAGGGGCTGAAGATGTCGAACTGTTGCGTCTAGAGGTTGAAGGCGCCCTTTTAGTCGACACGTGGGCCAGTGAATAACGACCTTTTTCTCAGTTCTGTCCATCCTTACGCCCTGCTAATGGGCTGAGAACCGAACTGTACCCACACCACACCATTTAATTAATACACCTGAACCCAATTTGTCTCCACTCCGCTCCTTCCCTCTTCTAAACCAATCGAAGCCAACCTGAAGAAGTATTTCACGCCCAATCAAACCTATCCATTTCTAAAATTATGGTTTACACCCTATTTCCCAGGTTTGGTTTCGTGCCCACGTACGTGTACTGTAGTTGTGTAGTACTAGTCCTGCTAGTTGTTCGTCTGTCTAGAAGCAATCATTGATGGGTTCAAAGAAGATGACTTTTTATTTATTTATTTTGCTTGTCATCGCTGTTGGCACGGGAGCCAGAGACCGCTGTCCAATGGATGGGCCTCAGTGACGGCGACCGGCTTCAAGGCTGGCTCCATGCGAGCAATGATCGGCTGCGTACACTCGTCGGGCCTGTGTCCGTGGACGCTGCTCCGTCCGCAGCAGCGCATATGCGCGACCATTGGGTGGCTGCAACGATGCGCACAAGGTGCGGCACTGCTGCTCCATGGCTTGACGACGACGTTGGCCAGAGCTCGCCATGACGCCATGGGTGCACGACGGCGGCGGCCAGAGCTCGCCATGACGCCATGGATGCACGACGACGCGCCCCGCCCAGCGACTACACGCCCCGCTGTACAAGGATGCTATTAGGCAGCGGCGACAATGGCGTCAGGCTTGCCGCAGCTCTTGCTACTAGCGGCGGTCCATCGAAACCCACTCCAAATCAACCCTAACTGTTTTCTCTAGTTATCCAAACACAAACCAAACCGTTGCATAGGCCAGTCCATTTACAACCAACCCAAAGGACCCTAGAGCAGAAACCAATCCATTAAAACTGTATCAGCCCAAACCATTAGCAGGGTGAATCCTAGGGTGTTTGGATGAGATTCTAAGATTTTAAGACTACCCGGATTCTTAAAATGTCTATGGATCCAAACGCTATCTATGTGTGGGAGCACATTTTATCTCCCACCATCCATGATATCTAGTGGAGAGTTGTGATCTATTGTTGTTCTATAGCTCAGGTTAGATGTCGTTGACCGAATGTCTCACACCCTGGCCAGTTTCTCGTCGTGCACCATCGCTAGATCCATGACCGCCAACCCTGACACTCGTGATGTTGGCGCTATCCCGAGCAAGAAGTTGTTTGGCCTCTCCACCCTCTACCACGACGGTCGGATAGCTGGTGCAGAGCATCCTTGGGAGCCTCCACATGGACAAGCAGGAGGCCTGAGCACGAGAAGTCAAGCTCGATGGCGATGCACGGTGGCTTGAGGAGAGCTAGAGAAGGGGGAAGGGAGGAGAGGAGTGGCGATGGCGCAACAACATATATAGATAGATTGGGAGGACAAGACGAAAAGGGGATTGAGCAGGGATGTCCCAGAGGGGAAGGGAAAAGGTACTTCCATACTCCAATATCAAACAACATACACACTTTAACCATTAAAACCAAGCAAATTATCACTCCAATATCAAACCACATACACACTTCAACCATTAAAACCAAACAAATTATCACCTTGACTATTTTGAAGTAGTTTCTTGAGTGGTTTTGCTGACGTGATAGTGGAGCCCACATGTTATGCCGTCTCTCTTTTCTTATATTGTCAAATGTGCGTGTGTTGCAACGCAACATAAATCTTGTTGTGCAATCATCTGGATGATTTGCTTCACAGAGATTTTTTCAATGATCACATCATCTATATAATACATCTTGGATCTGACCATATACCATCACTAGGAACATCTAAGGGGCTGTTTAAATTTATTGCTATAGCTTTAAAGCTACAGCAAAAATCTCTATGAAGTCCACCATATTATATGTTCTGCAAAAATCTCTGACCATATACCATCACTAAGCTACATCTTGGAAAATCCTAATAAATTTAAAGCTACAGCAAAAACTTTGTACTAAAGCACACCATATTATATGTTCATTGTGTAGATCTACTCATGTGGAGTCCAACAAAATTGAATTTTCCATTTTACGATTTTTCTGTGATTTACTATGATTTTTTAAAGATTCTGCTACTGTAGCAAAACCATGGTTACTGTAGCAAATCGCCGTCCAAAACCGCCTCGGGGGGTAAAGTAGACGGTTTTGAAAAGTTAAGGGGGGTAAATTAGACCGTTTCATAGTTTGGGGGTTAAGTAGACCACCACCCATAGTTGGGGGTGATCTAGACTTTTTCCTTTTATAAAATACCTTGGTTTCAAAGTGGCATAAAGTATTTGGATGCAACTTGAAAACCACAATATTGCTAAAATTCCATGCTCTATATTCCAAATTATAAGACGTTTTGGTTTTTCTAGATACCTAGCTTTTGCTATGTATTGAGACATAATGTATATCTAAGTACATAATAGAAATTATGTATCTAGAAAAAAAACAATACATCTTATAATTTGAAATGGAGAGAGTAGTTTCATTTTTTGAAAAAAAAACTTCACCCTAGATTTTTTTCCTAAACTCTGGTTTTACGTGTCTATGGATTTTAAAACTATATAGTTTCTTAAAACCATGCCAATATCCAAACCCAAAATAGCCCCCCCCCCCCCAAACAATCTGCATGATAAACAATCACATAAAAATTTTCATGAAAAATTCCAATATAATACGAATGCATAGATGATGCAATGATATATCTTCATGTAAAATTTGAGACTGACCAAAATTTGTATATGGATCCACAACCCATGCAAATTCACGTACTGATGTTATCGTTTTTGTTTCTCCCAGCACGAATTTTTATTCAAGCTCAAAGTTTGCATAAACATCGATGACTGCATCATCTACATCCATTCATATTTTTTTATAGAACTTTTCATGCACTTTTGTATGTGAATTTCCTTATAACGGGAGTACTGAAGAGATAGGGATGGTGTGGTTTCGTGTCCAAAACACCCGATATCAAGGCGTTAGGGGTTTGTAATTGTCTCCTGGACTCAGAGGAGGGGAAAGTGACGAGCATTATTATGCCCCTATACTAGCTTCATATAATGCATAACATAACTTTCTTAAAAATCTGGAAAGTTTCACGCGTGGAAAAATAGAGCATTGCCACACTATGCAAAGTTCAGATGTATATAATGTATTTTCTAGAGAAAAAAATATTGTTCTGATCTCTGTATAAGTTATACACATAACCATTCGTTATTAAAAACCTAATGTTATGCTCTTTCGACCAAAATTTGTAAAGGAATCTTAAACAATAAATAATACTAGTAAGTCTATTAGATGAGAACCAATCATGCTTTGCGAATATTTATTTCCAGCATACAAAACCCTCCTTTTGTTCTTCAGTATGTGGCTTTGAAATAATTTGCAGATAAGATTTTGTTATCAAACCACATGTTTACGATCCAAATAGACCAAAGAATCACACTCACTCTCACACAAACATGAGATCTTAAATTATGGTTTACTTGTGTACCCATAACAAAAAAAAAACTCATCCACGTTCCTTGGTGGATGTGTAAACCAAAAGTGACATGAACCATTCTCCAAACAAATCTTACTACAAGATAATTAAAAAAAAACAGGCCTTCAATGATCTTGGGGACAAATACTCCCAACGTTGCAACTCATATGTCACTTTAGCTTTGTTCTAATATAAAGTTTTCCGACTTTGACCAAATATTTAGAAAACATGTTAATGTCCACGAAAATTTAATGAAACTCATTTCATGTTGTAGATGTCGGTGCATCTTTCCTATAAATTTAGCTAAATTTAGAAAAGTTTGACCTAGAATAAAGCTAAAATTGCCTATAATTTGAAACAACGGGAGTCTACAATTTGCATTACAACACAACCCAAATCAAACATAACGGTAGTGTCTCTGAGACGAAATTTATGGATTTTATTTGTTCATCTTTTTTTTCGCCAACACGCCTGAGCATCTGTCTCATTTAGTGGAAGAGAGAATTACATCCAACAATGATCCATGATCTAGCAAGTCTAAGCTTACCAAGATTATTGATCGCAAGGCCAGGATCACGATTATTGGTTCAGATTGGAAAACTAAATCCAAGCATTGTTGTTTTAGTAACGCTCCTTTCTATACCTTTGTATGTAGCTCGTATATATTACGATTGAGCTGAAAGGCCCTCTAAAGTAAAATTGTCTATCAATTTATCCAAAAATATAATATGGCCAAGAACTACAAAACCAATATCATTAGAAGATGTATAAATGTTATCTAGGTACAACTTAAAGTAGTCAGTGTGTATATAAATTTAAGTAGGAGTTTTCTTATAAATTTTAATACACCCTACATTATACATTAGAAAACAAGGGAGCGGTAAGAAAGGCAGTACATGATAATAATATTGTTGGAACAATACAATTAGCTAGGAAACAGAAGTCTCAATGGCGTTCAAAATCAGATTGGGGAATTTGGAGAAAGGATTTCTCTTTCTATATATCCAAAAGTTAAAAATTCATATAGCTCAAATCTGAAGCAAATTTACAAGGAGCTGCATGGGAAACTCGAATATTCAAACACATAGAAGGGATAGTGTGGTGGCTGACTTACCATTGAACCACTAATCTGAATCTGAACCTGAAACTATTCGAATTTTGACAACACCACGCGCATCATCGTCCTCAGAATCTTCTGAATCATTCTCAGAAACCACATCCAAATCTACCGAATCCAGCAGCAGTGGCAGTTTTATCACGTCCTGCACGTCATCGGGCAGCTTTCGCATGACGGATACCAAGAATTCCATGAAGGAAACGGTGTCTAGAATTGCCTTGGGGCCTTCCCTGCTGTCTTTATCACGGATAGGCTTCAGGGCCTCCATTATATCTTTTGCATTTGCAATGTTGCGGCGCCTCTCCTCGTCTTGGCTGAGCTCGAGGATGCTCTGCGCCGACACGAGCGTTCGCTTATATCCCCAGCATAACGCATAGTGCGAATCATCCGGCACCAGGTCACACGGCAGCTTTGCATCTAGCATCTTCCGGCCAGTAGCGAGCTGGTACAGACAAAGCTTGTTGTTGGCGACGGTGAGGCCCTGGATATGCACGGCGAGCACACCGCTGCAGTCCCAAACGCCGGCGATTGAGCAATGATACGTGTCTCCATTGGAGTCGTGGTAATAAACGCTGCCCTGCAACTCGATGACGCACCTACGCTCCCACTGGCGGCGGTCAGCAGCGAGCAGCCACAGGCCGGCTCTGTGGTGGTGACCATGGTTCGTTGCCAGGCACAGGCGACCCTGCATCTCCATGAGCCTGGACCTTACATGCCGTGGATGGTCCCGGTCGAGCTTGCCGGGCAGGCGAATGGTTGTGACAGTCTCGTCGTCGACGTCGAAAGCTAGGATCACTGACCTGTCGACGTCGAGGAGGTAGACCGTGCCATCCATGTAGAGTGACTCCTGGCTCTGGATAGCTCCGTCTATCCCCGGCGGCGATGATACGGCCGGTCTTAATCTTGGTTGCCTGCCGACGAGTGCGTACACTTGCAGCGAGTGCTTCCAATGCGTGTAGTCCATGCGGAACAAAAGAAGCTTGTACGTTTCACTCCGGCGGCCGTAACCCAGCCCCAGCATTAGATAGTTAATGTCACCGCCCTCCATGGACGGATCTGCAGGGACGGTGAACTCCCGCACGACGTCGGCGACAGCCGGGTTCCAGAGGACGCACCTGCCCAGGGGGGAGTAGTCGTTGGTGGCAAGGAGCACGACGCCGTTGCACGTGTTGACGCACCTGTAGCCCAAGTAGCTATCCCCGAAGATCGCGCGCATGGGAGCGTTGCTGCTGCTGATCCCGGCGCCGGCGCCGGCGACGTGGAAGCCGTGGAACTCGCTGAGCCGGCCACGGTATTGTTTGTACCGCAACGACGCGGTCGCGATGTGCGGGCGGAGAAGCGGCGCGCCGAGGCGGCAGTTGAGGCTCCGGAACTCCGGGCCGCGGATCAGATCAGATCGCGGTGGCGCTTCGACAGTGCCATGCATCCGATCGCGGTGCGGGCCGGCAGGTAGGCGAGGATGTTGCCGATGACGTCGTCGCACAGGCATGCGCCTGACGCGCCGTCGACGGCTGACCTCTTCCTCGATGAGGTTGATGCGCTCGACGCCGCCCTCCCACGGTCCTCAACGATCTCATGATCCCCTGCCTTCTTCTCCATCTACTTTCTTTTTGATAAAATTCTTCTCCATCTAGTGTCGTGGTGTTGGGTAGTTCTATCGCAAATGCCGAGCATCTCTAAAGTTTCCAAAGCCTATTCCCAATCTTGTTTTTTTGCAGGATTGAAAAAAAAACTGCTCTCCCACAGCTCCGAATCTTTTTTGTGCTTGGGAAAATAGATCCGATCACGCGATAAAAATATGACGTGGCAGGATGCAGGGGAAAAAAAAGATTAGGATAGTGTTTTCAATGCAAGTGTACGAAAGAGAAAGAAAATATAATAGGGTTAGGATTCCTGATGTAAAAATTGTCTTCTATATTTTATAAAGTGAGATTTTAGAAACGGCTAGAGAAATTCAATGATTATGCTCTCAATATTTTTTTAGCCACTTGAAAACTCATTGATTTACCAATTGCTTTTTTCAAACTATTGGAGATGCTCTTATTTATTAACCGAGGATTTGCTAATATTACAGGCTATGTTCTTTTTTTTTACAAATGGACTAGATTTCATTAAATTAAAACCCCTTTTACAATTGAGACCTTAACATAAGATAAAATTACATTGAAGCGCACTACTAGGTCCCTATACTTCATCTTCCTCGCGTCCGGCGGCGTACACCCCTTCAGGAAGCTTCATCGCGACCATGGAAGTATACTAGATCTGGACCCGAGAACCACAGTCCCTACCAACAGAAGACTCCACGAACATGGAGACTGCAAAAGAGGCACGGTAAGCTCAATCACCATGGGGAGTAAAGGACGCCGAGAGCACATCGGCCGTATCTTCTGAAGGTTGAACCGAACATAAGATCCGACGCTGCTAGGATCACCACCAGCAACCGGAAGGACAGATCTGCTGCCGCCAATAGCATCACCGGCGGCCGGAAAGACGATCCTGTAGAAGGGGGAAAATAGATCCAATCCCTCCTCGAGAAGGACTATGCCAACATACTTCGATCTCTTCAGGAAGAGCATGCCATCACCGAAGACGACGACGCATCCACCAGCGATCCGGTATGAAACAGAAAGCCGGATCAAAAACATCGAAATGGCCAACCAAAACCTAGCCCAAATTATTATGGATGAAGAAAAGTAAAAGAAGAAAAACCTAACAGTAAATCTGCTAAAAGGACGGACCACGCTCCTCCTCACCACCGGCAGGGAGGCCGGAGGCGAGGGGAACGGGCCCCTCGAACAGTAGATCCTAGACAAGTTCGAAGACTCGAAAACATATTTTAATCGTTCAAGTACTAGAATGATACTCCAAGACAAGTACAAAGACCGTTCAAATAATCAGAGAGATTAGCACCAACTATATATTCTCTCGAAACAATACATTCTCAAAAGTGAAATCTGGATCATCTGAATCCATCATCTTCATCTCCAGCACTTGCTTCATGTCCTTGGGTAGCTTCTGCATGATGCGGACCAAGAAATCCATGAAGCACACGGTGTTGAGCGTCGCTTTCTGGCCTTTCCTCCTATCCTGCTCAGCGACGGGCTTCAGGGCCTTCATTATGTACGTCGAGCATTCCCGGCACCGGTCCCTATCTTGCTGGAGCTTGCCAACAATACTGCTCGGTGCCTCGAGCGTCGGCCTGTAACCCCAGCACAGCGCGTAATTTGAATCCGATGACGATGACTCTGAACATTCTGGGGTCACGACGCTTCCCAAATTTGCCCTGAACATCTTGCCGGTGGTGATATCATACAGAAAGAGCTTGTCCAAATCGCCCATGTAGTCCTTGTAGTACAGGACCAGCACGCCACCGCAGTCCCAAACGCCTATGACTGAGTCAGGCTCAGGATAGTTGCGGCCCTCCGAACAATGCAGCTCGCCGATAAGACACCTTCGGCACCATTGGTGATCTACAGAGAGTAGCCAGAGAGCAGAGCCACTGCCATAGTTCGTCAGCACCAATGGACGGCCGGACAGCTCCATGAGCCCGGGCGTGTACGTGTTCCCGTGTGGATCGCGCGCGACCGGCAAGGCGATGGAAGTGGCCGTGTCATCATCGACGTCAAAAGCAAGGATTGCTGCTGGCTTGCTGTGGCTGAGGAGGAGGTAAATTTTGCCGTCCATGTAAAGCGATCGCTGGCTGATCATTTCTCCGTCCCGTACAGCCGGTAGCTCGTCAGCGAGTGCGTAGGTAACCAGCGAATAATCATCAGCAGTGCCATCCTTGCGCCCGGCGGCGCGGTGGTCTCCATAAGTTGTTGCTTTCTTCTTGCGGCGGCGGCACAGGAGTATAAGCTTGTAGGCTTTATTCCTATGGCCGTAACCCAAGCCGAGCGCGCGGTAATCTTTTACTACGTCCGTTGAAACAACTGCTGCATCTGGGATGGAGACGGATACCTCCTCCACGACGTCGGCGACGGCCGGGTTCCAGAGGAAGCACCTGCACCGGGCAGAGTCCTTGTCACCGCCGTCGGCAAGGAGCACGACGCCGTTGCATGTGTTGACATATTCCATGCCGAGGTACCTCCGTCCCACTAATTAATTCCATGAGGAGGGGTGGTAATTGAGTGAGAATATAATCGTTCTCTTAATAAAAAAAATAGATATATCCTAACCGTCCATCATGACTTATCATATAATTTCGCACTCAAAACCCCCCACACCAATAACTCCCTTTCTTATTTTCCTTCACAAACCAAACAAGAGATTATGACTAAAAGTCAATTTCTCACCATAACTCACTAACTCCCACTACCAATTCTCATGCCTCTTCCCATGTACTCCCTCAATTCCAAATTATAAAATATTTTAGATTTTTTCTAGATGCATTACTTTTACTATATATCTAGACATAACATATATCTAGGTACATAGCAAAAGGTATAAATCTAGAAAAGCTAAAACATTTTGTAATTTAGAATAGAGGGAGTAGTTGCCAAACACACCTAAAAGGGATAAGGTTGTGCAATTTTTTTATATAAAAATCCTTCCTTTTTCTATAAATTATTATTATTATTATTATTATTATTATTATTATTATTATTATTATTATTATTATTATTATTATTATTATTATTATTATTATTATTATTATTATTATTATTATTATTATTATTATTATTATTATGTAACCGTCCTGGTGGATTGTTTATGTGTTGCACTTTAATCACCATGGTTTAACATAACTGTACCTCATAATGCTCATTTTAGAGCTTATCACTCCCGCTCTCTCCCTCGGCCCATCGTCACGTACTCTTATATCCTTCCGCTTTGAGTTGGAAGCTAGAAAACCTTCGTCTCCGACTCTCCGTATTACCACTCTTGTCATGGTCTGGCTGTCCGAGGGCATATACATGTCACGGCACACTGCAGGCATACGAATGGTCTTTTATATTCTTTTAACTCACAACAAGTGCACACAAAACATAAGGATTAATTTTTGTTGGGCTAATATTTATTATGAGCCTTGAAATTTATTTGTTAAAGATTGGGATAAGACCAATTAAATCCAACAAAAATAGGTAGCTCATTGTTATTGCCATGAGCACTAGAAATAAATTGTACGTACTCTTAAACGCATGGACATGTTTCTAGTGTATTAAAAAAAAACCTTAGCTTAATCATCAAACAGTACATTCTCAAAAGTGAAATCTGGATCATCTGAATCCGGCATCTTCATCTCCAGCACTTGCTGCATGTCCTCGGGTAGCTTCTGCATGATGCGGACCAAGAAATCCATGAAGCACACGGTGTTGAGTGTCGCTTCCTGGCCTTTCCTCCTATCTTGCTCAGCGACGGGCTTCAGGGCCTTCATTATGTACGTCGAGCATTCCCGGCACCCATCGTCCTTGTCTTTGTTGAGTTTGCCAACGACACTGCTCGGTGCCTCGAGCGTCGGCCTGTAACCCCAGCAAAACGCGAGGTTTGATGACTCTGAACACTTTAATGTGACGACGCTCTCCAAATTTGGCATGAACATCTTGCCGGTCGTGAGATCGTGCAGAAAGAGCCTGTCGGCATTGTATAAGTCATCCCTGTAGCATAGGACGAGCAGGCCGCCGCAGTCCCAGGCGCCTACGATTGAGTCAGGATAGATGCGGTGCCCCGAACGCGGCTCGCCGATGAGGCACCTCCGTTGCCACCGGTGATCTACAGAGAGCAACCACAGAGCACAGCCACCGCCATAGTCCGTTACCACGCATGGACGGCCGGACAACTCCATGAGCCCGGACGTGTACCCAAGTGGATCGCGCTCGATCGGCAAGTCAATGGAAGTGACCGTCTCATCATCGACGTCAAAAGCAAGGATTGCTGCTGGATTTGTCTTGCTGTGGCTGAGGAGGAGGTAAATTTTGCCGTCCATGTAAAGCGAGTGCTGGCTGATTGCTACGTTCCCCCGTACAGCCGGTAGCTCTATCTGTGTTGGTTGCTTCCCAAGGTCAGCCAACGCGTAGGTAACCAGCGAAAAATATACAGTGCCATCCTTGCGCCCGGCCGCGAAGGAGCGGTGGCCTCGACGACGACGAGCTGCTTCTGCTTCCTTGCGGCAGCCGGACAGGAGTATAAGCTTGTAGGTTTTACTCCTCTGGCGCGCGATACTCTTTTACGTGCGTCGAAGCATCTGCATCTGCACCTGGGACGGACACCTCCGCCACGACGTCTGCGACGGCCGGGTTCCAGAGGATGCACCTGCTCTGGGCAGAGTACTTGTCACCGGCAAGGAGCACGATGCCGTTGCATGTGTTGACGTATCCCACGTCCGAAAACCTCGGTCCCGCGAGCGCACGCATCGGCATCGGGTCGTTGCCGTTGAACCCGCCTGCGCCGGCGACGTGGAAGCCCTGGAACGCGCTGGCGGGCACCTCGTCCTTACCGGCGGGCCGCATCCTTACGGTCGCTGTCACGAGGTACGCGATGTGCGGGCGAGGCAGCGGCGGGGCGAGCCAGCGGTGGAGGCTCCGGAACTCGGGGCTGCGGATCAGCCGCCGGTGCCGCCTCGAGAGCGCCATGGACGCCACCGCGGTGCGCGCCGGGACGCGGGCGAGGATGTTGCCCACGACGTCGTCGCACAGGACTGCTGCGGCATCGGTAGTCGGGCTCCCGGTCCTTCTCTTCTTCGCGTCTGGCGTGCCTGCCGCCGCCTTCTCTCCTCGGTCTCGCGCTCGCCTGCCCTCTTCTTCCCCATCGTGTCGTATCGTATCGTATCTAGGACGCGCACGTTCGTTGCTGTTTATATGCGAGACGCCAACTGCCTTCGTCATTGGGAAGATTTATTTACTCCTACATTTTGTGTTTCGCAAAAAAAAAATGAAAAAAAAACTTTATTAAGGGTGTGCACCATCGTGGAGGTACAGTTGTATTTGGGGTGTGTTCACTTCGCGAAAAGTAGCTGAAAAGTTACTGTAGCATCTTTCGTTGTTATTTGGTAAAACTTTATTAATGAGACGACGCCACAAGTCCACAAGGATATGTTTGTCACACGTCTGGAGCTTGTAGCGTTGCGTGGGCGTGGTGGCCCGACGTACCGAGCAGGGCAAGCAAAAGAGCTCTCGCGGACTGCACCCTCAACTCCCACTGAGCCCAAAGCAATGCAAGTAGCCGATGGCCGATGCGCGTGGTGTTGCCGGGGCTGCATGCATGCAAATATCAGCAGCAAGTCGGCTTGCATTGACGGCAAGCTCTCTATCTCTCCTCGCCGACCACCCAACCGGCGCTCGTGATCGACGTAGAAGACTACTGTAACAGCCATCGAGTTGCCGGGGGATGGAGCGCGTCGCCGCCGCGCGCAGAAGAGATGGAGGCACGCCAAATCGAAGCTGATGATGGAAATGTCCGGCCTCCTGTGTGCGTGCATGGCGACCGTCCGCTGTTGAGTATGTATATATGGGGCTACCAGCCAATCGACGCTCGTGTCTCCGGGGACGGGGATGCACACCGCCTCTGCACTGATGCGGCGGCGACGACGCTCCCCGTCCCCGGAGACACGAAACGCTGATTTATTCTGAAACGTAAACTACAAGCATAACGGGGTGGTGGCGCAGTTGGCTAGCGCGTGATAGTGTCTGTTGAATCGTCTAGGTGCGGATCGAGTGGGTGTAATCTTTTTTTGGCGTTTGGAATAATACACATAGACATGTTCTAGAATAGAGTACGAGAGAGAGATTGGGAATGTGTGGTGTTACCGACCATCTGTTGGAGGAGTAAGAAGAATCCGCCATGGCTTCGGTATCGGAGGAGGCAGTCATGTCGGTGAAGTTATCGGTGAAGTTGTAGTCGATGCAGTGGAGCAGCGCGTTGGGGAAGAAGGGCGACGCAGTGGAGTCTGGTGGCGGCTTCCCGTCGCTTACAGCACTCCCTCTGGATCGGCTAGGGTTAGGACGGTGGGTGGCAGCAGTGGCAGTAAACCTCGTCCTTTGTGCCCTGGCCCCCACCTCCTATTTATGGTGCTGTACGACGGGGGCCCACCAGCCGTCTATGGGCTGGGCACCCCCGATCAGGGTGCAGGTCAAGGGCCCAGTTGGCCGTTGGGCCAACTGGTGGAGATCAATTCCAACATTCTCCCCCTTGATCTCATCTTATACTTTAACTTTAAACTTTGACTTTAATTGCTTTCACTTTTATTTGTTCCATCACAAATCAGTGTATAGAACATGCCTCATCGTCACGGTCAGTCGCCGATAGATTTAACAGCTACAATACACATCTCTGATCTGAAACAGATTCTTCAACTTTGGGCCCTTTATTGTCCGGAAATCATAGGCTATACCATAGACCCATGTCGACTGTGTGTTTTCTGAACACACTGGGTGGTAAGCCTTTGGTAAGTGGATCCGTAAGCACTTTTATGTTACTTTTACATTCAATACCATTAGTATGATTCCGGACTTTCTCCTTTACAACGTACAACTTTAATGTCAATGTGTTTGGCGGCACACTTGACTCGTTGTTATAGGAGCAAACTACTTAAATGGTCATTGCTGTTGACAACCATTATCAATTCCGGGTACAAGTTACTTAACCATTTTGCCTGTCCCTCAGCCTCATATCATGCTATATTATAACTTTACATCACTGATGATACTAGAACTGTTTCTTTTGGAGCTTTTCCACAATAAAACTCCAACTGCGAGTGTTAGCTACTATGTGGGTTTCACTAAACATCTCGCCAAAATTTAACATTTGTACCCACAACTACTTGAGAGTACTTGTTCTTTCTTTCTTAGCATGAGGCCGACATTCTTAACTCCATTCCAGTGATCTATATCTGGACTGGACTTTTACCAAAACAACCCGGATACGTGAACTGTGTCAGGGTAAGGTCTTATCTTTGTACTCATTAAGCTTCCATCAGCTGAAGCATATAGGACGTCCATCTATAACAATCTTACATTGCTTTTGGAACATTAAAGTTCTCAAAACTATTACCCTGACCATGAGAACAGGCGTAGGTTTACCCGCATAGGTACTTTATTTCTTTAGAAACTTTTCTTAGCATGCCTATGCGATAGTCATAATACCCCTTTTATTCTATCTCGATGAATTTCAATTCTTTTAACGAGATACATTTCACCGAGAATTTTCTCATTGAAGCTTGAGGACAAGAACTTCTTCTCATGCAGTAGATTGACATCACTATTAACCATTAAGGTGTCAACCACACAAGATTAGGAAATGAATTTCCCCTTCTATAACTTTGTACATACGCAATTGTCCTCTCATTATCTTTAACCCAAAATTTCTAATTGACTCTTCAACTTTAAATGCCACTGTCTATAGATTTGCTCCATTCCATAAGAGATTTCTACAGGTGGCATCCCTTACATTCTATCTTTTCATGACAAAACCTCTGGGTTGTGCCACGTAATTATTTTCATACAAATCCCATTGGAAAATGCTATCTTTACTTTCATCTGATGCAACTCAGATCATAATGTGCCACTAGCACTCATTGTAATCTATTCATTCGCTTCGCGCAAAAAACTTTTGATTTAAGTCGCGCTCCACATCTTTACACATTCCCTTTGGAGTCACATTTCGTCTTGTAGACCCATCACAGCCTACTGTCTTGGCTCCTTAGGAATTTATTCTAGATCCCAAAATATTATTGGTATTATCGATTTCATTTCATCTTTCTTTGTTTCTTGCCACTTAGACGAGTGAACGTCTCTCATGGCTTCTTCAAATTAGGTGAGATTACCCTCCATTTGAATTTCACCAATATAGACTTTATAATTATCAGAAATATCTGACTTTCTTATTCTTTGAGACTTTCTGGGGCCTTAGCTACTAGCATTTCTTGACCTTTATTGCCAAAAGATAATTGATTCTATAAGGTTCTGTGTAACAAGATCCTTGTTTACATTATTCATCCTCCTTGCGGAGTCAGGTTTCTTTATGCTATGCTCCCCCAGATTGTCCCATCTTTAATTTTCTTATTTTGGGTTCAATCTGCTAAAACTCATATGGTGCATTTAGCACCACCTTTAAAACTCTGAACACGTCCAGTATAAATACTGGCTGACTATGTTATCTTTCTGTTGGAACTGTAAAAGGTCCATGAATTCAGCTATATCTTTACTTTAGGGGTATCGATATTATGACCGTCTTACTCCCCCGACGATCACATTCATCTTTTATAGATCACTTTAGTATGCATCGCATTGTCTGAATTATGGGGAAATATCTTTCTTAAAACTTTCTTAATTGATCTCACCTTTCTCCCCCTCGAAATGTGGTACGAACTTTTCTACCACAATTTCGAAAACTATTCAGAACTCAAAACTATTTAGAACTCTTGTGAATGAGAAAACTTTGATTACTTTCTTCATCCACATGATTACATCATGCAAATGAAATTATTTCTTAATTCATTGGGAGTACTTTTTCCTCATTTCACTTCAAGAACTCAACAAAGTCTTTTATCATTAATACTTTCGCAAGTCACGCTTGCATGTCATTCTTATCTTCAGGTTCGTCTGTAACTTTCTGTTCTCCTTAAACTTATATTAGGATAGCATAAGAGCTACCCTAAACTTTTCTCCCTGTGCGGGATACACTCAAAGCACATGAGTCATCACAACTTTCTCCCGCCATGCAGGATAAATACTATGTCAAATTTCTCCTGCCATGCAGGATTTATTAACATAAGTACTATGCCAACTTTACTCCGCCATGCGGGTATTTTCTTAAACTTTTTCCGTCATGCGGGTACTACACAAACTTTTTCCCGCCATGCGAGATAATTTTCTTGAAGGGACATAAATATCAATATTGGCTTATATTCAATCAACAAATTTAGAAATAAATCCAAAACCTCTTTAACACACATGCTTAATCCGACGTTGGTCAAATTAAACATGCATGTCACTTATTACATTTCAAACAAGATGATTAAGACTAAAATTATATTACTTATTATTATTATTTTAAAGAGTACATAAAAGACATCTCTTAAACTAAGCTCTTATTGCTCTATTTCTTTCTTGGATCAATATCCTAGAATTCTTTTCTTTTGAAGCCATTCTTTAAAGAGACCGTAGTCCCTTACACAATGGTCTTCTTTGTGCAAAAAATTGCACTTTTATCTTCTGAGTCACAAGTACCCAGCTCATTTCCTTTTCACCCTTCAAGAATAAAGGCATGAAGTTCTTTGTCTGAAAACATTAATCAATAATCAACAATAATGTTCATTAAACTTTTAAAACTTTATGTTCTACTCTATATCACCGTTGGGCAGAAATAGAATAAAACAATATTCCTCTACATTAATTCCACATCACCGTTGGGCAGAAATGGAATTAACATATGAAAACTCAATTATCTTATAACCCTTTTCAAAACTAAATTCTCCCGTTTGTTCGAATTTAATTTTGAAGATCATCATCATCATTGCAGCGGAAACATGAAAATACATTACATTCTGCTCACTCTGAAGCATCTATTGTCTCTTATCTATTCTCTGAAAAATTGGTCACTTTGATACAAAATTCATCAGAGATTTAAACTTTAAACATAAAACTCATAGAATTATAATATTGTTATCATCAACGTTGGTCAGAAAATAACAATATCATAATTTATCTTAACTATAGACTGATTATTCCTCCAATTTAAAATTCACGTTGGTTCCAACTTTAACTGGAGGATAAATTTTTTATCATCCATTGAATACTGTAACTGCTCTTCAAATTAAATCCTCCCATTGGTTCGGATTTAATGAGAAGACAAAACTTTTTCTTTGCAGCGGAAACATGAATAATTCTATAAATTAATATTTTCAGAAGCATTTCTTTGTAAACATTTACTCTCTGAAAAATTCAAACACGTTGGTGCAATGAATTTCCAGAGATTTAAACTCATAATATAACATTATTCATCAAATTCGCTTCTGAAAATAACATAATAAACATCTCCTTCTTGTTCATTTGGCCTAGAGGCCTGCTTGGCCCGAAGGCCTGACGCTCGCTTTCGGCCCAAGGCCCCTTGCGCGTCGCTGGCCCTCCCACGGCCCAGCATAGCCTGCGGCCCAGCCGCAGCAGCATCTCAGCGCTTTGGCCCGGCCCGCTCACGTGCACTGCAATCCCCTGCGCCTGGGCCGGCGCGACCCAGCGGCCACCACTCCAGCGCGGCCCAGCTCGGCTCGCGCAACTCACGCCCGCGCCCAGGCCGCAACCTGGGCCTGGGCCGGGAAAGTGGCCACCCGCCTGGGCCGTTCGGCAGCCCAGTTGGCCACTGGCCGATCTCGGCCGTCAATCACGATCGGACGGCTCCCCGTCATTCTCTCCAAAACAAAACCTGGAGCAGTCCGAGCCGCCCGAAAACCCTAACTCATTTGTTTCTCTCCCATTCTATTCTCAGCGCCGTAGCCGAGTGGAGGAGTAGTCATGGCGGCCGGCTCAGTGACCGGCGGCGCCGGCGCAACGTTCACCGGCGAACCTGCCGTCCTCCTTGGCTCTTTCTATTCTCTTCTTTTCTTTTCCTTTCTCCTCCACGCGCCACCACGAGCAGCCAGCCGCCGCACCGGAGAAGAGCACGCGGGGAAAGGGAATGGCGCCGCCGTGGGGCCATTCGCCGGAGCACGCGTGCAGCTGCGCGCGGCACCGTCGAATGGCCTCGCGATCGGCGCCCTTTTGGATGTGCGGGCGCACCGAGCCCGTGCGATGACGGCTCAAGGTCCTTTCCACGCGCCGGCGAAGCGGTCGCGCGGTCCTCTTCCCGCACTTCTTTCTTTCTATTCCTCCTCCCCATCTCTCTCCACCCGGCAACCCAAGATGAGTCGAGCTCGCGGCGGAGAAGTGATGGCGGTGAGACGGTGTGGGGCCGCCGGAGCAAGCAACCGACGGCCTCCTTTTTTTTTTTTTTGTCAGTTAGGGTTAGGGTTTCGTCTCTGTCCCGATCTGATTTGATCGGGCATCTTTTCTTTCTGTTTTCACTTGATTTTCAAACCCACGACTCAGATCTACACTCTAGTGAGGCTCCGGTACCATTGATAGAGTCTGTTGAATCGTCTAGGTGCGGATCGAGTGGGTGTAATCTTTTTTTGGCGTTTGGAATAATACACATAGACATGTTCTAGAATAGAGTACGAGAGAGAGATTGGGAATGTGTGGTGTTACCGACCATCTGTTGGAGGAGTAAGAAGAATCCGCCATGGCTTCGGTATCGGAGGAGGCAGTCATGTCGGTGAAGTTATCGGTGAAGTTGTAGTCGATGCAGTGGAGCAGCGCGTTGGGGAAGAAGGGCGACGCAGTGGAGTCTGGTGGCGGCTTCCCGTCGCTTACAGCACTCCCTCTGGATCGGCTAGGGTTAGGACGGTGGGTGGCAGCAGTGGCAGTAAACCTCGTCCTTTGTGCCCTGGCCCCCATCTCCTATTTATGGTGCTGTACGACGGGGGCCCACCAGCCGTCTATGGGCTGGGCACCCCCGATCAGGGTGCAGGTCAAGGGCCCAGTTAGCCGTTGGGCCAACTGGTGGAGATCAATTCCAACAGCGCGTAGGTCTCATAGCTGAATTGAGTTATCCTGAGGTCGAGAGTTCGAGCCTCTCTCACCCCAAATCTTTTTTGCTTCCCCATTCTTTCCCGCCCATTCTGTCGATGGGTCTATTCCGCCTCGAGCTGTCGAGCATGCTACACTTTTCCTGCTGAATTCGCGGCCCCCTGCACGCAGCCCAGCACCACCCTTTTTTATATTTGCGAGATGGGACAAGACTCATCATAAGCACATGGTCCGAGCCGAGATGCTTTTGCACATGCCGACTTGGAGTCGCACGATTAGCGGAGACTTTCACAAACATTCTCTTATCTACCTGCAGCTGCAGGGATCAAATTTGCCTACTGTATGGGATGTTGCAATGCACGGGGCGTCGTCCTGACCAAACTCAATTCGTGGCTGACCAGGGGGCATCGACCGTGCCCTGTCCAAACTCAATTCGTGGCTGACCAGGGGGCATCGACCGTGCGTGCTGCGCGCGCCGACCACCGGCGCCCACATGGGCGACGCCCGCCCGACGGAGACCATCCAACAGAAGCACGGCCTATATGCTGCGCGTACGACTACGTACTGGCGCGCGTTCGGTGGCGTGGTGCGCATCACGTCGTCCTCCCAGCCAGAGGTTGCCCATGCGGATGTAGCAGGAAGCAGAACCACAGCTGGAACGGAGTGGAGTGTGGACGGACGACGTCGACCGGTTTCTCGGTAGAGTTTCGGCGCCAGGTGAGAGACAGAGGTGTGTTTTACCCGTCCCGGACCGTACTTCAACGGTTCCACCTGCCAGTGGTTACTGATGGTTAGTGCTCGAGGACTTCTACTTCTATCTGCGTCCCATTTTTTTTTTGTGCCTGTGGATCAAGGCGGAGCTATAGATGGCCATTGGGCCGGCCCGGCCCGGCACGGCACGGGCTCATGCTAGGCACGGCCCGATGGGGGTCGGGCCGGCACGGCACGTCGTGCCTCCCGGGCCGTGCCGAACTGGGCTTCGTGCCTTACCAACGGCCTAGGCACGGCCTGTCGGGCTGTTTTTCGTGCCGGCCCGGCCCGAGAAGCACGGCCCATCCAACATGCCGTGCTCGCCTGAGGCCCACGAGGGAGTGCTGCCGTCGCCTGTCGGAGGAAGTCGAGGTCGCGGGCTCGCGGCCGTAGCGCTGTGACGGAGTCGGAGAGGGAGCCTCCGCGCGGTGCCTCCAGGCGCGGCCTCCACATGCTCGCCGAGGCAGGAGCCAGGAGGGGAGCCGCCGCCGCGCTTTGCTCCCACGCGCTCGCCTCGGGGTCGTCGGATCCACACGGCCGGAGGCACTCACTGCCGGATCTACGTGGCCGGCGGGTTGATGGAGTGGAGGAGGGAGTTCACGGCGAGAGATGGGAAGGGGAGCGAGCGCTGGTCGCCCGAGCGGCCGAGCGTAGCAGACGAGAAGGGGGCGGGCGCTGGGCTCCCGAGCGTGGCGAATGTGGCGCCTGCGAGCTACGACTGCGGGAGTGCGACTACGGGGTGGGGAGGGGGTGCGCAAGGGGCCAGGGATTAGGTTTAGAAGGGGGTTGCTTGCTGGGCTAGGCTGACTGGCTGAGGGAGGGCGTGAGGAATTTTAGCAGGCCGCAACAGTCACCGGGCCGCCACCAGGCCGACCTCTAAAAGTCGGGCCGTGCCATGCCGCCCGTGCGTGCCTAGGGTGCAGCCCAGGCACGGCCCTGTACATCGGGCCGGGCCGACCAAGGCCCACGCAATACCGTGTCGTGCCGTGCTTGGGCCGGGCTAAAAAACCGTGCTTCGGGCCGGGCCACCGGGCTGCGGGCTGCATGAACATCTATAGGCGGAGCGCAACCAGGCCAACCAGTGCATGAACATCTATATGCACGGAGATTGATGTTTCATATTTCGGTTTCGGCACGCTGCTCGCTCTATGGTTTGCGACTGCTTTATGGCTTTAGCTGTTCTCCCTAGTCCCTACCGTGTATGCCAACAAGCGCAAAAGATCCCACCATAACCTTATTGACGTTAAGGCGTTTTTTTCGCGAACACGCAAACTTGCGCGTTTTTCATTTAAGAGAGGTGATGTTAAGGCGTTGAAGAAATATATTTGGAACATCAAAATCGGAGTTCAAACAAAAAAAAGGAAAAATTGGGCACTGTTAGCCAAAACCGGTCAGACTAAATTCCCAAACCGAAATGGTTGGTTTCTCTGTGTTCCATCCATCTGGCAACACAATCGAGCCCTGTGGAAACCGGCTAGGCTGTTTTCCAGAAATGGCCAAGCCAGTTTTCAGACTGGACAGACCGGTTTTACTGTTTTGAGTCCAATTTGTTTTCATCTCGATTTTAATCTATTTTTGCCCATGGGAAACTTCAAGACAATGTCCTAGATATGTTTTCTATTGAGATAAGATCATAAGACCACTCCATCTACATATGAGAGGATCATGGCCGATTAAAGAATCCAAACAATCGTCAAAAAACAAATCTACCGCTTTTACCCTAACTTTACCAGGCCCTATTGTTCATCATGTCTTTCGACAACATTTGACAGGTCCTAGAGCCCCATTCAGGTGGGCTTGCCGATCCTAGAGCAATGTGCCCCTCCCCGACGGGTCTTCCCGGGAAGTGTTCAGGAGTATACCAAGCGAAGAACGAGCGACGGATCGCTCTAAATAACCGATCTTGCTATTCTACCATGTTCTTGTTGCGTGCTAGATCATGTGCGGCCTCGGATGTGCTAGTCCTTGCTGACGTATGACCTAATTCGGCGTTAACAAGTATATGTGACCCATGCATTAGCGCACTCCAATGGTATTAAGAGTTGACTTATAGAATATTTATCAATAAAAATAAAAGAGAATGTAAACTACCTCTTTGTAAAGAGATAAGCTCATTCATTTTTTTGTGATTTATATGTCTATGTTTACACATTTTTGTATACTAGCATGTTAAATTATTCTATTTTTTTAAGTTTATATAAGCTAACAAGTTGTTTTTTAAGACCGAGAGGAATGCTTGTGTTCCTCTTTCCTCATAGAAAAGGACTACATTGACGTCTCATCCTCTAGGTGCCCAAGGCGTGACTGTTCTCCCACCCAAGTCCCAACATCATCGCTGCATCCTATAGGGTTCATATTTTGATCACAAAATAAAAGCTGGTTCCTTGAATATATTTTTTATAAGAAAAAAATCTTTCCACAGTAACGTTTTTGGAAATTTGTGATGCCTGGAACCGCAGGATTGCATTTTGGAGGTAGAACAAAAGTAAACAACTGACACCAGGTGTGCTTGCCCATGCTTAGAGTTGGCAGTACTTTTCACCAGGTGTACTGACACCAGGTCAAACAGGAAAAATAGCCACACACTCTGGCCCCATCTCTAGTTTGATAATATAAAGGTTGATGCTACTAGATTCGTCATGAAAAATATATTACATAAATTTTGTTCACAATCTAACAGAAATTCGATACACCTGCTTATGTTGTGAACTGCTTATATTCATTGTTAGATTAGAAGGGTTGTCGGTAGTTGATTAAGCTCATTATGATGGAATATAAGCATCCAGAATTGATTTTCCGATTTTGGACGGGTGCTCATATCTCTGTAAATTCATTTTCAATAGAGTTAAATGCACCAGAGATCCACTAACTTGTGAGGAAGTTTCAGTTGAGTCCATTAACTTTCAAAGTGACTTTTTGGGTCCATAAACTTTTAAAATAATTCACTGCAGTCCATACCTATTTATTTAACCTTAAATTCAAAGCACATTAGTAAAAGACCCCCTTCCCACACATGCAGGTGCATGCATGGCCCTCGTCCGCGCGCCTTCCTCCCCCGCGCAGCAGCTCCTCCACGGCCACGGCCACCCCGGCGCGCGTCATGCCCGCCTCGAACGCGGCGCCGAACCCCCACACGTGCGCCATGGACCGCGCATTCATCCGCTGGTCGCCGAAGAAGGGGCGGCACGCCATGGGCACGCGGCTGGACACGCCCTCCAGCACCGACGCCCACCCGGCGTGCGTCACGAACGCGGCCACGGAAGGGTGGCGTAGCACGAGCACCTGCGGCGCCCAGGGCACCACGAGCCCGGACCCGGTGCTGGTGGCGCGGTCCAGGAAGCCCGGCGGGAGCAGCGGCCACGAGTCCTCGCGCAGCGACCACAGGAACGGCGCGCCCGAGGCCTCCAGCACGGCCGCCAGCTCGCGGAGCTCGTCGGGCCGCGGGGACGCCACCGTGCCGAAGCTCACGTACGCGACGCCGCGCGTGGGGTGGCGGTCCAGCCAGGCTCGCCGGGCTCTGCGCCGTGGAGTTGGCCGCGTTCGTCATCGTCTCGCGCGTCGCAGGACCAGCAGCAGCAGGTCGCAGCCGCAGCCGCCGTCGTCCCTGAGGCCGCGCGAACTGCGACCCCGGCGGCCGCGCCCCTGGCTGGCGATGCTTCGGCGAGCCGCGCCTCCGGCGGCCACGCCCATGCCTAGCCGCGCTCCGGCGAGCTGCGCTCCCGGTGACCGCGCCCCCGGCGCCGCGCCCTGGTGAACTGCGACCCCGGCGGCCACGCCCCTGGCTGCCGTGCCCAGCGAGCAGCGCATCCGGCGGCCACACCCATGGCTGGCTGTGCCTGCACTGGTGCTGCAACTGGTGCTACAACTGACATCCTAGCAGTTCCGTGATATCTATCATCACTGATCATACTCTGTGCCTGCACTGGTGCTGCAACTGACATCCTGCATACTAGTTTGGAGATGACAGGCAACAGCAGCATATATGCATGTTCCAATCTTTCATGCAAACAGCAATGCACGGAATGAATGGAATTCTTCTCTGAACAAAGTTGCATGCATTGCTGTTTGGCATCGATCGATGTTGCTCAGATCTGATTTTACTAGCAAGCATTTATTAATTTGGATAGATCTGGATCGCTAATTGCTTTTGCTCGCTGACCCTGATAAATTGCTGCTGTTTTGCATGCAGAGCTTGACGCCGTCGGGAAGATGGAGAGGGAGAGGAACGATCGCTCGGTGATCCAGTACGTTCAGTCTTGGCTAGAGGGGATGGAGCTGACGAGCGAGACGGACGAGGGACAGTCGTCGTCGTCGTCGTGATGAGAAATGAGATGATGGCCATCTGAATATAATCCATCTCCTCTCGCCGGCGGCTTCCATTTGTTTCCCCTGGTGATTAGTAGTGTTCTTGCCTGCAGCTTTCTGTCAGGGTACATCTCGTTCTGAGTAGATTAGTAGTGTTCTTGAATTCTAAGGAACCATCGTCTCATACCAGAATTGATCGCCGTTATGAACAAACAGGCTTGGGTAGGCTGTACTTGTAGTACTCTGCAGTATCCGTGGTGTGGTTCGTTCTGTTTGTCCGAGAGAAGAGAACGTGTGCTCTGCTGTGCCTCTGTTCGCAAAGTCGATCTGCATCTGCTAATGCAAATGGAATTCAGTTTTGATTCCTCTTGCACGATGGCGTCTGGCGAGTGCAGCCTCATCGTCTCGCTGATCACCGGGGACGTGGCCGCCGGGGTCGCAGTTCGCCAGGGCGCGGCGCCGAGGGCGCGGCGCCGGGGGCGCGGTCACCGGGAGCGCAGCTCGCCGGAGCGCGGCTAGGCATGGGCGTGGCCGCCGGAGGTGCGGCTCGCCGAAGCATCGCCAGCCAGGGGCGCGGCCGCCGGGGTCGCAGTTCGCGCGGCCTCAGGGACGACGGCGGCTGCGGCTGCGACCTGCTGCTGCTGGTCCTGCGACGCGTGAGACGATGACGAACGCGGCCAACTCCACGGCGCAGAGCCCGGCGAGCCTGGCTGGACCGCCACCCCACGCGCGGCGTCGCGTACGTGAGCTTCGGCACGGTGGCGTCCCCGCGGCCCGACGAGCTCCGCGAGCTGGCGGCCGGGCTGGAGGCCTCGGGCGCGCCGTTCCTGTGGTCGCTGCGCGAGGACTCATGGCCGCTGCTCCCGCCGGGCTTCCTGGACCGCGCCACCAGCACCAGGTCCGGGCTCGTGGTGCCCTGGGCGCCGCAGGTGCCCGTGCTACGCCACCCTTCCGTGGGCGCGTTCGTGACGCACGCTGGGTGGGCGTCGGTGCTGGAGGGCGTGTCCAGCCGCGTGCCCATGGCGTGCCGCCCCTTCTTCGGCGACCAGCGGATGAACGTGCGGTCCGTGGCGCACGTGTGGGTGTTCGGCGCCGGGTTCGAGGCGGGCATGACGCGCGCCGGGGTGGCCGTGGCCGTGGAGGAGCTGCTGCGCGGGGAGGAAGGCGCGCGGATGAGGGCCATGCATGCACCTGCATGCGTGTGGGAAGGGGTTTTCTACAAATGTGCTTTGAATTTAAGGTTAAATAAATATGTATGGACTGCAGTAAATCATTTTAAAAGTTTATGGACCCAAAAAGACACTTTGAAAGTTGATGGACTCAACTGAAACTTCCTCATAAGTTAATGGATCTCTGGTGCATTTAACTCTTTTCAATATGTAGCGGTGTTACCTTTCAACAAGAAAGATGTAATGATGTTTTTTGAGCGATAGACATGCTCATTGGCACTAATAAGAAGTCTATCACCTGTTCGCTTATGCTAAAATTTAGCTTATGTTGATGCTTATGCTGATTTGTTGTGAGAATAAAACACTGTTCGTTGGCTGAAAATAGTTCAAGCGAACATGGTGTATATATGGTAACTTTGATAAGCACAAGATTAGTTTGGAGTTTGCGTGGATTAATGAGGTGTTTGGGACTGCTCCGCTCTTATTTTTCTAGCTCGGCGTTGCCAAACATCTCCGGCTCCAGGAACTCCGCTCCACAAAAAAAAGGTGGAGCTAGAGGCTAACTCCACGTTTTTTCTGGAGCACCTCAAGGGGTACTCTAGTTTTTGGAGTTTTGTACTCCCACATGGAGTTGTGGGATAATTACTCATCTTGCCACTCATTTATCACGGATTACTTCCCCTAACCTATACGGCAGCACTCCAGGCCAAACTCGGTTAAACGTCCCCGATGTGTCTTGACCAGCCAGCCAACTGGACCCGGTAGAGTACTCGGCAATCGGCATAAACCGCATCTGTACTGAGCCTCAACAAGAACAGGCCAATATGTATCTACCCAAAAACGAATAAAAAAGGAATGAGAAAAGAGGGAAAAAAAATATAGTAAATGGATCTCAAACCAGATCATCCTCTGGGTGTGAGGACTCCTCGCCATCTCAAGCATACTGACCACTTCAGCCATGTCCGGTCGACGAGAAGGCACCTAAGATGCACAAACCAGCCCCAGCTTGATGATCAGTGTGGCCTCCTCCATTGAGAATTCACCTGACAATTATTTGTATTTGAATTATGGCCTCTGCTAATGTTCTATCATTTGTTTTCTATTTTTCTCGGAAAATATCAAGTGCAATTTCAATCAGAGGCATAATGGATCATTTGCATAAAAACAACCCATTTCTGGAGCTAGAGCAGAGCTGTGTGTCAAACAGTACCACCTGCTCTACAAACTCCACGGTGGACCTGCTCCATGGTGGAGTTCGTGGAGCAGAGCTGGAAAAACGGGAGCGGAACAGTCCCAAACACCCCCTAAAAAAGATTAGTACTAAGGGCGTGTTCAGATCCTAAAATTTTTGGGGAAAATTCCTATAGCACTTTCGTTGTTATTTGGCAAAATTTGTCCAACCATGAACTAACTAGGCTCAAAAGATTCGTCTCGACATTTACAGACAAATTATGCAATTAGTTATTTTTTACCTACATTTAATGCTTCATGCATGCGTCAAAAATTCGATGTGATGGATAGAAGAGAAAATATTTTGGGTTTGCATAGGAAGTGAACGGGGCCTAATATTCTTTTGTCTTGCCTAGAGGTTAAAAAGCTGGCTTCAGCAGTTTCGTGGAGTATATAGAGAAGTGTGTGTTTTAAAGGACCGAGGTGTTAGAGCTTCTCCAATAGATTAGCCAAAATAACTATTTAAATTTAGTGATTTAGCTATTTTCTAAAATGAATTTTAGTTAAAAAAACTAGACTATTCCAACAGACTATCGAAATTAAGACTCTCCATATTAACCCGCCACGTCACCCAAGCTCCCATCTGGAAGTCACCTTCGTCCGTTCAGAGTCTGCTAGCTAGCCAACGCACGCGGGGGCCAGCGTAGCCACGACCAGCCGGCCACACTACACGGAAAGGGGCATCGCGCACGCGGCAGCCGACCAAGCAACATCCTGTTGCCCAACGTCTTGAATCATCTTCTACCTCTCGCACGCTGCTCCACAACTATGTGCCGCTCACCTTCCCTGCAAGTAGCTGCGCCACGGCCCCTGAAGCTACCCATCGCACAGCCTCCACCGCCCTTTTGCGCCCTATGCATGACACACCGCCACACCACGCGGGAGCCACATACCCGTCCACGTCGAGCGCCGCGCGTCGCCGGCGGCGGCCTGGCCGGAGCCGACCCCAGTACCTCTAGCCAAGCGCCCCTTGGGCATGCTGAGTCCGAGCGCGCCACATGAGAGGTGCAAAGAACATCCATCGCTCGGCGCGCGCACAGGGAGGGCAAGCTGCATGCGAGGATCGTGCGCGGGGAGGTGATGGCGTGCGCCCCCGGCTTGCTTTCTGTAGCGAGCGAGATATGCGGAATGGACAACGTGTTATTTTAGACTACAGAATAGAGCATTTGTCAAAAGAATGCCAGGACCAGCCGATCCATCCAAGGTGAATGAGCCTTACGCGCCTCTCGAGCTACTCAATTCTCTCTTCAAGATCTTAGTAATTTTCATCTAGCGCTTAGGTATTTACTCATACCCCAGGTTACACCTTTCTCGACCTCAGAATGTTCGTGACCTTTTGGTTCGTAGTAAAATGGCTGGAGCCAAATCGTGCCTCACACCTATAATATAATACCTGGTGAAGCACTTTTCTAAGTTTAGTGGTACACCAATGAACAAGTGGATTGATTAATATTGAGAGTAGATGGAGTAGGTGATCTACGAGAAAATAAGTGCTCAAAAATCCATAGAGGACTTGTTGGGATAACCGCTCTCTCTATCTCAGCTGCTAAAAAGACTACCGGCCAGAAGAAGAGGGATTTTTCTCGTTAGCCGTATTCTATATTCATACTGAGTTCATGTCTGTTTTTTCAGGATATTTAAAAGTCAATCCTTGTTTTCTTATAAAATATGCATGACTCGAATGGCTGCTTTGTTGGACTTGCTCTTAGTCTGGTACGGCCATTTTTTTACCACTACTCGTACGGTACAAGACTACAACACACCAACGCCAACTTCCGAGGTTGAATTTGCTCGTACTACGAAAATCACGCTGCTGTCCTTGGTATTTCAGGAACCGCATCGCCGGCGGTGATTACTGGCCGGAACGAACCATAAACTACTCCAGCTAATCATCGATGGCCATTCATGATGGTCCGGTCGGGGTCGTTCGTTGAGCGCCACGAGTACTATCCAGGAAAACCCGAGGAGCAAGACGACACACCGACCTCGCGATCATATACAGAATCCGATGCGTGCCGCCGAGCGGTTTTAAAACAGACAGCCAACCGGATCGTTGCACACTTGCACCGACCGAGGACCGACGACTGAACATGTGTCCAAGTATCAATCACCGTACATTACTGCAAAATTTAGAATGCGCACGGCGCGACAAAACCATGCGTGTCAAATAAAGTCGCAATAATCTTTCTCTTCTTCCTCGAAAACAACAGGGAATCAGGGTCCGGGTCAGGGACCACCATGCTTCTTCCTTCGTCATTATAGAAAAACTAACACGACAAGGAAAGGGAAAAACAAGGCATCGGCAAAGGATTGCGTCCGCTTCCACGCGATAGATAGATAGAGAGATGTTCTCGCAAAAAAAAAACACACACACAGAGAGATGGGACGCAGGCACGCCGCACGCAGCGAGAGTGACGTGACACTGATACCACAGCCGCAGCCCGCAAGCCCGTAACGTAGGGAATAAAAAGACGAACGAATTCCATTCCAACCCACCCGTTCCGTTCCGTCTCCCTGGCCACCACCAGCCCAGCATGCAGCCTGCCTCCCTCCTTCCCTCTCTGTCCTCCCATAAAAAAACCTGCGAGGAAAATGTGAAGACCCCACGCGACCCAACAGCAGACCCACAGGGATGCTGATCGGAGGCTGTGTCTTCTAGTTCTAGCCGCAACCGCAGCCCGCAGGCCCGCAGACGCACCACCGCTCCGCCCGCGCCCGTCCATCTTCTTCTCCAACTAGTGGCAGCGCGGCCGCAACCGCTCACCCACCACTCCTCCGCCCAAATTTCTCCGCATTCATAGCGCTCCACCTCACTGCCTGCCCGTTAGAGAGCGACGCCGACGCACGCACCAAAGGGACGAGACGAGAGGAGGCCAAGCCAAGCAGCAGCGGCAGAGACAGACGCAGGCAGGCAGGCGCCGCAATGCAGGGCTCCAAGACCATGTAAGCGTCCCTCCGTCACACCCCTTCTGTGCTGGTTCTTGATCACTGCGACTCCGCGCTCGAGGTGGGTCCCCGCCGCGGCCAGCGGCGGTGGATCCTTCATCCGTTCACCGTCTGATTCTGACGGTGGTTCCGTTTCTTGGTTCGAGCGCAGATCTGGCTCGGCGGAGGCGAAGAGCAACGGCAAGCCGAAGCCGGATAAGGAGAAGAAGGGCGGCGGCGGCGGCGGCACGCCGCCAACACCCAAGGACAGCAGGCCGCGCAAGCCGGCCGTGCCCAAGGCGAGCGCCGCCGGTCACGGCACGCCGCGCTCCGCCGACAAGTCCCCCGGGTCGGGGTCGGCCGACCGCAAGGCGCCCACGCCCAAGGCCGCCACCGCCGCCTCCCGCCTCGCCACGCCTCCGGAGGTACGGCAATCCGCGACGACTACCGTACCACCACCGCCTGCGGTTTGCGGGCGCGGAAATCCGCGTGCTTTTTTTCGCGGAATTCAGACTTGTTTTGATGGTTTCAGAAGCAAGGGGGGAAGCCCGCGAAGCCGCCGCAGGAGCTGCAGGCGCAGCTTGCCGCGGTCCGAGAAGAGCTCGTCAAGGCCAAGGAGCAGTTGGTGGAGAAGGAGAAGGAGAAGGGCAGAGTCCTTGCGGAGCTGGAGCTTGCCAAGAAGGCGGCTGATGAGGCCAATGCCAAGCTGCAGGAGGTGCAGGAGACTGATAAACTCCCTGCCGGCGAGTCGGAGCAGGCAAGCATGCACGGCCAGCAGGAGGCTGATGATAATGCTGCACTGCGGTCGACAGTGGAGCAGCTTGAGAAGGCCAGGTATGAGCTGGCCGATGCAATTGATGCCAAGAACGAAGCGCTCAGCCAGGTAGATGATGCCGTTAGGGCTTCTGAGGTGAAGGCTCAGGAAGTTGAGCTCCTCACTGCAGAGGTTAAGCGCCTCAAAGGGCTGATTGATTCCAAGATGGATGGCAAAGGGAAGAAGACTGCAGAGAGGATTCAGAATCTTGAAGCAGAGAACTCTGCATTAAAGCTCAAGCTTGAGAAAGCAAAGGCTGCTGAAGAGAAAGCAGTTCAATTGGAGCGCATGGTTAATGAACTTAAGAGTGATGCTGATGATGCTAGGAAATCTGGTTCCAAGTCAGAGCAGTTAGCTGATGAATGGCAGAAGAAGGCAGAGCTGCTCGAGGTCAGATTGGAAGAGGCTGATCAGTCTAATATTTTGAAGGGTGAGTCTTTGAATTCAGCAATGGAAGAATTGGATTCAACAAGTAGTTTGCTTCGTGATAGAGAATCTGAAGTTACTGCTCTTCGGGACAAAGTCAGGTTCTTGGAGGATGAGCTGGCAAAGCTCAAGAGTGATATTGTTGTGTCGGACCAACGGGCCAATGCTGCGGAGAAAGAGGCGGCAGATCTATGGACAGAAGTTGAAGGGCTTAGGTTGAAGCTCCAGACAGCGGAAGAGAAAATGGAGGCCCTGAGCAGTGATAAAAATGCAAGCTCAGAAATAGAGACCTTGAATGAACAGAAGAACCAGCTGGCTGACGAGCTTGAATCTACTAAAGATGAGCTTGAGAAAGTTAAGAAGGCAATGGAGGGTCTGGCCTCAGCCTTACAGGAAATGTCAGCTGAATCCAGAGAGGCACAGGAGAAGTACCTTCTCAAACAAGATGAGATTGAGCATGCTCAGGCACAGGTAGAGGAGCTTAACTTGAGTCTGAAGAATACCAAGGAGAACTATGAGCTAATGCTTGATGAAGCAAACTATGAGAAGGTTTGCCTTACAAAATCAGTTGAAAGACTGCAAGCAGAAGTTAAGAGTGCACATGAGGAATGGCAGTCCAAAGAGCTAAGTTTTGTCAGCTCTATTAAGAATTCAGAAGAAGAGATAGGTGCTATCAGAGTTCAGATGGACAGGACCTTGGAGGTTGTTAAGGAGAAAGAAAATGAAAACACAGAGTTGCAGGAGAAGCTGCAGCAGCTTGAGTCTCAGCTAGTGGAAGCTAACAGAATCAGGGAGGAAGCCAACGCTGAAACTATCCAATGGAAGGAGAAGGTATTAGACCAAGAGAATGAATTGCAGAACATAAAACAGGAGAATGACGACCTGCAGGCAAAGGAATCAGCTGCTTCTGAGAAGATTAAGCAACTCTCTACCCAGCTTGCAAATGCAAAAGATGGCACGATCAATGGTAACACCAAGGAAGGAGATACTGAGAAGGGGGACACTGAAGATGAAGATGAACCTGTTGTGGTAGTTTCCAAAATGTGGGAGAACAACAAGTTTGCTGACTATGATTCATCTAAGGAGAAGGAGAATGATGATGGTGACTCACAGGTTGATTTGGAATCAAACAAGGGGGATGCAGGTCTTGACAACAATGGGTTGCACTCAGCTAAGGAGAACAGTGGCAGGGCATCACCAACTAAACAGCACCAGCAGCATAAGAAGAAGCCTTTGCTGAAGAGATTCAGTGGTTTGCTGAAGAAGAAAAGCGAAAATTAGCATAAAACCATCTGATGATATTCTTTGTTCTATCCTTTGTGACATATTTCTTTGACTAGCCATCTAGTTCCTGAGTCTTCCCCCATGTTATGGTAAAGCAAATGATGGATGCTTCAAAGAATACAAAATGTCGACTGTATTTACATAATTGCATCCGCTGAGTTCATGTCTTACATTTTTGTATGTTTGATTGATGATCATTGGTATGCCAGCTCTTGTAATTGTTCATTATATGGTTTGTTAATGTTGCTGTCTGTGAAGCAGAGATTTTCGAATCAGTTATACTACTAAAAGATCAAATAACCTGTATGAGCAGAAGTGACGATCCCTATGTTCCTGAGCTGACATTACAGAGTGATGATAGCAACGGGTCATGGTGTATTATTGGACGGAAAAGGCCTGTTAAACATGTGAGAGCGCCAGTAGGGTTCTTGATGAGGCTGTTGGCCTTCAATAAACGATTTGCTCCGGGTACCCTTGTTTTCCCCTTTGGCAATTGCCCCCACTCCCCTAAAGTTAATATAAGCTGCGACTCCTACATGGACCTGGAGTGATGTGCCTGAATAAATGAGTCCAGCAGCAACACCAAAAGATTGGGTTCAGTTCAGATGAGCAACTTCCGCTGCTCACCGCCTTAATTATCAGTTAACTTTCAGGAATGCATGCCAAAATACGTGAGTTGCTATGTTCAGATCAAAAACACCTAAAAAATTTTACATAGTACCCATCACATCGAATCTTTAGACACATGCATGGAGTGTTAAATGTAGGTAAAAAAATAACTAATTGCACAATTTGTCTGTAAATGTCGAAACGAATCTTTTGAGCCTAGTTAGTTCATGGTTAGATAAATTTTACCAAATAACAACAAAAGTGCTACATGAATTTTACCCTCAAAATTTTGCCATCTGAACACGCCCACCGATACCAGTAATGCCAGTCTGAACATGGACAGGCGTCACCTGGGCTGTGTTTACTTCCTCAAAAAAAGTACTATGGCCGTGTTTAGTTCCCGATTCGGTTGGCCGGAATCGGGACTGCGCGCTACAGTGTTCCGGTCGGAACACTGTAACGCGTTTTGTTTTTTAGTGTAAAAAATTGTCTAAAAATTGATTAATTAGACTCAAAATGTTCGTCTCGTAAAGTACAACAAAACTGTACAATTAGTTTTTGATTTCATCTATATTTAGTACTCCATGCATTTGCGGACATTTTGATGTGACGAGGAATCTCCTTTTTGCATAGTAAAATTTGGGTGGTGAAATTGGGAACTAAACAAGGGATGTGCAAACAAAAGATTCTCCGTCACATCAAACTTGCGATACATGCATGGAGTACTAAATGTAGATGAAATAAAAAATTAATTGTACAGCTTGATTATACTTTGCGAGACAAACGTTTTGAACCTAATTAGTCAACGGTTGGACACTATTTACCAAATAAAGCCAAAACATACTACAGTATTTTTTTACAACTTTTTACGCAACTAAACACAGCCCTGCTCGCCTATTCTCTCGAGATCAGCAGCTACATGAGGAGATGCATGGACCATGGTGCAGAGGGACCACCGCACCGGTCTTCTACTACTCTTCTCAGTGAAACCATGTGAAGCTGGCAGCGCCCGCGTGAAATGAAACGGTAGGCTGCATGGCTCCGGTGGCTCCGGCTCCCGTCCTTCCGCACCTGTCGGCCGCTCATGGACCGACAGGAGGCTACTGTTTATCGAAGCCGTTTTTCTCTCTCCTCCTTTCCTCTCTCATAGACAGAGGCGGAGCCGAAGAAGCTCGTTTTTCGGGCTTCGCGGCTCCGGCTCTGTCTGACACCTATCGACCCATGGGTGGCCTGACAGGTGCGGGAGCCGGAGCCACCGGAGCCATGCCAAAGAAGGCCTCAATTTCTCAATGTCGACGGTTCACTGCATTCTGCACCCTGGTTGCCCCAGCAGTAGTAATGGTAAAGAGGCAACAGTGTCCGGTAAAGTGGAGCCGGGAACACTGCAACAGAATAGTACAGTCTGATCTCTGCAGCTCACAAAGTCACACGTGACATGTATATACTGAAAGTTTTCTATTTGGTCCTGTTTAGTTCGTAAAATTTTTTTTACAAAAAATCACTGTGGCAGACGGTAGTATTTTCGTTGTTATTTGGTAATTTGTGTCCAATCATGGACTAACTAGGCTTAAAAGATTTGTCTCGTGATTTACAGTTAAACTGTATAATTAGTTTTATTTTTTTATCTATATTTAATACTTTATGCATGTGTCTAAAGATTGATGTGACAGGAAATCTGAAAATTTTTGGGAAAATTTTTGGGAACTAAGGGGGTGTTTGGTTTGAGGAGTTAAAATCTAACAAACACTGTAGTACTTTCGTCTTATTTGACAAAAAGTTTCCAATCTTGGACTAATTAGGCTTAATAGATTCGTCTCGTAAATTACTCCTAATCTGTGTCGACATGCATGCAATTAGTTTACATTTAGTACTCTATGCATTTGAGAGAATATTGATGTGATGGGAGTTAAACTTTAACAAAACCAAACCAAACGGGGCCTAACCAGGCCCTTTCTGCTGCTTAACAAAAATTGACTGGAAGTGCACAACTGCACAAGCCAATTCATGAATGAAGGTACTAGCTACATTACGTCAGTGCCCAAGCACCAGGAGGGGGAAAGATGTAAGGTAAATAGAGTATTATTTTTTAATTGAGATAGAATGGGATTCCTAACGCTTTTTAACTCAAAATGTAAACCTATGTGACTATGTCAGTAAAAGATACATGCCCACTGCAACCTCAGAGTACATCTCCTAGAAAGAGAATTCCTCGGGTAAACATTTGCCAAACTTGCTGGAAAAAAAGTTCCTGTACTTCCCCTTGAGTTCCCCAACTGCAACCAAAGACGTATTTCTGTCGGTTAAAATTGGACTACACTTTATGGATATCACTTACCAAGATATTGAGTATGTAGGGCGTCAAGAACTATTTACCTCTAAAGTCTTCAGTTTTGATGTCAGGCAGATTGTGATATAGTGCCAGCTTTAATAATTTTATAAACCCATTGTCTGTTACACAATATTTGTCATCTTTTAGTGTCTATTCCTGAAAGGCAAACTGCATAGTACATTAAAAAGGAATCTAATATTATATTACCATCAATGTACTTTCCAGAGTGCTTAGCATTGATCAGATATGCTGGTGTATCATCTTCTTTCAACTGCAAAGGCAGCACATCAATCTTCAGAGCCAATACCAGATAGACAGTAATGGGCAAAAGGTAGAGAGCTAACACGAGTTACTAAATAACCAGAGAGAAAAAACAAAGAAATAGAGCCACCTACATGTGAGAATAAGGAACTTGCAAGTGCAAGTGGGTCAGCAGGAGAGGGGGCTCTGTTGTATGCTGGGACAAATTTTCCATCGTGGTATCCAGCCAAGAAATGGTAAGCAGCCTGGCCAGGAGAGAGCTTCAATACAGATGGTATGGCACCAGTGCTGAAAGTAAAAAAGACCAATCAAACTTAGTCCTATTCTTTCTTGTCACAACTACAAATCTTTTTTTTCATTTTAACTATCATAATACAAGAGACATTAATGTTCCTGTTTAGCAAAAGAACTGTTGTAACACTCCACATACTGCATGTTTTAGACAAGACAAATCATGTCACCAAAGCATGGACTCTTCATTACCTATCAGATGACACAATAATTACGGCAGTTGGTTTGGCAAACAATTTTGGCTCCCTTCTTGCCTTTGTTGGGAAAAGCACAGTAGACCCTTTAGAAGAGATGACTGCACCACAGTCAATGGACAATAGAGCATTGTGGATTTCTAAGCAGGACATCATGATTTCCACCGGAGCAAACAATAATACAATAGAACCACCAAAGCACATAAGCCTGAAATACACAATATGGAAGGAAAATAAGAACTTCATAGAAACAGAATAAATGAAGAGTAATAAGCTGACTTTACCAGCCTGGAACCAGGAGGCCTCCTCTTGCAGACAATATCGGGGCTGTCATAGCAGTAAGTGCATCTTTCACAATAGCTGAATCAGCGAATGCTTTACCGCATAGGATTACAGATGACCGTTCAATATCCACTGCTGCAAATCCATTAGCATATTGTGTTCCAGAACCAAGAACAGTCTTAACATTGTTACTGCTTCAAACATTCACAATCAAGAAGAATATAACATATTAATTAGCCTTACACTGTAGCCAACTACAGACTTCAGTTCTTGTTGGAAAAGATATTACTTGAATGAATGAAGTCAATGAACAAGTTAAAATCATATGTAAAAGAATGAAAAAGGTAATGTACCTTATTGAACTGGTAGCATATATAGTCAAAGGGATGTGTCATGGGAAATCGCACGATCCGATATTTTCCAAAGGACATTGGACAGTAACATTACAGCAGAGGGGTTATCACTAATGACTCGAACCTTTGCATCACATTCTGCTGAGGAACCAACGGCGCCATCTTGAATATATAGACACGAGATGGATGAAAGATGAAACGTCACCTATACAAGCAAGCAATCTGTCAACAAACAGGGAGATGATATGACTATAAATTAAGAAGAGTAAAAAATTTTGGATGCTGAAAAAGGGACTAACAGTACTTCATCTCCATTCTTGATAATCATCATTGAATACCATCCCATTGAGGGATGAAGCCAAGACTTAGGACACCCGCAATGGTATAAACCAGTTACTAGCTCTAAGCCAACCTCTCAAATAGTGCTAGCTTTTAGCAATGGCTCATAGTATGATTAGGCCCACATGACAACAACAACAACAACAACAACAACAACAACAACAACAACAACAACAACATAGTCTTTTGTCCCAAGCAAGTTGGGGTAGGCTAGAGATGAAACCCAAAAGAGACGAGAAACAGGGAGACACAAAAAGGGACATAAAGGGCACAAGACAAAAAGAGGTCACGGTTCAGGCACGTTGATTGCCAATCTCCAAGCGCTCCTGTCCATAGCTAAATCCTTGGAGATATTCCACTCCTTAAGATCTCTCTTAACGGGCTCGTCCCAAGTTAGTTTAGGTCGACCTCTACCGCTTTTTACATTATCGGCCCGCTTTAGAACTCCACTACGCACCGGCGCCTCAGGAGGCCTCCGTTGGACATGTCCAAACCATCTCAACCGATATTGAATCAATTTCTCCTCAATTGGTGCCACCCCAACCCTATCCCGAATATCGTCGTTCCGGACTCTATCCCTCCTTGTGTGCCCACAACACCAACGCAACATACGTATCTCTGCTACACTCAATTGCTGGACATGTCGTCTTTTTGTAGGCCAACACTCAGCACCGTATAACATCGCCGGACGAATCGCCGTCCTATAGAACTTACCTTTCAGCTTCTGAGGCACCCTTTTGTCACAGAGAACGCCAGAAGCTTGACGCCATTTCAACCAGCCGGCTGAAATTGTATGCCTAACATCTTCATCAATGTCTCCATCCTTTTGTAGCATCGACCCTAAAATCTTAGAATATGTGTATGAGCCTAGCTCTTGATCAAGAGTTAGTTTCTCTCTCTCTCTTCTATTAAAATATGAAAAAAATGCTTATAGCTAGCTTATGAGTCAGCCATTGCGGGTGCCCTTAGAACCTACCAGTTTTAGAAGCTTTGCAAATTGAGCTTTAGAAACACCAGGGACACCACCAATGACATCTCCTCTAACATGAAGTGGAATACCAGAAAAACAGTCTGCATGTTCCAGATGCAGTCACAGAGTTACATGTCATATATCAGTTGTACATACACATAAGTACAGGACAACAACAATTTGCACATACCTGGGTAACTAGCACCTCCTTTCTGAAGCTCGGATGTTTCCAAGTTATGGAAGACCTTATCTTTCACAATGACACCTTTCCCAGCAATAGCCCACTTAAGACCATATGAAACTTCTGGGTCTTCTCTGTGCAACAAAGGGTAGATCAGAATTTTGCAGATATTTTGAAATGACTGGCCAAATAGAATAAAATGAAATATCAAGCTTGACATAAGAAGCAGTAAGTGACATAGGCATTCCTCAAGTAAGAAAGTTTAGGGTGCATGCCATAGCTTGTCGTTTGGGAGACCCATACTTAGGTATGAGTCTACCAGAAACTCATAGGCCTAAACAAAGACATTAGATCAATAAGCAACTAGGAAGAGGAGAGTATGGCCATTGACCACACTTACCTTGGATAGATGATAATCTCTCATTGCCTCTATGGTAAGCGCACTGAAACTGCAAAATTCAGAAACCAAAAGTTTTGTCAGGCTTCAAACAGAGCACAATCACAACGAGCAGACAGTCGTAGTCACAGATTCGCTGTTTACACGAAAACCTCGTTTATTTCACCGATACTCGTAACCAGCTCTTAGACAATCCAACCGCGCGCCACCTGAAAGTGCAGCACTCTAAACTACAGCCATCTATTCGAGTCGTTAACACTGAACAACACCTCCCTCTCCCTAATCATAAATTCAGTATCAGAGCTACACGCTTCTGGATCCTCAGGATGTAGGACGGCAAACCACAGCCGAAATCAACCATATCAGTGCCGGTCGCGGAAGGAATGCAGTGAGGGGCAAGCAGCAGCCAGCAGCACGCGCCCTGAAGAGTGGAAACGGACGCACCTGTCGGAGGCCCGGCGGCGGCGACGACGCTGCGGCGAGCGCTGCGCGGCGAAGAACCCCGAGCATATGCGGTGCGCCGGTGCTCCACTTCCTCTCCACCGCTCCCCGGCCTGGCCGTGTTTGGCTGCGGCGGTCGCTGCCTGCTCGGACAGCGGCGGAGATGGGGACGATCCCAGTTCAACTTGGGTAGCCCAACAGGCCAACAGTGCTGCTGCGGGGTAGCCATGTATCGTCATCGGCCCATGACGATTCGCTTGACTGAGACGTGTTGCCAAAGCCCAACAGTGTTTAGCACTTGGAGTGGATGAATGCCAAAGACCATATGAAACTTCTGGGTCTTCTCTGTTTAGCACTTACAGTGCCTATCAACATTTCTTTCCTCTAATATTTTTTTTTGGGCATAGTTCCTTCTCGTCCTTTCCGGAAACAGCAGGCGACTTCGTTGTTCCTCCGTCGATTCGCCGTCTTCCTCACCTCATGCGCCCTCGCCGGCGTCGGAGGAGGAGGGAGACTGTTGAATCGGCGGCGGATTGGTTTTCCCCTGTTTATAGGTAGCTATATAGTAGGGTTAGGGTTTCCGGTGGAGCCTATTAGTTGGCCGCCGGCTCTTTTGCTGCTCAGGAGCGAAGTCGGAAGATGCGGTGGAGGCAGATCCGGCGTCGTCGTCGGCAAAGCTGAAGCTTCTTCTTTCGGTCACGGTCCAGCGAAAATAAGGTATGACTTCGTCAGATCTGGAGTTCTGATGTGTCCTCTGGAGCTTGGCGGGTCTCTTGCTATCCCTCCCTCGTATCCGTCGGTGCCGGCTACGGTGATGGTGGGTTCTCCGGCGGCAAGCTCGGGAGGTATGTTTTACCGATCTGGGAAATCAGATTGGTCTCTAGATCCCACCAGTTCTGGTGGTTTCCTTTCCCTCCGGGGTCTTCCGTTGTTCGGCGAACTGGAGTTATCGACGGTTGAGGCGTTAGATATCCGGTTCTCCGGCGATGCGATGGCCTTAGGCCATCTTGTTAGGCCTGTACGTTCAGCGAGTAAAGTGCGCGTCGGTGTTGCCGGTGTGCCGTTCTGGGTGCCGCTCAAAATCTGTGTCTCTTCGTCGGGAGGATGGTCGGCTTCGACGAGACTGTCCCGGCCGTCGGCGACGAGGACAACCGGGAGAAGCTTGCAAGGACGTGGTTGTAATTTTTATGTCTTTCAAGGGTGTCTTTGTAAGTGCTAGAATGTAAACCATCAGAATTATGTGTGAAATATAATCCCGGTTTTCTAAAAAAAAAAATTCTTTCCTCTAATAATATAATGACTCAACGGTTTCAATTCAACATTATTCAAATGTTCTAGCTTTTAAAATTCTCGGTTTCACGAGAAAATTGGTCCATTTCAATAAAAACTTTAACTTAAAAAACTTCACTAGAAAACGAAACATTCTATCTAAAAAAAAGTAGCGACACTAGCCCTGTTCAGCCGACTTATAATCCGTATTTTTCAGCTTGTTTTTTCAGCCGGAACAATGTTTTTCTCTCACACAAATCAGGCGGAACAGTGTTTCAACTTGTTTTTTCAGCATAAGCGAACGGGGCCACTATTGCAAGATCATCGGAACTAGCAAAGTGAGCGTAGGTCGGCTGTTTATATTTTTGATGATGGTGAAAAATTATTTTAGAACTTAACAACGCTATTCTTATAATATAATGATATGAAAATATTTTAAGAAAAAAAACAACGCTATTCTTTTAGTAGTGTGTTCATAGTGATGGATGTATGTCCATATATGTAGCGTGTGTACTGTAGTGTGATTCGGAAAAAAAAAATCGAAACAGTTTTGTTTCAAAACTGTACGTCGGGCTAGTGTCTCTCCCTTCATGCTCACCAAACAAAAATAAACGCCCGATGATCAGAAACAAGCTCTACTGTTCCCTTTTGCAAGTCGCGCATTTGACGACCGCGTCACTTGGCAATGAACAGGAGGAGACAAGCTCTACTGTTTCCTACCGACTGGGAAGGCATCGTGACTTGCCAAATGCGATGCGGACAAGGCATTTACAACAGAACCAGTAGGCCATAGTCAATCAGGCACAGAAGGGAAACTAGGGCCCAGTTTAGATCTAGAAAATTTTGCAAAAGAACAGTAGATTCTCTGTCACATCGAATCCTTGGACACATGCATTAAGCATTAGATATAGATAAAAAAATAAAACTAATTACACAGTTTAGACGAAATGGACGAGACGAATCTTTTAAGCCTAATTAGACCATGATTGGACACTAATTGCCAAATAACAATAAAAATGCTACAGTTGTATTTTGCCAAAATTTTTGGCAACTAAATAAGGCCTAGAAATGGAGCAAGACATTCAGGAACACAGCAGCTGGACAGGGCATTATCTTTGAACCACTGAGGGGTTGTTTAGTTGGCAAAAATTTTGGCGAAACGCTACTGTAGCAGTTTCGATGTTATTTGGTAAATATTGTCCAATCATGGTCTAATTAGGCTTAAAAGATTTGTCTCGTCCATTTCGTCTAAACTGTGTAATTAGTTTTATTTTTTATCTATATTTAATGCTTCATGCATGTGTTCAAAGATTCGATGTGACGGGAAATCTGAAAATTTTGGTAAAATTTTTGGCATCTAAACGGTGCCTGAATATGGATTGAATGAATCTGGTCGATATATACAGGGATTGGACTAAATGCCTGTCCTACCCGAACAGCACTACTCGTTTACACATCAGAGCAGCTTGTCTAACGGGCATTCTGCTTCCCAGGTTCATTCATTCATTCATAATGTGGTGAATGGCCACCGAATCATGTTCTGATGAAGGCGACACAGGTGCCTATGTAGGCCGGCGGTGGACGGAGTTTAGGCCAAGGACCCGCCAAGCTATGTAGCCATGCCAACCATTTTTGTCATCCAGCCACAAGGGCCTGTCGATCCGAACTAATGAAGCCACTGCATGCTGGATGTTGATATGTACAGGTGAGGTGGACACCTCTCGGTGCTTTGGTGATCATGACGCGCCTACCGCCATTTCTGATGGTTTTTCTTGTGCCTCGTCCTTGCCCAACAATGCTGGTGTGACTGAAACAACACCGATCAGGAATAGCAGTGCTATCGACTGGGTGTCGTAAAGGTCACTCAGCGAAGTTAACTCTCCAAGAGCAATTCCAGCCTGAATGCATGACAGTAGGGGGGAAATAGCAGAACTGACATTAGCACAAAAAGGGAACACTAGATGGCAACAGGTAAACAAGCATGATATCTGACAATAGAACTTACTCTGACAGTCACATAAGCAGCTGGGATAAGACCAATGAGAGTTCCCAGTAAGAATGTATGGTAGGGGACATCTACTATGGGTGAAGCTAAGTTGATGAAGGTATTTGGCAATGTTGGGGTCACCCTGAGGAAAAGCATGTAATTCAACAGCTTCTCTCTTCTTTTAGCAACCTGAAATGAAGGACAATTTACCTCTCCTCAGTTATGAGATACATAGACGAGGGACTTAAATCAAATAGCCTGACTCAAGCGTAGAGCAATTCAGAATAAACAATTTAAGCCTGATACACAGACTTTAGAAACAAAACTACATTTGGCGATTTTGGTCTTTAGATACCTGTCTCTGGAAGAAGCTGAGCTTATCTGGCCACAGTGTGAACACCAGTGGCTTCCCAATCATCTTCGACAGGAAATAGCACGAAGAAGCACCAGCAGTAGCAGCAAAGACCACCAGGGCCAAGCCCCGGAGTTGCCCAAACAGAGCACCAGCAAGCAGAGACATGAATATTGTCCCTGGGATCATGAAGGTCTGCATGAAGATGTACACAGCGCAATAACCTACCAACACCTGTAGGGTGTAGTCACTAGTATAGTTTTCAAGATGGCCACTGCAAAGAAACAAACTGGTGGTTAGAAAACAAAGGAAAATTCCATTCCAGTGGTACTAGCAATTACTAAGTACTGTGCACACATCTGAACTTTCTGCCTGTTTAGTTCCCAAATTTTTCTAGATTCCCCGTCACATTGAATCTTTGGACGCATGCATAAAGCATTAAATATAGATAAAAAAAATAAAACTAATTGCATAGTTTAGACGAAATTCACGAGACGGATCTTTTAAGCTTAATTAGACCATGATTGGACACTAATTGTCAAATATCAACGAAAGTGCTAGAGTACCATTTCCCAAAAAATTTCGCGAACTAAACAAGGCCAAAACATTTCGGCAATATAAAAAAACAAAGGGCATGTCCAGTTCGGTAGTGTAGCAAGAAAGAAGAAGGCCATGTGCAAACGGTAAACCATTAATACGGGAAACAAATAGCTGACGTGTGTAGACAGATCAGATCCTGTGTGATTATCGGCTCAAGGCAGATGGAACACGCTTCGACCAAGTCCAAAAGCATATGGCAATTGTGGCTGGCACGAAAGTGACATGGTAATTATTAGGAAAAATAAAGTGACATGATTAAGTTACCCTTTTAAAAACTTTACCCAGAGAAATGTAGATTCGAATTGGAACACCAGGTTGTAATTCAAGTTGATCGGTTGCCATCAGATCTAAAATCATGGTTCAACTAACAGCACAAACACACTAAGCAATCAGTACTTGAAGATGGCACCGGTCTTACTTTTGAGAAATCTAATCTTCCCAATTTGAAGGGAAATTCATAATGGTCCAGAACACAAACAAATCATCCGTCTTAATTTCGAATTAACACAAGGGGCAGCAAATTTCACCAGCTCCATGCTATACGTCTTTCAGAATTTCCACCAAACGAACGTTGAGATCCATTCCGGATCACGAGATAACCGCTAACTAATTCCTTGCAAAGCTGCCACCACTACCAATCAACTGTTTCATTGCGACAAACGCCAGTGTCATTTGGCATTGAAATCGCAGACAAAGAATGAAACGCTTGTCGTGCACATTATTCATCAATCGATCCACCAACACAGATTTGCCTTACACGTACAGGAAGAAAAAAGAAATGAAATCGATTTGTGCCTTGGAAACTACTCCATTTAGAGCATATAGACAATTTGCGTGCAGAGATCAACTAATAATCATAGCGAGGGAATCTTGGCATCACATCACAGGAAAAAAAAAAGCTGAAGCTTTCGTGAACAGAACTGACAAGGCACCAATTCACCAACCGGAACAAGAGAAACGAAGAGCTTCTTATTAGGAGGGCAGGAGAAAGGAAACATACGTTAGGATTTGGAGTTCCTCGAGATTACGTGGCAACTTGAGAAAGCTGTAGTCGGAGTCCGGCATGGAAAGGTAGACCCCGACGAGCCCAGCGGCGAAGGCGGCGGCGACCCCGGCGCCGAGCGCGGCCTCCCACACCGGGAACCTCTCGTCCCGCCCCATCCCTCCTCTCCTCCGCCTCCTCTTTTCCCCTCTCAAAAACCGGGGGAACCGGGCGAGGAGAACAGAGAGACAAGAGACGGAATTTCGAGAGGAGGAAGAGGAAGAAGAAAGAAGAGAGCTTTCCCTGGCTCTCTCTCTCTCCTACCTTCCCAATTCCCTTGCCTTTCTCCTCCCTCTCTTTGCTTTTCTTGGCCGAGTTTAATACGGGAGGCAGGGAGGGAGGGAGGGAGGAGACCAGCACACGGGGGGGGGGGGGGGGGGGGGGGGGGGGGGGGGGGGGGGGGGGGTCGGGAGCTGGAATTGAATATTCTCTCTCCTGTTTATTTAGCTGATTGCCTTTGGCTGAACAATTTTCTGCCCGTCTTCGTGTTTCTTGCTTGGCTCTGGCGTTGCCGTGGCGTTGGTGTAAAGATAAACAACATGTTTTTTGGTCAGGTTTTGTTCGGTCTGTGGCGTTCTGGCAACTTTCAGTTCTCGGCCCATTTGATATGGTTGCTTGCTCCTGTTTATCTTGCTTGCTTATTTTTAGCAAAACTGCAGTCAGTTCATAAAAAATAAACTTCATTAAAAAAAAAAGAATCGTGTGTGTGGGTTTCTTACGGACGGCGTTGTTTTGTTTCGGTGCAGACATCGCCTAGTTGGAAACAGCAAGCACGTCGATTTTATCTCACGTTTTCAACAAGCTGAGTCGAATACAAATGGACCGTTGCGTTGCTTGGATGTAGCCTCCACCCTCCGCCAATTTTCGAAATAGACAGCCTTTTTCTTTTGAGAAATCGAAATATATAGCTGTGCTCCCGTTTTAAAATGCTCTTTTGCTTGTTTGGTTGGTTTGGGCTTTTTGGCTTCCGATATTTTCAACCCATCGGTGTCGTCCGTTGGGACCGCCCGGCCCGCTGTGATCGTGATTGCCGCTTGGGCACACCACGACGTGGCTCCTCGTGCTGTTGTTTCGTTTTTGCTTTGCCATCGACGGCAGCGGCGCGCGCTTGCAGCGCCACCGCGTGATGTTTTTTTACTTCAATAATAGGTACCGTAAAATATAAACCGCAGCGTCTGACGACCGCCGCTCTCCCCTCTACTCCTATAGACATCGACAACTCGCAGTCACAGCTTCAGTTTCAAAAACAAGTGGCGGATTGAGGGTGTGTTTAGTTCGTGAAAAATTTTAGCTCTGACTAGTATTTTCGTTTGTATTTGTCAATTAGTGTCCAATCATAAACTAATTAGGTTCAAAAGATTCGTCTCGTGATTTTCTACCAAACTGTGTAATTAGTTTTTTTCGTCTACATTTAATACTCTATGCATGTACCAAACATTCGATGTAACGGGGAATCTTGAAAATTTTTTAGAACTAAATGTGGCCTGAATTGAACCGCCGGGTTTTGAGAATATCCTTGCCAAATTTCCGGGGTGATGAAATGGAGTGGATGGATTTGTTTGGGCGAAATGATCAGCAGACTGACCACATCACATGGGCTGGAGCACGTAGATGCTCCCTCCGTAGGTCTGTCTCACCGTTTGACCCGCCGGCCTTGCCTTGTGTTGGTTCGTTTACAGGTACCCTGACTGTAGGCATGCAGCAGTACCCACCACCACCTCCCCACTAACCGCTAACTGCCACTGCCATGTTCAGTCCAGAGAAAACAACGAACTCCCCATTTGGCCATTTGTGCATGTGCCGCACGATCGTTGTAGATCGCAGCTGGCGGCCTGTTTAGTTTCTAAAATTTTACAAAAAATTTTAAGATTTTTCGTTACATCGAATCTTTGACATATATATGAAGCATTAAATATAGATAAAAAATAAAATTAATTACGAAATTTACGAGACGAATCTTTTAAGTCTAATTGGACCATGATTGGAGACTAATTACCAAATAACAATGAAAATGTTACAGTACCATTTTCTAAAATATTTCGCGGACTAAACGAGGCCGAGAGAGAGGCAGGGCTACGCGGCGTTCGGCGTGGAACGATTGCAGATTTCAGATAAATTGGCGGTCGAAACCATGATCTCAATCTCATGTGGATACTATATTTGTTGTCATGTGTTTGTCACTACTCCTACCTAGGATCCGGGTGTGATGTTTGCTTTCGTGAGTTGAGTTTGGCTTGGGAGCATATCGAAAAGAATATGCAATATGCATATGCTTGGATTGGATCAATGGATTGCTCTTGGAGGAAACGACCAGGTGGCGAGGACAGTGAGCTTCAGCGGTTAAGGAGAAAGCAGCGACCACTGATTGGTGTGCGTGGCATCTTATATATCATCAACATCATATTCCGTTCGACTCACAGGCATCTTTCTCTTGTAAATGCCACGTATATTCGAACAACATGATCCTGTCTGTCCCCAAAGGCTGAAGCAACGAAGTGTTGCTGGATAGCGACTGACGAAGATGAACTGCCTGTACTATGCCAATCAGCAAACCACGGCAGCGCGATTTCTATTGCGCACGCACACTGATACAGCAGCAACCCCATTCGTTTCGCTAAAATTTTGGCCGATGCTTATGCTGAAATGTGTGAGAGAAAAATAATATTTATTCGTTGTAGGACTGTATACTATCAGCACTGGCACAGGAGACAGCCAAGTCCTTACTGATAACTAAGGCCCGTTTAGTTTCTAAAAACATAAAAAAAACTGCACAGTACCCACCACATCGAATCTTTGGACGCATCCATGAAATATTAAATATAGGTAAAAAAAATAACTAATTGCACAGTTTATCTGTAAATATCGAGACAAATCTTTTGAGCCTAGTTAGTCCATGATTGAATAAATTTTATCAAATAATAACAAAAGTGCTACAAGAATTTTTTTTCCAAAAAAATTCGGATCTAATCGAGGCCTAAATCAATCAATATGTCAGTGCAACGAGAAGCACGGATGATCCACCTCAAAAGCCGCAGCTTTCGGTACTACAGTACAACCATAAAAAAAAAACTTGTGCCAATCGACAAGGAATGAAATTATGCAATGCCTCGCCGACATCCAGATCGCGGATCCAACAATTTCAAGTGGAGTTATTGCTGGGCGTGGTACTGCTGCTTCGGTATCACACCCAACACAAAGCCCTTGTTTAGTTCCCTAATTCTCCTTTAAATTTCACTATGTAAAAAGAAGATTCTCTGTCACATCAAAATGTCGGCAAATACATGAAGTACTAAATGTTGATGAAATCAAAAACTAATTGCACAGTTTTGTTGCATTTTAAGCCTAGTTAGTCAAAATTTGGATATTTTTGCGAGATGCACATTTTAAGCCTAGTTAGTCAAAATTTGGATATTTTTTTATCAAATACAAACGAAATGCTACAGGAATTCTGATACAGTGTTTTGCTCCCCAATTCACCGAACTAAACGAGGCCAAAGACACATGGGACACAATCAAAAGGGGGAAAACCAACCCCGACCGTATGGTAGCTGCATCAATCAAAGGCTGTAATAAGTATAACTTCTAAAATCTGATCTGAAGTTTTCGCTATGATATAAAGCCCCCAAGGAAATTTCGAACAGATGGTCGATGCCTTAACGCACTGGGGCCTTCTAAGGGCAGTCCCAACGGTAATAAATGATCATTTCCATCTGTATTTAAGAGAGCAAAAAAACATGACGTGACATTAAGTTTAATGAAGAGAGAGAGCAGATTCTGAAGAAATCGTTTCTTGTCCACGAAACGGCGTCGACGCTCGCAACGAGGCTCCAAGAAATGAGCAAAACGCCGATGGGGAGAAACTGAGTAGTTTCAATCATTTGTTACCTCACAGGAGCTCGCTGGAGCAGGCTGCCGCGCGTGCTCAGCATGTCGGCCGCCACCGCGCTCTGCTGGCCGCACGCTCGCTCGACGACCACCGAGCTCACCCGCCCGCCTCTGAGCTCGCCGGGCGCCACCGGGCTCCCCGCTCGCCCGCTCCGGGCGTTCGCCGTCCGCCGCGAGGTCGCCGTCCGCTGTCGTCTACGACTTCGCCCTCGACGAAGCGCCAGCTCGTGTTCGCTGCGGCCGCCCCGCTCGCGTTCGCCGTGGCCGCCCCGCTCGCGCCGCGCGGCCACGTCTGCTCGCGCTCGCCGCGCGCGTCGCGCCTGCTCGCGCCGCGCCGCCGTCGGCCCTGCTCGCCCTGGTCGCCGTCGGTCGTGTGCCGTGCTCGCCCGCGCCGCTACGAGGCCTCGCCGCCGTCGGCCGTGCGCTCGTCCGCGTTGCCCCGCGCCGCCCCGGGGACTCGCCGGAGCCGCCACGCTGGGCTCGCCTGTAACGGATCAACGTAATTATACGAAATTAAGTAAGAAAATCTTCCACCGAGGCGGTTAATTTAACAAACTTAAGCCCGTATAACCCGAGATTCCGTGAAATCACGAAGGATTTCAAAACCACTAACATACAACCAAGATCGTACTGATTTAGCAGCCACAATTCACACGATACATAAATCTGATCATAAAGGTAAGATACATCGGAGTTCGGAAATAAAAGTTATTACAACATAGTTCAACATAAAATAGCGGAAGCAAATAATTTTACGCACACACACTTAGTTCAGTTACAGTGCCAGTCGATAGTCATAGTCCACAAAAGCAGTAGATAAGACTAACAAAAAGACCCTTGCCCAAGGTCCTAGTTGTCACCCATCGCCGGATACAGACAGTTGGAGCAGTACCCGTAGTACATCTGACCATCTGCAACAACAATGGAAACAACGCCCTGAGTACGAGAATGTACTCAGCTAGACTTACCCGTCAAAAACCAGAAATAACATGACACCAAGGAGCATGAAAGGCTTTACATAGTGGATTGGCTTGACTCATTTGCGAAAAGCATAAGTTATTATGAGCAACTAAAGATAAGTACTTTTAGCATCATTTTTAGGATAACCTATTCAGGCTAGGTAAGCACCTATGGCTAAAACAATCACTTGATTAACCATTAACATCAAAGGTTACCATCTCAGGTTTAGCCTTTCCAACATTATCCACATAACCATCCGTGTTTCATCATTGTTACTACGATGCCATAGCTCGAGTCAAGTGCTCACTAACCGGGAGCGACGGCGATTCGAATCGAATTCCTATCCAGCTGGAGATTTATTCCTCACACAAACCATGCTCCCCCCGTCAGGGTCGCGTAGATCACCAATGACACTTTCCGAGAAGCCGCGGGATAACAATCATGGATCGCACTACCCAGGGACCGCCCGACTGCCAGGACGCACCTTGGGCTCACTCTTCGCGTCCCCGTTACCCCCCTTCCACACCAGTCTGCCAACCCGAGTTTATCCCGGCTCAAAAAGTGTCACTAGCTTCGCGGTCGAAAGGTACTTTATTCGGCCAGCTAAATGTGGGGCATGCGTTCAACATGACAAGAGGGACGAGCAACGATCGGTCCTTAACTGACACAGACGGAATCACTATAGTCCCAAAACCCTATAAGACTCCGCCCGGTCTCCGTTTATCCATCAACACTTGGTTACTTTTCATGATCACACTTACAGCTAACCATAACCTGGTATCCACCTATAACTCGCAGGTGACAGGAAATCACCCGACTTCTACCGGTCTCAGCATGGCTAAGCAATTTACTCGATCCTGACCTAACAGGGTAAGAGATAATCCGGTGGCCAAGGTAATAATGCAACAACAGTTTCACTCAACTCCTATAACTTAGTGCAACAATATATATAGCTATAACTCATACAATAAGAAATAACTTTTTATAAATTTAGGAGGCTTAAAATGCTCCGGGGCTTGCCTTTTTCGAACGAACTAGGGTGGTGATCGACGCACTCTGGCAGTTCCTCGCCTGACTCTTCCTCCTCGGGCACCTCCTGTGCCTGGGGTTCCTGCTGATCCCGTCCAAGCCTGCTCCTCCGGAACTGCTGCCTGCAACTCCTCCTGCGATCCTGTATGATGCAAGTGCATAAGGAAACATGCGAAGAATGCATCGAAATGCGGTGGATTGCTTTGATGACATGAGATGCAGATGAGCACATGGAATGAGCAGTTTGAATATAATTATTTCTTCTACAAGGTAGTCAACGTCATCCAAGAACATGTAACCTAAAACATACACCTCAACCTTCTATTAGTTAGCCTACCATCTACACATACAAGTGAACCTAAGCTATCAAAGCTTACCAACCTAACTCATCCATAACATCAGCAAGGCATCATGATGCTTCAAAGATACACCAAACATATTTTATTTCTTTCAATTTCTCATAAAGAATAATCTTTTATTTCCTATTTAGCTAGGGTTACACAACAACACCTATCTCTGGTGTAGATAAAAACCTACAAAAATTACAGTAGACTACTCTTACCCTAACTAACCTACCACTAAATTTTCATGAGAATTGCACAAGTAAAACTGCCTGTACAAAATAAACAAGCTATAGCCTAATTGTGAGCATGAATTTATTTTATACTAGAAAAAGTGTCAAACAACAGATTTCACAATTTTCTTAGGTTACTAACAGTAAACCAACATACTACAAAAATTATCAGATGTATGTTGTATACAAATTTTTCTCTATAATAAAAATAACAGATATTACTGATTAAAAGCATTTGAACTACACTTCAACATTTTTCCACAGAACATGCTTCACTAATATTTTTCCTAGAAAGTATATCACAAATAAAGATTAATGCCACAAGAATCACATTTTTCCTTTTATTATTTTATTTACTACACTTTTTCTAAGATATCAGCATTTATAGCAATTAAATAAAATTGCACAGTAGAGTGTCACAAAAATCACATGAGATATTTTTAAACTGTAGATCTATTCAAAAGGAACATTTCAAAATTTGTTTCATGATTTTTGGAGCTATAAATCTTGAGATACAATTTTTTAGAAGCCTTTTTCAGATTTTCTGGAAATCAATTTCTTTAAAACCGAAAATCAAAACCGGCTTTAAACGCTACGTGCACCCCGCTGTGACACGCGAAACCGAAACACTGAGACAGACAGGTGGGACCCATGGGTCAGACGGGCCCACCCGTCAGCCGCAGTCGGCCAGAGGCGGTGCGGACCGCCGGGATCTCGCCGCCGACGAGTCCTCCGACGACGGGGAGGGCACCATCGTGCTCCTCTCATCGATGCGAACCCAGTGGTGCCTAGTGGGTGGCCAGACGAGCTCGGCATCGAGCTCGCCGGCGTGCATGGCGGCTCGGTGGCGCGGGATGCCGTCGGCCGGCCAACTCCGACCGAGAGGAGCCGTGTGGTGAGGTCAGTGAGACTCGTGGTGCAAGTGCGGTGCTCGTGCGCTCGAGAAGTGGGCGAGAAGTGGCGTGGAGGTGTGCGGCTCACGGAGCGGGTCGCTCCGGTGAGCTCGGCCGGAACTCCGGCGAGCCATTACCGCGGATGGAGGCCGAATCCTGGCGGGATGTGGCGAGCACCGGATGCGCAACGACAAGGCGCAGCGAGGGCGAAGACGGAGTCGGAGGCGGGGAGCCGGAGCGGCGGCTAGGCGGTTGCGGAGCTCGGGAGCCGGCGATGGCAAGGCGGAGCTCTGCTGCTGCTGCTTTGCGGGCGGGCGAGGGGGAGAATGGAGGGATCAACCGAGGAGGACGAGCGCGCGGAGAGGGTAAGCGGGCGCGGACGCTGCGGGGGCCACAGGGGCGCGTGTCGTGCGGCTTCGACGGCGTACGGACACGCGGCGACCGAGCGCTGCCGCGGCGCCACGACGCCACGCGCGGGCGCGCGCGCGCGCTGGGGGCGGGAGGGAGACGACGCGGGCGCGGGCCGGGCCGCCAGCGAAGCTGGGCCGAAAGGGAAGCCGAAGCCCACTAAGGCGAAAATCTGATTTTTCTTTTTCAAAATATTTTCCAGATTTAATTCTTTGTTTCAAAATTGAATTTGGAGATGAAAAAGAGGTTTTCAGAAATTTGGCCCAAAATAAAAGTTGTTCAAAATTTTATTCTCTACAACTTTCATATAGAGCACTTTTCAAAATTCTCAATAGATTTTAAATTTGAGATTTAAAGCTAACTTAAAATCAAAAACTCATTTATTTAGAATATTTTTTTAAAACAGAATTTGAGGAAAACTTGAATTCAAAATTTGCTCCAATAATCAAGTTGATTTATTCTAGAATATTTAAAATTGCTACTTCTCAAAAGTTCACCAACTTTTTAACACTTATATCAAAATTAGGGTTCCCATTTATTTGTTTTTCACATTAAATTTGAAAGAGCTACAATTCAAATAATGTTAATCATGCAATGATGTTGAATGCTTATGCTTTAAATGATAATGCATGCTTAACACCCAGGGGTGTTACATCGCCCGACCTGGCCTGCTCGCGCGCGCCGCTTCCCGTCGCTTGCCCTTGCTAGCGCGGCCGCGCTCGCTCCCGCCCGCACCAGCCGCGCCGGGCATGCCGCCACGCTTATAAGAATCTCGTCCCGAGATTTTGAGTTACGAACCACTTATCGTAAAAAGCTTTATACGCGGTTTGAAGATATTCTCCCGTTTCCCAAGAAGCATCGCTCTCATCATGGTGGCTCCATTGAATCTTGTAGGTTGTGACCACTTTATTTCGAGTGACTCGGTCCTTAGTATCCAGGACTCGAACCGGTTGCTCGCGATACTCCAAGTCTGCCTTGATCCGAATACCCTGAGGTTCTATCCTCTCCTCTGGAACACGCAGACACTCTTCAGTTGGGATACGTGAAAAACGGGAAATATCGAACTCATCTCTTCTGGTAACTGCAACTTGTACGCCACGGGACCCTTTTTCTCTACGATCTGGTATGGTCCTATATATCTCGCAGACAGTTTCTTCTTGATTCCAAACCGTTTCTTCTTCATTGGGGTAACCTTCAAATAGACATAGTCACCTACTTGGAACTCCAATGCTCTTCTTCTCTTGTCTGCATAACTCTTCTGACGAGACTGTGCAGCTTGCATGTTTTGTTGGATAACACGGACCTTTTTCTCTGCCTCCTCGACAAAATCAATTCCATAAAACCTTCTTTCTCCAGGCTCTACCCAATTTAACGGTGTCCTGCACTTCCTGCCATACAAGGCTTCAAAAGGTGCCATCTTGATACTCTCTTGGTAACTGTTATTGTAAGCGAATTCTGCCAACGGTAACCAGGATTCCCATGAGCCTCTGGATGATAGTACACAAGCTCTAAGCATATCTTCTAGTACCGCATTAACTCTTTCTGTTTGTCCATCAGTCTGTGGGTGGTAAGCCGTGCTACGAATCAAACTAGTACCCAAACCTTGATGCAGATGTTCCCAAAAGTGAGAGGTAAACTGCGAACCACGATCGGACACAATCGTTTTTGGTATCCCGTGCAATCGGACAATCTCGGCAATGTACTTCTCTGCATATTGAGGTGGTCGGAATGTCGTCTTAACGGGCAGAAAGTGAGCTGTCTTGGTGAGACGATCTACTATTACCCAAATAGAATCATGCCCCTTTTGTGTGGTGGGGAGACCAGTGATAAAGTCCATACTTATATCATCCCACTTCCAATCGGGTACCGACAAAGGTTGCAGAAGTCCTGCAGGTCTCATGTGAAGAGCTTTAACTCTACAACACATGTCGCAACGAGCAACGTATGCTGCAATTTCCTTTTTCATCTTAGTCCACCAATAACAGGGTCGCAACTCTTGGTACATTTTACTACTTCCGGGGTGAATAGATAACTTAGAACGATGAGCCTCATCCATCAACTTGTTCTTAAGCTCTCTATCCTTAGGTACTACCAGGCGATCCTTGAACCATAACACTCCTTGGTCATCCAATCGAAAGTGTTTGGTGGGTTCTCTCTTCATCCTTTCTTTAATATGAAAGATTCCCTTATCTGTTTTCTGACCATCTGGCTCTCCAGAGTACAACCGATCTGAATATTATGCAACACAGCAGGATGTAACAAATTGAACCCTTTTTCAAACAACGGTTGCACATCAATAGCATGGGATTTTCTGCTCAGTGCATCGGCTACTACATTAGCCTTTCCAGGATGATAGTGCACGTTCAGATTGTAGTCCTTTATCAACTCTAACCATCTCCTCTGTCGCATGTTCAACTCAGATTGGGTAAAGATGTATTTGAGACTCTTATGATCTGTGAAGATATTACACACATTACCCAACAGGTAGTGCCTCCAAATCTTTAGAGCATGCACCACTGCTGCAAGCTCTAAATCATGTGTAGGATAGTTAACTTCATGCTTCCTCAATTGCCGTGAGGCGTAAGCAACGACTTTTCCATTTTGCATTAGCACACATCCTAACCCATTCTTGGATGCGTCACAGAAAACATCAAACGGCTTTTCTATATCTGGTTGGGCCAGAACAGGAGCAGTGGTCAACAACTTCCGCAAGGTACAGAAGGCTGCTTCGCACTCCTCTGTCCATACAAACTTATGATCCTTCTGTAACAGGCTTGTCATTGGTTTGGCAATCTTCAAGAAATCTGGTATGAAGCGACGGTAGTAACCGGCTAAACCAAGGAAACTGCGGACTTCGTTAACTAAACTTGGTGACTTCCAGTTCATAACCTCTTGTACCTTACTGGGGTCGACAGAAATGCCATTTTCAGACAACACGTGGCCGAGAAAAGGAACTGTCCTAAGCCAGAACTCACACTTGCTGAACTTAGCATACAGTCGATGTTCTCTGAGTCTAGTCAAGACTATCCTGAGGTGTTCCGCATGTTCTTCTTCATTTTCTGAGTATATCAGTATGTCATCAATGAACACTATCACAAACTTGTCCAACTCGGGCATGAAAACTGAATTCATCAGGTACATAAAGTATGCAGGAGCATTTGTCAACCCAAAGGACATGACAAGATACTCGTACAAACCATATCTGGTAGAGAACGCAGTCTTAGGCACATCTTGCGGCCTAATTTTTATCTGGTGGTACCCTGATCTCAGATCTATTTTAGAGAACACTTTGGCTTTGGACAATTGGTCAAACAAGATATCAATCCGAGGAAGAGGATACTTGTTTTTAATTGTCACTGCATTCAGTGGCCGATAATCCACGCACATGCGTAAGGAGTTATCCTTCTTCTTTTTCACAAACAGAGCAGGGCATCCCCATTCGGACGAGCTGGGACGAATCAACCCTTTCCTTAGCAAATCCTGAAGTTGCTTTTTCAGTTCTGCTAACTCATTGGGAGGCATCCGATAAGGCCTTCTTGAAATCGGTGCTGTTCCTGGAATTAACTCAATGGCAAACTCAACCTCTCGGTCTGGTGGAAGTCCAGGTAACTCCTCTGGAAACACATCTGGAAACTCACAGACCACTGGAATCTGGACTAGCAGAGTAGTTTGTACCGCACAAGATGTGCTAGCTAGGTCTACCCTCCGAGGTAGGACCACTTGAAAGGTGCCTTCCCCACTGGGTTCCTTAAGAGAGACACTCCTTCCTCCAACATCAATTACAACTCCCATTTGATTCATTGAAAGGTCCTTGTTTGGTTTTGGTAATTGAGTGACAACTTAGGTGGACTAATATGTGGTTATGTGAGATACACAGGAGATTAGTCCACATGTGATGGTGTCATGAAGGAGCTCATTGCATATGAGACATGACATGGAGTCATGTGACCAAGATGGAGAAGATCAAGATGAGGCTTGGCTCGAAGGACCGGTTGTGAAGGTGAAGGGCAAGTTGAGGCTTCGAAGCGAAGGACCATGTGATGGTGAAGCTTGGGCAAGACTTGGCGCCGACGGACCAATGCAACGGTGAAGAGCAAGTGAGGTCAAGATCGATGAACCAATACGGTCACGTGATGATATGAAGTGAATCATATCATTTGGTGATTGGTTGGTGCATGTGTTGCATCAACGTCAGAGGAGATGGAGTGGAATGCGCAAGGCAAAGGTATAACCTAGGGCATTTCCATTTCACCGGTCATAGGTGTGTAGAGAAGTTTATGACCGGGTTTAGGATAGATGGCCGTACTATTAAGAGGGGCAAACTTGTTTGCATATCGGTCATCTAGTGCCACTTGAGCGATCTAACTTTGCATACGTGTTAGGATCGAGTGGCGAGGCAAGTTGAGTGTCTAATTCCTTTGGAGAAAATGTTTGTGAAAATGCTAACACACGAGCACAAGGTGGTGATCACTTGTTGGTGTTGGCACATTTGCAAAGGTGGCGTTGGTCGCGCTGTGGTTTACGGGTAGAGAGGGGTTTGGTTCCTTTCTCTCTCCCGCCGAGCGTGCGAGCGCGGGATTCAGGCGATTTCGGGGAAGTGAAATGCCTATTTTCCATTGCGCCGGAAGTCGGAAAAAGAAACGGAGGCGAACGCGGTCACAGAGGTGACCGGTCGCAGCACCGGACGCTGCACCGGACGCTGCAACCGGACGCTGCACCGGACGCTGTCTGTTTCGACCGGCGCGTCCGGTCAGTGCAGCACGGGCGTCAGGCGCGCGAGCTAGGGTTTGGCACCGGCGCGTCCGGTGACCCACGGGACCGGCGCGTCCGGTCTGGCGAACAGCGAGTCACGAAGTCATCAGACGCGGTGCGCGTCCGGTCCTACACCATCGGACGCGTCCGGTGGTCCAGGGTGCTTACTGGACTCGCACCGGACGCGGTTACTGTGGCGTCCGGTGGTTGCGAGGAGCGCGTCCGGTGATGTCTTCGCGCGCGCGGGAACTGTGCGCACCGGTGCGTCCGGTGGTTCGCAACAGCGCGTCCGGTGTGTCGTTTGACCGTTGGCGCGCAGTGACCGTTGGAGGTTCTAACGGACGAATTTGAAATCGCTGGGGCACCGGACGCGGTTGAGCGCGTCCGGTCTGTTACGACCGGCGCGTCCGGTGCTCCCGCGGAAAAACGGCCAAGTGTGTGCAACGGCTCTATTTGACTGTGGGGTTATAAATAGACCTTGTGGCCGGCCTTGGCCGGTAGTAGAGCACACTTTGGCCTTGGTGGCTTATGTGGTAGTGCTCGGGAGCCCTCTAACTCACTCATGCTTGATAGTGTTCATCGGATCGAGTGAGAGAGCGATTCTAGTGCGTTGCTTTGAGAGATTGCATCGTGTGGCACTAGGTGATCGTGTTGCAAGCCGGTGGTGCTTGTTACTCTTGGAGGTTGCCACCTCCTAGACGGCTTGGTGGCTTGTGGCTCCGTCGAAGCTCGCAAGAAGATTGTGCGAGGCTCCGGAGAAGCTTTGTGAGGGGGATTGTGCTCACCCCGCGGGGTCGCGAAGAGCAACTCTAGTTGAGCGTGTCATTGAGTTACCTCACTTGAGAGTGGTGTCTTGCGGTGCCTTGCGGGGCGTGCCTTGAGGGGTAAGTGACTTGAGGGTCACACCGAGGAACCATCCTAGTGTTGGTCGACACAACGGGGACGTAGCTGGGTGGCAACCAAGTGAACCTCGGGAGAAAAACACCGTGTCAACTTTGTCTACTCTTCTCGGTGGTTAGCATTCATGCAACACAAGCTTGTATTTACTTTCATATATACTTGTGCTTGTGTAGTTGCTCTCGTAACTAGTTTGCTTGTGTAGCTTGCTAGTTGTCTTCTTGCTTGTGTAGCTAGAAGCTTCCCTTTGCGTGACTAATTTGGTTTGTGTAACCTTGTTAGTCACATTGCTTAGTTTGTGTAGCTAAGTGTTTTGCGCTCTCTAATTTGGCATTAGTTGCCTTGTTATTGAGCATTGCTAGTGAGCTTAGGCTTTGTGCGCTTTGCTTACTAAAATTGTGTAGGAGCTCCCTCTTGCTTGCAAAGTACTAGTGTATAGGTTTGTGTGACCTTGCTCTAGAATTAAATAGGAGAGCTCTTGCTAAGGAAAGCACCTTAGTTGCTTAATTAGGATCTTTGTGAGGTGCTTGTGAACTTAGTTAGAGGGGTGAAGTCTTGGCTAGACCGATAAGTTTAATTCCGCATTTGTTTTTAGTTAGCCAACACGCTTAAGTTTTAGAAAGGACTATTCACCCCCCCCCTCTAGTCTGCCATCTCGACCCTACAAGTGGTATCGGAGCCGGGTCTCTCATTTGTGGTCTTCACCGACCCAAGAGGATGGCGGCTTATGGGCTAGATGTTGAGTGTCCACACATTTTTGATGGCACACACTTTGTACGGTGGAGAAATTGGATGACATGCAATTTTAAGTTTATTTCTCCTCAAATGTGGTGGATCGTAGATGTGGGCTTTTCCTTTGCAATTGATAAAAAGAATGCAACTCAAGCGCAAAGTAAATGCCTACATCTCGATAGCCAAGCTACTAATACTCTATATCGATCTATGGATAGTAGCATACTTTGTGAGATCATGGACTTCGAGTCCGCCCATGAAATTTGGGTGTTTCTAAATGAGAAATATGGGATGATCTCCAATAATGATGAGCCCAAGGAAGAGGTACATAAGGATGTTGAGCATGACCACAACAAGGTGGTTGTGGAGGATTGCTCCACCTCACGGTCAAGTGATGACAAAGATGATCATATCACAAGATCACTTGACAAGAAGAATGATAATGCCACAAGTGATGCAAGCAATGATTCTACTCCATGCACACTTGATGGTGAAGATGATGGCTATGAGAGTGATGCTTCAACAAGCTCTTCAACATCACCACATTGTTCCATGTCACATAGTGACACTAAGGTATCTATTGGTGGTTTTGTTGTTGATTGTGATGGTCCAAATTTTGAGCTTCTATATAAACTCTCAAAGGCCCTAAGAAATGAGATGGCAAAAACAAGTAAATTGAAAAATGAAAACTCATTTCTAAAAACCACATGTGAACAACAAAAGCATCTACTTTATGTTACTACTTGTTCACATGAGGAGCTAAAATTGGCTCATGAGGAACTTAGTGTTGCTCATGATAACTTGGCACAAGAACATGCTTTACTCACTAAGAAGCCTTGTAATGAAGAAATCAAATCTAGTGAGAGCTCATCATTTGGGTCAAATGATCAATCACATATTACTAACCCTTGTGATGTAGGCAAGAAGCATGTATCCACCTTTTGTGATGATTTATTAGATATGCCATGTTCTTCACAATTAAATGCTTGTTTTACTTCTATGTCTTGTGAGACTAACCTTTTGAAGGAGAACAATGAGCTTAAAAGTGAAGTGAAGAATTTGAGCAACAAGTTAGAGAAGTGCTACAACTCAAAAGGTCACCTTTGAGCACATGATGAAGACTCAAAGAAACGTTGGTGACAAAAGTGGCCTTGGCTTCAAGAAGAAAATGACAAGGGGTGAAAGAAAGCAAGAAAAGAGAATGAAGAGGCTACTCCAAAAGAAGCTCTCGCATTCCATGTGCTATCGATGCCATGAAGCGGGACATCTTGCTAATGGTTGCCCAAACATTGAGAAGCTCAAGAAGATGAAAGAAGAAGAGAGGCTAAAGCATGTCAAGTGCTTCAAGTGCCGCACTTGGGGTCATCTCACCTCAATGTGCCCAACCAAGCAATTGGTGAAGCAACAAGTAAAGCCTCAACCAAAGCCACTAGTTGAGCAAGAGAAGACACCCCAAGAGCAAATCAAGATCAACCATGAAGATGATGGTGACTTGATGAAGAAGAAGAAAACAAGAAGGGGTGGAAGAGCAAGACATCCAATGCAAATTCAAGATGTCAAGATGATGAGCAAGAATCAAGATGAGAAGAAAGTACATGCTCACATCAAGTGCTTCAAATGTGGAGACATGGGACACTTCGCCTCGGGGTGTCCTACCAAGCTTGAGAAGAAGGCTCAAGCAACTCATGAAAGGCAAGGGAATGAAGAGCATCATATGAGCAAAGAAGAAAAGGCTCAATCAAAGAGAAGATGCTACTCATGCCGGGAAAGGGGACACATGGCACATTCATGTCCCCTAGGTAACAATTCTAAGCCTAGTTCAATTAATAATACTAATATGCTTAGAAAGGATGTAAATGGTATCTCCATGGTTGCTATTGCAAAACATCCCGCTACTCATACTAAGGCTTTGCCTAAGTATGTTGCTCCTAATTTGAGAGGACCCAAACTTGTTTGGGTACCATCAAAAAGTGGATGATTGTTTGTAGGTACCATCGGCATTATAGGCTTGATTCATTTGGATTCATATTGGTCATCATTTGTTGAATCAAGTTTTAAAGCTTAATGCATATTCTATCCCAATGCCAAGTCAAAATAAGTGGAGTCCAAATGCTACAACATACAAGTGCAACATATCAAGTTGTGGATGATTTATTAGAATTATTTGATGGTTTGCAATTTATTTGAGTAAAAGCTTGCTATTGAATGATCATGAGCTAACCAAGGTATATCCCTTGTTGATCATTTCACTTGGGTGCATATGAGTTGATTGAATTGGATAAATATGCAATGTTGCTTGCTATGAGATGATTGAATGGATTAAATGCTTAGCAATCAAGTTTGAATTGATTTGTGTTGGATAAATTCATGAGATGACATTTAGTAAGTGGATTGGATGGATATATGTCTTGTGAAGGTTTTCAAACAAGTTAGTTTCAAGTTTGATTCACTTTTAATGAAGAATAGCTCATGTATTGAAATCTGTCCTACATTAAAAATCTGAGCTAGCAGTGATCTTAGCCATGTTTGAGTGATCAAATCTATTTGGATTGGCTTGAAATTTGATATACATGCTCTACACTTATGAAAGAAGATGCTGTAGAAATTTCATGAGAAATGGATAAGAGATGCTTCGGTTTTGGAGTGCATCTTGTCAGCTATAGTGCAGCAGTTTTCAGCATGTAGCAGTGGTGGAAGATTTGAAATCTAGTAGCAATCTTGAAGTCAAAAGAAGTTCAAATTTTTACAGTTGCTATATGACTTAGTGAAGCACATCTCCACCAAATTTTATGGCATTTGGTTCTGTACATTGGGAGATATGAATTATTTTTGAAGGGTACAGAATCTGCCAGAAAAGTAACAATCATTGGATTAATCTAGAGTCACTTTAATTGAAAGGTCCTCATGTTGGAAACTTGTTTATAAGTGGTTGAGGTACCTAAGTTTGGTTTTGAATTGATCTAGAAGCATGACAAGAAATGAGTACAAGGGCATTGATTGTGGAATGTACTTAGTGTACAAATTCGGTACTCAAATTTGAAAATGAAGATCAAACTCAAGATGAAGATGAGGTTCAAGTTCTAGTAATGATTGGAGATCATTTGGTAGAAAGAAAGGACTTAAAGAATAATTCAAGGTTACTCATCAAGTTAAGTCCATAAGAACAATCAATCAAAGGCAATTCAAGTAAGTGTCAAGGATGGTTCTTTGGAAAGAGGTCACTTCTCCCTGCTGAGGGGGCTTGCCGCCCATGGGTGGGTAAACCGAGCACTGGCTTGGAAGGCTAACATGGAAGTGATGAATTCAAGGGACATTTGAGATGCTTAATTGAAGCAATCAATAGGATTGATCAAGAAAAGCAAGCAACACCCAAAAGAGAGCTAGTCATGTATTTCGAGTGGTATTCTAAGTAGTTCTCTCATGCAAGCATTGATCAAAAAGATGGAGCAAGCCAACCACAACTCAAGAGATAGTGCACTTGATCATAAGTGGTTTTTCATTTCATATGGGTGAAGAATGAATTTATCTATGATGATTGGTCTTCACCAAGCTTATAAATTGGACTTCACATTGCTATTGGAGTAATGAATTAGAATCTATGTGACTATCCTCTACTCCAACATAGCAAAGGTATCATTGTAATGTGCATGATCATTTCATCCCTTACTAGTATGCGATTAGTGCATATAGTACATGCTTACTAGGATCATGCATAACAAATGAAATGTTTAATTCATAGCCTACCACTATTGTTTGAATTGTCTAAATGATCTAGTGGTATGAGTATGAATTTGTTCATGAGCTAGTGAACCCAAGTACTTGATCTAGTTTGGATTGCTAACAAGTGACAAGTACAACATTGGCATGATAACCCTTAGCATAAGGTGTGAAGAAGCTTGTCATTGGATCAAACCGGACTTGGAATCTAAGGCAAATCAACATAGTTCAAGTCATACTAGAAGCTCATGACAATGATATGGGTACAAGCACAAGGCAACAATAAAAATGGATATCTAGGGTGTTTCAAAAGGTATCTAGACTCAAAGTATTTCTTCAATTGGTATTTACAAGTGGTGTCTAGATCATAATCTACAAGTGATATCCTACATGTGGTACTCATGAAGATAGCAAATGTTCAAGAAGTGAATATTATTGTCAAATCCTTCAAAGTGGTTCCATGATAGAGGATTCTTCAAATTGGTATCACACCCTTATTCGTGGTATTCCTACACATGATATCATTTATACAAGACGGTGGTTCCATAAGAGATCCTCAACTTTCAGTGATCATCAAATGAAGAAAGTTCCCTCACACACAAGAGCTCAAGATTATCAAGTGAATGACACATGCTATGACATAGGGGAGGAGCCCCACCAATGGTATCAAGGTCAAAGATCCTAAGTGGTATCTCAAGAGCAACATACAAGTAATGTCATTCCAACATATGTGGTAATGTCCATCAAAAATGCAATATTCAAGTCTCAACCATCTACCCCAATACAAGCCTTTGTATCAATTAAGAAGAACACCTTTTATGGAAATTGATGACAAAGGGGGAGAAGTTGGACAAAGATATGAAAGCTTTTTGAGCTTTGGGGAGAGATTGGAAAGATTGGACATGAACATGGACAAAGAGGGAGTAACATTGAAGAATGTAAGGGGATCAAACATTCTTGGACAAAGAAAGCACACAAGTAGGGGGAGCAAGCTCATGAATTTTGATTGATTACATTTGATATGTGCATAATTCATGTGCTTGCTTGCATTGCATAAGTTCTTAAATTCAATATGCATGCTTGTGTGGTGTATGCTAGTTATAGAACTTGAATGATGATTTGATAACTAGCATGCATAGGATGTTAGCTAGACTTGTGATTATCATGCAAAAACTAGAACCTTGCTTATAATGTTGATCTCACGGGGTTTCTAGTGTTTTTGATGTCTAGCTACTCATGATGCTAAGGATGATGGCAAACTTGTGATTTTCAAATGGTATCAAGCTACTAATTGGTAGCGAGCTACAAAGGTTTATTCTATACACCTTAGCATCACTTAGTAGTGCTAACCCTCCCACAAATTTCATATTTATGCATATGTGCAAGCTTGAAACCAAACCATTTGAGCACATATGTAGGGGGAGTTATCACTACCAAGTCGGATTTTATGGTGCTTATCCAAATCTTAACATAGAGCTTAAAAGTTGGATAAGTAACATTAAATCCAAAACAAGTTAGCAATTTACACTTATGTGAAGTGCTAGCTTGAAAAAGCTTAATTTCCATATCTTTGTAGAGTTGTCATCAATTACCAAAAAGGGGGAGATTGAAAGGTCCTTGTTTGGTTTTGGTAATTGAGTGACAACTTAGGTGGACTAATATGTGGTTATGTGAGATACACAGGAGATTAGTCCACATGTGATGGTGTCATGAAGGAGCTCATTGCATATGAGACATGACATGGAGTCATGTGACCAAGATGGAGAAGATCAAGATGAGGCTTGGCTCGAAGGACCGGTTGTGAAGGTGAAGGGCAAGTTGAGGCTTCGAAGCGAAGGACCATGTGATGGTGAAGCTTGGGCAAGACTTGGCGCCGACGGACCAATGCAACGGTGAAGAGCAAGTGAGGTCAAGATCGATGAACCAATACGGTCACGTGATGATATGAAGTGAATCATATCATTTGGTGATTGGTTGGTGCATGTGTTGCATCAACGTCAGAGGAGATGGAGTGGAATGCGCAAGGCAAAGGTATAACCTAGGGCATTTCCATTTCACCGGTCATAGGTGTGTAGAGAAGTTTATGACCGGGTTTAGGATAGATGGCCGTACTATTAAGAGGGGCAAACTTGTTTGCATATCGGTCATCTAGTGCCACTTGAGCGATCTAACTTTGCATACGTGTTAGGATCGAGTGGCGAGGCAAGTTGAGTGTCTAATTCCTTTGGAGAAAATGTTTGTGAAAATGCTAACACACGAGCACAAGGTGGTGATCACTTGTTGGTGTTGGCACATTTGCAAAGGTGGCGTTGGTCGCGCTGTGGTTTACGGGTAGAGAGGGGTTTGGTTCCTTTCGATTCAGGCGATTTCGGGGAAGTGAAATGCCTATTTTCCATTGCGCCGGAAGTCGGAAAAGAAACGGAGGCGAACGCGGTCACAGAGGTGACCGGTCGCAGCACCGGACGCTGCACCGGACGCTGCACCGGACGCTGCACCGGACGCTGTCTGTTTCGACCGGCGCGTCCGGTCAGTGCAGCACGGGCGTCAGGCGCGCGAGCTAGGGTTTGGCACCGGCGCGTCCGGTGACCCACGGGACCGGCGCGTCCGGTCTGGCGAACAGCGAGTCACGAAGTCATCAGACGCGGTGCGCGTCCGGTCCTACACCATCGGACGCGTCCGGTGGTCCAGGGTGCTTACTGGACTCGCACCGGACGCGGTTACTGTGGCGTCCGGTGGTTGCGAGGAGCGCGTCCGGTGATGTCTTCGCGCGCGCGGGAACTGTGCGCACCGGTGCGTCCGGTGGTTCGCAACAGCGCGTCCGGTGTGTCGTTTGACCGTTGGCGCGCAGTGACCGTTGGAGGTTCTAACGGACGAATTTGAAATCGCTGGGGCACCGGACGCGGTTGAGCGCGTCCGGTCTGTTACGACCGGCGCGTCCGGTGCTCCCGCGGAAAAACGGCCAAGTGTGTGCAACGGCTCTATTTGACTGTGGGGTTATAAATAGACCTTGTGGCCGGCCTTGGCCGGTAGTAGAGCACACTTTGGCCTTGGTGGCTTATGTGGTAGTGCTCGGGAGCCCTCTAACTCACTCATGCTTGATAGTGTTCATCGGATCGAGTGAGAGAGCGATTCTAGTGCGTTGCTTTGAGAGATTGCATCGTGTGGCACTAGGTGATCGTGTTGCAAGCCGGTGGTGCTTGTTACTCTTGGAGGTTGCCACCTCCTAGACGGCTTGGTGGCTTGTGGCTCCGTCGAAGCTCGCAAGAAGATTGTGCGAGGCTCCGGAGAAGCTTTGTGAGGGGGATTGTGCTCACCCCGCGGGGGTCGCGAAGAGCAACTCTAGTTGAGCGTGTCATTGAGTTACCTCACTTGAGAGTGGTGTCTTGCGGTGCCTTGCGGGGCGTGCCTTGAGGGGTAAGTGACTTGAGGGTCACACCGAGGAACCATCCTAGTGTTGGTCGACACAACGGGGACGTAGCTGGGTGGCAACCAAGTGAACCTCGGGAGAAAAACACCGTGTCAACTTTGTCTACTCTTCTCGGTGGTTAGCATTCATGCAACACAAGCTTGTATTTACTTTCATATATACTTGTGCTTGTGTAGTTGCTCTCGTAACTAGTTTGCTTGTGTAGCTTGCTAGTTGTCTTCTTGCTTGTGTAGCTAGAAGCTTCCCTTTGCGTGACTAATTTGGTTTGTGTAACCTTGTTAGTCACATTGCTTAGTTTGTGTAGCTAAGTGTTTTGCGCTCTCTAATTTGGCATTAGTTGCCTTGTTATTGAGCATTGCTAGTGAGCTTAGGCTTTGTGCGCTTTGCTTACTAAAATTGTGTAGGAGCTCCCTCTTGCTTGCAAAGTACTAGTGTATAGGTTTGTGTGACCTTGCTCTAGAATTAAATAGGAGAGCTCTTGCTAAGGAAAGCACCTTAGTTGCTTAATTAGGATCTTTGTGAGGTGCTTGTGAACTTAGTTAGAGGGGTGAAGTCTTGGCTAGACCGATAAGTTTAATTCCGCATTTGTTTTTAGTTAGCCAACACGCTTAAGTTTTAGAAAGGACTATTCACCCCCCCTCTAGTCTGCCATCTCGACCCTACATTCATCCAGTTCATACCCATGATCACATCCAAAACTAACCCTGGCATGACTATCAGGTTAAGCTTATATTGCCGGTTCGATATGTTTAGGGTTACTCCCTGAACAATCTGATTAGTCAACAGATCAGCCCAGCTGAACTGATTTTATATGCACATTCCAATTCAACTATCTTTTGCTCATGTCTCTTAACGAATGCTTGACTTACAAAGGAATGAGATGATCCGGAATCAAACAAAACTACTGCAGGATGATTGTTGATAGAAAACATACCAGCTGTCACCGGTTCTCCCTCAGGGATGTCATCCACAGTGGTGTGGTGCACACGAGCTTGATATTGCGTTTGCTGTTTCTTAGGGTAGGGACAATACTTTGCAAAGTGTCCAGGTTGGTTGCAGTTGAAGCACGGTCCCTTCACCTGAGCCACAGTTCCAGATGAACTGCCTTGTCCTGCCTTCGCTTGAGGCAATGCCATCCTGAACGGCTTCTGGTTCCTCTGGGGTGGCTGAGCATTCTGATTCTTCCTTTGCGGTGGCCTAAACCTTGCACCTGGGGCAGGCGATCGATAAGCTGGGCGGTTGGCTACTGGGGTCCTGGACTGAGACGAACCCGACTCGAAAGCCCTCTTACGGATCTTGGAAGCAGCATACACATGGTTGTTCTTCTCTTGCTTCAAACAGTCGCTAACGAAGTCATTGAAACTAGTCCTCATGTTTGTACCCACATGTTTCATCATCTTGGGACTCAGGCCTCTCTTGAAACTAGCGATCTTCTTGGCATCAGTATCCACCATGTCCGGAGCATAACGGCTCAGGTTATTAAAGGCATGTAGGTATTGAGTCACAGTCTTCGTGCCTTGATTTAATGCTAGGAATTCCCCAAGCTTCATCTCGGTCAGACCAGGTGGAATGTATGTTCCACGGAAGGCTTCAGTGAACTCCCTCCAAGAGATATGGGCATGGGGAGGAAAAGTGGTGCGGTGATGCTTCCACCACATCCCTGCCGGACCTTGAAGCTGATGAGCTGCGTACTCAGTCTTTAACACTTCAGTCATTCTTAAGACACGAAACTTATCTTCCATCGTATTAATCCACTCTTCTGCATCTAAAGGTTCTGCGGCTTCCTTGAAGATCGGTGGACGAGTATCCATGAAATCCTTGAAACTGCTGTACGGATTTGCTTCGTGACCTCCCGGGTTTATCCCCCGACGGGTATTATCTGCGATACTGCGCAGCGCCGCTTCCATATTCTGTTGCATGCTCTCCATGTTTCGTTGGCTTCCCAGGAATTGGGCGAAAAACTGTTCCGCAGTGTAAGGTGGAGGAGGCGGTGGTGGATCTCGGTCATCATTAGCAGCTGCACTTCCACCAGCCTCAGCGGTACCATACACGGTACGACGAGTGTTCGGCATCTGCATGTTTCAGCAACAGTAATTATTAGGTGATGTTGTAGGAATCGCGACCGAATGAAAAATCATGCCGAACTGAATTCACTGGAGAGAATAAATTCATACAATAAAACAGGGGCACAATAAGTCATTCCAATTAACACAACATCACTAATTATATTACTTAAAGCACACACATCGCGTCCATTACAACCAAGTTGCCAGCATACATACACTGGACTTTTGACGTTCGGATACCGCCACAAACACATCCAAGCTTTCCAACCTTACATCAAGCTTTAGTCTTTCTACTCATTATTACATGTCCAAAGTGCTAACAAGCAAAAGACCATGCCAACGGAACCTAGTAGCTAGTGCAACAACTACTAGCCTACTCATCGTGATCGCTATCTAGGTCAGAGACGTTGGCGTTGTCGCCGACTGCAGCGTCGTCGTGCTCCTCAGCTGGCGCCACGGGCTCTGCAGGATCTTCGTCTGCATCCAAATCTATCTCTGCTGCGCCAGGAAGGTCATAAGGGTTAAGCTGATTGTTCAGCCGATGGACCTCTTCATGCAAGTTATCGTTGTACTCTTCGGCATCAGCCAGCCGCTGCTCGAGCTCAAACTGTCTAGCTCTCAACACATTCTCTGCGGACCAGGCTTCATTCCTCTGATGGAGCACATGAGCCAACATGCTCTCAGCATTCCTGTGGGCGGTGGTCAGTTGCCCAAGCTGCTCTCTCAGGGCACGTACATCTCCCTCAAAAATCACAGTCCTCTGAGTGGCCTGATCTCTCTGACGAGTCAACTGAGCCATCTCAGCAGTGAGCCTCTCAATCTCGGCGTCGTGATCTCTCTGAAGCTGACGGCGGTCATCGCGAGCCTGACCAAGAGCACTAGAAACACGTCTCAGACTACCTTCCACTCCATCGAAGGCCCTCATCACTGCGAACATGGCACTCATAGCGGGGTTGTCACTGTTCTGTGCCTCTGCTGCGCTAATCTCCAGAGATCTGCCCCTGGCTTGCTGCCATGAGTCAGTGGAGGGGTTGCCCCTCGGAAAGACTCCCACTATAGTTGCTGCCAACTCCTGAGGAAAACGATCCATGATATCTCTCAAGATTCCAAAGGCTGCCCTCTCAGCGGCTTCTTCAGGAGTCCTGCCAGTTGACTCAAAACGCCAACCGGTCCACTCAGAACCATCACCTCGGGGACGAACTACTGCTTCCACAGTCACCAAAAGTCCTTCACCCAACCGCTCATTTGACCAAAAATATCGGGGCTCCATCCCATCCTGATAGCCTACATAGCTGAGCACTCTCCACAAGAGTGTAGGCATCCCAAACTCTCCAAGAAAAGTGTGACGCTGGCGAGTGCGCGGAGCAAGCTGATGACGGGGAGCTCTGCCGGTGGACTTGCGAGCGGTCTGCTTGGTACGTGCCATCTGTAGCAAAAATTTTATTGCCGTGGTGAGAACAGATTTTAAGTTGGCATTTTTATCAAAATGAGATAATCAACTTATAAGGGGAGGAACAATGCCATGAATGAAATGCACACATGATGCATGCACGTTCCGTACGTCCTCACAAACTTAGAAAACTAATGACTACTAACAGAATAAACAGTGGCATACAACGATCTCTTGTAACGTAACTAACACGTACTACTCGAAAGCGTTGTTAGGTACCTGCAGAAAGGAAATCACTTCAGCCCAAACCTCACAGTATGAAAACATGCAGAAAGCAGTAAAGTAAGTTACTCGCTCTACACGCATCCCCAGATACGAGTATAACGGTAACAACTACCCGAATCGTCGTCCTATTGACGGCATCGTCACTGCATGACGGAATTCCCCACAATTTGGATACCCTCATACGAACATGCGCAGGGTACGTAAGTATTTTGGTATCACATAAGCACTCCCCTAGATCGGCAGTGTATCCGACCATGCACTCACAACTCTCACTTACCAAGGCGTAGAGGTAAAAGATCCATACATTACCACTCAAGTGAATGGCACTCATACCATAGCACGCTGTATGAGCGACGAAATTTAAAATATGATGCAAACCCCCAAGTTAGTACTTAATTAAGCCACCTAGAGTCCTTATCGGGCATAAAGGATATGACCACTGGCACACTTTTAAGTTCAAAAGCTTATTTGAAAACACAGTTTTATTTTTAATTACTCATGTGAACAGTAGCATGCTAAACCATGCTCCGATGCCAGCTGTAACGGATCAACGTAATTATATGAAATTAAGTAAGAAAATCTTCCACCGAGGCGGGTTAATTTAACAAACTTAAGCCCGTATAACCCGAGATTCCGTGAAATCACGAAGGATTTCAAAACCACTAAACATACAACCAAGATCGTACTGATTTAGCAGCCACAATTCACACGATACATAAATCTGATCATAAAGGTAAGATACATCGGAGTTCGGAAATAAAAGTTATTACAACATAGTTCAACATAAAATAGCGGAAGCAAATAATTTTACGCACACACACTTAGTTCAGTTACAGTGCCAGTCGATAGTCATAGTCCACAAAAGCAGTAGATAAGACTAACAGAAAGACCCTTGCCCAAGGTCCTAGTTGTCACCCATCGCCGGATACAGACAGTTGGAGCAGTACCCGTAGTACATCTGACCATCTGCAACAACAATGGGAACAACGCCCTGAGTACGAGAATGTACTCAGCTAGACTTACCCGTCAAAAACCAGAAATAACATGACACCAAGGAGCATGAAAGGCTTTACATAGTGGATTGGCTTGACTCATTTGCGAAAAGCATAAGTTATTATGAGCAACTAAAGATAAGTACTTTTAGCATCATTTTTAGGATAACCTATTCAGGCTAGGTAAGCACCTATGGCTAAAACAATCACTTGATTAACCATTAACATCAAAGGTTACCATCTCAGGTTTAGCCTTTCCAACATTATCCACATAACCATCCGTGTTTCATCATTGTTACTACGATGCCATAGCTCGAGTCAAGTGCTCACTAACCGGGAGCGACGGCGATTCGAATCGAATTCCTATCCAGCTGGAGATTTATTCCTCACACAAACCATGCTCCCCCCGTCAGGGTCGCGTAGATCACCAATGACACTTTCCGAGAAGCCGCGGGATAACAATCATGGATCGCACTACCCAGGGACCGCCCGACTGCCAGGACGCACCTTGGGCTCACTCTTCGCGTCCCCGTTACCCCCCTTCCACACCAGTCTGCCAACCCGAGTTTATCCCGGCTCAAAAAGTGTCACTAGCTTCGCGGTCGAAAGGTACTTTATTCGGCCAGCTAAATGTGGGGCATGCGTTCAACATGACAAGAGGGACGAGCAACGATCGGTCCTTAACTGACACAGACGGAATCACTATAGTCCAAAACCCTATAAGACTCCGCCCGGTCTCCGTTTATCCATCAACACTTGGTTACTTTTCATGATCACACTTACAGCTAACCATAATCTGGTATCCACCTATAACTCGCAGGTGACAGGAAATCACCCGACTTCTACCGGTCTCAGCATGGCTAAGCAATTTACTCGATCCTGACCTAACAGGGTAAGAGATAATCCGGTGGCCAAGGTAATAATGCAACAACAGTTTCACTCAACTCCTATAACTTAGTGCAACAATATATATAGCTATAACTCATACAATAAGAAATAACTTTTTATAAATTTAGGAGGCTTAAAATGCTCCGGGGCTTGCCTTTTTCGAACGAACTAGGGTGGTGATCGACGCACTCTGGCAGTTCCTCGCCTGACTCTTCCTCCTCGGGCACCTCCTGTGCCTGGGGTTCCTGCTGATCCGTCCAAGCCTGCTCCTCCGGAACTGCTGCCTGCAACTCCTCCTGCGATCCTGTATGATGCAAGTGCATAAGGAAACATGCGAAGAATGCATCGAAATGCGGTGGATTGCTTTGATGACATGAGATGCAGATGAGCACATGGAATGAGCAGTTTGAATATAATTATTTCTTCTACAAGGTAGTCAACGTCATCCAAGAACATGTAACCTAAAACATACACCTCAACCTTCTATTAGTTAGCCTACCATCTACACATACAAGTGAACCTAAGCTATCAAAGCTTACCAACCTAACTCATCCATAACATCAGCAAGGCATCATGATGCTTCAAAGATACACCAAACATATTTTATTTCTTTCAATTTCTCATAAAGAATAATCTTTTATTTCCTATTTAGCTAGGGTTACACAACAACACCTATCTCTGGTGTAGATAAAAACCTACAAAAATTACAGTAGACTACTCTTACCCTAACTAACCTACCACTAAATTTTCATGAGAATTGCACAAGTAAAACTGCCTGTACAAAATAAACAAGCTATAGCCTAATTGTGAGCATGAATTTATTTTATACTAGAAAAAGTGTCAAACAACAGATTTCACAATTTTCTTAGGTTACTAAACAGTAAACCAACATACTACAAAAATTATCAGATGTATGTTGTATACAAATTTTTCTCTATAATAAAAATAACAGATATTACTGATTAAAAGCATTTGAACTACACTTCAACATTTTTCCACAGAACATGCTTCACTAATATTTTTCCTAGAAAGTATATCACAAATAAAGATTAATGCCACAAGAATCACATTTTTCCTTTTATTATTTTATTTACTACACTTTTTCTAAGATATCAGCATTTATAGCAATTAAATAAAATTGCACAGTAGAGTGTCACAAAAATCACATGAGATATTTTTAAACTGTAGATCTATTCAAAAGGAACATTTCAAAATTTGTTTCATGATTTTTGGAGCTATAAATCTTGAGATACAATTTTTTAGAAGCCTTTTTCAGATTTTCTGGAAATCAATTTCTTTAAAACCGAAAATCAAAACCGGCTTTAAACGCTACGTGCACCCCGCTGTGACACGCGAAACCGAAACACTGAGACAGACAGGTGGGACCCATGGGTCAAACGGGCCCACCCGTCAGCCGCAGTCGGCCAGAGGCGGTGCGGACCGCCGGGATCTCGCCGCCGGCGAGTCCTCCGACGACGGGGGAGGGCACCATCGTGCTCCTCTCATCGATGCGAACCCAGTGGTGCCTAGTGGGTGGCCAGACGAGCTCGGCATCGAGCTCGCCGGCGTGCATGGCGGCTCGGTGGCGCGGGATGCCGTCGGCCGGCCCAACTCCGACCGAGAGGAGCCGCGTGGTGAGGTCAGTGAGACTCGTGGTGCAAGTGCGGTGCTCGTGCGCTCGAGAAGTGGGCGAGAAGTGGCGTGGAGGTGTGCGGCTCACGGAGCGGGTCGCTCCGGTGAGCTCGGCCGGAACTCCGGCGAGCCATTACCGCGGATGGAGGCCGAATCCTGGCGGGATGTGGCGAGCACCGGATGCGCAACGATAAGGCGCAGCGAGGGCGAAGACGGAGTCGGAGGCGGGGAGCCGGAGCGGCGGCTAGGCGGTTGCGGAGCTCGGGAGCCGGCGATGGCAAGGCGGAGCTCTGCTGCTGCTGCTGCGGGCGGGCGAGGGGGAGAATGGAGGGAGCAACCGAGGAGGACGAGCGCGCGGAGAGGGGTAAGCGGGCGCGGACGCTGCGGGGGCCACAGGGGCGCGTGTCGTGCGGCTTCGACGGCGTACGGACACGCGGCGACCGAGCGCTGCCGCGGCGCCACGACGCCACGCGCGGGCGCGCGGCGCGCGGGGGCGGGAGGGAGACGACGCGGGCGCGGGCCGGGCCGCCAGCGAAGCTGGGCCGAAAGGGAAGCCGAAGCCCACTAAGGCGAAAATCTGATTTTTCTTTTTCAAAATATTTTCCAGATTTAATTCTTTGTTTCAAAATTGAATTTGGAGATGAAAAAGAGGTTTTCAGAAATTTGGCCCAAAATAAAAGTTGTTCAAAATTTTATTCTCTACAACTTTCATATAGAGCACTTTTCAAAATTCTCAATAGATTTTAAATTTGAGATTTAAAGCTAACTTAAAATCAAAAACTCATTTATTTAGAATATTTTTTTAAAACAGAATTTGAGGAAAACTTGAATTCAAAATTTGCTCCAATAATCAAGTTGATTTATTCTAGAATATTTAAAATTGCTACTTCTCAAAAGTTCACCAACTTTTTAACACTTATATCAAAATTAGGGTTCCCATTTATTTGTTTTTCACATTAAATTTGAAAGAGCTACAATTCAAATAATGTTAATCATGCAATGATGTTGAATGCTTATGCTTTGAATGATAATGCATGCTTAACACCCAGGGGTGTTACATCGCCCGACCTGGCCTGCTCGCGCGCGCCGCTTCCCGTCGCTTGCCCTTGCTAGCGCGGCCGCGCTCGCTCCCGCCCGCACCAGCCGCGCCGGGCATGCCGCCACGCCCGTTCGTGCGAGAGGATGAAGGGATGAGGAGAGAAAGAGTTCGCAATTATTACGCGAAGACACAACCGTTGGGAGATATGGTTTCTATTGATGACGTTCTGCTGATGTAATCGTCATGGAATTCGTGCGTGGTTTCGATGGCTGGGACTGCCCTAAACTCGCCAACGAGCGCATTTACATCAGAAGTGATTCGTGTCGTTGGGCAATAATGTCACTTACAACAGCTGAACAGCAGCTAGTACAAAATTGGCGGCTCAGGTAAGCGAAAACCGGATATTCTAACCAGGCCCTTATTTAGTTCCCTCAATTCTCCTCAAATTTTACTATGCAAAAAGAAGATTCTCTGTCACATCAAAATGTCGGCAAATGCATGGAGTACTAAATGTTGATGAAATAAAAAACTAATTGCACAGTTTTGTTGTACTTTGCGAGATGAACATTTTAAGCCTAATTAGTCAAAATTTAGATAATTTTTATCAAATACAAACAAAATGCTACAGGAATTCTGATACAGTGTTTTTCACCCCAGTTCACCGAACTAAACGAGCCCCAGATATTGAGGCTTCAACAGAAACATCATTGTTGTGTCCGCCCGACGCAACCTTCACCTTTTTGCTTCATTTGCCGGATTTTCTTTTCTTGCACTTCTCTGGTATTATTAGGTGACGCAGACCGAGCCTCAGCAAGCTGTACGAACCATTAATCCCATCTCTGATTGTGGACACATCTACATGTGGATCTGCCGTGGACATTCTCATCTTTGATTGTGCCCGCAGGCCGCATCGATTTACATTGATAATTAGATGTTTCAAAATCTAGAGTACTTGCCTTCTGCAGGCCACTAAATTTGGCTGTTTACACTTCATATAACAAATATATTAAGTTTTGTGAGATCGAATGATAATAAATTATTTATTGTGATGCATAGAAAAGTAAATTTAGTTAGATCGAGATTTGGCTAGGTGCTCCTTCTTTGTCACGCTCATGAACTCCCGTTGGCGAAAGGTACCTCACATTCAGCAGTGTGGCGTGGGCAGGTTCCCAATGTGTGGAGTCCTTGATTGCGAAAGAAAGACTAACATGTTTCATGAGTAATCAATATAACTCTCTCCTTTTTGCAAAAAAAGAGCAGCGCAACAAAAACTAGTTTTTGTGGTAGTTCGGTAGTTTTGTCACATCGATGCATGTACTTGCTCCACCCAATATAGAATACAATTTTAACGTAGTGCTCAAGTTTTACTCTCTTAAGTTTGACCAATTATTGATAAAAACATCAATATTAATGATATGAGACAAATAATATTAGATTAATTACAGAATGTACTTTTGTAATAAATTGATGTGAATAGCATTCACTTGCATTTTTTTGACAAGAGTAGTACACAACAACATGCTTCGGCTGTGGTCCGCGAGCAAAACGGGTTAGGTCTGAAATAATTTTGATAGATTATTTTATAAATATTGATTGAAATAGGGCCTTGTTCAATTTCCATCCCAACCCAAAATATTTCCTCTTCCACTCATCACATCAAATCTTTCGACGCATGCATGAAGCATTAAATGTAGGTAAAAAAGATAACTAATTGCATAGTTTGTCTGTAAATGTCGGGACGAATCTTTTGAGCCTAGTTAATATATAATTAGACAAATTTTATTAAATAACAACGAAAGATGCTACATTAACTTTTCAGCTACTTTTCGCGAAGTGAACACGTGAATCAGGTTCCTTAAAACCTACGGCAGATTGGGCGGACCAGAGCGCTCAGAGCTCACGCGGAGGCTCGGCGCACTGACGCGTGGCTTTTGCTGTTTTACATAAAAGTCCTGCAGTTTATGTAAATCAATCCGAGGCCTATTCAATTAGGATATACGTATTGCACCTGTTCAACTATTTAACATATAAACCCCTAATGCAAATTTTATTTTGACGTGAAGAAGAGAAAATTCGATAACTTGTTGTTACATGAATAAAACCGCCCGCGTACGATTTTGCAGGGAGACCCTCCCGTTTCCCAGCGCTCCCACCCCAGACCTAGCACCCTTCATTCCTCTCCCTCCTTTCTCCCTCCTCTCGCCGCCGCCGGCGGTGCTACCCTCCTCGCTGCTAGCTGCACGCGCCTCCCGGATTGCCATCTCCAGTGCGGCACGGGCTTCGTCATTGCCGCCGCACGGGATGGGAAAGCTGCGCCGAAGCACAGCCTACCATTGCGAACTTTGGCACGCCGCGGTCTGCCGTGCGGACTTCGCAAGATGGATACATCTGCGACAATCGCTTCCTAACCTTCCGTCTCGCCGCCGCCAGAGTGAGCCGCTAACGAGTGCCGAGAGGCCGCTGCCGGGGAGCTATCAAAGATCCAGATACGGCAGAGCTCCATACGGTGCACTGCGTGAGATCTGCGGCGGGCACTGCGGTGGTGAGGTCAGGGCCAGCGCAGCCGGCCTTCAGGTGGCGCTGCGGATCCTCGCCATTCCGGCCGCAATCCACTGAGGTAGGCATGACATGGAAAATCTCTCCCCCCCCCAAGATTGCCGTGAGTTGCACTGATTGCCTTACTGTCGAGCTCACCATAGGCCGGCGCGGGCTCGGAGGTCACCAACCCCAAGGTCAGCCGCCTCTGCTTCCTTCAAATGCAGGAGCACTAATCTACATACATTGGTGTCAGGACCAAGACGCAGATGCAGAGGGAGAGGAACCTCGGTGCCAGCTACCTGCCAACGACGACAAGGATTTGCCGAATTTTGTTGACTAGAGGAACGGGGGAAGCGTCATATGAATCTCCATTCCCCCTTTTTGATATTGCTCTCCTGCTGCTAAAAGCTTCCCTAAAAATACAAAGGACGATTCTTCGCTTTTGTTTGTTTGCCCCTCATTTAATGAGAAATCTGTGAAGTTTATCTGTCAACTTGTTATTTTGATCGGTATCCATGTGAACAAAAATGTATGGAATTTCTATCTTCTACATGAAGGTTGATGACTCAACGACAAGCTTCTGCTGTTAGTTTTTGTTTAATAGGAAAAAAGCAACTGTGAAAGTTATGTCATTGCATTGTGACAATAAGATTTTATGCCTATGTTAAAAGTTTACATAGTTTTTTTTAAAACATAAAAAGTTTACATAGTGCTTGACTGGGTTTTGTGTTAGTTCCCCATCTCTAAATTAAATCATGGATAGACCGTATTGTGTGCCTTGAATTATATGCTGGCACCAATAAGAGGTGTTTCTAAGGCCTGTGTTTTTAGCACCATCTTCTCAAGGGCAAGGTCTTGTATGTTGGCGAATTGAACTTCTTATAGTCAATCTTCTTTCTTCAGTAGTTATGATGTTTCATGATTCTTTCAGCCTATTTTTATGTTAAATTCCGTGTTCAGTCTGGTAATCTTTGTTGCTGACAGAATTTACAATGCTGACAGTCAAGCATTCTGTGAAATTAGATGGAGGTGTTGTTCTACTTCTCTGTTGTTTGGCTTCCATTCCTGGCGGTGCTAATGGTGTCAACAGGAGAACTAATGACTTCCTGCTGCCAGGTGAGTGAACAAGTCTTTCCTTTTAATTTTTTTCTCCACAGTAGTATTCACTTAACTATGCTTTAATATGTCACAAGTTCTTTTTGAATAAAACGTCAGATTCTCTGCCTTGCCGTTATAGTCACTATGAAGTATATACATGGGTTGGTCAGTGTGTTATCTACTTATCTTGCAATGATAAGAATCTTAGTGGCTCACTTTACCCATCACTGCTTATAGTATCAGAACGTGCATAGCCCAAGCAGTGGGAAAGGAATCAGATTCTCCATGCTCTTTTATTGGTATATCCTTCGAGGGATCTCTCTTTGCATTTTTTTTTAGAGAAATAATGTCAAGTTCTGAACACTGCATTTCTCATTCTTGTGACCAGACCTGATTGTCAGGAAAAGAATCAGATCCACTCAAAAAAGTGCTGCTAGCTAACTTGCTCTCGGCTGCTGCTACTGCCAATATTTCTTTCTGAAAAAGACAAGATTGTCCAAGCATATGTACATGTACGTGGTGCTGGTGTTCTAGGCGATGACCTCTCGACGCTCTACAGTTTTATCTGTTGCTTGCTATTCTGCTGATCTGCTCATTCCATCTCATCATTGGTGTTTATGCTTGATTCCTCATATATGTTTGAGCCGGTGAAATGGTCTGGTGCAACGAAACAATGTTGCGAACAAGGCCGTGATGTTCTTGTGGATCGCCATAATTGAACAATGCTCCTTGTGGTTGGGAACTCCTCAAAAAAATCTTCAAACATTGAGATAGATATCTGCTTGTGACCTACAATGTAAATGCCAAAATCTTGTTTGATCTGTCATTGATTTTTTTAGATTGTAATGTCTTTGAATTTTTCATGAACGAGAATGTATAAAAATGTGTATTCTCTACATTCACTACTTGAATTTTGACTTAGTTGTGATTTATACCTTGCTTCCCATTGCTGACTATGAGGATAATCTAATAAATGTAAAAAAAAATATGATGTTCCGTAGATAATATAATGTTTGGTAGGGCGTGCGAAGCACGCTAAATTTTCTAGTTAAAATAAAAATTCGCCTATCCGCACGACCACGACAGCCGACGACAGCCACGGAGCCGTCTTCTCCCAACCCTCCGACCACAACGCCCTCAAGGCTACAGCGCTGCCGCGGAGCCCTCTCTCTGTTCCCTGGAACGACAGAACGCCTCCAACCTCCATCCCGCGTCCCCGTCCCGTCTCCCGTGTAGTTGAATCAAAGCTAGGTTGGAAAATTTCTCCAATCGAATCTTATCTTACTCACATTTTGTACGATTCTTCTTTTATTGGTTACTAAGTCTAATGTTTCCTAAACTTTTGATTTTTGATATCCGCTGGGGATTATAAAAGCAAAAAAAGTGCATCCGGCTCTGAAGGCTATATGGATAAGAACGGTGAGCATCTCCCAGAGTTTGCCAAAATTCACTTGATAAATATCGTGATTTGGTAACTCGCTAAAATATATGGCAAGTGAAAAAACAGACTCTCTCCAAGAGTTTGCCATTTGGACTTGGTAAAATAAGAAGAGGCCCGCTAAGCGAACGAAGAGTCCCGTTAAGAAACGAAGAGCCCCGCTAAGAAAAGAAGAGTCCCGCTTAAATTTGCACGTGAAGCCGGATGCGCGCTCGCGCTCAGCGCGCAAATATGCGCGTGGAGGGGGGAGATTTGTCAAGTTGCTAAAATTTATCAAGTTGGGTGCCAAACTGTTGGAGCATAATTTTTTCTGTTTTGCCAAAAATAGATGGATGCCAAGTAGGCTCTGCGTCTTCAGCATCTGCCTCCTGTAAGTCCCATCGAATCTCCTCTCCTTTTTGGACATTGATTCCGGTGGAGACTGATTTGTACGCTATGTTCCACAGGATATCCTACGCGATGTATTGTCACGGCTGGAGTTCAAAGAAGCTGCCCGAATGAGTATACTGTCTCATAAGTGGCGACGGCTTTGGAGATGCTACGAGAACCTGGTGTTCACCAGGGAGACGATGTTCAGCAGCGGCAGCAATGCAGTCAGGAACCGACAGAAGTTCATCAGCAATGTCAACAGTGTCTTGCGTCAGCTCAGGTCTACCATTCTGAAAAAGTTTGTGGTTCGATTCAAGCTCCGCAAACGACAGACCCGCCATGTTGACAGATGGGTTAGCTTCGCTGCAAAGCCGAAAGCGAGGCACATTGTCTTTGATTTCTCTCGGGGGGTCCTGCGGCGATGACCATGACAGCAGGTATATGTTTCCGCTGCATAATTTCAGCGGCTCCAATGGCTCTTCTGTCAGATCATTGCGCCTCATGTTTCTCTGCCTGAATCCACCACCTGGTTTCTGTGGCTTCACAAATCTCAAGAAGCTCAAGCTCGACGGAGTGTCGGTCCCTGGACATCTCCAGTGCCTGTTGCCAGAGTGTGCCGTTCTTGAGTGGCTAAGCATCGTGCGTTGTACCCTGCACGGCCTGCAAACGTCGCAGCCATTGTATCGGTTGCGCTACTTGCGCGTGCAACATTGCGAAGGGATGCGAAAGGTTGAGATCCAAGCTCCAAACCTTGATATATTCAAGTTTCACGACAGTCCGATGCCAATTGTGCTCAATGGATGCTTGGCCCTAGCAGAGGCGACTGTTGCGCTGCTAGCATCGTCTGATTGTTTTAACTATGCCTTCACAGAGCTTCCAAGTGTTATCCCTCCTGTGCAGAAACTCAACATGGAACTTGTCATGTGCGGAAACACCAAGGTTTGCTCAATGCTAATGAAAATTTAATACGTTTTCATGTGCTTTAATTATGGATTTTCTAAATGACTGCCCTCATGTGTCAGATGCAAGAATTTACAAAATGCCCTACCGTGTTCTTCAACATCAAGCATCTTGTCTTGACCATCGAGATGTTTAGACATCATGATGAGCACACTGGTGGTATTATTCGTCTTGCTTACCTTTTGGAGTTGGCTCCAGTTTTGGAAGAACTGGAACTGCATGTAAGTTATCTCTTCAGCAATATTCTATTCATGGTCCCATTGAAGTTTTTGTTATATATACCATCATAATGTTTGTGCATCATTCATGTGTTATGGCAGCTTAGCCGTTGTGTAACTTTTTTTTTTTCCATTTTATGCAACTGAATACTTCAAATTTGTGAAAGTTTAGCATGCACTTCTATACTGCTATTGTGAAAAATGCCCTCCATGGACAGCTTGCTGAACATAAATTTAGCCATCTAGGTGGTTTCAAAGGCGTTTTTTTTTTTTAAGAAAATCATAACTAATTCATTTTAAATCAAAATATATGAAACTAATACCAAAATATTTCTAAAAGTATAATCTATCAGTTGCCAGTTTTTGTTGTTTTCAGAAAATACAAAACCACCTTTTAAATAAACTAGCTAGATTGCTAAATTTTTTCTGGTATTGATAGGTAGATGGTTAAAAAAATGGGTTTTGTATGGCTGAAATAGACTTTCCCTAACTTTTTTATGATGTGGTTAGATGAGAAATAATTCTGCTAACTGCAATCTATGTATAATTACTAGTCCATATGAAACTAATACCAAAATATTTCTAAAAATGTAATCTATCAGTTGCCAGTTTTTATTGTTTTCAGAAAATTCGAAACCACCTTTTAAATAAACCAGCTAGATGGTCAAATTTGTCTGGTATTGATAGTTATATGGCAAAAAAAAATAGGGTTCAGAGTTGTACGGCTGAAATCAGTGGCAGACCCAGAAATTTTTTAGAGCCTGGACGAACATTACAATGGATAAAAAATCCACATAAGCATATCAACCACTGATATAAGACAAGTTGCAGACATGATAGTTTGGAAACTAAAATCACCGTTCAACATTACACATGTGGATATGCAAACATTAAGCCTCGTTTGGCATAGCTCTGAATGCCTTCGACTTCTTGTTATAGTGCAGACAGAGGAGATGGAGCCGGTGAAACTAAAAATTATGGTTTCATTGACACCAAAAGTTCAATATATACTATGCCAACTCACAGATATGCGCTAGTTACATTTTTAAGCCTTAAGTTCTGAGACCGCTCGATGAGTGGTAATTTAACTGTTGAGTGAAAATGGAAAGTCAATTAGACTCAAAGAAAAAATAGAAAGTTAAATATGACTTATGAGTGGTATGCACCAGCTACTATGCATGGTACTCGTAGATGGTACTCCGTAGCTGAGTACTATCTGCTGGCTGCTGCTTGTCTTCTGCTCTGTGAGACATAAGAGCAACCACAATGTATATGGGCTAAGTAGTCCATATGGACAGCTTTTGTGTCAGTGGACTATAGCTATTGTTGTCTCTACAATGTTTCAGCCAACAAATAGTCCATAAGGTGGGTCCTATATGAGATAAAAAATTTATTTCTCTTTACAATCCTGTGCAAAACCAAGAGAGAGAGGAGTGAGAAAAAGTAATATTTTTTTATTCCTTATGGGTAGTCGACTACCCTATAGACTGATCTCACAATATTCCAGCTACCTGATAGCAAATATTTTAATCCTATGGACTGCCTTATGACAAACATTGCGGTTGCTCTAAGAACCAACGAATCAAGTGACTGATTTTCTGAAGCCGAGACAGTAACCAAGACTGCAGGCCTGCTGTGCTGCATTGGCATTGCTGCCCTTCACTGTGTCAGGTCGTCACCAAGGAGAGGCGGAGAGCCCTGGCAGGTGTCCAGGGTCGCCGGGCCCTGGGTCTGCCCATGGCTGAAATAGACTTCTAATTTTTTATGAGGGGGCTTATGGCCTGTTTGGTTTTCAGGTGTTAAAGTTTAACTCTCATCACATCAATGTTCCCTCAAATGCATGGAGTACTAAATATAGACTGATTGCATGCATGTCGGCACATATTAGGAGTAATTTACGAGACGAATCTATTAAGCCTAATTAGTCCAAGATTGAAAATTTTTTGTCAAATAAGACGAAAGTACTACAGTGTTTGTTAAACTTTAATTTCTCAAACCAAACACCCCCTTACTCTTAGATGGGAAATAATTCTGCTAATTGCCATCTATGAATAATTACTAGTCCATATGAAATTTTTTTGGAATTATTTGTATGCAGATGGAGTGGCATGGCACGGGCAATTTATCCTGGGACTTGAGGACTTACTGCCCCAGAGGCCACACAATCATCTGAAGGTACTCCAGATCAAACAGACTGGGGCAGTAAGTCTGTTTGATCTTGTACTTTATATTGCTCGCAATGCCACTGCATTCCAGCGCATGGTCATTGATCCAATGGCAAAAAAAATTATGCTCTCACCCGTAATGAGGAAGCACAATTTGCGATCGGTTGGGGCCGGAAGATGGCGAAACAACACCTCCAGGAAAGGGGTTTGATGGTATCCTTACTATCTTGTAATGAGGCAATATAGTACTAAAAACAACAAATAATTGGAGAACATATATTGTCGAATAATTTGTTAAGATAAAAGGGAGACGTGTTCTTGTGCTTACTGTCATTTATTTCGAATTTATTTGTTGTGCTTATTTCTCCAAATAAATATGTTCTCGAAATATATTTCATGGAGAATTTAAAGAAACTAATTTATGTGGTGTATTTTCTAGAATCTTGGTAACCAAAGCGAGCCTCTTTGTTAGGCGGTATGCATTAACCAAGTTTTTGGCAAATATTTGGTTTGCTATCTAAACTTGCAACATCTCACATTTGGCTTGCCAAATCTATGTAAAATATTTTTGTCCAACTTTTAGGCCCCGTTTGGGTGTTGTTTCTTAAAACTCAAGTATTATGAAACCTCAAGTATTATGAAACCATAGTTTTAAAAACCGTAGACATGTAATACCATAGTATTTAGAAACCGCAGTATTTCTCTGTTTAAGAAAAGCTCTGACGTGTTTGGCTACACAGCAATACGTTGCTTTTAAGACTAGTTGATTGTGTCTATGCTATTAAAAATAGCATGTATCTCTAAAAATAGCAATGAAAAGGAGACACGCCATCAGAGATAGACGCGCATCACCGAGCTCAGTCAAAAATAAAGAGGTTGGGACCAAGTATTTTAGACTCCAAAAAAACTGCGGTTTTATTAATACCGTAGTTTCTAAAACTCCAAATTAATTACATCCAAACACCTTTCTTTTAGATACCTAGGTATTTTAAAAAACCATGGTATTGATTTAAAACTCTAAAAAAACTTTGTATCCAAACAGGGCCTTAGCAACTTTTGCTTACCAAAACCTTTGGCATGGCAAATTTTGATAGCAAACCATACACTCCAATAAGTTGAGAAGGAAATTTGGAACAGAGAGGAGATGCCTTAAAGGCACTGTGGTCTTCTAATAAACGCAGCAAAAAATGCATTTACATCAGATGCGATTCTTTGTCATTGGGCGGCGTCAGTTGCAACAGCATCTACAAAATTGGCAGCACGAATAAGCAAAAACCAGATTCTCAGCTAGATATTCAGGCTGCAACAGAGACATCATTGCTGGTCCACTCGAGGCAACCTTCACTTTCTTCTCCTTGCCCTTTTTACTTGATTTCCTGGATTTTCTCTTCTTGCTTGACTTCTCTGGTACAGGTGAAGCAGGGCCAGGCTCTGCAAGTAAACCGTTCTCCACAGACGAACCATTCATTTCATCTTTGATTGTGCCCGAATCTACATCTGGATCTACCACGGACATTCGCATCAGTGTATAGTCCAACAGAAACGTGCTTCGGACTAGTCTATCGACTCTGCTGAAATGCCTCTGCGAATACGGAATAAGGCCCTCAAGGAGCTCACTGATGCCATTGATCTGCAGAGATAAAAGCACAAATCATCTCATGAGAAGCAAAAGTTTGTCAGACCATGAACAATCTTAATAAAAGTTAAAACGCCTTAGGAAGAGGGAAGTTAAAACGCCTTGGGAAGAGGGAAAATGTATTACCTCCAGGATATCAGTGGGAGAGAAACTCCTCAATACCCGAAAAAGCACAAACTGTGCAACATGACAGAACTTGGGCTTCGTATTCCATTCACGGACGTACTCTAGAAGCACGCGAAGGCCATCCTTTGGAAGGCCAAGAAGAGCCTTTTCTATTGGATCCTCTGCGTCAGCTCTCCTGCACACCCAATGATGTATAACCTCATGTTAATAATTCAAAGCGGGTGACTTCATTCTAATCAAGATATAGTACCTGGCAAGCTGTGAGAATAAATCTAGAAGCCTGTGTGGTCTTCTAAGCTCAAATGCAAGTTGTATTGCCTTTGCATAGTCAGAATCTGACACAGCATTTTCCAATTCCTGGCCTCTTAAAACTTCTTCCTCCTGCAACAATGATGAGTTTTAGAATGTTGCAGATGCCTGACATAGTGACATACTAGGCCTGTATAGATCCCTAAACCCATCAAGCAGAGGCAAAGATGAATATATCAAGAATATGGTAAACTCACAGATATATCATATCCCAACTATATACAAGCTCAAAATCTCTATACAAGGTCTAACGTCAGGTATTTCACAGTTGTTCTTCCAGCAATATATATATTACATAAAAGCAAGCATCTTACTTGCAATTATTATATATGCTGAAAGCGTGACAGAAGGTTTCACTTGCCTTCTTACGGAAATCTTGCTGCTTATCTTCCATGGTGCAGTCATGCCACAGGTTGAGGACAGAATCGGTTCCACCAGTAGCAACCATTTCAGTTTTCATGCCAACAGCCAATGCCCAGACCTGTGGAACAAATAATAGTGAGTTTGAGTCCCCTCAAGCAATGAGACAGAAAAAGAACTCTTCCTTTGCATGGCAATGATGTCATACCTTCCCATCATGCTTATCATAAGTAGCAATGCATTCATTTGTCTTGATTGTCCATAGCTTCACTAGACCATCACTTCCTACATTAAGAAACATCAGGCAAACAGGATCAACAAGACTCCCTGAAGGCTCAAGATAATAACTTAGACGAACAGCTTATTTCCTATTACCACAAGAAACAACTTGAGTTCCACGTGAAAGGAAAGAAGCTCGCAGAACACTAGATGTATGACCCTCAAATGTCTTCAAGCATGAGCCATCAGCAACAGACCATATTTTGATTGTTCTATCACCAGAGGATGTCATGACACATTGTTCAACAGGAGAAAACTCAACAGACCAGATTCCTCTTTTGTGCCCCTTAAGGACAACAGAGGACACTAGGTTAGGGAGTTTCCATATGCAAGCAGTTCGGTCCTACAAAACAAAAGTTGATGATATATAATGAAAATCACATGATGTAAGCCAGATAAAAGGATGTCACATCTAAAAGAATCCTTTCCAAATTATAGGTCACTTTAGCTCTGTCCTAAGCCACATTTATAAATTCTGACCAAGTTTTTTAAAAAATATATATTATCATATTTAATACAAAAAATGGATTTAATGAAACTAATTTAATGTTGTAGATAAAAATGAATTTTTCAATAAACATGCTCAAAGTTAGAGAAGTTTGACTTAGGACAAACCAAACTGACCTATAATTTGGAATAGAGGGAGTATCATGCTAGAATGTTACCTCAGAACCACTGCAAACAAGGCCATCATTAGGTGAAATTGCCAGAGAATTAATATCTTTATCATGTGCAGCTACAACAGCCTTTGCTTTAAGAGGGACTTCATTTTCAGCGTCACTAAGTGTATCGTCCCAGGTCCATACCTTGATGGTTCGATCACTAACAAAAAGATAGTCTGATTTTAGAAATAACAATTTTGGTGTCACTTCAGGCAAACAAAGATTACAGACAAACTGAAGAGCAAACCTGCTGCCACTAACAAAAAAGTTCTTTGTTTTCTTTGAGAAGGCAACAGAACCAACAGCTCCCAGATGGCCTTTGCCAATGCCAATACAGCTTTTTCTATCAGCATCCCATAACCTCACCTGCGTACAAAAGGTCACACTCAAAAATAGGAAAAGCAGCACAAGAATGCACTCAACAGCAGTGAGGATTATCAAAAGAAACCATCAACATAGTTTTCAGGTCCAGACATCACAACTTACAGTATTATCCTTGCTCCCAGTTACAACGAGTGTCTTCCCGGAAGCAGAGACACAGGTGTCAATGCAAACAACTATTTCGGTGTGGCCAGCAAGTACATAAGAACATGACATTGACGCAACATCATAAACACGGACCTGAATATAGAGGTAACAGTTGATAAGTTTCGAGTGTATTAGCCAACAAGAACTGTGCAGACATCATTTATGAATAGCTCACCTGCTCCAAGTTGGTAGCTACAGCAAGATATTGTTCCTCCTCCCCAACAAACTTCAAGTCAAGAATCTCATCATTATAACCTATTAGTCGTCTATATAGGGACAGTTCAAAGGTTCCATCATCAGTTCTTTTGGGACAATAGAACAAAAACTGCTGATCAGCAGTAACACATAGTAATCCTTGATCATTTGGCAACATAACAGCAGATGTAAAGCCCCTCCTGGTTTCCTCGTTCTCTGAGTTAACAGTTACATCAGATGTTTGCTGCTCGAACACGCAAAGAGAACTGTAGAAGACCAGAAAAGCCATTGATTGCATGTACTACAGAAATATGCAAAGAACAAAAGAGGATGTAAATGCAAACTAATGCACCTCTCCAAGCACCAGATGCGCACGACCCCACGCTCACCAACTGTAAGAAAATAACCGGTCGCTTTCTCCTTTATATTTGCCAGTTCTATGCCCAAACAAGCCAAGAGCTCACTTCCTGATCCAATGAAGGAAACAGCTTCTATCATTTCATATGTTGGTATTGTCTTCTTTGAGCTGTACTTACGAATATCCCATGCAGTAACAATCTGCAGATGTTCCATACATTCAGAATAACACACAGAAAATGCACACCACAGTAAATGCCTACGTTAGAAATATCAAAATTCAAGCAAAAAGGGTACTCCTATGACCACCACTTTTTGAGCACAAAGGTCCACACACAAAATGGGAGGAAAAGCTTCAACTTCTGACACTTCCAGCAAGTTTTGACTGTTTTGAGCCCCTCAACTTACTCTATATAGTTCTGAAGAGCCCATGGAGCCCTAAGAATATACTACCTCCGGTCACAAAAACATGTCGTTTAAGACAAAATTTGGTCAAACCTAAAAAACTACAGACAACAATAACTATTACATTATTCAGTTTGGAAACATGTAAGTTATATGTGTAGATTTGTAATCAAATGCCTGCAAAGTCTCTTAAATTTGAAGGATTTTAAGAAGAAGAATTGCTGGTCAAAGATAGACATCAAAGACCATGCAAAGTCAAATTTGACAAGCATTTTTGACCGGAGGGATTATGAATATATTCCAGTACAAGGGAAACATAAATATTTCACTTTAAAACATATGTAATGAAAGAAGAATGAAAGCTCTAGAATGAATAATAGACATGAGACCATTCATACCTTATCCCTCCCAGCACTGAGCAATGTTTGTCCATCATCAGACAATGTCAATGAAGTGACTGCCGAAAAATGCTCTTTAAGCACAGCAACACATTTTTTGGTTTCAAGGTTCCACACTCGCACGGTGCCATCTTCACTTCCTGAAAACAACTGGAGATCCAGCACACAAAGGTTATCTTGGGCTCATCAAAAGGAAGTGGAATACACAGCATAAAAATAATGCAGTGATTTGAACTAGCAAGCTCCCAGAGCCATTTTCGGTGATCCAGTTCAATAAAAGCACGATTCCTTATCTTCAAATTGTCCTCACCAGAAGGCACTTTGGATCTTTGTGGAACATAATGGTCGTCACAACACCTGTATGGCCTCTAAGGAAATGGGTGCAAAATCCACCATCGACATCCCATACACAGACCTTCTTGTCTGCTCCGGCAGTTGCAAGCAAACCACCAGAAGCATGGCATGCCATGGCCATGATAGGACCATCATGTCCCTGTACGGCATAAGTTAAATACATTAGTTTACCTCACATGGCAGTATACTAGCATAGTATTATTAACATAATGGCATGAGCAGGTTTTAATTGTAAAAGATGTTAGCCTGTAGTGGTAAATCAGTCATACAGTCTCTAAGTTAACTAATTAACACAACAATAAGTATGGCAGGATTAAGATCAAACAATGAAAAATTGAAAAGCTGTGCACATGCTCTGTAACAAATAAGTATGTCTGATTGTAACATCACGGTGGTTAGTGGAAATAACAACAGTATCATTTATCTTTGCAAAATTATACAGAAAAGATAAGAAGGTAACACTAAGACATTACAATACAGCATCACATTTAATTTAACTTCGCACAAATCACAATTTATGAAAAGCAGTGTATGAGTTCTGGTATTTTAGACGTGTGCGACAAAATGCTTTTGTAAGGAAACTACTAGAGCCTCATAGATTTATTGCAAAGCTCTTGAAGAGCTTCTAAAACTTCAATCCATTTAACTTCCCACGGTTACTATACAATGACCCCTATCCATACCAACACCCTGTAACCAAAACATCAAACGAATAATGTTACAGGTTGAAGAGCTGAATAGCTTAGAATATGTGCAGTTGACAGTTCTGACATTCACACAAGATACAAGCTTCCTAAGCTTGTGGCAACTACATTTGAGCTATCTTTCAAACTGTCAAACCACAACCAGAACTCCGAGATTTTTGTTATGCCGTGAATAAGGTCCGGATTACTTTATAGCTAGATACAGGGTCATCTAGCAGCATTCACATAAAATTGCTTTCCTGTGGTCGAATTCACTAATCCGTGCACAGCAATGTGGATCCAGGGAGCACCACAAAACACAGGACGGCTCAGTACTCACCTTCCAGCTGCGTATGCAAGTTCGGGACGCGAGGTCCCAGACCCTAATAAGCCTGCTGTGCCCCGCGGCGAAGATGAGCCGTGAGTCGGGGGACAGCGCCAGCGCGGTGATGGCCTCTGAGTCGCCGTCGACGGGCTCCCCTATGGCGGAGGCGTCCGCGGCGGACACCACGCGCACCTCCCCACCGCATGCGCACGCGAGGAAGGCCTCAGCCTCGGCGCCGCCCTCGCCGTCGCCGCCGGGGGCGAGCCCGACCGCAAAGGGCCCGCCAGTGTAGAATTGCTGCAAGGAGCGGTCGCAGCGGTAGTTCTTCTTGAGACAATGCGTTGAAGCCATGGCTGGTTCTGGTAGCCGCGGCAACGGCGGGGGGTCGTCGGAGCTAGGGTTTTGCGACGGGGGACGGGGGCGGCGGCGCGGGAGGAGATGGAGGGAAGCAAAGTCAAGTGGCCGGACTGTTGTGTAGGGAAAGCGAAGGGGCTGTCGCCGAAGTGTCGGTCCCGCCGGCAGCGAAACAACTTCCACGGTGCCGCGGTGCCGGTGCGTCTCGCGGTCTCGCCACCTCTTTGGGCAGGAAACTGGGCTGCCGGGCCGCTCTCTGCTAGATACGGCAAGCATGTCGTGGATTCGGCCTGGTCACATTTCCTTTCCACCAGTTTTTTTTAAGTCTGTAAAAAAACATGCTTGAAACATTGTCTAAGTCTATTTTTTCTCCTTATTAAACTCTAAAATCTGATCTTTTATCCTCTCAACTATAACATATATTTAAACATCTACCAGAATGTTTTGGAAACTTTTTAGGTTTTTCTAGATATTTTCTTATTTTCCTATAACTAAATCTATTTTTTTTGGAAATTTTGGAGATACTTTCACGTTCTATCTTATTTGTGTTTTATCTTGTCCTAATATATTTATAGTTTTTAAAAAAAATAGATACTTACAAGCATTTTTTTGTGGTTTTAAAAAACCTTATTGAGGTAGTATGAATTTGCATTGAAAACCACTTTCTAACCTGAGTAGAATGTAGGTAACTGCGTGGCTTTTGAAGTTTAAGGAACGAAATAAGGTAATGTTTCATAAAGGTAAAATGGATTTTTCTCTCTTTTTGAGCACTAACGAACGAGACCAAATTATTCTTCCCGCCTTGAAGAGACGCATCCACATCCTCCGCCCTGGACGCCTTTTTGTCGAGTCAAACCAGGCAGTAGTAGTGTGCTCTACTGCTCAAAAACTTGAGGAAGAAAAAAAAAACTAACGGTAGTGCTAGTGCCCAGAGCCCACGCGATGCACTCGTTTCATGCTCCACGCGGGGCCCGCGTCGCCCCGAGCGGTGAGAAGGAAAGGGTGCGCGGCGCCTCCGATTCGAAAGGACTTGGTCACGGCGTCATATGGATGCCTTGCGGCGCCAGGAGAGACGATGCAACAGAAGGTGGGGAGGAGAGATACAACACCTGATCTATTTTTGAAATATCTCAATACAACAGTAGCAACATACGTCTAAAGACAGTTGAAATACTTGAAAATGATTCTTAAACACTTGAAAACCATTGCAACTATATGCAGCATCCAAATAAAACACATGCAACGTATGTGTGAAACATATGCAGCATCTAAATAAACACACTTGTAACATGCGTCCAGAAAACACAGACAAAACATACCTCTAAAACATCTGAAACACTCGAAACATATGCTTGCAACATGTCTGTGAAACAATCGCAATATATGCAACATGTGCAACATCTCCCATCTATTTTACAACATGCATATGAAACAAATAGAACATATATCTGAAACACTTGAAACATACATATGCAACATAGGGGAGGAGAAGGTTGGGTCGTCGATTCCTGTCGCTCGGGATGTGTGTTGGGGGGAGGCTCGGTCACCAGGGGTGAGAGAGGGTGCCGCGCTGAGGGGGGGAGTTGCCCACTCCCTGCAACACACCGTCGTGCCACCTCCATGGATCTCGTCAGGGTGGGGGAGAGGGCCACTGGATTCGTGGGCGTTGGGCGCTCCCGGTGGGGGGGAGGAGGCCACCAGGGTGGGGGAGCACGCACGCCGGGGTGGGTGAGGGCGCCGCGTGTTAGGGGTGGGGCAGGGTGCGAGCGCGCAAGGGATAAGAATGGGGAAGAGGAAGTGAGGGTGAGCGGCGCGTGAGGGAGTGAGCGGTGAGAGGCGTCCATTTGAATGTAATTTTTTTTTTGTTTAGAGTCCGCTCCTGGGGATCTAGGTCCGGACGCAGAGTCACATATGGGCTTCTGATACAAGCATTGTCGAAAAACTAAAGTTTCTTGAAAAATTGGAGTCCATGTGACCTCACAATTCTATCTAAAAAACTAAGCATGGCGTTCTGTTTCGTCTCAGATGTATTACGAGTACGACCGAGGCTCAGCTTTATGTGGTAGATGTACTTAAAAGCTAGATCTACCTACTTAAAACGTCAGTCGATCCACCAGGGTGAAATCGCGGCGCACCATCTGATTCCGTTCCACTTCCACCGCTCTCGTCTTCTGCCTCCAAATTCCAGGCCGTGACGCGCGACAGCGCGACACGGAGCGAATGAGAGAGAGACGAAGGACGCCGGCAAGACGCCGCGGTGTCCCTGTCTCGTGCTTAACTAACCGCGCGCAAAATCTGGCCACGACCCGGATCAGAGATGCCGGAGCCGGCCCGGCAGAGGATCCACCTGTTTCGAGGAAAATCACGCCGGGGCCGGCGTCTCCGATTGTCACCGTCGATGGCGTGCCTTGCCTTCAAAAAGCCCCAACAATTGTATCTGCACAAACCTTTCCCTTCGGCAGTTAGCGGTTGTCAGATTCCGCAGGTTACAGTTACAGAGCAAAAGGCTCGCCGCCGTCGCCGGCGAACAAAGTCGTCGCCGCGTGAGACGCGTTCATGCGTTTCATTCCCGTCGTCTCGCCCTGTCGCTCAACGGGGACGCCTGCGTTTGTTAAACATTCTGTCGCAGCGCAGCTAGTGGTTTGGTTCGCACGTCGGCGTCGAGCGATCGGCTTAGGTAAACGCGGGTTGAGAGCTGAGACGCCGGCGAGCCGTGCGGTGCGTCACGCGCCAGCGTTTTTCAGCTGCGCCGGGCGTCAGCGGCGACGACGGACGACGGCGAGCACCATCCACCACTTGCCTTTGCGTTAACGACCCAACAACGACGGTCAAATCCGGGCTCCCTCCCTTGAATATGCACGGACGTATATCCATCGGTTACTGTCTGGCTGTTTGCTGGTTACCTTCTCCTACACGAATCTCCTCCCGTCGCTCGCGTTCATAAGCATTTATCTGTTCGTGGTCTTCGCGGGTAATCAGGCAACGTCAGCATTCAGCAGCAGGGGTTTAAAAAATTTCAGGGTCCCGTCGACAGATGCCACCTTCGTACCATCATTGTTGAATTGGAAACCATGCATGTACTACGGGTCTACGTAACGCATGCAGTAGTTCTCTTCTTGGGGACGAGTGGAAATGTCTTCACTCGTTTGATGGCGGACATATATTGCTTCTGGAGTCTGAATTGAATATAGAGAAGGGTCTTTTTTATAAATTGCAAGTGAGTAGGATAACACACGCTTTTCACTCACCAGAAGTCCAGAATTTTGCTTCAGTTCATCTATCCGTTTTATTGTCTGGCAATACTGAATACTTGAAGAAGAGATCTTAATAACAATAATATGACTCACTTTTCGATCGACCATTCACACTAGATATTCAGAAAAACAACTTTCAGTTGAACTCCCGTTTCCTCTCTGGAAAAACTGTAACACTGCTGAAAGAAAAGTACAAATGGATAGGACGTGTCTAGCTTGCAGCCACAAGCAACCTAAAGGTCAAAGCGAGTTCGTTTTACCTTCTGCATAAAAAAATGGCTCTCGTCGTCATATCCTCTGAAATGGCCGCGAGAGAGACTTTCTGAAAGTCTCGAATCAGAATGACTCAATGATAAGTTGATGATCACTCACATCGATCGATCGATCGCCCCCCCCCCCCCCCCCCCCCCCCCCCCTACCCTTTTGGAGACAGTCAATGGCTTCAAACCTCGGGCAACCCTTTTACTGACCTAACTACTTACAGGCAAGTGGTGTGTGGTGACCCACTTTTTTTGCTGCTAATTAATGTGTGGGGATCATCATTCATTAGGACGCCAAGTCATGGGTGAGGTCATGGCTTTTGTGTACGCCGTCGGGTCTCAAGTTGTAATCGAGCCGTTATATGCTCGGTGATTGTACTCTGCAGTCTGCAGGCTTATTAACTTCCATCTCTAGAAGGCCGTCGCCCTCGGCGCTTCTTCGCCGTCACAAAGCAGCTTTCCTACTCTAACTAATGCACTCCACAAGATATTTGTGAGAAACCCAGGCCATGGATAACGTTAGCATCAATACCACCAACAGTGATATATCTGACGTACACGTCAACCTGATTTTCTGAGAAAAGAAGTTTTTAGCGTAAAACTTAAAATTATTATTTCGCATGTTTTGAACAAACTGATGTGAAACAAATTCTACGAGTGTCATATGTTGCATATGCAATTGTGTGTGTATCCTGCATATACATGCATATCAATGTGTAATGTCATAGTCATTTATTTGGACTTCTTTTAGCGTTACTCGATTAAAGTATATCAAATCTGATAATATTCTGCTAAGTGTTTTTTTAGAGAGAATTTTTTTCGGGAAATGCCAACTCTTTCACCAACCCAAACGATAGCAGTCTAAGTAATTAGTGCTAATATATGCGCTGAACATAAAATGGTACTTGCATACTAATCAGCACAACTACTCCCATAAAAATTGTAGAGTGTTGACTACCCTACAGGGTACTAAAAAGCAAAGCTCCTAGAAAAGAGGCGGATCTAAGATGAAAGTTTAGAGAGGCCGAAGTTGCGAGTTTATCTGTCAAGCGCATTGTGCAGAGCCAAGCTTACCACCATATGGTTGATGCAAGAGTCGACCACGGCTTTGGCGTCGCCCGCGATCACTGCTGCCGCGCGCACGCCACTAGGTGCGACGACACCAGCCGCGCTCGCCCCCCTTCCCCCCCGACACCCAGGCTCGAGGCCTCCGCGTTGCCGCCAGGTGTCTCGTCACCCTCACGCCCCCGCTGGGTGAGAAGAGGCCAGCCTTGCTCATTGCCCCCGTGACACCGCCAGCCGTGCTTGCTGCCCCTGCGCCGACACCGTGCGGTACGATGCGTTGGGGGGTCTTGTGCTTGGGACCATCGCTGTCAGATGGCAATGGTGGCAGCGGGCGTTTGCGCTCTGCTTTCAACGCTTTCACCTTCTCTCAAAGCAATCATGGTACAAATTCTTGAAGGGGCTCTAGGGGGCTCCATGGGATCAGCGGCGGTAAGGGAGCTTCATAGGATCAGCGGTGGTAGGAGGGTTCTATGGGATCAGCGGCCGTAGGGGGGCTTGAGTGCCCCCCCCCCCCCCCCCCCCCCCCCCCGACTAGATCTGCCCTTTGGTCATGTGAGTGTACGTTTGTTCTGTACTACGGTCAGGTCGATTTCAGCCGTGTGTGGGTTATTATTATTTGATTGATGATGGTATATATAGGTAGTGTAACATGTCAACGAAGTCAAAATGATTAACCCGAAAACTCCAGCATCATTATATTTTTTTAATGAAAGCTTCATTATATTGACCAAAAAAAAGGAGCAATCTATATATTACAAGAATAAGCGCTCATTACACAATTATAAGCCGCATATATATCACTGGCGTATGAGCTGTGTGAAATACATTGTACACAGATCACTGATATATAGATAGACCAAGTGAGATAATGCGAAGCTAGTTAAAATATTTAAGATAAAATAATCACACAATTTTGTACAAGGCATGCACCACCAGTCCTTCCGTTTCCTAGCATGGAAATTTCATAGCGGCAAGCTGCCGCTCTCTAGCAGCATGTCCTTCCAGAAAGCATCTTCGTCGTCCTCCAGAGAGCACATGCTCGGCATCTCGATGGGCTCCGACAGAAGCTGGGCAAAACCCTGCACCGGCCTGTCAGCTGCAGCTGCCACTTCCTCTGGATAAGCCGCAGACACCAATGCAGCAGCCAGCGGCTCTGCATACGCCCCGCCGATCGCCGGAGCCGAAGCGTTGTTCAGTCGCTGCACTACCACGTCGTGCTGCTCTGCAAAACTTGCGATATTGCTGAGATGATCAGGCGGTGACCCGTAGTTCGCGTGAGACACGAGGAGGTTCATCTGGTCCTGTAATAAGCTTGGAACGATGCTACGACTCGCGTTCAGAATGGCGTTATCTGCGGCTGCTGCGTTGAGGCTAGGGATGAGACCAGCAGCAGCAGCAGCGCTTCCTCCTCCTCCATTGACGGCCTGCAGCAGAAGCTGCAGCGCCTGCACCTGCATCAGAGCGCTGCTGAGGCCTCCCAGGCTCGCCGCCGCCGAGAGGATCGCCCCGGGGGAGGCGACGATGTCGTCGGGCGGCAGACGCTGGTGCGTGACGGGGTCGACGCCCATGCGCAGCAGCTTCTTCCGGATGTGCGTGTTCCAGTAGTTCTTGATCTCGTTGTCCGTCCGCCCGTCCAGGTGCGTCGCGATCGTCGACCACCTAACGCAGGACAAACGACAGCGTAAGTACGTAGCCGTGTCAGCGTGCAATTATTACTCCTAAGACTAGATCATCGTATCTGGAGAATGGAAAAGCAGGTGGCCGGCGGCTATGCATGCATGGGTGATGCATGGTGACCGTCATATGAGTGCGTGACGTGAGTGGGTTGACGTTGATCGATCGGGGTCGTACTTGTTGCCGAGCTGGGCGTGGAGGCGGATGATGAGGCTCTCCTCGTCGGCGGTGAAATTGCCGCGCTTGATGTCGGGGCGGAGGTAGTTGGTCCAGCGGAGGCGGCAGCTCTTCCCGCAGCGGTTCAGCCCGGCGGCCTTGGGCAGGTTGCGCCAGCTGCTGACGTGCCCGCCGTGCCTCTGGATGTGCTCCACCAGGGCGCGGTCCTCCTCCTCCGTCCACGGGCCCTTCTTCACGCCGGCGTCGTGGCAGCAGCACGGGGACCTCCCCATCTTCTTCTTCTTCTTCCTGCAGCTCGATCGATCGATCGACGTACGGAACACGCGCTGCGCCTGCAAGTTCGTTTGGATATGATGTCCGGCCTGGTGGGGTGCAGGAGGGATATACGCGGTGCTGTCCCGGAGAATGAAGGTACGGTGTACTTATAGGGAGGGGTTAACTTGCAATGGATAGATGTTTCGTGCATGGTAACATTCAAGAGCCTGTGGCGGTTATGAGAGAAACTATTTCTATTTACCCGTCGTTGTTGCTTCGTCTGTGGATCTTACCGAAGTCAAAGAGGGCAGGTGCTGGAGAGATCTCGCACCACGTAAGACTGATATATTCGCGCATGCTGTGTTTCACCCTTGCTTGGCCTGTCGTACGGCTGCACATGTCTAAGAGGGTAGCCAACAGATGGACAGCTACTCAGCTAGTGGCTGCGGGCATCAAGCTATAGAACATCGAAGCATGCATTTTCTTTATTTCAAACTTTCAATCTAAGGTCCACCTTTTCTTGCAACATAACTGAAGCAGTCATGTTTTTTTTTCAGATGAGACGTGACACAAGGAAAAACAAAACATCCGACACTGATTTGATGAGCTCTTAACTCTACCTCTAGCTAGTGTTGCTATGTTGCATCGATTAATTAGTTTCACTTAAACAGTTACATGGTGGGGTGAGTCCCTAAATGAAAATAGTAAAAACCATGGCATGTATTATGTATAGACACTAAATGAGAAGAAAAACCGAGACAATTTTCTCTTCTAATACTTGTATAAGTAGTTGCCACCTTAAGGTGCGGTGCCGTTCAATCCTAGGTGTGGGATCGACTACACAGATGGTTAAGATCGAGCCATGTCACCAGAGCCTACCCTCTTCGTTTCGATAGGCTGACAAGAGTCTCTCTCTCTCTCTCTCTCTCTCTCTCTCTCTCTCTCTCTCTCTCTCTCTCTCTCTCTCTCGATAAAAAACAAGAGTCTCACTTAATGCACAAAGAAACAAGATTCGTACGTATACGGTAGTATTATAGGATCATCAGGTGTCAAATGTGCATGCAGGCGGCATTAGCAGCCCCACAGAAACCCAGGAAGCGAACCTTCCGAGTGTTGATTCGGCGATGTCGACTGTCGAGTATGCAAGGATGGCCGTTGGCCGCAACACAAATATATAACCAATATACTATAATGTATTGTGCTATTCAAATTGCGTTGTTTGTTTGACCTCTCGACGCAATAAGTACATATAAACAAATCCATCCGCAGTCACGGCCCTGACGTATTATATATATAATACATATCTGCGCTACTAAATCCACGGAAAATAATGCGGTGTTCTCCGTAACCAACCCGATGTGCAGGTTGGGCTTGAGGTTCCAGGAAATGACTCGGTCGTGAATCCGGTGAAGAATGCACTGAATATAGATGGATAATGGCAAGCACCGAGAGATTATTGCCGAGTCACAGTTTTTGTCAAAAGGGAGGAGAGTCGTCGTTCCTCGAGCGCCAAAAAGATGGGGAGAGTCGTTAGTTAGCTATATAGGCCTATTATGGCTTGACTGATGTTTTCCGTGTTCCAAGCTCACGGCACGGCACCGGGTTCAGTCCACCGGCTCTCTACTCTGCTGTCCCGGCGACTGCTGCGAGCTGACCAAGTGACCAGGCCAAGGCTGCAGGCTACAGCGGCCGATGCCGGGTGTTCCTGGCCCGCACCAGCTCCATGGAAAACCACCGCCGGGGGCCGCCGGCACGCCTTTCCTTTCGCCGCGGCCCGCACGGCGATCGTCCGAGGCATTAATTCGGTTGCGCGTGCTCGTTCACAGTTCGGCGGTTTCGCGGGGCTCTTGCTGTGCTGCGGTTGCGGTGTGCCGGACCTGACGGTGTTGCTGCTGCGTTGGCTTGAGACCGGAGCGTGCGTGGATCGCGGAATGGAACCCAGTGGCCAATGCGAACTGACGTCTGTCCGGGAGGGCTAATAAGGACTGAGAAGCCCATAAAACTGCAACCACAGGTTGGATTCTCACTAGAGTTCTATCTGTTTTCTTGGCCCAGGGGCTGTATAGTGAGAGTCCAACCGATAGTGAGACAATTTTCAAAATGAATCATAACACAACCCCTGGTGTAGATGGATTCTCACTTCAACTCCAAAAAAAAAGAAGATGGATTCTCACTAGAGCTCTATCTGTTTTTTTGGCAGTGTCATTAAGGATGACCTTATGGCATTTTTTGTGGAATTCTACAAAAAAAAAACTTCCTCAGCCTCAACTTTGAAACAATTATTTTATTCCCCAAGTGTAATGAAGATAAACAATGCAAATTCAACAATTTAGATTACTCTGTTTGCTAAATATTAGTTTCAAAATTTTCAAAAGGTTATCTAACAAGATAGTTAAAGTTTCCCAAAGAACTATCAAACTGTCACGTCATTTTTTGTTTGCTAGGACAATATATTATACAAGGTGCGATGATTTTTACATGAAATCATTCATGAGTTACACACAAAGAAACAAATTAGACTTGTTTTCAGGGTTTGGTTTTTTAAGTGTCATTACACATATTTTTCTTTTGACGTGCTACATATTATTATGTGTTTGGACTTATACTGTTATTAAATACTCACCACTTATATTTAATAATTGGTCAAATTTAGGGCACTCCCAACGCATCGTGCAAGCAGCCCGATATCGTGCGACCCAGCTCCACGTCGTCTTCCTCGTGCCTTTCCTGTCTTCTTCTCCCTTCCCGCACCTCCTCCTCCGCCCTCCACCACCGACGGCGGTTCCCGCCGTCTCACCGCGCCGCCCACCTCCACCGCGAGGGCGGGGGTGAGGACCATGACCTTTTCTATTATTTCAAAATTTGTCACCGTCTGCGTGGAAGGGCCCTGATCAAAATCTTATACACCTCAGGCTGCCTAACTTGCGGGCCGTCAAGTTAAAATCCGGCACTCCTATGCTACGCACAGTACCTGCTTTCAAAAGTATTGTACTGGTACACCCTGGTGTCTGGTAGCCTCAATCAAGGTCATGTGGCGTCCACGATAGTGTGCTGTCATCAGGATTGATCGATCGCCGATTCGCTGTGCACAAATCCAGCACGCCTAGCCCATGTGGACGTACGTGTGGTACTGTGGTAGCGGATAGCCTACGCAGCATTGATCCGCTGAAGCCGCCACAAACCAGCTCATCAGAGGACGACGCGCGACGCCGGTTAGTTGTAGGCTTGTAGCAGTGCAGCATCGTGGTATGAACCTAGTACACCCAGCACGCAACTCAAGCGCTGGCATAACGTATCTCCGGACCGCCAATAATTACTCAACATTCATTTAATTTTCCTCGTGATAATTTTGAAGGAAAGGTGTTTCTATAACTCCAGCCAAAATATGGAAAAAAAAATCCGAATAATATAGCCTGGCTGATCGCGAGTCCATCACTAACAATGCTGACAGTCATTGTAATCTGTAAACCAGTTTCATGCGTACTCCAGAATCCAGAGATGCGCCGGCTGTTGCAAAACCAGACCAAGAAGGATCGAATTGAACTCAGGCGACGGACCCATCGCGAAGGACTCTTCGGAGGCTTGGACAGTCAGACTCAGACAGTGGCAAAATCACGCGAACGTGTAAACATGCCGGTAAGCGGCACACGGCGAGCTAGTGCTAGACCGTACCTCGATCTTAAGTTAGCTGTTCAATCCACAGCACCCACACAACCTTAAACCTTTACGCCCGGCCACACCTTCTCCAGGATTCCACGTCAACACATACATGCACATCAGCACCTGTATCGACTGACTTGAGTTCGCAAAGTGACAAAATACACTACTTGCCGCCTTTGCCGGTATCATTGCCAATGCAATGTCAGGATGCGTCATTGATCGCGTGTCGATCGTTGCACTGAGATTCCAACAGCCAAAGAGAGCGAGCACTCGATAGCTCAATGGTATCCATAGGAAACACAGCTTACTAGCTTAGGACTGAGAGGCGCCGCTGGAGAGTGCAGCTCGATCTCGAGCGATGAAGGGAAGCAAGGGCCACGAGCTGGAGGCCGACGTCCCGGCCTCCGAGCTGTGGAAGATCTATGGCACGCTCCGCTTTGTGGAGCTGGTCCACGAGCTGCTCCCGCAGGTCCTCCACCAGATCGAGGTCGTCAGGGGCGACGGCAGCGTCGGTACCGTCATCAAGGTCACGTTCCCTCCAGGTGAGGCCATGCATCTTTGAAACAAATAAAACCACTCCTGAATCTTGGTGTCGACGGACACGCTGGCTAGCTAACATGCCGATAACATAACCCTGTGTCTGCCACCTGCTAGGTAACCCTGGCGTGCAGTTCGTCAAAATCGACAACGAGAATCGCGTCAAGGAGGCGGCGGTCATCGAAGGCGACCTTCTGAGCCTCGGCTTCATCACGTACGTGACCCGTTTCCAGATCATCGAGAAGGGTCCCAGCTCTTCGGTGACAACATCGATGGTTGAGTACGAGTACCACGACGGGCGTCCTGAGCTCGAAGCGGCGGCTTCCACTGCACCCTTGGCTGCGGCTGCTGAGAGACTTGTCCAGTATGTCAAGGAGCAGAAGACCGCCCAGGCAAGCGCCTGATGAGAGTGAAACAAAAATACTCAGAACTGCTAGCATATGGTTTCTGAGGACGAATAAAATGGATGTGTGTGATTCTGGTACTGTAAAACTGAGCATGCTGTTAACATGCCTACATGTTGCAATATCTGTCACCTGTGTGTGTTGTCTGGTACTTCGGTTTGAATAACGGGAATTTACAATTTTTCGTTCATATCAATTGAGTGTCACTTTTCGTTTATACTGTACCACCAAACCATATCATTGGCACAAGACGTATATTAATGTCTACATCTGTACTGTACTGTATTTCGCATTATCATTGCCCTTTCCTCCTGTTATCAGTATATTTGATTGGAGTGTTAACCAATGGTGTGGTTATTGAATTATTGGTCTTACAAACATATATTTAGAGTTAGTCATTTGGTACTGCTCTGTAGTGGTTCTTTTGTAATCGCAATTTCAGTGACCTGCCCATGGTGTGGTCTGCTATGTAGGGTTAAAGTGGAGTTGTTCATAACCAAAGCTACCCCTATTGTAATCGGAATTAGATCGACTTTTGACTTGCATTTGCGGTGCCATTGCACAGTAAGCAAAAACCCTTTATTATTTCCAAGCTCTGAATTTACATGAATGTTCTCAATGTTATGCCTGGCAGATAGCATATCCAGGTGACAAGGTTCAGATGATTATTCTCATGATGTATTTTCGTTCGTAGCTCTGAATTTACATGGGTGCTCTGAATCATATGCCTACAGGAGAGCATATTGTGCTTGCGAAAAGGTTAGGCCAGATGATTAACCACATTATGTATTATCTGTCTGATGCACACTCTCCGAAGAAAAAAAAAAAGATCCAGCTAACATCATGGAACAGACGATCAGGTAATCACTATTCAATGTAATCCCTATAGAAATTTATATATGAAAAAAATTACAGAACTAATGACACCATCCTAACCTGATAGATGTAGATTATGTACTACCTCTTGCTTTTATTTAGGCTGTGCACTAGAGTTTCATGCTGTGCTTAGGCCTGATCCAAAGAATCCCATGTGTTCAGTGTTCTCAGGCTCGGAGCATAGATATGGTTAGGTCTTGGAGAATAGAAAGCTTAAGTTGTTCTGGACTGGGGCCGTGCCCCCCACCCCAACACAGTGAAACTTTGTTAAATATTCCTATAAAGCTTGTTACTTTACAGCATAAAACACGGCAATTCATCTATTTTTAATCATAATATTGTGAAAATGCGACAATTCATCTATTTTTCGTTATGAATACTAACTAGTAACTACACATGTAAAAGCACTAAAAACGTTGTTGAAATATACACTTATGTGTGTCATCATATTTCTCCGGCCCCCCTTAATCAAAGTTGCTGGTTCCGCTACTCGACTAGATGATGATAATGATAGAAGTGAAGTGCTGGATAAGAATAGACAGGTGAAAGGGAAATTTGCTTCCTGTTCATGGTTGTTTGTTTTATAATTTTCTTTGATTATGTAACTAGCATATCATTGCTCACAGCTGTGACCTAGCTGCTGAGCAGCCAACAGGGCTTGCATGATTATGAGATTTATTTATGTGATTCTTGCAATTAACCCAAGGTGTTCCATGCAAAACTAAAGGTCACTACATGTGATACATAAAACTGCAGTACTTTTATGCATAGCTCATAAAATATTTACTGCTACAACATGTCTAACAATTGTTATGTGCATTTTGGTAAAAAGAAAATGCAAGAGGATCATGTGGCAGAAGAACACGCACCATCATCTGTCTCTTTGAGGGTGTAAAATGCATAAGAAATCAGTTTGATGTTAAAATAACCATAAAAATTTGAAAGCCCAAATTCCTTAGATTTCCTTTGACCAACTTTGGCGAAGCATGGTTCAGCTTGCCTCATTATTTTCCTGCTCATTTTCCCACTTTTTTGTAGCAATTCATCAGCTCATCCCTTTTGCTTTCCTCCATAATTTATTTGAACAAATTGCTACTCCAAGCCAAAAAAAAAAAGAAATAAGTAATATTGGAAAATTTCTGTTATATAGAACTTACATGTTATGTGAGGACTTAATAAGACCCACAATGAATAATGTTGTATACTACCCTGCCCCACAAAAGGCTTGACATTTTATCATCCAAAATTTGTCCCAAAAACTTGTTGGTTTAGCCTACTAAACAAGGAACATTAGCCATTCCCTGTTTAGGACAAACAATACATATTTCACTTGGAAATCCTGAAGACTCAGCACATACTATTTTTGATTCAAACATTCCTACATGAACCAAGAAGCAAGGCGTACCACTGTTGCCAAAAGAGCAAATACTAGTTTTGATTCAAACATTCCAACATGCACCAATCAGAGCATACCGCTATTACTTGCCAAAGAGCAAGTTCATTATGCCATCGAACACTTGCCCCCGCTTCACAGTGCCGCCACGCACGGCCTCCTCGTCTGGTACGAACCCCTTCCCCTTCATCGTCTCTAGCAGCACTTTCCCCTCTTCCACTTTCTCCATCCTCAGATACGCCTCAAACGCGGCCAGATACGTCGCCACATTCGGCCGCATCCCGCGGTCGAGCATCTCGACTAGGTACTTGCCGGCTTCCGCGCACCGGTCGCTGGCCGCGAGCCCCCTGACAAGCACGGACAGAGTGTACGCGTTGGGCATGACGCCGGACGAGAGCATGCGGTCGTAGGTGCGCACGGCGTCGCGCCAGTGCGCGGGGCCGGCGTTGGCATAGGCCTCGAGGACGGCGGTGTGGGGGACGACGTCGGGCATGGCGCCCTTGTCCTTAATGACGGCGAAGAGCGCGAGAGCTTCGTGGGTGAGCCCGTCCTTGGACAATCCGTCGAACATCTTGATGGCGTAATCGGTGAGGCCCTCTTTCCGCATCCTGTGGAAGATCTCCTGTAGGTTGGTCGGGTCGGACGGCTCGGCCACGGCGGGCTTCTTGCTAAAGGGATCGTAGTAGGGGGGAGGTAGCTCATCCTTCTTTGCCGTGGACGGGGGTGGATGTGAGGAGCTGTCAGTGTCGTCGTCGGACCAGTCGAAGCCAACTGGTGAGTTGGTGTTGGAGCTCCGGTGGGGAGGTGGGGAAGTGGTGGAGGAGAGGAGACGGCGGGTGTTGGATACGGAGGTGGAGGAGGCCCCACGCAGCAGGCGGCGAACGGCGGCGGCGGCGGCCATTGGAGAGGGGAGTCCGTGGGTGAGTTGGTGACACCGTGACAAGGGGTGAAGTCAGTACGCACAGTTGTGCCATAATAAAAGAGGAGAGAGGAAATTTTTCTTATTTGAAATACTAAGATCTTCTTTAGTTCTAAAATATTTCACAAAAAAACCGTAGATTTCTCGTCACATCGAATCTTTGGACACATGCGTGGAGCATTAAATATAAATAAAAAAATAAAACTAATTACACAGTTTAGACGAAATGGACGAGACGAATCTTTTAAGCCTAATTAAGCCATGATTGGACACTAATTACCAAATAACAACAAAAAAATGCTACAATAGCATTTCGCAAAAAAATTCAGGAACTAAACAAGCCCTAAAGAGAGGTAAACTAAAGCATTTGAGCCCTTGTTTACTTCCCCTCCGAATTCCAAATTTTTACATTCTCTCTCCATCACATCAATATTTAGACGCATGCATGAAACACTTAATGCATGTAAAATAAATAACTAATTACACAGTTTTGTTGTAAATCACGAGACGGATCTTTTAAGCCTAATTAGTCCATGATTGGACACTAATTGCCAAATACAAACGAAAGTGCTACAGTAGCAAAATTCCAAAAAATTACAAACGAAAGTGCTCACCCATTGGCGGGGACAACCCAAGAGGGATGGGATCAACGAGCACTCGATGTATAACCACGTCCAAACTCTGAAACTGACTTTTCATAGCCGATCTCACATAGTTGTCCCACTGATCTGCACACCCTATTGGGATCATCTTCCTTAGCATGTTGGGAGGGAAACCTAGGTGAAGTACACCCTCAACTATGATGTCATCATCTCCATGGCAATGTACCTCCTCACGAGCCCTTGCAGTCAACTCACTAAATGATGGCTTCTCATTGAATAGCACATACACACTTTGCATGTCAACAAACTCAACATATCCATAGCGATCTCGTTCCACAGGTCCTCCATGATATATGCTCACTAGGTTGTCCATCTAGTTCCAAAACATAACGAAGCACACTTGCTTTACTCTAATATACATAAAAAGTAAATACTAAGTACTACTAACTACTAAGTATTCATAACTAATAACTACTACTAACTGCACAGTACTACTAACTAACTATGTCAAGTAACTATCTATGTAACTAACTATATAACTATTTAACTAACTAAATAACTAAGTACCTATATAAAGTATCCATCAATCTACATATCTATCTAAACATCTTTCTTCAAATTTTAATCTATAATACACTAACTAACTAGCTAGCTAACTAACTAACTAGCTAACTATTGTTAAGTAAGAACAACAAAGTATTTTACCTTGTAGGAGAAGCGGAGATGTCGGCGCTTGGCAATAGAGGGACGGGCAGCAGCGCGCGGCCTCACCGGCGGCGGAGGGCGGCGGCCGGCCGGGCGGCGCCGGGCGGGCGGGTCGGCGGCGGTGTGTCGGCGGGCCGGCGGCGGCGCGTGGCCGGCGACCGGCGGTGGCGCGCGATCGAGCGGACGGGCGGCGGCGGCATGCGTGCGGGCGTGCGGGCACCGGAGAAGGAAGAAAGAAAGATAAGAAGAAAGAGAGGAAGAAGAAAGAAGAATACAGTTATACAGGGGGCATGGCGCCAAGATCCATGGCGCCATGCACCCTTGTCAGGTTGCCACGTCAGCGCCACGACGACAGGGTCTTGGCGCCAGTGACCATGACGCCATGCCGTTATGTCTTGGCGCCAACGACTATGGCGCCAAGATAAGGTTCTATTTTTTAAAATCTTTCCGCAAGGGACATATTTGAGAGAATCTTTCGAAAAAATGGATAAAAAAAGACGGCCGATCCGCTCGCCGCTGAACCTGTGACTTGCGAGGCAAAGCTCTAGCCGACTTGAAGCTAGCGCGGGACCTGGGAGGGAGACTCGTGACTCGCGAGCCAGCGCACGGAGGCGGGCTCGACTTGTCCACGCGTCGTATTTTGAGTGGACGTCCGTACGGCACCTGGGGTGGACGGTCCCTACACAATTTTTTTTCGCTCCCGATCCCTCCTCCTGGATCTCGCGCTCGTGGCCGAGCTCGATTCGCGATATATCGAACTGGGTGATGAAGGTGATGTGAGTTTGCCTGATCATGTCGCGAAGCAGTGATGAAGCTAGGTATAGTTTTCCAAACGGGCTAAGCCCGTTGGGCCGGCCCGGGCACGGCACGGATTTGGCCCGGCACGAAAACGGCCCCGCCCGCTAGCACCATGCCCGTGCCAAGCACGGCCCGAGGCCGTGCCCGTGCCTGGGCCGCATTGGCGACACGGCAGCACGACACGAGCACGGCCCGCTTCAACGGGCGGCACGGTGGCGGCACGGTTGAGCCGTCCGATGCCCTGCCCCCTCGCCTCCCGACCGTTGGATCACCGCGTGGGGGACGCTGCTATATAACGCCGAGCGGCGGCCGCGGCCCCTCACCGGTGAAACCCTAGTTCATTTCGTCTCTCGCTCGTCTCTCTCCTCTCTCGCTCCTCTCTCGTCTGTCTCGCCCGCTCCCCTCCGTCGAAACCCTAGATCCCCTTCTCCTCGACCTCGAGCTCGACTCCGGCAGCCCGCGGCCAGCACGGTGAGACGGATTGGCCGTACACTCCGATCTGTTTCCTCCCTGACCATAAATGTAGCCTCGTCCCCTCTTTGCGTCCCCTGGTCTTCTCTGTTTCTTCTGCCTCGTCGGCCTCGTCGCCGCCGCCTGACTCCGGTCATCTCGGGGCTCCGTGTCCGTGAGGATGCGTTGAGGCACCAGGGTGACGGATCTAGCCGAACCCGCCGTCGCTGTTGCTGCTGGCACATCCGGTGCTCCGGCCTAAGAGGTACGTCCAGATCCGGTGCAGATCTTCTCTTTTCTTCATCTTTTCGGTTAGATCCGGTGCTCCGGACTAACAAATTTCTTTCTTTTTGTTTTTCTTTTGTAGCCGTTGAGGGACCGGTGGCCGGCAGCAGCGCGATGTCGGAATCGGAGGCGGAGGAGATTGGTCACTCCATGACCATCAACGACGAGCTGCGGCTCTGTGGGATGGCCGGAGATGACGAGGACGACGTGATTGGTGATGCCGAGGCGCTCTTAGGCCCTCGCGCTGCTGAGGAGCTCTTCAACCGGACTCATGCACGGCTTCGACGAGAGGCCATCGCCGTCACCGCCCATTCTTGCGGTGGCGGTGGCACTGGCGCTGCTTCCGCGTCCGACGGTGATGCAGCTGCTCCCGGTGCGGCCGCTACCACCGGTGAGGAGGCTGCCACCAGTGAGGCTGCTGCAACCGGTGAGGGCTCCGTCAAGCACTGTAAGGAGTATACTGCTAATTCTAAATTTGGTACTGGCCATTTACTCCGTCATATGGAAACTTGCCCTAAGAAACTTAAGTAGGATTTAGACTTTTGCTGCTGGAGCAGCTGGACTTGGGCCCTTGGGGTATTGAACTGTTGATCTAATATTGTGGAGCTGGTTGCACTCTTTTTCCCTGTTTAGAGTTTCTCACAAGGGTGAGTTTTACCTAGACAGGTTTTTAATGAGGCAGCCATTGCACAGCTCCTTTTTGTTGCTATCTGTGATGTGTTCAGCTATGTTTTTTTATTTTTTGTTGAATTTGAAGTTAGATGTATTTTTCTATATTGAAAGAGATGTAACTCTGCTGGAAACGTGCCTGGGCAGGCACGAGCACGAGCGTGCTGCCGTGCCAAACGGCCCGGCACGACACGCTCCAGAGAGTTTAGTGCCGTGCCCGTGCCTAGCTGACGGCACGACGGCACTATCAGGCACGGCACGGCAGACACGCGGGCCAGATCGTGTCGTGCCTAACCGTGCCGTGCCGTGCTGGGCCGCCCGTTTGGAAAACTATAAAGCTAGGTTAGGTGAGGGAGCCGGAGCCACGCGAGAGCCGGGGCATGTAGAGGACAACGCTTGGTGCCGTAGCGCAACATTCCGTCGAGCAGGTCGTGGCCGCAGAAGGCGTGCAGCGTCCGTGCACCGCCGGGTTGCCTGCAATGACCAGTCGCTTGCACGCCGCAGAGGGAGGATGCGGCCACGGAGGGAAACGGAAGCAGCTCTGACTCCCTCCACTGCCACACCTCGAGGCCTGGCGCAGCCGCGCAGGGAGGAAGCGGCGGCGGAGCCAATCGCCGCCTTTCGAAGGGGAGGGTCCGAGAGAGCTCAAGTTCGCTGGACTTCGCTTCGACGGCGACGGCAGCGCCAAGGGCGCTTGCGAACACCTCGACCTCGTTCTCTCCCTCCAGAGCAAGGAACTGTCGCTCGAAAGGTGACCCTTCTGCAGTTTTGTTTCTGTTTCGGTGAACTAGCTCGTGTAATCCTGTGAGGCTGTGACTAGGAATTTCGTCTGTTCTGCTGGTTTAGTCGTCTCAGATATGGAGGATTGCATATTTCCTTGTTTACTGACATAAATAATGCACGAGATGATTTGCTTAATTCAGTGCAAACATGATTTTATAAGAGATACAATTTTGTTGTTGGCAGCTTTTAGCTTGGCTTCATATTTCTTCATTTTGCATAATTGATTTGTCATATATATAACAGTGGTTGTCTTTTGTAGTCTATCAGAGAAAGGGGTATTTACCTAATGCTCAGAGGTAGTGATTGCCATAAATTTAGCAATCAGATATAATGGCATTTTTCAAGATCTTAATTGCAGTCATGTTGTTCTGTAACTTGCTGTACAAGTATAGACTTGCCTGCTCCTGAATGAACTAATGGTTCACGCATTTCTCCAACGCGATTAACTTTATTTAAAAAAAACACTTGAAATATAGAAATTTAGTTTGGTTATACTATTTTTATCATGCAAAAACTACCCATGCCCCTAAATATTGAGAAGTTATAGTTTTCAGATAGCTTAGGGTAAATCCAAATTACAGTGTGTCATGACATAGATTTTTTTGGTCTAAAATAGTTCTGTATGTCTTTTTTTGCGAGAAAAAAAAGATATATAGAACTAGATATCAAAGTTAAGGCATCACACATCATTCGCTTCACCTCTCCTGGACGACCTACAAGGCAATAATATAAGAAATGTATATTGCTTCTATAGGGCTACAGTTAAGTGAAAATTAACGTATGTATACCAAATATTAGTCGACCATTAACTTCCTCTCATGTTGCTATTCCTTTCTTAATTTGATTTACATACTATAGGAAATTGGCAAATATTAATTACTATGAAAAAATACATACACTTTAATGTCAAAGCAACGGAACTATCTGACCATTTAGTTCCATATAGACCTAACACATTGCTTTCATATATTCATTTGTGTGCAGCAGATGAAGAAGATTATGTCCTGTCTATTTGTTTTTGGAAGCACACTATATATTGTCACAGTGAGAAGCCTAAAAGTAGTTGTGAATCCAGGTTACTTGCTTAATTACATATCATACCCTACACATTGCCCTTTCATATTACTTTCAGTAGACTAAAGCATAAATAACTTTTTTGTTGTCCACTTATCATTAGTATTTCACTCTGTGTAATGGCCAATTTCCCTTCTCTATATATCTATCTTTCGAAAATTACTATGATGTTATTTGAGTCGTTGTCAGCCATATTATATTGACTTCACTGAGGTTTTACAATGGCAACACTCCACGTAGCCGCGCGGCAGCCGCGCGTTGGTTTCTAGTAAAGTTTAAGAAAACACAAACGCTCTAATTGAGATGTCATATTCTTAAGTGACACATTTTTGAGAAAAAATATTCTTAAGTGACACTGACTCCTCAACTTTTTGGCCGTAATATCTCATTTTGCTGCTGCCTGGTGCCTGCAACGGTAACAAAAGAAAAAAAAAACTTGTGGGATTCTTTGACAATTTAGTTAGTTTTTCTGGTCTATAGTGACAGCTCACGACAATGCAAGGGAAGAGTGCCGTCTCCATGAGTTTGACAAGGAATAGTTCATTCTTATAATTAGCTGATTGTCAAACATAACTGACGAGGTTATTTCTACAACAACAACAACAACATAGCCTTTTGTCCCAAGCAAGTTGGGGTAGGCTAGAGATGAAACCCAAAAGAGACGAGAAACAGGGAGACACATAAAGGGACATAAAGGGCACAAGACAAAAGAGGTCACGGTTCAGGCACGTTGATTGCTAATCTCCAAGCGCTCCTGTCCATAGCTAAATCCTTGGGGATATTCCACTCCTTAAGATCTCTCTTAACGGACTCGTCCCAAGTTAGTTTAGGTCGACCTCTACCGCTCTTTACATTATCGGCCCGCTTTAGAACTCCACTACGCACCGGCGCCTCAGGAGGCCTCCGTTGGACATGTCCAAACCATCTCAACCGATGTTGAATCAATTTCTCCTCAATTGGTGCCACCCCAACCCTATCCCGAATATCGTCGTTCCGTACTCTATCCCTCCTTGTGTGCCCACAACACCAACGCAACATACGCATCTCCGCTACACTCAATTGCTGGACATGTCACCTTTTTGTAGGCCAACACTCAGCACCATATAACATCGCCGGACGAATCGCCGTCCTATAGAACTTACCTTTCAGCTTCTGAGGCACCCTTTTGTCACAGAGAACGCCAGAAGCTTGACGCCATTTCAACCAGCCGGCTGAAATTCTATGCCTAACATCTTCATCAATGTCTCCATCCTTTTGTAGCATCGACCCTAAATACCGAAAAGTATCCTTCTTGGCCACCACTTGCCCATCGAGGCTAACGTCTCCCTCCTCGTGCCTAGTCGCGCTGAAATCACACCTCATGTACTCGGTCTTAGTCCTACTAAGTGACATGTGCTCAAAATTTGGCGAACTGTGCCTTGTTAATGGCATCCTATGGTCGACCATACCACATGAATAATGACTTATTAATAACTGGAGTTCTTTACTGACACTCTTGTCATATTCTTCCGGTGACACTGACGTTTGAATAAATCTTATATCTCCTGCCTGCAATTTCCACAGAAGAAAAGTCTATATACGTACAGACAGAGAACTCACATTGTGGATACCTCAGCATGTCCACTACAGAGCTCACCAAAGCAATGAAAGGGAGCCTTTCCCATGAGTTTGAGACTGGACTCCCAGCTACCGACGTGTGGGAGGTCTATGGAAGCCTCCTTGTTGTGGATTTGATTCCCCAATTGCTTCCTCAAGTGTTCTCAAAGGTTGAACTTATAGAGGGAGATGGTGGCGTTGGAACAGTTCTGCTTGTCACTTTCCCGCCAGGTTAGAACCTGAAAACATGAGCTTCTTTGAGGTATGATGCTGTCGCAGCTCCAAATAACTTTGCTTTCTTCTGATTCATGTTGGTAGGAACTCCTGGATCAGCAACTTTCAAAGAAAAATTCATCAAGGTTGATGATGAAAACTGCATCAAGGAGGTCCTAGTAACTGAAGGAAGCTTTCTAGATCTTGGCTTTAAGAAATACTTGGTACGAATCGAGATTATAGGAAAAGAACAGAAGATATCCACCATAAGATCAACTATTGAATACGAAGTTGATCAAGAGCATGCAAGCAACCCTCTTGTTGTCAGTACCAGTGGTTTAGCTACTATTGCTAAGGCCATCACAGAATATATCAAGGAGAAGAAGGGTCCTGAGTAAGCTCCCAGTAATTAACTCTTCTGGAAAAAGGATGATAGCGTCGTGTATATGTTTGATTAATGAAGATTGTGTCCACCAATGAACAAATAGAATATGGTAATGAACAAATGATTAACATTTTCTCCTTCCATTGCATTTTGTGGAATCTGTTGTCAAGCCAGCATGTATCCAGCATGACTGTAATGCTGATGTTAGATTAGCTATGCCGGTTTATGAGATATGCATGCGTTTGATATATATATTACCGTTCTAGTTGTTCTGAATTTTGTCGGTCTTATGTCCTGGGTTGAGAGCGCGCCGTAGCACAAAAAAGGATTTAATGCACAAAAAAGCTGGCTGAATTTTGATATATATATTTTAGCCTGGGTTGAGAGCGCGCCGTAGCACAAAAAAGGATTGGGCTGGGCTAGCCTATAGTGGAACATATAACGGAAGTAATCTTGCATGGTCATCTTAACGCGTTTCTTCTTGCCATTTGCACTTACACCAGCATAGGTCACGCCCACCTGGTACCCACGCTCACCGTAGGGGAAAAGAAGAGGGTACTGTAGAGCCATGAAGGCAGGATGCAAGGAAGAAATCTGCTGCAACTGACCAGACTTTGCCTGGACCACTATATCTCGCTGGAAAGTGTCTAAAGAAAAATCACTGACGACAAGCATCGCGAGCTGCTCAACAGTAGGAAGGTTATATTGAACCGGGTCACCTTCTCTTGCCCCCACAATCCTGATTATGAACTCCTCATCGCCACTTTCTTCTAACCTATCTCTCGCCAATCTAAACTCCCTAGCCAAAGGATTATACTCATCAAGCATCTCTAGCAATCCCTGAACAATAGACGGTTCCAAAGGCTCAGAAGGGCGCTCGTCTGGGTTTAATGCATGCAGCCTGTTTCTGACCTCGTTCGCTGTATCGTATATATAAAGTTGAATAAATTTCGGGGGCTCGCCGGGAGCAGGGATAAGGGATCCTATACGATGGTGGACCTGGCCACATATTTTAAAGACAGGGGTCCACGGCCGTCATTCATAGACCTGTCTATGTGTGCGCCCATAGACGTGAAAGCAAACAGACAGTTGTACTGTCGTATATGCTTCAAAAAGCGTCTACAGGCAGCGTCGCCATCAAATCTGGCCAACGATTTTAGCGGTTCAGGACGCTCTCTAAAAGGGGGTATGTCAACCTTACCGGACCTGCAGCATCTATTGTAAACGATCTCACCATCCCTGAAGCTGGAGCTTTTCCGGACGCACTCGTTCAACCAAAATATAGCACCGCAGTATCTACAACGATACTCTGGTCCGCCATAGCTAGAACAACCGGGATAAGTGGCTGGTCATCAAACAGCCGTCGAAGCAGGAACACATAAAACAAACAAACACAGAAGCACACATAATCAGCAGCAAGAACGTTCCTATAAGAAAAAGGAGACACAACATTAGCCTAGCCCTACAGCAAACAAACCTTTTAACGCCTTGATGTACTCCTGAGTGAAACGGCCACATCCCATCGAAGCAGAGAAGGCACCTAAAGAAGCTAACACTTGTCCTCCTCTTACCATTTTTCTCTGGTCTAGATATTTCTTTCTCTTATGACGAGCCTCGGCAGGAGTGAATTTCAGAGGCGCATAGTAGGCACCATCGGCTATGGAAGGCAAGGAAAAAAACCCAACCGATCACACGTGGATTACGTCTATAAACACAGGCAACTACACTCACAGATTGGACCATATGGCACATACACTTTCTCTTTCTCGGACGCTGCACGGTACCCATAGCTGTCGACGACGAAGAAACTATGAACGCAAAAAGGGGAAACATTATCAATATAAGCCGAATTGAAATGACACAGGAGGTCCCTGGAGGTCCCACTGAGGGCAAGTCTGAACCATAAGAATCTACGGGGACCAGTACCAAATAAGCCTATTTGTCTCTATAGCATACAACCCGAAAAAGCAGGCGGCACAAACATTGTAAAGCCTACAGCGACAACACATAATAAAATATTTGTCTGAGGTAATCACATAATAAAATTGAGCAAGCAAATTTTCTTGGCCAAATATTCAGACTGCATTGTCTACCACCACCGTAAGGATCTACGGGAATCAGTACTAAACAGATTTATCTGCCTCTCTAGCATACAAGCCAAAAAATTGGAAGGTACAAATACTCTTCAGCCTACAATGGAAGGCATTACATAATAAAATTGAGCAAGGAGACTTTATTGGCCAAATATTCAGACTGCAACTGCATTGCCAAATCCCGTCGTTCTCTAGCTATCCTACTCAGGATGTCGGTTGCGGCTGCAGCAACAGAAACCACATCACGAGCAATCCTACTGTATAGGACCACACCCTGGAAGCTATAGTCCACAACCACAAATCCATACAGCCTCTGCAAGAACGCTATGGCCTGCAATGCGGCCTGCTCGTACCCCCGGCCGACAGTTCTCCTGGAGGTGCCCAGAAGAAAAAAAAACTCCGGCATGCCATAACGGCACCGGCGCAGGGCACATCGACCTCAACTCCATAGGCAGGCGACCCATCTCCTGCCACCTCAAACACGATGGAGGCATACGGCAAGCCACACTTGGCCGCGACAGTGTGTAGCAGGGAGAGGTAGGACGTGCCAATTGCGAACATCGACCCGGCCTGTAAGGATCCAGAATGCGGAATGCGTCCCCAAAATAAACACGACAAAAACAAAGACGGAAGAACCCAACACGGCAAAAGGCCACAAGAGGCGAAACCAGGAGAAAAAATCCCCGCGAAAAAGGGAAAAAATCGAGGACGTTAGACATTTCATCGAGTGTTAGTGTGAGTACTAAACTGGGGATGCCATAAAAGGGGATTCGGGAGGCCGTACTGCGGAAAGGAGGACGCAACGGAGCGAGAAGCCGCGGGCACGCAGCAGCAACGACCCCGGCGCAGGTGGACCGCCCGCCCGACGCAGGCCAACCGCCGGCCCTGGCACAGCTCGCCAACGGAAACAGATCCAGCAGCCGATTCTTCCCGCAACACCCTAAAAACGAAGCGAAGTTAAAATGTCGCCGACGGCAGCAGCTCCGTCGACCAAACCAGAGACCAAAATCCAGCGCAGGGAGCAAGCGAGGGTTCACCCACCTTTCGGAACCGGCGGAGGGGAAGGAGAAAGGAAAAGTGAGGTGCGAACCGCGTCTTTATTATCCAGGGAACAAGCAGAGGAGGGAGGCTGACGGTGAGCAGCACAGCGCGGTGCGGCTCGTTGAAACGACGCTGACACGCGGGACCCGTCAACAAGAAGGCCCACCAGGCAGCGACGGCACGCAGCGCAGGCGAACACCCACTCTACCCATGGGCCGACCCACAGAAACCGGCGAAAAGCAGCCTTCCGAGACGAGGCTAGCACTGGGACCTCCCTCTCCACCCAACCGGCGGTCGACAGCGGCCCAAAGCAGCCAATGCGCGGACGACAACGGCAGCTGACCTCTGCGAACGCCTGGCCCACTAAGGCACGAGCTCCTGTTCTAGCGGTGTGAGCACGGTCAACGCAGAAACATGGTCAGCGCAAGCACCACCGTCGGCCACCAATCCGACGGCCGACGTTTTTTTTGCCACCGTGGCCTCGCTCTCCCACCGCCGTGGCCACCCGATTGCATATCTTCAGATGCTCTTGAGCCCAGCTCCCCTGCGTTGGCCACCTAGCCTCACTGGATTTGTACTGAAAGTAGAGCTCCCCAAGCATGATCACCCTCCACCAGTTGACCTCCCTCTAGTTCTATAGGTGTGAAATAGAGTGGTTGGATCTGCAATTCATCTCATGACAGCAAATGTTTTCCTAGAACTTAATTGTACACCTCCAGAAGACTCAAATAGAGGAATCAAGCCTGAAGAAGGCGAGTCTGTAACCCATGAGGATGCCAACGCTCTAGTTCAAGATGAAGGTGGTGACTCTGTTGCTATTGCTACAGATATAAATTCTGCCTCTTCTCTTCCTCACTTATCTGTTGACAGGCTCGATGAGTTAAAAATCTTGCTGGAAGGTGATTGTGAGTTAGAAATTTTGATCCAGCCAACATATACAAAATCAAATATGGTCGTGGCTAAATAACATGATCATGCTATCAATTTGCTTGTGCATTTATAAAAAATGGTTTTCCCAATAAAAAATTTTGTAGATAAAAATTGCGGTAAGTGGCTTATCCATAAATGACTTCTGAAACACAACACGTTGGCGTGTTGTTGATTCAATCTTTTAGAACATCTTGAATCATATATACACACGTATTCAACGAGAAAGAGTAACATAAAAGAAATTTTTTATGAGATTCAACCTTAGTAAAATTCGTGTAAAACAAGTCCTCATATAAATTTTATAGGACAGGTGCCCAATCCTCTCTTGCTCGAGGTTCGATTTTCTTTTGTTTCAAAAGAGAATTTGTATAGGATCTAAGAAAAAAATCCCGACATTTTAAAAGAGGCTGCAGATGTAGTACATAGAGCGGCGACCGGTGAGAAGCACGAGTAGTTGGTGCTACAAGACGGTCAGTCAAAACCTGGGCCTCATTTAGTTCGGCGAATAGGGAAGAAAAACACTGTATCAGAATTCCTGTAGCATTTCGTTTGTATTTAGTAAAAATTATCCAAATTTTGACTAACTAGGCTTAAAATGTTCGTCTCGCAAAGTACAACAAAACTGTGCAATTAGTTTTTAATTTCATCAACATTTAGTACTCTATGCATTTACCGATATTTTGATGTAACGAAGAATCTTCTTTTTGCATAGTAAAATTTGGGGAGAATTAGGAGATCTAAACAAGGCCCTGGCAAACACGTACACACCACTCAGACAAACGAAACGGAACTTCCGCTTTTGCCAGCGCACCCGTAGCGTAGCGGCTACTAGCGCCTATTGCGGACCGGAGCCTCTTCCAAATCGAGCGCGCCCAGATTCGTGTCCACCGTGCCGGCACCAGAACAGAGAACACCCACCTCGACGCGGGCACGACTCGTCGCCGCCGCCGCAAAGCGCGGACCAGTTCCTCCCGGGTCGAATCTCTCCGCTGCGTAAAACACACCGCCTTAACGGCCGGCCCGCCACCGCGAGATGCCTCGGAAGTCGCACAAGGCGAGGGGCGTGGCCGCGCACGCCCCGGTTGGTCTCACGGCCGGGCCGAGGCCTCCCCTGAAGGCCGCGGCCCCAAACCCTAGCCCCGCCGCCGAGCTTCCCCAGGCCGGCGTTGCCGAGGCCGAGGGCCTTAAGGCACCTGACGCCGGGGCGTCCGCCGCCGCTGAGGCACTGGAGCGCCTCCATGTCGCCCCTGCTTCTGACGGTGATCCGCCGTCGCCGTCGCCGCGGCCTTCCGAGCCCGTGCACGAGGACCCCGCACCGCCGGTCGAGGCGTCGTCTTCTGGGAGGTCTGCGGCGGGCGGGAGTTGGGAGGAGGAGGCTGTAAGGAAGCTGCACGAGCTGGCGGAGGTTGGTGGGGATGAGGTGGAGTTGACCGAGGAGGAGGTGCGCGCCAACGATCAGAGGCAGGAGGACGAGGTGATGCGATGTTCTCTCTGACTCTATGTGCGTTTGGCTGGTTGCTGATATTATTTGGAGAAGCATTACTTAGCAGGCTTCAGTCATTGTTATGGTTGCTTCAAGAGTACCATGCTGCCTTTACTGATTATCGTGGCCAGTGTGTTATGTTATTTATGTGTGCCTCTGTTTAGTAACTGACCTGAACTTGTAGCCTCCTTCATTCAGATGAACTGTCATAGGCTTGTATTATATCTGGGTGTGATTAACTTTAGACCAATGTGAGCGAAGAAAATGCACTTTACAAATTGTCCTTCTCATAATTTGGGTATTTTGGGTCTGTGCCCTTCACCAGCGAAAATACCACTTTACAAAGTGTCCCTGTAATACATTTGCATTTCTGCCAATCTGGTAAATACTTTTTTTTTATTTGTGCCGTTCACCAGCAAAAAGATTTTTTTTTTCCAAGTAATACTGACTAGCTATAACAAGAAGCCAAATAGTACTACTTCCTCCGTATGTCAATACTTGATGTTCCGACGCTGAGATTGTACTGCGGCAGGCTAGTTCATTCCTCTGATCAGGAATGTCAAGTATTCCTGACCGGTGACCGGAGGGAGTACTAGAAATCTAGAATATAGTGTACTTGGGTGCTGCTAGTTACAATTACAATTATCTTTGTTTTCAATAATTAAGCGTGTCTTAATCACTTGTTTTAGTCTGATAGAATGTAAATCCATTGCTCAGATCTGTGCCCTCGAAGCAATTTTTGGAGATGCTGTAGTGATTTTGGACAGAAAGGGAGGCCAGCGGTCTTTCCAGGTATATCCTTCATTTCAGTTTTCAGGTCATATTCTTTGTACTGTAGGAGCAAGGATGTAATTTGCTAGTGTAATTACAGGTTCTTGTGCATATTGAGATTCCAGATTCTATAGATGTATCAACAAAGCTCAATTATGGTGATGGAAAATTAAACTATGGGGCAACACGTGATGATGATGATGACCTTTTCTACAAGTTCAGAGTTGAGCATTTGCCTCCAATCCTGCTAACATGTCTCCTGCCTACATCATACCCAAGTCACCGTCCTCCCCTTTTCACTATATCTACATATTGGCTTGATAAAGGGATGATTTCATTGTTATGTCGCATGCTTGATATGCTTTGGGAAGAGCAACAAGGGATGGAAGTAACATATCAATGGGTGCAATGGCTCCAAAATTCTTCCCTTTCTCACTTAGGGTTTGGTAATGAAGTAATTTTGAGCAAGAGTGATGTAACATGTGATGCAGATGGTGAAGATAAGCGTGCTTGCCCAGATAATGCTCCACCAGATGTTATAATTCCAAGGCTGATGAGATACAATGAAAATAAGCATCATGAAGCTTTCTTACATGCTATCCATGAGTGCATGATTTGTTTCAGCGAGTGTCCTGGTAATTATTTCACCTTCATTGTGTCTGCAGTAATGTTTATGGTGTTGCGCTGTAGAAGTTTTCTGCTGTGTTTTAGTTAACAATAAAGGTGTCTGTTGACCTATGGTTGTCCCAGCATAGTATGGACCTCTTTGTCTATGTATTATCATATTGCCACTCTACATGCAGTTTAGTCCCCAAACTTTCCTTTTTTATACAGTTCACTAGGTACTGGAGTTGTAAATTGTTACATGTTTTTCCATTACAGGTAGAAATAGACCTTATTCTGATTTCTGTGTTAAATAGTCTTGAAAAAAACAATTTTCCAGCTGTACTTGTTTGTATAACTTTAAAAGCCTGGCGAGGCCTTCATAACTGTCTCCAACTTGGATATGCTCTATATCCATTTCTTTTATTATCCTCATTATCTGAATTGATGCTGCTTCTATTTTTCTTTTAATCTAATTTGTTATCTCATCAGGTGTTGATTTCGTCAAACTTCCGTGTCATCATTTCTTTTGCTGGAAATGCATGCAAACATACTGCAAAATGAATGTCAAGGAAGGAAATGTAGTGAAGTTGCTATGTCCTGATACGAAATGTGAAGGTGCTGTTCCTCCGAATGTATTGAAAAGGTTGCTTGGAGAGGACGAATTTGAACGTTGGGAGGGATTACTGCTTCAGAGAACTCTTGATGCCATGAAAGATGTTGTGTACTGTCCAAGATGTCAAACTGCTTGCTTGGAGGATGTAGGTAATGAAGCAGTGTGTTCAAGTTGTTTGTTCAGCTTTTGCACCCTTTGTAGAAATCGTCGTCATATTGGAGAGCAATGTATGTCACCAGAAGAAAGACTTATGATCTTGGAGGTACGAGAACTTGATTCCCTGTATATTTAGCTTATACCTAATATATTATATTTAAGGCTTGATATGGTCACAATATAGAAATTTTTAGTATACTAATATATGATAAGTAGAAACAGAAAATGGGAACTACTAGAAAACAGTTTACATATGCTCGAATCTAATGGATGGCATTCCATTGTTCAGGTGTTTATTGTTTTCTGTTCTGAGTGTCTTAAGCAGAAAACTATCGTCACGAAGGGTTACTGGTGGTGGTTACATTTTTTTTTTACCATAGGGGGTGTTTAGTTCCTGAGGTGAAAAATTTTAGGGTGTCACATCGGATGTTTTATGGGATGTCGGAAGGGATGTTCGGGTACTAATAAAAAAACTAATTACATAACTCGTCTGGAAACCGCGAGATGAATTTATTACACAACAACAACATAGCCTTTTGTCCCAAGCAAGTTGGGGTAGGCTAGAGATGAAACCCAAAAGAGACGAGAAACAGGGAGACACATAAAAGAACATAAAGGGCACAAGACAAAAAGAGGTCACGGTTCAGGCACGTTGATTGCCAATCTCCAAGCGCTCATGTCCATAGCTAAATCCTTGGAGATATTCCACTCCTTAAGATCTCTCTTAACGGACTCGTCCCAAGTTAGTTTAGGTCGACCTCTACCGCTCTTTACATTATCAGCCCGCTTTAGAACTCCACTACGCACCGGCGCCTCAGGAGGCCTCCATTGGACATGTCCAAACCATCTCAACCGATGTTAAATCAATTTCTCCTCAATTGGTGCCACCCCAACCCTATCCCGAATATCATCGTTCCGGACTCTATCCCTCCTTGTGTGCCCACAACGCCAACGCAACATACGCATCTCCGCTACACTCAATTGCTGGACATGTCGCCTTTTTGTAGGCCAACACTCAGCACCGTATAACATCGCCGGACGAATCACCGTCCTATAGAACTTACCTTTCAGCTTCTGAGGCACCCTTTTATCACAGAGGACGCCAGAAGCTTGACATCATTTCAACCAGCCGGCTGAAATTCTATGCCTAACATCTTCATCAATGTCTCCATCCTTTTGTAGCATAGACCCTAAATACCGAAAAGTATCCTTCTTGGCCACCACTTGCCCATCGAGGCTAACGTCTCCCTCCTCATGCCTAGTCGCGCTGAAATCGCACCTCATGTACTCGGTCTTAGTCCTACTAAGTCTGAACCCTTTCGACTCTAACGTGTGCCTCCATAGTTCTAACTGAAAGCAATTAGGTCTCAGGATTGATTGATTGATATTGAATACATGGGTTACATATATATAGGCAAGGATCAATAGGGTTTATAGAAACACCCAATCTACGGTGATCATTGCCTAATCAATCATGTCTATCCTAATCAACTAGCAGCCCAGCCATATGGGCTTGAGCGCCTGGCCCATGGCCTGCCCAGAGGGCGCCTATATTCTAACACTCCCCCTCAGTCGAAACGTCAGCCACTTTGCACGTTTAGACTGGACCTAAACTCCGTGAATACTGAGGAAGGCAGCCCTTTGGTGAAGATATCCGCATACTGTGAGGAAGTAGGGACATGCAGTACTCGAACATCACCAACGGCGACTCGTTCTCGGACGAAGTGAAGATCAATCTCGATGTGCTTGGTTCGCTGATGCTGAACTGGATTGGAGGTCATGTAGACTGCACTGATGTTGTCACAATACACCAGTGTGACGCGCCTGAGAGAGGCATGTAGTTCCAGAAGTAGCTGACGCAGCCAGGTGGCCTCTGCAACTCCGTTGGCCACTGCGCGATACTCGGCTTCAGCACTTGATCTTGACACGGTGTTCTGACGCTTGGAGGACCAGGAGATAAGGTTGTCACCAAGGAACACAGCATAGCCCGAGGTGGACTTGCGAGTGTCTGGACACCCAGCCCAGTCAGCATCAGTGTAGACGATGAGATCAGTCGAAGAAGACGGTCGCAGCAAGAGACCAAGATGGAGTGTGCCTCGAACGTAGCGAAGAATCCGCTTCAAGGCTGCAAGGTGAGGCTCACGTGGGTCATGCATGTGAAGACAGACCTGCTGGACTGCATACGCAATGTCTGGCCGAGTGAACGTCAGGTACTGGAGGGCGCCAGCAAGGCTGCGGAAGTCTGTAGCATCAGACACTGGGGTCCCCTCAGCTGCAGCAATCTTCGGATTGGTGTCAACTGGTGTGGAGCACGGCTTGCACTCTGTCATTCCAGCGCGATCCAGAATGTCCAGCATGTATTGTCGCTGGGAGAGGAGACCATCACCACTGCGCTGAACCTCCATGCCAAGGAAGTGATGCAATTCACCGAGGTCTTTCATGGCAAACTCTCGCTGAAGGGCTGAGATAATCCACCGAAGGAGATCAGGTGAGGACGCTGTGAGGACAATATCATCCACATAAAGCAACAGGTAGGCTGTGTCTGATCCACGCTGGTAGACGAACAGAGAGGTGTCTGACTTGGCTTCAACAAACCCGATGGACAGCAGGAAAGAGGCCATCCGGCTGTACCATGCACGAGGTGCCTGCTTCAGGCCATACAGGGACTTCTTCAAGAGGCAGACAAAGTCCGGATGGGCTGGATCTTCGAACCCAGATGGCTGCTGGCAATACACAGTCTCCGACAAATTGCCATGAAGGAAGGCGTTCTTCACATCTAGCTGGTGAATAGGCCACCTGCGGGAGAGAGCCAAGGAGAGCACCGTACGGACTGTGGCCGGCTTGACGACAGGACTGAACGTCTCATCGAAGTCTACACCGGGGCGCTGGGTAAAGCCACGAAGAACCCAGCGTGCCTTATACCTCTCAAGTGAACCATCAGACTGAAATTTGTGTTTGAAGATCCACTTCCCAGTCACGACGTTGGCTCGAGAAGGACGAGGCACGAGGTCCCAGGTGTGATTCTTCAGGAGAGCACTGTGTTCTTCTTCCATAGCCGCTCGCCAATTGGGGTCAGCGAGGGCGCTACGGAAGGTCTTCGGCACCGCAGAGAGAGGAGCGGCGTGATAGGCAGCAGGCATCCGATAGCCGCTCTTCGACCGAGTGCTCATGGCGTGCTGGTTCACAACTGGAGGAACAGCAACGGCACCCTTGGGTAGAGGTGCGGTTGGTGGAGCAGCAGCCACGGGAGGAGGGAGTCGTCGCGTGTAGTGCTGCGTGAAGAAGCGATCCGAGCGTAGAGGTGGGAACCCGTGCGAGGGTCCCGCGCCTGCACGAAGGGCGGGCGGGATGTAGACCGGAGAGGTCTCTCCAGGCGCGCCGGGCAGCGCCGTGGCCGCGCGTGGCGCGGGAGAGGGAGTCCTGGTGGCCGCGCGTGGCGCGGTCGGTGACCCCGGCGCCCGTCGCGCAGGCGGGATGTAGAGCGCGGGCGCCGGCGGATCATCAGGCGCCCCAGGCACAATCGCTGAGGGACTGGCAGGGGCGCTGGTGGTGGTAGCCGGCAAGGGCGCCCCAGGCACAGTCTCGGAGGGACCGGCAGGGGCGCTGGCGGGGACGGCTGATGTACCTGTAGACAAAAACTTGTGCATCGGTCCAATAGGAGGGAGCACAGAGTCAGTAGGATCATCATCTAGGAACTGAAAGTCTGCTGGAGCACGAGGACCATGTCGCTCAGCAAAGGGAAAGGCCGTTTCATCGAAGATGACGTGCCGGGAGACGATGACTCTATTGGTGGAGAGGTTAAGGCAGCGGTACCCTTTATGATGAGCGGAGTAGCCTAGGAAGACACAGAGGACAGACCTAGGGGCGAGTTTGTGGGGTGCAGTAGCCGACATGTTGGGGTAACATTTGCAACCAAAGACTCTTAGATGATCATATGTTGGTGGCTTGCCGAGCAGGGCAAGGTGGGGTGTAGAAAACTGTAGAGTCTTGGTGGGCAATATGTTGAGTAGAATAGTGGCTGTAGAGAGAGCCTCAGCCCAGTAGGGTGGAGGCATGGACGCCTGAAAAAACAGGGAGCGAACAACATTATTGATGGAGCGAATAATGCGTTCAGCTTTACCATTTTGAGGCGAAGTGTAGGACATGCGAAGATGGATGCCCTGAGCGAGGAAGAAATGCCGGGAGCTAGAGTTATCGAACTCGCGCCCGTTGTCGCACTGGACAGCCTTGACACATGCGCCGAACTGGGTGGAGGCGTAGGCGACGAAGTTAGTGAGCGTGTGGAATGTGTCAGATTTGAGGCGCAAGGGAAAAGTCCACAAGTAATGAGTGCAATCATCAAGAATGACCAAATAATATTTATAACCAGAAATGCTGACAACTGGAGAGGTCCATAAATCACAATGGATAAGATCAAACTTATTAGACGCACGAGAGGTGGACTCATGAAAGGGCAAGCGAACATGGCGCCCTAACTGACAAGCATGACACAACTCTAAGCAGTCCTGAATATGACAAGAGACACTAGACGCAAGCTTCGACAAAGCCTCGTGACCAGGGTGGCCAAGACGCCGATGCCACAACGGGGAGGACGCCTGGGCGACAAGAGAGTGTGCTGGAGGTAGGCGCAGGGGGTATAGCGGCCCGGAGCTATTGCACCTGACGATCTCGGTCCGAGATGGAAGAACCTTCACAGAACAACCAGCGGGGTCAAACTCGATAGAACAATTATTGTCGACAGTAAATTGGCGAACAGAGATAAGGTTCTTAATAATCTGTGGTGACACAAGAACATTATTAAGACGTAAATTGTGAGGTAACTCTGCGGAGCCAGTGGCAGTCACAGGAAGAAGAGAGCCATTACCAACGACAATAGATGAAGGAGTAGGGTACCGCGGGAATAGAACATGTGAAAGAGAGGAGGACTGAGATGACATATGGGAAGTAGCACCTGAGTCGAAGTACCACTCGTTGGACGAAGGGGGGTTCAGCGACGTCGTGCTGAAGGCGGAGGCGAGTGCCGTCGGGTCCCAGGAGGGCAGGCCAGCCACCGGGTTGTAGTACCCAGGAGCAACCCATTGACTGGCAGCATCAGGAGCAGCGCCGGGCTGCTGCTGGGCGTAGTGTTGCTGCTGCTGCGCAAGCAGTGCGTGCTGCTGGGCCTGCTGCTGCGCCTGGTGCTGCGCCTGCTGCTGCGCCTGGAGGTGAGGAGGCACCGGGATTGGTGCCAGGGGCGGAGGTCGAGGGCCCCCGGGCCACATCTGGATCGAACCCATCCATGGGTTGTAGTAGCTGGGCCAGGGACGTCCTCCGGCGCCGGGCTGCTGGGCGCCAGTCGGCGGTTGCTGCTGGTGCTGCGGACCGCCACCAGAGGGTGGGCGCTGGCCTCCAGAAGGGCTGCCGCTGCTGGACCCTCTGCCACCGCCGCCACGCTTGCTGCGGCGGTTGGCGTTGGAGGACTTGGGGCCGCCGGTGCCCCCGGAGCCCGAGGTGGGCGTCGGTGGAGGGGCTGCTGCAGCAAGAGCAGTGGCAGGGGCGTCCTTCTTGTTCTCCAGTGTGAGTTCCTCGAGGATGAGGTCGTCACGGGCCTCCAGGAAGGTGGGGAAGGGCCTGGTGCGACGAAGAAGAGCCCCGACGTGGCTGAAGCGCTCGTTGAGGCCGCGGATGACGTTGAGGACGAGGGTGCGGTCGGTGATCACCTCGCCAAGGGCCGTGAGATCGTCGGCCATCTTCTTCAGGCGGCGGCAGTAGTCGGTGACGGAGAGGTCGCCCTGGACGAAGTTGCGAAACCGCGTCTCAAGGTGGATGGAACGAGCCTCCCGGTTGCCGAGGAACTGTGACTCGATGGCGAGCCAGGCATGTCGAGCGGTGGAGCCCTGGGCGGAGATGATCTCCGCAAGGTCGTCGGTGAGAGTGGCGACGATCCAGGACTTAACGACGCAATCCATCCGGGCCCAGTCAGGAGAGATCGGGGCTGGAGGGCCCTCGCGAACATGATCCTGAAGAGAGAACTTGCCGAGGATAAGCAAGAACTGATCGCGCCAACGGTTGAAATTACCGGAGTCGACGTCGAGGACAATATTGACGTGCTGCCGAATGTTGTTGACAGCGACGGCCTGCGCGTGGAGTTGCAGCAGGGCCATGGCCTCGTGGAGAAGCATGGCGGAGGCGAGGTTGGGCGGCGGCGACGTCGTGTTGGAAGATGCTACTCCAGGAGCAGCGGCCGCGGCGGCGGCGCGTTCCTGGGCTGCGCGGGCCAAGGCATCGCTGGCGCGGGCAGCAGCTGCGTCACGTTCCTTGGCGGCGGCCGCTGCTTCTGCCTCAGCTGCAGTCGCACGGGCCAGGGCAGCCTGACGCTCCCTTTCCTGGAGTTGGGCAGCGGCGGCGGCGGCGTTCGCCTGCTCCTTGGTGAAGCGGGCAGAAACCTCGTCATCGTGAACTCCCGTGGACTTGGGAGAGTCGGGGGGAGTGGGAGACATCTATGCGGCGCTGGAGGAGTCCTGCGCGCGAGGGGAGCGCTGCGCGGCGGAGGGCCGGCGCGCGGAGGAGCGGAAGCAAGGTCCTAGACCTAAACTAGGCGGCTGATACCATGAAAGCAATTAGGTCTCAGGATTGATTGATTGATATTGAATACATGGGTTACATATATATAGGCAAGGATCAATAGGGTTTATAGAAACACCCAATCTACGGTGATCATTGCCTAATCAATCATGTCTATCCTAATCAACTAGCAGCCCAGCCATATGGGCTTGAGCGCCTGGCCCATGGCCTGCCCAGAGGGCGCCTATATTCTAACACTAACTTCCTATTAACCCCTGCCCTACTGTCGTCAACTAGCACCACATCATCAGCAAAGAGCATACACCAAGGGATATCACCTAGCACATGTTTACTGTAGCACGACATTGTCAAATCATGGATTAATTAGGCTTAAAAAATTCGTCTCGCAAATTTATCGCAATCTGTGTAATTAGTTATTTTTTCGTCTACATTTAATACTCCATGCATGTGTCCAAACATCCGATGTGATGGGGTGAAAAATTTTGGGAGAGGAACTAAACACCCCCATAGTGTCCACCATGATTTCTGGCTAGATGCCTATGTATCTTGTGACCAGCAAACAAGATATACGTGTAGCTGTCTTTTCTACCACCTGTAGAGTGATTATACTAGACAGCATTTTGATATACTCTGATGGCAGCGATGCTTTAACTAATGCTTTCTGGAGAAAGGTTGATTAATTGAGGGGGCCAGTTTGGTTATGTTCTCTAGAATATTTTTGGGAATCCCAATTCTTAATTTCATTTTTATACAGAAACGCCAAGAATCTGGGAATGTGCAAGGAGATCAGATGAAAATTCTAGAGGAACTACGCAGCCTGAAGGAAATTATGAAGGATTCAAAACAGTGCCCAAAATGCAGGATGGCCATATCTAAGACAGAAGGATGCAATAAGATGCATTGTGGGAACTGTGGGGAGTACTTTTGCTATCAATGCAACCGTGTGATCACTGGATATGAGCATTTCAGGTGAGTTATCTTTCAGTAATAACCACATTCTGTTCTTTGCTATATACTGGCTTGACAAAAAAAAAAATGATCCATTTTTGCATACAGGGGTTCTTGTGTGCTTTTCCCTCAAGAGGAACTAGACAGATGGGAAATGCAAATGAATCAAAGGGTCCAACGCCAAGTTGTTGCACATGCGCATGCTGAAATGCATGGGCAGAATGGTCATGCTCATCCTTGCCCTACATGTCGGCAACCGTCTCCAAAGGTAAGCAGCTACTTTGTTCAAAACGGAACTGAAGACTAGGGGACGAATCCAGCAGCTGTGTATCTTCGCATGAAGAGACCAATAAAATTTTGTTTCTGGCCATTTACACTTTTAAAATGGTGTTTCTGTTCGGGACTTTTGCCCATAGTTGTGATTATTTCGTTTATGGGATTCCAATTATTATTATTAAATAATGAGATTAAATAACAATGAGCCATGTCTTGATTGAATTTCACAAGTGCTAGTATTACTTATTTGGATACTGTATATAAAGTAAAACTGTTGCTGATCTCTAGGTCACTTTATTTTATTTATCGTTTGAACTAAGACAAGCCTGGGCTAAACCACAATAGTGGGTTTTCTTAGTGGACTCCTAACTGCTTGGAACTGTATTGTGATTTCCCCCAACCAGAATCAAACAAATGCCTTGGCATTACCTCTTATGTATTTGCTTTGGTAACTTTGGCAGATCGGAAACAACAACCACCTCTTCTGTTGGGCATGCCAGAAGCATTTTTGTGCCCTGTGCCATAAGACTGTCCAAAAGCCCGCACAGCATTATGGTCCCAAAGGATGCAAGCAACATTCGGCAGATCCCTGAATGAGGTTTTCCCATATGTGCATCAACACCGTGCTGCCAGTGCAATTTCCAAGTGTTTTGTGCAAGTACACATATATACTTATCCTGGGACATACTTTACTCCTGGATTCCAATTTTTGGCTGTGAACATGTTTTGAAGTTTCCATTGTCATTGTACCTACACTAACAGTTCTGCAGTTTACATTCGTGAACATGAACAGGAATTATTCATTCATTCAGTACCGGATGAATTGTTGAGATTACTCTGTATATTGAAGATGCGATTGAACACCAAGTCAAAAACCAATAGAACCTTGCAGAATTCTGAGAGGGAAGGTTATTTGTTGTACTCTTGGATTGATCTTGTGCCCCAATACAAAGAAAGTTATCATTGTTAGGTTACATGTTTTCTTATTTTAACTTGAGTTCCCGATAGTCGGACGTGTGGTTCGAGTGATGGTTCTCATTGAGATATTGAATGTTCTTGCTGGTTGCCTGCATCTTCAATTTTTCCCCTTAATTCAGAATTTTTTTCTAGTAATGATTTCATGATCCATCTTTGTCTGCCGAAAGGAAAATGGTTTGAAGAAGTCCGTCTGGCCTCCCTCAACTATTGTATGCCTTCCTCAATTGGAAAACCAAATTTTCTCCCTAAACTTTTAAAACTGTCCTATTTACCTTTTTTAACGTTTCAGTTGATGTGATGCCAGGTTTTAGTTGATGTGATGCCAGGTTAGCCAGGAGAAAGGTAAGTCGAACTTTCCCATAGATTTGAACAAACACTGGGTTGGGTTAGGTTTAGGTTAGGTCGGGAAATAATGTTGGGTCAAAATCTTTGGCCCGAACTTGACCCGACACAATAACGTGTCGGGTCAAGTTAGATTATTTCTCGGGCTTTTCTACTTTGGCTTGGATTTTTAACGTGTTGGGTCAGGGCATAGGTCAAAATCATGACTCGAACCTGACCCGACACTGTGGAAAGTTGAGTCGGGAGGCTGTGACTAGGTTTACCCATGACTATGTTTACTTTTTAGTGATAGTTTAGAGGATCAATTAAACTTAATAGCAAACATATAAATAAGTTTTCAAAAAAGTATCCAAATATTTTTTTCTAGAAAATATGCATTTAAAAGTACTAAAATCTAATTTAATCTTAGAAAATTTGTTTTAGCTTAGAAACATACGAAACCAATTTTGTATTTTTTTTCTAAAATTGTTCTCTATATACCCTGTTCGCTTGAACTTATCAGTGGCTTATCAACAATGGTACAATGTTTTTCTCTCACAGTAAATCAACAAACAGTACTTTTCAGCCTGGCTTTTCAGAGTTACTTGCTTAAAATTATTTAAATCTTACAGTCTCCTAAAATACGAAATTGGGCCAAATATGAAACAAAGGGTGCAGGCTAAGACAAATCCTTACAAACTGCAGCGTGGATCATTGTGCACCTTGTACAAACTGCAAAAGTTTCCTGAGTGGCAACATCTTGCTTAACAGTCGAGACATGCACAGCGATCCAATTAAAAAATATATAATTCAGGTTATGATGGCACATTTAGCAATATGTATCATGTGGTTTAACTTTGTAGCAACACACTGTTTTGTCTAGAGGACATCACGGCGATGATATGTGTAGATTCACTGGACCATCATCAACATCTGGTGTGCAATTCTCAGACTCTCGAACCAACGTTTGCAACTTTGCTAGCAACAATGCAACATCCGGATGGACGTAACATTTCCTCATTTATCATCGTCGTCGTAGGTCTACGACCCGCACACTGAAAGCATATGCAAGCAGGAATACTGTACGACCCGCACACTGAAAGCACATGCAAGCAGGAATACAGTTTGGACGGTCTTAGGACGCCTGAATTCATGCATTTTCTAAAAGTAATGCTATATTACAGTGTCTAACTTAGAAAAATATAGAGCATGATTTTAGAAAAAAAATGAAACTAGTTTCATATCTTTCGAGTTAAACAAATTTTCTGATATTTTAATTGGATTTTAGTATTTTATTAAATGCTTATTTAAATATTTGGATAATTTTTTGATAGTGTAATTGACTCTGAACTATCATAACAATTTACCTCTATGCACGTTAGCCAAAACTGTTTTAAAAATGACTTAGGAATGTAAATCGGACGGTTCAAAAGATTTGGAGATTCCAGAAATCCGGTTTTCAGATTGGGTGAGACAATTGAAGGGACATTAGATGTACCTTTTTTTAAAAAAACTAGGTAGCGTGCCCGTGCATTGCTACGGAACAACTAAATTTCTGTACTAAAAACACATGGATCGCACGATAAGATAACAATACTGTGAAATTAAATACCAACATTAAAGTGACATTTAATACAAAAAAACAAAGTTCATGAAATTAACATAGTCACGGAGAGCGCGGCGTCACCGGCTCACCAACTCTACTGTATAGATCTTTTCGTGCATTGCAACGGGAATAAATAATACCACGAATTTTTTTTTCTCAAATACGCAAAAGATTTACGCATCATTGTAATTAAGAAAAAGAGTTTAATCATACAAACAACGCGCTTCTGACAAGCGCCCTCGGAGGTCTTACGGAATGCCACGAAATTTTTAATTTGAACATGTTACATTGTTAGTAAAATACAATTTTTGAATGTGATTAGACTACCATTCCACTCTTGCTGCCATCTGCTGTCTTCCGTTAAGGAGTCTGTCTAACAAGCATGCACACGGGAAGCTACGTGATGCAGAGACCATCGACCTCAGCGCGGACCAAGCGGCGGTCACAGTTAAGGTCGACGGACACACGGGCCAATGCTTTGTCCACGATAACAGACTGGGTACACACAGAGAGAGGCCATCACGACAGCGTACAGGTGCACGTTAGGATTCAACAACAGCAAGACAAGGAACATTTTTGTGGCCATCTTATCATTATTATCATAACTTAAAGTCACAAAAACTTTGTCCATGTGTTACAGCTAGGGATGAAAACGGTACGGATATTTTCCGACCGTATTCGAGACCGAATTCGTTTAGATGGGTTTTAATCCGTTCGTATCCGAGTCCGGATATTTAACATCCGATACCGTATTCGTATCCGAATATTTAAATCACATATTTATGATGTCGATATCCAATCGTATTCTATCCGATTTTTTTATACTATCCGTATTCGAATCCGAATCCGGACATAAATATGAAAACAAATAGGATATCAGTCATATCCGTCCGTATCCAATCCGTTTTCATCGCTAGTTACAGCTAGAGCTAAAAACTTGACACGGACAAATAAGGCTAGCTCGAATTCTTCACGGTTCCATCCGACCTGAGCAAAGCTAGGGTTTGGCTAATAAGCAGAGATAAATTCTTCGGATATATGCACTAAAATTGTAACGTCAGATTGGCCAAGAAGCAGGAGTAGCAATAGTTTTGGTATTAACGCAACTCAAAATAAACCTCATGTATTAACAAAGCTCTGGCTCCTCTTGCTGAATCGCAGGTTCAAATACATGCGGGGAATGCTTCTTCTTCTGTTGCAGCTCAAAAAACTTCACCAAACAAAAAATATAAATCAAATAATTTATTTCTTACTGAAAATTGCACACATCAAATGAAAACAATCTTCACTGGGAAGGCTGTCTGCATAGTCGTGTCCATCCCAATCCCCAAATCTGGCATGGAGCCCCAAATCTGGGCTAAACTAATATAATAGTAAATTAAAATAAGGTATCTGCATTTACCGATTTGGTGAATTCACTACATCTAGAGGAAAACACAGAATTCTGGAAAACACTGAATTCACTGAAAGCTAACACTAATTTTTTTGGGGAAACACATAATTCACTGAATGGGTGAAACACTAAATTTTGACGGAGGACACAGACAAAATTAACACTAAATTCATTGAATTTCCTAAAACGATCCAAAATCAGAATCTTAGATGAACAAAGCTAAATGCTGACCCTGAAAGGTGTAATGTAGAGCGGTTGCATATATTGCCTATGATTTTCAGGCTCCTGATTGCATTACTGACTCCAATGATCTCTTCATGCCTGCAGCTTGATTTTATCCAGCTCCTTCATTTAGTCAATTGCATTGCCCAGGATCGATGTCCTATCCATCTATTGGGCACAACGAGTGGATCCATGTCCTGTCCATCAATTAAAACACATTTCTTGGTAGAGACCAAAAAGATAAAAAAGAAGAAGAGTTTTTCCTTACTTCACTGATCTTGGGCAGTTGTTAGATAGGTCGCCATTGAAGTGCATCCTTCCGGTGGTGGCAGCAGGACCTATTTTTGCTGCCGACGAGCCCCACGTCCGTGAGTATGACGACGAGATCGACAGTAACAATGCCCCCTCGCATCACCGCCGCCGCCAACAATGATCGGCGTGAGCTCCTAGTAAGGATCAGGCGCAAACAAGGCCACACATTACTGAGAACTATGTCCACCTTTTAGTCCTTTTAGTTGTGAGAGATTGCAATGGATTGCAGTTCATGTACTACCAATTTCTAGCAAGTCAAGATTTTTCTTTCCCTCACTTGGCTGATGCTACCATCCAGATAAGAAACCTTAGCATGGGCCCTATGCTACGTTCTGAATTTCTGCAAGGCTGGTGTTGGACAAAAAAAAAAGCAATTTTCTGATCATGGACAGCACTTGCAAGAAACTGGTCACTGACTGAAATGGAGAGCTGCATATACTGAGCCTTCACATGAACAGGCCTTCTTTTTCTGTGACATATACCGATGCAATAGATTAACTGCTTGTTCCTAGAACTAATCAAGTTCAAGCTCAGTTTTAACAAACAGCCCTAAATTCAGAAAAAAGGCTCTTATCACTGAGAATAGAAAAATTGAAACCGCATGAAAATAGCAACTGGTCTCACAGATAGAGAATATCATGCTACATAGGTAATGAGCCATGATCACAGTATAATGATATTCTTCTAGCATGACAGTTTGCTGAAGAGATCTTCCAAGATATACGCAGAACTTTCAAGACATAAACACACAAAGTTGCTCATGGTAGAATGAAACTATAAACAGAAGTTGCTTTTCATATGAGTGATCATATATCATAGTGTGAAGTTTCAATACACACCTGCACAAGCTTTTCAGAGATCTGTATTCTGAAGAGTGGTCTGCACAAATTAAAAATTGAAGAATACATTCACTGAATATTATCAAGGACTTGTTAGTCTGCATAAACAAGACAAGCGAGGAAAAAACCTCAACGTTCCATACTGTCAAGCAATACTGAATCCAAATCCAAATCCCAACTGACTCCCCACGCAGTATTGAATCCAAATCCAAATCCAAACATTAAGCAACCTTTCTCCCCCAGGGTTACAATAACATATTTGATGTTTGGTAACCTTGAAAGCATGGATACTAAAGCAACATGTATTGATGAGGCTCCTGTCCAAGCCTACAAATATAGATCGTGTGGAAAGAATGTAATCACTAATCAACAAGATACCAAAGAACTGAAAGTGCTAAACATATGCCAAAGCCCAAAGGCTTTAGTGTACCAAAAGTCAAAAATATCCAGCACAAAGAAATTTTGTTGCCAGCCACCTGATTTGATTATGCTAATCCAACTACAGTTACCACTCTAAGCTAGATTACAGTAAAACAAAGGCAGCACACTTTTGCATCACAAACAATATGACAACGGGCCTTACACCATGATAAGTATATAAAGAAAATTCTTGCCTCAGCCATAGGAATGTAAGCGGTTTACATTACTACAAGGAGAAGCTGGTAAACTGAAGGGTGTCTGGGCAGGATTATGCAGTTATGCACTTATGCTCTTTTGCAATCCAAACAGGTTACCTGAGGAAACTTTGCAGAGCATACAATGTAAGATGCAAAATTGAGAAGCTCGTCTAGCCCCTCCCTCTTTCTTTCAACATCTATCAAAATAGGGACTTTTCACAGGTCAGGGGGTGTTTAGTTCCTCCCCAAAAATTTTTTACCCAATTACATCGGATGTTTGGACATATGCATGGAGTATTAAATATAGACGAAAAAATAACTAATTACACAAATTACGATAAATTTACGAGACGAATTTTTTGAGCTTAATTAATCCATGATTTGACAATGTCGTGCTACAGTAAACATGTGCTAATGATGGATTAATTAGGCTTAACAAATTCGTCTCGTGGTTTCCAGGCGAGTTATGCAATTAGTTTTTTTATTAGTATCCGAACACCCCTTCCGACATCCCTTAAAACATCCGATGTGACACCCAAAAAATTTTCACCCTAGGAACTAAACACCCCCTCAGTCTTAGTAGCAGTGCAGAAAGGAGAAACTAACCATAAAAAGGCTTATGTGTGGCATTAATGCAACAGAAGTTGTAGGATGCTACAACATGAACAAAATTAAAATAACTTTCCTATTCAGAGCCATATCTACGATTCATAAGCTATTTGCATTCAAAATTACAGAAAGAGCGGAAATATATTTTATTTTGTTCAAGTGGAGTAAGACGATTATGCCTGGAAGAAATTACCTCTTCTGCAACAAACAAAGCAGTGTCGTGCAATCGTACATCAAAGTAGAAGATGACCGCACCATCTAAAGCAGATGAGAAGTTTGCCTTTGTGAGCTCTTCTGGTACCATGGGCGGAGAACCATGTGTGTGTTGCCTTTGTGAGCTCTTCTGGTACCATGGGCGGAGAACCATGTGTGTGTATACATGTACGAGATTTCCTGAAAGTCAAAAGGGGATGTTGAATATAATTATGTAAGACAATTGGGCTAAACAATCCCTTAATAAGAATGCCTATTTGTAGACAGCAGGTATTTATGCCACCCACTCTATTCTGCGGTCCATTGCAGCCTAGATCACCACTACCTCAATCTTAATTTTGTACAGTTTTTATCACTAAAACAAGATATAGATCCTAACCATGTATTTATGCAACAAATTGACTGTCAATCGAGCTATATGCAAATTGTGCATGCTGACAGTAGTAGGCTGTCATATTCAAGGAACACAAAAATCTTTTAAGTTTTTTAGAGTTCAAAAATCTTTTAAGTTGTATTAAGTTCATCTGCAAAGTAATACACAAATTACTTGCATCCTTGACTTCTTGTGTGATCTTACCTAGCACCGAAATTAGCAGAACACAAGAAGTCCTACCAATAATATTACCCAATTAGCAGAACACAAGTATGGACTATCATGAAAAAAAACCCGAAAAGGAGGCTGCAAACTATAACACATCTATTCTCCAACAAAACGTTATGCATTCTTGACTTGTGTGATATTACCTGGCACCGAAAATTTGCCTCCTTGCTGGGCAGGTCTTTCCCCGGATCCCTGACAGGAGGACGAGCTATGCCCGCCAGGAGAAGGATCCACACAGCTGAGCCTCAAAGACATTGATCAGAGTGGAAGGTGGTGGTGGCGAGGGAGAGGAAGGAGAAAATTGGGGGGGGGGGGGGGGGGGGGGGGGGGGGGGGGGGGGGGGGGGGGGCGCTGCAAGGCAGGGCAGGGCAGGGCGTAAAAGAACAAAGTGCCCACTGATCATATCACGTACCTCTGCACAACATCGGACGGGACATCCAATCCTCGGCCAGAGTGCCTAAGATCCCGCCGCCCTTGGCCACCACGTCCCCCTCGCCCAGAGCGCGCACGGAAGGAGGAGCACGGCCGCATGGAGGATGACGACCAGGCCAAGAAACATATAAGAATCCCTATTTGGGTATCTCAAATCACATTCATCCGACCATAAATCCACAAGATTGAGAGGTTGTAGTTACTGAGAGGAGAGGTATACATGAAGATCTAGGCCAAGAAACAAGAACATAGAGAAATCGTGCCAAGAAACAAGAACAGAGAGGAGAGGAATACCTGGAGGAGAGGAAGTCGCACCGTCGCAGAGCCAAAAACACTAGGCAGCAGCCAAGCGCCGCCGCCGGGAGAAGACTAGAGCAATCGATGTGCGATGTAGGTAGCACCGGGGTACACAGCGCCGGCGATACAGGTGACGTCCTTCCTCGCGTCTAGCCAGCAGCAGTGCCGACGGCCACGTCAGGAGGGGGAGGAGGAGCCCCGGGTGCTGGATGAGCAGGAGCAGTTACACGCCAACGACCAGCTCCAGCGAGACGAGGTACGATGTGCTGCAATCGACCCTCCAGAAAGCCTCGCTACTTGGGATCGTACTCCAAACTCCGAATCCATAGTTCGTTGTCACTCCTGGTACGCTTGATCGAATCCATGCTTCATTGGTAGTCCTCGCTAGCTACGTAACGGCTACGGTTGGTGCTTATTTGACTGTTTCGTACCAACCCTGCAGCAAGGGATCGCAGCAGTGAAGGATGTACTCCCTCCGGAAAAAAAAAGTCATTCTCGCTTCAAAAAGTCAACAGCTTTTAACTTTGACCAAATATATTTAACAAAATATTAATATTTATGGTACATAATTAGTATCATTAGGTAGATCTTTGAATATACTTTCATAATAAACTTATTTGGAGATATAAATGTTGCACGCATTTTCTACAAACGTAGTCAAAGTTGAGAAAGTTTGACCAGCACGTTTCACACGGCGACTCTATTTTTGGGACAGAGTAGTATGCAGTATGGGTTACAGAAGGCCCTGGATTCTGTAATTTTGATTTGGTTGGGTGGATTTGTCAAAAGGCTAAAAGCTAGGGCGTCGTGCCCTACTTTTTTTTCCCAACCGAGGAACCCCCATTTCCATTACTTGAAACGGAAATATAGATTGTTTCCCAAATACAAGATAGAGGACAGAGGAACAGAGGAGCTAGACAAGATACTGCCTACCCAATGATACCTGATATAAGCGAACCAACATACCAACCCTATCGTCAAAACGTTTAACCAGCACAAAACCAGACTTTAGCCAGTAGAAGCATTATTACAGACCAAGCAGAAGCTAGAAAGCATGCATAAGTTTGGAAACAGATATGCCACTACGTCACAACCATCATCATCAGCTGCATTACACACTTCACATCAGATTTTGCGGAGAGTCGCCATCTTCTTCTTGTTGATCATCATCAGTCAGCATCTGGCCTTCTAGGTTGCTCTTTTGCTGCACAGATAAGAGCTATTTCGCCACCCTTAGCATAGTAGCCACCCCTTCTTCCAACTGTTCCTTGTCGATGTTGGTAAAGAGACCTGTCCAGAAAGTCATAAGGGCACAAGCATGACAAATGACTTATAATGGGTTTTGAATAAACTTGTTCTCAAAACAAGCTTTGTTACGATTTTTCCATATGGCCTAGCAAATTGTTGCAATCCCCCCAAGAGTGATATTTCTGTCCATATGGAATCCATGTTTCACACCAATTCCAACTTTGTTTCAGATTATTGGGAATGTTAGTAGCTCCAAAGCATTTTGCCACAATAGATCAGATAACTCTAGCAATAGGACATTGGAAGAATAAGTGATCAATGCTTTCATCAACTTCACATAACATACACTTAATGTCACCCTTTCATTTTCTTCTAACCAAGTATCCTTAGTCAATATAGCATCATTGGACATTAACCACATGAATATTTTGATTTTTGGAGGAATCTTACCCTTCCAGATCCTTTTCTGATACAGTCCAGAATCATTACTAGTTAAACTATAATACATTGATTTTACAGAGAATTTCCCACTTTTCTCAAGTTTTCAATCGATAATATCTGGTTCATTAACTAGAGAGAAGTTGTCCACATCTTCACATATTTTATCCCATGATTCAGCTAGTTCTCTATACAAACAACCTCTGAACTGAATATTAACGGTTCCATTCTTAACCTGTGCCACAGTAACATCCTTATGCTCACACAATTGATATAAAGTAGGAGCTATTTCACAAAGAGAATCATCATATACCCAAGGATCCAACCAAAATCTAATATGTTCTCCATTTTTAATACTAACAGACTTGCCCTGAAGATAGAAATCTTTAATTTTCAACATGTCGTACCACATATGAGAATCATTAATCTTATGGCCTACATCATGAATTGATTTATTCTTCAAATACTTATGTTTAATGTTCTCTTGCCATAAACCTTCTTCTGTTTCTAACCTCCACCACCATTTACAAGCAAACTGATATTCATTTTCCTTAAATGTTTGATACCTAATCCACCTTTCTTTTCACTTTTGCAATTTTTTTCCCATTTGACTAAATGATACTTTATTTTGGTTCCCCCACCTTGCCAAAAAAACCTTTTTCTGATTTTGTCCAAACTATCAATGGTGGTTTTAGGAAGCAAATATACTGTCATATGATAAATAGGAGAATTGTTTAGACTAGCCCCAATCAAAGTAGTCCTTCCTGCAATGGACATGTTACCTCCCTTCCATACATCCAACCTCTTATTACTCTTGTCAATCAAAGGTGCCCAATCACAAACATGTAATCTGTTTGGACTTACAGGAATGCCTAAGTACTTTACAGGAAATGACCCAATTTGACAGTTAAAATTTTCGGCATATGTTTGACCCCAACATTCCTCATCATTAATCATCAAGACTTCACTCTTGTTGAAATTGATTTTTAAGCCAGCCATCATCTCATATAAATACAACAAAAATTTCATGTGTGTAGCACCTTCTAAGCTATGTTTCAAACAAACTATTGTATCATCTGCGTACTGTAAAATTGCAACTCCTTTTGGAATAATATGACTGATCAAACCTTCCACTAAACCATTTTGTTGTGCCATATTAACCATCCTAGTTAAACAATCTGCAACCAAGTTAAAAAGGATGGGTGACAAAGGGTCACCCTGTCTAACACCCTTGTAACTTTTAATATATGGGCCTATGTTTTGATTCAACTTGACACTAACTGTCCCCCCAGTAACAACCTGCTTGATCCATTTACACCATTGATCCCTAAAGCCTCTTTTTTCTAAACAATCAAATAAAAGATTCCAATTAACCTTGTCATACGCTTTTTCAAAAATCAAGCTTTAAATTACCCCAATCTCATTTCTTCTCATAGTCTCATGTAAAATTTCATGAAGACACATGATTCCAGTCATAATATTTCTCCCTCTCATAAAAGCAGTTTGGTTATTGTGTATCAACTTATCAACAATTCTTTCCATCCTAATTGTCAAAGTTTTGGTGACCAACTTATACAAAAGTTTAATAGACAAATAGGCCTAAATTGTTGTATCTTACTTGCTTCCTTAATTTTTGGTAGAAGAGTAATAATTCCATAGTTGATCCTGCTAATGTCCACTCTACAACAACAACAACAACATAGTCTTTTGTCCCAAGCAAGTTAGGGTAGGTTAGAGATGAAACCCAAAAGAGATGAGAAACATGGAGACACATAAAGGGACATAAAGGGCACAGGACAAAAAGAGGTCACGGTTCAGGCACGTTGATTGCCAATCTCCAAGCGCTTCTGTCCATAGCTAAATCCTTGGAGATATTCCACTCCTTAAGATCTCTCTTAACGGACTCGTCCCAAGTTAGTTTAGGTCGACCTCTACCGCTCTTTACATTATCGGCCCGCTTTAGAACTCTACTATGCACCGCCGCCTCAGGAGGCCTCTGTTGGACATGTCCAAACCATCTCAACCGATGTTGAATCAATTTCTCCTTAATTGGTGCCACCCCAACCCTATCCCGAATATCATCGTTCCGGACTCTATCCCTCCTTGTGTGCCCACAACACCAACGCAACATACACATCTCTGCTACACTCAATTGCTGGACATGTCGCCTTTTGTAGGCCAACACTCAGCACCGTATAACATCGCCGGATGAATCGCCGTCCTATAGAACTTACCTTTCAGCTTCTGAGGCACCCTTTTGTCACAGAGGACGCCAGAAGCTTGACGCTATTTCAACCAGCCGGCTGAAATTCTATGCCTAACATCTTCATCATTGTCTCCATCCTTTTGTAGCATCGACCCTAAATACCGAAAAGTATCCTTCTTGGCCACCACTTGCCCATCGAGGCTAACGTCTCCCTCCTCATGCCTAGTCGCGCTGAAATCGCACCTCATGTACTCGGTCTTAGTCCTACTAAGTCTGAACCCTTTCGACTCTAACGTGTGCCTCCATAGTTCTAACTTCCTATTAACCCCTGCCCTACTGTCGTCAACTAGCACCACATCATCAGCAAAGAGCATACACCAAGGGATATCACCTTGTATGTCCCTTGTGACCTCATCCATCACCAAAGCAAATAAATAAGGGCTCAAAGCTAACCCCTGATGCAGTCCTATTTTAATTGGAAAGTCACTGGTGTCGCCATCACATGTTCGGACAAATGTCACCACATCCCTGTACATATCCTTGATGAGGGTAACGTACTTAGTTGGGACTTTGTGCTTTTCCAAGGCCCACCACATGACATTTCTCGGTACTTTATCATATGCCTTCTCGAGGTTAATAAAGACCATGTGCAAGTCCTTCTTCTACTCCCTATATCTCTCCATCAATTGTCGTAATAAGAAAATCGCCTTCATGATCGACCTACCAGGCATAAACTCAAATTGGTTTTGGGTCACATGTGTCACTCTCCTTAGGCGATGCTCGATAACCCTCTCCCAGAGCTTCATCGTATGGCTCATCAACTTAATCCCATGGTAGTTAGTACAACTTTGAACATCTCCCTTATTCTTGAAGATAGGTACTAATATACTTCTCCTCCATTCTTCAGACATCTTGTTAGACCGAAAAATAAGGTTAAAAAGCTTAGTTAACTATACTATCGCTCTGGCGCCTAGGTATCTCCACACCTCAATGGGGATACCATCAGGACCCATCGCTTTACCTCCCTTCATCCTCTTCAAAGCCTCTCCGATCTCTGCCTCCTGAATTCTCCTCACAAAGCGTCTGTTGGTATCGTCAAATGAGTCGTCCAACTCAAGGATAGGACCCTCATTCTCTTCATTAAATAGCTTGTCGAAGTACCCTCTCCATCTGTCCTTGATCTCCTCATCCTTCACCAAAAGTCGATCTATCTCATCCTCACTCTATTCTTATGAAAATCATCAAAAAATTGCATCACATCAACCTTAATGATATCCCAACAACTCTAATAAAATTCTATGGGTATTTTGTTTGGACCAACCGCTTTGTTTTTTTTTCATTTGGAATAATGCATTCTTGATTTCTTCTTCAGAGAAAGGCCTACAAAGAGTGTCATTCTCCTCTACAGTTAACTGTGGCAGGTTATACTAGATAGATGGGTCTGAACATTGAATTCTGGGGCAGGACCAATAGCTCAGCATAATAATCAGTTGCGTCATGCCTTACTGACTGAAAATAATTTTGTTACAGTGGCCCATCTTGTGGCCTTATTGCTATTATGCCTAGGCTGTGATGTGGAATAACTATAGCTTCAATGCTTGATCAGACTACTATTTGCTAGACAATTCAGTAAATAAGTCATGACAAGCATGCACCTAATATGGACCATCTAGAATTAGACAAGAAGGTTACAGAATCAGGGAGACGCTTTTGGGATCCTTCGTATTGTAGAAGAATGAAATGATGATGAAGCAACAATGCATGAGTTATTTTAATGATGGTGTCCTTGTAATTTTTCCCTGAAAAAGGATAATGTATATTGACTTTCTCAAATATGTACGGAAAGGACAGCAAACTTTAAGATTTTTCTGGTTATGTCAATTATTTTTAGATGGTGGCACTAGAGGCAATATATGGAGACAACATAGCGACCTTTGGTGAAAAGTCTGGACTGCGATCTTTCTAGGTATGAATTTTTAGTTGGTCCAGGACAAATTATCTATCAGAAACACACAAAATAATTGTGAATTTCTTTGCAGATCCATGTGCATTGTGAGATTCCAGATGGTATCATTGTGTCTGCAGAGGTACATAAAGGTGTTGATGATGACACGGACAGTCGGTTCTTTCACTCATTCAGTGTCCAGCATTTGGCTCCAATCTCGTTGACATGTCTTATGCCTCTATCATATCCGAGCCATCACCCTCCATACTTTACTCTTCGTGTACCATGGTTGGATAATGTGAAAGTTTCCTCCCTGTGTCACATGCTGGACTTAATCTGGGCGCAACAACCTGGTCAAGAAGTTGTTTATGAGTGGGTGCAATGGCTTCAGAATTCTGCGCTTTCTCATCTTGGTTTTGATGACACGATAGCCATATGCCATTCTGATAGTATGATGGGGCCAAAAGATGTTCGGGCTATTGGAGAGGTTGTGCTAGTAGAGTCTGTCATTCAGTGGTTGATTAACTACAATGAAGAAGGATGTCATGAAATATTTCTAAGTGGCCTTTATGACTGCATGATCTATTTAAGTGAGTACGCAGGTAATTGGAATGCCCCAATTAACACTTGGGGCTACTCTTCTTTCATGATTATTTCCATCACTCCATCAGGGTTTGAATTGTTTAGAATTCTATATCCTTCTTTTTGTTGATGTTTTAGTGCATCTTATTAAGAACGTAGAAATAATGATCACACCCTTATTAATTTTGTGTCTCATTCTACCTTGTTAGTTGTTTTCTCTTTCAAACTACTTATCTTTTTAAAATGGGAATGGTGGGGCCAAGGGTGTATCACATTTAAGTTTCTGTACCAAGTTTCTAATTGAGAAATACCAGTCTACTATCATTACCTAGCTGGTTATTTTCATGTGTCATCTTGCTGGGAATAATTCTGAACATTGGAAGTTTTTTTTTGAAAGAACAAACATTGGAAGTTCCATCTGGTTTTGACATTGAAAATTTAAATCCATGTCTTTTGGTTCCTCTCAGGTGTTGACTTCATAAAACTTCCATGCCAACATTACTTTTTGCTGAGATTATGATTCTTCACATTACTTGGGCCTACCCTAAGGGTGGCTGTATATTGTATCATACATGGGCCTCTAATGGACCTATACTCCAACACCCCCCCGCAGTCTGGACTATCGGCGCAGCGGAGTCCAAGACTGGGCAAGAAAGAAAACAAGTAAGTGCACAACACACACAGGACCCCCCTGCAGCCACAACTAGCCACTAGAGACGTTGAGGCTGGAGCGAAACTCGGAGAAGGTCGAGGAAGGGAGGCCTTTGGTGAAGATGTCCGCAAACTGTGAGGTGGTCGGGACGTGAAGAACCCGGACGTCGCCGATGGCCACACGGTCACGGATGAAGTGTAGATCGATCTCCACATGCTTGGTCCTCTGGTGCTGCACGGGGTTAGTGGAGAGGTAGACCGCGCTGACGTTGTCGTAGTAGACGAGCGTGCTCCTAGCAAGAGGGCGGTGCCGCAAGCTCAGCCAGGAGCTGGCGGAGCCAGGCGGCCTCGGCCATGCCGTTGGCAATGGCACGGTACTTCGCCTCGGCACTGGAGCGTGAGACCACCGGCTGGCGCTTGGACGACCAAGAGACAAGGTTGCCACCGAGGAAGACAGCGTAGACGAAGGTGGACCTGCGGGTGTCCGGGCAGTCCGCCCAGTCAGCGCCGGTGTAGATAACTAGCTCGGCAGTGGAGGACCGGCCGAGGAGTAGCCCGTAGCCGAGGGTGCCACGGAAGTACCGGAGAAGCCGCTTCATAGCAGCCAGGTGGGGCTCCCGCGGAGCACGCATGTAGAGGTAGAGCTGCGGTACGACATAAGTGATGTCCGGCCGTGTGAAGGTGAGATACTGGAGCACGCCAGCAAGACTCCGGTAGGCGGTAGAGTCCGCTAGCCCAAGCATCGGACCCCAGCCTCTGACAGCTTCCCCTGGGTGTCAACTGGGGTAGAGCAGGACTTGCAGTCAGTCATCCCTGCTCGCTCTAGAATGTCACAAGTGAACTGCCACTGGTGGAGGAATAGGCCTGAAGGTCGGGGCTCAACAATGATGCCGAGGAAGTGGTGGAGCACCCCAATATCCTTCATAGCAAATTCCTTCTGGAGAGAAGCAATGATGCGGTGGAGCAGAGACTCGCTGGAGGCGGGAGAACAATGTCATCCACATAGAGGAGCAGGTAAGCAGTCTCACCCCCATAGCGGTATATGAACAGGGAGGTGTCAGACTTGGCCTCCGTGAACCCAAGAGTCTGTAGGAAGGTAGCAAACCGAGAGTACCAAGCCCGGGGTGCCTGCTTGAGCCCGTAGAGAGATTTGTTGAGCTGGCAGACCAAGTCAGGACGAGAAGAATCCACGAAACCGGTCGACTGACTGCAGTAGTCCGTCTCAGTCAGAGTGCCATGGAGGAAGGCATTCTTGACATCCAGCTGATGCATAGGCTAGGAGCGCTTGAGAGCCAATGAGAGGACGGTGCAGACTGTAGCTGGCTTCACCACGGGACTGAAGGTCTCATCATAGTCAATGCCAGGCTGCTGAGTGAAGCCGCGGAGGACCCAGCGAGCCTTGTAGCGCTCCAAAGAACCATCAGCACGCCTCTTGTGCGTCCAGATCCACTTGCCGGTGACAATGTTAGAGCCCGGTGATCGGGGCACTAGGTCCCACGTTTGGTTGGCGAGGAGGGCCGCGTACTCCTCTTCCATCGCGCGGCGCCAGTGAGGATCCGCCAAGGCCGCGCGGACGGAAGAGGGTACCGGAGAGATCCCCGTCTCGCAGGCGGCGGCGGTGAGGGCCTACGGGCGAGACGCCTACCTCATCACCATCGGGTGAGTGTGACGAGGGTCCCGTTGAAGAAGAGGCGGGTGGTACACTGGCGGGTCGGCGTGAGAGCGCGGCGGGGCTGGCGGAGCACGCACTGGTGGTGAAGGCGGCGACACCGACGGCAACGGCGGAGCCAGCTCCCGCCGCCACTGGTAGACGATGCTGAAATGCCTGGGAGGAGGTGAAGGCAGACCCGGCTCCCGGCGGCGCTGGTAGACGAGGCCGAAGCGGCCAGGAGGAGGTGGGGTCGGTGCGCACGGTCCCACGATCGGAACGGTAGCGTCGGGCACAACAGGAGGCAGCGAAGCCATAGGGAGCAATGGTGGAAGCTCCGGGGCGGCCTCGGCCGTAGAAGGTACTAGAGGAAAGTCCTGGTGCGAGGCCGGTAGGGGCGAGGTGGGACCACCAGGAGAGGGCGTCAGAGCAGTACCTGCAGGGTAGAGGGAGAAGGGTGGCAGAATCACCAGGACAGTGGGAAAAAAGCCTCCGCAGGGTCAGCAGGAGGTGTGGAGGTAGAGGTGGTGGAGTAAGGGAATGCCGACTCATCAAACACGACATGGCGAGAGATGAGGACACGGCGAGAGGTAAGCTCAAAGAAGCAGTAACCCTTGTGATCCGAAGAGTATCCGAGAAAGACACAGAGGGTCGACCGGGGGGCCAGCTTATGGGGAGCGATGGCGGCGATGTTAGGGTAACACGCACAACCGAAGACGCGAAGGTGGTCGTAACGAGGAGGGGTACCGAATAGAGCGTGGAGAGGTGTGGGAGCTGGGCAGGCAGTAGAAGGAAGACGGTTAAGGAGATAGGTGGAGGTGTGAAGACACTCAGCCCAGAAGCGAGCGGGAAGGGATGCCTGGAGCAGAAGGGTGCGCATGATGTCATTGGTTGTGCGGATCATGCGCTCTGCCTTGTCATTTTGAGAGGAGGTATACGGACAAGACATGTGCAGCTGGACACCGTGAGAAAGGAAGAAGGAACGTGAGGTTGAGTTATCGAACTCACGGCCATTGTCGCACTGGACAGCCTTGATGGTGAGGCCGAACTGAGTGGATACCCAAGCGAAGAAGTGGCTGAGAGTGGGGAATGCCTCGGACTTGGCACACAAGTAAAAAGTCCAGGAGTAATGGGAGAAATCATCGACCACCACCAAGTAGTACTTATAGCCAGACATGCTGAGAACAGGAGAAGTCCACAAGTCGCAATGGATAAGAGCAAACACACAAGTGGCATGTGAGGAAGAAGACTGAAAGGGAAGGCGAACGTGACGGCCCAGCTGACACGCATGACAAAAGTGCTCATCGTGAGCCCGAGGGCACCGAATGTCTGAACTACGATGGAGCTGCATCAGGGCATCCTGGCCAGGATGGCCGAGGCGGCGGTGCCAAGTGGTGGAGGAAGTAGTAGCGGTGAAAGCGGCTAAGGAAATGGGGAGCGAAGAAGGTGGACCAGACGCCGAAAACCAAAGGGTGTAGAGAGGCCCAGTGCTGTTACAACGAAGCAGAGGACACCGGGAGGCCAAATCCCTCACGGTGAGGCTAGAGGGGTCAAACTCAACCGAACAAGAGTTGTCAGTTGTGAAACGGCGAATAGAGAGAATGTTATGAACCATACCGGGAGCCACAAGAACATCAGGGATATGAAAGGATCCGTGGGAACTGGCAGTGCCCACGGAGGAGACATGAATGCAAGTGCCATTGGCGACAATGATAGAAGAGGGACATGAAGGGTGGGGAGGACGAAGAGAAGAAAGGAGACTCGCATCGGGCGTGGTGTGGAAAGTGGCACCCGAATCAGTGATCCAATCAGAACTGGCAGATCGCAGCCCTGTGGCAGGAGGAACTGCGGGCGGAGGGCTGACGGTGGTGCTGAAGGAGTAGGCCAGGGCAGCCGGGTCCCAACCGATAAGCCCGGGCGAGGCACCGGGAGGTGTAGCCCACGGGGATGTGGGGTGAAACCCCGGGGGAGCACCAGTGAGCATGGCCGTTGACGGGCGAAGCTCATCCCGTGGAGGCATCGATGGCCTGGCCACGATACCGTGGGAGGCAGGGAGGTGGAGGAGCTGCTCCGTCTTGGCGAGTTGGCGGGCCAGCGCATCGGCTGCATCGCGCTCGCGCTCCCAAGCGAGGGCGGCCACATGGACCCGGGCCTGGCTATCCACGGCGGTTGCCCGGGCAGCGACAAGAGCGTCGGCGAGGGCGGAGGCGGGCAGCGACAGGCTTGGCCCGGCTGCGGCGGCCGTGGCAGCCGCGCCCGACGCCAGTAGGAGGGCAGCGGCGGCAGCGGCGGTGCTGGTGCCGCGCACGCCCGCGCCCACAGCGCCTGGACCTGCGTTGGTGGCGCTGGGGTCGCGCTGGGGGGCGGCGGCGCCCGCAACCGGCGGCCAGCTGTGGCCAGCCGTTGCGGCTGGCGGCGGTGGCGCCGGGCGGTGCAGGAGCGGCGCGGCGGCCTGGGGGCGCAGCGCCGCGGCCAGGAGACAGCAGAGGGAGAGGGCAGAGAGAGATGGCGGCCGCGTCCAGGTTCCTGGCGTCGGTGGCCGCGAGATCCGCGCCCCCGCTCCCCGCCGGCGCCTCCTCCGCCCGCGCGCCGGGCGGTGCAGGGGCAGCGTAGCGGCGCGGTTTCCGTCTGGGGGCGTGGCGGCGCGGCGGTCTGGCGGCGGCGGCTGAGCCGCCGGGAAGAGGGAGCAGGGGAGAGAGAGATATGTAGTAGGGGGAGGAGAAGGCTGGCCGGCCATGGCCGCCGCCGGCGGCGTGCCTGGCGGCGGCGGCGGCCCAGGCGGCTAGGGCAGGGGAGGGGAGGGGGAAGGAAAACCCTAGCTTGATACCATGCTGAGATTATGATTCTTCACATTACTTAGGCCTACCCTAAGGGTGGCTATATATTATATCATACGTGGGCCTCTAATGGGCCTATACTCCAACACTTTTGCTGGAGGTGCATGGAGACATACTCAAGGATGCACGTCAAGGAAGGCACAGTTCTGAAATTGCTGTGTCCTGATAACATGTGCCAGGGTGATGTTCCTCCTAATCTATTGAAGAGATTGCTAGGAGATGCAGATTTTGAACGGTGGGAAAGATTGATACTTCAGAAGACTCTAGACTCAATGGATGATGCTGCTTACTGTCCAAGATGTGAAACAATTTGCTTGGAAGATGAGGAGAAGAATGCTCAGTGCTCCAAGTGCTTCTTCAGTTTCTGCACCCGCTGCAGACTACGCTGTCACGTAGGCGAGAGATGCATGGGCATAACTCCAGAAGAAAAGCTCCTCTCCTTACAGGTAATCAATACCGCTACCAGCCAATTCTAAACGGTAGTTACCAAAAAAAGAAAAAAAAACGAAAGCATTAGCTTTGAGTGTTCACTACCAGAGCACAGTTCTAACTAGGCATGCTATGAATATAAAGATTTCACTCTAAAGATTTGGGATGAGTGTTCTGAGCATGCCTTTCATTGTATGCAGGAACGTGAAAAGGTGCGTCAATTAAGCAAAGGTGACATTGAGAAGACAATTTCCTTGGCAAAAGAAATATGCAGCATCAAGGAAGTGCTCCGTCTTTGTGTTCAATGCCCTTACTGTGGCACTGGCTTCTCACGCGTGTCAGGCTGCAACTCGATGGTTTGTGGGAATTGTGGCCATTTGTTTTGCTACGGCTGTGGGGTGGTGGGCTGCCATGGCTGTAGCAAGGCAAGGTGTGTATTCCTCATTATATCTTTCTTGGGTTTTGAAGTATTGTTTGTCAAGTATGCTCCCCGGTATCTATTCTCTTGATACCAATTCTGAAATCTGAATTATTGCAGAAATGCTCCAGGGAAGGTGAAGCAGGTTGATGTTAGTCCCTTTTTGAGGGCACAGGTTGATGCTATTAAAGAGACACGTAAAGAAGTAACAACAGTGAGATCCAGACAATATCCATGCCCAAGTTGTCGCCAACCAAATTCCAAGGTAAATTTGACGTGGCTTTTTTTAGATCAAAGGCATTTCACCCGGCTTTATTGAAAGCTTATCGAAAGCCATCGATCATTTTGCTGGGGACTCCAGCTTACAACGAAGTTCAGACAAACTTAAACCAATAACGGGTTCATCTAGGATAAAGACCTCTAAACACACGGCTCAACACAGAGCTCAACACATTTGACGTGGCTTTCACATCAAATGCATTAGGCATTCCCTTCAGTATTATCAATTGATGATGGGAGATGAGAACACTGCATTCTCTGGCTTGAGCAGGAGGGGAACAACCACCATATCTTCTGCTGGGCATGCCAGGTTCACTACTGCGCATTGTGCCGGAAGGTGGTTCGGAAGTATGCGGAGCATTATGGTCCCCGAGGATGCAAGCAGCACAGCGTCGACCCATCATTCATAACCCTTGAGATGATCGAATGGTGAGGATCAACTTGAACCATAATGGAAATTCTTGTTTTCTTTCCAGCTTCGTACTTGCCTGTACGTTCTTCCAGGCCGTAGCATGTACAAGGTAGTTTGTAAGAGCAAATCTTCTCCATGGAAATGTATAGAGGATCTGGAGATTAGTGTATTTTCGACACGACGACACGGCGGCACTTATTTGTTGTTTAGGGGTGGGGCACCTATGTGTTTGTCTTCTAGGGGCAGTGGGGCACCCCTCCCCTACTGATTCATCAAAAAAAAAACACTGGTTGTAAGCTTTGCTGGATTCAGTAGTATAAGAGTTTTCTCGAGGTGTTAAACTTTTACTGATCTCGCTAAGCCTTTGTAAATGCTAGATTTGATTCAGTGGAATCTGGCACTACATACCCCCTTGTGTTCATCTCTCTTGTTTTACTGGCCAACAGTAGGCACTGTGTCGTCCCTGTTCCCAGGATCCCTGGGACTCGCCGACTCGGTGCTCGGTGAGAGCCTAAGAGCCTACTTGCCATCGTACGGGACTACAGCTAACCTGCCGGTCAGGATTCAGGAGTGGCGATGAGCAGCTCCACTGTTGTCTTAGAGGGTGCAAAGAAGAGAGAAGTGGTCGAAAAGGAGTGCAATACGCTGGAGCTAGCTTGGCAATGCTTAACAATGTGTCAAAGTTAACACCCAGTGCAAAGAATAGAAAAGAATAGAAAGTGATTTATCCTGTTCCCAGTTGCCACCCCCAGCATGGTGATGCACTGGAGAGAGAGGAAACAGAGAAACCAAGATGGAGAGGGGAAATTGATTTTTTTTTAACTAATGCCTTGCTTATTAGTAGCCCTATATGTTTGAGTGCTGGCATTTATTATGCACTGAAACAAATTTTGCTCAGGTTAAGCTTTATAACGTGGAATCCTAGCAATCTGTTGTATATGCTATGCTACTAATAAACGTCAAGTTGCCTTGATAGTCTTTATAGGGCTGGCTGTTGTTTTTCCCATATGTGGGCCGCAGAGACTTAGGAGGCACGGCTAGCCCATAACCGATTACAGGCCTGCTAAACCCTAACAGTACAGGCCCATCAGAAAAGGCCCGAAAGCGAGCCACATCGAGAAACGCCCGCCGTCCTGAGAGGAACGGAACGGGGTGGTGGAACAGAAACTCTGCAACTGCAACAAACGAGGAAAATTCACCGGCGGTCCCTGAAGTTGACATGTGGTGTCACTTGGGTCCCCGTATTTTCAAAATACCATTTTTGGGTCTCTGAATTTGGCTTCGGGTGTCATCTGGCTTTTTGAACTTAGCTTTAGGTGTCACTTTGGTCCTCGTACTTACAAAATGTTATTTTTAGGTCTCTGAATTTGGCTTCGGGTGTCATTTGGGTCCCTAAACTTGGCTTCGGGTGTCATCTAGGTTCCAATGCGTCCAAACCCACTCTGTACGCTGACGTGGCGCGGTCCTACATGTTGGGATGAAAACGGATCGGATATGGACGAATATCACTGATATCGTATTTGTTTTCATATTTATGTCCGGATTCGGATTCGAATACGGATAGTATAAAAAATACCGGATAGGATATGATTGGATATCGACATCATAAATATGTGATTTAAATATTCGGATACGAATACGGTATCGGATGTTAAATATCCAGACTCGGATACAGACGGATTAAAACTCATCTAAACGGATTCGGTCTCGAATACGGTCGGAAAATATCCGTACCGTTTTCATCCCTACCTACATGTGGGGCCCACATGTCAGTAGGTTATATTTCTATTTCAAAGGTACTGTAGCTACAATTTCTACAATATTCTAAAAATTGTATCTTTTTCATACGATCTCGGATAAAGATGATTTTTATATAAAAACTGTAGCTCTCGACGAGATCTACGACTTTCTAGTTTTGAGTTTTTTAATTTAAGATCGTTAAAATGCTCAAAAAAAATTAAATAAATTTTCAGCAGTATATTAATCGCGTACAAGCGCTTGTCGCCTTGGAAAAATCATATCTTTCTTATATGCTGTCAAATGGAGATGACTTTTATATAAAAGTTGTAGCTCTTGATGAGATCTGCGACTTTCTAGTTTTGAGTTTTTTAATTTGAGGTCGTTAAAATGCTTAAAAAAATTAAACAAATTTTCAGCAGTACATTAATCGCGTACAAACGTTTGTTGCATTGGAAAAATCATATCTTTCTTATATGCTGTCAAATGGAGATGATTTCTATATGAAAGTTGGAGCTCAATGAGATCTGTGACTTTCTAGTTTTGAGTTCTTTTAATTTTTTGAGCATTTTAACGACCTCAAATTAAAAAACTCAAAACTAGAAAGTCGCAGATCTCATCGAGAGCTACAACTTTCATATAGAAATCATCTCCATTTGACAGCATATAAGAAAGATATGATTTTTCCAAGGCGACAAACGCTTGTACGCGATTAATATACTGCTGAAAATTTGTTTAATTTTTTTTGAGCATTTTAACGATCTCAAATTAAAAAAACTCAAAACTAGAAAGTCGTAGATCTCATCGAGAGGTACAGTTTTTATATAAAAATCATCTTTATCCGAGATAGTAAAAAAGATACAATTTTTGAAATATTCTAGAAATTGTAGCTACAGTACCCTCGAAATAGAAATATAACCAGGCCCACGTGCTGGACCACGCCACGTCAGCGTACAGGGCAGGTTTGGATGCATTGGGACCTAGATGACACATGAAGCCAAGTTTAGGGACCTAAATGACATCCAAAGCCAAATTCAGAGACCTAAAAATAACATTTTGTAAGTACGAGAATCTAAATAACACCTAAAGTCAAGTTCAGGAAACCAAATAATATCCGAAACCAAATTCGGAGACCCAAAAATAATATTTTGAAAATAGGAGGCCCCATCCAAGACCAGGACCGCCGATGAATTTTCCACGCAGCAAATCAAAACGGCGCGTGATTTCCGCCCCGCACACGGTGATCGTCGTTATACGTCGAGCGGGCACTTACCCGTTCTCCTTATAGCGGCGGGTTTTGGCGAGGGTTCCGCGGGCGCGGCGACACCGGCACCGAGCGTAGTCAGCGGATGGAGAGCCCGCGAGTAGAGCGAGAGCCCTCGCCTGAGGGGGAGGAGGAGGAGCTGGGGCTGCTGCGTGATATGATGCTCCGCACTCACCGGGAGGGGGAGGAACCCCAGGTGCCGGAGGAGCAGCTCCGCTCCAACGACCAGCTCCAGCAAGACGAGGTACTAGCTACTTTTCCTAATCGATCCCTCCTACGCCTCACCACTTGGTATATATTGTGCTTTAAACTCCGGTGGTGAAACTTGGGAGACGTTTTATATTTTGCTAAAAGAATTTTGTCAGAATAGTAGGAACCACAACAAGAACAACGTTTTGTCAGAATCTGCTTAGGAGAGAAACATATCTGGAACACAATTCAGCAATCCTTTTTTGTTTGAAAGAAACAGGAGGGGTTTAAGGCCCCTACTGGAATTCAGCAATCATTTTTGTCACCGAAAACATGCTCTGTATCAATGCATCTCTGTTCCACTTTAGCCACACAGATCCTTGCATTGCATTTACATGCTAAGTGGATGGATGGAGCCATGGAGGATATGGATGGGCATGAAGCATCAAATACTGAAAATCTCGAATCATTTGAGTTACCAGCTACAACCTGATTTTGGCTTCTTTTGGGACTCATAATAGCGAACTGATGAAATTGGTGAAAAAACAATGCACGGATGATTCTGAAGACCTGTTAGAAGCTGCAAATTTTCTTTTCTTCCGAGAACTGAAACTGTAAAACAGATGCTCTATTTCTGTGACTCTTGTTGGGTTTCATACTTTCATCTCGAGCCTACCCAACTTGCTTGGGACTAAAAATGGTTTGATGTTGTTGAGAAATGAAACAGATGCTCAACTTGTTTTTTTTATTAAAAAATATCGTTCATCTTGGACTGTGTAGCGAATTAAAAAGAACGAAGGACACATTTCAAAGTTTTTGTGCTGATATATGTTTTTCTGTGATCAATGTTTGTTTAGATGCTAGCACTGGAGGCAATCTACGGAGACAATCTAGGCATTTATGATGAAAAGTTTGGACTGCAATCTTTTGAGGTACATTCTTTGTAATTGGCTTACAACTCCCATGAAACAATATGTATCAGAAACACAACGAAAAATGTGATCAATTCCATTTTCCATTGTTGGTTCTCGCAGATCCGTGTACATTGTGAAATTCCAGATGGTATTAGTGTATCTGCTGAACTACTCCAGGGTGTTGTTGATGATGATGATCCCAAAAGTCGATTCTTTGACACATTCAGTGTCCAACACTTGCCTCCAATGTCATTAACTTGTCTTATTCCTCCGTCGTACCCAAGTCATCACCCTCCATACTTTACCCTAAGTGCACAATGGTTGGATAGTGTGAAAATTTCCTCCCTCTGTCACATGCTCGACTCAGTATGGGCACAGCAACCTGGACAGGAGATTGTTTATGAGTGGGTTCAATGGCTGCAGAGCTGTACACTTTCACATGTCGGTTTTGGTGATGGAGTAGTCATACGACAGCCTGATATTATGATGGGTTCTGCAGATGTTCGGGCTATAGAAAAGATTGAGTCTGTAGAATCTGTTGTTCAATATTTAATTAGCTACAATGAGGAGCAATGCCATGAATCTTTTCTAAGTGGCCTTCATGACTGCATGATTTGTTTCAGTGAGCATGCAGGTAATAGGTATGCTCCAGTTAATACTTGGGGTACTCTTCCTGATGTCTGTCTTTTCCAAATTGTTCTCTATTAGATTGTCTCTATTTGAAATCTGATTGTACTATATTTTGGACATAATAGTGCCTTCTCCGGATTCATATTCAGTCTTAGGATTATTGACAATCTGTTAATAGTTCTTGTACGAAAGTTTGTGTATTCATGTGATACCTTACCAAGGAGTGACTGTAAAGATTTTAAGTTCCACTAAGACTGAAAAATAATGGAAAATCCATATCTTTGAATTTTGGTTTTCTACAGGTATTGACTTCGTAAAGCTGCCTTGCTTGCATTACTATTGCCAGAGATGCATGGAGATCTACGCAAGAATGCATGTCAAGGAAGGAACAGTGCTGAAATTGTTGTGCCCTGATGACAAGTGCCAGGGTGTTATTCCTCCTAATCTATTGAAGAGGTTGTTAGGAGATGAAGATTTCGAACGCTGGGAAAGATTGATACTTGACAGGACTCTAGACTCGATGGCTGATGCGACTTACTGCCCAAGATGTGAAACAGCTTGCCTGGAGGATGAGCAGAATAATGCCCAGTGCTCCAAGTGCTTCTTCACCTTCTGCACCCACTGCCGCGAACGTCGTCACATAGGCGATAAATGCATGACTCCAGAAGAAAAGCTTCTATCCTTACAGGTAGCAAATAAATCTACTAAGCTATGCTCTATATGAAATCATGCTAAACAGTAGCCGTTTTCAGTAACTGTTCAGTTGTGATTGTTCACTGTCAGATCCAATTTTGAACGCAATTTCCTAGGATTTCGGTAGTGCCATTATATGCTCTTAGGTATTTCATCAAAGATAATATCTGTGGATCTTCAGAATCTGTATAGAAATAATTTTGCTTAAGTAATCAAAGCTTATTTCTCTGCCCTCTTTGCCATTGCAAAACTTCAACTTAGTTGGTTCCTACAGAAAATGTCTTGTACTATAGGACAAATTGTTTTGTTGATTGTTTATCAAGTTGGATTTCCATGCGAAGACACATGCTGAATGCTGTAATCATCTGTACAGGATCGTGAAAAGGTGCGTGCTTCAAGCAGAGGCAACATTGATAAGAGAATTGACCTGGTCAATCAAGTAGTCAGCATCAGCGAGGCACTTCGTGATGCTGTTCCCTGTCCCCATTGCCGTACTGCCATCTCAAGGATCTCAGGCTGCAACCACATGCTTTGCAGGAACTGTGGGAATGGGTTCTGCTATGACTGCGGCAAGCCATTATATAATCACAAAGGGTAAGCTTCTCTGAACGTCTGATGACCCTAGTCTAAGTGTTGTTTGTTAAGTATCCTCTACCATATCTAAGCTCTTCATACTGCTTCTGAAAACAATGCTCATCCTCAAAAGTGAGCAATGTATACGTGATCAGGAGCTGAAGTCAGTGAGGCAGGCTGATGTCGTTAAACAGATACAGAAAGAAGTAACGACACCCGGGGTCAGAAATTATCCGTGCCCGAGTTGTCACCAACAAAATCCCAAGGTAAAGTTGTCGCTGCTTTTGCAGACCATATGATTCTGGATGAGCGATAGATTTGTTGTCATCTGAATACCAAGTTAGACATGCCATAGTCTTATTCAACCGAAAATATAGACTGTGATGTTTATTTATAGCTGAAAACTTTGTGGCGCTGTGCTGTTTTTACTATGACCAGATGGGAAACAACAACCATCTTTTCTGCTGGGCGTGCCAAGTCCATTACTGCGCGCTGTGCCGGAAGGTGGTTCGGAAGAGCTCGGAGCACTATGGTCCCCGGCGCTGCAAGCAGCACACCCGAGATCCCCCCAGCAAAAGAAGGATTGTGAACCGGGTTTTCAGAAGTTCAGAGAGGTTCGTGTTCTGCTATAATGATGAACAAGCCACGCTGACGTTCTCACTTTTTAGAGCAGGAAGTGGGGCTTGCTTTATTGTGCCAGTGCCATACCATGTAAATACATATATTATGCACTTTCTTTTTTTTTTGAAACTTATATTATGCAATTTCAACGAACATGGTTACAGTTATTCTCGACCCCGCTGGGTTCCATAACACCAAAATTTTTAGAGATGTCCGTCAGTCTCCGGAAGCGCAGGAGGGTCCTCCAATCGTGTGACTTTCAGCACCCCTGGGACTTCTGCTCATTTGGCAAAGTATTGACGGACGTCAATACGTTGAAATGTACGTTGTCGATTCTTTTATCCAAATATGTAGGTTGCATATATATGTAATATTAGCATGGACTAGTATGGATTTAGCTCACTTGATAGTCGACGGGCCTGGTTGTTGGTGATGAACGCGCTGAACAGTCCAAGCTCATTCTCATACATTGCGCTCCGTGCTGCTTCGACGCTGAGGTTCAGGAAAACACCACAAGGATCAGTACAAAATACATACAGGGTAAAAAAACAGGAGGTAAATTGAGTTTTCTGGTGGCTTGGAGAGATCCGTGAGCCATGCAACCTGCTGAGCACTTTGGCGAGCAGGCGGTAGTTGTACTCTTCGAGGTCTTCCACGCCGTTGTCCGGGACGCGGACTGTGGCCTCGAACAGGTGGATCTCCTGGCCTCTTCCTCTCCGCTTCGGCGGGCCGATGGCTGCGGCGTGGGCAGTGACGGCGAGCGCCACCAGGACGGCAACGACGGGCAACATTCTGCCGCAGGTCGTCTTCATGTTTGCGGCTGCAGAGCTTGCAGGCTTGCAGCTACTGAAGATTTCTGTTTCGCTCGGTTGGATATGGAGGTGAACTAGGGCCATTTTTATAGGGTGCCTGTGCCGATCAGTTACGTTCTGATTCGGGAGTTCGAATTGTTTCATAATAAAAAGCTAACTGAAGATCATTCATGAGGATTAACGTTTCTACTGTCCATAAGTGATGTGTCATTATAGCAGTAATAATGCAACATGTCATGTCAATCGCCAGCAACAGGCAAATGCATACAAATCATGCAAACTGCTGCGTTCTGGATCAAGTCCTGATCTGGAAGACAAGGGTGTGCTTTTGTTGAACAAACGAGACACTTGCACAAACTTGGGAACTGAGAGAGACAGAAAAATATCAGGAAAAACTTGATTCCTTATGCATGACAATAAATTAGCTGACGCATGTGAATGAACCAACAAGAGGACAGTCATATGCCTACTTTTTTCCTACCCCGGTCACATGCCTACATCAATTACCCATTTACGCTATGTCTTTCAGATGCACGAGTGCCCCGCCTTTCTATTCTGGACCTTCCGTCTGCAGAACATGCAGTAGTCGGTCACGCACGCCCAGCAGAAAATGTACTTCTCATCTTCCTGTGTGCACAAGATATGTGTGTACCCCTCAGCTTCACATTAATTCCGCACCCCAAAATTCAGTTGTTTTATACAGATCGAAAACATACTAATACTAGGAGTCTAGCTAGGTTCCATTGCCTTGAAATTTTGTGCACGGCATTTGGGGCATCTGACGGTAGAACCAATTGGGCGTGCTGCATTTCTCATCAGGCGTTCAGGTTGTATATCTGCCATTTGCCTCTCCCACTGCGCTATGTCTCTCGCCGCAAAGAGTTTGCAGTCCTGATCCCTGCAAATGCAATGAGTTGTGTTTTTTCTTTAAAATGGAATGCATAGGTTTCGTGCTATGTCATGTCAAAAGCGTACTTGCGTTTGCCATGAGAAATAAGGATACTAGATGCCCGAAAGGCCTACCTGAAATGCTGATAACCACTGATGGCCTTGCCGCAGGCAAAGCAGAAGAACTGGCCACACATTTCGGGCACAGCCGAACATCCTTGTACAGTTGTCTGATGTTGAACAGTTCCTGCGCCACCTCCTTCTCAGTCATCCTGCCTGAAACCTGTACATTTTCAGTAAAATCATAGCATGCTGTGACATTCTGGAGCAGAGAATAAACTGCACACTACAAATCAATATATATATATATATATATATATATATATATATATATATATATATATATATATATAATATATATATATATATATATATATATATTTTTTTTTTTTCGCGACCCGGACTTCACCGGTTTTTCATTAAGAGGAGAAAACACAGTTTCGTAAACAAGCTGGAACAACGATGTTGGCAAGCCACCAACACGAACTCCAGTTAGAACACAGCCCTAGCTACTGGATCCTTAACAAAGTCTATTACAGAACCACACCAAAATGCGACAGTAGTTGTTGGATGGCCGCGATCGGCGCGCAGCCACCCAAGATCCACTCGTCGGCCTCTTTGGCGACGCCCTCCAGCACTGTGCGCACGTCGACCGGCGCGCTCCGGAACACACGCGCGTTCCGTGCCTTCCACAATCTCCAGGAAACGAGCAGCACCAGCGCGTCGAAGACCTTTCTGCCCGCAGCGTCCAGGCGCTGTCTTTCCCTCAGCCACCACTCCACTTACACACCTTTCGGAGCTGTATCTTTTCCTCAGGAGTTAGACACTTCTTCCCTGGATGACAAGGCCCCTTACAGAACGAACAGAAGATAAAGGAGCATTTTGGGCATTGTGCATTGTTGTCGTCATCTTCCATGCAACCGATCACGCAATTTGGACAGTAAACCACGTTTGACATTGAGTCCAGTGTTTTCTGAAGGAGAAGCCTATCCCGACGCTCATATTCTGCTTCTGTAAGAAACCTCTTGGTGGAATTGAATCTTTGCACTTGGTACCAGGGCATACCAACTGAAATACACTACCTTCCTTGACATGCAGTCTGCATAAGGTCTCCATACACTTCACACAGAACAAGTGTTGGCATGGAAGCCTGATGAAGTTTGAACCTAATTGTTTGAATATTAGGGTAAGATTTACAGGAGAACAAACTTCTTTGTAAGCACATTTCGGGTTCCCTGGCTCCCAATAAATATAAATTGTCTACTATATTGCACTTGCACCCAGGTAATTGGTTACAACCAAGGCACAGTTCAACAAGGTAAGGGCCTAACATGACACCACAGAGTAAGTGATAAGCTTAGAGCTGGAGGAAAGTGTTCACCTTTGGTCTGGTTAAGACATATCATGCACATATGGATAGCCTCAAGAAAAGCTTGATAACGCTTCTTACTACTGTAGTTCAGCATCAAAGGGATTACAGACTCCAGTGAGTTTGTTCTTGAGATTGCACGGTTATCTGCGTCGTGGTTGACAATATCTGGACCCAGTGTCATGTTTCCATCAATCCAAAGATAAGACATGGAAGAATTATGTAGCCATTCAACCCATTGATATACGACTTCCTGCCCTGGCAGCCCTGCCCAAATAGTGTCAAGCATGTGACAGAGTTGAGAAACATATGGCCCATCCATCCACTTAGCAGTGGCAGCGAAACTTGGGGGCTCTTTGCTAGGATAGGACCGTGGAAGAAGGTATGTCAATATCAAAGGAGGCAGGTACTCCAAATCGCAGGTGTACGAGAACTCGTCAGGTCCATCGTCATGTATATAATCGTCACACCATCCTACATCCCTGGGGCTAGCTTTAGGTGCTGAAAGCTTAGCGCACACTTTAATGCCATCAGGCAAATGATAATGTATGTAAATCTGGAATAAATAAATATAGACAGAAAAACCATCAAGATCAGATTCGAGCCATCCAAGATAACTGAAACAACGACATACATATATGAATTAATTAAGTGAACAGATGATCATGCATGATTGACCAGCTCAAGAAACCTGAAAACTGCGGGCTCCTTTGTTTTCAAACACAATCAGATCATCACCATATATTGCCTCCAATGCCGTCAGCTGCTGCGGACAATCGTATATCTATTATATATAAGCGAACAGATGATCAAGCTCAACAACGCGATCTAAAGAAAGAAAGTTTGGCTCTGTAGTATGATCAACTCGTCAGATTTTGAAGCAGCGCAACATATATCAGAATCGGAGTCCCAACAAGCCAATTTTTTTCTTAGACGAACAGCAAAATCAGTAATCATATTCGTAAGTAAACAGCCTTGCTCCATGTCATGATCCAATGCATTTATCTGGTCGTTTTTTGTTTCTTATATATAAATCAAATTCTACATGTCCCAGCACCATCCCAAACCCAAAGAGTTACAGACCCTGCAACACAAATCCCTAATCTCATCATTACCATCCAGCAGACTGATCGACCAAATAAATAAATTAAAACAAGCATTGTAGCACACATCACAATCATGGTTTCCGTCGCAAAAATTCCAATATGATTGACTAGATTAGTATACTGAATTACTGGAATTTTTTAAATAATATTTTTTAATGATTAATTGCAAATCTAGCATTTGGTTGGTAAGAATTGTAAATATACAGTACTGTCGGCTTCTGGGTGGCCGATAGGGATCCTATCGGTAACTGGTGGGCCGAGAGGAACCTGTCGGCGACCCAGCGCCCGACTAGTACCTGAACAATCCAGACAGGACAGCCTCGTCCTCCTGCCGCTGGTTGGTTGTCTCGTATCTCGTATTCCTCCAGCTCCTCATCGGCGAGGAGGCTAAGTCCCACCCCCGCAGCCGTAGCCGCCGCATCCAGCCTTGATTCCGCCTCAGTCTCCGCCACTCACGGGGAGTCCAGGTCGACCACGCCCTGCTTGGCCTCGCAGCCACCCTCGACAGCCACCGCACTGGACTCCGCACCGCCCGACGATGAGGCCTTGTCCGAGAAACGCCCGCTGCGGTGGAGCTTCAGCTTCAGCTCCAGCGCCCGTGGCGACGTAGTGCTGCCGGAAACTAATGCCGCCATAGCGCGAACTCGGGCTCTGGCGCCGTACGTCGCTCTCGTTTTCGTCGTTTATTTTAGGCTTTATTTTTTTGGGACTAGCAAAAATACATCTTATTTCGCAGCCTTCTCGACGGCTTATGGCTCAAATTTATTATTTAATTTGACTGATGTATAATGTGTTTAATTTGTTTTAGAATCGAACTCCTCACAGTGTCTAGACGTGCACCTAACTCGTATAAACATGAGATTGGAGATTTATATCCAATATATTATCACGTCGTATCGTCCTATTCGCTTAAGATTATCAGCCTAGTTTATCAGCTATAGTATAATATTTTTCTCTCACAACAAAACAACATCAGCTGTTTTATTGGCCACAAAAACCATCAATCAAAAATTATGCTTTAATTCACCCCGGCGTCTGACACCACACTATTTTTGGACGTGTTCCTCTTAACCCATTACTCATGCGAGCACGGAAGGCTTATATATTTATCTATCCAATTACCATGCCATGTGTTTTAGGGCTTGTGTGTGACTTTTGTGTTTTTAGCTTTGCTCTATGTTTTTTAGCCAAAGGCATGGACGTCTGGACGGCTGCGCCTGCAAACCGTTTCTCGCACTGCCCTTGAATGTCACCTGCATCGAGAAGAGGGGAGGGGGCGGCGGATACCCAACCGACGTCGGAAGGAGGAGGAGACACCGAAGCGTGGCAACAAAAAGCGAGGAGGGAGATACCACCCAATCTACTTTTGAAACATCCAAATACAACACTTGCAACATACGTCTGAAGACAGATGAAACACTTAATATATGCACCTGAAACACTTGCAAAAACACCTAAAAACACGTAAAACCATTGTAAAGTATACGCAACATCCATATAAAACACTTGCAACATATGTGTAAAACATATGCAACATCTAAATAAATACACTTGCAATGTACGTCTGGAAAAATAAATGAAACATTGGGAATAGAAGCTTACAACATATGCAACATCCCAATCTACTTTTGCAACATCCACATGAAACACTTGCAACATACCTCTGGAACATCTAAAACGAAGCATACGCTTGCAACATGCGTTTTTCACATACTTCTTCCGTACAATGCAGCGCAAAGCGGGGGATGGCCAGGCGAAGGGTAGCGTCGTCGCGGCCCCTTCTAGAGGAGAGTGGAGGGGGTGGCTGCGATAGGCCGCCGGTGAACTTTGGTCGTGCTGCGAGCTACCGTCATCACAGGCGGGCGGAGAGGGAGGCGGGGACAAGCCAACAATAGGCACATGCCACTGACAGGCTCTGGCCGAGAGGAATGTGAAAGCTCTAGTTTGGTTTTGGTTGATGAAACCCTAAGTGCTAACCTTTTACTCTAAGTGATCATGAGATAGGGTAGCACATTCCAAGTGGTGGAGCAAATGATGAAGATCATGATGATGGTGGTGATAGCCATGGTGATGGTCAAGTGCTCGGACTTAGAAAAGAAGAAAGAGAAAAACATAATGGGCCCAAGGCAAAGCTAATATCTATAAGGCCATTTTGTTTTGGTGATCAAGACACCTAGTGGGTGTGATTACATTTAGGATAGATGGTCGTACTATTAAGAGGGGTGAAACTCGTCGTGAAATGCGGTTATCAAAGTGCCACTAGATGTTCTAACTTATTGCATATACATTTAGATTCTAGTCAGTGCTAACACCTTTAAAATATTTGTGAAAATATGCTAACAACACATGCACACAGTGATATACTTGGTGGTTGACACATTTGAGCAAGGGTGAAGTGTTTACACTTGAAAAGGGTGAAGCCAGGGGCGTCGAACCCTGCTTCTCAGAGCGTCGGACTGGCTGTTCCTAGGGCCCGATGACTAACCCTAGCTGGGGTGCTAATGTGGCGGCCTGTGAGCGTTCATGGGAGAGCGTCGGACCTGCCTGGGTCCGACGACCAGGGGTCAGACTCGGTTCGACGACTCTGGAACCTTTCGGTGTAGTTTTGACAGGTGTCGAACCCTATTGAAAGGTGGCGTTGGACAGGTCGAGCGCAATGTTCATTGCGCGGTGTTTGGCGAGACGCACGAGGACATGACATGTGGCAGCGTCAGACTCCCCCTAGGTTCTGACGGACGGCGTCAGACCAGTGTCTAAGGGTTTTAACCCTCTCTGGACCTTACTGGACCACATCGGACCCTCCGTGGTGTTTGACGGTGGGTCTGATAGCCTAGGTCTGACCGCGGTAATCAGCGCGTGTCAGTGACCGTTGGGCGCACGAAGGTCATTTGGATTTGAATGGGACATGTGGCAACGCGAGAGTGGATGCGCCAGTATGTTGGACCGACCGTCGGACGGTCCGACGACTCGTGCCAGAGAGCCCGACGATCACTTATGTGATCCAACGGCTCTATTTCATGGGAGACTTCTATTTAAGTCCCATGGCCGGCTCTTGCTCACTCTCTTGACCATTTTCATTGACATAGCAACCTAGTGAGTTGAGCCAATGCCCTCCCACTCATCTCCATCGTTGATTTATCATCTTTATGAAATTGGGAGTGAATCCAAGTGCATTGCTTGAATGATTGCATCTAGAGGCATTTGGTGATTATGTTTCGCTGTGGATTTTACTTGTTTCTCTTAGTAGTTGCCCTCCACCTAGACGGCTTGGTGCAGTGAGGATCGTCGAGCAGAGGAAGGTGATTGTCTCTGGCTCCGATCGTGGTGATTGTGAGGGGTTCTTAATCTTTCCCCAGCAGAGAACCAAAAGATATTCTAGTGGATTGCTCATGGCTTGTGAATCCTCATCTTGTGTTGGTTGTGTGGTACTCGATTGTGGGTTAGGCGTGTAATGCCTATTAGCGTGTGAACCTCTAAGTGAGTGAATCGAAACAATAAAAACTAGCATGCCGGCAAGCAAGTGAACCTTGGTGAAAAATCATTATGTCATCTTATCTCCGAGGATTTCATTGGTATTCATTATGATTGATTAATTGTCTCTTGTCATGGCGTATATCTTCACTACCTTACCCTTGTACTTATATTCCTAGTATTGCTAAGCTCTTTAGTGTAATTAGTTTTGAGAGCTAGCTTGAGTCTTGTCTAGTGGTTAGTGAGGCTCTTTAGTTAGTCTTTGAGAGCTCACTGTTGACGATGGATAACGTCAACAATTTATAGTTGAATAAACATGAGAAATGGTACAAATAAGAAAATATACATAGATCTAGGGTTTAAACTAACAAATTCCATGAGTTTTGGTGAATCTTTGTTCTCTGCAGGATTATTCCAAAAAACCACCAAGAGGGACCTATTCATTAAAGAAAATTTCAGAATTAAAATATAACATATACGCGAGAAGACTCTAGAAGACATGAGAAGACATGAGAACGAAGCAGGAAGCGAGGGGCTGCCAAGTGGGGCTGACCGGCCCGACCTGCAGGCCGCCCGACCCTCCTTGGGGGATTCCTCCATGAGCTTCTGGAGTATTCTTCCACCACCTCCTAGGATGCATCTCAGCCATACCTCAAGTCGGTTTGATCCAAGGGCTCACGTTGGAGCCCTTGGGCTATATAAGGAGACCATAGCCCTCTTGAAGGCATCAAGTCATCAAGTCATTTGGAGATCAAGCCATCCAGAGCCAGAAACCCTAATTCCTCAGAGTTCCTCTAGTTCTAAAGCTTTAGCTAGTTAGATTAGGTCTAGAGGGAGGCAAACAGATTATAAGCTTGGATTCTTGACGTTGGTAAGAGTGTGGTTCGATATAGTTCTTTGTACCTCTCTCTCATTGTATTCTTCACCATTTTTGTGTGCTTGCTACAATATTTATATCAACATTAATCTTTATCTTTTATATGTTCTTAATTGCAATGTTCATTGTTTACTTTGGTTATATGTCTAGTATAGTTAGTTTATTATTAAGTTACTGCATATGTTCATATAGCGCCTATCCTAAATGCATGATCCATGGGTGGGTGGTAGGCATTATGTAAGCGTGGTGCTTAGATATTATTTATCTGCGAATGCCCCCTACACGCAGGGACGTTGTGGTAGATCACGGGTGTGACAGGCCTATTGAGTCCTATGTAGTCCATCCCCCATGTGTAGGACTTGTAGAACCCGGTCTCGAAGGAGGGGAGGACTATGTTTCTGATCCTCCCTAGTTGATGTTCCTTATGTGTGGATGTGATAGTAACATTAATGATGACTACTAGATGTAATTGCACTAATTGATGCATTCATTGACTTGTAGTTATAGAATGACTTAGGAATTATTTCTCTAATATTCTAATTGAACTAATGCTATTGCCATAATTAGAGTGCTCTGAGTAATTTATTTATTTATCATGATGCTTGATCAGTACTTATCATATATATCTATATTTATCTTGTGACTTACCTCTGTTTTGAGTAGAGCATATGATATTGGTTCATTCTCTCATGTATAATCATAAATTATCAATACTACATGCATAGTCATACCTTCCCAGTGGTAAAATTATATACCGACAACCTGGTAATACTCTAGGTAAAATGGTACAATGGTATAATTATCTGTCCACTTGTAGAATTCTTTTCATTCATATCTTTAGATTCTTTATAGTCACATGAAATAATAGATTTCTGTTTAGTGCTATTCTTGTAGTAATGCTAGATAGTTGTAGGATCTCCTAAAAGGTTAAGGAGGCCTAGAGGGGTGAATAGGCCTGTAAAAATTCAACTCCAAATTCTGTCAGTAGACAGGGAGGCACTGCCGGCCTACGGATAAAGCTCAGATAGAAAAGAGATTTCACAGATAGTAAACTAAATCTATTAGCTACATAGTCTTGCAATATAAAGATAAAGTCCACCTTGAAGACTGGATATCACAGAACCCTAGTGTAAGAGTAGATCGAGCTCACAAACCCTAAAAACAGTAAGTAAGAATAAACCAGCAAGAACACACAAGACACAAAGATTTATCTCATGGTTCAGCTCACCACCAAGGTTTGCCTAAGTCCACATTGTTGAGGAAGCCACAAAAGGCTTGGGCTTGCCACAAAGACTTGCCCTACCCTCGTTCTCAAATCAAGAGAATGAACTCTTAAGATGAGAGGTGTTTCTTAGCTTCGAGAATGAGGTTACAAACCTCCCAAGGCTGCCACACAAGTTGGCAAGCTCAAGGGCGACGCCTAGCCGGCTAGGAGCAAGCTCCAAGAGTAAAAAACCCTAGAACCGCTGGCCAAACGTGAACCAAATGCTTTTAGACTTTGGGAATCAGTGGATCTGCTCTCGAATCGAGTTTTGCTGCCTTTTCTCTCAAGTTTTGATGGTTGGAATCAAGGATTTGCTTGAGGGATGGAGGAGCAACAATGGAGGGAGAGAGAGTGAGCTCTGATCTATCTGTTCTCGAAATGAATCGACAGAGAAAGAAGATGACCGTTGTGGGCCGGGCCTGGTGGTATAAATACCCCCTAGGGCCCAACGGTCCTTTATGGGTGGCACTACCGCCCTAGCCAAAACAGAAAGTATCCGGAGATTTTTTGCTGGCTATTTTGGCTGGGTATGGGAATGCTATTCTAGGATTTTGAGCATCTGGTTGCACAGTTGACCAACTGTCCTCGAGTCCTCCTTAATAGTACGTCATTTCCTAACTCAAATTCAAAATAAAAAGAAATTAAAACATTCTTGAGTTAAGTCGAGCCATCTTTTGTAATTGGGGGCACTGCAACCTATACATCATCCTTGTTTTTTGATTCTCTACTTGTCATCTCGATATATCTCATTAATCCTCTAATTTGGTGGTCATCAACGCCAAAACTCACAATAGGTCTTGATTGCACTTACAATAGTACCAACAAACATTTCTAGTTTCATCACTAGGGATGATAACCTAGTTTAATATTAGAGATGTAGGTAATCATAGGCGGCTACTGTAAAAGTGACAAGTTAATAATTACCATACTATTTCTAGTGTCATTGCTAAGAGTAGGATTAATTCTATTTTTAGTAGTGGTGCTAAGAAATACCAACACTCACTAACTTAGCGGCAGTGACATAGCCTCTTGTGTGTGAAATAGAGATCATAGCAAATAGAATTGTGGATAGGTGGCTTGGATTTTTAGTAGGCTAGAGCAAAACTTGCTTCGCCTCATATTTATCTAACCACTTTGCTTAGTGTTGTTGTAGAAATTTTTATAGACTATTCACCCCCTCTAGACATTAGGACCTTTTAGGAAGGGCCCGACGTAGGTGTAGGCGGCTGCTGGCGAGCTCTGGTCAGGCGAGGACGGGAAGAAGGGGCTTGCGGGGAGCTCTAGCTGGGCAGGAAGGGAAAGAAGGGGCCGGCGGCGGACACTGGCCGGTGGAGGCGCCACGGGATGGAGGTACCATGCCGTGGGGGAGCGTGGGATGAAGGTGCCACGGGGAGTGGGACGAGCGGACAGCCACATGTGGGAAGTTTTTTTTTCCTGAGAGCATGTCCAGATGGGCGGACACCCTAGCCAAGCATTATCTAAATACCTACAACTCCATAAACTCTGCTCCATAAAAAGATGGGGTTATGAGCTCCAGAAACTCTAGGTTTTTGTGGAGCTCCTCCATGGTGGGGTTTATGGAGCAATTCCAAAAAGACCTTAAGAGACAATCTAATAATTTGATAAATCAACTTTTCATAAAATATTAAAAATTTTAAAATTACCCTAATTGGATGATATCTATGGGGTCAATTTTTCTTTTCTTTTTGGTGGTGGTGGTGTGTGTGGGGAGGGGGGTGGGGGTTGACAAGGGGTCATTTTTTTCTTAATATTAATATAAGATCACTAAGGCATTCATTTTGAATGGATCGCTCAGACCATGTCCTACTCCGACAAGAGCTCTTCAATTTGTCAATTCAGATGTTAGACACCGGGAAAGTGCAATGCAGCCAAGACAAGCCTCATGGTCATTACTTGGTCTGGAGATTGTAGCTGAAATTGTGTTGAATTGATTGGACATAAAAAATCTGTGATAATAGAATTACATTTCACAGAAAACTAGGTAAATACCTGTGTGTTGCAACGAAAAAAATAATACCACGATAATATATATTTAAACATGTATTATATTGTTACCTAAAAAACATATTGTGAGCGTGATGTTTGGTTGGAACACCAATATTGCACAAGCTCGACAACGTGCATTAGCTATTGTAACAGAACCGACCAATTATACGAGATTAAGTAAGAAAATCATCCACCGAGCAGAAGATTTAGCAAACTTAAGCCCGTATAACCCGGTAGTCCGTGAAATCATGACGGATTTCAAACCAACTTACAAACCAGCCAAGATCGTAATAAGTTCAGCGGTCACCATCACAAGTTATATAAAAGTTCAAGTCGCAAATACATCAGAGTTTAAAAATAGTTATTACAAACCAGTTTCAAATGAAAGTAGCGGAAGCATTTAGTTCAAATCACACACTCACACAGAGTTCAAAATAAAGTGCCAGCTCAGGATCATATTCCAACAAAAGCATCAGACAAGATATAGTGAATGACCATTGCCCATGGTCGTAAGCTTCTCCCATCGCAGGATAAAGGCATTTGATATAGTAGCCGTAATACATCTGTCCATCTGCAACAAGTGATAACAAAGCCCTGAGTACGAGAAGGTACTCAGCTAGACTTACCCGACAGAAACAAAAATAAAAAGACACCAAGGATCATGACAGGCTTTCTGGTGGGGTAGCTGACTCATTTGCAAAAATGCATTTTTAGCATTTAAAGAATCTTTCCAAAGGCTTTGCATCAAGTTAAATCTTTATTAACCTGTCAACTACATTTGCACCTGTACTAGAGTAACAGGTAATTAAATAGGTAAGGATAACCAATGATCATTAAACAACTTCTATCATGTCATATACCATATAACTGTCCAAGTGTTCCATTAGAATTACTACGATGAAATCACTCAAGTCAAGTGCTCACTATCCAGTGAACGATGGCGATTCAAATCGATTATTAACGAGCTGGTAATTTATTCTTCACACAAACCTCACTCACCCGCTAAAGTGAGGTGTTGGTCACCGAGTCAACCATTCAGGTAAAGTCGCGAGCTTGCTAGGAACCACATGTACCCGGGGGCCGCCCGACTGCTCTTTGGCCTTATTATCGCGCCCCCGTATCCTGCCACTACTGCTCCGGTACAGTGCGTTGCGGGCAATCCACTCGGCCCGAATAATCTCCCAGCTTCGCGGTCGAAAGGTACATTATTCGGCCAGCTAAATGTAAGGCATGCATTCAACATGACTCGAGGCCCAACAACGGTCGGTCCTTAATCGACACAGACGGAAAACACTACAGTCCAAAACCCTGTAAGTTTCCGTCCGGTCTCAATTTCACATTAACACTTAGCTATTCTCAGATGACATACTTTCTCAAGCAGATCTAGGTAACCACCTATAGCTCGCAGGTGACAGGAAATCACCCGACTTCTACCGGTCTAAGCAAGCTAAGCAATTACTTGACTGCGAATAACAAGGTGACAAGGATAGGGTAGAACAGAGTAAGCAAGGTATAATGCAGCAACGGTTGCAAACAACTCCTAAACATAATGCAGCAGTTAAAGTAAAGCATTAATAAAATTATTTGCAAACTGGGGGAGAGAAATGCTCCGGGGCTTGTCTCTTTCGAAAGAGCTCGGACGGTGGTCTGGGCACTCTAGAAGATCCTCACCGACCTCCTCGTCAGCTTCGGGCACTTCTTGCTCCTCGGGCTGCTCTTCCGGCTCCTCGGGAACTGCTACCGGAGTTACTTTCTGCGATCCTGTATGATGTAAATGTATAAGTGCTTATGCCTAGGTGCACTGCAGAAATGACATGTAATGATCATGATGAATGAAATATAGATAAATAGGTTTACTTTATTTCATAAAGTAGGGATACAATTCTTCTACAAGGTAGTCAACATCATCCAAAAACATGTACTACAAGCACATGTCATCTACTGCATTCTCTTCTACTACTACTATGCTATGTCAACATATTTTATTAAATGCTTCAAAGATACACCAAAGTAAACCTTATTACTAGTCATGCATTAACAATGTTAATTAAACCCTAATTGCAACTAGGTTTGAACAGCAACACCTATTTTGGTAGCACAAAAAAATCTGAGAAAATTATAGTAGCTTTCAATCATCAAATCTAGCCTACCACAAAAATTTCATTGCATTTAGATTACTAGAACTGCCTACATAAAAATAACAAGCTAGGGCCTAAAAATGAGCATAAAAATACTTTATACTATGAAAAGTATCAAACAATAGATTTAACATTTTTTCAACATTCTACACAATAAACAATCACCATAGAAAAATTATTACATGCATGTTTTATTCATATTTTTCTCTCTAGCAAAAATAACAATTATTAGCAATATTAAACACTTGTACTACACCTCAAGATTTTTCTATAGAACATGCATGGCATATATTTTTCCTAGAAAGTACATCACAAAATAAAATTATTGCAAGTGAAACCATATTTTTCTGAACTTTCTATGAGTTATTACATATTTAACAAGAAAATAGCAATTTCAGTGATTAAATAAAAACCCTACAGAAAAGTATTTCAAACTTGACATGCAATATTTTTAAACTGTATATCTACTCATGAGAAACACTACAAATTTGTTTCATAATTTTTGGAGCTAAAATGAGCAAGTTATGGATTTTAGAAACCCTTTTAATAATTTCTAAAAAATCATTTTCAAAAATCCTTTTAACAACAGCCGCTGGAAATGCTGGGTACACCCGGTGCAGTGCACACACGTGCGCGAGAGGAGGCAGACAGGTGGGCCTGTGACCCCACGAGTCAGCCACACAGAGGCGGGGGAAGCGCTGACCGCGCGGTTCTCGCCGCCGGTGAGCTCGCCGGCGGTGAGGTCACCACCAACGGCTTCCCCGTGAAGAGGTGAAACCGAGGGTGCCTAGCATGTGGCCAGATGAGCTCGGCATCGAGCTCGCCGGCGTGCATGGCGGCGCGGTGGCTCAGCCTGCCGTCGGCCGGCCAACACCGACCGAGAGGGGCCGCGTGGTGTGGTCTGCGAGCTTCACCGCGCGAATGCGGTGCTCGTGCGCTCGAGAAGTGAGCGAGAAGGAGGATGGAGGGGTCCACGGAGCGGTTCACTCCGGTGAGCTCGGCCGGAACTCCGGCGAGCTATTACCATGGCTAGGGGCTGAATCCTCACGGACAGTGGTGAGCACGGGACGCGCGACGAGAAGACGAAGCGAGGAGGAAGACGGAGGCTGTGGCGGTGAGCCGGGGCGGCGGCAACAGCGGTGGCGGAGCTCGGGAGCCGGCAATGGCGCCGCCGTGCAACGGAAAAGCCTACCCCGACCTTATCGTGGGGAAAATGAGGGCGAAGGCGTGCGCACGGGACAGAGGAGGTTCAGGCGGAGCTGGAGGCGGACGCAATTGGAGAATGGTGCCGCGGTGGCGGAGCTAGGCGCCGGCGGACCGAGCGGCGGCGTGCGGTGGCGAGAGCTCCCGCTCGGCTTGCTGCTGCGGTAGAGAGCGAGTGCGCGAGCGCGGAGGGAAGCAGGGGACAGAGGAGATGTAGGCGGAGGCAGTGCGCGAGTGGCGGGGGCCACAGCGACCACGCGCGGGGCGTCGCCGGCATGCGGTCGCCACGCGGCGGGCACGCTCTGCCGCGGTCGCCAGCGCTGCGCGCGAGCGAGCGGGAGGAGGCGCGCGGCTGGGCTAGGCCGGGGTGGAGGCGGGTCGCGCGCGCGAGAAGCGCGGGCAGGGCGCGGAGCAGACCGGGCCGGCTTCGGCTGTTGGGCCGGAAGGGAGGCGGCGGCCCGTTATGGTAAGAAACCGATTTTCTTTTCCAAATACAATTTCAGACTTTTATAATTTGATTCAAATTCAAATTTTGAAGATGAAAAAGATATTTTCACAAATTGCCCCTAAAATAAAAGTTGTTCAAAATTTAATTCTCTACAACTTTCATTTAGGGCACTTTTCAAAATTCTAAATAGATTTTGAATTAGTGATTTAAAGTCAAATTTTAAATAAAAACTTATTTTTCTAAAATATTTTTAAAAGTAAAATTTGGGGAGATTTTGAATACAAAAATTGCTCCAAAAATCATGTTAATTAATTCTAAGTCATTTAGAGTTATAGCACAACAAATTTTTACCACTCTTAGCTAGGAATTGCAATACTTTAGGGTTCAAACATGTTTATCACAATTTAAATAAATTCCAACTTATATTGCATGCGATGATGAACATGTATGAAATGGTAATGCTCATGATTTGGGATATGAATGCATGCTTAACACCTAGGGGTGTTACAACCCTCCCCCTTATAAGAATCTCGTCTCGAGATTTGGGTTACGAACCATTTGTTATAAAAATCCTCATAAGCTTTTTGTAGATATTCACCCGTTTCCCAAGTTGCATCTCCTTCATCATGATGACTCCACTGTATCTTATATGTTTTCACCACACTGTTCCGAGTAACCCTATCTTTAGAGTCCAACACTCATACTAGTTGCTCATGATATACCAAATCTGACTTAAGCTTTATGCCTCGAGGGTCGATTCTTTCCTCTGGAACACACAAACACTTCTTGAGATGCGATACATGAAAAACTGGGAATATAGCACCCATTGCCTCAGGCAACTCTAACTTATAAGCGACTGGACCTTTTTTTCCAAGATCTTATATGGTCCCACAAATCTGGCTACAAGCTTTCTGCGTACTCCAAACCGTTTCTTCTTCATTGGTGTGACTTTCAGATAAACATAGTCACCAACTTCGAACACAAGCGGTCTCCTTCTTTGATCCGCATAGCTTTTCTGACGTGATTGCATGGCTTTCATATTTTGCTGAATGATATGAACTTTCTTCTCAGCTTCTTCTATGAAGTCAATACCATAATATCTTCTTTCTCCTGGCTCAAACCAATTTAGTGGTGTTCTACATTTTCTTCCATACAAAGCTTCGAATTGTGCCATCTTGATACTTTCTTGATAACTATTATTATAAGCGAACTCCACTAAAGGTAACCATGACTCTCATGAACCTCTGGAAGATAATACACAGGCTCTTAACATATCCTCTAGAACAGCATTAACCCTTTCGGTCTGACCATCTGTTTGAGGATGATAGGCGGTGCTACGAATCAAACTAGTTCCCAAACCTTTATGCAAGTGCTCCCAAAAGTGAGCAGTGAATTGTGACCCTCTGTCAGACACTATAGTCTTTGGTATGCCATGTAATCTCACAATCTCCGCAATATACTTCTCTGCATATTGAGGTGGTCGATAACTTGTCTTGACAGGTAAAAAGTGAACTGTCTTCGTAAGACGGTCCATGATTACTCAAATCGAATCATGTCCTTTTTGAGTAGTGGGCAAACCTATGATGAAATCCATACTTATATCATCCCACTTCCAACTAGGTACGGACAAAGGTTGCAACAATCCGGCAGGTCTCATATGAATAGCCTTTACCCTACAACATGTGTCACATCTGGCTACATATGCTGCAATCTCTTTCTTCATTTTTGTCCACCAAAAACGAGGTCTTAGTTCTTGGTACATTTTGCTACTTTCGGGATGGATAGATAACTTCGAAAGGTGAGCCTCATCCATAAGTTTATTCTTAAGCTCTTGATCCTTGGGAACAACAAGACGGTCGTCAAACCATAACACGTCATATTCATCCAATCTAAAATGCTTGGATAGTTCTTCTTTAATCTTTTCTTTGATATAGAATATCCCTTTATCGGTTTTCTAGCCTTCTATTATCTTACTCTCCAAAGAACAACTAATCTAAATACTGTGTAACACGGCCAGGGATGAAAACGGTACGGATATTTTCTGACCGTATTCAAGACCGAATCTGTTTAGAGGAGTTTTAATCCGTCCGTATCCAAGTCCAGATATTTAACATCCGATACCGTATTCGTATCCGAATATTTAAATCACATATTTATGATATCGATATCCAATCGTATCCTATCCGGTATTTTTTATACTATCCGTATTCGAATCCGAATCCGGACATAAATATGAAAACAAATACGATATCAGTGATATCCATCCGTATCCGATCCGTTTTCATCCCTAAACACGGCAGGATGCATTAGATCAAAACCATCTTCGAGCAAAGGTTGCGCATTCAGGCAATGTGACTTTCTACTCAAAGCATCTGCCACTACATTGGCCTTTCCAGGATGATATTGCACATTCAAGTTCAATTCTAACCATCTTCGCTATCTAATGTTCAATTCAGGTTGGGTGAAGATGTACTTAAGACTCTTGTGATCGGTGAAAATATTGCACACATTACCAAGTAAGTAATGTCTCCAAATTTTTAATACATGCACTACGGCAGCAAGTTCAAGATCATGTGTCGGATAGTTGATCTCATGCTTTCTCAACTGACGGGAGGCATAAGCAATGACTCTTCCTTCTTGCATAAGAACACAACCTAATCCTATTTTTGATGCGTCGCAAAACACATCAAAAGGTTTCTCAATGTCCGGTTGCGCTAGAACGGGAGCAGTGGTCAACAGTTTCTGCAAGGTGTGGAAAGCTGTCTCACACTCCTCTGTCCATACAAACTTATGATCTTTCTGTAGCAGACTTGTCATTGGCTTGGCAATCTTCGAGAAATCTAGGATAAAGCGACGATAGTAACCAGCTAATCCTAAAAAACTTCTAACTTCTGAAACTGTGATTGGTGTCTTCCAATCTATAACCTCTTGCACTTTACTCGGATCTACAGAGACTCCATTCTCTGACAGAATGTGACCAAGGAAAGGAACTTTCTTCAATCAAAATTCACACTTGCTAAACTTAGCGTACAACTTATGATCTCTAAGTCTGGTTAAGACAATTCTCAGATGCTCTTTATGATCTTTCTTATTCTCAGAGTAAACTAGAATATCATCAATGAACACAACCACAAACTTGTCCAACTCTAGCATGAAAACCGTATTCATTAGATACATAAAGTATGCAGGAGCATTTGTTAAGCCAAAGGACATAACAAGATACTCGTACAACCCGTATCTGGTGGAAAAGGTGGTTTTCAGTATATATTGTGGTCTAATCTTTATCTGATGGTAACCCGATCTTAAATCTATCTTGGAGAACACTCTAGCTTTGGCTAACTGATCGAACAAAACATCAATATGAGGCAAGAGATACTTATTCTTGATAGTTACAGCATTAAGAGGCCTATAATCCACACACATTCTCAAAGTACCCTCTTTCTTTTTCTTCACAAACAAGGCAGGACATCCCCATTCAGACTTACTTGGCCGGATAAACCCCTTATTCAACAATTCCTCTAGTCGCTTCTTCAGTTCAGCTAACTCATCCGGAGGCATCCTATAAGGTCTCCTTGAAATTGAAGCTATCCCGGGGATCAACTCAATTCCAAACTCAATATCTCTATCTGGTGGAAGACAAGGCAACTCCTCTGGAAACACATCCGGAAACTCACACACGACCGGAATCTGATGAATCGAAATGACTTCCATAGCACATGTCACACTCATAAGGTCTGTTCTTTTAGGCAATGGTACCTGAAAAGTACCCTCTCCCTAGGGATCCTTCAGGGTAAGTACCCGACTCCCTGTATCTATCACTGCTCCCTAATCCTTCATCCAATTCATCCCTATGATGACATCCAGAACTAATCCAGGCATAACTATCAAGTTTACTCGAAACTTTCGACTACCTAACTCAAGGGTTGCCCCTCTAACCATCTGATTGGTTAAAACATCAGCCCCTGCTGAACTTATACAGTAACCATAACTTAAATCTATGCATAGTTGTTCATATTTTCGTACAAATGCTTGACTCATGAAAGAATGCGATGATCCAGAATCAAATAGAACAACTGCAGGGTTTTGGTTAACAGGAAACTTACCAGCAGTTACGGGCTCTCCCTTAGGAATCTCGTCCACCGTGGTGTGATGTACTCGAGCATTATAGGTCTATTGCTTCTTTCTAGGCGGATAAGGACAGAACTTTGAAAAGTGGCCTGGCTGATCACAATTATAGCAAGGTCCCTTTACTGTACCAGTAGATCCTATAGCTCCATTCGAGTTACCTTGTCCCGCAGTTGCGGCTGTCCTTGCTGGCGGCACTGCCATCTTGTACAGCTTCTGCGGTCCCTTGTAGTTCTGGGTTTTATGCTGCGGTAGCCTAAACCTTGCACCTGGTGCAGACGGACGATAGGTCGAACGATTAGCAGTAACAACTCTTGGTTGTGACGATCCTGTCTTAAAGGTTCTCTTGCGAGTCTTGGATGTTGTGTACACGTTGTTGTTCTTCTCTTGTTTCAGACAATCACTGATGAAGTCATTGAATCTGGCGTAGGTATTGGTACCCACATGCTTCATCATCTTCGGACCTAACCTTCTCTTGAAGCTAGCAATTCTCTTAGCATCGGTGTCAACCATGTCGGGAGCATAACGACACAAGTTGTTGAAGGCATGCAAATACTGTGTTACGATTTTGGTGCCCTGATTTAACATCAAGAACTCTCCCAACTTCATCTCAACCAGCTCTGGTGGAATATAAACTCCACGAAAGGCTTCAGTGAACTCTCTCCACGAGATCTGAGCATTTGGAGGGAAGGTGGTGCGATGATGCTTCCACCACATCCCTACTGGTCCTTGTAACTGATGTGCAGCATACTCTGTCTTTAGTACTTCGGTCAGTCTTAACACACAGAACTTATCTTCCATAGTGTTGATCCATTCTTCAGCGTCAAGTGGCTCGGTTGCTCACTACTACAGATTCAAACATCACTGCCGGCCCATCACTACCGGATTGTATTGGGCCGACAGTGATAAATCTTTACTACCGGTTTAAACTCTGACAGACATTCAAATGATTGGGGTAGGGGTCAAACCGGCAGTGAAGCTCATTATCACTGCCGGTTCGTGGCTGGAATCGGCAGTGAATCTTTACTGCCAGTTCGTGGCTAGAATCGGCAGTGATAATGAGCTTCACTGCCGGTTCATGGCTGGAACCGGCAGTGATAATAAGGTTCACTGCCGGGTTTTGAACCACCAGTGATTACGAGCTTCACTGCCGGTTCCAACCACGAACCGGCAGTGATAATTAGATTCACTGCTGGTTCGTGGTTTAAACCGCATGTGATATATCCACAGTACATATAGCTCGACCTCCCTCCCTCCTCTGTCCGAACGGAATAGAACACTGCTCGTGAACCCTAACTCCCGGCTCCCCCTCCCTCACAGGATCTCTCATCTCCGCCCCACTGCAGCAGCACTCTCTCTTCCCATCAGCAGTCGCACTCCCTGAGCTCCCTCTCCTCTCCCTCCCTCGACGGCCATGGCGGCGGGGTGGCCTCGCACGCGCACCCAGAGGTGGGGGGCCATGCGCCATGGTAGCAAGCGCTGCCCTCCCCGGCGGCGCCGGGGCGGCCTCGCGCGCGCACACAGGAGAAGGGCGACGGTGCAGCAGCTCCTTTCTATGGCCGTCGCCGAGGCCGAGCAGGGCCCTTAGGCCAAAACCGAGCCCAGCGACGTCTTATGTAAGCAATAAGGGTCTTAGCTAATCTTAAGGGTGGGGATTTGGATTAAAATTTGGGGATTTCTTATGCCAGGGTCAGCGCCACGCCCGGGGCAGATGTCCGAGCTCATCGTTGGGAAGGAGAAGCTCACTCTATTCAACACAGGTAAACACCTGTTCCCCTGGATCTAATCCTCGTGAGTTTTATTTTGTCTCCGTTACCATTTGCTTTATGAGCACCAACGGAACTTGCATCAAGTTACTAATTAGTCTGAAAGCAAGAACTTAGCTGACTACTACATACCGTTTCTGTCTCCAAAACAAGCTGAAGTACCATGGTTAGTAGCGGCAAATCCTGTGAACTATTGTCGGCCATGTGAACTATCTTGTGTGGAAGCTTTATCAGCAGCCCTCATAATATGGTAATTTTTTAAGCCTTGCCTAACAATATTGTTTGGAATATGTAGGTCATATAATCGTGTAGCTTGATTTATAATTAGTTACTGTCAGGCATCAGCTTATGTTATATACATATTTGCAGTGGGGAGGAAGATACAACACATTTGCTGCTTGGGAAATTCAAGTGGGGTCACGCATTCTTGTCTCTAAACATGTCAGTTCAGTAGATTTTTTTGTGTTTCATACCTATACTGACAAATCTTATTAAGCGATGATACACCAATCAACTAGTTTATTGTGATGAAATTATTTTTCTAGTTCCAAATGATGAGTTCTTACCAAACTCATTATCCAGCAATGCTAAGGATAGAGATATTATTGAGTACTGAAACTTGTGTGCTAGAAATAAAGAGATGCTTAGAACTATATATGTTGTAGATATTGTTCTGGATGCGTGGGTTATATAAGGCGCTAGCGCGCTCCAACGCCAGTGCACGACACTTGCGTGCTCGACGCTGTCCGCCAGTGCACGCCGCCGCCGCTCGACGTGAGTATGTGTTCTCGACCCTTATTTTAGTGTTTCTTTTCTTGATATGTCATTCAATAACATGGACTTTGTGATTGCAGCAACCATTTCATCCTCGTAGATATCTATCTTCAAGATTCACATATCGAGGTGTGGGACTCAGAAAAAGCCACTTTCTCTTATTGACTCCCTAGTCAAAGTGCTGAATAAGTAAGTGAACCCAATATCACAACACTTTCTAATCACATAGGATATTGTAATGTCCTCGGCCTTCACACTTCATTTACAATGTCATATAGAATGAAGGCATTACCTGATTGAAAAAATCTCGATAGCAAGATGCAAAAGCAATGGAGTGCCCCATTCAGTGTAAATTATATGGAGGATCTCAAGACCCTAGATCAACCGATGGGGAACAACGAATGCGGGTTCTATGTGATGTGGGCAATGCTAAAATACTTTGGCGCAAAAACAGATAATGGAGATGATATGGTACGTAGGCATCTCATTTCTATTGTTTTGTCTTACGTTTATGCATCTCAATATCATCTTGCTTCAATTACAGCGCAAAGCAAACAATCACAACCAGTTGCTAGATTTTGAGATGAGAGGAATTCAAGAGGAGATAGCAAGGTTTGTGATGGACGAGATATTGACCAAGAAAGGATCATTCTCCATTGCGAGGACTAAGAAGTACAAGGCCCAGTATGGAAGAGACCACATCGATAGGCTATTGTAATGCGACTCTTAATTCGATACTTAAAGTTTTTTTTGGAACTTTTGTAATATAAATGTTGATGGGTTTGTATTGTCGCTGATCCACAACCACCTCCACATCGATATCAAATTGATCGATAGCAACCACCTCCACCTCCCCGACCTCCCACCCCACCACCTCCCCTCGAAATGAAAATAAAACAATTATTAAAATGCAAATTGTGAAAAGTATATCACTACCGGTTCAAAGAAAACCGGCAGTGATAATATAATCTACACAACCGATTGGTTAAAACAACCGGCAGTGATGGCTCAAGTATCACTGCCGGTTTGTAACACAAACCGGCAGTGATTGCTCAAGTATCACTGCCGGTTTGTAACACGAACCGGCAGTGATACACGAGCTATCACTGCCGGTTTGGCATAACCGGCAGTGATGTGATCAGCTTATCACTGCCGAGTTGGTTATGGTGGTTCAAAATCCGCCAGTGAAGGGGGGTTTTGAACCGCCAGTGATGTCCTTCTCTGGTGTAGTGGCTTCCTTGAAAATTAGTGGCCTAGTGTCCATGAAATCCTTGAAGTTGCTGTACTGATTCACCCCATTGCCACCACCTTGGTTGTTACCACGTTGCATATTATTGGCAATGGTACGCAGAAAATCTTCCATGTTCTTCTATGACTGCTCGGCATTGCGCTGACTTCCTAGAAACTGCGCAAAGAATAGCTCTGCAGTGAGTGATGGAGGAGGCGGCAAATGTGGCTCCGGGTGTGGCTCATTATGGTTGACGTTGTTTTCACCACTCCCACCTGCCCCGGCACCATTTCCACCAGTTTCAGCAGCCTCATACGTGACACGGTGAGTGTTTGCCATCTGCATATTTCAGCAACAAGTAATGATTAAGTGAAGCTGTAGTAATTGTGAGTGAATGAAAAATTATACCGTACTGAATTCATTGGAGAGAACAAAGTCATACAATAAAACAGAGGCACAATAGTCACATTCCAATTAAAACAACATCACTAATTAAATTACTTCAAATGCAAACATCGTGTCCAATACAACCACGTTGCCAGCATACACACACTAGACTTTATGCCCTCAGGTATCGCATGAACAACCAAGATCCAACATTCTACCAAGTCTCAAGGTTCAAATGAGATACATCAAGATACATGAAGCCAAAAGAAAGGTCATCGTGATAGGGCCTAGCAACTAATGCAAGGCAACTAGCCTACTCCTCGGGGCCATCGTTGGGGTCGGAGACATCACCATCGCTACCATCAGTAGCAACGTCGTCGTCATCTTCAGGTGCAACTATAGGCTCGTCCTTGTCGTCGTCGACGTCCATACCGGTGGCGTCTAGAGGAGCATACGGGCCAATCCTGTTGTAGAGCGTATGAAACTCCTCTTGCAGGTTGACGTTGTACTCCTCTAGCTCCTCGACCCTCTGCCTCAGGAGGTTCCTCTCGTTCCAGGCTTCATTCCTCTCCTGAACCAACTGTCCAATCATGTGATCTGCATTATTGTTGGCCTGAGTCAACGTATGCACCCGCTATAGAGCACTATCACCTCTCTCTAGAGCCTGGTCTCGCTGCAAGCTCATGTCAGTCAACTGCTCCTATAAACTAGCTATAGCACGTGCCTGCTTCTTCTTCTGTTTTCTTGCTTTGAGCCGATCATCACCACGCAAACCAGTCAACGTCCAATAAGTGCACTCAAGACCCTGGTATGCTCTGATAGCTGCATACATCGCACTCATAGCGTGGTTGTCGCTAGCCTATCCTTTGTTTGGGCCTCTGACTAAAGCACTTCCCTACGGCTGCACCCAAATGGCATCGCGAGGATCATCTCTTGGAAAAGTACTAGTCAAGGCTGCTGCCAGCTCGTTGGGAAACCTGCTCATTATGTCCCTGATGACACGAAAAACTGCTCCCTCTGCACCCTCAACCGGAGTGTGTCCCTCAAACTCCAAGTGCCAACCATCCTAATCTGGAGCATCACCAAGAGCAGGGACGGTGATCTCCACTTGAAGGGTCGAGATGGCGGACTAGAGGGGGGGTGAATAGTCCTTTCTAAAACTTAAACACGTTGGCTAACCGAAACAAATGCGGAATTAAACTTAACGGTCTAGCCAAGACTACACCCCTCTATCTAAGTTCTCTAGCACCTTGCAAAGATCCTAATTAAGCAACTAAGGTGCTAAGCTTACCAAGAGCTCACCTAATCAATTCTAGAGCAAGGTCACACAAACCTATGCACTAGTACTTTGCAAGCAAGAGGGAGCTCCTACACAATTCTAGTAAGCAAAGCGCACAAAGCCTAAGCTCACTAACAATGCTCAATAACAAGGCTACACAAGCCAAATTAGAGAGCGCAAACTACTTAGCTACACAAACTAAGCAATGTGACTAACAAGGTTACCCAAACCAAATTAGTCACGCAAAGGGAAGCTTCTAGCTACACAAGCAAGAAGACAACTAGCAAGCTACACAAGCAAACTAGTTAAGAGAGCAACTACACAAGCACAAGTATATATATGAAAGTAAATACAAGCTTGTGTTGCACGAAGGCAAACCACCGAGAAGAGTAGACAATGTTGACACGGTGATTTTCTCCCGAGGTTCACTTGGTCGCCACCAAGCTACGTCCCCGTTGTGTCGACCAACACTTCGTGGTTCGGCGGCTAATCGGTCACACACCGAGCCTCTCAAAAGGCACCGCAAGAACCCACCATAAAGTGTGGTAGCTCAATGACACGCTCAACTAGAGTTGCTCTTCGCGATCCCCGCGGGGTGAGCACAATCCCCCTCACAAAGCTTCTCCGGAGCCTCGCACAATCTTCTTGCGAGCTTCGACGGAGCCACAAGCCACCAAGCCGTCTAGGAGGTGGCAACCTCCAAGAGTAACAAGCACCACTGGCTTGCAACACGATCACCTAGTGCCACACGATGCAATCTCTCAAAGCAACGCACTAGAATCGCTCTCTCACTCGATCCGATGAACACTATCAAGCATGAGTGAGTTAGAGGGCTCCCAAGCACTACCACATAAGCCACCAAGGCCAAAGTGTGCTCAGCTACCGGCCACAGCCGGCCACAAGGTCTATTTATAACCCCACGGTCAAATAGAGCCGTTACCCCACTTTCCGTTTTTCCGCGGGAGCACCGGACGCGCCGGTGGTAACTCACCGGACGCGCTCAACCGCGTCCGGTGCCCCTCCGACATCCGCGTGTCCACCGAATTCAAATTCGTCCGTTAGATCCACCAACGGTCACTGCGCGCCAACGGTCAAACGACCCACCGGACGCGCTGTTGCGAACCACCGGACGCGCCGGTGCGCACAGCACCCGCGCCCGCGAAGCAACCACCGGACGCGCTCCTCGCAACCACCGGACGCCACAGTAACCGCGTCCGGTGCGAGTCCAGTAAGCACCCTGGACCACCGGACGCGTCCGATGGTGTGACACCGGACGCGCACCGCGTCCGACGTCCTCGTTTCCCTCAGGGCGCAAGACCGGACGCGCCGGTCCCCTGGGTCACCGGACGCGCCGGTGCCAAACCCTAGCTCGCGCGCCTGACGCCCGCGCTGCACTGACCGGACGCGCCGGTCCACAGTGACCGCGTCCGGTGCAGCGTCCGGTGCAGCGTCCGGTGCTGCGTCCGGTGCTGCGTCCGGTCACCTCTGTGACCGCGTTCGCCTCCGTTTCTTTTCCGACTTCCGGCGTAGTAGAAAATAGGCGTTTCACTTCTCCAAAAAGCGCCGAATCCCGCCTCGCAAGCTCGGCGGGAGGGAGAGAGGAACCCAAACCCTCTCTACCGCTCAAACTCCACCGCCTTCGCAAATGTGCCAACACCAACAAGTGATCACCACCTTGTGCACGTGTGTTAGCATTTTCACAAACATTTTCTTCGAAGGAATTAGGCACTCAACTTGCCTCGCCACTCGATCCTAACACGTATGCAAAGTTAGATCGCTCAAGTGGCACTAGATGACCGATATGCAAACAAGTTTGCCCCTCTTAATAGTACGGCCATCTATCCTAAACCCGGTCATCAACTTCTCTACACACCTATGACCGGTGAAATGGAAATGCCCTAGGTTATACCTTTGCCTTGCGCATTCCACTCCATCTCCTCCGATGTTGATGCAACACATGCACCAACCAATCACCAAATGATTATGATCCATTTCATATCATCACGTGACCGTATTGGTTCATTGATCTTGACCTCACTTGCTCTTCACCGTTGCCTCGGTCCTTCGGTGCCAAGCCATCACACAACTTGCCCTTCACCCTAGCAACCGGTCCATCAAGCCAAGCCTCATCTTGATCTTCTCCACCTTGGTCACATGACTCCATGTCATGTCTCATATGCAATGAGCTCCTTCATGACACCATCATATGTGGACTAATCTCCTGTGTATCTCATATAACCACATATTAGTCCATCTAAGTTGTCACTCAATTATCAAAACCAAACAAGGACCTTTCAATCTCCCCCTTTTTGGTAATTGATGACAACTCTACAAAGATATGGAAATTAAGCTTTTTCAAGCTAGCACTTCACACAAAGTGTAAATTGCTAACTTGTTTTGGATTTAATGTTACTTATCCAACTTTTAAGCTCTATGTTAAGATTTGGATAAGCACCATAAAATCCGACTTGGTAGTGATAACTCCCCCTACATATGTGCTCAAATGGTTTGGTTTCAAGCTTGCACATATGCATAAATATGAAATTTGTGGGAGGGTTAGCACTACTAAGTGATGCTAAGGTGTATAGAATAAACCTTTGTAGCTCGCTACCAATTAGTAGCTTGATACCATTTGAAAATCACAAGTTTGCCATCATCCTTAGCATCATGAGTAGCTAGACATCAAAAACACTAGAAACCCCGTGAGATCAACATTAAAAGCAAGGTTCTAGTTTTTGCATGATAATCACAAGTCTAGCTAACATCCTATGCATGCTAGTTATCAAAGCATCAATCAAATTCTATAACTAGCATACACCACACAAGCATGCATATTGAATTTAAGAACTTTATGCAATGCAAGCAAGCACATGAATATGCACATATAAAATGCAACCAATCAAAGTTCATGAGCTTGCTCCCCCTACTTGTGTGCTTTCTTTGTCCAAGAATGTTTGATCCACTTACATTCTTCAATGTTACTCCCTCTTTGTCCATGTCCATGTCCAATATTTCCAATCTCTCCCCAAAGCTCAAAAAGCTTTCATATCTTTGTTCAACTTCTCCCCCTTTGTCATCAATTTCCATAAAAGGTGTTCTTCTCAATTGATACAAAGGCTTGTATTGGGGTAGATGGTTGAGACTTGAATATTGCATTTTTGATGGACATTACCACATATGTTGGAATGACAAACTTTATGGTTGCTCTTGAGATACCACATAGGATCTTTGACCTTGATACCAATCGGTGGGGCTCCTCCCCCTATGTCATAGCATGTGTCATTCACTTGAGATATCACTTGAAGATGAGGGTAGCATTTCTTGATTTGATCACTTAAAGTTGAGGATCACTTGTGAAATCATCGTCTTGCATGAATGATACCATGTGAAGATACCATGAGTAGAAAAGTGATACCATTTGAAAGAATTTTCTAGTATGGATTCACTTTGAAGGATTTGACAATAATATTCATTTCTTGAACATTCACTATCTTCATGAGTACCATTTGTAAGATATCACTTGTAAGTTGATGATCTAGACACCACTAGTGAATACCACTTGGAAGATCAATTTGAGTCTAGATACCACTTGAAACAAACTAGATATCTATTTTCATTATTGTCTTGTGCTTGTACTCTTATCATTGTCATGAGCTTCTTGTATGACTTGAACTATGTTGATTTGCCTAAGATTCCAAGTCCGGTTTGATCCAATGACAAGCTTCTTCACTCCTCATGCTAAGGGTTATCTTGTCAATGTTGTACTTGTCACTTGTTAGCAATCCAAACTAGATCAAGTACTTGGGTTTACTAGCTCATGAACAAACTCATATACATACCACTAGAACATTTAGACAATCAAGCAATAGTGGTAGGCTATGAATCTAAAAATTTCATTTGTCATGCATGATCCTAATAAGCATGTACTATATGCACTAACCGCATACTAGTAAGGGATGAAATGATCATGCTCATTACAATGATACCTTTGCTATGTTGGAGTAGAGGATAGTCACATAGATTCCAATTCATTACTCCAATAGCAATATGAAGTCCAATTTATAAGCTTGGTGAAGACCAATCATCATAGATAAATCCATTCTTCACCCATATGAAAATGTAAACCACTTATGATCAAGTGCACTATCTCTTGAGTTGTGGTTGGCTTGCTTCATCCTTTTGATCAATGCTTGCATGAGAGAACTACTTAGAATACCACTTGAAATACATGACTAGCTCTCTTTTGGGTGTTGCTTGCTCTTTAGATCAATCCTTTTGATTGCTTCAACTAAGCATCACAAGTTCCTCGGATCACCACTTCCATGTTAGCCTTCCAAGTCCCAAACTTGGTTTCACCTACACACGGCGGCAAGCCCCTCACTAGGGAGAAGTGACCTTTCTCCAAAGAACCACTCTTGATACTCACTTGAAATGATATAGTTTGATTGATCCAAATGATGAACTCAATCTTGATGAATAATCCTTGAATCAACATTTGAGTCCAACTCTTTCTACTTGTTTAAGTCCTTTTCCTTCTACCAAATGATCTCCAATCATCACTAGAACTTAAACTTCACCTTCATCTTAAGTTTGATCTTGATCTTCAAATTGAGTACCAAATAAGTATACCAAGTATATTTCACAATACAAAAGTCTTGTACTCATTGCTTTTCATGCTTCTAGATCAATCCAAAACCAAACTTAGGTACCTCAACCACTTGTAAGCATGTTTCCAACTTGAGGACCTTTCAATTAAAAGTGACTCTAGATTAATCCAATGATTTTCACTTTTCTGGCAGATTCTGTACCCTTCAAAGAATAATTCATATCTCCCAATGTACAGATCCAAATGCCATGAAATTTGGTGGAGACGTGATTCACTAAGTCATCTAGCAGCTGTAAAAATTTGAGCTTCATTTGACTTCTAGATGGCTACCAGATTTTAATTCTTCCACCACTGCTACATGCTGAAAACTGCTGCACTATAGCTGACAAGATGCATTCCAAAACCGAAACATCTCTTATCCACTTCTCATGAAATTTCTACAGCATCTTCTTTCATAAGTGTAGAGCATGTATACTAAATTTCAAGCCAATCCAAATAGATTTGATCACTCAAACATGGCTAAGATCATTGCTAGCTCAGATTTTTAATGTAGGACAGATTTCAATACATGAGCTATTCTTCATCAAATATGAATCAAACTTGAAACTAACTTGTTTGAATACTTTCACAAGACATATATCCATTCAATCCACTTACTAAATATCATCTCATGAGTTTATCCAACACAAATCAATCCAAACTTGATTGCTAAGCATTTAATCCATTCAATCATCTCATAGCAAGCAACATTGCACATTTATCCAATTCAATCAACTCATATGCACCCAAATAAAATGATCAACAAGAGATATACCTTGGTTAGCCCATGATCATCCAATAGCAAGCTTTTACTCAAATAAATTGCAAGCCATCAAATATATCCAATAAATCACCACAATCTTGAATGTTGCACTTGTATGTTGTAGCATTTGGACTCCACTTATTTTGACTTGGCATTGGGATAGAATATGTACTAAGCTTTATAACTTGACTCAATATATGATGAACAAAATGAAACCATTTGAATCAAGCCTCCAATGCCGATGGTACCTATAAACAATCATCCACTCTTCGATGGTACCCAAACAAGTTTGGGTCCTCTCAAGTTAGGAGCAACATACTTAGGCAAAACCTTAGTATGGTTAGCGGGATGTTTTGCAATTCCAACCAATGAGGTACCATTGCCATCCTTTCTAAGCATATTAGTATTATCAATTGAAATAGGCTTAGAATTGTTACCTAGGGGACATGAATGAGCCATGTGTCCCCTTTCCCGGCATAAGTAGCAACTTCTTTTAGAGTGAGCCTTTTCTTCCTTGCTCATGTGTTGCTTTTCAATGCCTTGCCTCTTATGAGTTGCTTGAGCTTTCTTCTCAAGCTTGGTAGGACACCCCGAGACAAAGTGTCCCATATCTCCACACTTGAAGCACTTGATGTGAGCATGTACTTTCTTCTCGATTTGATTCTTGCTCATCATCTTGGCATCTTGGATTTGCATTGGATGCCTTGCTCTACCACCCCTTCTTGTTTTCTTCTTCTTCTTCATCAAGTCATCATCATCTTCATGGTTGATTTTGACTTGATCTTGGGGCTTTGCTTTTGGCTCAACTTGAGACTTCTTGGTAGGGCAATACTTAGCAATATGTCCCATTTCATGGCATCGGTGGCACATGAGTTGGGATAGCTTCTTTGCATTTTGCTTCTTCATAATCTTGCCCTTGCTCTTGTTGTAGCCAATACCACTCTTATCACCATATCTTCTTTGATTGGTCATGATATGCTCAATGGCGATTTTAGAGTTGTAGCACCTCTCCAACTTGTTGCTCAAATTCTTCACTTCACTTTTGAGCTCATTGTTCTCCTTCAAAAGGTTAGTCTCACAAGACATAGAAGTAGAACAAACATCTAATTGTGAAGAACATGGCATATCTAATAAATCATCACAAGAGGTGGATACATGCTTCTTGCCTACATCACAAGGGTTAGTAATATGTGATTGATCATTTGACCCAAATGATGAGCTCTCACTAGATTTGGTTTCTTCATTAGAAAGCTTCTTAGTGAGTAGAGCATGTTCTTGTGCCAAATTATCATGAGCAACACTAAGTTCCTCATGAGCCAATTTTAGCTCCTCATGTGAACAAGTAGTAACATAAAGTAGATGCTTTTGTTGTTCACATGTGGTTTTTAGAAAAGAGTTTTCATTTTCTACTTTATTTACTCTTTCCATTTCCCTTTTCAAGGCTCTTGAGAGTTTATATAAAAGCTCAAAATTTGGATCATCACAATCCACAATAAAACCACCAACATGTATCTTATTGTTACCATGTGATGATGTCGAAGAGCTTGTTGAAGCATCACTCTCATAGCCATCATCTTCATCATCAAGTGTGCATGGAGTAAAAGCATTGCTTGCATCACTTGTGGCATTATCATTCTTCTTGTCAAGTGATCTTGTGATATGATCATCTTTGTCATCACTTGACCGTGAGGTGGAGCAATCCTCCACAACCACCTTGTTGTGGTCATGCTCAACATCCTCATGTACCTCCATCACTATGTGATCATCCTTCTTGAATTTTCCATCATCCCAAATTGAGGAGTCACCATAGTGATGCTTGAGTGTCATCCACATGCTATGTGCACTTGTGAGGCCTATCACCTTATCAAAGATCTCAACATTCAAAGCTTTAATTAGATAAAACTTAGCTTGTGCATCAAGTGTTCGGCAATCCTTTTGAGCTTGGGTACGGTTACCACACCCATCCAAGTCATGAGAAAAGCCAACAACTATGATCCACCAAAACTTAGGGCCAAGAGCACGAAAATGATCAAGCATGTGATTTTTCCACCGTGCATAGTGAGTGCCATCAAAAATGTGTTCCACACAATCATCTAGCCCATAAGTCGCCATCCTCTCGGGTCGGTGAAGACCGCAAATGAGAGACCCGGCTCTGATACCACTTGAAGGGTCGAGATGGCGGACTAGAGGGGGGGTGAATAGTCCTTTCTAAAACTTAAACACGTTGGCTAACCGAAACAAATGCGGAATTAAACTTAACGGTCTAGCCAAGACTACACCCCTCTATCTAAGTTCTCTAGCACCTTGCAAAGATCCTAATTAAGCAACTAAGGTGCTAAGCTTACCAAGAGCTCACCTAATCAATTCTAGAGCAAGGTCACACAAACCTATGCACTAGTACTTTGCAAGCAAGAGGGAGCTCCTACACAATTCTAGTAAGCAAAGCGCACAAAGCCTAAGCTCACTAACAATGCTCAATAACAAGGCTACACAAGCCAAATTAGAGAGCGCAAACTACTTAGCTACACAAACTAAGCAATGTGACTAACAAGGTTACCCAAACCAAATTAGTCACGCAAAGGGAAGCTTCTAGCTACACAAGCAAGAAGACAACTAGCAAGCTACACAAGCAAACTAGTTAAGAGAGCAACTACACAAGCACAAGTATATATATGAAAGTAAATACAAGCTTGTGTTGCACGAAGGCAAACCACCGAGAAGAGTAGACAATGTTGACACGGTGATTTTCTCCCGAGGTTCACTTGGTCGCCACCAAGCTACGTCCCCGTTGTGTCGACCAACACTTCGTGGTTCGGCGGCTAATCGGTCACACACCGAGCCTCTCAAAAGGCACCGCAAGAACCCACCATAAAGTGTGGTAGCTCAATGACACGCTCAACTAGAGTTGCTCTTCGCGATCCCCGCGGGGTGAGCACAATCCCCCTCACAAAGCTTCTCCGGAGCCTCGCACAATCTTCTTGCGAGCTTCGACGGAGCCACAAGCCACCAAGCCGTCTAGGAGGTGGCAACCTCCAAGAGTAACAAGCACCACTGGCTTGCAACACGATCACCTAGTGCCACACGATGCAATCTCTCAAAGCAACGCACTAGAATCGCTCTCTCACTCGATCCGATGAACACTATCAAGCATGAGTGAGTTAGAGGGCTCCCAAGCACTACCACATAAGCCACCAAGGCCAAAGTGTGCTCAGCTACCGGCCACAGCCGGCCACAAGGTCTATTTATAACCCCACGGTCAAATAGAGCCGTTACCCCACTTTCCGTTTTTCCGCGGGAGCACCGGACGCGCCGGTGGTAACTCACCGGACGCGCTCAACCGCGTCCGGTGCCCCTCCGACATCCGCGTGTCCACCGAATTCAAATTCGTCCGTTAGATCCACCAACGGTCACTGCGCGCCAACGGTCAAACGACCCACCGGACGCGCTGTTGCGAACCACCGGACGCGCCGGTGCGCACAGCACCCGCGCCCGCGAAGCAACCACCGGACGCGCTCCTCGCAACCACCGGACGCCACAGTAACCGCGTCCGGTGCGAGTCCAGTAAGCACCCTGGACCACCGGACGCGTCCGATGGTGTGACACCGGACGCGCACCGCGTCCGACGTCCTCGTTTCCCTCAGGGCGCAAGACCGGACGCGCCGGTCCCCTGGGTCACCGGACGCGCCGGTGCCAAACCCTAGCTCGCGCGCCTGACGCCCGCGCTGCACTGACCGGACGCGCCGGTCCACAGTGACCGCGTCCGGTGCAGCGTCCGGTGCAGCGTCCGGTGCTGCGTCCGGTGCTGCGTCCGGTCACCTCTGTGACCGCGTTCGCCTCCGTTTCTTTTCCGACTTCCGGCGTAGTAGAAAATAGGCGTTTCACTTCTCCAAAAAGCGCCGAATCCCGCCTCGCAAGCTCGGCGGGAGGGAGAGAGGAACCCAAACCCTCTCTACCGCTCAAACTCCACCGCCTTCGCAAATGTGCCAACACCAACAAGTGATCACCACCTTGTGCACGTGTGTTAGCATTTTCACAAACATTTTCTTCGAAGGAATTAGGCACTCAACTTGCCTCGCCACTCGATCCTAACACGTATGCAAAGTTAGATCGCTCAAGTGGCACTAGATGACCGATATGCAAACAAGTTTGCCCCTCTTAATAGTACGGCCATCTATCCTAAACCCGGTCATCAACTTCTCTACACACCTATGACCGGTGAAATGGAAATGCCCTAGGTTATACCTTTGCCTTGCGCATTCCACTCCATCTCCTCCGATGTTGATGCAACACATGCACCAACCAATCACCAAATGATTATGATCCATTTCATATCATCACGTGACCGTATTGGTTCATTGATCTTGACCTCACTTGCTCTTCACCGTTGCCTCGGTCCTTCGGTGCCAAGCCATCACACAACTTGCCCTTCACCCTAGCAACCGGTCCATCAAGCCAAGCCTCATCTTGATCTTCTCCACCTTGGTCACATGACTCCATGTCATATCTCATATGCAATGAGCTCCTTCATGACACCATCATATGTGGACTAATCTCCTGTGTATCTCATATAACCACATATTAGTCCATCTAAGTTGTCACTCAATTATCAAAACCAAACAAGGACCTTTCACCACTACTGCAAGTCCATCCTCAACTAACCGGTTCTCACTCCAAGAGCACACTGGCTCCAGACCCTCCGGGTACCCCACATCATGGAGCACTCTCCAAAGCAAAGTTGGTATGCCAAACTCGCTCAGAAAGGTGTCCGTGCTGCGGCGCTCCCGCGGGGCCAACTGGTGTCGGGGTGCTCTTTCGCCTGTGGACTTACGGGCAGTCTGTTTCATGTGGGCCATCTGTACCAAAAGTTTTGGATTACCCGGTGAGAACACATTTTAAGTTGGTACAATTTTTATCAAAAGGGGATAATCAATTTATAAGGGGAGGAATGCATGACATGAATGAAATGCACAAGCAACATGATGCATGTACGTTTCATACGTTCTCACAAACTTAAGAAATAATTGATATCTAGCGATGAATTCGGTGGCATACAAGCGATCTCTCATATACGTAACTAATACGTTCTATACGGGAAACGCTGTTATGTACCTGCAGAAAATTCATTTCAGCCCAATTCCCCATAAATGCATGAAAGCAGTAAATCTATCTACACGCTCTACACGAATCCCCAGATACACGTACCACGATAGTAACTACCCAAAACATCGTCCTATTGACGGCATCGCCTCAACAGACGGAATAACCACACATGCGACACTTTTGTAAAAACATGCGTAAAACATATAAGTACTCCAGTCTCACATAAGCATTTTCCCTAGATTGGCGGTGTATCCGATCATGCTCTCACATCTCACACTTACCAAGGCGTAGAGGCAACTGATCCATACATTACCACTCAATTAAGTGGCACTCATACAATAGCACGTCGTATGAGCAACGAAAGAGAAATATGATGCAAGAACCCCCAAGTCAGTACTTAAATAAGCCACCTAGAGTCCTTACTGGGCATAAAGGATATGACCACTGGCACACTTTTAGTTTGTAAATCACGTTTTTCAAACATAATTTTATTTTAAATACACTTGTAAACAGTAAACACGCTAAACCATGCTCCGATGCCAGCTGTAACAGAACCGACCAATTATACGAGATTAAGTAAGAAAATCATCCATCGAGTAGACGATTTAGCAAACTTAAGCCCGTATAACCCGGTAGTCCATGAAATCACGATGGATTTTAAACCAACTTATAAACCAGTCAAGATCGTAATAAGTTCAGCGGTCACCATCACAAGTTACATAAAAGTTCAAGTCACAAATACATCGGAGTTTAAACATAGTTATTACAAATTAGTTTCAAATGAAAGTAGCAGAAGCATTTAGTTCAAATCACACACTCACACAGAGTTCAAAATAAAGTGCTAGCTCAGGATCATCTTCCAACAAAAGCATCAGACGAGACGTAGTGAATGACCATTGCCCATGGTCCTAAGCTTCTCCCATCGCAGGATAAAGGCAGTTGATACAGTAGCCGTAATACATCTGCCCATCTGCAACAAGTGGGAACAAAGCCCTGAGTACGAGAAGGTACTCAGCTAGACTTACCCGACAGAACCAAAAATAAAAGATACCAAGGATCATGACAGGCTTTCTGGTGGGGTAGCTGACTCATTTGCAAAAAGGCATTTTTAGCATTTAAAGAATCTTTCCAAAGGCTTTGCATCAAGTTAAATCTTTATTAACCTGTCAACTACATTTGCACCTGTACTAGAGTAACATGTAATTAAACAGGTAAGGATAACCAATGATCATTAAACAACTTCTATCATGTCATATACCATATAAATGTCCAAGTGTTCCATTAGAATTACTACGATGAAGTCACTTAAGTCAAGTGCTCACTATCCAGTAAACGATAGCGATTCGAATCGATTATTAACCAGCTGGTAATTTATTCCTCACACAAACCTCACTCACCCGCTAAAGTGAGGTGTTGGTCACCGAGTCAACCATTCAGGTAAAGTCACGAGCTTGCTAGGAACCACATGTACCTGGGGGCCGCCCGACTGCTCTTTGGCCTTATTATCGCGCCCCCGTATCCTACCACTACTGCTCCGGTACAGTGCGTTGCGGGCAATCCACTCGGCCCGAATAATCTCCTAACTTCACGGTCGAAAGATACATTATTCGGCTAGCTAAATGTAAGGCATGCGTTTAACATGACTCGAGGCCCAACAACGGTCGGTCCTTAATCGACACAGACGGAAAACACTATAGTCTGAAACCCTGTAAGTTTCTGCCCGGTCTCAATTTCACATTAACACTTAGCTATTCTCAGATGACATACTTTCTCAAGCAGATCCAGGTAACCACCTATAGCTCGCAGGTGACAGGAAATCACCCGACTTCTACCGGTCTAAGCAAGCTAAGCAATTACTTGACTGCGAATAAACAAGGTGACAAGGATAGGGTAGAACGGAGTAAGCAAGGTATAATGCAGCAACCGGTTGCAAACAACTTCTAAACATAATACAGCAGTTAAAGTAAAGCATTAATAAAATTATTTGCAAACCGAGGGAGAAAAATGCTCCGGGGCTTGCCTCTTTTGAAAGAGCTCGGACGGTGGTCTGGGCACTCTGGAAGATCCTCACCGACCTCCTCGTCGGCTTCGGGCACTTCCTACTCCTCGGGCTGCTCTTCCGGCTCCTCGGGAACTGCTACCAGAGTTACTTCCTGCGATCCTGTATGATGCAAATATATAAGTGCTTATGCCTAGGTGCACTGCGGAAAATGACATGTAATGATCATGATGAATGAAATGTAGATAAATAGGTTTACTTTATTTCATAAAGTAAGGATACAATTTTTCTACAAGGTAGTCAACATCATCTAAGAACATGTACTATAAGCACATGTCATCTACTGCATTCTCTTCTACTACTACTATGCTAAGTCAACACATTTTATTAAATGCTTCAAAGATACACCAAAGTAAACCTTATTACTAGTCATGCATTAACAAGGTTAATTAAACCCTAATTGCAACTAGGTTTGAACAGCAACACCTATTTTGGTAGCACAGAAAAATCTGAGAAAATTACAGTAGCTTTCCATCATCAAATATAGCCTACCACAAAAATTTCATTGCATTTGGATTACTAGAACTGTATACACAAAAATAACAAGCTAGGACCTAAAAATGAGCATAAAAATACTTTATACTATGAAAAGTATCAAACAACAGATTTAACATTTTTTTAACATTCTACACAATAAACAATCACCATAGAAAAATTATTACATGCATGTTTTATTCATATTTTTCTCTCTAGCAAAAATAACAATTATTAGCAATATTAAACACTTGTACTACACCTCAAGATTTTTCCTAGAAAGTACATCACAAAAGAAAATTATTGCAAGTGGAACCATATTTTTCTGAACTTTCTATGAGTTATTACATATTTAACAAGAAAACTGCAATTTCAGAGATTAAATAAAAACCCTACAGAAAAGTATTTCAAACTTGACATGCAATATTTTTAAACTGTAGATCTATTCATGAGAAACACTACAAAATTTGTTTCACAATTTTTGGAGCTAAAATGAGCAAGTTATGGATTTTAGAAACCCTTTTAACAATTTCTGAAAAATCATTTTCAAAAATCATTTTAACAACCGTCGCTGGAAATGCTGGGTGCACCCGGTGCAGTGCACACGCGTGCACGAGAGGAGGCAGACAGGTGGGCCCGTGACCCCACGAGTCAGCCACACAGAGGAGGGGGAAGCGCTGACCGCGCGGTTCTCGCCGCCGGTGAGCTCGCCGGCGGTGAGGTCACCACCAGCGGCTTCCCCGCGGAGAGGCGAAACCGAGGGTGCCTAGCATGTGGCCAGAATAGCTCGGCATTGAGCTCGCCGGCGTGCATGGCGGCGCGGTGGCTCGGCCTGCCGTCGGCCGGCCAACACCGACCGAGAGGGTCCGCGCGGTGTGGTCTGCGAGCTTCACCGCGCGAATGCGGTGCTCGTGCGCTCGAGAAGTGAGTGAGAAGGAGGATGGAGGGGTGAAGTCCACGGAGCGGTTCACTCCGGTGAGCTCGGCCGGAACTCCGGCGAGCTATTACCGTGGCTAGGGGCCGAATCCCCGCGGGCAGTGGTGAGCACGGGACGCGCGACGAGAAGACGAAGCGAGGAGGAAGACAGAAGCTGTGGCGGTGAGCCGGGGCGGCGGCAACAACGGTGGCGGAGCTCGGGAGCCGGCAATGGCGCCGCCGTGCAACGAAAAAGCCTACCCCGGCTTTACCGTGGGGAAAATGAGGGCGAAGGCGTGCGCACGGGACGAAGGAGGTTCAGACGGAGCTGGAGGCAGACGCAATCGGAGAATGGTGCCGCGGTGGCGGAGCTAGGCGCCGGCGGACCGAGCGGCGGCGTGCGGTGGCGAGAGCTCCCGCTCGGCTTGCTGCTGCGGTAGAGAGCGAGTGCGCGAGCGCGGAGGGAAGCAGGGGACAGAGGAGATGTAGGCGGAGGCAGTGCGCGAGGGGCGGGGGCCACATCGGCCATGCGCGGGGCGTCGCCGGCATGCGGTCGCCACGTGGCGGGCGCGCTCAGCCGCGGTCGCCAGCGCTGCGCGCGAGCGAGCGTGAGAAGGAGGCGCGCGGCTGGGCTGGGCCGGGGTGGAGGCGGGTCGCGCGTGCGAGAAGCGCGGGCGGGGCGCGGAGCAGACCGGGCCGGCTTCGGCTGTTGGGCCGGAAGGGAGGCGGCGGCCCGTTAAGGTAAGAAACCGATTTTCTTTTCTAAATACAATTTCAGACTTTGATAATTTAATTCAAATTCAAATTTTGAAGATGAAAAAGACATTTTCACAAATTGCTCCCAAAACAAAAGTTGTTCAAAATTTAATTCTCTACAACTTTCATTTAGGGCACTTTTTAAAATTCTAAATAGATTTTGAATTAGTGATTTAAAATCAAATTTTAAATAAAAACTCATTTTTCTGAAATATTTTTAAAAGTAAAATTTGGGGAGATTTTGAATACAAAAATTGCTCCAAAAATTATGTTAATTAATTCTAAGTCATTTAGAGTTATAGCACAACAAATTTTTACCACTCTTAGCTAGAAATTACAATACTTTAGGGTTCAAACATGTTTATCACAATTTAAATAAATTCCAACTTATATTGCATGCGATGATGAACATGTATGAAATGGTAATGTTCATGATTTGGGATATGAATGCATGCTTAACACCCAGGGGTGTTACAACTATCTATTAACAACAAACAAAACAAATAGATTGTACAGTGTTGTACATAGAGGCGGGGAGACCATTGCTCCACAGCCCAGCTTATATTGAAAGTGTAAAGAAGAGTATCGCTGGGGTTACCAGCTTTCCAGATTACAGTCCAACACTCTCATCTCACCAGCACTACCAACACATAAACCACAACCCAAACACTAGAAAAAAGAGCAGCCCAGGAAAGAAACAAATTGCAGAACCAGCAGCTAGGCGCAAGTCACCATCTGGAAAGACCTTCCTTCATCTTCTCCAAGCTCCTTCTTGGCCACGTCCTCCTTCGCCATCTTTATCCACATGCTTTAAGAAACCCAAAGTCTTGTAAGCAACTTGTGTTTAGGAGACTTTATCACAATGTTAGAAAACACAAGATCATTCCTAGTCTTCCAAAGAGACCACCCTACTGCAGCCATAAAACCCACCACATTAAAATGTTCTTCCCGTCCCCAGCACAAGATAAGAAATTCTCTTGAAAGGAACTAGTTGAAGTTGGAGAGCTAGCCCATCCTAGGCTATCCTGACCCAACACCAAGTCACCACTGCTATAGGACATTAGAACAAAAGATGATCAACAGACTCTTGAGACAGTAAACTAAGACGATTAATTTTGTCCTAAGTGTATCCTCTAACAAGACCTGCATTCTAATTATATATTCATTCGTAAGACACAAAGGAACAGGAAGTAAGAAAGGGAAAGTCAGCTTTTGTAACTACTGATCTGCTGAGAGGGGATCGGGTTAAGAGTGCTGTTAGTTTTCTGAAACACCCGAAAATAGTAGGTGATTTATAGGAGTGGTGCAATGCTTAGCTGAAACAACCTTTGAGCTCAGACTATATATGGAGTGTGCATTTTTCCTCACTTCTGGATTTCACATGAACCTTACTATTCTATAGTCCCTAATTAAACTATGAGAACAGACAAGAGACTGAAGTCTGAAAGGCATCAGAGTTAGTTGGCATAATACAAGTATACACTTGTAATTGGATCAGATCCGAATAAAAGCAGTAGCTAGCAATGCAGAACAAAGCAGAACTGTATGCTATCCTTTTAAATAGCTAGAGACAGTTACATGAGATCATTGGAATTAATTATATTGCATTGTGTGATGAAAGCTAATGTACCCACCATTAGACAGGACTTAAAATGAACTCATTGTCTAGTGCAAAATAATCTATGCATCCCCAGAATAGCTAAACAACATAACCAGGCAAGCATGGTCAGGTAAATTCAGTAGCAACCTGATGGCAGTATTGTTGGAAAAGCCGTGTCCAAAAACAATAGCTCCTAGAGTTTTCAAGCACCAGCAAAACACTGGCAACACCGTTTCCAAAAACAATAGCTCCCCGAGTTTTCAAGCACCAGCAAAACACAAGAGCATCAGTTCCCCTTTGAAAAAGTGTTGTGATGTTGTCAGAGTTGCTACTTTGCTACTCGAATACGTCTTTGGGATATCACTAAGAACATTTGAGTATACTTGTTTGTGTTATAATAAATAAACAAACGTTCTGTAACAAAAAAAACCTTATTTCCAAGGAACTTTGTCATTGTGTAATCAAATGTGGCAATTTTACTTGATTCTCCCTGGGCTTGCAATTTTACTTGATTCTCCTTGCTGATATGTATACTTGATCAAACAGTACACAAATGTGGTGCTGCAGATTTTACCTAGGCCAAACTCATGAATACAGCTAGATTGTAACATTATCATGGATAAGATTTAGGTAGGCAAACATGGCTAAAAAAGCAGAACAAGCATACTTTTGGGTGGGCAAAAAAATAATTTTCCACCTCCCGACTTTGCCTGAACCTTGCTGGGATGCAGTCCTAGCTGGTGAATAAATTAGAACCTAACAATTTACAAGGAAAAGCTAATCAGTTGTGAAGAAAAAACTAAAACATTCCCATTGGCTGAGATGCATAAATTACGAGAACAAAAACCAGAGCATATCAGCAGTGCACATATCTGCTATAACTGACCATTTTCATCTCAAAACATAGTTAGTGTCCTAATTTTAAAACCAGACTGTAATTGGATCAGATTCGAAGGCAAACATCATAAAGGGAAGAGAAGAGGATGAGGAGCACAAGGGCTAGAAACTTTCATAGCAAAGCAGATCAAACCACACAGAACTGCAGGCGTGGAACGAGCAAAGGACATCGGGTGTGCACATATACGATTGATAATCTTTGGAAGGGATCAGATCTTAAGAGAAGTGGTGGCACAACTTCTGGGCGCAGGCGAGCTGCAGGCGTGCGGCGGCGACGGCGTGGAGGCGGCGCCGCAACTGTCGGTGTGGAGGCGGCGACATAAGTCAAAGAGGTGATGAGGCAGCGGCGCAGGCCTGGGAGACGTCGTGGCTCCAACGGGTGCTCGTGGGCGAAGCTACGACGTCGTGGAGGGGGAGGCGCGTCCGGTGGCATCGCTGGAGCCGACGGCGTGGAGATGGAGCAGGCGGCGTAGGAGCCGGCAGTGCGTCCGCGACAGCGCTGGAGCCGACGGCGTCGATGGAGCCGGTGGCGTACGGCGTTTCGGGAGGGATGCGACGTGCAGGATGTTTTTTTTTCCAGAGAGTTTAAACTGTGTACCATTTAAAAAAGATAACCCTTTCACGCGGGCCATTAAAAATTCGGACGCACCTAAATGACATGATATTTTACTTTTTTTTTTCTCCCAAGCCATTCCGTCCACTTTCATCTCTAACGGCGTCAAACCGCTGCATGAAAAGTCCAAACTGACCTTAAGGTCTAAGCACCACTCAAAATTTTGTGGTTCCTCTTGTGCCACTGACTTCTGCAGGACTTGAACGTGGACGCCGGCTGCTAATGCACATGCCACTGACATGTGAGCCCTCTATGCCTCAGGCCACTGACCTATGAGTCCTCCACGCAGTCCGCCAGGCAGAAGAGTAGAAGACTGAGAAGATCGCTAGCAGATTCACTCACTCACGTTAACTTGCATCTCAAACTTGCACAAATTTACAATCCATCTCACATAATTCAACAAAATCTTAAAAAATAAAAAAATCTAAAAATAAAAAACATGACAATAACATTTCTGGTGACAAATAAAAAAAATCTGAAAAATAAAAAACAGCAACGAGCTCGCCTCCGGGCGGCGGCGGCGCGCACGGCATATTGGTGTCCAGCGGCATCAGCGGGTTCGGCTATGGCGTCATTGTGTCCAGCGATCCTCCTCGTGATCACCACCGTCGCGCTCGCCATCTACTTCTGCACCCGCACGTCCATGCTTGTGTCCGCCGCCGCACCACGGCCATGACATGGAGCGGGCCAGCAGGGCATCGATTAGGCGACGTTCCTGGGGGGGGGGGGGGGGGGGGGGGGCAGCGCGGCCACCACGAGCGGCTCGGACGCCTCAGTACCGCACTTGTCGAGGGCCCACACGGCGTCCGCCGCATTGGAGACGGTGGCCTCAGCAGCTCCAACGACGGCGTCCACCCCTCGGGCGACATCGAGCGGGAGGTCAAGCTTAGCAACTACCGCGGCGTGACACCGGCCGTCCCTTCGCACAACTAGGAACAGATGTTCGCCTTCTCAAGGGAGACCATCCAGTCATCATTCGTCGAGGTGTATGTGCACAGCACAAGCTGTCAATGACCCTGGCCGTGGTCTTCGCTGCGCCGTGAATCCTGGGCGGGATGAAGAGCTGCTGCTGCAGGTACGGCGCTGCGCTGCGAGCGCCCGCCTATACCGCGCCTGCGAGCAGGGCATAGGCCACGACGACGACGAAGGCGGCCCCCGATGCGAGGATGTAGACCAAGGCGAGCGAGGTGCCCTTGGGCCCACGCCCCGAACGGCATGCCGACGAGGAGTCCGAGGTAGATGCAGGCGAGCACGGGCAGCGCCTTCACCGAGAGCGCGACGCCGAGGAACACGCAGAGCGGGAGGAAGGCTACGCGGCTAGGAGCCGGCGACGGGACAGCGAGCTCCAACAGTAGCACGAGGCCCGGCGCCGTGTCGTTCGTGATTAGCGGATGGAGGCAGGCGTCCCTTTTTGAGGATGCCGTAGACGAAGCCCGTGGGCACCGCGCTTGGGATGAAGCATGCGGCACTCACCATGGCACCATGCCGGGCAGGGAGCATCGTCTCTGTCGCGCAGCGTCGCGGGCATGCTTGGGGGCCTGAGCCCGCAAGCCATGGCGGCCTGAGCCACGGTGGCCAAAGCTCAGCCCTGTGGCCATGGCTGCTGCTCCGCGCGCTGTGCACGAGAGCGGTGAGGAAGAGAGAGCGGAGCCGGCAGTCATGTGGGCGGCGTCGTCGTCGGTGTACGGGCTCACGCGGCCACTCCTCCCCATTCCGGAGTCTAGCCGCACGACGCAGGTAGCCTAGCCTTGCACCCTCGCTCGTGCTTGGGACGCGCCCGGCGTGCCCTTGCGTGGGCCGCGCTCGGCGGCGGCCACCGCGTCTGGCCTCGCTCGCGCAGGCCCTTGGCCCCTCTCTCTGTGGTGGCGGTGGCGTCGCTGGTTCTTGCTCTCGCGTGGGCCATGCTCGGCGGCCGCACCATGCCTCGCTCGCACTGGGCTCTCACCGTGGTTCTTCGTTCCTGTTCGGGTGAAGGAGAAGATAAGGCATGGAGAGAGAGGGGTTTTTTTTTTTTTGACTTCTTTACTAGCCGGGTCCATATGTCAGAGTTGTCAAACGGTGAAAACACAACGGAAGACGACGGAATGGTTTGGGAGAAAAAAAATAAAGTGCCACGACATCTGAATGCGTCCGAACTTTTTAATGGCTCGTAGAAAAATGCCATCTTTTTTAATGGTATATAGGTAAAACTCTCTTTTTTTCGGGGAAGGGTGATGCGCCTCGAGGTAACTTTTTATCGGGAGCGGATGGGTCTGCCGGGTGAACAATTGCTTTTACCGCTTTTTAGTTGTAGAGACTGCATGCAGTTGCAGTTCCGGGCTTCAGGCAAACTCCACTTGCATGACCTCTCCCTATTTAGACAAATTGCTCTGTTTTAGTGGAAGTACAGAACAGGGGCGAAGCATGCAGATTAAACAAAAATAGAGGTCCAGACTATTCACAATGATGCTACTGTTTTTTAGAGGTTTGTAATTTAATGAAAAACAAATTGCTCTATTTTAGTGGGACTCAGAACAAGGGCGAAGCATGCAGATTAAATAAAAACATAGGTCCAGAGTATTCACAATGGTGTTGCTGCTTTTTTTAGGAGGTCTGTAATTTAATGAAAAACGTCTTCTACTACTGTATATAGAGCTTGTCTGCCTTGATCTTCCTCACATATGATATCTGTAGGCACCAACCTGATGAAAACAATAATACAAAGACCAAACAAGGATTGTTCCCCTATAATATGTACCAGATCTGTTTTTTGAACTTGCCTAAATTTGTTGGATTCATAATCATGGCTAATATTAGTAATAATAAATGCTGGCTGATAATAAAAATATTTTATGGTAAATAGGGATGGTTTTGTACTAAAGAGCTACAGCCTGTGATTTTGTTCTTGCAGTTGAATTGGTTGTGCACATGTACGGATGCTAACCTTTTAAAGGGATCGAAGTTAGCGCGCATAATACATTTACACACATGTAATCAGATTAGATCCGAATAGAAATAGCCAATGAGCATTTACACACATGTAATCAGATCATATCCGAATAGAAATAGCCAATTAGCATTTACACACATGTAATCAGATCATACCCAAATAGAAATAGCCAATTAGCTTTAAGGTAGGGTTTGGGTTTAGGGTTTCGCACAGCAGCAAGGGAAGGGAAGGGAAGGGATTGGCACACCTGGTGGAAGGGACGCGGGGGCGCCCTGTCGGCTTCTGCTGCCACGGGTCTTCGTCGCCGGAGAAGGGCCCGATGAAGATTTGCCAACGCCGATGTGGGCAAGCCGAATTGGGGGGAGGGCCGCGCGCGCCCTGCTAGCTTCTGCTGCCGCCCACCCAGCCTCCACGACCATGAGCAACCAGGCAAAACGCAAGATGGCAGTGAGGCTCGGCGTTGGCGCAGGGGCGGCGGGGATCATCGCCGACAAGACTCGGGCGTTGGCGAGCCCAGTCGTTTTCGCAGCCCACCGTCTTTGGAGGGATCATGGGAGGTGAGGGGAGGGGAAGGGAGGCACTGCAGGGTCCGGGGCGGCGGCGGTGGGGGATGACGGAGGGGAGCACGTGATGAAGCGACGCTGGAGACGGAGATGGGGCGAAGTCGGGATTTGGGATGGAGCGGTTGCGTGGGGACCATGAAGGGAAGCCAAGGGAGCCGAGTAAAAAATATCGCGATGAAGCGAAGGGAGTCGGGTACGATTGTTCGGTGAATTTTTTAGTTGTAGAGATGTCACTTAGCATTATGTGACACTCAAAAGTGACAAGAAGGGAACAAGTGGAACACATCGACAGCATGCTACTTTTCTAATAAATTGAACTAAAGAGGGTTAGTTGATGGAGACCTTAAGGGAACCAATCTACGGCCCTAAATCTATTGGATATATTTCTGAAGGGACTCTTGCACTATATTATGAAGAAATGTGGCAGATCCAGGGCTAGAAGTTTCCAAGCCCTACACTCCGACGACCGGATTTTTTACAATTTGGCCCTTTTTTTGAAGTATTTTCACGTTAAGACCCTTGGGTGACGTAAAATCAATTTTGGACCCCGAGGGTCAACGACGTAAGTAACGGTGTCGAGGTAACACGTCTCGACGCCGTGATTCATGGCGTTGAGCTGCGTAGCCCTATTTGATGTGGATGCTAACGTGGCAGAGAGCTCGACACCATAATGCACGGCGTCGACCCCTCGACGCCACAGATTACGGCGTCGACCCCTCGACGCCGCAGATCACGGCGTCGAGCGTTGAAGCTATACCTGGCGCGAACAGCCTGTTTCTGTCTCAGTTTGTCTCAACGCTCGCACCGCCGCAGACAGCGCCGCCGACCCCGCCATCATCGTCGTCCGCCGGTTCCGTGTCCCTGCCGCGCCGTCAAGCTCCCGTCGGCGGCACCGGCTCCGGTGCCCCCCGTTGGCCGTCCTCGTCGTTGAAGCCAGGTAGACCAATCCCCTGCGGCGAGGGCGGCCTGCCCGCGTTCTCCTGCCGGTGGTGAGGCCTGCCGTGACTCCAGCCGGCCTTGAGGGCTGCCGCGCCTCTTGCCGTCTTGCTAGGCAGCCCGGCCGGCCCTGTCGCCCCTGTATTCGACAGGTCCCGTCCCCGACCTTCCCCGCCCTGGTCCGTCCGTTCTTGAGGTACTATTTGGTTTAAGAAATGTTTGTGTCGTATTGTTATATCATTTTATAACTGTGGATGCACCTAAAACAGGGGAAACTCTGGCGAATTTTTTCCGTGAATAAGATGATTGGATTGCAAATACGACTGCACCTGTAAATTATTTGGATCCTGTGTTGTCCAGTCATATCATACACCATGCTTGTGAATGAATTTACATAGGATAGGAAAGTACCTTTAAACGAATCTAGGCTTTTCAGACATTCAAAGTAGCCTTTTATGTTACTAGGTCAAAAAGACGATGAAAACAGTGATCGTAGCCTTTTCAGTAAACTATCCTATCATCGTACACTTCAATGTAGCCTTTTCCATGAACTATCCCGTCAGTGTCGAGTGGGATTTTCAATACTCAATTCAGGGATTCTTTGTGGTCCTTTGAAATAATCTTTTTCACAAGAGCAAATTCATCTATGCAATTCAAATATAGTGAACGCACTGCAAGCAAACGTGGTCTAATCCTTCTAGATCAATGAGACCATTCACATGAAAACAAATAATTAGAGAGCAGAAAAAATCAAATCAAGCAATAATAAACGGGACACATGAAAAGTAGTCATGCTGTGTGTAGTCCAATCATATGGTACACATGCTTTGCAGATGAATCTAGGCTTTTTAGAAAAAGGGGACGAATCTAGGCTTTTCAGCGATTCATCACTTTATATACATAGTATAGTTATAGCAGCTAGGCTTTTCAGTGATACATCATATCAACGTCGAATAGACTTTTCAGCAAATGAATCTAGCCTCAGTGTCCGTTGAAATAGGCAGTCAAGTGATAATAAGTAGGCTTCTTTGGACCTTTTACAGCACATTACAACAGCTACTACACCTGTCTCCGCCTATATATATGCAGTGTTGAATGCATGGTTACTCACTTCCCAACTAGTATTTCCATTCGTTCAACTACCAATGTCTGGAGGGTCATTAAGAGGGAAAGAAAAAGGGAAGGGAACTCTCTTTCTTTGGGAGGGTTCTCTTCGTCCTGATTTCTCTGAGGAAGCACTTTATGATAAGTTCCCTGTTGAGAGCAAAAGTGATTTCACTAAAGAAGCACCACTGAGAGGATATGATGACCGAAAAGAAGAGTGGCCAAAATGCATGCATGGTGAGGACTGCTTAGTGCAGATGTTTACCGAGGGAATAGATGGAGGTCTTCGCTTCTTCAAATGCCCACGAGCATGGGTAATTGATATTACTATTTGTTGCATCAATATGTTACTCTTCTACACTTCAACTTACAAGACATACTTATTGTAGTCTTCCTTGTCCGGAGAGAATTGTGGGTTCACCAGGTGGGTCGATCTAAGACCTATTTATCCGCATGCGGAGTACATCTACTACCTGCAGGACCGTATCTTCGAGCTAGAAATGGAAATTAGCAACGGTTACAAGGACGACGAAGATGACGAAACAAACAGTGTTGCCGGTTCACAGGAGGCCCTCTACAATGATTCATACTCCCTCTACAATGATTCATACTGCACCTGCCCAATCACAAGAACAAGGGGCCCCCACCACCACCTCCGCCACCACCACCACCAACAATGGGAGGATACTGGGGAGAAGGTGCAACACAGTTTGCTATGTGGCCACACTACTAGCTGAAACCTAACTAATTCACAGGCCACATCCATATGTCCGTTGTTTGGTTAAATTACCTAAGGCATGTTAAGATTAGTCGATAGAACAATGTACCCTTGTTTGGTACATGTTGTCACATGCCATCATTTCATGTGCTTGTTGTTGCCTTCAATTACTTAAGGTATGTTGTACCCTAGTTTGGTACATGTTGTGACATGCCATTTCATGTGTTGTGTGGTGTCAATTATGTAATCTAGTACTTCGTTACATTTTATTTGCACTACTTCCACTCGTTTCACTGACTCTGCAATATTAAACTTAATATTATGACTACAAATAATGAAACAATAAACGCATATGATAGGTCCAATAACATTTGAAGTACATGACAACGTACAAGATAACGTAGAACATGGCCTATGTACGTCCAAACTGAAAGTGCATTACATGACAACACATTGCAAAGTACAACACTAAACAACACTGTTCATGAATAAACCATAGAACTAACAAGTCATGCAAACTACTGAGTGCAACGAGGCCACTTTCCCTTCCTCTGGGCATCCGGATTCTCCTCTATCGCTGCCTTCGCTCGACGTACTCGCTCAAGCTTCTTCTCTCTCTCCTCCCTGTACGTAGCAACACGCCTCCTTTCTTCCTCTTCCTTGTGCTCCTTTTTTGCTTCCTCCTCTCTGCGTCTCTTCTCTAATATCTTTAGACGCTCCGCATCCCACTCCTTCAGACCTTGTAGAAGGCGCCTATCATCCTCCTTAATCTCAGTGTCGATCCACTGCTCAAAATCACAGAGCGGTGGAGGCGTCTGTAACAAAGGCAATTGTTACAAAACAAGTAAATATGCAAGACTTCATATGACAAAAAGAATTAATCCAAATTATTGTTTTCTCACAATAAATTTACTATAGCACTGTTGCTCTGTAGGCTCCCATGCAAAATTGGGACACATCCAATACCTCTGCCTATAGGTTTTCTCATCTTTAGAAATGTCTACCTTGCAAGGATCACCACAAAAGCACATGGGTCTTAGGACAGCGCTAGGGATAGGATTTAGGTCGTAGGGACTTCCGGTCGTCCGGCCATAGCTACAATTCAAATAATTTCGTTCTTGTAATCGAAATCAAAGACCAATAAACCCTAAACCTAGGGTTTACCATTTCATGCACAACAATGAACGAATAATATCAAAATATGCGCAAACGATACCTTTGTTTGCTAACTTTTCCACGCCTTGGCATCCTACGATTACATATTACAACTATTAATAATCTCTTCAAAAAACTAGTAATGATCTACCTATGACTACAAAATACACCTAATATAGGTCAAATCAATGCGACAAAAAAGAAGATGGGAGAGAGTATACTTGGCTCTTGAAGATCTATGGATCAACTCAAAGTTTTGAAGGTGAAAATAGTTGATTCGAAGAGATAGGAGGGGATGGGGATAGGAGGAAACCGAGAGGGAGACGAACAAATGAAACAGACCTGCGTTTTGAATGAAACAGGCTGTTCATGCGGGGTATAGCTTCAACGCTCGACGCCGTGATCTGTGGCGTCGAGGGGTCGACGCTGTGCATTATATCGTCAAGCTCTCTGCCACGTCAGCATCCACGTCAAATAGGGCTACGCAGCTCGACGTGTTACCTACGGCGTCGACCCTCGGGGTCCAAAATTGATTTTACGTCACCCAAGGGTCTAAACGTGAAAATACTTCAAAAAAGGGCCAAATTGTAAAAAATTCATTTCCGACGACCCGTAGTGCCCTGACTTCATGTATTTGTCCTCAACCCTCATCCTGCACAATGAGCAATAGTGGATCCAGCACGCCGTTGCCCTGACTTCATGTATTTGTCCTCAACCCTCATCCTGCACAATGATCAATAGTGGATCCAGCACGCCCAGCAGAAAATGTATTCCTCATTGTCCTGAATGCATATGGTCATTGGTCAGATTATGCATATACACACTGACAAAATCAGTGCTTGTTACATTGGTGATCAACAATCACCACTCGTGCAATCAGCCGAATGCTGCTTTACCTTGAAATTTCTCTGGCGACATTTAGGGCACCTGATAGTACTACCGATTGGGCTCAGTTGAACTTTAGCCCAGCGGCCAATTTGAACTTCTTCCATATGTCTCTACATCGCTATACTGACGTAGTTCAAAGAGCACACAACCACCGTTCCTGCAACGGGCCAATTTTACTATACTTCGTCAAATCAATCATGCATAAAAGGTATGCCACAGCACCATCATTGATGATTTGATGGCTTAGAAGTTAGAATCACCTACCAGAAGTGGTCATAGCCATCGATCGCCCTGCCGCATCGGAAGCAGAGCAACTGACCACAGTTGCCACACAACATTTTGTTGCACCCTTCTGTTTTGACGATAGGCATTCGGCCATTTTGGACATAGTTGAATATCACTAAACATTTTTCTTATGGTGACCAGTTCCCGGGCCATCTACTTCTCGGACATCCTGCCTGATACCTGCAAAGTGCAAACAGAGAAACTGTGGCAGCAAGCAGGGTACTAAGTATTCTGAAACAGACAATGCATAAACTAGTAGCGAGTCAGTAGAAAAAGCTTGTCAGACCCTTAAATCTTTATTAGAGTGCATGTCAAATGCATTGTATAATACATAGTAAGGAGACTCCAGATGTTTAATAAACTGGTTACTATGCAAAGATGAGAATCAACTGCAAAGCATAAAAATGAAAGTGATCTTAGTGCATATTTTGAATTTTACCTGCTGCCTTTTGATCATGTCTTCTGGAGTTATGCACTGCTTCCCGGATGGCATGGTTCCTTACATAACGAGCAAAAGATAGAGGAACATTTTGGGCATTGTGCTTTGTTACTCTCATCTTCCAAGCAACCAATCCCATGTAACACCCCGGTGTTACGCAGGCATTTAGCACTGCAAATTATACGCATGATGCATCATTTGTATTCATGATCACATGTAAAACAAAGTATAGCATCGCATGAAATAATGATTGAAACATTACTATGAAACGTGAATGTTGCATATACTTGTTTAGTTTTATTTTTGCCTTCATTATGCTAGCTAGGCCAATAAAACATGTTGGGTTATAAATGCAAATCACTTAGAGATATTTATCATACAATTTAGAGCAAAGTTTGTATTCAAACTTTTGGCAAAATATGCTTTTAAAAATATTCTTGAAAATGGTCAAAAACCCTACATATTTAGCTTTTGTATTCCAATTCAAAATTTATGCAGAATTTTTAGTTGGTCCCTAAAGCAAAGTTGTAGAGGATTAAATTCTAAACAACTTTTATTTTTGAGCCATTTCCGGAAAAGGTCATCTTCTTGCACAAAATTTGATTTGAAACTATTGTTTGAAATTTATTTGAAAATAGAATTTGGAAAATTCTTTTTCTCACCTTGACCGGCCGCCGCCTCCTATCTGGCCCGCTGGCCAAAGTCGGCCCCGCTTTTCTCCCCGCGCCCGCGCTCCTTCCTCCGGCCCAGCATGGCCTCCGTGGCCCAGGCCCATGACGCGCCGCGTCGTCCCCTCCCACGTGCAGACGTGCCCGACTGTGCTCAGGCGTCCCACGCCGCGTGGCGGCCGCATGCCGGCAACGCCGGCCGGGTGGCACCTGGTAGCCCCCATGAGCGTGTGCACTTGCTGTTTTCAACCCAACCGCAGTGCCCCGCCTCTCTCACTCCTCCATTCGCTTTTGTCCCCCCACGCGCGCAGCAGCTGCAGCTCCGCCTCCGCCACCGCGTGCCATCACCGGCGACACGCGTTCTGCCCACCCCACCGCACCAGCGAAGCCTCCATCTTCGTGACCGCTTCTTCCCCCCCAGCTCGTGCTCGCTTCGGTACGCCTTGGTAAGCTTCCTCCGCGCCGGAATAGCTAGCCGGAGTTGGGCACTCCTCGCCGAAGCACACTGCTCCGCGGACCTCACTCTCCCGCTCATCCTCTCGCCTCGATTTTGGGTGCATCTGAACCCCCTCGCTCTCCCAGTGCTCGAACGCCGCTCCCCGCGCCACCCCGTGGCCGGAGGCGTGGTCCCGCCGGTGAGCCACGCCGTCGAGCCGCCATGGTCGTGGGCGAGCTCGATTGCGAGCTCCTCCGGCCTTGCCACTTGCACCAACATGACCGTCTTGGCACGGTGGTCACAGTGGTGGTGACCTCGGCGCCGGCGACCTCGCCGTCGGCGAGATCCCGTGAACCCGCCGCCGCCTCTGCCCTTTCCCGCTGACGGGTGGGGTCGGGTTCCCTCGCGGGCCCGCCTGTCTGCCTCTCCCAGCGCGTGCGTGTGCACAGCCCCGGGTGTACTTAGCAATTCTGATCGTTTGGGTTTAAAATGATTTTGAAAATGGATTTCCAGAAAATGAGAAAAGGCTTCCAAAATTCATATCTTGAGATTTATGGCTCCAAAAATTGTGAAACAAATTTTTGTAGACTTCTTAGGAGTAAATCTATGGTTTAAAAATATTGCATATTAAATTTGTGACACTTTTCTGTGAAGCTTTATTTAATTATTGAAATTGTTGTTTTCTTGAGAAATGCGTAATAAACAATAGAGAGTCAAAAAAATATGGTTTCAATTTTGTTAATCTTATTTAGTGATGTACTTTACATGAAAAATATATGTCACGCATGTTCTGTAGAAAAATTATGATATATAGTTCAAGTGCCTTTAATGGTTGATTTTTGTTATTTTTGCTAGAAAGCAAAATTTGCATAAAACATGCATGTGATAATTTTTTGTAAAATGATTATTTACTATGTAGAACCTAAAAAAATATTAAATCTGTTGTTTGATACTTTTTATAGTACAAAGTATTTTCATGCTCATATTTATGCCATAGCTTGTTATTTTTGTGTAGGCTATTTTACTTATCCAAATGCCATGAAAATTTTATGATAGTCTACTTATAGTAGTACTATGCTATGGTAATTTTCTAAGATTTTTCTGTGCTACCAAAATAGATGTTGCTATTCGAACCTAATATTAATTAGAGTTTAATTAAATCTTGTTTTATGCATGATTTGGAAATTGGTGAATCTTTGGTGTATCTTTGAAGTATTTAACTCGATGTTGTGACTTGACATGTTAGTACAGTGATTTTAGTATTCTCGTGGCAGTAGATGACATGTACTTATAGTACATGTTCTTGAATGATGTGAACTACCTCGTATGAGAATGTTACTTATACTCTACCAATCAAGCAAATTATGTTCATCTACTTTACATGCAAGCATGTTCATTGTGTGCATTTCAATCGGTGCACATTTTTGCATAAGCACTTACGCACCTGCATCATACAGGATCGTAAACAAAGAATCCAGTCATCGTACCCGAGGAGCCTGAGGAGCAGCTCGAGGTGCAACCGCAGGATGTGACCGAGGCAGACGAGGAGGACGTTGAGGAGCTTCCGGAGTGCCCCGATCACCGCCCGAGTTCTTTCAAGAGAGGCAAGCTCCGGAGCATTTCTCCCTCGCTTTGCAATTATTTAATCAATGCTTTACTTTAATTGGTGCATTACGTTCAGGAGTTGTCTGAAACCGCTGCTGCATTATACCTTGTTTACCTTTGTATACTATATCCTTGTTACCCTGGTATCCGCAGCCGAGTCAATGCTTAGCTGGCTTAGACCGGTAGAAGTCGGGTGATTTCTTGTCACCTGCGAGCTATAGGTGGTTACCTGGATCTGCTCAGATAATTATGTCATCAGGGGGTAACTAAGTGTTAATTTGGAGTTGAGACTGGATGGAAACTTACAGGGTTTCGGAGTGTAGTGATTTTCACCTGTGTCGATTAAGGACCAACCGTTGTTGGGCCTCGGGTCATGTTGAACGCATGCCTTACATTTAGCTGGTCGAATAACGCACCTTTCGACCGTGAAGCTACGAGATTATTCGGGCCGAGTGGATTATCCGCAGCGCACTGTACCAGAGAAGGTGTGGTAGGACACAGAAGCGCGATGATAAGACCGAAAGGCAGTCGGTCGGCCCCCGGGTACATGTGGTTCCTAGTGAACTCGAGATTTTACCTAGATAGTTGACTCGGTGACCAATATCTCACTTTAGCAGGTGAGTGTGGTTTGTGTGAGAAATAAATTACCAGCTGGTTAATAATCGATTCGAATCGTCATCGTTCACTGGATAGTGAACACTTGACTTGAGTTACTTCATCGTAGTAATGTTGATGGAATACTTGGACAATTATAATAGACATGACATTATGGAAGTTGTTAATAATCATTGGTTATCATTACTTACTTAATCACATGTTTGCTCTAGTATAGGTGCAAATGTAGTCAACAGGTTAATAATGATTAACTTGACATAATACTTTTGAAATAGGTTCTTAAAATACTAAAAATGTCCTTTTTGCAAATGAGTCAGCTACACCACTATAAAGCCCTTCATAATCCTTGGTGTCACTTTATTTTTGGTTATGTCGGGTAAGTCTAGCTGAGTACCTTCTCGTACTTAGGGTTTTATTCCCACTTGTTGCAGATGAGTAGATGTATTACGGCTACTGTATCAACTGCCTTTATTCTGCGATGGGTGATGCTTAGGACCATAGGCAATAGTCATTCCTTACGTCTCATCTAATACTTTTGTTGGAGATGATCATCAGCTGGCACTGTACTTGAACTCCGTGTGAGTGTGTGGATTTGAACAAATTGCTTCCGCTACTTTCTATTCGAACTCAGTTTGTAATAACTATGTTTAAACTACGATGTATTTGTGATGCGAACTTTTATGTAATGTGTGATGGTAACTGCTAAACTTATTACGATCTTAGCTGGTATGCGAGTTGGTTTAAAATCCTTCGTGATTTCATGGACTACCGGGTTATATGGGCTTAAGTTTGCTAAATCGTCTGCTCTGACGAGTGATTTTCTTATTTAATTTCGTATAATTTATCGGTTCTGTTACATCCCACATCTTGGACAGTAAACCACATCTGACATCAAGTCCAATGCTTTCTTAAGAACAAGCCTATCCCAACGTTCAAATTCTTCTACAGTGAGAAGCCTCTTCAACACATATGGTGGAATTGAAGCACTGCACTTGGTATCAGGGCATACCAACTGAAACAAAGTACCTTCCTTGACATGCATTCTGCATAAGGTCTCCTTGCACTTTGCACAAAATAGGTGTTGGCATGAAAGCTTGATGAAGTTTGAGCCTAGTTGTTTCAGAATTGAAGTTAGATACCGGAGAATAAACCTATGTGAGGACCTTTTCTCTAAAAAAAACAAACCTGTGTGAGTGCAAGTCAGTTTCACAATGTAATGCTAGGAATGTACAGGTTCAAAGAGTTCTGGCCTTCTGGGAATGGTGAAAAAATTCAGACCCCACCAAAATGGGTGAATATAAAAAAATTTGGACCAGGATTCAGTAGTGTTGACCAGTCAAAATTATCATGTTCAGCTAATATTTGGTAAATATTTGACCGAGAGGCACGAGGAGAAAACAAATTGATTATAGTTTGACTGGTTTGCACTTTTATATCAGCAAGCACTTGTGGGCTTGTTTAAATTCTAGACTAGACTAAAAATTCAATTTGGACCAAAATTTTTGACTGGTACGATATTGTTTTAGGCCCCACCGAGACAGGAGAACTTCGCTGAAATTCTGTCAGTTCGGACTGAAGACTAGAACCCTATTAGCTCCCAAGAGGTACTATGTGAATTGTGAACATTAAAATTTCACCTTGGTGGTATTGAGGCACATTTCAATAAAGGAAAGGACTCAAGGAGTAACACAGACATTAAAGGATAAACGAGCATGCTATGACCGCCAGGGTTGGTTGGAAATAACATACCTTTGCTCTGGTTAAGGCATATCATGCACATATGGAGATCCTCGAGAAAAGCTTGATAGCGCAAATCTTATACAGTGCCAAATGTCCATCGTCTCACAACTAAGGTCGCCTCCACCTAAACCACCAATGGATGTATTTGGATACCAAATGTGAAATTATTGACCTTGACCAGGGAAATGGCGTTCTCGATGACTCTAGAGTTTCTCCTCTCGCCATGGCGCCGCCGTGTTTGATCTCCTCCCACAGTCTTTCATCACCATGGATCTCCCTAGCCTGAATTTCAGGCCCGGGAAGGTTGTAGAGTCTGAATTACTCCGGTAGTTTGGATCCTCGGTTTGTGTTCACCCTTCCTTCCCTTCCAAAGGTTTCTTCCTTGTAGCCTCTTTTGGCCGTTGCAAGTTCCGTCTGTCTGAGGATTCAGTGGCCAGCATTCTCCAAGCCACTGTTGGTGGTCGTGCTTCTTTGTTCCGTGTGCTTCTTCTCAATGATCGTGTTTTCAGATTCAGTGTTAGCACACAGGAGGTTGGTTTTCATATCTACAAGCTCAGATCCTTTGAGTGTGTCAATTACAAAGTCTTCTTCAATCTCTGGCATGGAGGAGGTCCCAACTACAGCCTGGAATACAAGAACTAGCTAGCTGAAGAAAGGGACTCATGGACGTCAGTGGGCAAGAAGGGGCCTGATTCGAAAACCCTGGTATGTCTTCCTCTTACCGGCGCCAATACTGTTCCCCTTCGCCATGGTCCATCTGCTTCGAGCTCCAAGTTCATGAAGAATTCGAATTTCAAATTTGCAATTAACTCAGGTAGAGTCTCAGTTTTTAAAAGAATTAATTCTAAGATAAATGTTGGTTCTAATTGTTCAACGGTTCCCTGTATTCAAGCTGGCGTTCTGGGCCCAATCCTGAATCCCAAACGCATTCTATCAGGGTATAGGCCTCCTTTGCTTCTTTGCTCAAAGTGTTTATCCCTGGCCCATAGTTGGTCCAGCTGCAATTCCTACACGAGATGTCGGCGATGCCTTTGTTTTGGGCACGTTTCTGGGGCGTGCATAATTTTGCCTCATTCATCACGCTCCATCCCTGCCAATTCTTGGGGACATCGCTCTACTGAGTCACTGAATGAGGGACCCGCTAGACAAGTTACACCCCGAATTTATCGCACATTTGCCGATTACATTAAAGAATCCAGCGGCAAACACTCCATTCCTACTCCTGTCATCGTCCCGTGGAGTTTGTCTTGGAGACTCCAAGCGCCAGAGTTTGACGAGGACGACGAGCCACCGCCGGTGGTTCCAGCTATCACTCCATCGGCAGTGAGCTCGATCAACCGCCCTTCTCTTGGTGAGTCTGACTACATTCGACTTGGCGTTTTCCATTCCACGATTAAGACTCATGTTTCTTGGGCGCTGAAAACCCCAACTTCTGCTACAGTAGCTACTGAGCTGCCTGCCATGGCGTACAGATTTGTTGATCCCACTCCGTTCATGCCTCCGTGGGGTCAACGAGTGATTGTCCCAGGTCATCCGGCCATGCATAGGGTTGTGACAGGGAGGATTTAGAAGCGCAACGATGATGTCGCCATTGCCTTCATTCATCCACTACCACAGCATCAAATGGATTTTGATGACATCCGTGAGACTCTAGCTCAGTTCTTGAATGTTCAGATGAATATGCCATATCATGCCATTCAGCCCTGCCCTTTTGGTCAGGCCTATGTTACTCTCAGCTACATGTCTCATAGGGATTTTCTCATAAATAATGGTCCACATCAATTTGGTAACATGCATATATCCTTCATCCCTCATGACCGTGCTTGGAACAATAGGACTACTGTTTATACTCATGAAGTGTGGTTGCTTCTGATTGGTCTTAATCTGGATTTGTGGTCATATACTCTGGTGGAGAAAGCAGTGTCACAATTTGGGAAAATGATTGTCTGGGAAGAAAACCACAACCATATGGGCCATACCTTAGTCAAGGCAAGGGTTACTAGATTGGATGTTGTTCCATGGTTTCTGAATTTTTCAGAAGGAGAAGACCCTGAATCTGATAGTTAGCATTTCCTCCTTTTTGAGCCAAGCTGGCAGGTTAGAATTGACAAATGCAGTTTTTTCAGCTCTCCCTACTTTTATCATGTGCACTTTCAGTTTGCCAAAGACCATCATCAAACATATTGACAAGTATAGAAAACACTTCTTATGGAGAGGCTCTGATATAAACAGTAGAAAGCCCTCAAAAGCAGCATGACCCATGGTTTGCATTCCAAAGGAGGAAGGGGGTTTGGGTGTTCATAATCTGAGAACTCAGAATGAATGTCTTCTGCTTAAGCATATGGATAAATTCTTTAATAGAGTTAATGTGCCATGGGTTCAACTTGTCTAGGATAAATACTACTCTGATGGAAAGCTTTCATATCTTGCCAGTAATCTCATAGGCTCTTTTTGGTGGAGGGATTTATTAAAGTTATTGGATTCTTATAAGGGCCTGGCAATGGTCTCTGTTCAAAATGGTACATCTTGCTTCTTCTGGCTAGACTTATGGAATGGCCAAGTACTCCAACAGATTTTTCTAGAATTATTCTCCTATTGCAGAGATGACAAAGTTTCAGTACAAACAGTCAAATCAACAGCAGTACTCTCCACACTCTTTCATCTGCCCTTGTCCAATGAAGCTTATGAACAATTTCTGCTTCTCCAGGACATGGTTCAAACATTGCAGCTGAACAATGATGCAGATCAATGGACTTACATCTGGGGCTCCAACATTTTCACAGCAAAGAAAGCTTACAACTCTCTCATAGGAAGTTCACCAGTACACCCTATTTACAAATGGCTTTGGAAATCTGCTTGCCAAAACAAAAGAAAATTCTTCTTTTGGTTAGTGCTCAAAGACAGATTAAGCACTAGAGAGTTGCTTAGGCGCAAATCTATGGACCTACAGAGTTACAGTTGTGTTCTATGCGTACATAATGTTGATGAATCACTACATCATCTCCTGTTTGACTGTCCCTTCGCAATGGCTAGTTGGAACACCCTTCATCTGTTGGTTCCAGGCTCTTCTTCTCCTATTCAGATTTTTGAAGTCTTCAGGAATCAGCTTCAGTTGCCGTTTTTCCTGGAAATCATAGTTACAATGTGTTGGGCTATTTGGACTGTCAGAAATGATGTGATCTTCCGAGGAATTCCAGCTTCCATTCAGCGCTGCAAGTCGATCTTCAAAGCAGAGTTTGCATTAATTATACTAAGAGCAAAGACAACCTTACATCCAGCAATTGATTTATGGCTAGAAGCATTTGTGTAATTCTTTTAATTTTCTTTGTAACTTTCTTTGTATCCTGAACCCTGTTTTCAGGAGCTGTATTTTAAGCAAATTCAATAAAGCACAGTAGGGGGCTTCCCCCTCCTGTTTACCTTCAAAAAAAAAAGCTTGATAGCGCTTCTTAGTGCTGTCGTTCATCATCAAAGGGATTAAAGACTCCAATGAATTTGTTCTTGAGACTGCACGATTATCGTGGTAGTGGATTACAATATCTGAGCCTAGTCTCATTTTATCATCAAACCAGAGATGTGACCTTGAAGGTTCCCGTAACCACTCAACTCACTGATACACAACCTCCTGCCCCTGCAGCTCTGCCCATATGTTGTCAAGCATCTCACAGAGCTGAGAAACTTGAGCCTCATCCATCAACTTAACAGTGATTGTGAAATATGGGGAGTCTTTGTTAGGATACGACGGTGGAAGTAAGCATGTCAACACCAGAGGAGGCAGGTACTCAAAGTTGCACTTGTAATAGAAGACTTCTGATCCATCATCATGTCCGGTACCATCAGAGCATCCATCATCTTTGGCACACACATTAGCTGATGAAAGCTTTGCGGATACTTCAATGCCATCAGACACATCATAACGAATGTAAATCTGGGATAAAATTGACAAACCATCAAAGGCAACTTTCCAGCTTACTATAACATTTTTTTTTGAAAATGTACTATAACAATTGAAAAAAATTACATGGCGACTTAAGAAACCTGGAAATAGCGAAGGCCTCCTTTGTTTTTGAACACGACCAGATCAGGCCCGTAGATTGCCTCCAATGCCATCAGCTGCAATAAACGGTGAGAATACCAGAAAACAGATGCTCAGCAGTCAGCAACGCATTTTTAAAGTCAGAATCTTTAGGTCAACCCCCATATATATAACTTAGAAGCAAAACAGTTCCAAAGTCACATTTCTCACGGTAGACCGTACCATTAAAACACTATTTTTGTAATTGCTAATAAATAAGCAATCAATAATTACTCGTCAACCTTATAGTCAGCTACCTTGATGCAGTCTACCAGATAGTACTAATTATGTATGAGATTTTTTATAATGGTTGGAAAAGTATCTTGGTACCTATAGGTATTTTCTATTTTTTAGCTAATTAATTGAGGAAGATTATTTATATAATATAATGTAGATTATAAAGGGTATATTGGTAATTGAGGTTGTGACCTTTCTCAGACTAGACAGAAGCCTCTCGTGGGTTTTTGTTTATCCTCGGTTTGGCTCCTCCGTGACATGCCTTCCGTCGGCATCCAACGCCGCTGCCCTGAACACCTGATAGGTCGTCGTCGCCGGCGCCGGCGCTGCCAGGGCCCTAGTCGTTGCCACTAACCCTACGGGCAGGGCTCTGCTCCACGATGCTAGTTCCGTACGATCTGCACCAAGGAGCTGCTCAGTGAGCGCCCCGCGTCCGCTCGTTTAGCTAGGACCGTGCGCGAGGACGAGGTCAACCGGCTACTCCGCTCCATGGCGGCGGCGGTCTCGTCAGGGCAGCAGCAAGCGGTGAACCTGAGCAAGATGGTGTCGGCGTACGTGGCTGATGCATCCGTGCATGCCATCATCGCCAGCAACTTCAGGGACACGGACCGACACGGAACAAGATCATCTGAAGTCAGCCTCAACGACTGCTCCCAGCAGTCAGTCGATCCTCGTCGTCCACTACCATCCAAGTGCCCAGCTTGCACAGGACTTTCAACACTTGCACGACTCCACAAAGCCCAACAGCAGCATGGCCCACCAGCTCCAGAAAGCTACGATGCGCGTCCTCAACCTCAAGGACAACGCTGCAAGGTGCAACCGCTCCTAGCGCCGCCGGTTGCCGGTCTTTGGATCCACACGCGAGTGAGGAGATACAACACGGCAAGGTCATGGAGCGTGCCGGCACCGTCGGTGTGCCATGGGACGCGGCACCGCGTGCAGTGGACGAGGTCGAACGACTTGCTGGGGAAAGGTAGGCGCTTGGAGCCCATGACGGCGGAGATGGCCGGGATCCCGCACTCCAGCACCATCTGCATCTGCGCCTCGTGCTCGTCCTTGGGCGCGACCGACATGGTCACCACGTTGCACTCGGACGGGTAGCCGCCGAAGCTGGCCACGCCACAACTGATGTCGCATGAGGGATTTAGGCCGTGTTTGGTTGCCCATGACTAAAATTTATCGGATATTACATGGGGTTAATCATGGGGTGTTCGGATGCTAATAAAAAAATAAATTACATATTCCGTGAGTAATCCGCAAGACGAATTTATTAAACCTAACTAATCTATCATTAGCACATTTTACTGTAGCAATTAGTGCTAATCATGGACTAATTAGGCTTTAAAAAATCGTCTCGTAAATTAGTCTCACTCTATATTTTTAGTTTCGTAAATAGTCTATATTTAATACTCTATGCATATGTTCTAACATCTGATACGATAGGTGCTAAATTTTAACAGTCTGAACCAAACACAGCCTTAGCTCCGGGACCCGTGACAGCAGTCGTGGGGAAGGAACGAGTCGCGGAGGAAGAAACACGACATGGAAGACGGCAGCGGCGGTGAGGAAGACAGCGTGCTCAAGCGTCGCTGTGTCGTGGGCTTTACATGGGCTGCTGGGCTGCCTTCGTGTGGTAGGCTGGTAGCGTGGCTAGTATGGTCCTTTGGATGGCAGCGAACGGCACAGATGCGCCGACTGCACACTGCAGTCGATGAGGCCGACTGCAGGGGATCTGAATCCGACAGACAAACGTTCCTGCGCCTGTTGGAGCTTCACCTCTGGACACACCGGCGGCCGGCCGCAAGGCCACCTACGACCGTCTGGGAGCTTCAGCAAAGTGGTCCAATTTACCCATAACCCAAAAAATTTAAAAATAAACATGGCTCCATATATTTTGGTACTTGCCTCACCTAATTTTGGTATTATCCCCACCTATTTAGTATCTCTAGAACTTCTACATTGGTATCTCCTATTTTTACACCGTCCGATCTCGTCGAACGAATGACTCATGTTTTTTCCAACCATTGTAAAATTTCTCTGGTGTAGTTTCTTGGAACCTGAAATGATTGAGTATAAGCAGCAGGTTTCTTATAAAAAATCATATAAGGGGGTTTTGCAATCCATATCACTAGGACTCAATACAATTTCAGATTAATTAAATACTAAAATCACCCAGAGCAACGCCCCACTTACAATCAAGGCCTAAAAGGGGGAAAAAGATAAAAGACACTAACTTTGCAAGTTTATTTCCCCAAAACTAAAAACCTGGGACAGTCCAAATACACTGCGACGATCCTAAGAAGATTAAACTGCATTGCAAGTTGCAACCATGCATCGCAGTTCGCGGCACAAATCAAGGCCATAAGTCGTGCAAATTCCCCAATTAAGTACTGTACTAGACCTCGTCGTCCTGCCGCTGCTGGTTGTCTCGTATCCCATCTTCCTCCTGCTGCTCCTCCTCACCGCTAATTTTAAGTGCCGCTGCAGCACCTACCGCCGCCGCCTCCCCCAGTATCCGTTCCGCCTCGGCTGCCGCCGCCCACTGGGCATCCAGGTTGAGGAGGACGCCCTCCTCGACGCTCGCATCGCACGCCACCGGCCTCAAATCAGCACGGAGGAACGCAGAGTAGGACGAGGAAGCATCGTCCGAGGATCAAGGTTTTCATTATCGGAAATAAAAATTTATCGGAGGTCATGGATAAATAGGATAAACAGTATATATCAGAAATATCGAACCAAATTTAAAAAATTTCAAATTGTTTTGAAAAAATTTCGAAGAATTTAACTTGAAACTATTCCTAAGCTATTAAACATCACTTGTTCACGTATAAAAACAAGAATAAAACATTATAAGCGTGGGACCATCACGCGACTGAATTTAGGTTTTCTGTGTGGGAGCAGAAAAAAGAGAAAAATTTAGCCGATTTCAAATTTTATCAGACCTGTGGATAAAACAGAAATTTCCACCCCGTGGATAAAAACAGAAATTTCAGAAATTTCTGTGAATTTCGGCTGATAAAAAAACCTTGTCGAGGATTGCGGAGCTGGCGCACAGTGGGGCTCCATAGCCCGACGCGGCGCTGGCAGACGCTGCTGTCTCCATGGCTCGAGCTCGAACTGTCCCGGTGTCGTACGTGCGGGTTTTCCGTTGTTTTAGAAAACGTCCCCACTTTTTTTTTTGGAACATGCCCCTTGGGGGTTGTTATTGGGAAAAAGTCTATTTTTCCTCCTCCAACTTTTACTAAAGTCCGTTTTTCCTCCCTCAACTTCAAAACCGAACAAACCACCTCCCTCGACGTTTCAAACCGTGCATTTTACCTCCGTCGAGTGGTTTCGAAGGCGGTTTGCTACAGTAAACAGAGGTATGCTACAGTAAATGATGTTTGCTACAGTGACCTCTTTTTGCCTTTTCTTTTTTTATTTCGGCTGAATCTTTGAAAAATCATAGTAAATCACCGAAAAATCATAAAATGAAAAATCCAATTTTGTTGCACTCCACGTGAGTAGATCTACACAGTGAATATATAATATGATATGTTTTAGTACAAAGTTTTTGCTTTGCAGGTTTTATCTTTTTCTTTTTTATTTATTTGGTTGAATCTTTGAAAAATCATAGTAAATCATAAAAAAATCATAAAATAGAAAATCCAATTTTGTTGGACTCCACATGAGTAGATCTACACAGTAAATATATAATATAATATTCTTTAGTTCAAAAAAATAATTATAGAAGCTGCAGTTATGAATTATTGCAATTAATTATAGAAAAACATAGATCTAAAGCTACAACAAAAATTTTGTACTAAATCATACCATATTATATGTTCACTATGTAGATATGCTCATGTGGAGTCTAACAAAATTAGATTTTCTATTTTATAATTGTTCTGTAATTTACTATGATTTTTCAAAGATTCAGCCGAAATAAATAAAAAAGAAAAAGATAAAACCTTCATAGCAAAAACTTTGTACTAAAACATACCATATTATATATTCACTGTGTAGATCTATTTATGTGGAGTGCAACAAAATTGGATTTTTCATTTTATGATTTTTCAGTGATTTACTATGATTTTTCAAAGATTCAGCCGAAGTAAATAAAAAGGAAAAAGGCAAAAACGTGGACACTGTAGCAAACCACAATTTACTGTAGCATACCGCGGTTTGTTGTAGCAAAACCGTCTTCGAAACCGCTTGAGGGAGGTAAAATGCACGGTTTAAAAAGTTGAGCGAGGTGGTTTGTCTGGTTTTGAAGTCGAGGGAGAAAAATGGACTTTGGTGAAAGTTGAAGGAGGAAAAGTAGACTTTTTTTTCTTTTTATTAGGGCCGTACTTGTTTGTGGACTGAGAAGAGAGTAAGATGGGCTATAAACAACTGCGAATACGGCCCATCAGGTAGATGACAAGGCTAGAAAAGAGACTAAGGCCCAGTTTATTTGGGCGTCTATTGGCCTCTGCACGGCTTTTTTAAATAAAATCAAAACAATCCACTCAAAAAAAAAGAACCCGTTTTATAAGCAAGTTTCAAAAGCTTCTGGTAAAAGCTCAAATAAACAGGTGCTAAATAAAACTTAAACCAAAAACAAAGATAGTAAAAATAGAAATATAAAACATATTAATATTGACCAAAACAAAAATAATAATAATTTGCTAATTAATTTCAGTAGCATGTACTCCTCTACCACAAATTATGATGTCCCCTCTCATGCTTGAGGCAATATGGTACTAAACTTATGTTCGTGCTCCCTCCTCCCATAAAAGAATGCAACTATGGGATTTGTACAAATCAAACTAACTTAACTTTGATCAAATTATAGTAAATAGTATTAACATTTATGTCTTTCAATAGATGTACTATGAAAATATATTTTATAATCAATTTAATGTTACTTAATTTGTATAATATTTTCCTACTTTTTTATATAATTTAGGTCGGACTTCAAATCGTTTGACTTCTTAAAAAGTGAAAATTGCATTTTCTTGTGGACGGAAGAAGTATAACGGATCAACGGTGCATGGGTCACACAAATCTTGCATATGGCTTCTTTGGTCTTTTGCTAGGGTGAGGCTTGTGGCCACCGTAGGATTCTATGCGGTAGTGAGGGCTTGTTTGTTTCAGTTTCTTTTATTGCTTCTGCAGTCAGAAGCAACAAGCTGAAACAAAAAGAACGTAGGACCTAGCTTTTGAGTTCAATTAAAAAAGCTAGAAAGTTGATTTATGAGAAAAATAAACTAAAAGTTGAAAAGCATGTCAATATAGGCTTTTCTACCTTTGGTCCGCTGAGAATATAAAAACCACGTAAGACTAGCTTTTGCATAAAAGACCCAAAAATTACAGTTTAAACCAAACAAGCCCAAGTCTTCTATGCTCCTTAGAAGAACCGTGGTGTTCTTAGACTTCTAGTTTTGTTTGTGGCCTCTTGTTTTGCGACAAACTTTGCCACTGTCTACGCCTTACCAACCTGTGAATATGTGATATTGAGCGTATGAGTTACGACAACCAGCCTGTTCGCTTGAGCTTTCAGCCGCTTATTTTCAGCCAGCCAGTAGTATTTTTCTCTCACAACAAATTAGTCAATGGTACTTTCAGCCGCTTATTTTCAGCCAAGGAAACAGGCTCATGACACACACACGTACCTCCTCTTGGTATTGTTTTTGTTAGGTAAACTACTTCCTTGTCGTGTTTTATGGTGATGTCCCGATCCCCAGTCATACATGCAACTTGCTCGACCAAATTAAAGGCATGGCCTGTGGAGTGTGTGAACAGGACTATGGCACATCGAGTAGAAAAACACGAGCAGCTAGCGAACGAGAAACGCGGGCGAAGAAAATACAGAAAAGGCTACATCGTCAGTTCGTCACAATGTCAAAAAAGGCACGATACAGCTGGACGTCCATTGCGTGCGTAGTCTAAAGCCCAAAGGCGCAGCGATTGAACCGGATAGAAATGGTAGTAGGAACCTGGTGATCACAGTCCTGCATCACGCTGACGTCATCCATACACTTCAGTGCTTTGCAGGCTGCAGCTGTAGTGAGACAGTGAGACTGATAGACCAGATACTCGCTCCGTCCAGCAAACAATGTAATTGTAGCACCGTGTCATAGTTTTCAATCAATTATAAATAAAAATGTATCAATATTTATGATATCAAATAAATATTATTAGATTAATTATAAAATATATTTTTATAATAAATTATTTTGGAGCTGTAAATGTGAATAATATTGTGGGGAGCTGTAAATGTGAATAATATTTTTATAATAACTGATCTCCCTGGACCTTTTTAAAATTTAAATTTAAGCATACTGTGGAGATCTCCCCCCCTCCTTTACGTCAAAAAAATGTGAATAATATTCACTAGAAATTTGACCAAACATGAACCATTTTTGCTAGCACGTAACGCATAGTTACATTCATTTCTGGACAGACTGATTAGAACACATGCTGGGATTACTCATCAGTACTGTAATGTACTTAGAGTCATTGTTTTATAGTATATTTGTATATATACCAACTGGCTACTGGCAAGTGGCAACTGAAGGTCAGTTACATCTTGGGTTAACTCAGTGAGTACCGGAAATATTGACTCCTTTTGTGAATCTATGACTGCATTGCTTAATACTGCATGCCTGCCCAAAAAATAGCATCTTTTTAGATCCTCTGTATATGTGCATACTAGCCTAACTGATCTCCCTTTTTACTAGTATTATTATTTATGTATAATAATACGCCGGTGATGGTTCCATCGACGTATTCGTATTGAGTTTCTGCTCCTGTTGAGCTATACAATTATACAAGTATAGTATGCTGGTGTCGATAGTTGCCAGGCATACAATTGGTTTGGCATTTCTATTTTGCTATCTAAAAATCACAAATGAACGACGATAATCATATCTCACAACCCCATCTGGTTACTGCTTGTAACTGCAGTAACAGAGTATCCGGGTTCCTGGAGCATGGCGGAGGCGGGGCCCGCTTGGAAGTAGCAGGACACTGGGTCGTCCACCATGGCAGGAAGCGGGTCCGGGTGGTCAGCGACCAGACCATGTGGGCCCATTGGGTACTGGTAGTCCTCCACGGGGCCCCACAGGCCCAACTCCCTCTCCAGGTCCTCCAACCACCACTCCTTTCCCTCCTCCGCTCCGTGGCTGGTCGTGTTGGCGCCGCTCGGCGGCTGCGACGCATTGCTCAGCTCGCAGCACGGCGCCGGTGCCTCGGCGGCGGCCACGGTGCAAACGGAGCCGCCGTGATCGTCGCCGTCGATGATGCTCCACAGCTCATGGTCGAGGTCGATCTCCGGCAGCACGAGCAGGTGGTCGTCCACGCCGGGCGGGGCGCACGCCGGCCCCGGCGGCGGGGACGTGGACGAGGCGCAGGGCGACGCGGGCGCGGACACGGACACGGCCGGCACCGGCGGCACGGGGTCCACCAGCATGTCGAAGCCGAAGGTGGGGTCGTCGAGCATGGGCATCATCTCGAGGTTCTCCAGGTCCAGCTCGTCGTCTTCCGGCTCCTCCTTGCTCGTGTTGCTCTGCTGCTCGCCGGAGTCGTCGCCGCTGGAGCAGTTGGTCGTCGTCGTGGTGGACGAGGACGGCGACGGCGACGGCGACGGGAGCGGCTCCTCGGCGCCACCGCCAGCGGCTGCTTTCTTCTTCTTCTTCTTGGCCCCGGCGGCGCCGCGGTCCTCCCCGCCGGCCGGCGACACGCGCTTCTTCAAGTGCGTGTTCCAGACGTTCTTGATCTCGTTGTCCGTCCGGCCCGGCAGGCACGACGCGATCTTGGACCACCTATAGTAGAAACAAAACCCAAACGGAACTCTTATCAGTCTCGACGTCGATCATGGCTGGGTCCAAAGGGGACGTGTGCAGCTGAACTCCGATCCTCGAAGTCGGAACGCTGCTTGCACCGTACGTACTTGTTGCCGAGCATGGCGTGGAGCTTGATGATGGTCTCCTCCTCCTCGGCGGTGAAGTTGCCGCGCTTGAGGTCCGGGCGGAGGTAGTTGATCCAGCGCAGCCGGCAGCTCTTCCCGCACCGCAGCAAACCTATGGATGGAGTCGAAGAACCATTAGAGCTGAGCTGAGCTGAACTCCTAGTCCCCTGCATGCATGACAGCGCGCCGGCGGCGACCGGGGCTCCCGTCCCCGTACGTACCTGCTTGCTTGGGCAGGGCGCGCCAGTTGGCGTGGCCGTACTTCCGAATGTAGGCGATGAGGCGCATGTCCTCCTCCGGCGTCCAGGAGCCCTTGTTGAGCCCCACCTTGGCGCAGCACGGTGCCCGGCCCTTCCCCATGGTTGTTCGTTCCGAGCCCCAAGCTGCTGCTGCTGCTGCTGCACGGCGACACCTCTGAAAGCTCCTGCTCTGCTCCTCACCAGCGTGATCGCTCGCGATTCCACGACAGTGCCTCGCTTGTGCCAGGGGCCTGTGCGGAGCTGCTGTAGCCGGGGCAGTGGCAGGCCAGGCGTTTATATACACGCACGCACACACGCGGCCCCGCGGTGAGATGCCGGGTGGCGCCGACAGCGCGCGACAGGTGGTGACACAACACAATCCGGGGCCGTGTCGCGCTCGCGCTCGCGCGCGGGTCCTCACCGCGGACTCCCCTCACCAACCAAACCCCCCCGCTGTCAGGCTGTCAGCTGTCAGTCTTCTGCCACGACGGTCGACGGGAGTCGGGTCGGGAGCCCTGCCTCTGTCTCTGCCTGCACCGTTGATTTCCGCGACGGCGCACGGGAGGCCGCGATCGCGTCGGGGGCCCTCGCGCGATCTCTTTGGGCCCTTGCTTGCCCAGCTGGGTGTCCGAGGTGGCCGCGCGGGCGCCGACTGGCATCGCGGTGGCGTCGGCCGCGACTGGACATGTGCGATTGCTTGGTGTGCCGTCAGTTGGACAACCGCGACGTGGCTGCATCATCAGACCGTGGGTTATGGGCTAATAAAGCATGTTTTGGGAAAGCAAAAAAAAGGGGAGATTAAGCGCGACAATGATGGCTAAATATCGTTTTTTTTTTCCCACGATTCGTCAAAATCAGCATAAATGGCGGGGGACAGAGAGCAAGTTGGAGCACTTTGCTTAGGATCAAATCTATTTCGAGGCATGGAGCAGTCCGTGTCCGTACCACTGTGCGCAAAGCTTCCCAAACAATGGCGCTTCCTAGCTTGGAAATAGGGTGAACGACCGAAAACGGCGACCAGAGGGGGTGAATGGGAGCCTCAAATTTCTTTCAAAATATTTGGCCGCTGTCCCAGTTTCACCACCAAGAGCATCACACAACAAAAATTCCGAATCTAAAATACCCAAGCCAATAGGTGACGAGAGTACCTAGATAGGTCCTTTAAATCGATGGAAAAACAACGCAAAAAGCGGAACTCAAAACGAAGCTCAAACATGCAAACGAGTGATAAAACAGTGAGCTGAAAAACCAAGCCTGTAATAGCCAAGAAACACTGCCTGAAAAATTTCAGCAGAAACACTGCAGTGCTACACGGCAGGGTATGTCACCTGCAAAAACTCACTGAATTCATACTGAAGCAATAACCATAGTTGTGCACCTAAATCGATCAGTTGACAAATCAAGCAGAGTTGGTGAGAGCTAGACACCACCAAGGAAAGCAAATAACAAACTATTGACCAAATAGAATTCAAAAGCTCATGGTAATCACGAGCAGCTCTTCTGCACTTTCAGTCTACTCACCAACTAAACGTGACAGGAAATTCCAAGCTACAGATAGCAGCTAACTTTGCAAACCGTGAACACTTACCAAGCCAAAAGAAGTATAATACTACTCCAATGATTAGCAAAGGATTAGATAATCATTTCTTCAGTACTTTATGGATGGAACATGCAGGCTGTTTACCGATCTAAATCAAGCAGAAATTACCTTGACTCACAACGAGCACTGCACGGTGGTGTCTGTCTCCTGGGAGATGCAAATCCGGTCCTAGGTAGAGGCGCACGGCTGCCTGGGCTTACTGACGAGCGCCTGCTGGAACCCTGCTTCAGGAAGCGCACGGCAATGGTGAGCTGGTCGGCCTCACGTGCTAGCTCCCTGTACGAAGAACAACCAACAGGAACAGAGCGCTCTGGAACTGGAGAACAGGAAGGCCGACGTCCACAAAATCGATTGAAAACCCTATCAAAACTCCATGAATTGTTCGCAAATTTTGCACAGAGGATCACAAAAGGAGTAGGTGAGCTATTCCCAAGAAATCATTGACCAAATTGAAGCCGATCAATGGGAAATCAAAGGAACACGAAAATCCCCCAAAAACGAACCCTAGCTCTTGATTCGCCCCGATCTATGATATCGTGAGGAATTGATGCAAATCCTTCGGTGGAAAGTCTCAACTCACGTCATTGATCAAGGTCATGCAACAAAAACGAATCAAAACGAGCTACAAATGACGAATCAAAGGAATAACTAGAGAGGGAAGTGAGGAACTCGCGAAGAACACATCAAGAACACACAAATTGCTTCATCCGCCGAACACCGAAGGACACCAGAGGATTCGGGACCTCCTTCCCTCAAAGATTCATAGTTCTTACACTAATCGATGGATTAGTGGACCTATCTCTCACACAAGCAACTAGAGGAAGAAACCCTAAAGGAGAAAATGAAAATAGAGGAGGTGAGGAGGCAAGGGGCTGTCATCCTCTATTTAATAGGGCTATTTTACATTCCCTTAAATGCCCCTGGATACATAAGAGCTAAACCAATAAGCCTAAGGGCGTAGAGGTCCAACCCGGTCTTCATGTTGATCCGACGGACATCGTGCCTCCTCACTGGTAGCTTCGCCTCGACGCAAACTCCTCGATGCCACCACGTGCCGTCTGTTCCACCTCGGAACCTCCGCCCGGGTTTTGAGGCCCAAACCCGTAAACCCGCATCCGATGGTTTTGAGGCCCAAACCATCAAACCGTTCCGCGAGTAGCGTACTCTATACGCGTCCCCCGCCATCCGACGTGTGTCACCTCCACGGTCAACACGGTCACTCTCATGTCTTCTCGCGCTTGTCGATGTCCCAAGTGTCAACCACCGCGGCTAGCCACCCGGCCTCCGGGTCCTTCGGTCCAAGCCTCACGTCCGTCCTTCACCCCTCCGGTCCATCGGCACGGCACGTCTTCCTTGACCTTCACCTCGCCGTCGGCTACCGCCTCCGTGCTCCACACATGCACAACACAAACCAAGAGATATGTCGCACACAAGGCTTTCGCCAAGGTAGGGTTAGTCACCACTCAACCTACTTCGTGGATCACATTGACAATCACTCATCACAAAACGAACACACAAGGGTACTTGTCAACTTTGTGTTCGCAATCTCCCCCTTGATGAGTGCATTGTCAACACCAATACACGAACAGCTTGAGCAAAAGAAAAAGAAGAAGAATAGAAAAATAAGGAGCTCTACCAAATAACCAAAAATCAAAGAAAAGCTGAAACATGTCATTTGAAATGAGCAAGAACTTGGTCCCCAAAGAAATGGGCAACGGCTCGACGCAACCAAGTAAAACAAAGCTAGCCCTCAAGAAGAAGCAACGGGCTCAACACCACTAGCAAAGCTCGAAAAGCCGAAAAAACTGCTAGACCCTCCAGAAGAGGCAAAGGCTCAACACATTTTCAACACATATCTAGCAAAAGCAACTCAAATACAACTCCCCCTAAACAAATGCAACCTCTCTCAAATGAATGCACGAAATGGAGGTTTCTCCCCCCTTGTTGACAACTTATCCCCCTTGTTGACAAGGTGAGTGTGACATATCTCTCCCCCTTGTTGACACATGCACTTATCAAGCTAGAGCCCAAGGATTACAACTCCCCTCAAAACATGCTATGAATGCAGAAATGCACAAATACAGAAGCTTCAAGATTATAGCAAGTAGATTGAAAAGATGCTCTAGCTGATGCTGTCATGTATATATAGCAACAAATACAAGTGCTAGCAAATGCTCAAAATGACCAAATGAGATGAAATATGGCATTGTAGCAAGTCTGATCAAGTCTGAGCAATTTAAAAGAGGGTTCACCACCAAATGAGCACATAGCAAATATAGACAGGAGATCAACCTTGTGCTACACACGTATGCAAAGTGAACTACCCCAAACAAAGTTCACACATCATGTCATGAGACAAACTTGTGATTTGATCAAATTTTGAATTTTATTGGAGTTATGCAGCTTATCACAAAAGTTTGTCAAACAAATGTGTGCGGGAGGTTATCGATGCCATCAAAACCTGACTTATCGATCATGTCAAGCCTATGCCAAAAGCAATCAGAAGCTTAAGACAGTGATCTTGGTATCCATTACAGAGCTCAAGTTCACCCTTAAGTGCAATAAGGAGTTGTCTCGATACTCTGACATGGGAGAGCAAAGACCCATCCCGATCTTTTCATACCTTGTTTTTCAAGTTTTAGCACAAATTCAAGTTTCTCAAGCACATGTGTAACTCAAGGTATGAGCCGTAGCAACTAAGCATATATATGAAGCAAAAGGGTTCTCGACACACCTATACATGCTAGTTGCCATAAAGTAGTGGTGAACATGTTTCAAGTTTCATCAAGTGTTATTCAAGTTCACAATTGAAAAAGACATTTTTAGCTCATATCAAGAGATCAAGTGAGCCTAAGCAAAGCACATCATGTATATCCATAACATCCCCAACAAGAGCATAGTGTCAATCTAGCTACTATAAAGATGAAGCTCAAGATGTAATATGATACATGATGATATGATATGCAAATATGATACAAAAGCAAAAGCAAAAGCCAAAAAAAACTAATGTACAAGAACCAAAACTTCCCAAGCTAAAAAGGAAAGGAAACTCCAAGCTCTCCTCGCAAGCGAGCAAACTGGGCTTGGTCAAGGGGTTTGGTGAAGATATCTGCGAGCTGGTTGTGGGTGTCAACATGAATAAGGTCAATGTCCCCTTTCTCATAGTGGTCTCGCAAGAAGTGAAAACGAACCTCTATGTGCTTGGTTTTAGAGTGAAGAACAGGGTTTTTGGCTACACAAATGGCACTGGTGCTATCACAGAATAAAGGCACTCGTCTAAACTCTAAGCCATAGTCTCGCAAAGTAGCAATTATCCAAAGCAACTGGGAACAGCAAGCAGCAGCAACATACTCAGCTTCTATGGTGGATTGGGCTACAGAGGACTGCTTGCGAGAAGACCAAGACACAAGAGAAGACCCAAGAAACTGACAAGTCCCAGAAGTGGACTTCCTCTCAGTACGACAGCCAGCATAATCCGCATCAGAGTAACCACAAAGAGAAAGAGAGGAGGAAGCCGAAAACCAAAGACCAAATTCGGGTGTGAACCAAAGATACCTCATGATCCGCTTGACGGCTTGACGATGCGATGTGCGTGGTGAAGACTGAAAACGCGCGCACAAGCAGACCACGAACTGGATGTTCGGTCTCGTTGCTGTCAGGTACAACAACGATCCGATCATGCTTCGGTACTCCTTCTGGTCCACAGCTTCTCCTTCCTTGTCTTCGTCCAGGGCTGTCGTGGTCGACATGGGCGTCGAAAGAGGCTTGGCCTCGCCCATATCAAACTTCCTCAGAAGATCCTTGGTGTACTTGCCTTGGTGCACGAATGTTCCTTCACGTGTTTGCTTGATTTGCAGCCCGAGGAAGAATGTCAACTCACCCATCATGCTCATCTCGAATTCCCTGCTCATAGTCTCAAAAAACTTTGCAACAAGAGCGTGAGAGGAACCACAAAAAATGATATCATCCACGTAAATCTGAACCAAAAGTGTGTCAGTGCCTTGCTTGAGGAGAAACAAAGTTTTATCTACGGAACCCATCTTAAAGCCCTTAGCAAGAAAGAAGGATTTCAAACGTTCATACCAGGCTCTCGGGGCTTGTTTCAATCCATACAAGGCTTTGTGGAGTTTGTAAACATGGTTTGGATACTTGGGATTTTCAAAGTCAGGGGGTTGTCTCACATACACCTCTTCCTCTATGTACCCATTCAAAAAGGCGCTCTTCACATTCATTTGATACAGCTTGAACCCTTTCGAAGCTGCATAAGCTAAGAGCATCCTTATAGCCTCGATACGGGCCACAGGAGCAAAGGTTTCTTTAAAGTCTACTCCCTCTTTCTAACAAAACCCCTGAGCCACTAGCCTAGCCTTATTCCTCACCACCACTCCATCCTCACTTTGCTTGTTCTTGAAAACCCATTTTGTACCTATAGGGTGACACTCAGGTGGAGGTGGAACTAAGACCCAGACTTCATTTCTCTCAAAGTTCTGTAACTCCTCGTGCATAGCATTGACCCAATCGGGATCAGAAAGTGCGTGTCCAACATTTTGTGGCTCGAAATTAGCGACAAAAGCAGAATGAGCGAAATGTGAGATTTCATATGACCTTGAGCATGTAACACGCTGACTGATGTCGTCGATCATGGTTTGAGGCGGGTGACGACGCTGGATGTGCCGAGGGGCTTCCCTCAAAGATGTCGCCTCCCCCTCAACAGCTACTAGGGCCTCCTCAGGTGCAGCCGATGTAGGCTGAGGAGGTGGCTCGTGCGGACCCCATGTAGTGGAAGAAGATGGATCTGGTCCGTGAGCCGAAGTAGTTGTTGTAGACTTGACTGGAACAACCGAAGAGGTCGGCTCTGCATCTCCCCAATTAGCATCTTCCTCATTCTCCTCAACGAAGATGCTCTCACCAATATTCTAATCACCTGCACTTTCAAAGATAGGAACAGAACAAGACATGGTCTCATCGAAAGTGACTTCACAAGTCTCTACGACTCGGTTAGTTTCAAGGTTAAGTACTCGATATGCATGAGAATGTGAAGCATAACCAAGAAAGACACCATCCGATGATCGAGACTCAAATTTGTCTAAATTACCTTGTTTCAGAATGAAGCACCTGCATCCAAACACTCGAAAGTGGCTCACCTTGGGTAGTCGACCGAATCGCATCTCATAAGAAGTTTTCTTCATGAAGGCTCAAAGAAATATGCGATTGGAAACATGACACGCGGTGTTGATCGCTTCGGCCCAATATCTCCTAGGAGTCCTATGCTCATCGAGCATCGTCCTAGCCATCTCAACAAGGGTCCGATTCTTGCGCTCAACAACACCATTTTGCTGAGTGACATAGGGAGAGGAAAACTGATGCTCAAGGCCCAAAGAAGCACAAAAGGTTTCAAAGTGAGTATTCTTGAATTCTGTGCCATTGTCACTGCGAATCGCTCTCATGGCATTCTTAGGGAACTCATTTTGCAACCGAAGAATCAAATCTCGAGCAAGTGAAAAAGCCTCATCCTTACCCTCCATGAAAAACACCCAAGAGTAGCGAGAAAAATCGTCCACGATCACTAGAACGTACCACTTCCCTCCCTCAGACCGAACCCGAGCCGGACCAACAGTGTCCATATGGAGTAGCTCACTGGGTCCCTTGGTCATGACCTGAGTCACAACAGGGTGAGAAGCGGCAACCATCTTCCCGTGACGACAAGGATGACACACCAAATCCTTCTCAAATTTTAACTTGGGCAATCCTCGGATTAGATCAAGTGAGCTCAACCTAGCTAGTAAGTCAAAGCTCAAGTGACCAAGTCTCCTATGCCACTTCCAAAGCTCAGAGGAGGATCCGGCCACCAAACATCGAGAAGAACCGAAAGAGTGAGAAAAATCAGCTCGAAAGACACGGCCAAAAGGAACAATCTGGCAAACAAGATTTCCCTGAGAGTCGAGAACTCGAGACAAGCCGGTCTTAAAGCGCACTTCAAAGCCATCTTGAAGGAGTTGAGAAACTGAAAGCAAATTGAAATGCAAGTTCGAAACCAAAGCAACATCCTTCAAGACAAAACTCTCATTGACCCGAATGGTCCCACGAGAAAGCACTTTACCTTTGCTATTATCCCCGAATGTGATGTACTCCTTACATTGCACGGGGTCGAGGCTGGAGAACCATTTGGAACTTCCGGTCATGTGGCGCGAACATCCGGAATCAATGAGCCATGTGTTCTCCAGGCCTCCGTCCTGCATCAATAGAAAGACATAGGATGAGCAAATGGCGCAACACTAGGGTTAGTAAACTGTGAAGGATACCAGTGTTGGCTCATTTGCCCTGGAAAAGTGTTAGGAAAAACACCAAACATGCCAAGTCCCATTTGAGGAAAGCGGGTACCACGTGGGGAAAAACATGGTCCACTAGAGCTATAGGACTGAAAGCCACTGCCACGAGGTCCAAAGTCATATTGATCACGACCTGAACTACACCGGGCACGACCACCACGACCACCGTGTGGTCTAGCAACCTGAGGCCTACCACCTTGAGGCATTGCACCTTGAGGCCTAGCATTGCGCCTCTGAACAGGCGGCACATGTACGCCATGGGGCGGACGGTACATGTTCCAGTTGTTCAACTCATACTCCCGCCGCTCATCTCTCTTCCTCCTGAAGCAAAACTCAACAAGATGACCATCCCTATGGCAATAGTCACAGTGATACCTCACCTCTCTCTTAGGTGGTTGTTGGCTCACTCTCTTGTGGGTATGGTTCACTCTTGGTAGCTTTTTGGCTTTAGGAAGGGGATCCTCAGAGATGTTCGGTAGAGTGTCAAGTGGGTTTCTGAGATGGTTCGGTTTTGGAACCCAAACTTGTTTCTAGGGTGGAGCTCTTGGAGGTTCTTCAAAAACTCCGTCTTTCATAGTGGGTTCGGTAGGCTTAGGTGGATTGATCTTGATTAATTTGGGAGCAGTGGAAGGTTTCTCACTTGGGCTCAAACCACTGAACTCATCAACTTTGCCATAGACATTTTCACCCTTCCCACCTAGAGCAAAGCCTACTCCCGATGTCCCAGTTCCCCGTCTGAACTGGCTCATCATCATGCCCAACTGCGGTTCACTACAAGACACCCAATTCAAGATGGACCGAAGGTATGTGTTGTCTTCCTCGGATCTCATCTTGTCATGCCTGCAAGACTCAAGCTCCAACACCAAGCTCTCATAACGTGCACACTCAACAACCGTGCTATCTGAACTAGCCTTCTCAAGAGCAAGGATCTTGGCATTCTTCTCTGCCAGCTCAGATTGCAAGCCTGAACAAGACTTGCATGCACCCAACAAGCTAGACCTAGCCTTCAGCTCATCGTTCTCATCTAATAAGGCAGCATACTTAGATTGCAACTCAGAAAAGTTAGTCATATGAACAGCACATTCATCGCATTCAACCTCGTCAGACACATGAACAACAAGCTTCTTAGCTTCCTCAAGCTCTTTCTCCACAACTTCTAGCTTGTCCTTAAACTCTCTCCTCTCACGAGCAGCACATTTCAGCAACTTATCTTGACTCATCAAAGTATCGGTCATGATATTAAGCTTGGCAATAAGAGCATCGACGGAGGGTTTTACCTCGGTAGAGTCGTCGTCGCCGGGAAGCACGTCCTTGTTGGGCTTCACACCTTCATCCACGGCCATGGTGCAGTAGCCTCCGTGGATGGACTTGGCAACGAAGCAAAGCCCGGTCAACTTGTCCTCACGTCTCTTCTCGGACTCATCATCGCTCGAGGGAGAAGAAGACCGGTCGTCGTCGGTGTCGTTGTCGAGGTCGCTGAGGGAGGCGAGGAAGGCGCGCTCTTGAGCCTTGGCCTTCTTGAAGTACTTCTTCTTCAGCGCCTCCTTGTCGAATCCTCCCTTTGACTTGTGCTTGGAGGTGTACTCGCGCTTGTCCTTGCGCTTGCTGGAGTCATACTTGTCGAAAGAGTGCTTGTTCTTCTTGGGGCAGTGGGCGATGAAATGGTCGGGATCTCCACAGCCGTAGCATCCTTCCTTCGGACCACCACCACGCCGGCGATTCAAGCGGTTGTTGTGAAATCGCGAGAACCGGCTGATGATCAACGCCAGCTCGTCGTCCCCAAGACTCTCCATCTGCTCCTCTGTGACAGACACCAAAGAAGACAAGGCAAAAGACATCTGTGAAGGGTTAGCCAAAGAACTTGAGCCATTACCTGAGACCAAGGCCATAGTCGGTGCAGAGGGATTCTTCAGCTTGACTTGGGTCTGGTAGTCGATCTCGGTGGACTTGAGCTTGCTGAAAAGCTCATCCACAGTGAGGGTCTCATACCCCGAAGACTCAATGATGGCGGTCACCTTCACATCCCATACCTTCCGATCTAGGGCATACAGAAGCTTGAGTGCCCTCTCATGATCATCATAAGGTAACTGTGTCTTGTTTGCTCGCATCTTGTTGACGATGGTCTGAAAGCGAGAAAACATGGCATCGATGGACTCGCCATCAAGCTGGGTGAAGTTCTCGTACTCCCTCTTGTACGTCTCGTAGAGTCTGGTTTTGACCTGTGCGGTCCCCTCGTGATAGCTCTGAAGCCTCACCCAGATCTCCCGAGCAGTAGTACAATCAGAGACTCTTTCGAACTCCTGAAGAGAAAGACTCGAGAAAAGAACTGCGCGAGCTCTGCTATTAGCGTTGTGTCGATCTCTTTGATCTTGCGTGACACGAGCACGGGGTTCAAGTACAACGTAAGTAGCATCCTTGCAAATCTCCCAAACAAGCCAATCAATCCCGTTGAGATGCGCGGACATGCGGATCTTCCAATAGGGATAATTTGTTCCATCGAAGAACGGTGGTTTGCCGGAACCACGCTCCATGTCGCCTTCGTGGATCACGGACCGATTAAGGTGGAATGATCCTTAACCGGCTCCGATACCAATTGAAGGACCGAAAACGGCGACCAGAGGGGGGGTGAATGGGAGCCTCAAATTTCTTTCAAAATATTTGGCCGCTGTCCCAGTTTCACCACCAAGAGCATCACACAACAAAAATTCCGAATCTAAAATACCCAAGCCAATAGGTGACGAGAGTACCTAGATAGGTCCTTTAAATCGATGGAAAAACAACGCAAAAAGCGGAACTCAAAACGAAGCTCAAACATGCAAACGAGTGATAAAACAGTGAGCTGAAAAACCAAGCCTGTAATAGCCAAGAAACACTGCCTAAAAAATTTCAGCAGAAACACTGCAGTGCTACATGACAGGGTATGTCACCTGCAAAAACTCACTGAATTCATACTGAAGCAATAACCATAGTTGTGCACCTAAATCGATCAGTTGACAAATCAAGCAGAGTTGGTGAGAGCTGGACACCACCAAGGAAAGCAAATAACAAACTATTGATCAAATAGAATTCAAAAGCTCATGGTAATCACGAGCAGCTCTTCTGCACTTTCAGTCTACTCACCAACTAAACCTGACAGGAAATTCCAAGCTACAGATAGCAGCTAACTTTGCAAACCGTGAACACTTACCAAGCCAAAAGAAGTATAATACTACTCCAATGATTAGCAAAGGATTAGATAATCATTTCTTCAGTACTTTATGGATGGAACATGCAGGCTGTTTACCGATCTAAATCAAGCAGAAATTACCTTGACTCACAACGAGCACTGCACGGTGCTGTCTGTCTCCTGGGAGATGCAAATCCGGTCCTAGGTAGAGGCGCACGGCTGCCTGGGCTTACTGACGAGCGCCTGCTGGAACCCTGCTTCAGGAAGCGCACGGCGCTGGTGAGCTGGTCGGCCTCACGTGCTAGCTCCCTGTACGAAGAACAACCAACAGGAACAGAGCGCTCTGGAACTGGAGAACAGGAAGGCCAACGTCCACAAAATCGATTGAAAACCCTATCAAAACTCCATGAATTGTTCGCAAATTTTGCACAGAGGATCACAAAAGGAGTAGGTGAGCTATTCCCAAGAAATCATTGACCAAATGGAAGCCAATCAATGGGAAATCAAAGGAACACGAAAATCCCCCAAAAACGAACCCTAGCTCTTGATTCGCCCCGATCTATGATCTTGTGAGGAATTGATGCAAATCCTTCGGTGGAAAGTCTCAACTCACGTCATTGATCAAGGTCATGCAACAAAAACGAATCAAAATGAGCTACAAATGACGAATCAAAGGAATAACTAGAGAGGGAAGTGAGGAACTCGCGAAGAACACATCAAGAACACACAAATTGCTTCATCCGCCGAACACCGAAGGACACCGGAGGATTCGGGACCTCCTTCCCTCAAAGATTCATAGTTCTTACACTAATCGATGGATTAGTGGACCTATCTCTCACACAAGCAACTAGAGGAAGAAACCCTAAAGGAGAAAATGAAAATGGAGGAGGTGAGGAGGCAAGGGGCTGCCATCCTCTATTTAATAGGGCTATTTTACATTCCCCTAAATGCCCCTGGATACATAAGAGCTAAACCAATAAGCCTAAGAGCGTAGAGGTCCAACCCGGTCTTCATGTTGATCCGACGGCCACCGCGCGTCCTCACTGGTAGCTTCGCCTCGACGCGAACTCCCCGATGCCGCCACGTGCCGTCCGTTCCACCTCGGAACCTCCGCCCGGGTTTTGAGGCCCAAACCCGTAAACCCGCATCCGATGGTTTTGAGGCCCAAACCATCAAACCGTTCCGCGAGTAGTGTACTCCATACGCGTCCCCCGCCATCCGACGTGTGTCACCTCCACGGTCAACACGGTCACTCCCATGTCTTCTCGCGCTTGTCGATGTCCCAAGTGTCAGCCACCGCGGCTAGCCACCCGGCCTCCGGGTCCTTCGGTCCAAGCCTCACGTCCGTCCTTCACCCCTCCGGTCCATCGGCACGGCACGTCCTCCTTGACCTTCACCTCGCCGTCGGCTACCGCCTCCGTGCTCCACACATGCACAACACAAACCAAGAGATATGTCGCACATAAGGCTTTCGCCAAGGTAGGGTTAGTCACCACTCAACCTACTTCGTGGATCACATTGACAATCACTCATCACAAAACGAACACACAAGGGTACTTGTCAACCTTGTGTTCGCATAGGATCATTTAGAGTTAGGTTGTGCAACTCCTTCATACACGGTGCGCATGGGAGAAATTAAAAGGTGGATTGCAACCTGGTAACAGAGAGTGCTCAGTTTGTTTTCTGCGTCTTATACTAGCAGTAACTAATCACTCACTCAGTAAAAACGGAAATTTTCCAGCAGTACGGATGGGCGTGAATATCAGAATATGGTCAACAGCAAGTGGATGTGTGAAAGTGTCAAAATCTATAGCTAATTTGGACGTTTTCAGGGCATTTTTCCTGTTTTTCTTTTCCACAACCGGCTGTCCTTTGCGCAGATTCCATCGACAGGGAACGCATCAAAAGGAAGAAGAAGAGAAAGAATATGCGCTAATTATATACTCCAGTTGAGACATTGCATTGTCAAATTTGGTAGTTTCACATTATATTCTTAATAAGGACACAAAAAGTGGTGGCGTTTGGTAGGTACGTACCACTCAAATTATTTGATTTATTATCCCCCTTACTAGTTAAGCTGTTGATATCAACAGGACATAGAAATTAACAAGTTGTTCAAAAAAATGGCTGCACTCTAACAGAAGCGAATAAACCGTACTTTCCCCGGCTCATGTTTATGCCCTTTTTTTTGTGAAACCATTTCTTCAAAGTTTAAAAACTATGTCTTATGCATATATATATTTGCTTTCGTCGTATCAAGCTCGGTCACTTCCTTGGAAGACTACCTACCCGTTACTATTTTTCTTCTGCATATATATGTCTTGGAAGTGACCGAGCTTGATACTATTTTTCTTCTGCATATATATCTACTAGACTACTACCTGTTCGTCAGTCGTCACTGTTGGAAAGAGTAGTAGAAAAAAGAAGACTACCTACCCGTTACTATTTTTCTTCTGTACGGCGCTTCTCGTCGTTGATCAAACATCAACAATCCGATTCGCCGATCAATTAAAATTTTAAACCTCATTCTCGACCTGATCGCTTGCATTGATTACCGGTGCTAGCACGCAATGTATACCTGTTGCAATCCACAAGAACAGGCCTAACTACTGCATACATGACAGATTGGAGTCCAACCTCACTTGTGCATCCATCCATCCCAATTTGTGAATAGACACTGTAGGCAGCACAGTCAGGTACGAAGGCTCGGCCAATTAATCAATGCGCGTTGCATCCAATAAGAACAGCTGATCACTTGAGAGTAGGGTCAGTTCGGAGTTCACTTCTTACCTCAGAGTGAAAGGGTTCTCGTGAAAGCGAATTCTTGAGTAGTGTAGGCTTGATTAGCTGCCGAATTTAGCAGGAGAACACTTTGACCAGCCAACTACATGCATGCATAGTTGCATACTGCAGATGAACGGCCGCTGCCACGTCGCCATTTTAAACTATTTGGTAGAAAGGTGGAGAAAGGAAGGATGTTATCCTGCTCACTGAGTCAACGAGAAAAATACTACTTTTCTAGGTGCATACTACGTCCAAATAGCTCACGCACCACACATTTGGATTTGGAAACAACAGCCTGCTTCGTCCGTTTTTTTTAAAAAAAAACACACACACAGTGCACATGCAAAATATACTACTCCGTCCGTTCCAAATTATAAGTCGTTTTGATTTTTTCTTTACATGGAACTGAGGGAGTATTTGCAAGAACGGATACGAGAGGATCACATGTTTGTTGGCATCTTGATTACTGTATGCAGGGTGTCCGACAACACTCCTAAACTGTTGAGTGTTGACGACACAACCATTATTAACAAAGAACCCAAGGTGTTCATCAGTCTTGTGTCAACAAGTAAATACTAGCACTATACTCCCTCCAGGTTGGTAAATGAAGTTTAAGACAACGACACAGTCTCCAAAGTATAGCTAGTTTTGACTTCATTTTTCTATAAAAAAATATTTATTTAAAAGTGATATATGAATACTTTTATGAAAGTATATTTCAAGACAAATCTATTCATATGGTTTTCACATTTCTAAACTCAACAACTTAAAAGTTATTCATGATTTATATTCCCAATGTTTGACCCAAACCTTATCAAAACGACTTCTTTTACCGACCTGGAGGGAGTATGCAGAACTCAGAGTCTCACCTCATGTTCGGATTTCGAAACCAACTGCCTGCTTCGACCATTCTATTCTAAAAAAGTAACAGCTCACAGTGCTCATGCAAAATACAGTATACTATTTCCGAGAACAAACATGAGAGGATCACGTTTTTGTTGGAACCTTTGAGGCTTTGATTCCTGTAGGGTGTCCGACAACACTCCTGAACTGGCACAACCATTAACAAAGAACCGAAGCTGTTCATCAGTCTTGAGATCGTCAGATCGACAACTACATAAAAAAACCACTTTTCTTAAAAAAGAATTGCACTCAACTGATGCAGCAGTTCCTTCATCGTCCAATGGTGCGTGTGTCTCCGGTGATTGCAGGCCGATAGAAAATCTTTTTAAAAAGGTTTTTGGTGAAGACTAAACCGACGCCCTTCAACAACCACTAGTCCCTTTCCAACATCATCATCCGGAGACTGCAGATTCTGCCTGCCTTGCCTTGCCTGTGTGGCAGCCAATGGCTCAAGTCTGCGTTAGGGTAACCAAACATTTATTGCCGTTTTACCTTCCCTGCACCTAACCTTGACGTGCTTTCTCTCACCGTGGAACCCACACTCGATCACGCACGTTTTTTGCATTTGGACTTGTATTGTGTCACTGTGTACAGAGTGTAGTTGTAGAAGCAAATCAAAAAGAATGTTGAAGCCGATGCTTTAATTAAAGTTTCTTGACCTGTGTTGCTACTAGCTAGGCTCTCTCAGATCAGCTGATCTTCTACCTAGATTCGAGTGACATTGTAGCTAACCTCATCGGTGACATGTTAGACCCGGACGGCGGGCAGCGATCGCGTGAGAAAGATGGGAGAACAGCACTTGCAGCTCCAAAGCAGAACCACAATCACAGGCTAGCTGCTGGCTGCTGCTGTGCTGCTAATGCTAGGTACACGTGACGATGTGAAACTAGTACTATTTTTTTTCTAAAAATGTTCTTTACTTGTTTATGATCTATATATAGGTATTTTGGAATTGGTTTGTTTTTGTTCCTATTGCTTTATTGCTCGGAGTTGCACTAGTTATTTGTCTAAAACAAGTAAGATCCGAACAACTCCAACTATAGCACCAACAGATAGATGACATTTTTAAAAGAAAAATAGGACTATTTTTACATTTTTATGATTTAAGATAAATTAGTTAGGAATTCTTAGAGATCAAACTAGTTTTTTAATCATTTTAGAAAATTAAAACCATTTTTAAAACCAGCCAAAGGACCAAATTTATTTGGTTTTCGATAGTTGGAAGGTGTGAGTTACCTGGTTTTATAGTTTTTTTAGAAAGGACGGCAAAAGCTTTCTCGTATTTTTTATTAGACGATAAAAAAACAAAAAGAAAAGAAGTATTACAAATATTTACACAGCCCGCCACATGCCGGTTTTATAGTAAAAGGTTAAAAATGGAACTATGTTGTGAGTTGAATGTTAAAAAATATACTTTATCCAATAAAAAACATAAAGCAAACCCCTAAGCCTACATCTAAATTACCTAACTCTTCCATTCCATTACGGAAGATCATTTAAAGGAACCACCTCAATTTGTTGGACAAGTTTCGTCAGCCGCGACAAACTAGTAGTACATTGTTTAGTTCTATCAGTGTTTTTTTTCCCGTATATAGTAGGAGCCAAAGAAGAAGATTCTCCGAGTACAACCACGCATGGCTGATGAATAATATATAGGCCCCGTTCACTTTCCAGGCAAACCCAAAAAAAAATTTCTCTTCCACCTATCACATCAAATATTTGGACGCATCTATGAAGTATTAAATATAGGTAAAAAATAACTAATTGCTAAATTTGTCTGGTTTTTGCGAGACGAATCTTTTGAGCCTAGTTACTTCATGGTTGGATAATATTTGTCAAATAAAAACGAAAGGTGATACAGTAACTTTTCACCAACTAAACACACCCATACTTGAAATCAAAAGCAGTTAGTCAATAACCCAAGCAGACTGCAGTGGGGTACACCAAGCATGCATGCAAACAAAACACAAGACCCACAATAATGACAAAAAACACAACACATGAACAATAATGCAAATGGATTAACTACCAAATAAGACCAAGGCAGTGGCGGAGCGTGAATCAAAGTAAAGGAGGGGCCAATTATACTGTAGCATCCTTGAACTACCACTTAAGAGCAGCTAGTTGTTCTGCTGCAGGTGTATTATTTATTACTGGCACGGATATACTCATATTATTACTACTGCATCTCTACTATTGTATGGCTAACTTACTTGCTCGGTTTGCAGTAGCTAGTAGTATGTTGCAGGCCCAGGCTCATACGTATGCACACACCAAGGGGCAAGGGGGGGGGGGGGGGGGGGGGCGGTGCCCAGGTTGGCCGTCACTGAGCTCCGTCAGTGGACCAAGGGTAAAGACTAAAGACGTAGTACTAGTACCCTAACCACGTGTGCCACATTTCCTGCTGTACATTGCATGCACGGTGGTGGAATGACGATGCTGCCCTCATACAAAAACCGAAGGAATCATAGCGGATCAAAATCAAACGCTCGATAGGTATAGGTTAGGGCTGAGCATTTCCAGCAGTCCCCTAATAAAATCCCTCATTCTCATAAAAATATTATATGAGAAAAGAAATATAGTTATTTTCTTGCTAAAGCGGTTCTCAATTATCCTCTTTTTTGTTACCCAATTCCTCTTATTTCCTCAAATAAAGGGAAGTTACATCTCTCACATATACAGTGAGCCTCACTCCTTCTTCCCTGCACATTGTGAGCTATTGTCACCGCACACCCCTCCTAACCATGAGTTCGCTCGAGAAATTTGCTCGTCATCGGCCACCGTTGATCAATTTTGTGCTATGCGCTGGGCCACCAGCTACCCCTCAGAGGTGGTCTTGTCATAGGTCATCAAAGGCATGCGTCGTTGTGCCCATTTTCACCTCCGCCGTTGCAATTGTTGAGAGCTCGAGCCATCTCGCACAATTCCCTCTTTCTCGGCTTCCACCTCCCTCTTTTCTCGGCTTCTTGTCATTCTAGCTCTGCCATGACGTATTGGAGCTACTGCATTCGCTAGATGGCTCTAGCAGGGTGGCTAGCATGACGGGGGTCGAGGACGGGGACGACACGACAGGGTCGGGGAGGTGGGCAGCGGTGCGGAGAGCCCACGGGGAGACGAACCGTGGTGTTAGGAGGCAGGGCAGCAATGCAGCAGGACAGGGAGGTGGGTAGCAAGGGGTGAAGAGGCGAGCAGTGGTGCATGGAGAGAGAGATGAACATGGGAGGGGAAAAAGGATAGACCGAAGAAAGACAATATTCTAACAGCTAGATCTCACTTATTATGGGTGATCTGCTGCAGCATATCTTGTAATAATAAAAAAGTAATAGTGGACCACCTATATTACCCCCTTATTGAGAGAGAGATACTGCTCAGCATCGCGATCACAGTAGTAGTTCTCTGGTGACTGGTTGGTGCCAAGTGGTCGCCTGCACACTCATAAACTATCGCCCGGTGGGTCTTGAGCCCTTGACTCTGGCCGCGCGCGCCCGCCGCCCCATGGCCATGGCCATGCATGCGCATATATACGACCAAAACAGCTTTCAACTTTCAAGACCCCTTTGCGAGCCCATTTGCACAACAAAACGCTGCTCATACACCACAGCGTCGTCATATTAAATGGCCGGTTCCGATCCGCATGGCATTTCAGCATGCCTTTCTGGTGCCGGCACAATCGATGGGGGGGCGGCGGAACGGGACCTTTTGGACCGCGCACCCGTTCGTGTGAATCCGCGGACGCCCGCGTCCGCGGGGCGCGGCGGTTGTGGAGCGGAGACAATCCGCGGACCGCGGGTGATCTCCCCACATCATTCGTTTGACTGGCTAGCCGCCCGCGGTGCACCGTGTACGGAAACGCACAGGCGCATCACGGATCCTGCGCGCGCGCAGGCAGGCGGCTCGCTCAGGTGCATCGCCGCCTCCGACACGTGTGTATGCTACAGTGCGACTTCATTCCGCTCTAGCCTGACGTGATGCGTGCGCTGTGCCCCCGACGGCCGGCAGGGCGGGCGAGACCGGTAGTTTGGCAATTGGCACCGTGTACCGTACGCCCTGCTGCCTATGCCTGACAGAATTAAATGGGATGTACGTACGTGCCGCTCGGTGCTTCCAGTTGGGCGGCAGAAGGTCTCGCCGCCGGGGCGGCGGCCGGCGCCCGTTCGCTGCGAGGCATGCATGCATGCATACGCGCGCGGACCGCGGTCTCATCAGTCATCCGGTGTACGCAGGCTGCATCGCGTACAGATTCAACGGGGAGCAGCCTGGCCGTGGAGCGCCACACACAGATCATCCATGTGTCATGTGTCCGAATGACACGCTGCGCCTGCACGGCCTCCTAGCTCCGGAATGTCAGCGTGACAGCGTCACTGCTGACCTAGGCTGTGTTCAGATCCGAAATATTTGGAGGAAATATTTCTGTAGCACTTTCGTTGTTATTTGACAAAATTTATCCAACCATGAATTAATTAGGCTCAAAAGATTCATCTCGACCTTTACAGACAAACTGTACAATTAGTTATTTTTTTACCTACATTTAATGCTCCATGCATACGTCCAAAGATTCGATGTGACATGTGACAGAGGAAATATTTTGGGAAGTGAACGGAGCCCTGGTTCTTCTCAGGCCTCAGGCATGGTGCCAACTCAGGAACGCATTTTTTGCGTCGAGAGAGTCGTTGGACCAGTACATTGGATCACATTGGACAGATCGATGGCGACTTTCTTGTACAGGTCCCGTGTGCAGCGAAGTACTCGTCACCGTCGCCAGTACTAGTCGGTGTCGGAGTGTCCGGTCACGGCCCTTTTCACTCTGATACAAAAAGTCTACTTTTCTTATCTGATCGAACTTTGCTTACCTGTCAGTCATATAATCTACATTGCTCTGATGGCTCGCGCAATCGGCAGATGTGATCAACGGGTCATTCATCTTTGATTACACTTCAAGGCACCAATCCTCGCCAGAAGAAAAAAAAGGAACGAATCAAGATGGTAATCAGGAATAATTCGTGCGTCTGTCAACTGTCATCGTTCCCTCCTAGGCTATTGGGTTCGTCTTGATGTCTGATGACCTACAATATATTGGTGTTTATGTGTATCGCATAGCGACAAGCTTCCTCTCAAACCCTCGACGCGAATCCTTCACAGGTAGATGCAAAGGTACTGTGGATGACAAAAGGACATGGAAAAAATTACTATTTGCCCTTCCCATATTTTCAACAATTACATATCTCGTATTTATACCCGAAGGCAAAATGCTGCCTTCAAGATTACAAATTGCCCTCGGTCTACCTAACATATTCTTAGTATATTCATGGGCACTTTGGTCTTTTTTTTCAAATCCAGCAACCTCGGTCCATGCCCATGCTCTCCTATGGTGTATTGCTAACCATTGAGAAAGACCAAAAGACAATCCTTCATTGTAAGGGCATGTCTTGTGGTGTACCTTCGAGAACAACTTTTATGATATACCTTAGAGGCCTCTTGGCAATTTTTGGAGAACCTGCTTGGAAGTAATAGCGCAGTGATTCGAATGGGCAGAGAGGGGTGGCGCGCCGAAGGTCTAGGTAATAGAGAAATAAGTATAAGCGTATTTTTAACTTTTATGTGCCATGGTAAATGTGAAACAAGTATAAGGGTCTTGTAAGTTAATTTATGCATAAAGCCAGTGGTAGGTAATTTGTAGCATGCAAAATGGTATTTTTATTTTATTTATTTTATTCATGTGGTAGTTTCTAGCACTTGAGAAATAACATGTAAATTTCTTTTATTAACCCAAACAATTCAAATAACATTTTACTGTCAAATGAGGTAGAAAATTAATACAATTCAATTTTAAACACATGTTGGCATATTTTATCAAGGGTGGTGACGTTTGGTGAAGTTTGGAGTTGAGGAGGCATTGTTTCCTGTGATCGGACGCAGGACCGGACGCTAGACCTATGCGTCCGGTCACATTGAAACAGGAGCGGACTCGGTGGAGACGAGTGACCGGACGCTGGTCGTTCACTGTTCATCATCAGGTCGCTGACACGTGGCAGTGTTCTGGTGCGTGGAGTGGAGTGTCTGAGTGACCGGACGCTAACCGCGTCAGGTCATGGTTTTGCTCCTCTGGACCCTCTCTGGAGTCGACCGAACTCTGGGAGGGTGCCGAGTTAGGTGGCGCATCGGCGCGTCAGGTCAGCATGTGAGCGAGCGCGGCCAGCACGAGCATTGGCGCTTCTGGTCTTGCACTGTGGCACGTCCGATCACACTTAACCGCGTGGAGTTCCTGACCGTTGGAGATCGGTGGCCAGCATTCAAAGACAGGGACACGTGGCGAGGATTACACGACCGGACGCTGGTGTGGGTGCGTCTGGTCGTCCTCACCTGGGCGTCCGGTGGCCCCGTTTTTTAGTGGACAGAGGAGCCAACAACTCTATTTCGTGGGGACTTCTATTTAAGCCCTATGGCCGGCTCTAGCTCACTCTCTTGGCCATTTTGCATTGACATAGCAATCTTGTGAGCTTAGAAGCCCTCCCACTCATCTACATCATTGATTCATCATCTTTATGAGATTGGAAGAGAATCCAAGTGCATTGCTTGAATGTTTGCATCTAAAGACACTTGGTGATTGTGTTTCGTTGCAGGATTCGCTTGTTACTCTTGGTGGTTACCGTCACCTAGATGGCTTGGAGCAGTGAGGATCGTCGAGCGAAGGTTGGTGATTGTCTCCAGCTCCGATTGTGATGATTGTGAGGGGTTTTTGACCTTTCCCCTGCGGAAAGCCTGAAGGTACTCTAGTGGATTGCTCGTGGCTTGTATGATCCTCATCTTGTGTTGGTCGTGCGGCACCCTATTGAGGATTTGGCGTGTGAACCTCCAAGTGAGTGAATCGCCACAACGAGGACTAGCTTACCGGCAAGTAAGTGAACCTTGGTAAAAAAATCTTGTGTCACCTTGTCCGAGAATTTTATTGGTTTTATTGTGATTAGTTGATTGACTTCATCTTGTGATTGGCTCATACCTCAACACGTCGGTATAATCATCGCCATCCTTTCTTGCATTATATTCCTAGTGTGTAAGCTAAACTCTTTAGTGTAATTAGTTTAGAGAGCTAGCTTTTGTCAAGTCTAGTGGTTAGTGAGACTCTTTAGGTAGTCTTTGAGAGCTCACTAACTTAGTGTAGTGACTTAGCAAATTGTGTGCTTAGTGATCATAGTTACTAGAATTGTGGCAGGTGGCTTGCTCTTTTAGTAGCTAGCGCAACACTCGCTCCGCCATTTAATTGTCTAACATATTTGCTAAGTGTTGTTGTAGAATTTTTCAATAGGTTGTTCACCTCCCTCTAGCTATTAGGATCTTTCACCAGCAACGACCAGGCTCGGCCCTCGCCAACCATTCCCATCGCAAGCGTAGAGCGAACCTAAAGAACCGGAGGTCCAGGACTCCAAGGCCACCGAGGGCGGTTGGCCTATAGACCGTGGTCCAAGCGACACGACATCTTTTGCCCAATACGGACTCAGTTCTAGCCCACAAGAAAGCTGGACGCCGCTTGTCAATTTATCTGATCGCCTAATCAGAAAGGCAGCAGGCGATGCTCAGATGGATCGGGATCAGCGACGAAGCTAGCGGGGGGGGGGGGGGGGTTGTAACAGAACCGCCCAATTATACGAGATTAAGTAGGAAAATCATCCAACGGAAGGACAATTTAACAAACTTAAGCCCGTATAACCCGGTAGTCCGTGAAATCTCGACGGATTTCAAACCATTTTACGTAACAGCCAAGATCGTACTAAGTTTAGCGGTCACCATCATAAGTTACATAAATGTTCGCGGCATAAAATACATCGGAGTTTAAAAATAGTTATTACAAACCAGGTTTGAATAAAACTAGCGGAAGCGGTAGTTTAAATCACGCACACACACAACATTTTGGAATAAAGTGCCAGCTTGTGATCATCTCCAGCAAAAGCATCAGATGAGAAGTAACGAATGACCATTGCCCATGGTCCTATGCTTCGCCCATTGCAGGATAGAGACAGTTGATACAATAGCCATAGTACATCTGTCCATCTGCAACAAGTGGGAACAAAGCCCTGAGTACAAGAAGGTACTCAGCTAGACTTACCCGTCATAAACCAGAAATAAGCGACACCAAGGAATCATGATAGGCTTTCTGGTGGGATAGCTGACTCATTTGCAAAAGGCATTTTTAGCATTTAGGAAAACCTTTACAAAAGTTTTGCATCAAGTTAAATCTTTATTAACCAGTCAACTACATTTGCACCTGTACTAAAGTAATATGTAATTAAACAGGCAATGATAACCAATGATCATTAACAACTTCCATTATGTCATAATTCATATAACTGTCCAAGTGTTCCATCAATATCACTACGATGAAGTAGCTCAAGTCAAGTGTTCACTATCCAGTGAACGATGGCGATTCGAATCGATTATTAACCAGCTGGTAATTTATTCCTCATACAAACCTCACTCACCCGCTAAAGTGAGGTGTTGGTCGCCGAGTCAACCATTCAGGTAAAGTCACGAGCTTGCCAGGAACCACTTGTACCCGGGGGCCGCCCGACTGCTCTTTGGCCTTATCATCGCGCCCCCGTATCCTGCCACTACTGCTCCGGTACAGTGCGTTGCGGGCAATCCACTCGGCCCGAATAATCTCCCAGTTTCGCGGTCGAAAGGTACTTTATCCGGCCAGCTAAATGTGAGGCATGCGTTCAATATGACCCGAGGGACAACAACGGACGGTCCTTAACCGACACAGACGGAAAACACTACAGTCCGAAACCCTGCAAGTTTCCGCCCGGTCTCAAATTCATTTCACACTTAGTTATACCATGACTTCATAGTCAACCAAACAGATCCAGGTAACCACCTATAGCTCGCAGGTGACAGGAAATCACCTGACTTCTACCGGTCTAAGCCAGCTAAGCATTGACTTGACTGCGGATACCAGGGTAACAAGGATATGGTATAACAAAGGTAAGCAAGGTATAATACAGCAACGTTTGCAAACAACTCCTAAACGTAATGCATCAAATTAAGTAAAGTTAATAATAAATTATTTGCAAACCGGGAGAGAAATGCTCCGGGGCTTGCCTCTCTCGAAGGAGCTTGGACGGTGATCGGGGCACTCCGGGAGATCTTCACCGACCTCTTCTTCGGCTTCTGTCACCTCCTGCTGCTGCACCTCGATCTGCTCCTCTGGCTCCTCGGGCAAGATGACTGGGTTCTCGGTTTGCGATCCTGTATGATGCAATGCGCGTAAGTGATTATGCAAGTGTGCATCGAAGGAGATGAATGCAATGAATATGTTGAAATACAAGGTAGTCAACATCATCCAGAAACTATACACTACAAGCACATGTCATCTACTGCATTTTCTTCTACTACTATTATGTTAAGTTAACCTACCTTATGAAATGCTTCAAAGATACACCAAAGCTTTACTACTTTCTTAATCACACTTAAAGCAATACCTGCTTAAACCCTAAGTAATAATAGTAGGTTCGAATAGCAACATATAATTCTGATGCTCTGAAAAATCTAAGAAAATTACAGTAGCATAGTACTACTCTAAACAGACTACCATAACAATTTCATGGCATTTGGATAAGTAAACCATCCTATACAAAAATGACAAGCTATAGCATAAAAATGAGCATGAAATTACTTTGTACTATGGAAAGTGTCAAACAACAGAATTAATATTTTTCCTAGGTTCTTTATAGCATACTATGACTGTATAAAAATTATCACATGCATGTTTTATACAAAGTTTGCTCTCTAGCAAAAATAACAAAAATCAGCCATTAAAGGCACTTGAACTACACTTCAACATTTTCCCACAGCACATGCATGAAACATATTTTTCCTAGGAAGTACATGATATATGAAGATTTAAAAACTTAAAATCATATTTTTCTGATACATATAGGATTTACTAGCTATTTTACAAGATATCAGCAATATTAAGAATTATTTAAAGCTCTACAGAAAAGTATTCAAAAAATGACATGCAATATTTTTAGATTGTAGATCTGGTTCCAATGAGTTCATAGAAATTTATTTCACAATTTTTGGAGCACAAATGAATACAAAAACATTTTCTACAACATTTTTCAAAGCATTTAATAGAAATCTGAAAAAGCATTTCTTAAATCCCTTTTAAAATCAGCCGCCAAAACTGCTAGGTGCACCCGGTTGTCCACCCACAACCCGCACCAGAGAGACAGACAGGCGGGACCCAGCGGGTCAATGACCCCACATGTCAGCCAGGCCGAAGCCGGGGCGGCGCTGACCGGCCGGATCTCACCGGCGGGGAGGTCGCCGGCGGCGTGGTCGGCACCGTCAGACTCCCCAAGGCGATGCGCACCCATTGGCACTACTTGCAAGGCCAGAGGACCACCGGAGCAAGGTGGTCGGTGGCCATGGCGCGCGGCGGCGCTGCTCATCGGCGGGAGCGCGTCTCCGACCATGGAGCGGCGCGAAAAACGGCGTCCGAGCACCGGGAGAGCAGGGTGAACGGGATGCGCGCCCGAGTAAAGGAAAAGCGGAAGCGGAGGGGAGGTTTCCACGGAGCGGGATTCCTCGATGAGCTCGGCCGGAACTCCGGCGAGCGATTCGCGCGGATGGGGAGCTTACCACGGTTGATGGAGGTGAGCGCGGGCTGCTCCAGAGAGAGAAGAAGCTTAGGGCAAGATGGAGCGGCTTGCGGTGAGCTGGGGCTGCCAGAATGCGCGCATCCGGTGATGGCGCGCGGTGGTGGCGGTGAAACCACGGCTGCTGCGCGCGTGAAGGAGCAAGGGCGAAGTGAGAAGGAGGAGGAGGGCGAGGTGCTGCGGCGGGTTATAGGGGCGAGTGTGCGCGTTGGTGGGGGCAACCAGGCGCCACCCGGCCGGCGTTGCCGGCATGCGGCCGCCACGCGGTGGGCGCGTTCTGCCGCGGCGGACAGCGAGGCGCACCCGCGTGGGAGCGGGAGGGGGAAGAGAGGCTGGCTTGGGCCGGGCCGAGGCGGGGAGCAGGCGCATGCGCGCGCGGGAGTGGCGCGGGCCGTTTCCGGTCGCGGGCCGAAACCGGGGCGACGGCCTGCTTAGGGTAGGATTTGATTTTTTTCAAATTTTTCATTTCAAATCAAATTCAAACACAGATTTCAAACCCCATTTTGAACAAGAAGAAGACATTTTCAGGAATTGACCCAAAAATAAAAGTTGCTTATAATTTAATTCTCTACAACTTTGATTAAGGGGCCAACTAAAAATTCTCAATAGATTTTGAATTGAAGAATAAAAGCTAATTTAGAGAGGATTTTTGAATATTTTAATTAATACTTTTGAACAAGCTTTTTGACAAAACTTTGAGTCATTTAGTTGCTCCAAAAATTTTAACCTATAATTCTAAGTGATATGAAATTTTTAGTTGCACAATTTTAATGGAATGTGATTAGCACATTATACATTACACCTCAAATACCACTTTCTAAGCTTTTATTTCACTCAAATTATAATATTAACATGTATGATTAGGATGATATGAAATGTCATGCATATGATTGACATGCAAATGCTTGCGTAACATCGGAGTGTTACAACCCTCCCTCCTTATAAAAATCTCGTCCCGAGATTTGGGTTACGAACCATTTATTATAAAAATCTTCGTATGCTTTTTGTAAGTATTCACCCGTTTCCCACGATGCATCTCCCTCATCATGATGACTCCATTGTATCTTATATGTTTTCACCACACTGTTCCGAGTAGCCCTTTCCTTGGAATCCAAAACTCGAATTGGCTGCTCACGATACACTAGATCTGACTTAAGTTTTATGCCTCGAGGTTCAATTATTTCCTCTAGAACGCGCAAACATTTCTTGAGATGTGATACGTGAAAAACTGGGAATATAACATCCATTGATTCTGGTAATTCTAATTTGTAAGCCACTGGACCCTTCCTTTCCAAGATTTTGTATGGTCCGACAAATCTTGCGGCAAGCTTTCTGCGTAATCCAAACCGCTTCTTCTTCATTGGCGTGACTTTCAGATAAACATAGTCACCAACTTCAAACACAAGTGGTCTCCTTCTTTTATCCGCATAACTTTTCTGACGTGACTGAGCTGCTCTCATATTTTGCTGAATGATATGAACTTTCTTTTCGGCTTCTTCCACGAAGTCAATACCATAATACCTTCTTTTCCCTAGCTCAATCCAGTTTAAAGGTGTTCTACACTTTCGTCCATACAAAGCCTCAAAAGGTGCCATTTTGATACTTTATTGATAGCTATTATTATATGCGAATTCTGCTAGAGGTAACCACGACTCCCATGAACCTCTGGAAGACAACACACAAGCTCTCAACATATCTTCTAACACAGCATTAACTCTTTCAGTCTGACCATCTGTTTGAGGATGATAGGCAGTGCTACGAATCAGACTAGTCCCCAAACCTTTGTGCAAATGCTCCCAAAAGTGAGCAGTGAACTGGGATCCTCTGTCAGACACTATAGTCTTCGGTATGCCATGCAATCTCACAATCTCTGCAATATACTTCTCGGCATATTGAGGTGGTCTATAAGCTGTCTTGACAGGCAAAAAGTGAGGGGTCTTGGTAAGACGATCTACGATTACCCAAATCGAATCATGGCCTTTCTGAGTAGTGGGCAAACCTGTGATGAAATCCATACTTATATCATCCCACTTCCAACTAGGTACTGACAAAGGTTGCAACAATCCGGCAGGTTTCATGTGAATAGCTTTTACTCGACAACATGTGTCACATCTGGCTACATAAGCTGCAATTTCCTTCTTCATCTTTGTCCACCAAAAACGAGGCCTTAGTTCTTGATGCATTTTGCTACTGCCAGGATGAATGGATAACTTAGAGTGATGAGCTTCATCCATAATTTTATTCTTAAGCTCTCTATCCTTTGGAACAACAAGACGGTTGTCGAACCACAACACGTCCTGCTCGTCCACTCTGAAGTGTTTTGAAGGTTCTTCTTTAATTTTCCTTTTGATGTGGAATATCCCTTTGTCTGCTTTCTGACCTTCTATTATCTTACTCTCCAAGGTGCAACTGATCTGAATATTATGTAACACGACAAGGTGCATTAGATTAAAACCATCTTCGAGTAAGGGTTGCATATTCAGACAATGCGACTTTCTACTCAGAGCATCGGCTACCACATTGGCTTTCCTAGGGTGATACTGTACATTCAAGTTGTAATCTTTAATTAGTTCCAACCATCTTCGTTGTCTCATGTTCAATTCTGGTTGGGTGAAAATGTACTTGAGACTCTTGTGATCGGTGAAAATATTACACATATTACCAAGTAAATAGTGTCTCCAAATCTTTAAGGCATGCACCATGGCGGCAAGCTCAAGATCATGTGTTGGATAATTGATTTCATGTTTTCTCAACTGACGGGAGGCATAAGCAATGACTCTTCCTTCTTGCATTAGAACACAGCCTAATCCTGTTTTTGATGCGTCACAGAACACATCAAAAGGTTTCTCGATGTCTGGTTGTGCAAGAATTGGAGTAGTGGTCAACAGTCTCCGCAAGGTATGGAAAGCTATCTCACACTCCTCTGTCCACACGAACTTATGATCTTTCTGTAACAGACTTGTCATTGGCTTAGCAATCTTCGAGAAGTCTGGGATAAAGCGGCGATAGTAACCAGCTAACCCTAGGAAACTCCTGACTTCTGGCACTGTGGTTGGAGTAACAAGATACTCGTACAACCCGTATCTGGTAACCCTAGGAGCATTTGTTAAGCCAAAGGACATAACAAGATACTCGTACAACCCGTATTTGGTAGAAAAGGCGGTTTTCGGGATATCTTGTGGCCTGATCTTTATCTGATGATACCCTGATCTTAGGTCTATTTTGGAGAACACTCTAGCTTTAGCCAACTGATCAAACAAAACATCGATATGAGGCAAAGGATATTTATTCTTGATAGTTACAACATTAAGAGGTCGATAATCCACACACATTCTTAGAGTACCCTCTTTCTTTTTCTTCATGAACAAGGCAGGACATCCCCATTCAGACTTACTTGGTCGGATAAACCCCTTCTTTAACAATTCTTCCAGTTGCTTCTTCAGCTCAACTAACTCATCCGGAGGCATCCGATAAGGTCTCCTCGAAATAGGAGCTGTTCCGGGGATCAACTCGATTCCAAACTCAACATCTCTATCTGGCGGAAGGCCAGGTAACTCGTCTGGAAACACATCCGGAAACTCACACACTACCGGAATCTGATGGATAGGAACGACTTCCATGACACAGGTCACACTTACAAGGTCTGTTCTTACGGGCAATGGTACCTGAAAAGTACCCTCTGCCTGCGGATCCTTAAGGGTAAGCAATCGACTGCTTGTATCTATGACTGCTCCCCAGTCTTTCATCCAGTTCATTCCTATTATGACATCCAAAACTAGTCCCGGCATAACTATCAGGTTCACTCGAAACTTCTGACTATCTAACTCAAGGGTTGCCCCTCTAACCATCTTATTGGTTAGCACATCAGCCCCTGCTGAACTTATGCGATAACCATAACTCAATTCTGTGCATAGTTGTTCATGCTTCCGTGCAAATGCTTGACTCATAAAAGAATGCGAGGATCCAGAATCAAATAGAATAACTGCAGGGTGATGGTTAACAAGAAACTTACTGGCAGTTACAGGTTCTCCTTCAGGAATCTCATCAACGGTGGTATGGTGCACACGGACAGTGAAAGTCTATTGCTTCTTTCTAGGCGGATAAGGGCAGAACTTTGAAAAGTGTCCTAACTGACCACAATTGTAGCAGGGCCCCTTTACTGTACCAGCAGATCCTATGGCTCCCTTGGAGTTGCTTTGCTCTGCAGCTGCGGTGATCTTTGCTGGCGGCACGGCCATCTTGTACGGCTTCTGTGGTCCCTTGTAGTTCTGAGTTTTATGCTGTGGAGGCCTGAACCTTGCACCAGGTGTGGACGGACGATAAGAAGGACGATTTGCAGTGACAACTCTGGACTGGGAGGGTCCTGACTCAAACACCCTCTTGCGATTCTTGGATGCAGTGTAGGCTGAAAGCATCTAGGCCCCGAGGTTTGGTTTCGGCAATTGATGACAACGCTTTATTACCATGACTAACGTGTGTTTTGCAGAAACTTTGGTAAGTTAGGTCATGGAGGTTTTAACTACTTTGGGCACCATGGTATTCATGCCCCTTGATGGAAATCGTTTCGGTTTTCAAAAGAGTGACGTCAAGATTAAGGACGGTTAGTTCCGGATGTCGAGGTGTTGAGAGACATTTGGAATAGTCGTTAGGATCTTCGTTTTTCTCTTTTGGCCGTACTATAAAGGGGGGCATGAGCGGGTAGCTTGACCTAGGCGAGTCCTATGTTTAGGTGTGGTGCACACTTGTTAAACTTGGCGCTAGGCAGCTCTAGAATAGCTCAAAGTTCAGTTGGAAGCAACTTGGTTCAAGTTGTGACGCGTTTCGGAGAGTTTCGGGTTGTTTTCCCATGACCGGACGCGGTCCTCGGCATGACCGGACGCGTCCGGTCAGTACAGTTCCGCGGCTAGAGTTTCAGCTCTGAACACCGGACGCGGTCCTCGCAAGGACCGGACACGATGGTCAGAAGTCAGCACGTGTCACTTGAGGGAAACACCCGATCGGACGCGACCTAGGTGTGATCGGCACGTCCGGTCACAGTCCAGTAAGGTCCAGTGACGACCGGACGCGTCCGGTCATCACCGATCGGACGCGGTCGCGCGTCCGGTGCGAGTACAGTATGCTCCCTGCACGATCGGACGCGTTCGGTCACCTCTGACCGGTGCGTCCGGTCACTCAGTTGTTTTTTTGGTTTTCGACCGTTACGAGCGACCGGCGCGTCCGGTCAGTTCGACCGGCGCGTCCGGTCAGCTCGTGTTTTGCTGAGTCAGCAGGTAACGGTTCGTTTTGTCTGTGGGGTGTATAAATACATCCCCACCACCTCTTTTAGAGGTCTCTTGCTCATTTGATCAGCTGATAAACACCTTTGGAGTGCAAGGGAGTGCAAGAGCACTAGTGAGGATAGATATTTGAGAATCAAAGCTTGAGAGTTCCTCACTAGCGATTAGAGAGTAGCAAGTGTGCATCCACTTTCTCATTTGGGCTCGTAGTGGTCAAGTGAGAGTTCTAGCTTGTTACTCTTGGTAATCGCCATCACCTAGACGGCTTGGTGGTGATTGGGAGTTCGGTGATCATCCGGCGGAGCTTGTGGATGACCCAACTCATCTTGTGAGCGGTTGTGGGTGATTCACCGTGACGGAGTGTCAAAGAATCAACCCGTAGAGAGCACTTGATCCTTGCGCGGATCAAGGGGGAGCTACACCCTTGCGCGGGTGCTCCAACGAGGACTAGTGGGGAGTGGCGACTCTCCGATACCTCGAAAAAACATCGCCGTGTTCCTTGCCCCTTTATATTCAAGCATTTACATTCTCGTATTTACTTTCATTGCTTGTTTACATTCCTAGACTTGCCATGCTAGACTAGGATTGGAAACTAGGGTGCAAAACTTTGTATCGGTAGACTCTCTAGGAACACTAGTAGACACTAGGGGTGAATTCCGGCTTGTAGGATTTATTTCTTGCATTTAATTTTTTAGAAAAGCCCAATTCACCCCCCCCCTCTTGGGCATCTTGATCCTTTCAATTGATATCGGAGCCGTGTTGCTCTATTTTTAGGCTTTACCGCCTAGAGCAAGATGTCTAATGGGGAAGGACCACCTCCCACTTTTGAGGGAGACGATTTCCCATATTGGAAAATTCGTATGGAGGCGTACCTCGAAGCCATAGATGTTGGGTGCCTTAGAGCCGCAACCGAAGGGCTTCCCCCCATAAGGGATCCCGCTAACCCAAGTGGTGACGAGGAGAAGTACGACCGGTGGAATGCAAAGGCCAAAAATGCACTCTACCGGGGCTTAGGCAAAGATATCTTCAATCGTGTGCGTAATGCAAAGAACGCTCATGAATTGTGGGAAAATCTTTGTGCTCTCCATGAGGGAACTAAGAGTGAGTGTGAGGAACGCTATCACATAGCTTTAAAGAAAATTAATTCTTTTGAGATGCTTCCCAAAGAAAGTGCTAATGACATGTACACTCGCTTGAATGTTCTTGTAGAGGACCTCAATGCTCTTGGGCTCACCAAAATGAGCCAATCGGATGTTGCAAGGAAGATCTTGAGCGTGCTTCCCGTTGAGAAGTATGGACATATTGTCACCGTGCTTCACCAAAGTGATCTTTCCACCGCAACACCGACTCAAGTTTTAGGGAAAATCAATGCTCATGAGATGTACATGCATATCACTCCGAAAGAGGGCTCATCATCTTCCAAGAAGAAAGACTTGGCCTTCAAAGCTAGTCATGACAAGAAGAAGAAGAAGGGCCAAGCCATGATGATGCAAGAAAGCTCAACTGAAAGTGATGTTGATGATGAATCACTTGCACTCATGGTGAGAAAGACCACCAAGATGCTAAAGAAGCTTAACAAGAGTGGCATCAAGTTCGATGGCAAGAAGAAGAAATTCTTCACAAGTAGCAAGAGAAAGCCAATCTCGGAGATGGATTGCTACAATTGTGGTGAACTTGGCCACCTAGCTCATCAATGCCCTAGACCACCAAAAGACAAGTACAAGAACAAGAACAAGGGCAAGAAAAATGATTCAAGTGATGAAGAAGAAGAGAAGAAGAAGAACAAGCCATACAAGAAGAAGGATGGCAAGAAGAAGGAGTTCCACAAGAAGAAGAAGGGAGGAAAGGCATACATTGTTGGTGATTGGCTCACCGACATTGAATCATCTTGTGAGTCCTCCGAAGATGAGAGCGACGATGAGAAAGAGAAGGTTGCCGCATTTGTGATGGGGCCATCATCTTCACCAACATCTTCATCACCACCTTCACCGCCTCCTTCACCATCATCGTCCACTACTCACCTATGCCTTATGGTCAAGGGTGAACGAAAGGTACAAAACCATGATAGTGATGATGATGATGATAGTGATAGTGATGATGAATATGACTCACCTTCTTATGATGAACTTGTAAAATTGCTAAACAAATACACTAAAATCATAAGAAGAACTAGAAGTGAAAATGATGATCTTCAAAATGAAAATGAATCACTCTCATCCAAGCTTGAAAATATTCAAAAGACTAGTGGTGAGCTTAGAGTTCAAAATGAAGTGATGTCTTCCACTCTTAAGGAGCTCAAAACCTCTTATAAAGAGCTTAAAGATCAACATGATAAACTTGAGAAGAAGCATGATGAGCTCATCACTAGACATAATTCTCTAAAGGACAAATACACCTCATTAAAAATTGACTATGATAGTCTTGTGGTTGCTAATGAACTTGCTCTTGAGACACATGATGCTACTAACCATGTTGTTAAGTGTGATATAGCTACATCATGTGATGACTTGATCATTGAAAGCATTGAGCGAGGTTCTAGTAGCAAAGGCAAGAGTGTGGTTGAGTCAAGCAACCATGATGATTATGCCAAGATTAAGAGTGAGAATGAGAAGCTTGCAAATGAGAACAAGAAGCTAAAAGGTTTGATGGCTCTTGAGAAGCAACCAACAAATGAGTCACTCATTGAAGAAAACAAAAAGCTCAAGCAAGAAAAAGAGCATCTCAAGACCGGCCTAAGCAAGTTCACAAGAGGCCAACATTTGCAAAGTGAGCTCCTCATGAACACCGTAATGAAGATGGATAGAAGTGGTATTGGGTACTTGGCAAATCAAGAGAAGAAAGCAAAAGCTCAACAACAACAAAGCAAGTCAAAGCCCAAGCCAAAGAGATGTGTTGAGTGTGATCAAGAAGGTCACTTTGCTCATGAATGCAAAACTCCACCACCACAACCCTTGCCCAAGCATGCTAGACCCTTCGCCTTCAATGCTTATTATATGCTAAGAAAAGATTCAAATGGAAAGATGAAAGTCATGTTTTTGGGTCCCCCAAACAAGAATAGGCCAAAGAAAATATGGGTTGCCAAGTCACTAGTTGAGAAATTCAAGGGCCCCTCTCAAGTTTGGGTCCCTAAACAAAAAGCTTGATCTTTTGTGTGTAGGTGAACTACAAGACCGGTGGATCTCATTGGGTTATTGATAGTGGTTGCACTCAACATATGACCGGTGATCCTCGTATGTTCACCACCATTGAAGAGAATGGAATATGTCAAGAGAAGATCACATTTGGGGATAATTCAAAGAGCAAAGTCAAGGGTATAGGCAAGATTGCAATATCACATGATCACTCACTCTCAAATGTGCTCTATGTTGCTTCATTGAGTTTCAACTTGTTATCCGTTGGGCAACTTTGTGACCTTGGCTTCCAATGCTTGTTCACACCAAATGAAGTGGAAGTTTCAAAGATAGATGACAAGCAAGTGATATTCAAAGGCTTTAGATACAACAATCTTTATCTTGTTGACTTCACCTCCGAAGATGCAAATTTGATGACATGTTTGTTCACCAAGACCTCACTTGGTTGGCTTTGGCATAGGAGGCTTGCTCATGTTGGAATGAACACTCTCAACAAGCTATTGAAGAAAGAACTAGTGAGAGGATTGAAGGATGTGAAGTTTGAAAAGGACAAACCTTGTAGTGCATGTCAAGCGGGCAAACAAGTTGCAAACACTCATCCAACCAAAGCTTTCATGTCAACTTCAAGAGTGCTAGAACTTCTACACATGGATTTGTTTGGGCCTACAACATACAAGAGCTTGGGTGGTAATCTCTATTGTCTTGTGATAGTGGATGACTACTCAAGGTATACATGGACTTTCTTCCTTCATGACAAATCCGAAGTGGCAAATTGCTTCAAAAAGTTTGCAAAGAGAGCTCAAAATGAATTTGAAGTCAAGATAAAGAAGATTAAAAGTGACAATGGCAAAGAGTTTGACAACACCAACATTGAAGCTTATTGTGATGAAATTGGAATCAAGCATGAGGTCTCTTCAACCTACACTCCTCAACAAAATGGTGTAGTTGAGAGAAAGAACCGAACATTGATCACCCTTGCAAGAACAATGCTAGATGAGTACAACACTCCGGAGAAGTTGTGGGCTGAGGCAATCAACACCGCATGCTATGCTTCAAATCGCCTCTTCCTACAAAAGTTTCTTGGCAAGACCCCCTATGAGTTGCTTAATGGGAAGAAGCCGGACGTCTCTTTCTTCCGGGTGTTTGGTTGCAAATGTTACATCTACAAGAAGCGTCAACACCTAGGGAAGTTTCAAAGACGTTGTGATATTGGTTTTCTTGTTGGTTACTCATCAAAGTCCAAAGCATATAGAGTATTTAACCATGCCACCGGTTTGGTTGAAGAAACATATGATGTGGAATTTGATGAATCTAACGGCTCCTAAGGAGCAATTGAGAATTGTGATGATGTAGGTGATGAACCCTTGAGGGAGGCCATGAAGAACATGCCGGTGGGAGACATCAAGCCAAAAGATGATGATGACGATGTACAAATTGTTGATCCACCATCTTCATCACGTGTGCCTCAAGATGATGACAAGAATGAGAGAGTTGAAAATGAAGACACTTATGTCTCTCATGAACAAGCCGAGGCACAAGCTCAAGATGTTGATGCTCCCCATCCACCTCCTCAAGTGGTTGATAGAAGAAACTCACCACTACTTCAAGCACATCCACAAGATCTCATCATAGGGAGTCCTACAAAGGGAGTAATGACTCGATCCCAAAAGCTAGCTTCTTTTGTTGAACATCACTCTTTTGTCTCTTGCGTTGAACCTAAGAATGTAGAACAAGCTCTTCAAGATCCGGATTGGGTGAATGCAATGCATGAAGAATTGAACAACTTCACCCGCAATCAAGTATGGACACTTGAAGAAGCATCCTAAAGGTGCAAGAGTCATTGGAACCAAGTGGGTGTTCCGAAACAAGCAAGATGACCAAGGCATAGTGGTGAGGAACAAGGCAAGACTAGTTGCAAAGGGGTTCTCTCAAGTTGAAGGTCTTGATTTTGGAGAGACCTTTGCACCTGTTGCAAGACTTGAAGCCATTCGTATCCTCCTTGCATATGCCTCACATCATGATATGAAACTATATCAAATAGATGTGAAAAGTGCATTCTTAAATGACTTTATAAATGAACTAGTCTATGTTAATCAACCTCCCGGGTTTGAAGACCCTAGATATCCTAATCATGTTTATAGGTTGTCCAAGGCGTTATATGGGCTCAAGCAAGCCCCTAGAGCGTGGTATGAGCGCCTCCGGGACTTCCTCATTGAGAAGGGCTTCACCATTGGGAAGGTCGACATCACACTATTCACCAAGAAGTTTAATGGGGAGATCTTTATTTGTCAAGTATATGTTGATGATATCATCTTCGGATCAACAAATGAAGATTATTGCAAGGAATTTGGTGAATTGATGTCGAAGGAGTTCGAGATGTCAATGATTGGTGAGCTCACATTCTTTCTTGGATTTCAAGTAAAGCAAATGAGAGAAGGGATTTTCATCTCTCAAGAAAAGTATACCAAGGATCTTCTCAAAAGATTCAAGATGGAAGAATGCAAACCAATCAAGACCCCAATGCCATCAAATGGACATCTCGACCTAGATGAGAGAGGTAAACCGGTTGATCAAACTCTCTACCGTTCTATGATTGGTAGCTTGTTGTACCTTACCGCATCTAGGCCCGATATCATGTTTAGTGTGTGCATGTGTGCCCGCTTTCAAGCGTGCCCTAAAGAACCTCACCTAAGTGCCGTAAAAAGAATCCTAAGATATCTTAAGCTCACCCCAAGCATTGGTCTTTGGTATCCCAAAGGAGCTAGATTCCAACTAGTTGGCTATTCCGATTCGGACTATGCCGGTTGCAAAATTGATAGAAAAAGCACATCCGGAGGGTGCCATTTGCTTGGAAGATCTTTAGTATCTTGGTCATCTAAAAAGCAAAATAGTGTGACTTTGTCCACCGCCGAGGCGGAATACATTGCCGGGGGGGCTTGTTGTGCACAAATCTTATATATGAAACAAACCCTCCTAGACTATGGAATTGTTCTTGAAAAGGTGTCACTTTTATGTGATAATGAAAGTGCCGTTAAAATTGCTAACAATCCGGTACAACACTCTCGCACCAAGCACATTGATATCCACCATCACTTTCTAAGAGATCACGTTGCTAAAAATGACATATCACTAGAAGGTGTAAGAAGTGAAAATCAATTAGCGGATATCTTCACTAAACCTTTGGATGAGGCAACCTTTTGTAGGTTAAGAAGTGAACTCAATGTGCTTGATTCTAGTAACTTTAAAAAATGAGCGTGTGTTGTCTCTTGCATTGCATTGTATAATATGCCATGTTTATTTTGTCGCAATGTTTTTAGGGCTTGGCTAACATGGTTACGATAACCCTTCTTTGGAGGAGTGAAAAAGCCTAACCGTGGATCAAACTTGACAAGCATTCTAGTTTTACCTTCTTGTATTGCATTGCATATGCATGGTTGTTGTTCTTGTCGTTTCTCTTCGGTTAAGCTTTGAGCAACCTCTGTGTTCGTCCATGGATAGAGAGAGCATTTTGACGCTCCTAAAGGTTCAAAAACTCTATTGCATGGCCATACGTTGCTCCTTGGGTGTTTATTGCCTATTTTCTTAAAAATAATACTAGCCTAAGGCAATCTATATTAAAAAAAAATTTGAGGGTTTGAGTGAGGTCACTCATATCATGTTCCAATTGGTGTTTATTTGTGTCTTTTTGAATTGGAACCTGATTGGGAGAAGTCGCGTCGTAGTTCGGAACTAAGAAGGGCGAAGAACTGTGACCGGACGCTGGACCGGACGCTGCACCGGACGCAGTGATGTTTCACCACCGCGTCCGGTCCTGGCGTTCACCAGCGCGTCCGGTCATCCAGAAGACCAACTCCAGATCTACTGATCGGACGCTGCACCGGACGCGCCTCTGTTTGACCACCGCGTCCGGTCCCGGTTACCACCACCGTGTCCGGTCATTCGCGATGATTTCCCGAGCTCCCCTCGACCGGACTCTGACCGCGTCCGGTCAGTCCTCACCGGACGCGTCCGGTCACTCCAGGAACTTACTGGAGTGTGACCGGACGCTGCACCACCGCGTCCGGTCATAACGACCACCGCGTCCGGTCATCACGCGTCGAGCGGATCTGACCCTTCATATACCGTTTCATCCTCGGCCGTTTTTCTTCCTCAGCCCGACCTTTTTTTTTCGCCGCTGCCTCGCCAAATCCGCCAGAGCCGCCGCGCCATCGCCGTCGTCCTTGCCTCCGGCAAGCTCGCCTCCGTCCTGCCCCGCGCAGGCCCTCGCTCGCGCACGCGCCAGCACTGCCCGTGCCTGCCCGCACCACCGCCGCCCGCGCGCCACCGCGCCACCACCACCCGCGCGCCACCGCGCCACCGCCGCCCGCTCGCCTCTCGCCGCCGGTGAGCCGTGCCTTTGTCGCCGGTGAGCCGCGCCCTAGCCCACCAGCTTCACCTCTGGCCGTGGACTGCCTCGCGCTCGCCTCCAATCGGTCTTCGTCGTGTTGCCCTAACCCTAACCCTAGGGTTCGCGTAACGTCGTTCGGCCGTTCGTCGTCGAGGTTTCGTCACGCGCCGTCTTCTTCGCGAGGTTGTTTCGTGTCCCTTGATTTCCTTGTTAGGTTTTGCCGTAACTCATTCCTTAATTCTAATTATCTCGTGTTTCGGCAAATCAGAGCCCGTCCGGTGGATTCGGGGAATCACGCGATCTAGGTCACCTCATCTTGTCACCGTCGTCTCGTCGATCCGAGGTAGCTTCACGTCTCGATTCTCATCGTATCACATATGCTTGCTATCTCTAGGGCTTCGTACCTTTTAGTTATATATGTGCTTATAGTAGATCTCTCTATTCCGTCGTTACAGCGAGTCTGTCCATGTGTTGGGTGAGATCAGGTTGCTGAATCCGAGGCCAAGCCTGCGGATACGGACTGAGGCCAAGCCTCTCGAGTGACAGTTCACCATCTTTTAGAGGTTTTCAGTCAGTTTGTCAGCATGGTGCGTTGCAAGAACGCTGGTGGTGCTCCTGGTGACGGGGACGACAGTCCTCCTCGTCGGTCTGAGATTGCACGTGGGAAGCGTATCAAGGTCATGGCCAGAAAGAAGAAGAAGACACTTACAGAGGCAGAGATTGCTCAGGCCGTGACAGATGCAGCAGAGCAGGCAGAGAGAGGTGGCAGGAGCAGTGGCATACGCATAGGCGAGCGTTGCTTTCATCTTGAAGGTCGACAGCTCGGCACAGAGGCCACTGAGGGTACTGAGGATACTGGAGCTACAGAGAGTATGTCAATTGATCCACCTCTAGAGGCTCCAGAGGCTCCAGAGGCTACAGAGGACACAGAGGAGCAGCCAGCTCAGTCTCCACCACGTCGTCGCTCCACACGCGCACGTACTCAGGTGACTCCTAGGCCAGAGGGCCAGCGTCGTGGAGCACGTCCTCCTCCCAGAGCTAGAGGTTCACCCCCGGTCGAGCACTTTGACTTGAGGGGTGCTACAGCACGTCAGGTGCAGGGGTTGAGGTTCGTGGAGGTCAGTCGGTGGTTTCCACCTGTGAGGGATCCCAGAGCTTCAGAAGGTTTTTATACCCCACTTCAGGAGGATTTCTACAGGGCTCTAGTTGACAGCGGTATTTCTTTCCGACCACAGAGGGTCTGTCGACTTGAGTCACTAGTTGAGGTTGTGGGAGAGCAGCTACGTCCGCACCTGTCCTTTCTGCCAGGCTTGTCAGATCTTCTTGGACGGACAGGTGCATACTGCGGCACATGGGTCAGAGAGTTTTATGCTTCACTATGGATTGATCCTGCCCATGACTTCATTCACTTTGCATTCCGAGGCCGCGATCACCGCCTATACAGCACCAGAGTGCGGGAGATTCTCAGACTCCCAGCTTCCAACACGAAGATACATCAGCTGTGCTTTGGTCAGACTCCTCCACCGAGACGCCCTCACGGCGGTGCAGTGCCACCTACAGACCTGGTTCGACCCTGCTTCCTGAGCCTTTTGGCGAAGGGTCTCGACGCACGCCTGCCAGTTTGACACCACTTGCCAGAGTTCTGGATGCTATAGTCAGACGCACTCTACTTCCCAGACTTGGCTACAGAGAGGGACTGACTCGGATGCAGCTATGGGTTGTTCACCACCTCCTCTCACAGACACAGTTTGACATTTGGGATCTCATACTTAGTGAGATGGAGGACACCATAGCTGAGGGCTTCAAGGGTAATCGTCAGCTGCCCTATGCACACTGGATCTGCTTCATCATTAGATCATCCATTCAGCTACCAGCAGAGATCCGAGCTGAGATATCAGATACTACTACTGCTTTCCCTGAGTATGATATCCGTCAGCTTTGGGCTTTAGTCACCAGAGATCAGGCCCTAGTGCCAGGACAGCGTGTGCGACCTGAGGTTCCTGAGACAGCAGCTGAGCAGGACGCCACAGTTGATGAGCTTGCAGAGGCAGAGATTGCCGATCTTGACGCTCAGCCTGCTGATCTTCCTGAGGATGTGACATCTGACAGCACTGATGAGGACTACCAGCCCATCCCCAGGTACCGGTCTCCTCGGTCTCACGACCACGAGGCCGGTGGCTCTGGTTCAGCCTCCCGCACAGACCCAGCCATGGTGGCCATTCTTGAGAGGTTGACCCAGGCACAGGAGCAGCAGCAACAACAGATACAGCGACAGGCTCAGGACACAGCTGCAGCACTTGCACAGATTCAGGCTCGTCAGGACGAGTTTCAGCGTCAGCAGCTTGAGATCCAGAGGCAGCAGGTTGAAATGCAGCGACAGCAGTACGAGATTCAGTGACAGACTGCAGCTAGTTAGCAGCAGTACTTGGACCTCCTGCGCCACCTAGTCACTGTTGGGGTTCCTCCGCCTGCCTCCGTCCTGACTTCTGCTTTACAATCCAGTGATCCATCGAGTCAGGGACAGCCGGGTTTCCTGTTCACATCTCCACAGCAGCAGGTTCCCCAGTCTTTCCAGTCCCCGAGCTTCACGCCTATTCACACGGGGTTTACACCATCAGACCAGCCTCGCCCTCACCTCCTGACAGGCACACCCTTCGGTGATTTCAGTGCTACCTACAGCGAGTTGACTGGTCAGCCGACGCCCTCGCACACTACCTTTGCTACTTCTTCAGGGTTGTCAGCTTCAGAGGCAGCTATTCCTCCAGTGACAGGGACTGGCACTACAGAGACTCTACCTTCATCAGTTGCCTCGACAGATCCTCCTGCTATTGGCTCGCTACAGGCTCAGGTCACTCAGACGGATCCTATTATTGCTACTACGACAGTACCTGTTCCTGCCGTTCAGACCCAGACAGTTACACAGCCACATGCTTCTTTAGAGGGTCAGCCAGATAGCTCAGATTCCGAGGGAGATTCTCTACACTTCATGATTACTCCGCGCACCTCGGCACCCGACACGACTCTGTCTGTCCCCCCATCAGATCCTTAGATTAGCTTTTTTGGCGCTTAATGCCAAAGGGGGAGAGAGAGTAGTTTCAGGGGGAGTTTTGAGAGAGGGTTTTCGTTTTTTCTTGTGTGCTACATTCATGCATCATGTTTACTTTTCAGTCATTGCATTCGTGTGACATGTCGTTGTGTGATAAACCTTGAGTCTTAATGTTTTATCCAGTCACAATGTTATCTCTTGTCACCGTTGTTATTATAGCTCTAAGGTTGTGCTTCCGTGCCTTACTCCGATTTCTTATGAGCTATATCTATTTGTGTACTAACGCTCTTTGTCTTATCTTATGAGTACACTCTTTTGGCTTGGGGCACATAAGCATTTCTAAACCCTTTTGTGCTTATTGCTTTTTGCTTATGTGAACCATGCATGCTCGAAAACCTCAACTCCAATCTTTCATATCTTAGTGTTGTCATCAATCACCAAAAAGGGGGAGATTGAAAGCATCTAGGCCCCGAGGTTTAGTTTCGGCAATTGATGACAACACTTTATTACCATGACTAACGTGTGTTTTGCAGAAACTTTGGTAAGTTAGGTCATGGAGGTTTTAACTGCTTTGGGCACCATGGTATTCATGCCCCTTGATGGAAATCGTTTCGGTTTTCAAAAGAGTGACGTCAAGATTAAGGACGGTTAGTTCCGGATGTCGAGGTGTTGAGAGACATTTGGAATAGTCGTTAGGATCTTCGTTTTTCTCTTTTGGCCGTACTATAAAGGGGGGCATGAGCGGGTAGCTTGACCTAGACGAGTCCTATGTTTAGGTGTGGTGCACACTTGTTAAACTTGGCGCTAGGCAGCTCTAGAATAGCTCAAAGTTCAGTTGGAAGCAACTTGGTTCAAGTTGTGACGCGTTTCGGAGAGTTTCGGGTTGTTTTCCCATGACCGGACGCGGTCCTCGGCATGACCGGACGCGTCCGGTCAGTACAGTTCTGCGGCTAGAGTTTCAGCTCTGAACACCGGACGTGGTCCTCGCGAGGACCGGACGTGGTGGTCAGAAGTCAGCACGTGTCACTTGAGGGAAACACCCGATCGGACGCGACCTGGGTGTGATCGGCGCGTCCGGTCACAGTCCAGTAAGGTCCAGTGAGGACCGGACGCATCCGGTCATCACCGATCGGACGTGGTCGCGCGTCCGGTGCGAGTACAGTATGCTCCCTGCACGATCAGACGCGTCCGGTCACCTCTGACCGGTGCGTCCGGTCACTCAGTTGTTTTTTGGTTTTCGACCGTTACGAGCGACCGGCGTGTCCGGTCAGTTCGACCGGCGCGTTCGGTCAGCTCGTGTTTTGCTGAGTCAGCAGGTAACGGTTCGTTTTGTCTGTGGGGTGTATAAATACATCCCCACCACCTCTTTTAGAGGTCTCTTGCTCATTTGATCAGCTGATAAACACCTTTGGAGTGCAAGGGAGTGCAAGAGCACTAGTGAGGATAGAGATTTGAGAATCAAAGCTTGAGAGTTCCTCACTAGCGATTAGAGAGTAGCAAGTGTGCATCCACTTTCTCATTTGGGCTCGTAGTGGTCAAGTGAGAGTTCTAGCTTGTTACTCTTGGTGATCGCCATCACCTAGACGGCTTGGTGGTGATTGGGAGTTCGGTGATCATCCGGCGGAGCTTGTGGATGACCCAACTCATCTTGTGAGCGGTTGTGGGTGATTCACCGCGATGGAGTGTCAAAGAATCAACCCGTAGAGAGCACTTGATCCTTGCGCGGATCAAGGGGGAGCTACACCCTTGCGCGGGTGCTCCAACGAGGACTAGTGGGGAGTGGCGACTCTCCGATACCTCGGAAAAACATTGCCGTGTTCCTTGCCCCTTTACATTCAAGTATTTACATTCTCGTATTTACTTTCATTGCTTGTTTACATTCCTAGACTTGCCATGCTAGACTAGGATTGGAAACTAGGGTGCAAAACTTTGTATCGGTAGACTCTCTAGGAACACTAGTAGACACTAGGGGTGAATTCCGGCTTGTAGGATTTATTTCTTGCATTTAATTTTTTAGAAAAGCCCAATTCACCCCCCCTCTTGGGCATCTTGATCCTTTCATAGGCGTTGTTGTTCTTTTCTTGCTTCAAACAATCACTGACAAAGTCATTGAACCTAGCGCGGGTATTGGTACCCACATGCTTCATCATCTTCGGACTTAACCCTCTCTTGAAACTAGCAATTCTCTTTGCATCTGTGTCGACCATGTCTGGAGCGTAGCGGCACAAGTTGTTAAATACATGCAAATACTGTGTTACAGTCTTGGTACCCTGATTTAAGGCCAAGAACTCTCCGAGCTTCATCTCAACCAACCCTGGGGGAATATAAACTCCCTTAAACGCTTTAGTGAATTCTCTCCAAATAATCTGGGCATTGGGAGGAAAGGTGGTGCGGTGATGCTTCCACCACATCCCTGCTGGTCCCTGTAACTGATGTGCAGCATATTCTGTTTTTAGAACTTCTGTCAGTCTCAGCACACGAAACTTATCTTCCATAGTATTGATCCATTCTTCAGCGTCGAGTGGCTCTGCTGCTTCCTTGAAAATAGGTGGCCTAGTATCCATGAAATCCTTGAAATTGCTGTACTGGTTTACTCCATGGCCACCACCTTGATTATTTCCCCTCTGAACATTTTCAGCGATGGTACGCAGAAAATCTTCCATATTCCTTTGTGACTGCTCGGCGTTGCGCTGGCTTCCAAGGAACTGTGCGAAGAACACTTCTGCAGTGAGCGGTGGAGGAGGGGGCAATTGTGGCTCTGGCTGTGGCTCCTGGTGGTTGACATTGTTTGCACCACCCCCACCAGCCCCTGCACCGTTGCCACCAGTTTCAGCGGCCTCATACGTGGCACGGCGAGTGTTTGCCATCTGCATATTTCAGCAACAAGTAATAATTGAGCGAAGTGGTAGTAATTGTATCCGAATGAACAATCATGCCATACTGAATTTATTGGAGAGAACAAGTCATGCAATAAGACAGAGGCACAATAATCACATTCCAATTAAAACAACATCACTAATCAAATTACTTCGAATGCAACATCGCGTTCCATACAACCATGTTGCCAGCATACATACACTGGACTTTTATGTGTTCAAGCATCACATACACAACCAAGATCCAAAAGATCGCCAGTCTCAAGATCGAACAGGATACAACACGATACATGGGAACCAAAAGAAGGCCATCGCGATAAAGCCTATAACTAACGCAAGGCAACTAGCCTACTCCTCGGGGCCGTCGTCGAGGTCGGAGGCGTCACCATTGCTACCATCAGTAGCGGCGTCGTCGTCGACGTCCATCTGGGCGGCGTCCGGAGGAGCATACGGGCCTATCCCGTTGTAGAGGGCATGGAACTCTTCATGCAAGTTGGCATTATACCCTTCTAGCTCCTCGACCCTTTGCCTGAGAAGGTCCCTCTCGTTCCAGGCTTCATTTCTTTCCTACACTAGCTGTCCCATCATGCGGTCTGCATTTCTATTGGCCTGAGTCAACATCTGCACCCGCTGCATAGCACTCTCACCTCTCTCGAGAGCCCGGTCTCGCTGTAAGCTCATGTCGGCCAACTGCTCCTGCAAGCTAGCTATAGCACGTGCTTGCTTCTTCTTCTGCTTCCTTGCTTCAAGCCGATCATTACCTCTTAGACCGGTCAAGGTCCAATAGGTATTCTCAAGACCCTGGTATGCTTTGATGGCTGCATACATAGCACTCATCGTGTGGTTGTCGCTAGCCTGTCCTTCACTTGGGCCTCTGATCAAAGCACTACCTTGTGGCTGCACCCAAATGGCATCACAAGGATCATCTCTCGGGAAGGTACCAGCCAAGGTTGCTGCCAACTCATTAGGAAACCTGCTCATTATGTCTCGGATGACGTGAAAGGCTGCACCCTCTGCACCCTCGACTGGAGTGCGCCCTTCAAACTCCAAATGCCAACCATCCCATTCTGGCGCATCACCAAGGGCAGGGACGGTGATCTCCACTATTGCAAGTCCATCCTCAGCTAGCTGGCTCTCATTCCAAGAGTACACCGGCTCTTGACCCTCTGGGTACCCCACATCATGGAGCACTCTCCAAAGCAAGGTGGGCATGCCAAACTCACTTAGAAAAGTGTCCGTGCTGCGGCGTTCCCGCGGGGCCATCTGGTGACGTGGTGCTCTTCCACCAGTGGACTTACGGGCAGTCTTCTTCGTGCGGGCCATCTGTAGCACAAGTTTTAAATTACCCGATGAGAACATATTTTAAGTTGATGTCACTTTTATTGAACTGGGATAATCCTTTTATAAGGGGAGAAATGCATGTTATGAATGAAATGCACAGGCAATATGATGCATGCACGAGTCTTACGTTCTCACAAACTTAGAAAATAAAGACATCTAACGATGAATTCGGTGGCATACAAACGATCTCTCATATACGTAACTAATTCGATATACACGATAAAAGCTGTTATGTACCTGCAGAAAATTTATTTCAGCCCATTCCCCATGAATGCATGAAAGCAGTAAATATACCTACACGCTCTACACGAATCCCCAGATGCGTGTACAACAGCAGTAACTACCCAAACACATCGTCCTATTGACGGCATCGCCTCAACGGACGGAACACTCACACATGCGATACCTTCATAAAAACATGTGTACAACATGTAATTATTCTAGTATCATATAAAACACTCTCCCTAGATCGGCGGTGTATCCGATCATGCTCTCACAACTCATACTTACCAAAGCGTAGAGGTATCTGATCCATACATTACCACTCAATTAAGTGGCACTCATATAATATCACGCCGTATGAGCAACGAAAGAGAAATATGGTGCAAGAACCCCAAGTTAGTACTTAAATAGCCACCTAGAGTCCTTAACTGGGCATACAGGATATGACCACTGGCACACATTTAGTTTTAAAATCACACTTTTTAAATAGAATTTTGTTTTAAATACAAGTATGAACAGTAATCACGCTAAACCATGCTCCGATGCCAGCTGTAACAGAACCGCCCAATTATACGAGATTAAGTAGGAAAATCATCCAACGGAAGGACAATTTAACAAACTTAAGCCCGTATAACCCGGTAGTCCGTGAAATCTCGACGGATTTCAAACCATTTTACATAACAGCCAAGATCGTACTAAGTTTAGCGGTCACCATCATAAGTTACATAAATGTTCGCGGCATAAAATACATCGGAGTTTAAACATAGTTATTACAAACCAGGTTTGAATAAAAGTAGCGAAAGCGGTAGTTTAAATCACGCACACACACAACATTTTGGAATAAAGTGCTAGCTTGTGATCATCTCCAGCAAAAGCATCAGACGAGAAGTAACGAATGACCATTGCCCATGGTCCTATGCTTCGCCCATTGCAGGATAGAGACAGTTGATACAATAGCCATAGTACATCTGTCCATCTGCAACAAGTGGGAACAAAGCCCTGAATACGAGAAGGTACTCAGCTAGACTTACCCGTCATAAACCAGAAATAAGCGACACCAAGGAATCATGATAGGCTTTCTGGTGGGATAGCTGACTCATTTGCAAAAGACATTTTTAGTATTTAGGAAAACCTTTACAAAAGCTTTGCATCAAGTTAAATCTTTATTAACCTGTCAATTACATTTGCACCTGTACTAAAGTAATATGTAATTAAACAGGCAATGATAACCAATGATCATTAACAACTTCCATTATGTCATAATTCATATAACTGTCCAAGTGTTCCATCAATATCACTACGATGAAGTAGCTCAAGTCAAGTGTTCACTATCCAGTGAACGATGGCGATTCGAATCGATTATTAACCAGCTGGTAATTTATTCCTCACACAAACCTCACTCACCCGCTAAAGTGAGGTGTTGGTCGCCGAGTCAACCATTCAGGTAAAGTCACGAGCTTGCTAGGAACCACTTGTACCCGGGGGCCGCCCGACTGCTCTTTGGCCTTATCATCGCGCCCCCGTATCCTGCCACTACTGCTCCGGTACAGTGCATTGCGGGCAATCCACTCGGCCTGAATAATCTCCCAGTTTCGCGGTCGGAAGGTACTTTATCCGGCCAGCTAAATGTGAGGCATGCGTTCAACATGACCCGAGGGACAACAACGGACGGTCTTTAACCGACACAGACGGAAAACACTACAGTCCGAAACCCTGCAAGTTTCCGCCCGGTCTCAAATTCATTTTACACTTAGTTATACCATGACTTCATAGTCAACCAAACAGATCCAGGTAACCACCTATAGCTCGCAGGTGACAGGAAATCACCCGACTTCTACCGGTCTAAGCCAGCTAAGCATTGACTTGACTGCGGATACCAGGGTAACAAGGATATGGTATAACAAAGGTAAGCAAGGTATAATGCAGCAACGTTTGCAAACAACTCCTAAACGTAATGCATCAAATTAAGTAAAGTTAATAATAAATTATTTGCAAACCGGGAGAGAAATGCTCCGGGGCTTGCCTCTCTCGAAGGAGCTTGGACGGTGATCGGGGCACTCCGGGAGATCTTCACCGACCTGTTCTTCGGCTTCTGTCACCTCCTGCTGCTGCACCTCGATCTGCTCCTCTGGCTCCTCGGGCAAGATGACTGGGTTCTCGGTTTGCGATCCTGTATGATGCAATGCGCGTAAGTGATTATGCAAGTGTGCATCGAAGGAGATGAATGCAATGAATATGTTGAAATACAAGGTAGTCAACATCATCCAGAAACTATACACTACAAGCACATGTCATCTACTGCATTTTCTTCTACTACTATTATGTTAAGTTAACCTACCTTATGAAATGCTTCAAAGATACACCAAAGCTTTACTACTTTCTTAATCACACTTAAAGCAATACCTGCTTAAACCCTAAGTAATAATAGTAGGTTCGAATAGCAACATATAATTCTGGTGCTCCTAAAAATCTAAGAAAATTACAGTAGCATAGTACTACTCTAAACAGACTACCATAACAATTTCATGGCATTTGGATAAGTAAACCATCGTATACAAAAATGACAAGCTATAGCATAAAAATGAGCATGAAATTACTTTGTACTATGGAAAGTGTCAAACAACAGAATTAATATTTTTCCTAGGTTCTTTATAGCATACTATGACTGTATAAAAATTATCACATGCATATTTTATACAAAGTTTGCTCTCTAGCAAAAATAACAAAAATCAGCCATTAAAGGCACTTGAACTACACTTCAACATTTTCCCACAGCACATGCATGAAACATATTTTTCCTAGGAAGTACATGATATATGAAGATTTAAAAACTTAAAATCATATTTTTCTGATACATATAGGATTTACTAGCTATTTTACAAGATATCAGCAATATTAAGAATTATTTAAAGCTCTATAGAAAAGTATTCCAAAAATGACATGCAATATTTTTAGATTGTAGATCTGGTTCCAATGAGTTCATAGAAATTTATTTCACAATTTTTGGAGCACAAATGAATACAAAAACATTTTCCACAACATTTTTCAAAGCATTTAGCAGAAATCTGAAAAAGCATTTCTTAAATCCCTTTTAAAATCAGCCGCCAAAACTGCTAGGTGCACCCGGTTGTCCACCCACAACCCGCACCAAAGAGACAGACAGGCGGGACCCAGCGGGTCAATGACCCCACATGTCAGCCAGGCCGAAGCCGGGGCGGCGCTGACCGGCCGGATCTCACCGGCGGGGAGGTCGCCGGCGGCGTGGTCGGCACCGTCAGACTCCCCCAAGGCGATGCGCACCCATTGGCACTACTTGCAAGGCCAGAGGACCACCGGAGCAAGGTGGCCGGTGGCCATGGCGCGCGGCGGCGCTGCTCATCGGCGGGAGCGCGTCTCCGGCCATGGAGCGGCGCGAAAAACGGTGTCCAAGCACCGAGAGAGCAGGGTGAACGGGATGCGCGCCCGAGTAAAGGAAAAACAGAAGCGGAGGGGAGGTTTCCACGGAGCGGGATTCCTCGATGAGCTCGGCCGGAACTCCGGCGAGCGATTCGCGCGGATGAGGAGCTTACCACGGTTGATGGAGGTGAGCGCGGGCTGCTCCAGAGGGAGAAGAAGCTTAGGGCAAGATGGAGCGGCTTGCGGTGAGCTGGGGCTGCCGGAACGCGCGCGTCCGGTGATGGCGCGCGGTGATGGCGGCGAAACCACGGCTGCTGCGCGCGTGAAGGAGCAAGGGCGAAGTGAGAAGGAGGAGGAGGGCGAGGTGCTGCGGCGGGTTATAGGGGCGAGTGCGCGCGTTGGTGGGGGCGACCAGGCGCCACCCGGCCGGCGTTGCCGGCATGCGGCCGCCACGCGGCGGGCGCGTTCTGCCGTGGCGGACAGCGAGGCGCGCGCGCGTGGGAGCGGGAGGGGGAAGAGAGGCCGGCTTGGGCCGGGCCGAGGCGGGGAGCAGGCGCGTGCGCGCGCGGGAGTGGCGCGGGCCGTTTCCGGTCGCGGGCCGAAACCGGGGCGGCGGCCTGCTTAGGGTAGGATTTGATTTTTTTTCAAATTTTTCATTTCAAATCAAATTCAAACACAGATTTCAAACCCCATTTTGAACAAGAAGAAGACATTTTCAGGAATTGACCCAAAAATAAAAGTTGCTTATAATTTAATTCTCTACAACTTTGATTAAGGGGCCAACTAAAAATTCTCAATAGATTTTGAATTGAAGAATAAAAGCTAATTTAGAGAGGATTTTTGAATATTTTAATTAATACTTTTGAACAAGCTTTTTGACAAAACTTTGAGTCATTTAGTTGCTCCAAAAATTTTGACCTATAATTCTAAGTGATATGAAATTTTTAGTTGCGCAATTTTGATGGAATGTGATTAGCACATTATACATTACACCTCAAATACCACTTTCTAAGCTTTTATTTCACTCAAATTATAATATTAACATGTATGATTAGGATGATATGAAATGTCATGCATATGATTGACATGCAAATGCTTGCGTAACACCGGAGTGTTACAGGGGGGGCTACCCGGGCTCCAACCCCCCCCCCCCACCCCCGTACGATCATGATTTCCATGGAGCCCGGGCTAAGCCCCCCTACCACCATGAGGAGGAAGAAGTAGGAAAGGAGGAGCTGGAGGAAGAAGAAGAGGAAGCCAGTCCTCCCTAACGCCATTCCTGGCTTCGTCGCTCATCGGGATCGCAGATAACGTCACCTTGGTGAGTAGCACACGGCCAACACCGGTGAGCAGCTCGGACTTCCAGGTCGGGATCCTAGCCGCGATTGCATCCAATAATGATTGCTCATTGACATGTTGCAGTCTCTTCAACGACAGAGGGATGCATAGAGATGAGTATCACTATGATGCCCACTCTGTAGTAGCGAAAAGGGATGTCTCACCGTTGGATAAGACTATGTGACCAAGATAGATACAATATACTCCATCCGTTCCAAATTATAAGTCATTTTGATTTTTTTGGTTCATTTATTTTGCTATGTATCTAGACATAATATTATATCTAAATGCATAGCAAAATAGATGTATCAAAAAAGTCAAAACGACTTATAATTTGTAACGAAGGGAGTAGAAAAATATGCCTATGGATCTATATACATGACTATCACTATCGTTGTAAACAAATAGTTATTGCTTGCACCGTGCTTTTGTCCCTTAGCTCAAGACCATAACTTCAATTAGACAACTAAGTACATAGAGGTGATGATAGAACAACAACAACTAGAGACAAACAAGAACATTAACATACTGATAACCCATAGGAGTAAATGATACAACTACCGCATAATAATTAAAAATTATGTTGCTAAAAAACTAAAAATAAACAAACATCAAGTAGAACATACCTACCTTTTGATTCCACTTTTTTGACAATGTACATCTTCAAGTAATAAAATAATTAAAAGAAAAAAAGGAGTAACTATCTTTCACGCTAGAAATGTGACATTTTATTTGACAAAATATTGCTATCTTTTTTTTAAAAAAATAGAAAAGATCAAACGTTTGACCTGACACTAATATAATCATCAACCGATAGATACATTTCTGAATCTCGATTTGAATGTACAATAAAGCGAACCAATATAAGTGTCGCGTTTTAGTGGACGATTTTTTTTTGCGAGGTTTTAGTGGACGAACGTATTACCAGCTTTTAAAGAAACAATAATGATACATCAACCGGTGCAATAATCATCACTACCCGTCTTCGTCTACCGACGCCAGCGGCCAGCCGATGTGCCCTCCTCCACCAACATTTTTGTATGTCCTACGATTCGTCGGCCAATGGGCGCCTTCGCAATGTTTGCGGAGACACTCATCCAAGGCCATTGGCTACAGAGCTCGGATCGGTTGCAACGGGCGCATCAGAGAACTTGATCAGACGAATTCAGCAGAGAGCTAGCGGTGATGAACGGAACGGTGAACCGATGTGAGTGTGAAAGATCGCGGAGTGCTTTACAGCGGACGCTGACGACCTGTCGGAAAGATTCCTCCGGTCGCCGGCCGTTCGCCGTCCCCATCGCCGCACGTTGACGCGCGACGGCGCACGTCGCTGGCTCGCCGTCGCACGTCACGCGATCTGGAGCTAGCTTTGCGACTTCGTCTCTCGCTGGCTACGCAACTAGCTGCACGGCCATCTCCAACTCCATCCCTGTACAATCATACAACACGTCTATTTCTTCAGGTTGTTGAGCTTTTCCTGCAGCACCGGCTAGCTTCCTCGTCTACTACGTACGTCAGTCGACTAGCTCGATGATCATTTCGTCCATGGTCGAGGAGGAAAAATGGACTTGAGGAGGGAGCATTGCTGCGCAATATTCTCGCCGACGTCGACGACTACTGGTGATCCGGCCGGTGAGGTTTGAACTGTAAAATTGTTTGGTTGTGCCATTATATAGGGGTGTTTACTTCTTTCAAAATTCCAAAAATTTTACAAGATTCCCCGTCACATCGAATATTTGGACGCATGCATGGAGTATTAAATGTAGGTAAAAAAATAACTAATTACACAGTTTGTCTGTAAATGTCGAGACGAATCTTTTGAGCTTAGTTAGTCCATGATTAGATAAATTTTACCAAATAACAACGAAAAGTGCTACAGGAACTTTACACCAACTTTTACACCATCTAAACACTACCATAGTATTCAGGTACTACTGGCCTATGTCTGAATGATTCAGCAGGATCTTGTCAAGTGACGGCAGGTGAATACATCGTCAGATCACGTTTCTTTCATGATAGAGAATAAAAGGCAGCATCTTGGATTACGCAAGGTCTCTACTAGTAGCCAATCTGTGCCGACAGCTACAAGCAGGAGAACTGGTTCATCGAACTGAACAAGTCTGAAACTTGCCAAATCAAGTTATATACCAAGCCAAATCTGAGAAAAAGAAGTTTACCAAAGACCTGACGGTAAATAAAGCAGTAAAATATACCACCGCAATACCAATGATTGATGAGGTAAAAGCTAGTCCTACAAGTTTACTGCACCGACAATGACCTGAGTTCATCTTCAACCTCAGCGCCGCGTGGTCGACGATGGCGGGGCGCTGCCAACATCTGTATGTGAGTTGCCGATGATTGGTAATCGACCCGAGGTAAATGGTGAAAGATCTGGAGCAAATTAAATATGATAAGCGCCGGTGGTCCTTTATTTTCAACAGGCAATTGCTAGTAGCAGTAGTTTTCAGTAGAGATTAGGTAGGGGGAGGCTGTGGACTCCATCGCCCAGATTGTATTAAACTAGTCTAAACTCTAAAGGGGCTTTCGTTGTTAGCGAATTTGGTGAGATTTTATTTACGTCCTCCTCGAGTTTGTTGGATGCGACGCCCCCTGTGTGACATCCTGCTGCTGTAAGCCGATCGTAACTTGGTGTCTGTTGTCGCCGCTGGTTTGCTTCGGACAAGTGCCTGGCTGCCTGCACATCACTGTTCATCGTGCTGCTCCACCTGAAAGCTACGTGGCCTTATTTTCTTTATCTTTTCCCTTTTTCCTTTGAGGAAAAAAACCCTTCTTTCCGTACGAGATAGAAAAGGAAGGGTTTTGTGTAGGCCACGAATATAATTGTCTTTTTTACTTTTGAGAGAGAGAAAAAAATGATTTTCCTTTTGGAGGATGAGAGAGGATTCAGAACGTACGGGTGTGGGCTGGAACGATAATGAAAGGCCGTGCTTCGTGAGCTGCACTGTTGCCGGCCGGGAAGAGGTCTTCTTTTATTGGGCTGGATCGAAACGGCTCTATTGGGCCTAGTGGTAAGCGAGTTTGCCTGTAGAGCTCGGCTGTCACCGACTGATCATCCGTATCGCCGTGTCGGTATGTGTGTACGGCCAACCAAGAGATAACCTTCTGATGTGCATTTTCTTCTTGCGTCTCTGGAGTCTGGACGACGTCGCTCTGCTGATGCCTGATGATCTGGTCACTGGTGGGCTTCCGGTTTCGCTTCCTCCCCCTTTGCTACTTGCTAGTATAGACACGTATGGACACAGAGGTCGAAGACGAAGTAGTGTAGTGCCTGAACTGGTACAACAGGTCGCCGTACCACGATCCTTTTCAGCAGCAATCAGCCACGTACGCAGCTGAGCGCTACGGATCAACGCCAACTGCGCCACGTGAAGGGCCAGGACCGTCACGTCGCCGGACGTCCATCTCGTCTTGACTTGCGCCGCCGGCGACCGAGACGCCTGTGGCCAACCGGACCCTCCGGCCTCCGGGCACGCGAGACCTGATGCCGCTCGCGCGCGGTACCGTGTTTATGAGCTCGCGACTTGCGATCCCGGCCGGTCAAATGGAGTAGCCGCAAGCTATAGAGCTACGAGAGCCTACGGAGCGTTTGTTTAAGCGGCAGCTCTCGCTCCACGTTTGCCACCACACCACGTAGCAGTAGCACCTCCACGCATAGGAAGTCCCCATCCTGTTCCTTTCTTTCGCCGGCGTATTCACATCGCCATTGAATCGCCTGCACTGCAAGTGCAAGGGTAGCTAGCTTGTGCTTGTCTCGGGCTCAAACATCGAACACACTGCTTGCTGCACGTTGGAAACGCTGGTGACGACGTTCTTGGCCACTGCTGAAGAACAGTCATCGCTGGTACTTGGACGCGTGCAATTGGGTTAGTACAAGTCAGTGGTTAGCACTTGAGTTTCCCCGTGGTCTTTGCTTCAGAAAATGAAAAAGGCCCATAGGGACGGAGGCTTTAGATAAACATCTGCGGATCTGCCCATGTACACTCAAAGCACACCAGACTGTTTTGTTTACTGAACTTCTGATTTCTGAAGCAACGCGAGGTGGTAGTGACGAAAGCAAATGCTTCAGAATATGTTTTCTGAAGGTTCAAATGGGAGGCTTCAGATTAACAACATCTGTCCGTGTGTTCAAAAGCACCAACCTGTTGTTAACTGAAGCAAAGCGAGGTAGCAGTGCCTGAAAGCAAAGTGAGGCATGCGTGAAAACGGGAAAAGCATGAAGAAAAATCTCACTAGCTGCGTGCCTTTGATAATACAGTTCCATGACCATGAACGATTGAGCGTATATATACACGATAATCAAGTGTATTATTAATGTAGTACACACACAGACACACTCGCCCATCACCGGGCATATACCTTCCCTCAAGGTAGCTGTTTTCCTCGTTTGTTGCAGAAGGTGATAGTGATTTGTAGGCGTAGGCGCCACCGACCTTGATTCCGGACAGAATGCAGAGGCAGCTGAGCATCTCTTCGATGCCCAAGCTCCTGCCGGAGGAAGGCGCCCTCGGCGACGACGACGACGTCGAGGCGAAGCCCGAGAAGGCGCCGGCCCCGCGGCCGTCGGGGAAGGAGCGGTCCGTGCACCTTATACCGCTCATCGTCGTGCTGTGCTTCCTCCTGCTCTTCCTCTGCTCCCACGACCCCTCTCCTTCTGGTACGTGCGTGCGTGTGTTTATTTCTACATACATGCGCTTTTCATGTGTGTTCATGTTTCATCTCTGTTCACAATCTGTTGTTTTTGCACTTCAGATATGTCGAGTTTTGGGAAGAAGGTTGGGAGCGCGAAGGACAGGTTGCTCTGATCGTGGCAACGACGGCTGAACAGATTAACGATGCAGCAAGAACGTTTGAGATATTTGCTTTTTATCTTCAGTTTTTCTCTTCATCCAAATCGTGTATTTGATATTTTCATCTCAAATACGAAGCATAAACACGGACCTCTATGGAGCTTGTCCCCAGTAAATAAATGCAAAGCACACTGGTAGTATCAGAAGTTCAGAACTATGATCCTCTGATAACACTCGGTTCTGTTCTGTGGCTTTCGTTTGCCCTGCCCTTGCCTTACTCATTGGCAACTGTGGGGACCTCCAAAGAAAACATGAAAGTGCCAACACATGTAAATGTAGCCATCCTGATCTTTGCAAGCGTCGGCGCCTGATGATTTGTGTGGCACGGTGGCCCAACTTGCCTACCATTTTCTTGCATTATTATTATCGTCGCTGCAAGCGCTAACTATACACGACAGGTGGCCACACGCCCCACACGCTGTTGCAGAATCCTTTCTTTTGGCTGAAGGTAAACAGACGCAGAACGAAAATAACAAGCTGGGCAGCTGAGCTTATCGCTATCGGACTCTGCAAGCTAGCAGATTTCAGAAAATGAACATGGGCACTCGGCAGTGTCTTAAGTTTCCAACCTTTCAGGTTCAGTGACATAATATGATACTCCAAATACGAGATTGGTCTTTTTTTCCCCCTCTTGATACAATGGTTTTTTTTTAAACTACGACACGCCAATTGTCCAAATAATTCAGTCAGCTACCTGAAACGCTACTGCTTCAGGAGCACAAAAGTGCAGCCTCAGTGATGAAGCGCTGCTGCTTCAGGAGCGCAAATGTGCAGCCTCCGTGAAACTGCAGCTCCCTCGTTAAGAGCCATAATAATCTCTCAAATAGAAGCAATTACTATACCAGGAAACAATAGATGGACCAACAACAGCACAACTTCAAAAGCATTAAATTTCATTTTCCCACTGCCAGGTAATAACGATTAATGATTAATTGATAAAACGTACCAGGTACAAATTGCAAACTTCTTTAGGTCCCAATAAATTTCAACTTTCAAAGAGGTTTCAATCTGAAGATGGCAACCACAACACCACGGAATGAGTCCAATGACCATCTCAGTTCATGTCTATTTACATTACATGCATGTATGAAGCAAAACTAAAACTGTATCACTTATAGTACCAATCCCTGCGCAGCTTCTGGCTTTTTAGGAACATCAGCTGGTGGAGAGGCCTCGCTGGGCTCCTCATCAGTAACAGCAGGGACAGTCACCGTAGAGATGGGAATTTCTTCAGGGGTTTCAGCAACATGTATCTTCGTAAATTCGCTGCCCAATTCCCTATGTGTTGCAGGGATTTCTGAGATGTTTGCTTGTGCAGGCCCGGCCTCAGCATTCTTGTGCTCCTGCTCAACTGCTATCTTCTCCTTAGCCTTTGCACCGACATCGTTGGCTGCACTGGTGACCTTGCTGAAAGCACCAGTTACCCATGCTGCTCCGGTGAGGACATACCTGTTCTTCATGATAGCAGATCCAGCTGTCGAGACACTCTGTTCAGCAGCTGCCAGTGCTGACTTTGTCTTCTCAGAGACTTGGTATTTCTGATCCATTTCCTTCACTTTATCATTTACAACCGAAGTACCAACACTGATCTTCTCACTTAGACCAATTCTCTTGTCAAAGGAAGATACTCTAGCTGTGGCAGTCGACGTGAGCTGATGCTTCTCATCCAAAGCTTTTGCTTTGTCCAGTGCATCCCTACCAAGGATAAATCCCTTTGCCAGCATGGTCCCAACAATGTCCTCAGCCTTTTGAAGGGCAGAAGGTTTTGTGTCTTTGGGCTGCAGGTGAAAACAATGTTACAAAGCTATACAGCGACTACAGCAATACCATGTTGTAATTTGTAAATAGTATGGCTCTGATCATACCTCAAGAGCAGCTAAAACAGAACCTGGTAGCTCATAATCATTGGCTGGCGTGACGATTACAGCCATATCAACTATTGTGGCCCCCTTTGATACAAATCAAAGCATATGTTAGAATTTGCCTGATGTCTATTTGCAAACAAAGTTCTCATTGATATCAAATACAGCTTGGCTTTCAAGCTACAGCCCATAGGCCAAGGTAGACACAATGTTGAAAAATTAGTTGGTACATTTGGCTATGTAAAAGGCAACATTCAATGAGCAAGCAAAGATATCACATGAAACAACCAATGAAAGAGGGATACAGTCTATGGTTGGAACTTAAGAATATCATGGCAACAAATTGCAGTACAATGGCACATTGATTAAATTCAAATGATTAACCCTTTAAGTACGATAAAAAATGCATACCATACTTTCACAGTAATACAGCTAACAAATCATCAATCCATGAAAATACACAAAATTTTGAGGCCTCCAAAACTTTCAGATAAGACAAAAGAAATACCGTGAGAAGCATTGCCGTCTCAGCTCCTTGATTGTCTTTAAAAGTAATGTAGGCAACTTGAGAAAGCTCATCGCCACTGCATAGCACTATATAGTTAAACACATGTCATAGCACAAGGTGAAAAATAGGCACCATATATATGGTACTAACCTCTGCATTTCAACATGCACAATATCACCAGAAAAGGAAAAGAATTCCTTTATATCACGCTGTGCTGCTTTCAGTGATACATTGCTCACCTTCACGGTACTAAGCGTGCTTGTCTACAAAAGTTAAATGCCAGAAAATGAACATCTAATAAGCGGTATTGTAGATTTATAGTGCCATAGCGAATAATCCACCACAACAGGCATTTATTTAGTATACTTTAAAAGAAGAAAGAAGATAAAATGAAAAAATCAGTTACACACTAGCACAGATGCATTAAGTTAACACATACTAATATACCGCAAACATAAGTATGAACTTCTTCATACAATATACAGCATCAGCACGGAACTCTGCTTCACACATAGCAAAAATCTTCATAGTAAATTATTCCATTCAGGTCAGCTACAATTGACGCATGGCATAATTGGGGCCTTTTTCTCACAAATATCGTATGAGTAATTAAGTATAAAATAGAGGCCTTTGTCCCAATATTTTTAGATAATTTTAAACAGGGCACAACCAAAAGATAATTTGGGTAGCATTCACGGCGACTCTATATTGAATGGCTAAAAATAGCCAGGTACAACCATGCCCCCTTTTCTGATTCGAGTGCTAATATATGTCTTTATTTCCATTGCTAAAAATAAGAAATGCACTTCAGTAAAAGGTTTTCATGTTCTCATATCCATACATGTTTGTCGTGTGTGTGGGTTGCAGGTGGTGGGGAAACAAATATGCATCATTATTATTCTTTTTTTGCCACATTCATTAAACTTCACCTACTGCACTTACCAGACAACGACATATCAATAGCACATTACACCCCCCCCCAAATTAAATACTAATGTTGTATTGCACATCAACATAATAGGCGCACTTGTGGCAACTTTGCTTAGAAGGCTATACCCATTTTATGTATACAGAGGTAAGCTTGATATTCACCAGAGTTTGTTTTTTTTTCCTTGCTTTCTTGTTACCTCTTAAAAGGCATTGAGGAAAAAAGTAATAAAATGGGAGTTAAACCACACACACACACACCATAAATCTTTGAGCATAAGCAAGTATACAAACACAGAATAGGCCCAAGACTTTAAATAAACACTACAAGGTAGACAAATGACAAATCAAGCACTAAAACAGTGATATGACATATGACCAAGCACTTAAAATCATCAACAGTATTTATGACGCCAAACACCACATTTCGAGGCCTTCACAAGTCTACTGAAATGAACGAGATTTGACTATAACCAACAACCATCCCGCATGTCAATTTCCCAGTTCCACACGCGCTCTAGTTTCCCCCTTTCGCTTCTTGCAACAGTTCCCCGTCTCTTTGCTACTACGACTGGGGAGATGCGGCTAGCACTGGACCATATAATCTGTGCCCCCAAGCTCTGCGGCTCCGAAAACGAAAGAAAAAAAAAACGGCGAGCAGGTGCCCCCGGATCGGAAATGCCACGGCACACAAGCTCGCGAAAGAGACGAGTAATCAATAGGAGAGCAAGGAAAGGGGAGACCGAATGCTCACCGCCATGGCTTCCGCGGCGCGACGCCGAGATCTCGAACCCTAAACCGCTGACTTGAATCGGGAAGAGGGGAGTAGAGAGTCTAAACTGGAACGGCCGTGTCCAGTGGGCGGGGTTTATAGAGGTCCGAGCGCGGAGGCGGAGCACGCGGCGCGGCGGTGCCATCGAGACGACGTGGGGGCGGTGACGTGGCGACGTGGGGGTACGCCCGAACTGGGCCCCACTCTCTTTCGGCTTTTACTACTTTTGGGGTCCGGTCGAAGTCCATGGGGCCTGACTTGTCGCCGCGAATCCGATGTGGCCTGACCGGGCCCGGGTGGATCGCCGTGCCTCCACGGAGATCCGACCCGTTAGCGATGTGAGTCGCGATGGGCCTTGAAACTTCCCGAAATATGCCTGGCAGCTATTAGGCCCATAAGGCCGGTACCTGATTAACGGAAATAGTACCACGCTGTTCCTTTTATTTTCTTGGAAGTCCGATAAAAAAAACACTTGGAAGGAATGGTGAGATGAGACAGCAGAAATGGGGAAAAAAATAAAACACGAGGTGCCCAGGGAAACGCGGACATCTCAATTTTTGCCAGAGGGACACGCTTCCGAGCGGCCCTACCAACGCTCCATTCAAATGTTCGCAGGGACACGCTTCCGAGCGGCCCTACCAACGTTCCATTCAAATGTTCGTGACCATGGTTACAGAACATAAGCTTTTTTGGTATAAAAAATACGATTATCAAAGTGGTGTCAACGACAAGTAAAATTCATTTAGTATTAGTATAGCTACAGCTTCGAGATCTAGCTATTTGGCACAGCTCCACTGAGGTTCATTTAGTATAGCTCCAGCTTTTTTTTTTTTGGAAAGAGTATAGCTCCAGCTTCGAGATCTAGCTGTTTAGTGCTCCAGATCTACGGTTTATAGAGTAAATTAAAGTGGTTTAAATAGTTTATAATTGTATTTAATGTAAATTGTGAACCAAATAAGTCGTATAAGCCAAATGAATCATGTAAATGCATTTAATATGCCTACAGTTTTAGATCCAAAATTTTCTAGAGCAAGAGTTCTATCAAACGAAGTCTAAAATATTATAGGTCACCTCAGCAAGCATTATATTATTTTTTTGCGAGTAAGCATTATTATATTATTGTATAGGAGTATAAAGATAAACGGTAACTAAAATCTTATTATAGGTCACCTCTGCAAACGTTATACGATGATTCAGATTCTTCTTCTTGGGAGGCACGAGCACAGAGCTGAGAGCGTCGCGACTCATCAGAGCAGCTCTCTGTGATCTCCCTGACCTGTAAAAAACAACGAGTAATAAGTCTTTTTTAGTTTCAGTGTGTAAAATTTTATGGTATCACATCGAGTGTCACATAAGGGTGTCGCATAGGGTATTTGGATATTAATAAAAAAAAACAAATTACAGAATCCGTCAGTAAACCGCGATACGAATTAAGCCTAATTAATTCATCATTAGCACATGTGTTACGGTAGCACTTTATTGATAAATCATGGACTAATTAGGCTTAAAAGATTCGTCTCACAAAGTAGTCGCAATATGTGCAATTAGTTATTTTTAGTCTATATTTAATACTCCATGCATGTGTCTAAATATTTAATGAAATATGGTGTAAATTTTTAGGGAAAAAACTAAATAAGGTCATAGTTGAACAGAAAGGAGACAAGTACAACACTACTATTAGCAACTATAGCTACGTGCATAGTGAATTGCAATGACAACCTGAAACTTTGTCAGAGTGACTTCCTTCTCCACAAGCTCCTTCATCTGAATCTTGGCCTCGTAGACAACTATCCAAAGAGAGACGACTTACAAGGAGGTGATCAGTCACCATGAAGCTCTGAGGCTCCTGATTGACATATGCACAGAGTAGTGACCAGTTTTCCCCTCAGGCGACTTTGGATCTAAAACTCGCTTAGCTCTGCAGTTTTTGTATAGTTTTGACAATTGCCGTCGATCCGAAGTATTTGTCCTTTTTGGTGACAACGACTATAATTAGAAAAACCACCAAGCTTGAAGCACGTGAAGCAAAAATCGATCTTTATCTTCCTGGGAGTTATTTCATCAACCCGTAGGATCTGGCTAGCGCCGCAGCCAAAGAAGGGTGGCAACTCTGGGGCTAGTAGCAGCCTCTTGCGTTCTGCTCTCATGCATCTAGTGCAACTATCTATGCTCCTGTAAAGGTTATCGATGCAACCCTTTGGTAACCTCTGGCAAAATGGCTTAGCTACAGATCCAAGTGGAACGCTCAATAATCCGAAAACGAGATCAACGAAATCGTGGCCAACTTCAGCGTACAGAACAGCGGAGTTGGTCTTTTTTAAAAAAAAAGTAAAGGCAGGAGCTCTGCCGCTCAATTAAGAAAAAAAATAGAGTTTTATGTACAGGCACCCATGGTGCCAAAAGAACCCGGTCATAGGACCAATTCAAACATCGGTTATAGAGCCAACACACAGAAGCCACCGCTCATGCATTTGTTGATTTCAGCGGAGTTGGTCTTCGTCTGAAGAACCTTTATCTTCACTTGACCAACCTTGTCGTCGGCCTCATTCTCTTGTTCATTGCACAAGTTCCAATCGACCGAACCGAGGCCTGCATCGTCAGACATAGGAACGTTGAAATGGAGCCCAGTTAAAGGTTGCTTGAATGTGAGTGATCTCATGAGCAAACTAGTTCTCTGAAAGGAATGTATCGCAAGTAAATCAGTCACACCCAGGTGCAGTGCAAAATTCAGAGTTTAATAATTTGAACGAGAAAATAATCTAGTGTACGTTGTGTGGTGATAGACAAAACCTTATCAGAAGTGAGCTGGAGAATCGTCTTGTCAAGATCGGTTGGATCCTGAACTCCGAATTTCTTGCAGAGAGAAAGCAAGAGAGACGTGGAGGCTGGCGCTACCTGAAGATCATCAGTGGTGATAAACTTCTGGCGTCCCTTCACAAAAACTCCATAATCAGAACCAGCAGCCGCAGTTTTGGCACCGTTGTCCGGCCTATCCCCAACACTCCAAGACTTTGCCGCATCTACAGACGGTGTCAGGGACCGAGCTAAACGCGAAATCGTCACTAACGCAACAGCTCGTGTCTATGCAGACATAGGCCGCCCTAGGCTTGGTGTCGTCGATGTTGATCTTGAGCTGACAGCAGTAGCTGGTGTTAGAATTGATCTCCTCCGAGTCAAGCCCAACGGTTGACTCGGACCTTGATCTACTCCCTGATCAGGGGCATCCAACCTAACGAGGTTGGTGGGCCCCGTCGCACAGTGCCATATAAGAGGGGGTGGGGCCACGGGCTCAAGGTACGAGGTTCGCCACTGCCGCCTGAGCCGCAGACTCCACTGTCCTAACCCTAGCCTATCTAGAGGGCGGCACTGCCAGCGGCGGGAAGCGCCACTGCCACGTCGCCAACCATCACGCCATACATCGACACCAAGGTGACTGCTTCCTCCTCGAGCTCGTCAGCCAAGCCCGATGCTGAGGCACCTCTGCTGTTCTCTCCCTCTCTTCTCCTTCATCGTCCTCTCCCTCTCCAGCACATGATCTATGTTATCTATCCCGAATAGAAAAGAAACCATCCACTGATCTATACCAAGGAAGGTCCCAGAATATTTTTAACACTGGTACTGGAGCCACACTAGAGTATAGATCCAGGTGGGAAAAGAAGAAAACCGTTTTTGATTCGGAAAAGAAAACAAAGAAGTTGATTCGATTCGATCGGATCAAGAAAGAAAAGGATCTGATCTTGAATCGGGTCAAAAGGAAACCCTAACCCTAATACAGTGAAAAGGATGGAAATGAGGGTCCTACCCGTTCGCGAGCTCGGGCCGCCGTCGTCGTTGTCCCGCGGGGACTGACTGCTGGTGGCACGAGGAAAGAATGAAAAGAAGAAAAGGCTCGGCGTGGGACCTACCTGGCCATTCTCTCGCCGGCACTACCGCCATGGTGCGGGAAGATGACCGCGCTGCCGCTCGCCGGCGTGCGGGACAGAAGCCGAGCCACCGTGCGTGGGCTCGGGGCTCAGGGCACCGCCCGCAAGACCGCTCGACGGCGGTGAGCTCAGCCTCGGGCGAGCTCGCGCGCCGGCGAGGGGCCCGGCGGCGGCGCCACCATCCGCTATGGCCACACGCTGCGGCTGCTGCATCTCCTTGTGTGGCGCTGAGCTGAGAGAAAGAAGACAGAGGGAAGAAGGAAGGGGAGCCGTCGGGACTCGCGGCGGCGGCGCGCCGCCGGCGACCACCGCTACTTCCTTCGGCCGCCGTCAGGCGAGAGAGCGGTGAAGGCGGTGGAGATGGAAATGAGCACTCTAGGGTTTGGGGGCTGGCCACCGACGCGTTTTTGATCAGCGAGATCAGCGCTCCACCGTCGGATGCCACGATCAGCAGATGGACGGCTGTGAGCTAGTTGGGCCAAAAGTAGCCTAGGCGGGGAGACGCTTTCCCGGCCCAGGCCCAGGTTGCGGCCTGGGCACGGGGAGCGCCACGCGCGTGCGGGCAGGCTGGGCCTTGGGCCGGTTTTTCCGAGCGAACCACACAGGCTGCTGGGCCGTGCGCAAAGAACATGGGCCGCGTGAGCTGCAGCTGTGCCGCGCAGAGGAGCAGGGCGCGCGCGCCGTTGGGCCGCGTCGGCCTGCTAGGCTGGCACAGCTGCTGCGCCTGAGTGGGCCGCGACAGCGTGCGCGCGCAAACGGGCCTCGGGTCGATTTAAGCAGAAGCAAAGTGAAAAGAAAGTTTTTGTTTTATTATTTTCAGAAGCTTCTTAATTGGTGTTTTCTGTTAAGCTTTGATGCTAAATCTTTCTCAAATTTTGAACTAACGTGAAATTTTGAGCAAAGAGTAGTTAAGTCCATTAAGATGCTTCTGGGTAATATTATTTTAAGAGTATTATTTGATGTTTCCGCTGCAAAGAAAAGGTTTATTATCTTCTCATTAAATCCGAACTAACGGGAGGATTTAATTTGAAGAGCAATTATAGTTTTTCAGTAAATGATAAAAAGTTTATCCTCCTAATAAGACAATACTTAATTGGAGGAATAGTCGGTTTATAGTTAAGATAAATTATAATATTGTTATTTTCTGACCAACGTTGATGATAACAATATTATAATTATATGAGTTTTATGTTTAAAGTTTAAATCTCTGATGAATTTTGCATCAAAGTGACCAATTTTCAGAGAATAGATAAGAGACAATAGATACTCCAGAGCGAGCAGAATGTAATGTATTTTCATGTTTCCGCTGCAATAGTGATGATGATCTTCAAAATTAAATTTGAACCAACGGGTGAATTTAATTTTGAAGAGGGTTATAAGATAATTGAGTTTTCATATGTTAATTCCATTTCTGCCCAACGGTGATGTGGAATTAATGAAAAAGAATGTTGTTTTATTCTATTTCTGCCTAACGGTTATATATAATAGAACATAAAGTTTTAAAAGTTTAATGAACATTATTGTTGATTATTGATTAATGTTTTCAGACAAAGAATTTCATGCCTTTATTCTTAAAGGATGAAAAGGAAATGAGCTGGGTACTTGTGACTCAGAAGATTAAAAGTGCAATTTTTACAGAAAGAAGACCATTGTGTAAGGGACTGCGGTCTCTTTAAAGAATGGCTTTAAAAGAAAAAGAATTCAGGGATATTAATCCAAGAAATAGAACATTAAGAGTTTATTTTAAAAGATGCCTTTTATGTACTCCTTATGAAGAAGAATTTAGTTTTAGTTTTTTAATCATCATGTTTTGAAAAAGTAATAAGTGACATGCATGTTTAATTTGAACAACGTTGGATTAAGCATGTGTTAAAGAGGATTTGGATTTATTTCTAAATTTGATGATTGAATATGAGCCAATATTGACATTTATGTCCCTTCAAAAAAATTATCTCACATAGCGGGAAAAAAGTTTGTGATAGTACCCGCATGACGGAAAAAGTTTGAGAAAATACCCGCATGACGGGGTAAAGTTGGCATAGTACCAATCCTGCATGGCGGGAGAAATTTGACATAGTATTTATCCTGCCTGGCGGGAGAAAGTTGTGATGACTCAAGTGCTTTGAGTGTATTCCGTACAGGAAGAAAAGTTTAGGGTAGCTCTTATGCTATCCTAGTATAAGTTAAGGAAAACAGAAAGTTACAGACGAACCTCAAGATAAGAATGACATGCAAGCGTGACTTACGAAAGTATTAATGATAAAAGACTCTGTTGAGTTCTTGAAGTGAAATGAGGGAAAAGTACTTCCAACGAATTAAGAAATAATTTCATTTGCATGATGTAATCATGTGGATGAAGAAAGTAATCAAAGTTCCCTCATTCATAAGAGTTCTAAATAGTTTTCGAAATTGTGGTAGAAAAGTTCATACCACATTTCGAGAGGAAGAAATATGAGATTAATTAAGAAAGACAATTAAGAAAGATACTTCCCCATAATTCAGACAATGCGATGCATACTAAAGTGATCTATAAAAGATGAATATGATCGTCGGGGGGAGTAAGACGGTCATAATATCGATACCCCTAAAGTAAAGAAATAGCTAAATTCATAGACCTTTTACAGTTACAATAGAAAGATAGAATAGTCAGCCAGTATTCATACTGGACGTGTTCAGAGTTATTAAGACGGTGTTAAATGCGCCATATGAGTTTTAGCAGATTAAACATAAAATGAGAAAGTTTGAAGATAGGACAATCTGGGGGAGCATGGTACAAAGAGATCTAACTCCGCAAGGAGGATGAATAATGTAAACAAGGATCTTGTTACACAGGACCTTGTAGAATCAATTGTCTTTTGGCAATAAAGGTCAAGAAATGCTAGTAGCTAAGGCCACAGAAAGTCTCAAAGAATAAGAAAATCAGATATTTCTGATGATTATAAAGTCTATATTAGTGAAATTCAAATGGAGGAAAAATTCCACCTAATTTGAAGAAGCCATGAGAGACGTTCACTCGTCCAAGTGGCAAGAAGCAAAGAAAGATGAAATAGAATCGATAATACCAATAATATTTTGGAATCTAGAATAAATTCCTAAGAAGCCAAAATAATAGACTGTGATGGGTCTACAAGACAAAATGTGACTACAAAGGAAATATGTAAAGATGTAGAGCATGACTTGAATCAAAAATTTTTACGCGAAGCGAATGAATAGATTACAATGAGTGCTAGTGGCACATCATGATCTGAGTTACATCAGATGTAAGTAAAGACAACATTTCCCAATGGGATTTGTATGAAAATGATTACGTGGCACAACCCAAAGGTTTTGTCATGAAAAGAAAAGAATGTAAGGGATGCCACCTGTAGAAATCTCTTATAGACTGGAGCAAATCTCTAGACAGTGGCATTTAAAGTTGAAGAGTCAATTAGAAATTTTGGGTTAAAGAGAATGAAAGGGCAATTGCGTTTGTACAAAGTTATAGAAAGGGAAATTCATTTTCTAATCTTGTGTGGTTGACACCTAAATTATTAGTAGTGATGTCAATCTACTGCATGAAAAAGAAGCTCTTGTCCTCAAGGTTCAATAAGAAAATTCTCGGTGAAATGTATCTCGTTATAAGAATTAAAATTCACCGACATAAAAGAAAAGGGGTATTATGACTATCGCATAGGCATGCTAAGAAAAGTTTCTAAAGAAATAAAGTACCTATGCGGGTAAACATACGCCTATTCTCATGGTCAGGGTAATAGTTTTGAGAACTTTAATGTTCCAAAAGCAATGTAAGATTGTTATAGATGGACGTTCTATATGCTTCAGTTGTTGGAAGCTTAATGAGTACAAAGATAATACCTTGCCCTGACACAGTTTATGTATCCGGGTTGTTTTGGCAAAAGTCCAGTCCAGATATAGATCACTGGAATGGAGTTAAAAACGTCGGCCTCATGCTAAAAAGGAAAGAACAAGTACTCTCAAGTAGTTGTGGGTACAAATGTTATATTTTGGCAAGATGTTTAGTGAAACCCACATAGTAGCTAACACTCACAGTTGGAGCTTTATTGTGGAAAAGCTCTAAAGAAACAATTTTAGTATCATCAGTGATGCAAAGTTATAGTATAGCATGATATGAGGCTGAGGGACAGGCAAAATGGTTAAAGAACTTATACCCGGAATTGATAATGGTTGTCAACAGCAATAACCATTTAAGTAGTTTTGCTCCTATGACAACGAGTCAAGTGTGCTGCCAAACACATTGACATTAAAGTTATACATTGTAAAGGAGAAAGTCTGGAATCATACTAAAAGTATTGAACGTAAAAGTAACAAGCAAGTGCTTGCGGATCCGTTTACCAAAGGCTTACCACCCAGTGTGTTTAGAGAACACACAGTCGACATGGGTTTATGGTATAGCCTATGATTTCCGGACAATAAAGGGCCCGAAAGTTAAAGAATCTGTTTCAGAACAGAGACGTGTATTGTAGCTGTTAAATCTATCGGCAATTGACCGTGACGATGAAGCATGCTCTATACACTAATTTGTAATGGAACAAATAAAAGTGAAAGCAATTAAAGTCAAAGTTTAAAGTTAAAGTATAAGATGAGATCAAGGGGGAGAATGTTAGAATTGATCTCCTCCGAGTCAAGCCCAACGACTGACTCGGACCTTGATCTACGCCCTGATCGGGGGCATCCAACCCAACGAGGTCGGTGGGCCCATCGCACAGTGCCATATAAGAGGGAGTGGGGCCACGGACTCAAGGTACGAGGTTCGCCACTGCCGCCTGAGCCGCAGACTCCACTGTCCTAACCCTAGCCGATCTAGAGGACGGCACTGCCAGCAGCGGGAAGCGCCACTGCCACGTCGCCGACCATCACGCCATACATCGACACCAAGGTGACTGCTTCCTCCTCGAGCTCGTCAGCCAAGCCCGATGGTGAGGCACCTCTGCTGTTCTCTCCCTCTCTTCTCCTTCATCGTTGTAAGGTCCTAGATGGCTAGAGGGGGGGTGAATAGCCTATTAAAAATTCTACACAAGCCACTAAGCAAACTTGTTAGAATAACAAACGGCGTAAAGCGAGTTTTGCTTAGCCAAAGGTTGTGATGCAAGCCTCCTATCCACAAGTCTAGTAGATTATGATCTCTAGTTCACACAAGTGCTATGTCACTAATTTTACACTAGAGAACAAGCTAACAACACTACTAGCCAAGCTACTACTAGAGCAACACAAGATAATCTAGTAAAGATAAGTGCAAGAGATAGGATTGTGAATCTTATACCGACGGTGGAGTGGAGATGTTGCCAATCACCAAGATGATATACAATCAATTAATATTGACAACAACACAATATGTAGACCAATCACCGGGAGACAAGAGACACAATATTTTTGTTCACCCGGTGTTCACTTGTGCACCGACAAGCTACGTCACCGGTTGTGTCGACCAACACTTAGATGGTTCCTCGGTGTGACCCTCAAGTCACTTGCCCCTCAAGGCACGCCCCGCAAGGCACCGCAAGACTCCACTCTCAAGTGAGGTAACTCAATGACACGCGCAATCCAATAGAGTTGCTTTTGGCGTCCCGCCGAGGAAAGCACAAGAACCTCTTACAAACAACCGGAGGTGGCCAAGAACAATCACCTTCTCTTGCCAACGCCTCCAACAATCTCCAAGCCGGCTAGGAGCGGTACTCTCCAAGAGTAACAAGAAATCCACCGGCTATACCACCCACAAGTGCCACTAGATGCCCTCAAGCTATGCAATGCACTTTGGGATCACTCAATCTCACTTTTGATTTGCAATCAAGCAAGAGAGATGAGTGGGAGGAGTAGCTCTAGCTCAAAGGATGCACAAGAGTGTTAGAAATGCCAAGAGACCTCCCCAAGGGCCGGCCAACGAGTATTTATAAGCACCCCAAACAAATAGAGCCGTTGCAACTCCACTGACCGTTTTTTCGGGACGACCGGACGCGCCGGTCAAAACTGACCGGACGCGCTCAACCGCGTCCGGTCCTCCAACGGTCACTGCGCCAACGGTCAAATCCCATGACCGGACGCGCCTCTCAACAGACCGGACGCGCCGGTCGCTCAGCACCGCGCGCGCGAAGCAATGACCGGACGCGCCCCTCGTAACGACCGGACGCGCCGATCCGCACAGCACCCGCGCCGCGAAACACCGACCGGACGCGCTCTAGAGAACGACCGGACGCGACAGTGCCAGCGTCCGGTCGGAGTCCAGTAAGCTCCTTCGACGACCGGACGCGTCCGATCGTGTGTGACCGGACGCGCCCCGCGTCCGATCGTCCTTGCGAACCGCAGTTCATTCTGGGCACCTGACCGGACGCGCCGGTCCCGCGAGTGACCGGACGCGGCGGTTGCAAACCCTAGCCCGCGCACCTGAAACCGCGCTGTACTGACCGGACGCGTCCGGTCATACCGAGACCGCGTCCGGTGCAGCGTCCGGTCACCTCTGTGACCCCGTTCGCCTCCGTTTTTTTTCCGACTTTCGGCGTAGTGGAAAATAGGCATTTCATTTCCCCGAAATCGCCTGAATCCCGCGCTCGCACGCTCGGCGGGAGGGAGAGAGGAACCCAAACCCCTCTCTACCCGCAAACCACAGCGCGACCAACGCCACCTTTGCAAATGTGCCAACACCATCAAGTGTACATCTCCATGTGCTTGTGTGTTAGCATTTTCTCAATCATTTTCAAAGGTTTTCCAATTAGCTCACTAGGCCCTACATGCAATGCACTTCATGAATTCACCTAGTGGCACCCGTGCATCGAATAACCGATAAGACTTCCCCTCTTAATAGTTCGGCTATCGATCCTAAACCACTCACACCCTCTATGGTGTAACGGATCAACGTAATTATACGAGATTAAGTAAGCCAATCTCCCACCGAGGCGGTTAATTTAACAAACTTAAACCCGTATAACTCGAGATTCCGTGAAATCACGAAGGATTTCAAACCAACCAACATACAACCAAGATCGTACTGATTTAGCAGCCACAGTTCACACGATACATAAAGTCGACCATAAGGTAAAATACATCGGAGTTCAGAAATAAAAGTTATTACAACATAGTTCAACATAAAGTAGCGGAAGCAAATAGTTTTACGCACACACCCTTAGTTCAATTACAGTGCCAGTAGATAGTCATGGTCCACAAAAGCAGTAGATGAGACAAACGGAACGACCTCTGCCCAAGGTCCTAGTTGTCACCCATCGCCGGATACAGACAGTTGGAGCAGTACCCGTAGTACATCTGACCATCTGCAACAACAATGGGAACAACGCCCTGAGTACGAGAATGTACTCAGCTAGACTTACCCGTCATAAACCAGAAACAACATGACACCAAGGAGCATGCAAGGCTTTATATAGTGTACTGGCTTGACTCATTTGCGAAAGGCATAAGTTATTAGGAATAACTAATAATAAGTACTTTTAGCATCATTTTATGATAACCTATTCATGCTAGGTAAGCACCTATTACTAAAACAATCACTTGATTAACCATTAGCATCAAAGGTTACTATCTCATGTTTAGCATATTCAACATTATCCACATAACCATCAGTGTTCCATCGTTAACACTACGATGCCGTAGCTCGAGTCAAGTGCTCACTAACCGGGAGCGACGGCGATTCGAATCGAATTCCTATCCAGCTGGAGATTTATTCCTCACACAAACCATGCTTCCCCCGTCAGGGTCGCGTAGATCACCAATGACACTTTCCAAGAAGCCGCGGGATAACAATCATGGATCGCACTACCCAGGGACCGCCCGACTGCCAGGACGCACCTTGAGCTTACTCTTCGCGTCCCCGTACACTCCCTTCAACACCAGTCTGCCAACCCGAGTTTATCCCGGCTCGAAAAGTGTCGCTAGCTTCGCGGTCGAAAGGTACTTTATTCGGCCAGCTAAATGTGAGGCATGCGTTCAACATGACAAGAGGGACGAGCAACGATCGGTCCTTAATCGACACAGACAGAAAACTAACAGCACCCCAGAACCCTGTCTGGTTGCCTCCAACTTTTTCGTCCGGTCTCCAATTATTCACCAACACTTGGTTACTTATCAAGATTCACAAATACTGCTAACCATAGCCAGGTATTCACCTATAACTCGCAGGTGACAGGAAATCACCTGGCTTCTACCGATCTAAGCATGGCTAAGCGATTTACTCGATCCTGACCTAATAAGGTAACATTATTCTGGTGGACAAGGATAGTAATGCAACAACGGTTTCACTCAACTCCTATAACTTTAATGCAACAATATATAACTATAATCAGGTAAGTAAGAATAGCTTTTATAAAATAGGAGACTTATAATGCTCCGGGGCTTGCCTCTTTCGAACGAGCTAGGATGGTGGTCGACGCACTCTGGCAGCTCCTCGCTTGGCTCTTCCTCCTCGGGCACCTCCTGTGCCTGGGGCGCCTGCTGGTCCGTCCAAGCCTGCTCCTCCGGTACTGCTGCCTGCGAGTCCTCCTGCGATCCTGTATGATGCAAGTGCATAAGGGCATGTGAATGATGCATCGGAATATGATGGAATGATGAAGTGACATGAGATGCAGACGAGCACATGGAATGAGCAGTTAGTGCAAAACTTCATCTTCTACAAGGTAGTCCATGTCACCCAAGAACATGTATCCCAAGGTTTACTAAATTTGATTATACTAATTATCGTACACCTGACACAAGCAAGTAACCTTAACTAACCAAACCTTACCACCCTAACTCACTCACAACATCAGCAAGACCTAGTGATGCTTCAAAGATACACCAAACATATTTTTTTCTTCTTAATTTCTCATAAAGAATAATCATTTATTCCTTATTTAACTAGGGTTGTACTGCAACACCTATCTCTGGTGTAGATAAAAATCTACAAAAATTACAGTAGAGTATTCTTACCCTAACTAAGCTATCACTAAATTTTCAAGGTAAATGGAACTGTAAAACTACTTATACAAAATAAACAAGTTAAGGCTTAAATGTGAGCATGAAATTGTTTTATACTAGGAAAAGTATCAAACAACAGATTCCCCATTTTTCCTAGGTTTCCAACAGTAAACTAATATGCTACAAAAATTTTCATAAGCATGTTATATACAAATATTGCTTTCTACTAAAAATAACAAATATTAACAAATAAAGGCATTTGAACTACACTTCAAAAATTTCCCACAGAACATGCCTCACTAGCATTTTTCCTAGAAAGTATATCACTAAAGAAGATTAATTCAACAAGAATCACATTTTTCTCTTTATTAGTTTATTTACTACAATTTTTCTAAGATAACAGCATATATAACAATTAAATAGAAATGTACAGTAAAGTGTCACAAAAATAACATGGGATATTTTTAAACTGTAGATCTATTCACAAGGAACATTTTAAAATTTATTTCCTGATTTTTGGAGCTATAATTATTGAGATAGAATTTTTGGAAGCTTTTTCAGATTTTCTGGAAATTCATTTCTTTAAAACGAAATTCAAAACCGGACTTAAATGCTACGCGCACCCCGCTGTGACACCCGAGACTGAAACACTGCGACAGACAGGCGGGGCCCATGCGCCAGACGGGCCCACCCGTCAGCCGGTGCCGGTCAGAGGCGGCGCGGACGGCCGTGATCTCGCCGCCGGCGAGTCCTCCGGCGACGGGGAGGGCACCAATGTGACCCTCTCAACGACGCGAACTCAGTGGTACCTAGTGGGTGGCCAGACGAGCTCGGCATAGAGCTCGCCGGCGAGCATGGCGGCTCGGCGGCACGGGACGCCGTCGGCCGGCCAGCTCCGACCGAGATAGGCCGTGCGGTGAGGTCGGTGAGATTCGCGATGCAAGCGCGGTGCTCGTGCGCTCGAGAAAAGGGCGAGAAATGGTGCGGAGGGGTGCGGTCCACGGAGCGGGTTACTCCGGTGAGCTTGGCCGGAACTCCGGCGAGGCATTACCGCGGGTGGAGGCCGAATCAGCGCGGGCCGAGGCGAGCACCGGGTGCGCTATGACGAGGCGCGGCGATGGCGAAGACGGAGGCGGATGCGGTGAGCCGGAGCGGAGGCTAGGGCGGTGGCGGAGCTCGGGAGCCGGCAATGGCGAAGGCGGAGCTCTGCGGCTGCTGCTGCGGGCGAGAATGGAGGGAACAGCGAGGCGGACGAGCGCGCGGAGGGGGAGTAGGCGAGCGCGGACGTTGCGGGGGCCACAGGGCGCGTGTCGCTCGGCTCGACGGCGTACGGACACGCGGCGGCCGAACGCTGCCGCGGCGCCACGACGCCATGCGCGGGCGCGCGCGCGCGCGCGGGCGAGCGGGAGGGGACGACGCGGACACGGGCCGGGCCGGCTTTGGCCGTGGGCCGAGAAGTGAGGGCGAAGCCCAGCAACGAAATTTCGATTTTTCTTTTTTTCCAAATATTTTCCAGATTTTACATTTCTGTTTGAAATTCAAATTTGAGGATGAAAACGAGGTTTTCAGAAATTTGTCCCAAAACAAAAGTTGTTCAAAATTTTATTCTCTACAACTTTCATATAGAACATTTTTCCAAATTCCCAATAGATTTTAAATTTGAGATTTAAAGCTAATTTAAAAATCAAACTCATTTATTTAGAAAAATTTTTAAAACAGAATTTGAGGAGAATTTGAATCCAAATTTTTGCTCCAATAATCAAGTTGGTTTATTCTAAATTATTTAAAATTGCTACTTCTAAAAAGTACACCAACTTTTTAACATTCATTTTAAATTTAGGGTTTCCATTTTATTGCTTTTCAAGTTATATTTGAAAAGGGCTACAAATCACAAAATGTTAAACATGCAATGATGTTGAATGCTTATGCTTTGAAATGATGATGCATGCTTAACACCCAGGGGTGTTACATATGGTGTCTTGAGTGTAAAACAAAATGGTCCTATGGTTATACCTTTGCCTTGAGCCCATTTTGTTTCTCCAAATGATATGATCCACTTCATATCATCACATGACCGTCTCGATCCATCGACCTTGACTTCACTTGCTCTTCACCGTTGCATCAGTCCATCGGCGCTAAGTCTTGCTCAAGCTTCACCATCGCATGGTCCTTCGCTTCGAAGCCTCGACTTGCCCTTCACCTTCACAACCGGTCCATCGAGCCAAGCCTCATCTTGGTCTTCATCATCTTGGTCACATGAGTCAATGTCATGTCTCATATGCAATGACCACCTTTATCTAAATCATCCACTTAGATACAAAGGTTAGTCCTAGGTTTCATCAATTAGCCAAAACCAAACTAGGGACTTTCAATCTCCCCCTTTTTGGTAATTGATGACAACCCTCACAAAGATGATTTTGATAATAAAAGTTTTGAACTTGTCATACTTGTCCAATCATTTTGCTCATAAGTAAAGTTTGGACAATTATCACAAGCTCGGTTTTGGTAGCATTAGCTCCCCCTACATATGTGCATAGAGTTTGGATTGAAAGCTTTGCACATATGCATGGATAGAAGTGTTGGGAGAGTAATTCTACCAAAATGATGCTAAGGTGTAAGAAATGGACCTTTGAAGCGTGATACCAATCGGAGTTGCCTTTTACACCATCCTTAGCATCATGAAGTAACTAGACATCCATCAAATCTCAAGAACCCCGTGAGATCAACATTATATGTAAAGGTTCTTGGACCACTTGTAAAGCTAACCACTTGTAAAGCTTTAGGCAAGTCTAGATACCACATGTAAACTATTCCTATGCATGCTAGTAGATCATTTCATCATCCAATTTCTATACTAGCATTGCACCACACAAGCATGTATTTTGAATTTAAATACATGTGCAATGAGCAAGTCATATGAGAATGCACAGACAAATGCAACAACTTTGTTTATGAGCTTGCTCCCCCTACTTGTGTGCATCAACAAATTTTATTTACCCCTTTATCAAGTCGAATCATCCTTTTTTTTATCATAAATTTTATTTACAAGTTGAATCATCTTTTTCTCATCATAAATTTTATTTACCCCTTTATCAAGTTGAATCATCTTTTTCTCTCCCCCTTTGTCAACAACTTACCCAAAAAGGGATCAAATTGTGGAGAGAAGGAAAAGTGTTTGATGGAGTAGATTGAAATTAATTCGATACCATATATAAGGTTAAAAAAATTTATCAAATTTGGTTTAACCTAGAATACTTGCCAAAGATATTTAATTCGATTTGAACCAAAGACAAGCTTCTTCACTCCTCAAAATAAGGGTTATCTTGCCTATGTTGAATTAAACACTTATAGCAAATCTTCTAGATTCAACACTAGGTTTACAAGCTCACAAACATGTCATATGCCACCACTAGATCAAAATAAGCATAGAAGCAATAGTGGTAACATATATCCATCAAATTCATTTGATTTATCATGAATGCTTATGCATACCACTTATTATGTCTACATGCTCTATCAAGTCCTTAGCATAGGATGAAAGACATGTCAATCAATTTTACCTTGCAATGTCGAAGGAGAGGCATGTCAATAAGTGGGTGGGGTGCATTCAACTCATGTTTGAGAAATCAAGAATGTTCAATTCATTCCTTAGCTTGCAAAACCTCTTTTCATCAAGTGGCTTAGTGAGAATATCGGCAAGTTGATCATCGGTGCCAACACTTTCAATGGCAATATCTCCCTTTTGTTGATGATCTCTTATGAAATGGTGTCTTATGTCAATATGCTTTGTTCTTCCATGTTGAACCGGGTTTTGTATCATCTTGATTGCACTCTCATTATCACATAGCAACGGCACATTCTTGAAGTTGAGGCCATAATCCTTCAAAGTTGATTTCATCCATAGCAATTGTGCACAACAACTCCCCGCACTCACATATTCGGCTTCGGCGGTAGAGATTGCCACACTATTTTGTTTCTTTGAGGACCATGACACAAGTGATCTTCCAAGTAATTGGCATGTGCCACTTGTGCTCTTTCTATTGATCTTGCAACCCCCATAGTCAGAGTCCGAATATCCAATCAATTCAAACTTTGACCCCTTGGGATACCATAGTCCAACATCTCTTGTTTGCTTCAAGTACCTCAATATTCTCTTTGCGGTCGTGAGATGACTTTCTCTAGGTGAGGCTTGATATCTAGCACACATGCAAACACTAAACATGACATCCGGCCTTGATGCGGTGACATAGAGTAGACTTCCAATCAAAGACCGATATTCCTTTTGATTCACCATTTTGCCATCAAGATCACTATCCAAATTGCCATTTGTGCCCATTGGAGTTGAAATTGGCTTTGCATCTTGCATTCCAAACTTCTTCAACATGTCCCTTATGTATTTCCCTTGACTCACAAATGTTCCATTCTTCAATTGCTTGACTTGGAGACCAAGGAAGTAGCTAAGTTCACCAATCATAGACATTTCAAACTCTTTGGCCATCATAGCACCAAATTCTTCACAATAAGCTTGATCGGTTGATCCAAAGATGATGTCATCAACATATATTTGCACTATGAATAGATCATTTCCAATCTTCTTGGTGAATAGAGTAGTATCAACCTTGCCCATTTTGAATCCCTTAGAGAGAAGAAAATCCCTTAGCCTCTCATACCATGCTCTAGGTGCTTGCTTTAAGCCATATAAAGCCTTCTTCAACTTGTAGACATGGTTGGGTTTTTTGTCATCTTCAAATCCGGGCGGTTGCTCAACAAATACTAACTCATTGATGATCCCATTGAGAAATGCACTTTTGACATCCATTTGATATAGTTTGATATTGTGTGCACAAGCATAAGCCAATAGAATCCTTATTGCCTCCAATCTTGCCACGGGAGCATATGTCTCATCATAGTCAAGACCTTCAACTTGAGTGTAACCTTGAGCAACTAGTCTTGCTTTGTTTCTCACTACAATGCCATCTTGATCTTGCTTGTTTTTAAACACCCACTTGGTTCCAATCACATTGTAGTCATTTGGCCTTTCTACCAATTCCCAAACATCATTTCTTGTGAAATTGTTAAGCTCTTCTTGCATAGCCATGATCCAATCGGCATCCCTCAAAGCTTCTTCTATTTTCTTTGGTTCTATGGTTGACACAAATGATGCATGCTCACAAAACATAGTCAATCTTGATCTTGTTTGCACACCACTTCTAATATCACCAATAACACTATCAATGGGGTGATCTCTTGCAACATGTTGTGGTTGGAGTACTTGCACTTGATTGCTTGAGCTTGGTTGATCACTTGATGTATCTTGATGAGATGAACTAGCACCTTGATCTTGCACTTGAGAGTCACTAGCTAGCTTGAATGGAGAATTGAGCACTTGGTCTTTATCATCATCTTGAATATCAATAACTTGCTTTGCTCTAATGTCCCCAATGTCCATGTTCTTCATTGCTTCCACCAATAGAGTTCCACTAACATCATCTAGATTCTCTTCTTCATCTTGTGACCCATTGGTTTCATCAAATTGCACATCATGGACTTCTTCTAGAATGCCACTTGAGTTGTTCCAAACTCTATAAGCTTTGCTTGTAGTTGAATAACCAAGTAGGAACCCCTCATCACATCTTTTGTCAAACTTTCCCAATCTAGTGCCCTTCTTCAAGATATAGCATTTGCAACCAAACACCCTAAAGTAAGAAATATTTGGCTTTCTTCCATGAAGTAACTCATATGGGGTCTTCTCTAGCAATGGATGACAATATAATCTATTGACGTAGTAGCAAGCGGTATTGATTGCTTCATCCCAAAATGATTGACTCACATTGTACTCATGAAGCATTGATCTAGCCATATCAAGCAATGTTCTATTCTTCCTCTCAACTAGGCCATTTGATTGTGGAGTGTACTTGGCCGAGAATTGATGTCCAATACCATAATGATCACAAAGTTCTTCAATTCTTGTATTCTTGAACTCACTTCCATTGTCACTTCTCACTTTCTTGATTCTAATCTCAAACTCATTGTGAACTCTAGTGAGAAATGTCTTGAAGGTGTCAAACACTTCACTTTTGTCACTAAGAAAGAATACCCATGTGAATCTTGTGAAGTCATCCACTATGACAAAGCCATACTTGTTACCGCCTATGCTTGTATATGTTGTTGGTCCAAATAGATCCATGTGCATCAATTCAAATGCTTTGCATGTGCTCATTGTACTCTTCTTTGGATGTGAGCTTCCAACTTGCTTCCTGGCTTGACATGCACTACAAAGCTTATTCTTCTCAAATTCAACATCTTTCAAACCATTAACAAGATTGTGAGTTGTAAGCTTCTTCAATTGTTTCATGCCAACATGACCAAGCCTTCTATGCCAAAGCCAACCCATGCTTGATTTGGAGACTAAGCAAGTTCTCAAAGAAGTTTCTCTAGCATTGAAGTCAACTAGGTAGAGATTCTCATATCTAAAGCCCTTGAATGCCACATTTGAACCATCCACACTAATAACTTCCACATCATCAACCCCAAAGATGCATTTGTAGCCTAGATCACATATTTGTGCCACGGATAGAAGATTGAAATCCAAACTTTCAACTAGCAACACATTTGAGATACTCATGTCATTTGATATTGCAATCTTGCCCAAGCCAATAACCTTGCCTTTCTTGTTATTGCCAAATGTGATAGAATCAACACCACTATTATTGTCATTGATTGAGTCAAACATTCTTGATGTACCGGTCATGTGTTGAGTGCACCCACTATCAATAATCTAATGCCTTCCTCCGGCTTTGTAATTGACCTACAAGCAAATCAATGAAGCTTAGGTACTCATTTTTGCTTGGGTCCTTGTAGGTTAGTAACTAAGCTCTTTGGTACCCAAATAGCCTTCTTCTTTGGGCCCACTATTGGTGTACCAACAAACTTAGCTTGCACACCCTTCACACCTTTGGTAAGCACATAACAAGAATCAAAAGGTATAGCATTAACAAATTTCTTGCTTTGGTTCTTTTTATTACAATTATGCTCTAAGTGCCCAACTTGCTTGCATCTATTGCAAAACCGACCATTGCTCTTTACAAAACTAGGTTTTGGAGTTGCAAAGGCCGACTTGCCTTTCTTGGGGGTGTAGCCCAATCCCTCTTTGTTAAGAGAGAACCTTTGGCTACCCAAGCACTTAAGCAAGCGGGCCTCACCACCATAGGCCTTGCCTAGGGCGTGAGTGAGCTCATCCACCTCTCTCTTGAGAGTCTCATTCTCAACCATTAGTGAGGCATCACAAGTGAAACCATCACTAGTAGTAGAGGTAGAGTTGGTGGTGGTGGATGAAGAGCTACAAGAAGGGTTAGTATTTGACATGATGATAGGTTCATTAAAGGATTCATCAATTATATCACATGTAACACCTATATCACATGATACAACAACCTCCTTCTTTTCTTGTTGCTCAAGTAGCAATGAGTGAGCCTTTTCAAGCTTGGAATGAGCCTTACCAAGATCCTCATGGTCTTCCACTAGACTCTCATGAGTGGTCTTAAGCTCACCAAGAACTTTCTCAAGTATTGCTACTTTCATTGAAAGCTTCTTGCACTCCTTGTTCTTGGCAATAGCTATGTCTCTAGTTTGTTGCAACAAGTCATATAGTTGTTCTTTAGTTGGTTCATCATCATCATCATTTTCATTATCATATTTATCATTATCACTATCATGAACATATTCCATTTCACTTTCATCATCACTTTCATCATATAATACCTTAGCTTCTTTGGCCATGAAGCATGAAGAGGATGAATCAAATAGTAAAGGCTTCTTGTTAATAGCAATGGAAGCAAAAGCCTTGTTGGATGATTCTTCTTCTTCTTCTTCTTCATCATCACTTTCCCAAGTGGCCACATAGACTCCATTCTTGCCTTTCTTGAATGTTATCTTGGCTTCTTTCTTTTTCTTCTCAAACTTGCCCCTCTTGTTGTTCTTCTTCTTATCATAGGGACATTCGGCTTGAAGATGTTCGGTGCTATCATAATTGAAGCACCTCCTTTGTTGCTCATTGCTCTTGAAGTTGTCATTTCTCTTTTTGAAGCCTCTTCTCTTAATGAACATGTGACCCATTTTCTTGACTACAAAAGCAAATGCCTCATCATCAATTTCATAATCTTCATCTTCACTATTGTCTTCTTCTTCAATGATGGTAGCTTTGCCCTTGGAGGAGATGGCCTTGAACGCCACGGTCTTCTTCTTCTTTTCATCTTCCACCTTCTCCTTGTCATCAACATCTTGATCATATTTGTCATAGGTTAATACTTCACCAAGCAAATCATTAGGCTTCATTACTTCAAGCCCATCTCTTTGCAACATCATGATCAACATCTTGAATCTTCTAGGTAAGCTCAATAAGAACTTGTGACAAAAATCTTGATCTTGAGTTTTGTGCCCTAAGCTCTTGAGATCATTGACTATCACTTGCAATCTATGAAACATTTCAATGATTGTTTCATCATCCTTTTTCTTGAAGTTCTCAAACTCACTCTTGAGCCCATATAGCTTGGCACTCTTCACAACCTTAGTGCCTTCATATGTCTCACTCAACCTTGTCCATACTTCACTAGCCAATTCCAAATCTTTGATGCCCTCAAACACTTTTGTGTCAATACCATTGTAGAGTGTATTGAGAGCCATTCTATTGCATGTTCTATTTGCTCTATCTTCATCGGTGAGATGATTGGGATCAATGATAGCAAAATCATTCTCGGTGACTTGCAATACTCTCTCATGAATAGAACCAAGGTACATTGTCATCTTTCTCTTCCAATGAGCAAAAGAACTAACACCATCAAAGAACGGTGGCTTGCCCCCAACATGATTGAACACAATTTGAGCCATTTTTCACACCGAAGGATGTTAAGCCTTGATTAAAATGGTGACCACGGCTCCGATACCACTTGTAAGGTCCTAGATGGCTAGAGGGGGGGGGGGTGAATAGCCTATTAAAAATTCTACACAAGCCACTAAGCAAACTTGTTAGAATAACAAACGGCGTAAAGCGAGTTTTGCTTAGCCAAAGGTTGTGATGCAAGCCTCCTATCCACAAGTCTAGTAGATTATGATCTCTAGTTCACACAAGTGCTATGTCACTAATTTTACACTAGAGAACAAGCTAACAACACTACTAGCCAAGCTACTACTAGAGCAACACAAGATAATCTAGTAAAGATAAGTGCAAGAGATAGGATTGTGAATCTTATACCGACGGTGGAGTGAAGATGTTGCCAATCACCAAGATGATATACAATCAATTAATATTGACAACAACACAATATGTAGACCAATCACCGGGAGACAAGAGACACAATATTTTTGTTCACCCGGTGTTCACTTGTGCACCGACAAGCTACGTCACCGGTTGTGTCGACCAACACTTAGATGGTTCCTCGGTGTGACCCTCAAGTCACTTGCCCCTCAAGGCATGCCCCGCAAGGCACCGCAAGACTCCACTCTCAAGTGAGGTAACTCAATGACACGCGCAATCCAATAGAGTTGCTTTTGGCGTCCCGCCGAGGAAAGCACAAGAACCTCTTATAAACAACCGGAGGTGGCCAAGAACAATCACCTTCTCTTGCCAACGCCTCCAACAATCTCCAAGCCGGCTAGGAGCGGTACTCTCCAAGAGTAACAAGAAATCCACCGGCTATACCACCCACAAGTGCCACTAGATGCCCTCAAGCTATGCAATGCACTTTGGGATCACTCAATCTCACTTTTGATTTGCAATCAAGCAAGAGAGATGAGTGGGAGGAGTAGCTCTAGCTCAAAGGATGCACAAGAGTGTTAGAAATGCCAAGAGACCTCCCCAAGGGCCGGCCAACGAGTATTTATAAGCACCCCAAACAAATAGAGCCGTTGCAACTCCACTGACCGTTTTTTCGGGACGACCGGACGCGCCGGTCAAAACTGACCGGACGCGCTCAACCGCGTCCGGTCCTCCAACGGTCACTGCGCCAACGGTCAAATCCCATGACCGGACGCGCCTCTCAACAGACCGGACGCGCCGGTCGCTCAGCACCGCGCGCGCGAAGCAATGACCGGACGCGCCCCTCGTAACGACCGGACGCGCCGATCCGCACAGCACCCGCGCCGCGAAACACCGACCGGACGCGCTCTAGAGAACGACCGGACGCGACAGTGTCAGCGTCCGGTCGGAGTCCAGTAAGCTCCTTCGACGACCGGACGCGTCCGATCGTGTGTGACCGGACGCGCCCCGCGTCCGATCGTCCTTGCGAACCGCAGTTCATTCTGGGCACCTGACCGGACGCGCCGGTCCCGCGAGTGACCGGACGCGCCGGTTGCAAACCCTAGCCCGCGCACCTGAAACCGCGCTGTACTGACCGGACGCGTCCGGTCATACCGAGACCGCGTCCGGTGCAGCGTCCGGTCACCTCTGTGACCCCGTTCGCCTCCGTTTTTTTCCGACTTTTGGCGTAGTGGAAAATAGGCATTTCATTTCCCCGAAATCGCCTGAATCCCGCGCTCGCACGCTCGGCGGGAGGGAGAGAGGAACCCAAACCCCTCTCTACCCGCAAACCACAGCGCGACCAACGCCACCTTTGCAAATGTGCCAACACCATCAAGTGTACATCTCCATGTGCTTGTGTGTTAGCATTTTCTCAATCATTTTCAAAGGTTTTCCAATTAGCTCACTAGGCCCTACACGCAATGCACTTCATGAATTCACCTAGTGGCACCCGTGCATCGAATAACCGATAAGACTTCCCCTCTTAATAGTTCGGCTATCGATCCTAAACCACTCACACCCTCTATGGTGTCTTGAGTGTAAAACAAAATGGCCCTATGGTTATACCTTTGCCTTGAGCCCATTTTGTTTCTCCAAATGATATGATCCACTTCATATCATCACATGACCGTCTCGATCCATCGACCTTGACTTCACTTGCTCTTCACCGTTGCATCAGTCCATCGGCGCTAAGTCTTGCTCAAGCTTCACCATCGCATGGTCCTTCGCTTCGAAGCCTCGACTTGCCCTTCACCTTCACAACCGGTCCATCGAGCCAAGCCTCATCTTGGTCTTCATCATCTTGGTCACATGAGTCAATGTCATGTCTCATATGCAATGACCACCTTTATCTAAATCATCCACTTAGATACAAAGGTTAGTCCTAGGTTTCATCAATTAGCCAAAACCAAACTAGGGACTTTCAATCGTCCTCTCCCTCTCCAGCACATGATCTATGTTATCTGTCCCGAATAGAAAAGAAACCATCCACTGATCTATACCAAGGAAGGTCCCAGAATATTTTTAACACTGGTACCAGAGCCACACTAGAGTATAGATCCAGGTGGGAAAAGAAGAAAACCGTTTTGATTCGGAAAAGAAAACAAAGAAGTTGATTCGATTCGATCGGATCAAGAAAGAAAAGGATCCGATCTTGAATCGGGTCAAAAGGAAACCATAACCCTAATACAGTGAAAAGGATGGAAATGAGGGTCCTACCCGTTCGCGAGCTCGGGCCGCCGTCGTCGTTGTCCCGCGGGGACTGACTGCTGGTGGCGCGAGGAAAGAATGAAAAGAAGAAAAGGCTCGGCGTGGGACCTACCTGGCCATTCTCTCGCCGGCACTACCGCCGTGGTGCGGGAAGATGACCGCGCTGCCGCTTGCCGGCGTGCGGGACAGAAGCCGAGCCACCGTGCGTGGGCTTGGGGCTCAGGGCACCGCCCGCAAGACCGCTCGACGGCGGCGAGCTCAGCCTCGGGCGAGCTCGCGCGCCGGCGAGGGGTTTGGCGGCGGCGCCGCCATCCGCTATGGCCACACGCTGCGGCTGCTGCATCTCCTTGTGCGACGCTGAACTGAGAGAAAGAAGACAGAGGGAAGAAGGAAGGGGAGCCGTCGGGACTCGCGGCGGCGGCGCGCCGCCGGCGACCACCGCTACTTCCTTCGGCCGCCGTCAGGCGAGAGAGTGGTGAAGGCGATGGAGATTGAAATGAGCACTCTAGGGTTTGGGGGCTGGCCACCGACGCGTTTTTGATCAGCGAGATCAGCGCTCCACCGTCGGATGCCACGATCAGCAGATGGACGGCTGTGAGCTAGTTGGAAGCCGCCTTGAGTGGTTTCAGAAGCATCGCCTTGCAACCCTTGGTTTGGAAGTAGTCGGTGCTGAGATCCTCCACGCTCTTGTACACCTCGTGGAGACACCCCATCCGAGACTGCTTGTCCAGCAGGCGAACGACGGCGCCGAGAGGCATGGTGAGGAAGCCGAAGAGCACGTCGACGAACTCCTTGTCGGACTCTGCAAAGAGCACCTTCCTCTTCTCCTTGTCCACAGACAGCTTCACTTCAATGGTCGACTTGGTCGTCGGCGCTTCATTTTTAGCCATGGTGGTGATCTGGCTTGACGAAGTGGTATGTGATCCTTTAATACGTGGTGTAGGCTGCGCCGAATGGCCCCTGGAATCTGAGCAGGCCAGAGTAGGGTAGTGTTTAGATGGTGTAAAAGTTGGTGTAAAGTTTCTGTAGCACTTTTCGTTGTTATTTGGTAAAATTTATCCAATTATGGACTAACTAGGCTCAAAAGATTCGTCTCGACATTTACAGACAAACTATGCAAATATTTATTTATTTTACCTACATTTAATGCTTCATGCATGCATCTAAAGATTCGATGTGACAGGAAATCTTGTAAAATTTTTAGAAGTTTGAAGGGATCTAAACACTGCCTAAAGCGATCGAGCCCCCTTTGCAGTTCGCACGAAGAGTCAGGCATTGAAGCGCTAGTTACTTCAGAAACTTCTCGTTTCCCGCACGGAGAATTTAGGACTGCCACTGCCACTGCCACTGCCATGTGCCATTCAATCAAGAGGAGACCGGGTCCGGGTGCTCGCCGTTCCTCTCTGCGGAGATCTGACAAATTAGCGATGTGAGACGTGGGCCTTGGAACTTCATGGGCTGAAATATGCCCGGTAGCTCTTACGCCCAGGTGGCCGGTACTGAGTAACGCAAATACCACGCTGTTCTATTCTAAAAAAAAACACTGTTCCTTTTCTTTTCCTTTGACAGGATAAGATAATACCACATGGACTGGTGAGATGAGAGAGCAGAAATCGGGTGTGAATAAAATTTGAAGTACCCTATAAGAACGAACACCTTGCGCGGCATGTGCAGTTAGCATCGAAAAATCATATCAACCAGACGGAGCCAAGGGCCAATCTCAAAAGTGGCCTGCGGCCTTGCCGTGTTCTCAATGGGAATGGGGAATATTATAGATGGCAGCGGATCGGGTTTGGGGCGGATATCCGTGGGTTTTAGGTCTGCGGGTTTCGATTTTGGTGTCTGGTTTTCGTCCACGGATTTTCGGGTTTGGATACCCGAAAGCTAGCGGATTCGGGGCGGGTTTTAAATTTTACTCGCGGATCACTGTCGGGGCATCGAAACAAATGAGCCCAGTAGCAGCCCATTAACAACCCTAGTTATATAACTCTCTCAATCCCTCTCTCACCCGGTCACCCACCCCACCCGACCCTCACGACGGCCGCCGCCTGCGCTAGACGCAAGCACCCAGGATGCGCTCTCTCTCTCTCTCTCTCTCGGACTCACGGCCACGCCCCCATCTCGTACCCACGTCCGGTACTCCGGCGTCCGCACCTGAGACCCGACGGCTCGGCCTTGGCTCTCTGGCGTCCGCACCTCTCGGCGACTCGCCCTCTACGCCTTGGCCTTGTCCGCTGCCCGCCGCCTAGCAGGGGGCCGGGGCGCAAAGCAGCGGCTGCTGGCAGCCCGCGGCGCCACCCACTGCCTATAGCACGCGCACACCCAGGCAGGGGCAGCGGCAAGCAGCGGAGCAGGTATGGGCGGAGCTGAGGCGAACCCAGCAGGTACGGCAGCTTATCCCTTCCCTGTACTAATGGATCTCGATTTTCATACCTCGCATCTAAGTGTCAATCTAGTATAGTGACTCATCCCATGTGTTTGCCTTTTTGCATTTCTCAGCAATGTCGACTCCTGGTGCTTCGAATGCATCTCAAGCTGCTGCTGCATCTCAGTCGTTGTCCCTGTGCTGTCTTTGCTAATTTTTCATGTTCTGTAACTTGTGCAGCTGCTAGTACAACAATACATTCATGTTCTGTATCGCTCTCTTTGCTGAATTGCTGGTCTATTGTAAAAGTTTTGGGTTTCAGTGGATCCGTCGGGTTTCGGGGATCCGTCGGTTTTGGTTTCGGGGATGAATTTCTACCCGATTTGGTGTTCGGGGCGGATTCAGGTTTTGATTTCGGGTTTCGGTTTTGGGTGTACGGAGACTTCACCCGATCCGAACCCGCCCCGTTGCCATCCTTAGGAATATGGACGTCTCAATTTTTGGCTGAGGGGCACGCTCACGCTTTCGAGTGGCCCTCGATTCAAAATTTTCTGTATATTATATATGCTCGATTCAAATATTTATGTTTATGTTTATGCTTAACTGTTATAGCGTAATAGGTACAGTACCAAATACCTAACTTACAAATTCAGCAAGGGGAACACAGATATATAGTTATTAACTTACAAATACAGCAAGGGGAACACAGATATAGTTATTGTGGCTAATTATTGAGAAGAGCAGCGACACAGATATGAATAATTATTGAGAAAAGCAGCGACTGCTAATATCTGAGATGGTTCAGCTTCTTAATCTTCTTAGGAGGCAGAAGCACGGAGCTGAGTGTGTTGCGACTCAGCAGCACAGCCCTTTGTAGCTCCATAACCTGTTCCAAGTACCAGTTGCACAGAAGTGAACAGTCTAAGACAAAGCAAAGAAGTGGAGTGTATAAGTTGTACTAAACTGCATAGCTCTAGATACCTGGGACTTGGTCAGTGTGATTTCTTTCTCCACAAGATTCGACGTCTGAATTTTGGCCTCCCTAACAATCTGAACAGTGGATGCTAAGGAGAGTGGAAGAACACGCAGGTCATCAGTGACCACAAATTTCGCCTGCTCCCGGTTCACGTATGCTTCTCCTTTTTCGCTTCCACTAATTGGTATCTTTGGATTCGCCTCACAAAGTTTACAGGACTTCAACTTATTTTCGCAAACAGGATAGTACTGATAAGAGCTGTAATTAGTCCTATGACAACGGACAAAATCTGAAAAAACTCCAATCTTGAAGCACGCAAAGCAGGCATTGATCGTCAGTTCTCTCGGGGCTAATTCGTCAACCTGAAGGATCTTAGAAGCGCAACATCCAAAGAAGGGTGCCAACTTTGGGGCCAGTAGGAGGCTCTGGCATTCTTGTCTGATGAATTCTTTAGCACTCCCATCTATGCTCCTGTAAAGATTATCGAGGCAGCTTTTGCTGAGCACTGACCAAATGACTTCATTGCGGATCCCAGTGGAATACTTAACAAGCCAAAGAGAGAATCCACGAAATCGCCATCGACTTCAGCATAGAGCAGAGCAGAGTTGTTTTTCATCTGAAGAACCCTGATCTTCAGGTTTCCAAGACTTTCCTCGCCCTCATCTTCTTGTTTAGGACACAAGTTCTGAGCGAGTGTGTCTAGAATTGCATCATCTCGGGGGACAGGAACATCGAAATAGTGCTCCGTCAGAGGCTGCTTGGATGTTAATGATCTCTTCAGCAAGCATGTTATCTGCATGAAATGGATCGTTAAGTCGGTAAGAACGGATGAAGGAGGGGGTGTGGGGCTGAACAAAAAAAAAGAATTGGATCATTGTTATAGACAAACCTTTTCTGAACTGAACTCTAGAACCTGCTGTTCAAGAACAGCTGGATCCTGCACACCAAATTTCTGGAAGAGAGACATCATAAGAGAGGTCGACGCTGGTGCAACCTGGAGATCATCGGTGACGATAAACTTCAAGCAACCTTTGACGAAAACTCCAGCCTCTGAACGAGCCGGAGCAGTTTCAGTAGTTTCACCATCGTATTTTAGGCACTGCCCAGAGGACTCCATGACCTTTCCGTATTTGCAGACCGTGTCAGGGAACGAACTGAACGCGTTGTTGCTGTGAGCGCTGCAGGATGTGTCTTTGCAGATGTAAACCAGCCTTGGAACGGTGTCATCCACGTTGATCTTGAGCCGACAGCAGTGCCTCGAAGCGCGTTGAGTGGTTTCAGAAGCATCGCCTTGCAAGCCTTGGTCTGGAAGTATTCCGTGCTGAGATCCTCCACGCTCTTGTACACCTCGTGGAGACACCCCATCTGAGACTGCTTGTCCAGCAGGCGAACGATGGTGCCTAGCGGCATGGTGAGGAAGCCGAAGAGCACGTCGACGAACTCCTTGTCGGACTCTGCAAAGAGCACCTTCCTCTTCTCCTTGTCCACGAACAGCTTCACGCCAATGGTTGGCGCTTCATTCTTACTTCTTAGCCATGGTGGATTGGATTGGTGGTGATTTGGCTTGATGAAGTGGTACTGTTTCTTCTTGTGCTACATGAAACATGCAAGTATGATCCTTTAAAATACCTGGTACAGCCAGCGCTGAATGGCCCTGGAATCTGACAACAGCCTCTTCGCACGATAGTATGATCCTTTAAAATACCTGGTACAGGCCACAACAGTATAGAAAATGAAACGACAACAGCCTCTTCGCACGAAGAGTCGGGCATTGAAGCGCTAGTTACTTCAGAAACTTCTCGTTTTCCACACGGAGAATTTAGGGCTGCCATTCAATCCAGAGGACATCAGTTTCCTAGTCATGTGAACTGCATTTCCTTGATTCCTTCCGATGCCAATTTATCGCTTTAAAAAAGAAAAAAAACACACCATAATATGGGCCAGAACAGCCTTTCAGCCAATTTAGGCGTACAAGTCGGCCCTCTTGTGCATCCTAATAACGGGAAAGCCCACCAGGGGAAAGGGCCCGTGAATCATCTTGTTTCTGCACCTGGAGCAGATTATAGATGGCGATTTAAAAGGAATATCATTTTCCGGCAACAAATGTTTGCGTGACTCCATATTGTCTATACTAACATGTTTTGTTTTTTGTGAGGCACTAACGTGATCATAGGTAGAACGGTGGAGCCTGAAGATAAATATAGAGGGAACCAATATGAGAATATATAGTTTAGGGAGTGCTAGGGTGGCCATTATAAAGGTACATTAGAAAAATATACATAAAATGTTATAGCATCCTCTAAAAATTGTAAATATGAGGGGGGGGGGGGGGGGGTGTGTGTGTGTGGCATGGCCCCAACGAAGCTCCGCCCTGGATAGAATCAAGTTAGAAAAATATACATAAAATGTTATAGCATCCTCTAAAAATTGTAAATATGAGGGGGGTGTGTGTGGCATGGCCCCAACGAAGCTCCGCCCTGGATAGAATCAAGTGACATTTGTGTTCATACAAAATAGGATATAAGGTATGAGGTGGTTACATGTGATATGATAGTATGGATTTTGTGTTTCCGTCGAAGTCAATTGGCCTTCCATGCAGTCATGATTGTCAACGCTAATTAACTATAATATAGATAACAAAAGCATCTACTAGCACATAGACATCAAAATTGAATCACAACAGACTCAGATAACTCCAGCTAGATGAAATACTTGTAACATACGTCTGAAACACATGAAATATTTGAAATATACTCTTGCAACATGTGCTTTCAGCGCAAACATCTACTTACTGCTTGGACGAATGGAGACTCGTCGACGTGGAGCTCGATGTTGCAGAGTGGCGGGCCGCTCCGGTGGAGAAGGCGGGTGACGCGGTGGGGAACACCGCAGCAGGCGGATGGCCCGGTGGAGAGGAAGGATGGCGGGCGACAGCGCTGGAGCACGGCGGAGAGAGAGGACGGTGGCCGGTTGGGCGCTGTGGAGAGCGCCATGGCGGCGTGGTCGCGCTAGAGCATGCCACAGTGTGCGGACGTGACGGTGCGATGAATGGAGAGGAACTGGGTTTTGGAGAATGGAGACGATGGGCTCACAAGCAGACAATGTTTTCCTAAACGCTAAACGGTAAACAGTCGGTCACCCTTCGTTTAGCATTTAGACCTTTTAAATGGTGTTTAAACAGAGTTAAACGGCCTAAACGGTTTTGTACAATAACAATAAAATATACATATTTATATAGGTAAAAATAAAATTTGCTAGAACCCATACATATTTACACATGTAAAAAACAAATATTCTACCAAATAATCTTGTTGGAAGAAATCTAAATCCCACAACACTTTATATAATTACAATGTTAATTAGTTTCATATTGATTGTGATAGACGTAGTCCTTTAATTCACTTAATTATGGATTAAATGATTGTTTAGCTCATTTAATCATGTTTAATCTGATTTTGTTTAGACCATTTAGATGGAATTGAACGGTTTAAACGGGTTTAAACGGCCCAACCATTTAATTCACCGTTTATGGCCTAAATAACACGACTGACTTCTGTTTACCGTTTAAACGGACTAAATGACCGTTTAGGTGCAAGCAGATGTAGTTGGAGGTGGAGGCAAGTGGACAAGAGGATACACAAGTGGAGAGTGTGGACGGTTGGGCTGGTGTCGTGCCCCAACAATGGGAGCGTCCGACTTATGGGCCTAAAATGGCTGGAAAGCCTGTTATGGCTCATATCACGGGCTAGTTTTTTTTTAAGCGATATAAATTGACATCGGTAGTTATAGGAAATGCGACTAGGAAACTGATCTCCTCTGGATTGAATGGCAGCCTAAATTCTCCGTGTGGAAAACGAGAAGTTTCTGAAGTATAGTAACTAGCGCTTCAATGCTCGACTCTTCGTGCGAACTGCAGATGTGATGTGAAGCGTGATGTGATGTGAAGCGTCGAGCGCCCCTCGAGATCAGATCTGCAGATGTGAACTTGAATCGTTGCATGCAGCATCCGTAGGATATTTAAAGGACTGCACAGGCAGCAACTCGTGCAAAACAGATTCTACTCGCCAGTTTACAAGAACGCCCACAATCCCACATGCAGACTGCCACACACATATACCATGTGGAGCTACGCTGGACCAACAGTGGCAGTGAAGCTGTTCGTCGACAAGGAGAATCAAAAGGTGCTGTTTGCAGAATCTGACAAGGATTCCGTTGATGTGCTTTTCAGTTTCCTGACGATGCCTCTTGGCACAATCGTTCGGATTCTTGGCAAACAATCTGGAGTAGGGTGCCTTGATGAGCTCTACAAGAGCGTAGAGAGTCTGAGCATAGACCACTTTCAGACCGAGGCCTGCAAGACCTTGCTTCTTAGGCCCCACAATGCTGCTGCAAGGCAGTGCGAGCGGCTTAAAGTCAGGGTGGATGACACAAACCCTAGAGCAATTTACTTATGCAGCAACACAGAATGCCTAGCGGTGACTTTTAGTTCAGTTCCTGATGTTGTCTGCATTCACAAATGCAAACCCTATGGTTGTAATGGCCGGCACAGTCGTCATATGGAGCTGCCAGAGAATGACAATGCTGTCGTTGGATTTGCCGATGGCGGAGGTTTTGTCCAAAGTGGTCTGAAATTTATCATCACAGATGATCTTCAAGTGTCTCCTGCATCTACAAGTCTTGTGTTCTCCATGCTTGACAAGTTTGGGCTTAATGAGATGGTTCTTAATCTCAATTCTAGCAAGGTTAGTCTCTCAACTGCAAATACTATTTTTAGTAGTTCATTTAGAATATACAGAAGTTCAGAACTATATATGGTTCATTTAGAATATCGGAGAAATTCAGAACTATATATGTTTCTTTTCAGATAACTAGCTTGCTTAAGAGAGCACTGATATCCAAGCAACCTTTCACTGGACTGTATTTTGATATTCCCATTACACCAGATGCTGTGAATCAAGTTGAGCTCCCAGAAATGTTGTCCCCTAAACTAGAGAACAACGGTTCTGCAAACAAGTTCAGTGCCATCAAGATAAAGCTGATTCAGACAGAGGACAGCTCCTCAGTACTGTATGCAGAGGTTGGGCCAGATTTCATTGATCTTGTATTTGGCCTCCTTAGCGTTCCACTCGGATCCATCATCAAGGCTTACAGTCAGTGGCCCCAAAATGGATGTGTCGATAATCTTTACCGAAGTATAGACGGGAGTGCAAGAGGATGCATAAGAGATGGTTGCCGGAGCTTGCTACTATCTCCGAAATTTGCATGCTTCTTTGGTTGCAGCATCAATGCACTACAAGTTGAAGAATCAGGTCCTAATAAAACAGTGTCACACAGGAGGTGTTCTAAGTGCTCCAAGGACATCTGGGGTGACAACAAATGCGCTTGCACTTACGGTCACTTCATCGTAACCAATGATCTGCGCGTCCTTCATTTCTCCTTGGCCAACACACTCCAAGTCATGCGTGCATCCAATATTCCCAAGGAGAAGCTCGTTGAGAAAGAACTTACTCTCGACAGAACACAGGTAATTCTCGACCTTTTACTACTGAACCAAGCATGTCTTTAACAATATGTCATCATAAAGAGCAGATTCAACCCCGGATTTTAGGTTCTCACCAGGTCCTCTGCCTGTGCACTGTGCAGGTCCTGAAGCTACTGAGAGCTGCGATAGCGACTCGGGAGGTACTCAGCAGCGTTCTTCTGCCTCCTAAGAAGAAGCGGCATCCCCATCACTAGAGATTCGCCTGTTGTCAAACTCATCCGCCACTGCATCATCTGAAGCCAGCCGGGCATGTTCCTCCGTCCGTGTTTGCATACTGCATCAGTGAAATGTAGTAGTACTTGTTATCGTACCTTGGTGATGGAGGCATCTATTTCAGTCTGATAATAATATCCTATTTGGAGTCAATGAAACTGAGCACTTATCGTCAGAACTTGTCCTACAGAGTATGGATTTCCGCTTGATTTGTATTTGGAGCCTCTGTTCCGACAGACCGACACAGCAAGCACACTAGAACTAGAAGGCGTAGTCTGTGAAAACGTTTCCAAAGCTCGCGAGCGATTAGCGAAATTGTCAAGTACTAAATCCGTTCTAAATTACAATTCGTCTGACTTTTTTACCCCAAGTTTGACCATTCATCTCATTTTAAAATTTAAGGCCAAAAAAGTTTTTTTAATAAGACGAGTTTTTTTTTACCGTTTTAGATTTTTTTTAATAAGATGAGTAGTTAAACTTAAGGTCAAAAGTCAAACGAATTATAATTTGAAACGGAGTAGGATAGTTGGGTTTGTGTTGCGTGTTGGCTTATGCCAGCCGTGTGGAGTGGGTTGAGGTTGACTATACGGACTCCTTTATTTGACGCGCACGTGTCAGTTTCGATGACCTCTCATCTTGTACACGTTTTTGTCTTCCTCTCATCTTCCCCTTATATTCATCTTTCCCAACTGGCCCTTCCACTTCTGGCCTCTGCCGCCTCCTAGGGCGCCGGTGAGCACACCGGCAACCTCACCGTCCACCTCCTGTCCTCGCCACCGCAACCCCGTCCTTCACTAACGTTGCGCTCAGTTGCCCCCACCACTAACCTCGTCCACCGGTTGTCCTTCACCGCTCGGTCGGCGTCACCATTGCGTCTCTGCTGCCCTCGAACCGCCACCGCCGGCGGCCATCTCTCTAGGTCCAGAGGACATTGGAGATTTCCCCAAGCCCAAACCTAACCCTAAACCCGTTTTCCCCCACCGCTGCTCGTCTCGCCTGTCGTCCGCGGCCGACGGCAAGGATGCCGCCGCGCCGCTTCGCCGCCCTCCCACCCACCCTGCGCGCCCGCCGCCCTCCCTAACCAAGGGGCTTCAAGAGGAAGAAGCCGTGTGTTGGTACTATTACTGGCGCACGCGCATCAAATAAATATTTGGGGACTATATTATCTAATTTGCCGAGTGAACTCCTTGTACAATTGGTCAACTGCCATGAATGATGCAACCGGAACCTACAACTGTTTAATAATTTGTGGGACATTTTGGTCGTAGAGTCGCAGTAATGACGGTTGGCTACGGCTAGCCAAATTTAGCCCAGAAAAGCGAGCACGTTTATCATGAGCTAAAATTTAGGACTATATAAGACAACTATTATACCACTCTAGCATAATTTAAGGAATTGTGAGTTATTATGAGACATCTTAAAAGACAATCATCGTACATATTGTCTATTAAATCATCTTTAAAATTACGTGACAACATTATATGAGACCATTTACGACACGACACTAAATACTTGTCCCAATTAAGGAAGGCAGGGATGGTGTACAGTAAGAGGGCCGCCATTCGAACTAGACCAAATCAACAAACAATGTCCTGCAAGGCTGAGAAGGAAAAAGTCCCTCAGCTGTTTACACAGTCTGCTTTTCATCCCTTGTCTAAAATCAAATTCTGGTCCCTCTTAGCTTTTCAAACTATTTGTTTTTGCACCATAACCCCATGTCAGCAACAAGAGAAAAAAGAGTAAATCGGATTGATAGTTGGGTTATAAATTCAAAAATTTAAACTACTAATAGTTTTTTTTTCAAAAAAATATGAAAATGACTTTTATGAGAAAATTATGCAATTAAAATCTTTAAATCGGGTTCAATCTTAGAAAAACCATGGAGCTTGGAGTTATTTGAATCTTGTTAGCTTGGAAATATGGAACCAATGTTAGATTGGAAAAATATGAAACCAGTTTTAGTTTTTTCCTAAAAACATGCTCTATCTTCTAGTCCTAATGGTAAAAGTAGATTTGGATTTTGCAATGACTATACGCGTATTTTTCAAGTGTATGTCCAAATGTGTCAGCTGCTTTCAGATGTATGCTGCAAGTGAATGTTTCAGCTGTTTAAGATGTATGTTGCAAGTGTACCATCTGGATGTTGCAAAAGTGATCTGAATGTTGCATAGGAGATGAGACATTAGGACGGGAGTGGAGCGCGGTGGAGGACGGGGCGCGAAGGGGAACAGGGTGCGGCGGGGACGGGCCACCGCGAGTGACACTTGCGTGCTCTCCGTTCTGTTACGCAGGGATGGGCAGCGACATAAGAGCACCAATTGTTTTCTGATTGGACGGGTCGATCGAATGGCTGGGGCTGCATCCTGCATCCGAAGGCGTCCTGGGTCCGGACGTCCGGGTGCTAGCCGTCCCGCATAGCATAATCTTAGATAGAATCAAGTGGCATTTGCTTTCATAAATAGATTAAAATATGAGGCAGATACCTGATAGTATATTTTGTGTTTTGGTCATATAGTGAATTGGCAGTCATATAGTGAATTGGCCTTCTGCACAATCATGATTGTCAACGTCAACTAATTATAATAGATAACGAAAGCATCTAATAGCAAATAAATACTAACATAGAACCTTAGAAGATCCAAGTAACTCCAAGCTATGCATTAGAAGAGAGCATGTTTTTACAAAAAAAAAAATCTAAACCTAGTTTCATATTAATTCAAGCTAAAAACAATTTCCTATGCATTTTCCCAGATTAAATCAGGTTTAAGATTTTTAGTGGCATAATTTATTTAGAAAGGAATATTTGGATAACCTTTTGAAAAAAAAATCTATTTGTAGTTCGAATTAACTCTTTTATTTATGTAGTCTGATTTACCTCTTTTCCACTTGCCGCTGACATGGCGTTATAGTGCAAACAAATAATTTTAAAATTTAAGAGAGACTAAAATCTGATTTTATAAAAGGGATTAAAATCAGAATTTTCTTCTCAAAGCATGGCTATAATACAGCCTGCTTGTTGATTTTGTATGTATTACAGCCTACCTAAAAGCAACTCTAACAGTTCGGCTATTCTTGTTTTATAGGCTATTTTATTTTATATAGCAAAAAGTAGGCCTGTACTAGCTGGCTTTGTAAAATAGGAAGCTGGCTATCCCTTGATTTTCAGTGACCATAAGCATCTCCAAGAGATTAGCCAAAAAGACCAGTCAAATTTACTGATTTAGCTACTCTCTAAAATAGTTTTGACAAAAAAAATACTAGAGTACTCCAACAGACTCTGTAAAACCAAGATGCAAGATGGCTAGTGAGGTACGGTATCCAAAAGTAGAGCATGAACGAGGTGGGATGCAGAGCTACTAAATTTGGAGAGTCATTTATAGAGTCTGTTGGAGATGTTTTTTTTAATAATAGCCAAATTTAGTTTTAGAAAATGATTTGGCTAATTTTTAGAGATGCTCGTACCAACCACAGGTGCACTTGGAGTGTGTTGGCCAAGGAGAAATGAAGGATACTCAGGTCATTGGTCACGATGAAGTTTCTTATCCCTCCCTTCTAGTGCCATCTACTCCACTTGTAGATTTCGGGTTCATCTCGTTAAACACAGTCACGATAACCATATGAAGATCAAGTGCATTTTTCGGCACCCTTGACGCACTGAAAACACTTGTTGAGCGTCATTATTCTTCTAGAATCTGATTCCTCTACTTGCAGCGCAATGATGCTGCAACCAAAAAAAGGCGCCAACTTCGGGGATACCAGCAACCCCCCGCAACCTTGTCTCATGCATTCCTTTGCACTACCTTCTACACTTCGGTAAAGATTATCAACACATCCATTTGTGGGCCACTGACCATATAATAGCACTTGATCATGGAACCAAGTGGAAAGCCAAGGAGACCAAATATAAGATCAACAAAATCTTGCCCAACCTCCGCATACAGTACTGTGGAGTTATCTGCTGTCTGAATAAGCCTTATCTTGATAACATTAAACTTCTCTGCGTCGTTGCTTTCTTCCTTCGAGAACATATTTGCTGGGAGCTCAATAGCTCATCTAGACTCACAGGCACATCACCCGGCTTGGCAACAGTATCAAAATACAGGCCGGTCAAAGGTTCCTTGGAGATCAATGTTCTCTTAAGCAAGCTCAACATCTGAAAGAAACAATTATATTGATCACTTATATAACAAGAAAAATTCCAAACATTTTTTTTAGAACACGTCCGTTGATGCGTTTTTCATTAAGAGGAGAAAGCGTTGTATATTTGCAGTTGAGAGACTAACCTTCTGTTTATCAAGATACAGAAACTTCTCCTCAATATCGGCTTTCTCATTTAGCCCAAACTTATCGAGCAGTGAAAAAACAAGACATGTAGAAGCAGGAGCCACTTGGAGATCATCAGTTATGATTAGCGTCCGATCACTTTTGATAAACACCCCATCATCCGCATCATATCCAGCCGCAGCATTATCACTCCGGTGCAATTCCCGAAGCTTATACTGCTTACAGCTTTTGCAAGTGGCATTACGGACTGAACTGAAAACGCTATCTAGCAAATCATGCCGCAAACAAAGATTAATCTAGGATTTGCATTGTCAACCTTCAATTTAAGTCGATCGCATTGACTTGCAACAGCATTGAGGGGCTCAAGAAGCATGGTCTTGCAGGCCTTGGTCTGGAAGTGCTCTATGCTGAGACTGTCGACGCTCTTGTACACCTCATCAAGGCACCCTAATCCAGATTGCTTGCCAAGAAGCCGAACGATGGTGCCAAGAGGCAGTGTCAGGAAACTGAAGAGCACGTCGACGAAATCCTTGTCAGATTCTGCAAACAGCACCCTTTGCTTCTCCTTGTCGATGAACAGCTTCACTGCAATCGACATGATGTGCGCGGCGGTCTATACTGTACTCCCTCCATGTTAGTAAAAGAAGTCGTTTTGGACAGCGACACAGTCTCCAAAGCATTACTTTGACTTCTTATTTCTATAAAAATATTTATTAAAAAATGATATATGTATATTTTTATGAAAGTATTTTTCAAGACAAATCTATTCATATGGTTTTTACATTTTCAAACTCAACACTTTAAAAATTATTCATGATTTATATTCCCAATGTTTGATCCAAACCTTATCCAAAACGAATTCCTTTACCAACTTGGAGGGAGTACGTGGGCTGTTCTAGGCGAGTAGGATCAGCACGAGCTGCTGCCTGTGCAGTCCTTTAAATATCCTACGCAGGCAACGATTCAACTTCACATCTGCAGATCTGATCTCAAAGGGCGCTCGACGCTTCACGTAAGGTCAGTCTTAATGGGGTTTCATCAGAGTTTTATAGGCATTAATTATGCTGATGTGACACCATATTTATGAAGAGAGATGATAAGAGTTTTATAGGGATAAAACTCTTCTGCACTGTTTCCAAAATTTAGATATGTTGAAAACAATAACATGAAATTCCCATTGAGACTGACCTAATCACATCACGAGCAGTCATATATTCAATGGAAGGGACGGTTCACGCATGCAAGTCGCTTGTTTTTCCAGAAGACCAGGAGGGTGGTCAGCCTCCTTGCAGAATTTGAAGCGATTTGCGCGTTTGGTTCTGCTGAAGAAGCGCCACCTCACCTCGTCTAGTGAGAAATTGGAGAGAAAAACGTGTTTGGTTTCTTTGACATGTAGCCTTGATTTCTGTGTAAACGAGTTATTTCTTGCTGGGCTGGGAGAGCCAAATTGGCTATCTCAATGAGGCATGGCCTTTACTTGGCTAAGAAAGGCGAAGCAAAAGTTGTCTTGAATCCAAACATGCCTATTATTTTCTGTTTTTTTCTTCCATTTTACTGTTTGAGTAAAATAAACTGGCGGTTCTTAAACTTAAGAGGCGGTATCATCTAGATCCCTAAGTTTTATTTTTTATTTCTAGATTCCCAAACTTATCCCAGGCTTCAGCATTAGTCCAAATGGGTTTTGACCGACTCCATACACTGATGATGTGGCACCCTGACTCGGTGCTGATGTGGATCAGACATGTTAGGTCCGTTACCTAAACTGGCACAACGGTGTTGTCTAGGCTCCAAACTTTTAACATTGCATATCCAGGTCCCCAAACTTGCTAATTGGGCTATATATACGAGGTACCTAAACTTGCACTACAACGCCATCAGTCCCTAACTCCAAAAATGTAGATCTAGGTCCCTAAACTTGATAATCAAACGCCACACGAGGTCCAAATTACCATGTGCTAAGTCGTCTGCATGGCTGTTGACTATGTACCTAGCACGTGGGGGCCTATACGCCCGTCCCTCTCTCTCATCTCCTTTCACACTCCTAGTGCAGCCCACATGTCGTGTCGTTTTCTCATCTCCTCCCCTCCCTTTTGTCTCTATTAGATCAGTGACAACAACTCCCTGCCCTTGGTTAGTGGCGTCCGCGTCTAGACAACACTTTATAGAAAGGTTTTGCCGAAGCGTGAATCCGACTATCAATAGAACCAAGGGCGAGGAGCCCGGCTGGCCACCATCGGGCCTTGGTCGTGACCAAGCCCGATATATAGGTGTGTTGGAGGATAAGAGCGAGTTGTGTTGAGGCCAACAACCGTCACTTTGGTCCTGGTGGCCTGCTCAGAGACGCTCTAGCTGTTGGTGGTGGTTTGCTATTGGTGTAGGTGCTAAGACCACGACGATGCATGAGAAAGTGGTGGTGATGGCACGAGAGGGAGTTGGAAAGGAGATGAGAGATAAGGACAACATGTGGACTCCACATGCTTGGTGCATGGTCAACAATCACGCAAGCGGCTTATGACATGATAATTTGGACCTCATGTGACCCTATTAACAAGTTTAGTAACCTAGATATGCAATCTTGGAATAGTGTCACCCATCTGGCCTAGCCCAAAAAGACGGCTTTTGAATAGCCCACCCTATTTAGATTGTAGAAGATAAGGATCACATGTGCGCCTTGCCTTTCAGGTGTACGGTCAACAGTCACGCAAGGGGCTTATCACATGATAAATTCAAACTAGTGTGGCTTTATTAATGAGTTTAGTAACATAGAATAGCCCACCCATCTGGCCTAAGCCCCAAAAGACTCCTGAATAGCCCATCCATTTGAGATTATAAGGGAAGTCTGGTCTTGTGGGCGGTGTGGCTCTATTAACAAGTTTAGTAACATACAATTTTAGAATAACCACCCATGTGGCCTAAGCCCAAAAAGATTCCTAAATAGCCCATCAATTTGAGACAGTAGAAGAGTCCATGTAAACTGAGTTCAAAGACAGTGTGACCCTATTAACAGGTTTAGTAACATGTGGACTAGCCCAAAAAGATTTCTGAATAGCCTATACCCATTTTATAGACCATAGAAGAGTCCATAGAAAATAGTCTCATGGGCAATCGTCGACGCTGCACAAGCTGATTTTGCCTCGAAACGCGCTGGAAGACGCGGGCGCCGCACACGGCACGGCGACACGAGACGAGACCGGACCCCTGAGGCGAACCCGTTCCGCTGCCGCTCGGCGCTCGCGCTCCGCACCACCAGCCAAGTGCGGCTGTGCGGCGCGTCTGCAAGCCACCGAGCCTAGTCCGCGCCTGACTCCCTGCGCGCCGAATCATCGCTGCCGCTCCCCCGTACGTGCAAACCATCGCTAGCCGCTGAGATCGCGATCGGCACGGCACGGAAGCCGTCTACGTGCATCGTTTAGCCTGGACACAATCTCTGCACGCGAACTGGCAGCTAAACATGGGAAGTCATTGACGGCCTGCATGCATGCACCATGGTAGCCACCGCCACGTCGGATGCATGGTACGGTATAGTGTGATGCACGGTCGCCCCAGGTGAACGATGAATCCTGCGTGGCATTACGTCCAGGTACAGTTCCCACCGCGTAATTATGGGGAAACAGTTGGGTACACTGATCTTGTGATGAAATTTGCTAATTTTAAAACACAAACAGATTGGAAGTTAACTTCCACTTCGCGGATCAGCTCATCCAGCCGTCCATCCATGGAGCGCCATCCGAGCTGGCCACTCGGTGGCCATAGGATAGATGATTCGGTGGAGGCAAATACAGCACACGCGTAGCTTGAAACAGAGAAAGATCCAGGTACGCCTGGCCTGCCAAATGCCCTAGATACCCATTTGGACCCAAGATTCTCTCGTCTTCTCCAACGAACCACGCGACGCGGATCTCCAAGGCGTGATATTTATACGGCCCCGTCCGACGCACACGCGCATTCTAAACCCCAGCAGATCTGAACTGAAGAGTCCTCCACCCTGCATCAGGGCCTTGGAGGCGCGCCAAGCGGCGACGACGATGGAGATCGAGCGGCACCCCAGCCGCAGGGTCGCGGCTGTGGGCGAGGAGGACGACGGCGACGTGGCGCTGGTGGAGCAGGTCCGGCTGACCGTGCCGACGACCGACGACCCGACGCTGCCTGTGTGGACGTTCCGCATGTGGACCATCGGCATCGTCTCCTGCGCGCTCCTCTCCTTCTTCAACCAGTTCTTCGCCTACCGCACCGAGCCACTCATCATCAGCCAGATCACCGTCCAGGTCCATTGCGTCGTCCGGCCGGCCAGAAATCGTCTGGGTCACGATCGTCGTCTCCTTATTACTAACATCTGCTCTGATGGCGACGGCGTACGTGTGCGTGCATGCAGGTGGCGGCGCTGCCGGTGGGGCACTTCATGGCGCGAGTGCTGCCGGAGACGAAGCGCTCGGCGTTCGGCAGAGAGTGGACGATGAACCCGGGACCCTTCAACGTGAAGGAGCACGTGCTGATATGCATCTTCGCCAACGCCGGCACCGCGTTCGGCAACGGCGGCGCCTACGCCGTCGGCATCATCACCATCATCAAGGCGTTCTACAAGAGGAACATCTCGTTCGTCGTCGGCCTGCTCCTCATCATGACCACTCAGGTGCCGCCGGCCGTTTTGCATGCATGCATTGTGTTACCGCACGATCGATTGATCGATTAGCATATATGCAACCGGACATTGACGATGTCCATTATATTTGTGCACGCACGCGTGTATAGGTGTTGGGGTACGGATGGGCAGGGCTGATGAGGAAGTATGTGGTGGAACCGGCGCAAATGTGGTGGCCGCAGAGTCTTGTGCAGGTTTCTCTCCTCAGGTGAGTGAGTGGGCACGGACTACTTAGTGTACTGAACTGATGATCGATCACTGCATTAAATTAGTCACTGACAATCTACTTACACGCGCACGATCGATCGAGTTCATCAGGGCGTTGCACGAGAAGGAGGAGCGGCGGATGACGCGGGGCAAGTTCTTCCTGATCGCGCTCATCTGCAGCTTCGCGTGGTACATCGTCCCGGGCTACCTGTTCCCGACCATAAGCACGGTGTCGTGGGTGTGCTGGGCGTTCCCCAAGTCGGTCACCATGCACCAGATCGGCTCCGGCATGAACGGCATCGGCATCGGCGCCTTCACGCTGGACTGGTCCGTCGTCGCTTCCTTCCTGCAGAGCCCGCTCGTGTCGCCCTTCTTCGCCATCGTCAACGTCTTCGTCGGCTTCGTGCTCTTCATCTACATCATCCTGCCCGTGTGCTACTGGGCCTTCAACCTCTACAACGCCAGCACGTTCCCCATCTTCTCCACCGACCTCTTCACGGGCGCCGGGCAGCTGTACAACATCTCCGCCATCGTCAACGACAGCTTCGAGATCGACATGGACGCCTACGCCAAGCAAGGGAAGATCCACCTCAGCTTGCTGTTCGCCATATCCTATGGCCTCGGCTTCGCCTCCATAGCCGCCACGCTGTCGCATGTCGCCCTGTTCTACGGGAAGTATGTGCACGAACACACGCTCTGTTGTTGCCCGTCGTTCCCCCACATCTGCCTTTTGCTGCTAGACTGATCACTGACTGTATGGGCGGTGTTCTGTTTCTGATCTGAAGGGAGATATACCAGAGGATGCGCGAGTCATACAAGGGCAAGTCGGACGTGCACACGAGGATGATGAGGAAGTACGACGACATACCCAACTGGTGGTTCTACTTGCTGCTCGTGGTGACCATGGCCGTGGCGCTGGTGCTCTGCACCGCGTTCAAGAAAGAGGTGCAGCTGCCGTGGTGGGGGCTCCTCTTCGCCTGTGCCCTCGCCTTCTTCTTCACGCTTCCCATCAGCATCATCACTGCCACCACAAACATGGTATCCTTTTCATTTCTCGAGAAACAACTTTGTCTAAATATATATTAAAAAATATTAATATTTATGATACGTAATTAGTATCATTGGAAAGATCTTTTAATCTAGTTTTTTACTAAATTTATTTGAAGATACAAACAAATCAAGATAAACTTATGGCACGCACACCAACGATGACAGTTATTTAGGAACGGAGGGATTACATGTCTACTCACTATATACAGTACCCCGATCGATTCGATGGCACGGTGGTTCTAACAATATAATTCCCAGTCGTGTTGAGCGTGTGTGGCACTTGTCTGCAGACACCGGGGCTGAACGTCATCACGGAGTACTGCATGGGGCTCATCTTGCCGGGGAAACCCATAGCCAACGTGTGCTTCAAGGTCTACGGCTACATCAGCATGAACCAGTCCGTCTCCTTCCTCACTGACTTCAAGCTTGGCCACTACATGAAGATCCCGCCGAGATCCATGTTCCTAGTTCAGGTACATACTGCACATTTCGCTCTCGATCTCTCTCTTTGATCGATCAGTGGCCAATTAACTGCATGCAGTTGATGTCTGATGAAGCAACTCAGTGTTATGTTTGACAAATAACGCATATCCTTCATTCAGTTGATCGGGACGCTCGTAGCGGGGACGGTGAACACGATAGTGGCGTGGTGGCTGCTGACCACGGTGCCGCACATCTGCGAGAAGGAGCTCCTCCCGGAGGGTAGTCCGTGGACGTGCCCCGGCGACCACGTCTTCTTCGACGCGTCCGTGATCTGGGGCCTGGTCGGCCCGCGCCGCATCTTCGGCCCGCTGGGCTACTACAACGCGCTCAACTGGTTCTTCCTCGGCGGCCTCATGCTCCCGGCGGTCGTGTGGCTCCTGGCCAGGGCGCTGCCGGGGCACGCCTGGTGGATCAGCCTCATCAACCTGCCCGTCGTCCTGGGCGCCACGGCCAACATGCCGCCGGCGTCGCCCATTAACTACACGGCCTGGTGCTTCGTGGGCACCGTGTTCAACTTCTTCGTGTTCCGCTACCGCAAGGCGTGGTGGAAGCGCTACAACTACGTGCTGTCGGCGGCCATGGACGCCGGCGTGGCCATCATGGGGGTGGTCATCTACTTCGCGCTGTCGGGACACCCGCTCGACTGGTGGGGGTCCAGGGGCGAGCACTGCGACCTCGCCACCTGCCCCACGGCCAGGGGCGTGCTGGTGGACGGCTGCCCCGTCCTCTGATGACGATGATCAAAATACCAAGAAATACACCTGCCTGCCTAGAGGTCCAGATGCGTGTATACAGATTTATTTATATATATTGTTGGTATTGGCTCTTGACACCATCGTATTCAATCTGCATATATATATAGATTGTGAATTGCCATTGGACATTGAAAAAGTACCATTGAGTGTGGTATTTTTTTTTCTAGAACATCGAGTGTGATTGGTATGGCGTATGCAAATGTTCCCGTGCTCTTTTTCTTCCTGTCTGTTTTGTTCAGTTTGCATTTGTGAATTTGTTCTCCAATTCGGCGTATGCTGTACTTTTGCCGTTAGTTTTATTAAAAGGAAAAAATAAATAAAAACAAGTGTTCCCTGGTTTAGAAACTGTTTCGTTGTGCTCCTATGCAATGCTTCCTGGAATCTCAAGCAACCGATTTCGGTCGACTGGTCGGCGAGCCAGTTCTGAATCTCTTCGCTGTGAACTTCAGGGATCAGAAACCCCCAATAGTTTTGGTGTTTCAGTTGCCACAAGAATCAAATCTGCCACAAATAAGACCCCAGGTAAACCCCATTTCCATTCAAACGGAAATACAAGTCATTCATCAAAAGGAAATACAAGTGTATGTGGATAGTAGCGACAAACCAGACAGCACTCACAAGACGACTCCTCGCACACAACAAAAGATAGCAAAGAATAACTCGACCAGACTCAAACTTCACCTGCCTTCCTGACACAAGTCCAAATTTGCCACAAAATGAATGCATATACTTTTCGAGAACGTGGAGAAGACTGCACTGAACTGAAAATTGCCATCATGAAGAAGAACGCTCCCAGCCTCGTCTTTGGAACTAGTAGCGGTGACGAGGCCGTCTCTTTGGTTTGGTTGCCAAGCAGGCGAAGGTCAGTGCATCGCGAGAGATCAATGCAGCCCTCAACAGGTTGAGTGCCTGCGAAAAACAATTGTCACACAAGTAGATTTGTGGTGTGCAAACATGAAGCTAGAAAAAAATTTAGTCTGATCACCTCCACTTGTGTGAATGTGAACTCTGTTGTCTCAAGCTTTGATACGGAAAGTTCCTTGCCCTTCAGTTCGTGCAAGGCGTTCATTACCGAGAATGGAGCCACGCCAAGCTCATTAGTCACCAAGAACTTCCCTGGTCCCTTTGCATAGCCACCACCGGTTTCTGTTGTCATGGTTGGCACCTTGGGATTCACTGCCAACAATTTCGTATGGCTGTGGGAACATTTCATTTCCTCAGCCACGAAAGTAATACAGTTTCTGATGCAAGGAGAGCAGCAAGCGACAGAAGATACAGTTGGCGGCACCTCATCACTTGGTAGCAGGGGATTGCTACAAGTGAAGAAGGGGGGCAACCTGGGGGAGATGACCATGTCTCGACTTTTATCTGATTTTATGCATCCATTCAGGTTGAGGTCCACACTTTTGTAGAGATTATCAATGCAGGTGATGGATGAAGAACCTCCAAGGAGCTCGACCACATGGCCGAGTGGTAAAGTCAGGAAACTGAACAGAAGATTGCAAAATTCTACACCCACCTCAGCGTGTACTACCGACGGATTTGTGTTTGCCACTAGAAGCTTCACTTTAATGACATTGCAATCTGAACTTGAATCGTTCTCAGAACTAACATAGGCATCCATAGAGATGGGTTCATCTGTCCTTGTGGATTCGTGGGATGGTTTGAATACAAGATCAGTCAGGGGTTTATCAGACCTGAGGCTTTGCTTTAGAAAGTTCTTTATCTGTCGATAAAAGAGGAAATGTCAATTCAAGACCATGAATGAGTTAGCAAAGAAGATAGCAATGTAAACCAGGGCTCTTAGTACTAACCTCCTCTAAGCCAAGTTCTAACGTTTTCTCTTCAAGCATGGTTATGTCCTCAAGTCCCAAGCTACGTAAAAGGAACATGAGATTGTCCGTATCCGCAGACACAACTTGCAGATCATCTGTAATGGCATAGCTCATTCCGCTTCCGCCTCTTACAAAAACCCCATCATCTTTAGCTTCCCCGTCTACCTTCTTCCACTCCAGCGAATGGGCCAAGGGTTTCCCACACTGCCCGCACAGCACATCTGGAACTGAACTATAGTAAATCGTATCAATGACGCACTTAGGCTTGCTGCAAACACAAATGTACCTGTGGTTCCTGTCGTCAATCCTGACAACAAGATCCTCGTACAACTTCCCGGCAGCGCTGAGGGGCCTAAGCAGCATATTCTTGCACGCCTTGGTCTGGAAATGGCTCTCGTCAAGGCTCTCCACGCTCTTATACAACTCATCGAAGCAGCCTAGAGATGACTCCTTGCCCAGCAGCCGAACAATGGTGCCCATCGGCAGAGTGAGGAAGCTGAGGAGAACGTCCACGAAATCCTTCCCGGACTCTGCGACCACCACCTTTTTCTTCTCGTTGTCCACTAGGAACTTGACCCGGATCTTGCCAGTTCCAGCAGACCCAGCTCCGGCCATGGATATCGGCGACAGAATGCTCATTCAGAGAACCTTAAGCTTTGTGGGAGGGTTGAATGGATTGCTTGAGTTGGGATTCAGAACCCACCTAGTTTTGTAGTGTCGTGAACTCGTGATACCTTCAGAACGGTCTCTTCAGATTCAGTGCTACACTTTAATACCTTCGGAACGGCCTCTTCAGATTCAGTGCTCCACTTTAATTGTATCTCAATTCTCAAATGCAGCACCGGGGCCCAAGGTTTGCTTGAATCCAAGCTGTGGCATTTGGTCTTCTGAATCCAAGCTGTGATCCCAGTGGTACTATATGAAAGGCGAAGCACTGCACGTATTCATAGGGAAACACAAGTGCTACTGACATTATGTCATCACTTGAACCGGAAAAGCGGACCGTTCTTCTGTCACGTGCATTGACGATTAAGTCCTACATTTCGCGGTTCGACTCGTTTCACTTTATATCAACACACCAATGCTCTGATTTTGTAGATAAATCCTCTGATTTTCTAGGCGACAGGGACGTCATGACCCCACTGTTGCTTCACACGTGAGACCGCGTCCTTCTTGAGATTACCAAAATCCTCTGATTTTATAGGCAACGGGGACGTCACGACCCTACTGCTGCTTCACACGTGAGAGACAGACCCTTAGAACTAGTCAAAATGGACTGTTGCTGCACAGCAAAGACCTAGGTGCGACACCAGCGTTGCGATCGCAGGGGATCGAACGCTGGCGGGCAGACTCGCCGCTGCGAGTACTACCACTGAGCCAACACACCGATGCAGTTGTGTGCTAGTGATGCGGCAAAGCTGACACTACTTTTGCTACCAAGATCAACTGCTCGTTTCGTGATTGGCTGAATGAGAATGAAGCCAAAGTTCCGATTCATTCTATTGATTCATAGCCATTTAAATTTCATAACTCATCTAGAGTTAAAAAAAATCAAGCCGAAAGAGTTTCATTTAGATGAAGCTCAATTCTTTTCTATCTTTTTTTTAAAGCGTTGTCATGTATGGCAATCTATTTAATGTGGACGAAAACTCCAATCAAGATAGACCTAGTAAACTTATATATTGATTAAATTATTATTATGACGTCCAGTTCTGGAGATGACAACGGTTAATTTTTCCCTCTATAAATTATGAGATCCACTCTCCCACATAAAAAATGATATAATTTTTTGGTAAAAATTAAATTTATAACTCTAAGCTTTTATTATCATTTTTATTTGGTAAATCTAGTATTTATCTATACCTTATAATAAAGATGCAAAATTTCCGCCGTTTTTTTTTCTGCCTCCCCGAGACCGGCTCGGTCTCGCACTCTGGCATCCTTTCACAGGTAGGGTAAAATTGCCGAGACTTAGAGTGGGAAAGAGAATAGAAAGAAATACAGGGTTCCAGATGTAAAGATGCTAGAGAGAAAAAAGGTAAGAGGGCCTTAATAGTTTTTGAAATAGATCGGGGGTTCCTGATGTAACATGTCTAGATCAGAGTGGGTCTCGTCTGGTGGGTTTTTTCTCAACCTAGGCTGAATCATTGCAGTTGAGTCGACTTCGTTGTGGGCTGGACCAAGCCCACACAAGTCTTTTCCTTTTCTTTCGTTTTTCTCTTTTTCTATAAAAAAACAAATATCTTGCAAAATTCACTAAAAATCATAGAAAAAACAAAAAATGTCAAACTAGTTTTGTTGGCTTCATAAAAATATAGTCTATCCATAAATGTTATGAATCTTGTTAGGTTGTGCTTTTATCTATAGGTTTGTTAATTCATCCTTACATATGTTTCATGCATATAGGTTCGGCGATGACCGAGGACGTGCCACAGGAAGACCTAGAATAGGCAAAGGTCGCCGAGGAGTACGAGGAAGATATCCTCGTTGTCGGTGTTGCTGAAGCCTTCACTAACTTTTTGATGTCCGATTCTTACCTAAGACAAGCCACGGTGCATAACCCCTACTTTTCAGCAATTATATATAGGTTCAGCGATGACTGAGAACGTGTAAGAGGTAGACCCAGAATACGCGGAGGTGGCCGAGGAGTACGAGGAGGATGTCCTTGTTGCCAGTGTTTCCAAAGCCTTCACTAACTTTTCGATGTCCAGTTCCAACCCAAGGCAAGTCCCGGTGTATAACCCTTACTTTTCAGCAATTATTAAGTTTGTTTGCGCATTAAGTTTTGAGGAGAAATATATACACCATCGATGTAGTTCTGATTAGAAACAAAACTTATTTTTATTAAAATATGGATTAGTCAATGCTACAACTAATTATTTTGTGAACCGGAATCTTGTGCAGATTATTGTATAATGAAATCTAAACAAATGTATTTATGCAATTCCTAACGAGGGCTGCCATGTGAAAAATCAAGAGAGGTCTCCCATCATAATCATTGGCGGACAGACCAATCCTTTACACATCAACAAAAAAAAAGTTAAAGAGATTGATATGATGCGTCAAAAAAGCTACAAAGGTCTATATTGCGTAAACACATAGGTAGTATGGAGAGTTAAAATTTTGATATATTTATATCTAAATAATTATACACTTTGCAATAGAAGAAAAAATATACCGAGGTGTATTTTAATTCGATACAGTTTTAATAGCACATTGTTATTTATTGTCAGCATTAACTTATGTTATGGATGTGACGGTCATCACAAAATAAATTATAAAAGTATAAAACATAAGCAGATATGTACCATTCACGTTATCATTTTTGCATGAATGTTTAATATTTTTTTTCTCCTGTTGCAACACACTTATTTCTAGATTGCCCCTTTGCCATCCAATGTTGGGGCTGGCTTAGCTTACAGGTGGATCAGACACTTGACCCTTTCCATATCCTTCAGACCTTCAAGGAGCAGCTTCAGGTCCCCTTCTTTATGGAGATCATAATCATCATGTGTTTCATGTGTTAGGACAATTTGGAGGGCAAGAAACGACTTCATCTTTCGTCAGGTTAGCCGGTTTTACAGTTTTCAAAGGGCAATTTCAGAGAAGAGGCTCAGTTACTCCTTCTTAGGATTAAAGGAAGGTTCAACTGCAATTTAGTCAATGGATATATGATCTACAGTAGCCTGGTCTCTCTCGGTTCTAGCCCTCATTGTCTTTTTTTCCTTCTTTGTTTCTTGAGCTCTTACCTTTAGTTTTGCTTGTCTCCCTTTTGTAACCTGAACCCTTTTTACAGTTTAATAAAACTGATGTAGGGGTGCAAACCCCTCCAGTTTCATTAAAAAAAAGATCCATAACGTGGTTGAGTGATATCTCCCAACGTTCGGACGACACATCCGGACGTCCCCGTCTGCAATCCGTGTCCCCGCGCGCGCGACTAACTACACGTCCGGACTCATGCCAGCATGCCCCGCCCCGTGCCTACGTTTAGCACGCCCATGTGGGGCTTGCGCCGCCTGAACGTTGCCCGCGCGGCCAAACTGCGCGCAGAGACCGCTCGGGCACCCAATCTACTTTGTAGCATCCAGAGAAACACTTGTAAAATATATTCGAAACAGATGAAACACATGTAACATATGTCTGAAATACTGGCAAAACACTTGAAAGCCATTGCAAGCATGTGCAATATTCAGATGAAACACTTGCAACATATGTGTGAAACATATACAACATCCAGATAAACGCACATGCAACTTACGTCTGAAAAAATAAATAAAACATTTGAAACAGACGTTTGCAACATATATGTATAGCCATTGCAACATATGCAGCATATGATCTACTTTTGCAACATCTATATAAAACACTTGTAACATACATGTGAAACATATTAAACACTTGAAACATACGCTTGCAACATATTATTAGGGATGGCAATGGGACGGTTTTGGGTCGGATATCGCGGGTTTCAGGTCTAACGGTTTCAGATTCGGGGAGGATTTCTCACCCACGGTTTTCGAGTTCGGGGCCCCGAAATCTATCGGGTTCAGTTTCAGGTTTGGATTTTCACCCGTGGATACCCAATGGATACCCGAAATAAATCATTTGGAATTAAAAATCATGTTTTATAATATACTAAATACTAATAATAACTTATTTGCTTAGACTATTAAATTTATTCTAAGTTGACTCACGAAATTATTTACTATTTGTTGCCTCTTGTTTATACATGTGAATATGTGTATATGTATCATGTATATGTTTATAGAAAGTCCTTATTGATCTTACTATGTTGCCATACAAAGCAGGTTTCGAGTATCCAATCAGGTTTTGGGATCCGAGGTTCTGGTTATGGGGATGGATTATCAACCGAATAGGCGTTCGAGGCGGTTTCGGGTTTCGAATTCGGGTTTTGGGTTTGGGTGCATAGAGACTTTACCCGTTCCGAATCTGCCATGTTGCCATCCCTACATGTTATGGGCAACACTCTAGTGGGCGGCGACACCATGTCAAGCACGTTGAGGAAAACTCAATAACCCACTCGATGGGCAAATCGGTGCCGGGAGGCGGCGGAGCGAAGAGCACCGAGACTTGGCCACCACGAGCTACTTCCGCTGGGGGCACCACCAGCGCCCGAGGAGCTTTGAGGGGGGCGCGAAGGATGGCACGACCGCGACACCCTTGCCATCTCCAGCTGCAGGAGGAGGTGATGCGGAGGACGTTGGCGCTGGCGATGGGGGCAGGGGCGGGTGGGAAGCGTGACTCCAGCGGCAGAGCTCGGTGTTGCACAGGCGGGGCAGAGGAAGCGGAGGTGGTCGCCGCTAGCGGCGTTTGATGGGGAGTGGAGCTTGCGGCGAGCGCACGAGGTGGAGTGGGATTTTTTTTAGGAGCGGCGTTTGGACACCCACACCGGCAGCATTACCAATAAAACAAGAGTTATGAGCAGATGAGCTTGAGCACCTTGCCCCCTTACAAACATATACTAACCTGAACGAGGTCCATAGCCGATCAAGAAGGGTAATGACCTAAGTACCTAAGCATAATGGCCTCCTTGCACTTGGAGGAGAACTAGCTTACCATCTTCCTAAATGAGAGAGTGGATGTCATACTTTATGGCAGAGAGATTACGAGTCCCCGTAGTGCCTTTCAAACTAAATTACCCTAATTCAATGTTTAAGATCGTATGGTTGTATGTTTTGAAATTAATTTGTTTCACCTTAGTGTCTACTGAATAAAACTAGTTTTACTGAATTCATGCTTTAGGCTTTCGGATACTCTTTTTTACTCGTCTAGTTAAATGGTCTGAATGCCCTTAACATTAGAACTGTAGCCAGTATTTACTGTCTAGGATATCTGATGATATGTTAGTATATGCTTATATGCCAAATGTTATAAGCAACAGATGATATGGGCCGAAATAAAGCATTTTTTACTTTAGTCTTTCAGCACCGGAATCATGAGGCAGACATGTGCAGTCTTGTACACTTTCTCAAAAAAATGTTTAGCAGCTGGTTGTCGACAACTACGACCATGGCTGCCTCATAGGATTTTTGCTTTCTTGTCATTTTTATTCTTTCGATTGTTTGTCCGTGTTCCTTGCATTTGGTGTGTCAATTGTATTGTAGGGTGCATTTTTTTTTTGAAAGGCTCGGGAGGGGTTTAAGGCCCCTACTGTAGGGTGCATTTCGATTCGGTTGATGATCGCGGATCACCAACAAGCTCCTATGTGCTGCCTGAGAAGCAACAAGTCCTCTTATTGTTTACCTGGACTTCTGGGGCATATGGCGCTTGGAAAAACCTGGGTGTTATTGGTTTCAAACATAATATGATCCACACACAATTCTCGCCATAACCGTTCTCTATATGCAAGAGAGAAGATCCCGGTGAAAGAGAAAGCACACTCAGCTCTGAACTCGGCTCAGCAGCCTTTGTTTGTGCGGGCGACGTGGCTCACTGCCTGCGTTGATCTGTGCGTGGGGTCACAAGACACGCGGCAATAGCATGGGCAGTGTCGCACTTGGCGCTCGGTGCAGCACTCGATCAGCTCTGAACTTGCAGGCTTGCAGCTGTACCAGATGAAATCGCAAAAGAATATCTCCTAGTGTCTCTCATCCTCACACAACATGGTTATTCGAACGCTCTGTTAACTTTTGCTGGCAGCACTGAGGTTGTAGCTGCAATCACAGTCACAAAGCTCCCGGAACGATTGGGTCGTGGAACGAGGATCGTGGAACACTCTTTGAGAAAGGATTTTTCACTGTCGGGACGAAACTTATCCACGTTCGCGGAACGTGGCACCGTACAACGATCCCGGTGACTATGGCTGCAACAATTCTCAGTATATATATATATATATATATATATAGTAGGTACTCCATGAGGCGCAGGCACATCTCAAAAGTAGGTACTCCATGAGGCGCAGGCACATCTCAAACGACCCACACCCCAAAAGCTTGGTGGAATGGTGGTGCGTGGGTGGGTAATGGATAGTTATAAGTAGAAGACACATCAGGCTTAGGTTTACATTACTAGGCGGCCTCTCGTTCTCTACTCTACCCTTTCCCAATAGATATTAATAGAGATGCAGTGTTGAGAAGAGAATGGATAAGTAGGATATCATTTACATGTCTTTCCTTGATCATAATCTCTCTGCTCTACCTCTGTTTTGCTTACCTAACACGATGACGACGCACAGAGGAGGCTTTGATGGCATCACACTACCCGTGCTGCGCTATGATTTATTGTGCTGTTACTTTCATATAGGGAGTAATAGTAGGAGTATTGCTAGTCCTCCAAATCAGAGGCACTTATGTTGCTTCATAGCTTAGGATTCCCCTGCTCTGGAATTTGGAATCCACTGACGCCTCGTGTGGGCGTGTCCTCGTCGCCCTCCAACGCGCCCGCGGCTCTGAACGGCAGCAGCTTTGTGATGCTTGTGGCAACTAAGGTCAGTTTCAATGGAAAGTTTCACCTCCGTTTTCAATACGTGAAACTTTGATATGAAACGGGTCTCTCCCATAGTGCAAAGTTTCATGGCACGATTTCATCGCTTATTTTACTATTCATAGGTCCCACCTGTCCCTATCATCCCTCTCTTCCCCGCATCCTTCTCGTCACCGCCTGGAGGCCGAGCATGGTGGCTCCCGCATGGACGCAGCTCGCGCACATGGGCGGCATTCGCCCCCACGCGTGGCAGGCGGGCTCGCCACGAACGCGGCTCGTGGCGGCGGGCAGGCAGAGCCCTCGCGCTCGCGACACCCGCGACCCGCGGAGGACGTGTGGTGGGCGGAGTCGCGATGGGGCAGCTCGCGACGGACGGCTCACGACGAACGGCGCCGATGGATCTCCCGCGACCGGCGGACGAGCGCCCACGGCCAGCGACCTCACCTGGGCGGTCCGACGGCTGCGCCCTGCGAAGCTCGCACCCGCGCCGGTGGATCTCCCGCGACCGGCGGACGAGCGAGCGCGTCGGGCGGCCTCACCCGCGGTGGTCTGGCGGCCGCGCCCTGCAGAGTCACGATGAAGAACACACGGTCCCGGAGAAGAAAAGTCACGATGAAACGAAGGAAGGGCCTCAATGCAGGTTTCATGGCGTTTTTGAAGTTTTGGAAAAGTGCGGATATGTTTCATGGCCATGAAACGAATCCCTTTTCTCTCCTCCCACTTTTCATGCAAAAAACTGATGTGACACCTTATTAAATGTGTATGAAACCCCATTAAGACTGGCCTTGACATGTTTGGTTCGCCATGTTAAACTTTAATGAGTGTTGACCATGGGGTTGACCATAGAGTGTTCGGATACTAATAATGAACTAATTAGGCTTAATAGATTCGTCTCGTAAATTAATCTCAATCTGTGCAATTAGTTTCATAATTAGTCTATGTTTAACACTCCATGCATGTGTCTAAACATTCGATGTGATAGGTGTTAAAAAAATAAGGGGAACCAAACACCCTCTAAGAACGACGCACCAGTTACGCTTGATGACAGCTCGCGTGCGTAAGGCGACCAAATCAATCAAGGAAGCAAAGGGTTCCAGGCTTCAAGTTTACTCGGGTCTAAGGCTGGACAAAAAACTCGAAGCTCGTTAGCTCGCTCGACTCGTGGCCAGCTCGGCTCGGCTCGTTAAGATTTTAGCTCGTTAGCTATAACGAGCCAACTCGAGCCAGCTCGCGAGCTGCTCGCGAGTTAAACGAGCCACGGTTTCAGGGAAAAAGTCATCATAACTTATATTAGTTTCGTATTTTTTCATGTCTTCCACTTTACGAATGGTTGATATGTTAGTACATATGAATATTTTGTTCAATTTAAGGCTGTTGGATGTATTATTTTTATATTATTACTATTCTCAAGCTTTAGATAAATGTAAATATTATATTTGTGTACTTTTTTTATATCGGCCTCGCGAGCTTAACGAGCCGAGCCGAGCTAGCTCGTTATCTTAACGAGCCAAAACGAGTCGAGTCGAGCCGAGCTGGCTCTTTATCCTGCCTTACTCGGGTCATTGGGTGCATGGTAGCCGATTCATAGTTGATGGTCGGTTGAGCCTCAATTGGGATGTGGGAAGGCAAGCCTGATACAAACTCATGACCTCTTAGCACGCTCGGTAATGTTGTGGTACGGGCGTCCAGGTGGACGGACACCGCCTCGTGCGCTCGCCACAATCTTTGCTCCCCGTCCAATGCCGCCAGCGGCGACCACCTCTACTTTCACGTGACGCCAGGCTCCGCCGTTGGAGTTGTGCCTCCCGCCTGCCCCTACCCTCATCGTCGACGTCCTCCTCATCACCTCCTCCTGCGGCTGGAGATGGCGAGGGTGTCGCAGCCGTGCCGTACTTCGCGCCTGCCTCGAGGCTCCTCGCGCACCGGTGCCCCTAGCGGAGAAGCTCACGGCGACCAAGTCCGTGGTGCGACCAAGTCCATCGCCTCCCAGCCCCGATCTACCAATCGAGACGGCTATTGAGTTCCTCAATGCGCCAGACATGGTGGTCGTCGCCCACTACTGTGTCGCACCTGACATGTTGCAAGCTTATGTTAAAAGTGTTTCAGATGTTTTAAAGGTATGTTGCAAGTGTTTCATATGGATGTTGCCAAAGTAGATCGAGATGTTGCATATGTTGTAATGGTTATACACGTATGTTGCAAACATCTGTTCCAAATGTTTCATCTATTTTTTCAGACATAAGTAATTGCAAGTGTGTTTATGTGAATGTTGCATATGTTTCACACATATGTTGCAAGTGTTTCATTTGTATGTTGCATATGTTTGCAATGATTTTCAAGTGTTTTTTCAGGTGTTTAGATGTATGTTGCAGGTGTTTAATCTGTTTCGGACATATGTTGCAAGTGTTTCATCTGGATGTTATAAAAGTAGATCGGTGTTGTACATATTGCAATGCGCGCAAGAACCGGAGGGTGCGAGTGGTCCCTGCGTGTGGGCCTCGCAAAATGCAATCGTAGGTGGGGACATGCTGGCGCGCGCGGAAAATGAAGTGCGTCTGTGTAACAGAACCGACCAAATTATAAGAGCACAAGTACAAAAACAAGCACCGAAGCGCTCAAATTTTCGAACTTGAGCCCATATAATCCCGGTAGTCAATCGAAACCACGAAGGATTTCAAATCAACTTGCTTACAACCAAGATCGCATCATTCAACATACAACATCATACGTTACATTTCACAAATAGTTCCAAAATAAGTTTACACACACACGGAGTCACAAATATTACAAACCAAGTTTATAAAGTAGCGGAAGCAAACACACACCAGTTGTTTAACTACTGCCAGTCTTGTTGATCAACAACCCGCAAAAGCATCAGGAAAGTACATAAAAGATGATCACGCCCTAGTGATCTAGTCTTCGTCACCCGCAGGGTGGAGACAATTTTTGCAGAAGCCTTGGTAGAGCATATCATCTGCAACAGGAGGGAATAAACCCTGAGTACTGGAATGTACTTAGCTAGACTTACCCGTCAAAACCAGAAATAAGATGACACCAAGGATTATGCAAGGCTTACACAAGAGGCTAGCTGACATCACATTTTTGCATAAAGGCATAAGTAATTGAAACTCTTATAACCTGTACTAGCAGTTATTTTTAGCATTTACCTGTCATCTATCTTAGCACCTGTACTAAGCATGCACTTGATTATAATCAAACAATTATCATCATTATATCCAGAGCAGGTATGAATTGTGGCAACATTGTATCATTCCCTTAACCACCAGTTCATTTAATGAGATCTACGTTGCCGCTGCTCAAGTCAAGTGCTCACTAACCGGGAGCGACGGCGATTCGAATCGAATTCCTATCCAGTTGGAGGGGTATTTCTAACACTCACCGCGCAGGCCCCTGCCAGGGTCGCATAAGCCACCTTTTCATATGATTCAGGAATCGCGGGTCCGAATAATGTCGCGACCCCAAGAGCGACACTCTGCCAGGTGATAGGGACTCTAACCCCCCTTGGTCTCACGCTAATGTCCCCAAGCACATCCTTTCTCTCCTCCAAGAAGCAACCTACCATTCGATTCCCGGCCTGAATCGCATTACTCGGCTTCGCGGTCGAAACGACTTATCCGACCAACTAAGTGTTAGACTGCGTTCAACATGACTCAAGGACGTACAACGAATCGGTCCTTAAACGACTCAGACGGGCATAGCTCCACACCCAAGACGTGAAGTGTCTTGCGGCTGTACTATCGAACTCCCGCCCGGTCTCAATTTCATTTTTAAGCATGTTTCCATCCACGATAGCCATAAAGCCACTCGTGACTCCTTCCTACATCTCGCGGATGACCGTTAATCACCCGACTTCTACCGTACTAAGCAGGGCTAAGCATTGACACGCGCCTAAACCTAATATAGGGTTAAGTACGATATCTGGACAAGGACAGGTATAATGCAACAATTGTTTTCATACAACTCCTACAACTTAATGTATTAAACAATTAAAAGTACTCAAGATAGATTTATAAATTGATGGGTTCAGCATGCACCGGGGCTTGCCTTTCAAAAAGGTCGAGGGCCGGTGGTCAGGACACTCAGGCAGGTCTTCTGCGGGAACTTCTCCGCCGGTTGGTTCCTCTGGCTGCTCCGGCTGGTCCTGGACTTCCTTCGGAAACTCTTGCTCGAATTCGAGGAGCGTTACCCCCTCCGGTACACCTATTGCATGAATGCACAATAAATATCATGGATGCATAAAGGTGCAACATGCTCGGAATGAAATGCATTTCAGAAATAAAAATACTCTAATCAAGCCACTTTATCAGTACGTGCAAATCTCTTCTTCGGTGGAGAAATACTTACCTAATCTACCCAACCTAAGATATAGTTGTTCCTCTTCGGTTAAGGCCCTAACACCTAACAACACAAGAGTAATATTACTTAGGTTACCACAGTAAGACATTCTGGACAGCAGCTCAAAGATTTTAACATAACTGAAGATTCCTAACTCCAAAAGTTATGTTCTAAGACAATCTGGAAAGCTTAAGAAATGCACTACAAATCATTTTTAGACCTCAACCTTAAATTCCTAAGTTTTCCATGTCGAATTTTCTAAGTTCCAGAATCTGTCCTCTCTAAACAGAGAGTAGCAAATTCTGGACTGGCACTTTAAACAGCAATAACTCCCAAACTATTAAGCCAAATGCTCCCAAATTTTGACACAAGCTAGTTTATCAAGTTTACTACAACTTTGGTATTTACAAGTTTTCCAGCAAACACTTTTATCAAGGATCAAACCTAGAAATACTACCAGCTGTCCAGAAAACCTAGAATTGCAAAGGTTAAATATTTATTTATGTGGCAAACATCCCCTAAGACCAAACTAATATTACCACAAGTTAACATAGGTCACAAAGACACCAGAAAGTAAGGTTGGCCCACCTAAAATATTTATTTAAACTCATTTCTTAATTTACTTAAGTAATTAAGTGAAATTTTAAACATATATGTAACTGCTCCTAAAATTCTATAAAAATTACAGGAGACTCTCTGACCCAAAAAGAGGCTACTGTAAAAATTTGAACTAAATTTATTCACAGGAACTTCCTACACAAAATTCACAAGCCCAAAGGCTGATTTTTGTATAATTAACAAATCATATTAAAAAGTGTCAAACAACAGATTTCCTATTTTTCTTAGACACTCTAGGGTACCAAGACATTCTCCAAAAAGTTATAAGAACATTGCACATGTAGAAAAATTATAAAAATTCATTTAAGTGTTTCCTAAAATAACAAGATAGCATTATAACTTAGAAAGTACTTAAGCACTACTGCCCAAATTTTTACCAGAGCTAGAGCAAGTATAAATTAGCCTACCCACCAAATTTCATAATTTTTGGAATACTGAAACTCAAGATATGATTTAAACAAGTTTGCATGTAATTTAAAACATATTTCAAAGACCTATTTAAATCTCCCAGAAACTAAACATCACATATCCAATTTATATTTTTCTAAAATACTACACCTCATGTAGATCCTAATAAAATTTATCTCATACTTTTTGGGCAATTAAAACCCTAGATATACATTTTCCAAACCTTATCTAAAACTGTGACAGAATAAATAAAAATGAATTAAATCTTATTTGTTACTGGGCTCGCCCGGGAAAAGACGCGGCCCACGGCGCGCGCGCGGCCTGCTCGGGCTCCCGCCCGCGCGCGACACCTAACAGGCGGGCCCCCACGGTCAGGGACAGAGGGACAGGGGAGCGGCGGCCGCGAGCTCCGGCAAGCAATTCCTCGCCGCCGGTGGCTCCTCCGACCGATCCAAGTGCACCGGCGTCTTGCCCAAACCCAACCGCACCGAGGCTACCATTTTTCCCCAAAGTTGATGCACCACCGCACCCAGACCGACGGCAATGGCGGACGGCCGCGGTGCCTGGCGGTACGCCGACGAGTCCCGGCCGTCGCACGACCTACCGAAGGGCGCATCACCTTCCTGGACTCCTAGCGGACCTAACGAGATCACTCCCACAGACGGGGGTGGAGCGGAACCGCTTGACCGCGTGAGCACCTGGTCGGCGGCCATGGCGCGGCCGTGCACGGTCTCGTTCCGTCATGGCTATCCCGATACTGGTGGTAACATCTTCATCCTAGCATCTACACGTGACAGGGAGGGGGAAACGTGGGTGAAGGCAGACGGAGAACTACTGTGTGGTGCTAGCCACGGCGACCCGCACATGGCGGAGCTCCGGTGAGCTTCGGTGAGCGGGCGAAAATGGCAATGCGGCTCACCTTGGGCTCAATCCAACCTACCGACGGGTCGAGGAGGTGTAGGATGGGGAGGCGGAGGGATGGACGTGGTTCGGCGAGCGGTGGTGAGTACGCGAGCTCGGAGATGGCTACGGTGGCAATGGCATCCCGGTTTCCACCTCGGTGAGCCCGACCAGAGCGAGAGGAAGGGAGAAGAGAATGAGCGCGCACGAGGGGGTGGAGGTGGCCGCTCGGTGTTCAACTCACGCCCGGGCTCGCGACGTGGATGGAACGGCAGCGCTCGGTCGCCACGCGTCGCCGTTCTTCTGCCCGCGTGCCACGACATGAAGCTGTCGGTCGACTGAATGGCGATGCTGCTGACTGAATGGAGGCCGTCATCGTTCGACTGACAGAGCAACTTCGTCGATGATTAACTCCCAAACCAGTGAGAACCAGGCGTGGTTGATGTTGGCAATGTTGTAGAGCTACATGAGGGCTACAAGTTTTTCAATTGGAGTTTGGACTGGTTTGGCCTGGATTTGAAACCACAGAGCTCCAAAGTGGTGCACTTCGAAACTAAAATGTAGTTTCAGTCATTAAGCCGACTGAAACCCAATTTTCTAGACACTATATCTCCTAAACCATTTAGAACTAGGTGATGGTGATGTTGACAATGTTGTAGAGCTAAGTGAGTACTACAAAAGTGCCAATATGAGTTGGGGCTGGTTTGTTCTGGTTTGCAAACTACAAGCTTCCAAAGTAGGCCACAGTAAAACTAGAGGGACACTTTTGAGACTTAGAAAAATTCTAAGTGTTGAGACAGCCCCTCTAGCTGACTTGTGGGCCATTTTTGAGCATGTTCTGGCCAGTTTCATGAGATGGTCATATTGAGACTTTTGTTCCCCATAAAATTCTCTATGACTTTGCTTAAGGGTGCTCCTCCATGCAAGGTCTCTAAGCTAGACTTTTTAATTGGTCAAACTAGAGCATCCTAGGGCTAAATGCTGGTCAACCACACCTTGGAGGGCATTTTGGTGATTTTGGTCAACATGAACCTTGCTCCATTAGTGACCCTAAGTATAACTAAAGTGTTGTGAGATATAATTGGCTACTCTACCCTTTAGTTACACCAACTCCCTAGTGTCACATGATGTGAGCCAAACAAAACTTTAAAAACGAATCACATTTGTTGCAACCATATGAAATAACATGAAATGATGCATGCTTATGCTCATGTAATGCAATGCAATTATGGAGCTAAACACCTGAGGTGTTACAGTCTGGGTACTAGGCCTTGTACTAGTCACTAGCGCTTTCCAGTGGTTTTTTTAGAAACTCTAGTGGGTTAACTAGGTCATATCGTCTAACTTCAGGTGGAAACGACTGCACCTGCAGTCAGCACATCTGAGCTGTGAACTCCACATCCGACAACAGGTCTACTAAATTTACGTGGGCTGCACAATGACAAGGCCTATCTGTAGGGTCTAGATGGCGGACTAGAGGGGGGGTGAATAGTCGTTTCTAAAACTTAATTTCGTTGGCTAACCGAAACAAGTGCGGAATTAAATCTATTGGTCTAGCCAAGACTACACCCCTTTATCTATAACTTCTAACACCTTGCAAAAGATCCTAACCAAGCAAATAAGATAGCTTCCTAGCAAAAGCTCACCTAAATAATTCTAGCTTGCAAGGTCATACAAACCTATGCAATTAGTACTTCAAGCATCGGGGAGCTCCTACACAATTCTAATAAGTAAAAGCACAAAGCTCCTAGGCTCACTAGCAATGCTCAATAACAAGGCAACCAATGTCAAATTAGAGAGCGCAAATTACTTAGCTACACAAACTAAGCAATGTGACTAACAAGGTTACACAAACCAAATTAGCCACGTAAAGGAAAGCTTCTAGCTACACAAGTAAGAAGATAACTAGTAAGCTACACAAGCAAACTAGTCACAAGAGCAACTACACAAGCACAAGTATATATGAAAGTAAATACAAGTTTGGGTTGCATGAAGGCAAACCACCAAGAAGAGTAGACAATGTTGACACAGTGATTTTCTCTCGAGGTTCACTTGGTTGCCACCAAGCTACGTCCCCGTTATATCGACCAACACTTCGTGGTTCGGTGGCTAATCGGTATCCACAACCGAGCTCTCCCAAAGAGCACCATAAGAACCCACCATCAAGTGTGGTAGCTCAATGACACGATCTACTAGAGTTGCTCTTCGTGATCCCTGCGGGGTGAGCACAATCTCCCTCACAAAGCTTCTCCGGAGCCTCGCACAATCTTCTTGCAAGCTTCGACGGAGCCACAAGCCACCAAGCCGTCTAGGAGGTGACAACCTCCAAGAGTAACAAGCACCACCGGCTTGCAACACGAACACCTAGTGCCACTCGATGCAATCTCGCAATGCAACACATTAGAATCATACTCATTCGCAATCGATTCACACTCTTGCAAGCATAAGTGAGTTAGAGGCTCTCCTAGCACTCCCAAAGCATGGACACTAAGTCCCAAGGGTGCCAAGCACCAGCCAAGACCGGCCACCACTTCTATTTATAACCCCACAAACGAATATAGTCGTTGCCTCTTCACTGGGTGTTTTTCGGGGGAAATAGATGTGTCTGTCGCCTGGTCACCAGTCGCGGCCAACATCTGACGCTCCTCAACCGCCCGTGATGGATCTTCGCCACATGTCTATGATTGAACAAGAACCGTTGATCTCCAACAGTCGTTAAACTTCAACGTTCGCAGAACCAATGCGTCGGACGCGTCAGTTGCAATCCACCAGACGCGGCGCACTTCCATCAGATGCAGTCCAGAACAGTTCAAAACCATGCGGAGCCGCAACAGACGCATCCAACGCTCCTTCATTGGACATGCTCAATGTCTGACCAATAGACCGCGCAATGCCGCCTTCGAACCCTGCTGACGCCACCTTCACCAGACGCTGACATCACGCGTTTGTCGCCCGACCACTAGCGCGTTTGGTGCTCACACATTGGCACAACGCAGCTCGGGTTAGGTAACAAATACGGTGGCCGCATCTGACTCCTCCGAACCCTGCGTTCGACGCCTGTTTCTTAGCAAGAAACACTTTCGCGACTTCGCCTCCTTTTTCATCCTTCGGCGTAATGGAAAATAAGCGTTTCATCTCCACGAAAACGCCTGAATCCTGTCGAGCTCTACCGCTCAAACTTCATCACCTTTGCAAATGTGCCAACACTAACAAGTGTTCACCACTTTGTACACGTGTGTTAGCATTTTCATAATCATTTTCTTCAAAGGAGTTAGCCACTCAACTTGCCACGCCACTCGATTCTAGCAAAGATGCAAAGTTAGATCACTCGAGTGACATTAGATGAACGATATGCAAACAAGTTTGCCCCTCCTGATAGTACGACCATCTATTCTAAACCCGGTCATAAACTTCTCTACACACCTATGACCGGTGAAATAAAAATGCCCTAGGTTATACCTTTGCCTTGCACATTCCATTCCATCTCCTCCGATGTTGATGCAACACATGCACTAATCAATCATCAAATGATATGATCCACTTCATATCATCATGTGACCGTATTGATTCATTGACCTTGACCTCACTTGCTCTTCACCATTGCCTCGGTCTATCGGCGCAAAGTCTTGCTCAAGCTTCACCATCACACGCGGTCCCTCGCTTCAAAGCCTCTGACTTACCCTTCACACTTGCAACCGGTCCGTTGAGCCAAGTCATGTCTTGACCTTCTCCACCTTAATCACATGACTCCATGTCATGTCTCACATGCAATGTGCTCCTCCATCATCACATGTGCAAGCTTTGCAACATCTCCAAGCCATTTCCACCTTCATGGCATATGTTGCTGAAAGCCTAAGTTTGGTTTTGGTAATTAATGACACCAAGGTGCTAATGCCATGTGTTAAGTGTTTTAATTAGGCATAAGCAACACATGTGATGAAGGTGTATGTGGCAAGGAGTGGTGGCCACAAGATCACAAAGAGATGGTGCATGGACATGAAATGATGATCATGGTGGAGATGCACATAATGTGAAAGACATGATGATCAAGTGGAAGAAGAAGGATCTAAGAGCACAAGGCAAAGGTATAACCACAGGGTTTTCTTTTTTGCTGGTCTACGATGAGTAGAGAAGTGATTGACCGGGTTTAGGATACATAGCCGACTATCAAGAGGGGCAATCACGGTTAGCTCAGGAATCAAGTGTCACTAGATCAATGTCTTGAGCATATGCATTAGGATCTAGTTGAGAGCTAACGTAACGCCTTGGAAAATGTTTGTGAAATGCTAACACACATGCACATGGTGGTGTACACTTGGTGGTGTACACTTGGTGGTGTTAGCACTTTTTGCGAAGGCGGTGGAGTTTAAGCGGTAGAGAGGGTGTAGGGTCGAGATGACGGACTAGAGGGGGGGTGAATAGTCCTTTCTAAAACTTAAGCGTGTTGGCTAACCAAAAACAAATGCGGAATTAAACTTATCGGTCTAGCCAAGACTTCACCCCTCTAACTAAGTTCACAAGCATCTCACAAAGATCCTAATTAAGCAACTAAGGTGCTTTCCTTAGCAAGAGCTCTCCTATTTAATTCTAGAGCAAGGTCACACAAACCTATGCACTAGTACTTTGCAAGCAAGAGGGAGCTCCTACACAATTCTAGTAAGCAAAGCGCACAAAGCCTAAGCTCACTAGCAATGCTCAATAACAAGGCAACTAATGCCAAATTAGAGAGCGCAAATCACTTAGCTACACAAACTAAGCAATGTGACTAACAAGGTTACACAAACCAAATTAGTCACGCAAAGGGGAAGCTTCTAGCTACACAAGCAAGAAGACGACTAGCAAGCTACACAAGCAAACTAGTTACGAGAGCAACTACACAAGCACAAGTATATATGAAAGTAAATACAAGCTTGTGTTGCATGAAGGCAAACCACCGAGAAGAGTAGACAAAGTTGACACGGTGATTTTCTCCCGAGGTTCACTTGGTTGCCACCAAGCTACGTCCCCGTTGTGTCGACCAACACTTAGATGGTTCCTCGGTGTGACCCTCAAGTCACTTGCCCCTCAAGGCACGCCCGCAAGGCACCACAAGACACCACTCTCAAGTGAGGTAACTCAATGACACGCTCAACTAGAGTTGCTCTTCGCGATCCCCGCGGGGTGAGCACAATCCCCCTCACAAAGCTTCTCCGGAGCCTCGCACAATCTTCTTGCGAGCTTCGACAGAGCCACAAGCCACCAAGCCGTCTAGGAGGTGGCAACCTCTAAGAGTAACAAGCACTACCGGCTTGCAACACGATCACCTAGTGCCACTCGATGCAACCTCACGATGCAATCGCACTAGAATCGCTCTCTCACTCGATCCGATGAACACTATCAAGCATGAGTGAGTTAGAGGGCTCCCAAGCACTACCACACAAGCCACCAAGGCTAAAGTGTGCTCCGCTCCCGGCCACGGCCGACCAAGGCATCTATTTATAACCCCACGATCAAATAGAGCCGTTACCCCTTCACTGGGTCCTTTTTCGGGACGACCGGACGCGCCGGTCGTAACTGACCGGACGTGCTCAACCGCGTCCGGTCGCCCTGCGACGTCCACGTGTCCCTCAAATTTCAAATGCGACCATTAGATCCTCCAACGGTCACTGCGCGCCAACGATCAAACGCTATGACCGGACGCGCTGCTCAACCGACCGGACGCGCCGATCCGCACAGCACCCGCGCCCGCGAAACAACGACCGAACGCGCTCCTCGCAACGACCGGACGCGACAGTGCCAGCGTCTGGTTGGAGTCCAGTAAGCTCTCTCAACGATCGGACGCGTCCGATCATGTGTGACCGGACGCACCTCGCGTCCGATCGTACTTAGTTTCCTCTGGACACCTGACCGGACGCGCCGGTCCCGCGAGTGACCGGACGCACCGGTTTCAAACCCTAGCACCCGCGCCTGCGCTGTACTGACCGGACGCGTCCGATCATACCATGACCGCGTTCGGTGCAGTGTCCGGTCACCTCTGTGACCTCCGTTCGCCTCCGTTTCTTTTTCGACTTCCGGCATAGTGGAAAATAGGCTTTTCAACTCCTCGAAAACGCCTGAATCCCGCGCTCGCAAGCTCGGCGGGAGGGAGAGAGAGACCCAAACCCCTCTCTACCCGCAAACCACAGCGTGACCAATGCCACCTTTGCAAATGTGCCAACACCAACAAGTGATCACCACCTTGTGTACGTGTGTTAGCATTTTCACAAACATTTTCTTTGAAGGAATTAGGCACTCAACTTGCCTCGCCACTCGATCCTAACACGTATGCAAGTTAGATCGCTCAAGTGGCACTAGATGACTGATATGCAAACAAGTTTGCCCCTCTTGATAGTACGGCCATCTATCCTAAACCCGGTCATAAACTTCTCTACACACCTATGACCGGTGAAATGGAAATGCCCTAGGTTATACCTTAGCCTTGCGCATTCCACTTCATCTCCTCTGATATTGATGCAACACATGCACCAACCAATCACCAAATGATATGATTCACTTCATATCATCATGTGACCGTATTGGTTCATCGATCTTGACCTCACTTGCTCTTCATCGTTGCATCGGTCCGTCGGCGCCAAGTCTTGCTCAAGCTTCACCATCGCATGGTCCTTCGCTTCAAAGCCTCGACTTGCCCTTCACCTTCACAACCGGTCCATCGAGCCAAGCCTCATCTTGATCTTCTCCATCTTGGTCACATGACTCCATGTCATGTCTCATATGCAATGAGCTTCTTCATGACACCATCACATGTGGACTAATCTCCTGTGTATCTCACATAACCACATATTAGTCCACCTAAGTTGTCACTCAATTACCAAAACCAAACAAGGACCTTTCAATCTCCCCCTTTTTGGTAATTGATGACAACTCTACAAAGATATGGAAATTAAGCTTTTTCAAGCTAGCACTTCACACAAAGTGTAAATTGCTAACTTGTTTTGGATTTAATGTTACTTATCCAATTTTAAGCTCTATGTCAAGATTTGGATAAGCACCATAAAATCCGATTTGGTAGTGATAACTCCCCCTACATATGTGCTCAAATGGTTTGGTTTCAAGGTTGCACATATGCATAAATATGAAATTTGTGGGAGGGTTAGCACTACTAAGTGATGCTAAGGTGTATAGAATAAACCTTTGTAGCTCGATACCAATTAGTAGCTTGATACCATTTGAAAATCACAAGTTTGCCATCATCCTTAGCATCATGAGTAGCTAGACATCAAAAATACTAGAAACCCCGTGAGATCAACATTATAAGCATGGTTCTAGTTTTTGCATGATAATCACAAGTCTAGCTAACATTCTATGCATGCTAGATATCAAATCATCATTCAAGTTCTATAACTAGCATACACCACACAAGCAAGCATATTGAATTTAAGAACTTATGCAATACAAGCAAGCACATGAATTATGCACATATCAAATGTAATCAATCAAAGTTCATGAGCTTGCTCCCCCTACTTGTGTGCTTTCTTTGTCCAAGAATGTTTGATCCCCTTTTATTCTTCAATGTTACTCCCTCTTTTTCCATGTCCATGTCCAATCTTTCCAATCTCTTTCATATCTTTGTCCAACTTCTCCCCCTTTGTCATCAATTTCCACAAAAGGTGTTCTTCTCAATTGATACAAAGGCTTGTATTGGGGTAGATGGTTGAGACTTGAATATTGCATTTTTGATGGACATTACCACATATGTTGGAATAACAAACTTTATGGTTGCTCTTGAGATTCCACATAGGATCTTTGACCTTGATACCACGTGAAGATACCATGAGTAGGAATGTGATACCATTTGAAAGAATTTTCTAGTATGGATCCACTTTGAAGGATTTGGCAATAATATTCACTTCTTGAACATTTGCTATCTTCATGAGTACCATTTGTAAGATATCACTTGTAGATCATTATCTAGACACCACTTGTACATACCACTTGGAAGATCAATTTGAGTCTAGATACCACTTGAAACAAACTAGATATCTATTTTCATTGTTGTCTTGTGCGTGTACTCTTATCATTGTCATGAGCTTCTTATATGACTTGAACTAAGTTGATTTGCCTAAGATTCCAAGTCTGGTTTGATCCAATGACAGGCTTCTTCACACCTCATGCTAAGGGTTATCTTGCCAATGTTGTACTTGTCACTTGTTAGCAATCCAAACTAGATCAAGTACTTAGGTTCACTAGCTCATGAACAAATTCATACTCATACCACTAGATCATTTAGACAATCAAGCAATAGTGGTAGGCAATGAGTCTAAAATTTTCATTTGTCATGCATGATCCTAATAAGCATGTACTATATGCACTAACCGCATACTAGTAAGGAATGAAATGATCATGCACATTTCAATGATACCTTTGCTATGTTGGAGTAGAGGATAGTCACATAGATTCCAATTCATTACTCCAATAGCAATGTGAAGTCTAATTTATAAGATTGGTGAAGACCAATTATCATAGATAAATCCATTCTTCACCCATATGAAATGAAAACCACTTATGATCAAGTGCACTTTCTTGTTGTGGTTGGCTTGCTTCATTATATCATCTTTGCTTGTATGAGAGAACTACTTAGAATATCACTTGAAATACATGACTAGCTCTCTTTTGGGTGTTGCTTGCTTTTCTTGATTAACCCTTTTGATTGCTTCAACTAAGCATCACAAGTTTCTCGGATCACCACTTCCATGTTAGCCTTCCAAGTTCCAAACTTGGTTTCACCTACACACGGCGGCAAGCCCCTCACTAGGGAGAAGTGACCTTTCTCCAAAGAACCACTCTTGATACTCACTTGAAATGATATAGTTTGATTGATCCAAATGATGAACTCAATCTTGATGAATAAACCTTGAATCTACATTTGAGTCCAACTCTTTCTACTTGTTTAAGTTCTTTTCTTTCTACCAAATGATCTCTAATCATCACTAGAACTTAAACTTCATCTTCATCTTAAGTTTGATCTTGATCTTCAAATTGAGTACCAAATAAGTACACCAAGTACATTCCATAATCAAATGTTCTTGTACTCATTGTTTTTCATGCTTCTAGATCAATCCAAAACCAAACTTAGGTACCTCAACCACTTATAAGCAAGTTTCCAACTTGAGGACCTTTCAATCAAAGTGACTCTAGATTAATCTAATGATTGTCACTTTTCTGGCAGATTATGTACCCTTCAAAGAATAATTCATATCTCACAATGTACGGATCTAAATGCCATGAAATTTGGTGGAGATGTGCTTCACTAAGTCATCTAGCAACTGTAAAAATTTGAACTTCTTTTGACTTCTAGATTGCTACTAGATTTCAAATCTTCCACCACTGCTACATGCTGAAAACTGCTGCACTATAGCTGACAAGATGCACTCCAAAACCAAAGCATCTCTTATCCACTTCTCATGAAATTTCTACAGCATCTTATTTCATAAGTGTAGAGCATGTATACCAAATTTCAAGCCAATCCAAATAGATTTGTTCACTCAAACATGGCTAAGATCACTGCTAGCTCAGATTTTAAATTTTGGACAGATTTCAATACATTGAGCAATACTTCATCAAATATGAGTCAAACTTGAAACTAACTTGTTTGAATACTTTCACAAGACATATATCCATCCAATCCACTTACTAAATGTCATCTTATGAATTTATCCAACACAAACCAATCCAAACTTGATCACTAAGCTTTTAATCCATTCAATCATCTCATCGCAAGCAACATTGCACATTTATCCAATTCAATCAACTCATATGCACCCAAATGAAATAATCAACAAGAGATATACCTTGGTTAGCTCATGATTATTCATAGCAAGCTTTCAACTTGAACATTTGCAAGCCATCAAATAATTCCAATAAATCATCCACAACTTGATCATGACACTTGTATGTTGTAGTACTTTGGACTTCACTCATTTTGACTTGGCATTGGGATAGAATTGCAATAAGCTTCAATACTTGAGTCAACATATAATGATAAATATGAAATCAATTTGAGTCAAGCCTCCAATGCCATGGTACCTACACACATTCATCCACTTTTTGATGGTACCCAAACAAGTTTGGGTCCTCTCAAGTTAGGTGCAACATACTTAGGCATTGCCTTAGTATGAGTAGCGGAATATTTTGCAATAGCAACCATAGAGGTACCATTTACATCCTTTCTAAGCACATTAGTATCATCAATTAAAATATGCTTAGAAGTGTTACCTAGGGGACATGAATGTGCCATGTGTCCCCTTTCCCGGCATGAGTAGCATCTTCTCTTTGATTGAGCCTTTTCTTCTTTGCTCATATGATGCTCTTCATTCCCTTGCCTCTCATGAGTTGCTTGAGCCTTCTTCTCAAGCTTGGTAGGACACCCCGAGATGAAGTGTCCCATGTCTCCACATTTGAAGCACTTGATGTGAGCATGTACTTTCTTCTCATCTTGATTCTTGCTCATCATCTTGACATCTTGAATTTGCATTGGATGTCTTGCTCTTCCACCCCTTCTTGTTTTCTTCTTCTTCATCAAGTCACCATCATCTTCATGGTTGATCTTGATTTGCTCTTGGGGTGTTTTCTCTTGCTCAACTAGTGGCTTTGGTTGAGGCTTTATTTGTTGCTTTACCAATTGCTTGGTTGGGCACATTGAGGTGAGATGACCCCAAGTGCGGCACTTGAAGCACTTGACATGCTTTAGCCTCTCTTCTTCTTTCATCTTCTTGAGCTTCTCAATGTTTGGGCAACCATTAGCAAGATGTCCCGCTTCATGGCATCGATAGCACATGGAATGCGAGAGCTTCTTTTGGAGTAGCCTCTTCATCCTCTTTTCTTGCTTTCTTTCACCCCTTGTTATTTTCTTCTTGAAGCCAAGGCCACTTTTGTCACCAATGTTTCTTTGAGTCTTTATCATGTGCTCAAAGGTGACTTTTGAGTTGTAGCACCTCTCTAACTTGTTGCTCAAATTCTTCACTTCACTTTTAAGCTCATTGTTCTCCTTCAAAAGGTTAGTCTCACAAGACATAGAAGTAAAACAAGCATTTAATTGTGAAGAATATGGCATGTCTAATAAATCATCACAAGAGGTGGATACATGCTTCTTGCCTACATCACAAGGGTTAGTAATATGTGATTGATCATTTGACCCAAATGATGAGCTCTCACTAGACTTGGTTTCTTCATTAGAAGGCTTCTTAGTGAGTAAAGCATGTTCTTGTGCCAAATTATCATGAGCAACACTAAGTTCCTCATGAGCCAATTTTAGCTCCTCATGTGAACAAGTAGTAACATAAAGTAGATGCTTTTGTTGTTCACATGTGGTTTTTAGAAATGAGTTTTCATTTTTCAATTTACTTGTTTTTGCCATCTCATTTCTTAGGGCCTTTGAGAGTTTATATAGAAGCTCAAAATTTGGACCATCACAATCAACAACAAAACCACCAATAGATACCTTAGTGTCACCATGTGACATGGAACAATGTGGTGATGTTGAAGAGCTTGTCGAAGCATCACTCTCATAGCCATCATCTTCACCATCAAGTGTGCATGGAGTAGAATCATTGCTTGCATCACTTGTGCCATTATTATTTTTCTTGTCAAGTGATCTTGTGATACGATCATCTTTGTCATCACTTGATCGTGAGGTGGAGCAATCCTCCACAACCACGTTGTTGTGGTCATGCTCAACATCCTCATGCGCCTCTTCCTTGGGCTCATCATCATTGGAAATCACCCCATATTTCTCATTTAGAAACACCCAAATTTCATGGGCGGACTCGAAGTCTATGATCTCACAAAGTATGCTACTTTCCAAAGATCGATAGAAAACATTAGTAGCTTGGATATCGAGATGTAGGCATTTACTTTGCGCTTGAGTTGCATTCTTTTTATCAATTGCAAAGGAAAAGCCCACATCTACGATCCACCACAATTGAGGAGAAATAAACTTAAAATTGCATGTCATCCAATTTCTCCACCGTGCAAAGTGTGTGCCATCAAAAATATGTGGACACTCAACATCTAGCCCATAAGCTGTAACACCTCAGGTGTTTAGCTCCTTAATTGCATTGCATTTGCATAAGCATAAGCAAGCATCATTCATTTCATGCATCAGCTTATATTATGTAAAACATGCTTTGGAAACATTGCCACATATGTTTATATTTCATGTGAAGTAAGAAGTAGGTAGTGTGCAAAACATAAGTACCTTATGTGCAATTTCCTTTGTGAGACATGTCAACCACTTTAGTGTAACATAATTAGCAAATGTTATGCAACACACTCATGCAACATGTGCAACATGAGCTTGCAACATTTGGGTGAAAGTATGGAATTACTTGTTCCAAAGTATGTGACACTAGGAACTTTGTGCAACCAATATGTAGAGTGGCTAATTAGGTCTTATAACACCTTAATTACATTTAGGGTAAGTAGTGGAGCAATGTTCATGTTGACCAAAATTACCAAATTGCCCTTCCAAATGTTGTTGAAGGGATTGTGCGGTTGTGATGAAGTATTGTGTCATGAGTATTTTGAGAAGTCTATTTCATGAAGTCAGTTTGACATATTTACAATAATTCATCTACAAACTTCCCACATCGTCAGTGCTAATTGACTATGCATTTTGCAGATGTCGTACAATCTTCGTCGGGGTCGTGGCAATGAGGATGAGGAACAGCCACCCCCTCCGCCACCACCTACCCCGGCTGAGTTGATGCAGACCGTGGTCGAAGGGCAGCGCATGCTGGCAGAGGCTATGCGCCAGCTTGCCAACCGAGAGGCTCGTCTTGGCCGCCAGGGCCCAGAACCCAATCAATACAGTGATTTCAAGGACTTTCTTGATACTAAGCCCCCGCTCTTTAAGGAGGCGGAGGAACCACTGCAAGCTGATGAGTGGTTGAATACTATTGAACAAAAGTTTCGTCTGCTTTGCCTGACTGAGGAGCTAAAGACTGAATATGCTTCTCATCAATTGCATGGTCCAGCGGGTATTTGGTGGAGCCACTATCGTTCCACACTGCCTGCAAATGTTCCGATTGCTTGGGACCAGTTTAAGGCCGCATTCCGCGGAAACTATATTCCTCCAGGTCTTATGGCTATCAAGCATACAGAATTCATGAGGCTATCGCAGGGAAATAAAAGTTTGACTGAATATCTACAATCTTTCAACAACATGGCAAGGTATGCCACAGAGTTTGTGGATACCGATTCCAAGAAAATTGCTAGCTTTAAAAGAGGCCTCGGCCCAAAGCTGATGAAGACTATGGGCACTAGCAAGTGCACTACTTTCAATGAATTTATCAGTGATGCTCTGACTCAAGAGAACAACAATGCTATATATTCTGCCTCTAAGAGCCGCAAAAGGGCCATTGAGGCGAGTGCTTCACAGTCTCGAGCTCCAGCTGCCCCGAGGGCTCCTCCTCGCCCTCCTGCCACAACTGCTAAGTTCCGTCCTCCACAAAAGAAGGCGCCAGTGAAGACTAGGTTTCGTAAGGCATATACAGTGGCTCTGCCAAAAAGTAGTTCGAGCCAAGGCAACTCCAGTGTCCCTCCTAGCAACATGCCTTGCTGGAACTGCAACAAGCCAGGCCATTGGTCCAGAAACTGCCCTTACCCTAAGAAGAATGTCAACCGAGGTGGCCATCAAGGTCACGCCCATTATAACAGTATTGAGGAAATCCCATCTGGTGAGGTTGTCACTGCTGGTAAGTTCCTAGTTGACCAACATCCTACAGTGGTACTTTTTGATTTGGGTGCTTCGCATTCCTTTATCAGTCCTAAGTTTGCATCAGAGTTTGCACACAAATTGCATAATGTTGAAGGTGGGGGTTATTGTATTAGCGCAGCAAGTGGGAATATTTCCACAAATAAAGTAGTGGGGAATCTTGAGCTTGAGATAGAAGGGCGAAAGTACTCGCTTGCCTTAGTGGTTTTGCCGGGCTTAGGCATCGATGTTATTTTGGGCATGAATTGGATGAGTCAGAATGGGGTACTCATTGATACATCCACTCGGGTAGTTATGCTCAGAGATCCTACAGATCAAAAAGGTTTTCTGGTACAACTTCCCAGAAAAGTTGATTTGTCTGGGGAAGTTCATGCTGTGCAAGCAAAGGCGTTGGCCGAAATTCCAGTAGTAAGTGAGTTTCCGGACGTTTTTCCCGATGATTTGCCGGGGCTCCCTCCGGATCGGGATGTGGAGTTTAAAATTGAGTTGTTGCCTGGCACGGCTCCCATCTCTAGGAGACCCTATAGGATGCCTCCAAATGAACTCGCTGAACTTAAGGTGCAATTGAATGAACTTTTGAAGAAGGGGTTGATTCGTCCTAGTTCGTCGCCGTGGGGATGTCCTGCCATCTTTGTAAAGAAGAAGGATCAGTCGTTGCGGATGTGCGTAGATTATAGACCTCTCAATGCAGTCACTGTAAAAAATAAGTACCCTCTACCACGTATCGACATCTTGTTCGATCAGTTGTCTAAAGCTAAAGTTTTCTCCAAGATCGATCTAAGATCTGGCTACCATCAAATTAAAATCCGCCCGGAAGATGTTCCAAAGACAGCCTTTTCTACCAGATACGGTCTTTATGAGTATCTTGTTATGTCTTTCGGCCTGACAAATGCCCCCGCACACTTTATGTACTTGATGAATTCGGTGTTTATGCCTGAATTGGACAAGTTTGTGGTGGTATTTATTGATGACATCTTGGTATATTCTGTGAATGAGGAGGATCACGCTGAACATCTGCGTATAGTCCTCACAAGACTGCGTGAACATCAACTTTATGCAAAGTTCAGTAAGTGCGAATTCTGGCTTCGTGAAGTACCTTTCCTTGGGCATGTGTTGTCCGATGGAGGAATTATGGTGGACCTCGCCAAGGTACAGGAAGTACTGAACTGGAAGGCTCCTATCTCGGTTCACGAGGTCCGAAGTTTTCTTGGTTTGGCTGGCTATTATCGTCGCTTCATCCCGGATTTCTCCAAAATAGCCAAGCCAATGACTCGGTTGCTGCAGAAAGACACCAGGTTTGTCTGGACTCCTGAGTGTGATGCGGCTTTTCACCAACTGCGAACCCTCCTAACCTCAGCTCCAGTTTTGGCATAACCGGATATCGAGAAACCATTTGATGTTTATTGTGATGCCTCAGGCATAGGTTTGGGAGGTGTTCTGATGCAGGAAGGCCGAGTAATTGCATATACCTCTCGACAACTTCAGAAGCATGAGGCGAATTATCCAACACATGACTTAGAACTCGCTGCGGTTGTGCATGCTTTGAAAGCCTGGCGGCACTATCTGCTGGGCAATGTTTGCAATATCTACACAGACCATAAAAGCCTCAAATACATCTTCACCCAACCCGAGTTAAATATGCGTCAAAGAAGATGGCTCGAGTTGATTAAAGATTATAACCTTCAAGTGCACTATCATCCTAGCAAGGCAAATGTGGTTGCGGATGCTTTAAGCCGTAAGTCTCATTGCCATTCCTTAGTTGAAACTGATTTTCATCGATCTCGCCTTCTACATCCAGCAGTCTTGTACAACATCACTGTCAGTTGTACTCTCAAAAACAGAATTATTGAACTCCAAAAGACTGACACTGGTATATTCCACATCAAGCGTAAGATAAAAGAACAAGAAACTACACAGTTCAGGATAGATGAAGAGGGTGTACTATGGTTCAAGGATAGGTTAGTTGTGCCTAAGGACCGGGAGCTTCGAAATGATATTATGTCTGAAGCACACTCCTCTAAGTTGTCCATCCATCCTGGTAGCAATAAGATGTATTATGATTTGAAGCCATACTATTGGTGGACCAAGATGCAGAAAGAGATAGCTGCATATGTGGCTAGGTGTGACACCTGCTGTAGAGTTAAAGCTGTGCACATGAAAGCTGGGTTGCTTCAACCACTTTCTATCCCAGGTTGGAAATGGGAAGAGATAAGTATGGATTTTATTGTCGGTCTTCCTCCTACTGTCAAAAATCATAACTCCATCTGGGTAATTGTGGATCGTTTGACCAAATCAGCTCACTTCATTCCAGTTAGAGTGGACTATCGTCCCACTGACTATGCTGAGTTGTACTTCAATCAGATAGTCTGGCTCCATGGGATACCTCGTACTATCATATCTGACTGTGGTCCCCAGTTCACTGCTCGCTTTTGGGAGCACTTGCATCACCTTCTGGGAACCAAGTTAGTGAGAAGCTCTGCTTATCACCCCTAGACATCAGGACAGACGGAACGGGTTAACCAAATCTTGGAAGATCTGTTGCGGGCATGTGTCATTTCATCCAAGGGTTCTTGGGAAAAATGGTTACCTCTAGCCGAGTTTTCGTACAATAATAGTTATCAAGAAAGTATTAAGATGGCTCCATTCGAAGCTTTGTACGGTCGTAAGTGTAGAACTCCACTAAACTGGGTAGAAGCTGGTGAAAGGAGGTATTATGGTATTGATTTTGTTCATGAAGCTGAGGAACAAGTCCGTACCATCCAAAAACATATGGCTACAGCCCAAGCTAGACAGAAAAGTTATGCTGATCGTCGTAGAAAACCACTCGAGTTTGAAGTTGGAGACTTCGTGTATCTGAAAGTTTCTCCAATGAAAAGTGTCCAACGTTTTGGTGTTAAGCGGAAACTTGCGCCGAGATACGTGGGTCCTTTCCAGATCATAGGCAAGAGTGGAGCTGTTGCGTATAAAATCCAGTTACCTCCAGAAATGAGTGCCATATTCAACGTCTTCCATGTATCTCAGCTCAAAAAGTGTCTTCGAGTTCCTGAGGAAAGAGTCCCTTTAGGAGATATCAGGCTGGAATCCGATCTAACTTATGAAGAAAAGCCAGTCCGAGTGATCGATACTCAGGAACAAGTGACTAGAAGCAAAGTGGTTAAGTGGTATAAAGTAATGTGGAGTAATCAGGGTAGTGAAAGTGACGCTACATGGAAACGGGAGGACTATTTGCGGGATGGTTATAAGGAATTCTATGAAAAATGGTACGCTTTCCAAATCTCGGGACGAGATTTTTATAAGGGGGGAGGGCTGTAACACCTCAGGTGTTTAGCTCCTTAATTGCATTGCATTTGCATAAGCATAAGCAAGCATCATTCATTTCATGCATCAGCTTATATTATGTAAAACATGCTTTGGAAACATTGCCACATATGTTTATATTTCATGTGAAGTAAGAAGTAGGTAGTGTGCAAAACATAAGTACCTTATGTGCAATTTCCTTTGTGAGACATGTCAACCACTTTAGTGTAACATAATTAGCAAATGTTATGCAACACACTCATGCAACATGTGCAACATGAGCTTGCAACATTTGGGTGAAAGTATGGAATTACTTGTTCCAAAGTATGTGACACTAGGAACTTTGTGCAACCAATATGTAGAGTGGCTAATTAGGTCTTATAACACCTTAATTACATTTAGGGTAAGTAGTGGAGCAATGTTCATGTTGACCAAAATTACCAAATTGCCCTTCCAAATGTTGTTGACTAAATTGGACCCCTAGAGTGATCTGGTTTGACCAATTAAAAAGTCTAGTTTAGATATCTTGCATGGAGGAGCAACCTTAAGCAAAGTTGTAGAGAATTTCATAAGGAACAAAAGTTCTAATATGGCCATCTCATGAAAATGATCAGAACATGCTCAAAAATGGCCCACAAGTCAGTATTAGAGGCTGTTTTGGGACTTAGCATTTTTGGCTAAGTGTGAAGCTGAAAACCGTTTCACTGTACCTCCCTTTGACAACTTGTAACTCACAAACCAGACCAAACCAGCCCTAACTCACATTGGCAAACTTGTAGTCCTTGTGTAGCTCTACAACATTGTCAATATCACCATCACCTAGTTCTAAATGGTTTAGGAGATATGGTGTCTAGAAAATCGGGTTTCAGTCTGCTTAGTGACTGAAACTAAGTTTCAGTTTCAAGGGGCACCACTTTGGAGCCTTGTAGTTTCAAATCCAGGCCGAACCAGTCCAAACTCCAATTGACAAACTTGTAGTCCTCATGTAGCTCTACAACATTGCCAACATCACCCACGTCTGGTTTTCACTGGTTTGGGAGTTAATCGTCGACGAAGTTGCTCTGTCAGTCGAACGAGGACGACCTCCATTCAGTAAACGACGACGCCATGCAGCCAGACAGCCGGCTCGCGTCGTGGTGCTCAGGCAGAGCCTAGTGGCCGCGTGGCACGTGTGTGCTGCTGTCGTCTCCACGTCGCGAGCTCACGCGCGGGAGTGAAATGGGAGTCGACACCTCAATCCCCAGCACTCACGCCACTCCCTCCTCCATTCCCTCGCTCTCTGGTCCGACGAGCAGTGCCACTCCGACCCCGCCGCGGCCGGGCGAGCTCACCACCGCACGGTAGCCTACCTAACTTCACCCACAGCTCCACCTTAGGCTCCCTGACCTTCCCCTACATCACGCTTGATCCATTTCGTAGAGGTGAGGAGGTATTGTCGACTTTCTCTCCACTGGAGCTCACCGGAGTATCGCCGCCGCCACGGTCCACCGTGGCCAGCTCCCCTCCCTCATTCTCCTCCTGTCATGAACCTCGTTCTCACCTCCGTAATCTGTGGGGATGCTTGTGGCGAGACCTTACCGTGGGATGCGACCTCGCCGGAGCGGAACACGACGACCACCGTCGTCGCGCTCACCGCCCCACATCACGGCGCTCCGTGGCCGGGGTGGTTAGGGCCTCTCTCCATCTCCCTTCTCTACCTCAATCAGTCCGCCTAGTTGCAGTGAAGCTCGTACCGAGCTCAGATGTGACCGTGCGGCCTCACCGGTGGCGGCGCACCGTCACCCGAACTTCACCGGCTGCCGCTCACGACGGCGAGCCCCTCCCACTCCAACCCGAGCCTTCCTACTTGCACGAAGCAAAGCGTCGCGTGACGGGGAACGCGTGGGTGGGTTTGGTTTTCCGGGCGGGCTCCTCTCCGACGAGCTTGAGCTCGCCGGAGCGCGCGGTTCGCCGCGCCCCTGTCTCTCTCTCTCTGACGGCGGGTCCCGCCTGGCAGACCCACGCGCGTGCGGGCGGGACGGCCTGAGCAGGCCGCGTGCGTGTTGGGCCGCGCTGGTGGATTGGGCCGGCCCTATGACGGGTTTCGGTTTCCATTCTACTTTTCCTTTTATTCTTTTCACAGATTTATATGTTGTGTTGTAGAAATTATATCTCCCATTTTATAGATCCATTTGAGTTGGTCCAAACTTTGTTGGACTCTAGGTGAAGTGTAGTATTTAGGAAAAGTATCAAATATATATGTGATGTTTATTTTCTGGGAGAAATAAATAGATCTTTCAAATGTGTTTTGAAATGAATGCAAATTTGTTAAATATATAACTTGAGCTTTAGTATTCTAAAAATTATGAAATTTGGTGGGTAGGCTAATTTATACTTGCTCTAGCTCTGGTAAAAATTTGGGCAGTATTGCTTAAGTACTTTTCAAGTTATAATGCTATCTTGTTATTTTAGGAAATACTTAAATGAATTTTTATAACTTTTCTACATGTGCAATGTTCATATGAATTTTTGGAGAATGTCTTGGTACCCTATAGTGTCCAAGAAAATTAAGAAATCTGTTGTTTGACACTTTTGACTATGCTTTGTTATTTATACAAAAATCAGTCTTTTGGGCTTGTGAATTTTGTTCAGAGAGTTCCTGTGAATAAATTGAGTTCAAATTTTTACAGTAGTCTCTTTTTGGGTCAGAGAGTCCTCTGTAATTTTTGTAGAATTTTAGGAGCAGTTTACATATATGTTTAAAATTCCACTTAATTACTTAAGTAAATTAAGAAATGGGTTTAAATAAATATTCTAGGTGGGCACACCTTACTTTATGGTGTTTTTGTGACATTTGTGAACTTGTAGTAGTATTAGTTTGGTCTTAGAGAATGTTTGCCACATCAATAAATATTTAATCTTTGCAATTTTAGGTTTTCTGGACAGCTGATAGTATTTCTAGGTTTGACCTTGGATAAAGGTGGTTTCTGGAAAACTTGTAAATACCAAAGTTGTAGTAAAATTTGTAAATGAGCTTGTGTCAAAATTTGGGAGCATTTGGCTTAGTAGTTTGGGAGTTATTGCTGTTTAAAGTGCCAGTCCAGAATTGACTGCTCTCTGTTTAGAGAGAATAGATTCTGGAACTTTGGAATTTCGATTAGGTAAACTTTGGAATTTAGTGTTGTGATCTGAAAACATTTTGTGGTACATTTCTTAAGCTTTCCAGATTGTCTTAGATCATATCTTTTGGAGTTGGGATTCTCCAGTTATGTTAGAATCTTTGAGCTGCTATCCAGAATGTCTTACTATGGTAACCTAAGTAATACTACTCTTGTATTGTTAGGTGTTAGGGCCTTAACCGAAGAGAAACAACTATATCTTAGGTTGGGTAGATTAGGTAAGTACTTCTCCACTGGAGAAGAGATTTGCACGTACTAATAAAGTAACTTGATTAGATTATTGTTTTTATTTCTGAAATGCATTTCATTCCGAACATGTTGCACCCATTTATGCATCCATTATTTATTGTGTATTCATGCAATAGGTGTACCGGAGGGGGTAACTCTCCTCGAATTCGAGCCTGTAATTCCGGAGGAGGACCAGGAGCAGCAGGAGCCCGAGGATCCAGCAGGCGAAGGAGTGCCCGCAGACGACCTTCCTGAGTGCCCAGACCACCGGCCTTTGACCTTTCTGAAAGGCAAGCCCCGGTGCATGCTGAACCTACTGTTTTATAAATTAATCTTGAGTACTTTTACTTGTTTACTGCATTAAGTTGTAGGAGTTATATGAAAACACTTGTTGCATTATACCTGTCCTTGTCCAGATATCGTACTTAATCCTATATTAGGTTTAGGCACGTGTCAATGCTTAGCCCTGCTTAGTACGGTAGAAGTCGGGTGATTTCCGGTCATCCACGAGATATAGGTAGGAGTCACGAGTGGCTTTATGGCTATCGTGGATGGAACCATGCTTAAAATGAAATTGAGACCGGGCGGGAGTTCGATAGTACAGCCGCAAGACACTTCACGTCTTGGGTGTGGAGCTATGCCCGTCTGAGTCGTTTAAGGACCGATTCGCTGTACGTCCTTGAGTCATGTTGAACGCAGTCTAACACTTAGTTGGCCGGATAAGTCGTTCCGACCGCGAAGCCGAGTAATGTGGTTCAGGCCAGGAATCGAATGGTAGGTTGCTTCTTGGAGGAGAGAAAGGATGTGCTTGGGGACATTGGCGTGAGACCAAGGGGGGGTTAGAGTCCCTATCACCTGGCAGAGTGTCGCCCTTGGGGTCGCGACATCATTCGGACCCGCGATTCCTGAATCATATGAAAAGGTGGCTTGTGCGACCCTGGCAGGGGCCTGTGCGGTGAGTGTTAGAAATACCCCTCCAGCTGGATAGGAATTCGATTCGAATCGCCGTCGCTCCCGGTTAGTGAGCACTTGACTTGAGCAGCGGCAACGTAGATCTCATTAAATGAACCGGTGGTTAAGGGAATGATACAATGTTGCCACAATTCATACCTGTTCTGGATATAATGATGATAATTGTTTGATTATAATCAAGTGAATGTTTAGTACAGGTGCTAAGATAGATGACAGGTAAATGCAAAAAATAACTGCTAGTACCGGCTATAAGAGTTTAAATTACTTATGCCTTTATGCAAAATGTTATGTCAGCTAGCCTCTTGTGTAAGCCTTGCATAATCCTTGGTGTCATCTTCTTTCTGGTTTTCGATGGGTAAGTCTAGCTGAGTACATTCCAGTACTCAGGGTTTATTTCCTCCTGTTGCAGATGATATGCTCTATCAAGGCTTCTGCAAAACTTGTCTCCACCCTGCGGGTGACGAAGACTAGATCACTTGGGCGTGATCATCTTTTATGTACGTTCCTCATGCTTTTGCGGGTTGTTGATCATCAAGACTGGCAATAGTTAAACAACTGGTGTGCATTTGCTTCCGCTACTTTTATAAACTTGGTTTGTAATAATTGTGACTCTGTTTGTGTAAACTTATTTCAGAACTACTTGTGAAATGTAACGTATGATGTTGTATGTTGAATGATGCGATCCTGGTTGTAAGCAAGTTGGTTTGAAATCCTTCGTGGTTTCGATTGACTATCGGGATTATATGGGCTCAAGTTCGAAAATTTGAGCACTTTGGTGCTTGTTTTTGTACTTGTGCTCTTATAATTTGGTCGGTTCTGTTACATAAGCCGCCATCCTCTCGGGTCGGTGAAGACCACAAATGAAAGACCCGGCTCTGATACCACTTGTAGGGTCGAGATGACGGACTAGAGGGGGGGGGGTGAATAGTCCTTTCTAAAACTTAAGCGTGTTGGCTAACCAAAAACAAATGCGGAATTAAACTTATCGGTCTAGCCAAGACTTCACCCCTCTAACTAAGTTCACAAGCACCTCACAAAGATCCTAATTAAGCAACTAAGGTGCTTTTCTTAGCAAGAGCTCTCCTATTTAATTTTAGAGCAAGGTCATACAAACCTATGCACTAGTACTTTGCAAGCAAGAGGGAGCTCCTACACAATTCTAGTAAGCAAAGCGCATAAAGCCTAAGCTCACTAGCAATGCTCAATAACAAGGCAACTAATGCCAAATTAGAGAGCGCAAATCACTTAGCTACACAAACTAAGCAATGTGACTAACAAGGTTACACAAACCAAATTAGTCACGCAAAGGGGAAGCTTCTAGCTACACAAGCAAGAAGACGACTAGCAAGCTACACAAGCAAACTAGTTACGAGAGCAACTACACAAGCACAAGTATATATGAAAGTAAATACAAGCTTGTGTTGCATGAAGGCAAACCACCGAGAAGAGTAGACAAAGTTGACACGGTGATTTTCTCCCGAGGTTCACTTGGTTGCCACCAAGCTACGTCCCCGTTGTGTCGACCAACACTTAGATGGTTCCTCGGTGTGACCCTCAAGTCACTTGCCCCTCAAGGCACGCCCCGCAAGGCACCGCAAGACACCACTCTCAAGTGAGGTAACTCAATGACACGCTCAACTAGAGTTGCTCTTCGCGATCCCCGCGGGGTGAGCACAATCCCCCTCACAAAGCTTCTTCGGAGCCTCGCACAATCTTCTTGCGAGCTTCCACAGAGCCACAAGCCACCAAGCCGTCTAGGAGGTGGCAACCTCTAAGAGTAACAAGCACTACCGGCTTGCAACACGATCACCTAGTGCCACTCGATGCAACCTCATGATGCAATCGCACTAGAATCGCTCTCTCACTCGATCCGATGAACACTATCAAGCATGAGTGAGTTAGAGGGCTCCCAAGCACTACCACACAAGCCACCAAGGCTAAAGTGTGCTCCGCTCCCGGCCATGGCCGACCAAGGCATCTATTTATAACCCCACGGTCAAATAGAGCCGTTACCCCTTCACTGGGTCCTTTTTCGGGACGACCAGACGCGCTGGTCGTAACTGACCGGACGCGCTCAACCGCGTCCGGTCGCCCTGCGACGTCTACGTGTCCCTCAAATTTTAAATGCGACCATTAGATCCTCCAATGGTCACTGCGCGCCAACGGTCAAACGCTATGACCGGACGTGCTGCTCAACCGTCCGGACGCGCCGATCCGCACAGCACCCGTGCCCACGAAACAACGACCGAACGCGCTCCTCGCAATGACCGGACGCGACAGTGCCAGCGTCCGGTCGGAGTCTAGTAAGCTCCCTCAACGATCGGACGCGTCCGATCATGTGTGACCGGATGCGCCTCGCGTTCGATCGTACTCAGTTTCCTCTGGACACCTGACCGGACGCGCCGGTCCCGCGAGTGACCGGACGCACCAGTTTCAAACCCTAGCACCCGCGCCTGCGCTGTACTGACCGGACGCGTCCGATCATACCATGACCGCGTTCGGTGTAGTGTCCGGTCACCTCTGTGACCTCCGTTCGCCTCCGTTTCTTTTTCGACTTCCGGCATAGTGGAAAATAGGCTTTTCAACTCCTCGAAAACGCCTGAATCCCGCGCTCGCAAGCTCGGCGGGAGGGAGAGAGAGACCCAAACCCCTCTCTACCCGCAAACCACAGCGTGACCAATGCCACCTTTGCAAATGTGCCAACACCAACAAGTGATCACCACCTTGTGTACGTGTGTTAGCATTTTCACAAACATTTTCTTCGAAGGAATTAGGCACTCAACTTGCCTCGCCACTCGATCCTAACACGTATGCAAGTTAGATCGCTCAAGTGGCACTAGATGACTGATATGCAAACAAGTTTGCCCCTCTTGATAGTACGGCCATCTATCCTAAACCCGGTCATAAACTTCTCTACACACCTATGACCGGTGAAATGGAAATGCCCTAGGTTATACCTTAGCCTTGCGCATTCCACTTCATCTCCTCTGATATTGATGCAACACATGCACCAACCAATCACCAAATGATATGATTCACTTCATATCATCATGTGACCGTATTGGTTCATCGATCTTGACCTCACTTGCTCTTCACCGTTGCATCGGTCCGTCGGCGCCAAGTCTTGCTCAAGCTTCACCATCGCATGGTCCTTCGCTTCAAAGCCTCGACTTGCCCTTCACCTTCACAACCGGTCCATCGAGCCAAGCCTCATCTTGATCTTCTCCATCTTGGTCACATGACTTCATGTCATGTCTCATATGCATTGAGCTCCTTCATGACACCATCACATGTGGACTAATCTCCTATGTATCTCATATAACCACATATTAGTCCACCTAAGTTGTCACTCAATTACCAAAACCAAACAAGGACCTTTCAGAGGGGTTTGGGTTCCTCTCTCCCTCCTGCCGAGCTTGTGAGGCGGGATTCAGCGCTTTTTAGGGAAGTGAAATGCCTATTTTTCACTATGCTGGAAGTCGAAAAAGAAACCGAGGCGAACGGAGGTCACAGAGGTGACCGGACGCTGCACCGGCCGCGGTCATGGTATGACCGGACGCGTCCGGTCAGTTCAACGCAGCAGTCAGGCGCGCGGGTGTTAGGGTTTGCAACCGGCGCGTTCGGTCACTCGCGAGACCGGCACATCCGGTCAGGCGCCCAGAGGGAACTGAAGTTCGCAAGGTTGATTGGACGCGTGGCGCGTCCGGTCACACATAATCGGACGCGTTCGGTCGTTGAGAGAGCTTACTGGACTCTAACCGGACGCTGGCACTGTCGCGTCCGGTCATTCGCTGGAGCGCGTCCGGTCATTCGCTGGAGCGCATCCGGTCATTCGCTAGAGTGCGTCCGGTCATAGCAACGGTAACTTCTGACACACACTGTTCACGCTTGTCCTGTAGTGACCGAACGTGTCCGGTCACCCTGACCGGTGTGTCCGGTCAGCACGTTTTGAACTGTGTCGTCCGGTAACGGCTAGCTGCGTACCCCTTCGCTATAAATAGAAGTTGTCCAGGGTTTGAGGGTAACTCTTGCACATTTTGAGACCTAGAGACATCCTTTGAGCTAGAGAACAACCCCTCCACTCATCTCTTTGCTTAGTTGCACATCTTGAGTGAGATTGAGTGAGATTCAAGTGCATTGCTTGAGAGTTGCATTCTAGAGGCACTTGATCTTCGAGTTGCTGCGGATTTCTTGTTAGTCTTCCATGTTTCCCGACACGGTAGACGACTTGGAGCAGCAGAGGTGATTGAGCTCGCAATTGGAGATTGTTGGAGCCCTCACCAAGTGTTGTAAGGGGTTCTTGATCCTTCCTCGTGGGAGTTCACGAATTGGATACTCTAGTGGAGCTCGTGGCTTGGAGGATCCCCATCTTGTGTGCGGTTGTGCGGCGCCCGTCGAGGGCTTGACTCTTGATAGTCGATTAGCTCGCTAACTGACAAGTGGGTGTATCGCCACAACAGGGAGTAGCTTGCCGGGAAGCAAATGAACCTCAGGATAAATTCTTGTGTCATTCTCTTCCCGAGGATTTCTCTTGTGTTATTGATTGATTGGTACTTCACATCTCTACACGGTGGTATAATCACTCGAAGCTCTTCTCTCGTATTACTTCTTGTTTCTAGCTTGTAGTTGTTGTTGTGTTTAAGTAGATAGCCTTGTACTAGAATTATGTAGGTGACTTGCTTAATTAGTTAGAGCTAGTGCTTTTGCTTCGCCACCTTTCATACTAACTTGTGGTTAAGTAATTCTTATAGAAGTTTTAATTAGGCTATTCACCCCCCCTTAGTCTATTTGGATCTTACAAGTGGTATCAGAGCTGAGGCACCATTTATTTAAGGCTTAACAACCTACGGTGAAAAAGAAATGACTCAATTAAGCTTGCACATCAACAACACCAAGAAGGCACCTCACTTTGATGGCATAAATTATGCATATTGAAAGGTTAAGATGACCACACACCTAAAGTCAATCAATAGAGAAGTGTGGAAGGTCACCGAAACCAAATTTGAGGTTGCTAATCCAGAAGCACCTACACCGGTAGAGGAGAAGAAGCTCCAATGCAATGACATTGCCATTAGTGCTCTTCATGAGGCCCTAGATGACAAGACCTTTAAGCAAGTGAAGAACATTGAGATTGCTCATGATGCATGGGCAAAACTTGAGGAAACGTATGAAGGCACCGAAGGCACCAAGACTGCCAAAGCATACATTCTACAAGAAAAGTTTCTAGTTTCAAGATGCAAGAAGATGAGAGTGTGCTAGAGATGTTTTATAGATTGCAAGTCATTGTGAATGAGCTCAAGGCACTTGGTGAGGAGGTCAAGGACAATCAATTCTCCATGAAGTTCTTGAGAAGCTTACCCAAGAGGTTTGACATGTTGATCACCGTACTTGTGAGGACAACATTGAAAGATTCAACACCTCAACAAGTATTCCAAGAAGTGATAACCGATGACTCATATAGAGAAGATGATGAGAAGGAGGAGTTGGTCAAGAAGAAGAAAAAGGAAAGTGAGAAGAAGGATGATGAGAAGAAGAAGAGTGTGGCATTCAAAGCCACCACATTCAAGGGCAAGTCCAAGATTGAATCATCAAGTGATGAAGACTCAAGCTCTTGTGATAGTGATGACATTGATGAGAAGATGACTCTCTTTGTTAAGCAATTTGGCAAATTCATAAAGAAGAAGGGTTATCGTGCAAGGAGAAGGAAGAACTCATTCAAGAAGAATGAGCATAACATAAGATGCTTTAGATGCCATTGTAAGGACCATCTCATTGCAAAGTGTCCTTATGATAGTGATGATGAAGATGCTATCAAAAAGGAGAGGAAGAAACAAAAGAAGAAGCAAGAAAAGAAGGAGAGTTCTCATAAGAAGAAGAATGATTCTCATGTTGCTACATGGGATAGTGATGATTCCTCAAGTGATGATGAGGATGACAACAAGAGTAAGAAGAAGGGACATGCTAACATTGCCATCCAAGAGAAGGTCTCCCTCTTCGACACTCTATCGTGCTTCATGGCTAAGGCCACTAAGGTATCATCCGACGATAAGAGTAATCATGATAATGCTAGTGATAGTGATAGTGATAGTGATAGTGATGAAGAAGAATTCACTAAAGATGAACTAATCACTATGCTAGAAGATTGCACTCAATATTTTAAAGAATCTAGAAAGGAGTGCAAGGGCTTGCTTAAGGATAAGAAAAACCTTATGCAAGAACTTGATGAGCTTAGGGCATCTTATGAGAGTCTAAAGGTAGACCATAAGAAGCTTCAAAAGTCTCACACTAAGCTAGAAGAAGCTCATTCCTCTCTAGTTGAAAAATATAAAAACATGCCAATTAATGTTGAGAAAGCTAAAACTTGCAACATAGGCATATCATGTGATATAATTGATGAATCTTTTTATAAGCCTATTGTTGTTGCTCCCACTAACCCTTCATGTAGCGCATCTACATCATCCTCATCTAGTAGTGATGGTTTCACTTGTGACTCCACACTTATAGTTGAGAATGAAAATCTTAAGAAGGAGGTAAAAGAGCTCAATCACACCTTAGCCAAGGCTTATGGTGGTGAGGACCGTTTGCTTATGTGCTTGGGTAGCCAAAGGGTGTCTCTCTATAAAGAGGGATTGGGCTATAACCCTAAGAAAGGCAAGGCCGCTTTTGCTCCTCACAAGACTCGTTTTGTGAAGAACAATGGTAGCTATTGCAAAAGTTACAAGCAAGTTGGTCACATAGAGCAACAATGCATGAACAAGAAATCCAATGATAATGTATCCTCAATTAAGTTTGATTCATTCTATATACTTACTAAGGGTACAAACGGTGTTCATGCTAAGTTCATTGGTGCACCATGGATGAGCTCAAAGAAGAAAGCCATTTGGGTACCAAAGAGCTTGGTCACTAACCTTGGAGGACCCAAACAAGTTTGGGTACCTAAAAAGAATTGATCTTGTCTTGTAGGTCAATTACAAAGCCGGAGGAAGGCATTGGGTGCTTGATAGTGGGTGCACTCAACATATGACTGGGGATTCTTGTATGTTCAAATCAATTGATACAAGTCAAAATGGTGGTTTTAATGCTATCACTTTCGGCAACAACAAGAAAGACAAGGTCAAGGGGCTTGGTAAAATTGCAATCTCCAATGACATGAGCATATCTAATGTGTTGCTAGTTGAGAGCTTGGGTTTCAATCTTTTATCGGTGGCACAACTTTGTGATCTTGGCTTTAAGTGCATATTTAGTAGTGATGATGTTGAAGTCATAAGTGTTGATGGATCAAATTTGATATTCAAAGGATTTAGACATGGTAGTTTATACTTGGTTGACTTCAATGATAGTAAAACACAATTGACATCATGCTTGCTTAGCAAATCTAGTATGGGATGGTTATGGCATAGAAGGCTTGGTCATGTTGGAATGAAACAATTGAACAAACTTTTGAGGCATGACTTAGTTAGAGTAATGAAGGATGTCACCTTTGAGAAGGATAAACCATGTAGTGCTTGTCAAGCCGGCAAACAAGTTAGAAATGCACATCCTAGTAAGAGTGAAATGAGCACATCAAAGGCATTTGAGCTATTGCACATGGACTTGTTTGGGCCAACAACATACACTAGCATTGGTGGCAACAAGTATGGTTTTGTGATTGTGGATGACTACACTAGATACACTTGGGTGTTCTTTCTCTATGACAAGAGTGATGTACATGATCTATTCAAATCTTTTGTAAAAAGGGTGTAAAATGAGTTTGAGACTACCATCAAGAAGATTAGAAGTGACAATGGTAGTGAGTTCAAGAACACAAGAATTGAAGATTTGTGTGATGATCTTGGTATTAGACATTAATTCTCACCAACATACACTCATCAATCCAATGGTGTAGTTGAAAGAAAGAATAGAACTTTGATTGATATGGCTAGATCAATGCTTAGTGAATACAATGTGAGTCATTCATTTTGGAGTGAAGCCATCAACACGGCTTGCTATTATAGCAATCGTCTCTATTGCCATGGGAAGCTTGAAAAGACACCATATGAGCTATTGAATGGAAGAAAGCCCAATATTGCATACTTTAGAGTATTCGGTTGCAAATGCTATATTCTCAAGAAAGGCACTAGATTGAGCAAGTTTGAAAAGAAATGTGATGAAGGGTTCTTACTTGGTTATTCTACCACAAGCAAAGCATATAGAGTTTGGAATCTCACAAATGGCACCTTGGAAGAAGTTCATGATGTTGAGTTTGATGAAACCCAAGGGTCTCAAAATGAAGCTCAAAACCTTGATGATGTGAGAGGAGATCAATTGTCAAATGCAATGAAGAACATGGACATTGGTGATATAAGGCCGATGCAAGTTGATGATGATAGTGACATACATATGATTAATCAAAATGTGCAAATTGATACAAACCAAGCAAGCTCTAGTGGTTCTCATGATGAAGTGCAAGATCAAGGTCAAGTAAGTGGAAGCAATCAACTCTCAATACTCCAACCTACTAGCATTGCAAGAGATCATCTATTGGACCAAATCATTGGTGGAATTCAAAGTGGTGTTCAAACTAGATCAAGGCTAGCATCCTTTTGTGAGCATTACTTATTTGTGTCACTTGAAGAACCTAAGAAATTAGAAGATGCTTTGAAGGATTCCGATTGGGTAAATTTCATGCATGAAGAACTAAACAACTTTGCTAGAAATCAAGTTTGGGAACTTGTTGAAAGGCCGAAGAACTACAATGTGCTTAGTACTAAGTGGGTCTTTAGAAACAAACAAGATCAAGATGGCATGGTTGTGAGGAACAAAGCAAGATTAGTAGCACAAGGATACACTCAAGTTGAGGGTCTTGACTTTGGAGAGACATATGCACACGTTGCAAGATTAGAGGCAATTAGAATCTTATTAACATATGCTTGTGCACACAACATCAAGCTCTATCAAATGGATGTCAAGAGTGCATTTCTCAATGGCTACATCAATGAAGAAGTTTATGTTGAGCAACCTCCCGGTTTTAAAGATGACAATAAGCCCAACCATGTTTATAAGCTAAAGAAGTCATTGTATGGTTTGAAGCAAGCACCTAGAGCATGGTATGAGAGATTGAGGGACTTTCTTCTCTCTAAAGGGTTCAAGATGGGAAAGGTTGACACCACTCTCTTCACCAAGAAGCTTGGAAATGACTTGTTTGTGTTGCAAATCAATGTGGATGACATTATCTTTGGATCAACTAACCAAGACTTTTGTGAAGAATTTGGAAATATGATGGCTAATAAATTTGAGATGTCTATGATTGGAGAGCTTAGTTACTTCCTTGGACTTCAAATCAAGCAAATGAAGAATGACACTTTTGTAAGTCAAGGCAAGTACATCAAGGACATGATCAAGAAGTTTGGATTGCAAGATGCTAGGCCAATGAGTACACCAATGGGCACAAATAATCAATTGGGTATTAATGATAGTGGAAACATGGTAGATCAAAAGCTATACCGGTCTATGATTGGAAGTTTGCTCTATGTCACCGCTTCTAGACCGGATGTGATGTTTAGTGTGTGCAAGTGTGCAAGATATCAAGCTTCACCTAGAGAAAGTCACTTGAAAGCAACCAAGAGAATATTAAGATATCTTAAGGGCACTCATGATGTTGGACTATGGTATCCCAAGGGATCAAACTTTGAGTTGATTGGATATTCGGATTCCGACTATGGTGGTTGCAAGATTGATAGAATGAGCACAAGTGGCACTTGTCAATTACTAGGAAGGTCTCTTGTTCAAAGAAACAAAATAGTGTTGCACTATCTACCGCCGAGGCCGAATACATTAGTGCCGGTAGTTGTTGTGCACAATTGCTTTGGATGAAAGCAACCTTGAATGACTTTGAAATTAAGTTCAAGAATGTGCCTTTGTTTTGTGATAATGAAAGTGCAATCAAGATGACTCAAAATCCGGTTCAACATTCAAGAACCAAGCACATTGACATAAGGCATCACTTCATAAGAGACCATCAACAAAAGGGTGATATTAGCATTGAGAGCATTGGCACCAAAGATCAATTAGCCGACATATTCACAAAGCCACTTGATGAAAAGAGATTTTACAAGTTGAAGAATGGATTGAACATACTTGACTTCTCCAACTTGAAATGAGTGCACCCCCACATTTATATATGACATGCCTCTCCTCCAACATAGCAAGGTAAAGTTGTTTGTCATATCATTCATACTTTGCTAAGGACATGGTTAGAACATATAGACATATTTGCATAACAAATAAGCTCATTCATGAAAATCAAATGATTTTGATGTATATATGGTACCACTATTGCTTCTATGTTTGATTGATCTAGTGGTAGCATATGACATGTTTATGGGCTTGCAAACCTAGTGTTGAATCTAGTAAACGAGCTCATGATGTGTAATTCAACATGGTCAAGATAACTCTTATACTTTATGAGGTGTGAAGAAGCTTGTCCTTGGATCAAATCGAATTACATATTCTAGACAAGTGATCTAGATTGAACTATAATTTGGACTCTCTCATATTGATTGACTTAACTCTTACTAAAATTGGCACCTTTTTGGTGATTATTGACAAAGGGGGAGAGAAAAGTCACAAAGATATAAAGTTAAGTTGCAAAGGGAGAGAAGAGTCACAAAGATTTTTTAAAAAGAAAAGTCACAAAGATTTTGCAAAGAGGGAGAAAAGATATTTTAAGGGGGAAAGAAATCAAGGGATCAATTAAAATTAAGCACACAAGTAGGGGGAGCAAGCTCATGAATTATTTGTTGCATTTGTATGTGCATTAACATGATGAATTGTTGCATTGCAAAGCTTAAATTCATATTCATGATTTTATGGTGATTGCTAGAAATAGAACTTGAATGATGATTTGTTAAGAGTAGCTTTACAAGTGGTATCTAGACACCTTTTGCTTATAATGTTGATCTCACGGGGTATTTTAGTGTTTGTGATCTTTACAAGTGAGGTATTATAAGTGGTGTCTAGCTACATCGATGCTAAGGATGGTATATAAAGGCAACTCCAATTGGTATCACGCTTCAAAGTTCCATTCTATATACCTTAGCATCAATTTGATAGTAGTAACTCTCTCAAAATTTAAATCCATACATATGTGCACAATTGAACTAAATTCATAAAAGCACATATGTAGGGGGAGCTAATCCTATTGAAATTAAAAATTGATTTCATTACATATCTTTGTGATGGTTGTCATCAATTACCAAAAAGGGGGAGATTGAAAGGCCAAGTTTGGTTTTGGTAATTAATGACACCAAGGTGCTAATGCCATGTGTTAAGTGTTTTAATTAGGCATAAGCAACACATGTGATGAAGGTGTATGTGGCAAGGAGTGGTGGCCACAAGATCACAAAGAGATGATGCATGGACATGAAATGATGATTATGGTGGAGATGCGCATAATGTGAAAGACATGATAATCAAGTGGAAGAAGAAGGATCTAAGAGCGCAAGACAAAGGTATAACCATAGGATTTTCTTCTTTACCGGTCTAAGATGAGTAGAGAAGTGATTGACCGGGTTTAGGATACATAGCCGACTATCAAGAGGGGCAATCACGGTTAGCTCGGGAATCAAGTGCCACTAGATCAATGTCTTGAGCATATACATTAGGATCTAGTTGAGAGCTAACGTAATGCCTTGGAAAATGTTTGTGAAATGCTAACACACATGCACATGGTGGTGTACACTTGGTGGTGTTAGCACTTTTGCGAAGGCGATGGAGTTTAAGCGGTAGAGAGGGGTTTGGGTTCCTCTCTCCCTCCCGCCGAGCTTGCGAGGCGGGATTCAGCGCTTTTTGGGGAAGTGAAATGCCTATTTTTCACTACGCCGGAAGTCAGAAAAGAAACGGAGGCGAACGGAGATCATAAAGGTGACCGGACGCTGCACCGGACGCGGTCATGGTATGACCGGACGCGTCCGGTCAGTTCAACGTAGCAGTCAGGCGCGCGGGTGTTAGGGTTTGCAACCGGCGCGTCCGGTCACTCGCGGGACAGGCGCGTTCGGTCAGGTGCCCAGAGGGAACTGAAGTTCGCAAGGTTGATCGGACGCGCGGCGCGTCCGGTCACACGCGATCGGACGCGTCCGGTCGTTGAGGGAGCTTACTGGACTTTAACCGGACGCTGGCACTATCGCGTCCGGTCATTCGCTGGAGCGCGTCCGGTCATTCGCTAGAGCGCGTCCGGTAATTCGCTAGAGCGCGTCCGGTCATAGAAACGGTAACTTCTGACGCGCACTGTTCACGCTTGTCCTGTAGTGACCGGTGCGTCCGGTCAGCACGTTTTGAACTGTGTCGTCCGGTAACGGCTAGCTGCGTACCCCTTCGCTATAAATAGAAGTTGTCCGGGGTTTGAGGGTAACTCTTGCACATTTTGAGACCTAGAGACATCCTTTGAGCTAGAGAATAACCCCTCCACTCATCTCTTTGCTTAGTTGCACATCTTGAGTGAGATTGAGTGAGATTCAAGTGCATTGCTTGAGAGTTGCATTCTAGAGGCACTTGATCTTCGAGTTGTTGCGGATTTCTTGTTACTCTTCCGTGTTTCCCGACACGGTAGATGACTTGGAGCAGCGGAGGTGATTGAGCTCACAATTGAAGATTGTTGGAGCCCTCACCAAGTGTTGTAAGGGATTCTTGATCCTTTCCCGCGGGAGTTCGCGAATTGGATACTCTAGTGGAGCTCGTGGCTTGGAGGATCCCCATCTTGTGTGCGGTTGTGCAGCGCCCGCCGAGGGCTCGACTCTTGATAGTCGATTAGCTCGCGAACCGATAAGTGGGTGTATCGCCACAACGGGGAGTAGCTTGCCGGGAAGCAAGTGAACCTCGGGATACATTCTTGTGTCATTCTCTTCCCGAGGATTTCTCTTGTGTTATTGATTGATTGGTACTTCACATCTCTACATGGCGGTATAATCACTCGAAGCTCTTCTCTCGTATTACTTCTTGTTTCTAGCTTGTAGTTGTTGTTGTGTTTAAGTGGATAGCCTTGTACTAGACTTGTGTAAGTGGCTTGCTTAATTAGTTAGAGCTAGTGCTTTTGTTTCGCCACCTTTCGTACTAACTTGTGGTTAAGTAATTCTTGTATAAGTTTTAATTAGGCTATTCACCCCCTCCTCTAGCCTATTTGGACCTTACAGTTGCTCACACACATGTACCTGTGGACTAATCACCTATGTATCTCACATAAATACAATTAGTCCACTTAAGATTATCATTCAGTTACCAAGCCCTGCTGCAGTATGCGGCCACCATGGTGGAGGTCTAGGCTGCCCTCACCAAGTTCCAGGCTGTGTCATTTTTAGGAGGTCGTGCTTAGCCTGGGTGCATCGAGGCCATCAAGCGACTAGGAGCATGGACGCTGCTGTACAGGCATTGTGCTTGCACTGTATTCAGTGAATTGTATCATTGCAGTAACTGAAGAGGAAGCACAAGTTTTAGCAATTTGTGCAGGTAGGCAGCAAAACTGCTAGCAAATTGTATAGATTGTCTTTCGAAAATCTGGAATGTTATGACTGAATAAAGAGCAATTCTGTATAGGCTGTCTTCTGCAATGTTTTGACTAAATAAAGAGAAGGCATTGCTGAATTTTAAAAACTTCAGAGACTACACAAATATCATTGTTCCCAACTCCCAAGCATCCAGTATGAAGTGCATGTCACATAGCTGCTAAATTCCAGAGAGTACATAATGATCATGTCTTGTTTGCAAAAGAGTTTTTGATGTTCTCATTTCAGTGAAGCCAAAACCTTTCCATCAGATTTTCTTTTGTTTGAGTACTTTTTTTCTGACCTCAAAACCTTTTTGATCTCCATAGTTATCAGTACAGGCGATCTCGTTCCGGTCAGGAGTCCATTGAGTTCCTATCGGACTCGGCTTAATTATCAGTACAGGCCTGCCTGTGCCATCCAGGCCCAGAGGCAACACACGGCCCTTCCAAGTTCCAAGGTGGCGCCCGCGTCTCACGCACTACTCGTGGGCGCGTGGACACGCGTGTTTCTGCTGGAGCTGCGACGAGCCGAGATGAGGCGACGACAACGGTGTCGGTGCCGGAGCCCCGAGGACCGCAGAAAGGTAGCCGCAGCAACAGTCGGGCAGCACCAAGCCACGGAGATTTGTTGTGGCTGCGACAGATCTTAGGGCCCGTTCACTTCATATGCATACCCAAAATATTTCCTTTTCCACCCATCACATCGAATATTTAGACGTATGCATGGAGCATTAAATGTAGGTAAAACAAATAACTAATTGCATGGTTTGTTGGTAAATGTCGAGACGAATCTTTTAAGCCTAATTAGTCTATGGTTGGAGAAATTTTGCTAAATAAAAACGAAATGTGTTACAGTAACTTTTCACCCACTTTTCACCAACTAAACACACCCTTAACTTTGCAGCCAGCACACGTCGCCGCGTCCTCGACAAAACCATAGCGCGGCGACGATGGAACTCAAGAGAGAACGCATGCGTGCAGCTGACAATTGACTGCAGGACAGCAAACACAAGCGAAGACACAGGGAGATAGTGTTATTACAGACTTAACAGCGAACGAGTATGTGTAAGATCCAAAACCGTGGTCCACCAGTGGATTTTGGAAACCATCTTGTATTGTCGATACTGATTGTTTCACACTGTCGTATTTGTACTTGTACATATATCGATTGTGAAATGCCATTGGGCATTGATCCGTACTGTTTAATCTTTTGTATGTGTCCTGCTTGCATTTGTGCTTCGATTCGGCGTAGGAGGTTGTGGCCTTGTCGGAGCTCTCCCAGGTCCAGCAACCAGCATGAGGCTGATGAAATCACGGTCGAAGTTTATCTAAGGGCTGTTTAGTTCATCAGATGTTAAAAGAGGTGTTCGGATACTAATAAAAAAACTAATTACATAACTCACATTATCAAATCATGGATTAATTAGACTTAAAAAAATCCGTCTCGCAAATTTATCACAATCTGTGTAATTAGTTTTTTTTTTATATTTAATATCTCGTGCATGTGTTAAACATCCGATGTGATGGGGTGAAAAAAATTTAGGAAGAATTAAACACCCCCTAAATCTGACTTAGAATCAGTAACAGCTAGCACAATAAATAACAGGGCACGGGCTGTTGCCTGGTAGGTATAGCGCCATCAAAACCTCCCTACAGCCGGCACTCTAGGCAACTCATTTTTATATAAGCATAAGCAAAACCAAAGGTACTCAGTAGAGTAGAGAGATCCAGATCCAGGAAAGAAATGTGAATTCTACCAACGGTCCTTATTCATTCTCTTCTCTTCTCTAGGCACTGGACTGCTCTGTTGATTTCTATAGGGTAGAACCGTGGAGGATCGAGTCGAGTGGAGATCGACTGGTGCAAGTAGAACCAAATGCAATGCAACCTGCACGTCTCTTCTACTCACCCACCCACGCACCAGCCAAGCTTTGAATCTAACCACGTTGTGTGAGAATGAGACATCAGGATGCACTCTCGGACTGCAATTTCACCAAACCCGACGAGATACTCCATTCGGGCTACCGTCGCGAGATGCCCGCGGTTTGCGGCGTTGCCGGATGATGCATTAATGTCATTGACGTCTCCGAGTCGATCACGGATCGTCGCGGCCTTCAACCTGAGAGCAACTTCAACTCTTTGAGATCCTTAAAACATTCGTTGGATTTTTGTTGGAAGAAGTAAATAGCCCTCCAACTGGTGCCCATAACCAAACCCAAATGGTTGCAGTCCCTCCATCCGAAAACTTTGCTTAGCCAATGCCAATGGTGCAGAGCGGGGTTCGCTCCCCATTCCGTCGGCGCGGCCAGCCGGTGAAAGAGTAAGATTGATCAACCACACTTGTATTGATCTCTGATGTACATACTTATACATAGTACAGTGAGAGCCGTTGGCTCAACAGAACGCGAGCTACGGGAGCGCGAGGACGTGTGAGGCGTAGCGAGCGTCGCGGGCTCAACAGAACGCGAGCTACGGGAGCGCGAGGACGTGTGAGGCGTAGCGAGCGTCGCGGCCACCGCGTCATGCGGATCGTGGTGACCGCGTCCGGTATTACAACTGGGCCTTCGTGGGCTGCATAGCCTAGTCCACTAACACCCCCCTTCAGTCGTTGCGGTAGACTTGGCGACGCAAAGGCTGTCCCGGAAGTCGTTGAAGAGCGCCGACGGTAACCCCTTCGTGAAGATGTCGGCGAACTGGTGAGCGCTGGGGATTTGCAGAACGCGTACCTCGCCAATGCCAACCTTCTCGCGAACGAAATGTACATCCAATTCGATGTGTTTGGTTCGTCGATGGTGCACCGGATTACGCGCCATGTACACCGACGAGATGTTGTCGCAGTAGGTGATCGTCGCGCCGTCGACGTTGCAGTGCAGTTCTCGTAGAAGATGCCTGAGCCAGGAACACTCAGCGACCGCGTTCGCCACGCCACGGTACTCCGCCTCAGCGCTTGAGCGCGAGACGGTCGTCTGTCGTTTCGAGCTCCATGAAACGAGAGACTCGCCAAGGAACACCGCGAAACCGGATGTGGAGCGTCGGGTGTCCGGACACCCGGCCCAGTCGGCGTCGGTGTAGGCGGTGAGCTTGAAGGAAGCAGCAGGACGTAGTCGAAGGCCGAGGCTGACAGTTCCCTTGATGTAGCGCAGGATCCGTTTGAGCATCGCTAGATGAGCGTCGTGAGGAGCGTGCATGTGCAAGCACACCTGTTGGACTGCATATGTGATATCCGGGCGAGTGAGGGTGAGGTATTGAAGTGCGCCTGCCATACTTCTGTACCAGGATGCATCGGCGATGATGTTGCCGTCGCTGCTGGAAGCTTTGGGTCGCACATCTGCCGGCGTTCCAGCAGGGTTGCAGTTTCTCATGCCGGCACGCTCGAGCACTTCCGCAGCATACTTTTCCTGGGAGAGGAAGAAGCCATGGTCGTCGCGGTGCACGTCTATGCCAAGGAAGAAACGGAGAGGCCCCATGTCCTTGATCGCGAACGCGAGCTTGAGCTTGGTGACGACGTGCTGAAGTAGTCGCGTCGAGGAGGCTGACAGAATCATGTCGTCGACGTAGAGTAACAGGTACGCCATGTCGTTGCCGTGTCGTAGGACGAACAGGGATGCGTCAGCACGGGATTGGACGAAGCCGAGGCTGGTGATGTAGCCGACAAACCGTAGGAACCATTGCCACGGTGCTTGACGTAGGCCATAGAGGGAGCGGCTGAGGAGGCAGACGTCGTCGGGGCGATGTGGGTCTTCAAAGCCGGTTGGCTGCCGACAGTACACGGTTTCCTGCAGGTTCCCATGAAGGAACGCGTTAGACACGTCCAACTGATGAGCCGGCCACCGCTTGGACGCCACCAGGGTAAGCACGGTGCGGATAGTCGCCGGCTTGATGACCGGGGAGAAGGTTTCACCGAAGTCGATCCCCGGCCGCTGGTTGAAGCCGCGGACGACCCATCTCGCCTTGTACCGATCGAGTGTTCCATCTGGTTTCCACTTGTGTTTAAACACCCACTTGCCGGAGATGATTCGAGCGTCGCGGGGTTTTTCACACAGCATCCAGGTGTTGTTGGCTTGAAGGGCGTCGAATTCCAGTTGCATGGCTGCACGCCATTGGGGATCGCGGAGCGCAACCCGCACGGACGTTGGTATGGGTGACGGTGTGGACGTAGTGACCTCCATCTGCAGGGCATACTTTGGGTTAGGTTTGAAGACCCCAGCCTTCGAGCGCGTCACCATCCGGTGGACTGGTGCGGGGGCTGGTGCTGGTGGTGGCGACGCAGTAGATGCGGTGCTTGGCGACGCAGTAGATGCGGTGCTTGGGGAAGCGCTGGGTGCAGGCGGCGTCGTGGCCGAGGGCGCAGGCGATGTCGCGGCTGGCGAGAGACGCGCCGTGAAGTGCGGCGATTGAAAACCACGACGTGGCTATGGACGAGCAGTGCGCGCCCGCGTCGGATGTTGGGGGAGGACGAAGGGCGCCACATTTGCATGGGGCGACGCATCTTCTGTGTCATCGGGTGACTCGAGACACGGCGGCGATGTAGCAGGTGTCAGAGTCGCGCGGAACGGGAAGACGTGTTCGTCGAACACCACGTGACGCGAGGTGATGACGCGTCTGGTTGCGATGTTGAAGCAGTGGTAACCTCGGTGATCGGCCGGATAGCCGATGAACACGCACGGTGTGGACCGCGGCGCGAGCTTGTGCAGTGTTGTGGGCGTGAGGTTGGGGAAGCACCGACAGCCGAACACGCGGAGCTCGCCGTAGGAGGGGTCGACACCGAAGAGGAGTGTGTACGGCGTAGTTGTACCAGTGGTGCGGCAGGGTCGTCGATTGATGAGATACGTCGCCGTGGAGAGCGCTTCTGCCCAAAACGCCAGAGGTGCTGCACTGTGTAAAAGCATGGTTCGAACACAATTGTTGAGTGTGCGAAGCACACGTTCGGCCTTGCCGTTCTGCTGAGACGTATAGGAGCAGGAAAGATGGAACTGAGTGCCACGCTCAGCAAGAAAGAGGCGCATGGCAGTGGAGTCGAACTCCTTGCCATTGTCTGTTTGAAGAGCATGTACGGGCATCCTGAATTGTGTTTGAACGTAGGAGAAGAAGGTGCGCATAATGGGTAGGACTTCAGACTTCTGTCGCATCTGGAACGTCCAGAGATAGTGGCTATAGTCGTCAAGCACGACAAGGTAATATTTGTAGCCAGAATTGCTCAAAACAGGGGAAGTCCAGACATCAGTATGGAGTATTTGAAAAGGGAAATAAGTGCGAGATACAGATCCACTGAAAGGTAGCCGGACATGCTTGCCCATGCGACAAGATGAACATATATGTGCTGCTGTTTTATTACAAGAAAAATCAAATTGATCTAAAATTTGAGTAAGAACCGAATTTCCTGGATGTCCGAGTCGTTGGTGCCACAGCGAAACAGCCGAGGACGATGAAGCAGTAAGAGCATGGTGTGGCCGGAAGCGAAGTGGATAGAGATCCCCACGGCTTTCACATCGGAGCTTCTCCTCCCGTGTTGGAAGATCCTTGATGGAGAAGCCAGTAGGGTCAAATTCCACAGAAACATTATTATCTTGAGTAAGCTTGCGAACAGAAAGTAAGTTCTTGACAAGAGCAGGTGCAACAAGAATGTTTCGTAAATAAAGTGGTGAAGAAGAGGTAGGGATGGCACTGGAAGTTTGATAGGTGACCGGCAATCTGGCGCCATTGCCAACTGTGATCACCGAAGAGGAGGGTTTAAGAAGTTGTGGGGGGAAATTACCAGAGGACGACGCCATGTGTGTGGTGGCGCCGTTATCAAGATACCACTCGGCCGCGCTTGGAGGTTGCGTGGGCGCGCCGACGGTCGACAGGGCGTGGTAGAGGGGATCCCAGTTGCCGTTGATGCCGCCGGTCGGAGGAGTTGGCGGCTGGTAGGCCATCATGGCCTGCTGGGGCTGAAACGGTGGTCGAGGCCCAAGAACGCCCGCAGCCGGGGCGCGGAAGGGAGCGGGCCAGGCCTGCACATACCCGGTCCACGGGTTGTAGGTCATGGACCCGGCTGGCGGCCCTTGTTGGGTGCGTCCGCCGCCGCCGTTTCCACGCCCGCGACCGCGTCCCTTGTTGTTGTTGCGTGGGTTGCGGCCGCGTGAACCACCTGCGCCGGAGGTGTCGGAGGAGTTGTTGGCGGCGCGGGGCGGGTCGCTGGAGTTGTTGGAGCCGTTGTTGTTGGACGCGCCGGACCCGTGCCCGGCGGCGAGCGCCTGGTTCGCCTCCGTCTTGGCGTCGTGGGTGTCGCTCAGTTCCTCGAGTATGAGAAACGAGCGAGCACTCATGAACGTGTGTGGAGGAGACTTGGAGGTGATGATGGGCTTGAGATGACGATACCGCGGGTTGAGGCCGCGAATCAGGTTGAGGACCTGACTTGGCTCGGAGACGCCGTGCCCGATCGCCTGGAGTTGATCGGCAAGGCGTTTCAGCTTGGCGCAGTATTCGCTGATGGAGAGATCGCCTTGGCAGGTGCTGCGGAGTTCAGCTTCAAGGAGGACGGCGCGTTGAAGTTCGTTGTCGAGGAAGAGCCCTTCAACAGCATGCCAAAGGGAGAACGCGGTGAGGTGGGGCTTGTGGACGATGGAGAAGACGGACTTGGTGACGGTGTTGAGAATCCAGTTGACGATGCACGCATCGGTCATCTGCCACTCGGCGTGGCGATCGGTTGTCGGAGTAGGGGTGCGGAGATGCGCCGCGAGGCCGAACTTGGCGAGGGTGGAATCGAAGAAGCACTTCCACTGGGAGTAGTTGCCGTCTTCAAGATCAAGATGCACCGGAACGTGGTTCCGGATGTTGATGGTCTGAATGACGGAGGCAGGGGCGGGATTAGGCTGAATGTAGTCGTCGGAGGAGTCAGAGTGGTGGGAGGAGGGCGCCATGGATGCGGAAGCAGCGGCGAACGGGTTCAGGAAAAATTCGCCGGACACTGATACCATGAAAGAGTAAGATTGATCAACCACACTTGTATTGATCTCTGATGTACATACTTATACATAGTACAGTGAGAGTCGTTGGCTCAACAGAACGCGAGCTACGGGAGCGCGAGGACGTGTGAGGCGTAGCGAGCGTCGCGGCCACCGCGTCATGCGGATCGTGGTGACCGCGTCCGGTATTACAACTGGGCCTTCGTGGGCTGCATAGCCTAGTCCACTAACAGCCGGTGTGGCTATGTGGGCAACTGCCGCCGTGGAGGGCATGGATTGGCTGGAATCTAATGGGCGAGGGATGAACAACGACGACCCCCTCGGCCCCTCCTTATGTGCTAGCGTCGCCGGCTGGCAACCACAATAATTCTTCACGGAAGCGACGACCAGGACGGCCACGACGACTTCTCGACAGTTCTAACTCACAGTCACGCTCAAACTCACGCTAGTTATCTGTGTGCGCATGAATTTGGTACTCCATTTCTCTTCGAAACAAATATCTTAGAAATGAAACCTTAAACCAAGTAGCTAAGAAAGCGGGAGACTCACATTTTTTGTATAGCCTCATAGGGGTAAAATAACAAATTCCTAATCCTTGGGAAGTTTAAATTACAGAGTGGACTCTAGATTAGGATTTGGGAAGATAATTTTTAGGGACCTAGGCTTTGAAATTCCAAACTCACAGATTGTCTGAACCAAACAAACAATAGCAGTACAAGTGCTGAGTCCACTTAATGTCTCTTTTAGAAAAAGCATTAGTGATGAGGAGCAAACTCGCAGACTAACGTACTATAGTTACTCTCGAATAGCTTTTATTCATTTAAATGAGGGCTTGGATTCTTTCATATGTAGTTTACATAAAAAAATTGGAGCATTTACAGTCAAATCAATATATATGATCTTTGTCAATAACAGAGTTAACATGCGGAGGGAAAATTTGCATACAAAGTTAACCGCCGAACCAAAACTTTCATGTCCATTTTAAAAGAGGGTTATCCTTGCTAAGAATAATTTACTTAGGTAGAATTGGAATGATAGTAAAGTTTGCAGCTCTTGTAGTGAATCAACAACCTTTTAGCTGGCTATGTACTTTGTATTAAGTGTTTAACCTCCATTAATTTCAGATCATTTCTTTACCTTTTGGTCTAAGAAGGGAGTCCGAAATTTAGAACTTCATTATTACGCTTTGATGGGCAATATGGCTCACACATGGAATTATTTTTTGTTCAATAACGTCTAACTAAATCTTTTTTTTGCATGTACTATTAGGAAGAGACACTGATTTTTTGTTTTAAACTCTGTTGTAGCATGCTGATGACCAAAAGGAATGGTTGACTAAGGCGTTCCAACTTCTAGATGAAGAGCCATACAATTCTTCGTCTCTCGTGTATGGTGTTTTAGATTTTGTGTTCATCTATAATGTTGAACATCTTTTTCTGGTCGAAATTGTTTTGTGCTTGTAATAATTGTGGTCTAATTCCTCTTCTTTGAAGATGTCTGAAGCCTGAACCTAACCACTATGTAAAAAGAGTTTTATGCCTATGTGATTGTTTTAAAAATTGGACAAAGGAAGGGGTTCTATTGTGGTAGTTCTTTTTGTGTTGTGTGTGGCTCACAATCCTGTTTTTTGCTTCTACTGGTAAGTTTTAAAGGTCCCCTACTAGCCAGGAATTCCAATAGTATCAACCCTCCACCCCACATACCCTCTCCCAGGTCCCAAGTCCCGCCCACAGTGCCATTGATTTGGAATATGCACGCAATAGATCACACTGACACGGGCTGTTGCTCGGTAGGTGTAGGCGTATATTTAATAGTATGTCCTAATGGCACCATCAAGGCCTCCCTGCGTGTCGTCATAGCTAGCTCTAGGGAGCTGGCACCTTTCGTTGGGTTCACTTTATGAGAAATTTTATGATGGTCGGAAAAAATATGGATCGTCCACGGAGAGAGATCAGACGGTCTTAAAATAGGAGGTACTCATGTGAAAGTACTCAAAAGTGCTAAATTGGTGGGGACTGTACTAAATTATGTGGGACCAATACCAAATTAGGGGTCAGTTTCCAAATTTTTCTTAATTTTATTATTTTTCGGATAAGGGTAATTTAGCAATTTCTTCATAGTCTTGTGGGGCAAATCTGGGATTTAACTTCCCTTCTCTCTCAATCTCTGAATCATCTCGCGGCGGGACAGGCGTAGCTCACTGGCCGCCACCTCCCCGACGCCGGCGCCCGCGAATGCGTTCCCCACACCACCGCTGCTAGCATGCGCATATATGTGTGTGTGTGTGTTCAACTCATTGAACCCTCTCTTACCCTAGACATTTATACACATGTCAGAAGTTTTGTGAACAGTTTGAGGGCAGTTCAAGTCAAGAGTAGTGTTTGTGACTAGGCTTGATCATGGGCCACCATCGGATCCAACTCGCTCAAAAAAAAGTAAAAAAAAACCCAACACAGCAGTACGTTGGGTCAAGTTTGGATCATGATTTTTGAATCATGACTTGACCTAAACTAGGAAAAAAAACAAAAAACTAGAAAATACCTGACTTGCTAGTGCGGCGGATTGGGCTTGGAAAAAAAAGTTGACCTGACATTTTTTTCTCGGTCAGACCCGAACTCAACCTAACCCCGTGTTTGATCAAGTTTTCTTATGGCTGAACTTAGTATGCATCTTGGTGCTCTTGATTTAGAGTTTGATAAGTGAAGATCAAATACCTCTAGCTCCTAGAAGGTCCAATAGACTAGATGACCTTCGGTGTGGAGCTCTTGTTGGAGGCTGCTAGTTTTATGTTTGGTTCGAGGACCGTCAATTTAGAATGGAGAAAGAGGACTTGTAGTGGATGGCTCAAGTAAGCTCAGCCCTCAATGGTTGTTCCAACATGAACTAGGGATGGTGGAAGCTATTTGATTTTTTTTAGGCGAAAGAGAATTATATATTAGATAATAGTATGTTACAAGCACTCTGAAATACACTACATATATCCAAAAACTGATTTTTATCTTAATTGTACCCACACTGTGAATAGTTTCAGATCTCAAAACTAAACCTGTATGACGCTTCGTATGGATGACCGCACAGGTAAACACTGGCGAGAGAGAGGGCATTTTTTTATACCATGGAAAAAAAACGGGTTGCATACGTGTAAAACATGTCCAACTGCATGCCAAATGCACAAGTAACACGGTGGTCTCCAGCCAGCTGCCTACGGTCGTCAACACTAACACCTTCGCCCACGCGCAGCACCCACGATGCCCGGCCACAGACATGGCTAGGCTTCACAACTTGGGAAGGAACTCTGCGGTCTAGCCAGTGCGCTGCGGCTGCGCCGCATAGTAATTCTGGTGTGGCTGTGGCAGATCCTGCATGTTCTGACTTCTGAGAATTCCCGGGCAAATGATCAGTCGCCAGCCTCAAGGCTCTCAGTTCAGATGTGCACTTGTACTTCCTGCTTCTGCAATTGAAGCAAGTAATGACGCGAGATATCTATTCAAGTCTATGCAGCAGCAAATTAAGAACATGGTCCACAACTGAAAAATGAAGAGGAACAATAGTACCGAGTAGCCATAGCCCATAGCCAGTGAAGGCGAGAACTCAAAGAGCACACACTGCGTGCAGTTAGTGGACATGACGGCAAACACAACTGAAGAACCGGGGAGATAGTGTTGTTACTGTTACAGTGAACTAGTTGATGGGGAAGATTTAGAACACGGTCCAGTGATTTTGGAAAACATCAACTATTTGTTAATTTTCATTTGCCTGTTAGATTACACTATGGATCAGGTCCACTTCCTTTGATGAAAATCACAAAACTGTTACAGGCATGGTTAATGGACGGTGGTGCACTGGTGCTTTTGGCTGTTACTGATAGCGAGCAAGAACCATGACTACACTGAGAAACAGATCAGAGATGGATCCTACCCTATCTCATGTACACAAACCATTTGCAAAATTCAAATAAGAAAGGCACATTCAACTGTTGACAAAATGGTATTTGGATTCTACATAACTCTCAGCTTCCCACAGGAAGGAACCGAAAGCAACTGCCTCCAAGACCAGATGATTCAGCTCTGTAAATGTGATCGTTATCATTCTACCATCCTTTGCATTGACTGAACCATCGTCCAATACCTTGATGTCTGGCCGTCCAAACAATGCCTGAGTTTGCTTCTCAATCAGTGAGACGGCTTCCTTCGATCTGATAGTAGCATATCTTTGCAATGTATCAGCATCCAGTTGCGAGACATAAGACTTCAACTTGTTTGGATTTGATTCTTCGTTGTCCAAACTTATCTCCTCCCCATCAGGTGTAATCTGTACTAAGGACTCCATATCCCAGAATGGATTAGGCTGTAGGTTTTCAAATACTATCTGCTGCTTGGGGTTTGGTGGAAGAGTCTTCATAGTTTTCTCAAGTTGGAATCGCTCATCCACCCTTTTCAGGAAGTAACCATACATGATGGATGCTGCATACAGCTTTCCAAGATTCAAGTTGCTGATTTCAACAATAGTATCCGGCGGTGCTGCTATCTTTTCTCCCATGATAAGATTAAGATGGTTTTGTATCATCTCAAAAGCATCTGCGGAGTGTATGCTTTGCAATTTATCCTCTTGATTTGGCAACGCAGATATGTCACGTACAGGGCCACCCCCTGGTGATAATGCAGATGTCATAGATATGTCATTATCCATGAACCTATATATAATCCAACAGTAGACAATCTCTTCTAAGGCATTCTGCCTTTCCTTCTCTTTGACTTCTGCAATTCTCCTGTAGTTCAATTAGCTTATTACCAATTAGTGAATTGTTCAGTGTAATAATTGACGTGACTATGACTATATTTACATGATTCAATGGAGGGTAGAACAATAACATCAAAGCCTTCTAGTCCCAAGCGGTAATGGCAGGCTATCATCTGAATCAATCAATCAAGAATCTACTTACCTGTACCTTGTTTTCCCCTATCTCTACTGCCAAAATTGTTTCTGTTCTTTTTAAATTGTAGCCTTTTGCATACAGAAACCATTTTTTCAATGTTGTGAGACAATGTGTATCATTACATGGATAGTTGCCTTGCAGGTTTACATCTCAACATAAAACATGGTGAACAAAATAGCAGATATGATGATTGAGTGCTTGCTGCTGATTTGAAGGAGACAGTTCTAAGGAATTGAGGGAACTTACTTGTAGAGGAGGTCCTGGGGAACTTTTGAGGCTTCTTCGCTTTGGGCAGCTTTCTCTGATTGAAGATTTTCAAGTTGCTGATCAACTGTTGCAGGGATAAGGTGAGGGTGTGATTGTAGTATTTGAACCAGAAGTTGACCGCTTGGAGATTCAAATCTAAGTGGAGCAAGCTGTGTGTAGCCATCACCAGATTCGGCTTTTGCTTTAATCTTGAACGTCCTTGTACGGTAATTATGAATCTGGAATCCAGCTTTGGAACGAATGGTACAAGGGAACCCCTGCAGAACAACAAGCCATCATCACTTGACCCAGAATAACTTTAAAAAAAAGTGGGATGTAGGTTGCTCGTATATAATACAGCATCATGATGTAAACAGAGAATTGCATAGATAAGTAGGACCTTAATGAACATCTAGGTTCAGCAGAACAGTTCAAGCATAAGAAAGAACAAAATGCAATGATTACCATCATCTGTTAAGGAAGAGCCACACAGCACTGAGAAAATCAACTACACAATGGGCACAACACAACCAACTTCAACAAATGCATCAAAATTTGGTAAAACCAAGTGATCCAAAACTTTGATAGTGTAAGTACCAGACATGTTTTCACAACTCAAGTTAGAAGGATTGGCATGCTATACCATTACACGATAAGCATCATGAACAGATAATCCTCAAAACAGAAATATCAAATGCTAAGACAGCACAGGCCTTTTTATCTATCTTTATGGTCGAGGAACTTCCAGGGAAGGTTTGTATTCAATTTTTAGCATTGCAAGACACTGCTATTTTTGTAGATTAAATCGAATTGCATACCAGTGTTAAATAAAGTGCAGATATCTTTTGTATGAATGGACAAAGCACACCCAGCACTCCAATGTTGGCGAAGTTGTTGCGATAGTGGACGCATCACACGGCAGAGGAACAGCAAACAAAACCTCAAGCAACACTGCCCAGATTGGCACTAACAGGTACTCAAAGTTTAATCAATTTAAGTATAGCCAACCATGTTCCCACAAATTATCCTTCAAGCCTTATTCGGCAACCCGATCTACCCAAACGTCAGTGGCAAACAAGTGAGCCAAAAAAAAAAGTTGATATTGCAAGTACCAGTCAGATGTTTTTACAACTATACGAAGGTTTGGCATGCTATATCACTATATGGCAATCATCATGAACAGCCAAAATCCTCAACAGAAACATCAAATGCTAAGGCAGCCCAGGCCTTTTAAGTTTTAATGTATCTATCAATATGATTTGAGCTACTTTCAGTGACAAGTTCTATATTCAATTTTCAAAGACACTACCATTTGAGTAGGTTAGATAGTTTTGCATATCAGTTTTGAATAAAGTGCAGTGCAGGTATCTTTTCACTGAACGGACAAAGCACACCCAGTAGGCCAGCACCCTAAACACTGTAGTATGTAGTTCCAGCACTTAGAAAAAAGAATGATTGAGAAGTTGTTGCAACAGTGGATGTATCGCAAGGCAGAGCAACAGCACACAAAACCTCATGCAACACAGACCAAGAGCAGCAACTCAGAGGGTGCTCACTGCTCAATTTGAGTAGTTTCCACAAATTACGCTTCAAGCCTTATTCTGCAATCCGATCTATACAAATACAACGTCCAATTGGAGGAACCATACGCCCCTACCAAAACTTTAGCACAAAGAGGATAAATGGATAATATGCTGTTGCAAGGAATATCACACATACATGAAACAGCCAGATGGTTAACTCAGCTAGATGCCAGCACTAGTCTAAGCGCAGCAACCAACAACTCAGCAGCAGCACATCTGCCGAGGAGCGGTACGCCGGTAACAATACCGTCGGAAGCCAAGCCATACGCGCTCGCAGTAGCTACTAGAGAGCACCAGTACGCCCGCCCGCCTCACTAGCAGCACGTCGTACAGAATAAGAAATGGGAGGAGCCACCTTGCAGAAGAGCCTGCCGGACTCCACGGCGGCGCGCGGCCTGACGCCACATGACGAGGTGGTCGAGGAGGCGGGGGATGGCGAGGCGAGCACGAACGCCGCTTCGGCCCACGCCGGCATCGCGGCGCGGGCGGGGGACGCGGAGGGCTCAGGGCAGCGAGAGCGAAGGCCTGGGCTGGGGAGCAGGTGAGATTCCGTCGGCAGTTTGGGTTCCTGAGATTTTCTCCTCCGCGACAGCGTGCGTACTGAGAACGTGCTGATCTTTTTTTTATCGTGAGCGCGTGCTCCTGCTCCGCCTGCTGCTGCTGGTCGGCTGGTGTGCGCCGTCCAGGTCCAGGCTCAGTCGGGTGCGCACGGCACGCCACGGCCGCGACCTGCGGGCACGCCATGCGACTGCGATCCTTGTGAGGCATCGAGAGCCAGCCGTTTTGCCGTAAGCGTACGGGACAGTGGCGCACTGCAGAAAAGTTTGCCACGAGGTTGGGCTGGTGCAATGTGTGCCTCTGTAGGCTGTAGCTGTAGCCAGGGATGCACATGGTTGCGTCTTTCCGTTGGCCTGCTACTGCAAGCACATCATGCTCATTTGGTGGGCGCTGCTGGAGACGGTTCACAGAATCAGTCCACTGCTACTGGGGGAAAAAAACAGCAGGCAAGCCACAGAATTAGCATGATCAGTTGGGCCAAGAAGCCAAACTTGAAGGGAAATCACGATTTTCTTATGCAAACTAAGGTCTAAGGGCATGCTATACAATAAAAAAAAACATGCTAGAAACTCAGAAACTAAACATCTCCGAGTATGGAAACAGAAACGACTAATGCTTTGAGGATTCTAGGACTCTCCTACCATGTTCAGTTGGTTGTGTAGGGTACACAGCCACAAAATGGTGTGGCACTGACAACGCTCTGAAAGCTACAGCACAAGATCTGATTACATCTCCCTTTGCTCAGGGACAGGGAGGTCACAAGCACCAAAAACGTCCTAAAAGGTAACAATTATAATAACTCATCAAAGGGACGGAGGGAAAAAAAATCATGCACACGTCCTTTAACAGCCAACGCATTTCGGTACTCGAAACTTCTGAACATGAAACACCATGCGCCCAGATATAATATTCAGGTCTGAGGCCTCAATCAAATGTCGGTGATAAGCACTCTTCAACCATGTCCAGTAGGTTTGGGTTTTCCAATGCAGCCGCAACACGTTCTTTGTCATTCAGTTGCTTATTCACTGAAACAAAGAAATAATTTATATGATGAGATATTCAGCCAAGCGATTGATGTGGTAACTATTGCAGCAGCTGTAGAACATATACCAGCAGCTTCAGTTGCGTGTGATCCAGGGGCAACCCTTATGTCCACCTATAACAGTTAAGATTCAGATGGTTGTCTAAATTTTCTCACGAGATAACAAAACGATAGAGAGAGAAAGGGCGTGCACACGACAAAGAAACAATTTTCCCTAACATAGTCACATGTTAATGATTAAAAAAAGATTAAACAAAAAACCTCCAGATCTTTCTTATTAGATTGCATTTCCGCCTGTAAAATCAAATATTTTTTCTTATGAAATGTATAGCATATATGTTCATGAGCCACCAATTTTGTAACCATTTTAGTGCCAAAGTTTTATGTGCAACAATGGTATAATCATTTTATAATTCAATTCAATCTGAAAGACAGACATTTCAGGCCCATGTACCACCTCTGAAAAAGTAATTAGCAACAAAACTATCCCTTATGATAGTAGTATCCTAACATAAATGCCATGCCTATCACAGATTTCTAGAACTGGCTAAACTGCGCTTGATGGTAACATATCAAACCCTGATTGCTCTGGCAAAATAATATTGATAGTGTAAACCGTAACATAAGTACTTTGTCTCAAGCTCTACAATGACAACAAACCTTGTAACGTGGAGGGAGACTCCGTACAAGTTTCACACATATGCAAAGGCCAATAATAGTTGCCATACTGCAGTGCTCCACTGTTGGGGTGAAAGTAACCCTGATGCAAAGCAAATATGAATCTCAACTTCTCAAGAGTGAGCTTCAGTAACAATCCTGAATTGTACATCCAAACCAAGGAACATAGATATATGAGAACTTACCTGACATGATTATTTTCATCATTGAGTTCAATTGAGTCTTCAGTTACCACATTCAGCTGTTCCAGTGAGTATGGGTGCTCTGGATCCTTTATATCTCTAATGTGATGTAAGAACATTAAGGACCACAACCAAATAGCTAGGATAGAGAGCTCACAGATAAATAGAAAAACAAGCTTCCCTACATTTATATAAGGGAAATCATTAAGAAGGATATCAAATATTTCCAGCTGGTCTATGGGCTCTGCCACATTTTCATCTGTGGTCTCTGGTGCCGGTCGGATTCGCCTTTCTTTTTTCTCATGGATTATAGGATTAGCATTAATCAACCCCATAGCCATTTCTATGAAATGCAATGCAGTAACTTTAGATGAGGAAGACAAATTCCTGAAAGTCGAAACAAATGAAAATGTGCTGGCAACAATACTTTGTTCAAATTGCACAACTAATTTATACCATAAAATGTTTATCAAAGAATATTTATTTTGCGGGCTGCACTATGAACTCAACCATTTGTGGCAGTTATGCAAAACAATCGCTTGCTTGCTAAGACGCTCGAGTGCAAACTAGGTCCTTTGAGGTTGTTTACAATCAAATGCCCCTTTGCTTATTGAAAAAAAGAAAATTCATGTTGAGTCAACCAAACATAAAAAAAAGCCTAAAAAAGAACAACAACAACAGAATTCATCCTAAATTTCAGTTGAATCCCGACACCACCAGGCACGCAAGTCAATAACTTGGCAAAACACCACCCAACATCCGCAAATGGAACAAGGGGCTTGAAAACATTCACGATATTCCACAGTTGCTTTGCTTCACCCCATCCACTTCTGATTATCCTCATTCAAACAACTCAATAAATGAAAATTCCCAAGACAAAGTACCCTAAGTGGACAGTGGTGTCACCCAACGAAATCGCAGGTAGAAGAGCAACCAAAGAACCTTCCCTCAAACTTGTGAAGCCAGGCAAAAGGGCCCAGCTGAGATAGAAGCTATTGTTTCTGCTCTGTACATCAAGAAAATCTCAATTCATGACATGGTACTCCAAGAAAATTCAGAAGATGCTAGAAGGTACTCATACTTGTTTGCAGTGGCAGACCTAGCCAGAAAATATAGGTAGGGCGAACAAGGCACATATGTCAAAGCTAACCAACATTTGGGTTCAGCCAATACCATATATATATAGGTATCATATAACTATTATAGTCTAAACAGTAAATGGATGGTATAGACAAAGATTCAAGTGTTGTCTCTCACATGAAAAAGCACACAGGAATTTTGTTCCATCATCCATATAACTCACCTTACATCGAATGATCAAAACACCAGAAGATAGACAACCTATATTTATTAATTCGATAAATAAATGTTCGTTTGAAGGTGTTCATTTCATGAAATATTTTATTCCCCAAGTAGATAATTAGGGCCCTGTTTGGCAGGATTTCTAAGGGGGCTTCAAGTGTGGTTTCTCTGACTTCTTGGGTTAAGTTCTTCAAACACTAACTTAACAAACAGCTTCACTAGAGGAACTCCAGAAGGGAGAAGCCGTTTTTTTCTTACAAGGATGAAACCACATAAGCGTGGCTTCTCTGGTTTCTTGACGAGCCTGGATACAAAGAAACCTTACCAAATAGGACCTAAGTAATATGTAACAAAAAATATTTGAACATGGGGCTTGCAAGAGCAGATTCCCCTTCCACTTCTCCCTCATAAACAACAGCATCAGCATTAGCACTTTGTTAGGTACTTGGGTCTGAGCAACTCTACGAATTGGTACTAAAGATGCTCTTTAAATCTATAAAATTATGCAATTGGCTGATGAGCAATCTAATTTTGTACCCACCTTTTCCAAGAACCCAACATAATTTGAGTACTCAACAAATAAAAGCTCCAACTAGCAAGTAGCAACTACGGAATGTAGGGATCAGACGTGTTTTCTATACTGTTTCTTTGTAAAGGATGAGACAGCCATACGGGATGTTGTGCCAATGCTGGCACCTCCTAGGCCATGCTCGTGCCTGGCTCCAGTACGCCCACGCAGCCCACGCCTGGTGCATGCCCTCAATGAGCCAGCTCGGCAGCTCCCTCTATGCTTTCCCTTTCCCACCCCCAATGGCTGAAGCCAGCGGCCAGAATTCGTGTTCACCAATCGCTGTGGCGGCACTCGAACGGTAAGAAGTGATCGGTGGGAGGTGCTCATACTGGATGACACAAACCGAAAGGGCTGAAGAGAACCGATCTCTCTCCAGCTTGGGCTATTTCGCAGTCCGGCCATTGCCATCGGCCAAGTCAAGTTAAATTGGGCTGAGCAATACACCTAGTTTGGCCTCGCGTGTTCATCTTCCCACAGCGCTCACGCCAGGATTTGGGAGAAAAATTGAAGGGAAATCTGTAACTGTTTCTACTCTGGAGAATTGTACATCAACTAGGGCCGCGTTCACTTCCTACAGGAACCCAAAATATTTCCTCTTCCACCCATCACATCAAATCTTTAAACGCATGCATGAAACATTAAATGTAGGTAAAAAAAAAAACTAATTGCATAGTTTGTCTGTAAAGTTCGAGACGAATCTTTTGAGTCTAATTAATCCATGGTTGGACAAATTTTACCAAATAACAACGAAAAGTGCTACAGTAACTTTTCACCCCAACTTTTTCATCTAAACACACCCTAGAACTAGCCATCTGTTCCTACAGCTACAGAGGGGTCTGGAGACTGGAGACAGAGAGGACACTCACGGTCACGGATCACCCTAGGCGGTTCGGCGGACGGCGATTGGCGGGGCGGCTCGGCCTGGAGCTGAAGCCTTGGATGGAGGAGTCACACCGGCGAAGGTCTGGCCGGGCCCGTGCGCGTGCGGGGTCGCCGTCCCGGCGTCGCCTCCCAGGAGCGCCAGCAGTCGGTGGAGAACGGGTGAGGGCCGGCCGTCGACTCGATTTCACGCCCTCCTAGCGCCGGTGATCTGGCTCCAAACCTAGGACGGCAGCAAACGAGCGGAGAAGGCGGCGGACGCGTCGGAGACGACTTGGCTGTGTCTCTCTTTCAGGTGCTACTAGTGATCCATTCCAACTTCGCTACAGCATCTTGTGGGCCTTATGGGCCGTGTTGGGCCTCCTCACATACAAGTATACAAGTGTATACAGGCTTGGTGACGAGCTGCGAGCCCCGACCGCGACCGAGCAGATCGATCCATCGTTCTTCGGTTCTTCCAGCTCCTGCAGTGCTTGTCTTCTTGGCCGGGAAGAAAGAAAAGGGGAACCTTGGCTGGCGAAGTGGCGATGGCGGCGGCGATGGAGTTCCTGGAGACGCAGGGCGCGACCCGACCGGAGCTCGCGGAGTGGTACGCGGCGCTTGCCGACCTGTACCAGCGAAAGCTATGGCACCAGCTGACCTCAAGCTGGATCAGTTCCTCGCCCTCGCCGTTGTCCAGGTCCGCATGATTCCATCATTAATGATGTCTCGTTTCGTTTACCTACCCTAGTCGGTTGTCTTCTGGCTTGCTGCGTGCGGCTTGATCTGTTTAGGGTTAAAGGGGGCGCATTTTTACTTGTGGCCGTTAGCTTTTAAGTTCAATGCTGTGCGCTGCAGCGCGCGGAGTAGATGGCAATCTCACATGGGTGAGGTGTTTGTGTGGGTTAATTATGTTAAGAGAACACCATTATGCAATACTGTCTATCAGTATAGGTTCGAGTTCGATTATAGGAGCATGCATACCTAAGTTCTACTACACTCCTATAGTTAAATGCTTGAGTTTTTGTTGCTTTTAGTTTACTAATCCTACTTAACAGATACTCTTGCCTAACTTGCTATGGTTTTGATTGTCTACACACCTACTACATTTCCTAGGTGTAAACATGTCATAGCTGTTGTAATGTGATGTATCTTTAATTTATCTCTTGGGCTTAAGAAATAATTACCCATTGGTACCACAAAAGCTGAAAGGCAAGTTTTATAGAACGGCGATTAGACCTGCTATGTTGTATGGAGCAGAATGTTGGCCTACAAAAAGACGACATGTCCAACAACTGAGTGTCGCGGAAATGCGTATGTTGCGTTGGATTTGTGGTCACACAGGGATGGATTGAGTTCGGAACGATGATATATGTGACCAATTGAAGAAAAGCTTGTCCAACATCGGTTGAGGTGGTTTGACCATGTCCAAAAGAGACCTTCAGTTGATACATACAAGCCGCATATATCATCTATACAATCCTTCTCTCTCTTATTGAGTCAATCTAGCATAGTTCAATCTTCCTTCTTATAACTTTAAACAAGCTGCAAGGCGTTGCTATCCATCGCAATACCCACCCACAAGAAGTAGTGGCAATTCTGGAAGGTTTGTTTCAAATTGTCAAGGAACAAGTATTTTTTTAACAAGATCTGATTATGCATTAATAAATAGTAAGATGAAGAGAAATTCGATATACTAGGTACAATAACGCCTAAGAGCCCAAAAATATCTCGAATAGGAATTCTAGGATTTGATTCTTTTACCCCAGTGCGTTGTGGAGTTCTAAGTCGAGATATCAATGTGAGAAGAGGAAGAGGAAGACCGAAGTTGACATGAGAGGAGGCAATTAAAAGAGATTTAAAGGGTTGGGATATATCTAGAGATCTTTGTTTGGATAGGAGTGCATGGAAAACAGCTACCGACGTGCCTGAACCATGACTAGGGGCTCATGTTGGGTTTCAACTCTAGCCTACCCCAACTTGCTTGGGACTAAAAGGCTTTGTTGTTGTTGTTGTGTGAATACATACTGGTTGCTTGTGCTCAGAATTTTGGTTGCTAACTCTATTAATTGGTGGAAATGTGAACCTTTGGAAATTGTTTCTTATGTAAACTAGCTCACTTATGTTGGTACAGAATCACAGTTCATTCGACTTAATTGTGATTAATACATATTATGCTATATGGAATGACTTCCCTTCAAGCACCAATTACATATAGTCTTATTAATCAACATTGTGCTATAGGTAGTTTTCTTCCTGAAAGCAATGGATGAATAAATCTTCAGTTATCACATTGCAATTGCATCATGGCTGCCACATCTATGTTGTGAAATTATAAAGTACTCTTATCACATTCACATGTAGATTCATTCTTCCACAGATACTTTGATTTTATCAACACTTTGGTTGCCCTTTTACTGTCTTTACCCCACTGCGCTGATCGCTTTGTGTGTGTGTGTATGTGTGTTTCTTTTTATGCAGGCAGGCGATGCTCTGATTCAACTTTATAATCATTTCATCTCTGATTTTGAGACAAAGATCAATCTTCTTAAATTTGCTCACTTCACAGTCGTAGTTTCACGCCATTATTTGGACAAGGATGCTGGTATAAACTATCTTGAAGGCATAATTTCAAAACTACGTGATACCCGGGAATCGCGGGTTGAAGAGCCCATTCTGTATGTAAAGATGCAGATTGCAACTTTTCTTCTTGAGAAAGGGAATCATAAGGATTGTAAGAAGCTGCTAGAAGAGGGCAAAACCACTTTGGACAGCATGGTTGATGTTGATCCTTCTGTACATGGTACCTATTACTGGGTGTGTTCTCAGTATCATAAGTCCCGTCAAGACTACTCAGAATTCTACAGAAGTGCTCTTCTTTATCTTGCATACACAACAGTCGAGTCGCTTTCAGAACCATTCAAACAGGTTTTACATATTACTCCCTGCTTATATTTTGACACCAATAGATTGGCCTTATTCTTACAGTTTCTGATAGGGTTTATCTATGAGTTTCAGAACCTGGCATTTGACCTCTCACTTGCTGCTTTACTGTGTGAAAACATTTACAACTTTGGGGAGCTACTTTCCCATCCGATCGTAAGTACAAGTTTTGCACTCGTTTGTTCGTGCTGTCTTCTTTGGAACTGAGTTGTACACAAGACCTCGATTTTGCGTTGTTTTGTCTAGGACTTCAATTTTGTCCATACAGAAGATTTTAGAATGCCACTGCTATAATCAAATGCAAATTTGCTAAGCTGAATCAATGGGTTTTTCTTATATAAAGCATATGAATCATTGACTTCACTTGACATGAAAATACAGCCTGATAAATAAACTTTGCTGTATTCATGAACCAAACTCGTGGCCATACCTAACAGCTTGCATAGTTAATTTATCTTCCCTATAGTGCAAAGCTGAAACTGATGTCATGAATACTGGTGTCGCTTTGAGAATTCGTCAACTGATCTCCATTGTTGACATCTTGTAGATCCATAGCCTTTTGGGAACTCAGGCTGAGTGGATATTTCATATGTTGCAAGCTTTCAACTCTGGGAATCTATCCTTGTATCAAGAAATCTGCAAAGCTCATAACACCGCTTTGAGTGCCCAGCTTGCATTGGTACAAAATGAGAGGAAACTACTTGAAAAGATCAACATTCTTTGCTTGATGGAAATCATTTTCAGGTATTTCTCATAGGCATCCAGTTCTAGCATGAGCGAAGCTTAGTTCAGTAACAGCTTTGTCTACTTGCAGTCGATCATCTGAAAACCGCACGATCCCAATGCGGGATATAGCAGAACAGACCATGCTCTCTGTTGAAGATGTGGAGTATCTGCTAATGAAGAGCCTCTCTGTAAGACCTACCCTCCAAAAACCGTGCTTGGCTCTTTTTGGCAGTATCATCATGGTCTTTTGACATTACTGTGCTTTTTTTTTCTTCAGGCTCGTCTTGTAGAAGGCAATATCGATCAGGTTGATGAAGTTGTCCATGTTTCATGGGTTCAACCGAGGGTGTTGGGCATAGACCAAGTGAAATCCTTGCGTGACCAGTTGGATACATGGATTGGGAAGGTTGATGCGACCTTGCTTTCTGTTGAAGCCGAGACGCCAGACTTGGTATCTTCGTGATGTTCTACTCCTCTTGAAGGATCACTGTGACATAATATGATGTGAACGAAGTCATTAGATATTTATCAGGGTGTCCCCCTGTAACGATTGCTGTAACAGCGTAGACTCGTTGCTTCAGTTTTAGTACAGTGTAAATTCTTAGTTCGTTTCATAACTAAACCTCCCAATCCCTTTGGTGGGCAAAACGAACAGTGCCTTAAGGAACCGTTGCTTCGCAGAATGCATCAGCTGACTCAGCTCAAGATGTGATCTTATTTTTTAACATTAAGACAACGAACCTATACAAGAATTCACCTACGTCTACACTCGACGAATAAGTGGTCTCAAATCACAAGAGTCAGCATATATGACTTCAGCATTTTGAAGGAATCCCGTAGCACTTCTGCAAAAGCAAAGGATTAGAAATCAAAACTCAACAGTTACCATCTTACACACATCTCAATACAATGAGAATGGCAATATGCAAATGCTAAACAAAATTTGCCAACATCGAGTTGCTAGGGTCTACTACATATAGTATATCCATGTGAACGATAACAAATCAGTGGTCACAAATCAAGTAGTCAGCATATATGGCTTCCAGCATTTTGAAGGTATCCATAGCATTTTTGCAAAAGCCGCGGGTTAGAACACAACTCAGCTGTGACTACTATCTTACACCTATATCTCAATACAATGGAATGGCGATAAGCAACTGCTAAACAAAATTTGCCAGCATCGTGTTGCCAGGGTCTAGTACATAGAGTATAACTGTAAGAACGACAAGGATTTGGTTCAGATTCGAGAAGAGTGTGGGTCTTCTAGTTCTGATCTTGGCCAATTATCTGATTAACCACGCCAACAGCAATCGTGCGCCCAGACGACCTCAAGTATGCCCTCCCAAGAGCTCGGCTCTTAGAGAATTCCTGAACACAGACAGCTTCATCTAGTGTGACCTGAAAAATTGCAAGAAAAACAGTATACTGGTATGTGAATAATTTATGATCGTCGTTAGGTAGTCTAAAAGAAAGCCATTCACAATGATCCAGTTCATTTATTACCTGTATAAGAGCATTCTGCTTGGATTTAAGAAATCGAGGTGCCGATTTACTTGGTTTGCCAGTCTTGTCAAGTAATGCAACAATTTTTGTTACTCTTGCGGCCTCCTTCACATGATGTATGTGAAATTCCACCTAGGTCCAGAACATTGTTATGATATGCTGATAAAAGCTAGTCAAGCAGAATTTGTCATATTTTTACCTGAGAGCCAACAAGAATAGGAGTAGTGATGTCCAGGACTAGAACCTTCAGCTCCAAGTGGTTAGCTACAGCCACAGGGAAACCAGGGTGGCAAAGAACCCCGCCAGGTATTAGTTGATTTCCATTAATACCCTGTAAACAGATCGCCACATTATCACCAGCTCTCGCTATGGTGCATGAATAGGAGTCCCGCTCAATGGTTTTCACAGTGGCCTCTTGCCCAGAAGGTAGAACTAACACCTGCAACAGGAAATAAAGGATGTCACAGAAAAATATAAGCATCGCCATATAATTCACAACCATTCAACTGAACAGTAAAGAAAGAATGGTAAAGGAAAAAAAATTCCCCAGGACATATTATTAAACAACTTAGATGCAACTACATTCCCGTATCTTGATACTGAAAGGTCAAGGATTAGCATCACATGGCCAAGATAATGGTTTTAATATACCGGAACCTTATCCACTTCATATCAAATTCTCAAAGCAATAGTGGATCATTTAACGCATCTGCAGGGAAGAGAGGCTCCATAGGAACATACCTTAGAACCATTTTGAATGGCTCCAGTTTCCAATTTTCCATAAGCTGCCAACTGTCCTGTTGACTGAGACTTAATAACATCACAGATTGGAAGAATCAAGGGCTTCGAAACATCCCGAGAAGGAAGCTGCAGGGAATCTATAGCATCCAAGAGGCAAAACCCTTTATACCTAACAGGACATCTCCATTTTAGATACAAAATTGAACAGCATACTCCTAGTCAAATAGAAACCCCCCTCATCCCCACCCCACCCCTCGTGGCCAACAAGAAAATTATAACATTCTTCCCATGCATGTCCAAGGTCCACACTCTCAAATTTGACCAAATAGGCGCTGTGAAAACATAAATGTGATGATTGAAAAAGGCTACTGAGTAGTAGAAACCAGTTTTTTATTAAAAATAACATTGAATATTTAACTGCAGGCATAGTTCATTTAAGAGTAGTGTGAAGCTGTTCTCCAAAACATTGAAAGGTTGTAGTATGATTGTATGAAATTAACCAAACAACATTAACATGAAAATCCATAGCAGCATAGCTGTTCACAACCATTTGCTCCAAATATAGATAAGCAAATTGTCAACTAACTACAGTCTCTTTTACTTGTAGTTAAAGAGATGGACAATCTCCAAACACTTCCACCTTTTTCTGATTACTACATGTAGGAAAAAAAATAAAGCATTCAATTCCCTCCAGACAACATCAGTTGTCATTTGAAATATGTAGTTCAACTTCTTAAATTTAATTACTTAGATCAAACTGATGAAAGTGACATGTAGATTTGTCTTGAAAAACAAATGACAATATTATATTTATAACAAATATATTACAATGGAATTCAGCATCACAGTTCAGATTTTAGAGATAGTATTGATGTTCAGAACGACATTGACCGGAGCGAGTATAACTACTGTTAGTGATAACCGCCTAAGATAGTTTCATGCAAGGCAGCAAGACAAACTATTATACATTTCTATACAGTCCAGAAGATGCATATTTTGGACTGTAGTAGTATTAGAGATATGAGTACCACAAAACATTTATACTCTGAAGCAATTTTTACAACCCTATTCAATCCATGAGATGATACAGATTTAAGGTCCATTGAAACAATAGGTTTGAACTTTGAAGCGCCTTCAGAACAGAAAGGAATGAAAGCTTCAAGTCATAAATTTCAGACTACTCGTAAGAGGTCATAAGCTAGATAATCTCATCATCATAATGTAATTATCCACGTGAGACAAAAGTTCACCTGAAATTGAACTTACCAGGAGGTCAAGCGAGCATCTGAAGGAGCGTTGATCAAATTTTGGTTTTCTACAGCACTAAGAGGAATCCAGGTGACAGCTGGGTCCTTGAAGTTGCATGACCGCAGGAAACTACCAAGCTGTAGTTTGATGAAATCAAACCTTTCTTTTGCATACGCAACAGCATCCATCTTGTTGACTGCAACAACAAGCTGTTCAACACCAAAGCTTCTAACAAGCTGAGCATGCTCTTTAGTCTGGCCAACACCTTTTCCTCCTTCACCATCCATGCCAGCTTCAAAAGAACCAGTGGAAGCATCAACGACAAGTATAGCTGCATCAGCTTGTATTGCACCAGATATCATATTTGGCACAAAATCTTTGTGGCCAGGTGAGTCAAGCAAAACTACACGGAATTTCTTGGTCTCCAAATAAGCCACAGCCACAGTCATTGTCACACCTCGTTCCCTTTCTTCACTGCTCTCATCCATGGCCCATGCAAAAGCAAATGACCCTTTCCCCTAAGAAAATGAAATATAAAACACAGACAGTTAGTACACAGATGAAGAAATAGAGTGGCTTATATGAAAGAGGATCAACATACTTTCTCTTTCGATTCCTTTTCATTCTTGTGCATATCTTTTTTTGATATCCTTCCTAAGAGATGCAGTAATCTCCCAGATAGTGTCGACTTGCCAGAATCAACATGACCAACCTGCCCAAATTGTTCAAAGTCACTTCCCTTCAGACATCGGACATGTAGAAGAACAACAATGTCAAATAATAGATACTGTATTTACAACAGAAGTTGGGTGATGACATACTATTGCAAGGTTTAGTTGGCTCAGCACCCCTGACTCCGGATCAGCCAACATCCACTTCTCAGGCTTATACTCTTCACGCAAACAAGGTTTTGTAACATTCACATTGTTCTTGTCTACATTTAGCTGGCCTATGTCAGAAAAGAGTTTCTGGATCACATTGTCATTCTGTGAAGAACTGCTAGCCCCACCACTCTGGTTACCCTTCGGCTGAAAACCATCGGAAGCCAACAGAGCTATCCTCTCCACAGGTACTTCTTCAGAAAGTACAGGGGTTTTCTTCTTTTTTTCAGCACCTAGTGAGCTACCAGCAGATGGTAACTGCATGGAATTGGCTGTTGAGATGCACAAAACAATTAGAATTGAGGAAACAGGAAAAAAGATAACTACCTGTTAATAGAAAATGCAGCATATCAACTTTAGTTTGGCCCTTCAATCAATCTTAACACAAGAACAACTCAATTCAGAAAGCGTGCCAAGCAAGATATTGACTGCAAAGCCATCGAACAAGCAAACATTTCTTAAGTGTATAACTGTATATAGACAATGTTTAGCGTACAAAAATACTTATGGATAGCCCAATGCTATGGATTGCAAATAGCAACGAGGTCTGCAACTAGATTGACAGAAAAAAAAATCCACAATGCCATGGGAATATCAAACGCCGGTCCGTAGTCGGAAAAAAGAAAACCAAGATCCTTTTCAGCACATACAAGAAGCAAATGTGCATGGTTATACTGCCAGTCATTATTTTTCCCTTCCATTTTTCCTATTTATTTGGATGATTAGGAAGAAGCTCATGTTGGGTTTCAACCTAGCCTACCCCAACTTGCTTGGGACTAAAAGGCTTTGTTGTTGTTTGTTGTTTGTTATTAGGAAGAAGCAACCAACTCGATAGTACATGCCAACTGAGTTCGTAGTTAGACATATCAACATTCTATACAAATGATGCAAATTTGTATCAATAATACCTTTATCATAAGACATACTAGCATGCTTTCTCGCAGAATCACCATCAGAATCTACGGCACGAGTCTTCACTGGTGTCTTGGCAGAATCGAATTTTGATGCAGCAGGTGTCCTAGGCTCACTTAACACTGCAACGGCTGAATCTGACAGAACAATGATAACATGTAAGGAAACATTACGGTTCCTTGTATACTTATAAACAGAATCAGAATTGTTGAAGCATGTGTGACTCTGATACCTTTTAACAGACCATCCTTCGCAGATTTGACAAAAGTCTCACGGAAAACCCCACACATCTCACAGTACACCATGCTTTCATGATTACTGAACGTGCACATGGAACACGTCCAATGAACCGGCACTGTACTTGACGACTTCTTCAATGATTCTATGAAAGATATTGGCAACAAATATTAGAGATCAATGAGCCATATATTCATATTCCAGTAAATTGGGTTGTACTAGCTGAGGAACTCCTCAAAACTAAACCATGCAATAATCAGGACATAAAGCGCAACACATGTAAAGCATAGACGTTTGCAGACCCAAAGGATACTGATCAAATCAATTAGCTGGATGACGCCAAAAAATCATTTCCGTAGCTCAGGATGTTAAAAACAATACTATGCATGTTCACCACATGCCCACAATCCAGCAAACAATCAGCAGCGAAACCTGCTAGATGAGTGGTAACCTGCTAAGACCCAGACATTTTCATACTGCACAAGGTTTTTGTTTAAATTTTGACTGCTGGCTCGATGTGTGAAAATTGACCTCCAGTCAGAAAATGCAAATATGCATGATGCCTCCAGGCAATGAATATGCAACACAACATCTCCATAGCATAGCATAGAGGATGGAAATTTTGCATGTAATAAATCATTGTTTCACTTTCTGATGCTACATCTACAGCACAACTGGGCACAATTACATGCAACCCACATCAATCAGTTGAGTCTATCAGCAGTTGGTGCCCAAAATAGGCATAGAAATTAATGCAAGACAATGAAATAATCACTAATCAGCGGGGCAGCCATTGATTAGAGCAATAGAACAGCTGTTGTGAAAAAACAGGCACATTTCCGATTGTCTGAATCAGACTATAAAGCAGGTCTAGTAATCATTGCCACCTCTTTGCAGTGATATGGATAAAGCCAGAAGATTCGGAAGTATACCTTTCCCCATCTTAACAGGATGATTGTTGCCGTATTCGGTTTCATCATACTCATCATAATCATCATAGTCATCGTACTCATCATCATAGTCGGGTCCAGATACAACCTTTCGAGGCATTTTCCTGCCATAAGGAGATTCCGACAAGGAAAGCGCTGTGATCCATGCACATGGCTAGTAAAGTCAAATCAGGAATGGCTCAACTCAATAAGGATTCCTATAATCCCATCCACAACAAAATAGCCAGTTGCCAGTGGCATATGTAGTACCAAATGCGGCACCAGAACAGAGGGGTTCCTAATAATGACATACTCGGTAAGACTAACATAAGCTTCGGCTCCAACCAATTGTCATCCCTGACCCAGCCACACATCCATACTTCATAGATGCAATTGAAATTCACAGTTTGAAAAAGCCTAACAATCTGATGCCAAAGCAAGTAGCTAACTCAATTGCCTAATGTAACCTCTCTCAACTCACCCACAATCTAGCAAATATTTCATGCTAATAGTTGACAAAATTTTCTTTCCCCAAACAAACTGAGAAGTATATCATCAAGTTCATGTCTCTGTCTCCAGAAACTCCACGATTCTACTGACAAATTACAGCACATCACACAGAGCAGGCTATAGAGATTCCAGAAAACGAGAGACAGATGATAAATCACCGCGTATCTAATCTACTTACTTCGCACCCACAAAACTTCAGTCCTCTCTGCAGCCGTATCTACAGCTGCTGCACTACACCCACTCCCTCCTCTCCCCAAGTCCCTAAACCCTAATGCCGCTTTCGCATCGAACGCCGTCGCTGCCTCCCGGGAGTGTACCAGTACCACCCGCCCAGCCCGCTACTGCCGCGTACAATCACTGAGGTTCCGGAGTCGACTGCAACTGACAACCGCGCGCGCCCACGAATGTGAAAACAGACAGATTGGGGCACCCTCACAACTGAAGCGGAAGCGGAAGCGCAGCAGCCCCAGACCCAAAAGCGCAGGAAAATGCCAGAAACCCATTGGTTGAGACGGGGAGAGAGCCGGTGTACCTCGACGCCGGCTAGATGTGATCGGGGGCTTAGTCTTGAACTCTCTCGCCGCTCTCCGGAGCTCGCCTCTCTGGACTGGAGTCGCGAGGAGGTTGAGGATCGTGTCGGGGAACGGCCGGTCGCGGCAAGTCGAGCAGGCGCGGCCGCGGCTCGGTGCGGTATGGGAGAAGAAGGGGAGAAGCGAAGGAAACGGGAGGCGACGGGACTTCTTCGGCCCCTCTGGGCTGCGTGGGCCGTTGGCGGCTCTTACATGGGCCTTGGGCCGACCGACCTTATTTAATCTTGTGTCGCGTGTCTCGTGTCTCCACCGCCGCCGAGGGAGAAGGAAAGAGATGGAGGGAGCAGATGCGGAAGAAAAAGCGGAGGAGTATCGCCGTCGGGGCAGATCCGTCCGACGCGTCCTCACCTGTCGACTGTCGATCGGCTCATCCCCTGTCAGCCGGGTGCATCAGCAGACCGGGAGTCCACCGCCGATTCGTCGCATCTGCTCGTTGCCCCGGCACGATTGAAGTTTGAGGTCAAATTAGCTGAAGGCCTTGTACTGAACAAGAAGTGGGACGACCTTGAAGAGTATTTGTTCAGGTTCCTGACCAATGTTGAGGGTGACAGAAAGCACTCCCATCCTGGGCTTTTCTATCCATTGTATGAAGCTTATGTTTCGGATTTAATTTGTGAAAGGTGAGGTAGAGAAAGCAAAGCAGGTTTTCAAAGACAAGGCTGAGCCCCAGTCTCGCGCTGAGGATTATCTGTATAAGCCAACCGATCTAGAGCTCCGTGTTCGGAAGCTAAAGGACATTGTCAGCAGTGTTCTCTTAACTCCTGATTTTGTTAGAGGAAATGTCAGAACGGCTGTTGTTGATTATATTGGGTGTTACTTTCCCGAATCTTTAAGGATGAAGTTTTATGTGCAGATTTTTGAAGAGCTTATACTCAGTCAGAAGTGGGAAGGGATTGAAGATTACATGTTAGAGTTCCGGGCCAATGTTCAGGGTGATATTGTGCATTCCCATCCAGGACTTTTTTATTCTCTCCATGAAGCTCACATCTCATATTTAATTGGGAAAGGTGAATTTGAGCAAGCAAAACAAATTTTCAGAGACAAGGTTGAACCCCTGTCTTGCGATGAGGATTCTCTGTACAGACCAATCGATCTTGAGCTCCGTGTTGATAAGCTTAAGGGCATCGTGAAAAATGGCATTTTACCTCCTGATTTTGTTAAAGAAGATGTCATAGGGGCTGTTCTGGACTATCTCCAGCTTTACTTTGCTGAATCTTTATGTGAGAAATATCTGGACAAAAGCAGATCCGTGATTTTTTTTTCTAAAGTCTGACCCGGTTGGGAATACACATCATATCGAATGTTTCGGCACAAGCATGGAGTACTAAATATAGATTAATTACATGCATGTCGGTACAGATTAAGAGTAATTTACAAGACAAATTTATTAAGGCTAATTAGTCCATGATTGAACACTAATTACCAAATAAGACGAAAATGCTACAGTACCTATTAAACTTTAACAAGGCAAACCAAACACCCCCCATAGCTGCTTAGCTTGTGGATTGGTTATGTCAGTTGGCTGGGTTGTTGCTAAGGATGGCAACGGTTCGGGTTCGGATCGGGTGGAGTCTCCGTGCATCCAAAACCGAAACCCGAAATTGAAATCCAAACCCGAACCGAAAACCGATTCGGGTGGAAATCCATCACCAAAACCAAACCCGCGGATACCCGAAACCCGAACGGATACCCAAAACCCGCGGATAAATATACACATATTCACATGTATAAATAAGAGGCAATAAATAATAAATATTTTCATGAGTCAATTTTGAATAGATTTAATAATCTAAGTAAACAAGATATTATTAGCATATTATAAAACATGAGTTTTACTTCCAAATGATTTATTTCGGATATCCATTGGATATCCACGAGTGAAAAACCAAACCCGAAACCGAACCCGACACCAAACCCGAAACCGAAACCGAAAACCGTGGGTGAGAAACCATCCCCAAACCTGAACCCGCAGGACCCGAAATCCGCGGGTATCCGACCCGAACCTGATCCGCTGCCATCTCTAGTTGTTGCAGATATATCCCATCACATCAAGCATTCTTCTGCTTCGTGTAGACATTGTCCGAGAGTCACAGAGCAGATGCTAAAACTTCTTTCATGCATTGAGGGGGGTCAACAACTTCACATAAAGGTGATTGCAGACGCGTACTTGAAGAACTCATCAAAGAAGAAAAAGGCTGCATCTCAACCTGCATCGGCATCAAACAAGAGGAAGGCACCTGATGATATTACTCACCATCAATCTCTTGTGCCTGTTGATCCGGTACTTGCCATAACTATTTTGAGTAGCATTCTAGATGTGAACGCGTCAGCACTGACGTTACTCTCAAAAGTAAAAGACTCTGCACAAGGTGATGGACATATGCGCAAGGCAAGACGGTCTGATTGTGGGGCTGAGAGGGACATTGGTTGACGCAATAGCCCACGAGACCCCTGTCGAAGATGGATATGCATTTTTCTTGAAGGTCAGTGCACTGCTTGATTCACGAAGCGATTTGTTTCCATTGCTAAAACACATTCCAGATACTGTTTCAGAGCTATGGTTGAAGGAGGATAAGCTCCTTTATGATTTAAGGTATAAGCTGTTTGTATGCTGCTGCGACTCCAGCTCCGTCCGCAGCTACGGCACCGAGCTTGAGGAGCCGCACTAAACGGCCAGGAGAGGTACAAAGGCGAAGCTGCTTTGTAGGGCTTCGACCGAGAGCTCCGACTCCGGTAACGGAACGCCCGCAGAGGAGCCGTGCCAAACACGCTCAACCCCTGCACTCTCAAGCTCTGGAAGTTACCGGTAGATAGGGGTGTGTCATTGTAATAGGCGATGGGGCATAGCCGCATAGGTCAGCAGGACACAGGGCAGGGGCATGATGTGACATTGCTAGTTTGCCACGCTGGGATGTTTTTCTTGTAAAAATAATGTCTGGAAAACAATGAGTAGAAGAAAATAAATGTTTTTCTTTATCAGGAATAGTTGTTTTCATAAGCACATATGAACCCGAATTGCATTCCAGCATCAGTCCAAAATGCTCTTTTCTATAACTCATAAATAACCTAATGTGTTGTACATTTTGATAATACTATGGGGATTTTTCTTTACTGTATCTTCATTGTGCTTGTGTAGTGAATCCCAAAATTACAATATACAAAATTCAGATAGAATATATTTTGTATAGCTGTTGAGGTTATTTTATTGACCTGTGAAAGAACAAGAAACTGTACCCTTAAGCACTGAAAATCCATTGAAGGTCACATGATGCATTACCAGGCTGACCAACTGGTTGGAATTCAGTTGTATATTTTGCAGAACAATCAGTTCAATAATGGAATATTTGTCTTGACATCCATTTAATTGTTCTTTGTTGACTTCCCATCCAATATCATGGATATGACCATAAAAAATTCAGATCAAGTAAGATCGGAAGTTTGTATTCAGTACAAGACACTGTATTGGTTTGCCTAAGTATAAAGTGGAGCTACTGAAACATCATCTAAGCACATTTTGTGGGACAACGGAAGGCAGAGAACCGCACCTATAAAATGAGGAATTAAAATGTGTTGGGGTCATGGGGTGTACTCCCATGTTCTCACCAATACTAAAAGAAAGGAAAAGTGCAGGCAGTGTAGTATTCTTTAGATCATTCTAGGTGTGGTTCAGTGAGTAGATACATGCATTTGGTGTAAATAACAACATGATGTTCATAGATCCAGAGAAAGAGAGGGAGAGAGATAGAGTGGAGGAGTAGTAAAAGTGCCTGACCATACGGGTTGGAGGAGATGGAGCAGCAGTGGGCGTCGCGGCGTCGAGCAGAGGCGGCGGTGGACTTCCCATCGCTGGCAGACGTCCCTCTTGATCGGACTAGGGAGGTAGGTGGGGAGTGGCGGCAGTGAACCTTGTGTCGTGAGCCGTGGCCCCCACCTTCTATATATAGCCTGCGCGACGGGGGCCCACCAGCCTTGTGTGGCTGAGCACCCCCGATCAGGGCGTGGTCAAAAGGGTCCGAACTGACCGTTGGGCCAATTCGGTTGAGATCTATTCTAACATTCTCCCCCTTGATCTCAATTTATCATTTAACTCTAAACTTTGACTTTAATTGCTTTCACTTATATTTGTTCCATCACAAATCAGTGTATAGAGCATGCCTCATCGTCACGGTCAGTCGCCGATAGATTTAACAGCTACAATACACATCTCTGATCTAAAACAGATTCTTTAACTTTCGGGCCCTTTATTGTCCGGAAATCATAGGCTATACCATAGACCCATGTCGACTGTGTGTTCTCTGAACACACTGGGTGGTAAGCCTTTGGTAAGCAGATCCGCAAGCATTTGCTTGTCACTTTTACATTCAATACTTTTAGTATGATTCCGGACTTTCTCCTCAACAACGTATAACTTTAGTGTTAATGTGTTTGGCAGCACACTTGACTCGTTGTTATAGGAGCAAACTACTTAAATGGTTATTGTTGTTGACAACCATTATCAATTCCAGGTTTAAGTTCTTTAACCGTTTTGCCTGTCCCTCAGCCTCATATCATGTTATACTATAACTTTGTATCACTGATGATACTTAAATTGTTTCTTTTGGAGCTTTTCCACAATAAAACTCCAACTGCGAGTGTTAGCTACTATGTGGGTTTCACTAAACATCTCACCAAAATATAACATTTGTACCCACAACTACTTGAGAGTACCTGTTCTTTCCTTTTAGCATGAGGCCGACATTTTTAACTCCATTCCAGTGATCTATATCTGGACTGGACTTTTGCCAAAACAATCCGGATACGTAAACTGTGTCAGGGCAAGGTTTTATCTTTGTACTCATTAAGCTTCCAACAGCTGAAGCATATAGGACGTCCATCTATAACAATCTTACATTGCTTTTGGAACTGAAAGCATCTAGGCCCCGAGGTTTGGTTTCGGCAATTGATGACAACGCTTTATTACCATGACTAACGTGTGTTTTGCAGAAACTTTGGTAAGTTAGGTCATGGAGGTTTTAACTGCTTTGGGCACCATGATATTCATGCTCCTTGAGGGAAATCGTTTCGGATTTCAAAAGAGTGACGTCAAGATTAAGGACGGTTAGTTCCGGATGTCGAGGTGTTGAGAGACATTTGGAATAGTCGTTAGGATCCTCGTTTTTCTCTTTTGGCCGTACTATAAAGGGGGGCATGAGCGGGTAGCTTGACCTAGGCGAGTCCTATGTTTAGGTGTGGTGCACACTTGTTAAACTTGGCGCTAGGCAGCTCTAGAATAGCTCAAAGTTCAGTTGGAAGCAACTTGGTTCAAGTTGTGACGCGTTTCAGAGAGTTTCGGGTTGTTTTCCCATGACCGGACGCGGTCCTCGGCATGACCAGACGCGTCCGGTCAGTACAGTTCCACGGCTAGGGTTTCAGCTCTGAACACCGGACGCGGTCCTCGCGAGGACCGGACGCGGTGGTCAGAAGTCAACACGTGTCACTTGAGGATAACACCCGATCGGACGCGACTTGGGTGTGATCGGCGCGTCCGGTCACAGTCCAGTAAGGTCCAGTGACGACCGGACGCGTCCGGTCATCACCGATCGAACGCGGTCGCGCGTCCGGTGCGAGTACAGTATGCTCCCTGCACGATCGGACGCGTCCGGTCACCCCTGACCGGTGCATCCGGTCACTCAGTTGTTTTTCGGTTTTTGACCGTTACGAGCGACCGGCGCGTCCGGTCAGTTCGACCAGCGCGTCCGGTCAGCTCGTGTTTTGCTGAGTCAGCAGGTAACGGTTCGTTTTGTCTGTGGGGTGTATAAATACATCCCCACCACCTCTTTTAGAGGTCTCTTGCTCATTTGATCAGCTGATAAACACCTTTGGAGTGCAAGGGAGTGCAAGAGCACTAGTGAGGATAGAGATTTGAGAATCAAAGCTTGAGAGTTCCTCACTAGCGATTAGAGAGTAGCAAGTGTGCATCCACTTTCTCATTTGGGCTCGTAGTGGTCAAGTGAGAGTTCTAGCTTGTTACTCTTGGTGATCGCCATCACCTAGACGGCTTGGTGGTGATTGGGAGTTCGGTGATCATCCGGAGGAGCTTGTGGATGACCCAACTCATCTTGTGAGCGGTTGTGGGTGATTCACCGCGACGGAGTGTCAAAGAATCAACCCGTAGAGAGCACTTGATCCTTGCGCGGATCAAGGGGGAGCTACACCCTTGCGCGGGTGCTCCAACGAGGACTAGTGGGGAGTGGCGACTCTCCGATACCTCGGAAAAACATCGCCGTGTTCCTTGCCCCTTTACATTCAAGCATTTACATTCTCGTATTTACTTTCATTGCTTGTTTATATTCCTAGACTTGCCATGCTAGACTAGGTTTGGAAACTAGGGTGCAAAACTTTGTATCGGTAGACTCTCTAGGAACACAAGTAGACACTAGGGGTGAATTCCGGCTTGTAGGATTTATTTCTTGCATTTAATTTTTAGAAAAGCCCAATTTACCTCCCCTCTTGGGCATCTTGATCCTTTCAATTGGTATCAGAGCCGTGTTGCTCTATTTTTAGGCTTTACCGCCTAGAGCAAGATGTCTAATGGGGAAGGACCACCTCCCACTTTTGAGGGAGACGATTTTCCATATTGGAAAATTCGTATGGAGGCGTACCTCAAAGCCATAGATGTTGGGTGCCTTAGAGCCGCAACCGAAGGGCTTCCCCCCATAAGGGATCCCGCTAACCCAAGTGGTGACGAGGAGAAGTACGACCGGTGGAATGCAAAGGCCAAAAATGCACTCTACCGGGGCTTAGGCAAAGATATCTTCAATCACGTGCGTAATGCAAAGAACGCTCATGAATTATGGGAAAATCTTTGTGCTCTCCATGAGGGAACTAAGAGTGAGCGTGAGGAACGCTATCACATAGCCTTAAAGAAAATTAATTCTTTTGAGATGCTTCCCAAAGAAAGTGCTAATGACATGTACACTCGCTTGAATGTTCTTGTAGAGGACCTCAATGCTCTTGGGCTCACCAAAATGAGTCAATCGGATGTTGCAAGGAAGATCTTGAGTGTGCTTCCCGTTGAGAAGTATGGACACATTGTCACCGTGCTTCACCAAAGTGATCTTTCCACCGCAACACCGACTCAAGTTTTAGAGAAAATCAATGCTCATGAGATGTACATGCATATCACTCCGGAAGAGGGCTCATCATCTTCCAAGAAGAAAGACTTGGCCTTCAAAGCTAGTCATGACAAGAAGAAGAAGAAGGGCCAAGCCATGATGGTGCAAGAAAGCTCAAGTGAAAGTGATGTTGATGATGAATCACTTGCACTCATGGTGAGAAAGACCACCAAGATGCTAAAGAAGCTTAACAAGAGTGGCATCAAGTTCGATGGCAAGAAGAAGAAATTCTTCACAAGTAGCAAGAGAAAGCCAATCTCGGAGATGGATTGCTACAATTGTGGTGAACTTGGCCACCTAGCTCATCAATGCCCTAGACCACCAAAAGACAAGTACAAGAACAAGAACAAGGGCAAGAAAAATGATTCAAGTGATGAAGAAGAAGAGAAGAAGAAGAACAAGCCATATAAGAAGAAGGATGGCAAGAAGAAGGAGTTCCACAAGAAGATGAAGGGAGGAAAGGCATACATTATTGGTGATTGGCTCACCGACATTGAATCATCTTGTGAGTCCTCCGAAAATGATAGCGATGATGAGAAAGAGAAGGTTGCCGCATTTGTGATGGGGCCATCATCTTCACCAACATCTTCATCACCACCTTCACCGCCTCCTTCACCATCATCGTCCACTACTCACCTATGCCTTATGGCCAAGGGTGAACGAAAGGTACAAAACCATGATAGTGATGATGATGATGATAGTGATAGTGATGATGAATATGACTCACCTTCTTATGATGAACTTGTAAAATTGCTAAACAAATACACTAAAATCATAAGAAGAACTAGAAGTGAAAATGATGATCTTCAAAATGAAAATGAATCACTCTCATCCAAGCTTGAAAATATTCAAAAGACTAGTGGTGAGCTTAGAGTTCAAAATGAAGTGATGTCTTCCACTCTCAAGGAGCTCAAAACCTCTTATAAAGAGCTTAAAGATCAACATGATAAACTTGAGAAGAAGCATGATGAGCTCATCACTAGACATAATTCTCTAAAGGACAAATACACCACATTAAAAATTGACTATGATAGTCTTGTGGTTGCTAATGAACTTGCTCTTGAGACACATGATGCTACTAACCATGTTGTTAAGTGTGATATAGCTACATCATGTGATGACTTGATCATTGAAAGCATTGAGCGAGGTTCTAGTAGCAAAGGCAAGAGTGTGGTTGAGTCAAGCAACCATGATGATTATGCTATGATTAAGAGTGAGAATGAGAAGCTTGCAAATGAGAACAAGAAGCTAAAAGGTTTGATGGCTCTTGAGAAGCAACCAACAAATAAGTCACTCATTGAAGAAAACAAAAAGCTCAAGCAAGAAAAAGAGCATCTCAAGACCGGCCTAAGCAAGTTCACAAGAGGCCAACATTTGCAAAGTGAGCTCCTCATGAACACCGTAATGAAGATGGATAGAAGTGGTATTGGGTACTTGGCAAATCAAGAGAAGAAAGCAAAAGCTCAACAACAACAAAGCAAGTCAAAGCCCAAGCCAAAGAGATGTGTTGAGTGTGGTCAAGAAGGTCACTTTGCTCATGAATGCAAAACTCCACCACCACAACCCTTGCCCAAGCATGCTAGACCCTTCGCCTTCAATGCTCATTATATGCTAAGAAAAGATTCAAATGGAAAGATGAAAGTCATGTTTTTGGGTCCCCCAAACAAGAATAGGCCAAAGAAAATATGGGTTGCCAAGTCACTAGTTGAGAAAGTCAAGGGCCCCTCTCAAGTTTGGGTCCCTAAACAAAAAGCTTGATCTTTTGTGTGTAGGTGAACTACAAGACCGGTGGATCTCATTGGGTTATTGATAGTGGTTGCACTCAACATATGACCGGTGATCCTCGTATGTTCACCACCATTGAAGAGAATGGAATATGTCAAGAGAAGATCATATTTGGGGATAATTCAAAGAGCAAAGTCAAGGGTATAGACAAGATTGCAATATCACATGATCACTCACTCTCAAATGTGCTCTATGTTGCTTCATTGAGTTTCAACTTGTTATCCGTTGGGCAACTTTGTGACCTTGGCTTCCAATGCTTGTTCACACCAAATGAAGTGGAAGTTTCAAAGATAGATGACAAGCAAGTGATATTCAAAGGCTTTAGATACAACAATCTTTATCTTGTTGACTTCACCTCCGAAGATGCAAATTTGATGACATGTTTGTTCACCAAGACCTCACTTGGTTGGCTTTGGCATAGGAGGCTTGCTCATGTTGGGATGAACACTCTCAACAAGCTTTTGAAGAAAGAACTAGTGAGAGGATTGAAGGATGTGAAGTTTGAAAAGGACAAACCTTGTAGTGCATGTCAAGCGGGCAAACAAGTTGCAAACACTCATCCAACCAAAGCTTTCATGTCAACCTCAAGAGTGCTAGAACTTCTACACATGGATTTGTTTGGGCCTACAACATACAAGAGCTTGGGTGGTAATCTCTATTGTCTTGTGATAGTTGATGACTACTCAAGGTATACATGGACTTTTTTCCTTCATGACAAATCCGAAGTGGCAAATTGCTTCAAGAAGTTTGCAAAGAGAGCACAAAATGAATTTGAAGTCAAGATAAAGAAGATTAGAAGTGACAATGGAAAAGAGTTTGACAACACCAACATTGAAGCTTATTGTGATGAAATTGGAATCAAGCATGAGGTCTCTTCAACCTACACTCCTCAACAAAATGGTGTAGTTGAGAGAAAGAACCGAACATTGATCACCCTTGCAAGAACAATGCTAGATGAGTACAACACTCCGGAGAAGTTGTGGGCCAAGGCAATCAACACCGCATGCTATGCTTCAAATCGCCTCTTCCTACAAAAGTTTCTTGGCAAGACCCCCTATGAGTTGCTTAATGGGAAGAAGCCGGACGTCTCTTTCTTCCGGGTGTTTGGTTGCAAATGTTACATCTACAAGAAGCGTCAACACCTAGGGAAGTTTCAAAGACGTTGTGACATTGTTTTTCTTGTTGGTTACTCATCAAAGTCCAAAGCATATAGAGTATTTAACCATGCCACCGGTTTGGTTGAAGAAACATATGATGTGGAATTTGATGAATCTAACGGCTCCCAAGGAGCAATTGAGAATTGTGATGATGTAGGTGATGAACCCTTGAGGGAGGCCATGAAGAACATGCCGGTGGGAGACATCAAGCCAAAAGATGATGATGACGATGTACAAATTGTTGATCCACCATCTTCATCACGTGTGCCTCAAGATGATGACAAGAATGAGAGAGTTGAAAATGAAGACACTTATGTCTCTCATGAACAAGTCGAGGCACAAGCTCAAGATGTTAATGCCCCCCATCCACCTCCTCAAGTGGTTGATAGAAGAAATTCACCACTACTTCAAGCACATCCACAAGATCTCATCATAGGGAGTCCTACAAAGGAAGTAATGACTCGATCCCAAAAGCTAGCTTCTTTTGTTGAACATCACTCTTTTGTCTCTTGCGTTGAACCTAAGAATGTAGAAGAAGCTCTTTAAGATCCGGATTGGGTGATTGCAATGCATGAAGAATTGAACAACTTCACCCACAATCAAGTATGGACACTTGAAGAGCATCCTAAAGGTGCAAGAGTCATTGGAACCAAGTGGGTGTTCCGAAATAAGCAAGATGACCAAGGCATAGTGGTGAGGAACAAGGCAAGACTAGTTGCAAAGGGGTTCTCTCAAGTTGAAGGTCTTGATTTTGGAGAGACCTTTGCACCCGTTGCAAGACTTGAAGCCATTCGTATCCTCCTTGCATATGCATCACATCATGATATGAAACTATATCAAATGGATGTGAAAAGTGCATTCTTAAATGACTTTATAAATGAACTAGTCTATGTTAATCAACCTCCCGGGTTTGAAGACCCTAGATACCCTAATCATGTTTATAGGTTGTCCAAGGCGTTATATGGGCTCAAGCAAGCTCCTAGAGCGTGGTATGAGCGCCTCCGGGACTTCCTCATTGAGAAGGGCTTCACCATTGGGAAGGTCGACACCACACTATTCACCAAGAAGTTTAATGGGGAGATCTTTATTTGTCAAGTATATGTTGATGATATCATCTTCGGATCAACAAATGAAGATTATTGCAAGGAATTTGGTGAATTGATGTCGAAGGAATTCGAGATGTCAATGATTGGTGAGCTTACATTCTTCCTTGGTTTTCAAGTAAAGCAAATGAGAGAAGGGATTTTCATCTCTCAAGAAAAGTATACCAAGGATCTTCTCAAAAGATTCAAGATGGAAGAATGCAAACCAATCAAGACCCCAATGCCATCAAATGGACATCTCGACCTAGATGAGGAAGGTAAACCGGTTGATCAAACTCTCTACCGTTCTATGATTGGTAGCTTGTTGTACCTTACCGCATCTAGGCCCGATATCATGTTTAGTGTGTGCATGTGTGCCCGCTTTCAAGCGTGCCCTAAAGAACCTCACCTAAGTGCCGTAAAAAGAATCCTAAGATATCTTAAGCTCACCCCAAGCATTGGTCTTTGGTATCCCAAAGGAGCTAGATTCCAACTAGTTGGCTATTTCGATTCGGACTATGCCGGTTGCAAAATTGATAGAAAAAGCACATCCGGAGGGTGCCATTTGCTTGGAAGATCTTTAGTATCTTGGTCATCTAAAAAGCAAAATAGTGTGGCTTTGTCCACCGCCGAGGCGGAATACATTGCCGCGGGGGCTTGTTGTGCACAAATATTATATATGAAACGAACCCTCCTAGACTATGGAATTGTTCTTGAAAAGGTGCCACTTTTATGTGATAATGAAAGTGCCATTAAAATTGCTAACAATCCGGTACAACACTCTCGCACCAAGCACATTGATATCCGCCATCACTTTCTAAGAGATCACGTTGCTAAAAATGACATATCACTAGAAGGTGTAAGAAGTGAAAATCAATTAGCGGATATCTTCACTAAACCTTTGGATGAGGCAACTTTTTGTAGGTTAAGAAGTGAACTCAATGTGCTTGATTCTAGTAACTTTAAAAAATGAGCATGTGTTGTCCCTTGCATTGCATTGTATAATATGCCATGTTTACTTTATCGCAATGTTTTTAGAGCTTGGCTAATACGGTTATGATAACCCTCCATTGGAGGAGTGAAAAAGCCTAACCGTGGATCAAACTTGACAAGCATTCTAGCTTTAACTTCTTGTATTGCATTGCATATGCATGGTTGTTGTTCTTGTCGTTTCTTTTCGGTTAAGCTTTGAGCAACCTCTGTGTTCGTCCATGGATAGAGAGAGCATTTTGACGCTCCTATAGGTTCAAAAACTCTATTGCATGGCCATACGTTGCTCCTTGGGTGTTTATTGCCTATTTTATTAAAAATAATACTAGCCTAAGGCAATCTATTTTGAAAAATTTGAGGGTTTGAGTGAGGTCACTCATATCATGTTCCAATTGGTGTTTATTTGTGTCTTTTTGAATTAGAACCTGATTGGGAGAAGTCGCGTCGTTGTTCGGAACGAAGAAGGGCGAAGAACAGTGACCGGATGCTGGACCGGACGCTGCACCGGACGCAGTGATGCTTCACCACCGCGTCCGGTCCCGGCGTCCACCAGCGCGTCCGGTCATCCAGAAGACCATCTCCAGATCTACTGATCGGACGCTGCACCGGACGCGCCTCTTTTGACCACCGCGTCCGATCCCGGTTACCACCACCGCGTCCGGTCATTCGCGATGATTTCCCGAGCTCCCCTCGACCGGACTCTGACCGCGTCCGGTCAGTCCTCACCGGACGCGTCCGGTCACTCCAGGAGCTTACTGGAGTGTGACCGGACGCTGCACCACCGCGTCCGGTCATAACGACCACCGCGTCTGGTCATCGCGCGTCGAGCGGATCTAACCCCTTCATAAAACCGTTCGTCCTCGTCCGTGTCTTTCACCCGCACGCGTTTTTCCGCCGCCGCCTGCCCTAACTCGCCAAATCCGCCGAGTCGCCGTCGATTCGCCGGAGCCGCCGCGCCCTTGCCGTCTTCCTTGCCTCCGGCAAGTCCAGCCACGACCCAGCCACGTCTCCTTGCACGCGAGCGCGCGCCAGCCTGCGCCAGCCCGCGCCTTGCCCGCGCCTGCCCCGCAGCCGCGCCACCGCCGCCAGCTCGCCTCTCGCCGCCGGTGAGCTGTGCCTTTGTCGCCGGTGAGCTGCGCCCTAGCCCACCAGCTTCACCTCTGGCCGTGGACTGCCTCGCGCTTGCCTCCAATCGATCTTCGTCGAGTTGCCCTAACCCTAACCCTAGGGTTCGCGTAACGTCGTTCGGCCGTTCGTCGTCGAGGTTTCGTCACGCGCCGTCTTCTTCGCGAGGTTGTTTCGCGTCCCTTGATTTCCTTGTCAGGTTTTGCCGTAACTCATTCCTTAATCCTAATTATCTCATGTTTCGGCAAATCAGAGCCCGTCCGGTGGATTCGGGGAATCTTGCGATCTAGGTCACCTCATCTTGTCACCGTCGTCTCGTCGATCCGAGCGAGTCTGTCCGGGTGTCAGGTGAGACCAGTTTGCTGAATCCGAGGCCAAGCCTGCGGATACGGATTGAGGCCAAGCCTCTCGAGTGACAATTCACCATCTTTCAGAGGTTTTCAGTCAGTTTGTCAGCATGGTGCGTTGCAAGAACGCCGGTGGTGCTCCTGGTGACGGGGACGACAGTCCTCCTCGTCGGTCTGAGATTGCACGTGGGAAGCGTGTCAAGATTTTGGCCAGAAAAAAGAAGAAGACACTTACAGAGGCAGAGATCGCTCAGGCCGTGGCAGATGCAGCAGAGCAGGCAGAGAGAGGTGGCAGGAGCAGTGGCATACGTATAGGTGAGCGTCGCTTTCATCTAGAAGGTCGACAGCTCGGCACAGAGGCCACTGAGGGTACTGAGGATACTAGAGCTACAGAGGGCATGTCAGTTGATCCACCTCCAGAGGCCACAGAGGCTCTAGAGGCTACAGAGGACACAGAGGAGCAGCCAGCTCAGTCTCCACCACGTCGCCGCTCCACACGCGCACGTACTCAGGTGTCTCCTAGGCCAGAGGGCCAGCGTCGTGGAGCACGTCCTCCTCCCAGAGCTAGAGGTTCACCCCCGGTCGAGCATTTTGACTTGAGGGGTGCTACAGCACGTCAGGTGCAGGGGTTGAGGTTCGTGGAGGTCAGTCGGTGGTTTCCGCCTGTGAGGGATCCCAGAGCTTCAGAAGGATTCTATACCCCACTTCAGGAGGATTTCTACAGGGCTCTAGTTGACAGCGGTATTGCTTTCCGACCACAGAGGGTCTGTCGACTTGAGTCACTAGTTGAGGTTGTGGGAGAGCAGCTACGTCCGCACCTGTCCTTTCTGCCAGGCTTGTCAGATCTTCTTGGACGGACAGGTGCATACTGCGGCACATGGGTCAGAGAGTTTTATGCTTCACTATGGATTGATCCTGCCCATGATTTCATTCACTTTGCATTCCGAGGCCGCGATCACCGTCTATACAGCACCAGAGTGCGGGAGATTCTCAGACTCCCAGCATCCAACACGAAGATACATCAGCTGTGTTTTGGTCAGACTCCTCCACCGAGACACCCTCACGGCAGGGCAGTGCCACCTACAGACTTGGTTCGACCCTGCTTCCGTGAGCCTTTTAGCGAAGGGTCTCGTCGCACGCCTGCCAGTTTGACTCCTCTTGCCAGAGTTCTGGATGCTATAGTCAGACGCACTCTACTTCCCAGACTTGGCTACAGAGAGGGACTGACTCGGATGCAGCTATGGGTTGTTCACCACCTCCTCTCACAGACACAGTTTGACATTTGGGATCTTATACTTAGTGAAATGGAGGACACCATAGCTGAGGGCTTTAAGGGTAATCGTCAGCTGCCCTATGCACACTAGATCTGCTTCATCATTAGATCATCCATCCAGTTACCAGCATAGATCCGAGCTGAGATATCAGATACGACTACTGCTTTCCCTGAGTATGATATCCGTCAGCTTTGGGCTTCAGTTACTAGAGATCAGGCCCCAGTGCCAGGACAGCGTGTGCGACCTGAGGTTCTTGAGACAGCAGCTGAGCAGGACGCCACAGTTGATGAGCTTGCAGAGGCAGAGCTTGCCGATCTTGACGCTCAGCCTGCTGATCTTCCTGAGGATGTGACATCTGACAGCACTGATGAGGACTACCAGCCCATCCCCAGGTACCGGTCTCCTCGGTCTCACGACCACGAGGCCGGTGGCTCTGGTTCAGCCTCCCGCACAGATCCAGCCATGGTGGCCATTCTTGAGAGGTTGACCTAGGCACAGGAGCAGCAGCAACAACAGATACAGCGACAGGCTCAGGACACAGCTGCAGCACTTGCACAGATTCAGGCTCGTCAGGACGAGTTTCAGCATCAGAAGCTTGAGATCCAGAGGTAGCAGGTCGAAATGCAGCGACAGTAGTACGAGATTCAGCGACAGACTGCAGCTAGTCAGCAGCAGTACTTGGACCTCCTGCGCCACCTAGTCACTGTTGGGGTTCCTCCGCCTGCTTCCGTCCTGACTTCTGCTTTACAATCCAGTGATCCATCGAGTCAGGGACAGCCGGGTTTCCAGTTCACATCTCCACAGCAGCAGGTTCCCCAGTCTTTCCAGTCCCCGAGCTTCACGACTATTCACACGGGGTTTACACCATCAGACCAGCCTCGCCCTCACCTCCTGACAGGCACACCCTTCGGTGATTTCAGTGCTACCTACAGCGAGTTGACTGGTCAGCCGACGCCCTCGCACACTACCTTTGCTACTTCTTCAGGGTTGTCAGCTTCAGAGGCAGCTATTCCTCCAGTGACAGGGACTGGTACTACAGAGACTCTACCTTCATCAGTTGCCTCGATAGATCCTCCTGCTATTGGCTCGCTACAGGCTCAGGTCACTCAGACGGATCTTATTATTGCTACTACGACAGTACCTGTTCCTGCCGTTCAGACCCAGACAGTTACACAGCCACATGCTTCTTCAGAGGGTCAGCCAGATAGCTCAGATTCCGAGGGAGATTCTCTACACTTCATGATTACTCCGCGCACCTCAGCACCCGACACGACTCCGTCTGTCCCCCCATCAGATCCTTAGATTAGCTTTTTTGGCGCTTGATGCCAAAGAGGGAGAGAGAGTAGTTTCAGGGGGAGTTTTGAGAGAGGGTTTTCGTTTTTTCTTGTGTGCTACATTCATGCATCATGTTTACTTTTCAGTCATTGCATTCGTGTGACATGTCGTTGTGTGATAAACCTTGAGTCTTAATGTTTTATCCAGTCACAATGTTATCTCTTGTCACCGTTGTTAATTATAGCTCTAAGGTTGTGCTTCTGTGCCTTACTCCGATTTCTTATGAGCTATATCTGTTTGTGTACTAACGCTCTTTGTCTTATCTTATGAGTACACTCTTTTGGCTTGGGGCACATAAGCAATTCCTAACCCTTTTGTGCTTATTGCTTTTTGCTTATGTGAACCATGCATGCTCGAAAACCTCAACTCCAATCTTTCATATCTTAGTGTTGTCATCAATCACCAAAAAGGGGAGATTGAAAGCATCTAGGCCCCGAGGTTTGGTTTCGGCAATTGATGACAACGCTTTATTACCATGACTAACGTGTGTTTTGCAGAAACTTTGGTAAGTTAGGTCATGGAGGTTTTAACTGCTTTGGGCACCATGATATTCATGCTCCTTGAGGGAAATCGTTTCGGTTTTCAAAAGAGTGACGTCAAGATTAAGGACGGTTAGTTCCGGATGTCGAGGTGTTGAGAGACATTTGGAATAGTCGTTAGGATCCTCGTTTTTCTCTTTTGGCCGTACTATAAAGGGGGGCATGAGCGGGTAGCTTGACCTAGGCGAGTCCTATGTTTAGGTGTGGTGCACACTTGTTAAACTTGGCGCTAGGCAGCTCTAGAATAGCTCAAAGTTCAGTTGGAAGCAACTTGGTTCAAGTTGTGACGCGTTTCGGAGAGTTTCGGGTTGTTTTCCCATGACCGGACGCGGTCCTCGGCATGACCAGACGCGTCCGGTCAGTACAGTTCCGCGGCTAGGGTTTCAGCTCTGAACACCGGACGCGGTCCTCGCGAGGACCGGACGCGGTGGTCAGAAGTCAACACGTGTCACTTGAGGATAACACCCGATCGGACGCGACCTGGGTGTGATCGGCGCGTCCGGTCACAGTCCAGTAAGGTCCAGTGACGACCGGACACGTCCGGTCATCACCGATCGGACGCGGTCGCGCGTCCGGTGCGAGTACAGTATGCTCCCTGCACGATCGGACGCGTCCGGTCACCCCTGACCGGTGCATCCGGTCACTCAGTTGTTTTTCGGTTTTCGACCGTTACGAGCGACCGGCGCGTCCGGTCAGTTCGACCAGCGCGTCCGGTCAGCTCGTGTTTTGCTGAGTCAGCAGGTAACGGTTCGTTTTGTCTGTGGGGTGTATAAATACATCCCCACCACCTCTTTTAGAGGTCTCTTGCTCATTTGATCAGCTGATAAACACCTTTGGAGTGCAAGGGAGTGCAAGAGCACTAGTGAGGATAGAGATTTGAGAATCAAAGCTTGAGAGTTCCTCACTAGCGATTAGAGAGTAGCAAGTGTGCATCCACTTTCTCATTTGGGCTCGTATTGGTCAAGTGAGAGTTCTAGCTTGTTACTCTTGGTGATCGCCATCATCTAGACGGCTTGGTGGTGATTGGGAGTTCGGTGATCATCCGGAGGAGCTTGTGGATGACCCAACTCATCTTGTGAGCGGTTGTGGGTGATTTACCGCGACGGAGTGTCAAAGAATCAACCCGTAGAGAGCACTTGATCCTTGCGCGGATCAAGGGGGAGCTACACCCTTGCGCGGGTGCTCCAACGAGGACTAGTGGGGAGTGGCGACTCTCCGATACCTCGGAAAAACATCGCCGTGTTCCTTGCCCCTTTACATTCAAGCATTTACATTCTCGTATTTACTTTCATTGCTTGTTTATATTCCTAGACTTGCCATGCTAGACTAGGTTTGGAAACTAGGGTGCAAAACTTTGTATCGGTAGACTCTCTAGGAACACAAGTAGACACTAGGGGTGAATTCCGGCTTGTAGGATTTATTTCTTGCATTTAATTTTTAGAAAAGCCCAATTCACCCCCCTCTTGGGCATCTTGATCCTTTCAGGAACATTAAAGTTCTCAAAACTATTACCCTGACCATGAGAACAGGCGTAGGTTTACCCGCATAGGTACTTTATTTCTTTAGAAACTTTTCTTAGCATGCCCATACGATAGTCACAATAACCCTTTTCTTCTATCTCGGTGAGTTTCAATCCTTATAACGAGAGACATTTCACCGAGAACTTTCTTATTGAACCTTGAGGACAAGAGCTTCTTCTTCTCATGCAGTAGATTGACATCACTACTAACAAGTAAGATGTCATCCACATATACATGATTAGAAAATAAATTTCTCATTCTATAACTATGTACAAATGTAATTGTCCTCTCATTCTCTTTAACCTAAAATTTTCAATTGACTCTTCAACTTTAAATGCCATTGTCTAGAGATTTACTCTAGTCCATAAGAGATTCCTACAGGTGGCATCTCTTATGTTCTTTTCTTTCCATGACAAAACCTCTAGGTTGTGCCACGTAATCATTTCCATACAAATCCCATTGGGAAATGTTATCTTTACTTTCATCTGATGTAACTCAGATCATGATGTGCCACTAGCACTCATTGTAATCTATTCATTCGCTTCGCGCAAAACTTTTGATTCAAGTCGCGCTCCACATCTTTACATATTTCCCTTGGAGTCATATTTTGTCTTGTAGACCCATCACAGTCTACTGTTTTGGCTCCTTAGAAATTTATTCTAGATTCCAAAATATTATTGGTATTATCGATTTCATTTCATCTTCCTTTACTTCTTGCCACTTGGACGAGTGAACGTCTCTTATGACTTCTTCAAATTAGGTGGGATTACCCTCCATTTGAATTTCACTAATATAGACTTTATAATCGTCAGAAATATCTGATTTTCTTATTCTTTGAGACTTTCTGGAGCCTTAGTTACTAGCATTTCTTGACCTTTATTGCCAAAAGACAATTGATTCTATAAGGTCCTGTGTAACAAGATCCTTGTTCACATTATTCATCCTCCTTGCGGAGTCAGATTTCTCTGTACCACGCTCCCCCAGATTGTCCCATCTTTAATTTTCTTATTTTGGGTTCAATCTGCTAAAACTCATATGGTGCATTTAGCACCGCCTTTAAAACTCTGAACACGTCCAATATGAATACTGACTGACTATGCTATCTTTCTGTTGGAACTGTAAAAGGTCCATGAATTTAGCTATATCTTTACTTTAGGGGTATCGATATTATGACCATCTTACTCCCCCCGACGATCACATTCATCTTTTATAGATCACTTTAGTATGCATCGCATTGTCTGAATAATGGGGAAGTATCTTTCTTAATTGTCTTTCTTAATTGATCTTACCTTTCTCCCCCTCGAAATGTGGTACGAACTTTTCTACCACAATTTCTAAAACTATTCAGAACTCTTGTGAATGAGGAAACTTTGATTACTTTCTTCATCCACATGATTACATCATGCAAATGAAATTATTTCTTAATTCGTTGAGAGTACTTTTCCCTCATTTCACTTCAAGAACTCAACAAAGTCTTTTATCATTGATACTTTCGCAAGTCACGCTTGCATGTCATTCTTATCTTAAGGTTCGTCTGTAACTTTCTGTTCTTCTTAAACTTATATTAGGATAACATAAGAGCTACCCTTAACTTTTCTCCCTGTGCGGAATACACTCGAAGCACATGAGTCATTACAATTTTTTCCTGCCATGCAGGACAAATACTATGTCAAATTTCTCCTGCCATGCAGGATTTATTAACATAAGTATTATGACAACTTTACCCCGCCATGCGGGTATTTTCTCAAACTTTTTCCGTCATGCGGGCACTATCACAATCTTTTTCCCGCTATGTGAGATAATTTTCTTGAAGGGACATAAATTTCAATATTGGCTCATATTCAATCATCAAATTTAGAATTAAATCCAAATACTCTTTAACATACATGCTTAATCCGACGTTGGTCAAATTAAACATGCATGTCACTTATTACATTTGAAATCATGATGATTAAGACTAAAAAATATTTTACTTATTACATCTTTTATCATGATGATAACTTAAATCTTCTTCATAAGGAGTACATAAAAGGCATCTTTTAAACTAAACTCTTATTGTTCTATTTTCTTGGATCAATATCCTAGAATTCTTTTTCTTTTGAAGCCATTCTTTAAAGAGACCACAGTCCCTTGCACAATGGTCTTCTTTCTGCAAAAAATTGCACTTTTAATCTTCTGAGTCACAAGTACCCAGCTCATTTTCTTTTCACCCTTCAAGAATAAAGGCATAAAGTTCTTTATCTGAAAAACATCACCAATAATAAGCATGAAAATAACCCTACATTGGTCTGGTTAAAGACATGCACATTAAACTTTTAAACTTTAAGTTCTATTCTATATCACCGTTGGGCAGAAATAGAACAAAATCATCAATCTTATACATCAATTCCACATCACCGTTGGGCAGAAATGAAATTAACATATGAAAACTCAATTATCTTATAACCCTCTTCAAAATTAAATGCTCCCATTGGTTCTAATTTAATTTTGAAGATCATCATCATCATTGCAGCGGAAACATGAAAATACATTACATTCTGCTCGCTCTGGAGCATCTATTCTCTCTTATCTATTCTCTGAAAATTGGTCACTTTGATGCAAAATTCATCAGAGATTTAAACTTTAAACATAAAACTCATAGAATTATAATATTGTTATCATCAACGTTGGTCAGAAAATAACAATATCATAATTTTCTTTAAGCATAAACTCTTAAATAAATTTATAATATTGTTATCATCAACGTTGGTCAGAAAATAACAGTATTATAATTTATCTTAACTATAAACTGACTATTCCTCCAATTAAAATTTTTCCGTTGGTTCCAACTTTAACTGGAGGATAAACTTTTCATCATTCATTGAATTGCTATAATTGCTCCTCAAATTAAATCCTTCCATTGGTCCAGATTTAATGAGAAGACAATATTCTTTTCTTTGCAGCAGAAAAATAATCTTAAAGTATTATTATCAGAAGCATTTTCACTTACTCATCTTTTCTCTGGAAATTCTGACACCTTGGTGCAATTTTGACAGAGATGTAAACTTTCAAATTCAACATAAAATTATCAAGTCTGACTTCTGAAAATAATAAAACAATATTAACAAGGCACTGTACATTTGCCCAAAGCCCAAAACACGCACTGTTTGTTTCTACTCTTGCGGCCCATCTTTCTCGCGCGCCCACGTTATGGCCCACGGCCCAGCCGCGCGCGCGCTTTTCTCTTGGCGGCCCACGGCGCTCGCGCCACAACCTGGGCCTGGGCCAGGATTTCGCTGACCCGCCTGGGCCAAAAGAAGCCCAAATGGCCAGCGAGCGATCCTCGTCGTTCAAGCCGATCCGACGGCCGGGCGTCCATTTCGGAGGATGAAAACCGGACCTGGGCCGCTCCTGTGAAACCCTAGCAGCCATTTTCATTTTCTCTGAGCGCCCCAAGCCGAGAGGAGGAGAGGCGGCGGCGGCGGCCGCACGTGCTCGCCGGCGCCGGTGAGGAAAGGAAGCACCGGAGACCAGCCCCTTTTCATCCCTTTCTTCCTCGTTCCTCCTCCCTTCTGTTCTATCCCCGCACGAGCGAGTGAACTCCGCCGGTGGCGCATGGCCGCGTTGGCCACCGGTGGCTCCGTCCGAGAGAAAACCCGGTCGGTGCCCCTTTCTCTCCTTTCCTTGTCTCTTCCCCATCCCCTTTCTCTCAGCACAGCCGAGTCCGGGCGGCCAAGGAGTTCCATCGGCCACCCGTAGGAGACAGAGTGGGTAGCGGCGCCGCCACCGGACCCCTCGCCGGCGTGCGCGCCCACCGAAAGGTGGACGCGTCGCCGTCGAGCGGACTAGTGATGGTGCACTGTTCCAAGCCATGAGCCCCGGTCAACTCTACGTCGAGGGCGGCTCGGTGCTTCTTCCCGCGCGCCGGCAACGCTCCGGCGAGTGGTGGCTTCCTGCACGGCATCGACCGACGCCGGCGGTTTTGACGGCAACAGGTAAGCCCAAGGTAGGCCCCTGTCCCCTCCATTCTGTTCCTCTGTTTTAGGGTTAGGGTTTGGGTGTTCGATCCTGTGATCTTCCCGCACCCTTCGATCCTGTGATCTTCTCGCACCCCATCAAAACGGCGGCGCAGTATTCTGTTGCCCACACCCGATCTAGGGTTAGGGTTTCGGTTCCTCTTTTTTGATCCGATTCAATCGAATCAATCTCTTTTGATCTTATCTTTTCTTGAACTGAAACTACACCTAGAATCCTAGCTCCGATACCATTGTAGTATTCTTTAGATCATTCTAGGTGTGGTTCAGTGAGTAGATACATGCGTTTGGTGTAAATAACAACATGATGTTCATAGATCCAGAGAAAGAGAGGGAGAGAGATAGAGTGGAGGAGTAGTAAAAGTGCCTGACCATACGGGTTGGAGGAGATGGAGCAGCAGTGGGCGTCGCGGGCGTCGAGCAGAGGCGGCGGTGGACTTCCCGTCGCTGGCAGGCGTCCCTCTTGATCGGACTAGGGAGGTAGGTGGGGAGTGGCGGCAGTGAACCTTGTGTCGTGAGCCGTGGCCCCCACCTTCTATATATAGCCTGCGCGACGGGGGCCCACCAGCCTTGTGTGGCTGAGCACCCCCGATCAGGGCGTGGTCAAAAGGGTCCGAACTGACCGTTGGGCCAATTCGGTTGAGATCTATTCTAACAGGCAGAAGTTCCAATTGTCATGTAAGTAAAAGAAATGCAGCTAGAATAGATGAATGCTAAAATGGACCTTTTCCATAAATATTCAGCGAGTCCAGAAAATGAAATCAGCATAGGTATTTCTCCCGAAGTAGTCCAAGTGCGCGAGTTCTTTCTCAGCACGTTAACAAGAGACGCGATAGTGAAATTCCATCTCGTGTGGACATGCAAAGCACTGCTCATCAGTCCCTGCAGCATCTCCTATATATATCTATATCTACAAAACTAGCTACTAAATACGTGCTACAGTGCACGTTCGCCAAAACAAAACTAGCTACTGACTACTAGTGGTACAAGGCAACCTAGCATTTGGACACTGTAGTTACAAGAAAAGCATCCACACGAATACACGATGCATGTATATATGCCGGCTCATCTCCAATCAACACTGTCTCGACCAGATAGACACCACGACACCTTGATAGCGTTGGCCGTCTTCATGGCGCGCGGCCCTCTCAGCGACGTGCGACGATCTGCTCGTAGAGGTCCCTGATCTTGAGCCCGACGATGGTCTGGAAGAGCCCCGTGCCGTTGTTGCTGCCCGGCAAGTCGGCGTGCGTGAGCATCTGCTGCGCCACCTCCCCGTAGAACTTGGTTGACAGGTTGCTCAGGTGGGTCTCCACGTAGATGAGCTCGTCCAGCTTGTCGAACTGCCCGTCCATCTCCACCACCGACACCTTACCATCCGAAGGTTGGTGCCAACGCAAGAGACAGAGTTGGACATAGCTGTTAATTAGTGAGCTGAAACGCTAGCTGAGACAGTGATGAGTGAGTGATCGTCAGTTCATCATCACCTCGTGCCCGAAGTAGGTGCCGAAGCCGTAGGCGAACCTGATGCCGGGGTAGGAGCAGGAGAGCTTCCGGCCGCAGGGGATCCAGTTCACGGTGGATCCTTCGTCGAAGAGGGTACACCGGGGCGAAGTGCTCCACCCCTTCCTTCATGATCAGTTTCACGCGCAGCACCTTTCCTCGTCGTCGCCGGGCCGGGATCAGCTGCGTCGGCAGGACCTCGATCACGGCGTCCGCGTACTGCTTCTGCGGCTCTGCAGCAGCAGCAGGAAGAAGAGGAGGGATATGAATGAATTACTCAGCTCTGCACTGTGTGACTTGTGAATTTTTCGCGTGCAATGCAAGTGCAAGGTTGCCGACAGGCTTCACCAATGTAAGCATCGAAGTCGGGCTTCCTTGCCTCGATGCTGGCCCTGATGCTCTCGAGGCTGTGCCCACGCTCTGCCATGTCTCTCTGCAGAACGGAAGCTCAAAATAAATGGTCGTGATCGTGAAATCGAGGCAGACAACGTCCTGATGACGAGCAGTGTATCGAAACACAACGGACCTGAACTTTCCATGCAAACTTCACCTCGTTGCTGATGTCCAGGTAGATGCTCAAGTCTAGCAGATCCCTCACGCACTCATCGTACCTGACACAGGCAACAACAGATAGTAGATTATTGAGCATCGCAGGCTGAAAAAAAATGACGAAACAAAATGAGGCAAGGGATGCCTCAGTAGTCTCACATTGGGTGCAGCCCCCTGATGACGAGGATCTCGGGCGGGGTGATGAGCTCGGGCGGGTCGAGGAGGCCGGTGACGTGGTTGTAGACGGGCTTCTCGACGGCACGGCCCTCCTTGCATGAGGTCGAAGTCGTGGGCCCTCGGGTCCAGCGCCGTGACGCCCTTCGCCTTCCGCCCGGCCTGGTCCAGCGAGTGGTAGTCGTCGAGGCAGATCACCGTGGCGGTGTCGCTTACCAGCGTGTTGGAGTTCGGGTTCCCGCCCCTCGGCGGCTCCGCCCCGCCGCCCAACACGCTCGTCAGGCGCCGCATGAACGTGCTCTTCCCGCACCCGGAGTCCGCCGCCACCCCGATCACCACCGTCTTCGAGCACGACACGCGGATGGTGGTGGCGGTGGGGTAGCAGGCTCGACTCCGGCTTCGGAGAAGGATGGACGTGCCCGCCGGCGAGTAGAGCGAGGTGGCGGCGCTCGTGTGCACCGTGAAGGCCGCCATGGATCAACCGTGCGTCCTTGTCTTGCCTTGCCACCGTAGATATATGGTCAGCAGCAGACGAAAGCGGAAGGCGACGGCCATGAAAAAGCTTTGTGGTGGTTTTGTGGACAACGATATGGTGGGCCCCGAGTGACTTACGTGGTACCATGTGGGTCACCTGCTGCGGATGAGAGAACCAGCGCTGGAAACCGGAAACGGACCGGGGCGGTTACAGGCGCTACCAAATTCCAGTACTGGAGTACATAAACGATAATGGTTACGTGAGGGCGGCCGTCCGGGCGTGTCTGCGCCGAACGCGCCGTTCTAGGCTTGCACGTCGATCGCCTCAACATCAATGTGCCACCGCTATTCAACTCGTCTCATTTGCTCACTCCCATACCCACGCACCTAATCCCTTGCTTTCTCCTCCCTTCCGCGGCTCGTGCCCCGCGCGCTACCCCGACGCGCGGCCATGGCTACCTCCCTGGGCGGCAGCGGCTTGCTCCCCCACCCCGGCATCCTCCTCCCCACCCTGGTGGCCTTCTCCCCCACCCCGGCGGCCCTTTCCTCCCCGACACTCGATGTGGAAGTGGTGGCCGCACTGTGGCAGCGCGCGGGCCGTCACCGTCGACCGTCACGGCGGTCCTTGTCGCCACCACCGGCGATGGCCAAGCTCCGGTGCAGCCACCGTTGGCCGCCACCGCAAACCCCGGGTGGCCGGAATCAACCGGCGCAGCCTTCCCCTGCCCTATGTTCCCCGACCCCCGACAGCTCCTTCCCCTACCGAGGCGTCCTCCTCCCCCACCCCGGTGGCGCCCCTCCCCCCAAATGGCGTCCTCCCTCACCAGGAGCCCCCAATACCCGCAGATCTGCGCGGCTATGACACTCCCCGCGTCAGGCTCTCTCTCTCTCCCTACGTTGCAATTGTATGTTTTAATTGTTTCAAGCGTTTAAGGGGTATGTTGCATTTGTTTCGTATGGATGTTGCAAAAATAGATCGAATGATGTTGCATATGTTGCAATTGTTTCAGAGGCATGTTGCAAGAGTATGTTTCGAGTGTTTCAGATGTTTCCGAGGAATGTTTCATCTGTTTTTCGGGCGCATGTTGCAATTTTGTCTATCTAGATGTTGCTTATGTTTCACACATATGCTACATGTGTTTTATTCGGATGTTACGTATGGTTGCAATGGTTTTAAGTGTTTCAGGTGTGTTTTTCAAGTGTTTCAAAAGCATGTTTCAAGTGTTTCAACTGCCTTCAGACATATATGCAACCGTTGTATTTGGATGCTTGAAAAGTAGATCGGGTGTTGAATCTCTCCTCCTCCCACCTTCTGCCGCACCATCTCTCCCGGAGCCGGTAGGGCACCCATACGAATGAGGGATGGACGATGAGCACTGGACGACGGAGCTGCGTGCGTCAGGCGCAAGCGAGGGAGCTCCATACATACAGACGTTGCCTTCGAAGCGAGATGGGCGCTGGGCGGAGGGGCTGCATACGTCACGATTGGGAGCATGGGTGCAGGCGCGTGGTGGCTTGGACGTGGCGGACACGCTCTACTATTGCGCGGGCATAATGGATGCAATTCTATTATGATTTAGGTGAGGGGCGCGGTGGGTACGTCGAACAGGAGCCGCGTCCGAACACAGGCCTAGGTCCGGACGCTAGGCTTGCTGGTTCATAAAATATATTCTGTCTGAAAAATAATGCAATTCTCACTTTCCAAAAAAATCAATTAATTTTTATGCTTAACCAAATATATACGAAAAACTACTAACATTTATGATACTATAAATAAACATTATTAAATTATAGTTATGAAATATATTTTCATAATAAATCTATTTAGAAATATAGATGTTGATATAATTTTCTAAACTTAGTCAAACTTAAAAAAGTTTGACATTTTTTTGGGCGGAGGGAGCACCATATATGTCATATGTGAGTTGTTGACCATAGACGTAAAACTCGATAATATTTACGTTTTGCTTCAGCTACATCCTCTGTTCCAAAATAAACAGTTGCACACCTTTCCGAGTAAATTTAACTAAATTTATATGAAAATATACTAATATTTATAATTCTGTAATAAATATCGTTACATTAATAGTGAAACTTTTTTTTTTCTAATAAACACATTAGAAGATGCAAATGTTCATAATATTTTCTATATCTAGTTATAATTTTAAAAATAAGCTCTAAAAATTATATGAGCAGCTATTTTGGGACGAAAGGAGCATATATATATATATATATATATATATATATATATATATATATATATATATATATATATATATATATATATATAAAGAAAAGTGCTTAGTTACTCCCCACAGCCACATATGACAAAAAAGTCACTGCTTGAATGGGTATTGGGTAATGATCAACTCTTAGGGCCACAGGGGTATGCATATAACTGTAGTCAAAGACGGCTAGATGAATAATCAGGTCGACAAATTTGTCTTTCAAGTTGCAACTATAGCTAGTTGAAATGGACTTGAAATTTATACGTCTTGTACCGGCAGCACAACTGCATGTGCAACGAGAGAAGCCCAAGGTACTCGACCGGCCGCAAGGGACCAAACCAAACCACATGGACGCGAGGCTAATGTTTCAACAGCCATACCGCCGCGAGTGGAAAGCTGGGAAAAGATGAACGGTTCTCATACCGAACTTTCGACTGAATTGGCAGGAACGATAGCATATACTAAGCATATACCAAACTTTCGACTAATATTGCCTTGTACTCCATAAATTGACCGTTACGCTAATGTTTCAGAAGAGCTACCCTCCTACTTCCATACCATCTTAAAAAGCAATTCTCAGCGCCACTGACATAAGAAAAGATAGACACAAGGTGTATTGACAGGTATGCACAAAACCATCGAGTGAACATGTGCTACGTTGCCACAAGTAACTCCCCATTTTCTCAAGAAATGTAATTCTCCATCATGACTGGCTTCACTTGTTCCCTCTGAAGTACATGTACACTTTCTGCAAACATCAAGACACAGATAGCAAATGTTATGCTTTAGAATTCTGTATTATTATTAAGAAATACTTCAAGAAAGGTCATCTGAAATATGGAGCAATGTAGAAATAAAAAAAGCAGACAAACATCACACCATACATAATGGTGTTATATCGGATGCAACAAAATTGTGAGACCAATTCTTATGCTGAGTCCCTACAGATTAAGAAAAGTGTATACAAATGACAAACTAAATAAAATAGCAAGACAACCAAATATATCATTTGACACAGATTAAGAAATTGGTTACAGTTATGTTTCTCAATGAAGTAGCCCCACCGTATTCTTCTAAGGCGAACATATTTTACTCAACTGTACATTAAGGAAAAAGTCTACATAATCCCCTGACGAAACAGGTATCTTACACACTAGACTATTTTACTCAACAGATGTCATCAATTCTGGGAGAGGCCAGCAACCTTGACCCCTGAACACGGGCCAAGTCCAGAACATCCTGCAAGCTTGGTAGCAGGGACTGCCGCTGTTACATCCTCTCTGCCCAATCGACACCACCTCTAAGGCAAGCCCCCCCACCCCCACCCCCTGCACGCGCTGAATCCTCCAACTCAACAATGTTGTGGCCCACCTCCTTCCGCAGGGTCAAGGCCCAGCGCTGGTCCAAGGCTGTCGTGCAGGTCCACCATGTGGACGGCACAGAGAAGTGGAGGGTGAGCAGATCTATCGGCGTAGGGGCATCATGTGGTGGCCAAAAAATCACTACAGCGACTGGCATGGAGCAGAGCGAGGGAGGGATGAGCGGCAGCAACATACATTGAGGACAGCTGGCAAGGGTTGATGCAGGGACGACTAAAGCATGTCCGTTGCACCCTGACAAGTGGCCCAGGCCACGCGGCATGCCACTGGCAAAACCACTCAGGTGGTCATTTAAATGGTATTGCATAGTTTAGTGTGTGGAATACCACGTTTTATAGGTTGAGGGGGTGAAGTAAGCACCCTAGCAGTGTTTTCCGGTCGTCCGATTAATCGCGATTAATCGCGACTAATCGCCCTAATCGGTCCTTGATGTCCGACCAGAGGGACCGACTCGATTAGGGCGATTAGTTTTCTGGTCGTCCGATTAGTCGATGACTAATCGCGATTAGTCGGGCGATTAGGCTTCCGGGACGACCAGTCCTCTGTTTTTGGCGAGCGCGCGTGCACGGGCGCGGGCGAGCGCGGGAAAGGGAATCCGCCCGAGCAGAAGCGGCGCGCAGCGTGCAGCGGGGAAAGGGAAACAATTGCGGGCCCGCGCGGAAGGATTAGAGGGAGAAGCCGCCGCTGGATCGAAGCCGCCGCTGCTTCCGCTCGCAGAAGCCGCCGCCGCTTCCGCTGGAGGAGATTCCCCCGCAAGGAAGATTCCCCCGCCGCCGGTTGCTCTCCTCCACGCCGGCTGCTCTCCTCCCCGCTGCTGTTTGGCCGCCGCTTCCCGCTGGAGGAGATTCCCCCGCAAGGAAGATTCCCCCGCCGCCGGACGGACTCAGTCCGTCTGGATCGAAGCCGCCGCTGCTTCCGCTCGCAGAAGCCGCCGCCGCTTCCGCTGGAGGAGATTCCCCCTCAAGGAAGATTCCCCCGCCGCCGGTTGCTCTCCTCCACGCCGGCTGCTCTCCTCCCCGGTCTTCACGATGAGCTCCTCTGACGACGGTATGTGCCTTCCCCTCTCCATCTTCTTCCCTCCTCCCCCCATCCCTCTCTCTGTTTGGTGGTTGCTCCTTGCTCCTTGCTGCTTGCTGTGATGTCCCATCCCCCATCGTCCATCCATCCTAAGAACTGGTGCTTCTGCAGATGTGGACCGACGTGCTGCAGCCGTGGAAGTGTACATGCCACCGCCTGACCTTGGAGGTGAAGGAGGTGTTCCATCATCAGTCGGGTCAGATCCCGCTGCCACTGAATCCTCATCAGCAGCTGACATTCCTTCCCTAATTGAGAGGGCTCTAGCAAAACTACCTCCAGAGCTTAGGGAACAAGCTGTTGACACCAAGAGGAAGGCAAAATCAAAAGACCCAGGATGGAAGTATGGGTGGTGGCCAGATCCTACCAAGAAGGACTTTGTGCAGTGCATATTTTGCAAGAAGGTTGTGCCTTCTGGAATATGCAGATTCAAGCAGCACCTTGCTGGGGGGCGTGGAGATGCAATGGGGTGTCCTAATCCTCCAGAAATAGTTAAGAGGGAGATGAATGATTACTTGAAGAAGAACTCAAGGACTGTTCTTGTGGAGGTGCCTGCAGCTGCTGGAGGTGAAGATGAAGAGGAACAAGAACAAGATGCTGCAGCTGAACCAGTAAAAATACCAAGTTCTGGAACAAAACTTAAGCAAGCCAAGAGGAAGATTGCTCAGGCTGCCATCACTTCTTTCATTGTTTCTGCTGCAGCAAAACCAGAAACACAAAAACAGTCCAGGTCAGTGAGTTCCCTGCTTTGCAAGTCACCAGAACAAGTAATAATCAGCAATGAAATAATAATGGAATTGTATGTTTGGAATGGAAATTGCAGTGCTATGGTGGGGTGCATATGGTGGCTTGACGTATGAGCTCCAATGTTTAGCAAAAAGGATTGTTAGCCTTTGTTGCTCTGCATCTGGATGTGAGCGTAATTGGAGTGACTTTTCTAGTGTAAGTGCTAGTGTACTACTGCTGAGTAATTAAATTTGGTTGCAATATTGGTATGTGATTCAGTGTTGTATCTTGTGTAGGTCCATACAAAAAAGAGAAACCGATTAGAGCATGAAAGGTTAAATAAGTTGGTTTATGTCAGCTACAACCGCAAGATGGAAAACAGGTTTAAAAAAATTAGAGAGCTGGGTTCCCAAGGAAAGAGAAGCAATCCACTCTTGCTCGAAGAATTTAATTGGGAAAATGAATGGGTTCATGAAAGTTGTGAACCAGTTGATCCAGTTCAGGAAGGTGGTGCTGGTGGTGGTGCTAGTGGCAATGCTACGCCTTGGGCTGCTGTTGATGAGGCTATTGGTGCAACCCAAGCTCTGCATGGACGTAACTTGCCTAGGGCTGCTGCTCGTAATGCTTCTGCTGCTGTGAAGCATACTTATAATAGGAAGCGTCCAAGGACCACAGTGACTCAAGATATTGAAGAAATTGAAGATGGAGACCATGATCATCATGCTGAATCTGATTCAGCAGCAATGGAGGCAGATGAAGTATCTGCAGCTGCACCAACTGAAACCGGAGATGGAGGCTTCAATTTGGATGTGGATTTGCTTAATTAGATGGCTGTGTGTGTTTGAGACTTGTGAGTTGTGAGTCTTGTGACTGGCTGGCTGGCTGTGTGTGGCTGGCTGTGTGCTTCAATTTGGATGTTGAACTTGTGAACTATGTTGCTGTGTGTGTGTGTGGCTGGCTATGAATTTGGATGTCGAACTTGTGAACTATTTTGGTTATGTAATATGCTGGCTGCTATGTTCTGTTAAATGCTATTTATTTGCTTGATAATGCAGCAGAGCTGCTGTTGATTTGTGTCAAGGTCAACACTACAATTGTGTTTCTAATTGTAGTCTTCTTTGGTTTTCCAGGCTTCCAGCAGCAAGTCAGCAAAGGAATGTTGTTTGGGACAGGAATACAGAGTTACAGACATCTGGACAGTGCAGAAAAGAGAAGAAAACAACTCCCACAAGTAAGTCACCAGCTAGTCTTGATGCTTGCTTCATTATGTATGCAATATAGTATATATAGGTATATATATATAGTATATATATGTCCTGATATATAGGACGACTTGGACGACCAGCATGGTCGACTAGGCTCGACTAATCGGCCTGGTCGACGACTAATCACGATTAGTCTTCTGGTCGGTCCCAAGGCGACTAGGTCCGACTAGACGACCGGAAAACATTGCACCCTAGGATACCCTAGGGGTGTAAGTAGACTTTCTCCTAACATTAACGTCCACAAAATGTTTATATCAATGCAAACTTCAGACTTTAATACCAAAAAAAGGACTGTTCATCTAGTATGTTGTTACACAATAAACTTTCATACCTGAAGAACCCCAATGCTCAGCAGTGTCTCCAGACAAAACAGTGCAAACCCCACAAAGTAAAAGATCTGCAACAGGGAAGTATTGATTCTTATTAACGCCCCAAGATCTGGGAGACATCACGTATCTGACGCATTGAAAAAGGCACGAAAAGTGTGTCCACCACTCAGCTTACCCCAATTATCACATGCTCAGAGAAGGTGTCAATCGCAGCCAAAATACCACTGACAAGAATTAAAAAAAAAAGTTCTGCATCAGACTAAGCATAATACATTGATGTTAAAAAATAGGTCAGCTATGAATAATATTTTCACACCATCCACTCAAGCCAATACGTTTAAAAGCATATTTACAGACCCAATAAAGCATATAGCAATGAACAGTTCAGCTGCTAAATTTGAGACATTGAACTGGCACATGGCCAGCCATATTCTTTTAAAAGAGCATAAAATTAATCAAATTTTTGACATATTCAGATTCAGACCTTACAGAGGAAATTTGAGAGGTTTAACTGGCACATGACTGGCCATATCTTTTAAAAGAGCATAAAATTAATCAGCTTAGTGAGTTATTTCAGATTCAGACCTTGCATAGGAATATGGAAGAACTTATTTCTGACCTTTCACAGAAAATTCTCAACTATAAGCACCAAGTAATTGAAACTAACTATACTCATAATATGGCCATGGGCAGCCATCCAACAAGGCGGCACACACACGTCCAATTATCATTAATTGTTGTTTGTTTGGAACCCTATATCTGAAAATTTAGGGAATTATCTCTTGCAATCCATAGTGACCTTGTTTATTATGAAGGTAGAAATCCATATAAAAGGGTTAGCCATCTATGGGTTATGATCAAGCAAGAATCAACCTATTTTCTCCTCCGAAATCTGTGATCCCAATCTATGATTTATTGATTTCTCCTTTCCCAGCAGCCAACATCACTGGCTATCTACGCAATGGTGCTTACCCACATTACCCAAGCCCATAACAACTGATGGCTTTGATTACTTTAGATAAAAGGAGTGGCAAACTTACGTTAATGATTTCCCATGAAATACAATTGGTGGAGCAATGGCCGCAATTATGCAAAAACCAATGTGGATCTGCACCAGACATAATTGCAAAAAATTATCTCATCTGTGCTAAATGAAAAGTGACAACTACTAAAGTAGTTGAACTGAAATGTTAATCATGCAAAATAAACTTGCAAATTAGATCTTACCAGGTAACACAGGAAAAACCATCCAAAACTGAAAGCACTGTTAGTCCTGTTTAACAAGTTAATGAGAGTGTCAAATACAAAACACCATGTAGCAAAGCAAAGACTTATAAATATAAGCATCTTGGTTCCAGAAATGTATATCATAACTATAGTAGAGTTCCACTTAACGATCTTATACTAGAATTCGAGCCACATCAATGATTGGTGCCTAAATATAATAGGGACAAATATACCATGCCTCACTAATTGGTACATGAAAATAGTCACTACACTTCCCAAGTTCGCATATACTATATTTACACAAGAACTTGCGTTGCAATACGCACTGATGGAACACTTCCCAAGTCCGCATATACTATATTTACACAAGAACTTGCTTTGCAATATGCACTGATGCAAAAGGCTCTAGGATGGGCACATATTATATTAATTTACGCAAGAACTTGCTGTGCAATATGCACTGATGGAAAATGCTGTAGGATGGGCACATATAAAATGTACTACAATGCGAAATATATCCATAGTAAAGAGTTCCAAAAATTATCGCGGCATACCTCATTGCACGGTAGAGTGGCCTATACCACATCAATATGACAGAGGAATTCCAAGCAGAGCATAGATTGTTGCAAGGAAAAACAACTTTGAATCTGCAATAAGATATGCCAACTATTTAATGCAAGCGCAATGTATAGAGTACACCAGCGTTTACAGATAATCATGAAACCCACCTCCCTCCTTGATCCAGCAGACTATGACAGCAATGAAGTTCCAGGACAGGCAAAGCACAATTCCTGCAATTTATATTAACACAAACCAAAAGCATGACCAATCACTGCTAGCCACCTTTCAAATACACCATATCTAGTAGACTTGTACTCCTAATTGCCTGCTTCTGCACCCCCCACCTAGATAAGAAAATGACTTGCTACTACCAAATCACAGGTGCAACAAAATGGTCCATGCAAACATACCAAGCCAGCTTGCGAATGCAAGATACTGCAACTTCTGCACATTGGCTGGTATCTCATTGGCAATGTCATGGTGGATGATGGGGAAGAATGGCGGCCAGTTCTTCTCCTCCATCGGCACGCCAGCTGAAAAAACAAGCAGAATGGGGAAAATGTCAATGATCACACTTCAGTATTCAGTTGAAACAAGTGACAATGCAAACACCCTGACAGTTCGACACCAGAAAGAAAAAAATAGTGACGCACCATTCTTCAGCGCCTCCTCCCTCCTCTTGATATCCTACAGCCACAAAACAGAAGCCATGAGAACACCACCAATCAAACAGCCAACTAAAAGTTCGAAAGTGGAAATGGAGGACAAAAAACCCCACCGCCTCTCGCCGCTTCAGATCTGATTCCCACGACGAGAGCTCCCTCGCCTTGCTCTTAGAGTCCTGCATTGCGCGCCGACACCGACCCAAAACCACTGGGGTTAGCACGAGAATAGCAACCGAGGAAAAAGGGGGGAGAAGCGTGTGGATGAAGCGCCTTATTACCCCCATGGTCTCGAGCGGGACGTCGACGACGGCGTCGCCCCTGCCGGCGCCGCCGAACCCGACGGGCTCAGTCGGCCGGAACCCGTACTGCTGCTTGCCGCCTCCACCTCCTCCATTCTACGACGCAACAGCGACGGTTGATCAGATACTCAACTAAAATCTCCAGATCTACCAAACCACCTAGGTAGGCAGCAAAATTTCCGAACGGGGGGGGGGGGGGGGGGGGGGGGGGGGGGGGGGGGGGGGGAAGGGTTTTGGGGCTCACGGAGAAGGGGTTGTCGTCGGCGCTGCCCTCGTCGAAGGGGTTGGGGTCGTGATGCATGCTCGCCTTCGCTTCGGGCTAGACGCCGGCGGGGGGAGACGAGAGGAGCGCGAGGCGCGGAGGTGGCGCGGCGGGGGTCGGTGCGGTGGTTTTGGACTAGGGTCGCTTCCACTTCAAGGCCCTGTTTACTTTCCAAAATTTTCACCAAATTTCAATATACAAAAAGAAGATTCTCCGTCACATCAAAATACCGGCACATATATAAAGTACTAAATGTAGATGAAACTAAAAACTAATAGCATAGTTTTGTTGTACTTTCCGAGACGAATATTTTGAGTCTAATTAATCATTTTTGGGACAATTTTTATCAAATTAAAACAAAATACTACAGTAACACGGACACTGTTCATGCCCGAATTCAGGTCCGAATTCGGGCATCTAAACACGGCCCAAGCAGTTTCTCCGGCCTTTTTCTGCCTCGCGTTGCGCTTGCGCCTGCGCTGCTTTTCACGTGAGCTGCGGAGCGGCGGATGGCGACACGACTGGGAGCGGGTGGTGAGGATTCGGTCCGTCCAATCACCAGCACCAACACAAACACGCGTCGTGGCGGCGCCCACCGCGGGGAAGAGACCACGGGCCAGGGCCCTTCATGCCCGTTTACCTGCGAGGAAACAACGGCCACCTAGCGGCCCATTCAGATAGAGACCGCAAGAGAATTCGTTCGGCCCCATTTAACTTTGGTGCTTTTCTGACAACTTGGGCCTTACATAGGCCCCCGAGAGAGTTTCCTCTAGAAAATCGGCCGTGTCCGCGCGGGAGTCAAAGAAAGATTTCGGAGGAGCTCACTCCGAGGAGAGCAGAAATCCGGGAGGGGATCCATGGAATGGAACCGAGGGCCGGTTTAGATAAAAAAAAAATTACAAAATGACACTCGGTGTTATTTGATAATTAATGTCTAATCATGGTCTAATTAGGCTTAAAAGATTCGTCCCGTCTATTTCGTCTAAACTGTGCAATTAGTTTTATTTTTTATCTATATTTAATGTTTCATGCATATGTCTAAAGATTTGATGTGACGGAGAATCTGAAAAATTTTACAAAATATTTAGGAACTAAACAGGCCCCGGATGCCTCTCAACCGAAGCAAAGGTTCGTCGTCCCTATCTTCTTCCTCGGGCTAACCCCCGTCATCAGTCTCATTTAATTTGAGCCATGTGCGAGCTCCACATGCGTCTCACGCGTCCCCAAGCTTATCTATCATCCCGGACGCGCTCGGCAGGAGCTCAAATCTTTCCTTTTTTTTTGAGAGAGAGAAAGAGGGCAGGAGCTCAAATGTTAGCCACGAGGGCTTGTGTTTAGTGTTGTTTACGCTAACCGCAGGCACTTAGTATTCAACTTGAAAGGATAGAGTACAGGGAAAATGTTGCATATGGGCTTAATTATATTATAAGGGCATGTTCGGCTCTGGCTCCCGCGGAGGAGCCCTGTCAAACGTTTTCATTGAGGAGCCGTTTTTTTTAGTAAAAAGCAGATGAACTAGAGCTGTTTTGGAGGAGCCACAAATCATGACTCCTCCAAAACGGCTCTGGCTCCTCCAGAGGAGCCTCCTAAGAGAAGCCGTGCCAAGCACCCCTAATTATATTAGGGGTTCCACGCACGACAACATAGGTGGTTGTTTTCTTCTTCAGTACTCCCTCCGTTCTAAATTATAAGTCATTTTGACTTTTTTCTTCATCTAATCTGCTATGTACTACCTCCGTCCAGAAAAGAATACAATTATAGCACAATGTCATATTTTAGTATCTTGAGTTTGACCAATTATAGATAAAAAAATATCATTATTTATGATATCACATAAATATCATTGGATTGATTACGAAATGCATTTTCATAACAAATTGATTCGGAGCTATATTCACTAGAAACTTGGTCAAACGTGAACTAGTTTTACTGGCACGCAACCTGTAATTGCATTCTTTTCTGGATGAAGGGAGTATCTAGACATATTATTATATCTAGATGTATAGCAAAATTGATGCACAAAAAAATTCAAAAAGACTTAAAATTTGAAAAGGAGGGGGTATTTAGCATTTGACTGTTAGACACATGCTTGCTTTTCTTGCCTCTGGGTAAGGAGCTCCCTTATGGAGCAAGATCTAAATAAAGCTATCTCGTCTCGAAGCAACATAACATGGCCGAGATTGAATTGCCAAGTGGCCGCTAACATCTTTTGGAATAGGGACCTGAATAAATAACAGGGTGTTGAACTAACATAAAACATTGGATCCCACTGCACAGCTAGGTGTACACGGTGTACTTATGCTTCCTCTAGCAGCGTGTGCCTTCGGAAGAAAGCGATGCTCCTAGCATCCACCCCCCGCACCCCGCCGCCACTAGCGGCGGCCTCTAGCCCGGCGTCAGCGGCCCTCTCCCCTCCCTTCCCGTCCCTCCTCCCTCGCGCCAACAGATCCAACCACTACCACAGCCCCTGCCTCCTTCGAATGCGCCGCCGCGCGAGCCTGCACCGCCACCCCCTCCCCACCGCCGGACTCTAGCCCGGCGTCGGCGGCTCCCCTCCCCTCTCTTCCCCTCCCTGCTCCATCCACGCCCGTAGACCCCACCGCCACCATCACAAGCCATGCCTCTCCCGAATGCAACACCACCAGATCCTGAGAGCCACCAGAATCCCGTCGCTGCCACCGCAATCCGTCGCCTCGGCGCAGGCTTCCACCTCCTCTCCCGCTCCACTTGGATCCGGAGCTTCCACAACATCAGCAACGCTGCAGGATCCGGAGTTGGAGCTAGGCTGGGGCTAGGATCCGGAGCTGTCGCGGCCGCCACCGAGTTCACCGTCGTCGGGTCCGGGGTTGGGGTGACGCTGTGGGCTCCCTCAACACTTGCGAAGTAGTCGCCGCCGTCACCATGTGCACCCCCACCGGGCCCAAATCCATCGTCGTTCGGCCTGTGCCTGCCACAGTTGGAAGATTTGAGGACGAGACGTTGGTCATCGTCGAGGACGTCCCGGAAGGTGAGGACGAGGAGGAGGATGCCACTGCACGCTCGGGTAGGAGCAAGTTCCGATGTTGGGAGGAGGACCCCGGCGCGAGCAGCTCAGAGGACGAATTTGTTTCTTCTGCCACGCGCTAGTCGTACCTAGACACTGCTCGTAAGGCTCTCTGGACCACACCTCCACCGTCGGTTGGGGCTCCAGACCCGGTGCAGTGTGCTGTCGCCGTGGAGGCTACTCATCCAGTGCCTACAAGGGGAAATCGGTGCCGTCAACACAGGATCGGGGCGCCCAATGACCGTGGGACTCCACTGCTGAACGTCGTGCGAGTGCCTGTGATGCGTCGCCTTGGTTCGTAGCCGGCAGCGAGAGTCCCGATGCTCCGTGGCCCGTGCCATAGGGCGTTGGTGCCTAACACATCCCGACAACCCCATCAAGGGCCCAATGTCGACACTGATGGTTTCCAAACTATCGTGAGTCGTCATCACTAGCACTGCCTAGGGAAAACGGCACCCAAATGCCACCGCCCCGTTGTTGATGGTAGTTAACAACCATTATAAACCGTCAATAAAACATGTATAAGGGCACAAATGAGATCACCAACGAAGATTTAGGGTTTTGAATTTCACGAGTTTTGGTGAATCTGTGATTTCTGCAGGGTTTATCCAGAAAACCGTCAAGGCGGACCTACATGTCAGAGTTAATTACGCAATTCCGCTGCGAAACCAACGTGGGAAGGTTTTAGATGACTCCAGAGGACATCACGCTGAGGCAGAGGCTGCCATGTGGGGCCGGTCGACCCCACTTGCAGGCCGCCCGGCCCCTTAGGACCACCTGTCAGCCTCCTCGTTGCTATGTCGGTTTCCTACCGCCTCCTAGGATGCATCTCTGCCGTTTCTTAAGTCGATTGATTCAAGGGCTCACGTTACAATCTCAAGGCTATATAACCAGACCCTACCCCCTGAGGCATCAAGTCATTTAAGAAGACAGAAATCCTAATCATCCTCAAAGCTTCTCTATATTTTAGGGCATAACTAGTTAGGCTAGGTCTAAAGGGAGGCAAGCAGGCTTCGCTTGGATTCTCGACATTGTCAAGAGTGTGGTTTGATATAATTCTTGTACCCCTCTCTCGTTGTATCTCCATTATTTTTTATATGCTTGCTACAATTGTTATGATAATATCAGTATTCATCTTATTCGTGTTCTTAGTTACAATGTTCATCGTCTACTTTGATTATATACTTAGTATAGCTGGATTATCATTATGTTTATGCATAAGTTCATATAGCGCTTGCCCTAAGGTGCCATGGGTGGGTGGTTGGCACATTATGTAAGCATGGTGCTTATATACTGTTTGCCTGTGAATACACTCTATATTCCGGGTCATGTGGTAGATCTCGGATGTGATACTCCCGTTGAGTCATTTGTAGTCCACTCCTCGAATATAGGCCATAGAAGTAGGATCCGGTTACGAAGGAAAAGCAAGCTCTATTCTTAATCTTCCCTATGTAATACCTCTTATGTGTAGATATAAAGGTGATCTTAGCAATAATTACTAAGTGTAATTACACTAATCAATGTATGCTCTGACTTGTAATTTAGAATGACTTAGGAATTATTTCTCTAATATTCTACCTAACCATGATAATGCCATAGATAGGAGTGTTTTGAGTGATTTATCATTATACTTGATCAATATTTATCATATACATGTCTTATCCTATGACTTACCCCTGTTATAAGTAAAATTTTGGTTGTTGTTTATTTCTCTATCAATACTATAAGCTATCAATACGTATCCACGCTACACCTTTCCTATGATAAAATATAAATAACGATAACTAAAATACTCTCGGGTGAAGTACTATAATGGTATAATTATCTGTACGCTTACAGATTCCTTTTCATTCATATTATATATATTTTTCTAGTCACATAAAAGGATAAGAGAACTACTTAGTGTTATTCTAGTAGTGATGCTAAGTAGTACCAAAAAACATCTCTGACACTATCACTAGGGATGACAACCTAGCAAAGTAATGTTAGGAGATGTAGGTAAATAATATATGGCTATTAAAACAAGTGACAAGTTAATAAATATCAACAAGCATTTTTGACACAGCTTGCGGGTCTCTGCTTCAACTGCCTCGCGCACGACCACATCGCCGCTCAGTGTCACTCCCTGTCTCGCTGCTTCCGCTGCTGGGGTACTGGCCATCGGGCTAGGGCGTGCAAGCGTAGTCGTTCATCAGCGTGCAAGCGAGACCCTTCGCCGACGTGCAACCCCTCATCCTCGGAGGCACATCGCCCTGGCCGGGGTGCCATGGTGCCTCGCCCCGCTGGTTGCGACGCGCTAGGCCAGATGCCGACACCATCGTTACCTCGTCGTGTGCAGCAGCAGTGACCACGCCGTCATCATCGCCACAGCAGCAACCTGCCACTATCACCACCTCTAGGTGACATTAATTATCGTCCTAAGATCGAGGTCTTCGTACCTTGTTCTTGCCGCGCTTGTTGGTGGCAAGCAGCCAGCTGTCTCACCGGAGGAGTTCTAGGTGCACCTTGCCTCGACGTTTGAGGTGTCGGATGTAACACCCCTGGTGTTACGAGCTCACTTAGCCACGATGTTAAGGCTGAAGAGAAATCACCGAACGAGTTCCTCGGTTTTTAGTTTTAAAAAAACTTGCATAAAATGTTAAGCAACTTTTATGTGGCCTACTTTTCTGGTTGAGAAGAATCAAATGAAAACCTAAGTTAATTTCTTTAGTGCGTAAAACTATTAATGAACGACCTATAAGAAAAGTATAATACATAGCTTTAATTTTTGGCATGAAAAACAATTTCTATAAACCAAAGTGTAACATAACCTATGATTGAAAAGTGCCATTTTTGGAGAATAATTTTGAGCTAAATAATTAAAAAGTGCTTGAGTGTTTTGTTCCTATGGTTTAGTACAAAATATGGACTATTGCATGGGGTATTTGTTCATCGAAGTTAATACAGTTAGACCTTTTTAAAATTGTGGCAAAAGTGTTAATGGTGGTTTAGTTCAAACGAAACCCTCATCTCTTCTAAGTCTAAAATGGTGGTAGACAATGTGATTTCGGCGTTTAATTTTTAACGAAAATACTTAAACACTAGCATCATGTTTTTGCATAGCTGGTTAAATCGAAGTGGGAACTTGGGCCCGGTGTAGCTTATAGTCATGTTGGGTGTCACGTGCTCTCATAAAATTTGCCCAAAAAGCCCTTAAAACACGCTGTGAACCAAGTTCGGTGCTCTGTTCATGATCTGGAATTCAGCATGGCGGACGCATGTTGGCACTTCTCTATCTCCTTCTCGGGTCGCTCACTGGTCGGTGTCAATGGCTTCATTAAATAGTTGTTAGTGTCGACTTTAGGGATGAGAAATTGGTTGAAGCTCAATTGCAACAATAGGTAGTTTTAGTTCGCTTTAAAATCCATGCAAGCATATGGATTTGGCCGCTCGGTCTCTTGGCCACAGTCACCACGCGCCGCTAGTCCTTGGATGTTGGCCGGCTGTGGCTGCCTCGCCTGTCGCACTGGCCGACTCCGGCCAGCCACGGTCTGGCTGCTGCTGCCGCGACACTCGCATGCCACGGTTCACGTAGTCGGCCGCCATGCGTGGCCCTGTAGAAGTCGTCGAGCCGTCGTGGCATTCGCCCACGTCATCCACTCCACCTAACGCGCCCTAAATGTTGTGGCATGTGCCGCTACTGGATGCCCACGCGTTGTTGTCGCCAAGTCGCACCTTGATCCTGGCGCTGCTCCCTGCCCGCCCCGTCCCTGTCTCCGCGCTAGCCGACGCCGAGCTTTGAAGGGTAGCAGCCCCGCGCTTCCTACACTGCGATCGCTCCAAGCTCCTTCGCGCTCTACTACTAGCACCACAAGCTTTGCCTCACCCTCGTTCTTGTGCAACCGACGCGTACCAGGTCTGTGCCGCGCCACCGCCCGCCTTGGCCGTCGCATCGCTGAGCGCCGCGCTCCGCCCCTGTTCGCTAGCCGCCACGCTGCACGCACATGGCCAGGCCACTGCACCCTGCTCTAGCACGAGCGAGGTCTAGTCGCGGGCACGCCATGTCCGCCCGGTGCCACACAGCTTGCCCTCGTCGCCCGCCACATCCTTCTGCACCGCCGCCACGCAGGGCAGTTGTCGTGCTGCCATCCGCCTGCCTTGGCACGTGGTCAGCTGGCCACTGGCCACCTTCGATTGGGCGCGTGGGTTTAGCACCCCTTGGTGGCTTGCCCTTGCCACCGGTGTGGCCTTAGTGTAAGGTCCTAAATGGCTAAAGGGGGGTGAATAGCCCTTTTGAAAATTCTACAAACTTTACTCAACAACAAAGTTAGTATAAAAGATGGCAAAGCTAATTCTAGCACTAGCACAACTACACTATGCAAGCCACCTAAATAATTCTAGTAGATATAAAGGCTATAATCTATAATCCACACCAAAGAGGCTAAGTCACTACTTACTCTACTCCTAGGTGAAAGAGAAACACTACACAAACTAGGAGCTAGAAATTACAAGAGAGAACAAGCTAAGCACCTAGTAAGGTAGACAAGTAAGTAAAGGAGTGAGCATATATTGTTAAACCAACATTGATGAGTAGAGATATTTCTAATGAACCAATCAATCAATGCAATCATAATCACAAGATGAAATCCTCGGAAAAGAGATGACACAAGATTTTTTTACCGAGGTTCACTTGCTTCCCGGCAAGCTAGTCTTCATTGTGGCGATGCACCCACTTGATGGATCGTGAGCTAATTGACTATCAAGAGTCAAACCCTCAGCGAGTGCCGCACATCAACTCATAATATGGGGATCCTCGAAGCCATGAGCTCCACTAGAGTAGCCAATTCATGAACTCCCGCGAGGAAGGCTCAAGAACCCCTCACAATCACTTGGTGAGGCTCAAAACAATCTCCAATCACGAGCTCAACAACACCGCTACTCCAAGCCATCTAGGATGTCAGGAAATATCCAAGAGTAACAAGAAATCCGCAGCCAACTCAAAGATCAATTGCCACTAGATGCAAATCACTAAGCAATGCACTTGAATCTCACTCAATCTCACTTGATTATGCAACCAAGCAAGGAGATGAGTGGAAGGGATATTCTGTAGCTCAAAGTATGTCTCAAGTATTCAAAAAGTCAGAGAGTCTGTCCCAAGGCCGGCCAAACGAGTATATATAAGCCACTCCAAAGAATAGAGCCGTTAGGAACAAAGAACCTGCTCTGCGCACGCTGACCAAATGCGCAGGTCAAATCGACCAAACGCGACCACAGCGTCCGGTCGCACCTGCGTGACAACGCCGAAAGCAAGACCGGACGCGATGCTAGAGATGACCGGACGCGTTACGCCCAGCGTTCGGTTAGAGTCAAGTAAGGGTTCAAAGAGCGATTTCGTCGACCGGATGCCGCGTTCGATCAGCTCTGAGACCATGCTATTCTCTAGGTGCGTGACCAGACGCTCTGGTTCCATGAGGGAGCAGACGCGCCGGTCGAACTGACCGCACACGCACCGTGTGCTGCTCTGCCACTGATCGAACGCGTCCGGTCAAACCGAAACCACGTTCGGTCACTACCAGTGACCTCCGTTCACCTCTGTTTCTATCCATGATGACTTAGAGAAAATCTCTGCCACTGGCGTAGTGGAAAATAGACATTTCATTTTTCACGAAAATACCTGAATCCCATCGAGCTTCCGAGGCGGGAGGGAGAGAGGACCCCAAACCCCTCTCTACCGCTCAAACACCACCGCCTTCATAAAAGTGCTAACACCACCAAGTGTTCACCATCATGTGCATGTGTGTTAGCATTTTCACAATCATTTTTCAAGGCATTATGTTAGCCTTCTACTAGATCCTAATGCATATGCTCAAGATGATGACCTAGTAGCACTTGATTCACGAGCTAACCGTGATTGCCCCTCTTGATAGTCGACTATCAATCCTAAACCCGGTCAATCACTTCTCTACTCATCTTAGACCGGCAAAAGCAAACCCTATGATTATACCTTTGCCTTGACCAATTTGTTCCATGTCCATCTCCTCATGCTTGATCACCATGATCATTATTTCATGTGCATCTCCATCATGATCGTCATTTAATGTTCATGCACCATCATGCTCCCTGCTCCTTCATCACATGTGTTGTTATGACTAACTCAATTCACTTGACACAATGACATTAGCAACTTAGTGTCATTAATTACCAAAACCAACTTGGGCTTTCACTCAGTTAGCCGAACCGGACGTCGGCCGCTCCCCTACCTCTGCTCTGCTTCAAGACAAAGAGAAGGACCTCAGGTGAGAATAGAAGCTTTTCTGTAACAGAACCGACCAATTATACAAGATTAAGTAAGAAAATCATCCACCGAGCAGACGATTTAGCAAACTTAAGCCCGTATAACCCGGTAGTCCGTGAAATCACGATGAATTTCAAACCAACTTACATACCAGCCAAGATCGTAATAAGTTCAGCGGTCACCATCACAAGTTACATAAAAGTTTGCATCACAAATACATCAGAGTTTAAACATAGTTATTACAAACCAGTTTCAAATGAAAGTAGCAGAAGCATTTAGTTCAAATCACATACTCACACAGAGTTCATAATACAGTGCCAGCTCAGGATCATATTCCAACAAAAGCATCAGATGAGATGTAGTGAATGACCATTGCCCATGGTCCTAAGCTTCTTCCATCGCAGGATAGAGGCAGTTGATATAGTAGCCGTAATACATCTGTCCATCTGTAACAAGTGGGAACAAAGCCCTGAGTACGAGAAGGTACTCAGCTAGACTTACCCAACAGGACCAAAATAAAAGACACCAAGGAATCATGACAGACTTTATGGTGGGGTAGCTGACTCATTTGCAAAAGGGCATTTTTAGTATTTAGAGAATCTTTACAAAAGCCTTGCATCAAGTTAAATTTTTATTAACCTGTCAACTACATTTGCACCTGTACTAGAGTAACATGTAATTAAACAGGTAATGATACCCAATGATCACTAACAACTTTCATTATGTCATATTTCATATAACTGTCCAAGTGTTTCATCAATATTACTACGATGAAGTAGCTCAAGTCAAGTGCTCACTATCCAGTGAACGATGGCGATTCGAATCGATTATTAACCAGCTGGTAATTTATTCCTCACACAAACCTCACTCACCCGCTAAAGTGAGGTGTTGGTCACCGAGTCAACCATTCAGGTAAAGTCGCGAGCTTGCCAGGAACCACATGTACCCGGGGGCCGCCCGACTGCTCTTTGGCCTTATCATCGCGCCCCCGTATCCTGCCACTACTGCTCCGGTACAGTGCGTTGCGGGCAATCCACTCGGCCCGAATAATCTCCCAGCTTCGCGGTCGGAAGGTACTTTATCCAGCCAGCTAAATGTGAGGCATGTGTTCAACATGACCCGAGGTCCAACAACGGTCGGTCCTTAATCAACACAGACGGAAAACACTACAGTCCGAAACCCTGTAAGTTTCCGTCCGGTCTCAATTTCACATTAACACTTAGTTATTTCCTGACGACATCTTTTCTCAAGCAGATCCAGGTAAACACCTATAGCTCGCAGGTGACAGGAAATTACCTGACATCTACCGGTCTAAGCAAGCTAAGCAATTACTTGACTGCGGTTAACAGGGTGATAAGGATAGGGTAGAACGGAGTAAACAAGGTATAATGCAGCAACGGTTGCAAACAACTCCTAAACATAATGCAGCAGTTAAAGTAAAGCATTAATAAAATAATTGCAAACCGGGGGAAAGAAATGCTCCGGGGCTTGCCTCTCTCGAAAGAGCTCGGACGGTGGTCTGGGCACTCTAGAAGCTCCTCACCGACCTCCTCATCGGCTTCGGGCACTTCCTGCTCCTCGGGCTGCTCTTCCGGCTCCTCGGAAACTGCTACCTGAGCTACTTCCTGCGATCCTGTATGATGCAATCGTATGAGTGCTTATGCCTAGGTGCATTGCAGAGATGACATGTAATGGTCATGATGAATGAATTGTAGATAATTAGGTTCACTTTATTTCATAAAGTGGAGATACATTTCTTCTACAAGGTAGTCAACATCATCTAAGAATACAGACTACAAGCACATGTCATCTACTGCATTCTCTTCTACTACTACTATGCTAAGTCAACACATCTTATTAAATGCTTCAAAGATACACCAAAGCAAACCTTACTAACTAATCATGCATTAACAAGATTAATTAAGCCCTAATTACAACTAGGTCTGAATAGTAATACCTATTTTGGTAGCATAGAAAAATCTGAGAAAATTACAGTAGCTTTCTATCATCTAATCTAGCATACCACAAAAATTTCATTGTATTGGGATTACTAGAACTTCCTACACAAAAATAACAAGCTAGGGCCTAAAAATGAGCATAAAAATACTTTATACTATGAAAAGTATCAAACAACATATTTAACATTTTTCCTATATTCTACACAATAAACAATCACTATAAAAAAATTACAACATGCATGTTTTATTCATATTTTTCTCTCTAGCAAAAATAACAATTATTAACAATATTAAACACTCGTACTACAACTCAAGATTTTTTCACAGAACATGCATGACATATATTTTTCCTAGAAAGTACATCACAAAAGAAAATTATTGCAAGTGGAACTATATTTTTCTGAGCTTTCTGTGATTTACTATATATTTAACAAGAAAACAACAGTTTTAGTGATTAAATAAAAACTCTACAGCAAAGTATTTAAATCTTGACATGCAATATTTTTAAACTGTAGATCTAGTCAATAGAAACACTATAAAATTTGTTTCACAATTTTTGGAGCTAAAATGAGCAAGTTATGGATTTTAGAAACCCTTTTAACAATTTCTGAAAAATTATTTTCAAAAATCCATTTAACATCAGCCGCTGAAAACGCTGGGGCACCCGGTGCAGTGCACACGCGAGCGCGAGCTGAGGTAGACAGGTGGGCCCGTGACCCCACATGTCAGCCACTAAGAGAAGAGAGAGGCGCTGACTGCGCGGTTCTCGCCGCCGGTGAGCTCGCCGGCGGTGAGGTCACCACCATCGTGATCCCCGTACCAAGGCGGTCACGTTGGTGCAAACGGCATGACCGGAGGAGCTCGGGAATAGGCTCGTCGTCGCCAATGGCGGAGCGGCGGCGCGGGTGGTCGCCGGCCGGCCATCCCCGACCATGCCACGGTCACTGGAAAGGTGCTCGAGCAACGGTGAGCCATGACGAGCAAGATGCGCATGCTAGAAGAGAAAAAGGTGGAGCGAAAGAGAGCGGTCCACAGAGCGAAAAGCTTCGGCGAGCTCGGTCAGAACTCCGGTGAGCAATTCACGCGGAGGGGAGGCTTACCACGGCCAACTGGAGCGAGCACGAGCTGCGCGAGGGAAAGGCGGAACTCGGGGCATGATGGAGGCGTCGATTGTGAGGCGGAACGGCCGGAACGCCGTCTCCGGCGATGGCGCGTGCTGTGGCGGAGGCGGGACTGCGGCCGAGCGCTGCTGTGAGGCGAAGAGCTAGAAATGGAGGCAGTAGGGAAGGCGGTCGAGCGCGCGGAGGGAGTAGACGGGCGCGGAGGGACGCGTGGGCCACCGGAGGGCGCGTGGCGCGCGGTGTCGGCGACGTACGGCCACGCGGCGGCCGGCTTCTGCCGTGGCGCCACGGCGTCGCGCACGCGCGGGCGGAGGCAGGCGCAGACGCGGGAAGTTAGGCCGGGCCGCTTGCGCGAGCAGGGCGAAGCGGAGGCGGTGGCCCGCTAAGGTAAGAAATTCCTTTTTCTTTTCTAAATATATTTTTAGATTTTATATTTGATTCATATTCAAATTTTGAAGATGAAAAAGACATTTTCACAAATTGCCCCCAAAATAAAAGTTATTCAAAATTTTATTCTCTACAACTTTCATTTAGGGCACCTTTCAAAATTCTAAATAGATTTTGAATTGATGATTTAAAGTCAAATTTTTAAATGAAAACTAAATTTTCTGAAATATTTTTAGAAGCAAGATTTGGGAAGATTTTGAATACAAAACTTTTTCCAAAAATCATGTTAATTAATTCTAAGTTATTTAAAATTATAGCTCCACAAATTTTTACCACTTTTACCTTGGATTTTTACTAATTCAGAGCTCAAACATGATTATCATAGTTTTAAATAAATTCTAACTTAATTTACATGTGATGATGATCATGCATGAAATGCAAATGCTCATGATTTAGGATGTGAATGCATGCTTAACACCCAGAGGTGTTACAGCCCTCCCCCTTATAAGAATCTCGTCCCGAGATTTTGGGTTATGAACCATTTGTTATAAAAATCCTCATAAGCTTTTTGTAGATATTCACCCGGTTCCCAAGTTGCATCTCCTTCATCATGATGACTCCATTGTATCTTATATGTTTTACCACACTATTCCGAGTAACTCTTTCTTTAGAGTCCAACACTTGAACCGGTTGCTCACGATATACCAAATCTGACTTGAGCTTTATGCCTCAAGGTTCAATTCTTTCCTCTGGAACACGCAAACACTTTTTGAGATGCGATACATGAAAAACTGGGAATATAGCACCCATTGTCTCAGGTAACTCTAACTTATAAGCGACTGGATCTTTTCTTTCCAAGATCTTATATGGTCCCATAAATCTGGCTGTAAGCTTTCTGCGTACCCCAAACCGTTTCTTCTTCATTGGCGTGACTTTCAGATAAACATAGTCACCAACTTCAAACACAAGAGGTCTCCTTTTTCGATCTGCATAGCTTTTCTGACGGGATTGAGCGGCTTTCATATTTTGCTGAATGATATGAACTTTCTTCTCAGCTTCTTCTACGAAGTCAATACCGTAGTATCTTCTTTCTCCTGGCTCAATCCAGTTAAGTGGTGTTCTACACTTTCTGCCATATAAAGCTTCGAATGGTGCCATCTTGATACTTTCTTGATAACTATTATTGTAAGCAAACTCTGCTAAAGGTAACCATGACTCCCATGAACCTCTAGAAGATAACACACAGGCTCTCAACATATCTTCCAGAACAGCATTAACTCTTTCGGTCTGACCATCTGTTTGAGGATGATAGGCAGTACTACGAATTAAACTCGTCCCCAAACCTTTATGCAAGTGCTCCCAAAAGTGAGCAGTGAATTGTGACCCTCTGTTAGACACGATATTCTTCGGTATGCCATGTAATCTCACAATCTCAGCAATATACTTCTCGGCATATTATGGTGGCCTATAAGCTGTCTTGACAGGTAAAAAGTGAGCTGTCTTTGTAAGACGATCCACAATTACCCAAATCGAATCGTGTCCTTTTTAAGTAGTGGGCAAACCTGTGATAAAATCCATACTTATATCATCCCACTTCCAACTGGGTACAGACAAAGGTTGCAACAATCCGGCAGGTCTCATATGAATAGCCTTTACCCTGCAACATGTGTCACATCTGGCTACATACGTTGCAATCTCTTTCTTCATCTTGGTCCACCAAAAACGAGGTCTTAGTTCTTGGTACATTTTGCTACTTCCGGGATGGATAGATAACTTTGAAAGGTGAGCCTCATCCATAAGTTTATTCTTAAGCTCTCCATCTTTAGGAACAAGACGGTTGTCAAACCATAACACGTCATGTTCATCCAATCTAAAGTGCTTGGATGGTTTTTCTTTAATCTTTTCTTTGATATGGAATATCCCTTTGTCAGTTTTCTGGCCTTCTATTATCTTACTCTCCAAAGAACAACTAATTTGAATACTGTGTAACACTGCAGGATGCATTAGATCAAAACCATCTTCGAGCAAAGGTTGCACATTCAGGCAATGTGACTTTCTACTCAAAGCATATGCCACTACATTGGCCTTTCTAGGATGATATTGCACATTTAAATTGTAATCTTTGATCAATTCTATCCATCTTCGCTGTCTCATGTTCAATTCGGGTTGGGTGAAGATGTACTTGAGACTCTTGTGATCGGTGAAAATATTGCACACATTACCAAGTAAGTAATGTCTCTAAATTTTTAAGGCATGCACTACGGCAGCAAGTTCAAGATCATGAGTCGGATAGTTGATCTCATGCTTTCTCAACTGACGGGAGGCATAAGCAATGACTCTTCCTTCTTGCATAAGAACACAACCTAATCCTGTTTTTGATGCGTCGCAAAACACATCAAAAGGTTTCTTAATGTCCGATTGCGCTAGAACTAGAGCAGTGGTCAATAGTTTTCGCAAGGTGTGGAAAGTTGTCTCACACTCCTCTATCCATATAAATTTATGATCTTTCTGTAGCAGACTTGTCATTGGTTTGGCAATCTTTGAGAAATCTGGGATAAAACGACGATAGTAACCAGCTAAACCTAAGAAACTTCTAACTTCTGAAACTGTGATTGGTGTCTTCCAATCCATAACCTCTTGCACTTTACTCGGATCTACAGATACTCCATTCTCCGACAGAATGTGACCAAGGAAAGGAATTTTCTTCAACCAAAATTCACACTTGCTAAACTTAGCATACAACTTATGATCTCTCAGTCTGGTTAAGACAATTCTCAGATGCTCTTCATGATCTTTCTCATTCTCAGAGTATACGAGAATATCATCAATGAACACAACCACAAACTTGTCCAACTCCGGCATGAAAACTGTATTCATCAAATACATAAAGTATGCAGGAGCATTTGTTAAGCCAAAGGACATAACAAGATACTCGTACAACCCGTATCTGGTAGAAAAAGCGGTTTTCGGTATATCTTGTGGTCTAATCTTTATCTGATGATAACCTGATCTTAAATATATTTTGGAGAACACTCTGACTTTGGCTAACTGATCGAACAAAACATCAATGTGAGGTAAGGGATACTTATTCTTGATAGTTACAGCATTAAGAGGCATATAATCCACACACATTCTCAAAGTACCCTCTTTCTTTTTCTTCACAAACAAGGCAGGACATCCCCATTTAGACTTACTGGGCCAGATAAACCCCTTGTTCAACAACTCCTCTAGTTGCTTCTTCAACTCGGCTAACTCATCCGGAGGCATCCTATAAGGTCTCCTTGAAATTGGAGCTGTCCCGGGGATCAACTCAATTCCAAACTCAACATCTCTATCTGGCGGAAGACCAGGTAACTCATCTGGAAATACATCCGAAAACTCACACACGACCAAAATCTGATGAATCGAAATGACTTCTAGAGCACATGTTACACTCACAAGGTCTGTTCTTTTGGGCAATGGTACCTGAAAAGTACCCTCTCCCTGGGGATCCTTCAGGGTAAGTACCCGACTTCCTGTATCTATAACTGCTCTCCATTCTTTCATCCAATTCATCCCTATGATGACATCCAGAACTAGTCCAGGCATAACTATCAGGTTAACTCAAAACTTTCGACTACCTAACTCAAGGGTTGCCCCTCTAACCATCTGATTGGTTAAAACATCAGCCCCTGCTGAACTTATACGGTAACCATAACTTAAGTCTATGCTTAATTGTTCATGTTTCCGTGCAAATGCTTGACTCATAAAAGAATGCGATGATCCAGAATCAAACAGAACAACTGTAGGGTTTTGGTTAACAGGAAACTTACCAGCAGTTACGGGCTCTCCCTCGGGAATCTCTTCCACAATGGTGTGGTGCACTCGAGCATTATAAGTCTGTTGCTTCTTTCTGGGCGGATAAGGGCAGAACTTGGAAAAGTGGCCTGGCTGATCACAGTTATAGCAAGGTCCCTTTACTGTACCAGCAGATCCGATAGCTCCCTTCGAGTTTCCTTGTCCCGCGGTTGCGGCTGTCCTTGCTGGCGGCACTACCATCTTGTACGGCTTCTGCGGTCCCTTGTAGTTCTGGGTCTTATGCTGCGGTGGCCTAAACCTTGCACCAGGTGCAGACGGATGATAGGTTGAATGATTAGCAGTGATAACTCTGGACTGTGGTGGTCCTGACTTAAAGGCTCTCTTACGAGTCTTGGATGCGGTGTACGCGTTGTTGTTCTTCTCTTGTTTTAGACAATCACTGATGAAGTCATTGAATCTGGCATGGGTATTGGTACCCACATGCTTCATCATCTTCGGACCTAACCCTCTCTTGAAGCTAACAATTTTCTTAGCATCTGTGTCAACCATGTCGGGAGCATAATGACACAAGTTGTTGAAGGCATGCAAATACTGTGTTACGGTTTTGGTACCCTGATTTAAAGCCAAGAACTCTCCCAATTTCATCTCAACTAGCCCTGATGGAATATAAACTCCACGGAAGGCTTCGATGAACTCTCTCCACGAGATCTGAGCATTTGGAGGGAAGGTGGTGCGATGATGCTTCCACCATATCCCTGCTGGTCCTTGTAACTGATGTGCAGCATACTCTGTCTTCAGTACTTCTGTCAGCCTTAACACATGGAACTTATCTTCCATAGTGTTAATCCATTCTTCAGCGTCAAGTGGCTCGGTTGCTTCCTTGAAAATTGGTGGCCTAGTGTCCATGAAATCCTTGAAATTGTTGTACTGATTCACTCCATTGCCACCACCTTGGTTGTTACCACGTTGCACGTTGTTGGCAATAGTACGCAGAAAATCTTCCATATTCTTCTGTGACTGCTCGGCATTGCGTTGACTTCCCAGAAACTGTGCAAAGAATATCTCTGCAGTGAGCGGTGGAGGAGACGGCAAATGTGGTTTCGGGTGTGGCTCGTTATGGTTGACGTTGTTAGCACCACTCCCACTTGCCCTGGCGCCATTTCCACCAGTTTCAGCAGCCTCATACGTGGCGCGTCGAGTGTTTGCCATCTGCATATTTCAGCAACAAGTAAGGATTAAGCGAAGTTGTAGTAATTGTGAGTGAATGAAAAATTATGCCGTACTGAACTCATTAGAGAGAACAAAGTCATACAACAAAACAGAGGCACAATAATCACATTCCAATTAAAACAACACCACTAATTAAATTACTTCAAATGCAAACATTGCGTCCAATACGACCACGTTGCCAGCATACACACACTGGACTTTATGCGCTCAGGTATCGCATGAACAACCAAGATCCAACATTCTACCAAGTCTCAAGGTTCAAACGAGATATATCAAGATACATGAAGCCAAAAGAAGGTCATCGTAACAAGGCCTGGCAGCTAACGCGAAGCAACTAGCCTACTCCTCGGGGCCATCATCGGGGTCGGAGACGTCACCATTACTACCATCAGTAGCAACGTCGTCGTCAGCAGGTGCGGCTGCGGGCTCATCCTCGTCGTCGTCGACGTCCATACCGGTGGCTTCTGGAGGAGCATACGGGCCAATTCCGTTATAAAGCGCATGAAACTCCTCATGCAAGTTGACATTGTACTCCTCTAGCTCCTCGACTCTCTGCCTCAGGAGGTTCCTCTCGTTCCAGGCTTCATTCCTTTCCTAGACCAACTGTCCAATCATGCGGTCTGCATTATTGTTGGCCTGAGTCAACGTATGCACCCGCTGTAGAGAACTATCACCTCTCTCTAGAGTCTGGTCTCGCTGCAAGCTCATGTCAGCCAACTGCTCCTACAAACTAGCGATAGCACGTGCCTGCTTCTTCTTTTGTTTTCTTGCTTTGAGCCGATCATCACCATGCAAACCAGTCAAAGTCCAATAGGTGCACTCAAGACCCTGGTATGCTTTGATAGCTGCATACATCGCACTCATAGCGTGGTTGTCGCTAGCATGTCCTTCGTTTGGGCCTCTGACCAAAGCACTTCCTTGCGGCTGCACCCAAATGGTATCGTGAGGATCATCTCTCGGAAAAGTGCCAGCCAAGGCTGCTGCCAGCTCATTAGGAAATCTGCTCATTATGTCCCTGATGACATGAAAAGCTGCTCCCTCTGCACCCTCAACCGGAGTGCGTCCTTCAAACTCCAAGTGCCAACCATCCCATTCTAGAGCATCACCAAGAGCAGGGACAGTGATCTCCACTACTGCTAGTCCATCCTCTGCCAACTGGCTCTCACTCCAAGAGTATACCTGCTCCTGACCCTCCGGGTACCCCACATCATGGAGCACTCTCCAAAGCAAAGTTGGCATGCCAAACTCGCTCAGAAAGGTGTTCGTGCTGCGGTGCTCCCGCGGGGCCAACTGGCGTCGGGGTGCTCTTCCACCTGTGGACTTACGGGCAGTCTGCTTCATGCGGGCCATCTGTACCAAAAGTTTCAATTACCCGGTGAGAACACATTTTAAGTTGGTATAATTTTTATCGAAAGGGGATAATCAATTTATAAGGGGAGGAATGCATGGCATGAATGAAATGCACAAGCAACATGATGCATGCACGTTTCTTACATTCTCACAAACTTAAGAAATAATTGATATCTATCGATGAATTCGATGGCATACAAGCGATCTCTCATATACGTAACTAATACGTCCTACACGAGAAACGCTGTTATGTACCTACAGAAAATTCACTTCAGCCCAAAACCCTATGTGTAACACCCTAGGTGTTTATCATTCACTAAGTAGTGGGTTTGAGCTTAAACATGACAGATTAAGTGGAGATGATAATGCCAAGTCAAACCTATGGAAGTAAACCCTAATCGAAACTTGGATGTTGCACCCTTGCTTACATATAGGCTCAATTAAAAGATATATGCTTGGGTTTGTTATCAAAGTATATTCACATGTCTCACATCAATAACTATCTATATTGATCCCTGGGAAAGTTTCGTAAAGATTGGAATCAAAAAGTCACATGAAATGATAAGTTCCATTCCTATTGGAATCTGTCCCATTAAGTTAATGGAACTATAGATCATCAACCAAACCTTGCAAACTTGTCCAAATGACACTAGATAAACTCTACAAGACCTTAACTACACTTAGGACACTTAATGGAACAATGTTCATGTTGATCATTTTGCCTAAATATGCTTCTAATTGGTGGTTGACCATGTATGGACCCTAGAGCCCTGTGGTTTGACCATTTCAAAAGTCTGACCTAGAAGCTTTGCATGACTGTGCACCCTTTTACAAAGTTCTAGAGAATTTAATAAGGAACAAACTTTATTTAAGAGTCAAGTCATGAAAATGTGTGGAACATGCTCAAACAGGGCTCACAAGTCAGTTTTAGGGCTGATTTCAGCACTTAGCCATTTTAAAGCCCCGATTTCAGTGTCTCCGACGTTGGCATCTCGCGTTCTCCAAATTTTGTTAAGTAACTTGAGTTAGTCCAAAAATAAAAAGTGAAGGTTATATTATGGAGAGTAGCATACAAAAAGTTGCACTGAGTTTGACCAAGTTTTGACCTCCGAAAGCGAATTTCCGTGACCTTTGTCAATATGTTGACATTGCCATCTTGGGGTTTGATTAGACTCTAATCTGTTGCTCTAATGGCATGGCACCCTAAATAAGAAATGTAGAGCATTATGCAGGCTGCAACTTTGCTTTTGGGTCCATTGTCCAATTCGGACCCGAGCCAGCCCAAAAATGCATCCCACGTCGGCTAGACCGTCGTCCACCACGTGTTCGGTAGAAGGCCTCCATGGGCGACGCGCGTCCGGACGTGGCGCTCATGCCCGCACCGCGCCCCCACCATGGCTGGGTCGAGCTGCCGCGTGCCCCTGCGCTCGCTCAAGTTGAGTGCAGAAGGTCCTCTCCATTCCCTTCACTCCCTCTCATTCCCTGCCCCACGCTCCCTCTCACGCCGCGCGGACGAACACCGAGTGGAGCTCGCGCCGCCGCTGCTGTTTCCGACGCGTCAAGCCGCCACGGCCGCAGCTGCGTGCGCCAACGTCTTCGCCAACCCCTTCTCCCTCCTGTGCGCGCGCCTTGGACGCCTTGCTCGCAGCCGGAGTGCCGCTGCCCTGAGCCGGGTCGCCATGGCCGAGCTCCGGCCGCCCCGCGATTCCTTGTCTCCGGCCTTCCTCCACCCGAACCGACCGCGCCATTGCGTTCCCCGTACCACGCCACCCCTCCAGAGCTCCTCGCCTCACCGTTTTCACCTCCGCAGTGGACCACCGCCGGAGCGTCGGCCGGCAAGCCGTCGGCTGCCGTGGCCGCACCACCACGGGCCTCTTCGGGCCGAGCCAAGGGCACCAGCTAGGGTGCGGAGGTTCCCTGGTGCTCGTGCCGCCCTTAGCCGCCGCCGCCGGTGGCCCCACCTCGCCGGAGCCGCGCGTCCGACCTCCTCCTTGCCGGCGTCGAGAGGTAGAAGAAGAGGACCGCCCTCTGTGTCCCTCTCTGTCTCTTTGTGAATGACTGGTGGGCCCAACCGGTCAGCAGGGCCCACTTGTCGGTTTAAGTAGTGGCGCGGTTGGGTATCGGTTCGGGTGCGCCTAGCGAATCTTGTTAGGGTTGTTTTGTTCCGATTTTGAATTTCAGAATTTGGTTAAATCTTCTAAAATGCATATCTTATGCTAGGAGACTCCAAAATTAGTAAATGGGGACTTTTTGGAAACCTTGAGAAGAGATCTATGCAGTAGAGTCATAAAATTCTATATGTTTGTAGGTATTTTCTAATGTCTTTACTTAAGTTTTAAAAATGCTCTAAAAATGCCTTTAAACCTAACCAGAGCAAGATCTCAAGTTTTTGAACTCCAAAAATAGTGATTCTTGTTTTGTTAAATTTGTGATGACATGTACTTGCTAGGAAAAATATTAAACACACTATTTGTTCACTGTTTTCTTAGGGTTTTGATTTGACCTTGATAAATAGGGAAAATCTACATTATATTGCTTGTCATTTTTATATCTTGAGTTGTGATGCTCCAAATGATGTGAAATTTTTATGGTAGGTTTGTCATGATATGGATGTACTGTGGTATAAATTTTATGGTCATTGCTTATTGTATGCTCAAGTTATTGAGTTAACTTGTTTATGGCCTAATAAATAGCTTATAAATAATATATAAATGATAAAATAGAAAATGTTGTTCCATCACCTTATTATAATGCTGCTCTTTGATGTTAGTTCATTTTATGGCCATGTGTTCACAGAAAATATTGAGTTTTAGGTTTAATTTGCTTTTACATGATTTATTGCAATAGCTATTTGTCTTTTTCATAGAGGTTGATCTACTTGTCTAAATAGCTTGAAATTTGGACAGTAGACTTTTGAAAGCATTTGTAGACCCCTGTAATTTTGGTAGAATTTATTGAGCATCTTTATGATGTGGTCATAATTCCACCTACTTATCTAAATAAATTAAGAAAATATATTAAAAGAAATTATTTAGTATTGGGCACTATGTTTTCTGGTGTTCATTAGTCATGTGTGACATGTTGGTAAAGTTGATTTTGTCCAATGATATGTTTGCAACATAAGTTAATAATTATTTCTTGCAAACGAGGTTTCTGAACAGATTTAAGAATATTGTTAATTACCCTATGCAAATGATGTTTTCATGTCTTGTGTGCTATAACAAAGTTGTTGTGAATTTCATGATCTAACTAATGCTAAATTTTGGTGGCAATTGGACATATGGTTTAGAAACTACAGCTGTTCTAAGTTGGGTTCAGATTTAGGTTGCTCTCTGTCCTTCTAGGACAGATTCTGTACCTTCTGTATTTCGACCTAGTAAATTTTAGAATCAGGTTTAGATGATTATAAATGAAATTTAGATAATTTCATAAGCTTTTCATAATGTCTTCTTGCAAGTCATTTAGAGTTGTAGATCTCCAGTTATGATTAAATTACACAGCTGTTGGTCTGATGTCTAGAAGGTAGCAATTTCGAGTTCTAGTACTTTGATTAACTTTGTCATGCTAATGTGTGAAGTGTGACTCACACCTTTGAAAGTACTTGGGTTGGTACCTTAGGATCTTATAAGACTTGTGTCTTGATTGATGTGTTTGCAATCTTCTATGTTATGCCTTAGTGAGGATTAAGTTAATTAGCTCTAGATGTTTAGGAGAACTTTGATATGCTTGTTTGATTACTTTGTTTATTGCACTTCTATGCATTCATATATATGCATTGTTGCACCTCATTTAGGTACGTTAGCTAAAGCACGTGAAAGACCTGATGTGGAGCCAAACCCGAAGACGGTGTTTGGTGGATCCACCCCGAAGATAGAAGGATCGGGCAAGTGCTAGATGAGAGGATGCTCGCCAAGCGAACTCATCTGACATACTCTAACTTGAGTCGGATCCCAGGCAAGCCCCGGAGCATTATAAGCCTCCTATCTTCAAAGCAATTAATTATATATATATGTTATAAGTATTGTTGCATTAAGTGGTAGGAGTTGGTTGGAAACCCTTGCTGCATTGTATCATTCCTTGTCCAGATATATGAATCCTGGAATCCTACATAGACTAGGATCGAGTAGATGCTTAGCCCTGCTTTAAGCGGTAGAAGTCAGGTGATTTCCTGTCACCTGCGAGATTTAGGGATATTCATATATGGCACGGTTGGCTATATTTGCTATCGTGGAATGGAACCATGTGTTAATAAAATGAAATGAGACCGGGCGGGATGACGATAGTGAAGCAACAAGGCATGGAGGTCTTGGGTGTGAATCTATCCCCGTCTGAGTCGTTTAAGGACCGATTCGCTGTACGTCCTTGAGTCATGTTGAACGCAGTCTAACACTTAGTTGGCCGGATAAGTCGTTCCGACCGCGAAGCCGAGTAATGTGATTCAGGCCGGGAATCGAATGGTAGGTTGCTTCTTGGAGGAGAGAAAGGATGTGCTTGGGGACATTGGCGTGAGACCAAGGGGGGGTTAGAGTCCCTATCACCTGGCAGAGTGTCGCCCTTGGGGTCGCGACATCATTCGGACCCGCGATTCCTGAATCATATGAAAAGGTGGCTTGTGCGACCCTGGCAGGGGCCTGCGCGGTGAGTGTTAGAAATACCCCTCCAGCTGGATAGGAATTCGATTCGAATCGCCGTCGCTCCCGGTTAGTGAGCACTTGACTTGAGCAGCGGCAACGTAGATTCCATTAAATTGAACGGATGGTTAATTGGATCACGATGGAAAGGTTGCCTCAATTTATACCTGCTATGGTTAATATTGTTTGCTCCTAATAAAGTGAGTGCTCTAGTACAGGTTCTAATATAGATGATAGGTTAATAATAATTAACTTGATGCTTAAGCATTAATGATTGATCATCTATATTAAGCTTTTATGCAAAATGTTGTCAAGCCAGCCCACTTTATATCAGCCTTGCATGATCCTTGGTGTCACCTTATTTCTGGTTTCTGACGGGTAAGTCTAGCTGAGTACCTTCTCGTACTCAGGGTTTTATCCCCACTTGTTGCAGGTTATGATGTATCATGGCGGCTGCAAGAGTTGGTTGACTCCTGTCGTAGTGGCGGAGTGTGATCACGGGCAGGATCCTTCTTATTTACCTTATCTCTAATGCTTTTGTTGGAAGTCGACCGTGGTACTGGCATGTATTTGAAATAAGAATAATGTTAGTTTTAAGTTACTTTGCTTCCGCTACTTTTGAACTTAAGTTGTAATAACTTTGTTGAACTCCGATGTATATTCAATTACTTGTGAAATGGTTGTAACATATGACTTGTTATGTTGAATCACTACGATCTTGGTTTGTATGTTGGTTGGTTTGAAATCCCTCGTGATTTCACTGGACTACCGGAGTTATATGGGCTCAAGTGCGAGAATTTGATCACTTCGGTGATTGTTTTTGTACTTGTGCTCTTATAATTTGGACGGTTCCGTTACAGCTGGTGTCGGAGCAAGATTCAACATTAAACTTGTCGTATGTGTATTTAAAACAAAGGTTTTGTTTTATAAAATCAGTTTTATCAACTTATAGCTATATATAGGTTTGTGAAATCTGAATTCTAAACCTAGTATGCCAGTGGTCAATTTCCTTATGCCCATATAAGGATTATTAGGTGGCTTATATAAGTACTAACTTGGGGGTTTTTCATTTATGCATCTACGCCCAGGCCAAGGTATGTATGTGTAATGACTCTCCCACACTATGCTACCCGGTGTGGCAGATCAGAGGTAGCCTTCATATATGAAATAGTCATATATGTTGCTAGTTTACTTTTATGCAACATCGCACCTACGCTCAGGTAAGTGTGAGTTGTGAGAGCATGACCGTACAAACTGCGGTCTAGGGGAGAGCTAGTTTTGGTTACTGGATTATCTACATGTTACACACATGTATATATGAAGGTACTTAATTGTGGGTGATCGAATGATTCGGGTAGTTTTGGTGCTACATGTACGTATACAGGGGTATATGTATATGGGAGTGCTTAGAATTTTATCTTCCTATTTCATTGTGTGCTATATTTGGGGAATTGTTGGGCTGCAATGAAACTTTTCTGCAGGTACGCTAACCACGAATGCGTAAGTCGAATGTAGCTGTCGACTAGCTATATATTGAGAGAGTACGTGTTATGCCACCGACATAGAACGTGATCGCCGCCTTAGGTTGGCAATCTTGTGAGGACGAATAGGACGAAGCATGCATTATCATGATTGTTGCTTTTATGCACGACTATGCTCCTCTCACCCTTGTTCTATAGTAAGTAACTTGTGAGTGATGTGGTACACTATCTTTCTTGTGTGGAGTAAAACAAAAATGTCTTACTCCATGATTGTTTGAGAAAAGTGTGTGCTTAGCCTTGCTAAAAATAGTTGTGGTTACATGCTTGAACCTGTAAATGTTCTCTAGTTATCCAAGCGGTGGATATGTTGTTCATATAAGCAATTGCAAGTGCTTTAGACCTCATTTCAGTAATTGTGATTCTCATAAATGAATTAAATTGGTGTTGGTCTAAGGTAATAATGTTTAGAGCTGCTAGAATAATATATTTATGTGCTCTCTTGTTCAGTAGAACAAAGGCAAGCTTTGTTTGGCTTATTAAATATTGGCTGCTAGAACGTTTTCTGTTGCAGTGATGCTTTCGTGGTCATAATGGTGTTTTCTGTAGTTATGGAGAATACCAAAATTGTAGCTAACTTACTTATCTAGCTTGTCCTAAAATTTTATGACCCTAGGTCTTATGGTTTGAGAGTTATAAATTTTAGAAGTTTGTTATCAAAATCTGCTCATGTTCAGAACAGATCTGAAGGTTTGGTTTGTTTGACCTATGTGCATAAGGAATCATGTCTTGGATATAATAGAAGAAGTGTATTACTTTTTCTAAGCTTTCCAAAATGTCCTATATCACAAATTTTGGTGGTCTAAATCTCTAGTTATAGGCTTATAAAGTGGAATGACAGCATCTGTCCAAATCTGGGCAGAGATGTCTTCTTTGTCTTGTTTGGCCTTGTTAGATATAGAATCATCTTAATATGATAATAAGAAAGTTATAGAAAAATTAATAAGCTTTACATAAAGTTAAGGCTGAGCCTTGTTGTGTCCCTAGAACTCCAGTTGTACATTTTGAAGTTATTGTTAGTTTTCTGTCCATATTGGTACAGATCTGAAACTTCAGCATGTTTGACCATGCTAACCTATGATTTAGCTTTTGGTATGAATAACTAATGTGTAGCCATCTTTCTAAGCTTTCTAGAAAGTCTAGGATCACCTTTATGGGATGTCTACAACCTCAGCTATGGTCGAAATAATTAACTATTATGTTGCTGTCCATGTTCTGTGCCCATGCTAAGTAGCCACCTTAGCTAGCGTTTGTCTTAGGCTAAACTCGTAGTTAGTTCTTGCTTTAGATGAATGTTTGTTATGGGTGAGCCTGATTCTTAGTAGTGGTTGCTTAAGCTAATTGGATTGGATCTCTCCAATGCTTGACTATGATGTTTGTATGTATGCTTGTTAAGTCAATTAGTGTCATAGTTGTCACTTCGATTGTCTTCGGTAAGTATACGAGTGTCGAGTAGCTTTATCTTAGAGCAATACTCGAGTTACGCGAAACGATCTCTTGGCGTCATCCCCAATTAGGTTCTTTTCCTTATGAGCCCAAGTCTGGACCATTAAATAGTTGTGTATACCATGATTGTCCTGCAACCGCACGTGAATACCTTTGTTTGGTCTACTAGCCAAGATAGTTTCTCTTCAACTCTTCCTTTTGGCTATAGTTGTTTGATGCCAAGTTGTAAGACCCTTAACTGAATCCTTGTTGGACCTTTTGGTTACCTCTCCTAAAGGTTAGCTAGTATGACGCAATGTATCTCTGCTATGGCCTCTAAATCGTGTGCTTGCAAATTCGTGCATCTACCTTATCAACTCAATCTATGACTACGTGTCGGTTTTCGCCCTTAAAATTTTCTTAATCCATCCCCAACCTTCTCAAGTCTTGAGATGTTTATCAGTCTTGATCTCATGTTGTTGCCCAACATGAATGAATCTCCTGTTAATCTTTTATCTGGTACTCCCCTCGGTGGACGCAAGTCGTACGTAGAATTTAAGCAAGAGTCTCTTGCTCAGTTATCCTTGGCATTTGTGTGACGTTCTCTTGTGCTATATTTTGATCTTCGGATCATTTTCGTGTTGATTTTAAACCTTGTGACTACCTTTGTTTCCTATCCCTTCTTGGATGACGCTTGTTCTTACAGCCCATTGGTGCCACTTGAAATTTCACTTTTGTTATGCGTTTAGTATTGGTGTTATGAGTAGCCGCTGATGGTGCCACGACGAAACCAAGGGCCTCCTGTGGCTGCAGACACATGGCTAGCTGCCTGGCACGCGCTGGTATCACGATTTCTAGTCATGATCCATTATCAAACGACAGACGATGTGCTATTTTCTTGTGTTCCTTTTGGGTTATCTCTCCATATCATATCGTAAGATCCATATCTTAGACCGAAAGTAGTGGAGCTTCCTTCTGAAGTTGCTAAGAGGATAACCTTTAAAGAACAGGTCACCGACATAAACTTTAACAGACTACAATATGTGGTAGTCAAGTGACTCTACATAGTTGCCCAGTATTGACAACCAGCATCTAGGGAGCCACGTATCTCAGCTCTGTTGGATAAAAAGGACACGCAACACTTACTACTGGACAAGTCATTCGTTGGATAAGAATCAATCGTCACATTATGTAAATCTTAACCTTTGTATGCATAATGGCCATACCGTCGAAATCAACCATCTTTGGTGTGACTCCTTATCCACTGACTTCGATGGCAACCACCTGTTCTGCATCAACCATAGTTGTTGTGGTCGAAAATGAAGAATTGGAACTTTTTAGTGTTGAGAGACAACTAATTAGTTACCAATAGGAAGGTTAATCTCCAGCTAGGTAACGACTCTTTGGTAGCTATAAAGGCTATATCTTACAAAGCAATAATCAATAATAAGTTAATCAACTGGCCAACAACTAGAGTGATACCCTATCTTCCACAGCCATTGTGACCAAGTCAATTCCATCTTGGACAATCACACAAATAGTGCAAAGTGTTTTATCAGCTAAGGTGAAGAAGTATAGAAAGTATGTGTTTTGCCTTGCAAAAGTAACCCGCAAGTTCAAAGCGTGTGCATCCTCGAATTGATATGTAATTTAATAGTCGAGATCTGCTGTTGGATGACCCTTTTGAGGTCTCACAGATACTAGTTTACACTCTTTTAATTGCTTTTGCTTTCTCGTATCCCTAATGTACGAGCAGCCTTGGTTTCTGCAAATCAATGTATGCCATCGCGAATCAAAAGCAATTTGAAAAGTGTCAAACAACAGATTTCCCATCTTAGAGCTGCTGTTTGATCCTAAAAAGGAAGCCTCAAGGTGAAAGTTGGCCTGACAAAGTTGTTATGCTGCAAGTCAACTCAACTTACAGTACAACTATGTCACCAAGGAAAATTTTACTCAATCGCTTAGCGGTAGACTACTCCCCGCGGTTTAGTAAGTATTACAACTTTTGTTGTCCTTAAGGCCTCGTTACATCTTTCTTTGGGAATTATTTTCTAATAATGACATACTTTGGTACCTTATACACGTTTTTACCCAAGAGGTTGCATCTGATTCAACCCAGATAACGGTTGTCTTGGATAAAAGAATCTTATTAGGTAGCTGTTGGCAGGAATACGAAGCCGACAGAGTCAGCCATCACATTCATTGACCCCTCGATAGACTCAGATAATACAGTGTTGTCATCAGAGAAAGAGAACTGCACACATGGAACCTTGAGTAGTTTTCCATTAGTTGATATCGAAAGGATTGAATATTTACGACCAATATAGACCCTGTCTATTGGTTAGTCAGTATCCTATAGCCTCAGAGTATATTTGTCGTCTATGGTCTCACACTTTTGGAAGGTTGTGCTCAAGCCATTTTGGTAGAGGACTGCTTTTCAAACTTTGTGAACATAGAGTCATTTCAACGAGTATACTTCTGATAATTCTGGTCTAGTGTGGAGTTCATACGGCCCATACTATGTTCACTAGAGAAGAAGAGATACTTGTGTATGGTTAGCTTATGGACCAATTGATCTCTGTACATTGAGAACAAAGTACTACGTTGTCTTGGATTCCTTCCAAAGTAACGATGCTTCGTGGAAGTCAATGAAGGAAATTCTTCAGACAAATTTTACCATGAAGAGGAAGTAACAGAAAGTGCCTGTGGCCAAATTGTTCGCCGATGTTGAAGCTTTATAGCTGAATGCTATAGCAGATGTTGGGAACTAGATAACGTGTCTCTCTTTCTTAAAAGATCTTCCATTCCGAATCTCGGGACACGATTCTTTTAAGGGGGGAGGGCTGTAACACCCCAGGTGTTTATCATTCACTAAGTAGTGGGTTTGAGCTTAAACATGACAGATTAAGTGGAGATGATAATGCCAAGTCAAACCTATGGAAGTAAACCCTAATCGAAACTTGGATGTTGCACCCTTGCTTACATATAGGCTCAATTAAAAGATATATGTTTGGGTTTGTTATCAAAGTATATTCACATGTCTCACATCAATAACTATCTATATTGATCCCTGGGAAAGTTTCGTAAAGATTGGAATCAAAAAGTCACATGAAATGATAAGTTCCATTCCTATTGGAATCTGTCCCATTAAGTTAATGGAACTATAGATCATCAACCAAACCTTGCAAACTTGTCCAAATGACACTAGATAAACTCTACAAGACCTTAACTACACTTAGGACACTTAATGGAACAATGTTCATGTTGATCATTTTGCCTAAATATGCTTCTAATTGGTGGTTGACCATGTATGGACCCTAGAGCCCTGTGGTTTGACCATTTCAAAAGTCTGACCTAGAAGCTTTGCATGACTGTGCACCCTTTTACAAAGTTCTAGAGAATTTAATAAGGAACAAACTTTATTTAAGAGTCAAGTCATGAAAATGTGTGGAACATGCTCAAACAGGGCTCACAAGTCAGTTTTAGGGCTGATTTCAGCACTTAGCCATTTTAAAGCCCCGATTTCAGTGTCTCCGACGTTGGCATCTCGCGTTCTCCAAATTTTGTTAAGTAACTTGAGTTAGTCCAAAAATAAAAAGTGAAGGTTATATTATGGAGAGTAGCATACAAAAAGTTGCACTGAGTTTGACCAAGTTTTGACCTCCGAAAGCGAATTTCCGTGACCTTTGTCAATATGTTGACATTGCCATCTTGGGGTTTGATTAGACTCTAATCTGTTGCTCTAATGGCATGGCACCCTAAATAAGAAATGTAGAGCATTATGCAGGCTGCAACTTTGCTTTTGGGTCCATTGTCCAATTCGGACCCGAGCCAGCCCAAAAATGCATCCCACGTCGGCTAGACCGTCGTCCACCACGTGTTCGGTAGAAGGCCTCCATGGGCGACGCGCGTCCGGACGTGGCGCTCATGCCCGCACCGCGCCCCCACCATGGCTGGGTCGAGCTGCTGCGTGCCCCTGCGCTCGCTCAAGTTGAGTGCAGAAGGTCCTCTCCATTCCCTTCACTCCCTCTCATTCCCTGCCCCACGCTCCCTCTCGCGCCGCGCGGACGAACACCGCCATGGCAGCCACCGAGTGGAGCTCGTGCCGCCGCTGCTGTTTCCGACGCGTCAAGCCGCCACGGCCGCAGCTGCGTGCGCCAACGTCTTCGCCAACCCCTTCTCCCTCCTGTGCGCGCGCCTTGGACGCCTTGCTCGCAGCCGGAGTGCCGCTGCCCTGAGCCGGGTCGCCATGGCCGAGCTCCGGCCGCCCCGCGATTCCTTGTCTCCGGCCTTCCTCCACCCGAACCGACCGCGCCATTGCGTTCCCCGTACCACGCCACCCCTCCAGAGCTCCTCGCCTCACCGTTTTCACCTCCGCAGTGGACCACCGCCGGAGCGTCGGCCGGCAAGCCGTCGGCTGCCGTGGCCGCACCACCACGGGCCTCTTCGGGCTGAGCCAAGGGCACCAGCTAGGGTGCGGAGGTTCCCTGGTGCTCGTGCCGCCCTTAGCCGCCGCCGCCGGTGGCCCCACCTCGCCGGAGCCGCGTGTCCGACCTCCTCCTTGCCGGCGTCGAGAGGTAGAAGAAGAGGACCGCCCTCTGTGTCCCTCTCTGTCTCTCTTGTGAATGACTGGTGGGCCCAACCGGTCAGCAGGGCCCACTTGTCGGTTTAAGTAGTGGCGCGGTTGGGTATCGGTTCGGGTGCGCCTAGCGAATCTTGTTAGGGTTGTTTTGTTCCGATTTTGAATTTCAGAATTTGGTTAAATCTTCTAAAATGCATATCTTATGCTAGGAGACTCCAAAATTAGTAAATGGGGACTTTTTGGAAACCTTGAGAAGAGATCTATGCAGTAGAGTCATAAAATTCTATATGTTTGTAGGTATTTTCTAATGTCTTTACTTAAGTTTTAAAAATGCTCTAAAAATGCCTTTAAACCTAACCAGAGCAAGATCTCAAGTTTTTGAACTCCAAAAATAGTGATTCTTGTTTTGTTAAATTTGTGATGACATGTACTTGCTAGGAAAAATATTAAACACACTATTTGTTCACTGTTTTCTTAGGGTTTTGATTTGACCTTGATAAATAGGGAAAATCTACATTATATTGCTTGTCATTTTTATATCTTGAGTTGTGATGCTCCAAATGATGTGAAATTTTTATGGTAGGTTTGTCATGATATGGATGTACTGTGGTATAAATTTTATGGTCATTGCTTATTGTATGCTCAAGTTATTGAGTTAACTTGTTTATGGCCTAATAAATAGCTTATAAATAATATATAAATGATAAAATAGAAAATGTTGTTCCATCACCTTATTATAATGCTGCTCTTTGATGTTAGTTCATTTTATGGCCATGTGTTCACAGAAAATATTGAGTTTTAGGTTTAATTTGCTTTTACATGATTTATTGCAATAGCTATTTGTCTTTTTCATAGAGGTTGATCTACTTGTCTAAATAGCTTGAAATTTGGACAGTAGACTTTTGAGAGCATTTGTAGACCCCTGTAATTTTGATAGAATTTATTGAGCATCTTTATGATGTGGTCATAATTCCACCTACTTATCTAAATAAATTAAGAAAATATATTAAAAGAAATTATTTAGTATTGGGCACTATGTTTTCTGGTGTTCATTAGTCATGTGTGACATGTTGGTAAAGTTGATTTTGTCCAATGATATGTTTGCAACATAAGTTAATAATTATTTCTTGCAAACGAGGTTTCTGAACAGATTTAAGAATATTGTTAATTACCCTATGCAAATGATGTTTTCATGTCTTGTGTGCTATAACAAAGTTGTTGTGAATTTCATGATCTAACTAATGCTAAATTTTGGTGGCAATTGGACATATGGTTTAGAAACTACAGCTGTTCTAAGTTGGGTTCAGATTTAGGTTGCTCTCTGTCCTTCTAGGACAGATTCTGTACCTTCTGTATTTCGACCTAGTAAATGTTAGAATCAGGTTTAGATGATTATAAATGAAATTTAGATAATTTCATAAGCTTTTCATAATGTCTTCTTGCAAGTCATTTAGAGTTGTAGATCTCCAGTTATGATTAAATTACACAGCTGTTGGTCTGATGTCTAGAAGGTAGCAATTTCGAGTTCTAGTACTTTGATTAACTTTGTCATGCTAATGTGTGAAGTGTGACTCACACCTTTGAAAGTACTTGGGTTGGTACCTTAGGATCTTATAAGACTTGTGTCTTGATTGATGTGTTTGCAATCTTCTATGTTATGCCTTAGTGAGGATTAAGTTAATTAGCTCTAGATGTTTAGGAGAACTTTGATATGCTTGTTTGATTACTTTGTTTATTGCACTTCTATGCATTCATATATATGCATTGTTGCACCTCATTTAGGTACGTTAGCTAAAGCACGTGAAAGACCTGATGTGGAGCCAAACCCGAAGACGGTGTTTGGTGGATCCACCCCGAAGATAGAAGGATCGGGCAAGTGCTAGATGAGAGGATGCTCGCCAAGCGAACTCATCTGACATACTCTAACTTGAGTCGGATCCCAGGCAAGCCCCAGAGCATTATAAGCCTCCTATCTTCAAAGCAATTAATTATATATATATGTTATAAGTATTGTTGCATTAAGTGGTAGGAGTTGGTTGGAAACCCTTGCTGCATTGTATCATTCCTTGTCCAGATATATGAATCCTGGAATCCTACATAGACTAGGATCGAGTAGATGCTTAGCCCTGCTTTAAGCGGTAGAAGTCAGGTGATTTCCTGTCACCTGCGAGATTTAGGGATATTCATATATGGCACGGTTGGCTATATTTGCTATCGTGGAATGGAACCATGTGTTAATAAAATGAAATGAGACCGGGCGGGATGACGATAGTGAAGCAACAAGGCATGGAGGTCTTGGGTGTGAATCTATCCCCGTCTGAGTCGTTTAAGGACCGATTCGCTGTACGTCCTTGAGTCATGTTGAACGCAGTCTAACACTTAGTTGGCCGGATAAGTCGTTCCGACCGCGAAGCCGAGTAATGTGATTCAGGCCGGGAATCGAATGGTAGGTTGCTTCTTGGAGGAGAGAAAGGATGTGCTTGGGGACATTAGCGTGAGACCAAGGGGGGGTTAGAGTCCCTATCACCTGGCAGAGTGTCGCCCTTGGGGTCGCGACATCATTCGGACCCGCGATTCCTGAATCATATGAAAAGGTGGCTTGTGCGACCCTGGCAGGGGCCTGCGCGGTGAGTGTTAGAAATACCCCTCCAGCTGGATAGGAATTCGATTCGAATCGCCGTCGCTCCCGGTTAGTGAGCACTTGACTTGAGCAGCGGCAACGTAGATTCCATTAAATTGAACGGATGGTTAATTGGATCACGATGGAAAGGTTGCCTCAATTTATACCTGCTATGGTTAATATTGTTTGCTCCTAATAAAGTGAGTGCTCTAGTACAGGTTCTAATATAGATGATAGGTTAATAATAATTAACTTGATGCTTAAGCATTAATGATTGATCATCTATATTAAGCTTTTATGCAAAATGTTGTCAAGCCAGCCCACTTTATATCAGCCTTGCATGATCCTTGGTGTCACCTTATTTCTGGTTTCTGACGGGTAAGTCTAGCTGAGTACCTTCTCGTACTCAGGGTTTTATCCCCACTTGTTGCAGGTTATGATGTATCATGGCGGCTGCAAGAGTTGGTTGACTCCTGTCGTAGTGGCGGAGTGTGATCACGGGCAGGATCCTTCTTATTTACCTTATCTCTAATGCTTTTGTTGGAAGTCGACCGTGGTACTGGCATGTATTTGAAATAAGAATAATGTTAGTTTTAAGTTACTTTGCTTCCGCTACTTTTGAACTTAAGTTGTAATAACTTTGTTGAACTCCGATGTATATTCAATTACTTGTGAAATGGTTGTAACATATGACTTGTTATGTTGAATCACTACGATCTTGGTTTGTATGTTGGTTGGTTTGAAATCCCTCGTGATTTCACTGGACTACCGGAGTTATATGGGCTCAAGTGCGAGAATTTGATCACTTCGGTGATTGTTTTTGTACTTGTGCTCTTATAATTTGGACGGTTCCGTTACAGCTGGTGTCGGAGCAAGATTCAACATTAAACTTGTCGTATGTGTATTTAAAACAAAGGTTTTGTTTTATAAAATCAGTTTTATCAACTTATAGCTATATATAGGTTTGTGAAATCTGAATTCTAAACCTAGTATGCCAGTGGTCAATTTCCTTATGCCCATATAAGGATTATTAGGTGGCTTATATAAGTACTAACTTGGGGGTTTTTCATTTATGCATCTACGCCCAGGCCAAGGTATGTATGTGTAATGACTCTCCCACACTATGCTACCCGGTGTGGCAGATCAGAGGTAGCCTTCATATATGAAATAGTCATATATGTTGCTAGTTTACTTTTATGCAACATCGCACCTACGCTCAGGTAAGTGTGAGTTGTGAGAGCATGACCGTACAAACTGCGGTCTAGGGGAGAGCTAGTTTTGGTTACTGGATTATCTACATGTTACACACATGTATATATGAAGGTACTTAATTGTGGGTGATCGAATGATTCGGGTAGTTTTGGTGCTACATGTACGTATACAGGGGTATATGTATATGGGAGTGCTTAGAATTTTATCTTCCTATTTCATTGTGTGCTATATTTGGGGAATTGTTGGGCTGCAATGAAACTTTTCTGCAGGTACGCTAACCACGAATGCGTAAGTCGAATGTAGCTGTCGACTAGCTATATATTGAGAGAGTACATGTTATGCCACCGACATAGAACGTGATCGCCGCCTTAGGTTGGCAATCTTGTGAGGACGAATAGGACGAAGCATGCATTATCATGATTGTTGCTTTTATGCACGACTATGCTCCTCTCACCCTTGTTCTATAGTAAGTAACTTGTGAGTGATGTGGTACACTATCTTTCTTGTGTGGAGTAAAACAAAAATGTCTTACTCCATGATTGTTTGAGAAAAGTGTGTGCTTAGCCTTGCTAAAAATAGTTGTGGTTACATGCTTGAACCTGTAAATGTTCTCTAGTTATCCAAGCGGTGGATATGTTGTTCATATAAGCAATTGCAAGTGCTTTAGACCTCATTTCAGTAATTGTGATTCTCATAAATGAATTAAATTGGTGTTGGTCTAAGGTAATAATGTTTAGAGCTGCTAGAATAATATATTTATGTGCTCTCTTGTTCAGTAGAACAAAGGCAAGCTTTGTTTGGCTTATTAAATATTGGCTGCTAGAACGTTTTCTGTTGCAGTGATGCTTTCGTGGTCATAATGGTGTTTTCTGTAGTTATGGAGAATACCAAAATTGTAGCTAACTTACTTATCTAGCTTGTCCTAAAATTTTATGACCCTAGGTCTTATGGTTTGAGAGTTATAAATTTTAGAAGTTTGTTATCAAAATCTGCTCATGTTCAGAACAGATCTGAAGGTTTGGTTTGTTTGACCTATGTGCATAAGGAATCATGTCTTGGATATAATAGAAGAAGTGTATTACTTTTTCTAAGCTTTCCAAAATGTCCTATATCACAAATTTTGGTGGTCTAAATCTCTAGTTATAGGCTTATAAAGTGGAATGACAGCATCTGTCCAAATCTGGGCAGAGATGTCTTCTTTGTCTTGTTTGGCCTTGTTAGATATAGAATCATCTTAATATGATAATAAGAAAGTTATAGAAAAATTAATAAGCTTTACATAAAGTTAAGGCTGAGCCTTGTTGTGTCCCTAGAACTCCAGTTGTACATTTTGAAGTTATTGTTAGTTTTCTGTCCATATTGGTACAGATCTGAAACTTCAGCATGTTTGACCATGCTAACCTATGATTTAGCTTTTGGTATGAATAACTAATGTGTAGCCATCTTTCTAAGCTTTCTAGAAAGTCTAGGATCACCTTTATGGGATGTCTACAACCTCAGCTATGGTCGAAATAATTAACTATTATGTTGCTGTCCATGTTCTGTGCCCATGCTAAGTAGCCACCTTAGCTAGCGTTTGTCTTAGGCTAAACTCGTAGTTAGTTCTTGCTTTAGATGAATGTTTGTTATGGGTGAGCCTGATTCTTAGTAGTGGTTGCTTAAGCTAATTGGATTGGATCTCTCCAATGCTTGACTATGATGTTTGTATGTATGCTTGTTAAGTCAATTAGTGTCATAGTTGTCACTTCGATTGTCTTCGGTAAGTATACGAGTGTCGAGTAGCTTTATCTTAGAGCAATACTCGAGTTACGCGAAACGATCTCTTGGCGTCATCCCCAATTAGGTTCTTTTCCTTATGAGCCCAAGTCTGGACCATTAAATAGTTGTGTATACCATGATTGTCCTGCAACCGCACGTGAATACCTTTGTTTGGTCTACTAGCCAAGATAGTTTCTCTTCAACTCTTCCTTTTGGCTATAGTTGTTTGATGCCAAGTTGTAAGACCCTTAACTGAATCCTTGTTGGACCTTTTGGTTACCTCTCCTAAAGGTTAGCTAGTATGACGCAATGTATCTCTGCTATGGCCTCTAAATCGTGTGCTTGCAAATTCGTGCATCTACCTTATCAACTCAATCTATGACTACGTGTCGGTTTTCGCCCTTAAAATTTTCTTAATCCATCCCCAACCTTCTCAAGTCTTGAGATGTTTATCAGTCTTGATCTCATGTTGTTGCCCAACATGAATGAATCTCCTGTTAATCTTTTATCTGGTACTCCCCTCGGTGGACGCAAGTCGTACGTAGAATTTAAGCAAGAGTCTCTTGCTCAGTTATCCTTGGCATTTGTGTGACGTTCTCTTGTGCTATATTTTGATCTTCGGATCATTTTCGTGTTGATTTTAAACCTTGTGACTACCTTTGTTTCCTATCCCTTCTTGGATGACGCTTGTTCTTACAGCCCATTGGTGCCACTTGAAATTTCACTTTTGTTATGCGTTTAGTATTGGTGTTATGAGTAGCCGCTGATGGTGCCACGACGAAACCAAGGGCCTCCTGTGGCTGCAGACACATGGCTAGCTGCCTGGCACGCGCTGGTATCACGATTTCTAGTCATGATCCATTATCAAACGACAGACGATGTGCTATTTTCTTGTGTTCCTTTTGGGTTATCTCTCCATATCATATCGTAAGATCCATATCTTAGACCGAAAGTAGTGGAGCTTCCTTCTGAAGTTGCTAAGAGGATAACCTTTAAAGAACAGGTCACCGACATAAACTTTAACAGACTACAATATGTGGTAGTCAAGTGACTCTACATAGTTGCCCAGTATTGACAACCAGCATCTAGGGAGCCACGTATCTCAGCTCTGTTGGATAAAAAGGACACGCAACACTTACTACTGGACAAGTCATTCGTTGGATAAGAATCAATCGTCACATTATGTAAATCTTAACCTTTGTATGCATAATGGCCATACCGTCGAAATCAACCATCTTTGGTGTGACTCCTTATCCACTGACTTCGATGGCAACCACCTGTTCTGCATCAACCATAGTTGTTGTGGTCGAAAATGAAGAATTGGAACTTTTTAGTGTTGAGAGACAACTAATTAGTTACCAATAGGAAGGTTAATCTCCAGCTAGGTAACGACTCTTTGGTAGCTATAAAGGCTATATCTTACAAAGCAATAATCAATAATAAGTTAATCAACTGGCCAACAACTAGAGTGATACCCTATCTTCCACAGCCATTGTGACCAAGTCAATTCCATCTTGGACAATCACACAAATAGTGCAAAGTGTTTTATCAGCTAAGGTGAAGAAGTATAGAAAGTATGTGTTTTGCCTTGCAAAAGTAACCCGCAAGTTCAAAGCGTGTGCATCCTCGAATTGATATGTAATTTAATAGTCGAGATCTGCTGTTGGATGACCCTTTTGAGGTCTCACAGATACTAGTTTACACTCTTTTAATTGCTTTTGCTTTCTCGTATCCCTAATGTACGAGCAGCCTTGGTTTCTGCAAATCAATGTATGCCATCGCGAATCAAAAGCAATTTGAAAAGTGTCAAACAACAGATTTCCCATCTTAGAGCTGCTGTTTGATCCTAAAAAGGAAGCCTCAAGGTGAAAGTTGGCCTGACAAAGTTGTTATGCTGCAAGTCAACTCAACTTACAGTACAACTATGTCACCAAGGAAAATTTTACTCAATCGCTTAGCGGTAGACTACTCCCCGCGGTTTAGTAAGTATTACAACTTTTGTTGTCCTTAAGGCCTCGTTACATCTTTCTTTGGGAATTATTTTCTAATAATGACATACTTTGGTACCTTATACACGTTTTTACCCAAGAGGTTGCATCTGATTCAACCCAGATAACGGTTGTCTTGGATAAAAGAATCTTATTAGGTAGCTGTTGGCAGGAATACGAAGCCGACAGAGTCAGCCATCACATTCATTGACCCCTCGATAGACTCAGATAATACAGTGTTGTCATCAGAGAAAGAGAACTGCACACATGGAACCTTGAGTAGTTTTCCATTAGTTGATATCGAAAGGATTGAATATTTACGACCAATATAGACCCTGTCTATTGGTTAGTCAGTATCCTATAGCCTCAGAGTATATTTGTCGTCTATGGTCTCACACTTTTGGAAGGTTGTGCTCAAGCCATTTTGGTAGAGGACTGCTTTTCAAACTTTGTGAACATAGAGTCATTTCAACGAGTATACTTCTGATAATTCTGGTCTAGTGTGGAGTTCATACGGCCCATACTATGTTCACTAGAGAAGAAGAGATACTTGTGTATGGTTAGCTTATGGACCAATTGATCTCTGTACATTGAGAACGAAGTACTACGTTGTCTTGGATTCCTTCCAAAGTAACTATGCTTCGTGGAAGTCAATGAAGGAAATTCTTCAGACAAATTTTACCATGAAGAGGAAGTAACAGAAAGTGCCTGTGGCCAAATTGTTCGCCGATGTTGAAGCTTTATAGCTGAATGCTATAGCAGATGTTGGGAACTAGATAACGTGTCTCTCTTTCTTAAAAGATCTTCCATTCCGAATCTCGGGACACGATTCTTTTAAGGGGGGAGGGCTGTAACACCCCAGGTGTTTATCATTCACTAAGTAGTGGGTTTGAGCTTAAACATGACAGATTAAGTGGAGATGATAATGCCAAGTCAAACCTATGGAAGTAAACCCTAATCGAAACTTGGATGTTGCACCCTTGCTTACATATAGGCTCAATTAAAAGATATATGTTTGGGTTTGTTATCAAAGTATATTCACATGTCTCACATCAATAACTATCTATATTGATCCCTGGGAAAGTTTCGTAAAGATTGGAATCAAAAAGTCACATGAAATGATAAGTTCCATTCCTATTGGAATCTGTCCCATTAAGTTAATGGAACTATAGATCATCAACCAAACCTTGCAAACTTGTCCAAATGACACTAGATAAACTCTACAAGACCTTAACTACACTTAGGACACTTAATGGAACAATGTTCATGTTGATCATTTTGCCTAAATATGCTTCTAATTGGTGGTTGACCATGTATGGACCCTAGAGCCCTGTGGTTTGACCATTTCAAAAGTCTGACCTAGAAGCTTTGCATGACTGTGCACCCTTTTACAAAGTTCTAGAGAATTTAATAAGGAACAAACTTTATTTAAGAGTCAAGTCATGAAAATGTGTGGAACATGCTCAAACAGGGCTCACAAGTCAGTTTTAGGGCTGATTTCAGCACTTAGCCATTTTAAAGCCCCGATTTCAGTGTCTCCGACGTTGGCATCTCGCGTTCTCCAAATTTTGTTAAGTAACTTGAGTTAGTCCAAAAATAAAAAGTGAAGGTTATATTATGGAGAGTAGCATACAAAAAGTTGCACTGAGTTTGACCAAGTTTTGACCTCCGAAAGCGAATTTCCGTGACCTTTGTCAATATGTTGACATTGCCATCTTGGGGTTTGATTAGACTCTAATCTGTTGCTCTAATGGCATGGCACCCTAAATAAGAAATGTAGAGCATTATGCAGGCTGCAACTTTGCTTTTGGGTCCATTGTCCAATTCGGACCCGAGCCAGCCCAAAAATGCATCCCACGTCGGCTAGACCGTCGTCCACCACGTGTTCGGTAGAAGGCCTCCATGGGCGACGCGCGTCCGGACGTGGCGCTCATGCCCGCACCGCGCCCCCACCATGGCTGGGTCGAGCTGCTGCGTGCCCCTGCGCTCGCTCAAGTTGAGTGCAGAAGGTCCTCTCCATTCCCTTCACTCCCTCTCATTCCCTGCCCCACGCTCCCTCTCGCGCCGCGCGGACGAACACCGCCATGGCAGCCACCGAGTGGAGCTCGTGCCGCCGCTGCTGTTTCCGACGCGTCAAGCCGCCACGGCCGCAGCTGCGTGCGCCAACGTCTTCGCCAACCCCTTCTCCCTCCTGTGCGCGCGCCTTGGACGCCTTGCTCGCAGCCGGAGTGCCGCTGCCCTGAGCCGGGTCGCCATGGCCGAGCTCCGGCCGCCCCGCGATTCCTTGTCTCCGGCCTTCCTCCACCCGAACCGACCGCGCCATTGCGTTCCCCGTACCACGCCACCCCTCCAGAGCTCCTCGCCTCACCGTTTTCACCTCCGCAGTGGACCACCGCCGGAGCGTCGGCCGGCAAGCCGTCGGCTGCCGTGGCCGCACCACCACGGGCCTCTTCGGGCCGAGCCAAGGGCACCAGCTAGGGTGCGGAGGTTCCCTGGTGCTCGTGCCGCCCTTAGCCGCCGCCGGTGGCCCCACCTCGCCGGAGCCGCGCGTCCGACCTCCTCCTTGCCGGCGTCGAGAGGTAGAAGAAGAGGACCGCCCTCTGTGTCCCTCTCTGTCTCTTTGTGAATGACTGGTGGGCCCAACCGGTCAGCAGGGCCCACTTGTCGGTTTAAGTAGTGGCGCGGTTGGGTATCGGTTCGGGTGCGCCTAGCGAATCTTGTTAGGGTTGTTTTGTTCCGATTTTGAATTTCAGAATTTGGTTAAATCTTCTAAAATGCATATCTTATGCTAGGAGACTCCAAAATTAGTAAATGGGGACTTTTTGGAAACCTTGAGAAGAGATCTATGCAGTAGAGTCATAAAATTCTATATGTTTGTAGGTATTTTCTAATGTCTTTACTTAAGTTTTAAAAATGCTCTAAAAATGCCTTTAAACCTAACCAGAGCAAGATCTCAAGTTTTTGAACTCCAAAAATAGTGATTCTTGTTTTGTTAAATTTGTGATGACATGTACTTGCTAGGAAAAATATTAAACACACTATTTGTTCACTGTTTTCTTAGGGTTTTGATTTGACCTTGATAAATAGGGAAAATCTACATTATATTGCTTGTCATTTTTATATCTTGAGTTGTGATGCTCCAAATGATGTGAAATTTTTATGGTAGGTTTGTCATGATATGGATGTACTGTGGTATAAATTTTATGGTCATTGCTTATTGTATGCTCAAGTTATTGAGTTAACTTGTTTATGGCCTAATAAATAGCTTATAAATAATATATAAATGATAAAATAGAAAATGTTGTTCCATCACCTTATTATAATGCTGCTCTTTGATGTTAGTTCATTTTATGGCCATGTGTTCACAGAAAATATTGAGTTTTAGGTTTAATTTGCTTTTACATGATTTATTGCAATAGCTATTTGTCTTTTTCATAGAGGTTGATCTACTTGTCTAAATAGCTTGAAATTTGGACAGTAGACTTTTGAGAGCATTTGTAGACCCCTGTAATTTTGATAGAATTTATTGAGCATCTTTATAATGTGGTCATAATTCCACCTACTTATCTAAATAAATTAAGAAAATATATTAAAAGAAATTATTTAGTATTGGGCACTATGTTTTCTGGTGTTCATTAGTCATGTGTGACATGTTGGTAAAGTTGATTTTGTCCAATGATATGTTTGCAACATAAGTTAATAATTATTTCTTGCAAACGAGGTTTCTGAACAGATTTAAGAATATTGTTAATTACCCTATGCAAATGATGTTTTCATGTCTTGTGTGCTATAACAAAGTTGTTGTGAATTTCATGATCTAACTAATGCTAAATTTTGGTGGCAATTGGACATATGGTTTAGAAACTACAGCTGTTCTAAGTTGGGTTCAGATTTAGGTTGCTCTCTGTCCTTCTAGGACAGATTCTGTACCTTCTGTATTTCGACCTAGTAAATGTTAGAATCAGGTTTAGATGATTATAAATGAAATTTAGATAATTTCATAAGCTTTTCATAATGTCTTCTTGCAAGTCATTTAGAGTTGTAGATCTCCAGTTATGATTAAATTACACAGCTGTTGGTCTGATGTCTAGAAGGTAGCAATTTCGAGTTCTAGTACTTTGATTAACTTTGTCATGCTAATGTGTGAAGTGTGACTCACACCTTTGAAAGTACTTGGGTTGGTACCTTAGGATCTTATAAGACTTGTGTCTTGATTGATGTGTTTGCAATCTTCTATGTTATGCCTTAGTGAGGATTAAGTTAATTAGCTCTAGATGTTTAGGAGAACTTTGATATGCTTGTTTGATTACTTTGTTTATTGCACTTCTATGCATTCATATATATGCATTGTTGCACCTCATTTAGGTACGTTAGCTAAAGCACGTGAAAGACCTGATGTGGAGCCAAACCCGAAGACGGTGTTTGGTGGATCCACCCCGAAGATAGAAGGATCGGGCAAGTGCTAGATGAGAGGATGCTCGCCAAGCGAACTCATCTGACATACTCTAACTTGAGTCGGATCCCAGGCAAGCCCCAGAGCATTATAAGCCTCCTATCTTCAAAGCAATTAATTATATATATATGTTATAAGTATTGTTGCATTAAGTGGTAGGAGTTGGTTGGAAACCCTTGCTGCATTGTATCATTCCTTGTCCAGATATATGAATCCTGGAATCCTACATAGACTAGGATCGAGTAGATGCTTAGCCCTGCTTTAAGCGGTAGAAGTCAGGTGATTTCCTGTCACCTGCGAGATTTAGGGATATTCATATATGGCACGGTTGGCTATATTTGCTATCGTGGAATGGAACCATGTGTTAATAAAATGAAATGAGACCGGGCGGGATGACGATAGTGAAGCAACAAGGCATGGAGGTCTTGGGTGTGAATCTATCCCCGTCTGAGTCGTTTAAGGACCGATTCGCTGTACGTCCTTGAGTCATGTTGAACGCAGTCTAACACTTAGTTGGCCGGATAAGTCGTTCCGACCGCGAAGCCGAGTAATGTGATTCAGGCCGGGAATCGAATGGTAGGTTGCTTCTTGGAGGAGAGAAAGGATGTGCTTGGGGACATTGGCGTGAGACCAAGGGGGGGTTAGAGTCCCTATCACCTGGCAGAGTGTCGCCCTTGGGGTCGCGACATCATTCGGACCCGCGATTCCTGAATCATATGAAAAGGTGGCTTGTGCGACCCTGGCAGGGGCCTGCGCGGTGAGTGTTAGAAATACCCCTCCAGCTGGATAGGAATTCGATTCGAATCGCCGTCGCTCCCGGTTAGTGAGCACTTGACTTGAGCAGCGGCAACGTAGATTCCATTAAATTGAACGGATGGTTAATTGGATCACGATGGAAAGGTTGCCTCAATTTATACCTGCTATGGTTAATATTGTTTGCTCCTAATAAAGTGAGTGCTCTAGTACAGGTTCTAATATAGATGATAGGTTAATAATAATTAACTTGATGCTTAAGCATTAATGATTGATCATCTATATTAAGCTTTTATGCAAAATGTTGTCAAGCCAGCCCACTTTATATCAGCCTTGCATGATCCTTGGTGTCACCTTATTTCTGGTTTCTGACGGGTAAGTCTAGCTGAGTACCTTCTCGTACTCAGGGTTTTATCCCCACTTGTTGCAGGTTATGATGTATCATGGCGGCTGCAAGAGTTGGTTGACTCCTGTCGTAGTGGCGGAGTGTGATCACGGGCAGGATCCTTCTTATTTACCTTATCTCTAATGCTTTTGTTGGAAGTCGACCGTGGTACTGGCATGTATTTGAAATAAGAATAATGTTAGTTTTAAGTTACTTTGCTTCCGCTACTTTTGAACTTAAGTTGTAATAACTTTGTTGAACTCCGATGTATATTCAATTACTTGTGAAATGGTTGTAACATATGACTTGTTATGTTGAATCACTACGATCTTGGTTTGTATGTTGGTTGGTTTGAAATCCCTCGTGATTTCACTAGACTACCGGAGTTATATGGGCTCAAGTGCGAGAATTTGATCACTTCGGTGATTGTTTTTTGTACTTGTGCTCTTATAATTTGGATGGTTCCGTTACACTATGCATGCATGAAAGCAGTAAATCTATCTACATGCTCTACACGAATCCCCAGATACGCGTACAACGGTAGTAACCACCCAAAACATCGTCCTATTGACGGCATCGCCTCAACGGACGGAACAACCATACATGCGACTCTTTTTGTAAAAATATGCGTAAAACATGTAAGTACTCCAGTATCATATAAGCACTCTCCCTAGATCGGCGGTGTATCCGATCATGCTCTCACATCTCACACTTACCGAGGCGTAGAGGCAACTGATCCATACATTACCACTCAAGTAAGTGGCACTCATACAATAGCACGCCGTATGAGCGACGAAATAGAAATATGGTGCAAGAACTCCCAAGTCAATACTTAATTAAGCCAACTAGAGTCCTTATTGGGCATAAAGGATATGACCACTGTCACACTCTTAGTTTGTAAATCACGTTTTTCAAACACATTTTTGTTTTAAATACACTTGTAAACAGTAAACACGCTAAACCATACTCCGATGCCAGCTGTAACAGAACCGACCAATTATACGAGATTAAGTAAGAAAATCATCCACCGAGCAGACGATTTAGCAAACTTAAGCCCGTATAACCCGGTAGTCCGTGAAATCACGACGGATTTCAAATCAACTTACATACCAGCCAAGATCGTAATAAGTTCAGTGGTCACCATCACAAGTTACATAAAAGTTTGCGTCACAAATACATCAGAGTTTAAACATAGTTATTACAAACCAGTTTCAAATGAAAGTAGCGGAAGCATTTAGTTCAAATCACACACTCACACAGAGTTCATAATACAGTGCCAGCTCAGGATCATATTCCAACAAAAGCATCAGATGAGATGTAGTGAATGACCATTACCCATGGTCCTAAGCTTCTCCCATCGCAGGATAGAGGCAGTTGATACAGTAGCCGTAATACATCTGCCCATCTGCAACAAGTGGGAACAAAGCCCTGAGTACGAGAATGTACTCAGCTAGACTTACCCAACAGGACCAAAATAAAAGACACCAAGGAATCATGACAGGCTTTATGGTGGGGTAGCTGACTCATTTACAAAAGGGCATTTTTAGTATTTAGAGAATCTTTACAAAAGCCTTGCATCAAGTTAAATTTTTATTAACCTGTCAACTACATTTGCACCTGTACTAGAGTAACATGTAATTAAACAGGTAATGATACCCAATGATCACTAACAACTTTTATCATGTCATATTTCATATAACTGTCCAAGTGTTCCATCAATATTACTACGATGAAGTAGCTCAAGTCAAGTGCTCACTATCCAGTGAACGATGGCGATTCGAATCGATTATTAACCAGCTGGTAATTTATTTCTCACACAAACCTCACTCACACGCTAAAGTGAGGTGTTGGTCACCGAGTCAACCATTCAGGTAAAGTCGCGAGCTTGCCAGGAACCACATGTACCCGGGGGCCGCCCGACTGCTCTTTGGCCTTATCATCGCGCCCCCGTATCCTGCCACTACTGCTCCGGTACAGTGCGTTGCGGGCAATCCACTCGGCCTGAATAATCTCCCAGCTTCGCGGTCGGAAGGTACTTTATCCGGCCAGCTAAATGTGAGGCATGCGTTCAACATGACCCGAGGTCCAACAACGGTCGGTCCTTAATCGACACAGACGGAAAACACTATAGTCCAAAACCATGCAAGTTTTCGTCCGGTCTCAATTTCACATTAACACTTAGTTATTTCCTGACGACATCTTTTCTCAAGCAGATCCAGGTAAACACCTATAGCTCGTAGGTGACAGGAAATCACCCGACTTCTACCGGTCTAAGCAAGCTAAGCAATTACTTGACTGCGGTTAACAGGGTGACAAGGATAGGGTAGAACGAAGTAAACAAGGTATAATGCAGCAACGGTTGCAAACAACTCCTAAACATAATGCAGCAGTTAAAGTAAAGCATTAATAAAATAATTGTAAACCGGGGGAAAGAAATGCTCCGGGGCTTGCCTCTCTCGAAAGAGCTCGGACGGTGGTCTGGGCACTCTGGAAGCTCCTCACCGACCTCCTCGTCGGCTTCGGGCACTTCCTGCTCCTCGGGCTGCTCTTCCGGCTCCTCGGGAACTGTTACCTGAGCTACTTCCTGCGATCCTGTATGATGCAATTGTATGAGTGCTTATGCCTAGGTGCATTGCAGAGATGACATGTAATGGTCATGATGAATGAATTGTAGATAATTAGGTTCACTTTATTTCATAAAGTGGAGATACATTTCTTCTACAAGGTAGTCAACATCAACTAAGAATACATACTACAAGCACATGTCATCTACTGCATTCTCTTCTATTACTACTATGCTAAGTCAACACATCTTATTAAATGCTTCAAAGATACACCAAAGCAAACCTTACTAACTAATCATGCATTAACAAGATTAATTAAACCCTAATTATAACTAGGTCTGAATAGTAACACCTATTTTGGTAGCATAGAAAAATCTGAGAAAATTACAGTAGCTTTCTATCATCTAATCTAGCATACCACAAAAATTTCATTGTATTGGATTACTAGAACTGCCTACACAAAAATAACAAGCTAGGGCCTAAAAATGAGCATAAAAATACTTTATACTATGAAAAAGTATCAAACAACAGATTTAACATTTTTCCTATATTCTACACAATAAACAATCACTATAGAAAAATTACTATATGCATGTTTTATTCATATTTTTCTCTCTAGCAAAAATAACAATTATTAACAATATTAAACACTTGTACTACAACTCAAGATTTTTCCACAGAACATGCATGGCATATATTTTTCCTAGAAAGTACATCATAAAAGAAAATTATTGCAAGTAGAACTATATTTTTCTGAGCTTTCTGTGATTTACTATATATTTAATAAGAAAACATCAGTTTTAGTGATTAAATAAAAACTCTACAGCAAAGTATTTAAATATTGACATGCAATATTTTTAACCTGTAGATCTAGTCAAGAGAAACACTACAAAATTTGTTTCACAATTTTTGGAGCTAAAATGAGGAAGTTATGGATTTTAGAAACCCTTTTAACAATTTCTGAAAAATCATTTTCAAAAATCCATTTAACATCATCCGCTGAAAACGCTGGGGGCACCCGGTGCAGTGCACACGCGAGCGCGAGCTGAGGTAAACAGGTGGGCCCGTGACCCCACATGTCAGCCACACAGAGAAGAGAGAGGCGCTGACTGTGCGGTTCTCGCCGCCGGTGAGCTCGCCGGCGGTGAGGTCACCACCATCATGATCCTCGTACCAAGGCGGTCATGTTGGTGCAAACGGCATGACCGGAGGAGCTCGGGAATAGGCTCGCCATCGCCAATGGCGGAGCGGCGGCGCGGGTGGTCGCCGGCCGGCCATCCCCGACCATGCCACGGTCACTGGAAAGGTGCTCGAGCAACGGTGAGCCATGGCGAGCTAGATGTGCGTGCTAGAAGAGAAAAAGGTGAGGCGGAATAGAGCGGTCTACGGAGCGGAAAGCTTCGGCAAGCTCGGCCGGAACTCCGGTGAGCAATTCACGCGGAGGGGAGGCTTACCACGGCCAACTGGAGCGAGCACGAGCTGCGCGAGGGAAAGGCGGAACTCGGGGCAAGATGGAGGTGTCGATTGTGAGGCGGAACGGCCGGAACGCCTTCTCCGGCGATGGCGCGTGCGGTGGCGGAGGCGGGACTGCGGCTGAGCGCTGCTGTGAGGCGAAGAGCTGGAAATGGAGGCAGTAGGGAAGGCGGGTGAGCGCGCGGAGAGAGTAGGCGGGCGCCGAGGGACGCGTGGGCCACCGGAGGGCGCGTGGCGCGCGGTGTCGGCGACGTACGGCCACGCGGCGGTCGGCTTCTGCCGCGGCGCCACGGCGTCGCGCGCGTGCGCGCGGGCGGAGGCAGGCGCAGACGCGGAAGTTGGGCCAGGCCGCTTGCACGAGCAGGCCGAAGCGGAGGCGGCGGCCCGCTAAGGTAAGAAATTCCTTTTTCTTTTCTAAATATATTTTCAGATTTTATATTTGATTCAAATTCAAATTTTGAAGATAAAAAAGATATTTTCACAAATTGCCCCCAAAACAAAAGTTGTTCAAAATTTTATTCTCTACAACTTTCATTTAGGGCACCTTTCAAAATTCTAAATAGATTTTGAATTGATGATTTAAAGTCAAATTTTTAAATGAAAACTAAATTTTCTGAAATATTTTTAGAAGTAAGATTTGGGAAGATTTTGAATACAAAACTTGCTCCAAAAATCGTGTTAATTAATTCTAAGTGATTTAAAATTATAGCTCCACAAATTTTTACCACTTTTACCTTGGATTTTTACTAATTCAGAGCTCAAACATGATTATCATAGTTTTAAATAAATTCTAACTTAATTTACATGTGATGATGATCATGCATGAAATACAAATGCTCATGATTTAGGATATGAATGCATGCTTAACACCCAGAGGTGTTACATTTTCTAAGGTTCTCAATGCAAATGTATTGCCTCAAGTGAATAGTGCCATATAGTGTCTGATGTAATACGGGTTGGTTTGAGAGAAGTTCAGGGGCCTCGATGCAAAGTGCTTGTCTTCTATGTTTTTCCTTTTTCTTTTACGTTTTAATCGACTGAAAGTTTAAAAATTCATAGTAAATTATAGAAAAATAATAAAAAGGAAAATGAAAATGTTTTAGAATCCTTGTGATTAGATCTATGCAGTAGATGTATAATCTCACATGTGTTAGTAGAAAAATCTTGCTCTAGATTTTTGTCTATGAATTTTTATGAAGAAATTCATATCTATAAATTTTGTGCTCCAAATGTCAGGAAATTTTTATGGTATGCTATTCTAGTGATGCTTGATCTATGATAAAAATTTCATGTTCAGTTCATGCATAGTTACTGAGTTATTGATTTATCATTGTCACATGCTTTTATTGCTATTAAATCTTGATTAAGTGCTAGTAAATAATATGTTTATCCAAAAATTATGAAACTTGTACAACATTTATGATTAGTTAAGCTGTATCTCCCATAAAATTTTCATGTCCAAAAGAGATGTTTGGTGCGTCACCTTTTTATTCCATGGTGTTTTTATTTAATCTTTTTATATATACTATACGTTTAGATTAAGGTTAATAAATGCTTTTCTATGCTACTTGTTTACTGGTTACCTAAGTGAAATGTTACTCGTCTTTGTTTGGTGATAATTATATGCTTAGCATGTTGCTTTACCCTACACTTATATCATTAAATTGCAACATGGTTGTGTTGTTAACTTGTGTTATGTTAATTATAATCAACTCACAAGTAAGTCTCTTTTGGAAAGGTTGAGAGTTAGGTCAGGAACGCTTAGTGACCCTAGTTCTCCATGACGACATGTTGTTTGTCTTTTAATGTTTGGGGATATCTATGCTATGCTTGTTTCGCTTAAGCATGTATTGCATTTTTGCATATCATAATAGGAACGACAATGCATCGATGGATCAACTAGAGGACTTGGTGTTTAACCAAAAGATGGTGCAATGGGGATCAGGGCATGAAGATGGAATACTAGCTTTTGGTTATATTTTACCCAGGCAAGCTCCGGTGTATAACCCCTACTTTCTACACTTTATATTATGTGATATGCATTAGGTTTAAGGAGTTGAATGAAACCCACTCGCATATATATATATATATATCCTTATCCCATGAATTTTACTAGTATGACAGGATTGTGTAGCTTGCTATGCTATAGGAATCCGGTAGAAGTCGAGTGATTGCTTGTCACTCGCGAGAGATAGGATTATATATATTAATACTATTATTATCATTTGCTACCACATGAAATATAAATATATATATGGATAATAATTGAAGACCGAACGGGACTATATTTGAATTGGATTTGGACCTGGTTGGCAACTGAGCGAGGCTCAGGTTGCAATTGTCTCGCCTGTGTCGATTGAGGACCGTCCGTTGCTGTGGATGGTAGTCAAGTCACAGACTTATTATCTTGAACACATACTTGCTTACTTGCTTATGAGGTGGGAAGATTTGTTACTCTCTTATCATGGGTTCCGGCTCTTTTTGGACCAACTGTTATGGGCGGATTATTGGGTGGAGGTCTAAGCACCGCACTAAGGTTGGGCCTCAGGTGTTGGGGGCTTGGAGTCCCGGTTTAGACGGGGATCTGGACCCCTTGATAGAAGTGTAACGGGTTGGTCTTGTTTGTGCCCGAGGTACAAATAAGGCGTGTGTTTCGGGGTACCCAGCTGGGATACATTGATTCGCAAATTACCATTTCTGCGTAACAGTACGACTTGGCTACGGTCTACCACCGTAGTAAAAACTAGAACATGGAAGAAGAGAAATTTGTTCTGATTGCTTATCACATGCTTGAAAGTAGCATAGGTGCTCACATAGAATGGTTAGATAATAAACTAATGTGGACGGCTAATAAAATTGAATATAAGGATATACATTTAGTAATGCTTTCTATAGATGCAATAAACCCACAAGCCACATAGCCTTGTATATCCTTGGAGTCTTTTCTTTCCTCCTGACGGGTAAGTCTTGCGGAGTACAATTGAGTACTCAGGGTTTGTCCTACCCTGTTGTAGGTGACAGGAACATGTGGAGCTGACACTTATGTGTGAAAACCTCTTGGTGGACTCTGCGAGGATCTCCGTTACGTTGCGGACATAGAGTTTATTTAAAGTTCCCACAAAAATGATTTACAAGGAAAAACATATAACATGCAATGATTCCATGTATATAAAAGTTCATCACGATAATTAATGTTTAACTCATCACTAAATAATTTTTATTTCTGCTGAAACTCTAATAACATTTTATATTCCGTTGTTATTATCAAATGATGAGTTCCTCTGATGTTGTGTTAAAAGTGATGTAAGAAATGGCTAAAAATGTTGTGAGCTTTATTCTCTCATTTATGATCTTGTTGAAAGGTGGGGATTTTCGAGTTCTCTCATGGGGTGTGCTCGACAGAACTGTTTGATTTAGCTCACTTTCGATGTACTTAGTGTCTAATGGAAGCCAAGTACCTCCGGAAGTGGGTTATTTCAAGCGATTCTGCCACATTGGAGGGCACGACCAGCATCTATGCCTGGCTTGGGGGCAACTTTGAATGTGAGTGCCTGCTGGACGGCCGCCCTAGCTCATCGTGCAAGGTTGTTGGTCTTGAGGCTAAGGCGGCGGACCTAGTGCTGTGGAGCCGGCCGAGGGAACTGCCACCCACAGTCGACTCGACGCTGGACCCAATGTTGGTTGAAGTGGCAATCCATGTTCCGCCCCCAAAACCATCGCCCCGCTTCAGAACCAGGCCATGGGGACATGGCCACCATTGTGGTCGACAATCCTAGCGATGTCCAGCCGATTTTGACTTTGCCTAGGGAAATGGAGATGCTAGACGCGCCGAGGGACTCCTCGAGCGTTGACGACACGGGTCTATCAGCGTCGTTGGGGTCTGTACCCCCTACGCTTCATGAAACACTGGAGGCGCGGCTTTGCCTTCCGTTGCAGACGCCCCTCATCCGTGGGCCGCCTAGGCTACGCAGGCCCCGAACGCTGGTCTCCGTTTGGTCGCTGCGGCTCAGTGAACGCCTTGCTGCGAAGCCATGCGAGGCGGACTTCACCAAGCAGGCTCAGTGTGTGCTCATGCAGAAGCTGGGAGTCGTAGTAAGCTCGTCCAACGTCGACTCTGAGACGGTGTGCAAGTACAAATCAACCTTTTAGGCACCGTTATCGACCTCCAAGCAGGAGGCGCGACAACTTCTTTTTGATGGGGAATTTGACCCGTTGGCCATGAACTTGGATATGGTCAGAATGGACGAGGTTTGAGGTGTTTCCTTGTCTCAGTTGCAAAATTGTAGCTTATGTAATCACGACCACGCGTGAGAGGTGTGGGCTGTAGGTTTTCAGTAATCTCTGTAAAGTTTTATAATAAAACTTTCTGCTCCTGCTTAATGAAAAACATGCCGAGATACTATCTCGGAAAAAACAATGTAGAAGCTAGTTGCAGTGTAGCTCGATCGATCTGTAGCTATTGATCCTAGTAGATAAGCTAAACCGGTCGAGCACGTAACTGACTGGAAGTTGGTCTAGCTAGGCTGTGTTTAGTTGGGAAAGTTTAGGTGAAAAGTTACTGTAGCAATATAATGCCATGTTAGCCACATCAGCTCGATCCTTAGTTTTATGGAAAAGGTCGTTATTACTAGCATGTACTACTCGGTCCCATATAAAGAGTCGCCGTGGGAAGCGTGCTGGTCAAACTTTTTCAACTTTGACTACGTTTGTAGAAAATGCGTGCAACATTTATATCTTTAAATAAGTTTATTATGAAAGTATATTCAAAGATCTACCTAATGATACTAATTATGTACTATAAATATTAATATTTTATTAAATATATTTAGTCAAAGTTAAAAGTTGTTGACTTTTTGGAAGCGAGAATAACTTTTTTTTTTGGACGGAGGGTATTATTCAAAGATCGATGCCCAGCCATAGCACTAGAGACAAAAGATGAGGTGAAAGGCAAAGATCTGGTACAACATATTCAATGTTTTCGCAGTGGTTTTATGGAGTTGTACGTGGCTCTGATTTTTTTTGAGCTGACCCTGTGGGCAAATCAAAGATATTTTTTAGGGAAGGGATTATATTAATATATCTATATCTATATCTATACCTAATAATAAAGAGACAAAATTTTAGGCTTTTTTCGGCAATCCATTTGTTTGATCCGTCTCCCTTTAACTACTGGACGATGGAGAGATTCTTTTATCCGGACTTATATATATAACATGTACTCATACGAGTTAGAATAGCTCGCGTCTAAACCAATATGTAGTAGGAATCCTAATCTAAATAGATTCATCAGATCCTGAGTACTCTAAATAGAACTCTTAATAATCAAATAGAAAAGATAAAAGTTACATTCTTTATTTTGCTCCACTTTCTTTATTTACATACGAGTTAGAATTGACGAATATGGAAGTAGGAATCATAATCTAAATATATTACTCTTGAGTACTCTAAATAGAACTCTAGACCAATATGAAGTAAAAATCCTAATCTAAATAGATTCCTCAGATCCTAAGTACTGTAAATAGAACTCTTAATATTCAAATAGAAAATAATAAGAGTTGCGTTCTTTATTTTGCTCTGCTTTCTTTATTTACATACGAGTTAGAATTGCTCGCGATTGCTCTGACCCAGGCTGCCTCAAGACACTACGTGCATATTGTCATAGCCACTTCTGGTCTCCCACATGAGCGTTGTGCCACGGTGTAGTGCCGGCATAGTTTCCGCACTATGGCCATCACGCTAACGGGCCAAGCTGTCTTGCCATGGTCAGTGACACAATGCGCACGTGGTGTCGTGGTTGCAAGTTCAAGCCACCTCGTTGTGGCCGTAGTATCTCACGTGCAGCTCTGTCAAACAACCATGTTCGTGCCGCCTAATATTATGAATTACGATCTCGTTGTAACGCACGGGCATATTTACTAGTAAGATATAAGATAACACAGTTACATCCTTGTTTACATGAAAAATAAAGTATCTGGACAGAGAAATATACCCTAGAGTATATCCAGAGCCCTCAAATAGCAACCTTCACCTCTAAATTAAATCATGTTGACGACTATCTAAATCCAACCCATTAGAACTCAATAATAATGCCGATGATATCCAAAGGAGCGTAAACCCTCCGATCATCCTTAACGACAGGCAGGACACATTTGACACGTTGAAACTTGAAAGAACATCGGCCGCCTCATCGTCGAATATAATCAAGGGACAATGTTGGATCTGGATGCCTAGATATCTGTCCGGCCGCCACTGAGATCGGAATCCAATGAGTCGTTAACACACATGCAAACGGGGAACATATGTGATTCAGTGATTCACAGTGGCCCTCTTCATGTCGCTTCTGTTGAAGTTATGACAAATAATATGCATGGACGTGTTGGTGTTCTTCACATTTTTTTTCTCAAGTGGATAAAGGGTGTTGTAGTGCCATACACTACCAACGAGGACAACCCCCTCCCCCCCCCTCCCCGAAACCAACACTTCGGGTGAAAAATAGTTGGGTCACTTAGTAAGAGATTGTAGATCCATGCTGCTTTTTTTTTACAATTACACAGTACAACATAGACACCCACACATACATGCACGCTCACCCCTATGAATACACGTACGCAAACCCTACCTCTACGAGCACCTCCGAATGGCTGAGCTGGCAGATCTCGAAGTTCACGAAGTCACAGGTGCATCGCTGTCGACGGGGATGTCGCCTACCATTGAAAACATAGCGCCGTTAAATCTTGAAATAAATCCAGAAAAATACGAGCACCTATGCCAAGTCGAGGACTTGAACCTGGGTGGGTAGAATCCACCACAAGAAACCAAACCAATTGATCTATGATTAGTTCACATCCATACTGCTTATTGTCAGTTACCAGAAGAAAAAGGCTAGCTAATATATAGTTTTTCATTAGTAAAGCTATTAGCTCCGTTTGGATTACCTAGGTATAATTAGTATTATTAAACTAGGTTAAATAGCTTCTTAGCTATGTAGTTTATTTTGAGATATTAGCTGGCCGATCAGCTATGGTTTTTGGATCATTAGTGCTAATTTTACCTGTTACTAGCTAGCAGCTGGGATTCACAAGGTCTCTGAGGGCGTCCCCAGCAGTGGTACAGTCAGATAGCTAGAGGAACATCTGCCCAATCCAGAAGAAAGAGAAACGAAGAATTCATCTCGCTAGCGAGGAACCAAGAGCTTAGCTCGCACGTTTCTCAAAAAAATTTACTCTCTAACATACTTTACCACTATCTACTTTTTATTATTTAATTGTTTCTAGACTTCACGTCAGCTAGCTATTAGAAAAGGTTGTTGGGGACACCCTAAATAATACTCAAGTCTTAGGAAATATCTTGATTAGCTTGACGAAAAGGACCCTCAGATAGTTGAGAGACAAAATTACTAATAACCGTCGGTCACTTGCAAACTGTAGCTCAATTTGTCGACAAATGTTGGAAAAGTAGTACTATTTGTTGTCAGCATGTATATGCATGTGTGGATGCACACTGTAGCTCAATTTGTCGACAAAACGGCACCAATGTAACTTTGTCAAACTCAGAGATTAAGTTAATTGTAACTCACGATGCGTACGTTTATATCTAGGCCCGTGCTGGTGCACGGAAAAGCTCTGCAATTATGGTCTTATTGAGCACGGCACGCACGCATCCCACACATGCCACGCCCGCAGTCCTACACACAGTACACACACTGCATGTATAAGGGACCTACATGTCAGTCATCAGATCGACGGATTAGCTAGTTAAACATGTGCCTAATAAATGTGCAAGTGCAGGAAGTGTCACTGCACTCTCTTCTCGATCGGATCATCTTCGATCCAGGGACAGATCGAGATGCCATTAAGGGGGTGTTCGGTGAGAGGAGTTAAAGTTTAATAAACACTGTAGCACTTTTGTCTTATTTGATAAAAAGTTTTTAATCTTGGACTAATTAGGCTTAATAGATTCGTCTCGTAAATTACTCCTAATCTGTACCGACATGCATGCAATTAGTCTACATTTAATACTCCATGCATTTTAGTCTACATTTAATACTCCATGCATTTAAGAAAACATTGATTTAGTACTCTATATATTTGAGAGAACATTGATGTAAACTTTAACTCATGCAAACCAAACATACCCTTATTGTTTTCTGGCACTGCATGCATGGAACTCTGCAAAAACGGCAAGCAGCAAAGCGCACTACTACTGCTAGTGGTGGTGGTTGGCCTACAGGAGCGAGCTAGCACCTACTAGACCCATATACTGTACGTACGTATATTGCTCTACCCTGGGCGTGTTTAGATGCCCGAATTTAGGCCGGAATTCGGGGTATGAACAGTGTCCTGACACGGTAGTAATTTTATTTTTATTTGGTAATAATTGTTCAAACATTAATTAATTAGGTTTGAAATGTTCATCTCGTAAAGTACAACAAAACTGTGCAATTAGTTTTTGATTTCATCTACATTTAGTACTTCGTATATGTGTCGGTATTTTGATGTGACGGAGAATCTTCTTTTTACATAGTAAAATTTGGGAGAAAATTTAGGAAGTAAACAAGGCCCTGGTCCTGGTCAGTCGCAGGAGTATTTTAGGCAGTGTTTAGTTCCTTCAAAATTTCAAAAATTTTACAAGATTCCCCGTCACATCAAATCTTTGGCGCATGCATAGAGCATTAAATGTAGGTACAAAAAATAACTAATTGCACAGTTTGTCTGTAAATGTCGAGACGAATCTTTTGAGCCTAGTTAGTCCATGATTGGATAAATTTTACCAAATAACAACGAAAAGTGCTACATGAACTTTACACACACTTTACGACCATCTAAACACACCCTTAATCACTTGAACTTAAACCACACAAAGGGTATTCGCTGACATTCGCGTTGTTCTTGACAGTAATAATACTCCAGTATTGCTTACTTCTACAGTTGTACAATTAATGCTGTGAAGCCAACCATCGAAACTCGATTGGCATCGACTCAAAGGTAAGTTGTGGCTCTGATCTTTCATAATAGATGTCTGCAGCTACCATGCATGGTAAATATTTTTTATGTTTTCCTCTGATCTGATTATCTGAATATGAACTGACACGGTGTTCATTGCACAAGTGGCCTTAAGATTTTCCTTTTTATTTATATATTATATCATATATAATATCGATTTCCTCTAATGCCCATTTTTTTGTAGAATCCAATTATTTGATCTGAATACAGTTTGCATTTTATATTTTTCTCATGCTTTTATCCCAATCGTCATGGTTAGAAATATTAACTCACATTTTATATTTTTCTCATGATTTTTTTTGGAAAATGGTACTGTAGTACTTTCGTTGTTATTTGACAATTAGTGTACAATCATGGTCTAATTAGGCTTAAAAAATATTTGTCTCGTGAATTTCGTCTAAATTGTGTAATTAATTTTATTTTTTTATCTATATTTAATGCTTCATGCATGCGTCCAAAGATTTAATGTGACGGAGAATCTTGAAAAATTTTGCAAAATTTTGGGAACTAAACCGGCCCTAAATCTAGATTGCTGGTACCTTTCTATTGTACTTGTAATTTCAGGAAGTACATATGCAAATGGATTCCCCTTACTCTCCGGTTTCTTCCAGGTTGTCAAATGCATTGTTCTTTCTTCAGTCCAGTTACGGTGGTGCTAAGAGTAGCTAATTATAAACTTAATATACCACCTGTAACGCCTATGGCAAGAGGTGTCTATATCGGACTTAAGCCAGTTAGCTACTCTAATCAATTTTTTTTCAATCTTCAAATGAACTCAGGTAGTTTGATTCTATTGACCTTACCTTAGCTAAATTCTCATATGAGATTTATCACTGCACAAATATCATTGGAAGAATGAAGACTTAGAAGGAGATGAAGAGGAAATAGTGGCAAATCACCACTGATAGAGCATTGCTGAGCCTGTTGCACACCTGATGGATGGACGAGGTCTGTGCTCAGCCAAGATCATCAAATTGGCAATAGAACTCTTTCGCTTTTATAGATCAGGTATTTGTTTTCTCAAGTGTTATCATTGGTATGCTACTCATTCTACATTCTTTTAGAAAACATGCAAATTGCGTTGCCCACTATCATGGTATTGTAAACTCATAGAAATAGATAGAAGTCTTTACTCTGTTTTTTAATCCATCATCGTATGTTTCAAATTGTTGACTTTTAATACGTGTAGTTGTGGACTTTTTGTTGGTGTCTGTTATGCTCTTAAATGACTTCCACCATTTGCCTTGCGCTTTTGATTCAGTAATGGCAATGCCATTTGCAGATTTTAGTGGTGCGCCAGGACCTCATCAAGATGGGGACAGTAGAGCAGACAACAATAATCGCTAGCTTAGCTGCTTCTGTTGAGCCGAGCGGTGCTTGCACTGCATTGCATTTGTGGGCAATGGCGGGAGCTGGAAAGACATGGAAGAGAGGAGAGGGGCGAGCAGAAGCAGAGCAAGAGGGGATTTACAGTATATAGTACCTCATAAATACAAGTAGTAATCAGAGTTAACTTATTATCTTTCATGCATAGATATCGACTTCACTAAGGACAGGATTTTTATCGATATTTTGAAAAGCCGTGCAAATGAATGTTTTGACACCTTTCCTGAAGATCTCTAAGGTCTATTTAAGGTCTTAGGCATATTGTAAATTATATGGTTAAGGCTATACATAACTTTGTTATGTCTTGTTATGCACATACGTGTTTTCTAGATAAAATACGTTGTCATATACAATTTTGTGAAAGTTAAACTATATAAAAAATATCGTTATTTGATTGTTTTCAAGTGCATCCCTAAAATAAAGCCGTGACGTTAGCACGAGCACTGTACTAGTACTATTAGTGGTGGTGGTTGGCCTACAAGAGCGAGCTAGCACCTACTACACCCATATACTGTACGTACGTATGTTGCTCTACCCTGGTCCTGGTCAGTCGCAGGAGTATTTTAATCACTTGAACTTAAACCACACAAAGGTACTCGTACTCCTCATCCTTCTTTGTGTAATGTAGCAGTATAGTTACTTCAGTTAGGCCTGGTTATCACTACAGGATTCAGGCGCTTTGCCGGGTGCCGAAAACACCCGGCAAAGGCTACTTTGCACTCGGCAAAGCCTTTGTCGGGTGCAGCACTCGGCAAAGAGCCGCCGGCAAAAAGTTAGTCGGCAAAGATTTCTTTGTCGGGTGTTTTTTATCGGACACCCGGTAAAGACTTTGCCGAGTGCAAATCCGGCACCCGGCAAAGAAAAGTGGCCGTTACGGCGCCGGCTCCCTCAGCCTTTGATTTGTCGGGTGCCATGTCAGAGGCACCCGACAAAGATTTTTTTTAATTTTTTTCCATATTTTATTTGCCGAGTGCCCTACCGGCAGGCACCTGGCAAAGTTTTTTTTTATTTTTTTTACAATTTCTTTGCCGGGTGCCATGTCAGAGGCACCTGACAAAGATTTTTTTAATTCCATATTTTCTTTGCCGAGTGCCCTACCGGGAGGCACCCGACAAAGATTTTTTTAATTTTTTTTACAATTTCTTTGCCGGGTGCCATGTCAGAGGCACCCGGCAAAGATTTTTTTAATTTTTTTTTCCATATTTTCTTTGCCGAGTGCCCTACCGGGAGCACCTGGCAAAGATTTTTTTAATTTTTTTTACAATTTCTTTGTCTGGTGCCATGTCAGAGGCACCCGGCAAAGATTTTTTTATTTTTTTTTCCCAAATTTTCTTTGCCGAGTGTCGCTCCTCTGGGCACCCGACAAAGAGTTTTTTATTTTTTTTAGTATTTTCTTTGCCGAGTGCCCTGTCATGGAGGCACCCGACAAAGAATTTTTTTAAAAAAACTCTTTGCCGGGTGCCCTGGCCCTTGCTGAGTGCCAGGGCCAGGGCACCCGGCAAAGCCTCAAAATTTTTTATTTTTTCTATAATTATAAACACAGCATATAAAAGATAGATATCACATCTGAAGCATCACAAACACAATATAGCACATCCATCCCATCACAAACTTAATCCCACATATATATATCACATCGTCAACACAATATCTCACATACACGACATCACAAATATAATAGGTCCAATATCCATCGTCACAAGTCGATAGTCATTCACAGTGCACCACATCTCCATCAAGTGGTGAAAAAGAGAATCAAACTAGAGGTGGGGGGAAACTGAGTGCCTGGTGAAGGAAAAGCGCTGTCGCCTACTTGCCCCTGAGATGGGTTATTCGAACCCGCCGACGGAGGCTGCATAAAGGACAAGAGATTGCATGTGTTAGAGTGGTCATCTAATGAAAGCACTAGTCGAAGCAATTTGGTTTCATACTCACAGGAGTAGATAGAACTGGCGGCGGTGGAGCGAATTGCGGCACAGGTACACCGTTGACTTGTCCAAAGTGCTGCAAGAACGCCGTAATCTCTGCCAGCTGCTTAGCCTGTCTTTCCCGCTCGGCCCGCTCGGCCTCTCGTTCCCGCTCGGCCTGCTCGGTCCTCGCCACCAGGTCCCGCAGCTCCTGAGCCATCCTCTCGTTCTCGGCCTGTAACATTTCAACCCATCTGTTTCAGTGATGTAAAGACAACTAAGTTATGTAAAGATCAATGTACGAAGAGTTAAACGGGACAAACCTAGAGTGCATCAACCCGCTGCTGTGAAGGGGACGGCCGTTGGTGTATGACCGGGCCTTCGGTCGGGGTCTCTGCTCGGATCTGGGAGAGGGTTGGAACAGAGCCAGACTCGAGTGTGCCATCGCCAAGCCAGTACCGCCCATGCTTCTTGCCCTGTCCGATCCTCATGACAGTCGGCCCATCAACGTCGTCGGCGTTCGGATCCCACTCTAGCCCCTGGACCGACCTTGGCTCCGACACGTAGGAGCTGATGCGGGTGTAGTCGCTCGAGTTGCTGTACGACTCGGGCGGGTCATCCGGGCTGATGTTTACCCATGAGTTCCTTGTCTAGCATTCTCCTGTTACCACACTTGCTGCAGGGACACAAAGCCATTTTCGGGAATTTTGCGGCCTTGCCGAATGCACGATTCAAGAAACGATCAGTCTTCTGCATCCATTCATAGTTGGCATGACCCTCACTTGTCCGGCCGGTGTACATCCACTGACGGTCATCCATCCTCTAGCATATAAAATATCACCATAGGTGACTATCAATTGCATCTACGCGGTGTCCCTACTCTCTAATAGGTGAGGATAGGTCCTAATCCCACCCACGGATGCGTAGATGAGGTTAGTTTCCATGCTCCGCTCCTATCCGAGATGGAATTTTGGCAGCACCTCCCCGCCGTTCTCCCGATACACGTCCTGCAAGGGAGAGTGTGTATCTGGAGAACAACGGAGAGGTGATGCTAAAACACCATCTCGAAATAGAGCGGAGCATGAAAACTAACCTCAACTACGCATCCGTGGGCTGTCCAAAAAACGTGGACAATCCGAAAGAGATACGGTCGCAGATATGCAAAGGTCCGCATATCTCCGACCGTATCTCTTTCGAACGGGAGACACCTAACTAGGTTACGCGACCAAAGACCACATACGAATAGAGGGGTTATACCTAGGGTGACGGTGAGGTCCGGGTAGCGGGACGGTGCAGAGTCGGTGCAGTGGCGAGCCGACGCAGTGCAGGAAGACCGTAGCGCCGACGAAGTCGATCGGGGTCGTCGAGTCCCTCCCACAGGTCCTCCTTGTAAGGTCCAAATAGGCTAGAGGGGGGGGGTGAATAGCCTAATTAAAACTTCTACAAGAATTACTTAACCACGAGTTAGTACGAAAGGTGGCGAAGCAAAAGCACTAGCTTCAAACTAATTAAGCAAGTCACCTACACAAGTCTAGTACAAGGCTATTCACTAAACACAACAACAACTATAAGCTAGAAACGATAAGTAATAAGAGAGAAGAGCTTCGAGTGATTATACCGCCGTGAAGAGAAATACCAATCAATCAATCATACAAGAGAAATCCTCGGGAAGAGAATGACACAAGAATTTATCCCGAGGTTCACTTGCTTCCCGGCAAGCTACTCCCCGTTGTGGCGATACACCCACTTGTCGGTTCGCGAGCTAATCGACTATCAAGAGTCGAGCCCTCGGCGGGCGCCGCACAACCGCACACAAGATGGGGATCCTCCAAGCCACGAGCTCCACTAGAGTATCCAATTTGCGAGCTCCCGCGGGGAAGGATCAAGAACCCCTTACAACACTTGGTGAAGGCTCCAACAATCTCCAATTGTGAGCTCAATCACCTCCGCTGCTCCAAGCCGTCTACCGTGTCGGGAAACACGGAAGAGTAACAAGAAATCCGCAGCAACTCAAAGATCAAGTGCCTCTAGAATGCAACTCTTAAGCAATGCACTTGAATCTCACTCAATCTCACTCAAGATGTGCAACTATGCAAAGAGATGAGTGGAGGGGTTATTCTCTAGCTCAAAGTATGTCTCTAGTTCTCAAAATGTGCAAGAGTTGCCCTCAAACCCCGGCCAACGTCTATTTATAACGAAGGGGTACGCAACTAGCCGTTACAGACGACGCAGCGAAAAACGCGCTGACCGGACGCTCCGGTCAGGGTGACCGGACGCGTCCGGTCACTACGCGACAGCAAGAAACAGTGCGCGTCAGAACTATCCGTTGCCCTGACCGGACGCGCTCAATCGAGTGACCGGACGCGACAGTGCCAGCGTCCGGTCGCGTTCCAGTAAGCTCCAGCTGCGACCGGACGCGTCCGATCGCACGTGACCGGACGCGCCGCGCGTCCGATCGTCACTCCGCTTCGCTCTGCCCCTTTGGACGCCTGACCGGACGCTCCGGCTACGTGAGGGACCGGACGCACCGGTCGCGCGCTCTGGTTCGCTCAGGAGAACTGACCGGACGCGCTGTTGAACTGACCGGACGCCATAGTGCCAGCGTCCGGTTAGAGTCCAGTAAGCTCCCTAGATGACCGGACGCGTCCGGTCATCAGTGACCGGACGCGCTGCGCGTCCGATCATCGAACTAAAAACCGTGCAGATGCTGAACACTGACCGGACGCGTCCGGTCATATCGTGACCGTATCCGGTGCAGCGTCCGGTCACCACAGTGACCTCCGTTCGCCTCCGTTTCTTTTCCGACTTCCGGCGCAATGTAAAATAGGTATTTCACTTCTCCAAAAAGCGCCGAATCCCGCCTCGCAAGCTCGGCGGGAGGGAGAGAGGAACCCAAACCCCTCTCTACCGCTCAAAGTCCACCGCCTTCACAAACTGTGCTAACACCACCAAGTGTACACCACCATGTGCATGTGTGTTAGCTTTTCACAATCATTTTCCAAGGCGTTATGTTAGCTCTTTACTAGATCCTAATGCATATGCTCAAGACATTGATCTAGTGGCACTTGATTTCCGAGCTAACCGTGATTGCCCCTCTTGATAGTCGGCTATGTATCTTAAATCCGGTCAATCACTTCTCTACTCATCTTAGACCGGCAAAAGGAAAACCCTATGGTTATACCTTTGCCTTGCGCTCTTAGTTCCTTCTCTTCTACTTGATCATCATGTACACCATATTATGTGCATCTCCACCACATGTGATCTTGTGGCCATCACTCCATGCCACATGCTCCTTCATCACGTGTGTTGCTTGTGCCTAACTCAAAACACTTAACACATGGCATTAGCAACTTGGTGTCATTAATTACCAAAACCAAACTTGGGCTTTCAATCTCCCCCTTTTTGGTAATTGATGACAACCATCACAAAGATATGAAATGAAATCAATTTTCAATTTCGATAGTATTAGCTCCCCCTTCATATATGCTTCCATGAGTTTGGTTCAATTATGCACATATGTATGGATTTGAATTTTGGGAGAGTTACTACTATCAAATTGATGCTAAGGTATATAGAATGGACCTTTGAAGCGTGATACCAATCAGAGTTGCCTTTATATACCACCCTTAGCATCGATGTAGCTAGACACCATTTGTAATACATCACTTGTAAAGATCACAAACACTAAAGTACCCCGTGAGATCAACATTATGAGCAAAGGTGTCTAGATACCACATGTAAAGTTACTCTTAACAAAACATCATTCAAGTTCTATATCTAGCATACACCATTCAGTCATGAATATCGAAATTAAACTTTGCAATGCAACATTTCATCATGTTAATGCACATACAAATGCAACAAATAATCCATGAGCTTGCTCCCCCTACTTATGTGCTCAAATTTAATTTCTCTCCTCCTCACTATATATTTTCTCTCCCCCTTACTATATCTTTCTCGCTTTTTGCAATATCTTTGTGACTTTTCTCTCCCCCTTTGTCAACAATCACCAAAAAGGTGCCTAGAATAGGTAATTTTAGTGAGAGATAAGTCAATCAATATGAGGGAGTCCAAATTATGGTTCAATCTAGATCACTTGCCTAGAATATATAATTCGGTTTGATCCAAGGACAAGCTTTTTCACACCTCATAAAGTATAAGGGTTATCTTGACCATGTTGAATTACACATCATGAGCTTATTTTCTAGATTCAACACTAGGTTTGCAAGCCCACAAACATGTCATATGCTACCACTAGATCAATCAAACATAGAAGCAATAGTGGTACCATATATACATCAAAATCATTTAATTTTCATGAATGAGCCTATTTGTCATGCAAATATGTCTATATGTTCTAAACATGTCCTTAGCAAAGTATGAATGATATACCAAACAACTTTACCTTGCTATGTTGGAGGAGAGGCATGTCATATAAGAATGTGGGGGTGCACTCATTTCAAGTTAGAGAAGTCAAGTATGTTCAATTCATTCTTCAACTTGTAAAATCTCTTTTCATCAAGTGGCTTTGTAAAAATGTCGGCTAGTTGATCTTCGGTGCCAATGCTCTCAATGCTAATATCACCCTTTTGTTGATGGTCTCTTATGAAGTGGTGCCTTATGTCAATGTGCTTTGTTCTTGAATGTTGAACCGGATTTTGTGTCATCTTTATAGCACTCTCATTATCACAAAACAAAGGCACATTCTTGAATTTAATTCCAAAGTCATTCAAGGTGGCTTTCATCCAAAGCAATTGTGCACAACAACTACCGGCACTAATGTATTCGGCCTCGGTGGTAGATAGTGCAACACTATTTTGTTTCTTTGATGACCATGAAACAAGAGACCTTCCAAGCAATTAACAAGTGCCACTTGTGCTCATTCTATCAATCTTGCAACCACCATAGTCGGAATCCGAATATCCAATCAACTCAAAGTTAGATCCCTTAGGATACCATAATCCAACATCATGAGTGCCCTTAAGATATCTCAATATCCTCTTGGTTGCTTTCAAGTGACTTTCTCTAGGTGAAGCTTGATATCTTGCACACTTGCACACACTAAACATCACATCCGGACTAGAAGCGGTGACATAGAGCAAACTTCCAATCATGGACCGGTATTGCTTTTGATCTACCATATTTCCACTATTATCAATACCCAATTGATCATTAGAGCCCATTGGTGTGCTCATTGGCTTAGCATCTTGCAATCCAAACTTCTTGATCATGTCCTTGATGTACTTGCCTTGACTTACAAAAGTGCCATTCTTCATTTGCTTGATTTGAAGTCCAAGGAAGTAACTAAGCTCTCCAATCATAGACATCTCAAACTCATTAGCCATCATATTTCCAAACTCTTCACAAAAGTCTTGGTTAGTTGATCCAAAGATAATGTCATCCACATAGATTTGCAACACAAACAAGTCATTTCCAAGCTTCTTGGTGAAGAGAGTGGTGTCAACCTTTCCCATCTTGAACCCTTTAGAGAGAAGAAAGTCCCTCAACCTCTCATACCATGCTCTAGGTGCTTGCTTCAAACCATACAATGCCTTCTTTAGCTTGTAAACATGGTTGGGCTTCTTATCATCTTCAAAACCGGGAGGTTGCTCAACATAAACTTCTTCATTGATGTAGCCATTGAGAAATGCACTCTTGACATCCATTTGATAGAGCTTGATGTTGTGTGCACAAGCATATGCTAATAAGATTCTAATTGCTTCCAATCTTGCAACCGGTGCATATGTCTCTCCAAAGTCAAGACCCTCAACTTGAGTGTATCCTTGTGCTACTAATCTTGCTTTGTTCCTCACAACCATGCCATCTTGATCTTGCTTGTTTCTAAAGACCCACTTAGTGCCAATCACATTGTAGTTCTTTGGCCTCTCAACAAGTTTCCAAACTTGATTTCTAGCAAAGTTGTTTAGTTCTTCATGCATGGCATTTACCCACTCGGAATCTTTCAATGCATCTTCTATTTTCTTTGGTTCTTCTAATGAGACAAATGAGTAATGCTCACAAAATGATGCTAATCTTGATCTAGTTTGAACACCACTTTGAATTCCACCAATGATTTGGTCCAATGGATGATCTCTTGCAATACTAGTAGGTTGGAGTATTGGGAGTTGATTGCTTCCACTTGTTTGACCTTGAACTTGAGCTTCATCATGAGAACCACTAGAGCTTGCTTGATTTGCATCAATTTGCACACTTTGGTTGATCACATGAATATCATCATCATCAACTTGCATCGGTCTTATATCACCAATGTCCATGTTCTTCATTGCATTTGACAATTGATCCCCTCTCACATCATCAAGGTTTTGAGCTTCATTTTGAGACCCTTGGGTTTCATCAAACTCAACATCATGAACTTCTTCTAAGGTGCCATTTGTGAGATTCCAAACTCTATATGATTTGCTTGTGGTAGAATAACCAAGTAAGAACCCTTCATCACATTTCTTTTCAAACTTGCTCAACCTAGTGCCTTTCTTGAGAATATAGCATTTGCAACCAAACACTCTAAAGTATGCAATGTTGGGCTTTCTTCCATTCAATAGTTCATATGGTGTTTTTCCAAGCTTCCTATGGCAATAGAGACGGTTACTACAATAGCAAGCCGTGTTGATAGCTTCACTCCAAAATGAATGACTAACATTGTATTCACTAAGCATTGATCTAGCCATATCAATCAAGGTTCTATTTTTCCTTTCAACTACACCATTTGATTGAGGAGTGTACGTTGGTGAGAATTGATGCCCAATACCAAGATCATCACACAAATCTTCAATTCTTGTATTCTTGAACTCACTACCATTGTCACTTCTAATCTTCTTGATGGTGATTTCAAACTCATTTTGCACTCTCTTGACAAAAGACTTGAATAGATCATAAACATCACTCTTGTCATAAAGAAAGAGCACCCAAGTGTATCTAGTGTAGTCATCCACAATCACAAAACCATACTTGTTGCCACCAATGCTAGTGTATGTTGTTGGCCCAAACAAGTCCATATGCAATAGCTCAAATGCTTTTGATGTGCTCATTTCACTTTTACTAGGATGTGAATTTCCAACTTGTTTGCCGGCTTGACAAGCACTACATAGTTTATCCTTCTCAAAGGTGACATCCTTCAATCCTTTAACTAAGTCATGCCTCAAAAGTTTGTTCAATTGTTTCATTCCAACATGACCAAGCCTTCTATGCCATAACCAACCCATACTAGATTTACTAAGCAAGCATGATGTCAATTGTGTCTCACTATCATTGAAGTCAACCAAGTATAAGCTATCATGTCTAAATCCTTTGAATATCAAGTTTGATCCATCAACACTTATGACTTCAACATCATCACTACCAAAAATGCACTTGAAGCCAAGATCACAAAGTTGTGCCACCGATAAAAGATTGAAATCTAAGCTCTCAACTAGCAACACATTAGATATGCTCATGTCATTTGAGATAGCAATTTTACCAAGCCCCTTGACCTTGCCTTTCTTGTTGTTGCCAAAAGTGATAGCATCAAAACCACCATTTTGACTAGTATCAATTGATTTAAACATACAAGAATCCCCGGTCATATGTTGAGTGCACCCACTATCAAGCACCCAATGCCTTCCTCCGGCTTTGTAATTGACCTACAAGACAAGATCAATTCTTTTTAGGTACCCAAACTTGTTTGGGTCCTCCAAGGTTAGAGACTAAGCTCTTTGGTACCCAAATGGCTTTCTTCTTTGAGCCCATCCATGGTGTACCAATAAACTTAGCATGAACACCATTTGTACCCTTGGTAAGCATATAGAAAGAATTAAACTTGATTGAGGATACATTTGCATTGTATTTCTTGTTCATGCAATGTTGCTCTATGTGACCAACTTGCTTGCAACTTTTGCAATAGCTACCATTGTTCTTCACAAAACGAGTCTTGTGAGGAGCAAAAGCGGCCTTGCCTTTCTTGGGGTTATAGCCCAATCCCTCTTTATAGAGAGAAGCTCTTTGGCTACCCAAGCACATAAGCAAGCGGTCCTCACCACCATAAGCCTTAGCTAATGTGTGATTGAGCTCTTTTACCTCCTTCTTGAGATTTTCATTCTCAACTATAAGTGTGGAGTCACAAGTGAAACCATCACTACTAGATGAGAATGATGTAGATGAGCTACATGAAGGGTTAGTAGGAGCAACAACAATAGGCTTATAAAAAGTTTCATTAATTATATCACATGATACGCCTATGTTACAAGTTTTAGCTTTCTCAACATTAGTTGGCATGTTTTCACATTTTTCAACTAGAGAGGAATGAGCTTCTTCAAGCTTAGTGTGAGACTTTTGAAGCTTCTTATGGTCTACCTTTAGACTCTCATAAGATGCCCTAAGCTCATCAAGTTCTTGCATAAGGTTTTTCTTTTCCTTAAGCAAGCCCTTGCACTCCTTTCTAGATTCTTTAAAATGTTGAGTGCAATCTTCTAGCATAGTGATTAGTTCATCTTTAGTGAATTCTTCTTCATCACTATCACTATCGCTAGCATTATCATGATCACTCTCATCATCGGATGATACCTTAGTGGCCTTAGCCATGAAGCACGATGGAGTGTCGAAGAGAGAGACCTTCTCTTGGATGGCAATGCTAGCATGTCCCTTCTTGCTCTTGTTGTCATCCTCATCATCACTTGAGGAGTCATCACTATCCCATGTAGCAACATGAGAATCATTCTTCTTCTTATAAGAGCTCTCTTTCTTTTCTTGCTTCTTCTTTTGCTTCTTCCTTTCCTTCTTGATAGCATCTTCATCATCACTATCATAAGGACACTTTGCAATGAGATGGTCCTTGCTATGGCATCTAAAGCATCTCATGGTATGCTCATTCTTCTTGTAAGAGTTCTTCCTCCTTCTTGCATGAAAGCCCTTCTTCTTCATGAATTTGCCAAATTGTTTGACAAAGAGAGCCATCTTCTCATCAATGTCATCACTATCACAAGAGCTTGAGTCTTCATCACTTGATGATTAAATCTTGGATTTTCTCTTGGATGTGGTGGCTTTGAATGCCACACTCTTCTTCTTCTCATCATCCTTCTTCTCATTTTCCTTCTTCTTCTTTTTTACCAACTCATCCTTCTCATCATCTTCTCTATATGAATCATCGGTCATCACTTCTTGAAATATTTGTTGAGGAGTTGAATCCTTCAATGTAGTCCTCACTAGCACGGTGATCAATGTATCAAATCTCTTGGGCAAGCTTCTCAAGAACTTCATAGAGAATTGGTTGTCCTTGACCTCCTCACCAAGTGCCTTGAGCTCATTGACAATGACTTGCAACCTATGAAACATCTCCGGTACACTTTCATTATCTTGCATCTTGAAGCTTGAAAATTTTTCTTGCAAGATGTATGCTTTAGCGGTCTTTGTGCCTTCGGTGCCCTCAAATGTTTCTTCTAGCTTGGCCCAAGCATCATGAGCGATCTCAATGTTCTTCACTTGCTCAAAGGTCTTGTCATCTAGTGCCTCATGAAGAGCACTAATGGCAATATCATTGCATTGGAGCTTCTTCTCTTCTACCGGTGTAGGTGCTTCCGGATTAGCAACCTCAAATTTTGTTTCGGTGACCTTCCATACTTCTCTATTGATTGACTTTAGGTGTGCGGTCATCTTAACCTTCCAATAAGCATAATTTGTGCCATCAAAGTGAGGTGCCTTCTTGGTGTTGTTGATGTGCAAGCTTAATTGAGCCATTTATTTTTCACCGTAGGTTGTTAAGCCTCAAATAAACGGTGCCTCGGCTCCGATACCACTTGTAAGGTCCAAATAGGCTAGAGGGGGGGTGAATAGCCTAATTAAAACTTCTACAAGAATTACTTAACCACGAGTTAGTACGAAAGGTGGCGAAGCAAAAGCACTAGCTTCAAACTAATTAAGCAAGTCACCTACACAAGTCTAGTACAAGGCTATTCACTAAACACAACAACAACTATAAGCTAGAAACGATAAGTAATAAGAGAGAAGAGCTTCGAGTGATTATACCGCCGTGAAGAGAAATACCAATCAATCAATCATACAAGAGAAATCCTCGGGAAGAGAATGACACAAGAATTTATCCCGAGGTTCACTTGCTTCCCGGCAAGCTACTCCCCGTTGTGGCGATACACCCACTTGTCGGTTCGCGAGCTAATCGACTATCAAGAGTCGAGCCCTCGGCGGGCGCCGCACAACCGCACACAAGATGGGGATCCTCCAAGCCACGAGCTCCACTAGAGTATCCAATTTGCGAGCTCCCGCGGGGAAGGATCAAGAACCCCTTACAACACTTGGTGAAGGCTCCAACAATCTCCAATTGTGAGCTCAATCACCTCCGCTGCTCCAAGCCGTCTACCGTGTCGGGAAACACGGAAGAGTAACAAGAAATCCGCAGCAACTCAAAGATCAAGTGCCTCTAGAATGCAACTCTTAAGCAATGCACTTGAATCTCACTCAATCTCACTCAAGATGTGCAACTATGCAAAGAGATGAGTGGAGGGGTTGTTCTCTAGCTCAAAGTATGTCTCTAGTTCTCAAAATGTGCAAGAGTTGCCCTCAAACCCCGGCCAACGTCTATTTATAACGAAGGGGTACGCAACTAGCCGTTACAGACGACGCAGCGAAAAACGCGCTGACCGGACGCTCCGGTCAGGGTGACCGGACGCGTCCGGTCACTACGCGACAGCAAGAAACAGTGCGCGTCAGAACTATCCGTTGCCCTGACCGGACGCGCTCAATCGAGTGACCGGACGCGACAGTGCCAGCGTCCGGTCGCGTTCCAGTAAGCTCCAGCTGCGACCGGACGCGTCCGATCGCACGTGACCGGACGCGCCGCGCGTCCGATCGTCACTCCGCTTCGCTCTGCCCCTTTGGACGCCTGACCGGACGCTCCGGCTACGTGAGGGACCGGACGCACCGGTCGCGCGCTCTGGTTCGCTCAGGAGAACTGACCGGACGCGCTGTTGAACTGACCGGACGCCATAGTGCCAGCGTCCGGTTAGAGTCCAGTAAGCTCCCTAGATGACCAGACGCGTCCGGTCATCAGTGACCGGACGCGCTGCGCGTCCGATCATCGAACTAAAAACCGCGCAGATGCTGAACACTGACCGGACGCGTCCGGTCATATCGTGACCGCGTCCGGTGCAGCGTCCGGTCACCACAGTGACCTCCGTTCGCCTCCGTTTCTTTTCCGACTTCCGGCGCAATGTAAAATAGGTATTTCACTTCTCCAAAAAGCGCCGAATCCCGCCTCGCAAGCTCGGCGGGAGGGAGAGAGGAACCCAAACCCCTCTCTACCGCTCAAAGTCCACCGCCTTCACAAACTGTGCTAACACCACCAAGTGTACACCACCATGTGCATGTGTGTTAGCTTTTCACAATCATTTTCTAAGGCGTTATGTTAGCTCTTTACTAGATCCTAATGCATATGCTCAAGACATTGATCTAGTGGCACTTGATTTCCGAGCTAACCGTGATTGCCCCTCTTGATAGTCGGCTATGTATCCTAAATCCGGTCAATCACTTCTCTACTCATCTTAGACCGGCAAAAGGAAAACCCTATGGTTATACCTTTGCCTTGCGCTCTTAGTTCCTTCTCTTCTACTTGATCATCATGTACACCATATTATGTGCATCTCCACCACATGTGATCTTGTGGCCATCACTCCATGCCACATGCTCCTTCATCACGTGTGTTGCTTGTGCCTAACTCAAAACACTTAACACATGGCATTAGCAACTTGGTGTCATTAATTACCAAAACCAAACTTGGGCTTTCACTCCTGCAAAAAAGGGCAAAAATGGTTAGTGTCGACTCAAAATTTTGGCAGCCAATGGGACAAAAAAGGACTTTATTCTCAGCCAATGGGACAAAAATGGTTAGTGTCGACTCACAATAAACAGTAATATTTATTCTCAGCCAATGGGACAAAAAAGGACTTTATAAGTGACATCATCATGGCAATCAAGCTTTAACAAAAAAAAATACACCACTCTAATGCAATAAATCATAGTTCCTCCTGTTTCAAGGGAAGTTTTATGCTAAGTGAATTTACAATAGCAGAGCTCACAGTGTTGTGATCATGATGCATTGTCATTTACAAAATCGGAATCTTGTATCAACTTGTGAAATAAGCTAAAGTGCAGATTGAACATGGAAAGTCACTTCTGGTAATAGAAGAGAATTACCAATTGTATCAACTTGTGAAATAAGCTAAAGTGCAGATTGAACATGGAAAGTCACTTCTGGTAATAGAAGAGAATTACCAAGCTCAGTGAAACTAGGTTCTATTTTTGCCTGGAAAGACAGGGTGTCCACCACTTCTTTCTGGTTCATATATAGCTGACATTATCATCAATCAAGTAGAGCTCATGATGGCATTATGGTTGTTGGGTATCGGTGATTTTAGTTTTGTATATGCAAGCATATTTATTAAAGTAAGTGCCAAGCATCCTCTGATAAATGAACTATGTCTGCACTCAGCCAACTTTTTGATAATTTAATTGAGGTAAATTCCATGGAAGCATCTTTGGTCTGCTGCTTGTTATTTATAGTCCACACAATGCCATGTGTGACCATATGAACTACTACATGATCTACCTATCAAAGCATCAGAAACGTTCCTGCCTAGGCACTTCATCTATTTCTGTCAGTTATCACAGCATTAGCTCAATATTTCAGTTCAAGTTGTATGCTCCGCACGCAAGTATTTGTCAGGTTCAGGATGGTTCACAGAGTTTAACCAACAGACATGTTGATCATTAGAGCAATTTAAAGCATGGATCCACTTTTCCAAAGAGGCTTAGACTCCAAAAAGGGATAAGAAAACAAAATGTCTGAACACAAAACGTTCGGACGATGATCAACTGGCCAAGCAACTTTCAAACAAACAAAAAGGAATATTGACGAGTGTAACATCCCAGCGGATTCTGAACACAAAAGGACCAATTGGCCAATCACGGCACCATTGCATATAGTCCAGATGAACAAAATTTGTCATCACAAATCATTACAGTGACACATTTTCGATGGATTGCGGCATTAGTCACAAGAAAATAATGAAAATAAGTACTTCCAAATATTAAATACACATAGTGTTTGTTTTATGCAAATAATACAACTCTGCAGTGAAGGATAAACTGAGGGATCTCGACTGCATTTGCATACAATGAATCAAGATAAAATAGATCAAAAAGCATGGCCCCCACATGTGGTAAACCAGCACAAATAAATCATAAGAGAAACTAAGATTTTGCATACCATCTTATGTACAACTGCCGATGGATGTTTGCTTTAAAAAAAAAGATGCTTGACTTTCAGAGTCAGTTGCTCAACTGTAAACAAAATATGGACATATCAGTTCTACATCTTATTATCGCTGTTAATCAAAGAGGCAAAACAAACTCAGTAAATTCAGTGAGGGCATGATAAAAATAATTACTTGACATCACCTTATGGCACGGGGAAGGGATGAGAGATGATGGATAGATAATGTTAAACACAATAAAAAATATCTAATGGTATAAAAGTTAAAAGATGACTCCAGACATTTCACAACAACTGAGAAAAGAGAGAAGTATGCTAGAAACATCCATTCCTGAAATTGACATCACCTCATGCCAAATTTCAAATGCATATATATTATCCAAATGTCTTCCAATATGTGAATATAGGCAACAGGTTCCAATCACAATACATTCTAGATCCATCCAAGTGTCCAGCCATTACACTAAAAGGACTAGCTCATTGTCTTAGACATACAACATGATGAGTTGCAGCACGCAGTCCGAACCATGCAATATAATAAGTTCCAGCATAGAGTAGCAACCTTCCAGCACATATATATATACTTACTAGTTACTACAACAGCAAGGATGTCTGGTTAGCAAAAGAAGCCAAAAGCCAGCACATACACATACTACAGCCAAGGATGGATGATTAGCAAAAGAAGCCAAAAGGTTAGCAATGGTCAGGTTCCAATCACACGAAAGCGTTATGAGGGTTTTTGGACCTAGAACAAAAATATATAGACGAGTTATGACCGTGCTGCAGATGTTAACTAGCACACCGAAATTTACAGTAGAAATATAGTATTTCTCAGAAGAAGCAAAATAAGCATGGAAAAGATGCTAGTTGAATACAACAACGAATACTCCATTTCCAAGAAGTTATGAAGTATGTGAATTACTCATTTTCAGGTGAAAATTCTAAAGTACACAAGTATACCATAGCACAGGGAAATTCTGCCTGGTGTTTCGCAATCAACAATTACGGTAGATTCATTACAGTAGACTTTGTATTCTTGGGGAAAAGACTGTGACCATTGAACTGCTTGATGGCTATGATATGTGTATCAAAATGGCAAAAGGTAAAAGCTACTGCATTTGTTTTTAAAAACAAGCATGCCTTCACCTTGACCAGCTTGTCTTAAAGGTAACATAATGTTTAAATTAAAAGAAAACAATGACCATTTGGCCGGATGTTCTTAGTTAAACTCTTCTAGTAGAGCAAACTCATTGAAACAGTAGTGTTCTATTGAATGAACCACCATCGGCATGAAAGAAGCATGAGTGGCATGAAAAAAGTTCACCAAAAGATTATCTTATAAAGCCAAGCGTTCCTGCATTGATTTCCCCTCTTCAATCAATTGTTTCTCATTTAATTTCCCATTTCATTCCAGCAAATAGAGTGCCCACATCATGAGCCTAAATTAATTAATCTCATTGAGAAGATCCCGGGCATCACCCCTGACCTAGCAAACCAAATGAATGATCGTGATACTCTGCCACGACCAACGAGCATATCAAACAACAATCAACTTTGTCTCTTCAAAATGATGAGACACTTTGTCTCTAATAGGCAAAGTTTGAATAAATTGAAAGTTTCGCAAGTTAAGCTGGTAGTGAGGAATCCAAATCATTAGGGAATATAGACCAATAGGGAGCCTAGTGCCTAGCAGATTGAATATTTGACTAATCACGTTGCAGTCTACGTATGCAGAGGAAAGAGGATCTGCAACTCTAGTGGAAGAGACTTGCTGCTGTCTGCGGCATGCAGCAGCCTAGTATACGTATGTTAGCTGGGTTGACAGAATACTACTACTGGTGTATGCTTACCTCGGGGAGAGGCCCATCGGCTCCCTAGGCCTGGGACGTTCGCGCCCTCTCGTCATGCCCCAGGGCCGGGATCAGACGTAGGCAGCGGTAATACGAAGGAGATCCTGCCGGGTTGCGGCGGCGGCCGAAGAGGGCGGCGCGGCTCCTGCCAGGCGGCGACGGCGGCCGGAGAGGGCAGCGTGGCTGCGGGCTAGACCGGCGGCGGCGAGGGCGCCACAGCCATGAGGACGGGTCGGCTCTTTTTTTTCTCACGGGTGGAGAGGATGGGGTTTGGGGTGCGATTGGACTGTGAGGCTCGGGCTGTTGTGTTGTATATTGGGCCGCAAAGATTTTTTTTATTTTTTTAAAAATTTCTTTGCCGGGAGCCCCCTAACCTGGCACCCGGCAAAGGCTTCTTTGCCGGGGGCCCAGGCTGGCACCCGGCAAATTATTTTTTTATTTTTTGTTTTTTTGGCCCCATTTTTTTGTGAGGCCTTGCTGCAATAAATAAATCTCTATTTCAAAATTTGGGACAATTTTGAGTTTTTTTAACTATATTTCCTTAATTTTTTTCGTTTCATTGAATTTTTGCGACTATTCCAAATTTGAATTGCGGGTACATGAGATAATGGAATTTGGTTATTCAAAAAATGGTTTTCGTGATATTTAGGGTATGTCGAGGCTGTATGCAGAAAGTGGCATGAATTTTCGCGCATCATGTTGTCATAACATGACGATGTACTCGCGGGAAAAGTGTATTTAAATTATATAAAATCCAAACGAAGTCTGAAAATCACGAAACTTGTTGATGTGTCTTGTTGTTGCATGTGGAGGCCTTGGTAAAAAATTCAAAAAGTTTCTAGCAAGTTGTGACCTCAGATACCTAAAACTCAGACATCTCCACATGTGATCACATGTTATTGCAAGTGGAGATGTCAGGGTTTCAGGCATCCGACGTCGCGACTTGCTCAAAACTTTCTTAATTTTTAACCACGGCCTCCAAATGCAATAACAAGAAACCTCGACAAGTTTCGTGATTTTCGGACTTCATTTGGATTTTATATAATTTAAATAAACTTTTCCCGCGATTACCTCGTCATGTTACGACAACATGATGGTCGTAATTTAATGCGAGTTCCTAGATACGGCGTCAACATACGCCAAACATCATGAATATCATTTTTTGAATGACCGAATTTCATTATTTCATGTACCTGCAGTTCAAATTTAGAGTAGTCGAAAAAATTCAAGTGAATGAAAATAATTAAAGAAATATAGTATAAAAAGTCAAAAATGTCTCAAATTTTGATATTAAGTTATAATTACTGTACCAAGGCCACAGAAAAAAAATGGGGCCAAAAACACAAAAAAAATTATAGTTTGTCGGGTGCCAGCTCAGGAGGCACCCGGCAAAGAATTTTTTTTTAAAAAAAATAAAAAACTCTTTGCCGGGTGCCTAACGGCGTGGCACCCGGTAAAGACTGATGGCAGGTGGTCGCCGTCACGCCAGCCACCTTTGCTGGCGGCCATATTTTGCCGGGTGCCCGGACCCGGCAAAGACTAATTTTTGCCGACGGTTGTAATTTGCCGGGTGCCTGGCACCCGGCAAAGGCTGGTTTGCCGGAGGCCTTTCTTTGTCGGGTGCCTCTAGGTCTGGCACCCGGCAAAGAATGACTTTGTCGGGTGCCCGATAAAAAACACCCGGCAAATTATTTTACACCCGGCAAATCAGCTGTTTCCTGTAGTGTATTATCGTCACAGATTTTGTACTTGTACACAACTTGTATGAAGTACTTCTCGTTCATGGCTTATTAGTATTTATTTATAGGTTCCAGCTGGCTTCGCATCGATCTTAGTATTATGGTTCGAGCAATTCCACTTGTTCCCCTTTTCCCTTTTCCTTAAAGTCTAGTATAGGAGATTGAGAAAACCAAATTGTAGAGAGTACAGTGGATATCTACTCTAGGAGAAAAACCACATCCCCCTTATATGGGATCCATGTGTTAATCACAAAAAATGTATTTCTTCTTCCTCCTCCTTTTCTCTAGCCCCCAAACGTTTGTGCGTGCCGGAACTAGTGCGAACACGCGGCGACAACAACTCACAAATTGGGGCACGGACCTGCAGTGGCTCGCCGGCCCTAGCGCGGGCGCGTGACGGAGGCGGCTTGCCGGCCGGGGCACAAACGCGCGGCACGTTGCAGTGCAACGTGGGGCCCATATGGCCATATATGTCATATTGAGAAAGAAGGTATAAAGGGGGGATTGAGAAAAATTGCTACCAGATCCCCTCCGTTTGAGGGAGAGAGGGGGAGATTTTTGAGGGAGTGAGAAAACACTTTTAAGGAAAGGGGGATGAGAAAGGGATCTGCTGGAGCTGTATTTTTGCACCTCAATCTCCTTTGTGCAAGAATGTATAGGGAAAGAGGATCTCTTTTTCTAGATTTGGTGGAGTTGCTCTATAGCTCATCTTCTATCTACACAGGGATGGAGAGAGTGTGAGTGAGAGTGATAAATGGAGGTTCTTGATACATATTGGCTTGTTGCACTAGAATATATATATGCTCGGGCGTCACGTCACATGGCCCGATGCTTCTCATTCCTTACACTAGCCCATATCCTATGCATGCATTGCATGCGCAAGCATGGCTACTAGCAGCAGAGAATCCCAGCATGCAGCACATACATGCATGTCATATATGCGTATGCATGACAGGTCGAGAGATGCGCAGTCTTGCAGAGAGAGAAGTGTGTGGGGATACTGGTATACTGGGGCAGCTGCTAGGGCGCCCTCGTTTTGTGCCCCACGAACAAGAGAGATGCTCAGATCGATTTGATAGTGGTCGCCAATTTTTAAATCCCGGCTCACGCGCGAACGTGGGAGTTGGAGGAGGCAACGAATTGATGGCCTGAGCTGGACAGAGGGTGTGTTTAGTTCCGCGAAAAGGTGTAAAAAAGTACTGTAGCACGTTTTGGCTTTATTTGATAAATAATGTCCAACCGTTGACTAATTAGGTTCAAAACGTTCTTCTCACAAAGTACAACCAAGCTGTACAATTAGTTTTTGATTTCATCTACATTTAGTACTCCATGCATGTATCGCAAGTTTGATGTGACGGGGAATCTTTTGTTTGCACAGTACTTTTTTTTTGAGGAAGTAAACACGGCCAAAATCCAAAATCATATGATGATGTGAAGGTTGGTGGGGATCACTCAAATTTTCTTTAGTACTCGACGTTTATGTCTCTAGTAACGAACATTCGTCCTGTTCGTTTGGACTTATCAGCAGAATCAGCAGCCATCCAGCAGTGTTTTTTTCTCACAACAAACCAGCGAACAGTGCTTTTAGCACAATAAACCAGCGAAACGAACAGGCTGATTGAAATGGCACCATCGGTTACCGTACCAGGAATACTAGAATATTACATGCTTACAGTGACAACAATGACTGTTAACTCTCTGTTGGCGGCCCAAATCATAAGTTAGTATCAACAATCTTAATCTTTTAACAGAGGTAGCCTCCAAGTTAATTCTTACGGATCTGCTAGAAAAAAAGAATAAACAAAAAACTTAATTTGTTCAACTATACATGTCTTGCAGACCTTACATCGCGACTCAAAAAATACCACCCCTGTCCCCATTCTAAATTATAAATTATTCTAACTTTTCTAGATATATATTAACAACTTTATATCTAGACATAACATGTATTTAGATACGTAGCAAAAATTATGTACTTACAAAAGCCAGAATATTGACTTAAGGCCTGATTGGATTCTCAAGTCTAAAGTTTAGTTGACTAAAATTGAGGTATAAAACTTTACTGTAGACCACTTTAACTCACTTGTGTGGTCTAAAGTTATGCGAGATGGTCTAAACTTTAAATAACACTTTAGACCTTTTGTTTGGAGTATTGAGAGCTAAAGTTGTCTAAAATTTAGTGGCTAAACTTTAGACTATGGGATTCAAACAGGGCCTTATAATTTGGAACAAAGGGAGTACGATACATGTCCAACCGCAAAAGTTCCTAATTGTTTTCAAATACAAACGAAGTGCAGCCACAGAACACAAGCTTGCATGCTGGCATTCTTCAGTTACTCTGAAATACTTAATTATCTAGTCTAGCTAATAAAATAGGGAGCGTATGCTATGGAAACTAGCTTCTTGTGGAAACTATGGAAACTTCAATCAAGTCCACAGGATTCTAATCCGATGGCCTCAGCTGAAGGTGGGTTGTGCTTCATCTGAGATCATCGGATTAGAATCTTGGTGGGAGGGTTTAAGTGAATAAATGACCCACCTTCATCTGAGATCATCGGATTAGAATCATGTGGACTTAGATTAAAGTTTCCATAGTTTCCACAAGAAGCTAGTTTCTATAGCATACGCTCCCAATAAAATAAGCCCACTCCTTGAAAGGTAGATTCTCTAGCCTTTGTTAAAGCGAATATATCGCCTTAATCACAGCATGACACACAAAGGACAAATCCATATCATCTAGAACACCACCTAATCCCATTTGTTTAATATAATAACCGTGTACCTCTAAACAATTGTGAACGGGTCAGTATATTTTATAATGTACTCATCATGACAGGCTGCCCTCAAATTCCAACTCAGAGACTGCAGTTCTCCGTCACTAATTAACTCCAAACAATTCCTCTTAGTGCTCTGTGGAGTAGAGATCAGGCATTGATCGCCTTTTGGACAGTATCGCGAGTCAAGAAGTCAATCCAGGCCTTGTTTAGATGACATCAAAATTCCAAGTTTTTTCACTCTCTCTCCATCACATCAATTTTTAGCCGCTTGCATGGAGTATTAAATGTAGATAAAAAAAATAACTAATTACACAGTTTAGTTGGAAATCACGAGATGAATCTTTTGAGCCTAGTTGGTCCACGATTGGACAATATTTGTCAAATAAGACGAAAGTGGTACTATTCATCGGGCTGAAATTTTTTCAGCATCTAAACGAGGCCCCAGTTCCAAAGCGTGGTAATAAGGGTGAGACCAGTGGGGACTGCAGTTTCGAATCCAGAGAAAAATATTAAGGAACTGAACCCTAGCTAAGGGGTGTTTGGTTAGAGGAGTTAAAGTTTAACAAATACTGTAGCACTTTTATCTTATTTGACAAAAAGTTTGTAATCTTGAACTAATTAGGCTTAATAGATTCGTCTCGTAAATTACTCCTAATCTATGCCAACATGCATGCAATTAGTCTACATTTAGTACTCTGCATTTGAGAGAATATTGATATGATGGGAGTTAAACTTTAACATGCTCAAACCAAACGGGCCTTAACTGACACAATGTGCAGTTGTCAGTAGAAAAGAAATGCACACACATCAAAAAATACTCCATGCTTGGAGCGTGGTTAAGTGATGACAAGACTCTTTGTCTTGACTGAACTCCATGGTGCTAAGTCAAACTGATCAGACAACAAGTTCATGGCCGCGTTCACTTCCTACAGTAACCCAAAATATTTCCTCTTTCACCCATCACATCAAATCTTTAAACGCATGCATGAAACATTAAATGTAGGTAAAAAAAAACTAATTGCATAGTTTGTCTGTAAAGTTCGAGACGAATCTTTTGAGTCTAATTAATCCATGGTTGGACAAATTTTACCAAATAACAACGAAAAGTGCTACAGTAACTTTTCACCCCAACTTTTTCATCTAAACACACCCATGATATAGTTTCTTAATCAGTCTATGAAGCTATGCATCTGATGCCTACGTGTGAAATAGATTCCGCTCTGAGGTTGGAATAAAAGATTAGAAGCCGCAGGTTGAATATGGTTTGACCAGTACGTAGGCTACGAGAAGCTAGGCAGCTAGTGAAATTCACACATGCATTTTTTTAAAAAAAAAATAATCACTGTTATTATTTTTAAACAACTTTCTGTAACTCGAGCATGTCACATGTTTATTGATGTCATAAGAATGTTGATGGGTTGCACTATGTTTTTTTTATGAGTGGGTTGCACTATGTTGGAGTTTATTTCAAACAATATATAGTATCATAGTATGTATATAGTCCAAGATGCACAGTCGTCATACATTTCTGGGGAGGACATAAGTAAGTCCTTTCATTCATTTTTACATACCATTCTCACAAAAAAGGTACTTTGTCATCAGGTAGCAAACACCAGTAGTCACCAAATAAACAACAAGCAGGTAATAAGAGGCACGTCAAAGTATATGCCTTAATTGTACATTTTATGTTCCCACAGAACTATCTAAAAATGGATGCATAAGGCAAATTTGACATACATACACATTATATCACTACACCAGAGAAGGACATCACTGGCGGTTCAAAACCCCCCTTCACTGGCGGATTTTGAACCGCCATAACCAACTCGGCAGTGATAAGCTGATCACATCACTGCCGGTTATGCCAAACCGGCAGTGATAGCTCGTGTATCACTGCCGGTTCATGTTACAAACCGGCAGTGATACTTGAGCAATCACTGCCGGTTTGTGTTACAAACCGGCACTGATAGGCTATAAAAAAAACAAAAAAAAAGGGAATACATGCTCGCTGGAGCATGCTCGTTGCTGCAGCCACCGCCATGTTTGCTGGCCACCGCCGCCGCTCCATCAAGCAGTTCATCCAATAAAAATTCGTGCATCACAAACAAAGGAGGAGGGATTCAACACATCACAAATCAACTCACCCACAAAACGATTCGTAAATCACAAAGGAGAAGGGTTCAGCATCACAAAGGAGAAGGGTTCAGCATCAAAAATTCGTGTCCCTATGCATCTTAGTCTCAACCATATACTTCAACAGGGTGTGCTGATCCCCAAGTTGTTCTAAGCGCCATTTCCCTTTAAACGAGTAAAAATCACCCTCAACTTGTTTAAACCTGATCTCTTGCTCAAAATTTTCACGAAGATCCATAACAACACGGGCGTGAAGGACCATATACAGCAGACCTTTGCAACCCTCCTAGAAAAACGATTTCAAAAGATATAATGCTTGAAAAAGAAAACAAAGACTATCAGACTGAATTTACAGAACTTTCTTTCAGATGAGCACAATGAAAACAATCGAGTGAACCGAAACCAGGACACAAGAGAAAACTGTGTATGACTTGAGGACTTTTTTATGCTGTGTAGTAAAAACACAAAGGACAACCTAAGCCAGGCCTACTTCATATGTTCTAGTAGAAACAGTTAACCACAAAATATGACAGAAGAGAACCACATATTCTACCTACATTATGCGGACCTTGTTATTATCACGAAGAACAATCCTACTGATAGCCAGGTTTGGTACAAATCTATCAAATGATTTTTGTTAGATCATCCCTGTAATAAAATAAGAATGTGAACTCAAAAGATTGTAGAAGGATAGAACTACTTACTCGGGCAAATTCTCATATGCCGTGAGAACATTCCATACCTCTCGAACTGGTGCTTTCACAGTGATACTAGCAAAAACACACCTATGAGCCCCCTCATGTTCCTTCATGCACACCGTATCACAGGATAAGACAAAACTTTAATGCCCTTCCCTTGATGGCTAAGAATCCACTAAGTAATGATATAAGTTTAGTAAATTACCAACATGCCATCAAATCTTCGAAGATGGATCTCATCTACCACGCAAGGCCTATCAGTTCTGCATACGTTTCCATATACACCCCATTTGCTAATCAATTCCGAAGCAGGTGATGGAAGCACACTGCTAACACCAGAAGTGGGAGGTGCTTCCTTAAACTTACTAGAAGAAGTATCAATTGTCGTACTATGGAATTTATCAAGCTGAGAAGAAGTAGATGATGGCTTCAAGTCCTTAACAGAGAATTTTCTCGAACCACAACTTTGATTCTCCAGATAAATCTTTTCAGCTCTACAAGCCAAGGCACCAAGATTTACAGGAAGATCTGACCTTATAATATTTTCAAGAAATATAGCCGGGAAGTTAAATCTTGGTATCACATTAACTTCATACAGCAAAATTGCACTAGAGGACCTGCTAGCAAACAAAAGCAAAATAGGCCATATTAGACTTAATATCCTTTTCCGCTCACTAGAAGTTGGAAACCTCTTTAAGGAATAATGAAAAGAAGGAAAATTGTTTTTAGTCTGGGACATCATGGTGATGCAAGTATAATCTAGTGATGAAATTAAGCTGGATGTTCATAAAAAGAAAAGCAATAAATAAGGCAGTTAATAAGATGCATGTACTTATTCTTTATTGATTTACCTCCCATCCCACTTATCCTCAGAAAGAAAATGATCATCAGATGCATACCTTGGACCAGATCTTATGGACCATTTTCCTTCAAACTTCTTGAAGTCACCATCTACCATTGAGAAATGGAGTTCTCGCCCATTAATCTAAAAGCATAATCATGAACGAATAATCAAGTAAAACAATGTAACTTAATATATATAGGATAGAAAATGGTTGAGATCCATCATCATTTTTCTGATTTGTTAAATATAACTCATACAACAAAGAAATATATCAGAGAAAAACACAATAGCACAGCTCCACAGCAACGTACGGAGTCAGTGATTTCCTGGAGATCCAACACGACGCGCGCCTCAATGTGCCAGTATAACGCTCGCTGCAAGCCTCTCTGCTCCAGCCATACCCGCCCTTCATGCGGGCATGGAATCGTCCCACTGCAAGCCAGCACGAACAAAACGACCCCAATCAGACACCTTCAGAAGGCACCCATCAGCGCAATCACAGCTCAGATGCGACAAATCGAGACGAGAAAAATGCGGACCTCTGGACGAGGTTGGGGATAAAGTCGGCGAGGCGCTCGTAGTCGGTGATCCGGGCAGGGGAGGAGCGAGCGGCGCGCGGAGGTGCGCGACGGGGGAGAAGTCTGCAGAGAGAGAGAGAGAGCGGAGAAGTCTGGGTGCGGACTGGACGTGAGTTTAGACTTAACTATTCTGTAGTAGTGTTATCACTGCCGGTTCCAGCCACGAACCGGCAGTGAAGCTCATTATCACTGCCGGTTCCAGCCACGAACCGGCAGTGAAGCTTCACTGCCGATTACAGCCACGAACCGGCAGTGATAATGAGCTTCACTGCCGGTTTGACCCCTACCCCAATCATTTGAATGTCTGTCAGAGTTTGAACCGGTAGCGAAGATTTATCACTGCCGGCCCAATACAATCCGGC